>CM057458.1:751820000-754365000 GCA_016271365.2 Neoceratodus forsteri | reverse complement strand
CCCTCTGTCACCAACTAACTTATTTTTTCCTTAGGAGGCAGTATAGTGCTGTGGTTTAGGGCACCAAGCTAAAAAACTGGAGACCTGGGTTTGAATCCCTCAGCCCCCACTTGCATATTGTGCGACCCTGGGCAAGTCACTTAACATCCTTGTGCTCCCAGGTCGTACCTGGAAACAAAGCTTTGGCTTATTGTGCCTTTCCTAGTTAAACATTCCAGTTTCCCTTCTTTTTGGGTACCACCAACGGTGGTCATGCAAATACCATCTCACCACTCAATGTAGCTTTCAACACAAGTAAGTGTTTTTGACAATATTTCTGACTGTGATGCTGAACAAGACCAGATAAGAAGAAACTCCTCACCAGAGAAGCCTAAATAGAGATAGGTTTCAAGACACAAGTGTTAAATATTAGCTAAATGGTTCAATTGATTGGCTACCAATAATGGATTCTTCTCATTTCCCTTTAACAAAACCACCCCTTGTTTACCCCCTTGATTAATTATATTATATCTGGTAGTTCTTCATGGGAGCCACACCAGAAGACTGCTACTTTATACTAAGTATTGTAAGTGTGACCGAGCATGATTTACGTAGGGGCAGAAGCCCCAAGCAAAATCAACGCTACACAAGAAAAAAATGTTTTCCCTGTTACGCTTAGCCAGACAGAGCTTTGATAGCCGCTTATAGACAGCACAACCATATAATAGATGATACTTGCTTCAAAATTCCTGTTGTTTGTAATTGTACTGTAATCTGTATTCCAAGTTCTGTCCATGTATCCTTTTATGTATGACGTGGAACCTTTGTAAATGAGTCGCTGACTCAAAGGTCTTTCTGAATATTTCAATAAATAAAAATAAACAGTGTATGAAGGGGAACACATGCTATTATAAATGATTATTGTGGGGCACTTTGAAAATAAGCTACAATTGCATGCTACTATTTTGTATGGATATTTGCATTAAAAGATAATCTGCAATGGAGATACTGACATTCACTTGCTGCACTGAATAATGGAGGTTTTTCTTGTATATATAGTGTGTTCTGGAAATTGAACTAAGACAGAATTTGCTTGTCTATAGAATCGTAAACTGCCTTATGGCATGATTGCTACACAGCAGGTGAATTCAACATTCATAAATATTTTAGAAATTTATGATGAGTTATAAAATGGCAAGAAAATACCTAGAAATGTCATTGGCAGAGGTGTGTCTGCTGTCCGTGCATAATTAAATCTCTATAATACGCACGGTCAGGTGCCAAATCTCATTTTCCTCCCCTAAAAGCACTACATAAAGCCTCTTAAAGTGGCCCCTCCAGGGTGTGCATCATAGGATTTTACTGCACCTCCCAGAGGCGCAAGGATACTCTGCCTTCAGCAATCTGAGGAAGAGTTATATCCCCCAAAACACTACGTGTGTTTGGGTTTGAGAACTATCTATTTCGCTTAATAAAATACTTTTAAAACACTTGGTGAGTGGGCCACATTTTTTCCCCAATCTCTACCGTGGCTCCCCCCACACAACTGGCCAATTCTGGGGGATTATGTTTTTGTTTTCATGGAATGTTGTGGACCCTAGAAACAAGCTTCTAATATGCAAGAGATTTGAAAGCTTTAGAGTCCAGATTCAGGCCGGCCCGGTGGCGCCGAGGGTTGAGGCGCTGGACGCCACACCTCGCACCATACCGGCGACCCGGGTTCATGAACAGCCTCGGGTGGCTGGAGGTCGTGGGGGCGGGGAAGAGATTGAGCATCCGGCGGACAGCTCTCTCTTCCCAGGGTGGGTTAGGGCTGTGGGTCACTTAACAAGTGCCCTCTGGCAGAGGCTGGGGGGGGGGTGAGCTGAACGTAGTGTCACAGGGTGTATGCTAGGGGTGCAGCTACGGCTCCAAGCAGCGTAGAAAAAAAATAGATGAAGGCGCCTTCCCTCCACATTCCACACTCCCGTAGTCGGGCCTGAAGTCCTCTCTGCTTTCACCCCCGCTCTCCGGCCCGGTGTCGCAATCCTAATAGAAAGAGCACTCTAGGCGGGGGCAACCCTTCCTCGGAGGGCAGACTGGGGGGGGGGGTGCCCGGTGTCAGGGAGTAGCAGAGGAGGGCACAGCAGGGCCACGCAGGGAGGTAGAGAGTGTGGCAAGGTAGGATCGCTGGAGAGAGTTCAGCAGTGTGGGAGAAAAAACAGAGTTTGGAAGAAACAAAAAAGTCCAGATTCTCAGTCACAAGGGACTGGCACAAAATCACTGTGCCAATGATTTTGCACCAGCACCATGCCTGCTACTCCCTGAACTATGCTCCAAAAGGAGTGACAATCACTATCCATGCCAGCACACAACCAAAAGCACTGGTAGGCAGAAGGAGGTTAGGCCAATGGCACACAGTGCCATAGAAACATGACAATCTGTGTCGGGCCAGTCCCAATTGTGTGACCCCCCGGTAGAACTATTGCAGACAAGTGATTGGGGAATTGCAAAAGTGCACTTCCCCCACATGAGATGGTAAGTGGTGATGGACCAACACTTAGGAGTGCTACTCTGTGGGAAGGAGGGAAGACCCACTGGACTTGGAGGAACTGGTTTGGGCAGCGGTTCAAGTCAGGAAGGCCATGGTACTACCAGGGAAAATGACCTGGGGTAACAAGAAGACAATTCAACTAGGTCCACAGGTGGCCTCAGATACGGGTCAGGTGGGTGGAGGGGCAAGTGTGCCCAGTGCCCACTTCGCAGACATATCTGTACATAGCAATGCAATGTGCACAGATGTGCATGACTTAACTGGTGTTGTTACTGTATCCAAACTCCATTTGTGTGCATGAACAGCTGGAATGCCTAACCTGCACTCTGTTTATGAAGCGTGTTAACTGGTTGAGAGAATAGTTTAAAATACATCTCCAGATAAGTTTAATTCTAATTCTGTATGAATGTTTTAAACAGTTGTTCATGCAAGGTACATTTTTCTTATTACCATACATATATTTCTGTTGTACAGTTTTTTCTTCATACTATACTATCAAAGTTTTAACTTGGACATTGTGGTATTAAATCTAAAGGTCTTGCTTTTAATTTTGAATGCATTCTCCAAACACACACATTCATAATTTCAGTTACAAAGTTTGCCTGCTTGAGTGTTCAGCTTATCTATGGGTTTGACCTTCAAACGATTCTCAGTAATGGCTAGTTAAAGGATGCTATTCATTCCATTTAAATTTGTGATTTTTTGAAATAGGTACTTCTAACTAATGAGAATTTTTTTTTTTTTTTTAAATGTATGATCTGGGTGTTAATAGACTGTGACTCTCTGAACAACTGTCATAAGTCTCCGAGGAAGGACTTGGTTGGTTCGAAAGCTTAGACATTGCTTTCTTTTTGTAATATCTATGTTGGTCCAATAAAAAGGTATCAAACCATTTGTTTCTGGATCTAATCTGCACTCTGACATACACACCAGGAGAACATGTCCCCCGGCACAAATGTGCTGTTCAGAGTATAGCAAATTGCTGGTACAGTCGCAATGGAGTGCCACTGTGTGCCCTGTTTTCTGATCCAACAATATGTGACTGTGAACTTGGCCCATGGTGTGAAACAGACTGCTTACGATTACTGTAGAGGACGCACTTTTTGCTGGAACAAAATTTTCACTATATTCACTATTTTGAAAATCCAGTGAAAATTATATGCCAGTGAAAATATATACACCACTGACAAGTTAGCTTTCTCCTGCACTTCAACTAAATTAAATCGCCATGAAAATGTTGGAGCAGATGAAACAGTGAAATTTAAGGGCAGTGAATTCATTGTCCTCTACAGCAACAGTTCTCAAACTTTGTCATAGTGAGCCTCCCCTAAGCCATGGAAATGATCTTGAGCCTCCCCCAAAATACTGAAATATTTTGGGGCCTCCCCATAGAAAAATAGCCTACTTTTCACAGTATATCAGAAATACATTGAAACCTCTTTGCACAGCTAGCTCTCATGTTAAGCTATTGTAACCTCCTCCCAACAGGACAACCTACCTGCTCCAATATTTTGACTCTCGAACCATTGTTACCCCTTACTGCCATACCTTTATGGGTCAGACTGCTTTTTCTGTTTCCCCTGTATCTGGAATAACCTTCCTGCCAACCTCTGCCTCTCCCCCTGCTCTTAAGCAACTTCTCAGGGATCATTTTGCTCCCTCCTGCTCTTATTCCTAGTACCTATATGGTTAACTCTTGTATTTGGACAGTTCTGCTGCCAGTCTAATTGATCAACTGTTCTTCACATTGTTAGTTTATTGTTCTTAATTTGTTTCCACTTGTATTCATTTTGTATTGCTTGAGTATGCTGCAGTTACATTTTGAATTATATTATCTCACTACCCTTCCCCGGGTACACCTGAAATAAGCTTTGGCTCAGTGTACAGTACCTTCCCTGGTCACAGACTTGTGAGTAAATACATAAATTCACCTACTATCATCCTCTTTCTGTTTGCCTTATCCCTTCACACAAAATCTATAAAGTTCAAAATTGAAATATAATACTGTTTCAAGACTTGCTTGAGCCTCCCCTGAAACAGGTTGGGGCCTCCCCAGGGAGGCTGGCCTCACCATTTGAGAACCCCTGCTCTACAGTATTTTTAAAAATCAATCATCCTAAAAGATTCCAGTGTTCTGATCAACTTTATACTGCAGGTAATTTTTGTTTTCTCTTTTCTTTCAGTATGTGTTTAATAACAGTAAAAATAAACTCTACCCTCTCAAGGCTTTCGGGGACACAGGTGCCAGTGTCTTTCACGCACTGGCAGTGGCTTAGGACACAATGTCTGCTGAAGCTGCATCTCCGAGACCCGCAGCTGGGGCTTCCAGACACTTCCCAGTACTCCCGTCATTATGCTACTACTAACCCGTTATACTGATTTTATTTTGGAACCTGTCACGGTATAAAGCAAAACTCAAGATGCTTGTAGCATTTCTGCTATGGATCCCCTTTTATTTATTTGTTGACAGACTGTTATATGTGGAGTCCTGGACCATTAACCGTAGAAACTTCAAGAGCCTTGCACATTGCTATATCACCACAATGTCCACCAATTTTTTTTTTGTTTAAACTTCACTTTTGTTCTCTGGATCCCCTTGTCCTCCTCCTACTGGAGCCACCATCGCTGCACCCTTACTCTGCCAAGTATGAAAGACAAATGGCTATCTACACTGACAAGATCAGAGCCACTCCTGATTTGACGGTTTGGGAAGTTGTGAGTGAATGCCAGGCTGCCCTGAATCTTCCTCCCTATAAGCCAAGCTCATCATCTGCTTGGCACCCTTAGCTTCAAGTTGGTTCCAACGTGGAATTTCAGGGACACTAGAGATACCCCAAACGACAGTGCAATGCGCTGCTGTCGCACCACTAGACTAGCTTGTATTTATCACTATTACACTGCCATGGTATGGAAGAAAGGTTACTCAACATCCCTCAAAAATGAGCAAAGCAGTCAATCTTGATATGGACTTGTTTCTCCAGTCTTACAATGTACCACACTTCTGCAGATGATGCAGTTCACCATTATAATTCCAGTGCACATGTAGTGTACACAAAAAACAAATAAAGACTGTGGTCCAATAATCTCTAATTGGGTAATCTACTGGTAAACCTTCATTATAACTCCAAAACAGCACCTTGTAATCTCTGTGTTACCCTTTTCCCTTGGCTTGCTTTGTTTGCTTTATAGAGGCTATCCCTCCAAAGCTCAGAGTGCCTGTACAATAAAGTAACAATAAAAAAAAAACATTAAAACAGAAAAAAAACACTCCCAATTAAAATTCCATTCATAAACACGCTGGCAATAAATTAAACATTATATGAACCCATGCAGAGTTGACCTGAAAAGCCATCAAAAAGCCAGAGTAGGTGACGTTTTACATTTATTTTTAAAGGAAAGCTGTCTTCAAATCGGACTCCGGCCCATAAAACTACCCCCCGTCTAGCTTTTATATGAAAAGCAGCATTTTCCATACAACATACTTTAACAAGGAAAGTCTGCTTCCAAAGTATAGCGGACACAGGGGCCCATTAACTGTAAAGGTGTGGCTGCACTGCTGCTTCAAATACAAATATATTGCAGTGGTGGTGACGGCACTCAGTTAATGGAGTCCCCCGCCGTGTTCGCTATACTTCTGGGTAGCGGTCTTTTTCTTATTAAGATAAAGTACTTTGCGGCACGAGAAAAATGCTGCTTTTCATATAAAAAGCTAAACCGGGGGGTAAGCCTTGCGGAGGGTGGGAGACCGATTTGAAGACAGCTTTCCTTTAAAGGCTTTGTATGTTAGTAAAAGTATCCAGAAGTCAATGTGCCACTTAACTGACAGCCAGCCAGCCAGCAACTCATAGCAAGGGAGTGATACTGTATCTTCTGACCTCCGAATGGAGGTTAGGAATCTCACTGCAGCATTCTGAACTGCAGATGATGCAAATTACCTGCCGGGAAGCCTCTGTTGAGCATACAGTAATAATCAAGATGACAGAAAATAAGGGTGTTGACTAGGGTTATATCAGCAGAATCAAGCAGGTGAGGCAGCCTTGAGGTATTTTTCAGATGATAAAAGCAACTCTTGACTACAGAAGACACCTGAGAGACAAATTACTCAGACTGTGAACCTCTTCTGCCACCTGAAGTCGTTACCCCACCTATGACAGGGAGACACTCAGGCCACCATGAACAGCTGATGTCTACATTTCATTTTCCACCACTAGCAACTTGATTTTGGTGGGATTTAGAGTTAATCAAGCTGGAAGCCACCCAAATAGGATTCCTTCAAAAACACTTTTCTAATCTTCACACAGAAGATATCCTATCAGAAGCAATGGGACATGCAGCTGGGTACCACTTGCGTAAAAGTGAAACTCCACACTGTAGCACCTCATGATCCTTTCTGGCAGTAGCATTTACACTGAGAACACACAGGCAAAACAACAGAACCCTGAGGGTGAAGACTCCACAGTCCAGAGCAACTGACTGAGGACAGGAAAAGCCAAGAACCACCGACTGCTCTCTTCTGCTGACAACTGACCAAAACTATTGCAAAACAGTCCTTGACAACCCTCCGCGCTCCTCAAGTCTGACCAACAAACCTGTGCAATTCAGTGTCAAATGATAAAGATAGATCTAACAGGATCACTATGAAGTTCTCCCCATGATCCCACCCCAGGAAACGTTCACTGCATACCCTGATCAAGGTTGTCTCCGTGCTGTGTTTGCTTCCGAAACCAGACTGGAATGGCCTGAAGAGGTAATTTCCTTTCACGTGACACCAGACTGGATCATGTCCACCTTCTCAACAACTTCTGCCAGAAAGGGATGGCTGAAGAGAGGACAGTAATGGACGGGAATGTCTGGATCCAATGAGGCCTTCTTAAGCAGAGGCCTTACCACCACCCCTTTTAGAGGTACAGGAAACAGTGGCTCCTGCTGAGAGGGGTTGACACCACCAATCAACACTAGAACTAATACCCCAACCAAGCCTCAAGCAGCTGGATGGGTTCTGGGTGCAGCACATAAGTGGTGCAACGCAAACCTCTGATCACCCAAAGAACCTCCTCCTCCTCCAATTATACAAACTCCTCCTCAAAATTTACCAGGCCACTTGGAGTGTCCTCCCTATCCCTGCTGCCCAACACTTGGATAATGGAGGAAATCTGGTCCCGGATTCTGACAATCTTAGCTTTGAAGAACTAATTTAACCGCTCATACCTTTCGGTGGAAACTTGTTCCCCGTGCTGTAGACAGGGTGTAATAAACTGTCTACTATACAAAAAAGTGTGAAGGGAAGGAACTCAGCAGCAGTCACGGTTGCAAGGAACTTCTGTGATGCCCGGACAACTCCAAGGTACAACCTCAAGTATTCCAGGGCAAGTCTGTTTGCATTTACCCCAGATTTCCTCTATATTCCCTCAATTCCTCACAGAAAAATGCAATCATTAACTATACCATATACCCACCTAGAGCCAGTGATTCTCCATTTTAAAAAAATGGCAAGTACCATTTGGCAGAATCTTAAAATCAGTTTTTTCCATTTTTAACCCCAAATTGAGGGCAAATCAGCATGTTTTGTACAAAAATGTGGCCTAAAATGGAGGGGGTTGTCCAAAACACTGGTACAAAGTGGAGGTTTTCATGAAAAATTGACTCAAAAAGTGCTGGTTTAAAAAATGGCAAATTCCATTTTTTTTCTACTGCCGTTTTCTGTTTAAAATGGAAAATCACTGGCCCTACCCATCAAATAAATTCATGCACCGTGGCAATTAAAGTTATATATTATATTAATAAAAAACAATTTAATTCAATGGGGCTTTTGACATGTTGTACATGCCTATGGGGATCGTTAGGGTCTATATTAGTTATTACCTCTCCCTAATATTGCATCTCAGGGTTAAATAGCAATCAAATTTAGATTGTGTTTTTATTTTTCCTGGTTATTCCTCGCTAATGGACACACTTATAACCACTGAAGAGGCTGTCATTTCTTGGAACCATACTGAATTTGATGAACATCATGGACTCTTATTAAGGGCCCGGCCCCAAATCATATTGTACAAGATTTTATGGTATTTCACTGTGTTCAAGTTTGTGGATGTATTTCGTTTTATTACATGTTCACTGAATTTCCTATTGCCATGTATGATCAAAATAGATATTATCCATTTCTTCAGAAAACTGATCAGTAAAGAGTGAAAATACAAAACAAATGAATGCCAGTTAAGCCAGTTATCACCTAATTACCATTCAATTAACAAATTATGTCTGATCATGGCCAAAATATATCTGTACTGGACATTTCTTTTTATTTTTTTAACCAACTATATATATATATATATATATATATATATATATATACACATACACACACACACACAATTATATGTGTGTGTGTGTGTATGTATTTATATAAAAAAAAAAACCACACAGCACACACTTGGAAAGATCTGTGTACTCGTGAAATACTGCCACCTTGGAGGGGGGCCTAGGAGGCCATAATGCTCATTACCTCCTGAGCCCCCTCGGTGGTATTATTTCTTTGCAAAAAAAAAAAAAAAGACACATTTGGAGTTTTGGAATGTTGTTCGTAAAAAGCACCTTCCCTAGTCCTGAAAATCTCTTTAACAGGGAGATCCTTCACCTCATCAAGAGCTCCTCCACCATGTTTGCCAGTTTTTTTTTTTGTTTTTGTTTTAAAGTAGCCCCAAAATTAAGAAAAGGGATTTTAATTTCCCCCCCAAGGGGCTGGATGCATGATCCTTTTCTTCTTCCTTGCTCTGTGATCTGCCCCAACACTCTGATGTTATGGGATGCCTTTATAGGGAAAGCACGGGGGCACAGTCCATTCACCTGAGTGGAGTGTCTTTTTCCAAAGGCGATTTCCCAATTTTAAATTAGGTTCTGGTACGGATTGATGCCAGGGTCTAACAAGAGCCTCGTTAGTTGAACCCTGGCATCAATTTGTTGCAAATCCCAATTTAATATCAGGAAATCTCCTTTGAAAAAGATGCTCCATTAAAATGAATGGAGCCTCCCTCTGCCCTCATTCTCTCTCTAAAGACAAAACATCAGGCGCGGGGCGGATCCGAATGTCAAGAAAGTGGAAAGAGTTGTGCGCCAGCCCCTTGCAAACAAATACAATCCCTTCTCTTCCTTCAGGGGTTACTTGAAAAAACTGGCAAACATCATGGAGGAGCTCCCACGGAGGTAAGGCAGCTCCCCGTTTCCATTTTTAGACATAAAAATTTACAAGACAGGTTCTCTTTGAAGCAGTAGGCTTGTTAGTTGGCAAAAAATGTAATCATATTTTTTAAGAAAAAATTTATTTTAGACATCATTAAGTTCATCCCAAGTCTATTTTTAGTTTTCTCTGATAGTTCTAAAACTTTTATAGCTAATTTTGTAATTAAATAAAACTCAAATCATTAAAGATGGCTGCCACTCACAATTTTTAAACATCTTTTCCGCTGAGGTTACCTGTTGAACGTACATGCTAGATTCATAATACGAACGTACTAGGATGGTGCTGCCACATGTTTCTGATGGTAAACAGCAAAAGACCGTATCAAGATACTTATTTTTTTTTTCATGACAGATAAGTCACAGGAGTGGGACCTTTTAAAAACTTCTCAATCCCTTATCTTTGTTCAGGAATAAAAACAAATGAAAAGAAAAATGGATATGTTAATATTTTTGCAAGAAACACATTACTGCTGAAAAAAAAAAAAAAAAAAAAAAACTACATGATGACTAACAAATGTTTAAAAATTTCTGACACTGCAATTGCTAATGTGTAGTCCCCCCAAAACAAAACCTGATACATTTCAAGAAATGTACAACACCTTTAATTTTCAAACTCCTCCACCTGCCAGCCACAACCACACAGATTTCATAATTTTAAAAAGAATCTGTTGATATAGCCATTTTCCTCCATCATTTCCGAACGTATGCTTCAACTCCCACTGTGCTCCACAGTTCAGCCCACCAATGGAAACAGAGCTCAACAGCTGATTGACCACTCAGCAGGTAGAAAGGAATGCAACGGGAGTTAGATCCAGAATAGATGGAAGCAAATGGCAGCATCAACTGCATTAGTTTTGAAATTATGAACTCTATGGGTTTCTGGCCTTGACGGTGGGGGGTCTAGTTGTATAGCTGTACTGGATGATTTTAGAAATGGGTGTGGCATTACCCCATTTTAGAAAACAGTGAAGACAACAGATATTATTAATAATTTTATTTTATTTTATTTAGTTTTTGTTGACCGGGTAAGTGTACTAGACAAATCCTGCCTATTTTCAGGCACAACCCGAGGGAGGAGGATACAGATGAATGTCAACTGACCTGCTGTTGGTGGTATTTTTAGTGAATAATAGAGGAGTAGAAAGAAGAAAAAAAAAAAAAGGACCGATACTTGGTGGAGTGCTAAAACCCTAATTTTTGTCCTATCACAAGAAAGCGGTCAGTGTTTTAGTCCCCTTCTACCCAACCAAGTCCCAGAACCTTGCTTATTCACTCCTGAGAAATTCCCTAGTTTCAGTGCAAAGATCCTCAACCTGTTCATCTCATCACCTGACCCAAATGCCTGTACTCTCATTTGATAGGGCAATACACAAATTGTGGTAAGACAGCAGCATTCAAACCCAGCAGTGAGAAGAAGAGGAGGAGGAGGAAGATCTTTGCACTGCATTGCACTGTTTAAAAAAAAAAAAAACTTCCACCCAAACCCACCTGATGTTGATACACAATTCAAAACATTCAATGCTTAACCTCATTCAAAATGGCTGCCTCAACTGAATGAGATGAAACAGTGTCTTAGAAGTGAGCGGGTAGGCAGGTGGGGCTCAGATGGATGGAGTGTCCCCCAATACCGAATGCCCTTCAGTCAGGTGGGGGTTCAGTAATCCAGACAAAAGAAGGTGCTCCACTTACTGACACACAGAATCAATATAGCATACACTGGAACAAAGAAAAAGACCAGCACTGACACCAAGCACTGAGATATTAAGGAAGCAACCACATAGCATATTTACCATGACAATATTTCAAGACAAAGTGACATAAACGTACTTGTTTAACGTCCATACTCCATATAAAACGAGAAAGCAGAGGAGAGCAGCACTTACCCCTTCTGCTGCTTGTACTTCTGTATGGAGTATGGACTTCAGATAAATACATCTGCAGATTAGTTTGCCTTGCCAGATTTTTTTTCCAGCATCAGTATCCATTTGGGAATGTCCCTTAGTACCCAACTTCCTCTAATTTGTGTGTGTTTGGTTTATGCTGGTGCCAGTGCCTGGCTGATTCTCTGGCCTGAGGGCACAAGACAAGCTCAGAGGACACCCAGGGGAGGTGGGAAACTTTAGCTCAAGGACTTGCGGAAGGAAGTGCGTTTGTCCCAAACAAAGGAAAAGCTGGAGTGTAATCTGAAACGGGCAACATCAACATCAGAGAAGCTGTGGAGATGAAGAACCAACTGGTGACTGCAAATCAGATAGGTTGGGACACTATTATTTAATATGTTTTGCACTTTTATGTGTTGCTGTGTGACCTACTACAGCAACATGCCTGCAGATGATATTTTTGTCATAAGCTGTGTAATGACAATGTGATCCTGTATTTTTCTCATTTTGTGTAGATGTGTTTTTTTGGAAAAAAAGCTGCAATAACCATACACTCTGGCAAAATACTGTATTTTATAGGATAGTTCAAATAGCTCATTTTGTAGAAAGAGAGGTAAATGAAGTGAGAGGGTTACTGGCTTTGTAGCTTGAACAGCTGTCAAGGGCAAGCGTCTCCAAACCAAGCTTCTCAGACTAAACATGACCATTAAAGACCTGAAATTGTGATTTAGTTTTGTTGTGTAGAGTGCATATAATGAATTCATATACCAGCACTGGAGCCAACTGGACAGAGGACATCACCTTTTTGAATTCTGATTGGGGATTTGGCATAATTAGAAGTTCCAATGTAGGGTTGAAACTGGGACTTGCCCACTAACACAGCACTGTACGAACAGATGAAGACTGTAAGTCCATCCAGTCGGTCCAGTCCCTACCTCGGTCAAAATTGCCAGTCTAGGACTGACCAGACTATAAGCTACCTAGACAATGCCCACTTCAATAGGGGTTAGCCCTAAACTACCTCTGACAACCCCCTCTTATTGATACAGTGCTCCCTCTCTATAGCGAACACCTCTGGAGCCAGCTGAGGTGTTCACTATAGCTAGGTGTTTACTATAGTGAGGTGTTAATATGCATACTTAGTGAAACAATGGGAGCCATCAAAAGGTGTTAGGGATTCTGTAATAGAGGGGTTCTTTATAGTGAGGGAGCACTCCCCTTCCCCCAAGTCCCATGAATCTGTCCCACCCATGCTTAAAAGCATCGATTATCTGAACACTGGCAAGCCCCTTCGACAGGCGATTCCATTTGTCCACCACCCTACTTATTCATGTCGCTCTTGAACTTCCCTCCCACCAGTTTTGGGAGGTTACCTTGCAGAGCCTAAACAATCTCTGCCTGTCAACCTTACTGTTACCCTTCAGGTACTTGAAAGTTTTGATCATCTCCACCTCACCCTTCTAGTACTCATTGAGTACATTCCAAGGTGCTCCACGCTGTCCTCATAGGACCTCCCCTGCTGGCCTGGGATCATTCTGGCCTCCCTGGTCTGAAATGACTCCAGGTACTCACTATCCTTTTTCAAGTGCAGGCTCCATAACAGAGCATGGTATACCAGGTGACACCTAACAAGTGACCTGTACAAGTGCAGAATTACCTACTTCCTTCTACTCAAGAAGGTCCTCCTTGTGCACCCCAGCATCCTGTTCATTTTGCTGAATGCCCTATTGCAGTGTGCTGAAGTCTAAAGATTGTCACTGATTATGACTCAAGTCCCTCTCTTCTGTCATTTATGCCAGATGTACTCCCACCTTCCAGTAATCAGTCTTTGAATTTCTTCTCCCCAGGTGCATAACCTTACACTTTTTCGCACTGAATTTCAGCTGCCGTATCTCAGACTACTTCTCCAGTTCTGAGAGGTCCTCTTTCACTTCTCTTTTACCTTCCTCGCAGTCTACCCTGCCACAAATCTTGTCATCCACAAATGAACATATCCGGCATGTATGCCCTCACTGGCACTGGGTCAAGTACTGATCTCTAAAGTACACCACTCATCAACCCTCCTAGTCCCAGATTTGACCCCATTCATGATCACTGTGTCCTGCTTGAAGCCCATTTCCCAGTCCATTGCTTCAGCTTCTCTCCTAACCTTAGATTCCCCAGTTTCTTCACAAAACTATTATAGACACTGAAATCAAAGGCCTTACTACTTCCTAGGTCCAGGTACAGAACATCCAGTGTTTTACGCATAACAATTTCTTCAGACATTCTAGTGAAAAATTCAGTGAGGTTTAAGAAGACCTGCCTCTCACAAAGCCATGTTGTTTGCTGTCCTAGAGCCCTTGGGTCTTCAGGAAGTCCACCAGCTGTTCCTTTATTGCAGATTCCAGGAACTTACTCAGTATGCACATCAGGCCTACCAGCATGCAGGTTCCCCAGGACTCCACAATCTCTGCTCTTGTGCAGGGGGATGACATCACCTATACTTCAGTAGTTAGGGACCACTTCTGTGATCAAGAAACAACTGAACAGATCTACAAGGGGTGCTGACAAGCCTGTGCCAGATCCTTTAGCACATGAAAAAAAGCAGTTCATTCGGCCTGGGGGACTGTTCCACTACTAAACTAATGTTTGTAGATTTTGTATCAGGCCAGTAACATTTTCCTTTAATTAGCACTACAGGGTTATATTGGAGGAGGCAGCACTTCACTTGCCTAGTTTACATACACTGTTTAGCTCGATTACTGAATATTCAGTTACTCAGTAATCAAATATTCAACTACTCAGTAATCAAGTATTCGGTGCATGTAAATGACACAATAAATGATCCAGGAACCGAACTGCAATCTGAGTAAAGTGCATCGACACAAGTGCACAGATCACCTTGTTTCAGCACCTGGTAACCTGTAAAAGGAGTGGACTGTATCAACCATTCAAGCATGTGTAAATGGCACATTTTAGTTTGCACATTTCCCTGTGCACATTCTACCCGACGTACATGCACAACATAACTCTACTACTGAGTATGTGATTACTCAGTAATCGAGTTCTACTGTGCATGTAAACTGAATCACATAACAACCCAAAACATTGCATCGGGTAATCGAGTTTGTGTGAATGTAAACACAGAAAATATGTACACTGGTAGGGGCAGTGAAACGTATGTTGGAGCAATTAATTTTCTCAGCCACTAGCCTTGATGGCTAGTAAGCAAAACTTACAGTAGTTCCCACCCTGCAGTACAAGACTTCCATAACATGTGTGACATGCCAGCCACCGTGTGAATGTGCGACACACCTTAAATGCATGCACTTCACACCAAAGGCATTCCATTTGTTCTACTGGTTTTCTTGCTGTATGATATACATAATTTATTATGTAAATCACTGGTTTTATAAAGTGCTTGGACATACACTATTCACGCAAGGTGCACTTAAATCCAAATACTACTCTGTTCATTAAAATGATGTTAGTTTGTTGAATTTCTGTTGCAGAATCACAAGGGCACCTGAAAACAAAGGGACAGACACCTTTCTTATGAAAGAGAGCTACCATCAAGGCTGACTTATTTTTACATACAGCATTATATTTAAAAACCTAATCAAGCAATTAATGATTATATAGTTCATACAGCATAATTATTTATAAGGACTTATGTGTTCACAAAGTCGCGTTCTTCAGTACTATAATCAAGCATTCATCCGTTCTATTTTTTATTCTCCTGATTACTAAAAAGCCAAATTTACTGCAATTTTGTAACAAAAAAAAAAATCAAGGTTTACGGTTTGTTTTTTACAAAAGAAGCTTGCCTTTGCACAGATGCAAATAGCAGACCCTATAATAATATTGCTTCCCACCTCCTCCTAAATACAATGCAGTGCACCTGACTAGAGGCCCCAGCTGCCAGCCGGGAGCAGCAGTAGTTGCCGAGTACGGTGTCCAGTGCAGCTCTGCTCATAGTAACAATGTAACTACAAAACATAGAACACGGCAGTCACGGCACCACAACAGCAGCAGCAGCCTCAGCTCCATCTGTCTCTTACCGCTTCTCAGTGCTCCCGGCCTGTCATGCTTGTGGACCGGCTCTGCTGCAGTTCATTTGCTCCAGCTCGGTTCGGGGAAGCTCGCCCTGCAGGTCTTGTATTTCCTGGATCCGGCGGCGTCACACTCTCTGATGCAGAAAAAGGCCAAAACACAGCACCCACTTACAACATGGCGCAGCCAATGGGGGCTGTCTCCTCGCGAGAGTTCCCTGATGCCTCTCCTAAACCCGGAACCAGCGCCGGGGTTTCGGTCATGTGCATAGAAACTCTGGGTGTATAGTCATGTGGCGGCATAGAAATAATTACGAGGTGGTGGTGGTGGCTGCTGATTGTCTTCGCAGGAGCGCACATCTGTCCGTTCTAGTGTCCTTGACTGCTGCACGGGTTTCTGACATGAGTGACAGCTCGGAAACTGAGTTCGTCGCGACTAGCACCACTATCTCCCCACCGATCCACCTTCACTTGTCTGCTAAACCACCCCAAAAAAATCACTCGCAGTATTTGTTTGTTTGCCCCTAGTAACAGAAACACAAACATTGTAATGGAAGCCGGAAACTCGCTGTTTGCAAATATTTGAAGTAGCTTCCTGTTAACAGTCTGGTGGTAGAATTGAAAACGCCTGTCTGCCGGCTGGGACTTGTGTAGAGAGATTCTCCCCTGCCTGCCTTGCCTAAAAATATACAAATTATTGGCTGGATTGCTGTTATTTTTTAAATATTTTTTTTTTTGGGGGGGGGGGTTGTTGGCAATAGTTCAGCAGTGGTACAGTAGATTATGAAAGTCATGCCCGTTCACAAATGGAGATAAATTATATATTTTGAGTCAAGCATTGTGTGTTTGATTTATACAATCTTATTTTTTTATTATACCTTTGAAATCCGCTGTTTGTAGACAGAGTTAACTTTTTTCATTTGAATTCAGCAGTTTTCAGACCAGCATAAGGCTATCATGATGCCATCATCAGCATTGTGAAAGTTGCTCTCTCATTGTTGCTTAGGGTAATGGTAGGGTGACAAACTCTGCAGCAGAGCATGCCTGAGGTACAGGTGGCACTGTCACCACCTTTGGTAAACGGGTGCAATCCAGTAAAATGCATTTCAGGGGCGAGTGCTGGAGACACTCCAGTTGACCAAGCCACAAGGGCTCGGTTCTTGGTGGGCTTGGTAAGCAAACCACTAATTTCTCTTCAACATGGGGAATCAAAAACCAACACAAGTTTAACAGAATAACAGCTTTATTAACAACCGACCACCTGCAAGAAGGAAGGTTAGTGCAGATGTCAGCTTTCAATATGACCCTCTTAGGTGCTGTCCTAGGCAGGCCAGATTTACTAAGTAAGGCGCTGGTGCCTTTTAAAAGAGCAACATGCTCAAATCCCCAAACCCCACAAGCCATGCAGTTGCTTAAATGGCAGGAAACCCATCAAGCACAGGGTATTTGTAGTCCACATTGCAAAACACGAAACAACAGGTGCTGTCCTTTGAAACAATGCCACACTGCGATGTACTTACCGTTCATAGAAATTGGCAGAGCCAGCCTGGTGACACAGAGGGCTGAGGCGCTGTACACACCTTACCTGTCATCATGGTGGCGACCCAGGTTTGGATACAGACTCGGGTCATCAGGGAGCCAGCATGGGGGGGGGGGGTGATAGCAGGACTGAGCAGCTGTGGGGCAGCTCTCCTCTCTCAGTGTGGTCGTCGCTTCCCCATAGTTCCACTGCCACCTGGTGGAGGTAACATAGAATATAGAAACAGAATATGATGGCAGATAAGGACCGCTTGGCTCACCTAGTCTACCCATTTCCGTACCTGATGGATAAGCTGCAGATCCTAGTTAACAAACATGTTACTTTCTCCTACCCCCCACTATAATTGTCTTATGTCTGTCCCATGCATTCTTGAATTCCCCCTCTGTTTTTGACCCCACAACCTCCTCAGGAAGGCCGTTACATGCAACTCTCTCCATGAAAAATGCTTCCTCACTTTGCAGCTGGGTGCCCCCATCTTCAAATTGTGCTTGTGTTCTTTCATCTCTTTTTCTGAAAGATGCTACCTTGGACTTTGTTGATTTCCTTGGGGTACTTGAAAGTTTCTATAATGTCCCCCCCCCTCTTTTTCTCGAGGGTATACATATTAAGCTCCTTTAGCCTCTCTTTGTATGGCTTCTGGTGCAGACCCTGCACCATTTTGGTTGCCCTCCTCTGGACTGCCTCCATCCTGTCTATTTCCTTGCAGAGATGGAGTATCTATAACTGCACGCAGTACTCCAGATGGGGCCTCACCAACTGTCTGTACAGAGGGATAACAACTTCCTGTTTTCTACTGGTGATGCCTCTCCGTGTACATCCCAGTATACCCCCCAACCCTCCTTACTGCCTTCTCACATTTCTTGCCCACCTTTAGGTCATCTGATATGACTACCCCTAGGTCCCTTTCCATTTTTGTTGTTGTTAGTAGGTCACCCCCCATTGTGTACTCTTCCCCTGGGTTTTTGTTTCCCAGGTGCATTACTTTGCACTTCTTTTTTCGTTGACTCTAAGCTGCCATACTTCTGACCATTCCTCCAACCCTGCTAAGTACCTTGTCATCCTTTCCACCCCCCTTGTGTATCAACCCTGTTGCAGATCTTTGTGTCATCTGCAAAGAGACATACTTTTCCTTCCAGTCCCCCGCAATGTCACTTATAAAGACATTAAGGAGGACCAGTCCCAGTACTGAACCCTGCTAGTAGCCACCCTTTCTTCAAAGTGGACTCCGTTTACTATTACCTTCTGTGTCCTGTTGTCTAGCCAATTTTTTACCCAGGCTACCACCCTGGGACCCACTCCCAGGTTGGCTAACTAGTTTATTAATCTTTTGTGTGGGACTTTGTCAAATGCCTTGCTAAACTCTAGGTAGGCCATGTCCACAGCCCCTCCCTGGTCTACTATTTTGTTCACCCAGTCAAAAAAATCAATTAGATTCATTTGACATGACCTTCCTGCTGTGAATCCATGCTGTCTTGGGTCCTATGCCCTGCTGGCCTCTTGGTACTCAACAGTTCTTTCCTTCAGAAGGGATTCCATCATTTTCCCTACCACTGAGGTCAAACTGACAGGTCTGTAGTTTCCTGCCTCTGTCTTGGTCCCACTTTTGTGAAGGGTAATCACATCTGCCCTCTTCCAGTCCTCAGGTACCACACCATCCTCCCATGATTTGCTAAAAAGGGTAGTCAGTGGTGTCACTAGTTCTCCCATTAGTTCTTTTAGAATTCTGGGGTGAACCCCATTGCTTTGTCCACCTTCAGTTTTAGGAGTTCTTTCAGAACCCTTTCTTCTGTGAAATGACTGGTAATGATAGCCCTATCCAGAGTGTTTCTATTGACTGGATTAGGTACCTCCCCCTCCTCTTCTTTTTTGAATACTGAGCAGAAGTTTTTTTCAGTAACCCTGCTTTTCACTGTCCCTCTCTGCCCAACCACCCTCCTCTTTATTCAGCCTCACTATCCCTCCCTTTGTCTTTCTTCGCTCCCTAATGTACTTATAAAAGGTTTTATCCCCCTTCTTAACTGAGTTGGCTATTTTTTCCTCGGGTTGGGCCTTTGCTATTTCGACTGCCTTCCCCACTTCCTTCTGCTTTAACTGGCACAGTTCTTTGTCCTGCTCCTTCTGTGCTTCCTTATACTTCCTGAATGCTATCTTTTTCTCCCTAACCTTCCCTGCCACCTCTTTTGAGAACCTTCAGCTAGTGTCCAGTGTGTGATCAAGCGTAGAAGCTGTTAAGTCACTTGCTTCCAGTTTTCTGAATGTATCTCTGGCAATTTGTCCCACATTATTAAGACCAGTGCCTCTCATTTCCCTACATTTGAGTGTCTGTATCCAAAATTTCAGTGAAAAAATGCCAAGAGGCATGCAAGGTTTGCTCTGCAGGTGATGGGTTTTATCCCAGCCTCACCATAGCTGTTCCCTTTCCCTTCAGATCTCTCAGCTGTGTACTTTCCCTACATTTTGAGTGTCTGTGTCCAACATTTCAGTGACAAAATGGTGAGAGGTATACTAGGTCTGCTCTGCAGGTGTTCAGTTTTATCTCAGCCTCGCCATAGCTGCTCCCTCTCCCCTCCAAATCTCTCAACACCGTACTTTCCCTGGACACCACTGCAGACCATACTCTGAAATGACTATCCACAGACCCATAGCTGCCATTGCTTGCAAGTGTAAGGGTCCCTAGCTCTTGTAAATGGACCATGCCAGCCAACGCCATCCATACTGTCCCACTCTTCTCAGGGTTTTATTTAATTCTAAAAATTGATTAGCGTTTTGCTCGTAAAAGTTCTAAAACGTGAAAATGCATAGCACTTGCCTCACTGTGTTTGACAAACATAACACTTCTAGAAAACCTATATAAATCCTTTCTGTACAGTTAGTATTGTCCCAAGAAAAAAAGTGCTAATCAATTATTTAAAACCCTGCTTCTCCTACTCTGCATGTCCTTTCATCCTAAAAACAAAACTTCGGAGCATGTGTGGCACAAAGTACCTTAATAAAACACATAATTGGAAAGGTCAAAATAAGCATTCCTGGGGTGCATCGAGCATCCTATATAGAAATGGTTAGTATAGTATCATGCCTGCGTATGGTTTACACTGACCTGATGAAAGGAGAATGTTTAAAAAAAAATCTGTTACTGTTGGGGCATAGCATGTTAAAATCAATACTTTTAACAATAAAAATGTCATGAAGTTTTCTGTTTCCAAAGCCCCTTAGGTTTGTGTTGCCCCCTTCCTAAATAAATTCAGATGTGCTCCTGGCTCACTTGACACTGTACAAAAACTTCCAGAAGTGCCGGGCTGCAGTTGATCACAGGGTGGGGGCTAAGAGTGTCTCTCTCTGCCTAACTCTGTTCATTGCCCTGTAGGTGGTGGAGAGAGTGTGGTGAGGTGTATGATGGTGCAAGCTATTGTGTGTGCAGAGCTAGATCTACTTGACTGAACATGTGTTGCTGTGTTTTCCTCTGGATCGGGGGGTGCAGAAGAGGATGCCATGGTACAAAACAGTGTGTGTGTGTTGGGGGGGAGGGGTACACTGTGTGTGATGACATTGCAGTTTTTTTTTTTCTGCTGGGGCCGGAAGCAATGTGGGAGCAAAATTTGGCTTGCATTTTGTCCTGTATAAGTGATCAAAATTTACCATTATAATTGTGGGCTAGTGCAACTATTTGTGGACTAGTGCAATTTTAAATCAACTTGATCTGCTGGCTAGTGCAAATAAAAGTTAAGGTTGACTCCTGGTGCCACTATTCTTCCTTTAAGCAGTGCCTCCATGATCTTACCCACTACTGAGGTGAGGCTGACTGGCCTATACAGTGGTAGTCACACAAAAAATAACTGGTACCACGCATCATTGTGCAGTAGCAGTATACGTGTTATTCAATGGGTACCGCGCTTGCACACAACTCCATATACCACGCTACCGATCAACTTTTGCGTAATTACCACTGTAGTTACCTGCCTCCTCCCTACTACCATTTTTTTGTAGAGGGACTTCATGTGCCCTCTTCCAGTCCTCTGGAACCACTCCTGTGTTCAGTGACTATGTGAGCAGTGCTGCCAGAGGCACCACTATCTCTCTTCGCAGCTGTCTTAATATCCTCAGGTGTATGCCATCTCTCCCCATTGCTTTGACCACCTTCAGTTTTGTGAGCTCCTCCAGAACACTCTCCACTGTGAATGGACTTGTGTTTACCTCCCCGTGTCTGTTACCCAGCTGTGGTCCCTGTCCCTCCACCTCTTTAGTGAATACTGAACAGAAGTATTTGTTCAGTATTTCTGCCTTTTCCATGTCTCCCTCCTTACACTCCCCTGTATTCCCTTAGGGCCTTATAATCCCCCCCAGTATTCCTTATTTCACTAATTTACCTACAGACTGCCTTGTCTCCTTTCCTTACTGTCTGCACTAATCTTCAGTTTGCACTTTTGCTCTCCTAACAGCCTTCCCTGCCTCCCTTAGATTCCTTAGGTACACCTCCCTGTCCTCCTCCCTTTGAGTCTCCTTATAGTTCCCCTGAAATCTGCCCTTTTGGCCCTTACCTTGTCTGCCACCTCTCTTAAGAACAAAAGAGGTTTCCTTCTTCTCTTGCCCTTATTTACCAACCTGATGCATTGGCTCATCACCTCCTCTAGGACTCCATTTAGTTGTTCCCACTGCTCCTCAACTCCTCCTCCTGTCTCCTTTCTCGCCTGTGCCTGTTTGATACAACTCCCCATTTTAGCAAAATTCACGCTACTAAAATCCAAGTCCTCTGCCTTCGTTTGGCTAGACTGCGTTTCAGTCCCTATGCTAAACCACACTATATGATGGTCGCTGGACCCCAGTTTACCTTCCACCTGGACATCTGCTGTTCTGTCCCCATTGGTCAGTACTGGGTCCAGAATCCCCCCTTCTTTGGTGGGATCAATCACTAGCTGTCTTAGGCCTGCCCTCCTGGTTGAAGCAGCTGCTGGGATGGCCCAGTCCATGTCTGGGATATTGAAGACTCCCAGCACTACTGTTTCACGTTTTGCTGCTATTGTGTGAATTTGATCCCCTAGATCCCTATCCAGCTCCTCCCCCTGTGCTGGAAGCCTGTAGAGCACCCCTGCTCAGATTGCTGTGCCATTGCCTGGCTCAAGGGTGACCCACAGTGCCTCAGCCTCCCCGTCTATCCAGTACCTCCATTGCCTTTATACCCTCTCTAACATACAATGCCACCCCTCCCCCTTTTCTACCCCCTGTCCCTCCTGAACAGAGCATACCCCAGTACATTAACATCCCAGTCATTATTTGTGGTGTACCAGATCTCTGTTATTGCTGCTATATCCAGGTCTGCCTCTGCTAATAATGTTTCCAGGTCTGGGATTTTATTCCCTAGGCTGTGAACATCTGTAATGGTTCTATGTTAAAATAGCGAAAGGAAAATAGTGATCGCCATTATATCGAATACATACTGGCGACACACAATTAGCAATGGTACAGAAACGCGCATGTAAAAATAGCAATTGCACTGAAACCTGTCTCTCAGCATCGCTCAAAAGACATGCTACAATAGTACTGTGTATTACTTTCACCTGAGTTTTCAAACAAGTGCTGTCTCTCTTTTTTTTATTACTGAAAGTCACTGTTTTGACTTATACTCGGTAAAGCACTGGCTTTGACCATTTATTTTATTGCTGAAAGTTGCTACTGTGATGCTTGCTACTCAGTAAAGCACTGCTGTGGTTGAATAATGAATAAACGTGCATGTCCATTTTGTTTGGTAGGAAATTAGGTAGGTAGGCTGGCTACATACACGTACAGTAGAGGTTCATTGCTAGGTTATGGCTTAGTGAGGCGGAAGTTGATTGCTGGCTGGAGTGAGAGCGAGAGATCGAGAGTTATGGCTACAGAGGAATTAAAACCATAAATGAAGATCAGGAGGTGGTTGTAGCTTGTACTGAAACATAATTCTGCAATTCTGCAACTGTTCGGTAGTAGTGAACTGGTGGGGGCGGGCTCACAGTGGTGGAGAAAAGCACTGCAATGCAGGGGTGTAGCCAGAAATTTCCATTTTGTACACACACTCGCCAACTGCTGCCTCCCCACCCGCCCCCCATTAAAATGTAAATGTACACATCCTCTCTAAATGCTGCACCCCATAAAACAAATTAGATGGCTGTCAGATGACTCATCTAACCTCTAAACAGGCTGTACACATATTTATCCCCTAAACAACAGAAGTTTAAACAGAGACACCACTCAGTGGCCTACACTAACTAAAATAAAAAGGTATATGATTTGACTCAGCAAAACTGTACACAAATGTGTGCAGTGAGTATGCCTGCCTACACCCTTACTGCAAAGAATATTTTTAACCCATCCTAAATGAAAGTATGTTGGGGGGCGGAGTAAAAGTATCTTGCAGAGATCTAAGTAAATGTTCCTTGCGTTCTTCATCCTCAATCACGATTCCAATTATCACCATTTTTGTACAGATGGAATCACTGCTCTGAACACGCACTGTTATGTGGCAGTTGCCAGTTGTGTTTTTGCCATACTTTCAAACATGTATTATGTATTTGTGATTGTTGACTCACAATTTTCACGGGATACCTTTGTAACTATGGCCTTCCATGTTTTGCTGCCTATCTGCTCTTTACTCATGCCTTTGCTCAGCTGCATTCTCCCCTCCCCCTATTTTACCTTTTTGTGCTGCCTTTCCCTCGTTGTCTGATTTATTTATTTATTTAAGAGATTTACCAGATAAGCATTCTGAGCAGGGACCGCTCGTTTCCAGATGCGACCTGGGGTTACATAGGTCAGAAAATAGATACAGTAAATAACAGTACATCAGTGTTACATGGGTCTAGAGTAGCTAACAGTAGTCCTAGTACACAGTGTGGGTAGATAGCAGTCAGCAGGTTCAAAGGCAATTATTATATATGGCAGCTAAATCTATGGGTGGCAATTACAAGCATCAGAATAGTAGGACCTCAGGAGAGGTTTGAGAGCCCAGTGGGAGTCAGAGTGCCTGATGTCTGCAGGTAGCTCATTCCATAGTTTTGGCAGACGATGCATGAAGGCCATTTGGCCCTTAGAGGTGTGCATGAAAGGTACATGGAGCTTTTTTGGATCAGAAGCTCTGAGGGGGTAGACAGGGGGTGGTTGGGTTGATAGAGCACAGCTGAGGTAGAGGGGGAGGGTATTTGACCAGTATTTGTAGATAAAATTAGTACAATGTTGTTTACGCCAAGACTCTAAAGATGGGAAGAAGAGGGCGCTGTACAGGTCGCAGTGATGGGTGGAGGGAGGACAGTCGAGTGCGTAGCGACAGAACAGTGATAGGGGGTCCAGTCTGGCCAAGGTAGATGGAGAGCACCGCTGTAGACCACGTCCCGTAGTCAAAAATGGGAGGATCATTTGAGGACTAGCTCCCATCTAACAGAGGTGGGAAGGGAGCCTTTGTGCGGTACAGTGCTTCTAATTTAGGGTGAAGTTTTTCGTAGTGATTCGATGTGGGCTTGAAAATCGGTGTTGATCTAGCCATACCCCTAGGTACCTGAAGGAGGAGCAGGAATCTAGGTTTGAGCCATCCAGGGTGTGGAAGACAGGGGGCTGCTGGAGCAGGATAACTTGGGATGGGTGCGAAGGTTATGGAGGCAGTTTTCTTGGCGTTTAGGATAAGCTAGTTGGACCTGAGCCAAGTTTATGCAGACATCAATCCCATTGAAGAGATGCAATTGTGTCATCGGTAGAGTGGCCAGAGGTGTACAGTACTGTATCATCCGCGTACATTTGTAGTGCTGAGTTAGAGTAGACTTGAGGCAGATCGTTTAAGAACATAGAGAAAAGTAGGGGACCCAGGACAGAACCCTGGGGGACCAGTATTTAGACGATACTGTCTGCATTTTGCCTTCCTTCTCCTCCTTTCTGGCTTCTCTTTCTTGTGGGGGGGGCTGCTAGAGTCTCCCTGTTCCCGTTGCCCCCCCCTTGGCTAGTTTAAACAGTTGGCAAGGAAGCAATTAAACCATTCATTTAGGACTGCTTTCCCCTCCCTGGACAGATGCAACCCATCACTCGAGTACAGGGCCACATCTTTCCAGGTGGATCCCCAGTCCCCAATGAAGCCATGCCTTTTCTCACTGCACCAGCCCTTCAACAATGTGCTGAAGCTTCCAATACAGAGGTTCCCATCCTCCCCTCTGCTGTGGACCAGCAGCACCTCCGAAAATGTCACGGAACTTGCTACCTTCCCCAGCTGCCCTCCCAACTCTTTGAAATTCTCCTGCACCTGCTCCACGCTTGTCCTATCCTTGGATAGGTTATTCATTCCCAGGTGAACAATGACCTCCACCCCCTCTCCTTGCCACTGCTTTAGCAATCTTCTAGATACGTTCCCCCTTCCTCCAAGCTGTGCCTCCTGGGAGGCACCTCACCTCCCTTTCCTCCCTACTGTCCTTGTCCTTGCCCAGATCCACTCCCCAGACAATCGAGTCCCCAGTCAAGAGTAACTTCTTCCCCTGGGGTCCTCTTCCTCCTCCCGCTGGGTCTCCCTTCTGGAGGACCCTCACATCCTCCCTGGTCGCAGCCTCAGGTTCCCTTGCAGGACTCTCCCACACCTCCAAGACAGTGTAGGAGTTCTTAAGCTCGACCGGATGGGGGATGTGTCTCTGTCCTCCCGAACCTCCCAGAGTCCACTGTAGTCCATCCTGCCATCTGCCTGGGCAGCTGTTGTGGCAATGACTTAGAGACACAGAAACATAGACTTTGACAGCAGATAAAGACTACTTGGCCCACCCAGTCTGCCCATTTTCCTACCTATCGGATAAGCTGCAGATCCTAGTTTTACTAACAGCCTACTTCCCCCTACCTCCTACTAGAATTGACTTATGTCTGTCCCATGCATTCTTAAATTCTCCCACTGTTTTTGACCCTACGACCTCCTCAGGAAGGCCATTCTATGCACCCACCACCCTCTTCGTGAAAAAAATACCTACTCACGTTGCCCCTGAGTCATTCCCCCCTGTATCTTCAAATTGTGCCCTCTTGTTCTTACACATCTCTTTTTCTGAAAGATACTACCCTCTTGGACTTTGTTGAGTCCCTTGAGGTACTTGAACATTTCTATCATGTTTCATGTTCTATCATATCTAGTGGCTCAGTAAGTAGCACACTCGCCTCTGAGGCCAGGAGATCAGAGGGCTGTGGGTTCAGTTCCCACATCTGAGACTTGGGTTAGTATCCCAATACTGACACTGTAGTGCAGCATGAGAGGGTGCTGCACTTCTGAGGTGCCGTCTTTCGGATCAGACGTTAAAATCAAGGTCCCATCTGCCAGGATTGGCGGTAGTTCAGGTGGATGTTAAAGATCCCATGGCACTTATCGAAAAGAGTAGGAGTCCTGGCCAAATTTCCCTCATTCACTAAAAAAAAAAAAAAATACCTCCAACAGCTTACTCTGGTTCAAGTTCAGTTGCCATTCATCTGTATCCCCCTCTCCAGGGTCGTGCCTGAAAATAGGCAGGATTTGTCTAGTGCACTTACCCGGTCAACAAAAACTAAATAAATAAATAATAAATAAATGTTTCCCCCTCCCTCCTTTCCTCGAGGATATACATATGAAGCTCTTTTGGTATCTCTTCGTGTGACTTCTGGTGCAGACTCTGCACCATTTTAGTTGCCCCCCTCTGGACTGCCTCCATTCTGTCTATGTCCTTGCAGAGATGGGGTCTCCAGAACTGCACGCAGTACTCCAGATGTGGTCTCATCAACAGCCTGTACAGAGGGATAACAACTTCCTGTTTTCTACTGGTGATGCCTTTCTCTGTGCATCCCAGTACCCCCCAGCTCTCCTTACTGCCTTCTACATTGCTTGCCTACCTTTAGGTCATCTGATATGTCTACCCCCCAGGTTCCTTTCCATTTTTATTGCCCCTCCCCATTGTGTACTCTTCCCTTGGGTTTTTGTTTCCCAGGTGCATTACTCTGCACTTGTTTACATTGAATCTAAGCTGCCATACTTTTGACCATTCCTCCAACCTTGCCAAGTCCCTTCTCATCCTTTCCACTCCCGTTGTGTATCAACCCTGTTGCAGATCTTTGTGTCGTCTGCAAAGAGGCATACTCATATGATGAGGGGGTGCAAATTGCAGGTTTTGGGGTCCTGGTTCCAACAGGTGGCACTTCTTAATTGTCCAGGAAGTGCAGTGTCAAATCATCACAGTATGAAGAACTTGCAGCTGTTGCCCGTGCCTTAGAAATCATAGATGGTGAGGGAAATGAAGATACCATCCTCTTTTCAGACTCATCTTGGGTGTGCAATTGTTTGGCAGAATTCCTTTCTTTCTGGAAGGCCCATGACTTTACATCCTCAGATGGCACCCCTGGCAAGTGCAGAGATTTGTTCATCTACATTGTCAGGCTGGCTGTGCAATGTGTTTTCAGATTGTTCATTCACAAAGTGAAGGCCCACTCAAAAGCTGAGCCATTTCACCAGTACAATGACCAAGCCGATTCTTTAGCCAAAGGAGCTTGATGGGGGGAGATATGGACAATTCCTTCTCCCACTGCAACACCTACAGCGGCTGCAAACAAAAGATCAAAAGAGGTTTCTCTAACTCTCACTGAGCAGCAGTTAGCTGACACAGAGATAAAGGAAGCATACCAATATCTCTCAAAAGACACAGAGAAAAAAGAAACATGCAGATAACCTCCATCTGTCCCGGGATCAAACAATGATCCTCTATCACACAGATGATCAAAAACTTTGGGTGGTTCCAAAATCACTGTGATCTAAGGTCATCTATCAGGTTCATGACACCCCTACAGGTGGACACCAAGGGGTAGATAAGACAGTTCAAAAAGTGAAAACCATAGGCTGGTGGCCTGGTATAACAGCTGATGTCCAACATAATGTGGACAACTGCCTCACCTGTGCACAGAACAACCCAATCTCAAGCAAGAAAAATGCCAAGCGTTTACCCCAGAATACTCTGGCCCTTGGAATGATATTCAAATTGATTTCATTGGACCATTGCCTCGAACCCTAAGAAACAACAAATTCGCACTCGTGATCACTGACCTGTTTTCAAAATGGGTTTAAGTCTTCCCATGTAAGGCTGCCACTGCAAAAGCAACTGCCAAAATCCTGGTAGAACAGGTATTTACCAGATGGGGCCTACCTCTCAAGGTAGACTCTGATAAAGGAGCAACTTTCACAGGTAAACTCATGCAAGAAACTTTGAAGTTATTGGGAGTTAGTCAGAAATTCCACATAGCTTACCATCCTCAGTCGTCAGGACAGGTAGAAAGAGTAAACAAACACTTAAAGGCAATGTTATGTAACTTTTCTACTGATACTGGAAACACTTGGGATACCCTTTTGCCCTTACTCCTAATGGCAATTAGAGCGATCCCATCAGCACCAACTTGATGTACCCCATTTAAAGTAATGCCTGGTAGACAAATGAGATTACCAGAACATTTGATGATCGACCTCTGTGTCCCTACTGCTGACAGAGTGTTAGTAGCTACTTTTGTCACTCATCTGAGAAACAACCTTGCTCAAACACGTTTGTTTGCTGCAAACAACTTGGGCCAAGCCGAACTGCAATCCAAGAAGTACTTCAATAAAAATGTCAAAGAAGTTGACTGGCAAGTAGGTGACAGTGTCATGATTCTCAAGTTTGCCTCTCCTGCACATCCATTTGTCAATAAATGGTCAGGTCCATTTGACATCATCAACAAGTTGAGTTCAGCTGTGTACCAAATACAGATTATTGATGGCAGAAGGAAGCCAGTCAATAAGTGGTACCATGCAAACCAGCTTAAGTTGTATAAAGGTGACTAGTCCAAACAGTAAAATGCAGTATGAATGCTCCTTCCTCCAGCCCCAGGAGGAAAGGGACACTTGAGTACTTAACTGTTTCTTTTGCTTTTTGTTCTCAGCTGCTGAAAAACCCCAATTAACTGAAATATTGGTTGAACCTAGATGACCAAATACTGAAAACGGAGGGAAGGTGATGTGAAGACACTCCTTCCTCCATCCGAGGAGGAAAGAGTCCTGTTTACCTGTGTTTTGTTCCTGCTCTTCTCTCCTTTTCATAGCTCCAGTAAACCCAAACTCCAAAGATTTTGGTAAATCGAGATAGCATCTTCCAGGAGGAACTTGGTCCTCCTCCTTATCTTCCTGGACCAATGGCCGAGAGATATGGTATCAATTAATTTGACTCCTCACCAGAAGCCCCTGCAGAGTGAGGCACACCACAAGAAGATCCTGAAAACTAAGGCGTTCCAGACCCACCTTCATGCCTTCCTTCATGCCATAAATCCCAGTGACCCAGCATATGCCCCTTTACCTGATTTTACCCTACCCCTGGTATAGGAATAACAATTGATTTATCCTCCACCCATATTTCTGTTCAAGACGGACAAGATGCATGTGTCAGTGTTTTGGTAATAGTGCCACCATTACCAACTTTGCGTATTGACTGGAAAATTGATAACCTTGAAGGACAGCAACTTCCAGTGGCCAGTCTTGCCAAATAAACTTTTAAAGGTTGGCCTAATACCTGTATTTGCCCCACAGAAACTTTTTGCATACAGCAAGTTACAGAGCAACATACAGGACTTTATAATCTCACAACAAATATTAATAAAGACTTTTGCACATGTTTTCATAATATCACTGTTCGAAAGATATGTTTTAATCACACTATTTCATCAATTGCTCTTACAATGACTCCTACTAATAAAGATGCACCTCTTTAATGTCCAACTTTGGAGCCTGGCCCTGAAAGTGGCTTGGCAGCTACATCCATTCCTGGAACTTTAATCAACAACATGCAATACATACATGTACCAGCGGTCTTGAATTTAACCCACTGGAACATGGCAGAGTTAGGACACTGCTCTTCAACAAATGTCTCTCATTTTCATTCTATGATGTTATTAGATTTAATGGCAGCATATTAAGTTAGGGCTCAAGACCCTGTAGCAGGGCACCACATAACTGAACACCGAGGCATGTTCAGACCTCAACATCACAAGAGAGTGTTGGGGGCAGCTGGAGTAACAGGCATAGCTGACACTGTAACAGGATTGTTTAGTTCAGGTATGTTTATTTGGAACTGTGCTGATTTGGCCCAAATTCAGAAGCATAAAATTGTTAACTCTAAATTAGCTGAAGATGTGGTTATGCCCATGCTAAATGGTATAGTTGGTATCTCACAGGTTTATAGTATATAATATGCATGATATAGCATGTATATTTGACAAAACTCATAATAAACTTAAACAATTGATTGTTTTGAATAATAAATAAGCTAATGAGCAGCACATAGGCAGGGAGATAATGTGTTCAACCTATGGTAAATTTTGCCCTAAACGCTATCACTAATCTCTTCCAGGATCTGGCATCAGGGAGGATCCCCAATTTGATCCAAGATAAGCATATGGCTAAATGGTATTGCCCCCACAGAGACAAAAGAAAAAAAAAAAAAAAGCCAGCTAAGCCATGATGATAGATCAGTGGTAGTACATTAAGGTTCTATGATGGCAAGCTATGGTCAGGTGTGATCCTGGGATCACCCGGCCTGCTCTAGGACACCCATGGTCAGGGAGTGCTGCAGATGTGTGGGAAAGATGAAGTCACGGTAAAAAAGATGACAACCAAGCTAAAGATTTATTCAAAATGGGAAAACTCACCTTCCTGGGCCCAAAGTGGTTCAATAAGCTGCCTACCGCACTCTTAGAATGCACCAAGCTCAGACAATTCAAAATTGGGCTTTATTCCCAGCTAGAACTAAATAAAATCTGTGTCTGCCACACTTAGCCCATGCTCAGGGCCCCTAGGCTATTCCACCCACCCCTTGGTTCTAACCATCCAACCACTGCCCCTGCACTCTTCCAACCCCAGTCTCTTCAACAAATCCCCCTACCCGCAAAATACCTACCTTGCATAGTCTACACTATAATAAACTGTCAACCTCCCCCCCCCACAGATCGCCCACTCCATCAGCTACATACGTGAAAATCTGACAATGCCTACTTTGGGCTGCTTCCCACCCACCCCATTCTCACCCCTGGCCACCACTGGTGAGCTCAGCATACCACTCTGGCAACCGTCCATGCCCCACCAACACTTGCCCCCTGTACTACCCAGCGGAGACTCAATCCCTGGCCTCTCCCCCCCTTTCCTGTTTCTAACACTACTATGCCCACACTTAGTGCTGTTAATTACAATGTTAGACTCCTATGTACTAGTGAAACTTACAATGTTTGACTCCTATGTACTGGTGAAACCTAGACTCCTATGTATTGGTTAAACTTAAAAGTATGTGCAACCCTCTGTAACCTTAATATGTTGGCTTGCCGTGCTTGCGCACAAGTCAACAGCTTGCAGTAGTGCAGCTTTGGAGGCGTGGCCGCTGTTGGGCGAATACAGGGCATGCATCAGTAGGTGCGTCCCTCATTCCCCAATCAGTGGCACCACACCATGCATGCTAATGTGGTGAGCACATCTAAGGAAAGGTCCGCTGCGATCCGAGCAAAGTTCGTCAGATGCAGCGGACCCTTCCTGCGTGCTCGCCACAGCAGCATGGTGGGCGGCTGCCCAACGGCCGACCTCGGAGGTGCCCAATCCCCAGTCAACACTGTGGCGCACAAAGTTGCCGACAGAGCCCTCCCAGTCGGCATACAGCAGCCCCATTTCCTATATGCCGAGGCTGCCCAATCCTCTCGGTTCTTGTCCCCCGCTTTCATTGTGTGCGATGGGGGCCCACTCCCTGTCGGCATAAATCAGCCCCCTCGCATTTCTTATGCTGAGGGGTGCCCAATCCTAGGCTCTTGCCCTCCCACTGTCACTGTGTGCTTGACGGGGTGCCCAATCCCGTCGGCATAAATTCACCCCAAGCCCCACTGTCTGCTGATGAGGGTGCCCAATCCTCCATTGGCTGCAGCAACCCCCAAAACAGGTGGCATGCTGGGAGCCCACACCAGTGTGCCAAGTCCCCTGAAAAAAAAAAACTGTCCTGCGATGTTAGTTTTTTTTCTTTCTTCCCTATAACTTAAAAAGCGGTCCTTTGTCGTCTCTTGCCCCCCACTCGCATCCACCCTCGCACCTTGCCTTCCTCACCCCTCACCCCATACTTACCTCCGAGTCGGCGTGACAATCTTGCTGGACCGGGATCATGTCTGCACTCTTCAAAGCTGACCGCAAACTGAGGAAATGCCGGTAAGCTGTATAATGGAATGAATAGGGTTTTTTCAACTTTGCTGCATATCTCAGGCATTTGTTGGAATTTTGGCACCAAATTTTCAACATGGGGTTTTTGGGGCCCCTCCTCATGAATTCTATCACTGTCATGGTGTTAATCGACCTTGAAAGGTGATTTCGCAGTCACTGCGCAAAATCGCCTTTTGGGACCCATTAACGAAATGACAGTGCCAGTGTTCATGCGGTGGCCTCTCAAAAACACTATGTTCCAAATTTGGTGGAACAAATCCTACAAATGCCTGTTTTACGAGCGTCCGTTGCACAGTTGCTATGCAGGCTTGTAACTTCGTGAATTCGCAATATTTTAACGCCAGATTTTTCAGCATTGTCATTTTTGTACACCTCCTTGTGAACAGTGCAGCTGTCATTTTCCACATCCTGCCTGAAATGTGTTTCCGCACTTCCGGCACACAATAGCGCAGTTGCTGTGGGAAATCAGTGTTTGGGCCAGGTTATGAAAATGACAGTGACAACACAGTTCATGAGCAGAGATCCTTAAATGCCTATGCTGAAAACCTGGTGATGATACTCCATAAAATGACTGTGTTATAAGCGTGCTTTGGCAGATTGCACGCATGCTCGTACCGTCGTGCATTTGTGATATTTTCACTCTGGATTTTCACCATTGCCATTTTTCCACACCTCTTGATGAACAGTACAGCTGTCATTTCACATATCCTGCCCAAAATGTGTTTTCGCACCTCCGGCGCAGAATAGCGTGGTTGCTGTGCGAAATCACTTCTTTGGGACACTTTGAGGAAATAACAGTGACACTGTACATGAGCAGAGGTACTAAAATGCCTATGTTGAAAATTTGTTGCCGAATGCCCATAAAATGGCAGTGTTGCAAGCGTGCGTTGCGTATTTCCCACGCACCCTTGCAACTTCGCAAATTTGCTATATTTACATGCCACATTTTCAACACTAGCATTTTTTTATGCCTCCTTATGAGCTGTACAGCTGTCATTTTCCATATCCTGCCCAAAATGTTTTCCTGCACTGCACTACCAAACACTCAAAGGGACACCCCAATGCCTGTCAGTCTCTGCAGGGTGGGGGGTGGGTTGGCATCAGTTCAATACTTCACTGCCATGCCTATTATGCATCTCTCTAACTCCTGCACTACCAATGCCAATGTCAGCAAGACAATATTCGGCATTGACAAATGCTTGTTTTGTAATCCACTACTGTGCTATGTGTTGTGTTGTCTGTATCTGTTCGTTTAACTGACTTGGAACCTTTGAAAACGAGTCCTTGAATCAAAGGTATTAATCCTAAACTGAAATAAATAAATACTGGCTGGCAGGGTGGTGCTGAGAACTGAGGTGCTGGGCACCTTACCTCTCACCACGCTGGTGACCCGTGTTCGAGAATGAGCATGGGTTGCCAGGGGTTAGCCGGGGGGGAGGGCTGGGAGAGGATAAAGTGGACACCAGGCAGCTCTCCTCTCCCGGATCAGGGAAGTCAGCTCTCTCGGTCTAAGACCACCACCATGTGGAGGCATGATGATGGTGGTGCAGGCAGGAGAGGGAGCTGGGGGCTAGGCCAGGGGTAGGCAAAGCGGAGTCGGCAGGGCCAAGGCTTACATGCCTCCATGCGCTCACCCAAACTTGTTTGGGGCTCCGGGGATTAAGGGGAGAACATGGGGAAAAAGCGGGGGTTGCAGCTGGATGATGCCCCCAGGCCGGCTCCAGTGGTTCTGACAAGGAGAAGTGGGGGTGGCCTCAACAGACCATGGATGCCCAGTACAGATGGCTGACACAAGCTGCCGGCCTGCTGGGGAGAGATAAATACTTGTATAAAAAAAAAATAGTGAATCGGGGGGGGGGGAATCACACTAACACCGCAGATGTTTAATGCTTTATATTTGTAATGTATGGCAGTATGGCAAGCCTCTGTGTCCCTCAAAGCCTGTCACCCCCAACTTCGACAGTACATGGGGCCCCGATAGGTGTTCACAGAAGAGGGGAGTCTTGGGTGCTCCATGGCTAAACTACTTCAGGCTCCCCCTTATGGAACAACTATTCAGCTGTGTGTTTGCTGCCAGTGGGTTAGCAGGGAGGGTGCCTGCCAGTAGCCGTTATATGCTGCATACAAAGGCACCAAGCTCTAAATAGATTTATTTATTTATTTCAAAAGTCTCACCAGGAAAGACATACTGAGCTGAATAACAGCTCGTTTCCAGATGCGTCCTGGGGGGGAGGGCAATGGGAGACAACAACAGAGCATTACAGGACAGTATGTACAATAAACAGTGCATAAGGTGACATTATAAAATGGGCAAAGGAGTTCAAGCAATCTGATTGGTTGTTAGCCGTGCATTAGATGTGTCTAATGCACAGCTAAAACTAGAACCCTCATTTAGAATACACAGGACCATTTTATAAGCACAATAAGTCACTCTGGGGATGTGCATTAGACAGTTCTAATGCTGCGGCTAAGGAACTGAGCGTTCGACATGACCTCCTCGTGCCTCACTCCGTCCCCCTAGCTGTGCATTAGAACTGTCTAATGCACACCCCATCGTGTCTTATTGCTTACATAACAGAGCATTACAGATTAGTATGTACAATAACACAGCAGATACAGATCAGTATTTACATAATGGTTGCAGTATAGGCAAAAAGCTAACACAGCAATATGTGTAGTAATAGGCAGACGGCAATGGGAGCTTAAGAGAGTTGAGGCTGGAGATGCTGGAAGAGTATTCCAGGACCTATTCAGGAGGAGTGAGGCAGTGGTAGAGTTTATGAAAAAGAAAGGGGGAGGTAGAAAGGAGGGGGGAGTAGGAGCATAGTGGAGGAGGGATGGAGAGTTAAGTGAGATAAATACGAGAGCCAGAACAGCTGCTGAAAAGCATAAAGCTGGATGTTGAAGGGGAATTATGTAACTTATGTTCATGTGGGGAGAGTTAGGAGTCCTCCTCACAGGCTACACTTGCTGAGTCCCCCCAAACTATAATGCTGGCTCTGTATTATTTATTTATTAATGTGTAACAAAATTTTAAACTTTGCCACAGAACTTGACCTAACTGTGCCACAGAAGTTCAGAGTTTCTGCCGCAGAAGTTAGTCTACAGTGCCACGGAGAACAGGGGGGCCTTGAAATCTGATAGAGTTCTTTGGGTCACCAGGGAAATTAGATCAGGACAACATTGGTCAGATCTCATTTGGAATATTGTGCACCCTTCGTTGCAATACAAAACATTGGAAATATGAAACAAATGGAACAAGTGCAAAGAAAAGTAACCAAAAAAATCAAAACAGTTAAGAACAACCTGTATGGGGAAAGATTACAAACCTTATCCTCTATTCCTTACAGTATAGAACATTAAGAGGGGATCTATGCTACGCATATAAGGCTTATCACAATGAGCAAATATGGATGACAGCTGGACTAAGCAAAAATGAGGTAGCAAGAAGTACAAGGTCACATGACAGACAAGAGGTGAAACCATATGAAAAATAAAAGAGAGAAATGGTACAATTAGAGGGTTGTGAGTGCCTGGAATGCACTGCCAGTGGAAGTTGTATATGGTACTACTATGGAAAAATTTAAAAGGGAACTAGATAAACACATGGGGATGGAGAAAAATACACTTTTCCACTGATATGTGGCAAGTCATCTAGGCTAATGCCAACAGACTTGAACAACCACTATGAAGCCTCAGTATGTACACCTTGGAAGAGAAGAGGGAGAAGGGGATATGATACAGACCTTCATATACCTCATGAGTAAATAAGATACAGAAGGGGAGTATTTTTCACAAAAAAAAGATGCACCAAGAACAAGGGGACATGCAATGAAGCTGGAGGGGGTATATTCAGATAAGATGTGAAGAAGTACTTCTTCACAGAAAGAAAAGTGGATGTCTGTAACAGTCTTCCAGCAGAGGTGATGGGGGCAAAGACAGTGGTGGGATTTAAGAAGGAATGAGATAGATGGAAGAGAATTGTGGTGGAAAGAAAGGGGGAAGGAGAGCTGGAGATCAAGTAGGGTTTGCAGTGACACAATAGGAAGGGGAAAAAACTGGGCAGACTGGGTGGACCAAGCAGTCCTTATCTGCTGTCTGTTCTATGTTTCTGTGTTAAATAAAGAATGACTTGAAGGCAATGTGCAAAAGATCAGCAAATTGTGTGAGGTACATGGGAGAATTACCTGACCCCAAAATGTCAAGGTAGACAAGGAAAAAAAGAAGGCTACTCTAGAGCTTAATCCATCACAGGCTTCCTCAGAGGGGTGTGGCCTACCAACAGAGGTGCCACAAAGGCAAAAATACAGAACTTCACAAAAGAAATCCAGCGTACCACAAACTGGTAATGCAAAATATTTATTTAAATTGCCTGCTCCTGTTGGAAGCTGAGAAACTTGCTATACTGCAGAGAACAAACTGGAACGCATTGAGGAACTGGGAACCTGGTAAAACATAATATTGTTGGGGACTAGTTAGGAAGATAAGCTACGATTTCTACAGAAAGTTTCATTATTTTCTTATTGGCATTAAGAATTGCAGGATTCCATTAAAGTGTAGTAATTTTATAACCAGAGGGGGTGAAATACAACTGAAGTTGCTTGATTTCTGTGTGAGACACATAGGATTTGGAAGGATATTTGTGCAATATTTTAGAAGTGTCCTGCTGGCTGAACAGTGAGTTTGTTTTTATCCCTGGACTCAGTAGAGTGGTTTGTGTAGGAGCAGTGGTCTAGTAAATTGTGGTATTGGTTGACTTACTATAAAGTGCAGTACTCACCAGGGTGGTGGAACAGTAATGTATTTGATTGTTTCTAACAGTCACCAGGGGTTGGAGCCTACCCACCCACCCTTCCCCTCACCCCATCCACCCCAGGCATGGCATTTTCTTTATAGCCAAGGTTCTGACATCACTTCCTCAACAGGTCTTGGGGCTGAACTGTCATATTCTTAATTACCCAGCACAGTGCATAAAGGGTAAGTACACACACACACATATGCAAAAAAAAAATTATATATTACTCATTGTATATTATAAGGAAGAGGGACATGTGGGTGTGGTGCAATGCACTGGCTGTGGGGCAGCAATTTCCCAGGAGACATTCTGGAACCTGCATTGCTGCCCTATTTGCAGGCAACTGTCAGCTCTGAGGGAGGAGGTTGCCCACCTCCAGGCTGAACTGGCAAGGACTAAGGAGGCCTCCCCCACCCAAAGAGTACCAGTTCCACAACCACTGCCTCAGAGGTTGCCATGTGTGAAGAGCAGATGGACCACAGTAGGTTCTGGGAGGGTGAGGGTGGTGGAACAGAGGCGTAGCCCCCGATTTGCACCTCTACACAAATCATATGTCAGTCGGGCAAATCAAGGTTCCTCTATGATGACACCCTCATTGGAGACCAAGAAGAATGCTGGGGACATCCACAAGGGAGACCCACAAAAGAGTGGCAAGGGACACCACAGGGGAAAGAAACAGCTTCTGATAGGGGACTCAATTGTTGGGGTGTAGACCTGGGGAAGGGAGAGGAGAGGGAAGTAAGGTGCCTGCCTGGTGCCATGGCTTGGAGGGACAGGAAGCAAATCCTCAGGATTGCAGAAGCAGCATCACAGGAAAGGAAACTAGATATCATTGTCCACCTTGGGACAAATGAACTAGCTAGGCATGAGATCAGTGCAGTGCAGGATGAATTTGTGGAGTTGGGGAGGGCCTCAGACAGGTAGCAAGCACGGTAACCTTTCAGAGGTGCTGCCAGTCTATGGCAGGGTGAGGCTAGGTACTGCACACCATGCAGTTTAATGAATGGTTGCAAAACTGGTGCAGAGCACAGGGCTTGGCTTCATTGGGGACTGGGGTCCACCTGGAGAGATGAAGGTCTATACTGGCATGATGGTCTGCATCTGTCCAGGAAGGAAACACACTCCTAGGCTTCCTTGGCAAGCTTTTAAACTAGCCAAGGGGGGAGGTGCTGATAGGAAACAGGAAAGTTCAAGCCTCCCCCCACAAAACATGGCAGGTAGTAGGGTAAACACTGAGGTACAGAGCTTGACAGAGGGCAGGACAGGGGTAAATGGAAAAATTGACAAGGGCAATAAGAGCAGGGATGGGGTAAAAAAGGATAAAGCCAACATTAAATGGAGGGCACTGAGTACCAATGCCTGTAGCCTGGGAAACTAGCTTCCAGAGCTAGTAGCCCTGATGGAAGAGGAACACTTGGATATTTTGGCAGTCACAGAAACATGGTACACAGTGAACCATGACTGGGATGTCAACATACCAGGGTACACAATCTACAGAAGGAACATGGAGGGTAAAAGAGGAGGTGGAGTAGCTTTCTACATAAGGGAAGGGATCAAAGCTACAGAACTAAAAAGTAAAGGGGGAGGACAAGAGGAACTCTGGGTCATCTTGGAGACAGGGAATGGCATCACAATCCGCACAGGGGTTGCATACAGACCCCCGTCTCAAGGGGAGGAAATGGACAAGAAAATGATAGAGGGCATTCTCAAAATGGTTGAAAAAGGGGAGATACCGTTGATGGGGGACCTGAATATGCCAGATGTTAACTGGGCGACATGGACTGCAGCCACATCCAAGAGCAGGGTCATTCTCGATGCCCTACAGGGGGTATGCCTTAGACAGCTAGTGGTGGAACCCACTCGGGAGGGAGCAGTATTAGACTTGGTACTCTCAAATGGAGAGAGGATCACAAATTTAGAAGTCAGTAGACATCTGGGAACAAGCGACCACTGCACAGTGTGTTTCACAATAAACACAACCATGGAGACAAGCCATACAAAGACAAGGATACTGGACTTTAGAAGGGCTGACTTTGGCATAATGGGTGAATACCTGAGGAATGCATTAGGAAATGGCCAGAAAGGAGGGATGGAAGAACAATGGAGAAAAATCAAAACTGCCATCATGGAGGCAACAAGCCTTTGTGTGAAACAAATAAAGAATACAAAGCGGAATAAAAAACCACTATGGTTCTCAAAAGAGGTGTCAGGGAAGGTTAAGGACAAAAAGGCTGCGTTCAAAAAGTATAAGGAATCACAGACAGAGCACGACCGGGAACTATATCAATTAAAGAAGCAAGAAGTGGGGAAGACAGTCAGAAAAGCAAAGGCCCAAACTAAGGAAAAGATAGCCAACTCAGTTAAGAAGGGGGATAAAACCTTTTATAGGTACATTAGGGAGCATAGAAAGGTTAAGGGAGGATAGTGAAGATTAATAAAGGAGAGGGGAGGTGGTGAAAAGGCAGAGATACTGAATGAATACTTTTGCTCAGTATTCACAAAAGAAGAAGAGGAGTTACCTAAACCAAACAGTAGAAGCACTCTGGATAGTGGGGTTGACGCCAGTCCATTTAAAGAAGAAAGAGTACTGAAAGAACTCGTAAAACTCAAGGTGGACAAAGCAATGGGGCCTGACAGGATTCACCCTAGAATCCTAAAAGAGCTAAGGGAGGACCTAGTGACACCACTAGCCACACTTTTTAACAAATCATGGGAAGATGGGGTGGTACCTGAGGACTGGAGGAGGGCAGATGTGATTCCCCTCCACAAAAGTGGGAGCAAGGCAGAAGCAGGAGACTACAGACCTGTTAGTTTGACCTCAGTGGTGGGGAAAATGATGGAATCACTTCTGAAAGAAAGAATTGTTGAGTACCTAGAGGCCAGCGGGGCACAGGACCCAAAGCAGCATGGATTCACAGCAGGAAGGTCATGTCAGACGAATCTAATCGATTTCTTTAACTGGGTGACCAAAGCAATAGACCAGGGAGGGGCTGTGGATATGGCCTACCTACACTTTAGCAAGGCATTTGACACAGTCCGACACAAAAGATTAATAATCAAGTTAGCCAGCCTGGGAGTGGGTCCCAGGGTGGTAGCCTGGGTAGCAAACTGGCTGCACAACAGGACACAGAAGATAATAGTGAATGGAACACATTCTGAAGAAAGGGGGGTTACTAGTGGAGTACCTCAGGGCTCAGTACTGGGTCCAGTCCTCTTTAACGTCTTTATAGGTGACATTGTAGAGGGTCTAGAAGGAAAGGTATGCCTCTTTGCAGATGACACAAAGATCTGTAACAGAGTTGATACATAAGGGGGTAGAAAGGATGAGAAGGGACTTGGCAAGGTTGGAGGAATGGTCAGACATATGGCAACTTAGATTCAATGCAAAGAAGTGCAAAGTAATGCACCTGGGAAATAAAAATCCAGGAGAAGAGTACACAATAGCAGGAGAGGTACTAACGACAACAATAATGGAAAGGGATCTGGGTGTAGTCATATCAGATGACCTAAAGGTGGGTAAGCAATGTGAGAAGTCAGTAAGGAGAGCCAGGGGGATACTGGGATGCTGTTGCTAGCCTTGCTTGTCGAGCAGAAAGCAACTAACTAAAAGAAGCTACATTTTCTTATTAATTTAACACTTATATCTTAGCAGGAGTCAGTGTCTGTTGAGTTTAAGCAAATAGATACTTTATTAGAAGTAGAAGGGACCTTATTTAGGGTTTAAAAAAAAAGAAAGAAAATAAAGTCAGTGTGTGTTCTGTGCTGGGAAGGGTTCTGTATCAGTTTACTTTGCTAAACCAGTAGGAGGAGAGAGAGCTTAATTGGGGGTAAGGTTACCACCTACTCGGTTTTTGACCGAATTATTCGGTTTTCTAGGTTCAGATTCGGTCCTCCTGTTTTCACCATTGCAAATTCAGTTTTTATGGTGGGTCAAGCAGCACCTGTGAGATTCCCCACTAATTGTTTCATTTTCTTCTCATATGACTGTAAGTAAGTGTCTGACATTTCAGTGTGCTTGCTTACTTGCTTGCAGTGCATGCTAATCAGGAAGTGCCTTCAAGTCCAGGGCACTTAAAGAGCCAAAAGTGTCCCTGTCTGCTCAGTTGTCACCTCTAACTTCACACCAGCAAATTTGAAGATTATTCATGGGAAGGGTAAACAATACCACCTTAATTAGCACCTTCATTTTTCTGAAACCCTTAGACATTCAGACAGGCACCACATTAGGGTAGCCTCTTGTCCAGTGTGGACTGTACAGTGTGTTTCAGAAACTTTACCTGCTAATCCAGTTTTATTCAGAGGTAGTACTTTTTCAGTCCTATTGAATGCTCACATACTTGTAAAACAGATTCTGTTAAATCCTTTGCCATTTTACTTGCACGCTCATTAGTACAAAAAATTCTGATGTCATGTAAACCTTTGTTTGTATACCAGTAAATCTGAGAGGTGTAAAGTAGGGCTATTAAAACCATTAGCAGCAAATCAACCTAATCCTTTCCAGGCTGCATTGTGAGTATGGTCTTTGACTGCTGTGATAAGGAATACTTTTATACCTTTAAATGCTCACCATTTTTTCTTTTAGGGTCTCTCCTATATTTTAATATGTGTTACCCCATTTGTTGTTAAATTAATAATCTAATATTTTATTTCATTTCTAGCAGTACTACTTCTCTCTCTCCTCAGTAGTTATTGCTGTCAATTTTCACACTACCTGGATATTCCAGAAAGAGCATTCCAGGCATCTCAGATGAACAGCACAGAATAGTGTGGCTAATGTCATGCTAAGCTACAGAAATGAGAAAAGGAAGAGAGGGAGAGCATTAGCTGGTGAGGAGAAAGGAACACAATCTAGATTTGATGGTACTGCAAATTTAGGTAATTTATCAAACATTATTTGTTTTTACCAGAAGAGACACACTAAGCTGAAGCTTGTTTACAGGTGCAACCTGGGAGCAAAAGGGAGTGAAATGATTTGTGTAGGGTCACACAGTATGCAAGTCTGGGCTGTGGGATTCAAACTCTGGTCTCCAGAATTGCAGCTCAGAGCCTTAAACCACTGCACTATACTGCCTACACATTACATATCACATATCATGCTATCTGATATGTATGACTGATATGGAAATAAAATAGGGTATTTAACAGCAGAGAATAGTTCCTACCACTTTTAAAAACTTCTGTGACATTACATATAGCTTTGGAGTAGGAGCAATGGGAAGGACAGTAGCACATCTTAAAATGGCAGATAATATTTGTAATTACAGCTGCCCACCATTACTGGTGTAGTTTATTTATTTATTGAAAGAGTTTTACCAGAAAAGACCACCTGTTCCAAAATAGCTGGTTGTCAGAGGTGTCCTTGTAGTCACTCGATGTGTCAGCTAAGCTGTGTACACAGGATGGAAAGTCCCCTGAACCCCATCTCTAACCCCACCAAATGTTAACACACACTGAAATTTAAAATATATAAATCTAAATCAAACAAACCAAAAATAATAATCATGATGTACTTTAAAGAAGTTGTAAATGCAATATCAGCAGCAATTCTGAATAAATCAAGTGAATCAGAGTCCAAGCGATGCCCTCATAAGTCATAAATGGGGCGGAGTTAGGGGTGGAGTTTGGGGGTGTGGTTTAATATTCGGTTTTCATCCCATCCAAAGGTGGCAACCCTAATTGGGGGTGTGACTTAGACACTATAGAAGCATGTGACTCAAATTACAACTTCCTGTTGCTAGCCTTGCTTGTAGAGCAGAAAGCAGCTAACTAAAAGAAGCTACATTTTCTTATTAATTTAACACTTATATCTTAGCAGGAGTCAGTGTCTGTTGAGTTTAAGCAAACAGATACTTTATTAGAAGTAGAAGGGGCCTTATTTAGGGTTTAAAAAAAAAGAAAAGAAAGATAGTCAGTGTGTGTTCTGTGCTGGGAAGGGTTCTGTATCACTTTACTTTGCTAACCCAGTAGGAGGAGAGAGAGCTTAATTGGGTGTGTGGCTTAGACACTATAAAAGCAGGTGACTCAAATTACAACTTCCTGTTGCTAGACTTTTTTCTTACTAATTGCCCTCCATCCCACCCACCCTAAGCCAGTTCTACTTTTATAACCACTGGATTTGACTGTCAACAGGAACTTCCTGTTTGGCAGTAGGAAAGGAAGGATCATAGAGAAACATTGGTTTTGTCAACCCTAAAGGAAAAAACTAGCTCACTCTCCCCCCTAGCTGCTGGTGGTCTGACACTGAGCAAGGAAGAAGGAGGCTACTGAAGAATATAGGAAGTTACTGTCCCAGAACAGGAAGGGTGAGAGTTGTAAGGAGAGGAGAGAGTAAACATACAGAGAAACAGGAGAGGGGACACAAAATAAGACATGATAGGAGTGGTGCAGTGCAATGGCTGTGGGGCGGCAGTGTTCTGGGAAACATTCTGGAGGCTGCGATGCTGCCCTATTTGCAGGCACCTCTCTGGTCTGAGGGAGGAGGTTGCCCGTCTCCAGGCTGACCTGGATAGGATTCATGAAATCTCCTCCCCCACCCAGGGACCACCAGGGCCAATGCCACTACCTCAGAGGTTGCCAAGAAAGAGGAGAGGCTGGACCAGTGTGGCTCAGGAGGAGAGTGGTGGAACAGAGTTGCATCCTCCAGCTGTACCTCTCCACATCCATTTGCTCTTCTGGTGGATAGTGGTTCCTCTATGGAGGCACCTGCAGTGGAGACCAAGGGAAGATGATGGGAACCTTCACAAAGGAGACCCACAGGAGGGTGGCATGAGACCCTACAGGGGAAGGAAACAACTCCTGGTGGGGGACTCAATCATTAGGGGGGTAGAAATGGGGGAGGAAGGGGAAAGGGAGGTAAAGTGCCTGCCTGATGCCACGGCTTGGAGGTACAGGAAGCGAATCCTCAGGATCATGGGAGCAGCTGCATGAGAGAGGGAGCTGGATGTTATTGTCCACCTAGGGATAAATGACCTGGCTAGGAATAGGATCAGAGCAGTGCAAGAGGAGTTTGTAGAGTTGGGGAGGGGCCTTAGACAAGTAGCGCATACAGTAACCTTCTCGGAGGTGCTGCCTGTCTATGGAAGGGTGATGCTAGGTACTCCTCACCAGGGAATCTCAATGAATGGTTGGAAAACTGGTATGGAGCTCAGGGTTTTGCTTCATTGGGACTGGGAGCCACCTGGAGGATGCAGATCTATACTGGCGCCGATGGTCTGCATCTGTCCAGGGGGGAAACCAGGATCCTAGGTGAGAGGTTTAAATGCTTCATTGGCAAGCATTTAAACTAGCCAAGGGGGGAGGCACTGAAAAGGAGCAGGGAAATCCCAGCCTCCCCCCACAAACAACAGTAATTAGTGAGGTAAACACCAAGGTAGAGAAGTCATTAGGGAGCAGGACAGAGGTAAATGTAAAAAAAGGCAAAGGCAGTAAGGACAGGAATGGGGCTCAAAGGGGTAAGGCCATCAAAAAGTGGAGGGTGATGAGTACCAATGCCCATAGTCTGTATAACAAGATCCCTGAACTAGTGGCCTTGATGGAAGAGGGTTGCCTGGATATTGTGGCAGTCACAGAAACATGGTACACAGAGAACCATGACTGGGATGTCAACATACCAGGATACACAATCTACAGGAGGGACAGGGAGGGTAAAAGAGGAGGAGGAGTAGCTCTTTATATAAAGGAAGGGATCAAAGCAACAGAGCTAAAGACTAAACAGGGAGCAGATGAGACACTCTGGGTCACCCTGGAGACAGGAAATGGCACCACAATCCACATGGGAGTTATATACAGACACCCGTCTCAGGGGGAAGGAATGGACAAGGAGATGATAGAAGGCTTCCTTAGAATGGCAGAAAAAGGGGAGATATTGTTGATGGGGGACCTGAATATGCCAGATGTTAACTGGAGCACCTTGCTGCAGGCACATCCAAGAGCAGGGTCATTCTTGATGCCCTACAAGGAGCACATGCCCTCAGACAGCTAGTACTGGAACCCACTCGGGAGGAAGCAATCAGACTTGGTACCTCAAATGGGGGATGGAGAAAGAATCTAGATTTAGAAGTGGGTAGCCATCTGGGAACAAGCGACCACCAAACAGTGTGGTTCATATAAACACAGCCTATAAAATCAAGCCATACAAAAGCAAGAGTATTGACCTTAGGAGGGCTGACTTTGGGAAAATGAGAGTGCCTCAGAAAAGCACTAGCAAACAGGCAAGAAGGAGGGTGGATGAGCAATGGAGAGTAATCAAAACAGCCATCACAAGAGGCAACAAGCCTTTGTGTAAAGCAAATCAACAAAACACAACAAAGGAAAAAACGCTATGGTTCTCAAAAGAGGTGGCAGGGAAGGTTAAGGAGAAAAGGATAGCATTCAGAAAATATAAGGAAACACAGAAGGAGAAGGACAGAGAACTTTATCAGTTAAAGCAGAAAAAGGCTGGGAAGGCAGTCAGAATAGCAAAGGCCCAAACCGAGGAAAGGATAGCCAACTCTGTTAAGAAGGGGGATAAGACCTTTTATAGGTACATTAGGGAGCAAAGAAAGAGCAAAGGAGGGATACTGAGGCTTAATAAAGGGGAGAGAATGTAGGTAGAGTGTGACAATGAAAAAGCAGGGATACTGAATGAATATGTCTGCTCAGTATTCACAAAGGAAGAGGAGGGGGAGGTACCTAAACCAAACAAGAGAAACACTCTGAAGACGAGGGTTGATACCAGTCCATTTACAGAAGAAAGGGTTCTGAAAGAACTAATAAAATTGAAGGTGGACAAAGCAATGGGGCCTGATGGGATTCACCCAAGAATTCTAAAAGAACTAAGGTTGAACTAATGACACCGTCTGGACTACTCTTTTAACAAATCATGGGAGGATGGGGTGGTACCTGAGGACTGGAGGAGGGGGATGTGATTCTTCACAAAAGTGGGAGCAGGACAGAGGCAGGAAACTACAGACCAGTTAGTTTGACCTCAGGTAGGGAAAATGATGGAATCACTTGAAGGAAAGAAGTGTTGAGTACCTAGAGGCCAGTGGGGCACAGGACCCAAGGCAGCATGGATTCACAATGGGAAGGTCGTGTCAGATGAATCTAATAGATTTCTTTGACTGGGTGACCAAAGTAGTAGACCAGGGAGGGGCTGTGGACATGGCTTACCTAGATTTTAGCAAGGCATTTGATACAGTCTGACACAAAAGATTAATACACTAGTTAGCCAGCCTTGGAGTGGGTCCCAAGGTGGTAGCCTGGATAAAAAATTGGCTAGACAACAGGACGCAAAGGGTAGTAGTAAATGGAGTCCACAGTGAAGAAAGGAGGGTTACTAGTGGGGTACCGCAGGGTTCAGTACTGGGACCGTCCTTTTAATTTCTTTATAAGTGACATTGCAGAGGAACTGGAAGGAAGTATGTCTCTTTGCAGATGACACAAAGATCTGCAACAGGGTTGATACACAAGATGGAGTGGAAGGATGAGAAGGGACTTGGCAAGGTTGGAGGAATGGTCAAATGTATGGCAGCTCAGGTTCAATGCAAAGAAGTGCAAGGTAATGCACCTGGGAAACAAAACCCAGGGCATGAGTACACAAGTGGGGGGGTGAGATACTGACAACAGTAAAAATGGAAAGGGACCTGGGAGTAATTATATCAGATGACCTAAAGGTGGGCAAGCAATGTGAGAAGGCAGTAAGGAAGGCTGGGGGGATATTGGGATGCTTAGGGAGAGGCATCAATAGTAGAAAACAGGAAGTTGTTATCCTTCTGTACAGACAGTTGGTGAGACCCCATCTGGAGTACTGTGTGCAGTTCTGGAGACCCCATCTCTGCAAAGACATAGACAGAGACAGAGTGGAGGCTGTCCAGAGGAGGGCAACCAAAATGGTGCAGGGTCTGCACCAGAAGACATATGAAGAAAGACTAAAGGAGCTTAATATGTATACCCTTGAGGAAAGCAGGGAGAGAGGAGACATGATAGAAACTTTCAAGTACCTCAAGGGAATCAACAAAGTCCAAGAGGGTGGCATCTTTCAGAAAAAGAGATGTGCAAGAGCAAGGGGGCACAATTTGAAGATAGAGGGGGGATGGCTCAGAGGTAATGTGAGGAAGTATCTTTTCACAGAGAGGGTTGTGGATGCATGGAACAGCCTCCCTGAGGAGGTCGTGGAGTCAAGAACAGTGGGGGAATTCAAGAATGCATGGGACAGACATAAGGCAGTCCTAGTGGGGGGTAGGAGGAAGTAAGCTGTTGGTTCATTAGGATCTGCAGCTTATCTGTTAGGTAGGAAAATGGGCAGACTAGGTGGGCCAAGCGGTCCTTATCTGCTGTTAAATTCTATGTTTCTGTAGGGAGGGGCATCACAAGTAGAAAAAGGGAAGTGGTTATCCCTCTATACAGACAGTTGGCGAGACCCCATCTGGAGTACTGCGTGCAGTTTTGGAGACCTCATCTACAGGACATAGACAGGATGGAAGCAGTCCAGAGGGGCAACTAAAATGGTGCAGGGTCTACATCAGAAGCCATATGAAGAGGACTGAGAGCTAATATGTATACCCTTGATGAAAGGAGGGACGGGGACATGACAGAAACTTTTAAGTACCTCAAGGGAATCAACAAAGTCCAGGAGGGTAGCATCTTTCAGAAGAAGAGATGTAAGAACAAGGGACACAATTTAAAGTTAGAGGGGGACAGCTCAGGGTAATGTGGAGGAAATTCTTTTTCATGGAGAGAGTGGTGGACGCATGGAACCGCCTTCCTGGAGAGGTTGTGGGGTCTAAAACTGTGGGAGAATTCAAACATGCATGGGACAGACATAAAGCAATTATAGTGGGGAGTTGCAGGAAGTAGGCTGTTGGTTAACTAGAATTTGCAGCTTATCCAATAAGTAGGGAAATGGACAGATTGGGTGGGCCAAGTGGTCCTTATCTGCCGTCAAAGACTATGTTTCTATGTTTCTATGTGAAGCACACAGTGAGTGCTAAAAGCCATCTCCCCTGTGTTTCGAGGCATGCAGCCTCTTTGTCAGGATATAGACTTTTCAGATGCGCACTTAAATAGCCACATATACACATTTTACTATTGCCTTGCAGTAGTAACTAATTGTATCTGCCAAAGGGCAATCAGTTCAGTTCATATAGGAAATGACCAGATTAACTCATTCAGAGATTCAAGTGTGTGACTTACAAGAAACTAAAAAAAATGTAACATATTTTAAAATTGGAGTTATATGAGTTGGTTGACTTGGCACTGGAAGCAAATGAAAATACTCAATAAGAGTGAGAGTTTCTTAAAGCCCAAAATCCCATACTAGCCACCTCTTATTACTTGCATAAAATGCATAACAACATCGAATGCCCACCAGGGAGACCAACAGTCTCGGGTGTGGGACTCTCTCCTACAGAATTTAAATCAATTTGTTGATTTCTTTTTACAACCCACTGTCATGGGTTTGAAATTCTACCACCGAGACGCCACCTGCCTCATGGCTAAAATCAGAGAGGTGACATGACAGCCTGAATTCCTATGGAATGGTTTGGATGTCACTTCATTATATGCGTGTATTCTACATACACTGGGGTTACATGATATGGATTATTTTCTGCACAGGAATGTTGGTGCCAGTGCACCACCTGTCCTATTTCTGTTGAAAGCTGTTGAGTTTATTCTCTGTTGCAATTTCTTCACATTTCATGGGGAGATGTTTTACAGCAAGGTGGCACTGCTGTTGGTGCCATGATGGTACCTTCTTTAGCGAACGTGCATCTCAGCTGGTGAGAGCAACTGTACATTTTTAAATGATGCTAACAACAGATTTATTTGGACAGCTGGTGCACTGGCACTGATATACTGATGATATATACTGGTGATATGGAGTGGGTCAAAGGAGTCAACAGTGGAATTTGTGGAAGAACTTATCAAAAATTATTTGAATTTGAAGTTTTCTGCAGAAACTGATGATTTAGAAGTGGAATTCTTGCATCTAAAACTGTTGGCCAAATAAGTGGAAAGAATCACTATCATGGATTTCAGAAACATTACAGCAGGTAATACCGTTTTACATGACTCTAGCACCCAACCGCCTCATCTCACTGCCTTTATACCATACAGCCAGTTTTTGTGACTTTGTTGCAGTTGTTCACAGTACAGTGCTTTTGAAATGCAGTCCAAACAGATGAACTTGCATTTTAAGAAAAGGGATTATTCTAAAAAAAATTTCTAGATGAAGCATTATACATAGATACATAGATACAGTTAGCAGATAAGGGCCTATGGCCCACCCAGTCTACCCACTTGAGCTTGTAAGTTCACTTTATGTTTTCCTAGAAGTCTGTTGCCCCTTACCCCTGACTTCCAGAATTCCAATTCCAATTTAGAATTATCCAAGGCTTCAAATATTAATAGAGATGACTTACTTCAAACTAAACCTAAATAGAACAAAAATAAATGCCTCTTACTTGTGTGCTGGAATATAATGCTATAGCACCCAAAATCAGACAGATTCTGATCTCGAACTAGCCCCTTTAGAATCACTGCAGCATTCCAGGTTTAATTCAGGATTTGCCTGGAATTACATGTAAGCCCCCCTCGCAGGATGGGCTTACTATCCCAGCTTAGGTTGGGTCCTCCTTTTCTGTGGGGCCACTTTTTCTTAGCTATGTGGCGATTCCAGCATACTGCCACCAGGGAGCAGTGTTTCACCCCTATTTAAGCCCTGGTATTCCCCCGGGGTGCAAGAAAGAGATGGGGAGATGGCGGGTATTAAGGAAGGCAAGGTGGCTGGGGGGGGTAACCCCTCTCTCCAGCCCAAAGAAATCAACTGACAGCATCGCTGTGACATGGGGCGGTCTCCGAGAGAGGGCTGTTAGGAGCTTGGTGGCTGTGGGGCCCGGGCTGGTAATTTTCAACAGCTGCTGGAAGGTGAGGAAGGTTGGAAGAAGGAGGACAGGAAAGGAAGTCTGGAAGAAGGAGGACAGAGGAGAAAAGGTTGGAATCTCTCCAAGGTGCAGTGGTCCTGGTAACCAAATCATGTATGGGGTATCCTGGCAGTGGGACTGTTGTGGTGGTGGCAGGACTGCAGCAGAGTCCAGCAGAGGTGGCAGCTGTGGTGGGCTTTTTCTGGGTGGCATGTTGCCAGGAGGTTAAGGCCAGAAAGGGGAGTCGCGTCCTGGGATTTGCCTTGAGGCCTACCGTGCCCATGTTTGGGGCAGGCCCGTCAGACCCTTTTAGGGACGTGGCTCCAGGAACTAGAATTTGGGTAAGGAGGGAGCCTTTGCTGTAGGCTCTGGTTCCATTCTAGGTGGGCTCGGAGTAAAAAAGGAGTTTTGGCACCATTTGTCTTAGTGGATGAGTGGGTAACTGGTCTGGGAGCAGCCGCAGAGGTTTTAGGCTGCATTTTGCCCCGGGTTCCATTTTATGGCTCGGCTGGCAGGGAGGAGTAAGGCACTCCACCGTTCGGAGGATACAAGGTACACTGGAAGGGAAAGTGAGTCCAAAAGGTAGAAAAAATCTCTGTCAAAGGGCAATTAATGTGGAGCCAGAGTGGTCTGTGCTTTAGGCCTTAAGAAAAAACTTTTGGTTACTGTGTCCATTTCTTTATGCTGTCTGAATGCCGCTGTGCTCATTTTCCCCAATCTCTCAGCCCCATGGAGCTGCTCCTGTTAATTAAATTTTTGGACACAATCACTTCCCGTCCAAAATAAAGAGTTTATGTTTCCTGTGATTCTGGTCGTGCTTTGTGGTCAATGAATTAACCCTCTGCACAACTTTTATTCTTGCTTTTGAGTAAAGTACCAGTCCTTCATCCAAGTGTCTGGATAAGTGGGATGCTGTCAGCTCTGAGATCTGCCTTAAGGGTAAAAGGCCTTTGTGTGTGAAGACATCTGCCAGGTAAGACCTTATTACCTCTAATATGTTGAAAATGCCAGGAAGGTTTCAGGTTTGTGCCCTCCTCCCCATCGCTATAACACTGGGACCCCTATACAGAAGTTGAGGACAAGGGGTGGGTTACATACATATAGCAGAGGGAAGAAGCACAATGATCTGGGGCCAGATATTCAAAAGTTAGCTTGTGTGTTAAGGGTGTTTGCCTGTGCTAATCTGGTTTTACGCCCGGTTTGTGGGTGGGGTCTATATTCAGAGAACCTTGTAGTGCTGGCAAAATCCATTAGCACTTGAGTGATAACTTAATGCTGTGCCCATGCAAATGAGGAGGTCCCCTCTGTATATGTGTGCAGCAGCAATTTCACAGGTTTGCGTCTGTGGTAAATGACATCCAAAGGGGCACTATTTACCACCTTTGCAAGCCTAGTCTTAAATGGGTGCAAAGCCTTGGTGGCAGGATGGCTGTACTGCAGTAGCCTGTCCCCCCCACCCTCTGATCCCCCATCTCCATCTGTTCTAATGTTGCCCTCATGTCTAGTGGCACCCCACACCCTCTAAGCACCCATCCCGGTGCCTGCATTATAGTCCTTGGTGTGTAGTAGCATAATTCCAAACAGAAGACTGAGAACACTCAACTTGGTAGGTACAGCAAAATGGTAGCAAACCCAATCAAATGAAACAAGCCAAAAGTTGCTGCACTCAGTGTAGGAAAGACACACATAATCGATGAAATCAAAAATAAAGGTTTTATTGCTATAGTGTGCTCAGACACTCACTGCACACCATTCTTACCCCAGCGCTTTGGGTCATAACCCTTCATTGGGGGCATCAAGTGTAGCAGCACCCCACCCACCGTGTCCCCATGCCATATACAATCCCATGTCCCTGGTGTCCAGTGGCACACTCACCATCCAATAGCGGCTAGTGATACCCCCCCCACCAAACACCCATCTTCTAAATGCGTATATATGCCCTAGTGTGTAGTGGTACCTCCCACCTGCCAAGAACATATCTCAGTGCTACTGTTGTTTCCCTGGTGGCTAGTGGACCCCCCTCACTCTGGCCTCCTGGTCTGTATAGGTCCCTGCCCCCCAGGAGTCCAGTGGCATCCCCCATCTCCTGGCCCATGTAGCCGAGATGGTCCTTGGTGCCCAGTGGTACCCCCCAGACTGCCGAACAGTGGCGGTTCCATGGCTCCTCCCCACCTGCACCCCCACAGCAACCATCCCAACCCCTCTCTTTACTGGGCAGGATGGAATCATGCAGTGTATTTCTCTATGGTGACCAGGCGCTGTAGAGGGATGCACAACATGGTCCAGTCCTGCGTGGTAAAGGGGGTGTATGCCGTGCTGGGTGCAGGTAGAGCAGGCGGGGGAACCACAGAACCACCACTGTCCAGCGGTCTGTGTGGTGAATGGCAGTCTAGGAGGATACACTGGATGCAAGGGACTAGCTTGTGTACATGGGTCAAGAGATGGGATGCCACAGGACCCCTGGAGGGCAGAGACCTATAAAGGCTGGGAGGCTAGAGCGGGGGGGGTCCACTAGCCACCAGAGAATCAGCGGTAGCACTGAGATGGGTTCTCGGCAGGTGGAGGGGGTACCACTAGACACCAGAGCATACATATGCATTTAGGGGATGGGCATCCGGGGGCGGTGCCACTAGACACCAGGGCATACGTAAGCATCGAGGGGACAGGAATTTGGGGGGGGATACTGCTAGCCACCAGGAACTCTACTGAAGACACTGGGATGAGTGATCAGAGGGTGTGGGGTGCCACTGGACACCAAGGACACAGGACTGTGTATGGCATGGGGAGCCAGAAGAGGGCTTTGCTGGTCACTGTTGAGAGATGTGCCACACGGTCCCATCCTGCCTGCTAAAGAGGAGGGGTTGGTGTGGGTGCCGTGCTGAGTGTGGGTAGAATGGGCAGGGGGGCTGTGGAACCACCATGTTTGGTACTCCATGTGGCAACCGGTGGTCTGGGGGGCACACCACTGGACACCAGGAATTGGCTCGGGTATATGGGCCAGGATATAGGGGGGCTGCCAATGGACACCTGGGGGACAGGGACCTATATAGGCCAGAAGGCCAGAGTGGGGGGGATCCATTAGCCACTAGGGAATCAGCAGTAGCACCGAGATGGGTGCTCAATGGGTAGGGGTACCACTAGACACTAGGGCATACAAACGCATTTACGGGATGGGCATTCGGGGGGATACCGCTAGCCCCCAAGGGCTGTACTGCAGGCACTGGGATGTGTGATTGGAGGGTGGGGGGGTGCCACTGCCACTGGACACCAGGGACATGGGATTGTGTACTGCATGGGGAATTGGATGGTGGGGTTGCCATTAGACACCAGGGCACAATTGACACGGGCCGGGATGAGTGTTCAGGGGTGGCACTAGACACCAAGGCACAACTGACATGGACCAGGATGGGTGTTTTGGGGGGCTGCCACTAGCCAGCATGGATGATGTCAGGTCAGGCACAACCAGGCTGCTGCTTCCAATAAAAATTAACCCATAATGGGCATGCTAATGGTCCCTTAGCACCCTGCATGCTCAGCTCATCTGCATTTTGCAGCTGAATATTGTGCCGTGGCTCCCTGTGCTATCCGTTCTGGGGGTGTAGTTCCCCATGGGCTGGATACAGCCCAGGTCTATGTCGGCACAGCTCAACTTGACTTAACAGTGTGCCTACGCAGACCAATATTCAGTCCAATAACACCAGTGCGCTGTCTGACTGAATACAGCAACCTCCAGTTCAGGCGCAAGCACAGCACAAACTTTTGCACTCCGCTTTTGTGCCTTTTTGAATATCTACCCCCTGTTGACTTATAGTCACCTATTGCCAGTATATTGCAATTGTGCTGGTGGTTACCAACATGCCCACATGGGTTTTCAGTGTGTGGCAACTGCACAGCTTGTCAACATGCAACACCTGAAAGCAAGTTACAAATACCTGATCCGAATATTAATTTGACCATCAGAGACTATATCATGCCAAACTAATTTTGTGGTGTATGCCACTGCATGCCCATGCTCACTCATTTATGTGGGCTGGACAATCCGCCCCTTAAAAGAGAGTATACTTGATCACCTTAGAGATATCTGGACGGAATTGTGGCACCTCTGTTAGTCTGCATTTCTATGAAAAACATCAACAAAATGCCAGCCTAGCAAAATTTACAGGAATTGAACGTGTTCCACCTAGAGCACAGGGATGGGATAGAGAGTAGATCCTCTTGCAGAAAGAACCCCTTTTGATTTTTACATTGAGAGTACAACAACCTGAAGGGCTTAAGAGTTATAGTTTCTTATGTAAGGTTTTGCTCTTCTCCCCCTCTTCTTTACTCTTCATTCTAGACGTTGTGCTATTTGTCATTCAAAGTTTGATATATTACTGTACTAGAATCTGAGTTAGTATTTTAATACTGAATCTAATGTTGCATTAAGCTTCCTTTCCTACTAGTGGGACTGAAACCTCCATAACTATATCTAGCTTTCACAGATATTAACTATCTCAGAAATTATTTCTTGTATACATAGAAACATAGAAACATAGACTTTGACAGCAGATAAGGACCACTAGGCCCATCTAGTCTGCCCATTTCCCTACCTACAGGATAGGCCGTAGATCCTAGTTAACCAACAGCCTATATCTTCCTGCCCCCCACAAGAATTGCCTTATGTCTGTCCCATGCATTCTTGAATTCTCCCACAGTTTTAGACCCCACAACTTCCTCAGGAAGGCTGTTCCATGCATCCACTACCCTCTGTGAAATAATACTTCCTCACATTGCCCTGAACCGCCCTCCTTCTATCTTTAAATTGTGTCCCTTGTTCTTGCAAGTCTCTTTTTCTGAAAGATGCTACCCTCTTGGACTTTGTTGATTCCTTGAGATACTTGAAAGTTTCTATCATGTCCCCCCTCTCCCTTCTTTCCTCAAGAGTATACATATTAAGCTCATTTAGTCTCTCCTCATACAGCTTCTCTTGCAGACCCTGCACCATTTTAATTGCCCTCCTCTGGACTGCCTCTATTCTGTCTATGTCCTTGCGGAGATGGGGTCTCCAGAACTGGACACAGTATTCCAGATGGGGTCTCACCAACTGTCTGTACAGAGGGATAACAACTTCCTGTTTTCTGATATTTGTGTGATTACTTATTCTGTGGCAGAGGTAACACTTGAATCTCTGAGTGAATTAATCTAGCCATTTGCTATGTGAACTGTGGTAATCACCCCTTGAGAGATTCGATTAGCTACTACTGCTAGGCATTGACCAATAAAATGTGAATATGTGGCTATTTAAGTTCTCTTCAGAGAAGCCTAAATCAGCCATGCCTGCCAGATTACCAGGCAGCGTGCCAAGACAAGCCAGGTATATGGCTGCTAGTACTTGCTGTGTACTTGGTTTGTCTATTTAAATAAATATTTCATATTACTGGTTTGTGGTGTCCTGGATTTCTTTTGTGAAGCTCTTCATATATTGCCTTTTCTCATCAGCACTCTTTCCTGCCTCAGTGAGCTGCTTGTGGAAGAACTTTACCTACTACCTCCATGCTTAACCTCTCCTTCTTCTAACTTTCTGACCCTGACAGTTGGAAACAGGCTACCATCATCCACCATCCCAAAGGGGGCGATTCTACCTCTTCTGGCAAATACCGTCATATCTCCCTATTTCACACTCTGGGTAAGCTCCAAGAAAACCTTGTGCTTTCCCAGCTCTCCCCCTTCCTTGATCTATCCTCCTTCATTCCTTTCCAGTCTGGCTTCCAGAAGTGCCACTTCACCTTCACTTTCCTCCTCCTCCGACTTACTGACTCCATTCTCTCTGGCATGGATCAGGGCTTAGTCAATAGGTAAATGGTAGATAACATCTGTAAAATGGCAGAAAAGGGGGAAGTGCTGTTGGTAGGGGACTTAAAAATGACAGATGTTAACCAGAACACCTATGCTGCGGCCACATTCAGGAACAGGATTATCCTGGATGGCCTGCAGGGGGCATGCCTCATGCAGCTAGTAGTGGAACCCACCCGGGAGGGGGTAATATTGGACCTGGTGCTCACAAATGGAGACAGGATAATGGATGTATCAGTGAGCAGTCATTTGGGGTCCAGCGACCATCATACATGATTCAAGGAAAAGACAGTAGAAGAGTCAAGCCACACAAAAGCAAGAGTCTTAGACTTCAAAAGGGCTGACTTTGCTAAAATGGGAAAATGCCTCAAGAAAACACTGGCAAAGGGTGAGGGAGGGAAGGGAAGTAGAGGTGCAGCGGGAGAACCTCAAGAGAGCCATAGCAGAGGCAACAAGCCTTTGTGTGAAGCAAATTAACAAAGCAAGAAGACAAAGAAAACCATTATGGTTTTCAAAGGAAGTGGCAGGGACGGTTAGAGAGAAAAAAATGGCATTCAGGAAATACAAGGAAATGCAGAGGGAGGAAGACAGGGAACTGTATCAGACTAAGCAGAGGGAGGCAGGAAAAGCAGTCAGACGTGCAAAGGCATAAACAGAGGAAAGGATAGCCCAGACAGTGAAGGAGGGGGAAAACCCTTCTTCAGGTACATAAAGGAAAGAGGAAAGGCCAAGAGAGGGATAGTGAGGCTTAGTAAAAGGGGTGGTGGTGGTGGTGGGGGGGGGTTGGCAGAGGGGGACCTGGAAAAAACTGAGATACTGAATGAATACTTTTGCTTAGTATTCACGAAAGAAGGGGAGGGAGAGGGACTGGAATTATCCAGCAGACACACACAGGGAAGAGGGGTGGAAACCAGACCATTCACAGAAAAGAGAGTCCTAAAGGAACTCTTGAAACTGAAGTTGGACAAGGCGATGGGGCCGGATGGGATACATCCCAGAATGCTGAAAGAGCTTAGAGAGGTGCTACTGACACCACTGACAGCACTATTCAACAAATCGTTGGAGGAGGGAGTAATACCAAAGGACTGGAGGAGGGTGAACGTGATTCCCCATCACAAAACTGGAAGCATGGTAGAAGTGGAAACTATAGACCGGTCAGTTTGATCTGTGGTGGGAAAGATGATGGAATCACTGTTAAAGGAAATATCTAGAAGCCAGCGGGGCACAGGACCCAAGGCAACATGACTTCACAACAGGAAGGTTTTGTCAAACAAATCTGATAGATTTGTTTGACTGGGTGACAAGGGTAGTAGGTCAAGGAGGGGCGGTGGACATGGCCTACCTAGATTTTAGCAAGGCATTTGACACAGTCCCACACAAGAGGTTAGTAAACAAGTTGGGCAGTCACAAGGTGGTAAACTGGGTCAGAAATTGGTTAGTTCATTCTGAAGAGAGGGAAGTAACCAGCGAGGTGCCACAGGGTTCAGTACTGGGACCAGTCCTCTTTAATGTCTTTAGTAGCGACATTACGGAGGGACTTGAAGGAAAGGTATACCTCTTTGCAGATGACACCAAAATCTGCAATAGGGTTGACACTCGGGGGGCGGTGGAGAAGATGAGTAGAGACGTAGCCAAGTTGGAGGAGTGGTCAAGAGTGTGGCAGCTTGGATTCAATGCTAGGAAGTGAAAAATCATGCACTTGGGCAACAAAATCCCAATGGGAGGAATACATCATGGGGGGTTACTAACCACAATCAAACTGGAAAGGGATCTGTGGGTAGTCATAGCAGATGATCTAAAAGTAGCCAAACAATGCGAAAAGGCAGTGAGGAAAGCCGGGAGGATGCTGGGGTGTATAGGGAGAGGTATCACCAGTAGAAGACAGGAGGTGGTGATGCTGCAGTGCAGACAGTTGGTGAGGCCTCATCTGGAGTACTGCGTGCAGTTCTGGAGACCTCATCTCCGAAAGGACATTGACAGGGTGTAGACAGTCCAGAGAAGGGCAACAAAAATGGTGCAGGGGCTACACCAGCAACCATATGAGGAGAGATTGAGGGAACTCAATATGTACACACTGGAGGAAAGAAGGGAGGGGGGGAATATGATAGAGACATTCAAATACTTCAAGGGGATCAACGGAGTTCAAGAGGGCAGCATCTTTCAGAAAAGAAGATGTGCAAGAACAAGGGGTCATAATATGAGGCTGGAGGGGGGAGATTCAGGGGCAACATGAGGAAGTATTTTTTAACAGAAATGGTGGTGGATACATGGAACCGCTTCCCTGAGGAGGTTGTGGGGGCAACAATGGTAGGCAAATTCAAGAATGCATGGGACAGGCAGAAGGCAACACTAGGGGTGGGAAGGAGGAGGTAGGCTGCAGATAAAGTAGGAGCTGGAGGTTTATACAGTAGGTAGGGAAATGGACTGACTAGGCGGGCCAGGTGGTCCTTATCTACCATCAAATTCTATGTTTCTATGTTTCACCTCTGCCATCTTTGTCAATTTGGCCAAAGTATTTGACACCGTTGCCCACCCCCTCTTCCTGGACAAGCTCAAGGCAGCAGTGTTCTCTTAACTCCTCAGTTGGTTCCACTCCTACTATGAGGGCAAGTCTCAAGCTGTCCAGGTTGGAGAATCTTATCCCCTATCAGCTCAGGCATCTCACAAGGGTTCCTCCTAGGCCCAATACTCTTCTCTATCTTCCTTAATGACCTCCCCACTGCCTGCTCCTCTGCATCTTCCATATGTATGCAGACGACATGGTACTCTTTGCCTCTGGCTCCTCTGCCTCTGACCTCACAGTCAGGCTTCAATTGAAGTTTACTAACATTAAGAACTGGTTTTTGGCAAATCAGCTGTCCCTCAATGCTAAGAAAATGGTTTCTATGACCTTTGGAACTAGGCAGAGGCTCACAAGATTCTCTCCTCTTCCTTCCTTAAAGCAGCAGTACTACGAAAAAAAAATGTGCACTTTTTTGACAGTTTATTCCCAGTGCCCTGCTAATCATATACCTGGTACTCTTTCTCGACAGCATTGTACTATCGCCGAGTAATTTGCTCAGTTATTCTCTGCTTTTGTTTACATTTCTGCCACCCAGCATGTTCAAGAAGCAGCCCGCTGTCTGCCCGAAGCATCAGAGCTCCCTCCTGGAGCCGAAACTCGCAGTGGTGGTGCTACCAGAGGTAATTTAAACAACCTCTACGCTATGCGCGTCGACTGCCCCGCCCCAGCCACCCACCCACATCCCTTTGTTTATAGTCCCTGCCTGATGACATCACTTCATGCTGCTTGAAATACTAAGTCCCCTTTTTCCCCTTTGCAGGTTATACCTGCCAGCCACTAGAGGGACCCTTTGTTACTGCCTCTAGCTCTTCTAGTTTCAGAAAGCCTCCCCCCTGTTATCCTTGGACCCTCTAACTACCTGTCCTCTTCCCTTCTCTCCCAGCCCTCTCCACCTCCACATCTGATCCTAAACTAGCCTATTCCTGGACCCCCTCCCTTCCACCCCCAAGCCCATCCTGGTTTAACCACCTATCCTGGATTTCTCCAACAACCTATCCCTCTTCCTATCTTCCTGATGACAGAGGCTCTGTCTGCTCCCCCTCCCACACCTGACGCTGTACTACATCCTGCCTGGACCTCCTGCCATCACGGCTGAGCCTTTTCTCAAGTGGCCACTAGGAGTCGCTATTAAGCACCACTTTTTGGTCCCAAACATACCCTGTGTCCTGGCCCCAGAACGTGGAGCATGGCTCTTACCTAGGTCCTGTGTCCAACTGCCCTGAGTTGGTCTTGAACCTGGTACCCTGGCCACCAGAGTCCGTGTCACTACCACTATTCCAAAGTGGCATCCACACTTGCTGAGTGACACAAAAACAACTTCAACCTACCACCCAGCTGCAACCACAAGCAATATGTTAGCCCTCTTATTACAATGCCTCCCTTTCATCCTCACCCTGGCATCATTGTCTCTCCAACCTAATACCCCCCCGGCACAATGGCACCTGATCCTGCTATTTTTCTGGAGCTAGCCCTGCCACACCCTACTCTCATCGTCTGCCCCAGTCATCAACACCCTCCCCCCCAGTCCTCTCCCTACTACTACTTCCTCAGACGCCCACTTGAGACTTATCCTCCTCACGTTCACAGCCTGGAAAACTCTGCCCACCCCGTATGCCCAAAAGCACCCTTCCTCCACACGGCATGCTTATCGAAAGCTCACCCTCTACCGTCCCCTGGCCAGGGCTGTGGTTATACTACTACTTCTGACAGGCAATATTCATCCGAACCCTGGCCCAGCTCCCTCAAACCCTCCTACAGGGTCACCCGGCTCTGCATTGCGCTCATGAATATATGCAGCCTGATGAAAAAACTAGATTCCTCCAATGTTGGGTCACCTCACATAGGCCAGATGCTATCGCTGTGGTGAAACCTGTATCAAAATCCACGCCAGACTCGTTTGTCACTATTCCAGGGTACTCCCTCTACAGGGAGGATCGTGTAGGTAGAAGAGGGGGGGGTTGTGTGATATACACCAGGGAATCTCTCACTAGACTAACACTCCCTGCCCCTGTTCTCGCCCATAGAGTGCAAGCCCTAACCCTCAAACTGACTCCCGACCCCTCCAGGGGTCCCCTCTATCTCACTGCTGCTTACATTCCCCCAAAAAACCAAACTTTGGCACTGGCTTCGCTAACTGATTATCTTTCAGCCCTACCTAACACAGCTGACCAAGTCCTTGTGGGTGACCTGAATGTTAACTGGCTCAGCTCATCCATCAACACCACCCATGACTCTTTCACAGCCATTGACATGTCCCAACTAGTCTCCCAACCCACCAGAATTAACACAAAGAAAGGTACCAGCACACTGCTAGATGTGGTCATCACCAACCGCCCTCTACAAATCCATGATACCCAGGTCCTTCCTGACTCTATTAGTGACCACTCTCCTATCATTTTCCACTGGGCCACCCCCACTCCCAAACCCACGGCTCATCCCACTCTTCGTCGGCGCCTCAGACCAGGCGGGCTAAAAGGCCTTAAGCTACATCTTGCTCAAATTAACTGGTCTCCCATACACCATGCCCCTGATGTTGACTCCACCCTTACCTTCTTCACCTAAACCTTCAACAATGCCTGCGACGTTTTCACTCCCATGACAGCAGTCTGGACCAAAGTTCGTAATGCCCCCTGGATTACCCCGTCCCTGCTGCAACTACTCAAACACAGGGATAACCTGTGGCACCTGGCCACTGAAACAGGCCATGCTGCGGACAGACAGGCCTACAATGCCACTAGAAACAAATGCACATGGGCCATCAGGAAAGCAAAAGCCGATCACTATCAGGCGGCGCTTACCTCCTCCTGGGGGAGTGGCAGAACGTTTTGGGACAACATTAAGCAACTAAATGGGAGCACGCACTCTCCTTCCCCCTCCCAGATCACCATCGAAGGCTCTGTCTCCACTGACCCTGCCCACATAGCCAACTTCCTCAACACATCATTCACAGACCTTAGTTCGGTCCTCCCCAGAGACTTCTTTGACCCTCCTTCAACCCTACCCGCCCCTGACTTTCAATATCCTAGCTTCCACTTACGGAGGGTGACTCCCCAGGAAGCTAGGCCACACCTGCTTCAAGCTCTTAAGAGCAATAATATGGGCAGCGACTCCCTGGACCCCAGTATCCTCCGCTGGGTCCTGGATCAGGTCCTTGCCCCCCTAATTACCCTGCTCAACAAGTCCCTCTGCCTGGGTCAATTCCCTTCAGGCTGGAAAACAGCCTCAGTCATGCCCATACACAAAGGAGGTGACAGGTCCTCAGCCGGGAACTACCGGCCTATCTCCATCCTTCCACCCCTCTCCAAAGCCCTTGAAAAACTGGTGGCTACCCAAATCACAGATTACCTGACCAAATACAACATCCTCTGCCATGAACAGCACGGATTCCATGCAGGTCACAGTACCAGCACTGCCCTTTTTGAGTTCTCAAATTTTCTTCATTCCTCCCTAGACTTGGGCTCACTAGCAGGGGCAGTGTTTATTGACCTCTCAAAGGCTTTCAACACTGTCTCCCACCCCCTCCTGTTGGATGCCCTCAACCGCATCGGCTTTGCCGCCGGCCCGGTCTCCTAGTGCTCCAGCTACTTGTCGGACCGCTCTCAGCGTGTTAGAATTAATGGGACCCTTTCCAATACATGTCCCATCCGATCCGGAGTCCCCCAGGGTTCCATCCTAGGCCCATTTCTCTTCTCACTATACCTCAATACCATGCCCAGAGCTTGCACGAGTAAAATCCTGCTGTACGCAGATGATGCTGTCATCTTTGCCACCCACCGAAACCCCATCTCCCTTCAAGACACCTTGCAACTAGCCTTCAATGATGCTGAAGCCTGGTTCAAAGAGCACAGACTTGTAGTCAATCTAAAAAAAACAAATCCATGCTCTTTGCCCATCCCCAAAACAAACTCAGTAATTTCCCACTCCGTATCCTCCCTGGCTCTAAGCTTCCTCTCGAGCAAGTCCGCCTGTACAAGTACCTCGGGGTCTCCTTTGACTCTGCCCTCACTTTCCACGACCACATTGATACTCTAGCCTCAGCTACAAATACACGGTTAGGTATCCTTTATCGCTACAAGCACTGCCTCCCCCCCCGATGCCCTCTGACTAGCAGTCACCTCCTCAATCATGTCCCTTGTGGACTATGGCCTGCCTGTCTATGGTGCCGCGGATACGACCGCCCTCAATAAAATTCGACACACCTTGAACAAGGCCTGTAGGTTAATCACGGGAGCCACCAGATTAACCCATACCTGCCAGCTATATGACTTTGCTAAGCTGCTCAACCTGGACGAACGGCTCAGATACCAAACCTGCCTCCTAACTAAAAAAACACCCTTGGACTATCCTCCCGTCTGACAACCCCATCCACCTAGCTCAACCCTTAGTCCAAACTCATAGCTCCTCCAAGGCCACCCTGTCTATCCCAAGAACCAGGACACACATGGTCAACGGTCCTTCTATTACAGAGCCCCCACCTGGTACAATACTCTCCCCAGCTCCATCACCAATACCCGTTCAATCTCCAGCTTCAAAACCGCACTTCCAAGTCAGCTATTTAACATGCGTAGCTGTGCTTGTCCCCGGCCGTAGGTGTTCAAGCTCATTGTACCCGACAAAACTCTCTGAGTAGCTTCACAATCAACAACTGACAAAACTCCCAGAGTGGCTCGCCTCCCCAACCTATCACCTACCCTGTCCCAAAGCCACCTGTTTTTACTAACCTAGCAGTCCCTGCTCAAGACTAATTGTCTACTTAACCAATGTATGCTTACCTCTCAATCTTATCCGAATAACTGTAATAACCTGTCAATACCTAACCTGTTACACTGTTATTGTAAACAAAGTAATTACTGCATATATCTGCCTAAACTGTTGCCCGCTATGATGTAAAAAAAATGCTGTTATCTACAATGATGTAACTAAATGTTGTACTGTGTTTTGTCCTCTTTGTGACGAGGTACCTTTGGAAACGAGCCTCTGGCTCAAAGGTTGTAAACTGATGTATAAATAAATAAATAAAATAAAATGTTGCACTAGAACCCCCCTCTGCTGCCAACTGCACATGTGAATGACTTGCAGGGACATCGGGAATGGTCAGCAGAGAGTCCCTCTGCTGTTGTCAGAAGATGTGATGCGACCTGAAGAAAAAGCGCAGCTGAAATTAATCAGGCGCCATATTTGTTGTAGCACTACAACACTTCAAATAAATTGCAAATATCTTCAAAACTAAAGACAACTGGAAAAAAACATTTACAGGTATGGAAACTGGAACTTTGGCCGCATGCTTGCTGCCAAAAAACAGAATTTTGATAGGTCACTTCCTGATTTCGTAGTACTGCTGCTTTAAATACCCTTGATGGTGCAGCAGTTGAGGATGTCCCTTCATTCAAGTACAGTTGGTCTAGCTGGACCATCACCTTGATTTCTCAGAGCATGAGGATGCTAGCCACAAGAAACTTCACCTCAAACTTGGTGCACTTTACAGGAATAAAGGCAACATACCGCTTCCTAACTGCCTTTCTACTAGTGCTGTGTAATCTAGTCTTTCATATTTGAGTTCTGTGGGTTACATAGTTTATATGATGTCACTTTTACTCATCCACCAATATTTACCATGACATCATATGCTCCACAGAACTAGAAAGAAAGAACAGTATATCACCACGGAGTATGTAAAGCATGCTGCCATATTGTGAATGTCAAGACCTGGAAGCAGGCCCATTGACATCCACATGACTTAAGATGCTGTGCTCATTGTCTGCGGAAATATCAGCTGTTTCATCTGCTTTTTTCTACCTATGTAGTGCACATCAATGATTTGAATGTCACTGAGAAAACTGGAAGTCCGTGGGTGCATCACTTATGACTCCTACCCCTCGGGCCACCTGGGAAGAGTCAGCTACCAGCTGGTGCCAATGATGCATCCAGAACACATTGCACATTCCCTAGGAGATAACCTTAGTAAAGTAAGCATTTTTAAACATGCTGATTGTCTTTTGCCTCTCATTCATCCTGGGACCTTGCTTTTAGTGGGTTATGCGCCGGATTTTGTTGTTTGTTGTAGCCATCGGGCAGTCTGATCACTGCTCTGTAATAGACGAGATTGGGGGGGGGGTTAGAAGCATTGTGTGTGCAGTGGGCACAGCCAGGGTAAAGAATTTTCAGCAGGAGGTATTAGCATCATGGAGGGCTGTTTAATCCTAATGAGACTAAACACATCATTTTCTGTGGGGGTTGCTGTTGAGCATGCCTGCTGACAAGACACACTTAGAGGAGGCTTTTCACATCAAGGAGCGTGAAACAATAACAATTTTAAAATAACTACTTGTCATCAAAAAACAATGACAACTCTGTAAAGCTTGCAGAATGCTGCACAGCCATATACTAAACTTGAGGATGGTGCACCCAAATAAAGCTGGAGGAAGCAGCTCAAAGAATCAGCCTGCAGCCGAGACCCAGGCTGGAGCCAGCACAATGTAAGTGGTTGGATCTGATCCCCCGAGAAAGCCCTACATACATCTGTGCAGGCGGCTGACCTGAAAGTGGACTCCATCTTGCAATGGTTAACAGAGCAGGACATCAAAACAGAAATGGCATTCAAGGCTGCAGTTGCTGCTGAGACACACACCACTGAGGCTTTGACTCCCACAAATGAATTAGTACAAGAGAACTCTCAACTGAAATACAGACTGGAGGCCCTGAAGAATGCCAACAGGGCCTCCAGTGTTCACACTGTGGGACTCCCAGAGGGATGTGAAAGTGACAATTTGCTGGGGTTCCTGCAGGGCTGGCTCTCAGGGGTACTAAAGCTGAATCCAGATCCTCTCATCCACAGCTTCTACAAAGCTTACTGCATCTCCCCCCGGACAGTCGATACCCAGTGAGAGCTCCTGAGGATGCACTCTTGGTCACAGCCAGCACCACTGTGAGAGACTGTCTCCTGAATACTTCGAGGGCTACAGAATCCCTAAATTTTGATGGTAGAACTCTCCTTATTTTTCCTGACCTCTCATAAGCTACCAGAGCCTGTACAAAGGACTTCAACAGTGTACAACTAAATTACGGAGTCTTGGATTTGATCACTCTTTGATGATGACAGCTTTCAGTATGGAAGGCATGTTTTGCAATTCACAGACCAGGAAGAATATGTCTAGTAACTTTATTTTTCCTTCCTACAATTATTTAACCAGGATGAATGTATGGTGTCCCTTGTAAATGAGCTTCCCACTCAGTGGGAATTTTACCATGTTCATTTATCAAATGAATAAAAATCATTACTACTACTATTACTCCCAGACCAGGAGGAAGAAACCTGAAATGTGGACCTTTGCAAGACTGAAATTTGGGTACCTGTAAATTTCTTTGACTGCTGGTCACAGGGCTCTAGGACCGCTGGGATCTCCTTCCTGTTCTGTATGGATAGGCAGGAAACCAAAGCTGCAGTGTGGGGATATAGGCTCCTCCCACCGGGAATCACTCCAGTCGGTTCCAAAGCAAGCAGAAAATTCAGAAAATCAAACTAGAAGGCATATTGCTCAGTCTCATTTTGAGCAGGTTGATGCTTAGTTGCGACTCCAGCAATGTCCATTTGCCTTGAATGGAGAGATGATTCATGTGAGCACCCCATTCTCTGAGGCTGGCGTCAATGGTGATCCATACTCATTGCAGATGGCCCAGCTTGCATCCACTCATCATATTCGACTCCACTGTCCACCAGCATAGACTGTCCTTCATGAGATAGTGTCACGTTGAGATTTTTGCTGTCTGTCTGAGGGAACCACTTTTTGAGGAGGGTTGCTTGAGACTGTTGCATGTGAATTAAGGCCCATGGCACAGTATCCGTCAAGGAAATCATTTTCCCTTTGAGTAGCATGAACACTTGGGTTGAAATTCAAGTGGCCTTCTGAAACTTCCAAATCAGATATTGTAAGTCCTGGAATTTTGCCGAAGTGGGAAACACTTTTCCCTGGCAGGTTCTGAAGTCTGTCCCCAGATGGTTCAGTGTCTGTACTGGAAACAGAGTTCTTTTGCTGGCTGATGAAAAAAACATACGCGGAAAGGGGGTAATAACCTCACTCACAGCCTGCACCGCTGAGTCATATGGAGGAGCTTCAGATCAGGATATCATCCAGATAAGGGAAGAGCTGGATCCCCTGGTTGTGCAGGTGTGCCACCACTGCTACTAGAACCTTGGAGAAGACTCTTGGAGTGAAGGAAAGCCCAAATGGAAGAGTTCTGAATTGGAAATGGCTATCCCAGACCTTGAACCTGAGGTATTGTCTGTGAGAGTCTCAGATGGGAATATGTTAAGTATGCATCTTGTAAGTCGATGAAGGAGAGGAAGTCTCCCTGGTGGGCTTCCCTGATTATGGATGACAGAGTCTCCATTTTGAAAGATCTGCTACAGACAAAACTATTCATAAACTTGAGGTCCAGCACTGGTTGGAAACCACCTGTGTGCTTCGGTACGATAAAGAAAGAGGAAGTAAACTCCTCTTTTGACATCTGGAAGGGGTACTGGCCCTATATCTCATTTCTGAGGTACGTCTGTGGTTGCTTGAAGCATCATCTATCTCTTGGTGGGGTCGGCTGACATTGGAGAAGGGACGATGTGAGGAAGTGGAGATTTCGGGTCAGATCTAATCAGGTATACCTTGCTGACAATGTCCATGACCCATCTGTCTGTTATTGCATGGACCCATTTCCTGAAGAAACTGTAAAGCCTGCCTCCAATGCGGGGATGAGCCTGGACTGTCTCATTGTGAAAACTTCTTATTGGAATTTCCAGCATCACGGGAGCCGCTTTCTTCACCTCTAATGTTGCGCTGGTTGGGAGAGGCAAACCAGGGTTGCTTGGAAGAGAAACCCCTGTTCTGAAGTCTGTTGTAGGATGACTGGACATGAAAAGGCAGCTGGGACCTGCCAAACTACGATTTGTCCCTAGATTTGTATTGTGGCATATGGACCATAGCCACTTCTCTGGATTCTTTGACTGTCTCCTTAAGAGCGGAGCCAAACAAGAGGCTGCCTTCAGGGTGCATTGACAAGGTGAACTTTCAAGAAGGCATCAGTCTGCCACGCAGAGAAGCCAGAGATTTCATCTTGCGGACGTCTGATAGAACATTGTTCTTGCGTCACAGCAGACCGCATCCTCTGAAACATCCACAGAGTAAGTGGATGTGAGGCCCACAAGCTGCAGTTGGCGGATCAAAGATTTGTTTTGCTCAGAATCTTCCACCAGCTGAAAGGCTAAGTCCATAGCCCTGGAGACAGTGGCACTGGCCAAGAACAAATTTGCTGCCACCGCCTTCAAGGAAGTCACCGAAGCCTGGAAGGTCTTCTTTAAAGACGAGTCCACCTTGTGATCCACTGTGTCCCAGAGCATAGCTCCTCCATCAGCTGGAATAATAGTCTTCTTCATTAAGGATGAAATCATGGAGTCTATCCTGGGAAGATTCAGCCAGGTTTCTGTTTTTTTTTTTATCTTATTTTATTTATTCCAGTTTTTATAACAGAATACAACCACAACCATCACAACAAAAACACATGTACTTGTACATGAACTGGTATACAAAAAGTCAGAGGTAAATAATATATAATAAACAATCCTGCCCAACCTCCCCCTTTAGCCCTCCTTGAAAACTTTGATCTGCCCCAAGATATAAAACAGAAATTGTAACTTATATTATAAGCCTACAAGGATAAATGTTGAATAGGATTTCAATTTTCTTTTCCCTGTACGGGAAAAGAAAGAAAGAAAAAGGAAAGAAAATATTTTATGTCTCTCAGAGTCATCCAGTTTCAAGATATAATTAAAGGATACTAAATAAACTATGTTAATACCCTATAAATCTTACCCCATCTATCATAAAATGTGCCAATATTATTATGACATAGGTAAATTAGTAATCTGAAGATTGAACAAAATGTTTGAAGTCCATTCCTTCCAATGTTAATCTTCTCTGTATCGTTCAAATTGTATTTATTTAGTTTTTGTTGGCCAGGTAAGTGCAATAGACAAATCCTGCCTATTTTCAGGCACGACCCGGGGAGGGGGATACAGACGAATGCCAGCTGATCTTGAACCAGATTAAACTGTTGGTGGTATTTTTAGTGAATGAGGGAAATTTGGCCAGGACACTGGGGAAATTCCCCTACTCTGGAGGGTGCTGCTGGTGAATTTTTTCAGTGTGTTTGTAGTCGCCAGCAAGGAAGGACGTGTGGAGAGCTGGGGAGCTGGTCTCCTCCTCAGCTCTCCCTTGCATTGCATTTCTACTATGGAACCTACTTCACTATGAAGTGCTGTGTCGGCAGCGGTTTCCCTACCTGATTTTGAACAGAAGGATGTTTCGTCAGAAGATAGAGAGAGAAAAGCAGTGGAGGAGCTTGAAAAATGACTAAAAGATACTGAATCCCAATATTTCCAGATGCGGAACACTTTAATAAAGGAAATCAAGCAACATCGTATGGTTAACAACGACAGACGGGGACAGGAACAGGAAATTATGTGTATGGGACCGATACTGCTTCCCGAGGTGGGTTTTCAGGCTCCGAGGAATGATGCTGGTGAGTTTCTTGTTTTGGCATCCTCTGATCTGGATTTACAGCACCCTCGAGCTTCAGGTGAGTCTGAACAGTTTATTATGTCCGAGGAAATGCAGTCGGCTTTTGATCTTCAATCCACCGCAGCAGCCACTGCGGGAGATTCAGAAACTATTTCGGGCCATTGTCGTCGGCTTTCACATACAGGTTTGGGCTTAAAGGATCATGAGGGTGAAAATGAGGGCTCCATGGAAGTCTCCTGTGTAGCCTTCCAACATATGCCTTCTATGCCTGATCCAGAACCCCCCACGAATGTCAGCCCTGTCCCCAATACTTCATCTAATGCTCCAGTTTCAGCTGCATGGGTGACCTCGGCCCTAGAAGCTGCAAGATGGGTTAGATCACCAGATGGCAAATCTTGGGATGCAAATGTACAGCCCATAGAGGTTGCTCAGACCTTACCAAAGTCTATGGATTTAAGTCTTCCTCCTGGTCAGCCTATTTTGAATTCATCACTTTCTATCCCTACTGATCCCAGTTCAGATATTTTGGACAACATTAGGAATTTGGAGGAGGGTGTTTTGCGACCACCAGCCCCCCCCCTTCCCTCCCTGAGGCCTCTGTCGATAATGGCATAGCACAACAGCCAGTTTTGGCAACAGAGCCTGAAAAAGACCGAGGACCCTCTGTGTGGCATGACAGAATTGCTGAACGTTTATTTCCTGCTACTTTTGGTTTGGGGAATGAACCTGCAGCTAGACGGAATGCGGTTCATTTGAAGTTTCGGGGATCACAGGATGAGGTCCCTAATTTGGGTTGCCAGTGCCACCTATCCAGTTTTTGACCAGATAATCCGGTTTTTAGGGTCCTTATCCGGTCATCCGGTTTTGGTTACATGCAGTCCGTTTTTGGGCCATTTTGAGTGCTCATATACTCTTAAAACTGATCTATCAAATCATTCACTATTTTGGCTGCACTACGTGTCCAGGTTACAAAGAAGTTCAGCTGTCACAGTCATTCAGACCTGCCTTTGTTTGTAAAACCAGACTGTCTGAGAGGTGTAAAGTATGGCCATTAAGATCATTAGCAGTAAATTAACTTATTCTTTTCCACTCTGAATTTTAAGTATGGTCTTTTACTGCTATGACAGGAAACAGTTTTTACACCTTTATGTGCTCTCATGTGTTTCTTTTTGTTTGTTCTATACTATGGTAAGTTTTAAACCCATTTTTGTTAAATTAATAATCTAACTTTTATTGCTTTTATCACTACATTTGCTCTATTTTTTTGTATTACCTGAACATTCCATGATATTAGCTACACTTTGACAGGTCATTCAGATAAACAGCATGGAATGGTGTATCTGAAATTGTGGAATGTCCTAGAAATATGAAAAGAAACAGCAGTAGCCACTGAGGTAAAGGGGAACACAGTGCAGTATTAAGGGTACCACAAGCACTGATAATTAAGTTATCAAAAATTGGTCAAAGAATCAGAATACATGGCTGACATGGAAAGGAAAATGGGAGAGTGTTTAACAGAGGGCTGAGCAATAAGCTGTGGCTGAGCTTGGCACATCCAGCAGACCTGAGTTTGATTCCCACAACCTCCACTTAAATACTGTGTGACCCTGAGCAAGTCACTTAACCTTCCTGTGCTCCTGGGTCACTCCTATAAAATGGGCTACATGGCCTATGGGAGGTAACCTGGTTGCCAAATAATAAAAATAAATAACTGAATAAATAAATCAAATAAATAACAGTATAAAAAATAATTTCCTATCACTAGTAATGTCTATTCCAACATTACAAATGGCTTTGGAGGAGAAGTGATATACGTGCCAGTCATAAAAAAAGGGTGGAGCTAGAGGCGGAGTTTGGGGTGTGGTTTCGGATCCGTTTTTTACCTCATCCAAAGGTGGTAACCCTATCCCTAATAGACTTTTCGTTGGACGGGACTTATTGAAAAACAGTATGAGGTTTTATACGTATGAGATTTATGCATTGATTCATATGCCTGGAGACTCGATTTTTGATATTAGTTTTAAACACCCAGTAGGTCTGGTGCTGCGGGCAACTTTTGGACAAGGAACCGGGGGATGTGGGTGAAAAGCATAAATTGAAGGGAAAAGAACTAAACAATGCAGCAGATCATAAATGACATTCACTTAATCATAAAATTAATATAAAACCACCCTTTCCATGCTGCCAGTAACTCCCATCCCCCAACTGGAGAATTGCTTCCTCAGCCAGGTGTTTGTGAGTGCCAGGTGCACCTTCTCAGGTGTCCATGAATGCCAATGGATGATATTGTGCTTGTGGTTTTCTGGAGGAGGGAAACTTTTCCGGATGCCCACTGCACTCCGAGAATAAGACTTAATGTAGTATGGAGAAGCTCCTTTAATTCTGCCACACGTAGATTCATGAAACAGCAAAGAGGGTTCTATTCCCGATGAGACTAGATGGAGAGAACTAAAACTATACCTGCTGGAGGTTAGAAGAGATAGCGGTGACATGATAGAGACTTTTAAGTATAGGAAGGAAATAAAGTGAATGAAGGTAGCTTATTCAAAAGGAGAGTAGAAGTTAAAACAAGGGTTCATAATTTAAGATTGGAATGGGGAAGATTTAAGAGCACAGTAAAGAGATGTTATTTCACTGAGAGGGTGGTGGAACCCTGGAACAGATTACCCAATGAGGTGGTATGTGCAGAAACAGTAGAGGAATTCAAGATGGTGTGGGACAGACACATGGTGTTAGCTAGTGGGCAGAGGAAAATATCCCTGGGAAGTGGAGGCAGGTAGGGGTGGGTGTGAAATGGGTAGACTAGATGGACCAGGGTTGTCCTTTTCTGCTGACATATTACTATGATACTGTGATTTATTTACATTATACCACAAAATGGTTACAATGTTTTATGGAAAACTACTTCATCATTGTTCAGAGGTACTTTCAATATTGTTCTCTAGTTCATCAGACAGGCTGCAGTCCTGAAGAGGATGCCATTAAACTTTTAGCAAGGTAAATTCCTGCTGAAGCGTGAGTGAGATATATTAGCAGGACTGAGCCTGGCAAGCTGATATAAACTGCAAGAATCATGCTGAGCTGAACTAACATCTCAGAACAATATTGTTAAGTACCACTGAGCCCTGAAGAAGGTGTTTTACACAAAACGTCGGAACCCTTTAACAGTGGAAAGTAAGTACTGTTATTCTATAGTTTAAAGAAACCTGTGGAATTTGGCCGCAGAGAAGCTGTTTTGTTGCTGTGAGTGCTCTCTGACCCTCATCTACAGTTAGATGGGGCCAGGTAGCAGGAAAATTGGCAACATCGTTTTCATGATTAAGACAGCAGGAAGGAGAAATTCCTTTGTACCTGGCATAATTTCATTTTCTGTTAGCTCCAACATTGTCAATGGGTAGTTAATACATATGGGTAATGTTCATCCCTACTTTGGTAAGTTGCACAGCCCAAAGCTGAGAATCAACATAGAACCCAGGGAACATGAACATTCCGAATAGCAAAGACTCTCCAGTCTTTGCTGTGCTACAAAGGGGAAACAGCATAGAAGATTCTCTCTTAAGATTTTTATTATTTTCATACTTCATTGTCAGGGTTACAGATCTGCAGGGCAGATTGCGGCTACCTGGTGTCAGGGAGCATCCCTAAATTTAGAAATCGTGGATCACGTGATGTCTCAATGTGAGTAGCAGCAATCTAGCAGCTCTCTGAACACCTCACCTTAATTTTAGATATTATTGCAGGAAATTACTGAATTTCTGCTGCCTAAAGGCTTTTTCCAGCTAAGAATAGCTCCTACTATTGAAAACAATTCTAAAAATCCAGAATGGATGTAGACATGAGAGCTCCTCCATCCAGTCGTACACCTCCACCGACGCTGGACTGATCGACGGGGCCTAGAAGTGCTAAGCAGAACACCTCAAAAACTTCTAATGTTTCTACTAGCTCTCTTATCCTTACAGAAGAAAAATTCCTTTCTGAAATGTCCCCATTACAAGAAGCTTTGGATAATCTCTTAATAGAAATAAAAAATGTAAAAAGTAAAACAGAGGATCTTACCAGGAAGGTCAGTGATACCAAAGTCTGAATTTCATCAGTCAAAGATTAGAAATCCAGAATCGAACCTGAGCTTCCTGCTATGAGGCAAAAGTTAAAAAAAACTAGAATTGAAGCTCAAAGATATCGGAGGAAGAAGTCGCAGGAATAATCTTGTCTTCGGGATCGCTGAGAAAGCAGATGGTACTAACGCTATTCACTTTGCTCAAGTCCTTCTAGAAAATATTGCTGGTCCCTCACCCAACACACAGGCATTTATAGTGGAAAAGGCACACAGATTCTTAAAGCCTATGCCCTTGGTGAAAGAAACACCCAGACCCTTCATTATTAAACCATTAAATTATCTGGATTGCCAACATGTTTTGATGAAAGCTAAAGCCATACAAAATCTTTCTTGGAATGGCTACGAAATGTGTCTGGTATGATTTCCCGACTTGCGTTTGCCCGACTAATGGTTTCCCGCTGATGTTTCCCCGACTGCTTTAATCCCGCCTGCATACTTGCCCGTGGCACTGTTGGCAGTCACATAGCGTAAATACGTTGGATAGGCTAGTACATCAGTACATTTTCACCATGTACACTCTAAAACATAATACAGGCTCAACAGTAATCAATCAGGTAACAGGGTGAAAATGCAGACATCTAACAAAATAAAACCTCGGGTTCACCTAAATGCATCACTTCAATTAATGAGTAAAAAGAATCAATAGTGCAACAAAGTTTCACAATAGACTTAAGTTCCTGCTAACATAATGACTTCATAATAGTTTAAAAATAAACAGTATTACAGGAGTTCCGACGCTGCCTGGCCAGTCGGCTCTCTAGCGTTAAATGTCAGCTTAAGCAGCCTGCTCCATCAATCATAAAATGTGAAACAGGAGCTGATTTGTAAATTAATATCTAACTATCTATCTATACACAAAACGGTAAATAGGCTTCAGAGTGGAATGGATATCTGTACCTTTAGGAGTTTGGCTAGCATTTGCTCGATATGTGAAGGAGGGTAAAGTTCTGATGATCGCTTTAGACTAGGAATTGACAGAGTGGTGGTTAAAGCCGAACTGTGATTGGCTGCTATTTAAAAAGAGAAACATGAATGTCAGTCTTCTAAATAAGTAATTAACTGGTGTGCATCACTGATTTGAAAGGCAAGGTGTGGAGCAGCGTCCGGACGTTTTGTTGTAAAGTATTTGTGTGCAGTAGATATTACTTTGATTAGTTTTTTCGCATTTTTGGAACAAAGTCCAAATTTCATATAAAAATGTCCCCACAGAATATTGAAAAAGCCACTGATATTTATTGAAATTCCAGAAGTGCATTTTAATTACGCAGTTGTAAATTACTGGAATTTGAGAACATATGTTCCTATGTTTTCTCTCTATCTGGAACAACCAAACCTAGCCACTTCATCTCTCCCTCTCTTACCCTGTTGTTAAGCAACTTTTTATTTATTTATTTATCAAGTCTAGGATTACAAATACCTTTGAGCCATGGCTCTTTTACAAAGGTTCCATGTCAGAGAAATACAAATTATGGGAACATCAAGACAGGCATTACAACAATGTGGACATTGCAAACAGAGTACAGATTAATACAGTTCAAGGGTAGCATTGTAACGAGCAGCCAGCGGCATTTGTCGAGAAAATAGACAACAGATAAGAAGTGCCAGAGTTGTAGGGAGAGGGAAGAGGTAGGGGGAGAAGGAATGTAGGAAGGTGGCGAGAGGATGAAAAGTGCAGCATTGGGTATACCAAGATGTGAGGTAGAATCCAGTGAGGAGGGTGGGGTGGGGGGACAACTTGAGCAGAAAGGGAAGTAAAGAAACAAGGTTAAGTTGGGCAGTCACAGGAGCTGTTGGTAGTGAGATAGTCCCGGAGCCTAGTTTTAAACATACAAATAGTTGGGGCAGAGGAGATGGTTGGGCTGAGGCCATTGAGCCAGAGTGGTGCTTGATAAGCAAAAGAGCACTGTCCCTGTGAAGTGTGACAGTGGGGGACTTTTAGTAGCTGTAGCGTGGATCTCCTAAGGCACCATTTGTTAATTCGGTGTTGTAACAGAGTTGAGACCCCAGAAGGTGCAAGGCCAAGGTAGATTTTTTTGACCATGGAGCAGGTGAGAAACTTTATGCGGTTTGATAGTTGGAGCCAGCCGTTCTGAGTGTACAGGTCACATGTGTGGGTGAGATGGTGCACACCAGTGATGAGCCGACATGCTTTATTTAAGGCAGTTGAGAGGCATCTAAGGGTTGTGGTTGTGGCCGAGCCATAAAAATGATGAGACCATAGTCTGTTAAAGAGATCACAGAGCTCAGGACTGCAACCTTCAAAGCTTCTGGCATGAGGTGTGGTCTGTGTTTGTAGAGGAGACCAAGCCGTGTATTAGCAGCTCTAGCTACATTATCTACATGAAGTCCATAGGAGAGATTAGGGCCAAGCTATATCCCTAAGTATTTGAAGGACACCACCTGATCGAGAGTGTTCCCCTGGGTGGTGGAGATAGCCAAGTGGTGTAGCTTGTGTGGGTTATAAGAGCTGCAGAAGAGCATAGATTTGGTTTTCTTGTCATTGAAGACCAGTTTATGATTAAGAAACCATGTCTCTACAGAACTGAAACCAAGTTGAAGGTTGTGTTGAAGAGTTGCAGGATCTTTGTGAATGGAGAATACAACAGCATCATCGGCATATAGTATGATCTGCCCAGAGCAGTGGTAAGGGAGGGAGTTTAAGAAAAGCTAAAGGAGGGTCCCAGTATGGATCCTCTGGGACACCCAGTTAACAGGCAGGGTGTTAGAAAGAGTCTACATTTTACTCTCTGTGACCAGTTTTCTAAGTAGCTTTTAATCCAGAGAGAAGAGTCAGGTGATAGCCCGCATTCAGTAGTTGGTGTATTAGTAGTCCATGGTGTACTGTATCGAAGGCCTTGAGAGGTGGATGAAACGCCCCTGTGAGAAGGCCGTTGTCAAGGGATTTGTGCAGAGCTCCAGTGAACTCAAGAAGGGCTGTGGTGGTGCTGTGACCTTTCCGAAGCGTGTTGTTGTGGACAAGGTATATTGTATTTATCCAAGTGGTCGGTAAGTTGATCAGCCACGATGCACTCAAGTGCCTTAGAGAGTGGGGGCAGTATGGAGATAGGGCGATAATTTGAGTGAATCGTCTTGTCCCCACTTTTATGGACGATTGTCACGGTGGCTGTTTTCCATAGGTCCGGGAATTTTCCACAGCTGAGAGAGAGGTTTAGGATTTTTGTTAATGGATGAATTACCTCATCGAGGGTGAGCAACAGAAGCTTAAGGTCCAGGGTGTCGCTACTAGATCTAGATTTAGAGATAGCTGCAGTAATATAGCGGCGAGCTTCATTCAGCCTTACCTTCCTGAAGTAGAAGAGGGGATGGTTAGACTGAGGGGCTGAGGTATTTGGGGAGTAGGCCCTGTTTTCGAAAAAGTCATAGGGTAGAACAGCATTAAGGTCTGAAAAAGCTGTGTTAAAGGTGTTTGCGATCACCTTGGGGTCAAGGGTTGAGGATCCATCAACCATTAACATGGCCAGAGAGGTTTTTGGCTGCTTCCCTGTGACATCCTTGATATTGTCCCAGAAAGCACAACCATTTCCCCATGTATTGGTGAGAGCGTCTTTGTAATAGGTGGATTTCATTAGCCGTATGGCTTTTGTGCAGGCATTTTGTGTTTGTTTGTAATTTTGGATGTCCAGTTGTTTGCCAGTGGCCCTGGCAACTGCCCAGAGGTGATCCCTTAGTTTCAGCTGTGAGAGAAGAGCCGCGGAGACCCATGGGTTAGAGAGAGATTTTGTTTTGCGCCTTTTAGCAGGGGCAAAGAGGTTGCAGGCTTTGTTGAAAATTGAGATGAAGTGATCAAGAGCCAAGTTAACATCTGTTGCTTCATAGATGGGTAGTCAGTCTTGTAGAAGCAGGTGTTGTTTGAGATGTGGAAGTTTTCCATGAGGAAGGACTCTGCTAGCGATAATTTTGGGAGGGGGCTTAAGGAATTTGTTAGACCATGCACACATGACTGGGGAGTGGTCACTGAGTGAGTCTGGGAGAATGGTCGTATGAGAAATCCTTGTAGGGTGAGTGGTGAGGACCCAATCCAAGAGGGTACTGGTGCCAGTCTTGTAGTTAATCCTAGTAGGGGAGTTTACCATTTGCGTGAGGTTAGCAGCTGAGATGGAGTCTTTATAGGCACTGGCACTCGATGCTAACCAGTTTATGTTGAAATCCCCTAGTAGAATAAGTTCAGCTTCGGAGGATGCGAGTTGATAAAGTTTAGGACATCGTTGAATCCATGTTTAGGGTCCCTGGGCAGGATGTATACGGAGACAATAGTCAGGGCTTTATGGTTGGGACCTAGGACGATTTTTATTGGCAGAATCTGGGCTGAGGCAGAAAGTGATGGAGTTGCTACAGGGTGCCAAGACAGGGAGTCTTTGATATAGATTGCGCAACCACCGTCTTTTTTGGATATCCGGTCCAGCCTATGGACATTGTAGCCCTGTATTGTTACTGCTAAGTCAGGAACTTTAGGTGTCAGCCAAGTTTCCACCACTGCAAGGATGTCAGGATTGTGTTGGCATAACCTTACCTCAGGTCACACCTGAAAACATGCATCAGATCAAATTAGTGACTGGGAAAGGCACAGTGATCTGATACAACTAGTAAAACAACAGAGATTTAAGCCACACCTGCTGGTTGTTTTCCCTATTTGGAAGTTGGAGCAGCAGGAACAAAACTTTGCAAAATAATAATTTTAACTTATTATAATGTTCTATTTTAATTAGGTGGTGAGTACATATGCAGAGCAATTCTTATTGGACTTGCCATTTGATTATTGCATATGGTGTAGGTTCCTAAGGAATACATTGCTAAAAGAATGTGAAACATAAAGAATTACTGAAGATGTGTTCTCAAATTCCAGTAATTTACAATTGCATAATTAAAATGCACTTCCGGAATTTCAATAAATATCAGTTGCTTTTTCAGTATTCTGTGGTGACATTTTCATATGAAATTTGGACTTCGTTCCAAAAACTTGAAACAACTAATCAAAGTAATATCTGCTGCATACAACACTTTACAACAAAACGTCCAGACACTGCTCCACACCTTGCCTTTCAAATCAGTGATGCACACCAGTTAATTACTTATTTAGAAGACTGACATTCATGTTTCTCTTTTTAAATAGCAGCTAGTCACAGTTCGGCTTTAACCACCACTCTGTCAATTCCTAGTCTAAAGCGATCATCAGAACTTTACCCTCCTTCACATATCGAGCAAATGCTAGCCAAACTCCTAAAGGTACAGATATCCATTCCACTCTGGAGCATATTTACCGTTTTGTGTATAGATAGCTAGATAGTGAGATAGAGAGATAGAGAGATAGATAGATAGATAGATAGATAGATAGATAGATAGATAGATAGATATGTAGATATTAATTTACAAATCAGCTCCTGGTTCACATTTTATGATTGATGGAGCAGGCTGCTTAAGCTGACATTTAACGCTAGAGAGCCGACTGGCCAGGCAGCGTTGGAACTCCTGTAATACTGTTTATTTTTAAACTATTATGAAGTCATTATGTTAGCAGGAACTTAGGTCTATTGTGAAACTTTGTTGCACTATTGATTCTTTTTACCCATTAATTGAAATGATGCATTTAGGTGAACCCAAGGTTTTATTTTGTTAGACGTCTGTATTTTCACCCTGTTACCTGATTGATTACTGTTGAGCCTGTATTATGTTTTAGAGTGTACATGGTGAAAATGTACTGATGTACTAGCCTATACAACTTATTTACGCTATGTGATGGCCAACAGTACCACGGGCAAGTATGCAGGCGGGATTAAATCAGTGGGGAAACATCAGCGGGAAACTATTAGTCGGGCAAACGCAAGTCAGGAAATCATACCAGACCCTAAATACCTGCTATAGAAATGAACCTTGACTTAGTGTGCCTTTCCAAGTCACTAATTTGTATACAAATACCTATTGTAGAAACAAGCCTTGACTCAGCATGCCTTCCCCAGGCATTCATTTACATATAAATACATACCTATAAACAAACTTTGGCTCAATGGGAACTTCCTGGTCACAAATGTGTGCATAAGTAAAGAAATTCACCTGCAATTATCCATATTTACTTTGTTGTATCTTTTCACACGAAACAGCCAAAACTTAAAATTTAAATACTGTACATTCTCAGACTTGACTGGGCCTCCCCCGGAACAATTTGGGGCCTCCCTTGGGAGGCTGGCCTCACCATTTGAGAATCACCGATCTAGATCAAGCCCAAAAGGAGTTGTGCTCTATTTTCCAAGACCTATTTAAGAATAATGTCATCAAGGGTTTCACCAAAGCGTCCAAGTTCAGCTTGGAAGATTTAGAATAATGACTTACATGGTTTGATATTGGAGATTGGGACTCTGGTGAATCATTAGAAATTTTCTGAAGTTCAGACTGGATTGGTGTACATTTCATCTGTTTGTTCCTAAGGTGAATACTGAGACCAGAGCTGACACAGAATTTTACACCGGAGAAGTCGGGCTGATTTGCCTCTGAGCCCCAACGGGAAGATTTAAGTTAACTTTCTGGGCTGGTTTATTTAAAACACTATAAAGTTGGACACATATTCAATTTTTTTTTGCTTAATTAATGGTTATTTTATTGAGCTCTTTGACTTTGCAGATTCCAGAACTTTCCAGAGCTCACGCAGCTAGAAATTTGATAAAGTTGAAAGATCCTAGTTTTGGTGAAGAGTTACAGAGTTCAGATCCTTATTCAGTTTGCTTAATTCGGGGATGCTGCTGAGCGGCAACATGGCGGCAGCATTCTGAAGGAGCTCCATTAGCCTTAGAACAGAAACGCTGAACACTGCTGAAAAACCTGAACTACAGACTCCCTTTTGGTGGCAGTGTGTGGCGGAATATTCCCACGTCAAGATGAGCCCTAAAAGAGATGTCAAGCGCTTGTCCCAGAACTTGGATTCTTACCTGACCTCCCAAGGGGCAGCGAGCAGCGTTGGGCCTACTCTTTGGCCTACTCCATGTAAAGAGCAACCCTCATTGGAGCTACTGACCTCACAAATCTTGGCCATGCTTACTAAAATTCAAGCCACAGGTAACAAAATGAACAAACGCCTGGCTGTGGTTGAGGCTAAGCTTTCGGAAAACAATCATCGGATTCAGGAGAATGCTGCAGCTATCTCAGAGTTGAAGGCAGAAGGGGAGCACCAGCTGCAGTACAATTCAACCTGTATAAGGGATATTAGTTTGATGAGGGCAAAGATGGAAAACTTGGAGAACTTTCAACGTATGGCTAACATCTGCATTGTGGGATTCCCTAGCAAATATACCCGATCGGAGGAGCTAGTCCCTGCTATTACAAGATTAATCTTTCGGGACTTACAGTTATTGCCAGCAGATATGAGGATTACTGTCCTGAGAGCCTTCTCGATTCCCCAGCATCAGAAGCCAAGCGATGGGGTGCAGCAACAACGCAATGCGATTGCCACGCTCTCAAACTCAGATGCCAGGATCACAGTCCTGCAGGCCACTCGCTCCAGAGGTGAGACACATTGGGAAGGACACTATCTCTCCTTTTTTCCAGATCTATCAGCTCAAACTCAAGTTTGCAATAAAGAACTGCAGGGGATCAAGAAGGATCTACTATCAAACGGTATTGTTGCTCAGCTTAATTTTCCAGCGAGACTGTTGATAAAACATGCATCTAAAACACACATATTTGTTGACCCTGCTGCAGCCTCTATTTTTGCAGAGAAGTTAATCCAGAGTCTTAAACCAACTGAAGAGAGTTCAGATGAGGAGGGTTGAAGACTATGTAAGAACTATTAGGAGCGCTTCACTTTAATATAATGCCTATAAGTACCTGAAGTGGGAAGTATAGGCACATGTTGCTGGAGAAGTTAATACTGTGGATGATGTTCCTCCTGTTGCTGTATACTAAAGTTTCTACATTAAGTTTCATAGGCCTGTGCTATAACTTACAGATGGATGCGATAAGCATCACTCAATTTGTGAACTTGATTAACAGCCTGATTTGATATTTTCCTCCCCTAGAGTGGGTTGCCATGCCTACTAGAATCTGGTGGAGGGTAATTTAACTTAATTGAGCCCAGGCAGTCTGAAAATGCCTATGCAGTATTTAGGCCTTTTGTTTTTTCCCCTTCCCACCTTGAAGTTCTACAAGGAGGTCTGCTTCTTGGACATTCTGTTCTTTCTTGGATGTTCAGTTTTAGGTGAGAGGATCAACACTCTACAAGAAGTATGACCTGGACTTTACTCCTGTTTAAAATTTAAAGGGACTTCCTTGGTTCATGGACTATAATATCTGATTATATATCACTGTTATAATATCTGTACAGGGTCTGTGAACCTTGCTAATTGATGTTTTATTTTTGATATACAGCTGGCTGTAAATCAGAAATTCCATAAATAAAAAGTACAAAAAAAATAATTATAATATTCTGATGCTTATTAGTTAAATACCTCACTAATTTAATGACTGCACATCTGACCCACCTTAGAATATCATTATGTTCCAGATCTTTTGGGCAGTTTGCGCAGTTTTGTGATCTCCCGAAAATGAAGGTACTTGAAATTTGTTGGCTTGCTTATCTAAGCTAAAGTAATCAGACCTGACTAAATCTGAGGGTTAACATCTTTTATTTGATTCATACCTAACGGCAAAAATGTATTATAGAGCTGTAGTTTGTCGTACTTTTAGACTTACTGCTTTCAGCAAAGTTTGACTTAGTTTCATTTTTTTTCAGCGAAGAATTAATATGCAGCTCTAGTTCTGATATACTTAAGCAATAATGAATGATGGGGTTACGTTAAGGTCCTGTTAATCACCCCCTGGGGGCGTAATGTGGCACGAGGTGAAGCTGAGCGCCACATGTCCCCAGGGGGTGATTAACTGGACATTAATGTAACTCCGTGGAGTTCATTGTTGCTATTATTATAATTGGGTTATGAGTTACTCTAGTTAAAAAAAAAATGTTAACATTATTTGCTTATTTTTGTGTGAAATTAACATAAAATAGTCCCTTTGCCACGGTATATTGCATAGGATTTGGTCTGTTTGCTGTGATCATTGTCACTGTCTCGGTGTTTTTTTTTCTGACAAATAAAAGATTTTACTATTGTGAGTAACTGTCTAAAGGTTCATTCATAGAATGCTGATTTCAAAGCAAATCCATTTCTGACAAGAGGACAACACATATTATTATTTCAATATATGTACATGCATTGTGTTGCTTCTGCACCTAATGGGTGTAATTAGAAAAGTATAATAAAAAGTTACAACATAGTTATCTAATTAATTTATTCTGAAATTACTTGTCCCTGCCACATTCCAGAATTGCATGTAGTCACCACATTTCAGAATTGTGCATCACATCCCCACCACATTCTGATATTGTACATTTCAGCCATATTCTAAAATTGTGCATCCCTGCTACAGTCTGAAGTTGTGTCACCAGCACATTCCGAAGTTGTACCTCATCGCCACATTCTGAAACTCTGTGTCACCGGCACATTCCAAGACTCTGCGCCACTGCCACATTCCAAGACTGTGTGCCAACGCCACATTCCAAGATTGTGTGTCACTGCCACATTCCAAGACTGGGTGCCACCAACACATTCTGAGACTGGGCACCACCACCACATTCCAAGACTGGGCACCACCACCACATTCCGAGACTGTGTGCCACTGCCATATTTTGAGACTGTGCACCACTGCCACATTCTGAGACTGTGCACCACCACCACCACATTCTGAGACTGTGTGCACCACCACATTCCGAGACTGTGCACCACTGTGACATTCCAGTACTGTGCACCACCATCCCATTCTGAGACTGTGTGCGACCACCGCATTTTGAGATTGTGCACCAGTGCTACATTATGAAATTGTACAGCACGACCACATTCTGAGACTGCACGCCACTGCCACATTCTGAGACTGTGCGCCACTGCCGTATACTGAGATTGTGTGCCACTGCCACATTCAGAATTAGTGCACCACCACCACATTCCCAGACTGTACACCACCACCACATTCCCAGATGGTGTGCAATCACCACATTCTGAGATTGTGTACCTGTGCCACATTACAAAATTGTGCAGCACCACCACATTCCGAGACAGTGTGCCACTGCCACATTCTAAGGCTGTGCACCACCACCACATTCAGAATTTGTGTGCCACCATGATATTCCGAGACTGTGCACCACCACCACATTCCAAGATTGTGCATCACCACCACATTCTGAAATTGTATGCCACCACCACATTCCGAGACTGTGCACCACCACTACATTCCAAGACTGTGTGTGACCACTACATTCTGAGACTGTGCACCACCAGATTGTGCGCCACTGCCACATTCTGAGACTGTGCACCACCACCACATTCCCAGACTGTGTGCGATCCCCACATTCTGAGGTTGTGCACTAGCGCCACATTGTGAGACTGTGCACCACTGCCCCATTCCAAGATTGTGCACCACCACAACTTTCAGACTTTGTGCACCACTGCCACATTCAGAATTTGTCCGCCATCGCCACATTTCAAGACTGTGCACCACCGCCACATTGCGAGGCTGTTGAAACCACCACTTTCAGAGATTGTGTGCCAGTGCTACATTCTGAAATTGTGCATCACTGCCACATTCCGAGATTGTGTTCCACTGCCACATTCTGAGACTGTACTCCACTGCCACATTTTGAGACTGTGTGGCACCGCCACATTCCAAGACTGTGTGCCATCACCACATTCCAAGACTGTACACCACCGCTACTTTCTGAGATTGTGCACCACCACCACATTCCAAGGCTGTGTGCCTTTGCCAGATTCAGAATTTGTGCACAACCGCCACATTCAAAATTTATGTGCTACCACCACATTCCGAGACTGTGCACCACCACATTCCCAGACTGTGTGCAACCTCCACATTCTGAGATTGTGCGCCAGTGCCACATTACAAAATTGTGCAGCACTGCCACATTCCAAGACAGTGCACCACTGCCACATTCCGAGACTGTGCACTACCACTTTTAGAATTTGTGCGCCACCACCACATTCAGAATTTATGCGCCATCGCCAAATTCCAAGACTGTGCACCACCGCCACATTCTGAAACTGTACACCACCACCACATTCTGAGACTGTGTGCGACCACTACATTCTGAGACTGTGCGCCACCAGATTGTGCGCCACTGCCACATTCTGAGACTGTGCACCACCACCACATTCCCAGACTGTGTGCGATCCCCACATTCTGAGATTGTGCACCAGTGCCACATTCTGAGACTGTGCGCCACTGCCACATTCCGAGATTGTGCACCACCACAACTTTCAGACTTTGTGCACCACCACCACATTCAGAATTTGTGCGCCATCACCACATTCCAAGACTGTGCACCACCGCCGGATTGCGAGGCTGTGTGCAACTGCCACTTGCAGAGACTGTGTGCCAGTGCTACATTCCAAGACTGTACGCCACTGCCACATTTTGAGACTGTGCAGCACTGCCACATTCCGAGACTGTGTGCAACCACCACATTCCAAGACTGTACACCACTGCTACTTTCCGAGAATGTGCACCACCACCACATTCCAAGGCTGTGCGCCTTTGCCAGATTCATTATTTGTGCACCACCACCACATTCAAAATTTGTGTGGTACCACCACATTCTGAGACTGTGCACCACCACCACCATGTTCCTAGACTGTGTGCAACCTCCACATTCTTAGATTGTGCGCCAGTGCCACATTACAAAATTGTGCAGCACTGCCACATTCCAAGACAGTGCACCACTGCCACATTCCGAGACTGTGCACTACCACTTTTAGAATTTGTGCGCCACCACCACATTCAGAATTTATGCGCCATCGCCAAATTCCAAGACTGTGCACCACCGCCACATTCTGAAACTGTACACCACCACCACATTCTGAGACTGTGTGCGACCACTACATTCTGAGACTGTGCGCCACCAGATTGTGTGCCACTGCCACATTCTGAGACTGTGCACCACCAACACCACATTCCCAGACTGTGTGCGATCCCCACATTCTGAGATTGTGCACCAGTGCCACATTCTGAGACTGTGCGCCACTGCCACATTCCGAGATTGTGCACCACCACAACTTTCAGACTTTGTGCACCACCACCACATTCAGAATTTGTGCGCCATCACCACATTCCAAGACTGTGCACCACCGCCGCATTGCGAGGCTGTGTACAACTGCCACTTGCACAGACTGTGTGCCAGTGCTACATTCCGAGACTGTAAGCCACTGCCACATTTTGAGACTGTGCAGCACTGCCACATTCTGAGACTGTGTGCAACCACCACATTCCAAGACTGTACACCACTGCTACTTTCCGAGAATGTGCACCACCACCACATTCCAAGGCTGTGCGCCTTTGCCAGATTCATTATTTGTGCACCACCACCACATTCAAAATTTGTGTGGTACCACCACATTCTGAGACTGTGCACCACCACCACCATGTTCCTAGACTGTGTGCAACCTCCACATTCTTAGATTGTGCGCCAGTGCCACATTACAAAATTGTGCAGCACTGCCACATTCCAAGACTGTACACCACCACCACTTTTAGAATCTGTGCGCCACCACCACATTCAGAATTTATGCGCCATCGACACATTCTAGGACTGTGCACCACCACCACATTCTGAATCTGCACACGACCACCACATTCAGAGATTGTGTGCCAGTGCCACATTTTGAAATTGTATATTACTGCCACATTCCAAGACTGTGTGCCACCACTACATTCCAAGACTATACACCACTGCTACATTCCAAGATTGTGCACCACTACCACATTCCAAGACTGTGCATGACCACCATATTCCGAAATTGTGTGCCAGTGCCACGTTCCAAAATTGTGCATTGCTGCCACATTCCAGGATTGTGCGCCACCACCACATTCTGAGACTGTGCATCACCACCACATTCCAAGACTGTACGCCACCACCATATTCTGAGATTGTGTGCCACTGCCACATTCCAAAACTGTGTGCCACTGCCACATTCCAAGACTGTGTGCCACCGCCACATTCAGAGACTATGTGCCCCCACCACATTCTGAGACTGTGTGCCACCACCACATTCTGAGACTGTGTGCCACTGCCACATTCCGAGATTGTGTGCCACCACCACATTCTGAGACTGTGTGCCACCACATTCTGAGACTGTGCGCCACAACCACATTCTGATACTGAATGCCACCAGCAAACTCCAAGATTGTATGCCACTGCTACATTCCGAGATTATGCACCACCACCACATTCCAAGATTGTGCGCCACTGCAACATTCCGAGATTGTGCACCACCACCACATTCTGAGGTTGTGTGCCTCAGCCACATTCTGAAACTGTGCGTCACCTCAGCATTCTGAAATTCTGTACCACTGCCACATTCTGAAATTGATCATCACTGCTGCATTCCAAAATTGTGCATCCCTGCTACTGTCTGAGATTGTGTCATTACTGCATTAGACAATTGCAGAATTCATTGAAACTGGCTTTTTTTTAACAGGCAGTGAATTTTGGGTTACAAAATGACTTGTAACTTTTAAACAATATAACTCAGAGATCTCGTTTTGGCACAATGCTAATTGGGGATATGCTGATCCAAATTCTGAATTTAGCGATGCCAGAAATTTTGGCTGGACTCCCTCTTTAAGGACCCCTAAATTCTCTGTTTCAAGTGCTATTAGACTCTAAGGCCCAGATATTCAAACTGCGCTCAAAACTGGCGCAACAGCAGGAGCAAGCACAAACCAGTTGCGCAAATGCGCAACAGGTGCGATATTCAAACATGGAGCAGAGCAAATTGCGCAAGCAACCAACGTCTGAATATCGCACATACTGCGCCATCGCGCAACCAGGAAGGAGAAGCTGAGCCAAAATGCTGCGCCTATGGCGCGAACCATGGAAGCTCAGCTGAGCAGTGCAGAGCTGCTACAGCGCAAGCACAGCCCCCAGAGCAATGGAACTGCATATCCAGGGAGGCAGGCTGGGGCCCACCGCCAGCCATGCCACACATGGGCACAGGAACTCACTGCAGAACCCACACCACACTGGCACACCCTCAAGCACAGCATCACTGGGGTGGGACGGATGATCCACGTGCCCATGGGGACAAAACCAACTAAAGCATAGCAGAGCCATGACGCCCAGCACAACCACTGGCAGGCAGAGAGTGCCACACCCAGGGGTTGACAACCACAGTGCACATCAGTCCCCTGTACGCACAGCACTGCGTGCACTCGTGCCCCAAGACATCATGTGCAGTGACAGGCACTGCAGGAAACACCATGCATCCCCGTACACACGCCAACCCCATGCTGCAGAGAAGCAGACCACCCAGACCCACCCTGTGCACCCAGCAGTGGGTGGCAGCAGATGGCGAGAGCAACAGAAAGGCAATGCTATGCTGGTGATACCTCCCATGGACACACACACACACACACACACACAATATCCAGGACCATAGTAGCCCAGATGGCATGTACACCCCTGCAACGGAGCACCCAGAGCCAGTTGCAAAGCAGACACCAACACAGCAGTTGTACCAAAATAGAATTTTATATTCAAACAAAAGAGGTAACAAAACAGCTAAAACTATGTACAAGTTGGGGGGACGGGTAAAAGGCAGGGTGTGCAGGGAGGAAAACAACTTGGAGAGGGAAGTCAGGGTGAAAGGGATGGGGAAGGGCAAAAAAAGGTGGCTACGGCCCAGCAGGCTCCTGCTCCTCCCCTGCCGTCTTCCCTCCTGTGTCTGTGCCACTGTCCCCTGTTGCTGTAGGGCTTGCAGGAGCTCTCTGTTGTCGCCGCCAGCTGTGTCAGGCGCCGACATCGTGCGCCATGCGCAAGCACACTGAGGCCTAGGAAAATGGGAACACAGTCAATGGCTGAGACTGACCACAACCCTGAACACCACCCAACCTGCAACCCAGCTAACCTAATGTGTTGCACATGTGATGGCATGCACCCACCCACAGTGAACATGCACATGGCATCACAAACAGGCGGCACCAGCCATGCGCACCACCGCCCACACACACTGCCCACGCCAATCACAGTACAAACTAGGCTGTCATGTGATGTTGCAACGTAGCGATGCCAGTCACACAGCTATGCCCAGTGCATGCCTGACCACCTGTGATGCATACACAGACGTGTCGTGATGCTGCACTGTGATGCAGGTCACCTGTGTCACACCTACATACATGGATACATAGACGGTGTCGGCAGATAGGCTATGGGACACCTAGTCTGGCCATTTGGCCTTGTACGATCACTCTCATGTCCTATAAGTCCATTCCCCTCACCCCTGACCTCCAGAAGTCCCTCATGGCGAGCCCACATACAGATCTCCGTGACCAAGTCAGCCCCACCACATCCTCTGGCAGGGTGTTCCACGTCCACCACCCATAATGTGAGGAAACACATTCGCATGTTTCCCTTAAACGAGCCCCTCCAACTGCATCCCATGCCCTCTACACCTGGAACATCCTCTACGCTGACAAATATTGGTTCCTGCACACTGTTCCCCTGTACAATACTCTAATGACCCCATCATATCCCCACACCTCCTCCCTCTCAGGGAGTACATGTTCAGTTCCGCCAACCTGTCTGCATAGGACATGTGATGCAATCCATGCACCATCCATGTCGCCTCCTAGAACACTTCCACCCAGTCCCTGTCCATACGCAGCTATGTGTTCCGGAACTGTACACTGTACTCCAGTGTGGGGACTCACTAGTGTTACGATAGTGGAACTACTACACCCATCTGGTTGTGTCCATCATGGTTGGTGGTCCTGCCCCCAGCATGCAATAGCATCCATGACGTAATGATACTCACACTCCTCCAGCAGCTCAGTCTGCCGCTGCTGCTGCTGCTGTTGATGCTGCTGCTGCCACCGCGGCCGACGGCCTGTGGGACTGGGGCCCTGGCATGGCCCACATCAGTCGCGTCCCGCGCCATCACCATCCGCCTGTGGGAGACATATGGTGAGACAAACATCAGTGTGACTCAAAAGCAGAGTGCCCCCTGCCCCAGTAAGACTGCCTGCCCACACAGCCATAACCATCCATCGCACAGCTGCACACACTGACACACCGATGCACAGCCACCCAGGCACACACACACCCCTACAGAGAATATAGGTGAATAGATGGTACACTCACGTGGCCTAGGCACCAGGCCCCGCCTGGCATGGGAACGCAGCCGCGCTAACAGCTCCGGGTCCCTCCGGCGGAGATCACTGAACCGGTGCCGGCACTGCTCCGCAGACCGGCCCCGGCCAGTGACCCCCACCAGGTCAGTGGCCACTTGCTGCCACACATGGGTCCTCGGTCCGGTGAGGGGGGCCTCACCATACAGTTGGTCATAGTGGGGCTCCACTAGGGCCACCAGGTTGGCCACCTCAACTTGGCTCCACGGCACCGCCCTCCTCCTAGCCATGGCACCAACTTTACAGCAGGCAATATGGCGCCCCGCTGCGCTGTGACCCCACGTGGAGTTGTTGCGCAATAGACCAGCACAGGCACCTATCGCGCTGTTCGCACAGCGCCGTCACTTTACATGGCGCTGTAGCCAGACAGCGCAATAGGGACGTACACATGGCATGCACTCAGCGCCAGGGGTCAGAGGGCATACCCAAGGTCACGGCAATGACGCAAGGCTACGCACAGCGCCATAGGATGCATAGGGTATCCCGCGCCACTGCGAAGCACAGCACCAGTGCCACAGGGACTATCGCTGCGAGAGGTGCCACATAGCACCATATAGTGCTCCAGTGCTGCAGCGCCACTGGCACAATGGTGGCCATGTCCAGAATAGCCTATCGCTCAGCAGTTCTGCAGCGCGATCGACGCATGCTGCGTAACCCGTCTGGGCATGCGCAATGCAGTGTAGCACACAACCACAAACATGCGCCATCGGCTCAGCGGACCTTCCCTATTGCGCTAAGCGCATTTACGCGATATTCAGCCGACATATGCAAAGCAGGCGATCAGCTATTCAAAGGCGCAGTGGCGCCGATTAGCATGTCATTAAAGTTGCGCCACACCCTCATTTGCATGTGTTGCGCTATAAAATATGACACTGGGTTGTGGCGGCCAGATTTGGTTGTTGCAGCTGAGAGGTGAGTTACATGCTGTGTGATGCTCAGGACAATGCACATGGGCAGGGTGCTGGAGGGTGTCACGGGATGAGGGGGCTGAGCATGATGAGGGCACTTAGAAGGGGGCAGAGGGCACCCTTTCCATCAGTATCTCCCAGGCAGCGAGGAAAGGGGGGGGCTTCTGCCCCCGGCCTGCAGCTATGCTCATGGGGAAATGCTGTGGACTGCAGAGTGACAGGTGTCCACTTCCACCCATACAGATCAGCATGACTGACGAGAACCAGGCCGAGGGTGTGGACGGCGGGCGTAGGAGGAGGCCGAACTTCACCACAGCAGAGACCGAGGCCCTCTTCCAGGCCTACCTGGAGGATGAGCCGCTTTGAGTGGGCGGAGGGCACCTCAGCAGCGGCAGCTGCATGGGAGGGTAGCTCTGGCCAACCTGCACGGAAGCCACCAGCGCCGTGCAGGAGTGCCGCAAGAAGATGGGGACTGACCGCAGGAGGCTGAAGGAGAAGGTGGCAGCCTTCAGGGTGGTCGATGCTGCCACTGGTGGGGGACCACCAGTGGTGTTGCAGCTGACCCCGACCGAGGAGACACTGGTCGGCGCCATGCAGCCGAGTGCCATTGCGGGTGTTCCTGGCGGAGGATTCCAGACAGGTGGGAAGCCCATCACTGCACGTATGTCATGGTGATGTTGTGGGGGCGGCTGTTGTTCACATGCACTCACATGTACTTTCTTCTGTTTCAGATCCTGTTCGTCTGCAGGAGACGGTGGTGGTGGTGCTGACAGTGAGGCAGACCTGCTGGACCAGGAGGAGGGACCTTCCACCTCCGCCAGCAGCCTGCACGCACTGCAGCAGCAGGCCGCTGGGCTGACAACTCCGCCGGCAGTGATACGGGTGCAGGGGGTGCACAGCCTGTGTCACAGCAGTCTGGTATGCAGGTGTGCCAGCATGCTGTGCCTATGGCAGTGGCACGCACTGGCACTATTGATGATGGCAGGCCTGCAATGGCCAGTGAGAGGTGTGTCCCACGAGGGACACACGGCAGGCCAGCACGTGCCCTCGGCTGCCCAGCTCCACACCTGTGTACCAGCATGCTGGCACAGTCACAGGCTGGGCCTGTCAGCACCGGTGGGGCAGCACCGGTGGCTGAGCAGGTGTCTGGCACTGTTGACAGCACAGGGTGGAACAGGTGGACCTGGGGGCTCAGCAGTTGGAGGAAGCAGCAGCAGTTGCACACCAGGCCTGGGGACAGCGTCAGGCAGTGGCACTTGTCCACCGCCCTTGGATCAGCTCCATACCTGGTCCTGGTGAACAGCGGCCACCCTCAAGGGTGCTGTGCACCAGGACCATCCACACCCTGGGGGTCACGATGCCATTGGGGCACAGTACCCTTTGGATGTGCACACCTGCCTGCTGCAGGAGTCGGTACAGCTGCAGGGGCGGGTTGCAAGGTCCGTGGAGGCACTGACTGTGTCCGTGGAGCGGCATAGCAGGGAGTGTGCTCGGGACCGGGCCGAGATGGTCCATATGCGGACGGATGTGACCGCTGCCATCGACAGGCTGACCCAGGCAGTGGTCTCTGTGGCGACTGCATTGACCACACTGTCTGGTGACCCTGTACCACGCACCCACACAGTCGCACTCACTCCCGTTCGGCGTCATCGACACCAGGCCTGTCGGCGGGTTCTGCTGTGGGCATCCCGAGCACCCCTGGTGCAAGTTTCTTTCGCGGGATGCAGACCCCTGTGCGGGCAAGGTCGCGGTCACGCACTGGGACCCCTGGTGGTGCAGTAGTGCCACCCGATGTGGCCCCTGCGCAGCCTGCCAGTGCTGCTAGGCCACGGCGGGGCCGCCCACGCATCCGTGGTGACCGTGGGACAGTGCTCCCTGACTGAGCTGTCTCCCAATGCAGGCCCTGTCTGGTGCTGCCCTGTGTGCAATGTGTGTCATGGTGGGCAGTGCACTGCTGGGTGCTCTGCTCACCAAACTGACACACAGACCACCTGCACACTCTCCCAACTGCTGTCCACAGGTGCGTGTGGATGATGATGCCTGCATTGCACTGTACACCAAGGTACAAGGTTGCCCAGGTCCTGACACACGTACGTGGACAGTCCAGGTGGTGAGGGTGGTTGGTGGTGCTGTGTGATGGCGTGTAATTCCGCATTGCTGTGCTGCTGCCCTGTATGCTGCCTGGTGTGTGTGTGTGTGTTTTATTTGAGTGCTCACCCTCTCTGCTAATGTGTTGGTATGCGAGACCCTTCAACTCCCCTGACCTTCATGCACGGTGTGTTCCCTGTGTGCCTGTGGTTTCATGCATAGACAGTGTTGCCTGCACATGTCCCCTTGACTTACCTGTGTTGTCGTAGTGCTCTTCTGCAATGGTGTCCCAGTGCAGCTGGGCCTGCCGGTCAGTCGGGGTCCCTCCGTCCTAGGGGGCGGCTCATCACCCATATCACCGGGCCACTGGCGTCCCATCGCTGTCCCCTCTTGGACCTGTCGGCTATCCCATGGTCTTTGGCCATGTTGTGCAGGATGCAACAGGCCAGGAATATCCCACAGGCCTTTTGGGGCTGTATTGTAGGGCTCCGCGAGGTGTCCAGGCATCGAAGCGTGCCTTGAGTATCCCGAACACCCGCCTATGATGTTCCGTGTTGCAGCGTGTGGCTCATTGAAACCGTGCTGCGCTGGGGGGGGCGCCGTATGGTGTGAGCAGCCAGGGACGGAGGGTATCCACAGTCACCTGTGTGAGATAGTGGAGACCAGTGTTAGGTCAGGTAAATATTGCCCATATCCTTGTGTGCCACTACCATGGCACCTGTGTCATTCCCACCCTTGCACAGAGTTTGCATTCCATATGTGTACTCACCCACTAGATGACCCGTGGGGATGTTCCCACTCTCAAATCGATGGCACAGTGCAGATTGGTGCCATATGAAGGCATCATGTGCTCCGCCAGGGGTGTGGCACAGACATTGATGATGCGCCCAGTGGCATCACACACCACCTGGCAGTTGACACTGAGTAGCCCTTTCGTTCGGCATGCTTGCCCATCGGGGCCAGGTGGCGCGAACGGCCACATGGGTGCAGTCTATGGCACCTAGCACGCCAGGCATTTGTGCTACCCTGTGGAACTCCTGCATGTTTGCTGTACGCTCTGCCACGGTGCTGGGGAAATGGATGTACTCCGCAGCATGAGGCAGCAGTGCGCTGAGGAATTGGGTGAGGATGCGTGACGTGGCCGACTGCGTGATGCCTGTGGTGTCCCCTGTCGGCCTCGTGGCGAGCAGGCACATGCAGGCTGTCACCTTGGTCTCCACGGACAGAGCGTGACTCCGTCGTGAGGGTGCCTGCATCACATCACTGCACAGCTCACTGAGCCGTCTCAGTATTGCCCTGTTCAGGCGGTACCGGGCCACGATCTCAACATCACTGTACAGCTCGTAGCTGATGCGGGCACGATACCGCCTGTCGGGGGCATACCGCCGACGGGCCCCTCCACGGCCACGCCCCTGCAGCATGCTGTCTCACTCCTCATTACAGCTTCCATGTGGAAGCTGACACTGTCCATCTCCTGGCTTCTGCCCCCAGCTGCTGTTCCTGTGTTACCCCACTGCCCCCCACTGCTGCTTCCACTGCACCGGCACCCCACTGCCTCTCTGTCCTCCAGGACCCACTGTCCTCTCTGTCCTTCCTGCTCCTGTCTCTGTCTCTGTCTCTCTCTCTCTCTCTCTCTGTCTCTCTCCCCGGTTTGCGGCCTGCTCGAGTTCTTGCGCTCCCTTGAGCCGTTTATTTTGGCTCAAATCCGGTACCTACTGCAACTTCCGGCTGAGCCACTCTTGCGCTTGCGCAGAATGTTCAAATGTCGCGTGCGCGCACTGCATGGACCGCCCCCTATTTGCGCGGCCTTCATTTCCATATGCGCTGTGGCTCAGCGTGTTTCGATCGGCGCCAACTGGCCCCTTCTCAATATCGCAGAATGGCGATTTTTTGAGTTGCGCACGCGCAACCCTGTTGCACATGGCGCAACCCTTTTGAATATCTGGGCCTATGTGTATTCCCTCAAAGCTTATCTAAATCAAGTCAGTGAAAACCAGAAATTACTACGCTGTGTGATCAGGTCCAGTAGGTATATTTATCTAACATTAATGTAAGGCTCCTGGAACTTTGTCAAACAATCAGATTATTTTTTCACTCCTACCCTTATAATAATGAGGCTTATAAATTTTATTGTCTATTCGTGTTATACTTGGATGGCATTTTTATATTTTCTTAGAGAGAGTAATATGTCTTATTTAAGAGCTCTAACTTTTTTTAGATCCCTTTAAATTTCAGGGAAGAATTATAGTAGACACATTCCTTATTTTGCTGCTGTGGACCCTTTACCATACAAAGACTGAATGCAAATTTAACTCTCAAGAATATAAAGTAATGGGTCACTTAAAGGAACACTGTCAACCTGGCTTTCGTCATATTATTTCCAGTTGAAAACCCACATTTTATGATTGCTTACCTTCTCTAAAATTCATTGATGTTGCTGTTTGTTTTGTCTGTCTCCTTGTTTAGTAGAACTGAAATGCATGGCAATGTATATTTATAAACAACCTTGTTTTGTTTACAATCCTGGATCTGTTCTTACTGCATGTTTTCTGAGCATTAGAAACACACCCAAACAGTGTAGTGCAAATAAGGCAGTAGCCTCCTAAACTCGCACTGCATCAGCAGGGGCTAGCCTGTGTTGTGGGTGTTCCCAAGTCCAAGAAAGGTGCATTTGGAGTTGATCAAGGAATGTAAACAAACATGTTTTGGTGTGGTAACACCAGTATGTTGGGCAGTCTGTTTTCCACTTTTTTTTAAGAAAATAAGAGTCAGAATCAAACTATCAGCTACATCAGCAATCTTTACAGAATGTTGGCAGTCATAAAATGTGTTTTTTAAACTAGGGACACTTTGAGACCTAAGGGGGCTGACAGTGCCCCTTTAAAATGTGTCCCCTTAGCTTCTGCTTATTATATATGTTGTCTTAGTTGTCAGAATTGTATCAGATTCCCTTGTGATGCTGAATATGATTTATTGTCCCCTTTTCAAACAGATTGTATTAACAAACATTCATATTTTATACTGTTAATTATGGTTTAAGTATGATATGGTAAGTAATTAGTAATTTAGGCAGTTAAGATAGTATTGTTATTATTTTTTATAACTTAATTTGGTGATATAGATAGTTGCAGGCTGTAGGCTGAGCTTTACAGTAAAGTTTAAATTTATGGGGTTGGGTATTTGGTACCCGGGGTAAAAAATCTGAGTTATAGTTTTGAATTAGAAGTTTCATGGAATTTTGTGGGGTTTTAATATAGGATTAGAGTGGGTTAATTTTCTGAGATCTCAGTAGATCTCAGTCTTGGCTTGATTATAACTTTCACTTATTTTTCTATATTTCACATTTTAATAACCATGACAATGATTTCACCATTTAATTTTGTTACATGGAATGTTAAGGATGCTAGAGCTAAAATTAAAAGATGGCAACTGCTGAAACACCTGAGATTTATGCAAGGTCAAATGATCTATTTACAGGAGACTCATCTTCCATAGGAAGAAGTTAGTCTTTTAGCAAAAATGGGCTATAGCCAAGTTTTTGAGGTGGAAATTCCACTAATAAGAAAGGAATAGCCATTACACTGTAAAAAAATTCTGTTAGTTTAATGGTACTTTGACAGTAAAAAATCTACGGTCCTCCCCGTAATGCCGAATTACAGTTTTTTTACCGTTATAAATCTAGTAAGAAAATGTGACACAGCAAGCTCTGATAATTCATCATTTACACTAAGTATGACACATACTTAAGCAATAATGCACTACAGGGTGTGGTATATCATGGGATAGTGTCATGCCTTGGGTGACTGGGCACGAGGTTGCAGGCCAAGTGCGTCCAACACCCGTGAAGTGACAATATCCCATGATATACTATGCCCTGGAGTGCGTTTGGCTTAAAAGTGTTATAAGTAAAAAAAATCTGAAAAGAAAACTTATTTGGTGTATTGGAGGAATACCTTTTAAGAAAATTGTTTTTCAATGGTTGTGGACAGCAGATGGCACTGTTGTAATGGGCGCTTATAGCAAGGTAAAACTCCTGTGATTTTGTGAACTCTGCCACCACCACTCCTTGTTGTGAATTGTGGGCTCCTTGCATGTCTTCATGTTTGGAGTAAGTTGTATATTGGCTCTTTCTGGTACTTCCTTTTGTACCACATTGAGTTTTGAAATGCTGGGACTCAGAGCGTTTTTTTTTTCATTAATAAATGTGCTGCTTAGGTGACTTTCCTGCTTCTCTTTCTGTCTGCTGCTGCCCATATGTAGTGGCTGGTGGCTGGTGGGGTCGTGTGATGGAATGTTTTTTTCTTTCTTTTGTAGATGCTGTAATTGGCGACAGTGTAGTTTGTGGAAGCAGGGTGTTGAATAGTGTGCGGCAGTTTGCTGTGAGTGCCCGTTCTCTTGTACTGATCAGGGGAAGGGGGTTTCTAAAGATGAGTCTGACCTTTGCCATTTTGAAATGAGAACGCGCTTTCCTGTGCAAGATGGGAATAGTCGTAAGGGATTCTGCAGTGTGCCACTTTGAGTTATAATGCATCAGCACTTCATTTTAAAAAAGGAGCGGATTGCGTTGTGGCAGTAAATTTAGGCAATCTAACCGAGGCTGCCAAAAAATAAATTTTTTGCTACGAGCAGGGTCACTGTGGTGTTTGTGCAGGAAACCAACAAATGGGAGTGGATGCATTTTGTGGACAGTGATGAGGCTGGTGGCCGGAGGTTTTTAAAGCCATGAGTATGTAGCCTGATATCATAACGGCTTCAAAGACCTCTTGGCCAATCAGCTTCCTACATATTTAGAAGCCAGTTCTTAATATATCATATATTTCTTAAAATCTTGTCAGTGGTTATTAAAATATGTTTTGAGTGATTGATCCTCAAAAGGTTTGCAACCCTTCTGCACAGGAAGTCCTATGCACAGAGAAGCCTTGTATGCGCCGGTAGGGGTAAACTGGGCCACACAATTGTGCATTGTGCAGTTGGCAGCTGCGGGGATATGCAAGGCCAGTAGACATGACCCCTTGTGTGGGACGGATGCATAGCTCCACCTAAGTGGCGGGACTGCTGATGAACCAGCTGTGGGTCGGAACATGGCTTTCTACTGGAAACCACTTCCAGGCACCACAGTGGACCCCTGCTTCACGGGCACAGGGGATCATAAGGCATGGTGGACGGCATATGGGATGCCATATCCCCAACTGCCCAAATCAAATATGTTATATTACTGAAGTCTGTGCCCTGCAGCCTGCCTCCAACCCCAGCCATCCAAGCACTGAGAGTGCAGGGATCCATGGATGCGGGGCACCATGTTTCCTGTGTTGTCCAGTCAGGGGATTGCAGCCCATTACAGAAGTTCTCTTGCTGAAGTTACAGAAAGGTCCCACAGCACTGACCTGGTGGAGTGCAAAAGGTATCACACGTGTCATGCTCCAACAACCTTCCAAGGGCATGCCCTTTCCCCATCGCCTGTCCAACCAGCCATGTGGTTGCCCAGATCCCCAACGCATGGTCCCAGACAATGCAGCAGACTGGGTATGCACCATTTGTGCTTCTGCAGATGTTCATTGGACACATGGGATGTGAGTATCCAGTCCCTATGTGCTGCATATAACCAAAACACTTTCATGCATTGGGCCCAGAAAAAGGACTGGGAAAAGCTGCAGAGTGCCTTATGTTCCTGATGTGCTCCATGGTGGCACTCATTGTATTCTGGAACTGGTGACAGGTGACCCATTGTCAACTGATCCCAGCTAAGGTTCAGTGCTATGCAGTTAGATGAGATGGGCGCAGACCAGGAGCATGTGATACTACGATCCTTGTCCTCAAACTAAACTCCTGTGCAGAGAGATGGCAGAGAGGACAGCCACTGCGCCTGGCTAGTGGCAGCAGTAGCAGTTATGACCACCCCCCCCCGTATAGCCACAGTGACGATTTGGGGCCCATTTATCCCTTTCTACTCCAGCTCTCAGCCCTAAAAGCTGCCTCAACTTAGCCTTGGAGGTGCTTAATATCAATATGTAGTGGTAGAGATTTAGTTGTAAATTGTTGAAAGCCTTCTGGAGGTCTGTGCAGACTGCATTATATATATTACATGAAAAGGAGGTGGCCTAGCAGTGAGTCTTGGGGTACACCTTTGAAAAGGGGGAACAAGTAGAATAGAGGCCTTGTGCTTTTTATTGCTGTACTCATCCAGTTACACAGTAATATCTATCTTCACCATTGCAATTGTTAATCACTGTATTCATACTAATATGTTTAATTATGAAGTCATCTAGCTGCTAATAAAATTATACTGTATAGTAGAACATTGTTTTGTATAGAATTCCATTCCTTTCAAAATGCTGTTGTACCACAGTTCAAAGATCACGGAATGTGATTGTACCCTTTTCTGGTACAACAGCATCTGAATCCTCTAGAGACTGCACAGCTCAGTTTTGTTCTGAAACAGAAAGAAGTGCTTTGTGCACATTTCACATAATACTGTACACTACAAAAAATACAGGGTGAGCAACTTTATGCACAGCCAGTGTGTTCTGCCACCTCGGGGTTCTGTTTCCCACAGACCTTTCGAGCTTTGTTCTTGAGGGCAGAGGGAATCAGAACCCCATTGTGGCAGAACACACTAGTTGTGCATAGTTGCCCATCCAGTATTCTCTATCACTTGACTTTTTCTGATTTATGAATTTATGTGACACTATCATTTATGACAGTGCAAGAATGCCATGGGCAGTGGAATCATTCATCCCAGATTCAGTTCCCACCATGGCCACTGTCCTCCATTATTCTGGGAGGCAGCTGTTGTTTTCTAGCTATGTTGGAACAGTGGTCTACCTGGGAGTGGGTGGAAGCTGGTCAGGGTACTACACAGTGGGATGCATGGTGTTCCTGGGGGAAGCTGTTGTTCTCTAGTTATGTTGGAACAGTGGTCTCCCTGGGGGTGATGGCGGCTGGTCAGGGTGCATGACAGTGGCTTACATGGTGTTCCTGGGGAGTAGTAGCTGTAGGTGTCTAGCTACGTATGCAGGGTGGTCTGTCTGGGAGTGTAGGAGGCTGGTCAGGGTGCTAAACAGTGGGGTGCATGGACTGTCCATGCATGTGTAGCAGTTTGTAGTTTCCAGCTGAGTATGGAGCGTGGTCTGCCTGGAGACAGAGGAGGCTGGTCAGTGTGCATGATAGTGGGTTGCATTATGTTCCATGGGGGGGAGGAAGCTGATATTTTCCAACAATGCATGGAGGGTGGCCTGTCTGGATATAGAAGAGACTGGTTAGCGAGATAAACAGTGAGTTGCATGAGTTGCATGATGTTCCAGTGTTCCAGTGGGCAGCTGTTGGTTTCCAGCTATGTAGTGAGAGAAGTCTGCCTGGGAGCAGTGGACACTGGTCAGGGTGCATGACAGTGGTTTGCATGATTTTCATGGGAGGAGTGGCAGCTGTTGGTTTCCAGCAATGTAGGAAGGGTGGTCTGCCAGGGAGTGGTGGAGGCTGGTGAGGGTGTTAGTGGGTTGCATGGGCTCGAATGGTGTTCCGAGGGGTGGTGGGGTTGGGGGGAGCTGGTGGTTTCCAACTATGTAGTGTGAGAAGTCTACCTAGGTGTGGTGAACGCTGGTCAGGATGCATAACTTGGTTTGCATAATTTTCATGGGAATAGTTGCAGCTGTTGGTTTCCAGCTATGTAGGAAGGGTGGTCTGCTTGGGATTGGTAAAGGCTGGTGAGGATTAGTGGGTTGTATGGACTGTAATGGTATTCCGGGGAGGGCTGGTGGTTTCCGCTATGTAGGGAGGGTGGTCTGCCTGGGTAAAGAGGAGGCTGATCAGAGTGCTAAACGATGGTTTGCAGCCTATGGTGTGTAGTCTGGTCCATGCTCCACTGTTGTGTCTCTTGTCCATAGATTATAATTTTTTTTTGGGGGGGGGATAAGGGGGGCATAGGCCACCAGCTGTAATACACGTTAGAAAATCTAAATGGCCTTTCTGCAAAATGCAAGATATTATAGCACTACATTTTAAAGGGCAGCCCCACATTTTTACCTGTCAAGGGCAGTGTGAAGAGACAAAGAAGCTTAACAGAGTGTGAAACAAGTGCTTTGTATAACAATAGAAACAATTTATCACATTTTTAAGCTATAAAATTATTCAGAAAGAGATCATCATCAGAAATAAAATATTTACAAAGCAAAACATCTACTATGAACCTTAATCTGATGGTCAAATACTTCACATGCACTCTCACTGCTGTCAGACTGTAAAACAGAGCTGAAGCTATCAGATGCACTAACCTTCCCAGACTGTGATGTAATTTAGAATTCTCGCAGCAGCATAAGCCACATTAGAATGTTTACCTCAGAAACACTGCAGTTACCACAGAACTTGAAAAAAAGACTAGAATGGCAACGCCCATCGGCGGTGCTTAGCGCGAGTACGTAAAGCGAGCTGCCATCTTTTGGAGGGCAGAACAGTGCTGGAAGCGCCGTGCTCAGCACTGTGGTCTATGTGTTTTGCGTGCAGACTGAGGTTAATAAAAATATATTTAATGGCAAAATACGTTTGAAAATCATTTTTGGGAGCCAGGAAGCAAGCGATTGCAGCGGACATTACTGGGCAAGGTAGCACTGCAGGTTACACGTTTCGGGGAGTTTATTATTAAACTGTATTTATACAGTCATTTGGAACATGTGAGCCGCTGCTGTTGCTGTGTTATCAGCATCTTTAGGGATAGGTAGGATTACAAACAGTAAAAAAAATCTATACTGCAATGTATTTTAGCGTTAATCTGTATTAAAAATAATAAACACATACCCTATATTTTAATATATTTTTAATATCTGTATTGCTGCACTGTGCCCAGTAATGATCTGACGTGAGGGGATGGAGACTGTTGTTCAGTGTGCTACCCATTTCTTGGGAGTGGGCATGGTAACCTGTGGCTGTGATGGGATTGGGGGGGCCTCCACAAGAGCTGTGTTGGGGGGGCTAAGACTGATGTGGATCAATAGCCAGCCACAAGGGCGCTGGGTGGGGTTCAGGCGCTTCAGAGGACTTGTCTATAGTGGCTCGGAAGCAGGGCTTTTGGGGGGGGGGAATATGAAGCCCGATGTCAGGCCTGGGGGAGTGAACACTTGCACCTGCAGCCATGGCCTGGGGGAGTTGAGGGGAGCAGAAGCAGGCTGTCAGTGCTGGTGAGCATGCTGCCATGGATGCCAGGAATCTGAGGAGCCTAGGGGGTGGCGTTTTGAAGTTAGAGGCCAGGGATGGTGGATGGGCTTGGGAGCATGCCTCCATGACTGGTGGGTTCATTAGTCTGACGACAGGATGGATGGGCTTGTGATCTTAAGGCCATGGCTAGTCTGGGGCTCATGAACCATCAGGGTGTGCCTGAATTCCCACCCTGTGTGCCACAATACACTTTTTGTGTTAGAGAATGTCGGCCCTGGGACTGGGGACCAGAATGCTGACCCTGGAAATGCAAAGCCCCCTCTGGGGGCCAGAAGGCCTACCTTGGGCCCAGAATAACTACTCTGTAAGTAGGAATGCCCTTCCTGAGGGGCATAGTGCCCACATAAGGTCTGCAATACCCACTAGAGGACAGGAATGTCCACCCTGTGGCTGAAATGCTTATCCTTCGAGTTAAAATGCCCACCGTCTGTGCAGCAGTGCCCACCGTGTCCTAAATAATCACCCAGAGGGTTGGAATGCCTACCCTGGTGGAAAAATACCCACAGTGAGAAACATACTGCCCACACTTGGGCAGAATTCACACCCTTTTGGTGGGAATGCCCACCCTGTGTGCCAGAATACCCACCCAATGAGCCACAGTGCTCTTCCTGTGTCCAGAAGGCTTACTCTGGGGGTCAGAGTCTTTCCACATTGGGCTAGTATGTACACATTGAGGGTCAGAACATACACATTGTGGGTCACAGTGCACCATGTGTGCCAGTATACCCACCCTGTGTGCCAAAATGTTCACCTGGAGGGTCAGAATGTACACCCTGGCATCATATTTGCCCACCCTTGGGGGTATAGTGTCCACCCACTGTACCGGAATACCCACCCTGTGAGTCAGAATGCCCACCCCATGACCAGAATGCCCAACCAATCTTGGTTATCCAGTGGTAACCCATTCTGTGCAAATTAGCCCCTTGAATCTAGTTGACCCTCACCCAATCCCAAAAAGTCTCCAGTAGCCAGTAGTAGCCCCCTTCCTGCTGAGTACAGCACAAGACACACTTCAGGGGATGGTGATGTCATGGTCTGCTGATGCAGCACCTCCCTGCAGTGAGCCATGGAGCCTGCTTCATTGCGAGGAGTGGTGCTTTTGCACAAGCATGCTACATTGCACAAGGCAGTTGGAGGCCAGTGCTCAATGTTATGGTTGCACAGAAAAAAAGAATGAAAACCACAGTGCCACAAAGATGACTGATGGTACTGTTAGGCCCTGACCTGGGTTGGGCCCTGCCCTGTGGACCCCTTTATTGTAAGAAGTGGGGGTTGGAAAGGTTGGACTGGGGGTATTCCCCCATGTCTCAGGACTGAGTGGGTGGTATTGGAGGAGAACAAGCAATAGAGAAGAAAAAACACACTGTTTAGTTCTGCTTTGACAGCCATAAAAGTTCCAGCATTCACAAAAGCACCAGGCATGCTATTCCAAATGTTCACCCATCTACCACAGTAGAACCAATCCACACCATGCTGGACTGCTCTTGGATTGCCCCTTCCCTTGGAAGCAGAGCACTGCCTCTGCAGCACTCCCTAGACTCCTCCAGGCCAGTCTTTGCTAAGAGTCCGGTCAGCACCATGAACCAGTGTATCTCGCAAGGGAGCACAGTACTCTACCCAAATGTACGCCTGTGTACAGTTCAGAGTTTGTGGGAGTGGCATGCGCATAAGCAGGCCTAAGTGGCTTGTTACCAAGACAGTTCCACAAAGGCAGAGGTGTCAACACTTTGGCAACAGGGAGCGTTATTACTGAACTTGTAGCCGATTGCCTTAAAGATCCAGGTAAATTTGAAAGGATCAGGGCACCATACGAACATATGAAGAAGCCAGCAGAAGAAGGCTATTTGGTCTATCAAGTCTGCTCATATTGCAGGGTCCACAGCTTGAGCTAATGTCCCTGTCCTCCCTCCTCACTCCTCCCATCTTCCCTACCCATGTTCCTTACATTCCTCCTATGCCTATCCCAGGCTCTCTTAAATCTGCCCACTGTCTTCAATGAGATGACCTCTTCTGGCAGCGCATTCCAAGTATCCACCACCCTCTCTGTGAAGAAGTGCTTTCTGACCTCCTTCCTAAACCTCCCACCCTCCAGCTTAAGACTGTGCCCCTCGTGTTATGGTTGTCACTCAACTTAAAGAGACTCTCCTTATCCTTATCAATCTTATTTATCCCTTTCAAGTACTTGAAGGTCCCAATCATGTCCCCTCTTTCTCTTCTGTCTTTCAGGGAGTACATGTTCAGTGCCCTCAACCTCTCCTCATATGCCTTGCCCTGCTGACAAGCTGTCATCTTTGTAGCCCTCCTCTGGACCTTCTCTAGCAGGTTAATGTCCTTTTTGAGGTGTGGACGCCAGTACTGAACTCCATACTCTAGATGCGGCCTTACCAGTGACCTGTACAAGAGCACTATAACCTCCTCTCTCCTACTACTGATCCCCCTAGCTATGCATCCCAGCATCTTGTTTGCCTTTGGTGCCGCTTTCTTGCACTGCGTGAAGTGCTTCAGGTCACTAGTGATCATCACTCCCAGGTCCTTCTCCTCCTCTGATGCAGATACTCGGACTCCACCTAGGTAGTACTCTGTCCAGGGTTTCTTGGCTCCAATAGGCATAACTCTTAATTTCTTGGCATTAAAGCCAAGCCACCATAGAAACATAGAAACATAGAAGTTGACTGCAGATAAGGACCGCAAGGCCCATCCAGTCTGCCCATTTCTTTTGCTACCTTGTAAATGTGCCATCGGCCTTTGCTCTGTCAGTGGCCTATCTATTCATAGTCATTTGTATTGCTCCCTTATGCCTATCCCATGCCTGTTTGAAGCCCTGCACTGTATTCATAGCTACCACTTCTTGTGGTAAGCCATTCCATGCATCCACCACCCTTTCTGTGAAAAGAATTCCTCACATTCCCCTTAATTGGCCTCCTCTAATCTCATGCTGTGTCCTCTTGTCCTGCTATTTTTCTTATATTTAAACATGTTAGACTCTTTCACCTTGTTTATGCCCTTAAGGTGTTTGAATGCCTCGATCATATCACCTCTCCTCCTTTGCTCAAGGGTATACATATTGAGCTCTGTTAATCTGTCCTCATATGTCTTCTGATGCAGTCCCTGCACCATTTTGGTTACCCTTCTCTGGACTGCCTCAATTTGGTTAATGTCCTTGTGAAGGTGTGGCCTCAATACTGCACACAGTACTCCAGATGGGGCCTAACCAGTGTCTTGTACAGAGGGATTATTACCTCCTTACGACTTGTGATACCCCTACTAATACACCCTAACACCCCCTAGCCTTACCTACTGCTTTAGAGGTCTGCTTGATGATTTTAGGTCATCAGTGATGATGATGCCCAAGTCTCTTTCTTCCTTTGTGACTGCTAGCAACTCCTCCCAGCCTATAGGTGGCTTCAGGGTTCTCTTCCCTATGTGCATGATTTTGCACTTCTTTGCATTAAATCCCAGTTGCCACTCTTCTGACCATTCTGCTAGTTTATCCAGATCTCTTCTCATTCTGCCCACCCATCTGGATCATCTACTCTGTTGCAGATCTTGGTGTCATCTGCAAACAGACAAGCCTTACCCTCTAGTCCATCTGCAAGGTCACTAATGAAGATGTTGAAGAGGACTGGCCCCAGGACTGATCCCTGAGGTACCCCACTTGTGACTTGCATCTCTTCTGACTGTATACCATTTACCACCACTCTCTGTTTTCTGCCTGTCAACCAGTTTGCCACCCAGTTGACCAACTTCGACCCACACCTCGTGCCACCCAGCTTATTTATCAATCTTCTATGTGGAACAGTGTCAAAAGCTTTGCTGAAGTCAAGGTAGCGACATCAACTGCTCCCCTTGGTCCACCACTCTGGTTACCCAGTCAAAGAAATCTATGAGATTAGTTTGACAGGACCTTCCTTTGTAAACCCATGCTGTCTTGGATCCTGTGCCCCTATGGATTCCAGGTGTTGCACTATCCTTTCCTTAAGTAGGCTCCATAATCTTGCCCACTACTGAGGTAAGACTGACCGTCTGTAGTTCCCGCCTCCTCCTGCTACCACTCTTGTGGAGCGGGATCACATGAGCCCTTCTCCAGTCTTCTGGGACCTCTCCTGTGCTCAGAGACTCACTAAACAATTCTGCTAATGGCTCTGCTAGTTCCTCCTTTAGCTCCTTAAGTACCCTGGGATGTATGCCATCAGGTCCCATTGCCTTATCCACCCTGGAGCTTAGCAAGCTCTTGTAGGACCCTTTTTTGTGAAGGGAGTAGTGCTCACCTCCCTCCCCTGTGTCCATGATGCTGAGCTGTGGGCCCTGCCCTACCTTCTCTTCAGTAAATACTGAGCAAAAGTATCTATTTAGGATAGATGCCTTTACAGGTCCTCCTCCTCACATGCTCCTTTTCTCCATTAGCTTAGCAATTCCTCTGGACTTTCTCCTTTCATTAATGTATCTATAGAAAGCCTTGTCACCTTCTTTTACTGTTCGTGCTAGTGTTTCCTCAGTTTGGGACTTTGCCTGCCTTACTGCCTTACCTGCTTCCCTTAGGGCAGTTTGGTATGCCTCCCTATCTTCATCCCGCTGTGTTCGCTTATATTTCCTGAAGGCCAGCCTTTTGGCTCTGACCTTTTCTGCTACTGTATTTGAGAACCAAAGTGGTTTCCTTCTTCTTTTGCACTTCCTTTTCTGTCTAACACAATGGGATGTTGCTTCAAGTATTGCATCCTTAATGCTTGCCCACTTTGCCTGTACCCCTCACCTGTGTTTCTTTTGCCAGGGCTAGCTTAACTCTGTTGGCCATCTTATCAAAGTCAGCCCTCTGAAGTCCCATATTTTGCCTTGGAATGGGATGATTTAGATGTAGTAGCCAAATTGAACCATACCATGTGATGGTCACTGGCCCCAGGTGACCTTCTACCTGAGATCTGTGATCCCTTCTTTGTTAGTCAGTACTAGATCTAGGATAGCCTTGTCTCTTGTGGGTTGCTGTACCAGTTGTTTGAGGCCTCCTCGCAGGAATCCACTATGAGTCTAGTTCTGGCAGATGTTCCTGCTGGTATTGACCAATCTGTATCCGCATGTTGAAGTCTCCCATTATCAAAACCTCCCTTTAGCTGTCATGTTTTGTATATCTTCTAACAGTAATGTGTCTATGTCCTCCCTCTGGTCTGGGGGCCTGTAGACAACCCCAGTTCTTATGGCTGTCCCATTTCCTGTTTCAGGGTGACCCACAGTTCTTCTGGCTCCTTATGTGTATTCTGAATTTCTGTGGCTTTGATATTTTCATTAACATACAGGGCCACCCCCCCTTTTTGCCCTCGGTCTCTTCTGAACAATACATAGCCAGGTACTGAAGTCTCCCAAGTGTGGTTACTGGTAAACCACGTCTCACTAATTGCTACTATGTCCAGTTTAGCCTCTGACATTATTGCCTGCAGGTCTGGGATCTTATTTCCCAGATCCTGGACCATCTCCCCAGCTTTTCCAGATCTTCCTGTAGGTCCTGTACCCCTTCAGTTGTGTCCACTCTCCCACAGAGCTTGGTGTCATCCGTGAATAGGCAAATTTTGCCTTTAATGCCATTCCCCAATGTCATTGAAAAAGATACTGAACAACACTGGCCCCAGCACAGAGCCCTGTGGGACCCCCCTGGTTACCTCTCTGGTGCCAGATAACTCTCCCCCCACAACCACTGTCTGGGTTCTACCCCTCAGCCAGTTTTCCACCCATCTGGTCATCTTTTCCCCAACTCCAAGATCCACCAACTTCCTGATCAACCTTTTGTGGGGCACAGAGTCAAAGGCCTTGCTGAAATCAAGATAGAGGATTTCTACCGCTTGGCACTTGTCTACTGTCTTAGTGACACAGTCAAAGAAATCAATCATATTTATTTGACATGATCTCCCCCTCCCCCCCATGAACCCATGCTGCCTCTCATCCTGGAGACTATGCTCTGCTAGATATTCCACCAACCTTTCGTTTAGTATGGTCATCATGAGCTTGCCCACAATGGAGGTCAGACTGACTGGTCTGTAATTCCCTGGATCATCCTTGGGACTGCTTTTGTGGAGGGGCACTACATGTGCTGTTCTCCAGTCCTGCAGTACCATGCCTGACTCTAGTGAACTATTAAATAGGTCTGCCAGTGGCCCTGCCAGCTTGTCAACCAGTTACTTTAGTACCCTTGGAGGTACTCTGTCTGGGCCTGGTGATTTGTTCCCTTTCAATGCCAGCAGACCCTCCCTCACTTTATCCTACACTATCACTACATCTGTGCTTCCCTCCCCCCCACTTCCCTTTTCCCTCCTGAAGGCCCAGGTCCGTCCTTCTCCCTTTGCGAAGACAAAACAGAAGTATTCATTTAGTATCTCTACTTTTCCCCCATTATTCTCCACCCACTCCACCCCTTTCTTGAGCCTAACAATCAATTCTTTCTTGTCCCTTTTCTCACTTATATCATGAAAGAAGCCTTCTCCTCCTTCTTAATTCCTTCCGCTATCTGCAGCTCCTTCTGTGCCTTTGCTCGTTGGACTTCCTTACTTGCCTCACTAGCCAACCTTATGTAATTTTCCCTATCCACCTCTCTCTTCACCATGCAATAGAGTGCTACAAGAGGAGATTGATTTGCTCCTCTTAATTAGGAGTAAGAAGGAAAAAGGACATAAAAAGTCAAAAGTCTTCATTCCAGCAGCTTGTAATGTATAGAGCAATTTAGGGAATGTGGACGTGCGCATGGTGCAGGGGCAGTGCAGAGCAAGAAGAAAGAGCTCTCCCTAAACTGCACAGAACCGTGAACTGTCATTGCTTGAACTCAGTGAGAACAGTCACCAAAAAGCTTCAGCAAGCAAGCAGTGTTCTTTAATTAATTCAAAATGAACCTTTGCACTGTAGAGGCTTGCAGAAAGTTTGCTTTTATAATATATAGAGAATAATGCATACGTAGGTGTGTGATATACAGGTTTTTTACACACCCAAGGTGTGTGATAATATATAAACCTCGAGAGCGGAGTGTGTAAAAAAACAGCAGATCACACATCTTCATATGTGTTATTTTTTATACTAACTAGTGCTAAGTAAACAAAGCTCAGAGTCTTAGCATTACATGCTTCCTACATTGCTGATTCTACCTCTGTATGGGCTCCATGACATGCTGGTTGTTATTACGACAAGGTGAAGTTTCAGCGGCTTCCCTCCCTCAACTCCTTCCCTTCCCGGCCAAGCAGACACTTCGCTTCCTGGTCCCCTTCCTCAGTAGACATCCCTCCCTCCCAGGCCCCCCACGGACACCTCCCACCCTGGCCTACTGGACACCTCCCTCCCTCCCCAGCCACCTGAACATCTCTCCCTCCTGGGCCCCAAGACATCTCACTCCCTAGCCTCGGGACACTCTCTTCCTTCCTGTACGTCCCTGACACCATTCACACTCCTTGAGCCCCCTGGACACCGCCTCTCTCTTGGCCCACTGGACACCCACCATACAGCACTTTATGTCCCCACTCATGGAATTGCTGCAACTTCACCTCATGAGATCATCACTATCACTCATCTCTAGCTACCGAGACCCTCCCCCCAGCACTGGCTGCAGGCTCCTGAGGCCCATGCTGCCCCGTCAGCATGCTCCCTGCTCCCCCCGGTCTGTGGAATAAGGGTTTCCAACTGTGACATTACCTCCTCCCTCCACGACCCAACACTAACTCCCACTCACCACCCCTTTCCTCTATGCCCCCTCGCCACACAGTCCCCCAAGACCCTTACTCGCTCCACAGTCCCCTCCAACACCTTTGCTCTCTCCACAGTCCCCATCACCTCTGCTCTGGCTCCCTCCATGGCCCCTCAGACCTCTACCTCCCTTGACTCCTCTCCTGGCCCTCCAGATTACTCTCATCCCCAGGCCACCAGACATTTCCCTCCCCAGCCCACCAGATATCCCTCCCTCCCTCGCCCCCAGACACTTCCTGACCCAGCTTACCGGATACCTTCCTTCCTCCATCCCCGGCCCACTGGATGCCCCTTCCTCCCCAGAAACCCCTCCTTCCTGGGCTGGTGCCAATGGGCTTGCTTCATACTTTGGTTTTTCATTATCTTTTGTACAGTTTAAATCAATCAGTGTTATATATTGCACACAGACATATTTTCTTCAGTTACTGCACATCAATTCAAGGCAGTTTGTGTTGTCTATACACATATAAACCCCTTTCATGGTATTTTTCAGATATGCAAGAAAACCATAGCAGATTTAGTGCAAAAAATTATACCTAGAAACATAGACTTTGACAGCAGATAAGGACCACTTGGCCCATACAGTCTGCCCAATTCACTACCTATTGGATAAGCTGCAGATCCTAGTTAACTCTATTCCAAATGAGTGTGCACTGGGAGGTGGTGCTCTAAAACCAACAAAGAATTCCAAAAAGCAAAAAGGTTTTGGCACTCACAAACTCATCAGAGAAACATGTAAAATCAAGCATATTTAATAAAATACCATCCAACATAACGTAACACCTGACATGTTTCGGACTGACCAAACAGTCCTTTCTCAAAGGTTAAAAGACATCTAGAGAACACATCACTTATATTCTAACATCAATCATTCAGTCAAACAATCAGTTACTGCAGTCATTAAAAGGTAATGCCCATTTGATTCAACTTGATCATAACACTTGTGTCTGCAATGGGAAAGCTCACTAAACAATACTAAACTCAATACAATTTAATATAGTTCTTTCTGAAGTAGTATTTAAATAGACTCAATCGTTAAACAAACACATACTACATTATAAAAAAGAATATATCAGGAACAAAAGAAAAGGGGGGGGAATGGGAAACAAAAGAAAGTAGAATGAGAGGGGAGGGGGGAAAAGAACAAATATCTTACTTGGGGGAAAAAACAAGATACCATTCAAATGAAGCCCCAACCTAATTATAAACTATTAAGCACAGAGACATAACTTCTTAATGTTATTTTAAATATGAGTACAATTCTAAAGGGCCATTTAATCCAGGACTTACAAGTGCAGCAGACCTTGCAGGGTAGTTTTGGGCAGGTGCGGGTTTCATTCCTGCCCCCCCCCGCTCAGAAGCTCCTCTAAAGCCTAGCAGCTATCCCAGAAGTCCCACACAAGTGCAGCAGACCTTGCAGGGTAGTTTTGGGCAGGTACAGGTTTCATTCCTGTCTCCCCCCCGGCTCAGCAGCTACTCTAAAGCCTAGCAACTAACCCAGGAGCCCCACACAAGTGCAGCCAGACTTTGCAGGGTTGTTGTGGGCAGGTGCAGGTGCAGGTGCAGGTTTAGTTTCTGTCCCCCATCTCCCTTGCTCAGCAGCTCCTCTAAAGCCTAGCAACTATCCCCGGAGCCCCACACAAGTGCAGCAGACCTTGCAGGGTAGTTTTGGGCAGGTGCAGGTTTCATTCCTGTCCCCCTTCCCTCGCTCAGCAGCTCCTCTAAAGCCTAGCAACTAATCCAAGAGCCCCACACAAGCACAGCTGGACCTCACAGGATCATTTTGGGCAGGCACAGGTTTCGCTCCTATCCTCCTTCATGCCTGCTATCATTCAGTATATCACCCATGTCTTATGAGTGGGCTTGGTAGCCTGTGGCTGTGATGAGGGATAGAGGAAGCAGGGAGACCTCAGCTCTGATATGGCAAGTTAAAATGTGATGCTTTTTACCTGACTGATGGAGGTGTTCACTTTGCCGAAGTGGTCAGGCTTGATCATGGTTCAGCTGGATAATGAAACCAAGAACCCCTCCAAAATGTATGACAAGTAAGAACATGGGAGTTACTTTAAAAAAATTGCAGGCTTTGATGCTGCAATTTTTTTTTGGGGGGGGAGAGCACTGGCACTTTAACTATATGCTTCTGTTTGGTCACATGTCAGGTGCCACCCCACTAATTTTACTAAGTTGCATTGTAAATGCAGGAGTTGAGCTTGCCAAACCCTTATACTGATTTGAATGTAGGAGAATTGTGACGTTCTTATTGGAGAACTCCCCATTAAACACCTGTGAGCCTTTCAATGGCCAGAGCACACTATATAAGTAATGAAACCAGGAGAGTGGTCTCTTTATTAAAACTAGAGAAAGCAGGGAGACCTCAGCTCTGAAGTGGTCAAGCTTAATCATGGTTCAGCTGGATAATGAAACCAAGCACCCCTCCGATATGTATGACAAGTAAGAACATTGGAGTTTTACTTTAAAAAAAATTGCAGGCTTTGATGCAGCAAAATGGGGGGGTGGGAGGCACTGATACTGGTACTTTAACTATATGCTTCTGTTTGGTCACATACCAGGTGCTACCCCACTAATTTTACTAAGTTGCATTGTAAATGTAGGGGTTGAGCTTGCCAAACTCTTTATACTGATATGATGAGGGAGTGCCACAAGAGGTGGGGGGGGGGATTCCCAAGGCTGATGGGGATCTGTAGACCACCACAAGATCTGTGTTGGGGATCTGCTAGGGAACACGCTGGTGGTGGGGGGTCAAGAGTCTGAATCTAGACATGAAGGGTCTCTAAAGCTAGAGACCATGGGTGGAGGGTTTATGAGCCAGAGGCCTGGACTGACCAAGGGGTGAGTCCGTCAGCATGAACGCAGGATCATGGATGTGGGGAGGTTATTCTGCCAGGGCTGGACAGTGCTCAGGAGCCTGCCTTTAGGGCTGTGGAGGCTGCCACCAGGGCTTGGGGTTCGCTGAAGAGCCTGCCATCTGGGCTGGGGGGGTGCTGTGGAGGCAGCTGCCAGGTCTGGTTAGGGCTTGAGTCTAATGTCAGTGCTGTAGGGGCTTTGGAGAGCGCTGCCAGGTAGTGGGCTTGAGGTAGGCTGTCTGCTACCTGGCCTGGGGAGATCAGAATATACTATCAGTATGGGGGGGCTCAGGAGCTCTTGAGGACCTGTTTATGGGGGCTCAGAATCTTGGGACCTGGGAGCCTGCTGTCAGGTCTGGATGAGTGACCACCAGAACCTGCAGTCATGGCTTGCGGGAGCTCATGTGCATGCTGTCAGGGTTGGTATGGGGTGGGCTATTGAGCATGCCGCTACGGTTGTGGGGAATCTGAGGAGTTTAGGGGTGGGGGGTTCGAAATTAGGGATGATGGGTGGGCTTGGGAGCATGCCTGCAGAACTGGTGGGTTCAGTAGCCTGATGACAGGATACAGTGGCTTGAGAGCTAGAGGACAGGGTTGGGGAGGGACTCATGAGCTGTCTGGGTATGCCATCCTTTGAATGAGCCATGAAATCGAGGTCCCACCTGCCTTTTATGGTGGTTGTTAAAAATCCAGGGGCAGTCCCCAAGAAGAGTAAGGGAATGATTTATTGCAAAATACATAACATCAGAAAGGAACAATCAAGGAATAAACAAATCAAAAAACGGAAAAATAAGGCATCACAAAAAATTCCCCACAATCCCATAAACAGCAGGCATTTGTCAATGCCGAATGTTTGCTTGATGGCATTGGCATTGGTAGTGTAGAAGTTACAGAACTGCATAAAAGGAATGGCAGCGAAGTATTGAACTGAAGCCAACCCCACCACCACCCTGCAGAGAGTGACAGGCATTTGGGGTGTGCCTTTGGGTCATCAGGCATAACAACCACGCCATTTCACCACACCCTACCCTGCAGACACTGACAAGTGTCACGGTGTGCCTTGGGGTCTTTAGCCCTTATGCGCACCCCATTCCATCAGAAAATATGGTGAGATGGGTGCGTGTATAGAGAACGGGTAATGTTTGGGCTCAAGAGTCCAAGGCACACCTTGATGCCTCTCACTGGCTGCAGGGTGTGGGTGGGGGTGGAATGGTATGAGCATTACAGGCAAGAATCCCAAGTCACACCCCTGATGCCTGTCATTCTCTACAGGGTGAGGCGTTATGGTCAGAAACCCTAACGCCTCAGGCATTCGTTGGTATTTTCACTCCAAATTTTCAACATTTTTTTTTGTGACCCCCGCCTCATGAGCAGTGGCACTATCAGTTTGTTAGCCGAAAACTGCTTTTGCACAGTGACTACGGCATTTAGCACCACAGGTGCAAAAACACATTCCAAAGAGGATGTGAAAAATGACAGCGGTACTGTTCATGGGGAGGTGTAAAAAATGGCAATGTTGAAAATCTGGTGTGAAATCTAAAAACTGGTGAAGTCAATGGAAGGCAGATAGAAACTGTGCAACGCACATCTAATGTAACTAGTTTGGGATTTTTTTACAGCAGATTGTTAACACAGGCATTTTGGGACCTCCGATCATGAACAGTGTCAGTGTGATTTTCTTTATCTGTCCCGAACAATGATTTCCCACAGCGACCACGCATTTCTGCGCTGTAAGTGTGAAAACACATTTTGGCCATGTTGTGGAAAATGACAGCTGTACTGTTCATAAGGAGGTGTGGAAAATGTCACTGGTGAAAATCTGGACTGAAAATATTACAAATTCATGAACTTACGAAGGTGCATGGAAACTGCGTAATGCTCACTCGTAACACAGTCATTTTATGGAGTTTTGTCACCAAATTTTCAACATAGCCATTTTAAGACCTCTCTCGCGACCAGTGTCACTGTGATTTTCTTAATCTGTCCCAAACATTGTTTTGCACACTAACTGTACCATTGTGCTTACATGTGCAGAAACAAATTTTGGGCGAGATGAAAATGGTAGTTGTACTGCTCATAAGGAAGTGCGGTAAAATGGCACTGTTGAAAATCTGGTGTGCAAATATTACAAATTTGCAAACTTGCCAGCCGTAGGTAGGAACTAAAGTAACGCGGCCCTAAAACAGTCATTTTGGGGAATTTTTTCACCAAATTTTCAACATAGCCATTTTAACACCTCTGCTCATGACCAGTGTCACTGTGATTTTCTTAATGTGTGCCATACATTGATTTCGCGACATCGACCGCGCCATTGTACGCCATATGGGCAGAAACACGTTGTGGGCGAGATGTGAAAATGACAGCTGTACTGCTCATATAGGAGATGTGGTAAATGGCAATGTTGAAAATCTGGAGTGAAAATATTGAAAATTTGCGAACTTACGAGCGTGCGTAGGAACTCTGCAACGCACACTTGTAAAACAGTAATTTTTAGTAATTTTTTCACCAAATTTTCAACATAGCCATTTTAAGACCTCTGCTCATGCACAGTGTCACTGTAATTTTCTTAATTTGTCCCATACATTGCTTTCGGACACCAACTGCGCCATTGTGCGCTACATGGGCGGAAACACGTTTTGGGTGAGATGTGAAAAATGACAGCTGTACTACTCATCAGAAGGTGTGGGAAAATGGCAATGTTGAAAATCTGGAGTGAAAATATTGAAAATTCGTGAACTTACGAACTTACTGCGCAACGCACGCTCGAAAAACAGTCATTTTTTGGGATTTTTCCACCAAATTTTCAAAATAGGCTTCTTGAGAGCCCACCTTATGAACACTGGCAGTGTCATTTCATTAATCGGTCCCGAAAGGTGATTTCGCATAGTGACTGTGAAATCACCCTTCGGGCCCAAATAACGCCATGACAGTGACAGCATTCATGAGAAGGGGTCCCAAAAACCCCATGTTGAAATTTTGGTGCAAAAATTCAAAATGCCCGAGATATGCAGCAAAGTTGAAAAAACCCTATCTATTACATTATACAGCTTACCGGCATTTCCTCAGTTCATGGGTCGGTTTTGAAGAGTGCAGAAGTGTTCCCTGTCCACCGAAGATCGCCGCCAGCCGGACTCTCAGAGGTAAGTATGGGTGAGGGTGTGTGGGGAGGCAGGTGCACAGTGGGTGGGTGCGGTGGGGACAGGGAGACTGCGGGACCATTTTTTCATTTACAGGTTTTTTTTTTTTTTTTAATTATTAAGACGATGCAGGACGTTTGCCACGCTGGGGTGGGCTCCCAGCATAGCAGCTGGAAAGGATGTTTGGGGGGGCTGGAGCCGACGGGGGATTGGGCACCCCCATCAGCCATACGGGCTAGTACCACGCTGGAGTGGGCTCCCAGTGTGGCAGCTGTAACGCTGTTTTGAGGGGGGCTGGAGCTGACGGGGATTGGGCACCCGCGTCGTATCTGGACGTTTGCCATGCTGGGGTGGGCCCCAGCGTAGCACCAGGAAAGCTTTTGGGGGTGATGAGCCGAGCGGGGCATTGGGCACCCTGCCGGCCTATACTGTATGTGCGTGGGGGAGGAGATAGCCAGCACGCAATATGCGTGCATGCATGTTGAGGGGGGGAGCTCTGCTCACTGAAGTGGAGCTCTCCCTTTCAACTGTATTTCACTGCATTTTCAGCTGTCATAGACAGCTGGAGCAGTGATTGGCGCACTGCGACTGCGCCTGCAAACACACTGACTGAATTGGAAGAGGCTGACACACCTCTGGAAAACTCTGATGATGGCGCTATGTTTCTTGCACATGCGTGCAAGCAAACTTAAAAAACAAAATCAAGAAAAGAAACATAACAAAACCAAAGAAATCCATACAATACCTCCAATTCCTATAAACTTCAAAGAAGTACAAAAAATCAATGCAACCAAAATACATGTCTCCATAACGACAGAAACTTTCCTTTATCAAAAACCCTAGACTCCTTCATTTTAAGTTGTTTTAAAGCTTCTTTAATCTGATTGATTACTACAGTATTAGGGGTATTCACATGCTGTAAATAAAACTGACATTGTGCCTGCCAGAGATAATATTTAATATAAGCAAACACCACATTCAACATACTGGGATGATACCTAGAGTAAAATACCGGAGTAATCTACCAGAATCAAACATTCATATTGGATATGCCGAAGTGGAGACCAATGCCACCTAGTGGCTAAATCAATCCAAAACTGTCTAGTATGGGAACAGGAAATAAAAAAAATGTTCTTGTGATTCTTCCATGCCAATACAAGAAAATCTCAAACATAACCTGTCAGTCACAAGTTGATGCTTCCAGTTTCCTTTAACCCCCAATTTCCCATGACAACACAGCCACTGGACATCCCAAATATGATCAGGTATCCTAACATATTTAAGAATATTTAAGGCAAACTGAACTTTGGTAGGAAGGCAGCGAGGAAAATCAACCTGTAGTGCATGATGTTTATCCATCACTAGAGCATATACAGATTTTCTCTGCATGGAATCAATCTCAAGTTTATTTAAATTCCACAATTTCACTTTTTTGAGCATAGAGATGGCAAATTCAGGAACCTGTAAAGATGCACCCAACTGAGAGAAAGTCTCCTCCCATTTCTGAAAAAAAGGTTGAAACATACTATGGCCCAAATATTCAAACTGCACCCAAAAAGTGCGCAACAGCAGGAGCAAGCGCAAGTCCATTGCGCACATGCGCAAGAGCTGTGATATTCAAAAACTGCGCTGGCCAAGATGCGCCTACAGCCGACGACTGAATATCGCACCACCTGCGCCATAGCGCAACTAGGGAGGTGAAGTTGAGCATATCTGATGCACCATAGCGCAACAAGGGATGTTCAGCTGAGCAGTCCAGATGTGCCATAGTGCAACCAGGGACGCCCCCAGCAGCAAGGCAACAATGCAATAGCACAACCAGGGATGCAGGGGCCCACCACCCATGCCACAGATGGGCAGAGGAACACACAGCAGAACAGACATCGTCCCCCCACACCCCATGCACTGCACAACTGGGGGAGGGCTGGAATAACCACTGGCCCATGGAGACCAGCAATCAACCCACAGCTGGGCCATGGTGCCCCATCACACCCCCTGGCAAGCTGTGACCAGCACACAAGGAGGGCCGACCACCCCGTGCCACACCATCCCACCAATGCAGAACACACCCTGCACCGTAACCCCCAGAAACCCTGCCCAGGAGCAGCGTCCACCAGTGCAGGATACCCCATGCATGCCACCACCCCCACTGTGACAATGCAACCCTGTGCACCACAGAACCATGCAAGGCAGCCCCACCACGAGCACCCATCAGTGGGTGGCAGCACACAGCGATGCAATGACTGCATACACAATGCCACCACACACAGCCCCCCTGAGGTACAGCTGAGAGACCGACCATGCGTCAGCACACGAGGTACCCCACACGTGACAGGGCATGCCCTGGACCCCACCACCAGTGGTACAGCACCCTGCACACCATCCCAAGGACACACCCCGACCCAGCACTGGCCACAACAGCCAGCCAGAGACTCCACAGTGGTGCATGGAAGCATGCACCACACCGGATGCAACATACAGTGCATGGACAAACACCCACCCATACCTAAGGGTACACCAACACAGGGACGCAGTAGCGGGGCAACCAAGCCCCCAGCGAGTGGCCATGGAAACCGTGTACACATGGCCAGCACTCCTCCATGGCACAGGAGTGCCAGCCACCCTGCACAGGCACTGTGGAGCTGTACGCCACCAGCATTTGCCCGGAGCACAAGTGACAGACAGTGGTGCACATCCCCTGCAACACACACAAGCCACAGCATGGAGGTGGGACAACAACAACGGAGGCCACAGTGTCACCCGAGGCAGACATGCACCACACCAGTGACAGGAGGCAACCCAGCATTGTGACGGGTACAGTGGCTGTCCTGCATGGACAACCACCACTGACATGCAAGTGGACCATGCAGGTCACAGACATGCAAGGGTGTCAGCTGCACAGGCCATGGACGGGCTGACAGGTGCGCCATGGACACAGACCATGCAACATGGACCACTGCACACAGTCATCCAGTGCACAGGGAACAACACACACACCACAGACAGTGACTGATAGCTACTCCTACACCATAGTCACTTCCCCACGGACACATACACACGCACATGACTGCACCACCCCTGACGCCATGCACACCGCTGCAGCTGAGCACCTGTAGCCGCTGCAAATCAGAGACCACCACAGTAGGCACATCAAAAGAAATGTATTTAAAAACAGCAAACAAAACTATGTACAAGTATTTACAAAGGTTTGTGTGTTGGGACACAAACAAGGTGGGGTGGGTAAGGGCAGGGTGAAACAAACAGTAGAGGAAAGGAAGGGCGTGAGGGGTGTCCAGGGAGGGAAATCAGGGTCAGTTCAAAGCTCAGCAGGAGCCCCGCCTCCCCCTCCCGGCCTCCTCCCGCCATGACTTCTCGGACACCGATCCTGTCCAACCTTTGGAGGATCTCCAGGGACGCCCTGGCCACCTGAAGAATCTCCCTCAGCGCCACCCTGATCTCCTGCAGCTGCTGTCCACCTAGGACAAGGGAGAAGAGTCAATAGGTGTGAATGCACAGCCCCATGCAGCCCACCCACTGTGCATGGCATACGGCCGTGGGACATGCCTCTGTGATGGTGTGTGACCACCCACAGTGATCGCGTCCACAAAACCTGCCCACCCAGGCACACACAGCCATGCGGACCGCTGCACACACACACCGGCCAAGTTCTGCATAGCATCACCATGGCTGTTCAGTGACATGGCCATGTGGTGCGAAGGCAGTGGCACAGCCAGGAACCCGTGCACGATGGACCACCATTGACACACTCCCAGACATGCAGTGCCACTGACAGTGCTGACTGTAATGTTGCGTGCATGGCAGTGGTGTCAATGGATGGTGGCCATGCCCTGCTGCCCTCCCTGTTACACAGCATGCAATAGTAATCCTGGATGTAAGGCACTCACCATCATCAGGCTGGTCCCTCTGCCTCTGTGGACCTTCGCCCTCCTGGAGTGATGGTCTTCTGCTTGCGCCTTCCCTTGCCAGCCGCCGCCGCCCGCCTAAGGTGCAACACACTGCAGAGGAACATCAGTACAATCCTGTAGCAAAGTCCCCTGCCCCCCATGTGTGTGTGCAATCCCACAGCCAGACCCACCCACCCCACACCCTGATAACACCACCACAGCCAACACTGGACGGTCCCCTCCATGTTCCGGACACATGCAACCGTGATAACCCATGTGGAAGATAAAAGTGTATGGATGTTGCACCTACCTGGTTATGGCACCGCGGCTCTCCGGCACGTGCCTGCAGGCAGGCAGCAGGTCCGGGGTCCCCTCCGCCAGGGTCCCCATATCTGTGGCAGCACTGCTCTGCCATCCGCCCCATTCCTGTGGCCTTTCCAGGCGTTGGCCACCTTCTGCCACACCTGACTCCTGGACCTGTCCAGGGGTGCCTCACCAAACAGTGGGCCAACAAGTGGCTCCACAATGGCAACCAAGTTTGCCATTTCTACCTGGCTCCACTGGGCAGCTCTCCTCCACGCCATCTCTGTTACTCGGTAGAGTCAAAATGGTGCTGTGCAGCACGGTTCTGCCACGTGCAGATGCTGCGCAGTACAGCGCTGCCATTCCCTATCATGCTGTCACTGAATAGCGCGATAGTGGTACACCCATGCCTGACACATGGGGCCTAGGGGGAAAAGGTCAGGCACAGGGTCAAGGGTCTCTGGCGCATGGACAGCCACAGCGCGATTGGAACCCAATGCGTGTAGCGTGACTGGGTGCCTGTGCACCACCTCCTGTAGTGGCCTACCGCGCTGTTGCCCCAGTGCCACATCACCATATAGGTGAACAGCTCTGTAGTGCCACTGGCACAATGGTGGCCATGCCCTGCATTGCCTCCCGTGCACAGCACGTCAGCAGCGCGGCAGGCAACTGCATCATCAACCCGGGCATGCGCAGTTAGGTGTGTACTGTGCATGTCACAGAACTGCGCCCTTGGCTCAGCACGTTCAACACAATTGCACAAAGCGCAAAAGCACGATATTCAGCGGTCATATGCAAATCAGCAAATCAGCCATTCAATGGTGCAGTCACTGCATCTGCATCCACTTAAAGATGCGCCTTGCCTCATTTGCATGGGTTGCGCTATAAAAGTGCGACATTGGGCTGCACTGGCCATACTCGTTACTGCAGTCTATTGGTGAGTTGCATGCTGTTTGGGAGTGTGACTGTGGATTTTGGGACATGAATGGGACTGCACAGTCACAGGTAACACCTGTCATTCCTACAGGCTGAATCATGACCGAGCGAGTTGTGGAGGAAGAGGAACAGAGTTGTGGGAGGAGGAGGAGGCCAATTTCACAAAGGCCGAGACGGATGCTCTGTTCGAGGCCTACCTGGACCAGGGAGCCACTTCTCTGGGATGCCAGGGAACACCACAGGCCCGTGCTGCTGCATAGGGAGGAAGTGGCGATGCTGTGAACCTGCATGGCAGCCACCAGCCCTGTGCAGAAGTGCAAGAAGAAGATGGGCACAGACAGGAGGGAGGATTATGGAGGAAGGTGGCTGCCATCAGGGCAGCATGGTCTGCACAGGTGGGGGGACAGCTGGAGGTGCTATGCCTGACCCCACAGGAGAGAGGGGTTGCAGCATGCAGCGCTGGCGCCATTGAGGGTGTTCCAGGTGGTGGATTCCAGACGGGTGGTAGCCTGTCACTGCATGGTAGGTCATGGTCTGTCTCATTGGGGAGGACAGGGTAGGTCACATGCAGTAACGCAACTTTGTTTTCCCTTACAGCTCCTGAGCATCTGCATGGGTCAGCAGTGGTGGGCCTCTCCATTGAGGCCAGTCAAATGGAGATGGAGGAGGGCCCATCCACCTCCACAGGAATACGTGGCTCAGTGCGACAGTGGGCCCGCCTGGATGTCCAGACTGATGTTGTTGGAATAGGTGCGGAGGAGGCCCTGCCCATGTCCCAGCGTGCCAGTGTCCATGGATGCCAGCATGCTGTGACTCGGGCTGGTGCCGGATCCGTCACCGATGATGATGTCACTAACATCATGGGCAGTGACACGTGTGTGCCACAGGATGGCCACACAGCAGGTAACATCACGCCATGGCTGTGGGTGGTGCCGCCGCGGAAGGCTCATGGTGTCATCACAGTCCCAGCCTGTGCCTGTCAGCACCGTGGGCAGCACTAGTGTGTACAGGACAGTGGGATTGTTGTGGGCCACTCGCGCGGCACCAGTGAGCTCCTGGGAGTGGCAGCCGGAGGGGCAGCATCAGCAGTCGGCCAATGGGCTTGGGGGTACAGTGTCGGGGGGTGGCGTCAGTGAACCGCCTATGGACATGCCCAGGCCTGGTCCTGGTGTGCAGCACCCACCCTCAAGGGGTGCTGAGCATCAGGGCTGTGCACACCCTGAGGGACAGAATGCCGATCAGACAGATGACCTCTTGGATGAGCACACCCGGATACTGCAAGCATCAGTCAGTCAGTCAGCAGATGCGCTTGGACGGCGGTGGATGCACTGAGGCAGCTCTGGAGTGGGCAGAGGAGCGGTCAAGAGAAACCGCCTTGCTCCTGGCAGGGATGGACCGGATGCGGGAGGATGTGACTGCTGCTCTTGACAGGCTGACACATACAATCACAGCTGCCATGGCCACAGGGGGCACACAGTTATTTGCCCATGCGGCGCAGACACCGCGAAGTGCAATGTCCACCCCCCCCATTCCCAGCATCGTGCGACACCCTCTTGTCGACACCGGGTTCAGCTGTGGGCATCCCGAGCACGCCTGGCGCAGGCATGTTCAGTGTGCTGCAGATCCCTGTGCAAGCACGGTCGCGTTCACGCAGTGGAACCCCTGGGGGACCATTGGTGCCACCCCATGAGGCCAGTGGTCAGCCTGTCAGTGCTGGCGGGTCTCGGCGGGGCTGCCCACGCATCCGTGGTGGCCAGGGCACTGTGACGTGTGATTGACCTGTCTCCCAACGCAGCTACTGTCTGATGCTGCCCTGTGTGCATTGTGTCATTCAGCGGGCAATGCATGGGTGGGTACCCGGCCCTGCAAGCAGACACACAGTTCATCTGCACACCCTCCCAGCTGCTGTCCGCAGTTGCGTGTGCATGATGATGCCTGCATTGCGTTCTGGGTCGGTGTGCTTCCTACCCTTTGTGCATGTCTGGTGCGTTTTGTGTGTGTGTGTATGTGTCTGTCCACGTGCCATGTTAGACCTCACCCATCCTTGGTGGTGTGTGTGGTTCCATGCCCGGCCACTTCCCTTGATGGCATGCACCCTGTGTGCCCATGCGTGTTTGTGGGTTGCCTTAGCCACTGGTGGTTGCACATGGTCCATGACTTACCTGGGTTGGCTGAAGTGCTCCTCTGTGATGGTGTCCGGTGCAGCTGTGCCAGTCAGACGATCAGGAGTCCGTCACCAGGGAGGCTGCCATCACCATGTCACCCGGGCGTCCTCATTGTCCCCATCACTGTCCCCTCTTTGACCTGTACGGCTATCCACACTCGCTGGGCTATGTGCGGCGGATGCAACAGGCCAGGAATATGCCCGCGGCCTTTGAGGGGTTGGCTCTGTAGGGCACTGCCGAGGTGTCAGGCAACAGAAATGTGTCTTCAGCATCCTGAACACCCGCACAATGACATTACGTGTGGTGGCGCAGGCTCATTGTAGCGTTGCTTGACAATGCGGGGTCACTGTATGTGTGAGTAGCCAGGATGGAGTGGGTATCCACCGTCACCTGTGTGTAGAGGGTGGAGGTTAGTTTGGTGATCAGCATCACCCTGCCCTGGACCATGTAGGCCACTAACCATGTCACCTCTGACCATGCCCTCCCAAACCCTATGTTTGTCCATGTGGTTTGCATACCACCACTAGGTGGCCAGTGGGGATGTCCCACTCTCGAATCTGTGCATGCAGTGCTGACTGGTGCCAGATGAAGGCATCATGTGCTCCCAGGGTGCGTGGCACGGACATTGATTATGCACCCCTGGCATCGCACACCACCTGGCAGTTGATGCTAGCATAGCCCTTGCGATTCATGTATCGGCCCCCTCGGGCCAGGTGGGTCGCGGATGGCCACTGGGTGCAGCTCTATTGCCCCCAGCATGCCAGGCATATGTGCTACCCTGTGGAACTCCTGTATGTTTGCTATGCACCTCCGCCGTGTGCTGGGAAATGGATGACACCAGCATGTGGCAGCAGCGCTGAGGAATTGGGTGAGGTGGCGTAACGCGCCGACTGTGTTGCGCCTGTGGTGTCCCCTGTCTGGTCTCTGGAAGGTACCCGTGGCGAGCAAGCGCATGCAAGGTGTCACTTTAGTCTCCACTGACAGAGCATGGTCTGTCGTGGTGAGTGCCTGCATCACATCACTGCACAGCTCACAGAGCCGCCTAAGAATTGCCCGATTCAGGCGGTACCGGCCCATGATCTCCGTATCACTATACAGCTCGAAGCTGGTGCGGGCTTGGTACTGCCTGTTGGGGGTATACTGCTGATGGGCCTCCACGGCCACGCCCCCCTGCTGCCCGCCTTCTCACCCCCCTCATTACTGCCTCCATCTGGATGGTGGCTCTGGCCATGTCCCTGGCTTGTGTTCACCCCCCCCGGCAGCTGTTTCTGTGTTCTCCCCCGCTGTCCTGGCTGTGCTACTTCCCTGCACCAGGAACACCTGATTGTGCTGGCCTCACTGCTGTGTGGCACTTCCCCCTTCTGCACTGTGGCTCCCCACACAATCCCCTGAGCCTGTGGGTTCCAGGTGCCCTTTCACTGTCCTGCCCTGTGTGTGAGTGTGTGTTGCCTGTGTGGCTGGCTATAGCTCAGCAACTTGTGGCTTCCCTGTAGCATTCTTGCACCTCTCCCTTGTTCCTTTTATTTGGCTCATTTCCGCTGTGGTAACTTCATTGCTCCCCTATTAGCATGGCGCATGTTGTTGAATGTCGACTGCGCCATTTATACATGGTTCCTCCCCTTCAGTTCGCATACATTCATTATCATTGCGCTGTTGCTCAGTGTGATTTGAAGCAACTGCCCTGCTGAATATTGCAGAATGACGCATTTTCGGACTTGCGCTGACGCAACCCTATTGCGCATGGTGCAACTCTTTTGAATATCTGGGCCTATGTGTCCAATCTGCCCAGATGGAAGATTCTCCGTCAGTCCTATAGAAGGAGGAAAAGTTGCAAAAAGACTGGAAAAGCACCACTGGGTTTAGCATACCCAACCCTCCCATAGTAACCTTAAGATACGTAAAATCCCTTTTCACCGGATTTTATCTACTACCCCAGACTATCTGAAAAAACAACTGAACTGTCTTGTTTCGAGGTCAGTGGGTAGTGGGAAAAATGTGCAATATATAAAAAAACTGAATCAAAAACTGCTTAATAATACAAACTCGTTTCTTTTTCCCCATCCCCCATGATTTCCATTGTGAAACCTTTGAATCACCTAATGTCAGTCTGTCTTCCCAGTTAATCCTTGCCCTATCCTGTTCACCAAATTTAATGCCAAGAACCTGAATAAACTGTCTAGAAACCAGCACAGTACCAATCAAAGGAACCGGGTCCCCATCTCCAAGTTGTAAGGCTGTGCTTTTCTGATGGTTAGAGCCTGCCCCAGTAATATCAGAAAAAGCTACCAAGACCTGTAAAGCATGCACTCCAGCTTGAACAGAATCCATCAGCAGACAGATATCGTCCGCATAGGCCACTATCTTCTGAGGAAAAACCTCAGGACTGGGAGATAAACTAATGATATTGGGGTCGTTCAAGATAACTCGAATCATAGGATCCAAACAAAATGTATACAAAAGAGGACTAAGGGGGCAACCCTGTCTAACCCCTTCTTCAGAAATACCGGTGTCCCCAGTAAACCACCCACCGTAGGATTAGCTATAGCATCCTGATACAGAATACGAATCCAAGCAATCAAGGATGGAGGAATGCCATAGACCTGTAACATTTTAAATAAAAAGGAATGAGACACATTGTCAAAGGCTTTCTTCTGATCTAAAGCAATCAGAAACCTCCCCAGTTTTCTTTGTCTCCCAAACTCACAGATATCTCTCAACAATTTTAGGTTCTGTTGTATGTTCCTACCAGGTATGGAACATGTTTAAACCTGGTGAATTAATACAGACGCAACCTTTTGCAATCTTCTACACAAAATCTGTGAAAAAATCTTATAATCAGAATTTAACAGGTTAATAGGCCTCCAGTTCCCCAAATCCTGCCTATCACCTTTCTTATAAAGGTAAATCACCACCGCCGACGAAAAATGACTCGGTGCAGTAGCAGCTGTCAACAGTTCATTAAAAACTTCCACTAAAACCGGGGCCACAAGCTTTTAATAAGCTTGGTAAAACTCATTCGTAAGCCCATCCTCCCCGGGGAAACCCCTGAATGTAATTTAGAAATAACATCCGACACCTCCGATAATGTAACTGGCCCAGCAATATCAACAGCTATGTCTTGTGATAAAAAAGGCAGCGGACAAGTGATTAATGTATCCCAATCAGTATGTGAGATAAACTCCTGTCCTAAAGAATTCTGAATGTGATCAGAAATAATATCCAACATCTTAGCATTAGACGTCCGCAGACGTCCACACCCATCATAAAGACCTGCCATTTTCTTGGTAGCCAGCTTTGTTTTGCAGGCTTCAAATGGATCCAAAAAGGAAAATTTGGCACTGCCAAACTTAAAATCAGCATATAAAAAAGCGGCATACTGAAAATGATAATCTTGCATCTTGCCCCTAATGACATCAAGCTGTACTTTAATTCTACAGTCCGCCACAGTAGGTGAGGACAGAAGTTTATAAAACTGATCTCTTAAAACTAAATATCCCAAATAATCCTTTTTGCCCTTATTCCTACCTATGTCTAGAAATAAATTCTTTACCTCCATCTTAGTATCATACCACCAGGAGTACCAAGAGTCATACAAAATGGCCACAGAACTTCTATATGCAAACATCATTCCTACCTGGGTCTGTACATCAGGTTTATCCAAGACTGCAGAATTAAGTTTCCACCGCCTAGGCATCCCAGGAAAAGTGGGAGGTTCCTGTGATAGCTGAAAATCACACTGTAAAATTCTAGGGTCAGAGAATTCACAATGTTTCAAACAAAAACAATTAACTAACAGTCTACTAGAAATGAAAAAATAATCAATGCAGGTGTAACCTACCTACAAATGGCTGTTCCAGAAAAGTCTTCCATGATCTTGCCTCAATGCTTACTGCCAGGCTGGTGTCCTGCGTTTAGCAGTTAATCGTTATTGCCAAAGAGTGCCTGTGTAGCCTCCTTGTATTGTCGCTTTAAGAACTGCCTAGATTGCAGTAATAATTAATCTGAAAGGAAGCTCTGTTGAAAGATATAACTATTTGCTGACAATCATTTAGAGTGATAATGATAATGTAGTTTGTCTAACCTGTCTTCTTTGCAGCAAGGACTATTTTGTTTATCCCCACCATTTTGGCCCGGAACTGCTGAATTGCACCAATCAGTCTTGTGGGATCTAAAATGGAGCTGGACTACAGGAGCTGTCTGGAGTCAAAATCTGTAGGAATTGTAGTTTGGGGCTTTTGGTGCCTTTTTGCACCTGAAGGGGGAGCCTTTATTGTGACTGACAGACAGATCAGCCAACCGAATCTTTTGGATCTGAGGGTAATCCCCAAGCTGCCTGCTGTTTCAGTCACTTCTGAGCTGGGACGTGAAATGAGAACAGCTCAAGTGATTGAGGCAGTAGTTCTGTGTAGTTTTGCATGGGAGAACTGTCAAAGGGCTGAATTTTGGCCTGCATATCTGCCTGCTACCCCTGAGAGGGAAAGAAGAGAATTATTTAGGACTAAATCCAAGTTTGTAAGAACGAAGTAAGCCACTGATTTTTTTACCAGGTTCATACTTGAAGAAGACTGAAGATTTTGCTGAATGCGATTGGCCTGTTAGGATTTCCAGCTGCTTTTGAATCCCCGGTTTGTGCAGAGACTTTGTGATTGTGACCGGAGAGCGGTTTGCCTGGTACAGTAGAATTTCCTTACATGTAAATGTGCTGTGTATTGAAAGTGGGTCGTGATTTGGTCCCCCACTGTGTGAACTGTGTTCTGCTTGCTGGAAGCTGTATCCAGCCCAAAATGGACTGTATCCGAATTTGTCTCCATTTGGCCTGGGCCTTGCCACACTGGCCCAGCCAGATTACCCACTGCACAGAGAAAGCCATCGACGAGAGACCTGCCTGGGGATCAGCCCCCTGCTCCACGCTTGAACAGGAATGACGCCTCGGCGATTTGTGTGGGCCCTGCTTCTCCTGGCACTCCAGATTAACCACCTGCTGTGGTATCATGAGTAATCATCAGGGTAGCTCCCTGCAACAACAGCCTAATCTAAAAGTGTCATATGATTGTCTTGTTTTCGTTTCACGAACTGAGCCCTCCAGCTCCAGATTACAAATAGTGTGTGTTGTGCATGTTGTTTTCTTCCATCACAGGGCCCCAACCAGCTACAACGTTTCTGGCTAACCCACCATTCTCCATCTGGGTACCCAGAGTGTGTGACTGTTTATGGACCCTGAAGTGCATGCATAACTGATTGATTGATACAGCCTTTAAGCAAATTAACCTGATTACGCCCCTTCCTGGTTAAAGTCTCTTAAATAAATCAGATCTAGCTCTTTTTTGCATTTACCTTGACTGTGGTTCCAGTTTGTGTAAGAGTACTGTACTGCTGTTATTTGCTGTGTATAATCTTGCTTTACAGGGGGTCCCCAGGGCCAGGCCAGAGGAAAGCCCTGGTGGTAAGTGCAAACAGTGTGGGTACTTGTGTGGTGTATCAGGCGTATTGTGAAAGTGATTATTGTGTATTGTTCCAGCCACTAGTAAGGAAAGAGGGGGGTTACAGTGTCCCGGAGGGCTGTACCCAGGTTAGCTTGACAACTATCAACCCTGACCTCCGGGTGGAGGCACCCGTTTCAGAACTCAGGCCCCTTAACCTGCTACTAGCCAAGCAGACAGGGGTAGTAGCCCTTAGGATAGCACCACCTAGGAGTTACATGGGCACAGTACGCACTCTGCCTATATGTAAAGCCCCCTTCCTTATGTAGAACCCTGTAAGCATCTACCAGATCTGCAGTGCGAATGATATTATGCAATGCATGTGAATTACAGTACACTTTTTGTTGGACACTATCCCGCATCTTCACATCTAAGCTACAATTCATATCCCCTTCCCAGAAAATCATCCTGGAAGAAAATAGAAAAGGCTTAATTAGGGTAAACAAATCAATCCTAGCCTTCTTACTCGGAAGTGCATATGTATTGATAATACACATAGAAAATCCATCATAAACACAATCTAGCAAGAAAGCCCTCCCAGGAAGGATATCTAGTACCTTCTGAACTTGAACCTGAGGTGATCTAAAAAGAATCCCAAGGCCATCCACCACGTCCTCACCAAAAGACCAAAAAGAGGGACCCCATGGCCAGTGTTTTTTAACCTGAACCACATCCTGTAAGGAATTGAATCTGGTTTCCTGAATAAGTAATGCATCAAAAGGACTGTGCCAAAAAAACTCCAACAAAGCCATTTGTTTCTTATAGGACTTAATGCTACACACATCCAAGGAAACCAGACAAAAAAGCACCATCTACATAATTACAGGGACTGTAGACAAAAAAAATCAAACCACGTCCTTGTCTTTCTTTCTTTTCCTCCCCTCTGTGTTTTTTTCTTAGTAACAAGGACACTACGAGAAGCATCCTCGTCGCACTCCATTTCTGACACCATGCCAGAAAGAGAAGAAATGTCTGACTCAAAACCACCCTCCTGGATTTGAAGCAACTGAAAAGAATTGTGTGTGGAAATAGGGCCTACTGAAACTTTTGGCTTGAGAGATGATCTAGTCACCCTCTTTTGGGGGAGAAAACCAACCTCTACCTGGGGGGGGGCATCTGCTCAGATTCTCCCTCAACACTAGGTATAAGCCCTTGCTCTGGAGCAGCAGTAGTGGTGGGGGTATCCTGAGCCAAATCATTCTGAGCAGGAGTGGATGGAGAGGATCTAGATGCCTCTTCAAGAACGTCAGGCCTAGGCTGTGGTCTGGAAGGTCTACACCTCTCCTGGGCTTCAGAGACCAAATTCTCCTGATTAAGGCCTCCAGTCCTATTTTGACCTGCCCAAGGGCGCTGATGATAAGCATGCCCATGTTCTTCACAAAGATTGCATTTAAAGACATTCCTACAGACAGAACTAGCATGATCATATTCCCCACATAAGGCGCAAATAACCCTATCACAAGTGCTACTAAGATGCCTGGGACTGCTGCATTTGTAACATGCCTTAGGTTGGCCTGGATAAAAAAACACCCCTCTATCCTTTCACTAGAAAAAAACTAATGGGAATATGGTGCATATCATTACCAATAAGATGTAATTTTACTTTAAATCTCCAACTACCATTCCATATTCCTTCACTGTCAATGATAGCTTCTGGAGGCCCCATAACTTGAAATGTTTTTTCCATCCAAAAATAAACATCCCCAATATTCACCCCCTCATTGTGGAACATCACAGTCATAGTTTTATACAGTGGTTTAGTAATGGGAATAGCCCAAAAAGGTGTCCATAATGGTAACATTTTAAACATTTCATACTTTTTCCAGAACAGATCAAGTCCTGCAAAGGTCCTGAAACTAATATCAAAGGTATCTTTCCCTCTGATATTAATTAAAGCAAAAACGTCAGCTGCTTTAAACCCCATAGACTCTTTCACAAGTGGTTTGGCCACATAAAGCCTATCCGGGTGCTCCTGCAGACCCCCTCTGTAACAAAGATGAACCACATTACATCTAGGGGCTTGCTCCACCCTATTATTTTTACATAAGTCCGAAAATCTGGGTCCAGTCCTACTGCCTTCTTGGCGCTGGGAAGGGGGTAGACTAGCAGTTTGTTCATGGCCCCCTGTATCAGTAGCAGTGCCCAAGTCAATATCAGCAGCTCCTGGAACAGGAGATACAGCCGCCAAGTCAGCGGTCACAGAGTCAGTTGAAACTACAGGTTGTGCCCCCACACCACTCTCCGATATCAAAGTACCTTGTCCACCGATACTCTCACCTGGAGAAAAGGTCTCCCAAGTTCGATCAGGCACCCAGGCACCAGTCAGTGTTTGAATCCAACTGGCTTGACGCAAAGAATTCTCCTTAGACCACTCGACCTGACCAGCAACCACGTCCGAGCCCGAAATGCGAAAAGACTTTTGCATTCTTTCGGACGTCATCACTGGCACTGTCAGAGGCAGCTGAGCTGCTGGAATCTCCTTGACACTGGACATCATTTCAGGCTCTAAAGGAAAAGGTAGGGACTGTATCTCCTCACCTACTGCTGAAGCGGTAGTCACAGTCTCCAAACGCTGCACATCACTTTCCGGCTCCAAAATCAGACAAGCTCCCATAGTCGGAGATAAAACCACAGATCCTCCACGTCTGTTGGCACTTGCTCTACTGCTGTCCACTCCGTAGCAGACAAATCCTCCGGACACAGCTTAATAATGCTCCCGAGACAGGATTCACGATCCCTAGGCAAAGAAGCAGCCGAGGCCAGGGATAGAACCTCTGACTGCACCACACTTCCATCCTCCTTGCCCTCCATCCCGCAACTGACCACCACTCTGCAACAGAGCAGCAATCCCCCTGCAGGAAGAGTAGGGGAATTTCCCCTGGAGTTCTGGCTAAATTTCCACCATTCACTAAAATAACACCAACAGCTTGCTCTCATTCAGTTTCACTTGGTTTGCATCTATTGGTTGGCAGTATAGCGCAGTGGTCTAAGGCTCTGAGCTGCAAATTTGGTGACATCCAGCAGACCAGACCTGGGTTTGAATCCCACAGCTTCCACTTGCATACTGTGTGACCCTGAGCAAGTCACTTAACCTCCTTGTGCTCCCAGGTCGCTCCGGTAAAAAAAGCTTTCAGCTTAGTGTGCTGTACCTGGTTAAACAACTAAATAAATAAAATCTTCCTTGTCACTGCTGCTCACATTGGAGGAGGCTAAAAAGGTCAGCAGTATTCTCTAGCCCACCTGATCTGGTGTCTCCATTAGTCTTCCACCGCCACCCATCTGAGCCCCACCATACGTTGACACACAGGTTCATTTCTTGGGTTGTACTTGAAAAATTACAGTTAATTTATTTTACTGTCCAATGCCACTTGATCCTCATCCTCTCATGGCCAGGCCTGAATGTCGGTATCATGACCAGTAGTGCTTTGTGCCATTACACAGAAAGCACAACTGGGACAAGATATTGGCATTAGGGCCCAGCGTGAGAGGATAATGATTGAACATTAAACGGTGGAAGAAGGGTCAGAGAAAGGAGTCTTCAGGCTGCTGGTAGTGTGGTGGGTCTCAGATGGATAGGAGTGGGTTTTTCCTAAAGAAAGGTGCAACAGGGCAAAAGAAGGGTGAAACTGTGGAATGCTGGCAGTGCACGTGGCACAGTGCAGTAATGGTAGTGCACATAGCTCCATACAATGACAGCAGTGTTTGTGGCAAATCATAGTGGAAGCAATGCTCATGGCACAGCACAGTGGTGGCTTTATGCATTGAACACTACAATGGTGGTAGTGTGTGTGGAACAGCAAGGTGGGGGCAGTGCATGTGGCAATGTAGTGGTGTTGGCAGTGCATGTGGCCCTGTACAGTGACGGTAGTGCATGTGGCAATGGATAGTGTTGACAAAGCATGTAGCACTTTGTTGTATTGACAATTCTTGTGGCACTGCACCAAATGAATAAAGTGGGTGATTTGATACCTTTTTTTTGCTGGTGATACTCTTTTTAGATAACAATGGAATGTTTTGCAGTTGTACAGTACAGGAGGGAAGGGATTCAAATTGCGCCAAACAGACAGACATCCAACTGCTTTAACTTCCCGGTCTGTTGGGCCTACCCCTGCACTCAGATGTGTTGTGGCATCTAACAAGGGTGAACACGGGGGTGCCACCTACAAGTCAATAGAGGACATTTTCTGAGCTGTTTTACATTAATTAAAGCAATCTTTGATATAAATGAAAGTCATCTCTTCTCTGCTGACTTTTTTTAACCCTTCTTTTTCCCTCCGGTTGCCAGATCCTGAGGCATCCCTCAGGAGACATCTGCTTGTCCTGCCCTGTCTGGTACCCTCCCCAGCCCAGATCACCCCCGAAACCTCGACCTAGCACCCAGCGTCCCCCATCAGTAGACCACCTGACCTGTGTCCCTATATATGAGCTTGTCTAGTACAGTATGCCCTGCAAGCCCATTGGTCCACACTGTGGACCAACAGGCTTACAGCTCATACTGTAAGCTGTCATTCGACGGGTGGCCAGGTGGCATGCAGGCAGGTTGCAGCCACCAGATGATGATGGGGGTGGCTGAGTGGGCTGGGGTCCTGTGTGGGTGGGGGTTACCACTGGACCACCAGGGATATGTAGACTACGCATACACCAGCGACCGGGGCATCGGGTGGGGAGGGGGGAACCACTGGACCACCAGGGAGTTTTCTTACTGAACAAGATGGTGATCAGAGGGTTGGGATGGAGAGAGGGGGTTCCACTAGACTACCAGGGACGTTGTGGGTGCTTGTGGACAGCGTTCTTGCTCGGTTGGTGGCCACCCATGGCTGGTGGCTGCTGCTGTGTTGCACTCTGCAATACAGCTGCCCACCTGTGGGTGGCCAGCATTTGAGCCAGATTTTCCTGGCTCAACTTTGTGCCCTGCATCTGGGGGTTGTGCCAGTGGATGCGCTGCACATCCCGGGTTGAATATTGGGATGTGCCACATATGCATGGGCACGCCCCCTTCAGATGCGCCGCATACATTAGCAATGCACCCCGGCACATCGGGACTTCCACTGCGCAAGTCCCCCTTTTGAATATCACACCGGGGCACATTGCAGGGTTGTGCCGGCACAACCCCTTTGATTATCCGGCCCACAGTGTACAGGGCTTTCTGTGTCTTATGTTCTTTTGCATAATCCACTGTATGGTTTTCAGGCTAAGACAGCTTTCTTCTGGCACTGAAGACAACTGAGCCCCCAGCTGACCCCCCCCCCCCAAGCAGCTGGGTCAGTCTTTATTGCTTCTGCAAGGGTCTTGATACCTGAAATATTACTTGCAGCAACACCTGGGCAGGCTGTTGCTGTAAGTAGTATTTCAGGTGTTAAGATCCCCGTGGAAGCAATAAAATATAATAAACTACCGCCACTGCTGCTACACTAAGAGCAGTGGTGTTAATGTAGAAACATAGAAACATAGAAGTTGACAGCAGATAAGGACCGCAAGGCCCATCCAGTCTGCCCATTTCTTTTTCTACCTTATAAATGTGCCATCGGCCTTTGCTCTATCAGTGGCCTATCTATTCATAGTCATTTGTATTGCTCCCTTATGCCTATCCCATGCCTGTTTGAAGCCCTGCACTGTATTCATAGCCACCACTTCTTGTGGTAAGCCATTCCATGCATCCACCACCCTTTCTGTGAAAAAGAATTTCCTCACATTCCCCCTCAATCGGCCCTTCTCTAATCTCATGCTGTGTCCTCTTGTCCTGCTATTTTTCTTATATTTAAACATGTTAGACTCTTTTACCTTGTTAATGCCCTTAAGGTGTTTGAATGTCTTGATCATATCACCTCTCTCCCTCCTTTACTCAAGGGTATACATATTGAGCTCTGTTAATCTGTCCTCATATGTCTTCTGATGCAGTCCCTGCACCATTTTGTCCATGCACCATGTCACTAAATGGGTGTAATACCCATAAGCACTTGCACCCGCTCAATTGGGAACCACTCTGTGCTTTCATGTTCGGCCGTAACTTTTGGCTTTTTAGTGAAATTTAACCATGGAATTAAAAGATGATTGCGGCCCCAGACCCCCGCAGCAGTACTAGAAGGTATGTGGGGACGGGAATAGGCTGCTCTGGTTCTTTACAGGTCACCTCTAAGTAATAACTTATTTTGACTGCTTCTCTCATAATAATGGGTTAAATCAGCTGGACTTGCCTTCTGCTTCCAAGATGACACCCCCCCACCCCCATCTCAGCAGCGCGACCATGACTCACACGGTCGTCATCTGCAGTTTTGTATTTGGAAAGAGGACCAGGCAGAATATACATGCAGATTTCAGCTGCAGCAAACATGTTTTGGTTCTTTCAGTAATCACTAACCCGGTCTTAATTCGAGAGGGCTAGGAGAGCAAGTATACGGACAGGTTTGGTTGTTAAAGCTGTCCTCCAGTCCTCTTTTACCCAACATGTGCCAAACTGTTATCTATTGGCAACCCCCGGAGGCAGCGCATTCTTGCCATCCAGAAGATGGAAGCGTGCTTTACGAGTGGCAGCAGTGCATGTGGTTGCCCTACAGCCCAGCCTCTTCCCTCAGGCGACCAATTTCTTCCCTGCATCTGGACCAGCATCCAGCCACATGCCATGCAACCTCCATGTAGCTGGATTATCCCCTGCAAGTACCCAGACTATCCTCGTCCCTGCAGGTGACTGTCTTTGCAGCTGCCCTCCCAAGCACACAAACTATTGCCCACCCCAGTCAACCACTGTATCTACAGTTGGACCCATCCTAAGCCCTGAACCAGCTCCCTAGCCCGACCATCCACCCTACACCTGGACCTTTCCATCCTCTGCACTACCCCCACCCCGCAGCTGAACCTCCCTTCCATGCTCCTCATCAGCATCCCCCAGCAGACAACCCTACCGGCAGCACTGGCCCTACCATGTAGCAATAAGGCGACCACTTGTGATGCCAACATCCCAGGTTTGGGAATGGACCCAGGAATCGGAGGGCTGGCCAGGCAGGGAAGGATAGAGCACCCCAGAGGAGTCTCTCCTTCTCCGTGGGGGGGGGGTCCAGCTTGCTGGCGACCTCTGGTAAAGGCTGTGGGAATCACCAGAAAAAGCCGGTGCCTGCATGCGTGGGAAACAGGACAGACACTGGCGTCATCGCACACACTGCCTCCCGGGGGAACACAACTACATAATCTCAAGTCCGCTGGCCATGATGCCTGGTGTCTAGTGGCATCCCCCTCATCATCTGATCTCTGCCCCTGTTCTGTCCCTCAATGTTTTTTTTTTAAACTTGCAAAAAAAGAGGTACATCACTGATTACTCCAGTACCTCCACCTGACCACCTACTGTGTACCCACACCCCACTGATACCCCCATAGACCATCACTCACCTCCGGAGGTCCCAGGTTCGAGATCCCCTCTCCGATCAAAGACGCATCTTGCTGCAGGAACCAGCAACTGCAATATGAAAACTAAAGTAAATGCGGTCAATGTATTTCAATGGGGGTTTCAACCTTGGTGCATAATGCAGTCGTTTTTTGACATATTGGCCACAAATTTTCAACATGGTTTTGGGGGTTACCTCATAGACAATACAAATGTCTTCTCATAACTCTCCGCCCGAAGGTGATTTCACATTAAGCAGGTGAATTCACCTTTCAGGCAGGATTTGTGTAATGACAGTCATATTGTTCATGAGGCGGGGTCATAAGAAGGCTATGCTTCAAATTTTGGGTCAAAATATGAAAAAACGTCATTTATGAACATTCATTGCAATTTCGGAGTACTATCTTGGCAGAGTCCAGGTATCTGGCATCAGAGGAGGAGGAGAAGGACATGGGTGTGATGATCACTAGTGACCTGAAGCACGCCACACAGTACAGAAAAGCAGCAGCAAGGGCAAACAAGATGTTGGGATGCATATGTAAGGGGATCAGCAGTAGGGGAAAGGTCATACTACCCTTGTACAGGTCACTGACGAGGCCACATCTAGAGTATGGAGTTCAATACTGGTGTCCAGACCTCAAGAAAGGACATTAACCGACTGGAGAAGGTCCAGAGGATGGCTACAAACATGATAGCAGATCAGCAGGGTAAGGCATATGAGGAGAGGTTGAGGGCACTGAACATGTACTCCCTGGAGGAAAGGAGAGGGGACATGATTGTGACCTTCAAGTACTTGAAAGGGATAAATAAGGTGGATAAGGAGGGTCTCTTTAAGCTGAGTAGCAACCATAACATGAGGGGGCACAGTCTTAAGCTGGGGGGGTGGTTTAGGAGAGAGGTCAGGAAGTATTTCTTCACAGAGAGGGGGGAGGACATCTGGAATATGCTGCCAGAAGAGGTGGTTTCGTTGACAGCTTCAAGAGGCTTGGATAGGCATAGGGGGAAGGTAAGGATCATGGGTAGGGGGGATGGGAGAAGTGGGGAGGGGGAGCAGGGATAGTAACTTAAGCTGTGGACCCTGCAATACAAGCAGACTATTTATGTGAAAGTTTGTGACCGGGAGAGGCGCACAGAGCTGTGGCTTGTTTCCAGGTGTGACCCGGGGCAAGGGAAGGGGAATATTTGTACATATGTAGATTGACTTACAGAACTAGATTAAGCTGTTGGTGATATTTTTAGTGAATGGGGGAATTAGGCCAGAACAGCTGGGAAATTCCCCCAGTCTTATCGAGAAGTGCCATACCACACCTGCCCCCTTCCTACAGACCATCAACCCCCTGCAGCTGCCTTGTGTGCCCCCGTCCCACAGCTGGAACCCCCTACCCATAGACCAGCCACCTCCCTGCAGCAGAACCCTCCAACATCCTAGTGTGTGCCCCCTCATACAACAGAACCCCCATCCCACACACACCCTTGCAGATGACTTCCCAGAACAGACTGGCATAGCCAGAATCCTTCGTTTCACAGACCAGCCACCACCTTACAACTGGACATCCCCATCCCACAAACCAGCCACCCTTAACCATGCAGCAGACCCCCCCCATGTGTGCCCCTCACAGCAGAACCCCAATTTCCACACTTCCCCTTGCAGCTGATACCCCAGAACTGGCTGGCAGTGAGTCTCCCACACAGCTGGAACCCATTGTTGCAAAGATTAGCCACCACCCTACAGCTGGCCCCCCAACTTTTTACAGACTAGCAAGTGGCAACTCCATGCAGCTGCCCCCCGTTGCTCAGCTGGAACCCCCTCCCACCAGACCAGTCACCCCTTGTAGCAGAACCCCCACCCCCACACAGCAGAAACTGCCATGGAAAAAATGACTACCCATCTCACTGTGCTCCCCAGCCCGTATCTGCAGTTCAGGATGGGGAACAGAATATACCTGAGGTTTTAGGCATCACTTCTAGTAGCAATGTTCTCTGGCCCAAATCCAGAGTTCAAGGGGGGCCATATTGGGACCAGTGGAGCATAAAAAGTGGACTGTATACGATTTAGGGGGCAAAACAGCATTTCAAACGCTAAGCCAAAACCGCATACAACCCAATGGCATTCCCAAGAGGCAGCGTGCATTATGTGCCTCAGAAGGGGGCATTGCCATTCTAGTCTTTTTTTCAAGTTCTGTGGCAGTTACTTTCAGTGCAAAAGAAGCAGGAAGAGCAGAAAAAAAAAACAGCTAACAATAAAGTAAGTATGAGACTGTTTAGGACTGTCATGAGAATGGAAACTGGTACGCCACCCCCAAATGGTTATGAATCTAAGATAACTGAATTCTTGCAAAAATGGCTGTTGAAGGGAAGGGAGAATATTTTGACCTACAGGCTTCTGCTTCACCCCTCTACACCTATATCTACAGTGTTTCAGTTTTTGAGACAAGTAGTGTGTTAACACAAAATTTTACCTTTCTACTGCAAGTTGTCTGTCAGTTGCCTATACACCCGTTGGGCTGGCCATCACAGGATTCTTACCCTTCTTATCTTCTCTTCAGTGCTGTATTTTAAGTAATGTGAATGTTACAGTTTCCAAAACCAGCAGGTTAGCAGCTGAAGATGTAGTTATTTTCCTTCTCTCTGTTTTTGTCTCTCATCAGGCCCCCCCCCCCCATACATGCACAACACAGGACAGAAAGGGTGTTTATTAATTTTTTACCATACTGCGAACCTATTTGGGCTTCTGAAAAGTTATGAATGCAATGGCGGAGCTGGGGGGGAGCTGGGGGCCAGCACCCATCCCGGACCATTTTGCCTCTGAGTTTGCGGCGCCTCGAGCTGTAAACTAAACAACAAGTTAGGTGCTTCCTGGCTGGCTTCACCATGGCAGGGGCAGTCCTGCCTGACGCCCTCAGAGCCCAAGCCCCAAGTAATCAGCTGCGGGAGCGGGACACGACACGGGTCACCCGAGATTCAGGACAAGAGCAAGGGCGTAGCTACCGATATGCCCAAAACGCCATGGCATGCTGCAGAGATCAGCGGGCTAGCAGGACAGCGTGCTAGTCTCTCAGCATTCTTTTGTTCTTTTTTTTTTTCCCCGGGGGCTTTCCCAGCTGATCTTTGTCCTCTAGGTTTAAGCCAGAAGGAGGGGAGGGGAAGGGATCTTCAGACTAGAACTCTAAGTGATGTGCCAGCTACTAGCTCCATCGGATGTGATTAAATGCCCTTTGACAAAGTAACACGGTATGTTTGTCAGGACTGGAGTTGGAGAAGACAGGAGAGTCGGGACTCATTGGGAGCGCATTGTTTGGGAGCCAGGACTAGGATTTTTCAAAATTTCAGGACAGAGCTGCGCTGCCAGTGTGTGCTGCCTTCATTGAGAGGTCAACCGCTGAGTGAATTTCTGAATTGGAGCGAGGAGTCAATGAGAGAGCCAAGCCGCGCTAGCCGCTACGCACAACAATCGGAGTGGAGAGAGGACTAGATTGAGCAGTCAGACTATCCTGAGTCCTGACACTGAGTCATTGCTAGTGCACTGCAGAGGAGTCCATTTAATCCATCTTCAGGCAGGGTCACAGGCACAGTGAGGTAAGAGCCAGGCAGAGAGTAGTGTGGTCTGTGTGTGAACTGTGATTATTTATTCGTAATTTCGTATCCCCCTCCAGATGCCAGGCTTTGCCAGTGTGTGTGATTGTTATTTGTTGTGACTGTGCGGGCGCTTAGTCGTTGATTTGAATCAATTTTTTTTCACAGTTTTAGTTTGTCCTGCTTTTCCACCTTCCCTAGCCTAGGTACCCTATGCGAGACAGAGAAAATGAGTGGTTATGACTATACTAGAGATGTAGCATGTCAGTGCGGGGGCGGGATGCGATTGCGAATCCGAGCTGGGAGGTTGTTATTTTAATCTGCTTACTGCTTTGATTGTCCTGACCTGCTTCACTGCACTGTAAGTTCCATCTGAGGATGGATCATGGGGGGGGGGGGGCATGCTCAGCTTCAGTTTCAGCCTTTATTTTGCCTTGAATTCCCTTTTCTGACTGAGGGGATGAGTCGGGGAAGGGGCACTCAGCTCAGTTCAGCTTAGCTTCAGCCTTTATTTTGAGGAATTGACTGCTTGGCAGGCGCCCTGCCGCCCAGTGCCAGCCCCACAGAAGCAGAGGAATCAGCCGCGGAACTCGCCTGGTGCCCCCATGAAAGTGCCGGAATCGCCAGCGGCCAGCCAAAGGTTACAGAACTTTTTATGGGGCATGTCAGGCCCCCAGGCGCCCCCACAGAAGCTGAGGTCTTATGTAAGGCAGACCTGATGTTAAAAAGGAACAGTCTACTGGTTTCAGGTCAGGACTGCTTAGGAAGATAGAACTTTGAGAGGTCACATAGATTCTAGTTCTGTGCTGTTTAATGCCCAATGACGTGAGGACTGCTCAATGAACTCTGGCAATCTGCTTTGAAAATGAACGCCACAGAAATGCTAATTTTTCCACGCTGGGAAAATTTAATGATATTAAGGGATTCAAGTTCTTACCACAGTGTTTAGACTGTGTGGTTTCCTGTTATCAGCTGCAAAAATCCCCCAAGGCTATCTTCAAGGTTCATTTGCGTAACTGTTATCAGACTCACAAGGACAAGATCTAATACTTGCTTAAAAGGTTTAATTTATTACTATGTACAAGTTGACTCTGTACACAGCTATTGGAGAAAGACAAGAGCTGTCACATTTTTACCAGTGAGCACACATCTGCATAAATGTTTCTAGTTAATAGAATTTTAGTAACAGTTAAAGGATAGTTTAAACAGCATCTTTACTGGCTGTACTGTTCCTGAAACCCTCCCGTGGAAATGTAATGGAAAGGGAGATGTGCTGAATATTAAAATTAATTACCTTAAAATCTGAAGTTTAATATAGTTTCAGCAAGATTGTTTCACTTCACTGCAATCAGGAAGCATTTGAGCAGCACTGTGCCGACTGCAGCCTATGACTGCCGGAAACGTGCGATACGATGATGTCATCTTAGCAAGGCATCTCGTTCATAATACTGAATCCCAATGGAGCCTTTTGCATCATGTCTAAGATTAGCGTTATTATGTGTAACCTTTGCACACATATAGTGCTAATCTTAGACTATATAAAAGTCTCCATAGAGATTCAATATTATGGATAAGATACCTTGCTATGATGACATCATCACGGTGCACATTCCCTGCAGTCTTATGCTCCGATCAGCGCCGCATTGCTAAAATGCTTCCTGATTGCGGCAAACTGAAAAAAAAAACTTGGTGAAACTTTATTAAACTTCACATTTTAGGGTAATTATTTTTATTATTCAGCACATCTCCCTTTGTGCTACACTTCCATAGGAAGGTTTCAGGAACAGTATAATCAGTAAAGGCACTGTTTCAATATAATTTAAAAATCAAGCTTAATTCAGTCTATATTTGACCCAGAGCCTCCCTAGAATGATTCTCAGAATCCTGATCAGAGTACCTTACTGTCTCTGCCTGCAGTTCTACTCTATTGTCTCCGTTTAGCAGGTGCACAACAGTAGAAATGTTATATGGGAGTCAGTCCAGAGGCGTGGGAGATGTGGGTTCAGATCTGGATTCCCAACTGGTGTGTGTGTGTGTGGCGGGGGGGTCTTCATGAAGTGCTCTTTTCCTGGGGAGAGTACAGAATGTACAGCAACCCCCCCCCCCAAAAACAAACACATACACACACAAAAACAATCCTGGACTAGCATTAGCACTCTCTGAAAAGCCTGCCACTCTCTTGCCCCAAGGATGTATTAGCCTTGTCAGACCCAACAGTCGGGGGATTGAGAAGAAAAGGGATGCACATCTGTCCCCACAAAGCAACAACAAGAAACAGAGTGCAGGGATACAGTTCATTATAGTAGATGGAAGCCCTTTGTGGCTACTCTCTAAAATAGAACTCTTAGCAGCCAAAGTGCACAAAATGAGTCCATCCTTTTAAAGTGCATGCAAGTCATTAAGAGCAGCATGGGAAAAGGTAACAGTTTTGCCAGCACGCCATTAATTTTTCATGAGTGTCACTTCTCTGAAAAAGGGTGAAGGTGCCATCTAGGGTGGCAATTTGCCTCCAATATCTTATTTCTAAGAAAGACAGCAAACTGGTGAACTGAGATTTCTTTCCTGCAATCTGGGAAGACTAATCAAATCATGAAAACATATGGGGAACAGCTGCAGTAAAACTGTCGTTTGAGACTCCAACATGGCTGAAGCTTCTTCTTTAGGTCTTAGGTCCTGTCATATGAACCCAGTTTCACGTAACTTGCACTGGCTGTTGGTGAGGTGACAGATTTCCTTCAAGGTAAGCTTGCTGACCTATAAAGCCCTACATGGGCTGGGCCCTAGCACCCTATTTAACCTTCTGTTTCCTCATCAGACCTCCCACCCTCTTTGTTCCTCTGAGGAAGGCTTCCTAGCAGTTCCCAGGGTTTGGTTGAAATGATAACTTTCGCTCGCTACCATCTTGGCGCCCCGAAAATGACTGACTTGCCCCCCCTGGCTCCGCCACTGTGAATGCCCAATAGTTATGAAGTAATAGATTTGTGATGAGGGAGGTAGGATGGGGGTGGGGTCACATTTCCCATTCATTTAAAAAAAATATGTCTTTAGTTGATAACTTTTTTTTTTGCATCATTTGTTTATTGAATTTTTCCAATATGAATGACATACATGACAAACACAACCTACATAGACATAAGTTCATAACTTATATACATCAAGATCCATTTCCACAATTAATCACAAAGCAAGTACCAATCATAATTTCCCATAAACTATAAGAATCCAGGTGATCAGAAGGTCAGGGGTTATAGAGATCCCTAGCTCCCAGCCATTAATAAAAACATTATCCATTAGAATAGCTTTAAAGCCAACCTTCACCCAGCAATATGTTATCTGCAGCCAACAAGGAGGCCAAATATGGCTGCCATGCCTTCTGAAAGAGGTCCCCTCTATCCTTTATAACATAGGCCAGGCGTTCAAGTGTGAGGGCTTGCAGTATTAGGATTTTCCATTGGGGTATGGTGGGCTGCACAGCAGATACCCAAGTATTGAGAACACAGTGACGGGCCATAAACAGTACAACCCAGAGCCATCTTGGGACCGGGGTCCATTCCGCCTCCCAGTGTCTTCTACTCTGAATAATACTGTAGCAGGAGGGGAGACATGGGGAATTGTCACCCTGTAATATTTTGCACCTCTTTCACCACGTCCCTCCAAAAATGCTGTAAAACAGGACAGGACCAGAAGTAGTGGTAATATGTTGCAAGGTTATTGTTACATCTAGGGCAGACAGGGGACATTGCTGGGTTATATTTACGCACAATAAGGGGTGGGCAGTACAGGTGGTGACAAAATTTATAATAAGATTCCTTATATTTATTGCACAATAAGATACCCTGATGATGCTGGGATAACAATTGCCAGTTCTCCTCAGATATGGGAATCCCCAAGTCTCTCTCCCACAACTGTCTGGTCTTCTCTGTCCTGTCAGGGAGTAATACTTTCCCTTCCCTAGCCATTCTACAAATGGCCCCCTTTGGATTTCTTTGTCCCATCAAAATAAGGTGCCCAAGCTGATCCCATGGGGAGTCCACCCCCTGGAGCCTGCCAACAGATCTGCAATATGCCCTAACTTGCAGGTATTGGAAAAAATACTGCTGCCCTAAACCTGTCCTAGCCTGCAAATTCTCAAATGAGTCCAGCCTTGTTCGGGTGAAAAGTTGTTTAAAACAAAGGATACCTCTCTCCCACTACTCTCGATATCCCCCGTCCTCCAAACCGGGTAGGAAGAAAGGGTTCCCACCCCCAAGGGTAAAAGCAAAGTATCCTCCGGTCCCACACCCCTTTATTTGACCAACCCCTTCCAGCTCTCTAGCACAGCTCTGACCAAAGGGTTTGGTTCAGGTAAATTAAGATATGCCTTCCCGCCCCTCATGGAGAGATAGGCCGAGACCTTACCCGGGCACCCCCTCTCCTCCAGGTCAAGTCATTGTGCTTCTTTAGGTCTACCAATCCAGTCTTGGATATAGCGACACTGTATAGCCATATGATAAATCCCCAGGTCTGGAAATTGAAGCCCTCCCCTCTCAGTGGAGGCTTTTAACTGAGCTAGACCCACTCTTGGCCGTTTACCCTGCCAGATAAAGTCTGAGAAGGCTTTCTCTAATCTCGCAATGTCCGCCCTCCTTAACCCTACGTGTAGCATCTGCAAAACATACAGTATCCTGGGGAGGACGTTCATTTTAATTAAATTTATTCTACCCAGCCACGTGATTAGGAGTTTATGCCATCTGGTCAGATCTGCTATTATAGTTTGTAAAAGCGGAGTGTAGTTGAGACTATATAGGGTTTCTATGTTCCTCCCAACCCTGATTCCCAGGTAGGTAAATACTCCCTGGACCATCTTGAAGCCCCAATCTGATTCCTGTCCTCTCTCCAAATCCGCTGCCCCACCAACTCTCATCTCCTCCGATTTCTCTAAGTTTAATTTGTAACCAGAAAATTTAGAAAATTGGTCAATCAATTTTAGTAACTTAGGCATGGACTGAGATGGCCTAGTTATATATAGCAACATATCGTCAGCATATAACGATAACTTACACTCCCCTCCCCAAGTTTTACCCTTGACACCCGAGATGCCCGGCTGTGTTCGCAGGGCTATGGCCAGAGGCTGAAGTACAAGTGCAAATAAGAGGGGCGACAGCGGGCAACCCTGTCGGGTTCCCCCTTCCTAGCTCAAAACTATCAGAGTGCTGTTAATTAAAACCCTAGCCCTGGGGTTCCTATACACCTGCCGAACCAGGCCAATGAATTCTCCACCCAGACCAAACTGGGCCAGAACCTCCATCAAGTATGTCCACTCTACTCTGTCAAACGCTTTTTCTGCATCCATTGACAGAATATGCACTGGCTCTTGCCCATGTCTGGCCCCCCAGATCACATTTACAAGGGTTCTCATATTGTGATAGGAATATCTGTCCCGGATAAAACCAGTCTGGTCTGGGTGGATTAACCCGAGGAGTAGTTTTTCCAATTTAGTGGCCATGATTTTGGCCATAATTTTGGAATCGCAGTGTAAGAGGGAAATTGGTCTAAAAGAAGCACATTCGTGAAAGTCCTTACCCGCCTTTGGAACTAGGCATATAACTGCCTCCCCCAAGTGCATGGCAACTCTCCTGAATCCTCTTTGGCCTCTTTAAACACAGCCTCCAAATGTTCGATCAGATGGGCTTGCATCGCTTTATAATATTCGATCGTAAAGCCATCCGGTCCACTTGTTTTCCCACTCTTAAGGGTTGCAATGGCCTTAGAAATTTCTTCTCTCTTTATCACAGAGCCCAGCCATATTCACTGTGCCTCTGTAATCTGAGGCAGTGTGAGCTTATCTAAGAACTCAAGCATCCCCAGCTCTCCTTCTCCAATCTGGGATTGGTAGAGTTCCTGATAGAATCTTGTGAATCTATCCTTAATAGATTTTTTATCTTTCTGAAGCACACCGTTCTCCCCTTTGATGGCATGTATCAGATGGGCTCCCTGCTTCCCCGTATTAAATTTGCCAGCATGGTGTCAGTCTATTTCCCCATTCGTAAAAGTGTTTCCGGACAAATAGGCAAGTTTTCTTTGCCTCTCTCAGCAATAAATTATTTAATACTTCCCAGGTTACTGTCAGTAAATGGTGCACATTGAATCCCCCCTCCCCTAGAGCCACCTTTGTCTCTAACACCCTAAGTCTATGTTCGAGGTTTGTCCTACGTTCCCTAACTTTCTTTTTATGATAGGCTACATAGCTGATGATGGCCCCCCTCATAAATGCTTTTCCTGCATCCCAAAAGAGAGCTTTAGTTGGAGCCGTCTCTAAATTAGCTTGCACATATTGTTTCCATTGTTCCTGCATGTGCTCCTTAAATTCCTTATTTGCTAACAGATAGTTAGGGAACCTCCATTCTATGTGCATGCCTTCTTCTTCCCCCATTGTAATGACATTATGACCATGGCATGGTCAGAGATATGAATTGGACCCTGCCTAATACAGGCAAGTCGAAAATACCATTCCCTGGGGAGAAATAATCTAATCGTGATCAGGTTCGATGTGGGTGCAAAAATTAAAGTATACTCCCTAGCAGTGGGGTTGGCTGTACACCACCCATCGATAATATCTAGATCTGCCATTCCTGCTAGCCACTCCCGAACTGCTCCTTTAGGGGTGCCTTTACCATCCAAGTAATCTAACATCGGATTAAGCAGACAGTTCATATCTCCTCCCAGTATCAGATTCGGAAATTGTTCTGCCATTAACAGGGCCATAAGAGCTCTATAAAAGAGTGGATCATGGATAGTCGGAGGATATATGCTCCCAAATGTGATTTTTTTCCCCCTAATAGGGTCCCAACAACAAATACATAACGCCCAGCATCCGGATCCATTACTACCCCCTCCACCTGAAATGGCAACTTCTTGTGCAGGAGAACAGCCACCCCTCTCTTGTGTGAGGTAAAAGCTGCTGCATAGCATTCCCAACCCACCTCCTTTTTAGTTTGGTGTGTTCCTTATCCATAAGGTGCATCTTCTGGAGAAGAGCAACCTGAGTGTTTTGTCACTTCAAGGCAGTCAGGAGCATTCTGCCTTTAATAGGGGTGACTATTCCCCTGACATTCCAAGAAACTATAGTTAGGTGCTTTAAGCTAGCCATGGTACCAGAATGTAAGCTTTCCCTGACCAACAGTCTCCACAGTTTCCCCCAGGCCCTCCATCCCCTGGTCCCAGAATCCTTTCTGACTGGTTATACATTGGATCTTAGAACAACTATCAAACTGTGAAAAAAACACACAAACAGTAACTATATACAAACCCTCTTCCCCCAACCCTCCTCCCCCCTCTTCACCCCATTGTAACAGTAGCTGCAATAAGCAGAGATTTTACATACCCTCCCCATAATGAAAGTAAAATGCATCCCCGCTGCAAGTTACATTAGAAATTTAGAATTATAACTGCCATGCACTCCCCTTCAAAACCACCCAACACTCAGTTGAAAAAAAGAAAAACCAGGGCTGGCCCACCGCTGCAGCGGTTGGATTTCCGCTTGCGATGCCAGCGACCCGGGTTCGGGAATGAGCCTGGGAGCTGGAGGGCTGGCCGGGAGGAGAGGACTTGAGCGTCCTAAGGACTGCTCGTCCTCTCCGGGGGGAGGGGGGGTACCAGAGCTCGGCTCTTGTCTGGCCCCGGGTGGAGACCCAAGGTACAGCAAGCCTGATGCTCCAACAGAGGGGGCGACGTGCCAGACGTCGGCACTTCGGCGCCTTGACGTCCAGGGACCTGGCACATCAAGAACATCAGGAAAAAAACCTTCAGCCTCCCAGTAGACGGAGCACCAGGCCCCGACCTTCAATGCCCCTACCTGCCCAGAGACAGCGTGCCGACGAAACACAGAGAAGCATCCTGGTGCAAGGGCTCCCACCCCGTACCTGCCTGGGGGGTATAGCTATGGCTCCATGGGTGATGGACTGCACCGGCCACCAGGTAGGTGTGCGAGGGCTGATAAGGCCGTAGGAGTCTCCCGAAGAGGGGAGAGCTGCGAGGGGGGGGGAATAAAGAGAAAGTAAAAAAAAAAAAAAAAGTAAAAGAGAGTACACTTAATCCCATACAATTTGCAATTGTCATTTAGCCCTGCATGACTTGATCCAAACAAGGTGTTCAACTGAACAGCACAGTGGGTCCATGATATTTCACTTGTGGGCCAGGACAGGGTATGCCCGAGCGGAGGGCGCACAGCGCGAATCAAAAAAAATGCTGTGTCCCCCTTCCCCCAAGCCACCTCCCCCACCCCTGGCTTCTTCCTCATAGATCAATTCTCCCCCTTCACCAAGTAGATGGAGGGAACCATCTAATAAAACACAATGTCCCTCCTTGGAAAACAATGTACCCTCAGTCTTGAGGCAGTATCCGAGACCTCTGGGATTCTTCCATTCCATGTCCCTCATACTAAGATGTCGGTAAGGAGGTATAAGAAAGAAAAGGAAGGGGAAAGTGTGACATCTCCCCTGTAACACAGGCCCGGGTCTCAGGACCAATAACAATCCCCAGTTCCTTAGTAAGGGCTGCTGCTTCATCTCTCCGCTCGTGCTCCCCACTCCAGCCTTCCAAGCCTGGCGTCGATGATAAACTGCATAACCAGCCAGCCTACTATGCAGGTCTGATGTATCTCTGGCAATCAATCCCACTGTATAGATGTTTGGTATCCAACCTTACTAACAATAACCTTTGATTTAATGATCAGGCCATCCCTGAGTAGACTATCAAAAATGAAACAGTCACAGTACCTCCATAAAATAGAGATTCCATTGTCCACATGGCGCAAATGGTCAGGCCAGGTACACCAAAATTCTAACAAGACAGAGTCCCAGAGAATGATCATCCCATTTTCTTTTTAAGATCGCGGGTAAACACCTCCACTTTCGATGCCTCCCAGAAAGAGTACACGGCCCCTTCGTGTTTGATTTTAAGGGTCGCCAGGTACAGCATGTAACACACTACCTTAGCCTCTCGCAGCTGTGTCATCACAGGATTGAAGGCCTGACGGCATTTCAGTAACCGGGCAGAGTAGTCCTGAGAGAAGTATAGATGGTGACCTTCGTATTGGAGCCCAGGATTCTCCTGATAGGCCTTCAAAATAACTTCTCTATCGGGGTAGTTATGGAACCTCATAATTATTTGTCTTAGAGGTTAATTTGGTCCCGGTCTGGGCATAACTGCCCTATAAGCCCTCTCCAATTTGAAACGTACATTTTTAGGGGCTAGGCCAAGTAGCTGTGGCAGAGTTTTAGCGCAGAAATCAAGCACATTTGGCCCTTCCATTCCTCCTGGTAGCCCACGTAGCCACAAGTTCAGACGATGCTGATAATTCTCCTGATAATCAAAATGTTCCTTAAATTCCTCCAGTTCTCGTTGAAGGGCTATAATGTGTTCATGCTGGGGAGAGGTAATGTCCTCGATGTCTGAAATCCGTTGTTCAGCCTCATGCAACATGGTGGCATGGGTGGCATGCAAATCCATAAGTTATTGCAATTTACAGTCAAAGTTAGTCACTAAATAGGTGACCTTGAACTCCAGTGCGGCCAGGACCAGCTGAGTTACCTCCCAGCCTAATGCGCTGACCTCTGCTGCAGAGAGAGAGAGAGATATGGCCTGCATTTTCCACTTGAGACACCGATGGTTGGCCTTTCAGGTTTTTCGCCACTGTGCGAGAGCTCTTCGCCACAGTGGAAACCATGTATTCATCCATCTTCAGTTCCTCTACAGTTTCCTCAACTTTTGGTGGTATTTGTTTTATTTAAAAAATGCAGTTTTATTGTTTACTTGCAGCGGTTTAGAGAGCAAGGGAAAAATGCGTCTTTAGTTTAGTCGGCTTATTAATGCCCCTCTCGATAACTTTTTTTAATAAATATTTTTACCTACATTTTTCTTTTGAGGTCTTATCTAGCACTACTTTGAAGGGTACTTTGGGTGTCAAGATTCAGATCCCTGCCCACCCCGAAATGGGTGTTTGCAGAGAATGCTGTGTGCCACCAACACCCATGCGAAGGGTGAATTTGAATGTTGACACCCACAATGCCCATCAAAGTGGTGATAAAAAAAAGTCCCCGACAGAAAAAAGTAGGTAAAAATAAAAAAAAATAAAAAAAAAAAAGTTATCAACTATAGGGAAAAAAAATTGTAATCAATGGGAAATATGACCTCATTCATTTCAGCATTTTATTTTTAATTTTATTATGTTTGCTTGAGCGCATGTGCAAGAAACATTTTGTGGCAGCTTGCTGGAGTAGCGGGTAGTAGAGGTGCAGCAGTGTTGTGGCCAATGCCAACAGTACTTTTTGGGTCTGATCTCTGTGGTGCCAATGGAGGAGCACGCTGTTGATGACAGCAGTTTTGAAGTGTGCCACCAACCTGAAAGAAATTTGTCGCTGCAATCAAGGAGTGCCCTGTCATTGGAGAATCAGCTGTTTTTTCCTGAACAGTCTGATTTTGGGGCAGTATCTGCTTGCAGCAACAAACAGCAGCTTGCCTTGTCTGGTGTTACATTTCAATAAACATGGTGTCGGCTGTCGCCGTCCGCCTCTCACAGGCCCCATGAAAGCCGATGGGGGTGCCCAATCCCCCTGTCAGCATGCCGTCCTCCCCAGTTCATTTGCTGAAGGGGGAGCCCAATCCTCATCGGCATAATGTTCCCCCATTCGTTGTGTGCCAAGGGGGGTGTCCAATCCCCCTCGGCTCATATGCACCCCCCAAAAACACATTCTGTGTGCCGAGGGGGTGGCCAATCCCCTCCAGACCCCCCTTACAAACACCCGGGTGGCATGCTGGGAGCCCATCACAGCATGCCCATTGTCCCTGTAAGTAGAAAAACTGTCTCGCAACTTTTTTTTTTTAAATCTGTGAAAACAGAAAACTGTCCCTCATTGTGTCCGTTGCCCTCCCCCAACCCTCTGTGCACCACACCTCCCAACCCCCCCTCACCCCATACTTACCTGCGAAGCCCGGCATAACGATCTTCAGTGGAGCGGGAACATGTCTGCACTCTTCAAAGCCGACTGCGAACTGAAGAAATGCCGGTAAGCTGTATAATGATATAAATGTTTTTTTTTTCAACTTAAGTGGATATCTCGGCCATTTTTTGTGAATTTTGGCACTACATTTTCAACATGGGGCTCTTGGGACCCCACATCATGAATTCGGTCACTGTCATCTGGTTATTTGGTCCCAAAAGGTGATTTCGTGGTCACTGCGCGGAATTACCTTTTGGAACCGATTAATCAAATGACACTGTCACGGTTCATGAGGTGAGCTCCCAAAAAGCCTATGTTACAAATTTGGTGAAAACCTTCCAAAAAATGACTGTGTTACGAGCGTGCATTGTGCAGTTTACACTCACACTCGTAACGTCGAGAATTCATAATATTTTCACTCCAGGTTTTCAACATTGGCATTTTTTTACACCTCCTTATGAACAGTACAGCTGTCATTTTTCATATCCCGGCCGAATTGTGTTTTCACACATCCGGCATACAATAGCGCGGTCGCTGTCGGAAATCAGTGTTTGGGACAGATTAAGAAAATCACAGTGATACTGTTCATGAGCGGAGGTCCCAAAATGCCTATGTTGAAAATTTGTTGACAAAAGTCCACAAAATCTGGGTCATCCCTGAAAAAGGGACCCTCGGGGCCCAGTGGGCTTACCCGGTTAGCAAAATTTAATAAATAAATAAATAAATAAAAGGACTGTGTTACGAGCATGCATTGCGCATTTTCCACGCACACTCATAACTTCAAGAATTTGTAATATCTGCACTTCAGATTTTCAACATTATCATGTTTGCACACCTCCTTATGAACAGTACAGCTGTCATTTCACAGTGACACTGTTCATGAATGGAGGTCCCAAAATGCCTATGTTGAAAATTTGGTGACAAAAGTCCACAAAGTCCGGGTTGCCCCTGAAAAAGGGACCCTCGGGGCCCAGTGGGCTTACCTAGTTAACAAAATTTAATAAATAAATAAATACATTTTTTGTGCACCCCCTTATGAACAGTACAGCTGTCATTTTTCACATCCTGCCCGAAATGTGTTTTCACACATCTGGCGAACAATGGCGTGGTCGCTGTGGGAAATCAATGTTCAGGACAGATTAAGAAAATCATAGTGACACCGTTCATGAGCAGAAGTCACAAAATGCCTATGTTGAAAATTTGGTAAAATAATTCCATGAAATGACTGTGTTACAAGCGTACGTTGCGCAGTTTCCACGTATGCTCGTAAGTTTGAGAATTTGTAATATTTTCACTCCAGATTTTCAACATTGCCATCTCTTCACACCTCCCTATGAATGGTACAGCTGTCATTTTTCACATTCTGCCCAAACTGTGCTTTCGCACATCTGGCACAGAATGGCGCAGTCGCTGTGGGAAATCAACGTTCGGGACAGATTAACAAAATCACAGTGCCACTGTTCATAACCAGAGGTCCCAAATGCTTTCATGAGGTGGGGGTGACAAAAAGGCCATGTTGAAAATTTGTAGTGCAAATGCCAACAAACACCCGGGGCATTAGGGTTTCTAATCATAACGTCCCACCCTGTACAGACTGACAGGCGTCAGAGGTGCGCCTTTGGATTGGCAGCTGTAATGCTCATGCCAATCCACTCCCACCCCACCCTGCAGCCAGTGACAGGCATCGAGGTGTGCCTTGGACACTTCGGCCCCAGAGTTCACCCCATTCTCCTATACTGCACCCGTTTCAGGGTATGCCTTTATGGAATGGGGAGACTGTAAAGCTGAACACCCCAAGGCACACCTCAATACTTGTCAGTGTCTGCAGGATACGGTGAGGTGAAATGGCATGAGTGTTATGGGTGATGACCCAAAGACACACCCCAATGCCTGTTCATCTCTGCAGGGTGGAAGTGGGGTTGGCGTGAGTTCAGTACTTCACTGCCATTCTTATTCTGCATCTGTCTAACTCCTGCACTTCCAATGCTAATACCACCAAGCAAAAATTTGACATTGACAAATGTTTGTTTATTACTATTACTGGTGGTAGTATAAAGTAGTGGTTAAGGGCACTGAGCTGCAAACCTGAATACCTGGGTCTGAATCACATCAGCCCCCACTTGCATATCGTGTGACCCGTGACCCGTGACCCTGGAAACAAGCTCTGGCTTAGTGTTCCTTTCCTGGTTAAACAATTTCCCCCCTTCCCTTCCTAAATAAATTGAAAAAAAAAATTACTGGAATGCATGGTCCCCATAAAATGAATGGGTCTCTTTAATTTACTGCGATCTGCCACCTGGGTTATTTGGACATGGGACAGGGTGTGGGAGGTCAGTTGCAACTGGATGGTAGTCATACTAGGATATGCTGCAATGTGTGTGTGTGTGTTGGGGGGGAGGTACCACTGAATGGCAGTGCAACTGGGCCTGCTGTGGGAATTATCAGTGGACTTCATGCATCGTCTACGGGGGTACCAGTGGATGACAGAGATTTTGTAGGATTTGGGTGGTACCACTGGATGACCCGGGCAGGATATTGTTGGGGGGGGGGTGACTGGGATGAGGTGGAGGGTGTGGGAATTGGAGTGTAACTGAATGTCAGGCATATGAGATATAGTGCATGGTGTGGTAGTGCAGTATCACTGCATGAAAGGGAGATGGGGCAGGGTGTGAAAGGGGTATAACTGTATGACTTGTACATGGGGCTATGTTTAGGGGGGGGGTTATCACTGGGTGACAGGGAGATGGAGAATGGTATAGCGATATCACAGGATCACTGCAATGTGAGGCAGGGTGTGGGGTGTTACTGCTGGATGATGGTTGGAAAAGGCAGGGTGTTGGGAAGGGAATCCACTATATGTTAGGGAGATGTGGCAGGGTGTGTATGTGTGTGGATGGGTAGCAGAGAAGACATGGAAGGGGTCATAGTGGTGGTGGTGGAGGTATCACCTGATGTCTGCACCGTGGGACAGGAGTTTGGGGGAGGGTACCGCTGGATGACTAAGACATGGTGTGTGTGTGTGTGTGTGTGTGGTGTCCCTGAATGACAGAGAGGTTGGACAGGGTATAGGTGGTATCATTGGATGACATATAGGATACTGTATGGGATACCATACATAACAAGGCTATTTTTCCCGAGTGACCATGATGACATTTATGACCTTGTGAGTGAAGCTCATGTGGTCTCTCAGTCATTATGGTAACCATGAGTGGGAAGATTAGCCTTCTTGTGTATGGTTTCCCAGACACTGTTCTATATAGTGTATGGTGAACTGCAGTCACTGGAGCCATCATTTATACCACCCAAAAATTCAGAATAACTCACTTTTCTTTTAGTTTTGAGTCCGCTCCGCTGTCCGCACTTGAACCACAACCACCTGCTGGTCAGCATGTGCCTGCGACTCTCCACCAGCCACTCACTAATGACAAGTGCTGATGGGGTTATTTGTATTATGACGTTATTAGCAACGCAGAATGAAAAGTTGTTATGCATCAGTAAGGCCATAACTACTGTAACAGAATGACTTTCTACAGTGTGATTTCCATATACAATCACATTCCACCATAACTTATAGTAATATCAGGCGTGGTATTTGTGTGTGTGTAGGTAAAACTGGAAGCCAGTGAAATAGGAAGGTTGTGGAGGTGGGATACCATTATATTACAGAGAGGTGGGCAAGGCTTGTGTGGGGGTGGGGAATACCACTGGTGACAACAAAATGGGGCAGGGTGTGGGGGGTATCAGTGGATGACCAGAGCATGGGGCAGGTTGTTGAGGGGTACCTCTGGATGACTGGGACATGGGGCATGGTGTGTGTGCCAGCACTGAATGACAGGGAAATGAGACAGGGTGTGGGCTATATCGCTGGATGAGTGGGTCTGAGGCAGGGTGTGTTGGGTTTTACCACTGGGAAATAGTGCAGTGTGTGTAAGTTGGGGGATCACTGGATGGTAGTTATATGGGGCAGGGTTTTGGGGGTATCACTTGATGACAGTGACATGGAGCAGAGTGATGTAACTGAGTATGAGAAATATCACAGAACTACTGATACATGGGGCATGACATGGCCGGGTACCACAGGATGACTGGGAGATGGGACACAGTGTTGCAGGTGTGATGTAAATAGATGACAGGCACACTCGGATATATTGCAAGGTGTGGGTGGGTGGTATCACTCTGTGACAGGAAGAAGGGGCAGTGTGTGAGTTATTAGGAGGGTCTCTTTAAAGGAGAGCTACTGGCAATGGAGCAGCCCCGACCGTTGCACAGATCGGGGCTTCACCACTCTGGTCCCCCCCTGCAGTTATCGTAAAGGAGGCAGTATAGCACAGTGTTTTAAGGCTGTGAGCTGCAAACCTGGAGACCTGGGTTTGAATCCCACAGCCCCATTTGCATACTGTGTGACCTTGAGCAGGTCACTTTACTTCCTTGTACTCCCAGGTCGCGCCTGTAAATAAGCTTTCAGCTTAGTGTGTCTCTCTCAGTAAAAAAAAAATAAATGAAGTAAAATAAATCACTGAAATATTTACATTTCATCGTCAGAAACAAGACAATGGTAGTCTATTTAAATATGGTGTCCCAGAATTACAACAATCTCACTGGAAACATCACGAGATCATGATGTATCATTACCCCAGCATTAATACAGTCACTGTGTACAGAAAAATAACTGGGTCTGTATCTTCAATACCCCATGCTATTTTCAAAGAATTTGACTAAATCCCATGGGTAGGGCAGGCATACCCATGGGATTTAATCAAATTCTGTGAAAATAGCACCGGGTATTGAAGATACAAACCCGGTTATGTTTCTGTATATAGGGACTGTAATGATACATTACAATCTTGTGACATTTCTAGCGAGATTGCGGTGGTTCTGGGGCACCATATTTAAAAATGTTGGAGCCACCAGGGGATTGTCAGGATTTTACGAGTGATGAGGTAATTAAAGCAGTGATTTATTACGCTGACTGCAGGGGGGACCGGAGCGGTGAAGTTCTGATCTGTGCAGCTGTCAGGGCTTCTCCGTTGCCAGTAAAACTCATTTAATCTGGGTGGCAACCATAACTCAAGAGGGCACAGTCTTTAGCTGGAATGTGAGTGATTTAGGAGGGAGGTCAGGAAGCATTTATTCACATAGAGGGTGCTGGACACTCAAATTACATAGAGATGGGACAAGGTGTGAGAGTATCACTAAATGACATGGGGAATGGGGGCATGCCATGTGGAGGAGATAACACTGGATGGGTGCAGGAATGGGCTACAACTAGATGACAGATGGGGCACCGGGTGGTGGGGGTAACATGGGATAACTGGGACATGGGGCAGCATGTGTAAGGGTTGTGGACCTCTGGATGACGGTGACATGGGACATGGTGTGGGAGGTATCACTAGATGACAGGGAAATGGGTCAGGGTTCATGTGTATGGGTTACCACTAGATGAGCAGGGCATGGGGAACTATGTGTTAGTAACACAAGGAGGCACAGTCATAAGCTGGAGGGTGTGATGTTTAGGAGGGAGGTCTGGAAGCATTTATTCACAGAGAAGGTTGTGGGTACTTGAATTACGTACAGATGGGACAGGATGTGGCAGTATCACTGAATAACATGGAGATTGGGGCATGCCGTGTGGTGGAGATAACACTGGATGGGTGCAGGAATGGGATACAACTAGATGATAGAGATGAGGCAGAGTGTGGTGGGGGTAACATGGGATAACTGGGACATGGGGCAGCATGTGGAAGTGTTGTGGACCTCCGGATGACAGTGACATTGGACCTGGTGTGGGAGGTATCACTAGATGACAGGGAGATGGGGCAGGGTGTGTGTATGTAGGGGGTACCACTGGATGAGCAGGACATGGGGCAGTATGTGTTAGTGGGGGGACTGCTGGATGACAGTGACATTGGGCAAGGGGTTTGGGTGGTATAACTTGATGACTGGCAGATGTGGATTGGTGGAATGGGTACAGTACCACTGAATCACAGAGTGATGCAACTGAGTACGAGCTGTAGCACAGAATTACCAGGACATGGGGCATTATAAGGAGGGGGTACCCCAAGATGATTGAGAGATGGGGCACAGTATCATAGATGTGATGTAAATGGATGACAGGCATATTAGGATATTTTGCAAGGGGTGGGTGTTATCACTTTGTGACCAGGAGAAGAAGCACTGTGTGGATAACAGCAACATTGGACCTGGTGTGGTTGGTATCACTAGATGACAAGGAAATGTGTCAGACACTTCCATCAAAGTCTATGTTTCTATGTTCATCCTTGATTAGATGTGCTTGATTGATACTGTGTTGCTGGTGGGGATAAAATGGCATGGAATGGATTAGCAATGATTCTAAATATCAGTGATAAAGTGACTTGAAATGTGTTAATAAGTAAAGCTAAGGACAGAATGATCTGACTGATGTGTCAATATACTCCAACAGTTTTTCTTTGTACTTTGTATCTCTCCTAGTAAGAATACATGGGATTAACATAAATGTATTCTGGGTTTAGGGAAGAAGGAATAAACAAAAATTCAACTAGGGTCTGTTTGCAAATTTGAGCAGACTAGGTAGGCCATGGGGTCCTTATGTGCCGTCACTTTCAATGTTTCTGTGTAAATTGATCAGTTAGGTTAGATTTCCTAATGTTTTTTTTAATAATTTTTGTCCTGTCTAGGTTCTAGTTAATCAACACAAGTAGTAATGGTGTGGTACTTCAACAGTACTGTGGTTTGACACCTGCCTGTAAATCTAAAGTAGAGTTCAAATCTCAACAGGGTAAGTTAACTATATTTTATATTGTTTTATCAGTTGAAAAATAAATAATTTATTCAAAGGTCTTAGATTTTAGGAAGACAGATTTTGCTACAATGGTGAGTATCAAAGATGCCCTGGCAAAGAGGGAGATAGGACAGGGACTTGAGGAGCAATGGGAACACCTGAAGGGATCCATAGAGGAGGTGATGAACCAATGTACCGAGAAGGTAAACAAAGGTAAGAGAAAGAGGAAGCCACTATGGTTCTCGAGAGAGGTGACAGACAAGGTAAGGTCCAAAGGGAAAGTTTCAGGAAATATAAAAAGAATCAAATGTATGAAGACAGGGAGGGAGGTGTAGCTAAGCAATCTGAGGGTAGCGGGGAAGGCTGTAAGGAGCACATAGGTGCAGATTGAGGAGAGATTAGAACAGACAGTGAAGAAAGGGGACAAGACATTATTTGGTACATCACCGAAGAAGGAAATCCGTGGGTGGGTGGGTGGGGGTGGGATTGTAAGGGTTAGGGAATAAAGGGATTATTTTATTTATTGAAATGTTTCACCAGGAGGGCACACTGAACAACAAGTTGCTCGTCTCACAGTGCTACCTGGGGAAAGGGGTTGCATAGGGTTGTGAAGGATGGTCAGTTACAATAGTATGTGGGTAGTACAAACAATACAACATTGTAAGATTATGCAACAGTTGGAACACAAGGTATTGTACAATAAACAGTAGTGAAACATTGAGTAAATTATAATACATGTCCAAAATCATACAAAAGAACATATAAACATACAAAACAGTAATAACACAACAGAACCATTATAGTGCAAGAGTGTACCAGGAGCAGGCTTGAGGTAGTATGCAAGTGCTGTTGGAGTAAAAAGGATGGGGTTAGGTTCTGCACACAGGTGACCCAGAAGGGCAGGAGAAGAAGAGAGGGGGAGAGGCAAGAACTGAATATGAGGAGAAGGGGTAGCCATTTCCTGATTCCCCCTTCAGGATGTTGAGAACCCTGCTGGGGGCAGAGTAGGAAGGCAGAAACTGGGGATAGGTATTAAGGAGGGTTAAAGCAGAAACAGCTGAGGGAGAGGTAATTGTGTAGGGCAGAGGTAAGGGAGTAGTTGGAGGAGGAGGAGGAGTGTCATATTTCAGGGGGAGAGAATTCCAGATTTTAGGGAAGCGATGGGCGAAACCAGTCTGACTGATGAGGGTGGAGCGGCGAGGTACCATCAAAGTGCGGGCATCATTAGATCTGAGAGGGTGGGTGTGGGGAGGAGTAGTGGAGAGAGAGGATGAGAGACAGGAGGGAAGCACTCCAAACCAGAATTTGGAGGTTAGCTTGGCACAGTGTGAGATGCATCTGTGAGATAGTGGAAGGAAGGTTAGAGAGCGATAGAGTTCACAGTGGTGGGAGCAGGAAGGGGAGTTGAGAGCAAAGCAGCAGAAGAAGTTAAAGAGAGTGTCCAACTTGGTCAGGGAAGATTTGGGAGCAGCACCATAGACTATGTCACAGTAGTCAAAGATGGGAAGTATCATCTTCTGGACAATTTCACGCCTCGCAGTCAGCGGGATGCAACTATTATTCCGGTACAGAGCACCAAACTTGGGGCGCAGTTTCTTCAGGATAGCATTGATATGCACAGAGAAGTTGAGGTGCTCGTCTAGCCAAACCCTCAGATATCTAAATGAGGAGGTGTCCTCCAGGATGGTCCCATCAAGGGCGTGGAAGGTGGGTAGGGCCAGGAGCCTAGAGAGTCTCTGCCTGGTGCCAAAGGTCATTGAGACTGTCTTGGCATTTAGAAAAAGCTGGTGAGAAGCAAACCAGAGCTGAACTTGGTTGAAGTCATTCTGTAAGCTGGTTTCCACAGCAGCAGGGTTTTTGCCGGAACTGTGTAAGACAGTATTGTCAGCATACATGTGGATAGATGAGGATGAGCAGGCTGTGGGAAGATCATTAAGGAAAATGGAGAAGAATAAGGGACCAAGCACACAGCACTGAGGGACACCAGTGTTGATGGCGAGTGGAGGGGAGATGGAATCAAGGATTCTTACTTATTGGATCCTGCCAATGAAGTAGGAATTAAACCAGTTGGTGGCTGATGGAGCAAGGCCAGTTGAGAAGAGGGAATCAAGAAGAAGGGGATGGGAAACAGTGTTGAAAGCTTTGGCTAGGTCGACAAAGATGTCTGAGGTGATCAAGCCAGCGTCCATCCCTGAAAGGATGGAGTCAGTAAGTCTGAGGAGGGAGGTGGTTGATGAGTGGTTCTTCCAAAAACCAGATTGGAAGGGGGTGAAGAAGGAGGAATTGGAGAGGAAGGGTGATAGTTGAGAGAGAGAACTAAATGTTCTTGAAGTTTGGCAAGGGTAAGAAGGAGGAAAATGAGGTGACAGTTGCCAGGAATGGATGTGTCACCACCCTTGGGGAGAGGAAGGACTACAGCGTGTTTCCAGGATGAGGGTACTTGGCAGAAATAAAGGAGAGGTTAAGGATTAGGGAGATAGGATAAGCAATTGCAGGAGCAGAAAGGTAGAGAAGTTTAGGACCGAGCTCATCCGGTGAGGAGCCTTTAGAGGGGTTCAGGGATAGGAGGGTACTAAGAGCTTTGTCAGAGGAGGTAGTAGAAAAGGAAAAAGGGGAAGGGGTAGGCACTGGCTGTGGTGAAGGGCTGAAATTAGTAGGCGGCAAAGGGGAGAGGGAATTTAGAAGAGATGTGGTGCACAAGGTGTAGTAGGCATTAAATTCATTGGACACAGAGCCAGAGTCAGAAACTAGGGAGCTATTTATTTTGAGAACTGGAGGGGGATGAGGAGAGGGGGAGAGAACAGGGCATTAACTACCCTCCAGAATTTAGATGGAGAGTTAATATTAGTCAGGAATGAGGAGTTGAAATAATCCATCTTAGCCAGTCTAGTAGCTTTAGTACATGAATTGCGTAGCATTCTGTACTTGGCGTAGTCATTTGGATGTTTAGTAGATTTGTGTTTTCTCCAGGCCCGATCATGCTCCTGAAGCAAGCCATAGGTTCAGGGGTGATCCAGGGGAGGTGAAGCCCATGGACTCTGGTCCTTCTGAAATGAGCAAAGGCATTCCAGGTGGCAATGAATTTATCCTTAAGATAGTCAAGGGGCCTGGTCGACAGAAATGGCAATGGAGAGGGGGGCCCAGTTCGATGGAAGCAAGTGCAGAGGTGAGTGGTGTAAGGTCTATGGATTTAAAGGACCCAAGCTGTATGATTTTAGGGGGAGGTTTGGGGCAATGGACCTTATGTACAATGAAAATGGGGTTGTGATCACTAAAGGCATCAGGGAGGAGACCAGATTTAATGATGCTGTGCGGGTGGGTTGTGAGTGCCCAGTCGAGCAGGGTGTGGTATTGTGTTTTGGGATTAGGGCTTGTGGGCTCAAGTATAAGTTGAGTGAGGTTTAGAGCAGTGACGTCATTGCCTAGCTTGTTTAACTTGGGAGACAACCAATTTAAATTCACATCACCCATTATGAACAGTTCACCAGATTGTGAGAGGGAGGTAATATTGGCTAAGAGTTCAGTCATGACTGAGGGTTGAATGCTTGGGTGGCAATAGATGCCAGCCACAAAGATTGGGATTGAGAAAGGAAGGGTAATGCCGGTGACGAGGGCTTCATAAGTAGCTGGGATGGAGGGAGCTAGGGTGGTAGTAAACTGCAGTAACAGGATATACATGGCCACTCCCCCTCTGCGACCCGATTGATCTTGTCTGGAGCGGGAATACCCAGGGATAGCAATGGCATTGTCAGGGATGCTTTTTTTGAGCCATGTCTCGGTAACAATTAGGATGTAAGGGGTGTGTGAAATCATGAGAGTTTGTAGGAGGTCAATTTTAGGTAGCAGGCTGCAGATGTTCAGGTGGAGGATTATAATGAGGGAGAGCTGGAGAAGGCGGTAATACTGAATAAATACTTCTGTTCAGTATTCACTAAAGAGATGGCGGATCATGGAACACAGCTGGGTAACAAATATGAAGGGTGTGAAGGTAAATGCAAGTCCATTCACAGAGAGGAGAGAGTCCTGGAGAACCTCACAAAACCAAAGGTGGACACAGCAATGGGGCAGATGGGATACACCCGAAGATATTAAGGGAGCCGAGATGCGAATAAGTAGCACCTAAGGCAGCCATGTTCACCAAGTCACTCAGCACAGAAGTGGTTCTCGAGGACTGGAAGTGGGCACATGTTGTCCCTCTGCAAAAAGTGGCATTAGGGAAGAGGCTGAGAACTATAGGCTGGTAAACCTCACATCAGCAGTAGATAAGTTCATGGAGGCACTGCTTAAAGAGCAAATAGTGGCACACTTGGAATCCATTGGTGCTCAGGATCTTAGACAGCATGGATTCACAGCAGGAACGTCATGTCCGATGAATCAGATAGATTTGTTTGACTTGATGTAAAGGAAGGAAATCGAGGCGGGGGGAAGAATGATCATCACCTATCTTGATTTCAGATAGGCATTAAACACTGTCCCACACAAAAGGCTGGTTAACAAAATGGGTAGTCTTGGCATAGGGTACGAGGAAGAAAGGTACCTGGGATTAACATTTCAGATGACCTAAAGGTGCCTAAGCAGAGTACAAAGGAGGCAGGGAGGGATAGTGGCATGCTGGGGTGCATAGGCAGATGAATCACTAGCAGAAGGTGGTATGTGGTGATGCCATTGTATGAAACATTGGTGTGGCCTCATCTGGAGTACTGTGTGCAGTTCTGGAGGCTGCATCTTCATAAGGGCATAGACAGAGTGGAGGTGGTTTAGAGAAGGGTGATAGAGATGGTGCAGGGCTTGTACCAGAAAACATATGAGGAGTAGTTAAAGGACCTCAACATGTACTCGCTGGTGGAGAGGCAGGATCGGGGGGACATGACAGAAACATTTAAGTGCATTAAGGGACAAAACAAGGTGCAGGGGGAGTCATCTTCCAACATAGGTGGAGTACAGGAACAAAAGGGCATGATAGGAGATTGGAGGTTTGTCTTCATGGAAAGGGTGGTGGACACGTGGAATAACCTGCTACAGGAAGTGGTGGGAGCAAGTACAGTGGTGGGATTTAAACATGCCTGGGATAGGCATAAGGGAACCTTACAGTAGGGAAGGAGTGGTGAAAATCCATTGACTAGGTAGGGTCAGAGCCCACATACAAGTGAATTGGTTAATAGTGGGTGAGTTTCAACAGGAGGTCAGAGACTCTCTCAGATTAACTTAGAATACCCTTGAATCTTTAGGGTTCATAATTAGTTCTCAGAAGTCCCACTTTCAACCAGTTCAGCTACAGGAATTAATTGTGGCAGAAATGAATACACAAAAGGAAAGAGCCCTGCTTCCCCACGGCAGCGTGCACAACTGGCAGACCCTGACAAACTCTTTCATCCTGGTTGAGCCAAGAGCAGCCAGACACATTTTGAGGCTTTTAGGCCACATGGCTTCTACCACAGTTGTGGCTCTAGGTGCAAGATTTCAAGTGAGAGATATTTGGTATCACCGTCCTAAGAGCTACCTGGCCTCAGAAAAAGGACTCCATGTCAAAACTTATTCCAGTTACAAGGACTTTGCTCCAAGCCCTAAACTGGTGGAAGGACTTACAGAAATCTCATGGAAGGGGTTCCCTTTCAGCAAAGCGAACCATCCAGAGTTCTTACTATGGATGCCTCCCTCCATGGTTGGGGCGCACATCTGGCAGACAGTCCATAAGTGAAACACAGTCCCCCAAGGAGTCCACTTACCCTAGAAATACAAGAACATAGAAGTTTATGGCAAATAAGGTCCATCCAGTCTGCCCATTTTTTTTTGCCTTATGAATGTGCTATAGGCCTTTACTCTGTCAATGGCCTATTTATTCATACTCCTCTGTATTGCTCCCTTATGCCTATCCCATGCCTGTTTGAAGCCCTGCACTGTATTCATATCCACCACTTCCTGAGGTAGGCAGTTCCATGCATCTACCACCCTTTCTGTGAAAAATAACTTCCTCAAATTACCCCTTAATTGCAGCTATGTGCTGCATCAACAAATGGTGGGCACAAGGTCCACAAACCTCTGCACAGAGGCAATGTAGCTCTGGTCCCTGTCCTATTCCCTGGAAATTGAGCTATCAGCCATTCATCTGCCAGGCAAGGACAGCGTGCTGGCAGATGCTCTGAGCTGCATCAGTCAGGGCCACAACGAGTGGACCCAGAACAGACAAGTGCTGGCTGCAGTTTTGAGGATGTGGAGCACTCCAGAGATAGATCGCTTTGCCTTCAGCCTGAATCACCAGTTACCCCTGTACTACTGCAGACCTCCAACTCTAGGCACAGTACCAGTGGATGCCCTAAATCTGGACTGGACAGGGAAGTTGCTGTATGCCATCCCTCCTTTCCTTGAGGGAACACATGGGTCAACAGTGACCTACATGCAGCGGACAGATTGCACTTGAGTAGAGCTGGGCAGGGGGTCTTGAAGGGGAAACTAGAGGAATACATACCTCCTCAGGGGTTTTTAAACTAGGAAGGGGGGAGGCTAGTGTGCAGCTAGTGTGCAAAGTTGCCAGGTACGGGAGCTGAATGAGCTGACCCCCCATGACAGCAGTGTTTGTATCAAGATTGGGCTGCAAGGGAAGGGTCATGTACAGGGGGCACAGGGTAGGGAGAAGGTGAGTACTGGGTGGAGGGTGGTCTCCCTGAATGTGAGGAGCCTGGGTAACAAAGAAGCTGAACTACAGGCTCTCTTAAATATTGGGATGGTGGATGTTGCGGCCATCACAGCGGCATGGTCCAGCCAACACTAGGGTTGGGATCTGGCAATCCCTGGGTACAGGGTTCATTGGAAGGATGGGGATGGGGGGTGGGGAAAGGGAGTGTGGTGATTTATGTAAAGAATGGGATTAGATGTACAAGGGATGAGGGGGAGGACAGAGGCACTGTGGATGCAGTTCTTGGATTCATGGGGTAGGGAGGCTAGGGGTGGTGTATAGACCACTGTCGCAGTCCAAGGAGTTGGATATGGAGCTGATGTATCAGATTCTTTGGGTATGTAGTAAGGGATGTGTGGTGCTTGTGGGGGACCTCAGTCTACCTGGGGTGGATTGGGGAACCCAAGCCATTTCTAGTGCCAGGGGACCGATACTTCTGGATGAGTTCCAGGATAGCCATCTGGTGCAGATGGTTGGTGAGCCAACCTGGCTAGGTAATACATTGGACCTGGTATTTTCAAATGGGGAGATGGTGAGAGAGCTATGGGTGGAAGACCCACTAGATGAGAGTGACCACCTAATAGTGTGGTACACGCTCAGCATGAGCAGGGAAGATGAGGGGTCAGCAACAAGGGTAGTGGGCTTCAGACAGGCTGACTTTGGGAGGAAGAGGGAAATACTGAGAGGGCACCATGTGGGGATTAGGTCGGAGATGGATGCACAACAGAAGTGGGTTATCCTAAAGTCTGGACCTAGGGAGGCTACTGAAGCGTGCTCCAGGACTCTGAGCAATAAGACCAGGGTTAAGGTGCCATGCTGGAAGACCAGGAATGTGTTGGAGGGGGGTGAGGGTCAAGACAGCAGCTTTCAGGAGACTGAAAAGATTTGGGAGGGAGGAGGACAGGGAGATCTATGCGAGGAGGTCCAAGGAGGTAGGCAAGTCTCCTCAACAACTCAGAGACTCGCTCAGTCTGACAAGAAACACTCTAGAGTCAGGCTTCCTGATGAATTCAGAAGAGTCCCATTTTGAGCCATTTCAGCTGTTTTGAGTTCATAGGAGCAAAACCGGATACAATGTAAGGCAGAGCCTTTCTCCTTTTAGACAGGGCTCAGAATCCGCAGACCCTGGCACAGTCATTTACTCTCAGTCAGCCAAGGCCAGCCAGACACTTTCTCAGACTTCTAAGACACATGGCATCTTCCACAACGGCACTACCAGGTGTCAGATTCCAAATGAGGGACATACAGTACCACCTCAGAGCTCATTGGTTTCAAAAGAGGGACTTGCTCTTTGGCTTATCCCAGTGACCAGAGTCCACTTCCCTAACCTTCCCTAACAGTGGTTATGTGAGGTGTGGCTTCCAGTGCCTAAACCCTTAGTTAAACAGGGCTGGCTAAAACTTGGAAGGTTGATCACCATAAACTTACTCTCATTGTTGTAAAATGGTTTCTACATATTTTGTAGTATTGAATACTCTTAGTGTAAGCAGCTTGGAATTGATATGTTGTTCCATAACTGCTATGCATTTTTCAGATTGATTAATGGGTAAACACTTGGTAGAATGCAAGAAGGCATATAGGAAGAAGAGGAAATTAAGAAACCAAATAAAAAATAAAAATTTAAAAGCTATATAAGACAAAACTGAAACGTGTACTAATAATTTGAAAACATCAAACTGCTCTACCAACCTCAAAGAGTCATCACCTGAATCCTTCAGCACTGCACGCTCAATGTAAGTTTGTTTTTTTTCGTTATTTGATAGGGCTTTGTCTCTTTCAGTGTTTGACAACTGTCAGTACTGTCTCTGCTGCTACCCAACCGACTATTGGGTCATTTTTCCCACAGACCTGATCTTGTAAACAGAACTACCAAAATGCTATTTATGAGTTACCAGAAATGATTCTGTAGTGTCCGAACAACCCGCACCCTGGCAGAGAATGTGACAGACTGAAATAAATCATACCCAAGTGCATTTAATGTAGTGGCTATGTGAAGTGCTATTTCAGCAGGTGCATAACTCTACATTTCAAAAGATATCTTGTAACATGGCTAGGCAGTAGCCACCATTCTTATTGGACAACACATCTTAGGGTGACCATGGATTAATTCTCCATTAGGCCATGGTTGCCCTCCAGAGTGAGTGTATATCAGTACAATATCGGGAGAGTGCTCTAGAGATAATTTTTTTCCCATAAATGTAGCGCCGTGTCCCGGGGCAGGGATATCAGTGGCTTACCAGACATCATTGATTGGTTAGCTTGTAGCTGGAGTGGAAAATCAATAGACACGGTCTGACACAGTCAGCAGGACAAGCAGCAACTGTGGCAGGGCATGTCACAGATCTGGGAGATGAAGGCCACTCCCTTTACTGGTAGTCACTGTGGTACAATAAAAATAGGTCCAGGCAGTGGGAGATGGCCAGAGTGACCTGGGAGATCTCTCCAGCCAGGTGTAATATGTTTCTGGTGCACAAAGAGGATCCCCCTTCCCCGGTACTCACCATGTTACAATAAGAACAGGTCTCGGGGGTGATAGACTGTGAGATTTCCCTGGTGCAGCACAGCAGTCACAGTCCTACATTCAACTCACTGACAGATGTCCATGCAAGAAAGTCACTGTGGACATCAGCAGTGTTGTTCACTGGTCCCGCCTGTTGTTGTTTCAGTGTTCACACATTGTTCAGTGCTCACGCTTGCCAAGTTACAAGCAAATTAACCCTCTCGACAGCGTGGGCAGTTGTGAATTAATCCACACCTGGTGGTTGGAGTCACTGAGCCTGCCAGCTTGAGCCCCAGCCCCCTCCCCCCTCCAGGCATGGATTAATTCTTAAATTGACCCATGCTCTGTAGTGGGTTAATGCTTTCTTATGTTCAACCACCAAACCATGTTAATTCTTTATGTATAAAAAAATACATACATGACCATAAAGTTCTACAGGTGGGTTTGTGATGACAGTGCTAAGGTCTGCAATTTGTGGTTATACATCTGACAGCATTTTTCGGTGTTTAAAGACCTTATTGTTTTTTTCTTTAGTGAAGCATCATCAACATCCTTCAGCTGCAGTAATAAAGTATGAACACTGACTGAAATTTTTCATTCAGATCCGCTATTGAAACCTTTTCATAAATACCAGAAACTACAACAGAAACTAAAATTGATCAAAAACATGCCATTTTAACTGGTAATGCAGAATACAGTTTTTTTCATTTTCATTCTGTTATTCAAAGACAAGCATAGAGTAGCTCCCTTACAAGGTACATAGATTAATTTGATACATAAAGGTGCAAGAGTAAGAGTTCTTAGTATTCTGTGTAATGGTATATGTCCACAGTGGGTGATCTATTATCTCTTCACTATAATTATGTAAGTTATACTGCAAATGTTTTTAGTGTGTATAGTACTTTAAAAAATCATACATTTAATCATGCTTTTTCCTTATTTCTTCATTTGCCATTATACCAGTTTCCCACAATACATATATGAATCTGCAGTACAGGGAATACAGGGGTAGGTGAAGGCCATGTGGGTCACCCTAGTAGCTTGAAAGGGAGCAGCTGTTCACACTGGCATGATCTACAGACCTCCATCACAGGGGGAGGGAGGTTAGTTGGAAAAGGTTTTGATGGAAGCTATCCAAAAGAAGGCAAACAAGGAAGAAGGGGCATGTCATGCTTTGTTAAACTACCTGAGTAAAATGGTCAGACTAGGTGGGCCAAGTAATCCTTATCCCTATTGTAAAGATTCTATGTTCATCCTTGATTAGATGTGCTTGGTTGATAATGAGGTGCTGGTGGGGGTAAAATGGCATGGAATAGATTAGCACAAATTCTAAATAGCAGTGATAACGTGACTTGATTTATAAGTAAAACTGAGGACAGAATGTGCTGACTGTTGTGTTAATGTACTCCATTTATTTTTGTTTTACTTTGTAGCTCTTGTAGTCTGCCTGCTAAGAAAACCTGGAGTAGCTCACCTTTATCTGCTTCTGTAGCTTACTTATTTTGTATGCTGACTACCACTGCTGAGGTACAGGGTTCAAAACTGGTGAGTGTGTGTATATACAGTATATTTTTTCCTTTTTTGTTTTAATGTGTGTAACCCCCCTGCAAATGGGGGTTCCCAAAAGACTTCCAGGAGCTTGCTTGAATGCTTCAAGCCTGAATGGTGTTTGGCGTTTAAGCCATTTATCAGTGAGTGTTTTTAGAACCTCTGGTACTGTCTCTTTAAGAGCTGTCTGCTTGCAGACATAATTAGTTTGTATGGGGGACTGTGTGTTTCTTTGATTGAGTACCACTCAAGCTGCTGCCAATTCATTTCATTTTGCAGTCACTAGGAGTGCAAAGAGAACCTATCTGAAAGATGTAACTGTTTGCCAGAAATTATTTAGAGTAATAATGAAATTACAGTTTGTCTAACCTGCTTTCTTTGCAGTCAGAACTGTGTCTGCTAGTTCCCCATTCTAGTTTTGAACTGCTGAACTGGACCAATCAGTGTGGGGTAAGCTAGCTCTAAAATGGTGCCTTGGATGAATCAGAACTTGACTCATAATCTGAGCCAGCCACAAGAGGATTGTATGGGCAGTGACTCTGGGAGATATAGTTTAGACTTCAGTGCCTTTTGGACCAACAGCAGCAGTCTATTGTGAGTGACAGCCAATCCAGTCAAGAACTGGGAGGAACTCAAAGGAAGTGCCTGGTTTTGTCGGTTGGAGTTTCAGTTGAGCTTTGGCAGTGAAGAAGGAAGGAGCCCTGTGCTTTTTCAGTGTGCAGTTTTAGTCAAAAAACGTGTGTAAGGCCCAGAGTTCGGTCTGCAGCTTGTGTAACAGCTTGTTAGACTGAATCGTCCTGTGAAAAGAATCAAAGGATCTCTGAAGAGTAGAAACCAGGCTCACCCTGTAGAAGACTGGAGGAATTGCTGAAAATTGCACTCGGTCTGTCAGGAACTGAATCTGCTGTGTTCCTCCGGTATTGTGCAGTAATTGCGATCGGGATACAGATGCAGCCTGCCTGGTATAGTGCTTTCTTTATATGGATGTGTGAAGAGGTTTGTGTACCTCAAGTGAGCCCCTGCTGACATTGAAGGACCCTATCTTATTTGGAGGTCGTGAGTACTAATTCAGGGTCGCTTCCCTGTTGAATTGCCACATTAAATCCAAATGGAATTACTGTACTGCTGACTGTTTAATTCTCTCCTTTCTCTGTGTGAAAGGGCCCCTACCAGCTGCCACTGTTTGGACTAGCCACTAGGGCTTGGGTACCAGGGACAGTAACTGATAGGATAGGCCTGTGCACAGAGCCATAGGTAGATTATTAGAGTGATAAGCTAATTAACCTGATTTCCCTGTCCTTGTTATATCCCTAAATAAATCAGAGCTGCTTGTTTCAGCAAAGTTATACTGCCTGAGGTATTTGTCTATGTTAAAGTACTGTACTGTGATTGTTGCACTGTATCTCATTTCACAGGAGGTCCCAGTGCCGGAACCAGACCTGGGGTAAGTGTATACTGTGAAGGTAATTCTGATATATTGTGTGGGCCACTAGTGGGAAGAAAGGGGTTGCAGTGTCCCAGAGGGCTGTGACCAGTTAGTTTAACTATTGCAAACCCTGACCTCTGGGTGGAGGCACCCGCCATTGGATCCAGGCCCCCAACCTGTTAGTGGCAAATCAGGCAGGGTAGTAGCCCCGGGATAGCGCCATCTAGGGTTACATCTTGGAGGCACCGCTGGGATTGTGTGTCCTCTAGTGGCCATATTTACGAACCACTGTTAAGAAAAAATGGGTACCCGACAGAAGTGGCTGTGCACCGCTGGTGGAGTGGTGTACTGGGGAGGAGATCGACCCCCAAATGCTATGCTTATCCTGGACAACCCTGGTATCAATACGGACACTGTGCAGGGAGTACTTTCCAAGGTGGAAGGTTACAAACCCTGTGGTGGTGGGTCGGCATGCTAATCTGCTCACCCACACTTTCCTGGCCCTAGTAGAGTTTAAGGATCCCATAGATAGCTCCAAAGTGCCACAGACCATTACCCCAGAGGGAGCCCTCACTGCTTGGAGAGTGATAACTAAGGACAGTAAAGACCCGGGGGGGAATCAGCCCCCACCACTATCTGAAACTTTTGAGGAGAAATTTGCTGAATGGTTGCTGGGAGAGGGGAAAACTGTGGAGGACTTGAAGAAACTATTCTTGCCACCTGGGGGTGTTCCTCCCCCAACACCCTCTCCTGCTCCAGTGCCCGTAATGGTGGCTGAACCAATGCAGACTCCTATTTCTGCATCTGCCATTAGTCACGACTCTTACCGAAGGTTGAGGATCTTCTGGCACCCCCACCCCCAGGGAGGATGACTGGGAGACCTGGATAGACTATGTTGCCCCCCAAGTGCTAGAATGGCAATGCTCGGAAGGCGAAAAGCGAAAGAGGGTTAGTGAGAGCCTCCGAGGTCCTGCCCTGGCTACCATCCATGCTAAACGGGCCAGTAACCCTGAAGCGACTGCACAGGCCTATCTTGAGGCCTTGGAGAATGTGTATGGGAGCCCAGATTCTGATGAGGACCTATGGTGGAGAGTAAGAAATGCACAACAGTACCAAGGGGAGTTGTTGTCTGTGTATGTCTCTCGGCTGGAAAAATTGTTACAAGAATGCCTCAGAAAGGGTAGTTTGCCAGCGATTGAACTGGACCGAACCAGACTGGACAGAATCCTTAAGTCTGCCCCCTTCTCAGAACTGCTGTTGCTTCAGTTACGCCTGGCAAATCGACTGGAATCCCCACCCTCCTATGATGAGTTAATGAGAGAAATTGAGGAGTTGAGAAAAGCGACCTCGGGAGGTACCTGCACCAACAGCTGTGGCTACGACCCGAAGTGACTGAGGGTGACCACCATCAAGAAGTCAGGGGCAGAGGTTGACAGTCAATGAGTGCTCTGACAAGGAAAAGATATGCCACAATGGGGCGAACTGTTGAGAGAGATCCGGGAATTCAAAAACAGTCCCTTTATGAAGGCCACGCCTGCAATCTGGCCCTGACCTATATCCGACTGCATCTGCTATGGGGGTGGGGTACCCACCATGTATCTCCTGCTGATAACAGCTCCAAACTCAATTCCTTGACCATGGAAGTGGAGAAACTGACGAGATGTCTCCAAATGCTTATCACGCCGCAGACAGAGATGGCACCCAGGTTTCCAGTTAGTAATACCCCGCCTGGCTCCCAGTGTGGCGCCCGCCAGCTCAAACTCCAGAAAGTATGTTTTGCTATAATTGTGGGAAAGATGGGCACATGAAAGGGAATGCCAGTCCCCAAAAGACACTGACAAAGTTGCATATAGGCTACAAGGAGAGCTGCGAGAAGAAATCAGTGGTTAAGAGGTGCACGACATGATCCCAGTGAGGGCACCAAAAATGCTAATTCACGTCCTTTGTGGCAAGGTCAGTTGCCCAGGCCCCCACTACCGCTCTCCAGACTGGTCCAGAATAGTGGGTCCCTCCATGGAGACCACTGTAAAGGTGAATGGAGTGTCTACAAGAGCTGTATTAGACAGTGGCTCCTAAGTGACAATTATGTTCCAAGATTGGTATCAGAAGCATTTGTCAGACGCACTTACAACCATTAGAAGGACTGCATGTATGGGGGTTAAGTGAGAAGGCCTCCCCTATTCCGGTATATCCGAATTTGGCTGTCTTTCCCCACCTCCGTGGCTGGAGTGGCCGAACAAGTAGAGACCCTAGCCTTAGTGTGTCCCCCACTGGACTGTATGATGGTGTCCCTTTGTTGATTGGAACAAATGCTCATATGTTCGGAAGGCTGGCACAGTTGTGTTATGAAAACAGGGTCAAAGACTAGTAGAGCTTTAAGAGTTCCGGCTTTAATTAAGAAGGCCTATGAGGCACAGAGAGATGCTGAAAAACAGAACCAGAGGAACCGGTCGGAATTGTATGGAAGAAGGATCCTGAGTCTCTGATCCTGCGCCAAATGCCCAGTGTACCTTACAGGAGAGGTCCGTATCAGAAAGGATGTTAAGAATAAAATATTAATGTTGGATGCACCAGGCGATGGAAAATTGCCAGAGGGACTGCTGGTCAAGTTTAGTATTTTGCCCGCTAGAGCCCATGCTTATGCCAGAAGGGTAATGGTCCAAGTTCATAATGTGTCTGAAAGAGACATTCGAGTAAACAGAGGTTGCATCCTGGCTAATGTGCATTGTGCAGACACTGCAGTGCTACCCAGCAGCAAGAGTTCAAGGAAGAATGACAGAGTAACGCCTGACTTGTTTGATTTCGGGACTCCCGCTGCCAGCTGAATGGAAAGTGAGGATCAGTGAGAAGCTTGCCCAGAGAGACCAGGTGTTTTCTTTAAAGGAATGGGATGTAGGATGCGTGCAAGGAGCTGAGCACAATATCCGCTGCATGACGAAGACCATTTCGTGAGAGGTCTCGACGCCTGGCACCTGCTGACATAGATGATGTGAGACGGCATCTGCAAGAGATGTTAGCTGCTGGTGTAATACAAGAATCCAGAAGCCCTTATGCTTCCCCATTGTGGTAGTGAGGAAAAGAATGGAACAGTAAGGATGTGTTGGATTATCGCACCTTAAACCGCGGACTATCCCGATCAGTACACAATGCCCGCATTCAGGATGCTTTGACTGCCTAAACGGGAGCAAGTGGTTCTCTGTGCTGGATCTCCGCAGTGGGTACTACCAGATCCCGATGGCCCCAGAGGACCGTGAGAAGACGGCCTTTATCTGTCCGCTTGGCTTATGAATTCATGAGGATGCCTCAAGGATTTCAGGTGCCCCAGCCACTTTTCAACGATTGATGGAGCGTGCAGTGGGGACATGAACTTACTAGAGTGCCTGGTATACCTAGATGATGTTATTGTGTTTGGCAGCTCACTGGAGGAACATGAGAGCAGATTATTTAAGGTATTGGACCGACTGGAGGACTTTGGCCTTAAACTGTCCATTGATAAGTGTCAATTCTTTCAAACATCAGTAAAGTATGTGGGACACATAGTATCCACCGAGGAATAGAGACCCACCCAAGTAAGGTTGAGGCCTTGACCACCTGGCCACAGCCCAAAAATCTAAAAGAACTGCAAAGATTCCTGGGATTCTGTGGTTATTATCGGCGCTTCATCAAGGACTATTCAAGAGTGATCCGCCTTTACTTAACCTTACTCAAGGGTATCCCCAACCCACAAAAATACCAAAAGTCAGCGTCCCTCAAGACTGAAAGAGTGTATTTTCATCCGAGTGAAGCATTTGGGGCCCGCTGGACTCCTGATTGTGAGACTGCTTTTCATGAGATCATATATCAACTTACCCATGCTCCAGTGTTGGCCTATGCCGATCCAAGAAAACCTTCCTGCACACTGATGCTAGCTTGCAAGGGTTGGGGGCTGTGTTGTACCAAGAGCACGAGAATGGCCTGAGACCAGTGGCCTTTGCCAGTAGAAGCCTGACCCTCCAAAAGAACTATCCTGTACATAAGTTAGAGTTCCTAGCTTTGAAGTGGGATATTGTTGACCAATTCCATGAGTACTTGTATGGGGCTAAAATACTAGTAAAAACTGACAATAATCCTTTGACCTATGTGCAGACCTCAGCTAAGTTGGATGCAACTGGCCATAGGTGGCTTTCTGCATTATCTACATATGACTATGCTCTCGAATACCGAGCAGGTCTGAACCACATAGATGCTGATGCTCTCTCCCGGAGGCCTGTTCCCCAGAATGATTGGGTCCGATTGGCAGAACCTGACATTCGGGCACTCTGCCGGAAGTTTGACAGGGAGGAACAAATGTCCACGGACGCAGTGGACTGCATGGTGGATTGCTTGGGAGCTCTGAGAATTGCATACCTGCTGCTTATTGCCACTTTTCTGCAATAGACATTGGTGCACTGCCTCAGCTGGACAATGACAGTATTCAGCGGGCTCAATCCCGCGATCCCATGATCAAAGCAGCTTTAGAAGCCCTCTATGCAGGAAAAGATTGTCCAAATTACGCCCACTGATTTGAGAACTGCACTGTTATACAAAGAAGGTCCTAAGTTGAAACTGATCAATAAACTGTTATACAGAGAAACAGTAGACAGAGGGGGACAAGTAGACAAACAACAACTAGTGCTGCCCACTGCTTTTCGAGACTCAGTACTGAGGTCCTTGCACAACCACATGGGGCACCTTGGTATAGACAGAACACTTGACTTGGTGAGATCCAGATTCTATTGGCCTAAGATGGGGGCTGATGTGGAGCAACACATTCGAACTTGTAGTCGCTGCTTACAGAGGAAAGCTTTGCCCCAGAGGGCTGCCCCCCTTGTTAACATCACCACCAGTGCACCCATGGAGCTGGTCTGTATTGATTTTCTGAGTTTGGAGTCAGATCAAAGAAATATCAGTAATGTGCTGGTGGTCACTGACCATTTCACAAGATATGCCCAAGCTTTCCCCACCAAAGACCAGAAAGCATCCACTGTGGCCAAAGTACTTGTAGAAAACTTTTTTGTTCACTATGGGGCTCCACAAAGAATCCATTCTGATCAAGGGAGATACTTTGAGAGTCATCTGATCAAAGAGATGCTTTCTCTGTGGGGAGTGCGAAAGTCCAGAACCACTCCTTACCACCCCAGGGGACCCACAGCCTGAACGTTTCAACCGCACTTTGCTAGATATGCTAGGCACCCTGCACCCAAAGGACAAGCCTAGATGGAGCCAACAAATTAGCACCCTGGTACATGCTTATAACTGCACCAAAGTGATGCCACTGGATTCTCCCCTACCGCCTGATGTTTGGAAGAGAAGCTCGACTACCAGTAGATGTGTGTTTGGGGTCTCTCTAATGGGGTTCAAGCTGACAACTATTTACAGTATGTGCAAAAGTTAAAGGCCCAGCTAACTCATGCGTACCAACTGGCTCAAACCATGGCTGCCAAAGAAATCTGGCCAACAAAGAAAGGTATGATAAAAAGGTGAAAGACAGGAACTCCAGGAGGGAGATCGGTATTGCTAAGAAATCTGGGACTGCATGGCAAGCACAAGATTGCTGACAGATGGCACCATCTCCTCACATTGTAGTGGGCAAACTAGATGATCTGCCGTGTACAAAGTAAGGCCTGAGAATAATTCAAAAGATGTAAAAACAATGCATAGAAATCATTTACTGCCCATTGGACAAATCTTATTGAGTCTGAGCCCCAAAAGATGCCCTCTGGACCAGTGACTAGAGCTGCTGCTAAGAAAAGATCAAGAAAGTCTGCACCTACAGAAGCAAAGTTAAAGTGTTCCCCTCCACAAGTCCCAGTTGAGCATGACTGTCAGTCCATATCGGAAGAAAGTGAGAGTGACTTTGAATACTATCCTTCTTACGAACTGAGTCAATTGTTTCGGGGCAATCCCCTAGTCAATACTGGAGATGAAGCTGGGCCTTCTGGACTGTCTAAGCCCCCAGCTTCATCCCTGGAGCCAATGCTCCCAGAAAGTGAAGTGCAAAGCATCAGATCAGATGAAATGGAATCATTGTGCATGGTTGAACTGTTTGAGCTTTCAGGGAGGAAATGATAGATTGGGGCAGACTGGTGATACACCGAACAAGAAGAGTATTTTGAGTGCCCTGACAGTCCACTGCCAGTGTCCGAAAGCTCTCCATGCGAGCCAAATGTTGTGGACTCAGAAACTGTAACTCCTGGAGCTGAAAGTGCCCCAAGTTCTAGCCTCTACCCCATGGAGACTCCCCAGACAAGTGAGGACAATGCTGAAAATGAGGCTCAGAGTGCAGAGACTATAACAGTTCCCCTAGAAAGACTGGTCGAGCTGTAAAGCCTGTGGTGCACCTCAGTTATGATTCACTTGGGAGGCCTGTGGACTTGCCTCTCAATGTTGTCCATAAGGAGTGTATGTGTCCCTGAGCTCATTGCCCAAACTGAGCATCAGTGCTAACTCCAAGTTACTTGTGTTGCCCTCTCATATGGTGCCCTTGCCCCATCCAGCCCCAAGGTAACTGATAGGGAAGGGCCCTCTCTTCAGGTTTCATGTACAAGAGGTAATAACTTGAGTTATGGTACAATGTGTATGTAATACTGTGAAAGAGTGACGTACTGCAATGTTTCAGAAATGTGTTCTTGGTAAATGATATATTGACTGATGATTACATGTGCGAGCCTAATGCAAATGTATATGGTTGCAGTTGAAACTTATGGGTACTTGCTTGACGCGGACGCCAAGCTTTCCCAGGCCAGGAAGGGTGTAACCCCTGCAAATGGGGGTTCCCAAAAGACTTCCAGGAGCTTGCTTGAATGCTTCAAGCCTGAATGGTGTTTGCGTTCAAGCCATTTATCAGTGAGTGTTTTAGAACCTCTGGTACTGTCTCTTTAAGAGCTGTCTGCTTGCAGACATAATTAGTTTGTATGGGGACTGTGTGTTTTTTGATTGAGTACCACTCAAGCTGCTGCCAATTCATTTCATTTTTGCAGTCACTAGGAGTGCAAAGGGAACCTATCTGAAAGATGTAACTGTTTGCCAGAAATTATTTAGAGTAATAATGAAATTACAGTTTGTCTAACCTGCTTTCTTTGCAGTCAGAACTGTGTCTGCTAGTTCCCCATTCTAGTTTTGAACTGCTGAACTGGACCAATCAGTGTGGGGTAAGCTAGCTCTAAAATGGTGCCTTGGACGAATCAGAACTTGGACTCATAATCTGAGCCAGCCACAAGAGGATTGTATGGGCAGTGACTCTGGGAGATATAGTTTAGACTTCAGTGCCTTTTTGGACCAACAGCAGCAGTCTATTGTGAGTGACAGCCAATCCAGTCAAGAACTGGGAGGAACTCAAAGGAAGTGCCCGGTTTTGTCGGTTGGAGTTTCAGTTGAGCTTTGGCAGTGAAGAAGGAAGGAGCCCTGTGCTTTTTCAGTGCAGTTTTAGTCAAAAACGTGTAAGGCCCAGAGTTCCGGTCTGCAGCTTGTGTAACAGCTTGTTAGGACTGAATCCGTCCTGTGAAAAGAATCAAAGGATCTCTGAAGAGTAGAAACCAGGCTCACCCTGTAGAAGACTGGAGGAATTGCTGAAAATTGCACTCGGTCTGTCAGGAACTGAATCTGCTGTGTGTTCTCCGGTATTGTGCAGTAATTGCGATCGGGATACAGATGCAGCCTGCCTGGTATAGTGCTTTTATATGGATGTGTGAAGAGGTTTGTGTACCTCAAGTGAGCCCTGCTGACATTGAAGGACCCTATCTTATTTGGAGGTCGTGAGTACTAATTCAGGGTCGCTTCCTGTTGAATTGCCACATTAAATCCAAATGGAATTACTGTACTGCTGACTGTTTAATTCTCCTTTTCTCTGTGTGAAAGGGCCCCACCAGCTGCCACGGTTTGGACTAGCCACTAGGGCTTGGGTACCCAGGACAGTAACTGATAGGGATAGGCCTGTGCACAGAGCCATAGGTAGATTATTAGAGTGATAAGCTAATTAACCTGATTTCCCTGTCCTTGTTATATCCCCTAAATAAATCAGAGCTGCTTGTTTCAGCAAAGTTATACTGCCTGAGGTATTTGTCATGTTAAAGTACTGTACTGTGATTGTTGCACTGTATCTCATTTCACAGGAGGTCCCAGTGCCGGAACCAGACCTGGGGGTAAGTGTATACTGTGAAGGTAATTCTGATATATTGTGTGGGCCACTAGTGGGAAGAAAGGGGGGTTGCAGTGTCCCAGAGGGCTGTGACCAAGTTAGTTTAACTATTGCAAACCCTGACCTCTGGGTGGAGGCACCCGCCATTGGATCCAGGCCCCTCAACCTGTTAGTGGCAAATCAGGCAGGGGTAGTAGCCCCTGGGATAGCGCCATCTAGGGGTTACATGTGTACATTTAAACATGTTTTTTCCTTATTTCTTCATTTACTGTTATACCAGTTTCAGCATAAACAAGGTGCAGTGGAGAAACATCTTCAAATACAGGATTAGTGCAAGAACGAGGGGGCATGACATTAAATTGATAGGGGGTAGGTTAAGGGGAAATGTGAGAAAGTTTATCTTTTCAGAGAGGGTGGTGGATGCATGGAATGGTCTTCCACAGGAGGTAGTGGGAGCAGACACTGTGGTTGGATTTAAACATGCATGTGACTGGCATAGGGGAACCATAGAGGTAAAGCAAAGGGAGAATCAGAAGCCATAAACATGTACATGGCTTACGGGCAGACTGGATGGGCCTAGTGGTACTTATCTGCTAACGATTTTATGTTTCTATGAATGGATTAGCAATGATTCTTAAAAAGCTGGTGACATGTGTAGGAGAACTTTAGCAAAACATAATATTTAGGGGCTGGCCCAGTGGCGCTGAGGCACTGGATGCCACACATTGTGCCACACCGGTGACCCGAATTTGGGAATGAGCTTGAGTTGTCAGGGGTTGGCAGGGGAGGACTAGGATTGAGTGTCCGTAGACAGCTCTCCTAGTCCTGGGGAGGGTTTGGGGAGCCTCTGATGCACTGGTGACCCCTGGCAGAGGCTGGGGCTACTGTAGTGCACGGCAGCAGAAGCTCGTGGATTGGAGCAGCGGCGGACGTCTTCCAGGTACATGCGGAAGCACGCACATGCTAGGCAGGATGTCATTGCATGTCCGTGCTCTGGGGTGGAAAACCAAGAAAATACCCCCTTCCTTCAGGTAAGCGACGGCGAACATAGGCAGACCGACCAACTTCATGCCCAATGTTGGCTGACTCTCTGGTTCTCCTTGGGGTCTGGGGCCACTCCTTGAGCCAGGGGGAGTGCCCAGACCTCACGTACCCAATGTAGCTCCGGAGCAGTTCGGTTCGGGCAGGTGGTTGTGTACGGTGGCTGCAGATGGTACCCTGAGAGATGCCCCAAAAGGTAAGGGCTCATAAATAGAATCTACAAAAAACAAAACCAACAAAAAAAACATAATATTTAGGCACTGTCCAGCTTGTATTTCCCATTAGTTTTGTATTCTTCCTCCCCATTATTTAGCAGTGAGGTCATTTGCATGAAAACAGGAACTTTGCTCCTGAAGAGTTCATCTATTCCTGCTGCTTTCTCCCTACCTGAAGTCATAGAGCACTGATTGTGATATCACAGTTACTCCCATAGCAACAGATTGTGATGTCACAATAGAGGCTTATGACTTAAAGTTGGGAGTAAGCTACAGAGGCAGATACACTCTAAAAGAACTCTAAGGGATAACAATCATATATTCATACACATTTCTTTACTGTGGTAATAAATCATGGGATGGAGAAATATATAAAATATAAATGGAATGCAAGCAGAATTGTACATAATTATTATGTTTTTTCAAGTTTTTTTTGAGGCGTCAGTAGCTGTTTAATATCAGTGATAAAGTGACTTGAAATAAAAAATGGGCAAAGAAATACCTGTGTCCTGATTGGCTGAGACTTGGTTCTAGCCATTGCAGTAAGAGTGCCACCACTGGCTAAAACTAGTCCCTGCCAACCAGGGCAACTCATAGAATTCATAAGCCAGTTGAGCTCTGAAGAATGTTGAATTAATGTATTCCATGTTACCATTCTGTATGTGTGGGTTGGGATGGGGGGTCATTCTACTACTGGAATAATACAGAGCTTTGAATTCTTCTATTCCATGGTAAACAATTACACAATGTAGTGAGTGTGAAGAAAGACATATGACTGACAGGTGAAAAACATCCGTGGAAGGACTACTATAAATTATTTAGCAGCATTTTAGTATATTTTTGTGACTTTGAAAACTTTTAGAATGTTCTTTTTTTCAAAGTTGCCTATTGGCACACTTTATATAAGCAATAAAACGCGGCTGGGTGTTGATAGTACTGAGATACCCGCACACCCAGAGGCTGAAGGCACTCAACCTGTGGTCTCATGTCTAACTACTCCTCTGGGTGTGCGGGTATCTCAGTAGTACCAACACCCAGCTATGTCTTATTGCTTACATATGTTATAAGTAAAACTGAGGACAGAATGTGCTAACTGATGTGTCAATGTTTTTTTTTTTTTTTACTTTGTATCTCTTGTAGTTTTGTTTGAATACAACACAAATAAGATTTTTTTTTCTATCTGCATCTGTAGCTCATTTATTTTGTGTGCTAACTTCCAGAGCTGAGTTACAAGGTTCAAAACTGGTGAGTGTGTATATTTTTTTATTTGTTTTTAATATGTACAGTATTTAAAACAAAATCATACAACATCTAGTCAAGATTCTTCCTTATTTCTTTATTTGCTGTTATATCAGTTTCCCATAATATATCTATGTTCCACAGTACAGGCAATACAGGGTGGGGCAAAAGTATTGTGACTCAACTTAGTAGCTTGAAAGGGAGCAGCTATTTGCAATGGTGTTATCTATGGACCTCTTGCGCAGAGGTAGGGAGGTTAGTAGGATAAGGTTTTGGTGGAAGCCATCAAAAAGATGGCAAACTAGGAAGAAGTGGTAAATCATGCACTTGGGTTACAGAACCCTATGGACAGAGTACATGATGGATGGAGTGGTACTAACAGCCACCAATCAGAAAAGAGACCTGGGACAATCATATCTTGTGACCTAAAGGAGACCGGACAGGGTGAGAAGGTAGTGGGGAGAGCTAATGTGATGCTAGGAGGCATAGGAAGGATCATCACCAGCAGAAGGAGGTGGAGTTACTGCTACTGGTGGGAGCGACACTGATATAATTTTCCACAGCTTAACCATTATCTTTGTAAAGTGAACCTGTCTTACATCTCTTCAAAATCTTCTCTCATAACAACTTCAACTAATGCCCACTTGTTTTAAACCCATCATTCTTGCAGAATACTAGCTTGCCATTTACCTTGTTCATTTATTTTAGGAAACTGAAGACTTGTATCTTTTTGGCCCTCTCTCTTCTCAACACTCTCCTTCTGGCCATCTTGTCACATAACTTGTTACATTGGCTAGTTCATTTAAGGGAGTAATTTATGATGACTCCCAGAGGATTCGCCCATGATGGTGCATGGTTAAAGAACTGGAACGTCCTTTAGGGAGCTGTCATTATGTTGCACTAAATAAGTGCACAAGTCAGTTGCATGCAGACACAAAGCACACAATTAATTTCCATGGGGTTTAAGCTGGGGGTTTCACCTCCACAACCCACCCTTAAAAAAATATAATCACTTCCAACCTTGGCATATCAGGTGGAGGTGACATAGTGAAACGAGCCCAGAAGTCCTGGACACCCTAACAATGGATACACCGTGGTCCTTTTGTTCTAGATATTAATCATTATATTTTAGCTCTGCTAAAGCATGGCAAGGTGAGACATGTTATATTTTGTCAGCATTCAATCCTTTGGCCTGCTTTGAAGGGGCAAGGTGAGTCTGAGAAGTTGATAGTATGATCTTTAGTAACATACTAAAATGCCAGCAGAGTAGGTCTCATGGTCTATCGAGTCTGCTTGAGAGTTAGTACCCTTGATTGGTACCATTACTGCCCTCCTGGTGCTCACAGTTTGGTTAGTAACCAGCTGGATTCTTTCCACTACCTCAGTTCTACTTTTCCCACCATAGAGGCTGCAAGCAACTCAGGCTTCAGGCTTTTAGAACATCCCTTAGGTCTTTTCCCTGATAACCACCTCCCCAGGACTGTGAGTAAGTTCATGAGACACCTTCTCGAACATGTGAAATGACTTTGACACCAAATTTTTGTTTAGCATTAGGCATGCCTACCTGCCGAAGATTTCAGGTGCACTGATGAAAGTTGTTAATTTCGAACAAATTCAGATGATATTAGTGAAGGATATATCTTCTGTTCTACTTTCTTGTCAAAATTCAAGAGTCCACACGCATGGTAAACATGCATGTTTTCTTAATTTTAGAGACTCTGAATACACCCTTACTATGGTTGAATACAAATGATCTTCTGGACTATTATCCACTGCCTGCCTACAGGGTCAATGGTCATCAAATGATTTCCTTGAAACACTGTATCTGTAATGCTTGAAATATTGAATATCAAACTGTGTATAAGTAGGCAACATGATGCGATATAACTTCTTTCTATTTAAACATTTCTGAGCACTTATTAGTTTTATGATTACTTTTCTAATAGATCTTCAACCCCAGCACAACCATGATGAATGATTTAGAACACTCAATATGTGCCAGCATAAAGAAAATACTACCAAACCTTTCAATAACACTGATGGAGTCTGTCCTCGACAAACTTAAGGACATTGGTGTAGACATTGAGGAAGACTTGCAGCTCATCAAAGAATCTGACTTGGTACCTTTGCTTAAGCAAATCCAGGCGAGAAAATTCATTCATTCATGGAAAGGAATGTGTAAGTCAGCTTAGCTCAATATAAACAGTATTAGTTTGTTGACAGACTCTCCTCAGTCTCAGCATCATGCCTCCGTGGCATCTTCCCATAATACCAGACTTCATCTGTGATCAGTGGTGATCAGTCAGCCAGACCTGTAGTATCAAATGCCGATGAATGAATGACAAGTTCAAGAGTGCTTAGAGTTCCAGTCTCTGTCCCCTTGCTAGGATGTTTTTCACTGAGATATAGGCATCCATAATGAGTCAACTCATAAGATGTAATCATGCAGTTTGCCGAGGTTATCCCAATAGTGTGTTGGACAGAGTCCTGAACTCTTCCAGCATCGATCTGAGCAAATGTCTGTCTGATTGAGAGCCATTCAAGGTATGGATGACTCCAGAGTCCTGCTGCTGCTGGCACTGCCAGTACTACTAACTACTTCAGGTGCTAGGAATCTGATATTCCAGAATCATCCTGCATCAAAGCACCATGTGAATCTGTTTTCTGTAAGGTTTTTGGTATTGATCAAAGTTAGCAGTATATATGCACATGTGCATACATGGATATGTACCAGAATGCACAAGCTAGCTGATTAGACCACCATCTTGCTGTCTATGCAAACTAGGCTGCAACTTCGAAGGAAACACTTGGCTCAGACATCCCACATCTTATTTATACGTGGTTGTCTAACAATAACAGTTCTTAGCTCCCATTGCTAAAATATTTGACAATTTAAAAAATAAGATACTTCATGAATCAAAAAAGTAACACACCATAGTATAAACAAACATTAATTCAAATTTGTAGTGAACTGTTCATGCCATAGTAGTTTTTACACATTTTTGTTTGTTAAAACTTTTAGGTGGTACTTTACATAATGCCATTCCTGGTCAACAAACAGAAACCACTGCCACAGTAAGTTCGTCTGTGGTATCTGCATCAAGTGCCTACCACAATATAGCAGTTAACATGGACCCTTCATGGGCCTCAAAATTTGATATCCCATGACATAGATTCCCCAGAACTCTGATGACATCTTTGAGTAAACAAGAACGACCACCTCCCAGTCTAAGGAGGGAAATGGTGAGACTGGTCATAGCAGAGGTCAACAAGCTTACAACACATCCTGCGAAGAAACAGCTATCAGAAATTGCAAAAAAAATAGTAACAAAATACCCAAAGTCATTCACAGATTTAATAGATGGTACTGTGGTTGGAACAGGATATGATTCGCTTTTAAAACAACTTGTTTCTCGAATGGAAACTGTCAATAGGGATCAAAATGTGTACATTAAGAAGAGAAATTCCACACTGCAGTCATCTCAAGAAGCTGTTTAAGGAACAAAAAGAAGATTTCATAATAGATATGGGTGTGTTCGGTGGGAATTCAAGGAGTTACCTGAAAGTGAGGACAATTTAACACAAAATGAAATGAAAGAAAAAATTAAAACAATGCATACGGAGCATCATTGGAGTGATGAGACAGTTCAAAAACTGATTGCAGGGGGGGCGCTGTGGAGCACCCAACATGGCAGTCACTTCTTTCTAAGCTCCGTTTTGGCTTATTTTTTAAAAGTCTATTTCCAGATCTGGAGAGCTACGTTCCAGTGGTTAATACTAATCCAGACGTCGGAATGGTGGGGGACCCGAAAATCAGACCGAGAAAAGACCACAAACCCTCTGCCCAGAATTTAGACTCTTACCTTTCGTCAGTCTTTGGCCCATGAGGCACTGGGTCCAGTCCGGTCGGCTGCAGCAGAACCTAGAGCTTCTGACATCCCACATCCACAGAAGATGGCTTTACTGCAAAAAATTCAGGCTACCAGAGAGGAGAACAACCGAAGGCTTGCAGCCGTGGAGGCTCCTTTTATTGAACTGGACACAAAAGTAAAAGTAAATGAAACACACATTGCCGAGCTCCATGCGGGACCATGATCAGCAGCAAGAAAGAAATGCAGTGTTCTTGCAGGATCTACACTTACTCAAAGCAAAGGTGGAAGCCTTGGAAAATTCGCAAAGGCAGGCTAAGGTTCGTATTGTGGGTTTCCAACCCAGATTCGCTGCAACTACAGAAATTGTGGTGGCAGTTACTTGACTGATTTTCACCGACCTAAGTCTGCTACCAGAGGATATGGGGGTAAGGGTGATCAAAGCCTTTGCTAGCCTCATGAGGGCGAGCATGTGTGGCAAGTAAGTAAGTTTAAGTAAATCTGAGCCATGGTGGTTGATACTCTACCTGGTTATACCTAGCATGCTTGCATGCATACTATATCCTGTCTAGTTAGAGTTCATTACAGGGCCTATCAAAATAGTTAGTACATGTCTAAGTATGCTAGGCATCTTTGTTGGTCTATATGCATTGTGCATTTTCACCAGCCTGATTATTACTCCAGTATTCCACCCACTGTGTAGCCTCGTGGGATGTTGGCTCTGTAGGCCAATGTGTTGTAGCTGGTGAGTATCTGCTTACTGCTCTGTATTTTCCTGTGTGTTACTGTATTTGTACATATTCCTGCGCTCTCTCTCTCCCCCAGGATGCATCTGGAATTGAGTGGTCCCCACTCAGCATGCCTTTCCTGGTAAAACTCTTAAATAAATAAATAAATAAAATGTCATGTGGGGGTAGGTTAGCACCCCACTCAGTTTGTGAACTTTTGTTTAGTTAACTCCTAGTATTTCTCGTTTCCCTACTGGTCAACTGGTGTGACTTAAGTAGTAGCACAGTGCAACTTAACTGAGGTCAGGCTATCTGCTATATAATCTTTTTGATCTCTTTCTAGGTCCCCACATACCCCCCATTTATTCTTGAATCTTACGGGGGGGGGCAGAAATAATGGTAAATACCCTTTAGGTCATATAATTGGTGAGAGCGTACTCTCCTACATTATTATCTAGCTGTATTTTGATTCACGTATAACATTGGGCAACTCAGAGTGACATAATGGTCCTAGCATTTGCATAGCCTTATTAACAATGCCTGTACACTATGTTAATGACGTGAATGTTCATTAAATGCGGTTTAAGATCATGTAAAACTGTTTTTTTACTGTATGTCAAAATACCATAAATAAAAAGTACAAAAAAAAAACAACATTGCAGAGAGGTTCTACGCTCAACGGAAGGACATAAATGATGAAATGGATACAGAAACCCTACTAGTTGAGTGGCCTTTCTTATTTAATGAAATTGGAATGCTAACACACTTTTCAAGCCTCGTTGGTATAGATTTAAAAGAAGAATTTCAAAATTCTGCTACTATGAAAGAGAGAAGAGTGACTGAATATAAGAAATCCATTGCGTTTGGGAAGAAGAACATCCAAGAATTGATAGATGACCTTATGCTTGCTAAAATGGAGACTCAGAGTAATATTCCAGAAGTGCCAGGAATTATGCTGATTTTGACTTACTTTAATGAAAAAAGAGAAAGCATTCTGCTAAAACTGGATGTAAGTATTATTTATGTATTTGTTTTGTTAATGTTTTTTTTTTTTATCCAGCCCTATTGCTGGCTAATTCATATGGGACCTAATCAGCCATCAACAGCACCTTGCACCACATGGATTAAATCAATTCCAAGTGTTTCTATTCAAGGCTAACGAGCCCCATGGCAGGATCAGAAGGTACCCAAATTACAGCTGAGGAAATGGATCTGGTATTACTTGGGAATGAGTGCAGCCATCAGTGAGGGGCCTGTGAGAATCCGTCACCTCTTGATACACAGCCAGAACATTTTTCATGTTCATCCCTAAGGTTGCTTACAGGTGGCATCACAAGCCTACAAACACATGTTCTGAGTCTGACACCATCAGATGTCACTTCCCCACTGATGTGCCATCCCTTGCACATTGCAAATTGTGGTCACCGAGGTGTCACTATAGTGCCAGAAACCACCATCCTCCCTCCCCAGTGGAGTAGGGCATCAATATGATGTTTGCCAATCACCCCTCCAGACCCTGAGTAATCAGGCTCTTCCCAAACCTGGGTTACCAATATCATGAGCAGTAGTGCTACTGCAGCACCAGAGGACCAGCCTATATTTTACCTGAATAATTGAATAATGTGCCCACAATATGACATCAATTGCATGTGTATTGCTGATATATAATTGTAAACTATGACCATTACTCTGTACAGTCTGTACTTGGTTGTGGTGGGATACAAAGACAGCCAAAGCATTCTCTGCTCTTTGACATTATGGCCTCAGATCTACCCTGAGTAGAAATGACAAATATTTTTATCAACACATGATCATACTTTTCTTCTTTCTGTACTTTTCATGACACTGTAACATCTGATGAGATCCACGTTGAAAACATACCAGTAACACCTTGCTTAATCTGTTGTGGTAAGCATTTTACAAAAACTTTAAAATTATAACATTGTAACTAACAGCAATCTGGTAATGTTTCAATTTTGGGTTGAATCTTCACTCTCTCCATTTGACACCAAGCGTGAAAGCTTGCTGTACATAACTTGCCTCACTGAGTGACTGGTTGCTGGACGTGGATCAAGGTGGTATGGCTATTTGTTGTAGAATTCTCGTATTACATTTTTTTTTTGCATGTTCAAGGTGGTGAGGACTCCGAGAGGACATATGGTTATGGTAAACTGTTAATGGGCAGCAAACACCACTTCTTCATAGTCACACACCACCTATTCATTCCATTATGTTACTAGCCACAAGCTGTGGCTGGCACTACAGAACGACTGGCTGGAATCCACTGGTAGAGAGTAATGGATTGGCAGTTATGCACAACCTATTTGTTCTGCCACATAGGGGTTCTAATTCCATCTGAATTCGAGATTGAAGCTTGAGAGTTCTGTGGAACTGGAACCTCAAGGTGGCAGAACACACTGGTAATGCATTGTGCATAAAATTACTTATCCTCTATCCCCACCCCCTGGGGGGGTCCTCTGGTGAGCAGTTTCACCATGGGACCACTCTGTTGGAGCAGTGGGTTCGACGGTTGTCCTGTCTGCCCGAGCCGGTGAGTCCATCACCTGGGCCTTTGGGCCATTGGCTTTGGACCTGCAGGCAGGGTGGTTGGGGCTTCCTAGTCACGCAGAGCCTTCTCTGGTGCCATCGATGCCACGCTCTGGTGTTTTTCCCCCTCATATGGCTGTGGTGCAGGGGCCAACACTGGAGCCTTTCTCTCCTGCTGAATTTCTCAGACTTTCCTCCGTGGATGAGGAGTTGAGGACCTCTGGTTCGGTGGTGCTGGGTGCGGCGCTGGCTCCTCTGGTGTCCTGTGCCGGCGCTGTTGATATTCTCAGTGCCGCTCTCTGTTCCGGTGCCAGGAGCACCTTTGGTGCCGTGTGGGGCACCAGGGTTCTTGATTCCAATTTGTGGAGCTCCTCTTCCTCTTTTTCCATCCTTTCCTATATACTCTGTCCATCTGGGACTAGGAGGAGATGATATTGAGCCTGATCCTGATCTTCAATTGGGGGACAACTTTGATGATGATTCCGCCCTGGGGATGGCAAATAAACCCTTCTCTTCCAGCACAGCCTCTGGTCGAGGGTCTTTCCTTTAAGTCTCTGCTAAAAAATGTTAACACCACTCTCTCACTCCAGACTTCTGAGATTGATTCTGGGAAATTGCTGCATCTGCAGTACCTGCACGTTCCAGATATTCTTATGGATTTCACTCCTCCCATGCAACCCTCTCTTGAGACTCTCTCACAAACGGTGTGGGATAATCCAGCGCTTATTCCCTCTGTGGCCAAGTCCATAAATAGGAAATATGCCCCTCCCAAGAATCATCCTATTCTGGCCTTGCAAGCCTTTGCTGATGCCATAGTTGTCCTGGCAGAGAATGACAAAGCTGTTCTTCCTCAAGAATCTACAGCATGTCCAATAAACAAGGAATCTCACAAAACTGACACTTTGGGAAAGTGAGTCTTTGCTGCCTCCACCCTGGGCATGTGCACTGCAAGCTACCAGGGTTATTTCTCTCAGTATGAGTATACACACTCTGGCATTCGCTCAAGGCCACTGTTGAAGCCCTTCCAGATTCTAGCATTACCTCAGAGCTTCTTCAGATCATTACTAGAGGCACTGAATCCAATAATCAGCAACTTAAAGTTGCTATGGATGTCTCTGACACTGCTTCCAGAGTGGCAGCAGCTGGTATCCTTTCATAGGAGACCTTCAGGATACCTTCAGCACAAAATCCTTTCTTCTGGAGGACAGAAGGAATGACATCCTTCAGATGGCACACTTCATCAGAGAGAACGATTCGGTTTGAGCTCTCTCGATGCAGCGGATGTTGGGTCTCATGGCATCCTCAGTGTTCACCATGCCCCTAGCTCGTCTTCACATGAGGACTACTCAGTGGATGCTCAGCACTCAGTGGTCTCTGACCACACATCCACAGTTCTTTCACATCAAGGTGATGGAACCCCTAAAATGGTCACTCACCTGGTGGACTCAAGAGGACAACCTTCTGGAAGGCTATCCCTTCGCCCCTCTGGAATCTCAGAGATCCATTACAATGGCTGCATCCATGCTTGGATGGGGAGCTCACTGCCAGGATCTCCACAAACAAGGTCGATGGAATCAGGATGAGTCTCACCTTCACCTAAATGTTCTAGAAAGGAAAGCCATCCTGTGTGCAGTTCGAGCTTTGAAGAACATACTCTGTCACAAGATCATTCTCTTTCAAACAGACAACAAAGCAGTGATGTACTACATCAACAAGCAGGGTGGAGCACACTCTTCTCCCTTATGCAGGGGAAGCGATAAGAGTGTGGGAGTGGTACCTGGGGCACAAAGCACTGATCCAGGTGATCTACCTGCCGGGGGTGCAGAACAATCTGGTGGATCGTCTCAGCAGATTGGAAACAGAACCTCATGAGGGGTCTCTTGACACAAACGCTGAGCAATTGCTATCCATGTCTCTGGCTCAGTTACCTTTGGTCAAGAGGTTCCTTAAGGGCATACTATATACTAGGCCACTGGTCTGATGACAGGTAGCCACCACATTAATCTTGTGCTAGACATGCTCACACGTAAACCTTTCAAGCCCCTAGCTACCTGTGAGCTGAAGTTTCTGACTTGGAAGACCGCTTTCCTTGTAGCCATTACCTCTGATCACAGAGTATCTGAAATACATGCTTTGGTCACGGCCCTCGTATACTGTATTTCAAAAGATAAAGTGGTTCTGCGAACTAACCTAGTTTCTCCCCAAGGTTGTCTCAGAATTCCATCTGAATCAGCCCTTGGTCCTTCCAACCTATTACATGAACTTTCAGAATGAAGGGGAGTGTACCCTACATTCTCTGGATGTTGAGAGAGCTTTGTGGTTCTGTTTAGACAGAACTAAAGAAATCCGCACATCAAAATAACTGTTTGTCTTTTTCAGCACGGCCCAGCTAGGTCAGCCTGTTGCTATCAGATGCATTTCAGCATAGCTAGTGGCATGTCTTCACCAATGCTACTCCATGCCAGGCAGCATCAATCCTTTGGCAGGACAAACCTTAATGGACTTCTGTCTTAAGTGAGCCCTCTCTCCTGCCGCTGATCTTGGGGGATTATTTTACTTCAGTACTCTCCCATTAATGTGAATTAGTGGTGGAGACTTTATGTCCAGGAAGATATGAAAATTACATACCTACCGTAATTCTTGATCTTCTTGGATGACGCCTCCATCACTCATTCACACACCCACCCCCCCGAGTTCATTCATCCTGTTTTTGGCATTCCCACCCTCGTTGATGGGTTGTGAAGACTCTGTTGAGTTGACCTTTCTTACAAGGGTCATACTGACTATTTTAAGTCCGGAATAGGTTAGTTTCACTAGGTTCGTTTATGCTGCACCTCGTCGATAAAAAAGGTACTGAGGTGGTTGGAGAGTCAATGCCGAGATAGCCTATATGGCGCAAGCCAGTCTCGCGGCACCGCGCATGCACAGTCCTACCTCAGCGCCAGCACTCCTGAAGATGTTTGGCTCCTGCTGGGTCCTAGTGCCTCTGGCGTGGTCCCATTAGTATGAATGAGTGGTGGAGACTTTGTCCAAGAAGATCAAGAATTACAGAAGGGACTTAATTTTCATTTTTATTACTTACAACATGAAACTGACTCGTACAGTCTAAGTAGGTTTCAGTGTGCTTTTATATAACAGAATAGTACAATTACATTCCCTGAACTCTGAACTATGGCATAACAGCATTTTGCAAGGGATGGATTTCTGTACATAACAGCACTCGTCTATAAGCTATAATTTCGATTTTTTTTAAATATTGAGGTGACATTGAGTAAAGAGGGTTTAATTTACTGCTAAAGGCGCCAGCAGCAAGTGGCCAGGAGATAGGAGACTAGCCCTAGCTACCTATGATGAGGGGGAAAGTATTTTTGTGAACATTCTAGTCTAATACTAAATGCCGCTCTAACCATGGGATATTCATTATTCTGTCCTGAATATTCAGAAAGCCAAATATTTGTTGATATTAGGGAAACAATATTCAGTCACTGTGCAGCTTAATGCACTCAGAAGGCTAAAGAGGATTTTTTAAGTTATGCAAAAACAACTTTTCATCCACCTAACATTGATATTCTCATATTTTTAGGAGATTCAATTCTTACGAGCACACAGTTCATGTTGTCAGTAGATAGAATCATAGTCAGCAACAGAACATCCAGTTTTTATCCACAGTTTCCATGGTCTTTGCATCCTTTTACTGTTTCAATATACAATATCCACTTGAGGTGGCAGCAACATTAGAATTTGTTCAAAGGTAAGACAATATTAATAAATATTATTTACAATAACATCATCTCTCAATGACGTACTATGGACCAATAGTATGAAATTAAATCCAGTCAGTTAGCTGACAGCAGTGAAAAGAACAGATATGTACTTTCCATAACAATAGATCTTCTAGAGACTCTCTTTCATTAGACTACACCTGTAGGACTATAAGCCATCGGGCACTAGGACAACACAGAAACTTTTCCATAGCAGTCTGCTAGGGACCGACCACGACAACATAAGATGCCAACATTCCTCAGTATATTAACATGGGTGGACCCACTCCCTCCTCAGTTCTCTGCCAGAGACTATGGGGGAGATTCACAAAGAGCTGAGAGTGCCTTATAGCTATTATAAATGCTACTCCCAGGGGGCGCTATCCTAAGGGCTACTACCCCTGCCTGCCTTAACTGTAACAGGGTGAGGGGCCCACATTCGTTGGCGGATGCCTCCACCCAGAGGTCGGGGTTAGAACAGTTGAGATTGACTTGGTCACAGCCCTCTGGGTTGCTGCAACCCCCCTTTCTTCCCACTAGTGGCCCACACAGTTTAGTTGCAGTGTCCTCACCAATGACACTTACCCCCCCCCCCAGCTCAAACCACTCAGCTCACTCCGGGGACCCCCTGGAAAGTAAGGTACAGTTACATAATATTCACTGTGCAATAGGTCACTATTAACACACAAACTAGCCAGTGTACTTTTGCAAAACAAGCAATCAGTTATTCAAGGTGGAAATAACAAGGACCAGGGGGAATCAGGATGATTGGCTTACCACTACAATTTATGAGTATCTACCTAGGGCTCTGTGCACAGGCCTAACCTATCAGTTGCTGTCTATGGGTACCCAAGCCCTAAAGGCTAGTTCCTCGATGCAGCTGGTTGGGGCCCTGACACAACGAGCGTCTAGTTCCTACAAAGATTAGATGGAGCCCAGCAGGCTCAGTTAGGGCAGTCAGCAAAGCAACCTGAAGATCTTGCCCTTGCTAGAGACATGGGACAGGGAGCTACCCTGCTTTAGTACTCACAACTCCAGAAGAAAACCACTCTCACACCACTCGCAGGGCTGAGCCTGCACTTCAGATACTTCTCCACACATTTATATGGAAAGCAACAGAGAGGTACCATACCAGGCAGCTGCTCCTATGGCCCGACTGAACACACAGTTACTCAGGAGTCTCACCGCAGCTTCACCTTCCTGACAGACTGAGCGCAAATCAGCAGATTCTCCGGTCCTCTACAGGGTGTGCCTGGTAGGTAGCTGTGCTTTTACACAGCCTCCTCTGACTGCTGCCCCGTGGATTCAGTCCGAAGCTCGCTGGCTGTTCAAACGTCCGACTCCAGCCTCTCACGCGCTTCCCGAACGAAAACTCAATGGCACAAGAGCCCAGAGCTCCTTCCTTGTCCACAGCCACAACGTCTCTGCCCCTTGGCAGTGTGGGGCAATCCTCTAGCTCAGGCGCCACCCGCTCCCATTGGCTGGCTACATATGCCAGTCACTTAAACTTGCTCTCAGTGGTGCGAAAAAGGCGCCATGGTCTAGCCTTCACTTCCCACAATTACTAGCTGTATCTTCATTGGTCTGCCAGCTCCCTAGAGAGCCCTCATCCTGGTTGGTCACCAGTAACTCCATTTGGGATACCCCCTACCCCTACTGGACCTTTCAGAACATCCTGGTCCAAAATCGAGAGGCACAGCACACACAGTCCCAGCTGCAGAAGAAGCAGGTTAGACAAACTGTAACCCCACCAACAGTCTAACTCATTATGCTCAAATAGTTACATCTTTCAAAAGGGGCTCCCCCTGCACATATAGCGACTACCAAACGCAGCTCAAGCGGGATTCGAACAGGGAAACACCATTCCCCCCGATACCAACCCGCTGGAGCCTGCAAGCAGGCAGCTCTTAAAGAGACAGTACTGGAGGCTTTGGAAGCACTCACAACACCCACATGTAGGCAGCATTGAGCCGAACACCAGTTAGGCAGGGAGCATTTTAGGCAAGCTCCGGGAAGGCTTTCAGGAACCCCTATTTGTGAGGGTGTTACATAAAAATTATTGCAAAATAAAAGTGACAAAAGTAAGCAGTAACCCACGACAGGGTGTGTGGGTATTGGAGATTAATCAACACCCCAGGTGCACTGTGAGGCAGGAGGCTGCAGGCTGAGTGCCCTCACAGCACCCAGGGATGTTGATTAATCCCCAATACCTGCACACCCTGGAGTTAGTTATTGCACTTATAACAGGGGGTCTCAGCAGGGGTGAAAAACATACCAGGAAAACATGAACTATATGAACACATGAATATGTGGCAGAATGACTCAAGATTCAATACGTTTTACAGTTACTAAGCATGCATATTAAAAAGCTGCATGAGTGTGGTAATTGCAATAAAACATTTTTTAATATGGGTGGGCAAGCAATGTGAGAAGGCAGCAAGGAGGGCTTGGGGGATACTGGGATGCATAGGGAGAGGCATCACCAGTAGAAAACAGGAAGTTATTATCCCTCTGTACAGACAGCTGGTGAGACCCCATCTGGAGTACTGTGTGCGGTTCTGGAGACCCAATCTCCGCAAAGACATAGACATGATGGAAGCTGTCCAGAGGAGGGCAACTAAAATGGTGCAGGGTCTGCACTGGAGGACATATGAAGAGAGACTTAAGGAGCTTAATATGTATAGCCTCGAGGAAAGGAGGGAGAGGGGGACATGATAGAAACTTTCAAGTACCTCAAGGGAATCAACAAAGTCCAAGAGGGTAGCATCTTTCAAAAAAAGAGGTGTGCAAGAACAAGAGGGCACAATTTGAAGATAGAGGGGGGGCGGTTGAGGTAATTTAAGGAAGTATTTTTTCACAGAGAGGGTTGTGGATGCATGGAATGGCCTTCCGGAGGAGGTTGTGGAGTCAAAATCAGTGGTGGAATTCAAGCATGCGTGGGATAGTCATAAGGCAATTCTGGGGGGTTGGGGTAGGAAGAAGTAGGCTGCTGGTTAACTAGGATCTGCAGCTTATCCAGTAGGTAGGGAAATGGGCAGACTGGGTTGGCCAAGTGGTCCTTATCTGCCATCAAATTCTATGTTTCTGTTTCTATAATATAACAGTTATAACCAGTTTAATGATATTTATTAAATCTTCTTTGAACTTTTTAGGTGCATGGTTGGGATTAATCCAGACAAAGGAACAAAGGTACAACAGAATAAGACCAACAAACTGTACTCGATAAATCCCAAAGTACTATGACTAATCAATGCACTGGCTGATTTTAAATGGAGATAAATACTTAAGACAGCACCTGTATTTTTAAAGGCAAAACAGTACACAAAAGATGATTTTAATGTGCACAAAACATATAAAATAATTAGTATATATATTTTGTTTTGCATATTGAAATGATGTTTTGCATATTGTATTCAATATAAGCATTTACTTTCCTTCTGTCAAATGCAGGTTTACTTATACGTGTACCGTTTGATGGATGCCAGGGGCTTTATGTTCAGCATACAACCTTTATTGACATTCCTTTTCACAGAATCATAGAACTTGATGGCAGGTAAGGACACCGTGGCCCATTCAGCCTGCCCCTTTCCCCACCTATTAATATTCCCACCCCTCCTCCGAGCACTCACCCTATTCCCCAACAACCCCTTATGCCTGTCCCATGCCCTCTTGAATCCCGACACAGTCTTGGCCCCCACTACCTCCGCCGGGAGCCCATTCCAGGCATCCACCACACTTTCTGTGAATACCTGCCATCTCACGTTGCCTCTGAAGTGACCCCCCCGTAATCTCAGGCCGTGCCCCCGGTGATGGGGCCCTTCTTTATGTGGAATAATCACCCCAGGTCTACTTTGTTTATATGTTTGACATACCTGAAGGTCTCTATCATTTCCCCTCTCTCCCTTCTGGTCTCTTCGGAGTACTAGCTCATTACATCTCTGTCCATCTTGTTTGCCAGGCTTCTAGAATTGACCACCAAGCCCTTCCACCATCCTTTCCTCTCCTCTCCTCTGCACCTCCCAATGGCATACCAAAACCCAGAACTACATTATTTCCCCAGGGGGACCTAGCGCCCCCTATCTCAAGCGTGGTATGGCATGGCTTTATTTCTGCCCCAACCCCTTTCAGTTTAAATTATATTCCCTCTCAAAGAATTCTCCCAGCCTGCATTTCAGTATAGCTGTCCCTTCCTTGCTGAGGTGCAGCACTGTCCTGGGAAAAGAGGCTTTTCTTAACAGGCTTCTCCTACCAGTTAACAATTCCCTTCACAGGGCAGCAATCAAACAAATCCAAAGGCTCTCACCTTCCACACTCACATCAATGCCCTATCCTCTGCCATACATTCTTGGATAGGCCTACTATACCATCATAGAGATTGCCTCCCCCAAGTTGCCCTTTGGTTGGCCATCATCTCTTCCTTCCTGTCGCTAGTGGACTATGGCTTGCCCATTTGCACTGCGGTGGACAATACTGCCTTGACTAAAATCCAGCTCTCAATCAATAAGGCCTGCAGGCTCCTGACTGGAGCCCCTAGCCGCACTCACACTTGCCTGCTGTACTCCACCGCCAACCTGCTCACCTTTGAGGAATGTCTGTGCCACCAGACCTGCCTACTTGCCAAAAAATCCCTTCTAGGGCTGTCCCCCCCAGGGGTCTCTGCTTCCCTATGGTGTGCATCCTCGTCTGTTGCCACCCATAGCTCTGTCAAAGCCACGTTTCTGGTGCCAAGAACCAAGACCTCACTAGCCCAGAGGTCCTTCCATTACTGAGCACCTGCTTGGTTTAACTCGCTCCCACCCTGCATCACAGACATTGCCAAAACTGGTCCCTTCAAAATCACCCTCTGGAACCATCTCTTCGATGCTCGTTGTTGTAGATACACCTAATTAATTCCACTATGGGATCCTCCTGCCAGGCCTCCCTGACTTGACAACATCCTCCAGACAGCCTATCCTCTCCCCCTCCCTCCCACAAGACTCCCATCCCTACCTCCACCCTCTCCAGGTATTATCAAGGTATGTCCAGGGCTGTACCCCCAATGTAACCCTTGGGTACCTTGTATATGACTGTAACCTATTGTAAGTAACATTATTATGTAACCTATGTGTACTCTATGTTTAACGTTCTGCACCTGTACTATTCTTACTGTTGTAACCACACTATGTAACTCTTTCTACCTCCCCCCCCCCGTAACGAGGTGTCTTTGTAAATGAGCCCATGACTCAAAGGTTGTAAATCCAACTTTTCTAATAAATAAATAAATAAAAGCCCTCCTCCATACAAGGGATGGATAAAGAAACAGAGACAAGGTACCATCTAGGCACATTTAATACTGAATACCTTTACATGTACCCTGAACATGAAGGAGTAATTCAAGTCTCGGCTTGTGATAAGGTATAGGTGTCTCTTTCTTCCCAGCCTCCAGAAAAAGATTCCAACAAACTGGACACTATGGGTAAGATGTCTTACACCACAGCCTCACTTCTAGTTCGCATATGTACTTACCTGGTATACACAGCTCAGCACCAAAGAGCTCTCTGGAGTTCTATCCTGGCTATCAGCCAGCAAGCCAACAATACAGTGGCTCAAGATTTGGCAGAAACTGTTAAAACAGCCTTAGAGTCCACAAAGTATTGTTTCCATATGGCTGTAGGTTCTTGTGACACGGCATCTATAGCTATGACTCATGCCATGTCCATCAGATGATTTGCCTGGTTGAGGATTACCAGTCTCTCTCTCTCTCAGGGCACTCACACTATGGACTTTCCTTGTGACAATAATTCTATGTTTGTAGATAAAACAGGTGCATACACGAAAAAGGCAGAGGAGTACAAAACCTTTTACCTCCAACAAGCCCAAAAGCAGAAGAGGCAGAGGTAGAGGTTATCATCCCAGGGCCTACTACCCTGTGCCAGTGCCCATGCGTTTGGATTACTCTCAGATGAGATGCTTCTTTAGGGAAGAGGTAGAAGACTTCTGAAATGTGGTGATCCTACTGCTTCTACAAAAACTCAGACTAAACAAAATCCCTGACTGGAAGGCACAGGTTCATCACCCAGTAGGAGGAAGGCTGACCCACTACCTCCACCAACCGCACATCATCACCACACACAGGTGGGTGCTGGAGGTGGTGGGTCAAGGGCTCACCCTGCATTTCAGAACATTTCCCATTCATCAGGGTAAAAGGAATTTAAAACCACTAACTCTCACAGAAACATTTCTGCTGGAGTTGGAGGTAAAGTCTACGCTGACTGGAAATACAGTGGAAAGAGTTCATTTCTCCCAATGGGGAAAAGGTCTCTATTCCAGCTACTTTCTCACCCAAAAAGGAAAATGGGAACTGGTGACCCATTCTAGATCTCATATATCTGAACAAACACCTGATCAACCCAAAAGTCAAATGGTCAGCCTGTCAGCAGTGATTCCCACAATACAGCTGGGAGACTGGCTAGCCTCCCTAGATCTCAGGGATGCCTATATCCACATTTCAGTCAGGTCTTCCAACAGAAAATATCTCAGATTCAGTCTGCCCTCTGGCCATTACCAGTTTGTAACTCTGCCATTTGGCCTTTCCTCAGCTCCCAGGTTCTCCACAAAGTGCCGGACAGTGGTGGCAGCCCCTCTCAGAAGAAAGGAGATCTCTGTCTTTCCTTACCTACATGATTGGCTGATAGTGGGCAAGTCTCCCCAAAATCTCAGAGACTCCCTCAGCCTCACACATTGCACTCTGGAGTCCCTGGGTTTTCTGATCAACACAGAAAAGTCCCATTTAGAGCCAATACAGTTACTGGAGATCACTGTAGCAGAGTTGGACCCCCAGCAGGCAAAGACCCTACTCACATTAGACAAGGTGCACAACCTCCAAAACCTGGCAAACTTCTTTGTCTTGGGCCAACCAGGGCCAGCCATGCACTTTCTCAGGCTCCAGGGCCACATGGCCTGTACTACAGCCAAGTTACCAGTCGCCAGATTTCAGATGAGGGACACTCAGTACCACCCAAGGGCTCACTGGTCCCAGAAGAGAGACTCTCTGTTAAATCTCATTCCAGTCACATGAACCCTTTTGCAAGCCCTGAACTGGTGGAAGGACAAGGATAATCTCAGAGAAGGATACCTTTCCAGCAAAGAGACTCCTCCAAAGTGCTCACTGTGGATTCTTTCCCTTTTAGGATGGGGTGCACACCTGGCAGACCACTCCATAAGCAGGGTGGCACCCCAGGGAGTCCATGTGTCACATAAATATTCTCAAACTCAAAGCTGTGTACATAGCTATAAAATCCTTTTCCCCCAGCTAAAGGGCGAGTCTGTAAATATCAGGACAGACAACACCACTGCTATGTTTTACTGCAACAATCAGGCACGAGATCCACAAAGCTCTGTGCTTGCATATCGCAGTTTGGGAAATGTGTTTTCGTGTCTGTCATGGGTGCAATGGTCACCATGTGATAGGCCATAAGGCTTTACCATTTGAGCCTGACACCTCTTCATGTCTGTATGGACTTAGCTACTTATCATTCAGAATCTCAGACTCCAAAAAGTGCTGGAATGCATATGTCCTTCCACAAGGGACCTATTCATACCATCCTAACTCATGTTACCCTGGAGAGACCACTCTCAGAGTTCCAAAAGAAGAGCATAGAATGGCTGATTTCCTCCACACTTTTTATGTTTATATAAAGACTACTCCTAATAAGGAGTATTAAGCTTCTTATCCACTAAGGTTGACCATGCATGAATTTGGTACTGGGTTTTCTTACAATCATCCTGTCTCCCATCACACATCTGTCTGCCCTCTCCACCCATACAAAGTGGGCCTGATAGCTGATCCCCGGGTGGGGCAAAGTTCTCTGGGTACAGATCATTGCAAGTGTTTTCATGCACCAACTCGCTGCCTTTGATTAGCTTAGCATGATCTGTTGTGGCCATTAAGGGTGCTTCAAAATTTTTTTATCCCAACATGCCTTTGAGCGGACTAGTTAGTTTTATTTTTTAACTATTATGCCTTGATCATGTGTTTATGTATATTTATGAATTTATCCAATCCCTTTCTGTCACTGACTGTACAGCACCCTATTGTTCAGGGGAAAGGGCACTTAACAAATACATTTGCCTTATACAGTACATCGGGAAATTCAAAAAGATTAGCAGCACTGTATACCCTAGGGAGAATGATCTACATCAAGTTTATAATTAGATGAGCTTGCAACAATTTCTATGTTATATTAGATAATTGGTAACATGATATGCAATTTGCAGACCATTTTTATTTATTTGTATTTAGTTTTTGTTAACCAGGTAAGTGCACTCGCCATAAAATGACTATTTTCAGGCACAACCCGGGAGAGTACAACACATAAAATCATACAACAGTCCAATAGTACATGGCATAACAAGTACAGTCAAACCTAAATTACGTAAGCAGAACTCAGCAAATCATGACAAGGAGAAATAACATAAACAAGACTAACCTAAACAAAGTGGAGCTGCAGAGTTGGAAACATATGCAAGTCAACATAAGCAGTGCTAGGGTAAAGAGAGAGATCAGGATAAGCATGCGAGAGCTAGAGGTAAGAAGGAGATGTCATAACAAATAAATCAAGTAGAGACTGAGGATTAGGAGGCCTAAGTAATATACCAGAAAGGGACTAAGGACATGGCCCACCTAGAAAGTTAGCAAGACAGTAGACATTTATCAAAAACATTAGATACAGTCTTACTTAGGGATTTGTGGGGAGAAAAGAGAGAGGGAAGGAGGGAGGGAGAGAAATAGAGTGAAGAGCAGATGAAGTGATTTAAGTTGTAGTAGTAGTAGTAGTAGTAGTAGTAGTAGTAGTAGTAGGACAAGTATTGATGAGTGATATGAGAGAGATCAGGAGAGGTGATTGGAAAGACAGGAGGAATAAAGCGATATCAAGTAGGGTCAAAGCAAGTGCAGACGTTGGTAAGCAATAAATAATGACGCAATTCCCTTTTAAAGCAGAGATGGGACTCTGACTGTCTGAGGCCAAGGGTAAGAGAGTTCCAGAGTTGAAGGGCAACACACTGGAAGGCACTTCTGCCTCTAGAGGTACAGCATCTAGTCACCTTGGAGGTAGCAGGAGCAAGTAAAGCTGCAAGTGACGAGGGAGTATTTTCTCTGATAATGGAATCAATAAGAGTACCCGATGAGTACTGCCTACTTGCCGAGGGGGAGAGCCAGTTAAGGTCACTGTATAGGTGGCAGTGATGCTTGAACCGAGGCGACAAGAAGGCATAACGGCATATGTTGTTGTACATCATGTCCCACTTTTGCAGGGTTGTTTTGCGAGCAATGGAAAAGATGGGGGCACCATAGGTAAGGGCATGGAGTAGTATCCCTCCGGCAATAGCTAGCTTAGCAGATGGTGTAAGTAGGTAGCTAGTTTTGTAGGCCACACCAAGTTTAGAGTTGACAGCTTTACAGGTAGCCTGGATATGAGAGCTAAAAGAAAGGGATTGGTTAAGTAGGACCCCCAGATATTTAAAGGACTCCACAGATTCAATCTGTGTTCCCCCAGGTCACTTACCATCAGTGGGAGGCCTTGAGCTTTGGAGCAGAGCCAAACAACATTACTTTAGTCTTATGTGTGTTTAGCGCAAGCTTGTGAGCACAAAGCCAGTTTTGGACATTTCTAAAATCAGCAATCAGCGATGCATTGATGCTGGCTATACTTGAGGAGCTAGTGTAAAAGACAAGGTTGTCCGCATAAAGAATAGGCAAGCAGTATTGAAAGGTATCTGAAATATTGTTTATATAAAGAGAGAAAAGAAGGGGACCCAATATGGAACCCTGAGGAACTCCAACGTTAAAGGAGTAGTTGGACTGGGAGGAATTGAATTTCACAGCTTGGGTCCTGTTCATAAGGTAGCTACTAAACCAGTTGCAAACAGGGAATGAGAAATTTAGATTATGAAGAGCTGTAAGAAGCAAGGGATGATCTACCAGGTCAACGGCCTTAGTAAGATCAATAAAAATGGCACCTGTTAGTTGTCCAGTATCCATGTGGGAAAGAGTATGAGATGTGAAGTTGAGAAGTGCAGTCAAGGTACTATGACCTTTTCTAAAATCATGCTGGGACTCGGAGAGAAGATTAAACTTAGTTAGGTAGTCAGTGACTTGGAAAGCTACTATGTTCTCAAGGATTTTACTCAGGACCAAGAGAATGGCAATAGGCCTGTAGTTGGCAATGTCTTTAGGGTCATCTTTTTTAAGACACGTGTGATGTGGGCTATCTTCCATATGTCGGGTACCACATCATGTGAGAGAGAAAGTGTAAAGATTTTTGCTAACGGCGAGGCAATGAGGGGGCAGCAAGCTTAAGAAGTCATGGTTCAACTGAGTCCGATCAAGAACTAGTGTTGTCCGAATAGGCCTTCAGGAGTTTTAAAACCTGAAAACTGTTTATGGCCTTGAAACAGAAAGGTGCTCCATCTTGTGATATGTCAGACCTCGTATCTGCTAAAGGTGTTTGGTGAGCAGAAGGGTGTTGAGAGTGAGGTCCGGATTGTAGAAAGGAGGAAGTGAACTGGGATAGGTCTGAGAACAAGTGGTTAAAAGCGTTTGCTACGGTCCTTGCATCATTACAATTTGAGCCATTTAATATCATTTCACTAGGGATAACTGATTGAGAGGAACCTAGAAAGTTCTTCACGTGAGCCCAAAATTTCCTGGGGTCTCCAGCAGAGTTTATCAAAAGGTCTTTACAATATTTACTCTTAGCCAGCCTAACCTGTTTTTTACACAAATTCCTTAGAGCTCTATAGGCAAGTAAATCAGATTGGAGACCCATACATTTGAACAGCTTCCACTGTTTGTCCCTGTTGCACAAGGCAGCAAGCAGGTTTTTATGTAGCCACCTTGTGTGCTTCCCATTAACACGTATAGTCACTTGTGGGGTGTGCTTTCTCTGCACAGCCAGGAATTCATTAAGGAAGATCTACAGAGCATCTTCAACATCACAGAAGACATAAACATTTGTCCAGTCAATGTTGGATACATCATACAGAAATTCACCAAGGTCCAGTTTAACAAAGTCTGTGAAAGTTACAAAATGAGGCGGTGGAGAAGTAGGTGCAGCCATTGACCATATACAGAAGGTGGAGGAGTGGTCAGTTAGGGCATCAGCTAGGATGCCTGAGACAGATACATGCTCAGTACTGTTAACCAGTAACTAGTCAATGAGGGTAGAGGATTGGAGTTCCAGTGAGATTCTAGTGGGTTCAGTTATCAGTTGGTGAAGGTTATAACTGTGTATAAGGGAAAGTAATATGCTATTAGATGAACCCATCCAATTAATGTTAAAATCTCCTACAATGATCACTTCGTGTCGGTTATAGATCTGTGAGATTTCATGAAGCAACTCCCTGAGGCCAGATTGGCCAACCGAGGAGGGTTGTAGACACAGATAAGATGAAGCTTCTTAGCACCTAGAGCAAGAGTGGAATGCAGGGATTCACAACCAGAGGCAGAGGCAGTGCCAGGGATAAGCTCCATAGTAAGGTTGCTTTTATGGAGAAGAGCAACACCACCTCCTCGTTTTGAGGCTGCTCTATCCCGACGAATCATGGAGCTGCCAGAAATACAGCAGAGAGAGTCAGGCATCCCAGGTTTGAGCCAGGTTTCCGTGAGGCAGAGGATATCAGGATTATAAATTTTAACCCATGCCTCCAGTTCAGAGATGTGGCAAGTAAGACTTTGTATGTTCATGTGTACGATTAGAAGCCCTCTATTAGATATCTTATGTAGGTCCCTTGAGGAAAGACAGGCCACAGGACCTGGATTCAACTCAACATCACCTGACAGAAGCACAGTCAGGAATGCGAGGAACTGGAGCCTACCACAGTGGAGGGACAAAGGCATAATAAGTTCAAATGTCAATTTTCCGGAAGCTAGAACCACACAGTAGGCACAGCTTTTGCAGCAAAGTAGATAGTTCCATGGTGGTTCGGCTTTACGTGAAGTGATGAGGTTAGAGAAATGAAAATCCAAGAGGTCAAAGCAGATGGCACTCACCATGCCAGTGCTAGGGATAGAAAGAGAGATCCCATTTTGGCAGAGTAGTAGGAATGGGACAGTGAGCAGCCTTATCACATTGAAAGTTCAAGTAAAAGTTTATTGCAGGAAAACTCCATTGAGCAAGCTCATTCACAAGGAGGTCCTGTGACATAAACACTTAAAGTGCAACACAGATAGGTAATAACAGTATATACATGAAATGCACATCACATGATACAGGCTGGATATACATACAAGGGTACCACATAGGGTGACCTCAGGTGGTTAACATTGATATGAAACAGGGAAGCGACTTACAAGTTGCATACTGATAAATGAAACATGATGACTGGTGTGTGCAATACATATATTTTGGCAGCTAGAACAAACAACAGACTACAACTGATATGGGGAGGAGGAGTGATTTGATAGAGTAGCAGTGGAGCGTAAGCATAGATAAAGCCAGGAGTAGAAGGGGAAGGGAAAGCAGTTAATATGACAAATCAATTATACTTTACCAGTGGATAAATATGGCACACATGGGGAAGGAAGAGACTTAATGACAGTTACAGGTGTCTTTTATTTTGGCTGAACTTAGCGATTTGTAGAAGTTTATTGAAACTGTGCTACTTAGTTTCAATCAGGTTTGTAATTGGTTCCAAATGGAGGGAAGGGCATATGCAATATACGTTTACCAAAGGTACGTCCTTGGTATGTCGAGCATAATAAAGTCAGATTTTCTTAACTGAATATGCACTATGTGAGATACTAATAAGGAAGAGAGATAGCTGGCAATTTCTGCAGGAGCAGTTTAAGAGTCCATCGCCCAGCATGGAGCAGGCGCCTAGTAGTAAGTGATGTCCAACCAACAGCTGCATATAAGTCACAGTGGTGCTAACGGTAAGGGACTTGGTAATGAACTGTAATGCACGGTGATAAAGGATGTCCAGTTTACTTAGATTTTCAAGAGTGGTGGAGGAATAGATTACATCGCCATAGTCGAGTAGGGAGAAAAGTACTCGCACAGCTTGTTTCAAGTTTCAAGGGAAAGGGCCTATTTCTGTAGAAGAAACCTAACCTGTTTTTAACCTTCTAGGAGACATCTTCGACGTGGTCATTGAAAGATAATTTATTGTCGATCCAGATACCCAGATATTTAAATTTGATTACAGCTTCCAGAGACTCATGAAGCGAGAGGGACAATGAAGTCTTGGGCAAGGGTATTGAGGGGGCCTGTGACAGCACTGCGGGAGAATATCATCGCTTAGTCTTCTTAGCATTGAGCAGAAGCTTTGCTTTTATTAGATTATGCGTCAAGTGCAAAGTCCGCTTTGAAGCACTCCCTTGACTTCAGATAACGATGAGCCAGAAGTATACAACACAGTATCATCTGCAAAAAGTGCAGATTGGACGGATATGTTAGCATCTAAGTCATTAATGTACAAAGAAAACAAGATAGGGCCTAAGATGGATCCTTGGGGGACTCCTCTTGCAACTGGCAAGGCAGCAGAAAAAAAGCCTTCCGCCTTTACTTTTTGAAATCTTCCAGTTAGGTAGCTAGAGAACCACTGGGTGGTATGGTATGTGGCACCCAACTTTGCAAGGCAATTGACTAATAGTTTGTGATCAACAGTATCAAAAGCTTTGCTGAGGTCCAAAAAGACTGCACCAGTTACCTTCTTAGCATCTATAGCAGAGATCCAATCATTGGTTACTTTTGCTAGTGCAGTGATTGTGCTATGATTAGCCCGGAAGCCAGATTGAGCTGGGTTAATGAGAGAGAAGGTTTCCAAGTGAGATTTTAACTGAATATGGATCAGTTTTTCGAGAACTTTAGAAAGGATAGGCAATATGGAGATAGGCCTATAGTTGTTTACATCGCATGGGTCACCAGATTTAAATAGAGGGAGGATATGTGCTGATTTCCAGCAGGACGGCACAGTAGCAGATGTAATGGAAAGACTGAAGATGTGGAGAATTGGGGCAGTGAGATGGGCATAGCCTGACCTTAGGAAAAAGGGTTCCAAGCCATCGTCCCCTGTACTTTTTTTGGTGTCTAAGTTAAGAAGAGAATCTTCTACTTCTTTATAAGTTATCTCACGCAGTTAGAAGGGGCTTGGTACAGGACTAGATGTAGGGGGAGGCGTATGCTGGCTCACCGCAGCACCAGCATAAGGTGACGAGCCAAAAGCTAATCCAGCTGTGGCAAAGTGCCATGGAAAGCAGCCATGCTATCACCAAAGGTAGAGTATGCAGTGGGCTAGTAGAGAAAATCTGTCAGTTTAGTAGCAGACTAGAACTGAAGACTCAAAAGATCCTTACAAGTGCAGCTGTTTAACTATAAGAAACTGAAAAGGGTGACAGCATTTGTAAGGGACAATAAAAAAGGGACAGTCCACAGATTGTAAAAATTGGGGTTTGAACACTTCCCACAAGAGTTTGGTTAAGACAAGCAGTTTTGGAGAGGATGAGGACAGGAAACTAGAAGGCTATCAGATCAGCAGAGGCACCACGATACACACAACGTATGAAGTATGGACAGATTTCAGTGCACAAGGAAGATACTGCTAAGGGCGCCTCTACTGTCCATGAAATATAAGGAACCAATGGAAGTTCAGGCACTTAGCTCATGTGACAGAGTGAGACAGAGCTATAAAAGTACAGGCTCAACCCGGGTGGGTGGGGAGTCGGTGCATAGTGCCGGTGGGAACTACAGTTCAAGTGGAGATGCTCCTGAGGCTCAGGCTTCACGTACCTGAGAAGAATCGGCGACAAACACCCCTGCAGAAGCAAGGGGGCAGAGTCCTTGATTGTGCTTGCCGTGGTTCGAGTGGCAGTATCAGAGACTGGACTCAGCTACATGGAGGAAGCAGTCCTTGTGCTTGCCGAGGTTCAAGTGGTGGTATCAGAGCCTGGAATCAGCTGCAGGGAGGAAGCAGTTCTGGCGAGGAGGTCCTAGCCTTGGAGGCAGTGGAGACTTGTCGGGACAACGGGAGGGACAGAAGCTAAGTAGCAGTACAGCAAGGCAGGGGAGGGGCAGAAAACAAAAGAAATAGGAGGGTACTTTGGTATGTGGGAGGGGGGGATCTACAGAGAGAGACCTAGCTCCAATTTCAGTGAGGCAGAGAATCAAGCAAAGGAGTTGCAGCAGGGGAATAATCAAATTATATTGTTGGAGCTTAAAACTTTAGGAAAGAAACAAAAAAATCTGTAATCTCTCTGTCTTAGCTTTAAAAGAGCTGTAAATCACTGTATCTTATCTCTTTTTTTTTTTTTGTCAACTCTTTTTCCCTCCGGTCACGGATCAGGGGAACTCTCTCAGGCATCCCAGCCTTTATGCTTGCCCGCCTGAAATCTGCTGTGATCTGTTGATCTCGCGTCCCCTCCCCCCATTGCCTGCACCCCCGGTTTAACCCGCCCGGGGAGGGTAGCCCGACTCCAACTTGGGCTCCTTAGAAGGCAGACTCTGACAATGGGTAGGGCCAGAGGAGGATCTATGAGGCCCCAGCTGAGTTGGATCTGGCGCTGGGTGTGGAGGATAGGTGCAGTCGCCTATCCCTCCGATCCAGGTTTTTTCCATTTTCTTGGTCAATGTACGTTCCCCAATGTGGGACGTGCAATGCCGCTTAGCCAAGCAGCTGTCCCAATGTTAACCCCACTGCTTGCTAGCTCGGTGCATAGCAGTGCCGCCGGTCTGCACCGGGGGCTGCTGCTGCACTGGGCAACCCCTGGATCCCTCCCCGAGAGAGGAGAGTAGTCCCTCAGATGCTCAGTCCTCTCTCTCCCCTGCCGACCCCCGGCAGTCCAGGCTCGTCCCTGAACCTGGGTCACCGGCGTGATACAAGGTGTGGCGTCCAGCGCCTCAACCCTCAGCACCACCGGGCTGGCTTCTCTGTATCTTATCTTAACTGAAAGAGCATAATTACTTTATCTTAGCAAAGCTGTGAGAATTTGCAGAACTTGCAGTAATCACTTTAAAATGTTGCTGGCTAGACGGCAACATAGAATTGTTAACATTCACTAGACTAGAACAATCTAAATCATGCAAGCCGAGAATATTTACGAGGAAACAGAAGGAATTTAAAGAAAATAAAAAGGTGTCAAAACACAGGAGTCCCCGATTCAAACAGCTTGTGGTGCAGAGAGTAATTCAGGCACAGGGAGAAAGCTTGTGAGCTGAGAACCAATCAGGTTCAGCCGTAGAGCTGGCAACTCCCAATCAGGGTTCTGGCACCACAGTTCAAGAGGAGATGCTCCCTAGGCTCAGGCTTTACGTACCTGGGCAGAATTGATGACAAACACCCCTGCAGAAGCAAGGGGGCAGAGTCCTTGATTGTGCTTGCTGTGGTTCGAGCATTATAATGTTGTAAAATTATTTTAGGACCTCAGAGTACAAAAATGTTTAACTGGAGAAAACTTACAATTGTTACAGTGTTCCTTAGACAGTAAAACTAAATAGCATAACCTTACTGTGTTGATGACTGCTTTTCAAATTATATCTTAAATTAAAAGCTTTTATTATGAAATGCACATAGATATGACCCCATTTTAAAAACTTTTAAACATTGTACAAATAAAGAATTGACATTTCATTGATTTTATTTCTTGTTCTTATTCTTTCAATAAGACTTATTAATTTATATGATTCCAAGTCTAAACTTTAGATGGTGTAAGCCTTAAATGTACTCTAGCTGCAAAAAAAAACACCAAGTGCTGCATCTGCATGTGGGCTGAGAACAAAAAAAATACGTAACTGCTTAACATATTATATAACAGATGCTTCCATGTACAGAATCATTGTTAAAATGCATTATTTTTACTGTGATCTTAAATTATACAATGGAATGTCTATTCAGTGGCATAAGGGGGATAAGGTGCTGGATGCCATACCTACTGCCATGCCAGTGAACAAGGTACAGATGTACTGCTCCACAATTCATATGCTGTTCTGGCCAAGAGTGGTTCCTCTATGGAGTCACCTGCAGTGGAGTCCACGCAGGATGCTGGGAACCTCCACAAAGGAGACCCACATGAGGGTGGCATGAGACCCCACAGGGGAAGGAAATAACTCCTGGTGGGGGACTCAGTCATTAGGGGTGGTAGAAGTGGGTGAGGAAGGGGAAAGGGAGTTAAGGTGCCTGCCTGGAGCCACGGCTCGGAGGGACAGAAAGCGAATCCTCAGGATCGCTGGAGCAGCTGCACAAGGGAGGGAGCTGGATGTCATTGTCCACCTAGGGACAAATGACCTGGCTGAGAATGGGATCAGAACAGTGCAAGAGGAGTTTCTTGAGTTGGGGAGGGGCCTTAGACAAGTAGCATATATGGTAACCTTCTCGGAGGTGCTGCCTGTCTATGGCAAGGATGCTGATAGGGTACTCCGCACCATGGGATTCAATGAATGGTTGAAAAACTGGTGTGGAGCTCAGGGTTTTGGCTTCACTGGAGACTGGGGAGCCACCTGGAGGGATGCAAGCCTATACTGGCGCGATGGTCTGCATCTGTCCAGGGAGGGAACCAGGATCCTAGGTGATAGGTTTAAATGCTTCATTGGCAAGCATTTAAACTAGCCAAGGGGGGGAGGCACTGAAAAGGAGCAGGTAATCCCAGTCTTCCCCCACAAAACACAGTAGTTAGAGAGATAAACACCAAGGTAGAGAAGTCAGTAGGGAGCAGGACATGGGTAAATGCAGAAAAAGGCAGTAAGGACAGGGATGGGGCTAAAAGGGGTAAGGCCATCAAAAAATGGAGGGTGATGAGTACCAGTGCCCGCAGTCTGTGTAACAAGCTCCCTGAACTAGTGGCCTTGATGGAACAGGGATGCCTTTATATTGTGGCAGTCACTGAAACATGGTACACAAAGAACCATGACTGGGATGTCAACAAACCAGGATACACAATCTACAGGAGGGACAGGGTGGGTAAAAGAGGAGGATGAGTAGCTCTCTATATAAGGGAAGGGATTAAAGCAACAGAACTAAAGAGTAAACAGGAAGTTGATGAGTCACTATGGGTCACCCTGGAGACAGGAAATGTCACCACAATCCACATGTGTACAGACTCCCATCTCAGGGGGAGGGAATGAACAAGGAAATGATAGAAGGCATCCTTAAAATGGCAGAAAAAGGGGAGATATTGTTGATGGGGGACCTGAATATGCCAGATGTTAACTGGCGCACCTTTGCTGCAGACACATCTGAGAGCAGGGTCATTCTTGATGCCCTACAGGGGGCACGCCTCAGACAGCTAGTGTTGGAACCCACTCGGGAGGGAGCAATCTTAGACCTGGTATTCTCAAATGGGAATGGAGAAAGGATCTCAGATTTAGAAGTGGGTAGCCATCTGGGAACAAGTGACCACCAAACAGTGTGGTTCACAATAAACACAGCCATAGAGTCAAGCCATACAAAAACAAGAGTATTAGACTTTAGGAGGGCTGACTTTGGGAAAATGAGAGAGTGCCTCAGAAAAGCACTAGCAAATGGGCAAGAAGGAGGGGTGGAGGAACAATGGGGAATAATCAAAACAGCCATCACAGTGGCAACAAGCCTTTGTGTAAAGCAAATCAACAAAACAAAATGAAGGGAAAAAAAACACTATGGTTCTTGAAAGAGGTGGAAGGGAAGGTTAAGGAGAAAAGGATAGCATTCAGGAAATACAAGGAAACACAGAAGGAGCAGGGCAGAGCATTTTATCAGTTAAAGCAGAAGGAGGCAGGGAAGGCAGTCAGAATAGCAAAGGCACAAACTGAGGAAAAGATAGCCAACTCTGTTAAGAAGGGGGATACAACCTTTTATAGGTACATTAGGGAGCGAAGAAAGACAAAGGGAGGGGTACAGAGACTTAAAGTGAGGGAATGTGGGAAGAGGGCGGCAGTGAAAAAGCAGGGATACTGACTATTTCTGCTCAGTATTCACAACGGAAGAGGAGGGGGAGGTACCTAAACCAAACAAGAGAAACAGTCTGGATAGGGGGATTGATACTAGTCCATTCACAGAAGAAAAGGTTTTGAAAGAACTTTTGAAGCTGAGAGTGGACAAAGCAATGGGGCCTGATGGGATTCACCCCAGAATTCTAAAAGAACTAAGGGTAGAACTAGTAACACCACTGACTACTCTCTTTAACAAGTCATGGGAGGATGGGTTGGTACCCGAGGACTGGAGGAGGGTGGATGCGATTCCACTTCACAAAAGTGGGAGCAGGGCAGAGACAGGAAACTACAGACCAGTTAGTTTGACCTCAATGGTAGGGAAAATGATGGAATCACTTCTGAAGGAAAGAATTGTTGAGAACCTAGAGGCCAGTGGGGCATAGGACCCAAGGCAGCATTGTTTCACAGCAGGAAGGTCATGACAGATGAACCTAATAGATTTCTTTGACTGGGTGACCAAAGTAGTAGACCAGGGAGGGGCTGTGGATATGGCCTACCTAGATTTTAGCAAGGCATTTGACACAGTCTCACACAAAAGGTTAATATACAAGTTAGCCAGCCTTGGAGAGGGTCCTAAGGTAGTAGCCTGGATAAAAACTGGCTGGACAACAGGACGCAAAAGGTAATAGTAAATAGAGTTCACAGTGAAGAAAGGAGGATCACTAATGGGGTACCGCAGGGTTCGGTACTGGGACCGGTCCTCTTTAATGTCTTTAAAAGTGACATTGGAGAGCACCTGGAAGGAAAAGTACTGTATGTCTCTTTGCAGACAACACAAAGATCTTCAATGGGGTTGATACACAAGGCGGGGTGGAAAGGATGAAAAGGGACTTGGTAAGGTTGGAGGAATGGTCAAATATATGGCAGCTCAGATTCAATGCAAAGAAGTGCAAGGTAATGCACCTGGGAAACAAAACCCGAAGGGAAGAGTACACAATAGGGGGTGAGATAACAACAAAAATTGAAAGAGATCTAGGAGTAATTATATTAGATGACCTAAAGGTGGGCAAGCAATGTGAGAAGGCAGTAAGGAGGGCTGGGGGAATACTGGGATGCATAGGGAGAAGCATCAACAGTAGAAAACAGGAAGTTGTTATCCCGCTGTATAGACAGTTGGTGAGACCCCATCTGGAGTACTGCATGCAATTCTGGAGACCCCATCTCTGCAAAGACGTAGACAGAGTGGAGGCTGTTTAGAGGAGGGCAACCAAAATGGTGCATGGTCTGCACCAGAAGACATACAAGGAGAGACTAAAGCAGCTTAATATGTATACCCTTGAGGAAAGGAGGGAGAGGAGGGACATGATAGAAACTTTAAAGTATTTCAAAGGAATTAACAAAGCACAAGAGGGTAGCATAGAAACATAGACTTTGACGGCAGATAAGGACCGCTTGGCTCATCTAGTCTGCCCATTTCCCTACCTACAGGATAGGCCACAGATCCTAGTTAACCAACAGCCTATTTCTTCCTAACCCCCACCAGAATTGCCTTATGTCTGTCCCATGCATTCTTGAATTCTCCCACAGTTTTAGACCCCACAACCTCCTCAGGAAGGCTGTTCCATGCATCCACTACCCTCTCTGTGAAAAAATACTTCCTCACATTGCCCCTGAACCACCCCACCATCTTTAAATTGTGTCCCCTTGTTCTTGCACGTCTCTTTTTCTGAAAGATGCTACCCTCTTGGACTTTGTTGATTCCACTGAGCTACTTCAAAGTTTCTATCATGTCCCCCCTCTCCCTTCTTTCCTCAAGGAACAGGTAATCCCAGCAAAAAATATTTTTAACGAAGGATAGGACTGGAATTTTTAGTTCATGGTGATTTGGGGGGGGGCGATTGATCGAATGCCAGAACAGACGCATGTTTGGTGTTGCGATCCATTCCTGAAGCGGAGGGGGGGGGTTGCGAGGAGCACAAGGCTGTTAGGTTGTGCCACCTGAAAAGATCACCACTGACCTTTTTTTGTGTGTATCATGGTGGGGGCTGTCTATTTGAGATGTGGGGTACAGCAGGTTGTGTTGGTAGGGTGAGGGTACTGGTAGTGGGGATGCAGTCCATGGGCTGGGGACACACGCTGTGTTGTGGTTACACTGGTAGTGGTGGTGTGGGGATGCTAACAGTAGGGTGGGGACTGGTTCTGTGGGGGTGTGGATACAGACAGTGGGGTGGGGGCTGATCGTGGTGGTGTGGAATGGGGATACTGGCCTTGTTAGTGTTGACACACTCTCTGTGGAGGTGTGTGTGGGGTTTTGGGGCATGGTGGAGATACTAGCAGTGGGGCGGGGTGGAGACACTGGGTGGGAATACCCACAATGGGGAGGGGATACTGGTTGTGATAGTGTCAGGACACTTGTCATGGCGGGGTGGGGGTACTGACAGTATTGGTATGGCAATGCTGGCAGTGTTGGTGTGGAAACACTAGTCATGGTGGTGCAGGTGGGTGCTGGCCATGTAACGTTAAGGTGGGGTGGGGATACTAGCAGTGGGGTGGAGACACTGGGTGGGAATACTGGCGATGGGGTGGGGACACTGATTGTGGTGGTGTCGGGACTTATTGAGATGCACCTACTCTAACATGAGTCCAAAATCTGACGCTGTGGGTAGAGTGGCCATGCCAGTCCATCTGGGTGGGGAGATGGGCTGTGCAGATCCATCTGGGTGGGGGACTGGTTCTGGTGTGGGATGTGGATATCAGCCATGTTAGTGTGGGGACACTGTCTGTGGTGGTGCAGGATGGGGGTACTGGCCGTGTAATGTTGGTGGGGACATTGGTTGGGTTGAGTGGGGTGGGGATGCTGGCAGTGTTTGTGTGAAGACACTAGCTGTGGTGGAGTGGGGATACTGGCAGTGGAGTTGGGGGCTGTTTCTATTTGGGATGCACCTAATGTGCACTATTCAAAATCTGCTATTGTGGGGAGAGTGGCCATGCCAGTCCATCTGGGTGAGAGAGGGGCTGTGCCGTTCCATCTGGGTGGGCAGAGAGTGGCCGTACTGCTCCATGGGGGTGGTGGAGAGTGGCCAGCCCATGCTGATCTGTCTGGGTGAGGAAAGTGGCCATGGTGGGGATACTGGTTGGGAGAGTGGGAGTTCAGGTTCATACGGGTAGGGAGAGTAACCGTGTTGGTCTGCCTGGATGGGGAGAGTGTCCATGTTTGCCCATTGGGCTGGAGAGAGTGGGCGTGCAGGTCTATGGGGGGGGGCACGTCCATGTTGGTCCGTCATGGTGGGGAGCATGGCTGTGCTGGTCCATCCGGGTGGGAAGAGTGGCCGTGACCCTGATGAACTGACCTGCCAGCTTTGTGCTACTGACCTGCTCCACTACCTTCCCTGTGCTGCACATGACCTGCCTTGCCATTTGCTGCCATGGGACTACTAACTTTCTATGTGCCTGGTAAGTTTTTTTTGTTTGGGGCATGCCGCTTTTATTTGAATAGGAAAGCAAGGGAGGCAAGATGGAGGGCGTAGGGGGTTGTACGTACATGAAATGTATGATTAATGTAAACAAACAAGTGAATAATGTTTTTGAAAATGACATACATGCTAAAAGAAATGGTACTTGCCTCTAGTCATCATGGTGGAGTGGAAGGAGGGTCAGACTGGCAGAATGCCACAGAACCATTTTTCCAGCATGTACGCCACGCTCCAGTGGTTGTTGGTTGATGGTTGGCAGATGGGACGGGCTGGTTCACATGCTGAAAAAAATGGTTTTGGCCTCAGAGGGAGGGGCGAACGGGCACAGTGGCACAGAACCATTTTTTCCAGCATGTATGCCAGACTGCCGGGTCTGTGCCACGCTCTGGTGGTTGTATATTGATGGTCGGCAGAGGGACAGGCTAGGCAGACTGGTTCACATGATGAAAAAAATGGTTCTGGCTTCGGAGGAGGGGTGAAGGGGCACACTGGCACAGAACCATTTTTTCCAACATGTATGCCAGTTTGCAGGGTCCGTGCCACGCTCCAGTGGTTGTTGGTCGGCAGATGGGCAGGCTGCACAGACTGGTTCACATGATGGGAAAAATGGTTCCGGCCTTGGAGGGAGGGGCGAACGGGCACAGAACCATTTTTTCCAACATGTATGCCAGTCTGCCGGGTCCGTGCCACGCACCAGTGGTTGTTGGTTGATGGTCGGCAGATGGGCAGGCTGCGCGGACTGGTTCACATGATGGGGAAAAATGGTTCCGGCCTCGGAGGGAGGGGCGGATGGCACAGTGGCACAGAACCATTTTTTCCAGCATGTATGCCAGTCTGCCGGGTCTGTGCCACGCTTTGGTGGTTGTTCATTGATGGTCGGCAGAGGGACAGGCTGGGCGGACTGGTTCACATACTAAAAAAATGGTTCCTGCCTCAGAGGGAGGGGTGAATGGACACAGTGGCACAAAACCATTTTTTCCAGCATGTATGCTAGCTTGCCAGGTCCATGCCATGCTCTGGTGGTTGTTCATTGATGGTCAGCAGAGGGACGGGCTGGACGGACTGGTTCACATGCTGAAAAAAATGGTTCTGGCCTCGGAGGGAGGGGCGAACGGGCACAGTGGCATAGAGCCATTTTTTCCAGCATGTATGCCAGTCTGTCAGTTCTGTGCCATGCTCTGGTGGTTGATGGTCGGCAGATGGGCAGGCTGGTTCACATGACTGGAAAAAATGGTTCTGGCCTTGGAGGGAGGGGCAGACGGGCACAGAACCTTTTTTTTAGTATGTATGCCAGTCTGCTGGGTCTGTGCTACGCTCCAGTGGTTGATCTTTTTTTGTTGTGTTTTTGCACAACTTGCATTGTACATCTGTGATTTGCTTGACTAATCTGTGGGGTGGTGGGCTTGTGGTCAGAGTGATATAAGAAACAGAGGTCGGGTGGAGAGTCCACAAAGAAATAAAGTAGAACAAGCATTTGTCAATGCCGAATGTTTGCTTGCTGGCATTGGCAGTGGTAGTGTAGAAGTTACAGAGCTGCGTAATAGGAATGGCAGTGAAGTACTGAACTGACGCCAACCCCACCACCACCCTGCAGAGAGTGACAGGCATTGGGGTGTGCCTTTGGGTCGTCAGGCATAACGGCCACGCCATTTCACCACACCCCACCCTGCAGACACTGACAAGTGTCACAGTGTGCCTTTGGGTCTTTGGATCTTATGCGCACCCCATTCCATCAGGAAATACAGTGAGATGGGTGCGGTATAGGAGAATGGGGCCGAAGAGTCCAAGGCATACCTCGATGCCTCTCACTAGCAGCAGGGTGTGGAATGGTATAAGCATTACAAGCAAGAATCCCAAGTCACACCCCGATGCCTGTCATTCTCTACAGGGTTGGGCGTTATGGTTGGAAACCCTAATACCTCAGGCATTCGTTGGTATTTTCACTCCAAATTTTCAACATGGTTTTTTTTGTGACCCCACCTCATGAACAGTGGCAATATCAGTTTGTTGCAAAGCTGCGTATGCACAGCGACTCTCGGCATTTAGCACCACAGGTGCAAAAACATTCCAAACAGGATGTAAAAATGACAGCTGTACTATTCATGGGAGGTGTAAAATACAATGTTGCAAATCTGCAGTAAAATATTAAAAACTGGTGAAGTCACGAAAGGCAGTATAGAAACTGTGCAACGACACCCATAATGTAATTAGTTTGGGGATTTTTACAGCAGATTGTCAGCACAGGCATTTTGGGACCTCTGATCATGAACAGTGTCACTGTGATTTTCTTTAACTGTCCGAACAATGATTTCCCACAGTGACCACGCATCTCTGTGCTGAAAGTGTGAAACACATTTCGCCATGTTGTGAAAAAAATGACAGCTGCTGTACTATTCATAAGGAAGTGTGGAAAATGCCACTGGTGAAAATCTGGACTGAAAATATTACAAAGTCATGAACTTACGAGGGTGCATGGAAACTGCGCAATGCTCACTCGTAACACAGTCATTTTATGGACTTTTGTCACCAAATTTTCAACATAGCCATTTTAAGACTTCTGCTCATGAACAGTGTAACTATGATTTTCTTAATCTGTCCCAAACATTGCTTTCACACACCGACTGCACCATTGTGCTACATGTGCGAAAACACATTTTGGGCATATGTGAAAAAATGGCAACTGTACTTGCTCATAAGAAAGTGTAATAAAATGGCAATGTTGAAAATCTGGATTGAAAATATTGAAAATTTCCAGGACACTTACGAGCGCAAGCGAGGAACTCCGCGCAACGCGCATCAGAAACAGTAATTTTAGGATTTTTTCATTAAATTTTCAACATAGCCATTTTAAGACCTCTGCTCATGAACAGGTCACTGTGATTTTCCTAATGTGTCCCATACATTGATTTCGCGATTACCGACTCGCGCATTGTGCGCTACATGGCCATAAAACACATTTTGGGCAAGATGTGAAAAATGACAGCTGTACTGCTCATAAGGAGGTGGTAAAATGGAAATGTTGAAAATCTGGAGGAAAATATTGAAAATTTCGACCTTACAAGCGTAGTAGGAACTGCGCAACGATGCCTCGAAAAACAGTAATTTTTAGGATTTTTCACCAAATTTTCAACATAGCCATTTAAGACCTCTGCTCATGAACAGTGTCACTGTGATTTTCTTAATTTGTCCCGATACATTGATTTGCACAACTCGACTGTGCCATTGTGCGCTACATGGGCGAAACACGCTCTGGTGAGATGTGAAAATGACAGCTGTACTGCTCTATAAGAAGGTGTGGTAAAATGGCAATGTTGAAAATCTGGAGTGAAAATATTGAAAATTTAACGCTACAGTATGCGTAGGAACGCTGCGCAACTGCAGCTAAATAAAGTCATTACAAATTTTTTACCAAATTTTCAAAATAGGCTTCTGAGATCCACCTTATGAACACTGGCAGTGTCGTTACATCGGTTCTAAGGTGATTTTACAGTGAGACTGCAAAATCACCGGCCCAAACACCATGACAGTGACAGCATTCATGTTAAGGGGTCCCCAAAAACCCCATGTTGAAAATTTGGTGTAAAAATTCCAAAAAATGCCTGAGATATGCAGCAAAGTTGAAAAAACCCTATCTATCCCATTACACAGCTTACTGGCATTTCCTCAGTTCGCGGTCGGCTTTGAAGAGTGCAGACGTGTTCCCAGTCCACCGAAGATCGTCGCGCCAAGGTCCGGAGGTAAGTATGGGGTGGGGGGTGTGTGGGGAGGCAGAGTGCGCAGGGTGGGTGCGAGTTATGGGAGGGGGCAGGGAGAAGCGCGAGGGACAGTTTTTATTTGCAGTTTTTTTTTAAATGACGACGGGGGACATTTGCCACGCTGGGGTGGGCTCCCAGCGTGGCACAAGGACGGCTGGTTGGGGGTGTGAGCCAACCGGGATTGGGCATCCCGACGGCCACAGCATCTGTTGCCATGCTGGGGTGGGCTCCCACGTGGCACACCACTGTACCTGGGGGAGGACGGAGGGAGCCCGACGGGGATTGGGCACCCCGCCGGCTATCACGATGAGTTGCCACACTGGGGTGGGCACCCAGCGTGGCATGTGGAAGGCTTTTGGGGGCAGCAGCACAGCCGATGGGGATTGGGACCTCCGTTGGCTATACGGTGTGTGTGCGTGGGGGCAGCCGCCGGTATGCGTGCGTGCGTAATGTGGGGGGGCCCCGCGCATGAGCAGGCGATATCTTATCGCTGCTCACCGAGCGTAGCTCCCTTTCAACTGTACTCCACTGCATTTTGGAGCTGTCATAGACAGCTCCAGCAGGCACTGGAGAACTGCGGCCGTGCCTGCAAACACACTGCCTGAATTGGAAGAGGGCTGCCACACCTCCGAAAACTCGGATGATGGCACTATGTTTCTTGCACATGCGTGCAAGCAAACATAAAAATGTTTTATATTTTTGTTGGTTGTACTCTCCATGAAAGAAATACAGTACAGTACAAAATGTCATTATTTTTGTGTGCCTGTGGTGTGGATAGGGGGACACCGACCTGGATGATGATCAGGCAGGGTGGGGAGAGTTGCTGGTCTATCATGGTGCGGACAGTGGATGTGCTTGTCCACCGGGGTTGGGAGAGTGTCCATGCCAGTCCGTCGTGGTTTGCTGGGCATGTGACTTCTTGTGTGCATGCGTGTGATTACATACTAACATACTAAAAGCCAGCAGAATAGGCCTAATGGTCTTTTGTGTCTGCCCGGTAGCCAGCCCCTATTGGGTGCTAGCTCCTCCACCCCCCCGAGAGGGTCATCTCAGCTTCAGTATATCCATGCATCTGTCCCACCCCTCTTAAAGCCTTCCACTGTGCCCTCCTCCACTAGACTCCTGGGCAGTGCATTACATGGCCCCACCACCCTCTCAGTGAAATAATGCCTTCTACATTCTCCCCTGTAGTTTCCCCCCTACCGTTTCCACTCATGCCTCCTGGTTGTGCCCCCTATCTTTAGCCTGAAAATTTCTTTGGCTCTGCCCATTAATCCCTTTCACATATTTGAAGACCTCTATCGTGTCCCCCCCCTGTCTCTCCTTTCCTCCAGTGAGTACAGCCCAAGGACTTCCAGCCTTTCCTCATAGGTCCTCTCACTCATGCCCCGGATCATCCTGGTTGCCCTCCTCTGACCCCTCTCCAGCAAAGCTATGTCCTTCCTAAGGTGAGGCCTCCAGAACTGCATGCAGTACTCAAGATGTGGCCTGACCAAGGCATTATACAGAGGGAGGATCACCTCCCTCCTCCTGGACGTAATTCCCCAGGCTATGCAGCCCAGAATCCTGTTTGCCTTTGCCACAGATCTTCTGCGGTTTTCAGTGTTATACATTTTGTTGTCTACCACTACCCCCAGGTCCTTTTCACTCATTGTGGCTTGCAGTGGGACCCGTCCCAGGGTGTATACATGACCTGGGTTTCTTACCCCCAGATGCTGCACCCTACACGTCCCTGGATTAAACCTCAGTCCCCACCTTCTTGACCAACCCTCCAGGGAATCCAGATCCCTCTGGACTGTCTCTCTCGCTTCCTCCCCTTTTGCCAGCGCTCCCAGTTTTGAGTCATCTGCAAAGAGGTTCATCCTACTCCTAACCCCCCCTCCCTATATCGGAGACACAGGCACTGAACAGGAGTGGCCCCAGTACCGAATCTTGGGGAACCCCACTGAAGACCTTCCTATGGGAGGAGACTATCCCAACCACTACCCTCTGGGTTCTTTCCCTTAGCCAGTTTTGTACCCATCTAAGCAACTGTCCTCCCACCCCCATCCCCCCGAACTTTGTCAGCAACCCGATGTGGGGTACCGAGTCAAACGCCTTACTGAAATCCAGGTATAGGACGTCCACTGGTCTTTGTCAGTCCAGGGTCCCCATCACCCAGTCGTAAAAATCTATGAGATTGGTCTGACACAATCTCCTCAGGACAAAACCATACTATTTGTCATCCATGTGCCCCAACCTTTCCAGTTGCCTCCCGAGCTTCTCCTTGGGGAAGCCCTGCATTAGTTTGCCTACCACAGACGTTAGGTTGACAGGCTTGTAATTTCCCATCTCCTCCCTAGACCCCCCCCTTGTGGATAGGCACATGAGCCACCCTCCAGTCTTGAGGCACCCATCCTGTTTGCAGAGAGGCATTGAAAAGTGCAGCTAGTGGAACTGCTATTTGAGCGGTTGTCCTCCCCCCTAGAATCAGCATAAACCAGACCGTGGCATGGTCTCTACCTGCCAGTGGGCTACCCACCTCCCAGACCCCTTATCTGGTTGCTGTCTGCAAGGTCAACGTCCAGTATCCTCCCCTCCCTAGTAGGTTCCTCCACCTGTTGGACCAGGAAGGCACCCTGAAACACATCCATCAGTCTCTGCTCCCTGGCCACCGCTGACGTCAGTGTCCCAGTCTGCCACAGCATATTTAGGTCCCATAGGATCACCACCCTACCCTTTCCATTGTCACAGTGCCCCTTGATGTTCTCAAGTAATTTTTCCTCCAGAGCCTCATCCATTGCCGGGGGTCTGTACACCACCCCTATTTTCAATCTTTTGCCTTCCCTCGATTGCAGGGTTGCCCAAATTGCTTCCACTCCCCCATCAGCCTCCTCCACTCCACTAACCAATATGCCATTTTTGACTATCAGCACTACACCCCCTCCTCTATCCCTTCTGAATATTGTGTAGCCCTCTAAGTTTAGGTTCCAATCATTCTTCTGGGTGGCCCATGTCTCCGTAATCGCAGCCACATCTGCTGATCCCTCCGCTAGGCAGTTTGTTGCCCATGCTCCTGGCACTGATCAGGACCGTCCTCCACCCCATCCCCCCTACCCTACCCAATTGTCTGCACAATCCCTATTCGCCCTTTCCGGCACAGCTCTTGCTTTGTTTACATCGCTGTCACCTGCCCTCATTTTGCACCCTAGACCTGGAACCTCGAGCAGCCCTCCTGATTCCATTAATTCACGTATCCCTCCCCCTTTACAAGTTTAAACCTCGCTTCTCGTCTATGAATCCAGCGAGTTTTAGTTATAAGATCTCCCAATTGTGTGTGTATGTAGAATAATAGAGACAAGAGCCAGGCAAAATAACTTTTATTAAGCCACATCAGACTGAAACCATCCATGTCTAATCTGTGCCCTTCAAAACTGTCGAAACTGCAGATTTTCCTCCTTGGTTTCCTTGATCAATTGTGGAGGATGTATGTAGGCATCGGATTACCTAGGGAGTAAACAAAGACAAGTTGATAAATTGTCTAACTGCGTGTTAATAATCTTACCACTTTAAAGTTGAACTTTTGCAGGAATGTCTAATGGAATATTTTTGGAAGTGTTTGGGAACTACAGAGAATTGATAAGTTCTTAAAGGTGAACTACTGGCAGAGGTGAAGTCCTGACCACTGTACGGATTGGGGCTTCACCTCTCTGTTCCCCCCCCCACCACAGGCACTATATTAAAAAATAATCTTTGCACCTGAGTGATCACTCAGAATGGTGATTGGGTGCAAAGATCAATTTATTTCTGTTGACTGCAGAGGGGATAGGAGAGATGAAGCCAAGAGCTGCTCAGTGGTTATGACTTTACCTCTGCTGGTAGAACACCATTCATGAGTTTGAGCTCTGACATGAAAACTAAGAGGCTCCATTTTCACGAAGACCATGTTAGAAATTGCCCAATTTACTGCGTGTGCAATTCCTGATTGGTTTATTGCTTGGTACAGAGATTAGTAATCTCTCCATTAGCATCCTCAATCCTCATTAATCAGTTGTGGATTTTTTTTCAATTGGATGTACTTTGTTTACGTATAAACCAATCCAGGCAGCTAGAAGTTAGGGATTGAACTGAAGGAGTCCACCTTGGCGTCTGGTGGTTTGGCTTAAATCATGTCTGAGCTCTGTCAAGCTATGGTACATGGCACTGGGTGAGTACCGTCATTCTGCCTCTGCTGCCATCATGCCTGAGGGGTGGGGGCTGCACTTGCTGCTGTCACGCCTGAGGGGTGGGGGCTGCATTTGCTGCCATCATGCCTGAGGTGTGGGGGCTGCACTTGTTGCTGTCACGCCTGAGGGGTTGGGGTTGCACTTGTTGCCGTCATGCCTGAGGGGTGGGGGCTGCACTTGCTGCCGTCACGCCTGAGAGGTGGGGGTTGCACTTGCTGCCGTTACAAATGAGGCATGGGGGTTGCAGTGCTGCTGCTGTCTAACCTGAAGAATCGTTGAAAGATTGCTGTTGCCATCTTGCTGGGAGTCTGAAGGTGAAGCCTTCATGAACACCATGCCTGTGCACTGCTGCAGATTCATGCTGATGGTGAACCACCTGCCAACACTGCTACCAGCACCTCATGCTTGTTCCTTTGCGCCACTCTTCAAGTAAGCAGGTGTGGGTGTTGGTGGCAAGCTGTGATTGGAGAATGCACTGATGAGGATGAGGATGTGGATAATGGTCTTTCTAACAGTTATGCTATGTGTACATTTTTCTGTGGACCACATGTAAACATTTCAATTATGATTTCAGGCCTTGAAGTGCTGTTGGACGTGATCTGCTGCAAGTCAATCCACTGTAAAAGGTACAGTTTGCTTTCTTTTTGCACTTTAGTGGGTCTTCCATGCTAAAAATGTGAATGCCTTAGTGGTGTTGCAGAATTAGTCCTTACTGTTTTTGTTTTTTTTTTGTTTGTAGGTCAGTCTGTGAAAGTGGTGTTAGTGATCTGCTGCTGTGAGTCACTCTTAGTTCTTTGAAAACACCACATCACTACACCATCAAGATGGCAACACCACCACCATGAAAGATGGCCAAAATCTCCAGCATTGCACTACAGTTCAAGGCAATGGGAATGTACGAAGATGGAGGGAAAATGTTCTGCCAGTTTTGTGCCCATCCAGTGGAACACATCCAGAAGGATACCGTTGTAGACCACTGCAACAGCAAGAAGCATTTAAAAAACATGAGCCAGAAAGAGAAAAGTGAGACCAGACAGGTGACATTACATACAAGTTTCAACGCCACCACTTCTGCTGTTGCTTCAAGGGAAAAAACAATTCTCGACACGTTGAGGGCTTAGTGTGGGGCCAATAATCTCACTGAAAAACTCGATCAACCCTGCCTCAGAGACTGGATGGGAAAGTATATCAAAAGCATAGGTGCACTTCCAAAGGCAGACACTCTCCGTCAGAACTACCTGCCAAAACTGCAGAACGAGATGGAGGAGACAATTCACCAACAGGTGAAAGGAAAGAGCATCACAGTAATGTGTGATGAATCCACAGATTCAGATGCTCAGTGTGTACTGAACATTATTTTTGTTGCTGACTGTGGTAAATCTTACACTGCAAATACCATGGAGTTGGTCGTAGTGAACCATCCAACTGTTGCGCAAGCCGTTTTAAAAACTCTGCAGAAATATGGGGTGAAGATGGAACAAGTTGTGGGTTTTGTCAGTGACAATGCCAGATACTGTACATGATTAAATGCTTCAATGATGCATTACAGGGAGTTATTGGGGACCATGTCATCCATGTCGGTTGCTGGGCACATGTCCTGTCACTTGTAGGTGACACATGGATCGACTATTTTGAGCTGGTGAACAAACTGGTTGCACAGATTAAATATGTGTTCCAACAGTCCCCAAAATGAAAAAGGGAGTACCTGGCATTCCTCACAGAGGTGGGGATGGAGAACAGCACTTTACCTCGTGTCCCAGTACTAACACGCTGGAACACAGGGTTTGAGGCTGTGAAATACCATCCCATCCACTTGCAATATTTACGAGATTTCTTGCAGGAAGACCAGAGTGATGCGAATTCACTGAAATCGCTACGCAACTTATTTATCAAATGGATGGGAGAGCTCCAAATTCAGACTACATTTATTGCAGAAAATACTATGGACATAATAGAAACAATACACATGCTGCAACTGAAAGGTAAACTAATGGCTGTGTTTATCTATGATACACTAATGGCAATCAAGAACCGATTCGAGGCTGGTGTGTTAAAGACCGATGGTTTTGGAGAGAAAACTGATGAGCAGCTTCATCAGCTTACAGGCCGGGGCAAGCAGGATCAAGTTTTGGCATTTCAAAAAGCTTACAGTGTAGCGCTAAACAAACTCAGCAAGCATATGGGGTCAAATCCTTCGCTACAGTTTTTCATGGCATGTCGCATACTAGACCCATTCAATCTGCCTAAACTGGACAAGGACTACAGCCAATATGCAGAGGACATTCCAATGTTTGGACTACACAACATGGCAGCTTTGAAAAAGGATTGGGATCTCTACATAAGACAAGACCTCAGTGACTTGCCAGAAAAGTTGGACTCTGATCTGGGTCAGTACTGGAAGTATGTGGAGCCTCAGCTCAGTGCTGGCTAGAGCTGCCCAGCAGGCAATTTGGGTTCCAGTGTCCAGTGCTGATGTTGAAAGGTCATTTTCTGTATATGGTCAGATCCATACAGATCAAAGGAGAAACCTGCGGGTGGACAATTTGCGATTGTTTTCAATGTTAATGTTCAATAAATCGGGTACTTTATGTATTGGTTGCCACGGCTTAGCTCCCTTTTATTTGAAATCAGTGTGGCGTTGCTGGATTGTGATATTTTGTTTCATATTCTTTAGTGTACTGTACTGTTTTGTTTTTGTTAGTTTACACTTTAATCGAACATTTTGTTAGGGCTTTAGATTAATTCATTCTTTTGCACAGTTTACTTTATGTTCCACGTTTTACACATTTTAATGTATGTGGATTTTAGTCCAAAATGTCAGTTTTCTCCACTGTTTCTACACTCTTTTACTATTTTTATATATATTTTAAATCATATTTCTTACAGTATTTGGTTTATCCTTATCATATTTACTTTTTTGCTGATCACAACTTTTGCACATTTTAATGTATATGCTTTTGTACTGTTTCTACTTTTTGCACCACTTTCTGCACATTTATAAACAGTGTTTTACTTAATTTAGCTTGTCTCTTTTTATTTAAGTACCTGGTGACATGAAAAGGCATACAGAGCCAGCACTGGCAATGCTCATTTCCATAATGTAGCACTGACACACAATACAAAATAATAGTACATTCAGCCAGGATTTTTTTAGGTGTGGTGGCACACTGGGGGAAGAGGGCCATAGTGCTGATGCACTGCCATCACCCCTGAGGGAAGGGGGCCATAGTGCTGATGCACTGCCATCGCCCCTGAGGGAAGGGGGCCATAGTGCTGATGCACTATCACACCTGAGGGATGGGGAACATAGTACTGTTGCTGTCACACCTGCGGGATGGGAGACTGCAGTGCTGCTGCTTCTGTCACACCGGAGGGAGGGGGGCCGTAGTGTTGTTGCTACTACTGAACCAGAGGGATGGGGGCCATAGTGCTGCTGCTGCTATCACATCTTGTACCTACAGCAACTTTAATTGGTACAAGGAAGGATAGATGTATACTAGTGGAGGTCAAAATTGCTAAAATGCACGTTAACACAGTTGAAAATTGTTCAATAAAGTGCACAAAACAAAACACTGATAAAAACGGCTTTTGGCTTGGCAGACACCAGTGGCAATATCAGTTTTTACTATGTGCAAAATAGAATTTGTCCTTTCGCAATCATAGTAAACCAGTGTCCCTGGGCTTTATGAATCCAAGCACATTTGGCCTCTGACCAGCACTGTCACCCAACACATCTTGGATTATGCCTGGAGTGGAGGACAACCCTCACTTGTCTGGTCCAGACATTAATCGTTGGATGTACTTATGCTCAGGTAGGTCTCTGGGTGAGATAATCAGTGGTTCAAGGGTCAGAGGACAGGGCTGAGATGCCACCCCAGCTGCACAAAGGGCAGACAGACCTATGTGGAAAAATACAAAATAAAATACAAAGGCTGAGGAAATGTGCTATAGGGATGACTAATTTCACCTGTAATGTTAGCGCATCATAAAGCAGCAGTGAAACTGGTGCACACAAAGTGGCCAGCCTACAACTGCACATGCATACATGCATCCATTTTAAAACTGCAGTAATTCAATTCATGACATGTATAACCGGGAAGACATCCCTTCTCATGAGTTTGGAGTGGGTTAGCTAGTGGCACTGTACTCCGACCCGTGTGAGGCATAACATTACTGTATCTCGGCACAGCACATGCATAGAAACATAGATTTTGACGGCAGATAAGGACCACTTGGCCCACCCAGTCTGCCCATTTCCCTACCTAATGGATAAGCTGCAGATCCTAGTTAACCAGCAGCCTACTTCTTCCTACCCCCACCCCCTAGAATTGCCTTATGACTGTCCCATGCATGCTTGAATTCCACCACTGTTTTTGACTCCACAACCTCCTCTGGAAGGCCGTTCCATGCATCCACAACCCTCTCTGTGAAAAAATACTTCCTTAAATTACCTCTGAGCCGCCCCCCATCTATCTTCAAATTGTGCCCCCTTGTTCTTACACACCTCTTTTTTTGAAAGATGCTACCCTCTTGGACTTTGTTGATTCCCTTGAGATACTTGAAAGTTTCTATCTTATATGTGACAGCAGCAGCACCATGACCCTCACTTATGGCCCCATCCCTCGGGGTGACGGCAGCAGCAGAAGCACTATGACCCCCATCTCTGAGTGTGGCAATGGCAGCAACAGGAGCAGCAGTACAGCTCCTGTCCCTTAGGGGTAACAGCAACAATGTTACGGCCTTCGTCCACCAGGATTGATGGCAGTAGCACTATGGCCACAATCCCCCAGGGGTAAGAGAAGCTATGGCACCCATCCCTCAGGATGAGAACAGCAACACTTAGACCTCAATCCCTTAAGTGTGATGGCAGCAGCTACATTGCAGCCCCAATCCCCCAGTGGCGATGGCAGAAGCATTATGGCCCATGTCCCTCAGGTGTAATGGCAGTACCAACGATGCAGTCCACATCCCACAGGGGTGATGGCAGTAGTGACAGCACTATGATCCCCTTCCTTCAACACCCACACCCCACATGCCCATGTTACAAATTACTGGGTCTCTGCTTGTCAGAACTCAGATGTGAATTAATCTGAATCACCACCACTAAGGTGGATCACCGTTGCTTTTTCCTATCTATCATTTAACTGCCTGAATTTGCTCCTTTCAAATAAAGTGTCTTCATCTAAAAATCCACAAGTGATTAGTGGAGGACCTTCTAAAACATCGGGATCCCTTTGTTTTTACTTGGTCTCCATGAAAGGATGTCTCTAGTTTTCATGACTGAGCTCAGATGTGAATTGAGCACCACTCTGCCCACCAGCATCATACAGTCCCTGGGGTCTTAACTTATGTGTGTCCTTGAGTGTGCTTTCTGGCTTGGGTGTGATTGCAGCAACCCACGCACCCCTAATGGCATTATACAGTGGCAGGTAGAGTATAAATAGCATTGGGCCATACAGTGAATTCAAAGTAGTACAGATGCTAAGGCCCCCAACTAATTTAGGGAAAACAAGAAGCAAACATCATTAGCCTCACTCTGCTCACGGGCATCGCACAGTATCTGTTACCTTACCTGGTCTGCTCCTCTGAGCGTGCAGTCTGGCCTGGGTGCTGTTGCAGCACCCCACCCTCCCACACTGGTATTAGGCTCTGGCAGGTAGGGTAACAACAGCACCCAGTTAAGCAGCAATTCAGGGGTACTCAGAATCTAAGCCCCCTCACTCACAGGCACACAACTAACATCAGCATGGAGAATTGCCAGCTCTTACACAGTCAATCAATCAATCAATCAAAATCTTTATTTATTCAGGTGAACATCATTGAGCAAAGCTCATTTACAAGATGGACCTGAGTGGTCATACAAATGAGGATACAAGTATTATTACATAGACAAGAATAGCATAAACAGCAATACAATGACATGAAATGATTATATACAACAATTTACATATATACAAGGAACAGTAAGAACCATTTAGCCTGTAAGAAAAAGGGACAAAGGGTATAGTAGCATAAAATAAATTATAGGGTCTAACTAGTTTTATGAGAATATAATAGGTGATTTGGAAGATAGAAATTGAATTAATATAATGGACGGAAAAGGAAGGTGGGTCAGGTAGGTAGGGGATTAGGCTTTATAAAAAGCAATTGCAGAGCTCTGGAAAAGGGCGGAGAACAATCTTTGAAAGATGCCAGAGGTAGTAGGCTATCTAGCTTCATGGATTTTTGGAGAGAGTTCCATGCAACTGCTAAGGTATAGTTGAAAGCAGCCCTCCCAAACCGGTGCAGGCATTGGGGACCTTAATATGATGAGTTTACTGATCCTTAAGGTGTATGGCCTAGTTGTAATTTGGGTAAAGCAATCAGTGATATAGGTAGGTAGTTTGCCTGTTAACACTTTGAATATCCAGATAGCAGCATTCTATTTCTTCTGTGTTGTAATGATGTCCAGTTGACTGCCATATAAAGGGAGCAATGATGGGTGCTGGAGGAAGGTCAGTAATAAATCTTATGGACCTGTGATACAGGGTGTCCAGTTTATGTAAGAGATGACGTGAACAATGGCAGTAGAGAAAATCAGCATAATCAATGAGGGCTAGGAATGAGGCCTGAATTAACCTTTTTGGAATCACTGTTTAGGTAATGTTTTATTCTAAAAATAGTCCAAGCCTCTGTCTTAGCTTTTTAAGTAGCTCTTCAATATGGACAGAATAGTCAAGCCTGTTATCTATCCAGACTCCAAGGTATTTGAAGTTATCAACAAATTCCAGTTTCTCTCCAAGTAAGGTGGATAATTGTAGGTGGTGGATGCTGGGTAGTGGTAGAGCAACTCTTGTGGCAAAGAACATAGCTTTTGTTTTTTGGCATTTAGAAGTAGTTTTTGTCAAGTAGATTGTGCTGCAGAATGGAGAATTCGGATTGTAACAGGTCACAGGCTTTAGAAGGTGAGGATTGCTGACATATAATACAGTATCATCAGCAAACAGATGAATGTTAGATTGAGTGAGGTTGGCATCAATATTGTTTATATAAATGGCAAAGAGGATAGGGCCAAGAATAGAGCCTTGTGGTACACCCCTAGCAGTGGTTTTGAGGTGGATAGGTAATTTCCATTTTTAACCAGTTGTGACCTATCTGAAAGGTAATCCTTAAACCAGTTGAGTGATAGGGAATCCAGGCCTAGTGAGTTAAGGGAGGTGATTAATAAGTCATGATCCACTGTGTCAAAGGCTTTACTCAAATCCAGGAACACAGCACAGGTACAATTTTTCTTATCCAAGGCAGTCTGCCAATCATTGGTTACCTTGGCTAAGGCAGTAATGGTGCTATGCTTTGATCTAAATCCAGATTGTGCAGAATTTAGAAGGTTGTTGTTATCCAGATAGTCCCTTAATTGAGAGTTTACTAGTTTTTCGAGCATCATGGATAGTACTGGTAGGATGGAGATAGGCCTGTAATTGTTGAGATCCTAGTATCACCAGATTTGAGTAATGGAACTACTTGAGCTGTTTTCCAAGTAGAGGGAATGGATCCAGTAGTTAGGAAAGATTGAAGAGATGAGTGAGGGGGCAGATAAGACATATGAAGCAATTTTCAGGAAATAGGGATCCAGGAGTCTGCACCTGCACTCTTAGTAGTGTCTAAATTAGAGGAGATCTTCCACTTCTTTCACGGATATTGGGATGAAGGAAAAGTTGAAGTGGCCATTTGTCCCACAGTAGTTTGCAGGTTCAAGGAAGATCTCAGGATATTTGCAGGTGATGAGTCAAATGCTAGGCCAGCTGTGGTGAAGTGAACATTGAAGGTATTTAAGATTTCTTGTTTACCTGTAATTTCTGTATCATTTAGTAGCAGTTTGGAGGTTAAGGCAGGAGTAGAATTTTGCCCAGAAGTCCTTTTATTGTACCCTAGAGTCTGGATGGGTTATTGTAGGAGGCATCCAATTCAGCTGTATAATAGGCAGTTTTGGCAGTTCTTATTTTTTTTGTACATGAATTTTGCTTTTCTGAAATTTAGCCAATCTCTGGTGTCCTTTGTTTTCTTGCATTTTCCCACAGTTTGTCTCTGGTTCTCAAGGCTGCTTTAAGCTCAGAGGTGAACCAAGGGCAGGATTTTACCTTAGTTCTGATACTGGTGATAGGTGCATGAATATTGAGAGCATTAGTGATAATATCCTTAAAGTCTGAGAGCTGTTTCAACAGAGGTTGTAAGATAGAAATCTTGCCAATATATTGTATTACTCAGGTCATGGAGGTAACCTGAGATATTGAAATTCTTTTGACCTTTGAGGACAAATTCTGCAGGATTTGGTGGTTTGAGTGTGGATCTTATGCCAGCTATAGGGTAATGGTCACACATCACTCGCAGTACTCCTGCATGTGAATATAAGTGAGGCTTGTTTACCAACATAATATGCAGGAGTGAGCTGTTGCTGGAATTTCTTAGGTTGATCCTAGTTGGGTCTTTAATTAGCTGTGTGAATCCATAGGTGTCACAAAGGTTATCAAAGGTGCAGATACATTAGACAGCCAGTTTAAATTCAAATCACCAAGGATGATGGTATCTTCAGGGCCTAGGTTGAGAATTGACCCTAGGTGAGAAAGCAGTTTAAGGCCTGCAGAGGGGCCTATAGCATCCAATCAGTTTAAATGAAGACGAATTAGGAAAGGATATTTTGATTGATAAACATTCAAATTCATTTGGCTCGGATGTGTTGATGAGGCAGGTTGCAGAGATGGTGTCCTTAATGTATATGGCCACCCACCACCCCTGGAAGGGTGATCTGCTGAAGAGCTGATAATTGGGAAGGTTTACAACACTGTCTTTGTTGTAGGCCTGAGCCAAGATTCAGAGATGACCAGGAAATCTGGAAGAGTATGTGCCACCCAAGCCTGTATTAAGATGAACTTTTTAGGAGGCTGCAAGCATTGAAGTGTATGAAGCTTAGGCCTTTTATGGAAGTCAGATCAGCAGGGAAGATAAACTTACAATGGGGCCAGGATTAATCTCAATAGTGCCAATGCAGAAAAGGAGGTAGAAGATTAATTTGAGTAGGGCACCAAGGGATAGGGATAGAGGTGATCAGAGCGTTTCTTCTTAGTCCTAGGTGCCCACTGTGTAGTGGAGATGGTCCTGTTATATAGGTGTGACTTTTATCATAACATAGGAGTCTGATGGACAGGCATAGTGGGTTATTATAAAGCCAGGATACATGTAAGGGGCTAGGGAGTGCTGGATTGTTAGAGAGGCTTTATGTGGGATACCCCTAGGGTTGCAGTGTAAGAGTGGTTCAAAGTGAATAAGGAATAGATGGTTGTACATTGTGGATGGCAGTGGAGAGCAGAACATACTCATTAACTTATTTGTCATGACAGGGGGTATAATATGATTATCATAATGGATTGGGGGAGATGAGAGGCTAAGGAGCAAAAGGAAGCAAGTTAGCATTGTGCAGGGTAGGTATGGGTTAATAAAGAAGGGAATTAGATGTGGGCATGGATTAGAGAAATGGCGGGAAAGAGTGTATAAATACAATCAACCAAGAGGGGGGAGGGTGTGGCGGGCAAAATTTTGCGGCTTTGCCCGTACTTTTCACACTGCTTCTCCCGGCCTCCTGGATCTCTTGGTTGGCTGGAGATCGCCGCCGGTCAGCAGCCCAGCTCACCCTCCCAGCTAAAAAAGAACACTCCCAAAATTAAAAACAATATAGTGCTGCAGGCTTGTGGTTTGTAGCACTGACAAATGGAAGATCTGGGTTTGTGAGCTGAGCTGATCCAGACTACTCTGCCCTGGGTTGGTGGGTTTAGAGTGTGATATAGAGACACTGCATGCTGGCCCGAGGGAGGCATATTTCAGTTCGCTGTGAGGGCTGCCTTGATAATGTGGGTGACCACACAGCGTTGTAAGACCCCACCAGATTGATCCCACACAAAGACACACAGATCAGTAAGCATCCCTTGAGACTCCTAGGTCAGCAAAACTAACAGTTCAACTTCCCTGATATACACATGTAAATAAATGCAGTTGAGGACACCCGACTGAACACCGCCTCCCCCCACCTGATTCTCCAAGTGCGCTGATACTAAGCTTTTTGGAGGGTTTAATCATGCAATGAGAGAGCAGTTGCATTAGCTGAGCAAAGGGTTAGATGCACAGCAGTTAAACTTTATTTATCTTTTTTTTATTTATTGCAATTGTTTCACCAGGAAAGGCACACTGAGCAACAAGATGCTCATCTCCCTGTGCGACTTGGGGGGTACACATGGATATGATAACACGCAGGCTATCAAGTGAACAGTTAACAGAAGCAAATAAAAAGCAGCATAAGGATACATGACTGCATGAATATACAAGCAGCGCACATTGAATGGTTAGGATATTATAGTATCAAATAATAATTTTTGTGACAAGAAGCAGCAGACAAGGTAAATTAGCACAGTAGTAACAGCTGTAAACAACAGAGGACATATGTCACAGTTGTACACAGTAAATAGGGCAAAATAGGCCCAGGACATAAGTGCAAGGTCGGGGCTACATGCCAGCTTCTGCAGCAAGGCTAAGGCTGCTGGTCAGGCATTAGGTCCCAGAGTGGGGGAAAACGAACTTATTATCCTGGGCGATACTAACCTTAATTGGGAAGGTGGCAATGTGAAGCACATCGAGTCCCTACTTGCTAATCTTACCCTGACCCAACTTATCCAGGAGCCAACTAGGCGGTCGCAAATGGGTCCTCCTGCTCCCTTCTGGACTGGATCATGTCCAACCACCCGGACAGGATTGCATCAGTAGGCACGCTGTCTGACTCCATATCTGATCACTCTCCAGTCTTCTGCGTGTGGAAAATTCCCTTCCCCAAAATTTCTCACAAAATTATACACGTCAGAAACTACTCCAGATTTGACCCAGGGGGGTTCCTGGAGGACTTAAGGCTTACTGACTGGTCAGGGGTGCTTGGAGCCACTGACCCTACGGTGGCTACCTCTCACTTCCTTACCACCTTTGGGGCCCTGCAAGACAAGCATGCCCCCAAGGTCACCCGTAGGGTGCGGGGGTCTGTTACCCTTTGGCTAAATGGGAGTCTCTTAGCCCGAATGTGAGAGAGAGATAAGTGTTGGGCCCTTTTTAAAGGTTCCAGTGATCCCTCCATTTTTCAAAAATACAGACACCGTAGAAATAAGTGTAAAAAGGCCATTAGGGTTGCGAAGAGTGACTTTTGCAAGGCCGCTCTTCTCAGTACTGCCAGCGATCCTAGGAGGTTCTGGAGAAATATAAAAACCCTTGTCAGTGGGTCCTCCCATTCCGGGGTAACGGACATGGTTATAAACTGGGTTTCCTGCAATAATCCCCATACCATCGTTAACTCCCTAAATTCATACTTCTCCAACCTCTCGGCTTTCACTGCTCTCTTCCTGGCCAACGAGAGCTTGCTCCACCCCCCCCACTCGACAGATGGATCTCCCTACCAGGCAAATGTTCTGCCTTAGGGCCGTGTCAGTCCTGGACACACAGCGACGCCTAGCAGGCCTCTCCCAATACTCTAGCCCCGGTCTAGACAACCTGGAGCCCAAGCTTCTAAAGCTTGGTGCTGCACATGTTGCCTCAGTAGCCCACATTTTCAACCTATCCCTTGGATCGGGATCATACCCGATATCTGGAAGAGGCGAGGATTGTCCCTGTTCTGAAGCAGGGCAATCTAAATCACCGGATAACCACCGTCCGATTGCTATTCTCTCTTCCTCAGTAAGCTCCTTGAAAGGATAGTGGCTGAGCAGCTCTCGGAGTACATACACTCCCATGAACTGCTGTCCCCGGCCCAACACGGATTTCGAAAGGGGCATAGCACCACCACAGCCTTGATCTCGGTAACATCAAGCATCAGAACAGCCATGGACCAGGGTAAACTCTCCGGTGCCATATTCATTGACCTGTCCAAAGCCTTCAACCTTGTTGATCATAAGCTGCTTGGCTCACAGTTGTGGTCACTTGGCCTCTCCCCCCATGCCATGCAATGATTTATGGGCTACCTGCATAGTCGTAAGCAATGGACCTGCTTCAATAAAATCCTCTCCGAACCCCTACCGGTGACCTCTGGAGTTCCTCAGGGTTCGGTATTGGGTCCCCTCCTGTTCTCCCTCTTTATCAATCAGCTACCCAAGGTGACAACCAGCTGTAGTGCCACCTTGTATGCTGATGACTTGGTGATACTGGCTCACTCCAAGGATGCCGCTACTCTAAACCAGTGCTTGTCCCATGACTTTAACAATATCTGGTCCTGGCTTACCAATCATAAACTGGTCCTGAACCTGAAAAAAACCCAGGCTATGCTCTTTGGCTCCAAGGCCAAAATCAAAGCTTCGTCGGCCTTGCTAAGCATCACCAGCGCCAATGGACCCCCACTACTGGTAGTGACCTCCACCAAATACCTAGGGGTAACACTCGACCCCCAACTTGACATGGGGAGTCATATCCTTTAGTATCTGCAGAGCAGTGAACTCTAAACTAGGCCTAGCCTACAGGGCCAAGTACAATCTTACTCCGGAGGCCAGACATGCCCTTGCGAGAGGAGTACTTCTTCCCTCGCTCAGCTATGGTTTGCACCTATTTTCCCGATACCCAAAAACTCACCTCACTCGGTAGTACATGGCATATAACAGCATCTGCCATTTCGCCCTAGCTGCCCCCCCGACTCACCCACTGGTGTGAGCTATATGATCAACTTTGCTGGCTCTCCCCAGCCAGATACCTCGATTTTGGGGTTGGGTGCCTCTCGGGGAAAGTTATCAGAACCAGAACCCCCCAAGGGTTAGCCCTGTTCATACCACAATTGGATGCTACCCCCTACCATCTCAGATCCCTGACCTCAGGGATGCTCAAAGTCCCCTCCACCCGTACCTCACGGGGGACCGGGATTTTGCCGTTAGTGCACCCAGACTTTGGAACTCACTCCCTGGTGACATCTGCTCGACCCCCTCCTATCGGAGTTTTCGCAACTCCCTGTGGGGCTACCTGAAACTAGCCTCTGTGTGTGACTGCCCCAAGCCTCCCTAGGGGAATCTTAAACTATTTGTCAGACTTGCCCCAAGCTGCCTTCGCTGAAGCTGCTTGATACCTCTCATTGACCCCAATGATCCCATTATTCTCTTTTCAGTTCCCCGGGTTTTTCTGACTGTTGGATATACCTCTGTTGACCACAGCATTGCACCTTGATCATAAGCTTGTCTATGAACCTCCGTTGCCCTGGAGTGCTAAACTATATAGTATAAGTTTAAGTTATAAGTTATATTATGACCTACCATTCCTGTGGATAGTGCTGTTACTCCTGTATGTTACTCTTATTAGTCAATGATGTACCTTATTTCCCTTATGTCTTGTTATATTTGTCATGACGTACCCACAACCATTATGTGCACCTACCTGTATTCCTTTGTTGTATTCTCCCAGGTCGTTCCTGAAAATAGGCAAAATACTTGTCTAGTGTACTTACCCGGTAAACAAAAGCTAAATAAATAAATAAATTAGGGAGGGGATAGTGGGGCATGGCAGGTTCAGGGACGGGAGCAATTTGTAGTAAGGAAGTTTTCTAGGGTAGTAGACAGAGAGTAGGAAGAGGAGGAGTGCCGAATTTGTGGTGGGAGGGCATTCCAGAGCTTGCGTAGCCGGTGTGAGAAGGCAGGCTGACCAGCAGAGGTCTTTCGCCTAGTGACTGAAAGTTGGCGGGAGTCACTGGATCTAAGATGATGGCAGGGGGGTGGGGCATCTGTGAGCATGGTGGCAAGGTAGGAGGGGATGGACCCGAGCCATAGGTTGGAGAAAAATTTAGCACAGTGAGAGATGCGGCGGTTTTCGAGGGACGGTAGTGCCAAGACTCAGCAGAGACTGCAATGGTGGGTGAGGGGAGAGGCATCGAGAGCAAAGCGGCAGAAGGCATTACAAAGTGTGTCCAGTTTAGATAGGGTGGACTTAGGGGCTGCATTGTATACAACGTCGCAGTAGTAGATGGAGGGCAGTATCATCTTCAGGACTAGTTCACGTCAGACTCGGGGAGGGAGGCTGCTGCGGTTCCCATATAGTGCACTGAGCATGGGGCATAGTTTTTTTGAGATAACATCGATGTGGTCAGAGAAGGAGAGATGGCTGTTGAGCCAGACCCCCAAGTAACGGAACAAGGAGACATCTTCAAGTTTTTGGCCATCCAGGGTGGCGAAGTAGGGAAGGGAGGGGAGTCTGGCCAGGCGTTGTCGTGTGCCGAAGGTCATAGTGACAGTTTTTTTCTGCATTTAGGGAGAGCTGGTACGAGCTAAACCATTGCTGTACCTTGTTGAAGTCAGCTTGGAGGTTTGATTGTACCACATCAGGGGTGGAGTCCAAGTAGTAGAGTACAGTATCATCTGCATACATGTGGATTGAAAAAGTAGAGCAGATGAGTGGCAGGTCTTTAGGAATATAGAGAATAGAATGGGACCAAGAACCGACCCCTGTGGGACACTGGTAGTTAAGGGAAGGGGGGGGTGGAGATCGCATGTGAGACTCTAACGGGCTGAGTTCTATCAGAGAGGTATGACCTGAACCAGTTTGTGGCTGTGGCAGAGAGGCCTGATTTAGCGAGACTCAACAGCAATATGGGATGGGAGACAGTGTCGAAGACTTTTGCAAGGTCAACAAAAACAGATGAGGTGATCAGTCCACTGTCCATGCCTGTCAGGGTAGTGTCTGTAAGCCTTATCAGGGAGGAGGTGGTAGAGTGTCCCTTCCTGAAGACAGACTGGAATGGCGTGAAGAATTTGGAGCAAGTGAGGAAGGAGGTAAGTTGGGTGAGGACAAGGTGCTCTTGTAGTTTTGCTAGGGCTGGGAGGAGGGAGACAGGGCGGTAGTTAGAGGGGGAGGCAGGGGCACCTCCTTTTGGTAGAGGGATGACAATGGCGTGCTTCCATGAATGGGGGACCGCAGTGGCAGCAAAGGACTGGTTTAGGAGTTTGGCTAGCGGAGTTGCTATAGCGGGGGTGGAGAGGTATAGAAGTTTGGGGTCTAATCCATCCGGGGATTTGCCTTTTGAAGGGTTGAGGGAAAGTAATGCATCTAGGGCCTCAGTTGCAGAGATGTCATTGAAGGAAAAGGAGCGAGGCCTAGTCTGGGTCTTTATGTCTGTAGGCAGTGCGAGAGGTGTAGTGTTGGGCAGAGAAGACAGGAGGGTGGCAGCATAAGTGGAGAAGTACACATTGAACTCAATGGCAACTGCTGTGGGCTCTGATAGGAAAGAGTTATTAACATTTAGCATTGGAGTGGGATTGGCAGCCGGTGGGGTGAAAAGGGAGTGAATGACCTTCCAGAATTTTGAGGGTTTATTTAGGTTTGACTGGAGGGAGCTGCTGAAGTACTCTGCTTTTGCAAGACGAGTGGCTCTAGTGAACTTGTTATGGAGTATGCGGTATGTGGAGAGGTGTTGCTGGAGGTGTGAGCATTTATGCGTTTTCCAGGCTTTGTCCCATGCGATTTGACATGCAATCAGTTCTTGGGTGATCCAAGGTAGGTGGTTTCCTGGTACTCTTGTACGACGCAGTGGGGCGTGTTTGTTCCAGATGCTGAGGAATATGTTTTTAAAGTGTAGGAAGGCATCATCAATGGAGATTGTAGGAGGAGCAGGGGCCTAGTATGCTAGCGCAAGGTCAACTAATACAGGGTTAGATTGAGGGTATTTATAGGAGCACTGGACTACAAATTTAATGGGGGATTTTGGGCTGTGGATTTTATGCACTAAGAAGGTTACGTGGTGGTCACTGAGGGAGTCAGGAAGAAAACTGACTTGTTTGATCCGGTGGGGGGGGTGTGGTAAGGACCCAGTCAATGAGCGGGTGGTTACCAGATTTTAGGCTAAGCCAGGTGGGCTCAGTAATGATTTGTGAGAGGTTTAGGGTGGAAATTTCAGTCCTGGTTTCATTGAGGGCAGGAGCTAGCCAATTGTGGTTAAGATTGCCCATAATGTAGCGTTCCCCTGTCGTGGTTAGGCATGAGATTTGCTTGAGGAGGTCGGTGACAGCAGAAGCTGGTGTACCAGGTCGGCAGTATATTCCAGCAATATAGATTGGTAGTGAGACGGGAAGGACAAGCTGAATTCGTATCACTTCAAGGACTTTTGGTTCGGACTTGGTCAGGACCACTGAATAGTGCAAGTCCGAGTTTACATAGATGGCTATTCTGCCGCCTTTAGTGGCTCTGTCCTGGCAGGCCATGGTGTAGCCTGGGACAGCGACAGATGAGTCATTGATGTTTTTGTTGAGCCAGGTTTTGGATATCTGGAGCATAGTGGACGGCAAGAACCTGAAAGGAGTCAAGCTTGTGGACAAGGCACCTTATATTTAGGTGCAGGAGGTGCAGGCCACGTGGGAGAAGGTCCCCAGAGTGAGGTGAAGAAGAGGTCGATGTTGGAGAGGGGCATGAGGAGGAAGTAGTATTGGGGTGTGGGTTATGGTGGATGTCACCTGCTGCACAAGAAGCAGGAGAGCAAGAGGTATTGAGCGAATAGCTGTATATGACTGACTGTGAGCGGACGTCTCTTAGATTGATGGCGTGTATGAGCTGGGCATAGGTGAATAAGTTGAAAAATGACCCAGGGGAGCGATGGGTTGAAAAGAAATGGGCTGGAACATGTGGCAGAGTGTGTCCATGCTTGGGTGAAAGGGGAGGTGGATACCGGGCTGGAGGGGTTGGAGCGCTCAACAAGGTTTGGCAGGATTTGGGAGGGGGGCATGGGAGAGGTGGGTGGCATGCTGGAAAGGCAGGGAGGGAGGGAGAAGAGAATAGGGATGAGCAGGGTCAGATGGCCTGGTAGAAGGATCATGGCGTGGATCAGGTGCTAGGAGGACCCTACTGCTGTGGTTACTTAGCGGGGAAGGTAGGTGCTGCAGTTACTTAGTGGAGAAGGTGGAGGGCTGGGATGTGGGGGCAAGGAAATGATAGGGACCTGTAAGGACTAGGAACCAATGGGGGAGCAGAGGGAATGAGGGTTTTAGGTAGCCAATGAGGGAGCGAGCAGTGCTGCTAGGCTTATTAGCCAATGAGGGAGCGAGTGCTGCTAGGCTTACTAACCAATGATGGAGCAAGAGGGAATGTGGGCGGGCAATAGGTGTATTTAATCAGTTGAAGGGATGGGGCCGGTGGGAGGGCCAAAAATCCTTCTATGAGACACTTGAATGTTGCTTAGTTGCAGCTAAATCTATTTGTAAAAAACACCAGGCGGCAAAAGCAGGGGAAAAAGTCCTGGCCAATCGGAGCTGGCTTGCTGGAAACGCCTGTGTTCCGATTGGCTGCGCTATCGCCATAACTTCCAAGGAGCTGCAGGCGGGTGTCCTGGTCTCGGGTCGGCTGGGTGCCATCCGACCATGGGGGAGCTGAAGCAGCCCTGTTCAAGGGCAGGCAGCTGGAGAGAAGAAAAATAGCAGTGGTTAAATAGCGTACAGACAGAACAGGTTTAGACTGAGCAATTTAACAAGATAAAAGAGAGTGAGACTTTTCGGCGCCAAGGCAGAGTGCTTGGATGGGGGGGTGGGGGTGCAGAAGCAAGGAAGCAACGGAAGAGCTGTAAGCACTTTAAAACAGTACTAGAAATTACAATCCAGATAATATAATTGAACTCCTTCTATGAGACACTTGAATTTTGCTTCGTTGCAGCTAAATCTATTTGTAAAAAGCGCCAGGCGGCAAAAGCAGGGGAAAAAGTCCTGGCCAATCAGAGCGGGTTTGCTGGAAGCACCTGTGTTCCAATTGGCTGCGCTGTTGCCGTACCTTCCAAGGAGCTGCAGGCGGGCGTCCTGGTCTCAGTCAGCTGGGTGCCGTCTGACCGTGGGGTAGCTGAAGCAGCCCTGTTCAAGGGCAGGCAGCTTCCAAGGAGCTGCAGGTGGGCGTCCTGGTCTCGGTCGGCTGGGTGCCATCCGACCGTGGGGGAGCTGAAGCAGCCTTGTTCAAGGGCAGGCAGCTTCCAAGGAGCTGCAGGCGGGTGTCCTGGTCTCGGCCCTGTCCCTCCTACCCATACTACCCAGCCCAACTGAACTTCGCTTTTTATGGTGTTATTTTAAATCAACAAGTGTGAAAACTTTTTAGGCATAAACGGTTTCTGCACAAAAACATTACTGGCAGGTTGGTGATCAGTCACATCAGCTGAGGGAATGAAGGGTTAAATGCAGGAGCAGTTAAATTCGAAACCTGACACTTCCACCCCTGCTGCTTAGTCCAATTCCCCATGTGCAGGGCCACTGAAAAACTGCACCCACAAGTTTTTATTTTGAACTGTGTAAAAAGTGTTAACATTTTCAATACAATACTCTCAAATATATTGACAATTTTGCAAGCAGACTTGTGTTTGGCTGAAACAATGCAGTGCAAGGTGGGAGAAGGGTTTTATGTTACTCTGTATTCTTTTGAATCCTTGTCTGGTTTGGTTTCAAAATCTACTGGTCAAGCATAAGTACACTTAACATTTGATTTGTGTTGAAGCAGTCAATCAGAAAACTTTTTGTTGCCACAGAGACTAAAACAGCAGGTAGGAGAAAAGGTGCACATTATCCGATTCACCTAAATGGGGTGCTAACTGTGAAGCCTTTTCTTGTAAGTGGTAAGGCAGTTTATTCCTTCTGAGCATATTTTCATTCAGACTAGTTTTCATTCAAACAACTGATGATTTTGGATGGCCCTGCTGATTATAAACTTGAATAAGCTAGTTGGAACCAGTGATCCTGTGCTTAGCAACATACAACCTAGATGCTCACATGCAAAGAATACAATAAAAACCTGACTACAGTCTAAAAACAAGCCTATAAACACATAAAATGTTTCTGAACAGTTATCTTTGTCACAACCACACTCAGCAGGTCAGGCCCTCTGCTCCCACAGTGCCAACCTCCAAATGCAGTAATGTGAACAGGTAACATACAGGGTAACCCTCCAGTCTGATTGTGGGTCCGAATCACCTTTGGTCTCAAGTTCTGGGGGGATTCAAACTGTGAACCTTATGCTAGCGTACCCAAATGTACAGGCTCAGATAAAATTATCTTCGGGGGATGCAATATATCTTTCGCCTAAGGGCACCTAACCAGGTATCCAAAATGAACCCTTAAAACTCTATAATTAAAGACCTTAGGTGACACTAACTTTGTTTTTTTCTCTTTTAGATATTTCCTGAAGAAGACTTACGGTCGAAACGTAGATTTTTAACTCTATTTTTTATTTTCGGCATGCATTTAATATAACCATTTTGTTTTGCTTTTAGATCACATGCTGACACAGTGCCTTGTTTTTGTTTTTTACATTTAGGTATATTCTTACCTTTTCCCAGTTTAGAAACACCATCAAGCTTCTGAACAGTTTTTGTCAGTCCTAACCCTCTATACGTCACATGCAAAAAGAACTTCGAAGACACACCCAGGCAGTCTTTCCAAATAATATATTTACTAAAATGGATACAAATATGTAAAATGTAAATACAGAACAATATATCAAAAAACATACAATCACTTAAAAGAACAAGGTTAAAGTACAAAACATAAACTCCTACCACAATACAATTAGACTTTTTCTATCTAATGTTTTCTTTCTAGCTTTACAGTGCTTAAGTTAGATCAGAGATCTTGTTTCTTAAGAGTCCAAAAAGATATGACAACAAGTTCAAACACAGTATAAAGTTTAAAACTCTGTGTCTCCACACCCCTTCTATGATGTCATCTAGCTCCTCCTTTTAGAATATAAAAAATATACAAACAATGATCTCCTGCCAGGAGATATATTAAATAATGTGACATCAGCAGGAAAAAGACACTTCCTAATATGACTCCTTAATTAACATTTTCTCTTTGATCTTGTGTGGTTTCCTGTTCCCGAGGCAGGTCAAAGATTTTACAACTTTTCACACCAGTTGGTATTAAATGTTTTTACTCTAACCTTTAGGCTATACTTTTAGCTATAAAACCCCCAGATATAATGTTTTAATATGTTATTTCAATAATAGTGTGTACAGTACCTACAGTGCAAATTATGAACATTAAACACTTTACACCATTTTAATAAAACTGAATTATTCACCACGCCATCTGCTTATTGTTTCTCACACCAAAGTGGGTAAATAGTTGACAGAGCACTGTAAATAGCTTTTGATCAGGCTTCGTTATTCTACATCCACAAACAGACCAAATTTCTTAATTCTGGATTTATTTAATATTGATTTTCTGTGGAACACTAAACAGAATCCATTTAGCAGTGTATGAGGCAGATGTTTTTAAATTTTGGAAGAGAGGCAACACATCTTACCCTTTTAGTATTCATTTTAGGAACATAAGCTTTTCTTCAAGTTTAAAACACATTCAAGTGGCAGTGTATTCATTTAGCAGTTTCTGCTGGCTTACATATGTTGCAGAAGACAGTAAAAATTTACTGTGAAGGACTCTGGGTTTTCAGTAGTACTCATGCGAGTTCCCTGGAATTTCTGCAAAAAATCTCCATGATTTCAGGCTTTTTCCACAATTTTCCAGTGGCCCTGTCCACGTTTGCTAATACTGTACCTGTATTTTTGTTTTTGTTTTTTGTATCTAGTGTAATATAAATAATAAAAGAAATGTAGGAACATACTAAATGAAAACTGTGCTTTCAGGATGGACAGCAGTCCTCGGCTGATGGAACGGTAGGAGGGAAGCATGGAAAGTTAAATTGAAACATGGCTGGATACAAAAAGCAGTGTGGATGATTTCTTTACTGATTCTATAAGCTGCAAAGCAGAAATAATGCACAGCAGAGTAACATTAATTTTAAGATGCGTGATGCTAGCGACCCGGGATCAGAAGTGAACTCGGGTTGCTGGAGGGCCAGCTGGGGGAAGAGAACTGAGTGCCTGGGGGCTGCTTTCCTCCTCTAGGGAGGGTGGGCTGTGGGTTCCGCTGCTTTACCGCACCTGGGTGACCATGGGTGGTGGTGCAACAGGGCTGCAGAATGATCGGGAGAGGGGGACGCTGGTCAGGATCTGAAGCAGTGGCATATCTCTACGTGCCCCACCTCCTTGGATCCCCATAAGTGCCGGTGCCCTCAGGGGCAAGGACCAGAAAACCAGGAAAAAACACCCCGCATCAGCCACTGGTACAAGGGATGCGGCTGCCCCAGACTTCATAACCAGGCTCCATGTGGGACCGACTGGGCTGCCCGATACACACTAAGGGACTGTGAAGGGGACAACACCTCCCTTCCCGCCTGGGGGGTACAACTGAGGCAGGATGGGGGCAGGCCCACAGGTGCTGCCAGGTATTACTTGGTGTGAAGCTAGGGAATACACAGCCTAGGGATCCCTGAAAAGTGGAGGCTGTTGCAGTGAAAAGTTAGTGTAGAAGGAGAAAAAAAAAAAAAAAAAGAAAAAAAAGAAAAGATACTGAAGTCTTGGGGATTCTGTGCAGTGACATGCAATTTCCGTGAGGCACCACTGCAAGAATTAAAAATCCACACCCCAAGCAGGATTCTGTGATTTTTACCAGTATTACCGGTAAGACGGAAAACCAGGGTCCTTGATTAGATGGAACTTCACATTTCAACACTAGTAATAGTTCAGATACTGAGGCTTTATAGGAGTTTATAGAACTTTTTAATTTAAGTGATCCGTGGAGATTCTTAAACCCTCTGATGAAGCAATTTTCCTTCTACTCCCCCCCCCAAAGTATTTTCTAGGCTTGATTATGTTCTATTTAGTAGTAGTTTAATGCCTAAAGTAGTTGACTCTGCCATCACACCCAGAGTTCTCTCTGACCATTCATTGGTTAAACTTACTTTAAACATGACTCTCTCTCTACTCAATTTAGATCCTCACTATGGAGACTGAATAACCAATTATTAAAAAACAGCTATACAATAGATTATATTAAAAAGGAAAGGAGTAAGCTGGCCTGGTGGCACTGAGGGCTGAGATGCTGGACGCCTTACCTCATGGCACACTGGCAACCCAGGTTCGGGAACGAGCCCGGGCAATCTGAGGTTGGCGGGGGCGGAGCTGGATGGAGCTGCCGACAGGCAGGCTCTCCTCTCCGTTGAGGTGCAAGGGGCTTCCTCCGGCTGATGGCTGCCACCTGGTGGAGGCTGGGGGCAGCACGGGCCAGGAAGAGCCAGGCACTAGGCCTGGGGTGGAAGGAAAGGGGCCGTTATTGGGGCCGTGGGACTAATGCATGCCTCCACATGTATGCGTTCCCACCCCTGGGGTAAAAACGGAGGAAAACTCTGGCAGCAGGATGGTGACCGACTCTCCGCTGGCTCCGCTCCCAGGCCAGGCATAAGGTGAGCCCCAGTAATTCTGGGTGATGGGGCGGGGGGGGGGTCGGTCACAAGGGGGCTCTCTGGGGGGCGACAAAAAATGTTAAATGATAAAAAAAAAAAGGAAATAAGTTGTTTTGGGGCACACAAGATTAAATAAAATAGACATTATTTGGGCTTCATTTAAATGCTTTATACAGGGTCTTTTTATACGATTGCCACTAAATGCAAAAAACAGGGCACCGCTAAACTTAAAGAAACCTTAGAAGCTATAGAAAAACTTGAATCTCAGGGTATTACTTCTCTGAATGATCAAAACTTAATAACTACAAAATCCAAGAGAATCCTATTTTGAACTATATAGAGAAAAAGCCGAATATTATATTCTAAAAAACAAGGCTACATATTCAGATCATGGTGAGAATCCTACTAGACTACTTGCACAAAAACTCAAAAAGTTAGAGCCTAATAGATATATTACTTCAATAAAATCTGAAAGAGATGGCTTAGTTAAAGATATATCCTGAAGATACTCTTGTTGAATTTGAACTATATTTAAATTATATAACCCAACTACTGAGGTCTTACTAAAAATTGACTATCAGGAACATTTAAGTCACTTTTAATACCCAAATGTATCTCTTCAAAAAGGTATAGATCTGGTCTCACCTATTACTGTACAAGCAACAAAATAATTGAGGTTATAAACTCCTTGAAGCTGGATAAGCCCCCTGGTCCTGATGGACTAACTCCTAATTTCGATAAAATATTCAAAGATGACTTGGTTCTGTTTTTAGGAGTCTTCTTTAACTATATTTTGGGAAAAAAGGTATCTCTGACTACTTACTTCTAGCGGCTATTATTATCCTGCTTCCCAAACCGGGAAGTATAAAGACAGTCTGGGCTGTTACAGACATAGTTCTTTAATTAATGGTGACATTAAAATATTAGCCAAAATTGTGGGTAAAAGAATTCAATCTATCTGGGATACCTTGATCTCATCTGAACAGGTAGATTTTATGTTGGGAAGAACTTTGGCTGACCATGTAAGAAAATTGGCACATATTTTCTCTGTGTCTAGGGAGGCTGGATCACCTGCTGTTCTGGTCTCCCTGGACGCAGAGAAAGCTTTTGATAGAGTCAGTATTACTTTTCTGTTTGAAACTTTGCTCAAATTTGGTTTTTCCCTAGATTTATTGACTTACTAAAAGTCCTACATTCTCGGACTTCTGCTAGACTTTATATTATCGGTATTTTTTCATCCTCTATTGAGCTGAACTCTGGCACGGGGCAAGGTTGCCCTCTTTCCCCGGTACACTTTAATTTTTATCTAGAACCCCTCCTCTTTTTTTTTCACTAATAATCCAAATATAAAAGGTATAAAGATAGCTTCCCATATTCTAACCTTATCAGCCTATGCTGATGATGTATTGTTTACGTGTGACACAGCCAACTATTTCCATCGCAACTATTTTATCTAACATTCAAAAGTTTAGCCATTTCTCTAGCTGCGGAATGAATTGTCTACCTGGGAACAGAAGCAGGAGGTTGTTTAGGAAAGAGGTTTGGTTTATAGTCTGTTTTAACTAAAATATCTGAATAGTTTTGTACTTGAAATTAGTTCTGTGTGTTAAAAATTACTACTTTGAGTTAGAACTGTTACTTGGGCTGTGATATTGTAACTATTGGGGCTTGTGTAAACACTTGTTTGGCAGTGATAATTAGAGTGAAATGTAATGTGATGGTTGCCTGGTGTTAGGGGGAGGGGTAATTACAAGAATCATCTTTTCTTTCATTGTCCACCTGGGACCACAATTAGGAGGTTGTTTAGGAAAGAGGTTTGGTTTATATTCTGTTTTAACTGAAATATTTGAATAGTTTTGTACTTGAAATTAGTTCTGTGTGTTAAAAATTACTACTTTGAGTTAGAACTATTACCTGGGCTGTGATATTATAACTATTGGGGCTTGTGTGAACACTTGTTTGGCAGTGATAATTAGAGTAAAATTTAATGTGATGTTTGCCTGGTTTGCCTCTTAAATACTGAAAAGCCACTGGGGGTTGGGATTGAAGGACTGTGCATTTCTGTTTGTGACTGAAATTTGAAGCAACAGGAACTGGTGGGCCTGTGACATCATACAGTACCTGATGTCTGCATACACATACTGTTAGCAGGACTGGACACACACTGGACTGTACGTGTTTGTGAGACTTGGGAACATTACTGGAGGGGTTGAACTAGGGTTCATAAACAACTGCAGTCAGTAGAGAGAGAGAGAGAGAGAGACAGAGAGAGACGGTATTCCAAGGGGAAGGGACTGAGAAAAGGGGTGTGTGCCATTATGAACAGAGAGGGACAAACAGGGTGGCCACATTCCACCATGGCAGGCATCTTCGAAAGGGTTGTAGACTGCACAGGCTGTGGGGTGGCAATAAGTTTCAATTGGGCCTGGGAAAAGGGAGGCTGCCCACTCTGCAGATAGCTATCTCATATCAGGAGTGAAGTATATTGGTTAAGGAGTAAGCTGGGTGAGTTGAGGTGTGTGTCCAAGAATAAGGGGTGTGGATATGGGTGGCAGAAGGGTGGGGCTGAGGGGAGGCTGGGCAATGCTCAGAAAATAGAGGATGTTATGTTACACCAAGCAGGAGGGGGGATATTAGGGACAGAGGACCCTTAGATAGGGATGTTGACGCTAAGGGGAAAACTTATGGGGTAAACATTCTGAATATAAAGAGAGTGGAGGGGGAAGAGTCAGGAGGGGCTGTTGTGGGGAAGCCTAGAAGAGCAGACAGTGCGAAGCAAGGGGCTGTTATGGGGAGGCCTAAAAGAGCAGACTGTGGGAAGGAAGCTCCTAAGGGGAACAGGGCAAGAGGGAAGGAAGAAGGGCAGTTTAGAGGGGCAGTCGGGGGAAACTCAGGTTACTTGATGGAGGCTGGAATAGAGTGTTACAATAAATTTGAGCTACTAAGCAACCTAGAGGGGGAGGAAGGGGTTGGTGGAAATGAAGAAACTGATACAGAGGCTGGGGGAGGGAGTCTGACACCCATAGGGCATCACAGACCAGCAACGAAAGGATAGAAATAGTCCCAGAGGGAGAAGGGAAACGAAATGTTAAGCAGATGGGGAGATGCAACACATTGCAGACATGAGGAGGAGAGCACGACTGGAGAGAAACTGGGAGACAAGGAGGCGGGGAAGGGGCCTCCCTTCAGGAGGGGGGTCTGTACCAAGGATGAGGCCCTAGGTAAAGGGGACCCACAGAGGGACTCTGGAGGCAGGGGTACTATTACAAGGGAGGAGGATGGTGGTGTGTGGGAAGGGGAAACCATCAGGGCCAGGATAAATGGTTCCGATAAGAGAGGGTTAAAGGGGACACCTATTCAGGGGGGTCTGAGTTAAGTGGGCAAAATAACAAGGGAGGCAGAAAGGGAGGGTGACAAGGGGTCTCTAATAAGGTGGGAGAAACTCCCATGGATTTGAGATCACGAATAAAGGGGGATGGGGGTTGACGGTGCATAGTGGGTAACCATAAGGATGATGTGAGTGTTAAGGTCCTGTTATTGGGAGACTCAATGATTAGGGGTATCCTTTGGGAGGGATGGGGGGGTGAATGCCATAGCCAGGTGAAGGTAGTGAGTATCTCTGGGCTGACAGAGCAAAGTTCATGGTGTACGAACTGGTTAGGGATTGTGGAGGGAAACCAGATTTCCTGGTGCATTTGGGAACTAACGATCTAGAGGGAAATAGCGTTTTGGAAATCCAAGCAAGGTTCTGAGAACTTGCCAGAGTCTGTTGGGATAATGGATGCAACATTTCCTTTTCAGAGATATTGCCAGTACCAAAGGCCTCAGTGGAGAAAAAAAATGAAGATCACAGAGGTTAATGGCTGGCTTAGGAAGTGGGGTGAAGAAAGTGGGTCGGGGGTGTTAGGGAACTGGAAAGGGGTTTGGGAGGATAAGGGACTGTATGCCAAGGACAGGCTCCATCTTGCCCCATTATGGAAGGAAGTCCTTAAACAGGGGGTGGCTGACTACATTCAAGGAAAGTGGGGTTTAAATTTGTGAGGGGGGAGGGATAAGGGAAGGGCTGACCAGAAGCCCTCTCCTCCAGATGAGGGGAGTAGCCTTCACACCCAAGGGGGGAAGGGGAAAAGAGACTGGGGGAGGAGGTTTGGGAGGAGCAGAGGGTGGATGGAAGTATAAGGAACCTGGGTGGGGTTCGACAAAGGGGATCAGGGATAAGGGGTAGGGGGTGGTGTTAGTAAATGCCAGGAGCTTGGGAAACAAGTTGCCAGAGTTCCAGGCCATGCTGTTCGGGTGGGGGGGTGGCGGTGGTCACGGAAACGTGGGCCAACAAAAACCATGACTGGTACCTAAATGTGCGGGGGTACACTATGCTTAGGAAGGACAGAAAGGAGGGCAGAGGGGGTTGAGTGGCTATGTTCATTGGAGATGATATAGAAATTGCTAGGGTAGAAGAGGCAGAGGGAAACGTGGAGGCCTTATGGGTCACCTTACGAACCCTGGCAGGAGGTAAGGTCAAGCTGGGTGTAGTATATAGGCCCCCCAGGATGGATGATGTTCTGGAGGATGGTTTGCTGGAGAACATCATTGCCCAGTGTGGACCAAAAGGGGAGGGAGTGGTGTTGATGGGGGACCTTTATATGCCAGGTACAACCTGGGGAACCATGTCCTCTAAGGTGGCCAAGGAGCAGAGGCTGCTGGACGGCTTCCAGGATGTGTTCTTAACACAGCATGTGATGGAACCCACAAGGGAGGGGCATGTCCTGGACGTGGTTCTGGCAGATGGGGATCTGGTAAGGGACCTGGTTGTAGAGGATCCCCTGACTGGGAGCGACCACAATACTGTCTGGTTTCAAATAAGCATGGGGGGGAGATCTAGGACACTGGCAGTGGACTTCAGGGGCAGACTTTGTGGACATGGGAAATATTCTCAAGGATCACTTGAAGGGGATTACAACAATGACAAATGTGGAAAAGAGATGGGCGGTCATAAAACGGGGACTTCATGAGGCAGTCAGGACCTGCACTAAGGTGAGGCGTAAGGGAGCAAGGTAACATAAACCATGCTAGTGGTCCAGTGAGGTTCAGGTAGCGGTCAGAGAAAAGAAGGCTGCCTACAAAAAATATAAAACAACGAGAGGGGACAGGGAAAGGAAATGTACCATCTTGCAACTAGAAAAGTCACCCGGATGGTGCAGGGGGCAAAGTCCAGTAAAGAGCAGCTGCTGGCACAGGGGATACAGGGAGGGGAAAAGAGGTTCTTCAGGTACACTGGGGAGTGGAAAAAACCTAAGGGCCATTTTGGCAGGTTGAGATTAGAAGGAGGGTGGGTGGAAGAGGTGAGGAATCAGGCCGAGGTATTAAACGAGTACATCGCCTCTGTGTTCATAAGGGAGGGGGATGGGATATCTACAAAGCAAGGCACGATGGAGATACAAACGACAGTGAGTGGGATCAGGGGAGCAGCAGAAATGGAGCAAGAGGGAAGGAGAGGTACCCCAGGGGTGTCCACATCAGGATAAGGATAAAAAAGCCCAGTAAGATGGAGGGACGGATGATGCTATCTCCACCAAAAGGGTGTAGTTGTATAAGGGCCTAAAGAAAGATAAATCTCCTGGGCCGGATGGCATTCATCTGAGAGTACTATGGGAATTGGCAGACATACTAGCTGCACCCCTGGCGGAGCTCTTTAACAGGTCGCTTGAGACAGGGAGGGCACCTAGGGATTGGCGAGAGGCACATGTGGTGCCAATCCATAAAGGGGGGTCAAGAGAAGTACCAGGTAACTATAGACCCATCAGTTTGACCTCGGTGGTGGGAAAATTAATAGACAGTATACTAAAGGAACAATTGCGGGTGTACCTGGAGGAGGTGGGAGGTCTGGATAGTCAGCAACATGGGTTTGCGCCAGGTAGAGCGTGTCAAACCAATCTTGTGGAGTTCTACAAATGGGTAACATCAGAACTGGACAGGGGAAAGCCTGTGGATGTATTTGGAGTTCAGCAAGGCGTTCGACTCTTTTCCCCGCAATGGACTTGTGGAGAAACTGACGAGGTTGGGAGTAGGTCCTTTGATGGTCAGATGGATTGAAAACTGGCTAGCTGGACACACTCAGAGAGTAGTGGTCGGTGGGGAGCTCTCGAACCCTAGAGAGGTCGGTAGTGGGGTGCCGAAGGGCTCAGTCCTGGGTCCAATCCTGTTTAATGCATACATTTCGGACATCAGGGAGGGCAAAGGGTGTGAAATGAGTCTCTTTGCTGACGACTCCAAGATGGGAGCAATAGTTGAGGGGGAAGAGGGTAGGTTGTCCCTGCAATGGGACCTGGACACCATGGAAAGGTGGGCTCACACATGGAAATTAAATTTCAATATCACCAAGTGCAAGGTGTTACATCTTGGGAGGGGAAACCCTAAACACAGGTACACCCTGGGAGGGGAGGTGCTGGAGGCCTCAACAGGGGAAAAAAGACCTAGGGATAATGGTGGATGCATGTATGAATAACTCCGAGCAGTGCAGGAGAGTGGCTAGCAAAGCAAACAGGATGTTGGGATGCATCGTAAGGGGGATCACCTCTAGGAGCAGGGAAGTGATTCTGCCACTGTACAATGGATTGGTTAGACCACACCTTGAGTACTGTGTACAGTACTGGAGACCACACTTGAAGAGGGACATACAGCTCCTGTGGAGGGTACAGAGGAGGGCAACTAAGATGATACGAGGACTAGGGGATTTGACGTATGAGGACAAACTTGATGAGCTCTGCCTGTTTTCACTGGAGGAGAGGAGAGACAGGGGGACATGACTGAGGTCTTCAAGTACCTCAAAGGAATAAATAGGGTAAACACAGAGGGGATCTTTAGACTAAAGCAGGGAGGTATCACCAAAGGGCATGGTTTGAAGTTGGAAGGTAGAAGGGTGAGGGGGGAAGAGAAGGAGGTTTTTCACCAAGAGGGTAGTGGATCCTTGGAACGTGCTGCCCGGCGAGCTGGTTCAGAGATCCACAGTGGAAGGCTTCAAGAGAGGTTGGGACAGACACAGAAAGCGGATGTATCAGATGATGGCCTGGCCCAGGGGGGTGGGGATAGAAAATAGGGGTTTCTGGAACTCAAGGGGGGTGGGGAGGGCCTCGGTACCCAACTAGGGATCTGAGGTTCGAGCAGACTCGATAGACCGTAAGGCCTAATCTGCTGGCAATTAGTATGTTAGTATGTTAAAGCTAAAACAATTGTTATGCCCCTAAACAATAAGGTCACTAAGGTTGAGATTATCAAATTTGGTTTCACCTGGTTTCCAGAGACTTTAGAATGTTTGGGTCTGCACCTCTCACAAGATCAAAAACTGATGATTAACTTGAATTATTCTAACTTGTTATAATCCATTAAACAGGATTTAGAAAGGTGGATGAAATTACCGCTCTCAATGTTGGGCAGAATTAGTATAATTAAAATGAATGTTTTTCCCAGGATTTTTTACCCTCTAAACACTTTTAATATCATTTTACCTACAGTACGTCTTGGTTTAAAAAACACTTCATTAAACAATAGGCAGATTTATATGGCTTAATAAATACCCTAGAATAACATTTGACAAACTTACCCTTACAAAAAAAAAAACAAGGTGGTTTCAAGCTACCAAACTTTGTCGTATATTATTTGACCAGCTATATAAATACATTTTTTACTGGTTTCCCTTAAGTAACAAATTGATTACATACTACCCTATCTGGACAGATACCAAAAGAGAGATGCTATTGAAGCACATATTGAATCCATCTTTTATATGATTTTTAAAACTCTCCCTAATAAACTCAAAAAAAATTGTTATAGGGATCTCTTACAGGATTTGTGACCAGTTGTGTAATTACTTACACATTTCCTTATTAAGGGATAATAATCAACCTTTGCTGTACAATGGTTATTTTCAGTTAAATAATAAACCTTTGATTAAAAGTTGGTTACTTGCAAGGCCCCTGGAATTCTGCGGTTCTACGGTTGCGGAATTGGCCGCAGAATATATATAGTGCCACAGAATTCATTGTTTTTGGTGAATTTTCATATAAATATGCTGTTTTTCCATAGTGTCAGGCTTTCTTTCCCACCTCGTTTATCCTGAAGCCCCTCCTCTATGCTCAGCTTATGATGTCATCGATGACATCACATCATATTTAGCCAATGACAGGACTGCATTCTGCCAGAGAAATAAATAAATCATGCCGCAGAAATCAGAAAATGCTGCCGCAGAAGTCAGGGAGCCCTGCCGCAGAACACCAGGGGCCCTGGTTACCTGCACTAAACAACAGCAGGGCACTGAAAAGTGTAAACGCAATCTGAAAACCATCAGTAAATCTGCAGCCCAGAGAGTAAAAATAAGCACTTACATACAGCCCCCAAAACGGAACAGTGACACCTTCGACATGGAGTAGGCAGCCCCAGCACCAGTCTCCTCAACAAATAATCTTCTATAAAACTAAACACACAAGCTCCCTGCAGATCCTAGAGAAAAAAGTGGGGGAGGGGTCTGACAAACAGTAGAGCACTAGCGACAGAAAACTAAAAAAGGAATGGCTACTGGGGTCTCATCCTAACTGAGCCCCACCCCCACAAGCAAAGGAAAAAATAAAATCACTTACCTGAGGCACTGGGGGAAAGGAAAATTGGAGATCCGAAACACCCAGAATTAAAGTGGCAAAACGTGGCCCCCAATCCATGCACATGAGGCACTGGAAATGGGAATTATATTAGCAGGTTAATTTAAAAGCTGCAGCTTAGCAGGTATCATTACTAAACTTAGGGGTGCTCCCTGACACCAGGTGGCTCCAACCTGCCCTGCAGATATGCAATCCTGACAATACAGTAAGAAAAGAATAGTCTTCAGAGAAAATAATACCCCTTTGTGACACAGCAAAGACTGGAGAATCCTTGCTGTTCGGAATGTTCATGTGCCCTGGGTTCTATGCTGAGTCACAGCTTTGGGGTGTGCCACTTACCCTAGTAGGGGTGCACATTACCCATATGTATTAATTATTCATTGACAATGTGGAGTGCTACAAAAAAAAAAACAGCACTTACAAAAGCTAATGCAAACTAGTGACAATCCCGCAGAGGCAGCATGTCTTGCTAGTCACAGTATGGCAACACACTTTACATGCATCTACACATGGCACTGCCTTTCTAGTCTCCTCTTCTATTTCTGTACATCTTCATGCAAAAACAGAAGACACTAGAATTACAGTGCCTTCAGTGTTGACCTGGCATCAGTATGTGAAACATGGTGCTATGCTGTGGATGGCAAAAGAAACTGGAAGTGTTGTACTGTATCAGCACGGTGGAGGGCCAGGAATATGTGTGGCATGTTGAAATTGTTTTATTTGCTTATTTTACAGTTGCTATTGGTGTTTATTGAATGATTATTTGTTAAGCACATCAAAGGATAGTACTGGTGTGCTAAAAACTTTTATGGGACAGTTAGAAAAAACTAGTCAAAAATGTATTTTAGCAGCCTGCAAAATGCCATGAACACTCAGTGCGTTGCCCACCCGCATATTCTGGATGTCTATAAGCCTTGTTCTGCATTTGTGTCCACAATATAGCAACACGATTGACATGCTCCATGATGACACGTTGCCATTCTAGTCTTTCCTTCTAGTTCTGTGTTCAGCACAACAGTACTGGAAAAAACAGACTAGAATGGCAGTGCCGCCTCTTGAGGCACATAAACACAGAAATAGAAGGAAAGACCTTATGCATTCCATGATGTTGCATTGCCATTCAAGTCTTTCCATTTAGTTCTGTCGCCAACAGCATAACTCTACTCACAGAACTAGAAGGAAAGACTAGAATGACAATGCATCATCATGGAGCACATAAAGCGCACCACCACAATGTGGATGTGAAGATCCAGATGTAGTCCAATGACATCCACATGTTTTGGGCAGTGTGGGGGGGGATTCATGGAGGGAGCAAGAGCAGTGGTGCTGGAGACTGTGGAGGTAGCTAGGGTGCTGAAGTAGACTGTGGATGGACTGGAGTGAGGGTGTGGGGGGATTGTGGAGGACGCAAGGGGGAATGGAGGAAGACGGTAGTGTTGGGGTCCTTTCTAATGTCTTTATAAGTGACATTGCAGAGGAACTGGAAGGAAAAGTATGTCTCTTTGCAGATGACACAAAGATCTGCAACAGGGTTCATACACAAGATGGAGTGGAAAGGATGAGAAGGGACTTGGCAAGGTTGGAGGAATGGTCAAATGTATGGCAGCTCAGATTCAATGCAAAGAAGTGCAAGGTAATGCACGTGGAAACAAAAACCAGGGAAGCATACACAATGGGGGTGAGATACTGACAACAGTAAAATAGAAAGGGACCTGGGGGTAATTATATCAGATGACCTAAAGGTGGGCAAGCAATGTGAGAAGGCAGTAAGGAAGGCTGGGGGATACTGGGATGCATAGGAAGAGGCATCAATAGTAGAAAACAGGAAGTTGTTATCCCTCTGTACAGACAGTTGGTGAGACCCATCTGGAGTACTGTGTGCAGTTCTGGAGACCCCATCTCCATAAGACATAGACAGAGTGGAGGCTGTCCAGAGGAGGCAACCAAAATGGTGCAGGGTCTGCACCCAGAAGACATCTAGAAGAAAGACTAAAGGAGCTTAATATGTATACCTAGAGGAAAGAAGGAGAGAGGGACATGATAGAAACTTTCAAGTACCTCAAGGGAATTAACAAAGTCAAGAGGTAGCATCTTCCAGAAAAAGAATCATAGAACAAGGGGCACAATTTGAAGATAGAAGGGGATGGCTCAGAGGTAATGTGAGGAAGTATTTTTCACTGAGAGGTGGTGGATGCATGGAACAGCCTCCCTGAGGAGGTCGTGGAGTCAAGAACAGTGGGGGACTTCAAGAATGCATGGGACAGGCATAAGGCAGTCCTAGTGGGGGGTAGGAGGAAGTAAGCTGTTGGTTAACTAGGATCTGCAGCTTATCTGTTAGGTAGGAAAATGGTCAGACTAGATGGGCCAAGTGGTCCTTATCTGCCGTCAAATTCTATGTTTCTATGTTTCTATGAAGAGAGGGGTAGCATCAAGGGTTTGGAGGGAGGGTACTGTTATGGGCTGTGGAGGTGGAGGTACGATTGGGGGTCTGAGAAGGGAAGGGGTACTGTCCTGGTTCATAGAGGAAGGGGAGGCTAGTGTCATTGGATCATAGAAGGAGGTGGTCTTGTGTCAGGGGACCATGGAAGGAAGCGGGGCTAGTATCTGAGGTTATAGAAGGAGAAGCAGCTAGTGTCAGGGGCCATGAAGGAATGGAGGTAGTTTCTGGGGTTGTGGAGGGAGTGAGTAGTGTCAGGTCCCATGGAGGGATAGTGTCTGGACTTGTATATGGTAGGTGTGTCTAGGTGGTGCTGTCAAATGACCATGAAAGGAGTGGTGTCAGAGAGGAAGCGGATGAAAAGGTGGCTGTGGAGGAAGAGTGAGTCAGTGGTCAGGAGGCTGGGTTAGGGCTATGGAGGAGGGAGCTGTAGACGGTGAGGAATTGGCCACTCCCTACACACAGCTCTTCACCCCTACCCATGCAGAGGCTTGCACTCCCCTTCCCACGCAGGGGTCTGCAACCCCCTCCCATGGATGCATCTACACCCTAAGAGTTTGCTTATCCATACCACACAAAATAATCTCTTTCCCATGGAGTACCTTGCATGCTTCCCCATTACACAGTAAAAAGGAAATCCTACAGGGAGTTGTGGAGGAGACAAGGTCAAATTGTGATAACAGTGACAGCCATGCTGAGCACCCTCCCTGGACCACTCCACAGCCCATGAACCTGCATCCCACAGACAGCCACCCTCCCTGCAGCTGACCCCCCAACCACGTTTACTGTCCACAGACAAGTCTCCAACCTCCCACCATCCACTCTCTTTGCAGCTTGGACACGCCTGCACTCCACTATGCATGGACGCAGGGCACATTAGGATGTTTGGGAACCCCCTCAGCATCCACTTGGTAAGAACAAGGGCCTAGTGGAACAGTGTTTGGGGGAAAATATGCTAATTTTGGGCACCCCGCCCACTTCAAAACTCCCCTGTGGCATGGCCAACAGTAACCCCCCCAGTACAGATACTCTAGCAGCTTGTTCCCCATGGTAGCAGCCCTGCACCAGTATCCAGCATGTCCCCAGCATAGCACCTGCACCAGTATCGATTGCCAACCTTCCCTGCAGCAGAAGCTTAAATCAGGGAACTTTTAAAACATATTTTTCTTTATGGAGTGGCCTGCCATACATTGACACCTCCCTGCCCCCACCAGATAGCACAAAGCAGCTGACCCACACACTGGGACTGCCGTTCACAGCCTAGCACATGGGCAGATACAACACAGAAGAGCCCTAGGTAGTGGCATTGCTCATTTAATTTTTTACTTTGCTGAAAAATGGGCAGAGTGTCACTACTGCACTATGTTGCACTTTCCATGGGATCTCAGGGATCTGGTCATGTAAGCATAACATGACTTTTTCATATTGGCTGTGTGGTTATTTTTCTTACCTGCTAAAGATCCCAGTGTTTGCCTGCAACCTGATCTCTACCTGCTGAAGGCCCCAGTGTTCACCTGAAACCTAACTACTATCTGCTGAAGGCCCAGTATTCATCTCTAACCTGACTTCTACCTGTTGAAGGCCCCAATGTTCTCCTCTAATCTGACTTCTGCTTAATGAAGTCTCCAGTTTTCACCTCTACCTGCTAAAGGTCCCAGTGTTGCTTGAAAGTAAGAGTGTGTGAGAGACGAACAGTATTTCCCAAATACCACAAATAATGTACTGTTATAAAATGGGTGGAAAGAATGCTAATATAGTAACGTAGTAGTTGACAGCAAATAAGGACTGCTAGGCCCACCAAGTCTGCCTGTATTCCCTACCTGCATCAGTGGCCGCTGACCCTACGTAGTCATTGGCCTTTGCCTCCCTTCCCCACATCTAAGGTTCCCTTATGCCTATCCCATGCATGTCTGAATCCCCCTACTGTTTTAGCCCCCACCACTTCCTGCGGTAAGTTATTCCAAGCTTCAACCACCCTTTCGGTGAAGAAAAACTTCCTCAAATTTCCCCTTATCCTGTCCCCTTCCAATCTCATATTGTGTCCCCTCGTCCTTGTACAGCTCTTGTACTGAAAGATGTTACCCCCTGCACATTGTTCAAACCTTGAAGGTCTCTATCATATCCTCATGTTCCCTCCTCTCTTTAAATGAATACACAGTGAGGTCCTTTAGTCTGTCCTCATATGTTTTCTGTTGCAAGTCCTGCACCATCTGGGTTGCCCTTCTTTAGATCACCTCCACCCTATGTCCTTGCGAAGATGCGGCCTCCAAAACTGAACACCATTTTCCAGGTGAGGCCTGACCAGCGTTTTGTACAATGGCATCACCACCTCCCTTCTTCTGCTGGTGATACCCTATCCTATGCACCCCAGCATACCATTTGCCCTCCCAACAGCCTTGTTACACTGTTTGGCCACCTTTAGGTCATCCGAGATGACTGTCCCTAAATCCCTCTCTTCTCTGATGACTGTCAGCTAGCCCCCCCACCCCCTGTAGTCCTCCGAAGGGTTTCTTCACCCCAGGTGCATGATTTTGCACTTCTTTGCATTAAATTTTAATTGCCACACTTGCAACCTTTTTTCCAGTTTTTCCCAGATCCCTCCTCATTCTTTCAACCCCCTCTGGAGTGTCTACTCTGTTGTAGATCTAGGTATCATCCGCAAATAGGCAAACCTTCCCCTCCAGCCCTTCGGCAATGTCACTGATGAAGACATTGAAAAGGACTGGTCCCAGAACTAATCCCTGAGGTACCTCATTGGTCACCCTTCTTTCCTCGGACTTGATCCCATTTACCACCCTTTTCTTCCTGTCCCTCAACCAGTTTCTCACCCAATTTTCCATTTTGTGGCCCACCCCCGGGCTCCATAGCTTGTTCACCTGTCTTCTGTGGGCTATGGTGTCAAAGGCCTTGCTGAAATCTAGGTAGGTATCCACTGCTCCTGCCTGATCCACCTCTTTTGTCACCCAGTCAAAAAAGTCTATCAGAGTTGTTTGACATGACCTTCCTGTTGTGAATCCATGCTGCCTTGGATCCTGTGTCCCCATGGTTTCCAAGTGATCCACAATCCTTTCCTTAAGCAGCGCCTCCATAATCTTACCCACTACTAATGCGAGGCTGACTGGCCCATAGTTTCCTGCCTCCTCCCTGCTACCACTCTTGTGGAGAGGGACTACATTTTCTCCCTTCCAGTCCTCCGGAACCACCCTTGTATTGAGTAACCCGCTAAATAGGGCTGCCAAAGGTGCTGCTAGCAACACTCAAAATTCCTTTCATATCCTGGGGGGTATATCATCAGGTCCCATTGCTTCTGTAAATGGACTGGTGTTTACCTCTCTCCCCCCGTTGCCCTTGCTGCCTAGTTGTGGTCCCTGTTCCTCCCCCTACCGTTTAAACTGAACAGAAGTATTCATTCAGTATTGATACTTTTTCTAAGTCACCCTCTTCCCACACCCCTTCCCCCCCTTTGATCCTCACAATCCCTACCCTGGCTTTCCATCGCTAATGCTCTATAAAATGTCTTGTCTCCCCTCTTCACTGCCTGAGTCAATCTCTCCTCTGTTCATGCCTCCGAGCTCCTCGATACTTTCTCTGCCTCACTCTGTCTCTCTAGGTACACCTCCCTATCCTCCTCCTCCTCCTTCTGAAACCCCTCTTTTTGTGTCTCACTTTCTCTGCCACCTTCTTTGTGAACCATAGTGGTTTGTTTCTTTTCTTTTGTTGCACAGCCTAATGCACTGTTTTGTCACTTTCACTATGGCCTCCTTCAGGTGTGCTCACTGCTCCTCAACCCCTTCCCTTGGCTTTCTTCTTTCCAGGGCTTCGACTCCTCTCCCCATCCTAGCAAAGTCTGACCTCCTGAAATACAGGACCCTTGCCTTTGTGTGGCTCTCCTGCAACATTGTACTGATGCTGAACCACCCTGTATGGTGGTCACTGGACCGTAGCTGCCCATCCGTCCTGACTTCCTTGATCCTGTCTCCATTGGTCAGCACAAGGCCTAAGACTGCCTTGTCCCTGGTGGGCTCCTGAACCAACTGTCTGAGGCCTGCCCCCTGCAAGGTTTCTATGATGTCACAGCTTCTGGCAGAGGCAGCTGCCGGGAAGGTCCAGTCCACGTCTGGCATGTTAAAATCAGTCAGCAGCAGTACTTCCCCCTTTGCTGCCATCTCATGTATTTCCTCTGCTATTGCTCTATCAACCTCCTCCCTCAGTGCCAGAGGCCTGTAGAATACTCCTGTGCAAACTGCTGTTCCATTACCTGGCTCAAGTGTGACCCACAGTGTCTCTGCCTCCGCTGTCTACCCTGCACTGTTGTTACTTTTATACCTTCTCTAACATAGACGGCCGGCCACCCTCCCCCCTTTTTACCCTCCCTATCCCTCCTGTGTAGAACGTACCCTGGTACATTTACCTCCCAGTCGTGGTTTACAGTGTACCATGTCTCGGTAATTGCCACTATGTCTAGGTCCACCTCTGCCATCAAGGCTGCCAGGGCTGGGATTTCATTTCCCAGACTGTGGGCATTTGTATACATGGCTGTATGTTTCGTGGCCTGTACCCCTTGTATTTCTTTCTTTTCATTTTTGCTCTCTGCTTCCTTCCCTGGTTTCTTTCTTTTGCTGCCTCCCTATCCCTCCTGTCCCTATCCCTCCAACCTTGGTTTCTTTATTTTGCTGACTCCCTACCTCTGCCCCACTCCTTATAATAAGCTTAGAAATATCTGCCCTAGCCAGCTCGCCGGCACAGCGGTTGGAATTCCGCTTGCGATGCTGGTGACCGGGTTAGGAGCGGACCCAGGGCGCCGAGGCGGCCGGGGAGAAGATGGGCGTCCCAGGACAGCTCTCCTTCTCTGGGGGAGGTGGGGAAGTGTCCGGCGCGTGATGGACCCCTAGTGGAGGCTGGGGGTCCCACAGCTACTGGCACTCGCAGCTAATGGAGGTGGGGTGGATGCTGGACGTCATTGCACGTCCCTGCCTCCCGGAGGGAAAAACCAAGAAAATGGAGGAGGGGAGAGCCTCTGTCTACATGAAGCCCTCCCCGGGCTTCAATCAGCCACTGCCGCTGCACTCCCAACCAGGCACTAATCCCATGGTGCCGGAATTATGGGAACCGGTGCCACGGCCCTGCCCTCTGGGGGGTAAGCCGGGGGGGGTAACCGGGAGTTGCGGCACCGGGCAGTTGGTGGGAGCTCCGGGGGCCATGCCCAGGGCGGATAAACAGGACGGAGGTCTCTCCCGGAGAAAAATGTAATAAAAAAAAAAAAAAAGGAGTATCTGCCCTATCCACTCTGCTAGCTACTCTGACCTGTGTGTGTGTGTGTGGGGGAGCTACCTAAGTCTCCCTGCTCTTGACTGCCCTGCCCCTCCCCCTCGGCAAGTTTAAATGCTTGGCAAGGAAGCATCCAAACTTTTCCACTTAGGACTGCAGTCCCCTCCCCGGACAGATGAAGGCCATCCCTTACGTACAGGCCCCCATTCCCCCAGGTGGGTACCCAGTCCCCAACGAAGCCAAAACCATTATGTTCACACCAGCCTTTCAACCATGTGTTGAACTTGCTGATGCAGAGATTCTGAGCCTCCCCCCTGCCATGGACTGGCAGCACCTCCGAGAATGTTATGGAGCATGCTACCTCTCCAAGGTGCCTACCCAACCCTCTGAAGTCCTCCTGCACTTGCTCTGCGTTCACCTCCTGCCTGGCTAGATCATTTGTTCCCAGATGGACCATGACCTCCAGTTCCCTCCTCCTTGCCACCGCTGTGGCGATCCTCTGGCTTCACCTCCTTCCCTTCCAAGCTGTGCCTCCTAGAAGGCACTTGACCTCCTTCTCTTCCCCGCTACCTGTACTTAGATCCATTTCCCTATTGAGTCCCCCACCAGGAGTAGCTTCCTCTTCCTCTGGGGTTCTCTCCGTCCCACCCCTGGGTCTTGCTCCCGGAGGACATGCTTCTCCTTCCCCCTGGTCCCAACCTTGGGTTCCCTTGTGGGGTTTGTCTGCTCCTCCAGGACAGTAAAGGAGTTACTAAGTTGGATCGGATGGGGGATGTGTTTCTGCTCCCCCCCATCCTCCCTGCGCCCACCTTAGACCAGCTGGCCCTCTGCCTGGGCACCTGCTGTGGCACTGCCTGTGGACTTGGTGGCCTCTGGGTGGGGGCAAAGGCTGCCAGTACACTTTCAAGCTCGGCCCAGAGACTGGCAACCTCTGCCCTCAACCAAGAGAGGTGCCTGCATATGGGAAAGCACTACAGTACCCAGAACATTCTCCTGAAGACTGCTGGCTCCTGACTGGCCAAGAGGTACTTTCAGCCCGACCGTTATCCCAGCACAATAGCCCAGATGAAAGTGACTCAACAAAAGTGTTTAAAAAATACATCCAAGCTACTAAAAAGGACCCACTTCATAATTGCAATAAGGTATTCTGGGGGGTACATTATGGTGGGTTAAGGGCCCTTCTCGTGTAGTGGAAGCACTCTGCTTCACCTCAAGCTGCAACCCACCTGAGGCAGGCCATTATCCCATCACAATGCACCCCATCATGCCTTATTTCTTAATTAATGCACTATTTGTTATTTGGATCCAAATAACGAATAGTATCATTATTTGTCCCCTAGGATATTTAGAAAATATAAAAAACAAATAAGAAAAAGGAACAGCCCCCATCCTGTTACTGTGCCAAATGTGAAGCCATCATTATGCCATGTGCATAGCAGTCACTGCGCTATGTCATGTGTCCATCACTGTGCCGTGTCTTGTGTACCTCTGTCATTGCACTATGCCATGTGTACTGATGCCACTGTGCCAGTGTACTGCCATCACTGCACTGTGCCAGGTTTAGGCATCTGTGTGTTTGTGTGACTTGTGCTTGTGTCTGTGTCTGTGTGGTGTGTATCCAGTGTTTTGTGCTGCGTTTTGGCCTTATTGTGTGTTTGGATCAAAGCCTGATTGCATGAGGTGTGTGCGTATACACATAGTACAGCTTAGTGTCAACAACACACATGGCACACCATGATGTCAACGCGTGTGGTATAGTGCAGTGTCAGCAGTGCACATGGCACAGTATAGTGTTGGCAGTGCATGTTGCACAGCACAGTGTCGCCAGTGCACACGGCACAGTGCAGCGTTGGCAGTAGATGTGCCATAGCACAGTGACAGACAGATGGCACAGCACAGTGACGGCTGTGCAAGTGGCACAGCACAGTGACAGCAGTGCATGTGGCATAGAGCAGTGACAGCAGTGTCTGGGGTATAATGCAGTGCCAGCAAAGCACACAGTACAGAACAGGGACAGCAGACCATGTGGCACACTCCAGTGTCAGCACTGCACGTGGCACAGCACTGTGGTGACAGTACATGTGGCATGTCCCACGTGTACTGCCATCACTACTGTGCCACGTGTTCTGATATTAGTGAACTGTGCCATGTGTGCTGCTGTCACTGCCCTGAGCCACATGTACTTTTGCCACTGCACTGTGTAATGTTTGATGCTATCAGTGCACTATACTATGTGCTAACTGACATGTTATATCTTGGCATCCAGTGGTCCCCCTCCTGCCAATCATCATTCTGATCCCTTTTGTGTGTGTAACATAGACACATAGACTTTGATGGCAGATAAGGACCGCTTGGCCCAACCAGTCCGACCATTTCCCTACCTATTGGATAAGCTGCAGATCCTAGTTAACCAAAAGCCTTCTTCTTCCTCCTACCCCCCCACTAGAATTGCTTTATGTCTGTCCCATGTGTTCTTGAATTCCCCCACTGTTTTTGACCCCAGGACCTCCTCAGGAAGGCCGTTCCATGAATCTACCACCCTCTCCATGAAAAAATACTTCCTCACATTGCCCAAGCCGTCACCCTCTATCTTCAGACTGTGCCCCCTTGTTCTTGCACATCTCTTTTTCTGAAAGATGCTACCCTCTTGGACTTTGTTGATTCCCTTGAGGTACTTAAACGTTTCTATCATGTCCTCCCTCTCCCTCCTTTCCTCGAGGGTATACATATTAAGCTCCTTTAGTCTCTCTTCGTATGGCTTCTGGTGCATATGAACTGACAGTTCATATCCCTGACTGTAGTGGTCTCCCAATCCCCCAGTCACACACCAAGCATGTCAAAATTACTGTCCCTGGTGTCACAGTGTATGTGACAGTGTTGGCATTGCACTTGGCACAGCGCAGTGCCTGCACTGTATATGGCACAGCGTGGTGGCGGCACTGCATGGTGCACATCCCAGTGCTGACATCGCATGGTGCATAGCCCAGTGCTGCCTTCACATTGTGCGCAGCCAGTGTTGGCATCACACATGGCACAGTGCAGTGGCAGTATTGCAAGTGGCACAGTGTAATGTCAGCACTGCATGTTGCAAAACACAGTGTCAGTACGGCACAGCCTGCTGACTGCAGTGCATGTGGCACAGCCCAGTACTGGCAGAGCATATGGCACACTGCAATGACACCACTGTATATGGCACAGCACGGTGCCACCACAGCAGGGGTCCATTGACATCCACATGTTTCAGGTGGCATAATCAGTCTCCGTGGCTTCTTTGGATTAAATTATTGATAAAATCGCCTTGTTCGTGGCTGCCAAGCACAGTGAGTATGTCAGGGACAGAAAGGGAGGGAGGGAGGGAGGTGTCGTCTCTTGTTTGCTAGAAGTAATACTGTGGAACCCTGGGCAGCACCATTGCAGCAGTTCTCTGCTGTGGATCTTCTGCTTCCTAGCCCTCTCCTGAAGAGGTGGTGGTGGAGGAGGGCAGCTGCAAGGGTGGCTTGTCTGTGGGAAGTGGGGGGTTCCTGCTGTGGGGTGGGGAGGGGCAAAGCCAGTCTATTCTGTAGAGAAGGGGGTTTCCATCTGTTGGAAGGTGACTGGTCTGTCAAAAGAGGAGTTCTAGCTGTGTGTGTGTGTGTGTGTATGTGTGTGTGTGTGTGGTGCCACTGCCAGTCTATTTTGGAGGGGGGCAGCGGCAAGGGGGTATCTGGTCTGTGGTAAGGGGTTTCCAGCTGTGCCAGTGGGGGACAGACTCACTATACAGCAGTAGAGATGGGCAGAAGGTACCTCAGTTCAACTTTTCAGCTGAAGTACCCCAACCCAACAGTGCCTCCCCCACCCATCCCAGAGTACTGCACTAGAGTGCCAGCATTTATGGTATGAGCCCAGACCCAGCTATGGGACCATTACCCACAACCTTCTGGCTCAGTGGTAGAAGCACTACCAATGATGCCCTGCTGAAACCTTTGAATGCAAACTACAGAGCCCCTCTAGCCCTGGTGAAAGACTCCTGAGTCCCCCTGCCACAGATACTGCACCATCACATGGGATGCTAATACACTGCTGTGCAACAGGCTCTGCTATCACTGTTCTGTGCCATGTGCACTGCTGGCTGCACTGTTGCTAAATACACTGCCCACTGCAACAAGCCACATGCACTGCTGTCATTGTGCTGTGCCATGTGCACTGGTGACACTGCATTGTGTCATGGATAATGCAGTGACATGCAGTGCCGAAACTGATGTAATTGAGCTGTTCCACATGCACTGTGGATACTGCACTGTACCATGAGCACTGACATCACATGGTGCCATTTACACTGGCATCACTGCATTGTGCCACATACACTGGCCTCATAGCGCTGTACCATGTGCACTGTTGACCCTGAGCTGTGCCATGTGCAGTCTCGACACTGCACTGTCACGTGTACTGCTGACAAAGAAGTGCCACATGGAATGCTGACACTGATGTGCCACATGCAATGCCAACAGTATGTTGTGAGACACCAACACTGTGCCACGTGAAATTCCGACACTATATTGTGCCTCATGCACTGCTGATATTTTGCTGTGCCACATGCACTGCCGGCAACACAAGTAATATGCAATGCTGACACTGCACTGTGCCACATGTAATGCCAACACTGCACTGTGCCACCTGTACTAATAATACTCCAGTGAGCCACATCTAGAGACAATGCACTATTCCACATGCAATACCAACAGTATCCTATGTGCTACATGCACTGCCGACACTGATGTTCCTTCTGCAATGCCGACACTGTGCTGTGCCATGTGCAATGCCAACAATGCACTGTGTCACACACACACTAAGAGCCTGAGGCAAGGGGGCAAGCCAGCTTCCAGAGTTGGGTGGGGACTTGGGTTCTAACAACCACTTCTGAAGGGGCTGGTATCCAGCTGCAAGAACTGGGGGAAGGGGATGCTATGGAGCCTGCCACTAGTGTGTGCGTGTGTGTGTGTTGGGAGGGGGGATTCAGGGAGCATGCTGCCAAGGCTGTGTGGACCTCAGGAGCCTGTAACAAGTGCATTGGGGGGAGATGGTAGCTACAGGTCAGTGATGAGTGGCAGACTCTGGAGATGAAGCTGCAGCAGCTTTGTGAGTGGGGATGTAAGTGTTGTATTGGGTGTCCAGGGGACCTAAGAAGGGAGGTGGGCATCGGGGGTACAGGAAGGAAGGAGGAATGTCAGGGAGTGAGATGTCTGGGAGGGGCCTTGAAGGGAGGGGCATCTGGGGGGTGGGAGGGAGGTGTCCATTAGGCCACAGCAGGAGGTGTCCAGGGGGCCCAGGAGGGAGGAGTGTCTAGTGAGGTGGGGTGTCTGGTTGACCAGGGAAGGAGGTGTCTGAGGGCGCTAGGCAAGGAACAAGAGTGGATGTGATGGGGAGCTGAGGAGAGAGTGAGGGTGTTGGGGGGAACTGTGAGGGAGCAAGGGTGTTAGGGAGACTGTGGGGTGAGAAGGACATAGAAACCTAAAATGTGACGACAGATAAGGGCTGCTTGGCCCACCCAGTCTGCCCATTTTTCCCCTACCTACATTCTCACCGCAGACTCTCCTTGATCTACAGTTCCCCCTCCCTTTCTTTCCACTATGGATTCCCTTGTGCCTGTCCTATGCATTCTTGAACCCCACTACTGTTTTCATGCCCACCACCTCCTCTGGAAGGCTGTTCCAGGAATCCACCACTTCTGGGAGGAATTATTTCCTTACAACTCTCCTGAAGCTACCTCCTTCCAGCTTTATGTCATGTCCCCTTGTTCTTGAGCACCTTTTTTTTTTTAAATACTTCACTCCTGTACCTTACCCGTGTGAGGCCTTAAAGGTGTCTATCATATCCCCCTCTCACTCCTCTCTTTCATGGTGTACGTACTGAGCTCCTTTAGCCTCTCTCCGTAGGGCTTTTGATGCAGACCCAGCACTATTTTAGTTGCCCTCCTCTGGACTGCCTCCACTTTGTCAATGTCATTCTGAACATGTGGAAGGAAGTGGGTGGTGTATGGGGGGGTTGGTGTGGGGGCTGTGGAGGCAGGGTCTAGTGTCAGGGCTTGTGGAGGGAATACCCCCAAGTTCCCACCTACTTCTCGACCCCTGTTGTCTCTCCTCTTATCAGCGCTCAGCAGGAAGTGCTGTCACAAACACACACAGACAGTATGTCAGTAGGTGTTTCGGGTGAGGAGTGGGCTTTACCTGTTACATGTGAGGTGGGTAAGAATAACAGGATCCAGGGGAGGAAGGTCAGTTAACAGGGGCTCAAGGTATATGGGAGGGGGGATTCTCTTACTAATCCCTGTCGAAAAAAAAAAATACTACACCAGGAGCATCATGGTGGTTGCCACTTGTCCTGGTCTGACCAGGACAGTCCTGGACTTAGAGTTACTTCATGCTGACAAACAGGAAGATTGGCAGCTGCCCTGATCAAACCTTTCAACTGTCCCCGATTATGAGGCAAATCTCTCCTTTTACCCTCAAAATTGCTGTCCCTCATCCAACCAACATGGAAAAGGTGCTGTTACACAGAAAATGAGGCAACAGTGCAGTACTGCGGACCCACGTAAATAGCATAGTGTTATGCCATGAAAATAGTGTACATTACCCTACATTTCAGTTACGCTACTTGCGTAACTGTGTAATTTGCATTACTTGAAAGGGTGTCGTCTGAGCTTCACACACACAAAAAAAATTAGCAAAGAAAAATTATTGGGGGGGGGGACTGAGCCCCCACTACATATACAATATAGATAGTTATGAGTTTCTGTGAAAATCCCCCATTTCCAGGGCTGGATTTTAGTGGTCTGTTTTCTTTTTCTGGGAGGTTTTATGATTGGGATTCCACTGAAATATATAACTATAATTTTTTTTAGTGGAGGGCTCTGCCCCTATACCCCCTCTTAGAGAATGGAGACAGCAGGGGAGAAAGGAGAACAGGGAGCAGTAGCGGGTAGTGAAGTGGCTGTAGTGGTACCAGGTGAGCAGCAGGAGCCAAGGTGCAGAAGTTGACATTAATATACCGTATGTTTTAGCATACATAAAAATGTAGCGTAAGTAGGACCGGAATGCTACACCACTGCCAAAAATGAGCTGCAAATTCAGACTTTAAAGCAGAAATTCACATATTCTAAGGTGCTAAATCAAAAATAAACTTTGTACAAGTATTTATAAATTTAATTTATTATTCACGAGTCTAGCGAAGCTCAGGATTGGCAACTGGATCGGTCATTAACATCTAAGAAATGATTGATCCAGGCTGCGAGGGAGACTATCTGCTCCTGTACTTACACGAATGGCTGCTACAACAAGTAGGAGCCGAAGCTGAGTCCACAATCCAGAAATTTCAAAAAGCATATCGCGTCACATCTAGAAGCAGGCCAGACAACATGGAGGCACCACAAAATGTAGTAATTGTTACTGATGGGGTCAGCACCTGAGATTACCTGTTGGCACTCGCATCCTGAAAGAAAAAGCTTCTGCAGGTTGGCCAAGAGAGCCAAATGTTTCCAGATATAGGTAAAAGAGGAAAAATTGCATGGATCAAGAGCACTCCTGCGGGAAGCCGGTATCCCTCACGTGATGATTTTCCCAGCCCGACTTCGGACTGTGTCTAGGAGGACGATTTTCCTTTTTTCAGACCGTGGTGAGGCATTGAAGTGGTGCCAGAAGAACGTAACAGCTCGTACCTGAGAAATGGTCAGAGAAGACTCCTTGTCTGATGAAGAGGACACATGAATATTTAGATAAGTGGGACCAGCACTAAATGTTGATTCTTTAGTTGGTTTAGGGGAATTGTATAATACCCAGATTAAGATTTTATTAACAAATGTGTGTATGGTATTGGGTGTTATAAAATGGCATTTCCAAATAAACATCACTGATTGGTCCAAAAAGCTGTGCCATATATGTATTACACATAGGTGAAAAAAGGAGCAGGCAAACAAATCAATGCTCAAAACAGAATCTTGACAAATAAAATAGAATGTTGACAAAGCCCAAGTTAGCCATCTTTTTTCCTCACATAGCGAAACACAGATACCAAACCATGGCAGGCAACAGCTTAGTAAATTTCAACATTAGCATAGCAGAAGACAAGCTTGACGAAATATTTAAAAACTTAGAAAAAAATGAGAACGGAAAGCAGCAGTAATGGCAAGGGTACCTACAAACATCAGCAACACAGCTCCGACAGCCGCAGTGAGTACCGAGTCAGAGCTGTCATTTTTCAAACCAGTGGCAGGAAAAAGCAGGCACCAAATAGTGAATGAAAGCGAGCTAAACAAAATCGAAGACTCCCGTAATGAGCTTAACACAAAGCGCTCAACAATATTGGGAGTTAAAGTTTTCGATGATTGGGCTTCATCAAGGCACATAAAATTAGATTTTAAAATGACTTCACCCGAACTGTTGAATGAGACATTCCGCAAGTTCTATGCGGAAGTCCACAACACAGATGGAAAAGAATATGCCCTCAGCAGTTTCTGTAGCCTGAGGGCTGCTTTAAATAGACATCTAAACTGTACAGCAATCGGTAGGAAAATAAACATTATCACTGACCAAGCCTTCCCATCAAGCAACAACGTATTTGTTGCCGTCATGAAAAAATACAGAAGAGAGCAAAAAGACTGTTCAAAGAATCATCCACCTATAACCAATATCGATCTTCACAAATTACGTACCTCTCCTGCACTGTCACCTAACACAGCACCTGGCCTTGTTCGCAAAGTGTGGCTGGACATACAGCTGTACATGGCAAGGTGGGGACGTGAAGGGCTCCATCTGTTAAAGCCCAACAGCTTTCAATTCCACCACGATGAAGACGGCAATGAATTTGCGACCTTAACTTTCAATGAACAAACAAAAAATCATAGCGACCCGAGAGAACATAACAAAGAATCCTATCGTGGCTTTATTTATGCCAATCCTGGATCCCTATCTTGCCCAGTACAAAGTCTGAAGAAATATATTTCAAAATTACCTGTTGATGCCAAATCCCTATACTGCCATCCTCGTAAATTGCCCCAAGAATTCCTGGACACCCAAGAAACATGGTATATTCGTGAAGCTATGGGTTTGAACTTCCATTTGACCATGATGACTCATCTAAGCAAAGAGGCAGAGCTGTCACAAATTTACACGAACCACTCAGTTTGTGCCACAGCTGTCCCTCTTTTATCTGATGCTGGCTGTGAGGACCGAGAAATTATGTCGGTCACAGGCCACAGAAACGAAGTCAGTTTCCGATCGTATTGGTCCGCCAATTGTTCTCGTTCTCATTTATCTCACGTTCATTGTTAGTTTTACTGCATTATAATGTTACATGAGTCACGCCTTACTTAAACAACGAAACTGTCATTTTGTTGGCATTAAAAAGTCTCAGTTTAAAGGGACTATTTTTCCTTGCGTAGGAACACTGTTCAAATAAACCAATATTTTAATGCAAATACAATATTTTCTCATTTTTTTTCAATTACAATTAAATTTCTCCATTTTATAAGCGCAATAAGACATTCCGGGGTATGTGACTTACTACGCCCCAGCCGTGCGGTAATATATGTTCAACACATACCCCATCATGTCTTATTGCTTACATAAGACATCCCCACCACCACCACCAATTTACAGAAAGTTAATGGGAGGGTGAAACCATTTATGAGAGAAAAACCCTGTATACGTTCTTAAAAGGTGTACTTTTTACCACTTGGTTTTTAATCTATGTACCGTGTTATCTGATAGTTATGCCTATATAGTCAGACTAAGAGAGAGAGAAAATATATCTAAACTGTTTAAGCTAGGAAAAAGTTAAAAACAGGTTTTAATTTTAAAGAGATTTTGGGGTACAGGATGCTCAGTTTAAGATTGAATTGCACAAGTTGTGCACTACTTAAGGAAAAGCATGGTGCACTTTCTCCCCTTTTTGGGGTAAGGAACTGTGGACTTTTGAACTATGCACATATCTTATAAAAAAACATGTGGCTCATGGACTCCTTTTCACAGCCTATCGTAAATTAAAAATACTCAGTAAAATAAAATTATTTTGGGCACCCCCAATGACGTATCTTTTAGCATTGATAGATAAGTTGAATATAATAAGAGGAGTGGCGCCCTCATGGTTTTATTTGTAAACTGATGTAATATCAGCTGTTAGCATTTGTAACAGAATGTTTGATGAATACTCAATTAATGTAACGTTTTAATAAAAAAGAAATTACCGATCCAGCTGCCAACTGACGCTGAGTGGCACACACGACACACACACGCTACACACCTAAACCTTAAGTGAAACTAAAAAAAAACTGTGATGGGACAAAATAACAACCCTAAAACCAGTCACTTCCTTGGATTAGTGACCAGCTGGAGAAGGGTGGCCCTCCCTCGGCTGCACCTCGAGCCACCTATCCCCCCAATCAGTCGTTAATCCCTCAGACATTACTAGTTTCTCAGTCATCACCAGCGTTCTGAGGCCCTACAGAAAAAAGGCTTACCAAGGACCCCATGTAGGGCATGATAGGGGACACCCTTTCAGCCCATTTTTTTTTAACCAATTGTTTAACTAGGAGTGGCACACTAAGCTGAAAGCTTGTTTACAAGTGCAACCTGGGAGCACAGGAAGTTAAGTGATTTGCTCAGGGTCACACAGTATGCAGGTGGAGGCTGTGGGATTCAAACCTAAGTCTCCAGATTTGCAGCTTAGAGCCTTAAACAACTGCACTATAGTGCCTCCCCAATTAGTTAGCCTGGTGGAAAGAAATGTGTATGGAGACCTAGGCTGCAGTGAGAAGAATCACTCGTGAAAACATAACTTTATTTCAGGCATTCTGAACAAACCAGTTAACAGTATGCCTCAGCAGGCCCCTTCAGTAGCCCCTGTGCCCAGCAAACACACACATCCCTGTGGCCAGTAGGCAGTGGTCAGTCACACCCCAAATTCCCTGCACAGGGGAGCAGACGGGTGACGGGGGAACAACTGTCCCGGGCCCAGTGGCTCAGGAGGGCCCAAAGCGGGACCTGTAACAGAGAATGTGAGGCTAAGGGAGGCCCACTCCTAAAGATGTGTCCCGGGCCCAGGAATTTCTATTGGTACCCCTGCCCCTGCACAATAGATTTCCTCCACAATCCACTGCCAATTAATGAAAATGAGTCCGGTCCATGGGTGTAGGCAGGCATACTCCAAGCACTCCATGGTGTTCAATTTTATTTAAGGGGGCTAGCAAATAGGCTGTGAACTGCTTCTTTTTCCATGAAAACTAACAAACAAAATACTAAACCTTTCTGTAATTTTATTCATAGAAGTCGAAACTAGAAGTACTAGTCACTAATGCTGTCTTTGCATCCCAAGGATAATACAACTTTACAGGCTAAGGGCTGGTATGTAGGTGTCTTAGGGAACAATGCATGGCATTTGTATTTACCCATGCATGGCAGCAACCATTGCCATGAGATACAAAAGTTGTATTTATTGTGCCAAATGAGGCAACAAACATGGTCCTGGTGTGCATTTCTATATTGTCTGCCTACACGGGGGGGGGGGGTAGCAGTGACTCCACTTAGTGTGCATATCTGAAATCCCTGGCTGCACCCCTGGTCCGGTCTACAAAAAAATCCACAAAATAAGTATGGTTTTAATGTAAAGTCTCAAAAAAAAATGCAACTTACACGAGACCCGCAGCCAAAGACGCGTGAATATCAAAGAGCCCTCTCGAACAAGCTAAAGGTAACCCTCATAAAATATGGAAGACTATCAAAGCTATAGAAGGACGGCCCATGGTCCCCTCTGTCCCAACAAAGATAGTTGCAAGTGGCAAGATTGTGGAAAACAAGTCCCTAATCCTGGAGGAACTTAACTCCCACTTTGCCACAGCTGGATTAGCTTTTGACTCGTCACCTTATGCTGGTGCTGCGGTGAGCCAGCATACCCCTCCCGCCACATCTAGTCCTGCACCCAGCCCCTTCTAACTGTGCGAGATAACTTATAAAGAAGTAGAAGATTCTCTTCTTAACTTAGACACCAAAAAGCGCTAGGGGACGACGGCTTGAACCCTTTTCCCTAAGGTCAGGCTATGCCCATCTCACTGCCCCAATTCTCCACATCTTCAGTCTTTCCATTACACATCTGCTACTGTGCCATCCTGCTGGAAATCAGCACATATCCTCCACTATTTAAATCTGGTGACCCATGCGATGTAAACAACTATAGGCCTATCTCCATATTGCCTACCCTTTCTAAAGTTCTCGAAAAACTGATCCATATTCAGTTAAAATCTCACTTGGAAACCTTCTCTCTCATTAACCCAGCTCAATCTGGCTTCTGGGCTAATCATAGCACAATCACTGCACTAGCAAAAGTAACCAATGATTGGATCTCTGCTATAGATGCTAAGAAGGTAACTGGTGCAGTCTTTTTGGACCTCAGCAAAGCTTTTGATACTGTTGATCACAAACTATTAGTCAATTGCCTTGCAAAGTTGGGTGCCACATACCATACCACCCAGTGGTTCTCTAGCTACCTAACTGGAAGATTCCAAAAAGTAAAGGCGGAAGGCTTTTTTCTGCTGCCTTGCCAGTTGCAAGAGGAGTCCCCCAAGGATCCATCTTAGGCCCTATCTTGTTTTCTCTGTACATTAATGACTTAGATGCTAACATATCTACATCAATCTGCACTTTTGCAGATGATACTGTGTTGTATACTTCTGGCTCATCGTTATCTGAAGTCAAGGAGTGCTAGCGGCCTTCCTCTACTTTAGCATAATCTAATAAAGGCAAAGCTTCTGCTCAATGCTAAGAAGACTAAAGCGATGATATTCTCCCGCAGTGCTGTCTCAGGCCCCCCCAATACCCTTGCCCAAGACTTCATTGTCACCACGCTAAACGAGCCTCTGGAAGTTGTAACCAAATTTAAATATCTAGGTATCTGGATCGACAATAAATTATCTTTCAGTGACCACGTTGAAGATGTCTCTAGAAGGTTAAAAGCAAGGTTAGGTTTCTTCTACAGAAATAGGCCCCTTTTCCCCCTTGAAACTCAAAACAAGCTTGTGCAGGCCACTTTTCTCCCCCTACTCGACTATGGCGATGTAATCTATTCCTCCACCACTCTTGCAAATCTAAGTAAACTGGACATCCTTTATCACCGTGCGTTACGGTTCATTACCAACTCCCCTTACGTTCGCACCACTGTGACTTATATGCAGCTGTTGGTTGGACATCCTTACTACTAGGCGCCTGCTCCATGCTGGGCTCACGGACTCTTAAACTGCTCCTGCAGAAATTGCCAAGCTATCTCTCTTCCCTTATTAGTATCTCACATAGTGCATACTTGTTAAGAAAATCTGACTTTATTATGCTTGACATACCAAAGGCGTGGACTTCCTTTGGTAAACGTGCTATTGCATATGCCCTTCCCTCCATTTGGAACCAATTACAAACCGTACTGAAACTAACTAGCACAGTTTCAATAAACTTCTACAATCGCTAAGTTCAGCCAAAATAAAAGACACCTGTAACTGTCATTAAGTCTCTTCCTTCCCCATGTGTGCCATATTTATCCACTGGTAAGGTATAATTGATTTGTCATATTAACTGCTTTTCCTTCCCCTTCTACTCCTGGCTTTATCTTTGCTTAGGCTCCACTGCTACTCTATCAAATCACTCCTCCCCCATATCAGTTGTAGACTGTTGTTTGTTCTAGCTGCCAAAATACTGTATATGTATTGCACACACCAGTCATCATGTTTAATTTATCAGTATGCAACCTGTAAGTCGCTTCCCCGTCTCATGTCAATGTTTAGCACCTGCGGTCACCCTATGTGGTACCCTTGTATGTATATCCAGCCTGTATCATGTAAGGTGCATTTCATGTATATACTGTTATTACCTATCTGTGTTTGTACTTTAAGTGTTTATGTCACAGGACCTCCTTGTGAATGAGCTTGCTCAATGGAGTTTTCCTGCAATAAACTTGGAGTTTTCCTGCAATAAACTTGAGCCCGCTTCCGGGTTTTGACATCCAAAATATGGCGGCCGCTTTACGTACTCGTGCCCGACAGCCTTGATAGGCCTTCTGGTTGTGTGATTATGCCCCGCCCAGTCGGCTTGTAGAGGTTCTGGGAGAATTGCCTTTTAGATTTTGTACTGTTTCTATGGTGAGGTGTAACTGATAGGGTCGTTGCTGGTGGAGTCAGCTGCTGAGGCCTGGGATCTCAGTCATTTTCTAATACCTAGAGCTCCGCAGTGAAAAAAAAGCCGATGGATAACGGTGGAACCCTCGGACTGCAAACAACCAGGAGTGCCGAAACTCGGCGAGATGTCAGTGTCCAAACGGCCGGACTACAAGGTATTGATCAATGTCAGCAAAAATAAGTAAAACTGTACGCATGATATACATTGTTTACATTGAAAATGTTTAGGTGAGGGGACTGTAACATCTAGATTTGTAGGCGGTGGAACTGTCAATTTTATGAACTCTTATAGAAGTCAATAGAGAAAGACGGCAATTGTCATGCAGTTTTTTAAGAGGTAGTGGAACTGAGTTCCTGTGGGCTCCTGCCTAGTTTAACCCCTGTGAATGTGGACACGGCGGAATCCCACTTTGATTGCAATTTGCCGTTCCGACACATTGTTTGCATTACATAAGTGTGCCTTTAGACAATGTTGGATATTGTACAGTGCAGCTCCTATAATGAGCTAGTCATTGGTTGAGATGAGTTAAACACTTGCTGAAAGTAATTTCCCGGGTAATTTCGTCTGCTTCTGTACTAGCGTGGGAGCAAATTAAATCGGTCTGTTATCTACTAACAAGTTGGGCTACTAAAGTTGTGGTTAAGAGTAGATCCTAACGATGATACTGATGAACAGGGTTATCTGCGGAGAACGTGAAACTGGCTGACATGCGGAGAACCTGAAATGAAACTGGCTTCCCCGGCCTGAGAAGAACGGGAAATGAAACGGGCTAACCTGTCCTGCGGAGAACCTGAAATGAAACTGGCTCACCTGCGGAGAACGTGAACCATACCTCTCAACTGCTATGAATTTCGCACAGCGCTATTGCGTTTCACTAGTATCCCACTCAGATTTGCCCTTTCTCCGCACAGGTCTACTGATGTTCTTAATAAGGTTAGAGCTATTTCTGGACACACAAACGATGAACTAAGCTAATAGAAACTTTCCTTATCACTAACTATATGGAGCCCACCATTTGTAGACACATTATTGTATAAATTAACAAGCATTTGTCAATGCCGAATGTTTGCTTACTGGCATTGGCAGTGGTAGTGTAGAAGTTACAGAGCTGCCTAATAGGAATGGCAGTGAAGTATTGAACTGAAGCCAACCCCACCACCACCCTGCAGAGAGTGACAGGCATTGGGGTGTGCATTTGGGTCGTCCAGGCACTATGACCCACGCCATTTCACCACACCCACTCTGAGAGACACAACAAGTGGCATGTTCCCTTGGGGTCTTTGGCCTTATGCGCACCCATTTCATTGAAATACGATGAGATAGGTGCGATATAGGAGAATGGGGTGAAGTTTGGGGCTGAAGAGCCCAAGGCATACCTCGATGCCTCTCAGTGACTGCAGGGTGTGGAATGATGCAGAGCATCACAGGCAAGAATCCCAAGTCACACCCTGATTCCTGTCATTCTCTATAGGGTTGGCGATTTAGTTGAAAAGCCTAATACCTCAGGCATTCGTTGGTATTTTAACTCCAAAGTTTCAACATGTTTGGTTTGTGACCCCACCTCATGAACAGGGGAATATCAGTTTGGTGAGCAGCTGCTTATACAGTGACTACGGCATTTAGCACCACAGGTGCAAAAATATTCCGTACAGGCTGTAAAAAATGACAGCTGTACTCTTTCATGGGGAGGTGTAAAAATGGCTATGTTGCAAATGTGTAGTAAAAATATTTAAAAAAAAGGTGAAGTCACGAGCGTACATAGAAACTGTGCAACAACACACACCGTTATATAAGTAGGTTGGGGATATTTTATAGCAGATTGTCAACTCAGGCATTTTGGTGCCTCCGATCATGAACAGTGTCACTGTGATTTTCTTTATCTGTGCCGAACAATGATTTCCCACAGCGACCCGCATCTCTGCACTGAAAGTGTGAAAACACACTTGACCATGTTGTGAAAAATGCCAGCTGTACTGTTCATAAGGAAGTGTTGAAAAAATGCCACTAGTGAAAATCTGGACTGAAAATATTACAAAGTCATGAAATACTCGAGGATCGCGTGAAACTGCACAATGCTCACTCGTAACACAGTCATTTTATGGACTTTTTGTCACCAAATTTTCAACATAGCCATTTTAAGACCTCTGCTCATGAACAGTGTAACTGTGAGTTTCTTAATCTGTCCTAAACATTGCTTTGCACATAACAGCACCATTGTGCACTACATGTGCGATAACACATTTAGGAGACATATGAAAAATTGCAGCTGGACTGATCATAAGGAAGTTTAATAAAATGGACATGTTGAAAATCTAGGATGAAAATATTAAATCTGCAAACTTACGAGCATGCATAGGAACTGGCCTGGCATATAACTCGTTAAAAAGTAATTTTAGGCATTTTTCACAGTTTTCAACATAGCCATTTTAAGACCTCTGCTCGTGACCAGTGTCACTGTGGTTTTGTTAATGTGTCCCATACATTGAGTTTGCACACCGACTGCACCATTGTGCGCTACATGGGCGGAAACACGTTTTGGGCAGGATGTGAAAAATGACAGCTGTACTGCTCATAAGGAGGTGTGGAAAAATGGCAATGTTGGAAATCTGGAGTGGAAATATTGAAAATTCGCAAACCTACGAGCGTGCGTGGGAACTGTGCAACGCACACTCGTAAAACAGTCATTTTTAAGAATTCTGTCACCAAATTTGCAACATTGCCATTTTAAGATCTCTGCTCATGAACAGTGACACTGTGATTTTCTTTAATGTGTCCTATACACTGAAAGTTCAAGAGACAACGACAGCCATTGTAAGCGCTTACATGTATGGAACACGTTTTGGGTGAGATGTGAAAAATGACAGCTGTACTACTCATAAGAAGGTGTGGAAAATGGCAATGTTGAAAATCTGGAGTGAAAATATTGAAATTTCGTGAACTTACGAGCCTGCGTAGGAACTGCATAGCATAGCGCTCGTTAAACAGTCATTTTTGGAATTTTGGCACCAAATTTTCAACATGGGGGTTGGGCCCCTTCTCATGAGTGATGTCACTGTCATGGCGGTATTCGGTCTGAAGGGTGATTTAGCGGTCACTGCGAGAAATCACCCTTCAAACCCATTCGCTCGACAGTGACATCATTCATGAAAGTCCCAAAACCCCATGTTAAAATTTCAAAATCCAAAATGCCTGAGATATAAATAAAGTTGAAACCCCCTCTCAGCCCATTATACAGCTTACCGGCATTTCCTCAGTTGCGGTCGGCTTTGAAGAGTGCAGGCGTGTTCCCAGTCCAGCGATGATCGTCGCGCCGCGCTCAGAGGTAAGTATGGGGTGAGGGGTGTGAGGAGGCTGGAGTGCGCGGTGGGTGGGTGCGGGTTGTGGGAGGGGACCGGGTGGCAGCGGACCGCTTTTTGTTTTACAGGAAAAACAAAAAAGACATCGTGGGACCGCTTGCCATGCTGGGGTGGGCTCCCAGGCACCAGGACTTGAGGGTTCAGCCAGCGGATTGGGCACCCGTCGGCAACGGAAGACGGATTGCCACGCTGGGGTGGGCTCCCAGCGTGGCATCAACTACTGGGAGGGGAGCCGAGGCAGTGCAGCTGAGCCGGCGATCCCGTCGGCTTCTCGCTGCGTGCAGAAGCAGCGCCGCCTGCGGCTGGGGAGGGGAGCTGCGGCGTGAGCAGCGTCTTATCGCTGCTCACTCAAGCGTAGCTCCCCCTTTCAACTGTATGCCACTGCATTTTGGAGCGTGTCATAGACAGCTCCAAAATGCATTGGCTTACAGGGGCCGCGCCTGCCAGCACAGTGCCTGAATTGGAGGAGGAGGTGACACACCTCTGAAATCTCCGATGAAGGCACTATGTTTCTTGCACATGCGTGCAAGCAAACATAAAAATGTAAAGTTACCAGCCTTCTGAGATGTAAAAGTGGGATGTTCCATCCTGACTATGACCCTCCCCCCGCCCGTCACTTCCAGGGGCACTACACGCGAACAACTGCCACACCTATAGGATAGTGCATGGGGGAACAGTGATTGACAACAGGGCTATTCTTTCACCTCATTGCCACTATGAGGACGGATTACCTCGAGAGCGCAGTTTGAGAGGTAATCCGTCCTCATAGTGGCAACGAGGTGAAAGAATGGTAGTTTACTGACCTGGTAAAGGTGATTATAGGAGCACCTTTTTACAGCACTCCACGTCTCAACACATGGGTTATATGCGCTCTTCTCATAGGCTGATGCACAAAGGAATCCCAAATTTGAAATCCGATCCTTCTCCTCACTTGTGGCTCCCAGAATCCCCAGTATGAAATCTTCCAGAGCTTATGCTACTCCTGAAAATATAATATAAAAAATCCAACCATACAGGACCCTCTGCCACCCCTGTAGGGAAGCTGGCGGGTAGGGAAACACAACACAATTTAAAGTTATGCAAAGGGCAATTATTTACTTTCCATTATATTCCAATCAACTTGGCAACATGTTCCTACTGTTACTGGCAGTGCGGGACTGAATGTCTGCTACTCTATATTTACTGACCGGTATTGCATATACATTCTTTAATATATAATCCCTTATTCCATTATTCAGTTTATTGCTTGTTATGTTCCTCCTCAATGGGTGGGATACGGAGTGCTGTAAGAAGGTGCTCCTATAATCACCTTTACCAGGTGAGTAAACTACTATTATCTGTCGCACCTTCTAACAGCACTCCGAGTCTCAACACATGGGTGATTATACAGCAGTATTGGACTTGTCTTGGGAGGGAGGAGGAATATAACTCAAAGCTGTCTGGAGAACCTTGCAACCAAACTCCGAGTTTTCTGTTAGTCCGGCATCCAACCGGTATTACACGCAAAGTGTCATTATAAGTTTTGTTAGTGAGCTCCCGACTGGCTTAGATCAGTGTGTCCATCACCTTTACCGGATACCCCTAAATTCAACAGTGTAGCCTTCTGAATGGCCATGCTGGCAGTTTCAGTGGTCGGGGGTCTACGTGTCAGATTGGCCTCTGGAGGTCTTGATCGGTGTTGTCTACTGAAGAGTATTGAACTGTGGTCACTGGTGAGAGAGCTCTATATAAACAGTGTAGACACTACAATAGGGGCTGAACTGAGAAACTTACTGAACCGCACTGAAATGCATAAAACTAATGAATTGTAGTCTCTGGCCAAGTATGACTGTGTTAATAGTGTCTGCTGTACTTGATCTGCATGTCATACCTGGGTTTAATGTTATGAAGGTTCCCTGTCCCTTCCTCCATGATCTGGATTAATTAAGTGATGTGGAGGAGGAGGGTGTCACTCCTAGGAGCCGCTGCAGTGGGGGCTCCAGGAGGTCACTGGCCATGGCTGACAGTGGGTTACCCAGTGGATTGATCACTTCTTTACACCCTGCTGAAAGTACTAAAGGCACATATCTAGTGTTTTGTTCGCTAGTGGTGTGTGTGTATGTGCTGTCATATGGTACACGATACTCAATACATCAAAGCTGGTTGGTCAGACTGCCCCTGGTCTGTGTGTTACCCTGAATGACCCTCCGAATCCAGCACTGCACCCTGGTGTAAGGGGTGGGTGTGACTGTTCCCATAAATCTGGCTATACATCTAGGCAGATAGGATTGATCAACCCATATATGGATAGGTGTCTTTACCTATAAATACAGTATGTATGGATGCCTGGGTAGGAGTCTGTCTACCAGCACATATGGCGAGTCAATAGAGGTTGAATACACCCCACATTTCCCTCTTGAAAATGTCTGTGGGTCCATGAAATAGAATTTCAGCACCTTCTACCTTAGGAGACCTATATTGCATTAAAACACACCAATTACCTACTTTCCGTGACTGTTTGTTTGTGCTGCTGAGATGGCTGCAAAAGTACTGTTAACAATAGCATCTAGGTCATGCGTTTTAGCTGGTCTGAGTAAAAATACGGCTATGCTCAGGGTTTTCGTCCCCTTATGGCTTCCACACTGTGGCCTGCTTATTTGATGATTGTAACTGAGTCCATACACTGCATGTGGCAGGCTTGTATTGGGCAAGAGTTGCCGTGTAGGGATGTATTGTATGTGTGCCCCTTTTTAGTCTTCTTTTGTCAAAAATGTAGCCAGACCCCATAGTGGTAAATATGGGGAGATGTTGTAACTCCCTTAATAGGGCTTCTAAGTTCTGTTCCTCTTGCCTCCTTTTCTTCCTTGGCCTACCACTGAATACCTGTTAGGCCTCTGATACAGGCAAGGAGGATGATGGTGGATTGGGGGGTCAACCTGGATTGGGATTGTCAACCTCTGTCCCTAAACTCAGTGGCTCTAGGTAGTAATCAGTGATTTTAATGTGGTTCCTGCTTCTGAGAGTCCCCTTGTCTGAGGGTGAGCTTAAGACCACACCCTTTGTTTCTGTAGTTTGTAGGGATATCAACTGCTAGAGCAGTCACGGGAAGGGTGGTGGTAGCACCCCTAGGTGAAAGATGGCTAGAACAAAATGGCCACAGAGGTTTTGGGGGTATGCCCTGTGAACAGAGCAGGGACAAACATAGCCATGTTGGGAGGAAAATGTAAAAAGTAGCCCAGGCACAACCCCACCAGCTGACAAAGAGATGGTGCTGACAGATGGTTATTGATTACACTGGAGCCAAGGTGTATTCACGGAGGAACCAGTGTCAACGGAGTGGAACTGCCACAACTCGATTAAAGTTGTTTCTCGGGGACCCTCTGTCAGAATAAGTTTTGCAGCTCTCGCCTTATGGATAAACCTGACAGAATGGCCATTTGCCATGGGGCATAGTATGCTAAGGAAAAATATGGTCCCCAGAGCCAAAAACCTCCTGCTTCTAGATGCCATTGTTATTTTCTGCAAATATTTAAGCTGCCTTGGACATTGATTGTCAGATTGTGACTTACTGAGCGGCCATAGCACTGTGACAATCATTATATCCAACGGATGCCCTGAGGATATCAGTCAGGCTTCAGTATTGGCATAAACTGGCGTACTGCTGTAGCAGAATTAAATGCAGAGTAAAATTAATAGTCCTTGCAATGAATCACTGCATAGCCAGCCTTTTCTTATTAAGGGTACTATTTTTCCCCTTCAAACACGCTCTTTGTATGCTTAACTCCCCCCCCCCCCAGCATGGCTGTGGTTAAGTAGCACATGCACAACCTGTGATGCATTTGCCCTTCCTTAGCCCATTGTATGTCTTGCTTTTTAATTATGTACATTCCGATGATTGACTATATAGTTATAGTGTATGGTGGAACGTCGTTCTCCACCAAAATCGATTGTTTTCGAAACCTTGTAGTCACACACTAGTGACGTTCGCAGTACAACAGAATGATGTTTTCTACTGTACTGCGAATGTCACACTGTGTCCTTGCGCAGCATTTGACAGGGCTCACTCCATAGACAGGACACATGGCGAAAGCAGCAATATCGGGGGCAGTATTAATGGTTAGTGTGAAAACGTTCACAATGTAAATTCTTTTTTCCTTCTAGTAACTGTTTTTTTTTTCCCAAAAAAACGACGTTCCACCATACACTATAAAGAAAAGTGCATGGGGAGCAGTTGGCAACAGGGCATCTTTCACCTCGTTGGCACTATGACAACGGATTACCTCTCGAGCTGCACTCTCGAGGTAGTCTGTCCTCATAGTGCCAACTCGGTGAAAGAATAGCCCTGTTGTCAACCGTTCCCCATGCACTATCCTATATTTGTACTAACCATATAGTTCTGTACTTGCAGTTCGCACACACTTTTCCCCCTAAGTATGCGGGATGACCCATTATATCATGCTCAGAAAATTTGTTATATTTTTTTTTTTTTCCTTCCCTTCATAACGCTAGGGGCTACTTAGCTCTGTACTTGTAATGAAAAAATGGTTAAGACCATAGAAGATAGCCTCTCGAAGGGGGGCTGAAGCTGGTGAACCACCCTGTCCAGACCACCAGTGTCATAAGTCCTGCTGAAGCATTCGGATTGCGTACCAGGTATTTGGAGCAAATGAACATTCTGTGAGGGCTCTGAATGCAGTTGTTGAGTGGAGGCTGCTTAGTCTCTGACACTGCTTCCAGTCTGAGTGGAGCATGACTGAAATGTGAAAGGGTTGTGCGGGGTGCCAATATTGAGCAACATAGCTTTGTTATTACAGTACTGCCTATGGGGATAGAGGACACAGTCTGTCTCACTAAAAGATGGTATTCATTCCTGCTACGCAAAGTGTTTAAGCCTGCACCGGTTGAGCCATTGGAGTAATGCTTAAGCCACAAGATTTTTGGAACTAGGTACCTACAGTGAAATGGTGCTCAATAAACTCCTGAGGACAGTCAAGGCCTGGAGGATATACGTCCCGCTTCTCTTGTTTCAAAGGGCAGGTGTATAACTTGTTGCTCTTTAATGTAACATTTCATTCTATTAATTTATGGCTTATATCTGCTCCATTTCCCTTTTAAAACATATCAGGGTTTTAAATAATTGATTAGCAGTTTTTTTCTTGGGACTATACAAACTGTACAGAAAGTATTTATATAAATTTTCTAGAAGTGCTGTGTTTGTTAAACACAGTGAGGCAAGAGCGATGCATTTTCACAAAGATTTAGCACTTTTATGAGCAAAACGCTAATCAATTTTTAGAGTTATATAAATCCCTGCATATGAAGAGTATGGCCCCCTTTAAGGGGTACCCTCTCGTGTCCAACATCTTAGGTCGGTACTTGTTGGCTGCCTCCATCTTAGAGGTAGAATAGTATGTAGAGAACACTAGAGGTGCCTGGGAGGACAGAAGCATCGCGAGAAGTGCAATGTAGCTCCCAAGGATGGCAGCACAAAAAGCAAATGTCAGGCATCCCACAGTGTATGGATGCTGTAGTGCAGGGGCCAGGGAAGTCCCTGCCAATATTTGGTACATTAGGGACCTCAGACGGGGTATCCCCGCATGCAGGGTGTACTTTCGGTAGTGGGATGGTGGTAGGACTCACAGTCCCGGTTCAAGAAACCTGCTCAAAGTGGGTAAGCTGAAGGCTTACTTACAGGTACAATCTGGGAGTATAGAGAAGTTAAGTGACTTGCTTAGAGTCACACAGTATGCAAGAGTGGGCCATGGGATTCAAAACCAGGTCTTCAGATGTACAACTCAGAGCCTTAAACCACTGCACTATACTGCCTGAGACTTCCAAAGTAAGGGGCATAAGGGGAAGGGAGAGATTGAATCCCCAGTGGGAGGCTCGCCTCTGAACACAGTAAACCATGAGGCGATCAGGGGAGCGCCATGCTCCACTCAGGAACATACACTGTACAGAGGTCACGACCTATGGTTGAACAAGGTAAACCAGGAGGTTGAGCAAGGCACTGGTAGCGAATTACAGACTGATCAGGACAACTGATCCAGGCACCTGTTCCCCTTCCTTGGCAGAATGAGGTAAACTAGGGGGGGTATGAATTCCATAGGGAATGGCACAATAAACCTAAATAAGTACCTTAATACACAGTTCTAGCTGCCCTGGTGCCACATTGACTAGAGTTAGTTTAATACACAAAACTAGTTAAGTAGCCCCAGTCGAGAGTACCCTAGGGCTTGAAGCGTCAAGAATTAAAGGCAAGGAGACAATTCAAAACAAGAAGTCAGCACCACGTGCCCCATCTGCAGACTGTTAATTCCCAAGAAGCCAAATAGTAGGGAATAAAAGGCACTGTTAAGCAGCAAAGCTGCAGGCTGTTATTCCCTGGAAGTCAAAGGAAGGGCATAAAAGGTACTGTTATACAGCAGAAATGGGGATTATCATTGCTGAATATTTGCCCCTTGTGCTCTGCAGGACGTCACTGGGCTAAAAAAAGAACCCTCAGGTATGGTGCTTCAATGGGGCTCTTGTCTCTATAAGAAGCATGGCTTGGATGCGGGCGCCATTAAGCGAATGAGCGAACGGCGCCGCCATCTTGGAAAGGGAATCTCTCCCTTAAGTCTCGCTACCAGGTCCTGCGAGGTTTCGGCCGCTCACCTCGTGGTATTCCTAGCCAAAATGGCGACATCTGGAACCGAAGGGAAGAGGGAGGCACCCCGTGGAGATGGCGTGGAGCAAAGCCCTGTGGCTCGAATAGCGGGATGATGGCAGTTGGCAGTACAAGGACTGACCAAATGCTGAGGGGGCAGTTCGGGGACTTGTAGAGACTCGCCTGGTGAGTGGAAGCCGACAGGTTCGTTTGGGCAGTTGATCGCTGAAAGAGCAAGCAGAGGTAGCTACAGGGGGGATCCCTAAGGCGGTCACGGTTGAACAAGGTAAACCGTGACCGCCAGGGTAGCCAGTGCACCTTCCATGAGCTGCAAAGTGCAGCGTTGGCCACTTCCCTTGTCGGCTGAATGAGATAAGCCGACAAGGAGGGCTCTCAATCTTTGTTAGGCGTGCAGAGCTTCCTACCCCTCCTCGGCTGAACGAGGTAAACCGAGGGGGAAGAACTACGTAGATGGGCACTGTAAGGCACAAAATTGCTGGTAGGAGTAAAAACACTGGTGCAGCTTTACTGAATTGTTTGAAATGCATCTCTATGCTGAGCCCTGCGCCACGGAGACTATCCTGCTCTAGCATTGCTTTTAAAAACCACAGTCTTTTTCTCAGAACATACCACTATTTCTTTAAAGGCTAGCCTTTGTTGTAGGCATTCACAAAATATTTTTGTTTGGGATTTAAAATTAATACTGTATCTTACCTTAAGTTTGGCACAGAGCCAGATGAAAACGTGACCAGCCTGGGAAGATGCACAAAGAAAAACTGGGGATTCTGGGAGCTACAAGGGAGGAGAAGGATCGGATTTCGAATTTGGGATTCCTTTGTGCATCAGCCTATGAGAAGAGCGCATATAACCCATGTGTTGAGACTCGGAGTGCTGTAAGAAGGTGCGATAGATAATAGCCCTGTTGTCAACTGTTCCCCATGCACTTTTCTTTATAGTGTATGGTGGAACGTCGTTTTTGGGGGAAAAAAAATCACTACAGCATGTTTCTGCTTCAAAACATTTTTACTGGGTTACTAGAAGGGGAAAAAGAACTTTACATTTTGAACGTTTTCACGCTAAATATTAGTACTGCCGCTGACATTGCTGCTTTCGCTATGATGTGTCCTGTCTATGGAGTGAGCTCTGTCAAATGCTGCTGGAGGACACAGTGTGTGACGTGCGCAGTGCAGTAGAATAAAAAATCATTCTGCTGCACTGTGAAGGTCACTAGTGTAGGAGAACAACATTTTGACAGTGATGGATTTTGGTGGAGAACGAAGTTCCACCATACACTATAATTACATTTTACTGCTTGCTCTGGCCATGCTACTCCACAGTAACACCAGTAGCAAACATTCAGATTAAAACAATACATCATTTAGACCCCGGAGTCAGTTGAAAAACCAATTATGACGGACTTGCCACACATTATGACTGATTTTTTCCAACTAGTTTTAAATTTATGACTTCAACTGACTAAAGAAAATCCAACCAATTTTTTTCAACTTTCACCATCGTTGCATTTTATTATGTAGTAGTCTGCCACTTTTTTAACTTCATATCTCGTGCCAAATAACACCACTAGGGAGTAATTAACAGACAGTTAATCACTAGTCATGCCTCATTGCTTAATAAATCACACTTTGGTTTACATCCAGTTCTGTACACACATCACAACCACTCACAGGGGTCAACCTTAATCTTATTTTGCACTAGCCAGCAGGGCAAGGTGATTCAAAGTTGCAGTACCCCACAATTAAAATGGCAAATTTTGATCAGTTATACAGGAAACAATTCAAGCTAAGAAATACTCTGATTATTGTACATTTATCATTTTTTCCCTATTCCTTTCTGCCACACCTGCAAGGCAAAAAAATAAATAAATAAAAAGGCTGCAATGACATCACATACCGTGAACCCCACATTGTTTTGTACCACGGCCTTCTATCTTCCATAGACATCACAGCAGCAAATATTCAGTCAAGCAGACATACCTACACACACACACACCAGCTGACACCATCATGAACCTCACCACACTCTCACCACCATACACAGGGCAATGAACAGAGCCTGGCAGAGAAAGACACGCCGCTCAGCCCCACCCTGTAGTCAGCTGGAGCCATGCACTTCTGGAAGTTTTTGTACAGTGAGCCAGGAGCACATCTAAGATTTCTTTGGGTGGGGGCTTCAGAAACCTAAGGGGTTTGAGAATAGTAATCTGTGGCATTTTTATATTTAAAAGCATAGATTTTACTATGCTCTGCCTCAACAAAAGTAAATTCTAGTATGAAATGTACAATGTACCTTACCAATTTCCAAACATAGCCTATGTTCTCCAATATTATCAGGCTTTAACAAAGTTCAAATAAAACCTGCACTAAAAGTACACATCTTGACTGGCATCGTCATGTAATAAACAAAAAAAACTTGTGTCTAATATCCCTATAACCATTGATCTGTATCACTGTTCGTATGTTCCCTTACAAGGCTGGAATGTCCCATCCCTCTGTTCATTTTAGGTTAATTCTACTAAATAAACTTGGGTATTCTTTTAGATTATTTTATTTGTCCTCAGTATTACAATATAGTGACAGTTCCCTTATGTGAGAGTTTTACTCACTTGAATGTCTTGGGGGAAATCACTCCCTTGGAATAATAGGAGCAGTCAGGGCAACAGACATTACAGAGGAGGGAATGACCTATGAAATGAACAGAGAGATGGAGATAGGCACAAAAGGTTTTTTTTTTTTTGTTTTATGTAACAGAGCCAGTAATAATGTATAGTTTTTTAATACGGATTTTATTTGAACTTTGTTTAAGCCTAATATATTGAAGAACATAGCCAAACTTTATAAACTGGTACACAGTGGATGAAATAAAGAAAAAGTGGAAGATACTTTTGCATATACCTGACTTGTTCATTTCACGTCAAACTGATGCAGATGATAGAAGGGGCCAATCCAGTCACGACTGTTAAACTGAATGCCTTTCTCTTTGGCAGGTATTATTCCCCCTAGCTTCAATATCGCATCGAGCCCTGTGCCCCTCGCAATCGCGCCCCGCACACCTCGCACCGCTCCCTTGTCCGGACTCTGGAGTGGACTCTGCTTTGGTGCCTCCATGCTTAAGTGTTTCCAGTTTGTCCCTCACTCCAGGTGCTTTAGTTGCAGACTTGCAGTCAGTGTCTGCTTTTCTCTCCTGACTCCTAAGATGAGTCTCAATTCCCAGGCTCACTCCAATCCCAGCGGAGCTGTGGGGTCAGTGCCGTGCACTATTCTACATTGTCGCAAGGTGCAAAACATCACCACATCCAGACTACGATCTAAATTTCTTCTCCCTTCAGACAGGCAGGCTTGCTTGGCTTTGGCTCCGCTTGGTAGTTGCTTTGTTGGTCGGTCGGGTCAGTGGGTGATGGATCTTCTCAGCTCTCAATCTTGGCTCCATATAACTCCTCCGGCTCTCTAAGATTTGAAAACTAAGTACTTGGCTCAGGCTCAGGCTGCAAGCTGCTCTTAACAAAAATTTAAACATGCCGCCTCGGAGTCTTGGCCACACCCCCTGGCTGACACTGTAGCCAACTTGAGCCAATGATCTCTAAATGTCTGCTGTGGGCTGCAGCTTCACCCTTCCCCTGCCGGCTGAAACAAAGACAAAGCCCGTGAAAGCCAAACAAAAATGATTATTGTTGAGTCGCCAGGAGCCACGCTGGCTGGCTTGTTTGCTACCCCTGCAACAAATGTTTGCTATACTCCGGCATGTCTGGCGTATTAGTGGCTATGCATTTGGAAGGGGACTTTCAGGGTGTGCAATAGCCACTTGCTCAGCCAGGGGAGAATAAGATGTGAGGAATCCCAAAGCTACTTCTACTACAGGAGTCGTTGATTTAAAAAAAAAAAAAAAAAAAATTTACAACTCCACTCAGTTATGGCTGCAACTCGGCAATTCCAGCTGATTGCAACTGCCCTGAAATGCGGCCCATGATTCCGATGGGTGACGGCGGCTCCAGGGTCTAATTCTGCTGCAGCAAGTTCCAAATCATGATGTACAGAAAGGTCATTAGAAGCAAACCTGCGTTAAATTGTGATCAGACATTCGAGCTGCATGTGTTGCTCCTTCTGACAGTCCCATCCAACCTGCTCACACTCACCTCATTTACTGAGCAAACTTCACTTCAGTGACTCCCACCACCATACCAGATTGTTTTCACACACTTCCCAACAGCTGATAAGGTTTGGGTACCTTAGTTCACTACTGCTGGTCCTTCTCTGTCTGGAGCCCCTCTTTGCTGCAGGCAGGCATACATCCACACATGCTTGTTTGCACTACTACCCAGTCTAATCTTATAGGAAGGAACATGTTTTACTGTGCTACCACTGACATGTTTGAGGTACAACACGGGTACAGGGGTTGAAGTTGTAAACTGCTGTCCAGCCCAAGCAGTGCCACAGTGGTGCTGAAATAACTGCCACTCACGGATTAGCAGTCAGCAAAAAAAAAAAAAAAGGGAGAAAACTGAGACAAGTAAGCAAAAAAAAAAAAAAAAGGGACAAACGTGACATTTTGCAAAACTTGTGGGGACACTGGGACATGCTGCCTAAAATAAGGACTGTTCTGGGAAAATAGAGACTGTTGGTTGCTTTATAAGAAAGTGTTACACATTCTGGCCCTTTGCTATGATTTTTGAAGGCCAGTGCTATGATTTTTAATGCTGAGGGGTAGAGAGGTATGCATGAAACTGGCTGACTAACCTGCAGAGAGCGTGAAACTGGCTGACTAACCTGCAGAGAACGTGAAACTGGCTGACTAACCTGCAGAGAACGTGAAACTGGCTGACTAACCTGCAGAGAGCGTGAAACTGGCTGACTAACCTGCAGAGAGCGTGAAACTGGCTGACTAACCTGCAGAGAACGTGAAACTGGCTGACTAACCTGCAGAGAACGTGAAACTGGCTAACCTGCAGAGAAAGTGAAACTGGCTAACCTGCCGAGAACATGAAACTGACTAACCTGCAGAGAAAGTGAAACTGGCTAACTGGGTGGCTAACCATCCGAGAAAGTGAAACTCTCTTGAAACATAAAGAACAGCTGACACCTCTGGGAACATTTCTGAACACATAATATGTAAACACAACTCAGTTTATAGGCAAGACAATTGTATTTATATATTGATAATAAGGTTTCAAAATTTTTTTGTTTCTTGTTGATTCTTACTAGGAAAATAACTATACTTTGCACTCTGCCTTGGCGCCGAAAAGTGTAACACTCCTTTGGCTTGCTAAACTGCTCAAATCTAAACCCATCCTACCTCTATGCTATTTAAGCCCTGCTCTTTTTTCTTCTCTTCAGCTGCCTGCCCTTGAACGGGGCTGCTTCAGCTTCCCCACGGTCGGCCGGCACCCAGCCAGCAACCAACCGAGACCAGGATGCCTGCCTGCAACTCCTTGGAAGGTATGGGACAGTGCAGCCAATTGGAACACTGGCACTTCCAGCAAACCCACTTTGCTTGGCCAGGACTTTTCCCCTGATTCTGCCACCTGGCACTTTTTACAAATAGATTTTAGATAGAACTAAGCACATTTCAAGTGTCTAATAGAAGATTTTTTTTTTTTTTTTTAAGTGGCTAGTGTTCCATTAGCAGGTTATACAGACCTGCCACTAGAGGGATTCTTGGTCTTTCATTTAAAAACAAAAAAAAAAAACAAAAAAAAGCATACCCTCTGAAAGACACAGTCCCTGGCTGCCTGGCCCTCCTGGCTGTATCCTCACTTCCCACTGATCCAGCTACTTCTCTTCCACCCCTTCTCCTAGCCCTGCCAGCCTGTCTTAACCCCCTCCTTCTGCCAACCCCGAATCCTACCTTAATCGTGCGCCTCCACCGTTCTCTACCCCTATTCTATTTCTTCTTGCCTGTCTTTCTCCCCTATTGCATGCCCCAAAAGCCTGCTTTCCCTCCCTCCCCCACAGCTTCCGCATTCCTGCTTTCTTCCTCCACTTAGGCACGCTGCACACTGGTCACTGCCCCTTGCCCAGGGTCCATCCTACCGCCATGAAACTCTCCTACACCCACACTGGTCCTAGCCCTCCACTCTGGTCCCCCCGTCTACGCTTACCCTCACACACTATAGTCGATGTTCGACAATTTCCCGAGATGATAGCAGGTGAAAGCATTCCCTTAAAGAAATAAGCCGCAGCTCCTTGAGGCTAGTCCTCCTCTTCCTAATGCTGTCAGGCAACGTGCACCCAAACCCTGGCCCATTCTGCTCTAAAGCCATTAATCTGAGCAAGCCTTCGGGTGCCCTGTCCTTCATATCAATCAACATCTGCAGCCTCCTTCCTAAAATGGATGCCCTACAGGCCTTCACCAGCCAGCACAGCCCTGACATCCTGGCGGTTGTCGAAACCTGGCTCACACCATCAGTACCAGACCACGCGATCAGCCTTCCTGGCTACAACGTCTTTAGGCTGGATCGCCTCTCCAAAAGAGGTGGGAGCTGCACTCTCTACCTAAAAGACTCCACATCATTACCTCACTCCAGCCCACAACTGCTCAGATACTGCCAGTGAGAATCCTCCTCAGAGCCCAAAACAAAACCCTCACTGTTGCCACCATCTACATCCTTTCCAAAGAACAGGGAACTGGTCTAACAGCTGTTCTTGACTTTGTAAAGTCACTCCCACTGGACACCGAATCCATCCTCCTAGGCGACTTCAACATCAACTGGCCTGCGGCTGATGCTGGTGCACACAGGGATACCGTTACTGTGGCGAACCTCACACAAATGGTTGACTCACCAACCAGGAAAAATTACAGGACCAGCACCAGCACACTCTTGGACTGGATCCTTACCAGTCACCCATCACGGATATGTAACACTAATGTCCTCCCTGGCTCTCTCAGCAAACACTCCCCTGTTAGCTGTACCTGGTCAAATAAATTCATCAAACAACCACCAAAAACTATCACCAGCAGGGTTCTACCCAGTGGTCCCCTTCCTTGACTCAAATCCCACCACCTCCATCAAGACTGGTCCTCTATCTTCAATGCAACCAATGAACACTGCTCTTGACCACTTCATAAACATCTTCACTGTGGCCTATGACACGTATGCTCCTATTAAGAAACACAAAGTCAAATCACTCAGTAACCCTTGGCTCACAGGTGACCTCCTTGGGATGCTAAAAACAAGAGACCACCTATGGAAGCTGGCCAGAAACTCTGGAAGGTAAAATGACATCCAAAACTACAAATGTGCCTGCAATGACTGCACAAAAACCATTCCGGCAAATGAAGTCCGCCTACTATAAGCATGCCCTCACAAACTCCTGGGGCAATGGTCGGAAATCTGGAAGAACATAAAGGAACTCACTGGGAATCCACCCAAAACCCCCCCCCCCATCAATTCTCAACATCAACGGAACCACAACCCTCAAAACAAAAAACATTGCAGATACCTTTAACAAAGCCTTCACCGAACTCGGCGCTGTCCTACCCCAGGACTACTTCAAAGATGGTGAAGCCCCTCTGTCCGCAATGAACACTACTCCCACCAGCTCCCCCCACTTCTACTTCAAAGCAGTCAAGGCTCACCAAGTACGCAAATATGTAACCAAAGCCCTTGGTAAATCAAGGTTCAGTAATGACTCCCTCGATCTCAGAATCCTGTCTCTCTCACTTAATGAAGTGCTTAGTCCTCTGACCAGAATTTTCAACCTCTCCCTCAGCCTTAGCCAGTTCCTGGACAGATGGAAATCTGCCAGTGTCACCCAATCTGTAAAAGTGGTGACAAAACTGCCCACGATAACTACAGACCTATCTCCCTACTACCCCCACTCTCCAAGGCACTAGAACGCATAGTCTCTGACCAGCTCAGAGAATACCTGGATACGTACAACATCCTGTGCAAGCAACAACACGGGTTCTGCAAAGGTCACTCACAGCACCTCCACAGCCCTACTTGAATTCACCGGCACAATCCACAACGCACTTGACTCTGGTGAATTACTAGGCTCAATCTACATTGACTTAACTAAAGCCTTCAACACCGTCAATCACCACTTCCTGCTTGTCCAGCTTCAGAACACTGGACTGTCAACCGACTCCATTGGCTGGTTTAAGAGCTACCTTGAAGAACGGTCCCAAACAGTAAGAATCACTGATACACTCTAGGACCCTAGACCGGTCCACTCAGGAGTCCCCCAGGGCTCCATTCTGGGACCGTCCTCTTCAGCCTATTCTTAAACTCACTACTGGACAGCTGCCCAGAACAAATAATTCTCTACGCCGACGATGCTGTGATCCTCACCTCGGACCCTGATCCAATCCAATTACAAAATAAACTTCAGCTGGCCTTCTCCTCCATCGAATCCTGGTTTCTAAATCATAAACTGCTTCTCAATCAGAAAAAAAAACAAGTCTATGGTCTTCTGCAGCCCCCACAACAAAAACAACTCCACCTCTCCATTGCAACCAAACAAGGAGCCATCCTAGAGTAAACACAATTGTTCAAGTACCTCAGCATCACCCTTGATCCCCACCTCTCATACGCTGTCCATATCAGCAGTGCTGCAAAGTCTGCCAATGCGTGGTTAGGCATATTATTCTGGCACAGGAAACACGTAACCCCAGAAGCACTGGCAGTGGCCGTCCAAAACTCCATCATCAGCATCATAGACTATGGTCTTATCATATATGGGTCTGCAACTACCTCTGCTCTCAAACATATCGCAACCTCCCTGAATAAGGCCTCTCGTCTCATCACTGGCTCACATCTCTGTACCCACACACATGACCTTTATTCCCAATCTGGATGGCTTCAACTGGACAAATGCATAAAATACCAAACCTGCATCACGGCCAAGAAAATTATAATGGGTCTGGCCTCACCTGGTGTCTGTGCCCTCCTTAAGCCTAGACATAGGAACGTCACTACAAGGAGATCCAGCTCCCATCTACTACATATCCCGTGATGTCACATGACCCAAGGACAAAGATCATTCGCCTGTTGGGCATCCAACTGGCTCAACTCTCTTGGCAGCGACATAGTGACCGCTCCAACACTCAGCCTGTTTAAGTCCAAGCTGTGCCTCTCGCTGCTTGTATCCTGTGATTGCCCATCTTAACTTTTGCACTGTTCCAGCTGCAAATGCCCCAGCACCAAGCACTTACAATCAGTCTTTGCACACCTAGCACCTTACCTGTCATATTCCCTCGACAAGGCCCCCTGGCTGCACTGTCTCCCACCCTCGCCCACCTCCCCCCCTTATCTCCACTCCTGCCCCTGCCCCAACCACCTGCCTTCCCTTGTCTTGCTCATAGCTCAAGTCTTTGTACTGGTTATTAGATGTTTGTAAGTCAATGACTATATGTTTGTAACTAAAAATGTTGACTGTTGCACATGCTGACATGGAACCTTTATAAAACAGCCTCGGTTCAAAGGTATTGTAATCCTAGATTGAAATAAATAAAAAAAATATATATTTTTAATTATTCCTCTTGGACTACAGGACTACAAGGTGTCCCCCATTTGACCAGTCCTGTCACACAGCATCCTCTAGGTACTTACCCTGGCTTGCAAGCTCCCCTGTGGCTTGCACCACCCCCTTCTGGCAGTCTCCACCCAGAAAAAGCCCGCCCCCCCCCCATGGGGAGCAGAACCAGTCAGCAGGTGGGTGTGTGACCTGCAAGAGGCCAATCACTATCCCATTGCTTCAGTGTTTGTTTGTTTTTTCTCCAAACTGTTTATTCACCCCTTACCATTAGCCTCTCTCCAACGTGGTCTCTCAGTATGCTGGCTCTGTCCATCCTACCTGAAGCGTAGACCATCTGTACTCTGGTTGGGAGGCACCCCCACTCCATGCACAGCCTGCCCTAACCCCTTGGATCTGAGTCCCCTGTGGAAGGACCGCCATTCTCCTACCAGTGCTCCATCTTCAGTGCTGGAGGGCTGCTACCACAGGAGGAGGGAACGGAAGCGGACGTCTTGACGCCCGGCGAGGGACGTAGGGCCACTACCACTGGACTAGTCTTCACCTACCAGTGGAAGGGGGGCTCTTGTATTCCCCCCAAGTGTGTGATGTGCAATGTCGTCCAGCCTGCTACATGAGTGCTTCCACACACATGTCCGGAAGACGGCCGGCCACTGTTCCCTTGTTTCAGCGTGGTCACTGCATCTGTAGTGCACCTGGTCTCCACTGGGTGCTGCTAACTGCGCGTGACAGATCCTGCCTCCCTCTCAGGAGAGGAGAGCAGTCCAATGGACGCTTCATCTGCTCCTCCCTGGCTGACCCCCCAGCATTCTGAGCTTGTTCCTGAACCCGGGTCGCCGGCGTAGCACGAAGTAAGGCAGTTGCCTCAACCCTCAGTGCCACCGGGCTTCACTTCAGTGGTTTTCCACCCATTTTCTTCCCAGATAATTGCTTATTCACTGATGTGGCATGCACAGTTGTGTGGTGGCACGCATCTGCGGCAGTCCCCTACGCCATAGACAGCCTCAACTAGCCAACAGTGAAACAGTGCAAAATGAAATCCCCTCCTCCCTGAAGAAGTACAGCTGTCCAGTGGGATACTCATCACTCCTCCCCCCAGCTTGTGCCAGTTGTCATGCTTTGGTTGCAAGAGTAGCGAGGGGATACTTGGTCACTTGCTAGTGACATTTGCATGTAGTAACATACCATACTGGGGATGGAATTCCAAACCACCATATTTTTATCATTTTAAATGTTGTTTTTTGATTTAGTACACTTGTTCCAGCTTGAACCAGGAAGTGCATAAGAAGGCAGACGAGGGGTAGCACACTTCTGCATGATTTTGGAGCAGAGTTATGACATAGATAACTGATGCCCCATTCATAGTCTTCAGTGGATGGCATCACAAAGATGGGGTGCAAACAAGATCTATACACAGTTGCCTTAGTTCCTGGGGAGGAGTCCCTTCTTTGACTAAGTTGCAGTGCAGATCAGTTGGCTAGACTTTAGTGGGCACATGCCTGCCCCCATACTGTTAAGACCACTTCTGTGCCAACATCTGCAAAATTGATTCCTCTACTGGGAGATGTTTCTTATGGTCCAGTTGCCTCCTGGCCCCACCTCTCAGGAGAACCAGAGCAGTCCATGGCTTCCAGTGGAACCTGCTTCCTTAGCCCTGCTACCCTGTACAGCTATGTGTACCGTTAGTCCCGCAACGCTGTCCGCCTCATGCCCTCTCTTCTCTGCCCCATCTCATTTTTTTTAGTTCTACAGATGGGGTCTCGCAAAATGTGGAAACATAGAAAAGTGCTGGTAAACGAAGGCCTGATAGTGTATTCAGTCTGCCTTGTGAGGTAATGGATGCTCCCTTAGGGGTCTGTGATCCCCCTGCGTCCTTGTCACCACTGAGAAAACTTTGAAAATAAAAGATTTCAGCACACTCCAGTTTATATTTAGTACATTTTCTGTAACGCATTCTCCTTTTTCTTTCTTTATTACCAGGGACAGCTGCATGAAAACATGAACAGTGTACCTCAGATTTTATCTGCTCTTGACTGCCTGTCTACATCTCACACCATAATTCCCTGTCTATGATGTTCTGAATATCCGTGCAATAGTGGAGTGTGATATCATAAACAGAATTGTAATGTCAGCTGTAAATAGTCAGAACAAAAAGGGTAGTGATCTTGATTTTAAGCATATATCCTTTGTGAAAAAAAAAGGTGAGAACCGCAGTAAAAAATGTGAACTATAAGCTGACTAGCATCTACAGCAAATATGTTTTTCCAAACTCATCATTGTGTCGCATGGGGCTCTTGAACCAGCCCTTTATGTTTGTCACACACTGTCTTGAATCCATTCACTTTTTTGCATTGACCCAAACCTCTGTAAGGTGGCTTTATGGGACATTTGCGTGATGACCCCCATTAGGGCAACGTAGTAACTGTCCCTGGAAACTGTGTATGGGGTCCCTGGTGTTCTCCTCAAAGCCTACTTGCATGGGGACATTCCCAGGCTTTTATTTAAGTGCCTAGAATTTTGCAAACACAGATTACCTTCCCCCATGTTTAAAGCAGAGCTGCAGAAAAAGAACCAAGAGTGCTGAAACCTTGCACAATGTCAGTCTCCAAACAGATGAGCTGCAAGGTAACTGTTACGGTTAGCAAAAATAGGCAAAATTGCATGCATGAATGCACAGTGGTCAAATTGGAAATGTTCAGATGGGGCAGCTGTCACAGTTAGATTTGTAGGTGGTGAAATTGTCATTTTTAGGTGGTAGAATTCTCCTATAGAAGTCCATGGAGAAAGATAACAGAAGTGGTGGAATTGCCATGCAATTTTTTAAAGAAGTAGTGGAACTGAGTTCCTGTGGGCTCCTGCCCAGTTTAACCCCTGTGAACATGGACACAATGAAATTTGCTTTCAGTGCAGTGCAGTAACTGCTTGTTGCTGTTTTTGTTTTAAACCTAGTTTTGTGTGCTTTTGGTGGTGCTATTATTTCTTGGAATTGGTTTGGAGCTGTTGAAAATCTGAAACCTAGTTTGGTGTGCTTTAGTGGTACTGTTATTCCTTTGCCATCTTTACTTGGAATTGTTTTGGGGCTGTTGAAAAATTAAAACCTAGTTAGGTGTGCTTTTAGTGGTGCTGTTATTCCTTTGCTGTCTTTGGTTGCTGCAAATTTTGTCTTGTCTTGTTTGTCTTGCCCGGTAGTTTGGGGAAGGGGTGCTAATTGTCTGACCTCTGGCCTCAGATACATGATAACTGCAGGTGGGGCTATGTCAGATTTGAGGTAGCAGGTTGATTTTTGTTTTCTCAGAAGAGGTCAGAAGGGGAAGGATCCAGATTCTTTTCAGTGCAGTGTAGTAACTGCTCCCTGCTGTTCTTGTTTTAAACCTAGTGTGGTGTGCTTTTAGTAGTGCTGTTATTTCTGCGCTGTCTTTACTTAGAGTTGTTTTGGGGCTGTAGAAAAACTGAAACCTAGTTTGGTGTGCTTTTAGTGGTGCTGTTATTCCTTGACGTTTTTTACTTGCGGCAAATCTTTGCCCGCCTTCGCTTCCCCACACCCCCACTCTTAATTAAATGCCCTGTTAAATCTGATTGACAGGAGCCAAACACAGGGAATGGTACGGGTTGTGGAGTAGGAGGGGCATAATGGGGAGGAAGCCCACCCTTTGCACTACAAGTGTTTTGACTCATTTTTTGTTGTTGTTTTCCTTCTTTAAAAAAAAAAAAAAAGATCTGAGGATCGGTGGCAGGATTTTCAGGACAGTAAATTAATAAAGAGGGAACTAGGAGAGCTTCAGTAATAGACAACTACTGGAATAGCAGTATAAGTGCAGTATAAATGTGGGGAGTGGTGCAATGCAGTGGATGCAGGGCAGCCATATTCAGGCAGACCTTCTGGACACTGATGTACTGCTCTATTTGCAGGCATCTCTCTGGACTGTGGGATGAGGTAGTCAGACTCCGAGTGGAAGTAAACTAGGTCAGGAGTACCTTCGCCCCTATCCAGAGACCACCCAGTCCAATGCCGGTGCCTGAAAGGATGCCAAGAACAAGGAGCACTTGGATGACGGTGGGCTCGGGGAGGGTTATAGTGTTCAGACAGAGGCACATCCCAAATCCTGTTCTACTCCAAAACTCATATGCCTCACTGACAAATGGGGACTGGCAAACAGAGGCACCCAGAGAAGTGGAAGGATGTAGAGGTCAACCGAGGAGGTGACCTCAGTGGGGAGAGCAGTGGATCCCAGAGGAGGAGGAAGTGAATCCTGATGGAGGACTGTATCATCAGAGGGATCCAGCTAGGAACACATGAGGGTGAGGACAGGGAGGTGAGGTGCCTACCAGGTGCCATGGCATGGAAGGATGGGAGGATGATCCTGGGGATCACCAGGATGGCAAGATGGGAGGGTGAGCTGAATATCATTATCCACCTAGGTACTTATGACGTGGTAAACAGTGAGCCTAAGAAAGTTCAGAAAGAGTTTAGAAAATTGGGGAGGGGTCTCAAGCAAGTAGCTGTATCTGTCACTTGTTTGGAAGTACTACCTGTGAAAGGCATGGGAGAGCGTTGGGGTGCCTGCATCAGTAACTTTAACACATATTTGAAGAAGGAAGGGTGTGGATTCATTGGTGACTGGGGACCCACCTGGGGGGATGGGGGCTTGTTCAAGCCTGACAGCCTGCATCCGTCCTGGAGGGGAATCCAAGCACTCAATGATAAGTTTAAATGCTACATGGACAAGCATTTAAACTAGCCAAGGGGGGTGGTAGGCCATCAAGGAGAATACCTACAGTAATTGCCCACCCCCCATAGCTAGCAGTGGAACTAGTGAACAGGAGGAGTGGATATCTCTACAAAGTGCTGTGCAAAAGATGGAGATAGGCATCCAAGGGGTGGATAGGCAGAAAGGGAGAGAGCTTCAACAGAAGTCAGACAGCAGGGATAACCAGGGATAAAGGACAACCAGGGAGGGGACTGGAGCAGAACAGCTAAACAGTCCAGGGAGTTCATATCATGGAAAGCCATGTGTGTCAATGCCAGGAGCCTTAGCAACAAGATGGAGGATCTGGAGGCTGCCATGGTGCAGTCGGATCTGGATATTGTGGCTATCACAAAGCCCTGGTGTAATGATAACCACGACTGGGAGATGGCCATACCCGGCTACAACATAGTCAGAAGAGACAAGGCAGGCAGGAAGGGAGGAGGAGTGACACTTTATGTGAAAGATGGCATAAAAGTAACAGAGATCCAGGAGGAACAAAATGGGGGACAGATACTGTGGGTTAAGCTGGAAAGGAAAATGGGGTCAGCCATCTGCATAGGGGTGGTGTGCAGATCAACCCAGGAGGAAGAGATAGATAGGGAGTTAATGCTAACCATCCAAAGGATAGCAGATGGGGGGAGGTGGTGCTGGTTGGAGACTTCAGTATTCCAGACATGGACTGGAGCCTCCCAGCAGCAGCATGAACCAGGAGCAGATTTATCCTGGACTGCCTTCAAGGTGCCTTCCTTAAGCAACTGGTCATGGAACCAACTCTGCAGAAGGCGATACTGGACCTTGTGTTCACAAGCAGGGACATTGTGATGGAGGTAACAGTGGGGGAGCACCTCGGGAACAGCGACCACTGGTTACACTGGTTTGAAATCACATAAGGAGCAGAACCAAACTGCACAAAAACACATATCGTGGATTTTAGGAGGGCAGACTTTGGGAAAATGGGGACATGCTTGAAAGAGGCACTAATGGGAATGGGGAGGGAATTGGAGGGGGGGGACAGTGGGAAATATTTAAAACCGGGATTACAAGAGCAACAGAATTATGCATTAAGCAGGTTAGCAAGGGGACAAGGAAGAGGAGGCCATTATAGTTTTCCAAGGATTAGCGGAAAAAGTGAAAGCTAAAAAGATCGCACTCAGGCAGATATGATAGAGACATTCAAGTACCTTACAAGGAGGAACAGGGTGCAGGAATACACTAATTTCCAGTTAAAAAGATGTTCCAGGACTAGAGCATGGGATAAAGCTGGATGGCAGGTGATTCAGAGGAAACATGAGGAAGAATTTCTTCACAGAAAGGGTGGTGGACAAGTGGAACAGCCTGCCAGAGGAAGTGGTAGGGGCTGAAACAATCACAGGATTTAAGAATGCATGGGATGGATATAAGGGGATTCAGGAGGTCAGGGGGTAAGGGGCAACAGACTTCTAGAGAAATGTAAAGGGAACTTACAGGCTGAAATGGGCAGACTGGGTTTGCCATCTCCCCTTATCTGCCAACAGTGTCTATGTATCCCACTGTGATTGCTGTTTCGACACATTTATGCGTTACATTAGTTTGCCTTTAAAGAATGTCGGAAATTCTACAGTGCAGCTCCTGTAATGAGCCAGTCATTAGTTGAGATAGAAACATAGAATTTGACAGCAGATAAAAACCACTTGACCCACCTAGTCTGCCCATTTTCCTACCTAACAGATAAGCTGCAGATCCTAGTTAACCAACAGCTTACTTCCTCCTACCCCCCATTAGGACTGCGTTATGTCTGTCCCATGCATTCTTGAATTCCCCTACTGTTCTTGACTCCATGACCTCCTCAAAGAGGCTGTTCCATGCATCCACAACCCTCTCTGTGAAAAAATACTTCCTCACATTACCTCTGAGCCGTCCCCCCTCTATCTTCAAATTGTGCCCCCTTGTTCTTGCACATCTCTTTTTCTGAAAGATGCTACCCTCTTGTACTTTGTTGATTCCTTTGAGGTACTTGAAAGTTTCTATCATGTCCCCTGTCTCCCTTCTTTCCTCAAGGGTATACCTATTAAGCTCCTTTAGTCTTTCTTCGTAGGTCTTCTGGTGCAGACCCTGCACCATTTTGGTTGCCCTCCTCTGGACAGCCTGGATGAATGAAAAACTTCAAATGCCTGTGCTTAAAGTAATTTCAAGGGTAATTTCATCTGTTTCTGTATTGATGAGAGAGCAAATTAAAACGGACTCTCTTCTAACAAGTCGGGATCCTAAAGCTATGGTTAAGAGTTGCTCCTAATGATGATGGTGGTGAACAGGGTTATCTGTAGAGAAGGGAAACTGTCGTACCTGGGGAGAAAGTGAAACTCTTGAAACTTAAAGAACAGCTGATGTCTCTGGGAAAATTTCTGAACACAATCACAACCCAGATTACAGATAATACACTTGATATTTCTTTGTCTCTTGCTGTTTCTTACTAGGGATTTTTAACTTTTGAATTATTTCTCCTCTTGGACTACAGGACTACAAGGCGGCCCCATCTGACCAGTTCCGTCACACATCATCCCCAGGTACTTACCCCAACTTACAAGTTCCCCCCACTGGCACCTTCTACCCAGAAAAAGGTTCTACCCCCACGGGACCAGAACCCATTCAGGAGGTGGGTGCGTGGCCTGCAGGAGGCCAGTTGCTGTCCTGATGCCTCAGTGATTTTCCACCCTTTTCTCCCCAGTGGATTGCTCGTTCACTAATGCAGCATGCACAGTTGTGTGGAGGCATGCATCTGCATCTGCAGCAGCCCTCTACCCCATAGACAGCCTCCACAAGCCAACCGTGAAACAGTGGAGAATGAAATCCCCTCCTCCCTGAAGAATTACAGCTGTTCAGTGGGATACTTATCGCCCCCCCCCCCCCAAGCTGGCCTCCTGCAGCTTAAGCCAGTTGTCATGCTTGGGTCTTGAGAATAGCGAGGGACATCTGGGCACTCACTAGTGATATTTGCATGTAATAACATACCGTACTCGGGATGGAATTCCAAACCACCATATTTTTTCATAATTTTAAATGTTGTTTTTTGATTTAATATAGTTGTTCTAGCTTGAACCAGGAAGTGCATAAGAAGGTAGATGAGGGGTAGCACACTTCTGCGTGATTTTGGAGCAGAACTATGGCATAGATAACTGATGCCCCATTCACAGTTTTCGGTGGATGGCGTCACAAAGACTGGGTGCAAACAAGCACTATACACAATTGCCGTAGTGCCTGGGAGAGGAGTCCCTTCTGTGAGTAAGTCACAATGCAGATCAGTTGGCCAGATGCTAGTGGGCACATGCCTGCCCCATACTGTTAAGACCACTTCTGTGCCAACATCTGCAAAATGATTCCTCCCCTGGGAAATGTTCCTGGTGGTCCAGTGGCCTCCTGACTCCACCCTCTCAGCAGAACCAAAGCAATCTGTGGATTCCAGTGGAACCTGCCTCCTTAGCCCTGCTCCCCTGTACAGTTATGTGTACCATTAGTCCCACAATGCTGTCCGCCCCATGCCATCTCTTCTCTGCCCCATCACAGTTTTTCAGTTCTACAGATGGGGTATCACAAAATATGGAAACATCGAAAAGTGCTGGTAAAAGAAGGCCCGATTGTGTATTCAGTCAGCCTTGTGAGGTAATGGATGCCCCCTTAGGGGTCTATGACCATCCCCTTCGTCCCTGTCACCACTGAGAAAACTTTAAAAATGAAAGATTTCAGCACAGTCCGGTTCATATTTAGTACATTTTCTGTAATGCATTCTCTCTATTCTTTCTTTATTACCAGGGACAGTTGCATGAAAACATGAACAGTGTGCCCCTGACTTTATCTGCTCTTGACGGCCTGTCTATATCTAACACCATAATTCTTTGTCTATAATGTTCTGTTTATCCACACAGTAGTGGAGTGTGATATCATAAGCCAAATTGTGATGTCAACTTTAGACAAGCAGTCGGAGCAAAAAGGGTAGTGATCCTGATGTTATTTATTTATTTATTTTTTGTTAACTGAGTAGGTACGCTAGACAGCATAGCTGCCTATTTTCAGGAACGACCCGGGAGAGTACAACAAAGGGTACATAGACAATAGTAAATACAAGAAAACATCATGGGACAAGTAGAAGTCAGACATAGTACACTTATACAACATTTTCAGCAAATTACAGTACATTTGCAGGAATTTATATGTAGTACCAAAACAGAAATATAAATGCAAATAACTAACAGTCATAAGTCTTACAACTAGTGAGTAAGTGCTGGAACAGAGAAAATGTCAAGATTTCCAGGCAGGTTTGAGAGCAGTAGAGGTCTGAGCCAGTAGGCAACTAGGAGGAGTACAGGAGTGGGTGGATAGAGGACAGGAGCAGGGTTCAGAGCTTAGAAGAGCCATACAAAGCTCCTGTTTTGAAGCTGTGTGGAGAAGGAGGGATTCTTAGACTCAGTGGAAGGGAGTTCCATAGTTTAGGGGCCCAGCTAAAGAAATCATTCTCCCCATTTTGGTTTTACATCTCGGTTGGACAAGAAGGGATTTGTCAGCTGATCTCAGTGGGTAGGCAGAGGTCACAGGTTTAAGCAGTAGAGCCAGTTTGTCAGGTATCTGGGAGGAGATTATATTCTTTATAAAACAGTAGGAAGTAAACTGTCGGAAGGCTGAGGGGGTAAACCATCCCAGACTGGAGTATAGTATGCATCGGTGAGTAAGTTTGGGCAAAGACAAAGCAAAATGGCAAATGCTGTTGTAGCAGACATCCCACTTTCGGAGGAACCCTCCAGTAGTTGCTGGAAAAGCTATTAAGCCTTACACCAATTTGGGTCTCAGGATCCCCTGTGCAATGACCATCCTCGACGTCGATGTTAGGCTATGTCTCACCTTATATGCCAGTCCAAGTTGAATATTGACAGATTTAATAACTGAGGCTGGGTGCAGGTCAAAATCCAAGGCAGGATCAAGGGTTACTCCTAGGTATTTAAAAGAAGTAACTGTGTTAAGGGGAGAGCCAGCAAGCGCTCTGATACTTAATGGCTGGGTGCAGGACCGAATTTTTGAACCTGAACCGAAGAGCATAGTCACTGTTTTATTTTTATGTAAGACAAGCTTGTTTTGCAATAGCCAGCTCTGAAAGGTATTGAAGTTACTATTGAGATTCAGATTGATCTCTGAGAGGTTTGAGGAGGATGAGTAAAGAATAAGATCGTCAGCATATAGCAGACCTGAGCAAGCACCAGTGAGCTGCGGGATGTCGTTTATGAAGACTGTAAACAGGAGAGGACCAAGAATCGAACCCTGGGGCCCTCCGATCCAAGTAGGAGTAAGAGGGGACTTAGCATCTCTGATCTGGACAAATTGTAGCCGCTCTGAAAGATAATTTTGGAACCAGGTGGTGACAGAGGGTGAGAAGCCTAGGGATTACAACTTTGATAGGAGCAGTGGGTGGTCAACTAAATCAAATGCTTTTGTAAGATCAACAAAAGTAGCCCCAGTGAGAGAGCCTTTGTCCATAGTGAGTCTGATATCATTTGTAAACTGTATGAGAGCAGCGGATGTACAGTGCCCACGTCAGAAACCATGTTGGTCAGAGGTGAGGCGTTTGAAGGAGTACAGGTAATCCAAGACCTGGGTAGCAACAATTTTCTCCAGTATTTTAGAGAGGGTGGAGAGGATGGCAATAGGTGATAGTTATCCAGGTTAGTGGTGTCCCTCTTTTTGTAGACTGGTACAACTCGAGAAATCTTCCAGAGGGAAGGGCATGTCCTGTAAGAAGAGACAGGTTGAAAAGTCTAGTCACTAGAGAGACTATAGACGGTGCAACTGTTCTAAGGAATTTTGGTAAGAGTCCATCTGCCCCAGCCGATCCAGCAAGAGAGATGGATTTAAGTAAGCGTAAGATTTCACTCTCAGAGACTGGGCAAAGGATGAAAGATGGGTTGGAAGGTATAAGGTTATCCTGCGGAGTGACAGGTGAAGGCCCAGGAGGTGCAGTATAGGAGGAGAGGTCAGTGAATCTGGAGTTGAGAGCCTCAGCGATAGTGAGCAGGTTATTGCAATTGCAACCATCCACAACCATATCAAAGATTGTATTGCACTTGTTTTTCCTTATGATGGTGTTAACATGACTCCAAAAACCACGAGAGTCACTGACAGAGGTACTAAGGAGCTGACTGTAGTAATTGCCCTTAGCAGATCTGATGGAAACCTTACATAGGTTTCGGAGTCTTCTGTACTCCGCCCAGTCCGATGGGGACTGGGTTAGCTTAGCTTTGTTCCAGGCTTTATCCCTTTTTTTGAGAGAGGACAGGAGTGAAGAATTTAACCAGTGGGTAGCAGATCCCTGGATGCGGCGCCTTTTTACTGGAATATATTTATCTTGAAGGTTCAAAAGCGTGGTAATGAGGTATTGAGCAGCACGTTCCATATTACAAGTATTATATAGAGGTGCCCAGTTCGTGTTCTGTAGCTCCACGATTAGGGCTCTCTTATCCATTGTTGAAAAATCCCTGAAAATAATTTCTCTGGGGGGTGGTTTAGGGGCCCTGGCCTTCCAAACACAGTAAACTGGGGAGTGGTCACTGATCGAGTCTGATAAAACTCGAACAGCACTGATCCTCTCAGGTCTGTTGGAGACAACCCAGTCTAGAAGAGACTGGAGACTGCTGTTACTAGCCTGTCTGGTCAGGAGAGTGACCAGTTGAGACAGGTGCAACCTGCTGAGTTCAGCAGCATAGAGATTAGAGTTTTTCCCTAGCCAATCCATGTTGAGGTCCCCCATAACCATGAGCTCTTGTCTACCCTTTAGCGAGGAAAGATGGTCAATTACCTTAGTCAGGCCTGTTAGTCTATTTTTAGGAGGATTATAGATGCACACTACATTTAGCTTCTTAGTGAGACTTAAGGTAATAACTATATGAATAGTTTCACATAGACAGGTAATGTTGACCGGGAGGACCGTAATGTCAAGGTCCTGCCTGGTATAAAACAAAACACCACCACCCTTTTTAGCATTTGGACGATCACATCTGTGAAGTTTATATCCATTGATCCTATATAATGAATCTGGTATATGGGGTTTTAACCAAGTCTCGGTTAGACCAAAGACATCAGGGGAGTTGTGAGCAATCCAGGCTTCAAGCTGTGCAAAATTAGCTGACAGATGTCTAATGTTCATTAATTAATTAATGTGCAAGCTTAAGCCCCTTTTCTGTGAACCAGTAATATGGGTTCTTGGGAGCGATGCCATCAGGAGGGCCCGGGTTAGGTTAAATATCACCGGAGAGAGAGATGACATAGGGGTACCCAGGTCTCAAGGAGAGAGGTTTGGAGGTTGCCCTCAAGTGGCATATAAAAAGGGGAATGGCTTAGGTAGTCAGCTATACTAGCAAATGGGATAAGCTTTAGGAGCCAGGTTTCAGGGATAGAGGTATTACTCCTGATAATTAGGTTTGAGAAAAAATAGCTCCAGTCCTCAGCTTTATTTGAGTAGCCAGAGTCAGTAGATGGCTGGCAGAGAAGATCTACTGAGATACGGAGGGCTAGCAGAAGAGAAAATACTCCTACAAAGCTGCAGTGAAGTGAGATCACCCCCATAGTGTACACTGGTAAGGAAAAGAAGGGAACGTAGAACTAGGGGAAAAAGAGAGAAAGCAAATTCAGGACTGGAGACAGGACTGAATCAAATGTGCAGATGACTGCAGGAGTGAGACAGTAACTAAGCCCAAGGATGAAACTATCCAACAGGCAGAGATATAGAGCTGCAACTAGAAAACTTAGAAAGGCTTTTGCTAAGTGTGGAGATATTCACCAGGTTCCTGGGGCAATCCAACAATGAAATTCACAACTAGCTGCCTTGAGCTCCTCACCCCAGAAGAAATGGTCCAATCACTAAGGGAAAAAAGAACATCCACCCCCAAGGAACAAGCATTTAATAAGACGAGGGGAGGGAGAAAATTTGACTTCAGTGTCTCTCACAGAAAAACAGGCTAGGAGCATACAATTAAATCAGAAACAGCACCCTAAACTCCGAGATTGCAGTGCACACAGAAATGCCATAAATACAAGGCACAAATTCAGTTTACAGCTCGGCTGGACATATGCACATTTAAGTCAGTCTGTACAGGGTTTTTTGCGGTCTCCTCTAGTCTGCAATAGTGCAGAGGTAAGTTGAGGTAGAAATTTAGCCACAGCTTAGAAGGCAGGGAGCCATTTAGAAAAGGTGCCAGAATTCAAGGCTAGGCTGCCTGAGGACTTGAAATGGAACCTGCTGGCTACAGTACCTTGCTGGCTTCAAGATGGGCTGGTGAGGTCCAAAGAGCCATGGGGAGTGCCGCGGTGACCCCAACAGGGGTGACTAGGAGCCTTGCTGGCTTCAAGGTGGGCTGGTGAGGTCCAAAGAGCCATGGGGAGTTCTGCGGTGACCCCAACAGGGGCGACTAGGAGCCTTGCTGGCTTCGAGGTGGGCTTGTGAGGTCCAAAGAGCAATGAGGAGTGCCGTGGTGACCCCAACAGGGGCGACTAGTAGCCTTGCTGGCTTCGAGGTGGGCTGGTGAGGTCCAAAAGAGCTGTGGGAGCACTGGGCGGTGACCCCAACGGGCGCACTAGGGAGCCTTGCTGGTTTCGAGAGGTGGGCTGGTGAGGTCCAAAGAGCCATGGGGAGACACTATGGGTGACCAACAGGGGTGAATAGGAGCCTATGAAAATATCCTTAGTAAAAAAAGGTGAGAATAGCAGTAAAAAATGTGAACTATAAGCTGACTTGCATCTACAGCAAATATGTTTTTTTCAAAGTTGTCGCAGTGGTGCTAGGGGCTCTTGAACCAGTCCTTTATGTTTGTTATACACTTTCTTGAATCCATTTGCTTTTTTGCACTGATCCAAACCTCTGTAAGGTGACAGTGTGGGACATTTGAGTGGTGACCTCCATTGGACCAACTTAGTGACTGTCCCTGGAAACTGTGTATGGGGTCCCTGGCATTCTCCTCAAAGCATTCATGCATGGGGATGTCCCCAAGCTTTTATTTAAGTGGCTAGGATTTTGCAAACACACATTACCTCTCCCCATGTGTAAAGCACAACTGCAGGAAAGGAGCCACAGGTGGCAGCAGGGGGCCAAGGTAGACAGCCTAGTACAGGGATTGAGCACCCTGTGGGCTTGGAATGGAATCATAGGGAAGATGGAATCAGAGCGCTGCAAATTCAAGGGGCTACTAGGAACAGAGCAGAGAGAGCTGAGGAAGGAATGCCAGTTCAGCCATTTTTCTGAGGAGGGCAGGGAAGTCCAAGTGTCAGGAAACTGATCAGTCAATTTTTTTTTTTATTTATTTGAATTCTTGGAATAAAACTTTGAGAACAAGCTCATTACATAGGTTCTATGTCAGAGGAAAAAACGAGAACCGGACAGAAACAACTCAAGTTACAGATATTGCATCAAAATTGAGGAGAAACATTAAAAGAAAAACAGAATATACAACAGATTTCAAGGAAATAACACAGAGATACATTAGTATGAAGTACATCAGCCGGTCGATAGGCATCATCAGTGGAGGTGTCAGTACATTTCAGTGCCAAGAGGAGGAAGACATGGCATCTCAGTGCCAAAAGGATGAAGACCGAGCTATGTAGCAGGTAACATGAGAGGTGAGAATTGTAAAGGGAAAAGGGTAGATGGGGAGTGGAGGAGGAGTGTGAAAACAAAAAATACAGGAGGGAGGGGACTGGGAGATGGGAGAGGAAAAGGAGGGAGGAGAGAAGAAGCAGATGAAGGAACACTGTGCAGGGCGACTAAAGGCAATGAGCAGGAGGCACTAAAAGGAAGCAGTCACAGCTGGCACTGGACACCAGGTGTTCCCTGAGCTTACGTTTAAAGTGGCCTAACGTTGGTATAGAAGAGGTGCTAGGAGGAATACAGTTTATCCATTTAGGCACCCAGTAAGCAAAGGCTGTTTGTTCAAGAGAGGTATGACATCTAGGGGTCTTGAAGACCATAAGCTTAGATTGTCAGGTGGTATGAGTGCTTTCGTGAGGGGGAGAGGAGCTTCTGCACACCTAAGGACAGCAGGCCAAGACTTACCTTTTTAGCCAGCAAACAGGTCTGGAACTTGAAACGGCCCTCAAACTGGAGCCAGCTGGCCCGAGCGTAGAGGGTCACAGGTGTGCACTAGTTGCTTAGAGCCAGCGTTGAGACGGCAGGCTTTGTTTAAGGTGACTTTGATGCGATGGAGGGCTGTATCGGTAGCGTCCCCATAGACTACAATGCTATACTCAACAAGAGATAAGAATGAGCTAAGTATAGCCAGGTTGAGCGCTTCATGGGTAAAACTATGGTTATGCTTACGTAAAAGGCCAGTGCATGTGTTGAGAGCCTTTACTGTATTGTCAGTATGGCAGACAAAAGACGTAGAGCTGTCGACTGTTACTCCCAGGTATTTAAATTGTTGGATCAGATCCAAATGAGCGCCAGCCACATTCATTATGTTGAGGGGTGCCAACGGTGCTTGTTCTGGGGGCTGGAGAACAGCATATGGATCAGTGTTATTGGCATAAAGGACTGCATCGTCTGCATATAACATAATTTTGCTGTGACAGGAGAGAAGGAGTCGATTTTAAGAATATGCTGAACATTTGAGGGCCCAGGATGTAACCCTGTGGGACGCCAGAGTGAACTGGTCTGCTATCTGACAGGACATTAACAATCCTGACTTGTGGTCGGTTCATGAGATAGCTCTTGAACCATCAGACCGTGTCCCAAGAGAGACCAGTAGCTGAAAGTTTTGCAATTAGAGGACATGATTAACCGTATCAGTCCTTTATGCCAATAACACTGATCCATATGCTGTTCTCCAGCCCCCAGAACAAGCATCGTTGGCACCCCTTGGCAAGGTTAGAGGAATGGTCAAATGTATGGCAGCTTAGATTCAATGCTAAGAAGAGCAAGGTAATGCACCTGGGAAAAAAAAACCCAGGGGAAGAGTACACAATGGGGGGTGAGATGCTAACAACAACAAAAATGGAAAGGGACCTGGGGGTAGTCATATCGGATGACCTAAAGGTGGGCAAGCAATGTGAGAGGGCAGCAAGGAGGGCTGGAGGGATACTGGGATGCATAGGGAGAGGCATCACCAGTAGAAAACAGGAAGTTATTATCCCTCTGTACAGACAGTTGGTGAGACCCCATCTGGAGTACTGCGTGCAGTTCTGGAGACCCAATCTCATGAAAGACATAGACAGGATGGAAGCTGTCCAGAGGAGGGCAACTAAAATGGTGCAGGGTCTACACGGAAGACATATGAGAGAGACTTAAAGAGCTAAATATGTATACTTCGAAGGAGGGAGGAGGGAGGACATGATAGAAACTTTCAAGTACCTCAAGGGAATCAACAAAGTCCAAGAGGTAGCATCTTTCAAAAAAAAGAGGTGTGCAAGAACAAGGGGGCACAATTTGAAGATAGAAGAGGGGGCTCAGAGGTAATTTAAGGAAGTATTTTTTCACAGAGAGGGTTGTGGATGCATGGAACAGCCTTCCGGAGGAGGTTGTGGAGTCAAAAACAGTGGTGGAATTCAAGCATGCATGGGACAGTCATAAGGCAATTCTAGGGGGTGGGGGTAGGAAGAAGTAGGCTGCTGGTTAACTAGGATCTGCAGCTTATCCATTAGGTAGGGAAATGGGCAGACTGGGTGGGCCAAGTGGTCCTTATCTGCCATCAAAATCTATGTTTCTATGTATCGAACGCTATCGACAGGTCGATAAATGCTGCACCAACCAGTTTGCCACAATCCGTGGTGTGTATGAAGTCTGTGAACCCAAGAGAGCAGTAGTAGTGCTATGACCCTGGCAGAGCATGTGTTGTTGCAGGCACTGGATGTTATGCTTTTCAAGACAGTCAAGTAATTGATCCGCTACAACCTTTCCAGTGCCTTCAGTAGAGGCGGGGGATCGCTGATGACCTCTGTGAGACAGTGAGGTGCATTCGAGAGACTGGAGTGGGAGAAGCTCTTTGAAGGTAATAAGGTGATACAAAAACTGACTTAATATTTCAAACATGAATTCCTGGCTTCTGTTACTCACTGAGCGGTACAGGGTGTGAATTAAGTGATAGCATTCAGTTAGCCGGTTATTCCTTCATGTACTCCAGCGAACTGAATGTTATTACTGTTATATGACTAGAAATTTTGAACTCAGGATTTTTAAAAGTGTTGTGGAAGTTTTTAAGGGATTTGCTCATAATCACACAGTATACAAATTGTGGCTGTGGGATTCAAACCCAGTTCTCCAGGTTCTCAGTTTAGAGCTATTAACCACTGCATTGTGCTGGCTCCAGAGGAACATTCCAAGCCAGTTCAGTGGTGCAGAGGGCTGAGGTACCTAGAGTGCCTTACCTCTCCCACTCTGGTGAACCAGGTTTGGGAACAAGCTCAGGCCACCAAGGATCGGCTGGCAGACCTGGGAGAGGACTGAGCAGTCGCTAGGCAGGTCTCCTCTCCTGGTTTGGGGAGGCAAGCCTTCCCAGCTCTTGTCTGCTACCGAGTGGAGGTTTGGTGGTAGCGTCTGGCAAAAGGGCTGGCACTAGGCTGGGTGGGTGGAATGGGATTGCCGGTCCTGGTGTACATGCATGCCTCCATGCGCATGTGCGACCGTGTCACTGAAGCCTCAAGGAGTTAAGGAGAGAAAACCAGGGACAAATACCATGTCCCCCTGTCGTCGAATGTGATGGCCCTTGGTACTCTTGGGTCCTGCTTTGTGCAGAACCCTGGTGGTCTGATGTTAGGGGGAGAAGTAGATGGGACTGGAAGACCCAAGCCAGGGCCTGAAGACAGGAGTAGGTGGTGACGGGTGGGCAAAAAGTTTAATGGAAAAAAAGAGGAACATGCCTTTGTTTCCCCTTTTTTGTCTGTGGACTAAATGTATAACCTACTGTGGACATGTCTGAAATGTGGATAACCTACTTTAGGTGTCACCAGAATGTAGACAACCTACTGTGGGTGTCGCCAGAATGTGTATGACGTACTGTGGGCATGTCTAAAATGTGGTTGTAGTGGCCGGCCCACTGGCGTAGCGGCAAGATGTCCACATTCGGTGCCGACATCCTGCATTTGGGAATGGACCCAGGAGTCAGAAGGTCAACCGGGTGGGGCAGGACTGAGCATCTGAGGGCCGCCTCTCCTTCTCCAAGGGAGGGGGTGAGCGCTCAGCATTTCAGCGGCCTCTGGTGGAGGCTGGAGGACCAACAATGTCCAGTGCTAGGCTAACGTGGGAGGTGGGAAAGACGCTGGTGTCATTGCATGCCCCACCTCCTAGGGGGATTGCCACAAGTCACAAAAATTTCCAGTCCCCACGCATGATGCCTTGCTTCACCGCCATCCCCACTACCACCAATGTCTGCTGGGGGGGGCCCACTTCCGTGGCCCCACCCTGGGAGGATTAGCCAGGGTAAGATACCAGTGATCATGGGAGGGTGCCCGCCGCCCAGGGGTAAGTCTGGCATAGTAACGGCAGGCATTACTGAGTCTGGGACCGACCAAAAACACTAAAAATAAAAAATGTGATTGTAGTAGTTTGTGGGATAACTGACAGTTTTCCTGTGTTCTGATTGCTTAGAACAAATACCTGGCATATAATAGTGTTTAGTGAATAAGTGCGAACACAAGTTCAGACCAATTAGAAATTTCAGTTTTTGTTTTTATAATAACATCTTTATTAAGCTTTTACAAAAGATTATAAAATCATAAACTATATAGAGATACAAATATTTAAAAAGATAAACCCAGTGGCCCAGATATTCAGACTGCGCCAGGCACTGGCACAAGTGGGGCGCAGCGCATCTGAGATGCCTCGGGGCAAAGACAGGGAGATATTCAAAGGTGATGTACCATGGCACATCACCATTGAATATGGCACAGAATGCGCATGGTGCAAGTATAGTGCGCCGACGGATTCCCCAGACAGGGAGGACCGGGACTGCTCCAGTGCATCTGTAGTTGCACTGGGCGCATCACCCGCGATATTCAGAAGTGGGCATGCAAATGGGGCCATAATATATGCATGGCGCAAATGGGGCCATTTGCATGTCATTATGGCCCCATTTGCATGCGTTGCTCAGGTCGTCCTGGTGAAATGTGCCTGGCACCCTGTCTAGCTTCTGTCGTCGGGGTTGGGTCCCTGGTGGGCCATTGTAACCCCCTCCCCTCCCGTATACCCAATTGCTGGCTTCTGCAATATTAAATATTAACCTGGTGGTCTAGTGGTTCCCTCCCCGTATATCCGATCGTGGGCTATACAGGACCAGATATGTGAATGAACGTGTAGTACAGTATGGTCTGCAAGCCCATTGGTCCATAGGTGTACAGATCTTACTGTACGCTGTCATTCGGAGGGCTGCAATTTATGTAATAAGTGGCATTAAGAGTGCAATTTTTAATAAATATGAACAAAACGATGAAGTATAATTCTTACTGATCTCCGTACAAGATATTAAAAATAATAGGAAGCTGTTGCTAGGTCTGTACCATCGACCCACAAATACAAATAAAGCCACTGATGATTATGTCAATACGCAAATAAAGGAATTAGCTTTGCAGGAAGATGTAATAATAACTGGTGATTTCAGTTTACCAGACATCAACTGGAGTAAAAAAACAGCAATAAATGGGATGCATAATAGGTACTTGGATCTAATGGAAGATTATGGCCTAAACCAGTTAGTGTATAGGTCCACCAGGAAGGAGAACATATTAGATTGGATAATTACAAACAAAGACTTGATAACCAAAATTAAAACTAAGGATAATCTAAGCAATAGTGATCATAACATAATTGAATTCTATATTAAAAGAAAATTAGCAATAGAAAGAGGGGTAACTAAATTACAATAAGGCAGACTTCAATAAAATAAGATATTTAGCAGATTTGAATTGGGAGTGTGATCTTAAGAATAAAACAGTGGGTGATATGTGGAACATTATAAGAAGCAAACTACTAGAGTTGGAGGAAAAGTTTATTCCAAAAAGAAAAATGTATTCAAGTAAAGGGAAGAGACCTATGTGGTGTACTAATAAAATCATTGAGTTATGTAAAAAGAAAAAGAAGGCATACGATAAAATGAGAAAGAATGAAAACATATAAACAGTCAAGGATTATAAAAAAGCATTAAGAATGCTAAAACCACAAATACGAGCAGCAAGAATAAAACTAGAAACAAACCTTAGTATTTAGAAAAGACAATGGCAAAGGATTATAGGCTTACATAACACCAAAAGAACATCAAATCAGATAGGGCCACTGCTTGTGAATGAGTTAAAGGTGTCAGATATACAGGATATGGCAGGACATTTAAATAACTACTTTAGTACAGTTTATGACAAAAAGGAACAGGATGAAATACTGGCCGAGCAAAATATAAATCCTGAACTAGATTTACAGATCAGTGCAATACAAATAGAAATGCTATTGAGTAAACTAAGAACACATGAATCAGCAGGGCCGGATCAAATGCTTTCAAGACTACTTAGAGAAGTGAGATCACACATGGTGAAACCATTGGCACATTTGTGTAAAGAGTCATTTTCTACAGGGGTGGTGCCCAAGGAGTGGAGAGAGGCAACTGCGGTTCCGTTGTGTGTGTGTGTGTGTATAATATATATATATATATATATATACAGTGTGTGTGTGTATGTGTGTATGTGTGTGTGTGTGTGTGTGTGTGTGTATATGTATATGTATGTGTGTGTGTGTGTGTGTGTGTGTCTATATATATATATATATATATATATATATATATATATATATATGTGTGTGTGTGTGAAAAAGGGAGCTACGTCATCCATGTCAAACTATAGCTAACTTCAGTTATTTTAGGGGAAGTTAGAAGATGATCTTCATATTTTGAACTATAAAGATGTTAAGCAACCTGGATTTGAGAGAAATAGTTCATGTTTGACTAATCAGCTTAGTTTTTATGAACAAGTAAATAAAGAACGAAATAATAACAAACCAGTGGACATCTTCTTGATCGACTTCCAGAAGGCATTTGATAAAGTGGCACACAATCAGCTTATTAAAAAAATGTCCAAACTGGGGATGGATAGTAGATTGGTAATCTGGGTTCAAAATTGGCTGAGAGTACAAAAGCAGAGGGTCAGAGCTAGGGGGATGTATTTAGAGTATGATAGTGTAACCAGTGGAGTGCCGCAGGGTTAGGTGCGGGGACCAGTCCTGTTTTAATTATATATTGGGGATAAACACTTAGGAATTAGGAATGTAATAGTGAAATTTGCAGATGACATAAAGTTAGGGGGCTCAGTGGAATCTGCAGAGAGTATCTGAGAGCTAAAGAAAGATCTGAAAACAGTAGAACTGTGGTCAAAGGTTAATAAAATGCCGTTTAGCGTCAAAGTGCAGGGTGATGCACATGGGGAAAAAAATAACAAATCACGTGTATTGGTTGAACAGAGAACAAGTGCAGGTAACATGAGAAAGACTGTGGTATTGTTATTGATGAAGATATGAATTTTAAAGCACAAAGGTTGCGGATTATTAGAAAAGCCAATTATATGACAAAGAATATTAAAAGGAACTTCATCAATAGGTCTAAACAATGCCTGCTGCCGTTGTACAAAACTTTTGTAAGACCATACATTGATTATGGATCACTGTGGAACCCTTTTGCAAAGGGAGAGATACGTAGGATGGAAAAAATCCAAAGATCCTTCACCAAACTGATATCGTCAACCAAAAACAATAACTATAAGACTAGGGTACAAAAGTTAAATTTATACAGCTTGGAGACAAGAAGGATGAGAGGAGACTTGCTACTATTGTTTTAAGATAATGAAAGACCCAGAATTAATCCAAGAAAATGGGAATTGAGTTAGCAGACAAACCACTGGGCCTGAGAGCACACAAATTCCAAATAAAAATGAAGGTGGCAAAGACAAATACCATGCTTTATTCCTTCATAAATAGAACAGCAAGAAACTGGAAGAGCTTACCAGAGCACATCGTGATGAGTACAACAGTAAATGAGTTATAAAGGGGAAATAGATCGTATGATGCATTCTAAAGGGTTAAAATGAGCCCACTATGCAGGGAACGGTAAAATGGGCAAGTTGCCTTCTTCCGTTCTATTACCCAGTATATGTACCCAGTATAAGGCTGGAGGAGAGGACAAGATCAGAAAATATGAGCATGGTTTGCCGAGGGCTCCCCGAAACCCCTCCAACAAGAGCTACAGTAAGTATTATTAACTTGAACTGAGCTAAGAGGGGTCCAAAAATAACGCATTCGATATTCACGCAAACTCTTTCAAGTATAACAGTATTATCAATTTATATGTTGGTAAAGTACATTTTTTCCCAGTCCTCGAAAGCATGCATCATATGGAGGTCAACATTCCAATGGGTAAGTATAAAAGAAGTAGAATCAGGAGACAGGGAAGGAAAAATTGAGTAAGCCATACCAGTTAAATGAGGTTGAAGCTGTCCCTTTTGGTGGTCAATAATTAAAATAGTGATCGAAGATGGAGATTCAGGAAGGCCTATGAAAATCAGAGCTAAAGCTTGAATATAGCCGCGCAGCTGCAAGTAATAATAGTCCGATTGTGGCAGGCTATAAGTGCTGCGAAGATCCAAGAAGAGTTGAATTCCCTTAGTGTCTAAAACCTGGTAATAATATATGATACTGAGCTGAGTCCAGCGTCATAAAAAAGTATCAGATATATTTCAAGAATTACGACGATTCCAGGCTAATGCTGTTAAGTATAGAAGCTCATTAGATGATATACCGTGCTGTATAGTATGCCAAGCTTTAAGGGTAAAACACGTGTACTGGAAAAATTTAGAGAAAGGTACATAACCTGGAGGGTAAGAAAAGAGGACTCGACTTGCATTATGCAGATCATTAAGAGTAAACTCAGTGTCCTTCCAGTGAGCTCAATAGGTGTTGGCCAATAACAGATCACCTGCAGTTGGCATGTCAATGCATACCAGCGAAGATTGGGAACATTTAGCCCACCCCACGGGGTAGGTAGCTGCAGAACAAAGAAAGTATTCAAGGATATCAACCCCCCAAGATAAAACATGAAAACATCTGATGTCAGTCCCTAATATAAAAAGAACTAGGGTAGAAGGAGAGTCTGCAGAAAGAAAAGGATACAAGGTAGAACATTTAGACAAATTACTTCTGTATGTTGGAAAAAAGACAGACAATAGACTAACTTGTGAGCAAGGTTATCTGTAATAACCAACATCAAAGGTTCTAAATTAAAGAGCTCCAGATTATCTACGTTTTTAGGGAGATAAATACCAAGATATTTTAGTGGATTTCACTGATATGAGAAGGAAGGGCGTGACTAAAATCCAAAAGGTCAGTTTTATCTGTATTTAAACAAAATCCCACTAGGGCGCTGAACTGATCAACTAGAAACATAGAAATTGCCATCAGATAAGGACCACTAGACCCATCCAGTCTGCCTGTAGGCCCTATAAATTGTATGTGGCCACTGATCCTATGTGATCAATCGCTTTTCATCACTCCCTCCCCTCTCAAGCTTCCCTTGTGCCTGTCCCAGGCATGCTTAAACTCCTCCACTGTCCTTGCCCCCACTACCTCCTGTGGCAGACTATTCCAAGCATCCATTACCCTTTTTGTATAGAACAACTTCCTCACATTACCTCTTAATCTACCCCCTTCCAATTTCATATTGTGCCCCCTTGTTCTAGTACTTTTTTTTACATTGGAAAAGGTCCCCCACCTGCACCTTGTTTATGCCCTTGAGGTACTTGAAAGTTTCAGTAATGTCCCCCCGCTGTCTTCTGTCCTCCAGTAAGTACATATTGAGGTCACTTAGTCAGTCCTCCTGTTTTGTGGTGCAAGTCCTGCACCATCTTTGTTGCCCTTTTCTGGATAGTCTCCACCTCATCTATGTCCTTGCGCAGGTGTGGTCTCCAGAACTGCACACAGTACTCCAGGTAAGGCCTTACCAATGTTTTATACAATGGCATCACCGCCTCCTGCTAGTGATACCCCTGCCTATGCACCCCAGCATGCCACTGGCCCTCCCTGCTGCCTTTGTGCACTGCTTTGATACCTTAAGTTCATCAGAGATGATAACCCCTAGGTCCTTTTCCTCTTTGGTGACAGTTAGCTCCCCCCCCCAGCCTGTAGGTCTCCCCAGGGTTCCCTCTACCCAGGTGCATTATTTTGCTCTTCTTTGCATTGAACCTCAGCTGCCATATCTCCAATCATCTTTCAAGCTTCTCCAGGTCCCTCTTCATTTTCTGCATCCCTTCTGCAGTATCCACACTGTTGCAGATCTTGGTGTCCTCTGCAAACAGGCAGCTCTTCCCCTTCCCTTCCAGCCCCTCTGCAATGTCACTAATGAAGACATTGAACAGGGAGGTCACATCACATGATGAGGTCGCCCGAGTAGCAGCCTTCTAGCAGAGCTCCCGCTGTTCTGAACAACAAACTACCTATCTGGGTGTTTAAATTCTACTTTTCCTCTACCTAGTGGCACCTACAGACTAGTCAACGAGTGAAGCTCCTGTAGCCCCCAGGTGGCGCTATCCCAAGGGCTACTACCCCTGCCTGTTGGGCTACTGACAGATTGAGAGGCCTAGGTTCTATGACGGGTGCCTCCACCCAGAGGTCAGTGTTAGTGGTGGTTAAACTAGCTCTGGTACAGCCCTCTGACACTGTAACCCCCCTTTGTTCCCACTAGTGGCCCACACAATACACAGAAGTTACCTTCCCAATACCCCACATGTGTGCACTTTTTGCACATAGAGATACCACTTACCCTCGAGACTGATTCTGCAGCCCGTCTCGGAGGACCTCCTGTAAAACAAGGTTAAACATACACAGCAATTTGCAATACTGTTCTAGATGCATTAACACCACAGCCAGTATATAGTATAACAACAACATATCTGGTTTATTCAGGGAACAGTAACACGGGAGGGGGGGTAATCGGGTTGATTAGTTTAGATAAGTTTGAATCACAGTACTGTGCCCATATATTTAGGGTCCAAAATGTCACTCTCTGGGTACCCAGGATGGGAGGGGGCTAGCCAGGTCCATTGCCTGGGGTTGGCCGGCTGGTGCAGCTGCATGGGGCCCTGTATGAAGAAAATACATGCACAAACAAATTGTAATCCAGAGCAGGATGGCTTAGTCCACAAACAGAAACACACACCACAATCAGTTGACACACTTTGATTAAATAAAGGTGAGGGGAAGTACCCCTATTTGTACTCACAAACCCCAAACCGAGCTGAATTGAGGAGGTAGCTCTGGATGGCAAGGATGAGCAGGGCATAGAGATGAGACCTCTGTGACAGGGCCTAACTGGTTTGGAAAGCAGGATGATGTAGTCCGATTAGCTTTGAGTCCAGCTTCCAACTTCAACTCACAACTCATAGAACAAGGAGAAAAGGTATCACAATCCCCTACAAACACTAGGCACATTTATATGTAAAGGAATTTACTATACCAGGCAGCTGCTTCTCGATCCTGATCGCAAATACTGCAAAACCCGAGAACACACGCAGCAGCAGAGTCCCCGACAGGCCGACCGCACTTCTGCAAATCTTCAGTCTTCTATGGGCAAGCCTGGCTCTGCACACTTCTTCATTTTCTTTCCACAACTCTGATTCAGTCCAACTGAGCACTTGCTAATGTCTACAGGCCGACTTCAGGACCTTACACGTGCTTCCCGCGCTAACTGCACGCCGCAGCAGAACAGAACTTCTTCTCTTCTCACAGTCAACTCACATCTGGATCTCCAGCAACAGTTCAGGGCATTTCCCTTACCCTCCAACAGGTTTGATTGGTGTATCCGGCTGTCAGTCACTGCAGGGCTCCCTCTGTTGGTGCAAAAAGGTGCCAAGAACCAAACTACAATTCCCAGAAGCACTAACCATATATTCCCCTTTAGGCAGGCTCCAGGTGAGAGTCCAAATCTTGGTTGGTCCAAACAGTCTCCATTTTAGGGCTCCCCTAAACCCAATTGGCCCAGCACAGCAGTTCAGGTCCAAAATGGAGGGGCACAACACACATAGTCCTAGCTGCAATAAAGGCAGGTTAGACAAACTGCAATTTTACTAATGCTCTGAATGATTACAGGCAAACAGTTACATCTTTCAGGTGGGCTCCCTTTACGCTTTTAGCAACTGCAAAATGGAGCAATTACACCACAGCTCGGGTGGGATTCGAGCATTAAACACACAGTCCCCCCATATAGGACTAATTTTGTCTGCAAGCAGACAGCTCTTAAAGAGACAGTACGTGGAGGCTCTACAAGCACACGCAGTGCCATTCAAATGGCTAAAACGCCGAACGCCAGCAGGCAGGGGGAATACTTAGGCAAGCTCCTAGGAGGCTTTTAGGAACCCCCACCTGTAGGGGGGTTACACCTTTCCTGGCCTGGAAAGAACTTGGCATCCGCATCAAGTAGGTACCTTTATAACATTGTAAAGCAGATTACCAAATACATTTACATCACCAACAGTTAGGTTTGCATTTTTTAAACCACAGTCACATGTTAAATCTTTGTCATATGCACTTATTCTGTATTTTACAGCTTACTACATGTTACACAACATTATACATACAGTGTCATTCTAAAATCAGGTCATTACTTCTTGCACATGAAACCTGGATAGAGGGGGCCCTTCCCTATCGGTTACCTCGGGGCTGGAAGGGGCAGGTGCACCATACCTAGATGGCAAGACAAGTAATCTGGAGTTAGTACCTTTGCTCAGTTTGGGAAATGAGCTCAGGTTCATATACACTCCCTTATGGACCACACTGAGAAGCAAATCCACAAGCCTCCCAAGGGAATCATAGCTTAAACGTACTACATGCTTCACAGCTTGACCAGTCCTTCTAGGGGGAACTGTTACAGGCTGTGCACTTTTATCCCCACTTTCAGCAGTGTCTTCATTTGTCAGGGGAACTTCCATTGGGGTAGAGTAGAGAGGCTAGAACTTGGGGCACTTTCAGTTCCAGGATTTGCAATCTCAGAAGTCACATTACTTGGTTCACATGGAGAGTTTTCTGACACTGGCAGTGAACCATCAGGGCACTCAGAATACTCTTCTTGTTCTGGTATATCACCAGTCTGTTCCAGTTCATCATTTTCCTCCTCTGAGAGCTCATACAGTTCCACCATGCACAGTGACTTGGTGTCATCCAGCTTGATACTTTGCACTTCACTTTCTGGGAGCATTGGCTCCAAGGACAAAGCTGGGGGCTTAGGCAGTCTAGAAGGCCCAGCTTCATCTCCATGACTGACTATGGGATTGCCTCAAAACAACTGAGTCAGTTCGTAAGAAGGGTAGTATTGAAAGTCACACTCACTTTCCTCTGACGTGGATCGACAGTCATGTTCAACTGGGACTTGTTGTGGGGAACACTTTAACTCAGCATCTGTAGGTGCAGACTTTCTTTGCTTTTGCTTAGCAGCAGCTCGGGTCACTGGTCCAGAGGGAGCACTTTCTGGGGGCTCAGACTCGATCAAGATTTGTCCAATGTGCAGTGAATGATTCCTATGCATTGGTTTTAACATCTTTTGAATTATTCTCAGGCCTTACTTTGTACACAGGCAGATCATCTAGTTTGCCTACCACAATGTGGGAGAGATGGTGCCACCTGTCAGCAATCTTGTGTTTGCCATGCAGTCCCAGATTTCTTAGCAATACCCTATCTCTCTCCCCTGGAGTTCCTGTGCTTTCACCTTTTTGTCATACCTTTCTTTGTTGGCCAGATTTCTTATGGCAGCCATGGTTTGAGCCATTTGGTATGCATGATTTAGCTTGGCCTTTAACTTTTGCACATACTGTAAATAATTGTCAGCTCGAACCCCATCAGGAGAAACTCCAAAACATACATCTACTGGTAGTCGGGCTTCTCTTCCAAACATCAGGCGGTAGGGGGAGAACCCAGTGGCATCACTTTTGGTGCAGTTGTAGGCATGTACCAAGGTGCTGATTTGTTGGCTCCATCTAGGCTTGTCCTTTGGGTGGAGGGTGACTAGCATATCTAGCAAAGTGCGGTTGAAACGTTAAGGGGTGGTTCTGGACTTTTGCACTCCGCACAAAGAAAGCATCTCTTTGATCAGAATGGATTCTTTGTGGAGCCCCATAGTGAACAAAAAAGTTCTCTATAAGTACTTTTGCCACAGTAGATGCCTTCTGGTCCTTGGTGGGGAAAGCTTGAGTATATCTCGTGAAATGGTCAGTGACCACCAGCACATTACTAATATTTCTTTGATCTGGCTCCAAACTCAGAAAGTCAATACAGACCAGTTCCATGGGGGGCGCTAGTGGTGATGTTAACAAGGAGGGCAGCCCTCTGGGGCCAGGCTTTCCTCTGTAAGCAACGACTACAAGTTCTAATGTGTTGTTCAACATCAGCCCCCATCTTAGGCTAATAGAATCTGGATCTCACCATGTCGAGTGTTCTGTCTATGCCAAGGTGCCCCATGTGGTTTTGTAGGGACCTCAGTACCAAGTCTCGAAAGGCAGTGGGCAAAACTAGCTGTTGTTTGTCTATCTGTCCCCCTCTGTCTATGGTTTCTCTATATAACAGTCGATTAATGAGCTTCAACTTACGACCTTCCTTGTATAATAATGCAGTTCTTAGAGCAGTGGAATGTAATTTGGATACATCTTTCCCTGCGTAGAGGGCTTCTAAAGCTGGTTTAATTATAGCATCTCGGGACTGAGCCCGCTGAAGACTGTCACTGTCTAGCTGAGGCAAAGCACCAATGTCTAATGCAGAGAAGTGGCAATAAGCAGCAGGTATGCAATTCTCGGAGGGCCCCAAACAATCCACCAGACAGTCCACTGTGTCCAGGGCCACTTGTTCCTCTCTGTCAAACTTCTGCCAGAGTGCTCTAATATCAGGTTCTGACAGTCTGACCCAGTCATTTCATGAAGCAGGCCTCTGGGAGAGAGCATCAGCATCTATGTGGTTCAGGCCTGCTCTGTATTCCACAGCATAGTCATATGTAGATAATGCAGAAAGCCACCTATGGCTAGTAGCATCCAACTTGGCTGAAGTCTGCACATAGGTCAAGGGTTTTGTCAGTTTTTACTAGTATCTTAGCCCCATACAAGTATTCGTGGAATTGGTCCACAATGGCCCACTTCAAAGCTAGTAACTCTAACTTATGTACAGGATAGTTCTTTTTGGAAGGGGTCAGGCTTCTGCTGGCAAAGGCCACTGGTCTCAGGCCAGTCTAGTGCTCCTGGTACAACACAGCCTCCAAACCTTGCAAGCTAGCATCAGTGTATGGGACATAGGGTTTTGCGGGATCTGCATAGGCCAGGACAGGAGCGTGGGTAAATTGATATATAATCTCATGAAAAGCAGCTTCACAATCAGGTGACCAGCATGCCCCAAAAACTTCATTAGGTTGGAAATACACCCTCTCAGTCTCAGGGGACATTGACCTCTTGTATTTCTTGTGGGTAGGAGGGTAACCTTGAGTAAAATTAAGTAAAGGACGGATTACTCTTGAATAATCCTTGATAAAACGGCGATAGTAGCCACAGAATCCCAAGAATCTTTGCAGTTCTTTTAGATTGTGGGGCTGTGGCCAGGTGGTCAAACCTCAACTTCTTAGGTGCGTCTCTATTCCCTAGGTGGAGACTATATGTCCCACATACTTTACAGAGGTTTGGAAGAACTGACATTTGTCGATGGACAGTTTCAGGCCAAAATCTTCAGTCGGTTCAACACCTTGAACAACCTATTCTCATGTTCCTCCAGTGAGCTGCCAAACACAATAACCAAGTATACCAGGCACTCTAGTAAGTTCATGTCCCCCACTGTACACTCCATCAGTCGTCGGAAAGTGGCTGGGGCCCCTGAAATCCCTTGAGGCATCCTCATGAACTCATAAAAAACAAGCGGGCAGATGAAAGCTGTCTTCTCACGGTCGTCTGGGGCCATTGGGATCTGGTAGTACCCACTGTGAAGATTCAACACGGAGAACCACTTGCCAACGTTCAGGCAGTCTAGAGCATCCTGAATGTGGGGCATTGTATACTGATCAGGGATAGTCTGCTGGTTCAAGGTACGATATTCCATGCGCATCCTTACTGTCCCATTCTTTTTTCTCACTACCACGATAGGGGAAGTATATGGACTTCTGGACTCTTGGATTACACCAGCATCAAGCATCTCTTGCAGATGTCATCTCACATCATCTATGTCAGCAGGGGCCAGGCGTCGAGACCTCTCACGAAAAGGCCTTTCATCTTGCAGCCGGATATGGTGCTTAGCTCCTTGCACACATCCTACAACCCATTCCTTTAAAGAAAACACCTGGTCCCTCTGGGCAAGCTTCTCACTGATCCTCACTTCCCATTCAGCTGGCAACGGGGAGTCACCGAAATCAAACAAGTCGGGCGTCACTCCATTATTCTTGTTACTGGGTAGCACTGCAGTGTCTGCACAATGTACATTAGCCAGGGTGCAACCTCTGTTCACTCGAATCTCTCTATCAGACACATTATGAACTTGAACCATTACCCTTCTGGCATAAGCATGGGCTCTGGCAGGCAAAATACTTGACTTGACCAGCAGTCCTTCTGGCAATTTTCCATCGCCTGGTGCATCCAGCATTAGTATTTTATTCTTGACATCCTTTCTGATATGGACCTCTCCCTGTAAGGTACACTGGGAATTTGGCACCACGATCAGAGACTCAAGATCCTTTTTCCAGACAATTCCAACCGGTTCCTCTGGTTCCACTTTTCCAGCATCTCTCTGGGCATCATAGGCCTTCTTGATCAAGGCCAAAATTCTTAAAACTCTACCAGTCCTGGACCCCTGTTTTTCATAACACAACTGCACCAACCGTCCAAGCATATGTGCATTAGTCCCAGTTAGTAGAGGAACCCCATCATACTGTCCAGTAGGGAGGCACACTAGGGCCAAGGTCTCCACTTACACTGCCACTCCAGCCACAGAGGTAGGAAAAGACAACCAAATTCGGATATAACCAGAGTAGGTGTAGGTCTTCTCACTTAAACCCCAGACATGCAGTCCCTCCAACAGGTGCAGGGGCACATCAGACAAGTGCTTCTGATACCAATCCTGGAACATAATTGTCACTTGAGAGCCACTGTCGAACACAGCTCTTGTAGGCACTCCATTCACTTTTACAGTGGTCTCCATAGAGGGACCCACCACTTCAGACCATTCCAGTGGCATGACCTGGATGTCAAGCGGGCATTGGCCCTCGTGGCATAACTTTTCTGAGTAGCTCCCCCTGGTGGCCGGGTATAGGTTCTGCGATGCAAGGCCACTAATTTGTTGGTAACTTTTCTCAAGTTCTCTGGCAAGTGACTATCTGACTAAAAATGTCCATCCTCCCCACAATGGTAGCAGAACTTAATGTCTATAGTGTCCTGGAAGGGTGTGGGGGGGGTTCCTTTTTGTTGTGGCACCTCTTGAGTCCTGCAAGGCTCCTCTTGGACTGGGGGCCTACCTCCTTTGGCTCCTGGATCTCCACCACGATTGGGGGTGAGGGCCACCCTGTGCAGCTCCCCCACCATAACTCTCTCATTTCTCTCAGCTCTGTGAGCAGGTTGCCCTCACTCTGAGTCTCCGGGGAAACAACATTCAAACAACATGAAGTCTTGCTGTATTCTGACAATTGCAGTTAGCCCCAGCCTTTAAACTGCCCCAGAGAACAAAGGGTTAACTTTTCTATGCATGGCATAGAATGTTCATATTGAGCTCGGTTGAAGCCTCTGTCTGTTGTTATTTGCACTGCAACTGTCAGATTCTTTACTCTGCCTCACTAAACAGTCGCTCCAGAGATTTCTCCTGCTGCTTGGTTCAAAGTCGGTTGAAATGTCGGTTTTTGGTAGGTTTTTCTACCAAAATTGTTGTTTCCGCATAGTCGGTTCAAGTCTCTGTCTGTGGTACTGTGAGTATTAGATAGGTTTTGTTCTGTTTTCTGTGTGGAACTTGTAAAAGTGTGGATCGGTTTGGCTGAACCGATCATTTTCAGGTAAAATTTGTACTTTACTTTAGAGTGTGGTTACGGTCCGTATCAGGACTACAAAAACACGGATTTTAATCGTTTTCCATGACCCGTGACACGGTCAGGAACTGATAGGAGAGTCTTGCCTGGCGGTTGCTGAAAAAAGGATAAGTTTGGTTAGGTTGGCCATGTCTGAGAAACCCAAGAAAACCGGACACTGGGTTTCAACACTGCAGTGTGTGTGGGGAGGTCTTTGCTAAGCCGATCCCACACCACCTGTGTTTATTGTCTGGGGTTTGACCACCTCGATTCAGACTGCCAAATTTGCAAATATTTTCCCAAATCTACCCTGGAAAAGAGATTAGGTAGACTGAGGGAAAGGGAGGCTGAGAAGTCCGCTGACCAGGATGGCCAGCCCGATTTGGTTCCGAACGAACCAGAGGGAGTGCCCTCTGACCAGGGCGATACTTCTTCGGGCAAAAGGAGAGCCAATTCTGAGGCATCGGTTCTAACAAAAAGAAAATGAAAAGACAAATTGACCGGTTCAGATCCAGAATCTCATACTCCGACCGCCGATGAAATAGCCAAAGTGCTTCGTATTGTGGAATCGCATCAATCGGTTCGACTGATCTGGCACCATCTGGTAGGGGTTCAGTTCGGTTGGTTCTCCCGGTTCCGGATTACACTTTGGAAGAATTTTATGAACCGGAGGAGGAGGAAGGAGAGTATGAGGAAGACGATGGTGATTATGAAAGTCTGGATGTGCCTATTGACCCGGACATCTCCCCAGACATACCTTCAGGTGTTTCTCCTCCTAGGCTTTCTGAGTCCCCTTCTCACTTTATGTTTTACAAAAAAGTGGCTGAGACCCTCCAGCTTCCTGTGGAGGAAGCAGTAGAGGATCAGGAGGAGCCTGATTGTGTTGAAATGATGGACATCCCAGAGTCAGGAGACTGTCCATTCCCTCCACAAATCCTTTGGGAAACAGACATAAAATTCTTAAGACTCCTATTCCATACCTCCTGTGGACAGACAAATGGACAAGAGGTATATACTCTTTCAGGCTCAGACATGGAGTTCCTTTCCCAGCAATGCAGCCATGTTGGGGTAGTGCAGGCTGCTGCCTGTGATAAGGCAAATATCCCCTTGGCATCACACCCCACCAGACAAGGACTCCAGGAAGATTGATGCCATGGCAAAGAAGCAGTACATGGCAGCATCTTTGGCACTCAGGCAGACTAACTATATGGCCTACACAGCTAGATACAAGAAGTCCAGGTGGGACACTGTGCTGGCTGTGGCTAAACAGGCCCTGACCAGCTTGCCAAGGAGTTGGAGCAGGTGGCTGCAGATAGGAGTGAGGGCATCCAAAGTGCAATTTCATGTAACATGGACTCCAGTGATGTTTCATCAGAGTCATGGCTACATCTGTGGCTCTTTCGGAGGATGGCTTGCCTCAGATGTACTAGCCTATCACAGGATACCCAGGCTAAGGCCATGGATTTCCTTGTCATTGGTAATTCTCTGTTTGGGGAGCAGACAGAGAACTACATGAAAAAGATGGACGAGTACAGGACCACTTACAGGGTGCTCAGGCCAAAGAAAGGCAAGCCACTCCTCAAAGGCAGCAGTCCAGGGGCAGGAGCAGGCCTTTCCAAGGCCTTTACCAAGCTCAGGGCCTCCTCTTCTTATTCTCAGAGGGGTTCTTTAGAGGGAGAAGCAGATGGGGGATGAGCAGGCACAAGCATCCACCTCAGCCTAGAGCCACTGCAAACAGACACCCTGATGGGTCTGCCGAATCAGAACCTCTCCAATACCAGTAGGGGGCAGGCTGACTACTTTGGCCAGGACCGGAAGTCTCTGACATCAGACAAGTGGGTCCTAGAGTAGTAAACCAGGACTGGTTCTCAGCTAAAAATTTCCCAAGATGAGAACCAGATCTTTCCACCTGCAAATCCATCAGAGACCCTGCCTTAGAGGCCAGAGGTTTCTTCCTCTAAGCTCAGAGCTATGAGAGTATTCCCACCCTACACAAAGGCAAAAGTATCCTCCCAGGTACTTCACAACCCCCAAAAAGACAGGAGAATGGTGGCCCATCCTGGACCTAAGATATCTGAACAAATACATTTAAAACCAAAGTTCAAAATGGTGACTCTGGAATAAACTAACCCCTCTCTAAAAGGCCAGGGGACACAGCTAGCCTCCCCTGGACCTCAAAGATCACCTATTTTCACATTCCATCCGGTGCTCCCACAGAAAGTACCTCCAGTTCAAGTTGCCCTCAGGCCACTATCAATTCAGAGCAATGCTTTGACCTAACATCAGCCCCAAGGGTTTTACAAAGTGCCTAGCAGTAGTGGTTGCTTTCCTGGGGAGAAAAAAGATCTCCATCTTCCCATACTTGGATGACTGGCTCAGTAGGTCCAGTCTACAGACCAGAGTCAAGTCACATTTGCAAATAGAACCAAGCCAAGTGCTCACTTCCCAAGGATTCCTTCTCAGCCTTAAAAGTCAGTTCTTGAGCTAGCACAGCTCCTCACCTTCATAGGGCGGAGCTGGATACAGTAGGGCAAGAGCCTTCCCCCTGGACAGGGCAAGGACCCTTATGGAACTGGCCTCTTCATTCACCCTACAGGTGTCTTCGACCAGCAAGGCATTTCCTTCAGCTTCAGAGCCAACATGGCAGCTTCCACAGCTGTGGTCCAGGGAGCAAGATTCCAGATGAGGGACATTCAGTTCCACTTAAAGGCCTTCTGGTCCCAAAGAAAGGATTCTCTTACCAAACTAGTTCCAGTGACTCGAACCCTGATTCAGGCCTTGCAGTGGTGGCAGGATCAGGACAATTTGAGACAAGGAGTTCATTTTGTCACTCAGTCTCATTCAGTGATACTCTCCACAGATGCTTCCTTGCTGGGCTGGGGAGCCAATCTAGGGGATCTTGCCACCCAAGGACTGTGGTCACCTCAGAATCTCTGCTTCACCAGTCTCTTGGAACTCAGAGCAGTGTTTCTTGCACTGCAAGCCTTTTCAAATCTGTACAGAACAGGTGGTCAGGTCAGAACTGACAACACCACCACCATGTGAATACATCAACTTAGAACAGGAGCACTAGGCTATGGCCTTGTGCACAGAAACAATGAAGTGTAGTCCCTGGCCTATTCTCTGCAAACCTCTCTGATAGCAGTTCACCTCCCAGGGAAGGACAATGTCCTAGCAGATGCTCTGAGCAGAATATAACAGGGCCATCACGAATGGACCCTAGATCCCTAGTTTTGTGAGTTGCTCGAGATGGGGCACTCCACAGATGAGATCTTTTGCAGCCCCAGACAATCACCAACTAACTTCTCTTTTGTTGCAGACCCCCAGTCATAGGCTCAGTCCCCTGGATCCTCTGATCCTGAATTGGGAAGGAAATTTCTATGCTTTCCCCTTTCCTCTCCTGTTCAAAGTGGTAGTCAAGATGAGGTCCACAACCATGCAAAGTCATTCTAGATTGCTCCAGACTGGGCCAGACAGCCTGGTACTCTGTTGCTGCCATAGCAGTCCACCTTCCTTGTCTCTTCCCAGGAATTACAACCTGTTGATATCCTCTCAGGAGGATTTGGTACCGAACTTTAGATGCTCTCAATCTCAGGCATAGCTCTTGAAGAGTTAGAGAGTTGCTGACCTGCATCTTTCCCAAGGGTTCGGATATCCTTAGGCTTCTAGAAAGTCTTCCACCAGAAGACACTACAATTCCAAATGGAAAAGGTTCACTAGTTGGTGTTCTAAGAAAATATTCTCCAGATTCTGCTGGGTTGCCTATGGTTCTGGACCATATGGTCCATCTCAATAGCCGACAAGCCTTAGGCCAGCTACACTTAAAGTGCATTTGGCAGCTGTTTCTGCTTTCCTGTCAATGACAAGCCTTCTCCTCCATCAGCCATCCTGTGTTTTGTAAGTTCTTCAAGGGATTGCTGCACACCAACCCCCGGGACCCTGCTCCTGCTTGGGACAGCAATATTGCATGCTCAGCTTAGCAACACCCAGGCCTTGTCATCTGCAGGCTTAAGTACTTGACAGGAAAACTGCATGTTTTAGTAGCAGTACCTCTACCAGGTGTAACAGTGATGCAAGCCTCTCAGTGGAACCAGGTTCATCTCTTTCCATAGAGATAAAGTGGTCTAAGAACTAAAGGAAGTTTGCCTAAAGTGGTTGGTTCCACCTCAACCAGTCTTTGTCTCCCTGTTTTCTTCATGACCATTCCTCCTCTGGAGAGCAGGCTACACAGCTTAGATGTAAAAAGGCCTAGCTACTACATAAACACCAAGGGTCCAGGTTTGAGCCCTCAGTTGTTCCTCACATATGGAGGTTGATAAGACAAACCTGAAAGATCTATTGCCAGTGGATTGTTTCTTGTATACAGTTCTGCTATAAAAACTGGGTAGAACTCCGCTCAGGCCAAGGACTTACTGTACTAGAAGTACAACCTCCTAGCTGCTGCGAGATATTCTATCTTAGAAATGTCAAGCAGCCACCTGGAAAGTCCACACATTCAAGCATTCTCTCTGGATATCAGGCTAGAGTGATGCTCGGTTTAACACAACAGTACTTCAGAGCCTGTTTCAAAGTAGGTTCTCCCCTCCTCCATCGGGACTGGCAATGAATCTACATGTCAAATACAGAGACTTCATGGTTGAGATCCTCCCAAGTAATGTTGTTTCTTCTAATGAATCTTGCTGTATTCTAACTCCCTCTCAGAACCCGGTTTTTGGGATGTGGGTGGGCAGGGCAGTGTTGGCACCTAGGGCTGTACTTTTCTCCCTCCTTTATTTTGGGTAGTGTTGTGTTTGGGATGTGTCTTGTATTTGGGTTTCCTGACAGTCTTTGCTTGAAACAAAAACCCTTATATAAATATAGTTGCCAGTTGGCTGGTTGAGTTTACAGTTTCCACACAGGACTTCTGTGGTATTAGCAACCCCTCACCCCTGCCTTTTAGCAAAATGACAGGTGGCATGCTGTTAGCGGACAGCAGTACCTGGTGAGGACTGGGTTCGGGAGGATAGGTTACTGGCTCAGGGGACCTAGGTTTGTACTCTGCAGGGCACCAAGTAAATCCAAGACAGGAGCAATAACAATGTCAGAACCAGAAATGGGATTCCACAGTGGATTTTATTCACATCCAAGCAGACAAAACAGAGCCGGACCCAGACTACATTCCTAGTAATGCAGATTAGAGACAAACAGAACACCTAACCTTCCAGCCTCAGGCTCTGAACCTGAGCACACAGCCCGGACTTGCAACAGGGTACAGCCCGACACCCTCTTGGGTTTCACCACTGGCCAGCTCCCCGCTGGCCACTTGATCCAGCAGTCAGTTTGGGAATGAACAATTATCCTGTTGTGGCTCCCAAAACCACACTGAACCTTCGACTCCGAAGGAATTTTCCTTCAATCCCACATCTGAGTGCACCCTCACGAGAGGCCAAGTACCTGGGCAAAGTAGAAATCCACAGGCAAATCCGTGAAAGTGGACTGGTCAAAAGATGGGATACCCCTCAGCTTCTAGCCATCCCAGCCATTCTCTGGACTAAACAATTCCTTTACTGAAAACACACAAATGTAGATTCTTGGGCAGGCGTATGTCACTCTCCTTACATATCATTTCATCCCAATAAATCTGAACGAACCACTTTTACTTGGCTTAACATTACTCTAGGCCTCCACTACTTAGTAGTTCAATACCCCATTGTCACACAAGTCCCAGGGTGAAAACATAGGCCTTTCAGGAGGCCGACACTCACCCTCAGGTTGCAGATGCCCAGGTGACTCACAGAGCCGTGTTCCCCAAGAACTCTGGAACAAATAGGCAGCTTCTCATTACTAACAGAACAAGGGTTGCCCAGGATGCAGAGACCTGTCCCCCCATCCCTGGAGGAGGGACACTGAGACCTGAAAAAGGGTCTCCACCACTTCAATTATCTTCTGTGTCTCTTTTGGTGACACACACCCTTAATACCTAAGTAGCCCTCTGTCAGGAGCTGAGGCTCCTAGAGCCACACTGAACTGCTAACCTGCTTTCGCAAACTCCCAACACCAACTGACCCACTGAACACTGTTCAGACCTCCCAACATTCTATTTCAACTCCCTTGCGCAGATTCCATTGTGGCTCATGCAGCAGCGATAGTTCTGTGGTGATGTCATCCCCCAGTCTCAGCTGAGACCGAAACAAGTGAACAGTGTGAAACCATTTAACTGGAGTTCACAAGCTGCCTTCCCACCTACCACTAGGTCTTACTGAGTTCTAGTAACCCCGGGTAACAAAGTTACACCATCCTGACCAGGAAAATGACTGTCCACAGTCATTGTTTACAGCCAAGCCATCCACCTATGTGTACCTGCGGGACCGGGTGATCGACCCTCCACCATGTGCAAGCACAGGCAGGCAACACTAAGGGCCTAGGGCCTTTAGCTGACATATCAGCCTCACATCCCGCACCTGACACACCAAGTGGCTCTGATAGAACTATCCAGAGCATGGCCTGATAGATCAGCACTCCGGGTCACACTGCTGGTCAGGGCCACAGCCTCTATCCCCAACCTCTAGGAAAACCTATCTGCCTTCAACTAATACCCAAAAAAAAAAACAACAGAGGCCTCCCCAACCCAGGCAACCTGCAACACACACCAAAATACCACATTTTATACTATTTTACCCTCTCCCTACCCCCACAACCACACCTGTGAAGGAAAGGGTTAATACAATAACAACAACAATAACAACACCCATACTGAAATTTCTAAACACTAAGTACTAATGAGGAACTCGATAAGCCCCACCTCCTCTTCTTGTCTTCTCTTCTGTCTTCCCAGGAACACCTGCAAGAAAAGAAAGACAACACACACTCTAATCTGCATACACAGTCTACCTAAACCCCTACCATCAAAACACTGAAGAATCCCAAAAAGATTTTTTTTTTAGAAAAGGTAGAAAAACAGTATTTACATTAGAAAACAACAACATTATTTACAATACACATTTGGGGGGATGGAGTGCCCTAAAAGTCCCAACTAGTGACCACAATGCCCCAAGGCTAGTCCAATAAAGAGTCTCTCCTGGGCCGGAGCCCGGTGAAGCACAGTTCTAACAGGCCAAAGTCCCGAAGGGGAGAGTCTTTGCGGACAGTTCACACATTTTGGAGTCTGCTAGTGTAGGGTGTGTACTGCAATGTCATAAAGATAGAAAAGTTTGGACTTACCAGCCACTTGTAGTACGAAAATTCTGAACCACCTGCACCTCTGATGAAGACTCTCCCTGGCAGCATTTCTTCCGATACAGCTGGGCGGACATCTTCCGGGAACCACAGGAGGGCACATCTGGGAACTGCTGGGCTGATGTCATCTCTGGAGATGGAACCTTAGAACAGGAACAAAAAGAAAACAGCTGGTCCGACGTCATCCGATTACCAGGCGATGAACAGGATACAGCTGGGCTGGTGTCCTCTCTGGATCTGAAGTCATCTGGTGGGCCAGTCGATGGATTCTGGAAAGGCCAGTACACTGTAGAACTGATGAATGTGGGGCACCTGAGTCCTGGATGTCCATACTGGCGGATCAATAAAGGCACTTCACAGGCTGGTGTGGCAGTATTGACTACCACTGCTCGGCTTTCCATTTAGTAGGCACGGGCACATTTGCTGGGAGGTCCTTGCACTGAGGCCAATAGTACCGGGGTCAGGAGCTTGAATTATTACCCCGTCTGCTCTCTGAATCTGAAAGTCATCTGGTGGGCCAGTCCGATGGATTCTGGAAAGCCAGTACACTGTAGAACTGATGAATGTGGGGCACCTGAGTCCTGGGTGTCCATATTGGCAGATCAATAAAGGTACTTCACAGGCTGGTGTGGCAGTATTGACTACCACTGCTCGGCTTTCCATTTAGTAGGCACGGGCACATTTGCTGGGAGGTCCTTGCACTGAGGCCAATACTACCGGGGGTCAGGAGATTGAATTATTACCCAGTCCAGGTGCACATAATTCACACAGTGGGAGATTTCACATCCCTCTCCATCCACTATTCGCACTCTGTCTGTAAACAGTGTCCTGCCTCTCTTCCACTGGGTATATTTCTCGTGAAACAGTCTGTCCTTTACATGCTTGTTGGCCCCAGGATGCACACCTTTCATTGCTTCGTCCCAGATCCAGGATTTCCTGCTGTTCTCAATCTCCTCCCAGACTTTCCGAGGAAAGGTAGGAAAGGTCATACCATAGATCTCATTTGCCTTTCAACGAACGAGTCTCTCCTCTTTACTTGCTTTGGTCAATCTGAGACCACTGGCCTGGCTTGGGGGTGGCCAGTCCTGGTTCTGCTAGCTTCGCATCCTTAATGAAATTAAAAACGGATCTCTGACTTCTTCCTCTTGCAAAGCTAGGGCAGTGGCATCACCACTTTCTTCCATGCATTCCTCCGAGGCAAGATCTTGAGGCTGTGTACCGCTCCTTTTCACAAGGCCAAGGTTCCCCTCATCTTCCTCTTCACTCAGGATCTGAGCCCAGGAGTGAGCAGTCATCCTCACTCCTGAGACTATCCACTCATCACTAGGCATGGAGGCTCACACCTCCCACCAAAGGCCTCCCGTGATCTCGCCTTCACTTAAGAGACTTGGGCTAGGCCCTTCAGGGGTCTATTGATGCTTTATCTGAACTTTCCTTTGGGATCCAGCATCCCAAACTTCAACTTCTTGTTCTGTCTCTGACTCTGCACCCTAGCTTTATGCCACACCCCCGAGGGGCTCTCTCCACAGGCTTCACTTAGTGCTGTGTGCTGCCAACTGCAGATTTCTGAACCTTGTCCATGTGGGAGCCAACCGAATTTGAGGCGCTTTTATACAAGCCATATTTTTCAGGGCATCCAGCACAGTGAGGAATCATGAAGACTTCTTCCAGCTCTCAAGCATATTTGACATACTTGAACTGGATAACCAGGAACCGCACATGAGGAGGCAGTTGTCCTCCATAGCACCACTTTCAATGTCCTCAGTCTATTCACTGCTGTTGTTACTGCAACCCGGCATGATCCGGTAATATGCTGGTCCTGAGGCCATAACTGCAGAAAACAAACAAAGTTCACTGTAACTGAAAGTCCCACTTACTGAACACACTTTTTGTTGTAAAATGGTTCTCTGTTGCTGTGTTTACTTTTACTACCCCACCCTTGTAATGGCGGGCGGCACGCCTCCCTGTGCATCAACATTCAGAAATTGGGTCAAGCCACTGCGCACCCGGTTTACACACATTACTGATAACTTTTGCTCAAATTGCACAAACTTGCTCTGTTCTTGTTCTAAACACGTTTACAGGATTTTCCACGGACTTTTTACGTGCTGGAAACATTTATTTGACTATCAGTCCCTTAAAACTTCAGGTTTTTAAGCACAGGATTGCCTGTATAACTAGTGCTGCACATTTGGCTACAACTCACAGTCTCTCTCTGGCTTCAAACTTTAAACTGAGGCTGGACTCATTATTATGCACACAGTCAATGGCTTAACAGACTTGCACTTGCTGGCAGGACATGGCACAGTCGTTACTTGCAAAGCGACTACACTGCTGCACACATATTTATATGGCATAGGGCAGAAAATCACTGTTTGAGCAGTTTCTATGTTGTTACTACTGTTATCAGTAGCAGTTTGCTGCGATGGGGAAAAATGGCCTGCAGACAGTTCTTGGAGGCCTTAGAACAGAAATGGGCGGGCAGTCCTACCGATCGTCTTCTCGACCACCGCACTTGCAATTCCAACGATTGATTAGCGGGTTGAGCCCGATTTTAAACTAGAAAGTCTATTTTTACAAGGTTTACAGTGATTTTAACACTCTGCGACGCTCCTCCACTAGCCAGTACATGCAGTCCACTTACACTCCCTCTCGAATGCTGGGGCAGTCACTGTAGAGCTGGCTGAGGGTTGGGACTGATCGCAGCCTGACCAATCACACGGCGCCATGCAAATGAGCCTCTTCTTCCTTGAGAAGGCTCTTCTCCTCACGGTGATCATCGAGCAGGCAAATTTAAACTGCAGAATGCAACTTTTTTTTTTCTCTACTGACTCCATGGCGGGAGCCCATTGCAGCCATTTAACATAGCCATTACACCTGCAAGTCTCTCTTTTCATTCAAAAGCATTTCCAACATCCAGGGCACAATTTTCCTGTTGCTACCCCTAGTCTTCCATGCTTTTCTTTACCACAGTTCATTTTAAAAGCAGGCAAAAGCGCTGTAAACAATTGATGCAGGACAAGGGCACACTCTTTGGCTTTACTGCTCCTTGGTAAACAGTTGGCAATTTTAAACAGCAGCATAAGATCCACAGCACACAGCAACACATTAGTTACTTGCTTCAGCTTTTTGGGCTACCCACTGCCAGATAGCCAAAACGCTAGTCCCCTGCCCAAGCACCTTCCTCCCTGAATAAAATCCAAAGCGGTGCCTCCATTTTTGTAACCCCTCACCCCTGCCTTTTAGCAAAATGATAGGTGGCATGCTGTTGAAGCTGACAGCAGTACCTGGTGGGGACTGGGTTCAGGGAGGATGAGGTTACTCGGCACAGGGGACCTAGGTTTGGCTACTCTGCAAAGGGGCACCCAAGTAAATCCGAACACAGGAAGCAATAACTGTAATGTCTAGAACCAGGAATGGGATTCTACAGTGTGGCTTTTATTCACATCCAAGCTGAACAAACAAAGCATAGACGGACCCCCACGGGGCTACATTCCTGGTAATGCAGATTAGAGACAAACAGAACACTTATCACTATTTCCAGCCCTCAGGCTCTGAACCCACCAGGCACACAGCCCGGACTTGCACACAGCTTGGGGTACACAGCCCAACTTGTACACTACTTGGGTTTTCACCACTGGCCCGGCTCCCCCGCTGGCCACTTGATCCATGGTCCATTTTGGGAATGAACCAATTATCCTGTTGTGGCTCCCCAAACCACACTAGAGCCTTCGACTCCTAGAGGGAATTTTCCTTCCAATCCCACATCTGGGTACTTCCCTCATCAGAGGCTAAGTGCCTGAGGCAAAGTAGAAATCCACAGAGCAAATCCGTAGAGGTGGACCTGGTCACTAAAGATGGGGGGTCTCCCACCTCCAGCTTCCACAGCCCATACCCGGCCATTTCTCTGGAAACCAAACAATTCCTTCACTGAAAACTTGCAAATGTAGATTCCTGGGTAGATGTACGTCACATCTCCTCTACATATCATTTTCATCCCAATAAACTCTGGACTTGAACCTACTTTTACTTGTTGGCTTATCCTATTACTCTAGGTCTCCCACTATCTTAGTAGTTCAATCCTCACATTGTCACACAAGTCCCAGGGTGAAAAACATAGGCCCTTTCAGGAAGAGCAGACACTCACCTCCAGGTTGCAGGGCCCCACAGGCTTACTCACATTCCTTCGTGGTTCCCAAAAGAACTCTGGAACAAATAGGCAGCTTCTCCATTACTAGCAGAACTAGGGGGTTGCCCCAGGAATTTGCAGGGAACCCTGTCCTGCCCCCATCCCTGGAGGGAGGGGGCACTGAGACCTGAAACAGCGGTCTCCACCACTTTAATTATCTTCTGTGTCTCTCTTTTGGTGAAGACACACACTCTTATTACCTAAAAGTAGCCCTCTGTCAGGGCTGAGGCTCCTAGAGCCTACACTGAGCTGCTGTGCTGCTTTCACAGCAAGCTCCCAACACCAGCTGACCCACTGAACACTGTTCAAGCCTCCCAACATTCTATTTCAACTCCCTTGCTGCAGATTCCATTGTGGCTCATGCAGCGGCGATAGTTCTATTGGTGATGTCATCCCTCAGTCTCAGCTGAGACTCAGAACAGAGTGAGACAGTGTGAAACCCATTTAACTGGAGTTTCACCAGCTGCCTTCCCTGCCTACCACTAGGTCTTACTGAGATTTTAGTAACCCCAGGTAACAAGGGGGTACACTCGTAAAGATCTGACGGTTGGAGTTTAAACAACAGCAGACAGGAGCTTCAACCGAGCTCGCGGTGAACATTCCATGCTGGCCATGGAAAGTTTAACTCTTTGTTCTCTGAAGCAGTTGAAAGGCAGGACCTAACTGCATATGTCAGAATACAGCAAGACTCCATTAGAAGAAACAACATTACTAAGGTGAGTAATTTTTCCTTCTAATTTTCCTAAAAAATTTTTTTTTTTATTTATTGCATGTTTTATTGGTGCATTAAACCGTAGAGGGTAATTTTGTGTCTGGGGTGTTTTCCTCTGTTCCTGTGGGAGCCTATGGCTCTGTATGTCATGGCGTGTATGTTGGTTGGTAATGTCTCTCCTCCTTCCTCGAAGGAGTAGCCCTGTGACCGATTGGTCGCCGCCTACACCAGTGACCAATCATGCCCCAGTGACTCCAACTTGCCATCACACCCCCAGCCTCTGCCAGGGGTCACCGCTTGCTGGGTTGAAAGACCCTCTGTCCCTCGGAGAAGGTGAGCTGTCGTCGGACGCTCCAGCCTGTCTCCTCCTAGCCAACCCCTGGCGGCCTGAGCTCGCTCCCGAACCCGGGTTGCCGGCGTGACGCGAGGTGTGGCATCCAGCACCTTAACCCTCTGCACCATCGTGCCGGCTAGTGTGAGCAATTTCAGCAAAGGACACCACTGACTACCCTCTTTAACAAATCATGGGAGGATGGGATGGTACCCGAGGACTGGAGAAGGGCAGATGTGATTCCTCTTCACAAAAGTGGGAGCTGGGCGGAAGCAGAAAACTACAGACCTGTTAGTTTAACCTCAGTGGTAGGGAAAATGATGGAATCACTTCTGAAGGAAAGAATTGTTGAGTATCTAGAGGCCAGAGGGGCTCAGGACCCAAGACAGCATGGATTCACAGCGGGAAGGTCATGCCAGACAAATCTGATAGATTTCTTTGACTGGGTGACCAAAGTAGTAGATCAGGGAGGGGCTGTGAACATGGGCTACCTAGACTTTAGCAAGACATTTGACACAGTTCCACACAAAAGGTTAATATACAAGTTAGCCAGCCTGGGAGTGGGTCCCAAGATGACAGCCTGGGTAAAGAATTGGCTGGAGAATAGGACAGAGAGAGTAATAGTAAATGGAGTCCACTCTGAAGAAAGGGGTTACTAGTGGGCACCGTAGGTTCAGTATTAGATCGGTCCTCCAATGCCTTCATAAGCGACATTGCAGAGGGACTGAAGGAAAAGTATGTCTCTTTGCAGATGACACAAAGATCTGCAACAGAGTTGATGCACAAGGTGGGTGGAAAGGATAAGAAGGACTTGGCAAGGTTAGAGGAATGGTCAAATGTATGGCAGCTTAGATTCAATGCTAAGAAGTGCAAGGTAATGCACCTGGGAAACAAAAACCCAGGGGAAGAGTACACAATGGGGGGTGAGATACTAACAACAACAAAAATGGAAAGGGACCTGGGGGTAGTCATATCAGAAGACCTAAAGGTGGGCAAGCAATGTGAGAGGGCAGCAAGGAGGGCTGGGGGGATACTGGGATGCATAGGGAGAGGCATCACCAGTAGAAAACAGGAAGTTATTATCCCTCTGTAGAGACAGTTGGTGAGACCCCATCTGCAGTACTGCGTGCAGTTCTGGAGACCCAATCTCCGCAAGGACATAGACAGGATGGAGGCTGTCCAGAGGAGGGCAACTAAAATGGTGCAGGGTCTGCACCGGAAGACATATGAAGAGAGACTTAAGGAGCTGAATATGTATAGCCTCGAGGAAAGGAGGGAGAGGGGAGACATATAGAAAATTTCAAGTATCTCAAGGGAATCAACAAAGTCCAAGAGGGTAGCATCTTTCAAAAAAAGAGGTGTGCAAGAACAAGGGGGCACAATTTGAAGATAGAAGGGGGGTGGCTCAGAGGTAATTTAAGGAAGTATTTTTTCACAGAGAGGGTTGTGGATGCATGGAACGGCCTTCCGGAGGAGGTTGTGGAGTCAAAAACAGTATTGGAATTCAAGCATGCATGGGACAGTCATAAGGCAATTCTAGGGGTTGGGGGTAGGAAGAAGTAGGCTGCTGATTAACTAGGATCTGCAGCTTATCCATTAGGTAGGGAAATGGGCAAACTGGATGGGCCAAGCGGTCCTTATCTGCCGTCAAAATCTATGTTTCTATGTTAAAGGAACCTCCATGGGCATAGTGCTATGAAAAGTGACTGAATCCTTTGAGTTAATTAAGGAGGGCTAGAAAAAGCAAGACCTACTCAACTATAAATTGTGTAGCCCGAGCCACAGGGCATACTGGAGGAGGAATGAGGCAGGGGCAGGGAGGATGGAGGGGAAATAAGGTAGGAGGTATATACAAGTAGGCAGATGGGAGCATGAGAAATGGGGGAGAAGGGGTAGGGAGGGGGAAGGGGGCTGAAGAGAGGGTGGGCAACAGAGACTTGAAGAATTGGGACATACTGACCCATCAATAAAGAGACTGTAGAAAGAAATAAAGGAGTAGGGAAGTCAGGGCAGCCAAAGCATCAAGGGATCAAACATTGACTCAGGGGGTCATGGGAAGTGGGGGTGGAAGAGTTCTTCAAATACATCAGGGTGAAGAAGAGTTGTAAGGATGAGATTTTATTAATCAAAATGGATGGCGGATGGGCAGAACAATGGGATGACAGTGCTGATGCACTCAACTTGCACTTCTGCTCGCTGTTCACGAAAGAAAAGGATAGTCAAGTACCACAAGGGAAAGGGGGAAGAGTGGAGGGTGGTCAGAGAGGTAACAGACGGTATCATGCATGAGGATAGTGTTCTAAATGGCCTTAAAGCCTTGGGGGCGGACAAGGTGCCAGGACCAGATGGTGCACATACAAGAATCCTGAAGGAACTAGCAGAGGTGTTTGCAGGCCAGCTGGCATTCCTATTCATCACCTCCTTGGAGACGGGGAATGTGCCCAGTGACTGGTTGATGGGTCACGTGGTGCCCTTAACAAGAGCGTGGCCAAGGACTAACTGGGCAATTACAGATCGGTTAGCTTGACTTCTATGGAGGGTAAGTTGACGGAGACCATTCTGAAGGCTTGGCCACCTTCATGTCTTCGGAAATAATTACCCTACGGTCATGTTCCTGTCTTGTGATCGTCAGTTCTCCCCCCGCGATGGTACTTAGCCACAGGGTTCCTGTAACCCGTGTGCATGAACTTGCACTTTTTTGTGTTAGAGCTCAGTTGCCCAACCCTTGACCACTCTTCCAGATTGTCAAGATCCTCTCTCATTTGCTCCACCCCCCAGAGTGTGCACACTGTTGCCAATTTTGAAATCATCTGCAAACAGACACACCTACCCTACCAACCTTTCAGCGATATCTCGGATAAATCTGTTGGTGTACTGGACCTAGCACTAACCCCTGTGGCATCCCAATAGTTACTTTGCATTCCCCTGAGTGCACACCATTTATCACAACTCTCTGACTTCTACCTTTCAGCCAGTGTGTCACCCATCTAACCGTTACTTCTTACCCCATGGCTATTTAGTTTTTTTTACTAACCTTCTATGGAGATGGGTTTGAAGGATTTGTTCAAGTCCTGGTAGGCCACGTGTGCTCTTCACCTCACCCCCACATATGCTACCCTGGTCACCCAGTCAAAGAACATGATCACTCAATCAAGTTAGTCTGGCAGGATCCCCCCATAAAACCATGCTTCCTTGGATCTTGCAGCCCACTGGCGTCCAGATACTCCACCCACCTCTGTTTCATCAGTGTCTCTATAACCTTGTCTACTACTGAAGTCAGACTGTCAGGTCCATAATTAGCTGCCTCTTCTCTGCTTCCACTTTAATGTAGTTGGACTACATCATCCCTCCTCCAGTCTCCTGGAACCACCCCTGTTTTCAGAGATAGGTTAATAAGGGCTGTCAGAGGTGCAGTGAGCTCTTTCTGGAGTTCCCTCAGCACTCTAGGTGTACTCCTTAATTTCCCATTGTCTTATTCATCTTTACCGTCATATTAGCTACAAAGCACACCATTCTCTAGTCTCCTTTTTCCCTAGTGTGTGTCACATACTGTTTGATTTTAGTCTGATATTTTACAGTTCACCCTTGACTATCTACCCATTTTCGTACTAGCTAAATTTGGTGGATGATCAAGAGTGCGAGATAATAAGGGGCAATGGAAAAGCTATCATTTTGTGTAAACATTTGGTGGATAATCGAGGGATCACTGTATATTCAAGACTACTCTCAGCATACATGACTTCCACCATTATTATGATACTTAACTTGCTGCATGTACAGTCTTACTTCCTGATACAGCCCACCCACAAAACCACATAGGGAAGGAGTTGTAGTGCTGTAGATAGACTTATAATGTTCAGGGTTGGTACTGGTCTTCAAATACTATTGTGTTTACTTTGCAGGCAGTTGTACATAAGAGGGGTAGTATTGTATGTAAATAGCTCCGTAACATCTACAGTTGCCTGCAATTTAAAGTGAATTATCAATCTGAGCCCCTACACCTAATATGTAGAGCTTTATTCATGTATTCATGTATTAGTTAAATGGACAGTAGTACACTCAAAAGACAAAAAAAATGGAAATGCCGTAAATTGTGAGTTGTCATTCTCGGCTAGCTACCCACTTCGTATTCACTAACGTGATAGTTAGAGCTTTTTATGTCGTTGGGTTGTTTCTCTCTTTGGTTAATGGTTACTAGACAAACGGAGATCGCCGATCAAGGCCTTGTTATTGACCAGTGTTCATGCATTACCAAGTGGCCATCATAATATTATGTCGATCGGAAAGTCGCTACCCATTGACTATAATGGAGTGCACCCCCACACTCTCCCTAGCACCTTCTCATCATGTTAGTGAGCGTGAGGGTGGGGCGTGGGCGGCATGTAGAACCAGGAAGTCCTTGGCACCCAGTTTGTTGAATTTTATGAAAGTTATCATTTTTCATCTTTTAATTATTTGCTGGCATTTTAACAATACCTGAATGCTGTGGAGGTAAGGCACCTATATATCAGGTGCAGAGGCTAAAATATTTATCTTGGTGGATCTCTTTAAACAAATATTTTATAATGGCCACTGCTACCCATGACAGCATTGCAAGCCTGCTGATAGCACTGTAGTGTCATTAAAATATGGTTTTGTAAGTGGTGTTAAAGATGACGCTTAGCCATACTGTTATCTCAGTGCAATATAGTGCTATTAAAGGACTTTGAAATCACAGCCCTATATTCTTTTTTCATAACTTTGATGATTATTTTCATGACACTCACTGCCCCAACCCAAACTCGACCACTAATTTTGCATGATAGGAGAATTGTATTTAACAATGATAATCCAATTTCAGTCAGAGTGTCAAAATTAATTAATTAAGTAGGCTGTATAGCCTAGTGGTTACAGCCCTAAGCCAAGAACATGACCTAAATGTCATAATACTTGGATATGTGAACCACAACCTCAGACTGCATAGTACATGACCCAGGGCCATGGCATATCAAAGAAAATCCATGTGATAATGAGAGGCATTTTGATCTTGGAACATGTTCTCCAGTAAGCAGGCTCTGCTGGCTGTCTGATCCTTCCAGTATGAATGATAGCCCCACCCCCAAATGCATAAGTTGCTGCAGTTGGTGGACAAACTACTGTAGGGTGCCCCCATTTAAGATTTACACTGGTCTCTCTTCCTATCAGGAACACCAATTTGGGGGCAGGGATCTTACCTACTACTTCCCACTTGGGGGTGAGACAAATCAAAAGAAAAGGGACTGTTTTCACCTTAAAGGTCATTCAGGCTGGAGCACCACAATGCTGTCATCTATACTTAACACCAAATCAGGGTGGTGAGCTTCACATTCAAGCAGACATATCAAATGAAAAGGGCCTGTTTATACCTTAAGGTTAGTCTTATCGCAATCCCTTGAAGCTATCAGGGAGATGACATTACCATCACGGTTCAGCTGCTGCCTTGTTCATCTCATTCAGTTCATTACAAAGAAAAGTAAACAGAAATAAATGGATATGTAGTAAATATATTTGGGTAGTTGTTGGGGACCCCCTGGCCGGTGAGGACACTAGGCTAGTCCCTATGTTGCCTATGCCTTAATCTGGCCCTGGCAGCAAGGGCGAATCAGATGATGTGTTCCACTGACATGGGTTTTACCTCTAAAAAAGAGGAGGTCTTGTCAAAGAACCTGACTCAATCAAGTTGGTCAAATTGATGTTTTTACCACTTTTATATAAAAATTTAACCAATGCTATTACAATACTTATATATACAATTCCACACCTTGTATAGTATGGGCTGGATATTCAGACTGCGCTGGGCAGGGGCACAAACCTGGGTGCAGCACAACTGGGTTGCACCAGGGCATGGACCAGGTGATATTCAACGGTGCTGCGCCATGGCTCAGCACCGTTGAATATGGCACTGAGGGCGCATGCACTGCACCAGTGCAAGTGGCAGAAGGGAGCAGGAGGCTGCACCAGCGCAAATGCAGTTGTGCTGGGCGCATCAACCGTGATATTCAGCACTGGGCATGCAGATGAGGCCGTTATGCATGCAAAGTGCAAATGGGGCCATTTGCATGTCATGGCCCCATTTGCATGTGGTGCGCCGATCCCCGGCGACTTGCACCTGGCACCCTGCCAGGCTGCAGCCATCAGGGACCACCGCCCTGCAGATCCTAGGCGGTCCCCACTCCTGTTCACCCGATCATGTGCATAAGTTATATGAAGGTTCCAGGTGGACTTGTGAATACCCCCCTGCCCGATTGCGGGCATAAGTTATTAGAAGGCCCCAAGTGGACCTGTGACTACCCCCCGCCCGATCGCGGGCATAAGTTATTAGAAGGTCCTAGGTGGACCTGTGAAACCCCCGCCCATTGCCTGACCACGGGCATACCTGCAATGCATGTCCCTGGTGGTCCGAGTCCGCGCCCACTGGGTTCTTCGCCATCAGCACCCCCATCATCGGGCAGGCGGCAGCACGCCCGCATGCCGCCCGGCCGCCGCCGTCAATTACAGCTGCAGTACTGGATGTGCAGACCATTCTGCTACTACAGGTCTGATATGTGAATGAATGCGGTCCATTCACATATTGGGCCTGTGTAGTACAGTATGGTCTGCACGCCCATTGGTCCACGCAGTGGGCCAGTAGTCGTAGAGACAGTACTGTACGCTGTCATTTGGTGGGCAGCTGGGTGGCATGCGGGCAGGTTGCTGCCACCCACTGATGGGGGGGGTGCTGGGTGGCAGAGACCTCATTGGGCAGGTGGGTACCACAGGATCACCAGGGTCCCTTGTGCTAGTGCCGCCCATGATCAGGCGCGGGGGAGGGCTTCCACTGGACCACCAGGGAGGGTTTCACAGGTCCTCCTGGGACCTTCTTGTATCTTGTGCCTGTGATCAGGCAGGGGGGTGTTCACAGGTCCACCTGGGAACTTCATATAACTTATGCCCAGAATCTGGCAGGGGGGTAGTCACAGGTCCGCCGGGGACCTTCATATAACTCATGCCCGCGGTCAAGCAGGGGGGTAATCACAGGTCCGTCTGGGACCTTCCTATAACATATGCCCGAGATCGGACAAGGGCTGGAAGCAGTGCTCCCAGGGCAGGGAGCTTGTGGTCCATGTTCTGGGTGGGCGGGTGGCCACTCACAGCTGGCGGCTGCCGTATTGCGCCCTGTAATATGGCAGGTCACCTGTGGGTGGCCTGGGCTTGCTCCTGGTTTTACCAGGCACATCTTTGCGCCCCCCCTGAGCGGCACAAGGCGGGTTTGTGCCAGCATATGTGCTGCACATCCTTGGCTGAATATCGGGATGTGCTGCATATGCATAGGCACGCCCCCCGCACTTGCGCCGCATACATTACTGTTGCACTCGCACATCGGGATTTGCATCGCAACTGCTCCCCTTCAATATCACGCTAGTGACAGGTTGCTGCATGATCCCTGTTGCGCCATGTGCAACCCTTGTGAATATCCAGGCCCATGTGTATTACAATATTTTGGTTTAAGAATATTTATATTGCAACATTAATCCTTCACTCTCTGTGTCTATTACAGTTTCTGGAATGTTAAGTTGTAGCATGCCTGGCAGTCCCCACTACGCCAATGTTCTCTGCTATTCATCTGTATTCAAGGAAGCAAATAGACTACCCAAGCATCCTGTCAATATTGGCAAGAGACCAATATCTTTGTTATTGGAGACCCTGCCTATTCTCTGTTACCATTGTTAATTAAGGGTTACAGTGGAGCTGGAAGCCAGACTCCATAGAAGGAGACATTTAATGTATATCACAGCATGTGCAGGATAATGGTCAAACATGCATTCGGCCGATTGAAAGTATGCTGGCGGACACTACTGAAGTGTTCAAATTATGACTACACATTTGCACCATACGTTATTGTCACCTGTTATGCTCTGTATAACTTCTGTGAATGTAAGAAGGAGGTAGTCCATACAAGATGATTAGAACATGTAAGTCATAATGAAAGAGTATTTCAACAGCCCACTGCTCCAGCCTCTCAACACTGTGAGACTGATGCTGTGGCCATCAGGGCTCATCTTATGGACTATATGGCTACCAATTTCCCTTTGAGGAAGTCTTCATTATCGGAGTAGTGTTACTGAAAAATCAGAAAGAAATTAATTTGAAAAATTAAGGTAGAAGTCATTCACAATTTACATTTTTGTGTACTGTCACTTGTAATTACTTGTGCTTAGGTAGACGATATTCATTACATGTTGTTACTTTATGAAGTAGTTGTCATATTAAGATTGAGTAGTACTTATTTGCATCTAAAGATTATCATTTCTCAGCACAGCTGTCTTGTTAATCATAATCCTTTCAACTGCTTCTGTTTTAAAAATGTTACTTCACTGCATATAGTCACACAATTAATGGAGTAACGTACATACTATACTAATTGAAAGTACGAAAAACTGTAGTCTAAGAAATATTTGGTAACATTGGCTTGCGCTTGTCAAAAAATGATTATTTCCTGTTAATTTAACACACTCACACACTTAGTACTGATAGTGTAAGTTTCATACAAGTGTGTTTTAATGTGAATATGTTGCAGTGGTAGCATTAAGGATTTAGTGTGGTGTGCTCCTCTGAAAAAGAGCATCACACTTGATTGAACTTGTGCCATGAAATATGTGCTCCTTCAGACCATGCTAGTGCTCCTACCTATGTTTATATTTCCGATCAATTTTCCGATAGTAAATCCTCAATTGTTAGATAGTACTAGAGGTTCAGTGGTACCTATTAGTAATTTACAGTCCCACGTTACATTACATTGCAACCGCCTCCCACGAAATGACTTTCCAGGGGCCTGAACTTTGCTTCCCCCCCCCAAGCACATAAGCATATCCCTACTTGGACTGCCAAACAGGGGCCTTCTCCTGGTAGTCCTATATATCATGTCTCTAATGTGGGTGGATAGACTTATGTGCTTACGTGGGTCAACAAACCCATACTCTAGATGCCGTGACCATCACCCACTCAACTTTCATGACTATCCTACTTCCCAGGGGACAGAGTCACTCCTGGTTATGCATGGGCTCACTAAAAAGGGTCTCTGCTACTGTGTACTTCACTTGGGACCTACTCCTCCTAACTCCTAAAGTCTTCTGTCTAATAACAGCACTGCTGCTCCTAGCAGGTGACATTGAGCTTAACCATGGACCCCCTGTCGCCAGCCTTACAATTGGCTCCCCCCATGATCTGCACTGGACCACCTAAAAATAGTTCACATGAATGTCTGTAGCCTACGCCCTAAAATACATGAAGTTCAAGGATGGCTGGCTCTCTACAAACCAGACATACTAGCAGTCTTTGAGACCTGGCTGAAGGCTCACACCTTGACGCATAAGATTGCAGTCTCTGGGTACAACACCTTCCGCAAAGACAGGGATGGAAAAAGAGGGAGCGGGGTACTCATATTTGCCAGGGACTCACTAGATGCGGCTCTCACCTCCTTCCCGTGCTCTGACCGCACCATGGCAAGTGGCAAGTCACTATTCATTAGGATAACCCTTGGCCTTTCAAAGCACCTAACCATAGGTTTTATTTATTTTTTATTTATTTCAGTACTCGGAAAACCATTTGAGCTCGGAGATCTTTACATAGGTTCCACGTCAGGACATTTCAGTACAACAGGTGAAAATTATACAAAGGACTGCAGAAATACAAGCTAAACAAACAGGATTATATATCAAACACAGTACAAGTCACAGGAAAACAGACAATTTACCGTGCCCAATGGTGAAACCAGTCAGTTGTCAGCAAACAAGAGGTTGTTTGGAACGTTGCTAAGTGTTAAAGAAAAAAAGAGAGTGAAGGGGGGGAGCCCAGGTGCAATGTGCAAAAGGAGGGTGTAATTGCCTTTACAACCCACCTAAGGTTGCCCTCCAATCCAAGGAGAGGTTGCCTCTACAACCCACTTAAGGTTGCCGTCCAATCCCTTGAGACCCTAACCAAAATCCTAGCTGATGAGGTCTCCTCGGAATTGCTGATCCTGGGTGACTTCAACCTCAGCTGGGCTCCAGACACGGAGCAGACTTTCAAGGTCTTGCTTTTGGAAACCAACCTTGAGCAAGTTATTACTGAAGCAACTAGGCTCAACCACAAAACAGGGAACCACATCACCCTTGACTGGGCACTGGTGTCTAAACCCTCAAATATACAGGTGGCTGGCACCATGGCCAGTGCCCTGAGTGACCACTCACTCATATTCTGTATCTGGAAGAACAGGTCGCCCAAGGTTCCTCCAAGAATTCTCACTACCCAAGACTACTCCAAATTCTCTGCAGATTCCTTCAATGAATACCCAAGTAACCTCGACTGGAGCCCCATAAGGCTCCTCCCAACCCTGGGTGAAACATTGGAATACTTCCAAAACTCCTTCATCTCTGCAGTTAACCTGTTCGCCCCTATAAAGAAACTCTGAGCCAAAGGTAGCTACTACAAATGGATCACCCCAGATTTAAAATCTCTGATGATGAGTCGCGACAAGGCCTGGAAGAAGTACAAAAATGCTGCACTGCCAGCTGACCTTGTATCCTACAAAACCCTCAGGAACCAGTGCAAGTGAGTCACTTACTGCTAAAAGGGAGTATGTTGAACACCTCCAACAAACCAGTCTAGCTGATCCTAAGTCTTTCTGGTCCCACATCAATGACCTACTCAAAGGGAATGGTAAATTTCCACCAGGCCCTATAGAGGTCAATGGAACCTATAGATCCAGAGGTCTCTCCTGAGCAAGAATTTGGGTCTCCTCCTAGGGGTCCTGAGGAATACTCCTCCCACTATGCTTTAGTTAAGAGCATGGTGGAAAACCTGAACCTTCCTCTTCGGGAAACGGAAGAGGATATGGAGGAGACAGATTTTCTGGAGATGATTGGGTTAACCTCAATAAAACGTCTGCTTCTGCCCATGCATACATCTTTAAAAAAGGCTGCAGTGCAGATTTTTAAAAATCCAACCTCTATCCCTGGTGTGGATAAGAAAGCTGACAAGAAATATCAGCTGGACAGAACTACAGATGATTTTCTGTTTACTCATTCTGATCCTGAGGGAGTAGTACAAGCTGCTGCCTGTGACAAGGCCAGGATCCCCTTGGCTACCCATCCACCAGACAAAGATTCAAGAAAAATGGATGCTATGGGAAAGAAAGGGTACATGGCTGCCTCTTTATTAGTTAGGCAAGCCAATTACATGGCATATTCAGTGCAGTACCAAAAAGCTCTATGGAACACTGTTCTAGCTTTGGCTGATAAGGTCCCATGTGAAGTGGCTGTAGACTTACAGGATACTGCAATGGCTGCACTTGATGCTACCAAGTACCAATTTCATATGGCAGTGGATGCCAATGATACTGCATCCAGGTTAATGGCCTTGTCTGTTTCACTCAGAAGGTTTGCATTGCTTAGAGCCTCCAACCTGACTTTAGACACCCAGGCCAAAGCAATGGATTTCCCCCTGGAGAACAATTCATTGTTTGGGGATAAAACAGAGGCATACATGAAGAAGGTGGAGGAATATAAATCCACCTATTGGAGAAATTCCAAGGATGGGCCCTCCACCTCTTATAGACCCCAGAGTAGGGGAGGTAGAGGTAGGGGTTTTTACCCCAAACCCTTCTCTCAGGCTCAGGCCTCAGCCTCAGCAGCAGGCCAGAGGTTATTTTAGTGGAAGGGGCAGGAGAGCCATGAGAAGAGTGGCTCCTGCACCACAGGTTCAGGCACAGCCCGCACAGAACCCCTGACGGGCTAGTACAGGTCGCATCCCCTATTGCAGGGCTACCAGTAGGTGGCAGACTGGCTCATTACCTTCATGATTGGCATTCTGTCACCACAGACAAGTGGGTGTTGGAGGTAGTGAGCCAGGGCCTGGCACTCAGTTTCAAATCATTTCCAAAGCTGAGAACAAGAACCTTTGCTCCAACAACAGCTGCAGACAGAATTCTGCTGCAGGCAGAGGTAAAGCATCTGCTAGCAATCAAAGCAATAGAGGTGGTGCCTCTAGCAAGCAGGGGCAAAGGTTTTTATTCCAGGTACTTCCTCATAAGGAAGAAAAATGGGGATTGGTGACCTATTTTAGATCTAAGACTTCTGAACAGGGACATCTTGAAGCCAAGGTTCAAAATGGTCACTTTTGCAATAATCACTCCCTCATTGCAAAAGGGAGATTGGCTAGCCTCCCTAGATCTAAGGGATGCTTATTTTCACATTCCCATTAGACCATCTCACAGAAAATTCTTGAGATTCAGATTGGCTGCAGGCCACTACCAGTTTGCAGCTCTCCCTTTTGAGCTAACTTCGGCACCAAGGATTTTTACAAAGTGACCATCAGTGGTGGTAGAGTTTCTAAGAAAACAAGGTGTAACAGTCTTTCCCTACCTGGACGACTGGTTAATAGTAGGACAGTCTATGTAGCATGCAGTGCAGTCACTGGCACGAGCAAAATCTACTCTGGAGTCCCTGTGATTTCTGATAAACGAAGTGAAATCTCAGCAGGTACCAGTTCAGGTGCTGGAGTTTATTGGAACAGACTAAACACCAGACACGGCAGAGACCTCCTGCCACAAGACAGGGTGGCAAACATTCTGCAGATTGCAAAATCCTTTGTGTCCGGTAGACCCAAATCAGCCAGATAATTTCTCAGGCTACTGGGCTACATGGCATCTACCACTGCAGTGGTAATGGGCTCCAGGTTTCAAGTGAGAGATATTCAGTTCCATCTCAGACAGTATTGGTCTCAAAGGACGGATCCTATGTCCAAACTGGTTCCAGTCACAGAAAGCTTAGTCCAGGCTTTATAATGGTGGCTGGATGAGCACAACCTCAGGGTGGGTGTACCTTTTATATGGGAACAACCCTCAGTAATCCTCACAACAGATGCCTCTCTGCTAGGTTGGGGGGCACACATGTTAGAACACACAGCAAGTGGCACATGGATCCCCTAAGAGTCTCTGTTGCACATAAATCTCTTGGAGCTCAGGGCTGTTTACCTGGCTCTAAAAACATTTGCTCCTTACCTACAAGACAAGATGGTGCAAGTCAGAACAGGCAACACCACAACCATGTATTACATCAACAAGCAAAGAGGTACCAGGTCTGATCTGCTGTGCACAGAAGCAATGAGACTGTGGTCCCTGGTATATTCCATGGGAGTATCCCTGTCAGCCATACACCTTCCATGGAAAGACAGTGTGCAGGCAGACTCTCTAAGCAGGATAAGTGTAGACCACCACGAGTGGTGCCTGAATACCCAAGTACTCAGTACAATTTTCAGGAAATGGGGCATTCCAGAGGTGGATCTCTTTGCCTCCGCAGAAAACCACCAACTTCCAATGTACTGTTGCAGGCCTCCTCTAAGGGGCACAATTCCCCTGGATGCCATGGCCCTGGATTGGACAGAGAAGTTCCTGTATGCATTCCTTCCCTTTCATTTGATCTTCAGGACCCTACTGAAATTGAGGTCCCAACCAACAAAAATGATACTGGTGGCTCCGGATTGGGTGAAACAGCACTGGTACTCTCTCCTATGGTCTCTGTCAGTGGTTTCCCCAATCCACCTGCTCAGGAGGCACAGCCTGTTAACTTCCTCTCAGGGCATGATCCTGTACTCCAATCTCAAATCACCAAGGCTCAAGGCATGGCTCTTGAGGACTTAGAATTTGCTAACCTAAACCTATTGGAGCAGGTGCTGACAGTGCTTAGGGGTTCCAGGAAGCATATTCCTCTAAGGGGAAAATATTTACTATATGGTATACAGGTAAGGGTGTGAGACCTTTCAGGGCTGATTTGGCTATTCTTCTAGATTACCTTACACATTTACATTCCTTAGGTCTGAAGCCTTCCACCCTCAAGGTCCACTTAGCTTCACTCTCTGCTTACCTGTCAGTTGGTAAGCAGAGGTCTGTGGCCTCTCATCCAGTATTTAGAAAATATTTTAAAGGCCTTAATCTTCTACTCCCTCCCCAAAGGGAACCCATTCCGGCCTGGAATCTAAATGTTTGCATTGCTAAACTCATGGATGCACCATTTGAACCTATGGCAACCGCAGATTTGAAGTATGTCACTTTGAAATCTGTTTTCCTAGTTGCCATTACTTCAGCCAGAAGGATCAGTGAATTACAATCCCTGTGCACAGATGTGGACTACATCTCATTCCACAGGGATAAGGTGGTCCTTCGGACTAATAGAAAATGTCTTCCCAAGGTGGTATCTGATTTTCACTTGAATCAGTCTAGCACTCTACCTGTCTTCTTTATAGACAACTCCAGTTCTCCAGAAAGGAGACTCCATTCCCTTGATGTCAAAAGGGCACTTAACCACTACATTGACAGAACCAAGTCCTACAGGACAAGTCAATCACAGCTCTTTCTCATGTATGGTGAATCTGGTAAGGTCAGAGCTGCAACAAAACGTACAATTGCTCGCTGGATAGTGGCATGTATACAGTTTTGTTATAGTAAGGTGGGTAAACAGGTACCTCTGGGCCTGAGAGCACACTCCACCAGGGGCACAGCTGCTTTAGTGGCAGCTTCAAGAGAAATTCCAATACTGGAAATCTGTAAAGCAGCTACATGGAAAACAGTACACACCTTCACAAAGCATTACAGCCTGGACTTGCAATCCAGAGGTGATGCTAGGTTTGGTACAGCAGTACTGCAGAGCTTGTTTCCAAAATAGGTTCTCTGCCCAACCTCCAAAGGTACTGCTTGGTAGTTTGCATTAAATTTAATCATAATGAGTGATTCCTGGGGTTAGAAGAAAAAATTACTCACCATAGTAATCTTGTTTCTTCAAAGGGATCACTCATTATGATTACAGACCCTCCCTACCTCCCCTATTAGAACCTATAGAAGTCGCTCTGCATTACTGCATTGGGGTATTTTCTTTTCTCATATATTGGTTAAGGTAGAGACTCACTTTGTTTAACCAGTTGGTGTCCAAGTGGTCTTAAAGTTTCTTAGGTTTGTTAGTTAAGGATGTTTTGACCTGAAAGGGCAAAAATGTTATTTTAATGTTGTTAATTTTTAGCTAGTGCGTCTTTTACCCAGTTAGGCTCCGTAAGAATCTCAAGCACTCAGAGTGCAGCAGTTGCTAGGGCAGCAGTTTAAAAGTGGCATGAGCCACTTGAGAATTCCATAATTTGCATAAAATTCAATTTCTCTGGGCAGTTCAACACAGGAGGCTGACTGCATTAAATTTAATCATAATGAGTGATCCCTTTGAAGAAACAAGATTACTATGGTGAGTATTTTTTTCTTTTGTTCTATTCTTATTGCCTCCCCCTTTTTCCTTATGTTCCCCCTTCCTATCTCTTTTTTTCTGACTGCTTTGCTTCTCCCCTTCCTCCTTTCCTAACCCACTCCTACCTTGATTAACTTGCACTGAGTGGCACTCGCCCCTCGCGATCTCCTTACATTCTACCTCAGCCTGCTGTTGGGGGGGGGCAGTTTCTGCCTCCCCCCCCGCCTAGTTTAAAGGTTCATCAAAGCAACATTTAAACCATCTACTGAGAACTGTGGATCCCCTCCTGGATGGATGCAGGCAGTCACCTCTGTATAGGCTCTAATCTTCCCAGGTGGGACTCTAGTCCCCAGTGTAGCAGTACCCCCTCCTCTGTGCACCATTCTTTCAACCGCAAGTTGAAGGCCATGATGTGGAGCGCCCTTTCTCTCCCCGTATTCTAGTCAGGCAGCACCTATGTAACAGCTACAGAGCATGCTACCTGTCTAAGACTCCTTCCCAGCTCCCTAAATTTCTGCACTGCACACACAATATGAACACTGCTCACATCAGTAAAAACATAAAAAAGATGCAGTAATTGGGTGTATTTTGTTTGAATGGATCTAATGAAATAAAATCGAGCACAAGTTATTCTGGGCATGTACTCAAGTCCCACAGCCATATACAATAATGCAAAATGGACCGTGCTCCTAGAACTCCACAGGAGCACGATGACACTAAATTTTGATCTGAAAAATGTGCTCCTAATTTAAACAAATGTGCTCTGAGCGTGGAGCACACCCTTAGAGCTACCCATGATATGTTGTTGAATTTATCATAAATTACCCCTCCCCTTTTATTTGTAATTGCAAACCGTTAATACTGTAATATTTACTTAATACTCCAATGAAACTTTAGCAACATGTAAAATTGTATAAAGAAATCATTTTTTTTGTGATATTGCAAATTATTGTGATAACTGTAATAAAAAAACTGATACCCAGCCAAGGGTTGCAACATGACATTTTAATCGAGTGCTCACATTGAACATTTAGCAGATGATGTTATAGAAATATATTTTTAAAATCGTTGGTCAAATACCCAAACTCACCCACCATATCCTGCCCACACCTTCCCCCCTTCTCTCACACACACACACAAAACCACCACCACTGCACTCCGTCAAGATAACATTTCAAAACCTAGAAAAACACAGAGGGTGGGATATTCAAAGGGTTGCGCCATCACGCAATAGGGTTACACCTACGCAAGTCTGAAATTAGCCATTCACAGTAACAGGAAGGCAGTTGCGCCACTGAAACATGCTGAGCAACAGCGCAATGCTAATGAATGCATGCTGAACTGGAGGGGGAGGAACCATGCATAAACTGCACAGCCCGATATTCAGCCAGGATGTGCAGAGTTGTGCAGGCGCAACCCCAACCTGCGCCTGCACAACTTTGAGCCAAAAAAAAAGGAGTAAGTCGAGGGCCACCACAGGTGAGCTGCCGCATTGCAGGGCGCAACACAGCAGCTGCCACCTGTGGCTGTCCCTCAACCTACTCCCTGTGCCCCCCAGCAGCCTGATCGCAGGCAAAATCAAAATCCCCACCCCCCCACTGGCCCGATCGGTAAAAGCATTAAATCCCCCTCCCCGACTGGCCCGATGGCAGGCAAAGCTGAATAACCTCCCACACCAGAACGCATCCCTCGGTGGGTCCACTGACCGGCCTGATCGCGGCTGCATTATGTTGAACCCCCCGAACGTATCCCTGGTGGTCCAGTGGACCGCTAAGCTCGATCGCTGTCATTCATTCCATATCTGGACTGTATGGTATGGGCTGCCGCCCATTGGCTCTTGCTCTGCCAATGGGCGTGCAGCCACACACCGGCAGTCAGTCGGCAAGCGTCGGGCGGCAGGCGGGTGGGATGCTGCTGGCTGCGGGGGCGGGTGTGGGGCTTCGTGGGTGGGTGGGGTGGGGGACACTAGATCACCAGGGATATGGTCTTGGGGAGGTTCAACATAATGCAGCCCGCGATCGGGCTTAGAGGTCCACTGGACCACCAGGGATGCATTCTTGGGGGAGTTCAACATAATGCAGCCTGTGATTGGGCTTAGCAGTCCACTGGACCACCAGGGATGCGTCTTGGGGACACTTTGCTGCCCGCGATTGGGCTGGTGGGGGGTATTTCAGCTTTTGCCTGCGATCGGGCCAGTCGGGGAGGGGAGTTTAATGCTTTGCCCGCGATCGGGCCAGTGGGGTGGGGATTTTACCTTTGCCCGCGATCGGCTGCAAGAGGCATCAGTCCTCGATGGTTTGCCTGGCAGGGCACCAGCGCAAGTCCTCTGGGATCGGTGCACCTGCATGCTAATGGCATGCAAATGGAGCTATAACAGATGCAAATGGCCCCCTGCTCCTTGCATGAATTATGGCCCCATTTGCATGTCACTTTGAAATATCAGAAATTTCGCCGTAGCAATGGTACTTCTATACCGCCAGGTTGAATGCTCCACTCTGACCACTTGCAGTGGCGCCAAGTTCCACTTTCGCCATGCACAGTGGCTGTGGTCGGGGTGATATTCAAAGAAGTGCTCACAGCTAACTTTTGAATATCGCCCCGGCCACACCCCTGCGCAACTATTTTGTGCAGTGCAAGGGCTTGCGCCACAATATAGCGCAGTTTGAATATCCGGCCCAGATTTTATTATTATTTTATGCTTGAACTGATCCTTGAAACCAGTTTGACTCAGCTGACTATAATTAACACAAAATTAGATAAAACTTTGTGACTGTAATGATGGCAAACAGCAGTAAATACTATGTATACAGTATGAATACAATCAATGCTACTTAACCATTTAATTAGACACACCGCAGTGGGTATTTTTTTTTTTTTATTAGAAATGCAGTCAGTTTATGAAGACATATTTTGCAAATTCCATTTGGCATATGATCTCTTTTTTGTTTTTTTTAACTCTTTTTGTGGCACCGTCACCTGGGGAACTCTCTCAGGCATCCACTGGTCCCCAGCTCTACCTCGAGCCTGAAACTCCTCCATTTCCTGGCACAGCCTGGCTATGCCCCCGGCTCTGAGCCCCCCAAGGTAGGGCTACCCTATCCGCCCAGGACGCTCTTTCTACAATTCAGGCCGGGCTGGGCCTGGCCCAGGAGCGGAGAAAGTCTGGCTAGTGGAGTGTGGCTGTGGGAGGTAGTGCCGTCGCCTGTCCCCGGGGATGGGGACAGGGATTTTTCTGCTTGTGGTTACACCCTCCCCTCCCCCGCGCAGAGCCCGAACGTGCAATGACACCAGGGATTTCCGTTGCGGCTCTGTGTGCCCTGAAGCTTTGCAGTGCCCCCAGTCTCCACTGGGGGGCAGCCTACTGTGCCGGCAAACCCTAGATCCCCCAGAGAGAGAGGAGTACTCCGGATGCTCGATTCTCTCTCCCCCCGCCGACCCCTGGCGGCCCAGGCTCCTTCCCAGACCCAGGTCACCGGTGTGGCATCCAGCATCTCAATCCTCAGCACCACTGGGCCGGCCCGGCATGTGATATCTGACCAGTATTAAATTACCTTCTCCCGTTACCTCGTCAGTCATTCTGTGGTGTATCAAAATTATACTGAACAGGATGCATCGTTGAATAACTTTTTTTGGGGTGCTAGCTATCGGCGGCTGATACTGGGTGTTTTGGCTATTAGTACTGCTTGTGCTTGTCACTAAACTAGATAAGTCCTTAATGGCCTGACTAAAATTTTTTGCCACTTTTCTTAACAGAGAAAGTTAACAATTTCTGTTCCCATTGCTGCCTTGATTTATGCTCCACCTCCATCCATTTATATCTCCTTTTTTCCAGCTGTATAAGAAAATGATGGTGTTCTTTGGACCATTCAGTTAGTGTTGATGTTATTCTACTGGCAATCCCACATGGTCTTTTGGGCCTTTGTTGACATTCTGCAGAGCAACCTGTGTACATTGAAAATATAGCATCTTAAGCTACTTACATAATACATATTTCCATGCAAAGGAAACTAGCAGCATCTCTGGCAGTCATGTTCACAGAGTAACGCAAAACAACAGTGGTTCCAGAAGACTGGAAGAGGGCCCATGTAACCCTTTTACACAAAAGCGGTAGTAGGGAGGAGGCAAGGAACTTTGCAATGGTATCACTAGCAGATGGTAGGAGGTGGTGATGCCATTGTATAAAACACTAGTGAGGCCTCACTGAGAGTACTGTGTTAAATTCTGCAGTCTGCACCTTCAAAATGACATAACAGGTTGGAAATGGTCCAGAGAAGGGTGACATGGACGGTACTAGGCTTGCACAACAAAACATATGAAGAGAGAGAGATTAAATGACCTCAGTATGTACTCTCTGGAGAAGGAGTGTGGATACATGATAGAATAAGTCAAACACCTCAAGGTCATAAACAGGGTGCAGGGGGAGACATCTTCCAATGTAAAAGGAATACACGATGTAACAACATGAATAATTTAATTAGTGATGGCATATTCAGAACTAAAACATGGTCACTCAGCACCTCTAACAAACTAATGCATGACCCCTCTGAATTACACAGAAAAGCAGCTTTGTTGGAAGAACTAAGCTGAAACGTGTCATGCAGCCGCATAGCGTGACTTTTTTAAATCTGTCTGATTAATACAGCTGCATTTTTTTGGGGGGGGGGGGACCCAGTGGACTCCAGTATTACTATTTGAAGTTGTGAAGTTCTGTTTTTTTTTTTTTTTTTTTTGTTTTGTTTCCAGCACTGCTCACATACCTACTGTGAGCACTTCTGTCACAGTACACATCTCATTTGTTCTGCTTAATACCAGATTGGCATTGAAATAAATATCATACACACAAACACATGCACACACGAACACACAAACGCACATATGTGCACATCCACACACACACATGCAAACACATACAAAAATACATTGTCACACATACTAACACACACACACACACACACACACACACACACACACACATAGAGCATAGCAATAAAAACTCATGGAAATGAAAAATGCGGAAATAATGAATGAACGAATATGAACATACTAACATACAAAATGGCCAGCAGAAAAAGGCCCACAGGTCTGTCAAGTCTGCCCGATTGTGCAGCTCATAATTTCATATCACTACAGCTGCCCCACCCCTACCCAAACCCCTCCCTTCCTCCTCCTCCCCAGTCCTTTCCCCTTTGTGTTTTTGTTTGTACTAACCCTGCTCTTGACTCTATCCCAACCACCCTTAAAGCTAACCACTGTCCTTTGAGCAATTAACTCCTCTGGCAGTGCGTTCCAACCCACCACCACTCTGTCTGTGAAGTAGTGCTTCCTCATCTCCCTCCTAAACCTTCCCCTTCCAACTTCAGACAGTGCCCCCTACTGACCCTTCCCCCCCCTTTAGCGGAACAATTCTCCCTCCCTGTCTTTGTTTATGCCTTTCAAGTACTTAAAGGTCTCTATCATGTCCCCTCTTACCCTTCTGTCTTCCAGCGAGTACATGTTGCGCTCCTTCAACCTTTCCTCGTATGGCAACTCCCCTAGTCCCATAATCATTTCTGTAGCCCTACACTGCACCCCAACTATAGTGCTGTACTTCTGTTTAGTATTCATGGTAGAGGGGGAGGGTAAAGGACAACAGCCAATCAACATATGCCAAGCGGGGAGGATGTGGACAGCAGTCTATTCAAAGGTGATTCACAGCGGGTAGTTCATGTCAGATGAATCTGATTGATTTCTTCAGGTTGTGGGGGGGGTTGATGTTAGCCACCAAGGAAGAAGGGACCTGTTGGATATTATTACAGATGAACTGAAACATCAGCCACTGCAGTTACCTTCACGGTCAACTCCAGCATTCATCCCCTGGCTACCAAAGCCCAAGCACGAAATCAGGTCACAGGTGTGTCTGACGGTGTCCAGCACCTCATCCCTTAGCACCTTCCGGCAGGCCATAGTTGTTAGCACTTATTAAACATAATATAGTACCTGCTTCTTCATTATTGTCATCTGTGTAGATTCTCTCAGTCTCATCCATTTGTGATTATGATGCAGGCTCATTATCCTCTTCGATTACATCAGGACCTTAAGAAACATACAAATGCAATTAAATGCACCGATAGCCATTTTTAACAAGTTACATCTGCAGAAAATGTAACATGAAATTAACAATGTTTAAGATATAAGGGATATGTGATGGCTGTACACAGCATTTATCGACCTAAGATGTCACCCGATGTATAACTATATAAATACTTCAACTCCCTGGTAGACTCATGGCCACCAAGCCTGAATGTGTTACCCCCTCACCCCCCACTTACCCTTCTGAACACACAACTGTCGCCTGGCACATCCAGCTTCATGACCGGTTACCGACTGTACTGTCATGGAGATTGTACAGAACGGTGGACATGATTATTTAAGGAATAAACCACAACAGGGTGTGTGGGTCATGCTAGGTTTACCCAGGCCTGGTGTGTTTCAGTCACGAGGTTGCAAGCCAGTGACCAAACCACACCAGGTGTGGGTAAATCCCAGCATCACCCACAGCGTGCATGAAGTGGTTTATTGCAATTATACAATGGCCTCTTCTTTTTTTGCATAAAAACATTAAAGAAAATTGCATTTTTTTATTTTATTTATTTATTTTTTTTATTTATTCTTGCGGACTTGACCTATCATCCCACAGGAATTGAGTTACATGATTAAGAATATAAAAAATGACAAGAGTCCAGGCCCAGTTGGCTATTCTGTGGAATTTTATAAAGGAACCATAGAATTAATTAAAGATCCACTTCTCCTGGCATTACAGGTGAGCCACAGTACAGCAAATTACCCCAGATCATGGAGACAAGCGGTTATTTCCGCTATTTTTAAACCACAAAAACCCACGCACCTGTGTGATTCATATAGACCCATATCAGTTCTAAAGCAAGACTATAAAATATATACAAGTATCCTAGCCCACAGACTTGATAATATGCTTCCTACCCTAATCCACCCTGATCAATCAGGCTTTATAAAGTCCCCTCAGACAACCGATAGTATCAAACGTACTTTATACATTATAAACCATGCACAAACCACTTCTTCCCTTGTTTCGATACTTAGCTTAGACGCATAAAAAGCATTTGATAGAGTTTCTTGGTCCTTCTTACATTCTGCCCTTACTAAATTCGGTTCCCCCCAGAATTTCTTGATAACATAAGAGGTCTTTATAATAGTCCTGAAGTAATAATTAAGGTCAATGGCTCCCACTCAGGGAGAGTCCCTCTTTCCCGTGGTACGAGACAGGGATGTTCTTTATCCCTTTACCTATTTGCCTTCTACATTGAGCCCATAGCCCAACATTTCCGACAAAATGAACTACAAGGGTACCAAGTCTCAAATGTAAAACATAAATCAGCATACTACGCAGACGACCTACTCCTATATATTACAAACCCAGAGCTTTTCCTTAAGGCATTAGATACCAGCCTGGCCCAAATAGAACAGGTATCAGATTATAAAATTAACCAAGACAAAGCAGAGGTATTGTTAATGCACCAAAATCTCCCGTAATCTCTGCGATGACGATACCCATTTAAATGGCACCGCCCATACGTTACATACCTAGGCATTCAGATCACACCGGACCCATCTAAGATATATGACCTGAATCACAGCACCCTCTTTACCGAAGTCCAAGCGGACCTGAAGAGATGGTTACACCTTCCTATCCCCCTAATTTTCAGGATCCAGTCCATCCAATTGAATCTACTACTCAGATTTCTCTTTGGTTCAGAATATACTCTTCCCATCCGCCCCCAGAAGGACATAAATAAATGGTACAGAGTGATATCCACATTCATATGGGCAGGAGCACACCCTCGCATAGCACTGAGAAAGTTACACCTACCTAAAGAACAGGGGGCCTCTCACTTCCAAATCTGCAGCGATTCTCAGTTGCAGCAGTGTTGATGCACCTAATTACCTGGTTTTGGCCATTGGGCAACCACCCTCAGTGGCTTGGAGTGGAGAGAGATTTACCACCCCTCCCTTTAAACCACACTATGATATACCAACCACAGGAGACAACACTGAGGGAGACCAGCTCTTTATTTACAGCGGGAATCCTTCGGAACTGGATTAGGTTTCTCCAACTCCTAGAGTATCAGAAGACTGCAAAATGGATGGGGATTCCATTTATAAATTCTGACTTTATATCGGCTACCCTAGACAGAGAATTGTGACACTGGGTGAGTTGGGCCTAGAACAGACCTACCAGTTTTATGACAAGAGAATCTTTAAAACCTTTTCTCAACTTCAAGCAGAGTTCTCTTTACCACAAAAGTATTTCTTTTGATATTTACAACTCCAACACTACTTGGAGGCAGAATTGGGGCAATATGAGGCAACATATCCAGCCTTTATTTCCACTTCTTATCCAGCTAAGACATGAATCTTTCCCGTCACATTTGGTTTCACATTTTTATAATGCTCAGACCAGTGTCCCCACTTCGGACATGGAGTTGATCCAGATTGCTTGGGAGGCAGGTCTGGTCTTGGATTTGAACCAGGAGGACTGGTCCTACATATGGCGCAGGCATCACAAGACTATAAATTCATATACGTGGAGAGAGTTCTCTTGGAAGGTGGCAATTAGATTTTTTCACACCCCACAAATAACAGCCGAGTACTCCACCACAGGTGACTCCTCATGTTGGAGGACATGTGGCTGTGAAGTAGCAACACACGCCCACATATTTTGGTCATGCCTGAAAGTGACAGAGTTTTGGGGGGAGGTGGAGAGCGTTCTTACTGAATTATACCCATTCTTAGGGTCACTGACCCTAGACATGGCTTTACTACTTCACCTACCTAAACAATATAAAAGACCTAGCCAATACTATCTCATAGCAATGCTACTGGGAGCTGCTAAAAAGATCATTACTAGGCTCTGGCATAACCCCTCCCCCCCCCAAGAGTGCAAGATTCGACAATCTATGAGATTTATAAACTTCAAAGCATGACCGCCAAATTGCACAACAATACGACAGCCCTGACAACTAAATGGGCCCCATAGCTCTTATATATATATATATATATATATATAGCAGAACGTCATCCAGAATTCATCCCGTAGATAGGTAGGGGTTACCTGCTTGGAAGGAAAGGACTAATGCCCTAAAAGATAAAAGTTGGCCAGCCCTTCCACTTATTCCTTCCTTACCTCATTGGATAACATATTTTAACATAAATAGAATAGAAGAAAATGTGGGGCAAGGAATGCCACGAGCAGCAAATAGCACAAGGACACACCCTGCCTCGGAATCATGTATTATAGTTGTAAATTTCCAATAATGACTTGAGGGGGGAAATGACTCTCAGATTTCTTTTTTGAAGGATTTATTCTATTACGTCATTACTGTACAAAACATGAGAGTAATATGCTTAAATGAATGTAAAAGCCTGCGTCATCAAAAACCTGTAAGTAAACAGTTTAGAAAGTTTAGAAAAAAATGTATTCTTGCGCTAGAAAAACTAGTTCCCTGTTGTTAGGTGGAATATTAAGAAGATGACCCTTCTCCCCTGCAACTGAGACAGTCATATGTTTAAGTGCAGTGCAACTGTTTTATGTTGATCAGTTTAATCCCCCCCCCCCATCTAGTCACACGGAAGTGGTTACCTAAAATTAATTTAAAATGCAAAAAAATAAAAAAGTAAAATGCTAATTTTTTTTTGTCATAAAAATAAAGGGTGACATTGTATAATCTCGATATGCCACTGGAGGGTGTGGGTGATGGCACTATTTACCCACTTCTGTTGTGGTACCCTCACTCAGCCAATGGCCTCATAACCGAACCACACCAGGCGTGGGTAAATCCTGTCATCACCCACACCCTCTTGTGGTATATTGCTTAAACAGTCAATGAGAGGGCACACTATACAGTGCCCGATCTTTGACAGTTCAGTCAACGTCTGACCTCGGAGGTGAGAGGTTGACTGTGCTGGGCATCAGCTGTGGTTCGAGTGGCCACATCATATCACTAGAGATTGGTTAACAAACTGTTAATATAACCTCTGGACATGCATTATTGATTGTAAACATCAGTATAGGACTCTATGGCACGTACCTTACAATGCCCCTGATCGTGGGGTATACCTAGTTAAACAAACGCCATGTCGTGCCTTAGTGCTTTTAAAACATGGTCATGGAGGCAACTTCTAAGAAACTGTATATCAGTTTTCAAGCACATGAACAATTTAGTACAATGTTGATGTACAGTATAATGTAAAATAATAATTTGACAGATGGATTTCACCTGTGAGTCATCTGTCTTCCTTTATAGTCATCAAACTGTGTGTTCTTTTACCATTTAATAGGGGAATTCAAAGCTTGGATTTATTGTATTAGTACAATAAATTGAGTGTGAAGAAAGACAGATGACAGACCGATGCAAAACATCTGTAGAGGGAATATTTTACGTTATTTAGCAACATTTTTTTTTTTTTTTTTTGTGGCTTTGACTATTTTTCGAATGTTTTTTTAGGAGTTGCCTATGGGTCCATTTTATGTAAGCAGTAAGTCATGACTGAGCGTTGGTAGTAATGAGATACCCAGCACATGTACAAGCACGGGTGTATTAGAATGTCCATTTTATAGAGTCTCCAGTTACACTTTAATTGTACTTATATTATCCTTTCAATATTTCGTATTCAATGTTAGAGATTTCTGTAGTTTCTAAAGAGGTCTACTAACGTTAGTAGAACCTCTTTAGAGATTACAGGAATCATCTGACAACAATCTGACTTGTTTGGAAGGGGGTGCCATTTGGAAAGGATGTGTAAATTTTTTTAGTGGGGGGGTGTAACTTTTGGAGGCTCTGTATAAAATGGATGAGAGTTGTCTTTTAACCTCTCAAACATAATCATCTGTGTTTTGCAGAACTACGCTTTCCCCTTTATCCGCCTGCTTAATGACAATTAGTGGATTATCTTTAGCTCTTGCAATGCTTGAAATTCTAAGCTCGACATATTAAATAACTGGGCATGATTTTTATTCTGGCATAGCTGTTGCAGATCTTGTTCACAAGCTTTCAAAAATACATTAACTACAGAATTACTAGGTGGCATGAAACGGGATTTAACTTTAAACTTTTTTTCTTCCACCAGTTCTAGATCTTCCTAGATCTTCCTGATTGCTCCCTAATGAGGCTCCCTGTTGTTCAGTCTCATTATCAACACCCTGATCTTTGCCATTAGTACCTGAAAAAAAACATTTTAAATTCAGTTTATGAGCAAAACAATGTATATCACATATGTGTCAAACCAGTTCAAGTCCTATGTTGAACAAAATTTCAGTCCTTTATTCAATGCTGTATTTTCTGACTCAGAAAGTATATGTCATGATAAATTAATAACATTATTAACCCCCTCATTCAGTGACCCCCACTCTACGGTTTTGGATAGAAAAATATTGTCTGTCTCTGTATATCCTGTGCTCTCCCTCTGGTTCTGCTCCTGCCCTAGCCCCTGTACCTGAAATTCTGCCATTGATTTCTCCCAGTCTCTGCAACCATGGCTTCTCCTCCCATGCCTTGTTCGCTTGTTGACTGATTTTGAAAAGTTATTATCGGTGACCTGTGAGGTTGCTGGGATGTCTGTGGGTGTACCAGGGGCAGATGACGTACCTGTGGGGTAGACTGTAACACTGGAATCACAGAAACTGCTGCCAAATCCCGATTTTATATGTCCGTAGTTTGTTCTATGCTATCTTCTAAAAAACCCGAAGAGGGTGTATCCGATTCATTTCCATCATTGGAACTTGTAGAATGTCTCAAGATTGATTTCAGTTGTTTTTACCATGTAAATACCCATCCATTAATGTAATCTCATTCATCTCTGATAAACTTCCTCTCTTTTTGGGCCCTCATTTAATATCTAGCTGTATAATGCCTTTTTTCATCTTCTCTGTGAACATGGCAAAGTCAGGATGTAGCAAAAACGTATTGAATTCCATTTCCTTATTCTTTAAATTGGGACTAATAATCACCTGCTGGTTAATTGAATCCTTTATGATAAGATTAATCAAACGTAATGATGAATCGTGGATTTCCTCCAGCCATGGGTCAAAAAACAAATCTTTATCTTGACCATAAGAAGGGAATTTCAATATTCTTAGACCCCTGGGTACTGGTTTTACATCTCGATACCTTTCCATAGTCACTTGTTGCCATACTAACTTTCTGAGCTTCTCTGCAGGGTAGATAATTCGATTATTGATATTTTGGATTTTATTAATTGTGATACAACATGTTATTTATATAGAAAATTGTATTTGTGGAACCTATTATATAGGCTGCACTAAAAGGAAATTTAAAGAAAGAGTGGGTGATCATGTGAAGCAATCATTGCAAGAAACAAAGACTATTCTACAGCTATGCACTTGTGCAACATGGAGAAAGTACAAGATGTTGCTAAACATGAATGGTCATTTGTAGCAATAGAAAAAATAAAAATGGTCCCTAGAGGTGGTAATATAGACATTAAGTTAGCACAAAGAGAACAATTTTGGATATTTAAAACTCAAGCTATGAAATTGCCAGGTTTGAATGATAAAATTGAAATATCGGTCTATTTATGATACTTTAAAATAAATAAATTGTGCAGTTCGTTATACGTTACGCAGACTTTGCTAAACCTTAAGGAAATTTAAGCTTATTTATAGCACTTTAGGTGCATGTTGAGCACTTTAACAATAGGTTTATGATATGTCTGTAGATATAGAAATGTTGTATTCATCTTTCTCCTTTCTTTATATAATGTATAGCAGTGTCTCTGTTTTTTACATTACGTTATATACGATAATAAATAATAAAACATTAAAAAATATATAAAAATTGAAAAATTAAAAATAAACTGATGCCAAAATTGGTATCTGTTTTAATGAATTAAAATTATTTATCTACATTAGCAAGATTTATTGTTGTAATATAGTTTTTTGATTTTTTTTGTTATTTTTGTCACACTTGAGTATTGGTGAACTCAATTCATGTAATAAGTAATAATGTACTGTCACTTTAAGAGAGCACTATTTATATGTACCACAGGGGTAGGCTATTATCCTATTAACAAAGTGAGTAAACGTGAAACGTTGAGGTGTTTGTACCTGGAGGGACCTGCCTTATCCTTGTATGCTGTTTTCATGCTGAATATATATATATATAGATAGATATGTATATATATATATATATATCTATAGATATATAGATATATATATATATATATATATATAGCTATAGATATAGATATATATGTGTGTGTGTGTGTGTGTGTGTGTGTATATATATATATATATATATATATATATATATATATATATATATATATATATGTATATATATGTATATATATGTATATATATATGTATATATATATGTATATATGTATGTATATGTGTGTGTATATATATATTTATACAATGTATGTTTTGGGATAAATGTCTGTATAAAAAATGATATCTCAGCTAGCCAGTGAAGATAACACTGATATCTCCACGTTCCTATACGTCATACAAATATCTTCACACTCCTATATGTCATACATAAGCCCATCAAAACAATCGTAGCACCTGCACGCTCCTCGCTACACACTCTGAACACTTTCACTTTCAGATCCCACTCATCTTCTGGCTAGAGTCCCACCAAAGTACATTCTCCACACAAAAATTATTTTTCAATCAAAAGTACAAACATAAAACTAATTCTTCAATAATTCTAATCCCACACTAAAATAACATCTCCATAACGATGCAGAACTCATCTCGGCTAATCTTACCTGAAAAACTAACATGTCGTAGAATTCTGCTTCTAAATGACAGAAGTAAACATTACCGCTGAATTCCCATTTCTTTTGCCAGCTTTCACAAAATTCATTTAATAACCACTAAACTATCCACCACTAACCACTACATCACCGTTCATACGCATGTACTTCGTGACTTCTACATACAATTACCACTGTCACAAGCAGCATCTATTCTGCAACTCGTTCCCCACACTGTAATCAAATTACATGCACCACTCTCTATGATTCTGTCTCACATTTCCATGCTAACATCTAAACACACTATCATTACTAAGGCTGTCATGTGGCATAACGCCTTCACAATTTTACACTTAATACTAGCACTGAATTCCTCGCTTCCAAGCCACTCTCGCACCACTGACAGGTCTGTATGGCTACCACTTCCACTAATTTTATTCACGGCACTTCACTGACACACAGATACATGATGCTGCCACATATTCTATAAATTTCAACAGTCGCTTTATTCAGTAGCACAACAAAATCATCATTGCTACAAGTGCATGCTACTAAAATATCACGATTAATCATTCTGCACCTCAGCTTCCACTTCGAGAAACATAAAACATTTATACCTCAGCTCCCTATTGACATCCTTTCCATTTCCACCACGCTGCTTTTCCACTGCACATCATCGCTTTTAAACTATCCACATTATCAACTTCATTTCCAAGGATGGCTCCTACTGCTCACTCCTCTGCAAGTTGTATTCCAATTCGACACTTTCAGCAGCTGAAATATAAATAGCAGCTCCCTACTCACCTCCTTTTTACTCGCTTATAGGACATTTCTCCTTTTCATACAGTTCTGACCACGATACTAATATGGACCATGCTTAAAGGAACGGCACTAACGCAAGCTCCACTAAATTACACCACGAATCCTACATGCCATCACAGCGCGAGCCACCGCTTCTGTGACACCATAGCAACCAAAACCGTCACGTCTGTGCCACTCACCACAATCGCACGAGGCAAACCGAACACCCTGACACCCATTCCTTCACAGTGTCTCTTCTACAAAACTGTTTCACTACAAATTATACTACCGGCAGTTTGCGACGCCAATTAATTAAAACTGAAAAACAAACCGAATATAGAACGAACATAAAATGATATAAAAAAAAAGAACCATGAACGCTTGCTTGAAATCCAGCCCAACACCATACCTTTATACAGAGTCAAACAGAAGAAACAGCTTCTTCAGAGACAACTGACGGCAGCAGAATGTTCACAGAACTTGAAGACAATGAAAGCAAGCCATCAACCTCAGCCACAACAGATAAGTCAGACCATTGCCTAACCATAGATGACTCAGTACTGCATTTTATTAAAGACCAGGAAAATAAAAACACCTCTCGAAAAACACACATGCTCTTGGTCATGAAACGGTTAAAATATTATAATTATTATTAACATACTCTTTCATGTATGTATCAACTTTATGCAATAAATAACACTTTTTTGCAAAACAAAAATATGGTCTTCTACTCTTCTTTACATTATACTGACTACAATTGCTCTTATGCTTTAATTACTAAACTATTAATAATCCCAAAACATACATAGTATAAACCGAATATGACATGGCTCGACTGAAGATAATTATCTTCACCGAGGCCAATGAAATCATGATATCATTGGCCTCTCGTGAAGATAAATATGATATCTTCAGTCGGGACATATATATCTCTATATATATATATATATATATATATATATATATATATATATATATGTAAAAGGAGCAACGCTTTGAAAATATTTGGGTTGCATTGTCCTTATTATGGAACTGGCGTGTGAGTGCACTTGGCTTTTTTGTGCTTTGTTGAATATTTGCCATAGGCACCACTGACTGTAGAGCAGCTTTTTTTCGATTTAGACATGTTTTAACAATGTTGTCCATTTATGTGCTTTTGTAATTAATAAACAAGTAATTGCGTCATACTTTTTTCTTTTCAAGTCAAATCTGACCTGGCCTGGTGGCACTGAAGGTTGAGGCATTGGACGCCCCACCTTGCACCACGCCGATGACCCGAGTTCGGTAATGAGCTTGGGGGTCGGCAGAGGAGGGAGAGGATTGAGTGTCCATGGGACTGCTCTTCTCTTCCTGGGGAGGGACCCAGGGTGACTCCGATGCAGCAGGGACCCCTGGTGGAGACTGGAGGTATTGCTTGCGAGGAGCTGTTTACGGGGAAGGAGTGCGGCAGACGTCTATGGCCTTCCATGCAAACGTCATTGCACGTCGTGCTCCTGGCGGAAAATAGCAGCAGGAAAAACCCTTACCATCTGTAAGTGATGGTGCTGGCCAGTGATGGGGCTCCCTCCGCCTCTCCAGTCGCTCCATTAGCCTATAGACTGAGCACCAGAGGAGATGGCAGTCCCACCTCAGGGGACTCAGAGCCGGGGGATCCAGTGGCCGGAGGAGGTCGAGAGAGGAGGTCCGGGTCAGGCAGAACACCGGTGGCTGGGGCTTCAGACGGGCAGCAGAGCCATCATTGAGTGCCAATACCTGAGACAGTCTGATGGTGAGTAGTAAAGTCCACAAAAAAAAATCAAATCTGGATAAGAAGAGCATAATATTTTCAGAATCATAACACATGCTCAGATTGCTTTTACTGTCTTCGTCCAGGAAAGGCACAGTGAGCTACAGCTTTTTCCCTGACTGTGTTTTGGGAGCATAGGGAGGTTAAATGACTTGCTCTGGTCACACAATATACAAGTAAAGCATATACCGGAATCAAAATCCACTCTGCTGGATGAACAAAGCTTGTTCACAGCTCTTTTTTAACCTCTAGGCTGTACTTCCAACTGATAATCAAAAACTGCACATTTCAAGGCTGGTCCCATGATGCCAGGCCAGTAGATACATACAAAGCCACATTTGCATCTTGTAGACCTGAGGTCACACCCAAAATTGTAAGCGAAAAGGCTATTAGAGAGGGAATGGAAAAGACAGAAGTTAGTGCTGTGGCAGCCCCTGAAATCTGTACTGACATGAACACGGCCAGGGTTTAGAAATCCTGATATAGGGCCCCAATACCTGTTGGCACGACAGAGCCAGCCGTGAGATGTGTAATTTTTGATTATCAGCTGGCAGTATAGCCTAGAGGTTAAAGCAGTCTTGAAGATGGATAATTTTTACTAACAATTTGAAATGTAAAGGTGATAACTCACTAGTTTCAATGGACATACAAAACAATTATTATAAATGTAAAAAGTGTTGTAATAACACCTTAAAACACACTTAACAAAACAGATGATTTCCTATTTAACCTGTTGGATTATCTACAGTCAGTGCCCAGGCCAAGAACCTCAGTGACATCATTGCCTGTCAGGAGCCTAAAACACATGGCTGTCCCCAGCACCTAATTACAGGCTTATTTACATATGAATAACTCTGGACTGCAAAGACTCACAGATAAACACAATGACTCACTCAAATTAGCGTTTTATGGGCTTTCAGACATTAAGAAATCCTGAAGATGACAGTTCCCCTTTAATCAAATTTGCCACCTTGTGAGAGAGTGCTCTGAAGGAGTACATCTGACCTGGATGATGGCTCTCTACAACCCCCCTCCACCCCTATTTTACCCCGCTCCCCATAGTCACAGTCCCTGCCAGAATGCCCCCATACATATTACCTCAGGAGCATCCCAACTGGTGATTTTTCACTATTGTGGCTTTGGATGCGATCTGTTTTTTCACCACTTCCCTTCAAACAACATGACATCTTGCTGTATTCAGACATAATGCAGTTAGCCCCGGCACTTGAAATTGCCTCGGAGAGGAAAGAGTTAACTCTATGCAGAAGCATAGAACATTGAGCTCGAGCTCGGTTTTCAAACCTCTGTCTGTGTTACTACCAGTGTAACTGTCAGATTCTTTACTCCGCCTAACAGTGAAGTTGCTCCGGAGATTTCCTCTGCTTGGTTCGGTAAAGTAAAGCGTTTGGTTTTAAAAAAACGCTGTTTGTTATTTTTGAATTTCCAGCCTTTGTCTACGGTACAGGTAGTGTGACAGGTAGTGACTGTGTTTTGGAGAAAAGTGTGGAAATTGTTTTTTCTTTGGTTTCTTTTCGATTGGTCCAGTTGGAACCGACTTTGTAGTCTCTCTCTTAATTTTTTTCTGGAATTAGAGTGGTGTTCCGGTACCGATTGGTTTCAAAAGAACTGGTGTTTTTTCTGGTTCTTTTTCAAAACCTGTGACACGGTTTGTAACCGATCGGGTAGTGTTTCACCTGGCTTGAAAGCTGCAATAGGGTAAATTGTTAGGTTGGCCATGTCTGAGAAACACAAGAAGAAAATTGGTCCCACTGGGTTTCAACACTGTACTGAGTGTGGGGAGGCCTTTGCTAAGGCTGATCCCCACCTCATCTGTGCTTATTGTCTGGAGTTTGACCACCTCAAGTCAGACTGCCAAATTTGTAAAAACTTTCCTAAATCCACTCTAGATAAAAGACTGACTAGGCTGAAGGAAAGAGGGGCCAAGAAGTCCGTAGATCCAGATGGCCAGCCTGGTTCGGTTTCGGCCAAACCTGAGGAGGTGCCTACTGACCTAGGTGATACCTCCTCGGGCAAAAGGAGAGCCAACCCCAAAGGGCCAGTTCCGTCAAAAGAGAAGCGTAAGCCTGCCGGTTCAGATCCCGTATCGCATTCTCCAACTGCGGACAAAATAGCCAAAGCGATTAGCACTGTTCAGTCGCTTAGACCGGCTCCGTCCAAACCGACACAGCCGGTTAGGCAGTCGGTTTGGTCAGATCCCTCTCCTCCAGGTTATGATCCAGATGTTTATTACGAGGAGTGGGAGGGAGACGAAGACTATTCCGGTGATGATGAAGATGATGACCAGGAGTGTCTGGATGTGTCCATTGAACCGGACATCTCCCCAGACAGGCCCTCGGGTGTCTCTCCTACCAGGCTCTCTGAGCCCCCTTCATATTTTTTGTTCTACAAAAAGGTGGCAGAAACCCTGCAGCTTCCCCTGGTTAAAGCTGCAGAGGAGGATGAAGAGCCTGATTTTGTGGAAATGATAGACATCCCAGAGTCCAAAAGGCTGTCTATCCCTCTTCATAAGTCCTTGGGGAAGCAGACACACAAAATTTTACAAACTCCTAATTCAGTCCCTCCTGTGGACAAAAGAATGGACAGGAGGTATATGTTATCAGGCTCAGCTGTGGAGTTCCTTTATAGTCATAGCAGCTTTGTTGGGGTAGTGCAGGCTGCAGCCTGTGACAGGGCTAATGTTCCTTTGGCTTCACACCCCCTGGATAAGGACTCCAGGAAAGTGGATGCCATGGCCAAAAAACAGTACTTGGCATCCTCTTTGGGACTCAGGTAGGCTACTTTTCAAACAACATGAAGTCTTGCTATATTATAGACATTAGCAGTTTGTTCCAGCTCTAGAACTACCCCGGAGTGAAATGGTTAAAACCATTCCAAAATAGAATTTTGGCACGAGAGCAGCTCTATCTGTGTCATTTCAAACTTGAACTGTTAGATTCTTTACTCCGCCTCAGTGAACAGTCGCTCCGGAGATTTCTCCTTCTGCTCGGTTCATTTCTCGGTTTAAAAAGTGTTTTCTCGGTTGGATTTAACCGAGAATAGTTTTATTTTAACTGCAAAACCGTTCGGTTCAAACTCTATCTGTGGTAACTGTAAGTAAATGAAGGTTTTGTCTGTGTGGAACTTGTAAGTTATCGGTTCGGTTTTGAACCGATCAGTGGGTTTAAAACTCATTTAAAACTAAAAGTTACTATTTTAGAGTGCGGTTCCCGGTTCTTATCGGTTCTAAAAAAAACGGATTTATTACGTTTTTTTCCAATACCCGTGACACGGTTAGGAACCGATAAGGGTGTCTTGCCTGGCACTGCCGTTAAAAGGGCAAGTTTTTGGTTAGGCTGGCATTATGTCTGAGAAACCCAAAAGAAAACCGGGCTCATTGGTTTCAACACTGTGATGTTTGTGGGGAAGTCTTGCTAAGGCTGACCCACACACCACATGTGTTTATTGTCTGGGTTTGACCACCTCCAGTCAGACTGCCAGGTATGTAAGAATTTCCTGCAGCCACCCTGGAAAAAGATTGGGCAGGCTCAGGGGAGCAGGGGCCAAAAGTCCGCTGACCGGATGGCCAGCCCGGTTCGGTGCCAACCGAACCAGAGGGAGTGCCCTCTGACCAGGCCAGACTTCCTCGGCAAAGAAAAGCTGGTTCTGAGGAACCAATTCCAGTAAAGAAAACAAGAAAATCAGCAGGTCTGGAGTCCAAAATTCCTTCTCAACTGCTGCAGAGATAGCAAAAGCCATACAAATTGTCCAGTCACTGTCTCAGGGTCCGTCCGAACCACCACTATCTGGTAAAAGGTCGGTTTGTCCGGTCCCAGTGGTTCAGGATTATGATATTGAGGAATTTTATGAACCAGAGGAGGGGGAGGAGGATTATGAACAGTATGAATGTGGCTGGGAAGGTCTGGGTGTGCCCATTGAACCGGACATCTCCCCAGACAGACCTTTAGAATCTCCCCCTATGCTGTCTGAGTCCCCATCTCATTTTATGTTTTATAAAAAAGTTGCTGAAACCCTCCAGCTTCCTTTAGAAGAGGCTGTGGATGAGCAAGAGGAGCCTGATTTTGTAGAAATGATGGATATTCCAGAGTCTAGGAGATTGTCTATTTCTTTACATAAGTCTTTTAGGAAACAAACAATTACAATTTTAAAAGCTCCTAATTCTGTGCCTCCTGTAGATAAAAAGATGGACAGAAGGTATACATTGTCAGGCCCTGATACAGAATTCCTTTCTCAGCAATGCAGTCATGTTAGTAGTTCAGGCTGCTGCCTGTGATAAAGCTAATATTCCTTGGCTTCACATCCTCCTGACAAGGATTCCAGGAAGATTGATGCCATGGCAAAAAACAGTATATGGCAGCCTCTCTGGGACTCAGGCAAGCAAATTATATGGCTTTGGTAGCTAGGTATCAGAAATCTAGATGGGATACTGTTATGCAATTGGCCAAGCAGGCCCATGGCCAGCTGGCTAGTGAACTAGAAAGGTGGCTGCTGATGGCATTGAAGCCTCTAAGGTTCAGTTTCATGCTGCGGTGGATGTTAATGATGTTTCCTCTAGGGTCATGGCCACATCTGTAGCTTGAAGGTTGGCCTGGCTCAGGTGTACTAGTTTGTCACAGGATACCCAGACTAAGGCTATGGATTTTCCTTGTGGGAAATTTCTGTTTGGAGAGCAGACAGAGAATTACATGAAGAAGATGGATGAATATAGGACTACTTACAAGAGTGCCCAGGCTAAGGAGCGGCAAGCCACTCCTCAAAGGCATGCCCCAGGGTAGGGGTAGGCCTTTCACAGGCCTTTCTACCAGACTCAGGCCTCCTCTGCCTATGCTCAGAGGGACTTCTTCAGAGGTCGAGAGACGAGGGTGGGCAGACCTGCTCCCACCCCCAGCCAAATCTTCCTCAGAAATAGGCACCCTGATGGGGTGCCCAGGGCCGATTCTCCTGTACCAGTGGGGCAGGCTGGCTTACTTCAGTCAGAATTGGCTTTAACCTCAGACAAGTGGGTTCTGAAGTAGTAGCCAGGGTCTGGTTCTCAGCTTCAAAAAGTTTCCCAAGTTGAGAAGCAGACTTTTTCTACCTGCAAGTGCTTCAGAGACCCTCGCTCTGGAAACAGAGGTCTCATCCCTGTTAGCTCTCAGAGCAGTAGAAAGGGTTCCTCCCCTGCATCAGGGCAAGGGTCTGTATTCCAGATACTTCCTTACCCCAAAAAAGACAGGAGAATGGCGGCCCATTTTAGATCTCAGATATCTGAACAAGCATCTTTTGAAACCAAAGTTCAAAATGGTAACTCTGGCAATGATTTTACCTTCCCTAAGGCCAGGGACTGGCTAGCCTCCTGGACCTCAAGGATGCCTATTTCCATGTCCTAATCAGAAGATCCCATCGAAAGTACCTCAGATTCGAACTGCCCTCAGGTCATTACCAGTTCAGAGCAATGCCCTTCAGCCTTACTCTGCTCCAAGGGTATTGACAAAGTGTCTAGCAGTGGCAGTGGCCCACTTAAGGAGGCAGAGGATTGCTGTTTTCCCTATCTAGACGACTGGCTCATTGTAGGCCAGTCCCAGAACAGGTAAAATCTCACCTGCAGGTCACCCAGCAGCTTCTCACCTCCTGGGCTTTCTGCTAAACCTACCAAAGTCGGTTCTGGAACCAGTCCAGGTACTCACCTTTATAGGGGCAGAATTGCACACAGCTTAGCCAGAGCCTTTCTTCCCCAGAAAGGGCAAGGAATTTAGTGGCTCTGGCCTCTTCCTTCACTCTGCAGGTCTCTGACCAGCAAGACACTTTCTGCAGCTCCTGGGGCACATGGCTGCATCCACAGCTGTTGTGCAGGGAGCCAGATTTCAGATGAGAGACATTCAGTTTCACTTGAGAACCTTTGGTCTCAGAGAAGAGACCCCTTTCCAAGTTGGTCCCAGTGACTCAACCTTGATCCTAGCTCTCCAGTGGTGGCAGGATCAGAGCATTTAAGAGGGGGGTCCCTTCATTTCCCTTCTCACGACTTGACTCTCACTACAGATGCTTCCTTCTGGGTTGGGAGCCCACATGGGCTACTTTCCACTCAGGGAGTTTGGTCCCCAGGAATCTCTGCTCCACATCAATTTGCTGGAACTCAGAGCTGTCTTTTTAGCTCTTCAAGCTTTTTCTGCATCTGTCCACGACAAGGTGATACAAGTCAGAACAGACAACACCACAACAATGTGGTACATCAACACCGGGGCACTCGGTCTTCGGCCTTGTGCACCGAGGCAATGAAGTTGTGGTCTCTGGCCTATTCCCGAACACTTCCTCATAGCAGTTCATCTTCCAGGGAAGGACAATGTCCAAGCGGATGCCCTCAGCAGGATTTCCAAGGCCCATCACGAATGGTCCCTGGATCCTCAAGTGCTGGGATAGTTTTGCCAGGTGGGGCACCCTCAGATAGATCTTTTGCAGCCCCAGGCAATCACAAACTTCTCTGTTCTGTTGCAGGCTTCCAGTGCTGGGCTCAGTTCCCTGGATGCCTTCTTCTGGATTGGGAGGGAAGTTCCTCTATGCTTCCCCTTCCTCTCCTATTCAAAGTACTAGTCAAAATCAGATCTCAGCCTTGCAGGGTGATTCTGATTGCCCGGATTGGGCCAGGCAGCCCTGGTACCCACTCCTTCTGTCTCTGACAGTCCATCTTCCCCTGCTCCCAGGAATCACAATCTGTTGACTTGTGCCCAGGAAGGGTTTGTATCCGGACCTCAATCCCTCAACCTCAAGGCCTGGCTCTTGAGGAGTTAGAGTTTGCTGATTTACACCTCTCAGGGTGTTCTTGAGATCCCAAAGGCTTCCAGAAAGCTTTCCACTAGGGCTACTTATAGTTCTAAATGGAAAGGTTTTCCATTTGGTGTGCTGGGAAAATATATTCCAGAATCTGCTGAATTGCCCATTTTGTTAGATTACATGGTACATCTTATTCCTTGGGTCTCAGACCAGCTACCCTGAGAGTTTATTTGCAGCTGTGTCTGCTTTTGTGTCAGCAGGAAAGTCATCCCCTTTCCTCTCATCCTGTGTTTCCAAGTTTTTAAGGGATTACTCCATACTAATTCTCCCTTCGGAACCGGCCCTGCTTGGACCTTAATGTTTGCATTGCCCAGTTAATGCAACCCCTTTGAACCTCTGTCTTCTGCAGAGCTTAAGTACCTAACTTGGAAAACTGTTTTTCTAGTGGCTATCACTTCTGCCAGATGCATAAGTGAATTGCAAAGCCTTGTCAGTGGAGACTGACTTTATTTCTTTCCACAGGGATATGGTAGTCCTTAGGACTAATAGGAAGTTTTGCCTAAGGTGGTTTCAGATTTCCATCTTAATCAGTCTATCTCCTTCCAGTATTTTTCACTGATCACCCTCTTCGGGTGAGAGAAGGTTGCACAGCCTGTATGTTAAGAGAGCTCTTAGTTATTATATAGAGCGACTAAAGGTCACAGGTTCGAATCCTCCAACTTTTCCTTACCTATGGTGAAGTTGGGAAAGGCAAACCTGCCACTAAGAGATCAATAGCCGGGTGGATTGTCTCTTGTGTCCAATTTTGTTATCAGAGTGGGCAGAGCCCCCGGGTTTGAGGGCTCATTCTACCAGGGGTACAGCTATGCTCTAGCTGCTGCCAGAGATATCCCTTATTAGAGATTTGCCAGGCTGCTACTTGGAAAACGGTACACACTTTTACTAGCATTACTCCTGGATGTCCAGGCCAGGAGAGATGCGCTACATGCAGCTGTTCTTCAGGAGCCTATCTCCTAAGTAGGTTCTGCCTCCTCCATGGAGGTACTGCTGTGTATTCTGCTAATGTCTCATAATATAGCAAGACTTCATGTTGTTTGAAGAAAAATTACTCACCTTAGTAATGTTGTTTCTTCTAATGGAGTCTTGCTATATTATAGACCTCCCAACTTGCCGCTCTCAGAACCTCTACTTTGGTGGGGTGCGGGCAATTTAGTGTGGGCACTACTTATGTCCTGTTAGCATTTTTTGTCCCTTTGGGACTTTGGGGTGTATGTGTACTAGTGTGTGTTTTATTATACTTATGTTCCATTTTCATATTATTAGAATGGTGTTAGTATTTCTGGTCCCCTGACTTGAGTCTTGGTGTTGGGACCATCAATGGTTGTTATTATTTAGGTAGCCATTTGGCTAGTGTAGGTTACAGCTTCCACACAGACCTTAGTGAGTTTGGCTCGTAAAGATCTGACAGTTCAAGTTTGAAATGACACAGATAGAGCTGCTCTCGTGCCAAAATTCTATTTTGGAATGGTTTTAACCATTTCACTCCGGGGCAGTTCTAGAGCTGGAACAAACTGCTAATGTCTATAATATAGCAAGACTCCATTAGAAGAAACAACATTACTAAGGTGAATAATTTTTTCATATTGCCTACACAGCCAGGTACCAGAAATCCAGATGGGATACGGTTCTGGAACTGGCTACACAGGCTTATCCTCAGCTAGCCAAGGAACTGGAGGAGGTGGCTGCTGATGGAATTGAGGCATCCAAAATGCAGTTTCATGCTGCTGTGGACTCCAGTGATGTGGCACCTAGAGTCATGGCTGCATCTGTGTCTCTCAGAAGACATGCTTTGCTCAGATGTACCAGCCTTTCACAGGATACCTAGACTAAGGCTATGGATTTTCCTGTAGTGGGTAACTCTCTGTTTGGGGAGCAAACAGAGGCTTACGTGAAGAAAATGAATGACTACAGGACCACGTACAGGAGTGTACAGGCCAAGGAAAGGCAAGCCACTCTGCAAAAGCAGCAGTTTAGGGGCAGGGGCAGGCCTTTTCACTGGTCTTTTTTTTTTTTTTTTTTTATTTACTCTGCTTTTTCTGGGTGGATCCGCAGTACTCCGCCTAGCTCCGCCCCCGTGCCTCCACCTTCGATTATTGCCAGCGCCTCCAGTCACCTCGGCACCCCCCAGAGGGCGGGGTTGCGGCAACTTCCCCAAGGTTGCCGCAATCATTTTATCTAGTTGAGGATCTGGCATCAGAGGTTAGTGGAGACCCCAGGGGGAGGGCATCATGGAGATGGATCGAGCCCTGGTGTTTTTCCTTCTCTTTTGTGGACAAGGGCCGGGAACGTGCAATGACTGCCAGCGTCCGTCCTGCCCCCGAAGATCTAGGCGTCAGTGTTACTGGTGGCTTCCCAGCCTCCGCTGGCTGTCACTAGACACCGAAAATTTGCCCACTTCCTCCCCCCCCCGGAGAAGGAGAGCCGTCTAGAGATGCTCCAACCTTTCCCCGCTGGCCCTTCTCCCCGGGCTGGCCCTCTGGCGACCTGAGTCCGTCTCCCACTTAGGTCGCTAAGGCCGCAAACGGAACTAAACTGCTGCAGCCGTGGCTGGCTTCACAGGCCTTTTACCAAGCCCAGGCCTCCTCTCCTTTCCACAGAGGGGGTTCTTCAGAGGATGGGCAGGAGGGGATGAGCAGGGCGGCTCCTCCTTCTCTCAGTCTAAGGCTCCTGCTAAGCAGACACCCTGATGTGTCAGCCTGGGTCGACTCCCCATTTCCAGTAGGAGGCAGGCTGGCTTACTACTTCCAGGCCTGGAAGTCTGTAACTTCAGACAAGTGGGTCCTGGAAGTACAGTAGTAAGCCAGGGACTGGCCCTTAGCTTCAAGAAGTTTCCAAAAAAGAGGGCCAAGTCTTTTCCACCTGCATCAGCCTCAGAAACCATTGCCCTAGAGGCAGAGGTTTCCTCTCTTCTGGCTCTCAGAGCTATAGAGAGGGTTCTGGCTCAACACAAGGGGAAAGGACTGTACTCCAGGTACTTCCTTACCCTAAAGAAAACTGGGGAGTGGCGACTCATCCTAGACCTAAGGTATTTGAACAAACACATTTTAAAGCCAAAATTCAAAATGGTAACTCTGGGAATAATCCTTCCCTCTCTAAGGCCAGGAGATTGGCTAGCATCTCTGGACCTCAAGGATGCCTACTTCCATATTCCTATCAGGTGCTCCTACAGAAAATACCTCCGGTCGAGATGCCTTCAGGCCATTACCAATTCAGAGCCATGCCATTCGGCCTAACATCAGCTCCAAGGGTATTCACAGTGTGCTTTGCAGTAGTGGTGGCTTACCTCAGAAGACAGGGTATCACCATCTTCCCGTATCTGGACGACTGGCTTTTAGTGGGTCAGTCGCCTTTACAGGTCAAGCCAGCTCTTCAAACTACCCAGGACCTACTCAGCTCCTTGGGGTTTCCTGTCCAAAGGTTCAGTATTTGATGCTATCAGAAAGGCATCCTGCCCAATTCTGCAGACATTTCCACAACCTTAGACTATCTAGTTCATCTCAATGGTTTAGGCCTTAGGCCTGCCACTCTGAAGGTTCATCTAGCAGCTGTCTCTGCATTCCTTTCAGCAGGGAAGGGCTCTTCCCTGGCATCTTATCCTGTTTTCATAAAGTTTTTCAAGGGTCTGGTTCACATTAAACCTCCCTTTAGGGAACCCACTCCGGCTTGGGATCTTAATGTCTGCATAGCTCAGCTAATGCAGCCACCCTTTGAACCTCTGGCTTCGGCCAAATTGAAGTACTTGACCTGGAAGACTGTGTTCCTGGTAGCTATTACTTCTGCCAGGCAGATTAGTGAATTAGAGGCTCTGTCAGTGGAACCTGACTTCATCTCCTTCCATAGGGACAAAGAGGTCCTAAGAACCAATAGGAGGTTCTTGCCCAAAGTGGTATCAGATTTTCACCTGAACCAGTCTGTATCTCTCCCTGTGTTTTTCACTGACCATTCTTCTTCAGGTGAAAGAAGGTTACACAGTCTGGATGTTAAGAGGGCCCTTAGCTACTACATTGAGCATACTAAGGCACATAGAAATGACTGTCTTCAATTGTTTCTCACTTATGGTGAAGTAGGGAAAGGTAAGCCTGCCACTGAGAGAACTATTGCCAGGTGGATTGTTTCTTGTATACTATGTTGTTATGACAAGTTGGGTAGGATGCCCCCTTCAGGCCTTAGGGCTCACTCGACTAGGGGTACAGCAGCTTCTCTAGCTGCGGCCAGAGATATACCTTTGTTAGAGATCTGTAAAGCAGCCACCTGGAAAACAGTATATACATTAATCAAGCATTACTCCCTGGACATCCAGGCTAGGAGTGATGCTAGGTTTGGTACAGCAGTACTGCAGAGCCTCTTCCCAAAGTAGGTTCTGCATTCCCTCCTCCATAGGGAACTGCTTGGTAGTCTGCATTATGTCTGAATACAGCAAGACTTCATGTTGTTTGAAGAAAAAATTACTCACCATAGTAATGTTGTTTCTTCTAATGGAGTCTTGCTGTATTCAGACCTCTCCCCCCCCTCTCAGAACCTGGTTTTGGGAAGTGATCTGGCAGGTACAGTGTTGCACCTCAGGGGTGTACCTTGTACCCTCCCTCTTGGGTGGGGTAGATGTTATTATTTGTCTGGTGTTTTACGTAAATATTGTCACTACCTTTCCTTCTTTGGTTCTCAACTTGAGTCTTTTGGGGCCCAAAAAGAAATATTTTGCCCTTTGGCTATATTTTAAACAATTTCCATACTATAGTATATTAGTTAGTTTGCTCATAAGAATTTGATGTTTACACTGGGAAGTACCACAGACAGTGGTTTGAAAACCGAGCTCGAGCTCAAAGTTCTGTGCTTCTGCATAGAGTTAACTCTTTCCTCTCCGGGGCAGTTCAAGTGCTGGGGCTAACTGCATTATGTCTGAATACAGCAAGACTGCATTAGAAGAAACAACATTACTATAGTGAGTATTTTTTTCTTTAAGTACCTCAATGGAATCAACAAATTCCAAGAGGGTAGCATTTTTCAGAAAAAGAGATGTGTAAGAACAAGGGGACACAATTTGAAGATAGAGATGAAACAGCTCAGGGGCAATGTGAGGAAGTATTTTTTTTCACAGAGAGGGTGGTGGATGCATGGTACCGGCTTTCTGAGGAGGTTGTGGGGTCTAAAACTGTAGGAGAATTCAAGGATGCATGGGACAGACATAAGGCTATTCTTACGGGGGTAGGAAGAAATAGGCTGTTGGTTAACTAGGATCTGCAGCTTATCCAGTAGGTAGGGAAATGGGCAGACTAGGTGAGCCAAACGGTCCTTAAAGTCTGTTTCTAGTCTTTCTTTCTAGTTCTGTGGTGCTAGTGGGCTATCCAGTCTGCCAGAACCTGTCTAATTTTGGGACTATGCTCCTGTAGTGGCCCTTTTAAAGACTATTTCATTGCAAATGTACCTTAATAGTTTAACCATTAGACAGCGAACCAGTTGAAGAAGTACTCAAGGGTGTACAAAATGAGTATTAGGATGCTCATCAAAGTACATTAGTTCCATTTTTCTTATGTTTGTCAGGCTCATTATATTTGAGCTATCTTGCTAAGGCACAGGCAATACCTCACACCATTAGCCCTTCGGGTCTCGGTCTCCTCTCCAGTTCTGTCAGTCATCAACTATGGACTTGTGGTGTATGGGGCTGCCTCCAATACTGCACTTGCACGCATTGCAACGGCCCTTAACAAGGCATGTAGGCTAATACTTGGGGCAGACAACCTTACGCACACATGCTCCCTCTTTGAGCAGATCAATTGGCTTAACCTACCCAACAGAATAAAATACCAAACCTGCCTGTTGGGCAAGAAATCACTACCAGGCAAAGCTTGCTGCCTGCCTGTAGATCTCGGTACCAGACCAGAGGCCACTCCCGAGGCTCCCTAGTGGTCCCCTTCAGAAAAACGACACTTGGACAGCGGTTGTTTATGTACTGCTCTCCCCTGTGACTTAACAAGATTCCGGCTCACCTACTGGCAAACTCGAGCCTACCTGCCTTTAAGGCTGAGCTTAAACAGTACCTCTCTTGAAGCATGGCCTGTTGCTTTAGGCAGTAATTGCATTCCCAGCCCAGCAAGTCGTAAGACACAATCGCCTTGCTAACCAACATGGATCAAGTCACCTCCCACACCCTTTTTAACAAAGTCCCCACGGGGCTGCTGCCCACATCCCGGATCCCCCACCCCCAACTCTCTATATCAGTTCCATTACGTAGATGGGTCTAGCTCCCTGGCTACTGAAGATTATACCTTTGTGTCTAACCTTTGGCTGTTGTAAATTATACCTGTGTACCTGACAGTGTTTGGCCATGTCATGTTTCTTTCACTTACCAGATAGCTTATGTCTCTGTTAGTGATGTTTCACCCTTGTAATTTGCTTACACTGGGGCTCCACCCACCTTTGTTTTCTTGTTCTCAGTTGTTCACTCTTTGTTGTACCTGACGTGGAACCTTTGTAAAACAGCTTTTGCTCAAAGACAATGTCTGAATCTTGAAATAAATAAATAAGTAAAGAGAAAACCTGCTGTTTCTAAAAGTCACAATGATTTGGCATGCTGCAGTTTAACAGAGCTATAGAGTAATTAAAAATGATGCAAGTATTTTGTAATTTCATTTTCAGGACACTGTCCCAGACTTTCCAGAGAGAACCTTTATACCTTGCTGAGCTTGTGGATGGAGGTTTTTCCGGCTGATGCACAGCCCCACAGTCCGAGGATATTGCAGGTAACATAATGTAAACAGCTGACACCTCACTTGCTAGAACTTCATTTTTGTGCATACAACAAGAATTCAAGATTTGAGGTAGTTTGCTAAGCAGTGCAGAGCCTTACTTACCTGTGTGTATCAAAACAAATGGTAAGTGAGAGGAGGTGAGATGAAGATGCCAGAGGAAGAACGAGACTTTAGCGTAAGGACTGAATAATCCAGTCAGAGTTCAGAGCTCAACTTTTTAATGCCTCAGAAAACATCCTGCAAGTTGTAGATATACTAACCCAGGATAGTCCAGCTGAGATGCAACACCTGCTTTCTAGTGGGGTCCTGCTTGTCCCATTTCTGCAGCTAGCTGGATTGGGTGGGACTGGCTTGTCCAAGTTCACACACTAAAATTTGGCAGTAGCAGGTTTGGAACCTGTGATCTTAAGGTTCCCAATCCGGTGCTCTAAGCACTAGTGCAAACTTCCTCATGCCAAAAAAAAAAGGTGTGGGCTTTATCCACACGCAGGTTGTTTCCTGCACACAGGCAGCTGTATTAGAATTGTCAGATCAGGACAGTTGTGGTGTAGGTGGTGGATGTGACTTGACAAAGTCGTTTTTAAAAAAAAAAAACAACTGATGCCCCTAGTCCTGAGTGACATATTGGGTTGGCAGGAGGGGGAGGATGGTGTGTTTCACAGGATGCCCGTCTCCAGGGTTGTGTGAGAGCAGTCCTGTTGTGTGTGACTGCCTCTGGTGTTCTTGGAGTTTGGTGCAAGGCTGGGTGGCAGGGATCGATCACGCTTGGAAATTCCAGCTGAGCCCAGGATGACAAAAGAACACTGAAAATGGGGATTAACTCAAGTGGATAATCCACCCCCCCCAGCCATTTATGCCTCAATGACTTCTGTAGACCTGCCTGTCTAGATGCTTTCTGCAGTAACCCTGGACAGGCTTAGCTGTCTGACCTCGTCAAGGAGGGGTGAGTCACCTGGTGCTTAAATGAGGCCAGTAGCAGTTCCAGAGGGGTGCAAGCTGCCCTCCAGAGGCTGTGAGTCCAGCCAGTGGAGGGCCAAAAGACTGCTTGTTCTCTCTAGTTAAGTAGCTTAAATAAAATTAGGTGAAAGAAGTCATAGATGTAACCCCTAGATGGCGCTATCCCAGGGGCTACTACCCTTGCCTGATTTGCCACTAACAGGTTGAGGGGCCTGGATCTAATGGCGGGTGCCTCCACCCAGAGGTCAGGGTTTGCAATAGTTAAACTAACTTGGTCACAGCCCTCTGGGACACTGCAACCCCCCCTTTCTTCCCACTAGTGGCCCACACAATATATCAGAATTACCTTCACAGTATACACTTACCCCAGGACTGGTTCCGGCACTGGGACCTCCTGTGAAATGAGATACAGTGCAACAATCACAGTACAGTACTTTAACATAGACAAATACCTCAGGCAGTATAACTTGCTGGAAACAAGCAGCTCTGATTTATTTAGGGGGATATAACAAGGACAGGGGAAATCAGGTTAATTAGCTTATCACTCTAATAATCTACCTATGGCTCTGTGCACAGGCCTATCCTATCAGTTACTGTCCTGGGTACCCAAGCCCTGAGTGGCTAGTCCAAACCCGTGGCAGCTGGTGGGGCCCTTTCACACAGAGAAAAGGAAAATTAAACAGTCAGCAGTACAGTAATTCCATTTGGATTTAATGTGGCAATTCAACAGGAGCGACCCTGAATTAGTACTCACGACCTCCAAATAAGATAGGGTCCTTCAATGTCAGCAGGGCTCACTTGAAGGTACACAAACCTCTTACACATTTATATAAAAGCACTATACCAGGCAGGCTGCATCTGTATCCCGATCATAATTACTGCACAATACCCGGAGAACACACAGCAGATTCAGTTCCTCTGACAGACCGAGTGCAATTTCAGCAATTCCTCCAGTCTTCTACAGGGTGAGCCTGGTTTCTACTCTTCAGATATCCTTTGATTCTCTTCACAGGACGATTCAGTCCTAACAAGCTGTTACACAAGCTGCAGACCGGAACTCTGGGCCTTACACACGTTTTTGACTAAAACTGCACACTGAAAAGCACAGGGCTCCTTCCTTCTTCACTGCCAAAGCTCAACTGAAACTCCAACCGACAAAACCGGGCACTTCCTTTGAGTTCCTCCCAGTTCTTGACTGGATTGGCTGTCACTCACAATAGACTGCTGCTGTTGGTCAAAAAGGTGCTGAAGTCTAAACTACATCTCCCAGAGTCACTGCTCATACAATCCTCTTGTGGCTGGCTCAGATTATGAGTCCAAGTTCTGATTTGTCCAAGGCACCATTTTAGAGCTAGCTTACCCACACTGATTGGTCCAGTTCAGCAGTTCAAAACCAGAATGGGGAACTAGGCAGACACTGTTCTGACTGCAAAAAAAGCAGGTTAGACAAACTGTAATTTCATTATTACTGTAAATGATTTCTGGCAAACAGTTACATCTTTCAGATAGGTTCCCTTTGCACTCTAGTGACTGCAAAATGGAGTGAATTGGCAGCAGCTTGAGTGGTACTCAATCAAAGAAACACACAGTCCCCCATACAAACTAATTATGTCTGCAAGCAGACAGCTCTTAAAGAGACAGTACCAGAGGTTCTAAAAACACTCACTGATAAATGGCTTAAACGCCAAACACCATTCAGGCTTGGAGCATTCAAGCAAGCTCCTGGAAGTCTTTTGGGAACCCCCATTTGCAGGGGGGTTACATATATTTTTCAAATTCTCATGTTGTGCTAATGGAATTACTTCCACAACAAATGCTGCTTCTCATTAGACTAACATTGGGCCATTTAAAATCAGACTTCAGTGGTGAGGGAACTGATGTAGTGGGTAGTGTCCCAAATAGCTGAGTGATGGTTAAGCATTAAAAACAAAGAAAGAGTTTGTCGCGTACAGATGGTCTGAGACAACCTGTGCTGATGAGCTAGTGATACACATGTTTGTATATTCCATAGAAGCCTAACATTTCAAGGATCTAGTAACCCATGGTCAGTATTGACCATCAATCCTCTGAATCAGTTTACTTTCCATTACATACAGGGACCCCAGTCTGGGCAGAAGGCTGAGGGCCATACTGTTTAAAACACTTCAAGAAGTCCCGTATGGTTTGTTTCATGTGGAAAGACAATTCTTGCAGCCAGCATATCTATAGTAAGTGACAAGTTGCAATATATCCAGGTATATCATGATCTATCATTAAAATAAACTGGATTTCCTGCAGAGTATCTGGATGTACCACAGATTGTCACTGACTTCAACTGTAGTCACAGGGCACTCCATGGCAGAGGTACTGAATGATGGATTATCTGGGCAGCTTGGGAGCAGGCAACTGCTTAGTGATCCCATCTTACTATGTGCTTCACTGCTTGGAACAAGTGGAGCTTAGCTTAATAAGAGTTATGTTTTGCAGAATAATGTCCAGTCCAGACCAGTACAGTACAGTAAAGTGAATTTGGTATAAAACACACAAAAAAAGAAGTACATTTGACAGCCTGCTAGTGTGGCCCCGTCTGCCTGCAAGTGGTTATTCAGGTGGATGTTAAAGATTCTGTGGCACTTCATCGAAAGAGGTACAAGAATTTCCTCAGTGTTCTGGCCAAATTTCTCCCATTTAGTAATCCACCATCAGCGTAACCTGGTTTCATATCAACAAGTTTTCATCTTTGCACAGATAGTAGGAGAGCTGTTATGTACAGTGATGTCATGACACAGAATGGCTTGTATGTTCCACCCCAGAGGTGGCTGCACTACAATTACTGGGCCCTATGCACTATGCCAATGCGCCACGTAAACCGGGTGCATTGGCATAGCTAAGATGGAATGCCAAGGAGCGGTGGTCGGGCAGCATTCATGACTGGCATGAACAGTAATGCACCGGGGTGGGCGAGGGGATGTGCCAGCTGTACGTGCCATTCATCATGGCGAGTAAGGCTGTACACCGGGGTGTGTAGGGGGCAGGCAGGTACGCCATGGACAGCCCTGCCATAAGTGCCCCTACTTGCCCAGCCCCCGTGCACACCGGACTGGAGAAGGGGCCCCCGAGCAGGATAGAAGTTTTCCCCCCACACACAGCTGTGGCCGGCCCAACCCCAACCTCCCTGGCAGACAGCCCCTCTATACGGGCGATCCCCACCTCTGCACCCCCTCCCCATGATTTCACTCCCATGTCCATGCAGCCCAGTGCCTGGTAGTGCCAGCAAAGCCAGAAAAACAGATAGAAGTGTAACTTATAAATTGCTATTGCACTGACCCCAACCCGTTTGTGAACACAAACTTTAAATGCAAACAGCTTACCTTCACTGTAAAAAAATGCTTTATTGTGAACAAAGAAGTGCACAAATGTATCGCAGTTCAAATAAAGTGCTTAGTGCCAAAATAAACAAATACATTGGTGGATGGACACTCGTACAAGCTACAAAATAAACACACACCGGCACTCACTGAGTGCTTCCGCAGCCATTGTTTGCCAACAGCAAACACGCATGCACAGAACGTGTTGTATGCTAATCAGCTGATATTTCTCCAAAAAGGCTTCCTCAGAGCTGATTGGCTGGGTAGCTACATTCCCTCTTAAGCTACATGTCACTACATATTAATGACATAGGCTTTACCCACAAGCGGCCACATTCATACAATATGAACTCAGAGTCAATTATAAATAACATTGTAATAGCAGTTCTTCATTCATTCCCCTCGGTGTCAATGTTTCAAGTTTAAAAATCCAAAATGCTTCACGTTTTGATAGCTTATTCATAAAATCTCCTCCTCTTGCTCCCAGTTCTACCTTCTCAATCCCTGTCAAGCGGAGAGTTGCTGGTGATCCATGATTGGGTGCTGCAAAATGTCTAGCCACTGCACTGGTGTCCACATTATTTCGAATTGCTGACTTATGTTTGCATATTCTTTCTCTCAGCGTATGTTTTATCTATCCCACATACCCTAAACCACATGGGCATGTCAATAAGTAGATTATACTGGTGGTTGAACAGTTTATGAATGAATTTATAACAAACTTTTTCCCAGATCTCGGGTGTTTAAAGTCCAGTGAGTCCATCGTATTGTGACACTGTGCACAGTGGCTACAGCGAAAATTCCCCTTTGGGGGTGGGGATAGCCATATTCTGTGTTGTGCCTTCACTGGTTCATGTAAACTGTGTACTAATTTGTCCTTTAAATTAGCACCTCTTCGAAAAGTTATTCTCAATTCTTTGCTCTCGAAGGTTTCACAACCCTGTAGCACCTGCCAGTTTTTCTTAATTATAGGTGATGTGGCATTACTCTTATTCCCATAAGTTATTACAAACTTGATAGGTTGTGTTTCTGATGTCTTAATTCTTGCTGTTAGTAGCTGTTTCCTATCACATACTTTTGCCTTTTCAATGCCTATTTATCACTTTTTCCGGTGGTTATTCCCTCCTCACGAATCTCTGTGCCATTTCATTTGCATGTTTCTGAGCAAGCCAGTGGGCAGCTCTCCTCTGCCGGGGGGTATTGGGGTGGGATGTTGCCCCCCCCATAGTTCCGCTCCCACCAGGTGGAGGTCTGGTGGGTAGCATAGGTGGGAGGGGGGGTGGCATCGTTACAGGTGGGTGGAAGGGGCTGAGCTGGTACCACAATGTGTGTGCTTGCCTCCCCACGCATGCACAGCTGTGTGCTGGGGCCTTGGGCCAGGAACGGGAGAAAACCTACAAAATAACACAAAAATCTATATAGAAAAAACAGTTCTTCATGAACCTAATGGCAGAATCAGCTACATTGAGTTTGTTTCTCTGGAGTTAGAGTTTACCAAATAACCATGGAATATTTATCCAACCAAGTCTTGATTTAGCATTGGCAAAATGAAGAGCCCATGAATATAAAATGTGCACTTTTTAATCTTTTTAAATCTCATTCTGAATAGTAGATCTGATACCTCAATTTGCAAGTTACATTCATTTATTATTTTTTGCAGAATTATATGATCTTGAGAAGGCAAAAAAGGCCCATTCCCATAAGGCAACCATGATGTTACTCAAATTATACAATTGGGTATCAGGGCAACCAAAGCATCCTTGATTTTTAGTGGTAATAAGATATTTCCAGGCTATCCTGGGTATGCCTCCTCTCCACAGGAATTTCTTAAAGATTGGTTTGATCTCTGAGAACCATTTAGCATCAGGTGATCCAATAATAGTTTGTAGAACATAGATCAAATGAGATAATACCATCATTTTAATGACTTCTGTTCTTCCCCAAAGAGAGATTGAAAGTTTTTGCCATGCCTGCAGGCTATTAGAAATATTCTCTTTTGATTTTGCGTAGTTAATCTTTATATTATTTTCATTATTATTAGTAAAAATTAACCCAAAATTCTTAAATTGCTCTGCTTTAGCAAAGTAGGGAAAACTTACATAAATTGTATCTTTTGGGCCTTTTGATATTTGAAAAAGGATAGATTCATCTTGATCCAGTTGATAACCTGAAAAAATAGCAAATGTCTCTATTTCACCTAGTATAGCTGGGATAGAAGTTTTTAGGTCTTCAAGAAGTAGAAGAGTATCATCAGCAAAAACACTCAGTTGTTTAATCTCTTCATTTTTCCAGGGGGATCCCTCTAATCAATGAATTTAATCTGAATGATTCAAAGAATGGTTCAGTACATAATAAGAAAAGTACCGGAGAGAGGGGGCAACCCTGTCTAACCCCATTCATTATTTGAGTTTGTCAGGTAAAGCCCCATTAATACTGAATTGAGATGGTGGGTCACTATATAATTGTCTAGTTAAGAGAATATAATCTCTGGGGAAACCTCAGTTCTCTAATATTGTGAACAGATAGTTTCTATTAACTAAATCAAATGCATTGCTTGCATCTAAGTCGAGTGAGAAATAAATGTCAGTAAATCCTGAACATATTGAAATAAGAGCTGTGTTCTTTTGAGTGCTTTGGCAATTTTTCTTCCAGGAATAAAACCAAATTGGTTTGGGTGAATGATATTTAGGATCTCTTTAAGTATTCTATTTGCCATTAATTTGCTGATGATTTTATATTCAGCATTAAGGAGTGCGATAGGTCTATACCCCTCTGGCAAATCCTTGGGTTTACCCTCTTTATGTATTAATATTACCCTGGTATCGCTCATGGATTCTGGAATGGATGAACTTGCCCCTGGACTTCTTGTAGCATTAAAAGTAACCATGGGCACTAATTCTCACTAAAAGCTTGGAAAAATTCTGTTGTAAAGCCGCCTAACCCTGGACTTTATTTTTTGGTAAACTTTGAATGGTTTCCTTAATTTCTGATAATGTAAATATAGGGTTGTCTAGTTTAATTTTGGAAGTTTGTATTTTAGTTAAGAACTTCTCTAAAGTTACAGTATCAAAGTTAACTGATTTATTTATTTATTTATTGCATTTTGGTAACGGGGTGAGCCCGCTGAGACCAAAGGTCCCTTTTCCCGGGGCGACCCAGAGTTCATTACATACATTGATTATAAGTTCATATACAATTACATTATCTGGTTCAGAGAGTCGCAATATACATTTGGGTCAGAGATAACAGAATAACCGTAATTGACTTAGGATTTACATACCGAGTACTACAGAAAACAGATTAGTCATATCATAGGGAGACAGCCTGTAAGGGATAGTCTGGGAAAATAGTAGGATAAATAAAAACCAACAGGTTCTAGTGCTATAAGGAATGTGTTCCACAGTGTCAAACCAGCTGGGGAGCTGGACCTTCTAACTCTTAATGATTGTATGGGAGAAGATTTTTGGGCCCGTTAGCTAGGGATTAACAGTAGCAGCCACAAAGACACAGCCCCCAGGAGGTACACTTTTAGGGCAGACTTAAATCCTTGAAGGGTGGAGCATTTTGTCAGATTCTCTGGGAGTGAACTCCAGGGGTAGGGTGCAGAGTACCCAAAGGATCTCTTGCCTAGATTGGTGCACACACGAGGGATGTCGAAAGTGTGGCCAACCGAAGACTGCTGATCCTGATGGTGAACCTTGGGATTTAGAAGGCCCTGCAAATTAGGGGGGGAGGGCCCATATTAGTGAATTTGTAGGTCAGGCATAGCAAGGGATAGGACAGGTTGTGCCCTATTGAGGGCCAGTTGAGGTCTGCGAGGACCTCACAGTGATGATTCCTAGATGGGGAGCACGTAGCAAAGCGTGCAGTCCTATTGTATAGAACAGATAACTTTCATTGTTCACTCTCCTTAAGAAAATGTAGGAGGTGAGCATCACAGAGGAGGGTGGGAAGTAGCATGCTATTGGCTATAGCTTGTCGTGCATCATCACTTAGAGAGTTGCCAAGTCTGTAGAGTAGGCCAAGCTTCTGGTGAGTGGTCTTAGCTATGTAGTCTATGTGCGGCTTGTAGGACATTTCTTGATCTAAGTAGACACCAAGATATTTGACCTTCTCTACAACTTCGACTCGTGTCCCTAGGGCTGTGTGGAGCTGAAGCAGGTTTTGCCTGTCTGCTCCCAGACGCCTAGTCCCAAATAGGACAGCCTTGTTTTTTTTTTTTTCATTCAACACCAGTGAGTTAGAGGTAAACCAGGCCACAATTACTGTGAGACAGACCTGATGTTTTGCAGAGATGACGCTCGATTGAGGATCACTGCAGTATGCAACTGTGTCATCTGCATACAGGATCAGGCTGCCCAGACCAGAGTCCCGCCTAATGTCATTAACAAAGAGGATGAAGAGTAAAGAGCCCAGCATCAAGCCCTGGGGTACTCCAGAGGTCACTGGTCTGCAACCTGATTGTACCCCTCTCCATTGTACTTTTTGAGTCCTGTTTAGCCGGTAGCTTTCGAACCAGATAAGTGAAAGCATGTCTAGTCCAAGCAGCTGAAATTTGGAGAGAAGCAATTTGTGGCTGACTAAATCGAATGCCTTTGATAAATCAGTGAATATTGCCCCAGTTGGGAACCCCCTGTCCATGGCATCGAGGGTGACAGCCGTGAATCTGATTAGGTCTGTGTCAGTTCCATGGCCTCTTCTGAATCCATGCTGATTGTCGGCCAAGAGCAGATGCCGTTCTAGGTAGCTCTGCAGCTGGTTATAGACCAACCTGTCCTGCACCTTCACAAGAGGGCAGAGACTGGAGATGGGCCTGTAGTTCCCCATGTTTACCTGAGGGCCCGTTTTGTGGACAGGGACTACAACTGCCACTTTCCATTTGCTAGGGACGCTTCCTTCAAGTAAGGACCTGTTTATTAACATGGTGACAGGGAGAATAATAGCTGGGGCAGCGGCCCGCAGCAATCTGGGCTCGAGCCGATCATGTCCAGGGTAGGAGTCAGGGTTTATTCATTTTAGGAGGGAAGCACTTCTGAGGGCTTGTCCAATGTGAGATGAAACTGAGGCCAGAGGTGATTGCATTCAGTTTCTGTTCTTTGGGTCGCATCGGGGGTGTGGTAAGGAGGCGTATGGTTGCCAAGATCAGTAAAGATGATATTGAATGCCTCAGCTACTGTGGAGGGGTAATTGGTCAGAGTATCATCAACCAGAAGAGCTCCATCTTGGGCACTGGTGGCACCCTTCAATAGTATACTTATTTAGCCCCAGAATTTCTTGGGATCACTTAGGTGCCGAGATTGGAGATCGCGCAGATACTTGGTTTTTGCATTTTTAGTGGCTTTCTTGCACTTGCTTCTCAGTGCCCTATATTTCTCCCAATCTGATTTGAGACTCTTGGATTTATAATGTCCCCAGACCCTGTCCTGAAGTAGCACTGTCCTTTTCAGGTCAGAGTTAAGCCACTTGTAGCGTTTGCCTTGCACCCTTAACTTCTTGTGAGGGGCATGTACATTAGCTACCAACATAAATACACTGGAGAAGTAGTCCAAGGCTTCATCCAAGGTAGGGAGGGTAAATATTGGTTCCCAGTTTACAGCACATAAGTCAGAGCAGAAATCAGCTGGATTGAGGTTAGTATAGTTTCTGGCCTCAAATACCCCGGCTGGCAGTTTAGGGAGTTTGTTAGACCATGTGCAGAAGATGGGTGAGTGGTCACTCATCGAGTCGGCAATTATTCTGGCAGCCAGTATCCTCTCAGGGCTCATGACTAGAGCCCAGTTGAGCAGGGTGTGGTTGCTGGATTTGGCATTATGCCTGGTGGGCAGCTCAATGACTTGCGTGAGATGGGTGTCAAGAACCGGTTTCTTTGTTCCAGTAGAGCCCATTGTGCACCAGTTGTAGTCCCCTAAGAGGATCATCTCCCCTGGGGTATGCTCCGCTAATGCTTGAGTTAGCATTTCTAGAGAAGAGGCAGCTGTTTGAGGAGGTGGGTAGATACAACCTATGTATAGGGGTGTGGCATCTCCAAGTATCACTCTAATGAATATAAGCTCACTCACGGAGTTGCACAGGGGTGGAAGGTCAAGTTGCGTGGCATTAAATTTGGAGCTAATGTAGGTAAGACACCCTCCATCCTTTTTCCCAACTCAGTCCTTTCTGAACACATTATAGCCTATTAGATCAACTTCACAGGGAAGTATTTGTGGTTTAGCCAAGTCTCGGACACTGCACTCACACCAGGCTTGTATAAGGCTGTCCAGGCCTCCAGGTCCTGTACCTTGTGCCTTAAACTGTTAATGTTCATATGTACTAGTTTAAGTCCCCTAGCATTGGCCCAGCAGGGGCTGGTGGGATCACTGAGTGTATAGTTAGGGGTGGATGGGCCGGGGTTAGGTTCAACGTCCCCGCACAATGCTAACTTAAGTTTAGCCAGATACCTGACAATTTTAGTGGGGAAGGAGAGGAGGAGGATCTTTTTATCAGGTTTTTTATATTTGTAAAAGAGATTATAGCACTTTCCATGCCTAGTTAGGCCATACATAGGCAGTAGTATTGAGACATTAACATCCACCCTAACCCCATAGGACCCATAGGGTTGATGTCGTGTGCATTCTCCTGGGTCCAAGGGATCGTATCCCAGGGAGTGTAGCTGGTCGGCTCCCATTATTAAGGCTACATAGGCAACAGCAACAGTGATGCCCAGGTGCCTCATGGTGTACGTTCAGAAAAGGGCTCAGCAGTCAACGTGAGCCGGGGGTGGTCCAGTGGTATGTACAGATAAACCCTCTACCCCTAAAAATTATCCAGCTATAGGCAAATTAGGGCAATTGCAGCAGTGGTTAGAACACAGTTAGCTTGTGGGTTAACACAGTTTCCAACATTGATTCCGGTACATTCCAGCTCGTAAGGGTTTACCCAGCAATAGGCAAATTAAGGCAGTTAGTAACAGGGGTCATAGTAACAGCCTAGCAAGAAGGTTTAAAGCAGTGTGTTACAACAATAGCATTCTGTCAAGCTTGCTCACAATCGTTCTGTTGCATGCCAAAAATTCATTTGTTAACCCCACTTGTAGCACTTAAGATAGTAGGGAGGAGAACAATAAGAAGGGAGGGGAGAAAAACATCAGTAACTCAGCCTAGCCCCCCCAAGTTAAGCAGTCAGATCCCATTGGCTCTAGGCTCTGTAACCCCACTCATATAGGCCATTTAATGGAGGAAGGGGTGAGTGGGTGGGAGAAAATCCCTGCTGTGTGCAGGAGCCAATACCCTGCTGTGTGCAGGAGTCCAGAAGTTTCAATGTTCGATCCCCTTCTGGCAGCCACCGACAGATTCGGGCTGCCCAGGGGTTTCAGGCACTCCCCGCCCCCCGTCACTGCTGATGCAGCCGAAAAATCCCTGCTGATGACTGGTATATATATTCTTAAAAAGTTCATAGACAATAGTTTTCATTTCCTCTAAGTCCGTAGTTATATTCCTCTGTGTATTTTTAAAATTTGTTATAATATTTTGTTTTTTGAGTAAATTAGCTAGGAGTTTCCCCGTTTTATCCCCCTGAAGGGGTATCCAGTGAACAAGGCGACCGAAACTGGGCACCGACAAAAATGGTGACTCAAGTACTGTGTTCCTGGCTACCAAGCGGGTTGGGGGGGATGACCGGATACTGGGATGGGCGAAGAAAAAATTACTCACCTTAGTAATGTTGTTTCTTCTAATGGAGTCTTGCTATATTATGACATATGCAGTGAGTCCCAACCTTCGAACTGCTCCGGAGGTGAAAGAGTTAACTTTCCATGCCAGGCATGGAACTTTGAGCGCAAGCTCGGTTGAAAACTCTGTCTGTTGTTAATCAAACTCAAACTGTCAGATCTTTATGAGCAAAACTCACTAAGGTTCTGTGTGGAAGCCGTAAACCTACACTAGCCAACTGGCTACTAAATATAAGAACACATTTTTCTTGGTCCCAAAACAAAGACTCAAGTCAGGGGATCCAAAAAATTAAAAACATAACACCCAAACACCCCAAAGAGGGGTGAAAAAATAAGGTGGGCATCTACTAAGTGCCAACACTGCACTGCCCACCCACATCCCAAAAGTAGAGGTTCTGAGAGGGGCAGGCGGGGGAGGTCATAATATAGCAAGAATCCATTAGAAGAAACAACATTACTAAGGTGAGTAATTTTTTCTTCAAACAACATGAAGTCTTGCTATATTATGACATATGTCTGAACTACCCAGCAGTACCTCCATGGAGGAGGGACAGAACCTACTTTGGAAATAGGCTCTGAAGCACAGCTGTGGCAAACCGAGCATCACTCCTAGCCTGGATGTCCAGGGAGTAATGCTTGGTAAAAGTGTGAACTGTTTTCCAGGTAGCTGCTTGACATATCTCTAGGATTGGAATGTCCCTGGCAGCAGCCAGAGACGCAGCTGTACCTCTGGTAGAGTGAGCCCTCAGGCCTGAGGGAGGAACCTTACCCAGTTTTTCATAGCAAAATTGGATACAAGAGACAATCCACCTGGCAATAGATCTTTTAGTAGCAGGTTTCCCTTTACCAACCTCACCATAAGTGAGGAACAGTTGGAGGTAGTCAAACCTGTGACCCTTGGTACATTCTATGTAGTAACTAAGGGCTCTTTTGACACCTAAACTGTGTAGTCTCCTCTCGCCAGAGGAAGAATGGTCAGTGAAGTACACAGGGAGAGACATAGATTGATTAAGGTGGAAGTCTGAAACCACCTTGGGCAAGAACTTTCTGTTAGTCCGGAGGACCACTTTATTTCTATGAAAGGAGATAAGATCAGGTTCCACTGACAATGCTTGTAACTCACTTATGCGCCTGGCAGAAGTGATGGCAACCAAAAACACAGTTTTCCAAGTCAAGTACTTAAGCTCTGCTGAAGACAAGGGCTCAAAAGGGGGTTGCATAAGCTGAGCAATGCAAATATTAAGATCCCAGACAGGGGCAGGGTCCCTGAATGGAGGGTTGGTGTGAAGCAACCCCTTGAAAAACTGGAGAATACAGGATGAGCCAAAAGAAGAGGTTTACCTGCTGATAAGAAAGCAGAACCACGGCTGCCAGGTGCACTTTAGGGTAGCTGGCCTCAGCTCAAGTATTCAAATGCACCATATAATCCAGGACTGTGGGTAAGTCAGCAGATTCTGGGGAGATATGCTTCAGAGCACCAAATGGAAAATCTCTTCCATTTGGAATTATAAGAAGCCCTGGTGGATGGCTTCCTAGAAGCCTTCAATATATCCAATACACCTTGGGAGAGGTGTAGGTCCGCAAATAACTCTTCAAGAACCAGGCCTTGAGATTGAGAGATTTGAGATTCGGGTACCAAACCCTCCCCTGAGCACAGGTTAACAGGTTGTGATTCCTGGGAAGACGGGAAGACACAGGGGAAGGTGGGCTGCTAAGGACATAAGGAGTGGGTACCAGGGCTGTCTGGCCCAATCTGGTGCAATCAGGATCATCTTGCAAGGTTGAGATCTGATTTTGACTAGCACCTTGAACAGAAGAGGGAAGTGAGGGAAGGCATAGAGAAACTTCCCTTCCCAACTGAGAAGGAAGGCATCCAGAGGGACTGAGCCCAACACTGGGGGCCTGCAGCAAAAAAGGGGAAGTTGGTGATTGTCTGGGGCTGCAAAAAGATCTATCTGCGGGGTGCCCCTTCTGGCAAATACTACCTCCAATACTAGGGGATCCAGTGACCATTCGTGATGGCTCTGGGAAATCCTGCTGAGAGCATCTGCCAGGACATTGTCCTTGCCTGGGAGGTGAACTGCCGTAAGGGAGGTGTTCAGGGAATATGCCAGAGACCACAACTTCATTGCTTCGGTGCACAAGGCCGTAGACTGAGTGCCTCCTTGCTTGTTGATGTACCACATTGTAGTGGTGTTGTCTGTTCTGATCTGTACAACTTTGTCCTGAACAGACCTGGAAAAAACTTGAAGTGCTAGAAAACTGCTCTGAGTTCCAACAGATTGATGTGGAGCAGAGATTCCTCAGGGGACCACAATCCCTGGGTAGTGAGATCGCCCATGTGAGCTCCCCACCCCAAGAGGGATGCATCTGTAGTAAGGATTAGGGAGTGAGACTGAGGGATGAAGGGGACCCCCTGTCTCAGATTGCTCTGGTCCTGCCACCACTGAAGGGCTTGGATCAGGGTTCGAGTCACTGGGATCAATTTGGTCAGAGGGTCTCTCCTTTGAGACCAAAAGGCTCTCAAATGGAACTGGATGTCCCTCATCTGAAATCTTGCTCCCTGCACAACTGCTGTAGAAGCAGCCATGTGCCCCAGGAGCTGCAGAAAATGCCTTGCTGGTCGAGAGACCTGCAGGGTGAAGGAGGAGGCCAGAGAGACCAAGGTCCTTGCTCTTTCCAGAGGAAGGAAGGCTCTGGCCTCTTGTGTTCAGTTCTGCACCTATGAAGGTGAGAAGCTGGACAGGCTCTAGAACTTTCTTCGGAAGACTGAGAAGGAAACCTAGAGATGTGAGCAGTTGCTGAGTTACCTGAAGGTGTAGTTTGACTTGTTCTGGAGACTGGCCTACTAAGAGCCAGTCGTCCAGGTAAGGAAAAATGGCAACCTTTTGCCTTCTTAAGTGGGCAATTGCTACTGCCAGGCATTTTGTGAATACCCTCGGGGCAGAGGTGAGGCCGAAGGGCATTGCTCTGAACTGGTAATGGCCTGAGGGCAGTTCGAATCTGAGGTACTTTCGATGGGAGCTTCTGATAAGAACATGGAAGTAGGCATCCTTGAGGTCCAGGGACGCTAGCCAGTCCCCTGGCCTTAGAGAGGGTAAAATAACTCCCAGAGTCACCATTTTGAATTTTGGTTTTAAAAGGTGCTTGTTTAGGTATCTGAGATCCAGGATGGGCCGCTGTTCTCCTGTCTTTTTTGGGGTAAGGAAGTACCTGGAGTACAACCCTTTGCCCTGGTGTAGGGGTGGAACCCTTTCCACAGTTCTGAGAGCCAGGAGGGTAGAAACTTCTGTTTCTAGGGCAAGTGCCTCTGATGGATTTGCAGGTGGAAAGGACCTGGTTCTCATCTTCGGAAATTTTTTGAAGCTGAGAACCAGTCCCTGGCTTACTACTTCCAGGACCCACTTGTCTGATGTTAGAGACTTCCAGTCCTGGAAAAGCTAAGCCAGCCTGCCCCCTACAGGTAGAGGAGCATCGGCCCTGGCTACCCCATCAGGGTGCCTGCTTGGCAGGGGCTTTGGGCTGAGGGATGGAAGCAGGCTTGCTTGTACCCCGTCTGCCTCTCCCTCTAAAGAACCTCCTCTGGGCATAAGCAGAAGAGGAGGCCTGGGCTTGGTAAAAAGGCCTATGAAAAGGCCTGCCCCTGCCCCAGGGATGCTGCCTTTGAGGAGTGGCCTACCTTTCCTTGGCCTGTGCACTCCTATAGGTGGTCCTATATTCATCCATTTTCTTCATATAATTCTCTGTCTGCTCCCCAAACAGAGACTTGCCCACAACAGGAAAATCCATGTCCTTAGACTGGGTATCCTGTGACAGGGTAGTACATCTGAGCCAAGCCATTCTGCGAAGTGCCACAGATGTAGCCATGACCCTTGATGACACATCATCAGAGTCTACTGCAGCATGAAATTGCACCTTAGATGCCTCAATACCATCCGCAGCCACCTGTTCCAGCTCCCTGGTAAGCTGGTCAGGGACCAGTTTTGCTAGAGCCAGCACAGTATCCCATCTGGATTTCTGGTATCTAGCAGCATAAGCCATATAATTTGCCTGTCTGAGTCCCAAGGATGCTGCCATGTACTGTTTCTTTGCCATGGCATCAACCCTCCTGGAGTGCTTTTCAGGGGGGTGCGAAGCTAGAGGAATATTTGCCTTGTCACAGGCTGTGAGGAACTCCGTATCAGAGCCTGATAATGTATACCTCTTGTCCATCCTTTTATCAATAGGAGGTATAGTGTGAGGAGTTTTTAGAATTTTTACTGTCTGTTTCCTAAAAGATTTATGCAGAGGAATAGACAGTCTCCTAGACTCTGGAATATCCATCATTTCTACATAATCAGGCTCCTCTTGGTCATCAACAGCTTCCTCAACAGGAAGCTGGAGAGTTTCAGCAACTTTCTTATAAAACATAAAATGAGAAGGGGACTGGATAGCCTAGGAGGAGAAACCCCTAACGGTCTGTCTGGAGAGATGTCCGGTTCGATGGGCACATCCAGACTTTCAAACCCACATTCACTCTCCTCTTCCCCCTCCTCCGGTTCATAAAAATCCTCAAAATCATAATCTTGAACCGGTGGAACCGGCCGAACCGAGCTCTTCCCTGATGGTATCGGTTCGGTCGGAACCGGGAAAGTGACTGGACAATTTGAATTGCTTTAGCTATTTCGTCAGCGGTTGGAGAGAGAACTTTTGGCACACTAGCTGACTTTCTAGTCCTTTTAGTTGGAACCGGCTCCTCAGAGCTGGCTCTTCTTTTGCCCGAGGAAGTATCGCCCTGGTCAGAGGGCACTCCCTCCGGTTCGGTTGGAACCAAACTGGGCTGGCCATCCGGGTCAGCGGACTTTTTGGCTTCCCTTTCCCTGAGCCTACCAACTCTCTTCTCAATGGTGGCAGCAGGAAAATTACTACATATCTGGCAGTCTGCATTGAGGTGGTCAAACCCCAGACAATACACACAGGTGGTGTGTGGCTCAGCCTTAGCAAAGGCTTCCCCACAAACACTACAGTGCTGAAACCCAGTGGGCCCGGTTTTTCTTTTGGGTTTCTCAGACATAGTGCCAGCCTAACCAACTTGCCCGTTTATGGCAATCTGCCAAGCAAGACTCATATAAGTTCACAACCATTATCACAGGTAATGGAAAAACCGTAATGAAATCCGTTTTTTTAGAACCGATAAGAACCGGGAACCGACTTCTAAATAAGGACTAGTAAAGTTTTAGAACAACCTGATCGGTTCAATCGAACGAAAAGCGTTTACAAGTTCCACACAGAATAAAATAAATGTAAGCCTATCTATTACTTACAATGCCACAGACAGAGCTTGAACCGACCGGTTGCGGTTTAATTTCGGTCAAAAAACCAATAAAATAACACTTTAACCGACAAAATGAACCGAGCAGAAGGATAAATCTCCGGAGCGACTGTTCAGTGAGGCGGAGTAAAGAATCTGACAGTTTGAGTTTGATTAACAACAGACTGAGTTTTCAACCGAGCTCGCACTCAAAGTTCCATGCCTGGCATGGAAAGTTAACTCTTTCACCTCCGGAGCAGTTCGAAGGTTGGGACTCACTGCATATGTCATAATATAGCAAGACTTCATGTTGTTTGGATACTGCGACAGGAAGTAGCAGGTATACGTGCGCACACATGCGTGAGGGAGAGAGGCAGGGGAGGGATTGTATGTGGGGGGGGTGGCGGGAAGCTGCCAAGCTGGTCCGCTAGCATGGTGGGGAGGGCAGTCGGCTGGGAGACGCAGGGTACAGGGTTTGGGGCTGGAGCGGTGCAGGGTTTTTGCTGGCAGGTGGCATGTATTTTTTTTAAGTTTTTTCATACCCACCAACATGCACCCCCTTGGAGTTGAGAATCCATAAGTGGAGGTTGGTGTGGGGGGGCACACACAGCCTCCTGCTTTAAAAATGAGACCTGTAGGTCTCGGGCGCTGTTTTTGTCCGTGCTGCGAGTGTGCATTGCCGAAACTGACTTTCGGCACTGTACACTCGCCGTAACGGCGATTGCCTTTCCAGGATAGCCATTATGACGTGGAACCCCCTGAAGATATCTCGCACGTTTTACCTTTTTAATATTTCTATTTCCTGATAAACTATATGCTGTATTGAAATTCTAACCAACGTCCATTCTTGTTGGTACTTTTTTGAATCTTTTTATACCAAAATATCTAATTCTTTAATCTCTCAATGAGTTGGTCCTATTTTTGTTTACTTATTTTAATCCTCCAGGTTTGATACAAAATATAAATGCCTCCGAGCATAACCTTTAGGGGTCTCATAGATTAACAATAGGGCACTGACCAGAGTAGTTGTAATAGAAATATTCCTTAATAATTTGTTTGATCTTTACTGTAAAATTATCTTCCCGATATAAAGTATTGTCAAATGTTCACTGCCCATATTTATGCTGAGAATTAATTACGGATTTCAATAGGACTTCAACCAATGCATGATCTGAAATTATTATAGATCTAATCGCACTTCTTATACAGTTTGGAATTAGAGATTTAGACATAAAAATATAATCTATTCTAGAGAACATATTTTTTTATCATAGTAAGAATATTTTTTCTCCACAGGTGATTATATCTCCATATGTTAATCAAATCATGATTTCGAATAAAATGATTAAGGTGACTGGATTTTTTTTATTAATAGGGATAGATGAAGATGTCTTTTCAAGTTTGGGATGAAATAGAGCATTATAGTAGACCCCCATTAATATTATATTTTGGTCTTTTAGTGAGACCAATTACTCTGTAATTTGTACCAAAAACAAATGATAATCTTGAGATGGGGCATATATTGAACCAATTATCATAGATAAATTGTCTACATAGAAACATATGGCTGGAATTTCAAAGGCCTTAGATTGACGCAAGGTGCTTGCGTCAAATAGGTCTGATGCAAGGGCACCTTGCGCCAAGGGCTGCACCAAGTGGGAATTTGAAAGGCAGCCTGCATCACACAGCAGGCTGCCTGCACCAAAGTGTACTAGTGCCATCCTTTGCCACAACAGTGGCTGTGGCATGGCGCTGGAGGCTTGTGGGAGACCCAAACTGCCGCAGCCCTAGGATCTGGAATTTGAAAGACCCCCCAGAACCAAGTGTCAAGTACCCTTAGACCAGTGAGGAGCTGGTCTAAGGGGACTTGGACAGCTCCTGGGGGGTCGCCCTGTACATGCCACCATGTGGCTCACCCCGATCCATCCCTGGTGGGCGATCCCTGGTGGTCCGGTGGTCCCCCCTCGCCCCCATCATGGTCCCTGACACCCACCTCCATGTGTCCTGCAACTCCCCCACCCATCCTAAGTATTCACTCTCCATACTTCCCTGATCCGGCGACGATTATTACCCTCCACATGCCACCACGGCCGGCCGCTGAATAAGTCATCGGTGCCTGTACTGTATGCAGTGCGCGCAAGGACTGCCATGCAGGCGGCCTGCGGGTGGCATGTGGAGGGCTGCTGCTGTTCGCCAGATCGTGTGGGAGATGAGCAAGGAATGCTGAGATGGGTAGAGACACTAGCCCACCAGGGTACCGGGAAGTGTTGCAGCTCTGGTGCCATTGGCGCGGTGGTGTTGGGAGGGCAGTGCCCCATTGCCAGCCCCTGTCCATGGGTTCTGCAGACTCCCTGTGGCCATTGCAGCATTCCGGGTGGGTGTGCCATACGTCAGGCGCAGCACCCTCTTTGCCGCAAGCCACGGGACTTAGGCGCCGGGACCCTGAGAAATAGAAATTTGGGTGCAGGGTCCCAGGCACACCGCACTCGGCGCAAGCTGCCATTGTCGCAGCTTGTGCCAGGTCTTTGAAATTCTGGCCCATAGACTTTGACGGCAGATAAGGACCGCTTGGCCCACCTGGTCTGCCCATTTCCCTACCTATTGGATAAGCTGCAGATCCTAGTTAACCAACAGCCAACTTCTTCCTACCCCCACCAGAATTTATTTATTTATTTATTGATTTATTAGATCATCGGTTTACAGACTTTTGAGTCAAAGACTTGTTTACAAAGGCACCTTGTCAAGAGAGCAATACATCACAGCAAACAAAATAGTACAGTACATAATGCTAAGATTATAAAAGCAACCAGTGTTAAAGGCATTCACTGGTGGTACAAGCTTGGTAATAGGTAGATCACAGTAGTCATAATATAGGTACACAAGTACCACGTCAGGTAGCAACCAGAGATATTTTATTACATTAGTCAGCAGATGTTGCCAGCGACCCCAGGCATATACAGCAAAAGTAGACAGGTGCCTTATGTCTGTCTCATGCTGAATTCTCCTACTGTTTTTGACCCCACGACCACCTCAGGAAGGCTGTTCCATGCGTCCACCACCCTCTCTGTGAAAATATTGGGCTGGCAGTATAGCCTAGTGGTTAGAGTAACAAGCTGTGAATGAGCTTGATACATCCAGCAGACCAGACCTTGGTTTGATTATTATAACCTCCACTTGCATACTGTGTGAATCTGAGCAAGTCACTTAACCGCCCAGTGCTCCCAGGTCGCCCCTGAAAACAGGCACTTGTGCCTAGTGGGCCTTACCTGGTTACCAAAGACTTAAATTAAAAAAAAAAAAAATGAATAAAAAAAAATACTTCCTCACACTGCCCCCCTTCTATCTTCAGATTGTGTCTCCTTGTTCTTGCACATCTCTTTTAATGAAAGATACTCCCCTCTTGGACGTTGTTGATTTCCTTGAAGTACTTGAAAGTTTCTATCATGTACCCCTCTCCCTCCTTTCCTGAAAGGTGTATATATATTAAGCTGTTTTAGTCTCTCTTCATATGGCTTCTGTTGCAGACCCTGCACCATTTTAGTTTCCCTCCTCTGGACTGCCTCCAATCTGTCTATGTCCTTGTGGAGATGGGGTCTCCAGAACTGCACGCAGTACTCCAGATGGGGTCTCACCAACTGTCTGTAAAGAAGGATAACAGCTTCCTATTTTCTACTGGTGATGCCTCTCCCTATACATCCCAGTAACCCCCCAGCCATCCTTACTGCCTTCTCACATTGCTTGCTTACCTTTAGATCATCTGATATGACTACCCCCAGGTCCCTTTCCATTTGCGTTGTTGTTAACACCCCCCCCAATGTATACTCTTCCCCTGGGTTTTTGTTTCCCAGGTGCATTGCTTTGCACCGAATCTAAGCTGCCATACTTTTGACCATTTCTCCAACCTTGCCAAGTCCGTTCTCATCCTTTCCACCCCCCTTGTGTATTAGTCCTGTTGCAGATCTTTGTGTTGTCTGCAAAGAGGCATACGTTTCCTTCCAGTCTGTCTGCAATGTCACTTATAAAGACAATAAAAAGGACCGGACCCAGTACTGAACCCTGCAATACCCAGCTAGTAATGCCCCCTTTCTTTGGAGTGGACCCCATTTACTATTACTCTCTGTGTCCTGTTGTCCAGCCTTTTTTTTTTTTTTACCTAGGCTACCACCCTGGGACCCACTCCCAGGCTGGCTAATTTGGTTATTAACTTTTGTGTGGGACTGTGTCAAATGCCTTGCTAAAGTCTAGGTCGGCCATGTCCACAGCCCCTCCCTGGTCTACTACTTTGGCCACCCAGTCAAAGAAATCTGTTCGATTCATCTAACGTGACCTTCTCATATAACAAGATTAACTAGTAAAATCCTCTCTTTCTTATCTGTCCATACTTCTCCAAATTTTATATTCAAATGTTTCCTAAACGATATAGAAACTCTGGCACTTTTGTTTGTACCAGGTGAGGAGAAAGTCTGGTGGACTGGATATACTACAGTATCCTGACAGTCATTTCCCTGACACCCAGAATCCCAACGCCACTTGCCTAAAACCCATTTTCCCGATATTTAGATTTTTCCCACGGCAGGGTTTCCTTTCATGTTTCAGGGGGCTATTCCCTCTGCATCCCTGCCCTGTAGTTTTAATAACTAACTCAGCCATGGGAAAAATCTTGGACAAACAGCTTTTGAGCAAGTGGCACTGGGCGTCTGGGTGTCGGGGAAATGACTGTCAGGATATCATAATATCCAGTTCCTTTTCAGTTTATGTCCTAACACTGTTCATTGGGTTTCCTGTAGTGCAATAACATCAGTTTTCACTTTATTTTAAATATGGCAAGATTCTTGAACATTTGATTGGAGTGTTTAAGCCATTAACAAATTTAGTGTGGCACATTTAATCTGATTACTAGCCATAAACAGAAATATCACCAGTTTTATAGTAATATATTCTCATATTATCTTGACTATAGACATGGCCCCCACCTGATGAAACGCAGATGTTTTTACTCTGAACAAATCCCTCCTCTTCCCCCAGGTCCAAAAACCCCAAACTAAACAAAACAAAAAAGAACATTCACCGTAGCAACAAAGGCTTGCTAAACCTACACGTAATGGTCTTAGACTGACCTCATCAGGCGCAGTAAATGTATATTGTCAAAAACGATATCTATAGCAGAGAGGAGAAAAGAAGTAAACAAAAAATAAATATTTTTTTTATTTTAATTGACTCCTATTACCCAGCTAATATAAATTTATAAAATAAATAACTGAGAAGATAAATAGAAAAGAAAAAAAAATCAATAAGTATAGCCAGGTCCATCCTGTATTTCTTTTGGTACAAAATATTTCCTTTACTTAAGTTACTTCTTAGAATCGACAAACTTCTCCATCATATTTGTTTTTATCGAACAATATAAAGCAGTCATAAATTATTTTGATTGATCCTACCATCTTATATATTCTCTAATAGGATATTTTCTTTAAATATATTATTTCAATAAATCCTGTATCTTCTCTGTTAGGATCTTCATAGCTTCTTCTGCAGTAGACAACACAAGCATCTGTCCTTCCAGAACAACTCATAGTTTTGTTGGGAAAAGAAAAGATGATTCATGGCCTTTTTCCCAAAGTTTAGATCGCAGCCAGTTGAATTTCCTTTGATCCACTAAAGTTTCTGTAGGTAGGTCATGGTATACTGCTGTTGAAGCACCCGTTAAATGTAATATTTTCTTTTTGTAAACTTGATTCATTAAAAGTTCTTTATCATGGGACCTCATGAATTTAACCACTATTGGTCTGGGTGGAGTGTTATCTTCTAGATTTTGTCTTAAAGATCTATGAATTCTGTCAGCTTCCATCTGAATTTCTGCTGGGTCTGTCTGTAGGTAGGCAGGCACATTTTTTTTTTTTTAAATAAAAGTTTATTCATACTTTTATCCATATAACACACAAACAAACATAGACAGTTTACAGTCATCTCCAAGAGGCATCCAAATACATCATCCTATACAGTTATGTAATAGTAGTGAAAAGGGATTAAATAAAAAAAAAGGACATTCTGAAGTAGCTTAAAACATGTAAGGGTAGATATTTCACTCATTCTGATGGATGCCAAGGAAATGATATTCGGTGTAAAGGTGATTGTAAACAGAACTTAGAAGAAGGGGGAAACAGAAGCAGGTGAGAGATATCAACAGAAGCAGTATATACCACATAATAAAGAAGAAAAAAGAAAGCTTACCAACAGACAAAGGTAGAGCAGAAGTAAGACGGGGAAGACCTGGAGGAGGGGGGGATGAGAGCCAGATGGGCAGAAAACACAGAACATTCAAATCCTGAATGTTGTGGTGAAAGGAGGGAGTCGAGAGGGTACCAAAATTCATTTATCAAGCATATTCCGCTAAGATTTCCAAACTAGTTTTCTGTATCTTGGCAGCCATGTAATGAAAGAATGGTAGTCATCTCTCCTTGAATTTATCTACTGATCATCTTAGCTTTGCAGTTAAGTATTCCATTGCTAAGATTCTGAGACAAGTCTTATACCAGAATTCAATAGAGGGAGTTCTGGGAGTGAGCCAGCAGGAAGTGATGGACTTACAGGCTACTGCCACAAAAACGTGGAATAAATAATTTAGCGCTCGGGACTTCACGGGATCTGGTGTGAGCCCTAACAACCAATATTGAGGGGATCCTGGAAGGGGGAAATGGAAGATTCCCTCTACTTCTGTGTGTAAGGCTTTCCAAAAGCCCTCCACAATTGTACGATCCCAAAATATATGATAGCAAGTGCCGACAGCCCGGCAGCCCCTCCAACAGAGATCTGATGTATGATTCCCCAAGTGCTTGGTTACCACCTGAGGCCTAAAGAACCTGATCACCATTTTCCACCTCAACTCTCTCCAGAATAACGAGGCTGTGGTACTATGGGAACCCTCCCATATCCTCAAGCACTCCTTTTCTGATAGGGATATATCTAACTCTGACCTCCATTTTTCTTTGATTGTAGAACTCTGCTCCTCCCCTACTTCATTCATAGAATGCACTAGCCTAGAGATTAACTTCTGCAGAGTTGCCAAGCTTATCAAAGGTGAAATACATTTCTGAAGGGGGTTCCCCCGTTGCTCTGCTAAGGGGTGGAAATCAAATGTGGACAGGTAATGCCTGAGCTGTAAATACCTATAAAAATCTGTTTGTGGAAGGTTGAACTCTGTCCTCAGTTGTTGGAAAGACTTCAGGTGGGCACCAGAGAAACAGTTTTCCAGAGTCCGAAAGACCCCCTCACCCACCAGGTGAATGTGAGGTCCCAAGAAAGGGGAGGAAAGTCCAGACAGCTAAAGATTGTTGTGGAGGAGCTTAGCTGAAGGGGGAGCCCTAAGGCCTTGCAGGGCCTCCCACCACACCTGGGCGAGCACCTCCGTCAGGGTGTTACTGAGCATCACCTTTTTCAGTCTAAAAGGGTCTAAATATAGCATATCTTCTAAGTTTCAAAGTGGTGAAGAAGCCTGTCTGTTTCCACCCACCGTGACGGAGAGTCCCGCACCAGAGGGACAAGGGCCCTCAACTGTGTGGCCCAAAAATATTTCTGCAGGTCTGGCACCCCATCCCTCCCTTCATTTTTGGAGATGTCATTATTTTCCACCTTACTCTAGGTTTCTTACCCAGCCAAATGAATTTAGATAGTGTGGATCTCATTTCTAGCCTAAAGAACCTGGGAGGTTTGAGTGGAAAAGATGAAAAAATGAATAGGAAGCGGGGGAGGATATTCATCTGAATACTCTCTATTCTGCCCACTACAGAGAGTGGCAATTCTTTCCAACAATTACAGTCTGAACTTACCTCCTGCAACAGTTTCAAGTGATTTAAGTGATATAGCCTCTTTATGTCCCTGGGAACGCAAATCCCCAATTGTCTGAAACCAGCCCTCGAACACCCAATCAGGCCCAGCTCAGGGAGGGCTGTCCCAGGGGGCATACGTATTGGGAGTATTTCAGATTTATCCTGGTTGACTTTATACCCAGATACAGTAGCTCCCCAAACTCTGCGAGAAGTTGGGAAATGTTTGGCAAAGAGCTAAGAGGAACCGAAACATAAAGGAGAGTGTCATCTGCATACATGGACACTTTAACGTCCGTGTTTTGAACTCGAACCCCTGGGAAGACTTCCACCTGCCTAATATAAGCTGCTAGTGGTTCAAGGCTTAGGGCAAAGAGGACAAGGGAGAGAGGGCAGCCCTGCCCGGCCCCTCTTTGTATCGGGAAGGGATTCGATGTGACTCTATTCACCCAAATTTTGGCCCAGGGGTCTTTATACAGATTCCGTATCCACTTCCTGAACTTGTCTCCAAAGCCGAAGCCCCCCATAGTGAAATCCAGATAGTTCCAGTCGAAGCGGTCAAATGTCTTTTCAGTGTCCAAGGACAGCACCACCCATAAGGGTCCACTGGGAGGCGCTCCGGCCGAGGAGAGAATGTTCAACAGAAGGCGTATGTTACCTTGGATGTGCCTACCAGGAATGAAACCCATCTGGTCCGGGTGGATCAGGCCCAGGATCACATTTAGTAGTCTCACACTGATGGCCTTAGCAAAAGTTTTTGTGTCCTGGTTCAGAAGGGAAATTGGTTAGCTTGAGCATTTGGTAAGGTCTTTACCCTGCTTTGACAGCACTGAGATGAAGGCCTCACCCCAGGTTTCCGGCATCTCCCTGGGCTCGTGCGCCCCATTGCAAATTTTTGCAAGGAGAGGGGATATCTCTTCCAAAAAGCACTTATAAAATTCAGAATTGAAGCCATCAGGTCCTGGGGCTTTGCCAGAGTCAAGAGATTTCATTACCGATTTCACTTCTTCTATCGAAAAGGGGGAATCTAGTCCCTCACGTTGAGTGAGAGACAGGGATGGTCATTTGATCGTAGAAAAAAAATTATTTCATTTTAATTTCTTGGTCCAAACCTCTCTCAGCTTTATACAGATTTGTATAATGACTCAGAAATTCTTCTGCAGTCTCAGAGTGTTGGGTCCATGGGGTGGAAGTAGGGGTGTCTGGATATATTTTGGGGACATATCTATCTGCCTCTTGTTTTCTTAATCTTTGGGCCAATAGTTTGCCGGCCCTCTCTCCCCTCTCATAGTACCTCTGCCTAGTGAATCTTACTGAGTTTTCAATGCATCTCAGCATTAGGGTATCGTATGTTGCCCGGGCTTCCCTCAGACGTCCCAGGGCCCCATCTAAGCCAGAGTGCTTGTGTTCAGCTTTCAGTTCTTTAATCTGGTCTAAGGCCTCTCTAACTTTGGCTAAATGCTGTTTATTTTTATAGGAGGCGTATACTATAGTGTGACCCCAGACTACTGCCTTTATGGCGTCCCATAGAGATCTAGAGGAGGGGGCGGTCTCCGAGTTTTCCTCTAGGTAATATTTTATTACCTTTTTACTGGAGTCAACCTATTGCTTATCATTAACTAAGCCAGGATCAAATCTCCATCCCCACTTCTTACCGGGGCATCCCATTTCAAATGAGCTTGGCCCATGGCATGTTCTGTCTGAGACTGTAATAGAGAGAATGCTGACATCTTTAAATATGTGCACCAATCCCATTTGAGTATAAAATCGGTCTAACCTCGAGTAAGCATTGGCAGCCCGGAAAAAGAAGGTAACATCTTCTGCTGAGGGACTCAAATGTCTCCATGGGTCTATCAACCCTGATTCAGCACGTAAGGCTCTGAAAAGATGGGAACATGCCTTGGAACTGGAACCCCCGCTGGGACTCCTATCCTGCATCACATCCTCGACACAATTCCAGTCTCTGACACAAATAATTTGCCCTGGGAGTAGACCTGCTATACTGTTAAACAGGGATGAAAGAATTCCCCTGAGGGGGGCGTGGGGGCATAGACAGCCGCTATATGGATGGGTTGGCCACTGTATATTCCAGATACGGTCAACATTAAAAACAGATCCAGCACTGAAAACATTTTGAACTTGGAATGGGAGGCCTCTACGAATTAATACTGCCACCCCAGCCTTTTTGGCCTATGGGTGTTCGTCTGAGCAGATCGTCCCCACCCAAGCCCTGTGAAGCTTTAAGTGTTCCTGGGTAGTCAACTTGGTTTCCTAGAGGCATGCAATATCACATTTCTCCCGCTTGAGTTCTGCTAATATTTTTGAGCGCTTGATTACATGGTTGATACCCTTAACATTTAAGGAACATATTACCATTTCAGCCATTTGTGTATATGAACAGTGTACAGCTTATCCTGTTATCCTTCAGCATGAGAGTAATTACCTCCCAATAGCCCCAACCATTCCCCAGAGCCCAGAAAGTCGAGGTAAGAATAAAAATAACAAAAAGAGAAAAGAGTAAAGGTAGCAGATGGAAGTACCAAGCAAATTTAGCCAAACAGTAAACACCAAACACAATTAACATGTTCAAACCGCAAACTCCCCTTAATACCAGGGGAGAGGAACAATAAACTCAGTTTGAGCAGAGCACTGGAAGGGCTCCACTCGGTGGTGCAGCAAAGGTGGTGGTCCTCCTTCAAGGTTGTAAGGGTGTAAATTCAACCCCTAAGGGAACAGATTCCCCTCTCAGAAGGGGAAAGGTCAGCAGTTCCTCCCTACAGAGGGGCCCCATGACCTGTGCCCTTATCGGAAGTGTTTTGGTGTGAAAGGGGCCTAGCTGGAGTGCCCCGGGCGTATATTCTCTAACCATTGGGCTTCGATGTGCCTGGAGCAAAGAAACAAGTAAATTGGAGTGAGTCTGAAGCATATGGGTTGAATGTTGAAATCAGCCCATATTAGCAAGTATGGCAAGAAGTATGGTATAAAATCAGAGGGGGGGGGTTGAGCAGGAAAGTGGGCTACTCATCACACCCAAACCCTTACCCCACTCTTCAGTATAGCTCAATTACTAATATCTTTCTGATAGCATGAACAGAACCGTTCCCCCTCAAAGTTAAAGTTAAGACTCAGCATATTGAATTCAAAAGGGGACTGTCCGAATCAAAAATCAAGGTCCCTTCAAAGGTTGAAGCGCATACAGTTAAATCAGAAGGATATCTTACGTGCCCAAGCATAGGGGGAGAAAAAATTGCAGCGCTCTTTCAAAGGCAAAAGCCGCCATAAATAGCGATGTATTTTCTCCTGAGAGGAGATGGATAATGCGCAAGAGCGCTAGGACCAACCGAAGGAAGGTTGGAACACCAGGATGGTGTAGCACTACAGGAAGTACCCCGGAAACTGCAAGTCACAAAAGGTAGTTCAGTTCTCTCACAGGCTCAATTGGTCCCCGAGACCCAGATCCTAGCGGAGGGTCTTGAGTGTGGTAAAGAATGTATCGGGCCATTAGTGCCCTCACGGCGGCTAAACCAATAACAGAGATTCGAGACCTTAATACCAGGAGGAGAGGGGGACATCAAAAGGGAGCCTCCCCACCCTGTCCAACAAAAAGCCAGAATCGAGCAGGCAGTCCAAGTGCCTCACAGAACAGCTGCAGAATTCCAAAAAGGTCTGATTCACTTGTGAGGCACTATCCACTTCACCATCTCGGCATGCAACGGCATGAAATCATCTACACGGGATTTGCTAGTTTGACGTCTTCCTGGGGTGAGTGACCATAACAGGCTTTCAATTTCATGTTCCGCCTTTTCCTCCTTTAAATCTGGCAAGCTTTCAAGGAAGGGGCAGGCTTTCAGTAAAGTCTCAAGTAATTTGGGACCATCTTTACTTTCGACCCATAATCTGGCTGGATATCGTAGCTGGGCTTTAAGCCCCTTTTTCTTGAGCTGTTTCACTACAAAAAGCACCTTCCTCCTTTTTACCATCATTGCTGGGGAGAAGTCATGGTCTGCATATACTTTCTTGCCATCTAAGTTTTAAATCTTTTTTGGCCCACACCATCCGGAGCAGCTTTTCTTTAACAGAATATTTTAAGAATTTAACTAAAATAGCTTTCAGAGGTGCCTCCGGTTTTGGCTTAGGAGTGATGGCCCTGTGAACCCTTTCTATGTCGAACTGGTAGTCCTTTCCCAGCTGCAGTTCAGTTTTGAGCCAACAATCAGTGAACTCCTCCATGTCTTGCTGTTCGGCCCCCTCCAGGATGCCGAAAATGTGAATGTTGTTGCGCCTGGATCTCACTTTAGCATCCTCAGCCCTCTATGTCTGTGCTGTTTCTTTCTTATGCAGAAATGCAAGTGATTTTCCAAATGCCATGTGCTTGTTTTGGACCACTTCAAGATGCAATTCCATAACAGAGGCACGGGCTTCTAATTTTTTGAAGTCCTTTTGAATATCTGACACTTTGCCATCGATTCTTTGGAGGAGCCGTAATATCTTGCAAGAATCAGGATGCAACCGGAAGGAACCTGAATCAGAGCCCGAGTCTTCTTCCATTGAGCCCGAGACCAGCGATGAGCGTGAGGGCGCAAGACTTAGGCCTGAGGGTGGCGGGACCTTAGAGCTCGGTGTGCGTGGCTGGGAGCCCAAAAGGTTCTTTCTTTTGGTGTGACCCATATCAGGAGCTTTTGTAGCAATCTTCCTGCCAATTTTTAAGGGCCAATTACTATTTGAAGATGGGCAATTGCGGTCAGTTGTACACCCGGGACACGGAGCTCCGCACTAGGCTTCCATTCCAGAGGGTGATGTCACCGGAAACCTGCAGCCTCAATTGTTTTAAAGGTATCTGATAGAGTATTTTTTGAGTCCCAGGATTCCGGTACCCCTATAATCCGGATGTTTCTTCTCCTGGCACGAAGTTCAAAATCTTGCAGTTTCTCTTGAAACTCCTTCGGCAAGTTATTCACAGAATTTATTTGTCAAAGTATAGGGGTTTGTTGTTCTTCAAAAGGAGATAATTTATTTTGGATTAAGTCAGCCTCTTGTTTTAGGGATTGGTTTTCGGCTAATTATGAGTTAATTGTTTGTTGCATATCATTCACTCGCTGCTCGAGGGTTATTAATTTGGTTAGCTTAATATACATTTTTTGAATTTTCCCGAGCAAGAACTGAGCCCAAGTGGGCATATCGTCTGGAGCTGAATCGCTGGTAACATCCCCCCTTTCTTAGGCTTCTGGTTCTGATATATCAGAATCTGTATCAACGCTTGACCGTAAAGCAGTCTTACATATTTCCCCCTTTGTTCTGGTAATGGGCTGTTGTCTGTGAGCAAACACTTGCACCAAAATGTCCTCCTTAACCTTATTATTTTTGGTTAAACCCTGAAAAAAAGGTTAACTGATCTTGGTAACACCCGGCAGGTCGTCTTCATGAGGAGCTCCATTTGCTAAGTAAAGGTTCTAACCCAGTAATTCCCAGGTATTCATAACTTTATGCAGTCATACTTCTAAGTAGAACTGCCCAGAGAGAATTTGGAACATATGCAAATGATAGAATCTTTTGCATGAGCCACTTTTCAAATGCTGCCTTATACTAACTGCCTTAGTTCTAACCCCTCAGATTTTTCTCTCTGCCTGTCAAGACTAGATACTCAGAGGTCCTCTCCTCATCATCTTTTGTTCTGATGTGAGAAACCTTATAAAATATTATAAGTATGCTTTACATTTCATTTGCTGCCTTTACTTGTTGTTATTTTAGGTAAACCCATAGTTTTAGTGTTTAAATTGTAAGTTTTCTCGGTTTCTTCCAGTTCAGTATGGGGGGTAAACCGAGGTTTATTTTATATTTATCAGAGTTTTATGACTAAAAAACTCCATTAGTTATGCTTAATTTTATTAAATTAGTTTGTTTTAAGAACCGCTAATACCAGTTCCTGGACCAATGACCTCGGTTCATTTTATCTCGGTTCCTGGATCCTGCAACGGTTCCTCAACCGACCGCAACTGCTGAATAAACTTAAATTGAAATATTTATTTTTTAGAGGTTGCAACTGTTATTGGCTTTACATTGAAAATGTTGTAAAAAGAAACTAGTGATCCTGGTTTCAAACCTTGTATTCAGTGTGGTGAAATTTTTTTAAGTCAAACATTCTCTTGTTTTGCCTATCTGAACATGAACATTTAAAAGCAAAGTGAAATCTGCATTACATGCCCTGAAAAAAACTACTGAAATGCCTGGATAAGGCTTAAAAAAAATAAAATAAACTATCACCATCTAAGGGTCCCTCTAGCTCTACCCAGCTGACACCCTAAGTTACTGTGGTTGACTCCACAACAAATACCGTAACAGCTACCCTGAGATGGGCATATAAGCAGTTTTTAAGAGGCTTGTTGAACCGGCTGACTCCCTGGTTCCCTCAGTGAAATTGAAGAAAACTAAGCACACATAACCCCCTGCTGACAGCATTTTGGGGACTTCTGTGCCTGCTATAAAGCCTGCCAACTCCTTCAGAAATTGCAGGCTGGTTTTGATTGGGGAAGTATTTGCCAAGACAGGTAAGCTCAGTTGTGTATTGCTTCCCTTGGCTGTGATTGCCTAAATGAATATTGTGAAATGTTTAAACTTTCCCGGGGAAAAAGTGTGGAGAAATGCCTGGAATGGCTAAAGAAAACACTTTCAGACTTACAAGGGCTGTCTGTCTCTCAGCAGCAGACCTTTGCAAAGCTGTCTTCCTAATATTTAAAAGGAAGAATATGTAATTATTATCAAATGGAGGAGAACCTATTGAATCTGAGGTTTCCTCTGAACATGAGTTTGTCTCTCCCCACAGAACATCTGAGGATTATTCCTCATTCTTCACATTGGTGAGAAAGATTTGGTTGACACCCACTAAAAGCTTTCCATTCCTGTGAATACATTTTTTAGGGAAGATACTTTAAAGATTTTACAAACTCCAAGCTCTGTTCCCCTTCTGGATAAGAGGATGTATAAGAAATTATAGCTGGACAGGGAGGGAACTGAAATTTATTCTCCCACTCTGTTCACCAAGGAGTGGTTAAAGTGACAGCCTGTGACAAGGCAAAGATACCCCTGGCATCCTATCCTCCTAACAAGGACTCCGGGAAAAATTACAACATGGCTTAAAAAGATATATTTCTCAGGTGCCTTGGCCATCAGACAGCACACATTTCAAACCTGTGTCAATACCAAAGTCACTGTGGTAGTCGGCCCCTGTTATGTCAGCCAAGGCCCAGACTCCCCTGTCAGATGATCTAGCTGAAACAGCTAAATTTGGTTTGAGAGCAGCCAAATAACAGTTCAAGTGGCTGCTGCCAAATGGATGGCAAGGAGGTTTGCCTGGCTTCGAGTTGCAGACCTCACTCAGGATACCCAAACCGAGGTTATAGACTTCAAACGCCAGGAAATCTTACTGTATTCTGACAAATGAGTGTGGTTTCACCGTAGGATTGCCCTGGAGCCAAAATGGTTAATTGAACCTATGCTAATGATGGAATGTTAGGCTCAAGCTCAGTTTTCAAATCACTGTCCCTGGTTGCACCTCCTGAAACTGTCAGATTCTTTTTTTTTAACCCTGAATTTATGCTTCTGACTGCCCCCTCTCTCCACTCTCTTAGTCTGCCTCATCCTGCATGGTCCTGTCTCGTCGGGGTCTGCCCCTAGAGTACACGGTTCCACTAACCTAGGTGCCTGGAAACCCCCGGGTAGGGTGAGGAGTCACTCCCCCCTTACTTCCCCCTAACCTTGCTTGCTGCGACGTGGACCGGTACAGCAGAGTCTGCCCTGACGGGCCTGAGGATGTACATTGAGGAGTCGTCACCTAGGAGAGATGAGGGTGATTTTCCCCTGTTCGTCCCGGACATTGGCGTGCAATGAGGGCCACTGAACAAGGAGGCGCGATGAGACATGCCTCCTGCTCCGCCACTCTGCTGACGTCTGCCCTATCCCTATGCTGCTTCTCCCTCCTACTGCATCTTCCAGCCGGGCTCCCCTACATGGTGGTATTGTGGCAGGAGCATGCAGGTAACCCCCACTGGAGAAGGAGAGCAGCCGTTGGACGCTCAGTCATCTCCTCCCTAGCCGACCCCCGGCGGACCGTGCTCGTTCCCGAACATGGGTCACTGGCATGGTGTGAGGTAAGGCGTCCAGCACCTCAGCCCTCACACCACCGGGCCAGCTCAACCGTCAGAGTCTTTACTCTGCCTGCCTCAGTAAGACGTCTCCGGAGAGCTCTCTTTCTCTTCATCTGAAGAAATTTATTTCTCAGTCAGATTTAGTCTTTGTTATTTTATTCAATTTTCGAAGCACTGTCCTTGGTTCACAGGTATATTTAGTTAGATAATGTCAAATTGGTAAGTTTTCTCTGTCCCGTTCCGGTTCTCCCTAACCGGGAGGAAAACAAGCCTTTATTTGGTATTGTAATTGTTTAATTACAGCATTTTTACCATCTGGTAAGGCGGTTTTGTTAAATTTAGTTCTTGTTTTTTTTTTAACTGAGGTAATTCTTGGTTCATTTCAGTTCTAACCAACCGATAAATGTCACAGCCTAAGAACGAACGGGCCCCACAGATTTCCAGCATTGTTCAGAGTGCGGGGAACCGTTCGTTAAAGCAGATCCTCATTTAGTGTGTGTTATTTGTTTGGGGTTTGACCACTGCAAGGAGGATTATGAGATCTGTAAAGATTTCCCTCAGTTGACGCTTGATAGGCGACTTAGACGACTACAGGAGAAAATGTCTGAGAAAACCGCTGAACCGGTAGCAGACACTCATAAGGAACTGAGGGACCAGCCCTCTGACAAGGGTGGCTCCTCCACTACAAGAAAAAGACTTGCTGAACTGGCCGCTGACCCGGTTCATTCCAGCAAAAGAAAGAGAAACACTCAGTGGTTGAACCGCAACTGAAGGCATCGGTTCCAACTACTGAGGAGATAGCGAATGCGATTCACATTAATCAGTCCCTACAAACCAACCTGGTTCCAGTTGAAAAGAGACCACAGTTGGTTTCTGCAGGTCCTGCTGCAGTTCCTGGTTCCGAGGAGCTTGAAGGGGATGTTGGAACGGGATGATGATGACGACGACGACGACGACGACCGAGGAGGATGACTATGGGGAACCTATTGAACTGGATATCTCCCTGGGTTCTCACAGACCTGATTCCCCTGATAAGGGAACTGTTGATTATACATCCCATTTTCAATTTATTAACAGGTGTCTCTGTCCTTGTACCTCCCCACTCAGGAATCTACTGATGATGAGCAGGAGCAAGATTACAGAGAAATGTTGGATGTACAAACTTCAAAAAGATTCCAGTTCTCCATCCACAAGTCCTTAAAGAAACAGGTATTGAAAGTACTGCATACGCCCACTTCCATTCCACTCCTGGAAAAAAAGGTGGATAAAGAGTATTCGGTAGCTCAGGGTGGAGCAGAATTTTTGTTTGGCCACCCTAGTCATGAAGGAGTGGTACAGGCAGCAGCCTGTGATAAGGCTGGCATTCCTTTATCCTCACATCCTCCTGACAAAGACTCCAGAAAGATGGATTCTATCACCAAAAAGCAGTATCTTGGGTCTTCTCTTGAAATAAGATAGGCTTCTTATAAGTCCTATGTGGCAAGGTATCAAAGAACTTTGTGGAACACTGTTTTGGAGATCACAAACTTAGTGCCAGCTCCCATGGCAGCGGATTTGGAGGAGGCTGCAAAAAGGGGCGTAGAGGCATCTAAGGTACAGTTTAGAAGGGCAGTAGACACTAATCATACTGCTGCCAGGCAGATGGCCTCTTCTATATCTTTACGCAGGTTTGCATGGCTCAGGACAACTAACCTGACACAGGACACTCAGTCCAAAGCAATGGACTTTCCCTGTGAGCCTCTGTCTCTGTTTGGTCAGCAGACAGAGACTTACATGAAAAAAATGGACAATTACAAGACAGCTTGCCAAAGTGCTGCTGCAAAAGAGAAATCCTCTACACCCCATAAGCAGCAAGTCAGGGGTTCCAGAGGTAGGGCCTATAGGCCGTTCTTTCAGCCCCAAGCTTTTCCTCAGTATCAGCAGTACCTGCACCATAGGGACTACTTTACAGGCAGAGGCAGAAGGGGTGGTAACTGGATAGCCCCTAGCACTCAGCCAGCTTCACAACCTAAGCAGACACCCTGAGGAGTCTGCTCGGGTTGCCTCCCTAGTATTAGTAAGGGGAAGGTTGGCCCACTTCCTTCAGGAATGGAAATCCATCACTACAGACAAGTGGGTCCTGGAGGTAGTGGGTCAAGGCCTGGACCTCAGCTTCAAATTAAAACCAAGGCTCAGGGCAAGAGTTTTTCGACCTTCCTCCCTAGCAGAAAACCTGTTGCTGGAGAGGGAGGTATTAAACCTACTTTCTCTAAGGGCAATAAAGCCAGTTCCTCTGCAACAGAGTGGGAAGGACCTCTATTTAAGGTACTTTCTCACTATCAAGAAAACAGGGGAGTGGTAACCCATACAGGATCTCGGGTATCTGAACAAGCATTTACTGAAACCAAAATTCAGAATGGTCACTCTGGCTATAGTTCTGCCTATTTTAAAGCAAGGGGAGTGATTTGCATCCCTTGATCTCAGGGATGCTTACTTCCACATCCCAATAACTCATTCAGGCCTAGAGATGTCTGTAGGCGGCGTCTGAAAGCATAGCCACTCAGGACAATAACGCCTGTAGACGTACTCAACTGACTTTCACTCAGGCCTAGAAACATCTGAGGAAGTCAGCAGTTTTTACCTGACTATTAAACAAACTGAATTGCTTAGAATTGGATGCATAGCACCGTTAGAAAGGTAATTTTTGCTCTGAACAATTTTGCTGCAGATACTTTGTGTCTATCATGTATACTTTAGGAGTTATTCATATTTGTTTAAGGTATGGTGTGCATGGCTAACATTTGTCTCTCAAGCCTCACCTAAGCACCTTGAATAAATCTGAAAAAAAAAAAAACAGTTGTTTGGTATTTCGGCTACTGTAAAATAAAAACTAAATGGACTACAATTGATTGCATAGAACCATTAGAAAGGCTATTTTGTGCTGAACAATTTTGCCACTGTTACTTTGTGCCTACCACATATACTTTAGGAGTTATGTGCATTTGTTTAAGGCATGATGTGCATGGCTGACATTTGTCTCTCATGCGTCACCTAAGCACCTTGAAAAAAATCAGAAAAAAATCAGTTGTTTGGTATTTCAGCTAGTATAAAATAAAAACTAAATTGATTACAACTGATTGCATAGCACCATTGGAAAGGTAACGTTGTGCTGAACAACTTTGCCACTCATACTTTCTGTGTAGCACTTACGGTTCAGGAGGTAGTCACATTTGTTTGTGGCATGCTGATTATGGCTTGATTTTGCATGGAAAGGCCCAGGATGCAGTGCTAAGAGTATACAGGGCACAAGTGGTGGAAGTCTCAAAGAGCTCTTGTGGTGTGAATGAGATATGTAGAATAGTGGATGGTTGACCATCCACAACAAGGCTGTGTTTCCTTCGAGGGAGTCGATGGTGTCACAGAAACTTCAAGAGCGAAGCTCGAGAGGTTTCTGTAATGCCATCGACTCCCGAGATGGAAACACAGCTTTCGTTATGGATGGTTAACCATCCACTATTTTATATAGTGTATGGTTCCTCAACATTTAACAAGGTTCATACCTTGTGTTCACATTCCTACATTAAAACTCGGCATTTTGTCATTCTTGCAGTTCCCTACCTAAAGTTGCAGTCCTCCGCGATGCGGTCCTGCCGCAGAAGTTACAGGTTCTCCCGACTCCTCGCTGAAAATCCCACTCTGCTTTGGCATCGTTAACTGTACCAGTAGATTTTAAAAACTAAAAATACGGAAAACTGACAGTTTGAGCACACAGAGTTGACAATATAGTCCGTGTCCAAACCGTACTTGTGAGCTGCTTGTCTGACCGCTCGCTAAGTGACGCCGCCATTTTCTCCAGCGTTTTTTGAATCCCCAGTGTAAATCAACCAATCAGGTGGTAGGGCAAGTCAGAAAAGTTGTTGTACTATCGATGTGATGTCAGAATGATAGTACAACAACTTTTTTGACCTTTGAACTGTCCTACAACAAGAATTTGAAAGCCACTGCTTTCTAGTCACAATAAGCCATAACCATATACTATAAGGCAGTTACACAGAAAAGTTCTCAGGTTCAGGCTGCCCTCAGGCCATTACTAGTTCAAACAATGCCTTTTGGTCTCACTTCTTCTTCTTTTTCCTTTTTTTATTTAGTTGTTTAACCAGGTATAGCATACTAAGCTGAAAGCTTTTTTACAGGAGCGACCTGGGAGCACAAGGGGGTTAAGTGACTTGCTCAGGGTCACACAGTATGCAAGTGGAAGCTGTGGGATTCAAACCCAGGTCTGGTCTGCTGGATGTCACCAGATTTGCAGCTCAGAGCCTTAGACCACTGCGCTATTCTGCCTCCTCCAAGGGTGTTCACAAAATGCTTGGCTGTGGTTGTGGCTCACCTAAGGAGAATAGGAGTGGCAGTATTTCCCTACCTAGACAATTGGTTACTGGTAGGGAAAACTCCTCACCAGACTAAGCAGTCCCTGGCATTTGCACAGGATCTCCTGCATTCACTGGGATTCTTAATAAATCAGAAAAAGTCAGTGCTGCAACCAGTGCAGCTCCTAGAGTTTATAGGGGCTCAACTGGATTCAGTAAAAGGAAAAGCTTTCCTTCCACAGGAAAGAGCAAGCAACTTGGTACAGTTGGCAAGCTCCTTCCAACCCGGCAGTCTCAGGCCAGCCAGGCACTTTCTGCAGCTGCTGGGCCATATGGCAGCATCAACAGCTACAGTGCTAGAAGCAAGGTTTCAAATGAGAGACATTCAATATCATTTGAAACAGTACTGGCTCCAAAAGAAGGATTCCCTCTCAAAGCTGATCCCAGTGACCCAAACACTTGTGCAGGCTCTGTAGTGGTGGCTAGGAGAAGAGAACCTCAGGCAAGGGGTTCCCTTCCTGCAGGTACAACCCTCCAGGATGCTTACGATGGACACATCCCTCCTAGGCTGGGGAGCACACTTAGAGGAACATACCATCCATGGTTCGTAGTCCAAGCAAGAGTCCCTGCTTCACATCAATCTGCTGGCACTCAGGGCAGTCTTGTTAGCACTGCAGACATTTGCCAGCATGCTTCAAGGGCAGGTGGTACAGGTCCAGATGATCAACACTACCACAATGTGCTATATCAACAAACAGGGAGGCACAAGTTCCACTCCTCTGTGCACAGAGGCTATGTCAATATGGACCCTGGCCTACTCACAAAATATCCATTTGTCAGCTGTTCATTTGCCAGGCAAGGACAATGTTCTGGCAGCTGCACTAAGCAGAATACATCAGGGCCACCACAAATGGTCCCTGAATAGTCAGGTATTACAAGTAGTTTTCAGAAGATGGGGGACTCCAGAGATAGATCTCTTTGCCTCACCAGAAAACCACCAGCTACCAAGGTATTGTTGCAGACCATCAGTGACAGGGTCAGTAGAAGTACCACTGGATGCCCTAGTCTTGGATTGGTCGGGGAAGTTTCTGTATGCCTTCCTTCCATTTCCATTACTACTAAGGGTTCTGATCAAGCTCAGATCCCAGCCTGCCACAATGATCTTAATTGCTCCAGATTGGGCCAAGCAACCTTGGTACTCCATGGTACTGGACATGTCAATAGCCAAACCAGTCAGCCTTCCCATGAGGCACAACTTACTGACCTCATCCCGGGGTAGGATCCTGTGCCCGAACCTTCAGTCTCTCAGACTCAAAGCCTGGCTCTTGAGGACCTAGAGTATGCCAATTTACACTTCCCAGAGAGTGTTATGCAGGTCCTCAGGGTTTCTGGAAAACTTTCTACCAGAAAGATTTATTCTTCCAAGTGGGAAAAGATTTTCTATATGGTACAAATATAGAAAGCCGAACCACAATCTGGAAGGACTGCCTGTGGTTCTGGACTGCCTTACTCACCTGCATTCTCTAGGCTTATTGCCTTCCACACTGAAGGTGCACTTGGCCGCAGTCTCAGCTTACCTATCAGCAGGTAAGTCATCATCCCTGGCCTCTAATCCAGTGTTAAGGAGATTCTTCAAGGGACTGATGCATTTGCACCCACCCCACAAAACTCCCACTCCAGTATGGGATCTCAATATTTGCATAGCACAGCTTATGCAACCACCTTTCAAACCTATGGCAACAGTTAATCTTAAGTATGTGACACGGAAGACTGTGTTTTTGGTTGCCATTACTTCTGCCAGAAGGATCATTGAACTCCAGGCTTTTTCCATGGAGCCTAATCATGTGACGTTCCATAGTGATAAGGTGGTCCTTAGGACTAATAATAAATTCCTTCCAAAAGGTGGATTCAGATTTTCACATTAATCAGTCCATCACACTTCCAGTCTTCTTTACTGACCATTCTACTTCAGGGGAATGTAGGCTGCATGGCTTGGATATTAAGAGGGCTATCTGCTACTACTTGCAGCATACAAAAAGTCATAGAAGGGATACTACCCAACTTTTTCTGACTTATGGGGAAGTTGGAAAAGGCAAACCTGCCACAAAAAGGTCCGTAGCAGGATGGATTGTGGCATGTACTCAGTTCTGTTATAGCAAGATGGGTAAACAGCCCCATCAAGGGCTCAGGGCCCACTCTACCAGGGGGACAGCTGCATCTTTAGCAGCTTCAAGAGATATCCCTCTGCTGGAAATCTGTAAAGCAGCTACCTGGAAAACAATCCATACATTCACTAAGCGCTATTGTCTGGACACACAAGCCAGGAGTGATGCCAGGTTTTGCACAGCAGTTTTGTAGAAGTTTGTTTCCTAAATAGGTCCTCTGCCTGCCTCCAAAGGCACTGCTTGGGTAGTCTGCATTTGTCAGAATACAGTAAGGTTTCCTGGGGTTTGAAGAAAACATTACTAACCATAGTAATCTAGTTTCTTCTAAGGGAATCTTACTGTATTCTGAGCTCCCACCCCTTCCTACCCTGCTAGGACCTTCAGGACCTTGCACACTGCTGTTTGTCATGTTGGAAACCTGTGGGTACCTAGTAGCTTGTTGGGCATCTGCTGACTTGAGTCTTAATGATGCCCTTATTTGGCAGTATTTGTTCTTACCCTGTTTGGGGTATTTAGCATAGTTAAGTAAGCTTAGAGTGTTTAGCTTCTACATGCTTCATAAGAATCTGACGATTGCAGGAGGTGCAACCAGGGACAGTGATTTGAAAACCGAGCTCGAGCCTAACATTCCATCATTAGCATAGGTTCTATTAACCATTTCGGCTCTGGGGCAGTCCTATGATGAGACCATACTGCATTTGTCAGAGTACAGTAAGATTTCCTTAGAAGAAACAAGATTACAATGGTAAGTAATGTTTTCTTTCCAGTCGAGGGTAGTTCCTCTTTGGAGAAAGATAAAGGCTTACATGAAAAAGGTGGCTATATACACCACAGCAAGCCCCCTTTGTTTCTATCAGGCTGGGGCTGTGCCTCAGTATCAGCAGTACCCACAGCAGGTGAATTTCAGGCACCACAGACAAGTGGTCCTGGATGTAGTGAGTAAGGGATTGTCTCTGTGCTCAAATTCCTTCCACTAACAACAGTGGAAAAAGAATTAGAAAGGTTGCAAAAGAGACCAAATAAGGGCGCTTCAGGCTCTGACCAGCCAACACCCTCCAAATCTGCGTGTGAAACTGCTGTCTCTTACTTACGCACCCCTGAGAAGGGTGATTCAGGTTTTAAAAAAAAAAAAAATGGAGGGGGTGAGTGGCCCGGCTGTTTCTCTGGTCCCCTCCACAAAAACCAAAAAGATAAAGCATGTCAAACCCCAGGAAAAACCTAAAGGGGTTCCTGGCATCACTGTATTTAAATTATTTCCACACTCCCATAAGGGAGTCTCACAGAAAATACTTCAGGTTCAGACTCTCATCAGGTCACTCTCTGTGAGTGTACACAGTGGTTGGAGCACCTTCAAAGATGAGGTGTCACAGTTTCCCCATATCTAGGTGACTGGCTGGTGGTTGTAGAATCACTCTGGCAAGTAAGTCTGCAACTCACCTAGGGTCTCCTGGACTCTCTAGGGTTCTTGATGAATCTAAAGAAAGTCTAACCTTCAGCCTGCTCAAGTACTCCAGTTCATAGAAGCAGAGCTAAGTACCCTGCAAGGCAGGGTCTACCTGCCCCAATGCAGGGCAAAAAGTATTCCACTAATAGCGGGCTTATTTGGGCTAAATGAACCAAAAATCGCAAGACAGTTTTCTTCAGCTACTGGCCACATGGCATCTGCCACTGGCACAGTCTTGGAATCCAGGTTATAGACCAGAGCCATTCAATGTCACCTCATGGCTCAATGGTGTCAGAGACAGGAACCTTTTTTAAAACTAATTCTAGTAACAAGGACATTGTTACAGGTCTCCAGTGGAGGAAAAGAAGGAATCAATCGAAGGGAAGGGGCTTCCTCTTTTTCAGCAACAGCCCCTATCAGTTGTCTGACAACAGATGCATCCCTACTAGAGTGGGGCTCCCGTCTGGGGGTTCACACCTCCCAAGGCACATGGTCAAGTGCAGATTCACTCCTGCACATTAACCTGCAGGGGCTAAGAGTAGTGTTACTGCACTAAAGGTCTTCATACAACTACTACAAAGGTGGTACAGGTCAGAACAGACAATACCACCACAATGTATTACATCCACAAGTAGGGAGAGACAAGGTTAAGCCCTCTCTTCTCAGGACTTATGAAAATATGGAGTCTAGCATGTTCCATATGTCCCTGCAGGATATTCATTTGCCAGGTAGGAACACTACCTTGGCAGATATCGTGAGTCAGATCAACCAGTCCCATCAGGAATGGGCCTTGAATAGTCAGGTGGTGTAAGTTATCTTCAGGAGGTGGGGCATACCAGGGGTAGACTTGTTCACATCCCACCACAACCACCACCTGCCATAGTACTAAGACAGTCAGATCCAGGACCAGTCCCCCTGGATTCTCCGGTTCTGAGTTTGCCAGGGAAGCACCTGTTCACTTTCCTTCCTTCCTTCGCTCTGGCATACAATGCATTTCCCAAGCTCAGGTCCCAGCCAGCATCAATGGTCTTGATAATGCCAGACTGGGCCAGGCAGACATGCTACTCTCTCTGCCTGGTTCCAAACCAATACACCTTTTCTCAGAGGCACAAACTGCTAACGTCCCACCGGGAGGCTTCTGTGCCCAAACCTTGGATCACTCAGGCCAAAGTCATGTCTCTTGTCGGCCTGCTGTACAATATGCAGCCTTGCATCTTTTTCACAGTGTCTTGGACATTTTATATGGTTACAGGAAGCCCTCCATTAAGAAATTGTACGCTTCAGAAGGGAAAAGATTTGCTGTTGGTGTTCAACCAGAAAATGGTTTCCAGCACATGCTGGGATCAAGCAGTGCTTGACTAACTTACCTATTTATATTCATTGGACTTGCAGTCCAGCAACCTCAAGGTCCACCTAGTTGCAGCATCTGCTTGCATATTAATTGGACAAAATGTTTTAATAGCCCCAGATCCTAACCTCAAATAGGCTCTTTTAGGGCCTGGCACATATCAGCACAGGCTGGTGTTCCAGCTGTGCCGGACTATTTTACCTATTTGCTTTCACTGGGCTTGCAGACCAGTGCCTTAAAAGTCCACCTGGTCTCTGTATTTATTTACTTCTCAGTTGGACAGAATGTTTTTTTTTTTTCAAGCCTCAGACCCTATCTTCAAAGGGTTCCTTAAAGGCCTGCTCCATTTGCACCCTGTCACAGGGAACCAGTGCAAGCATGGGACCTAGATGTGTGCATAGTTACGCTCAAGGGTCTCCCTTTTTTGAGCCTATGTTTTCAACTTATTTGAAATATCTTAAAAAAAAAAAGAAAAAAAAAAAAAAATGTTTCCTTGTGGTAATGATTTCTGCCACAAGAATCAGTGAGCTCAAATCTCTCTGCATTGAACAGGACCACATTTCATTCCACAGAGACAAAATTATTCTGGGAACAAACAAGGAGTTTCTCCTTTAGATGTCTTTTGATTCCCATTTGAATCAAACCATTGTATATAAATACATAGCTACATACATACATACATAGACAGTGTCAGCAGATAAGGGCCTACAGTCCACCCAGTCTTCCCATTTTATCTATCTTTTTCACTGAACACTTTAGTTCTGGAGAAAATAGTCTTTATGGTCTGGATGTCAGAGGAGCTTTTAGCTGTTACTTGACAACCACTAAAGTCCATAGGCAGGACAGAAAACCACATGAGAATGTGGCAAAGGGTAACCCAGCTTCAAAAAGATTAATTTCTCACTGGATAGTATAGTATTTTCAGTTTTTGTTATTCTAAGGCTGGAAAGGAGCCCACAACAGGGTTGAGGGCCCATTCCACAAGGGGCACAGCTGCTACCATAGCAGCTGTTGGGGTTGTTCCCCTAGTGGACATCTGTAAAGCAGCTACCTGGAAAACAGTACACACCTTTACAAAGCATTACAGTGTAGATATTCTCTCCAGGGGTGATGCCAAGTTTGGCACAGCAGTCCTGCAAAATCTGTTCACAAAATAAGGTTCTGTGTCCACCTCCAAAGGTACTGCTTAGTAGTCTGCATAAAGTTATGAATACCTGAGTATTACTGGGGCTAGAGGAAAAAATTACTTACCATAGTAAGCTTGTTTCTTCCAAGTGATACTCAGGTATTCATATCTTGCCCACCCTACCTCTCCTTCTGGAACCTTTAGCCTTTGCACTCCTAAATACTGTGTTCTCAGGAGTATAAATGTCATTTCTGGCACACATGTTGTGGTTGTATTCACTATTTTTGTCCACCTCTACTTTTTTCGGGTGATTTGGACATTAAAGGGTATCCTTTCATATGTTATGCCCTCCAGTTGGAGGCCCCCTTTTTTAGGTGTTAAGGAAGCTCCCTCTATTATTATTATGATTCATAGTGTGTTAGTATTATTATTATTACTATTATTATTGTTATTGTAATTATCATTATTACACTTAATCCCCATGTCTTTCCAGGCTTCCAGGAAATCTGAGAGGTTAGAACTAAGGCAGTTAGTATAAGGCAGCATTTGAAAATTGGCTCATGCAAAAGATTCCATCATTTGCATATGTTCCTAATTCTTTCTGGGCAGTTCTACTTAGAAGGTAGACTGCATACAGTTATGAATACCTGAGTATCACTCGGAAGAAACAAGATTACTAGGGTAAGTAATTTTTTCTTCTCTTTCTTGCTGTGACTTTAAGCATTACTTCAAGCAGGGGAAAATGGGTCGTTAAGCATCGTAGTTTGTTCAATTATGTTAGTCTTGCATAAGCTGTTTTTTTCGCATTGTGGGTTTTGATGTATACTGTAAATAGATTTAATAAGTCCATTCCTACTCCATTATTAGCAGGAGCTTCCAATGGCTGGACTTCTGTATTACCTTGGTTTCATTGGCTGCTTTCTTCAGAAGAGACCACAAATATTTCAGTTGGGCTACCCCCAGGGGTTTGATTCAAAAAAGTCTCCTTCCCCCTGCCGGATGCTGCTGCTTTGATAAACTCTGTTGCTATAGTCATTAATTCTTTCTCGGTCAGGGGAATAATTATTGCTTCCTCCACCTGCGTGAGATCCGTACCTTGGCAAGGGCTTGTAGAATCCCAATTAGTTTTTATGGCTCGTTGGTATAAAGTCGAACTGCTCTCTACTACATGGAAATCATTTGTCGGTTCTCCCGAACTGAAGTTTGAAGAGCTTGCTTCTTCATCAGGTGAAATCAAATCATTGCTTACAGAAACAGAAGCAGATTACCCCGTAATAGTCTTATTGTCTCTAATAGGATCTTTCATTAAGGCCACGTGGTGTTTTGTTTGAAGCGGCCGCATCTCAATAGTTTTCTGGGGATTCTTTTGTTGAAGGGAACCACTTTCCCTCGTAGTTAGAGTAGTGTTAAGAGGAGTTTTCTTCCCTTTTACTTTACTCCAGTATTATTGTTTTTAAAGTTACATCCTGAGCCTGCGGGTTCGAGACCCGCTGTTGAGCACTTGCTTCAGGGTTAGCCTTGTCAGGTAACAGCTTTGAACTCGTTGCGGGGTTTTGAGTAGTTTGAATATTTTTAAAGAAGAAATTATCAACGTGCCTTTCAGGTAAGCCACTCATTTTCACAGCTTTTGCGCTTACCTTCTAGGAGCTTGTTTTCTTGTTTTCTCATTTTGCAGGAGTCATAATTCTGAATTCAAAAAATAGTTTTTGTTCTTTTCTTTCAAGTCTGGCTTCTGGGGACCAATCCCAAAGGAACATAGGTGAATCTTTTCATATTCTGCGAGGCACTAAATAAGTAGAATAATGCTACATCAGGACATTGTTCTCCTCTCCAAGAGAATTCTGTGTCTGCACACCTCCAGCGCCGAGGTCAAACTGAGGATCGCTCACTAGCAAGCTTCTCCCATTCCCCCAAGCCCACAGAACACCCTGGTCTCTGACCATGCCCTAGTGATTCTCTGTATTGCCTGGGGATGGGTGGCCAGAATATGAGCATCCTTTACCTTTCCTGCCCAAGAACAGGTAGTGTTTTAATATGTTCCTCCTCCAGCAAGACCCATTCTGTAAATGGTTGCAAACAGAGATCCTTGACTACCTGTGTTTCAATGAGACTCCAGAAACCTGCCGTGCTGCTCAATGGCAGCTGGCAAAAGCCATACTTAGAGGGTGTCTCATTACATTTACTTCCAAACTTAGGAAAGACAGGGATAAAATCTTGAATTATTGTCTGACCAGCAATGCATGTATTATTTGCAAGAATATGGAGGGAATGCCAAAAAATCATATTAATAATAAGCTATCCAATGTTCCAGATTTTGATGCTATCCAACAAGATTTATGAAAGACAAATAATCTCTGACTAACCTTCTGTTATTTCATGAAAATTTCAGCAAGGTCTAGATAGTGGTCTCCCTATGCACATAGTTTATCTTGATGTTTGCAAGACATTCGATTTGGTCCCTTATTGGGCAATACTCAATAAATTAAAATCCATTAATCTGAACAATTTATTTAGCTGGATTCAAGAGTGATTGAGTAATAGATCACAGAGGATGGTAATGAGAGGTCACTGTTCTAACCAAGGACCAGTCACTAGTGTTGTGCCACTGAGTCCAGTCCTGACACTGGTCCGGTTTCAAATATTCGTTTTTAGGCTTGGCTAGAGAAGTAACCAACTGGTGTGTAAAGTACGAAGGGGATTCTAAATAAGGCAGACCAGGCAAAGGCATTATGCAAAGGAAGTCAATACAGTCAGACTTGGGCAAGATAGGGCACTGGTCAAAGCAATGGGGCATGGAATTCAGTGTGAAAAAAATGTTTGGTAGTATGGGCAAAAACAATACAAAACAACCATATCACTTGTTGAGCAATATTATAAAGGCAACTGAATAAGAAAAAGATCTTGGAATTATTATGGACAATAGCCTAAGGCAACAAAACACTGTTCTGAGGTAGTTAATAGGGAAAAACAAAGTATTATGGACAGTAAGAAGGAATAAAGGCAGTGTGGACTGCAGAATGATCTCCCCCTTATATAGGTCATATGTTCTCCTGCATTTGGATTATGTTGTCAAATTTTGGGCACCATATATGATCTCCCCTGTATCAGTCTTCACCATTCATCACTGGTAGGTACCAGCTGGAGGCACAGGACCCCCCGGGAAGCTTTGCTTGCAAAAGCTTTACTGCTCTAAGAGGAAGGGAAGACATCGAGGATGGCACAGCCCTCGAGGCTGACGCACTGTGTGGCACTCGCGGGTTGGCCAGTAACCAGCACCATCCCTTCCACTCCCTCAGTTCTGCTCTTCCCGCTGTCAAGGTAGCAGGTGCTCGTGGGAGAGCATTCTTTTTAACTGTGTCACTCCAAAAGCTCTAGTTTTTCTTCATTCTCTTTGTGAGTTTTTAAATTGGCTGAGATTGTACTTTAACTGCAGGTATCACATTTCAGCAGGGGATTAGTGAGGGTTGAAAATCAAGTGTGTGCCTAACAGACATTCAGTTGGATTTGCCAGTTTGTGTGAGCAGGACTAGGAGAATCTGTTTGCTGGTAGGTTTGTGAGTTTTTGCCCTGTAGTTTACAGAAGACTGTCTTTTTTTTTCCTGATTGTTTTTGTAGACATTGAATTTCAAAGAAACAGCCCCTCCACCCACCCCCATTCCCCAACCACCCCTGGATGCAGTGCCTTTATAGTGGAAGGTTGAGCCACACCTACTTAAAGTGGCAGGAACAGTTAGGCAGCACAGCACAAGCAATTGCCTGGCTAATATATATGCAGAATTACAAAGGGTGTAGCTAGCAGCTAGGTCCAAAGGGCACATACAAGAGGAGGAGAGAGAAGCTGTAAGTCCCTACAGAAAGAGAGAGTAAGAGTTTTGTGGCACTACTGCTGGTTTAGAGGTCTTATAGAAATATGGATGCAAGTGTAAAGAGCTGTGGGATATTTAGAGACTAAGAAAGTCGGGGGGATGTGGGGGCCTGGACAAAGGAGGCAGGTGGATGTATGAGGGAGGAAGAGTAGAGAGGTAGGGATGACTAGGGTTGGGGGCACAGGGAGACCGGGAGGGTTGTGAGCTGCAGTGGGTGTGGGGAAGCACTGTTTCTGGGAATCTGGTGGAAGGTGGGGGTGTCCAGTGTGAAGAATGTTCAGACAGCTTATACTGGAGATAGAGAGCTTGAGATGGGAACTGAGGGGAGGGGACAGGTATGAGGGGGTTAGGAGGAGATGGAGCAGAGGGGCAGGGAGGGCTCCATTGCAGGATAGACCAGGCTGCCACGTGCTGGAAGGGAGCACTCAGCCATGAGGGACAAGTCCACAGGGTCCTGGGAGCGCAAAAAGCTGTTGTTGGGAGGTGGTAGGGAACATGGGAAGACAGAGAGCAAGTAGAAAAGAGGTTCAGGGTAAGCAGAGGCAGGAAGGGATTTTAGGGGAGGCAGGAGGTTGGAGGCAACAAACAGGTACACAATACTGGTTGATGAAACAGAGCGGGGGATTGGGGGAAGACACCACAGAAGAAGAGGCAGGGGACCAGGATGGAGGGAGGAAATACCTGGTACAAGGAGAGAGGGAAGACTGGGGAGTAAAAGTGGGGAGGGGCAAGGAAGTAGGTCAAGTTGGCACAAACACACTAAACAAATAGGAAGGAAGGCCAAAACATGTTGGGAGGCGGGAAGGGGAGGCACAATGCAAGGGGCAGTGGGCGGACATAAAAGTAGTGGGGGGGTTGTGGAAGGGAGCAAGCACAGAAAGGACAAAAGAGGAGGAGAGCAGGTAGAGGTGCAATTGAAGGTGAAGGGAGGGGGAAAGGGCAGGGTATGAAAGGAGAGGACACTGAGGAAAAGGGGCTCATAGGAGAGCAAACATGAGGAAAGTGCAAGGGATGGGGGAGCGAGTATTTGTATTAGGGGATTCTGTGGGGGGGGGGGTGAGATGGGGAGGTAAGGGAGCAAGGAAGAGCCAAAACTGGGTGGATTGTAAGCTAGATATGACAGCAGGGAGAGTAGGGCAGTGCATTCAGAAATGTGTGGAGAAGGTGGGAGAGAAGCCTCATGTCATTGTGCACCTAGGAACAAATGACCTAGAGAGCAGTACAGTGGAAGAAGTGCAGGAGAGGTTCAGGGAAGAGGGGGCTATCTGCAATCGGGTGGGAAGCTCAGTGACATTCTACGAGGTACTCCCGGTACCTAGGGCAAGCACGATGAGGAAGCTGAGAATACAGGAGTTTAATGGGTGGCTGAAGGGGCAGTGGTAGCATTAAGGATTTAGTGTGGTGTGCTTTTCTGAAAAAGAGTAGCACACTTGATTGAACTTGTGCCATGAAATACGTGCTCCTTCAGACCATGATACTTCTCCTACCTACGTTTATATTTCAGATCAATTTCCTGATAGTAAATCCTCAATTGTTAGATAGTACTAGAGGTTCAGTGGTACCTACTAGTAATTTACAGTCCCACATTACATTACATAGCAACCGCCTCCCACGAAATGACTTTCCAGGGGCCTGAACTTTGCTTCCACCCCCAGCACATAAGCATGTCCCTACCTGGACTGCCAAACAGGGCCTTCTCTGGTAGTCCTATATATCTGGGGCTGGATATTCAAGCTCGCCATTCTGAGGCATGAAGCCCTTAGCTCGCGCAAAATAGTTATGCGCAGGGGTGTTGAGGCGATATTCAAAGGAGTTGCGTATTGAGCAGCTCCTTTGAATATCACCCCAGCCACAGCCACTGTGCATGGCGAGTGAACTTGCGCCGCACCCAAGTTGTCAGAGTGGAGCATTCAACTGGCGGTGGCCATATCATTGCGCCATGCGAAAATCACGATATTCAAAGGTGACATGCAAATGGGAATATAATTCATGCAAAAGGCGGCAGAGGCATTTGCATCTGATTATGACCCCATTTGCATCTTCGCATCTTTGGATGCGGCACAGTCCAGGACTTGCGCCTGGCGCCTGCCAGGCAGCAGCCGTTGGGACCGGCGCACCTGCAGCCTGATCGCGGGCAGCAGTGTGGCTCCCCACCTCCTCCCGTACATCTCCCTGGTGGTTCAGTGGACCGAAATGCCCGATCGTGGGCAGAATGTAAATGAACCCCGAACATGTCCCTAGTGCCCGATCGCGGGCAGTAAGTAAAGTGCCCCCACCGAACATCTCCCTGGTGGTCCAGTGGACCAGAATGCCCGATCACCGGCAGAATGTAAAATGACCCCGAACATGTCCCTAGTGCCCGATTGCGGGCAGTAAGTAAAGTGCCCCCACGAACACCTCCCTGGTGGTCAGTGGACGAAATGCCCGATCGCGGGCAGAATGTAAATGAACCCCGAACATGTCCTAGTGCCCGATTGCGGGCAGTAAGTAAAGTGCCCTCCACCCGAACATCTCCCTGGTGGTCCAGTAGACCGTAATGCCCGATCACGGGCAGAATGTAAATGAACCCCAGAACATGTCCCTAGTGCCCGATCGCGGACAGTAAGTAAGTGACCCCCTAGACATCTCCCTGGTGGGTCCAGTGGACCGTAATGCCCGATCAGGGGCAGAATGTAAATTGACACCCCCCAAACATCTCCCTGGTGGCTGGTGTCCCCCACCCACTTCACGGCCTCACCACCGCTTCCCGGCAGCCGGGCGGGCGGTAGCATCTCACCGCCTGCCACCCGGCCGGCTGCGCTGATGATTGCTCCGGTAGGGCTGCACGCCCATTGGCTCTAATGGGCGTAAGAGCCCTACCGGGCAGTCAGTTGGCGGGTGGCGGGCAGCAGGCGGGTGGGATACTGCCGCCACCGCCGCCGGGGAGCGGGCAGGGGTCAGGTGGGTGGGGTGGGGGACACTAGCCACCAGGGAGATGTTTGGGGTGTCACTTACATTCTGCCCACGATGGGTATTACGTCCACTGAAACACCAGGGAGATGTTCGGGTGGGGCACTTACTTACTGCCCGTGATCGGGCACTAGGGACATGTTCGGGGGTTCATTTTACATTCTGCCCAAGGGACAGGACATGGTCCACTGGACCACCAGGGAGAGTTCCGGTGGGGGGGGCATTTTACTTACTGCCCGCCATCAGGCACTAGGACATGTCTGGGTTCACTAACACTCTGCCCTGATCGGCATTCAACCACTGGACCACCAGGGATGAACAGGAGGGGAGGGGAGCCACATTGATGCCCGCAATTGGGCTGGTGGGGGGGACACGATGCCCGCGATCGGGCTGGGGGGGCACAGGAACTGAGTTGGGGGCCAGCCACAGGTGGCAGCTGCTGTGTTGCGCCCTGCAATACAGCAGCTCACCTGTGGGTGGCCCTCGACTTAAGCCTTTTTTTTTTTTTTTGGCTCAAGGTCCTGCAGGCTCAGGTTGGGGGTTGCGCCTGCACAACTCTGCACAGCCCGGCTGAATATCGGGCTGTGCAGTTTATGCATGGTTCCTCCCCCTCCTGTTGAGCATGCATTCATTTGCATTGCGCTGTTGCTCAGCCTGTTTTCAGTGGCGCAACTGCCTCCTGCTGAATATCGCAGAATGGCGCAATGTAGGACTTGAGCATGCGCAACCCTTTTGAATATCTGGCCCCATGTCTCTAATGCGGGTGTATAGACTTATGTGCTTATGCGGTTCAACGAACCCTTACTCTAGATGCCATGACCATCACCCACACACCTTTCGTGACTATCCTACTTCCCAGGGGGCAGAGTTACTCCTGGTTATGCACGGGCTCACTAAAAAGGGTGTCTGCTACCGTGTACTTCACTCGGGACCTACTCCTCCTAACTCCTAAAGTCCTCTGTCTAATATCAGCACTGCTGCTCCTAGCAGGTGACATTGAACTTAACCATGGACCCCCCTTGATCTGCACTGGACCTTCTCTAAGGGCCTAAAAATAGCTCACATGAATGTCTGTAGCCTACGCCCTAAAATACATGAAGTCCAAGGATGGCTGGTTCTCTACAAACCAGACATACTAGTAGTCTCTGAGACCTGGCTGAAAGCTCACACCTTGATGCATGAGATTGCAGTCTCTGGGTACAACACCTTCTGCAAGGACAGGGATGGAAAAAGAGGGGGCGGGGTACTCATATATGCCAGGGACTCACTAGATGGTAGCTCTCACCTCCTTCCCCTGCTCTGACCGCACCAGTGGCAAGTCACTATTCATTAGGATAATCCTCGGCCTTTCAAAGCACCTACCCACAGGTTTTATTTATTTTTTATTTATTTCAGTACTCGGAAAACCATTTGAGCTTGGAGCTCTTTACATAGGATCTACGTCAGGACATTTCAGTACAACAGGTGAAAATTACACAAAGGATTGCAGAAATACAAAGTAAACAAACAGGATGATATATCAAACACAGTACAAGTTACAGGAAAACAGACAATTGACAGTGCCCAATAGTGAAACCAGTCAGTTGTCAGCAAACAAGAGGTTGTTTGGAATGTTGCTAAGTACTAAAGAAAAAGAGAGAGTGAAAGGGTGAGCCCAAGTGCAATGTGCAAAAGGAGAGCATAATTGCCTCTACAACCCACCTAAGGTTGCCCTCCAATCCAAGGGGAGGTTGCCTCTACAACCAACTTAAGGTTGCCCTCCAATCCCTTGAGACCCTAACCAAAATCCTAGCTGATGTGGTCTCCTCGGAATTGCTGCTCCTGGGTGACTTCAACCTCAGCTGGGCTCTGGGCACAGAGCAGGCCCTCAAGGCCTTGCTCTTGGAAACCAGCCTTGAGCAAGTTATCACTGAAGCAACTAGGCTCAACCACAAAACAGGGAACCACATCACCCTTGACTGGGTACTGGTGTCTCACCCCTCAAATATACAGGTGGCTGGCACCATGGCCGATGCCCTGAGTGACCACTCACTCATATTCTGTATCTGGAAGAACAGGTCGCCCAAGGTTCCTCCAAGAATACTCACTACCCAAGACTTCTCCAAATTCTTTGCAGATTCCTTCAATGAATACCTTAGTAACCTCGCCTGGAGCCCCATAAGGCTCCTCCCAACCCTGGGTGAAACATTGGAATACTTCCAAAACTCCTTCATCTCTGCAGCTAACCTGTTCGCCCCTATAAAGAAACTCTGAGCCAAAGGTAGCTACTACAAATGGATCACCCCAGATTTAAAATCTCTGATGGTGAGTCACTACAAGGCCTGAAGAAGTACAAAAACTCTGAACTGCCAGCTGACCTTGTATCCTACAAGACCCTCAGGAACCAGTGCAAGCGAGTCATTTACTGCTAAAATGGAGCATGTTAAACACCTCCAACAAACCAATCTAGCTGATCCTAAGTCTTTCAAACAACATGAAGTCTTGCTATATTATGACATATGCAGTGAGTCCCAACCTTCGAACTGCTCCGGAGGTGAAAGAGTTAACTTTCCATGCCAGGCATGGAACGCTGAGCTCGAGCTCGGTTGAAACTCTGTCTGTTGTTCTTCAAACTCAAACCGTCAGATTCTTTACTCCGCCTCACTGAACAGTCACTCCGGAGATTTCTCCTTCTGCTTGGTTCATTTTGTCAGTTAAAGTATTGTTTTTCTTGGTTTTCGACCGAATTTAAACCGCAACCGGTCGGTTCAGACTCTGTCTGTGGTATTTGTGAGTACTAGATAGGTTTTACATTAATTTCTATCTGTGTGGAACTTGTAAACGGTTTATGGGTTCGGTTTGAACCGATCAAGTTGTTTAAAATATCTTAATCTGTCTTTTAGTGTGTGGTTACCGGTTCTTATCGGTTCTAAAAAAGACGGATTTTATTACGTTTTTTTCCACGACCCGTGACACGGTTGGGAACCGATAAGAGGGTCTTACCTGGCGGATTGCCATAAACAGGTAAGTTTGGTTAGGCTGGCACTATGTCTAAGAAACCCAAAAGAAAAACCGGGCCCACTGGGTTTCAACACTGCAGTGTGTGTGGGGAAGTCTTTGCCAAGGCTGATCCCCACACCACCTGTGTTTATTGTCTGAGGTTTGACCACCCAATGCAGACTGCCAGATTTGTAAAGTTTTCCTGTAGCTACCCTGGAAAAGAGTTGGTAGGCTCAGGAAAAGGGAGGCCAAAGTCCGCTGAACCGGATGGCCAGCCCGGTTCGGTTCCAACCGAACCGGAGGGAGTGCCCTCTGACCATGGCGAGACTTCCTCGGGCAAAAGGAGATCTGACTCTGAGGAGCCGGGTCCAGCAAAAAGGACTAGAAAATCAGCTGGTGTGGAGCCAAAACTTTCCTCTCCAACCGCTGAAGAAATAGCCAAAGCGATAAAAATTGTCCAGTCGCTTTCCCCGGTTCCGACCGAACCGGCACCATCTGGTAAGCGCCCGGTTCGGCCGGTTCCACCGGTTCAAGAGTCTGATTTAGAGGAATATTATGAACCGGAGGAGGGGGAAGAGGAGTATGAGGAGATTGAATGTGGATTTGAAAGTCTGGATGTGCCCATTGACCCGGACATCTCCCCAGACAGACCTTCAGGAGTGTCTCCTCCTAGGCTTTCTGAGTCCCCTTCTCATTTTATGTTTTATAAAAAAGTGGCTGAAACCCTCCAGCTTCCTATGGAGGAAGCTGTGGATGATCAAGAGGAGCCTGGCTATGTGGAAATGATGGATATCCCAGAGTCTAGGAGACTGTCTATTCCCTTGCATAAATCTTGTGGGAAACAGACTTTTACAATTTTAAAAGCTCCTCACACTATACCTCCTGTTGATAAGAGAATGGACAAGAGGTACACATTGTCAGGCTCTGATATGGAGTTCCTCACACAACAATGCAGTCATGTTGGGGTAGTGCAGGCTGCAGCCTGTGACAAGGCTAATATTCCCTTGGCTTCACACCCCCCTGATAAGGACTCCAGGAGGATTGATGCCATGGCAAAGAAACAGTACATGGCAGCATCCTTGGGACTCAGACAGGCAAATTATATGGCTTATGTTGCCAGATACCAGAAATCCAGATGGGATAATGTTATGGCTCTAGCAGAACAGGTCCCTGGCCAGCTTGCCAAGGAGCTGGAGCAGGTGGCTGCTGATGGTACTGAGGCATCCAAGGTGCAATTCCATGCTACAGTGGACTCTAATGATGTGTCATCAAGAGTCATGGCTACATCTGTGGCACTTCGCAGAATGGCTTGGCTCAGATGTACTAGCCTGTCACAGGATACCCACGCTAAGGCCATGGAATTTTCCTGTTGTGGGTAATTCTCTGTTTGGGGAGCAGACAGAGAATTACATGAAGAAAATGGATGAATATAGGACCACCTATAGGAGTGCACAGGCCAAGGAAAGGCAGGCCACTCCTCAAAGGCAGCTTTCCAGGGGTAGGGGCAGGCCTTTTCATAGGCCTTTTTACCAAGCCCAGGCCTCCTCTTCTGCCTATGCCCAGAGGGGGTTCTTTAGAGGGAGAGGCAGACGGGGTACAAGCAGGCCTGCTTCCACCCCTCAGCCCAAAGCCCCTGCCAAACAGGCACCCTGATGGGGTTGCCAGTGCCGATTCTCAGCTACCTGTAGGGGGGCAGGCTGGCTTACTTTGTCCAGGACTGGAAGTCTCTGACATCAGACAAGTGGGTCCTGGAAGTAGTAAGCCAGGGACTGGTTCTCGGCTTCAAAAAATTTCCAAAGATGAGAATCAGATCCTTTCCACCTGCAAACCCACCAGAGGCTCTTGCCTTAGAGGCAGAGGTCTCTTTCCTCCTGGCTCTCAGAGCTGTGGAAAGGGTTCCACCCCTACACCAGGGCAAAGGCTTGTACTCCAGGTACTTCCTTACCCCAAAAAAGACAGGAGAATGGCGGCCCATACTGGATCTCAGATATTTAAACAAGCACCTTTTAAAACCAAAATTCAAAATGGTGACTCTGGGAATTATTCAAACAACATGAAGTCTTGCTATATTATAGACATTAGCAGTTTGATCCAGCTCTAGAACTGCCCCGGAGTGAAATGGTTAAAACCATTCCAAAATAGAATTTTGGCATGAGAGCAAGCAGCTCTATCTGTGTCATTTCAAATTTGAACTGTCAGATTCTTTACTCCGCCTCAGTGAACAGTCGCTCCGGAGATTTCTCCTTCTGCTCGGTTCATTTCTCGGTTTAAAAAGTGTTTTCTCGGTTGGATTTAACCGAGAATTGTTTTATTTTAACCGCAAAACCGTTCGGTTCAAGCTCCATCTCTGGTAACCGTAAGTAAATGAAGGTTTTGTCTGTGTGGAACTTGTAAGTTATCGGTTCGGTTTTGAACCGATCAGTGGGTTTAAAACTCATTTAAAACTAAAAGTTACTATTTTAGAGTGTGGTTCCCGGTTCTTATCGGTTCTAAAAAAAACGGATTTATTACGTTTTTTTCCAATACCCGTGACACGGTTAGGAACCGATAAGGGTGTCTTGCCTGGCACTGCCGTTAAAAGGGCAAGTTTTTGGTTAGGCTGGCATTATGTCTGAGAAACCCAAAAGAAAAACCGGGCCCACTGGGTTTCAACACTGTGATGTTTGTGGGGAAGTCTTTGCCAAGGCTGACCCACACACCACATGTGTTTATTGTCTGGGGTTTGACCACCTCCAGTCAGACTGCCAGATATGTAAGAATTTCCCTGCAGCCACCCTGGAAAAAAGATTGGGCAGGCTCAGGGAACGAGAGGCCAAAAAGTCTGCTGACCCGGATGGCCAGCCCGGTTCGGTGCCAACCGAACCAGAGGGAGTGCCCTCTGACCAGGGCAAGACTTCCTCGGGCAAAAGAAAAGCTGGTTCTGAGGAACCAATTCCAGTAAAGAAAACAAGAAGATCAGCAGGTCTGGGTCCAAAATTCCTTCTCCAACTGCTGCAGAGATAACAAAGCCATACAAATTGTCCAGTCACTGTCTCAGGGTCCGTCCGAACCACCACTATCTGGTAAAGGTCGGTTCATCCGGTCCCAGTGGTTCAGGATTATGATATTGAGGAATTTTATGAACCAGAGGAGGAGAGGAGGATTATGAACAGTATGAATGTGGCTGGGAAGGTCTGGGTGTGCCCATTGAACCGACATCTCCCCAGACAGACCTTTAGAATCTCCCCTATGCTGTCTGAGTCCCCATCTCATTTTATGTTTTATAAAAGTTGCTGAAACCCTCCAGCTTCCTTTAGAAGAGGCTGTGGATGAGCAAGAGGAGCCTGATTTTGTAGAAATGATGGATATTCAGAGTCTAGAGATTGTCTATTCCTTTACATAAGTCTTTAGGAAACAAACAATTAAAAATTTTAAAAGCTCCTAATTCTGTGCCTCCTGTAGATAAAAAGATGGACAGAAGGTATACATTGTCAGGCCCTGATACAGAATTCCTTTCTCAGCAATGCAGTCATGTGGGGTAGTTCAGGCTGCTGCCTGTGATAAAGCTAATATTCCCTTGGCTTCACATCCTCCTGACAAGGATTCCAGGAAGTTTGATGCCATGGCAAAAAACAGTATGGCAGCCTCTCTGGGACTCAGGGCAAGCAAATTATATGGCTTATGTAGCTGGGTATCAGAAATCTAGATGGGATACTGTTACGCAATTGGCCAAGCAGGCCCATGGCCAGCTGGCTAGTGAACTAAAACAGGTGGCTGCTGATGGCATTGAAGCCTCTAAGGTTCAGTTTCATGCTGCTGTGGATGTTAATGATGTTTCCTCTGAGGTCATGGCCACATCTGTAGCTTTTAGTAGGTTGGCCTGGCTCAGGTATACTAGTTTGTCACTGGGATACCCAGACTAAGGCTATGGATTTTCCTGTGGTGGGAATTCTCTGTTTGGAGAGCAGACAGAGAATTACATGAAGAAAGATGGATGAATATAGGACTACTTACAAAAGTGCCCAGGCTAAGGAGCGCAAGCCACTCCTCAAAGGCATGCCCCCAGGGGTAGGGGTGAGCCTTTTCACGGGCCTTTCTACCAGACTCAGGCCTCCTCTGCCTATGCTCAGAGGGCTTCTTCAGAGCAGGGGCAGGACGAGGGGTGGGCAGACCTGCTCCCACCCCCAGCCTAAAGCTCCTCTTGAAACAGGCACCCTGATGGGGTGCCCAGGGCCTATTCTCTGTGTACCAGTGGGGCAGGCTGACACTTCAGTCAGGAATTGGGCTTCTTTAACCTCAGACAAGTGGGTTCTGAAGTAGTAGCCAGGGTCTGGTTCTCAGCTCTAAAAGTTTCCCAAGTTGAGAAGCAGACTTTTCTACCTGCAAGTGCTTCAGAGACCCTCGCTCTGGAAACAGAGGTCTCATCCCTGTTGGCTCTCAGAGCAGTAGAAAGGGTTCCTCCCCTGCATCAGGGCAGGGGTCTGTATTCCAGATACTTCCTTACCCCAAAAAAGACAGGAGAATGGCAGCCCATATTAGATCTCAGATATCTGAACAAGCATCTTTTGAAACCAAAGTTCAAAAATGGTAACTCTGGCAATGATTTTACCTTCCCTAAGGCCAGGGGACTGGCTAGCCTCCCTGGACCTCAAGGATGCCTATTTCCATGTCCTAATCAGAAGATCCCATCGAAAGTACCGTAGATTTGAACTGCCTTCAGGTCATTACCAGTTCAGAGCAATGCCCTTCGGCCTTACCTCTGCTCCAAGGGTATTCACAAAGTGTCTAGCAGTGGCAGTGGCCCACTTAAGGAGGCAGAGGATTGCTGTTTTTCCTTATCTGGACGATTGGCTCATTGTAGGCCAGTCCCCAGAACAGGTAAAATCTCACCTGCAGGTTACCCAGCAGCTTCTCACCTCCCTGGGTTTTCTGCTAAACCTACCAAGTCTGTTCTGGAACCAGTCCAGGTACTCACCTTTATAGGGGCAGGATGGACACAAAGCTAGCCAGGGCCTTTCTTCCCCAGAAAGGGTAAGGAATTTAGTGGCTCTGGCCTCTTCCTTCACTCTGCAGGTCTCTCGACAGCAAGACACTTTCTGCAGCTCTGGGGCACATGGCTGCATCCACAGCTGTTGTGCAGGAGCCAGATTTCAGATGAGAGACATTCAGCTTCACTTGAGAACCTTTTGGTCTCAGAGAAGAGACCCCCTTTCCAAGTTGGTCCCAGTGACTCGAACCTTGCTCCTAGCTCTCCAGTGGTGGCAGGATCAGAGCAATTTAAGAGCGGGGGTCCCCTTCATTTCCCTTTCTCACGACTTGACTCTCACTACAGATGCTTCCCTTCTGGGTTGAGGAGCCCACATGGGTGACCTTTCCACTCAGGGAGTTTGGTCCCCCCAGGAATCTCTGCTCTACATCAATTTGCTGGAACTCAGAGCTGTCTTTTTAGCTCTTCAAGCTTTTTCTGCATCTGTCCACAACAAGGTGATACAAGTCAGAACAGACAACACCACAACAATGTGGTACATCAACAAAGACGGGGCACTGGGTCTTCTCCCTTGTGCACCAGGCAATGAAGTTGTGGTTCTGGCCTATTCCCTGAACACTTCCCTCATAGCAGTTCATCTTCCAGGGAAGGACAATGTCCTAGCGGATGCTCTTAGCGGGATTTCCCAGGCCATCCAGATGGTCCCTGGATCCTCAAGTGCTGGGGATAGTTTTTGCCAGATGGGGCATCCCTCAGATAGATCTTTTGCAGCCCCAGACAATCACAAACTTCCTCTGTTCTGTTGCAGGCCTCAGTGCTGGGCTCAGTTCCCTGGATGCCCTTCTTCTGGATTGGGAAGGGAGAGTTCCTCTGCTTTCCCCTTCCTCTCCTATTCAAGTACTAGTCAAAATCAGATCTCAGCCTGCAGGTGATTCTGATTGCCCCGGATTGGGCCAGGCAGCCCTAGTACCCACTCCTTCTGTCTCTGACAGTCCATCTTCCCTTGCCTCCCAGGAATCACAATCTGTTGACTTGTGCCCAGGGAAGGGTTTGGTATCCGACCTCAAATCCCTCAACCTCAAGGCCTGGCTGTTGAGGAGTTAGAGTTTGCTGATTTACATCTCTCAGGGTGTTCTTGAGATCCTAAAGGCTTCAGAGAAAGCCTTCCACTAGGGCTACTTCATAGTGCTAAATGGAAAAAGTTTTCCATTTGGTGTGCTGGGAAAAATATTTCCCCAGAATCTGCTGAATTGCCCATTTTATTAGATTACATGGTACATCTTAATTCCTTGGGTCTCAGACCAGCTACCCTGAGAGTTCATTTGGCAGCTGTGTCTGCTTTTGTGTCAGTGGGAAAGTCATCCCCTCTTTCCTCTCATCCTGTGTTTTTTAAGGGATTACTCCATACTAATCCTCCCTTTCGGGAACCGGACCCTGCTTGGGACCTTAATGTTTGCATTGCCCAGTTAATGCAACCCCCTTTTGAACCTCTGTCTTCTGCAGAGCTTAAGTACCTAACTTGGAAAACTGTTTTTCTAGTGGTTATCACTTCTGCCAGATGCATAAGTGAATTGCAAGCCTTGCAGTGGAGACTGACTTTATTTCTTTCACAGGATAAGGTAGTCCTTAGGACTAATAGGAAGTTTTGCCTAAGGTGGTTTCAGATTTCCATCTTAATCAGTCTATCTCCCTTCCAGTATTTTTCACTGATCACTCCTCTTGGTGAGGAGATTGCACAACCTGGATGTTAAGAGAGCTCTTAGTTATTATATAGGCCACTAAAGGTCACAGGTTCAATCCTCCAACTTTTCCTTACCTATGGTGAAGTTGGGAAAGGCAAACCTGCCACTAAGAGATCAATAGCCAGGTGGATTGTGTCTTGTATCCAATTTTGTTATCAGAAAGTGGGCAGAGCCCCCCTGGTTTGAGGGCTCATTCTACCAGGGGTACAGCTGTGTCTCCAGCTGCTGCCAGAGATATCCCTTTATTAGAGATTTGCCAGGCTGCTACTTGGAAAACGGTACACACTTTTACCAAGCATTACTCCCTGGATGTCCAGGCCAGGAGAGATGCTCGGTTTGGCACAGCTGTTCTTCAGAGCCTATTCCCTAAGTAGGTTCTGCCCCTCCTCCATGGAGGTACTGCTGTGTATTCTGCTTATGATACTATAATATAGCAAGACTTCATGTTGTTTGAAGAAAAATTACTCACCTTAGTAATGTTGTTTCTTCTAATGGAGTCTTGCTATATTATAGACCTCCCCAACCTGCCCTCTCAGAACCTCTACTTGGTGGGGTGCGGGCAGCTTATGTGGGCACTACTTATGTCCTGTTAGTATTTTGTCCCTTTGGGACTTTGGGGGTGTGTATGTGTGCGCGGTGTGTGTTTTATTATACTTATGTTCCATTTTCATATTATTAGAATGGTGTTAGTATTTCTGGTCCCCTGACTTGAGTCTTGGGTGTTGGGACCATCAATGGTTGTTTTTATTTAGGTAACCATTTGGCTAGTGTAGGTTACAGCTTCCACACAGACCTTTGTGAGTTTGGCTCGTAAAGATCTGACAGTTCAAGTTTGAAATGACACAGATAGAGCTGCTCTTGTGCCAAAATTCTATTTTGGAATGGTTTTAACCATTTCACTCTGGGGCAGTTCTAGAGCTGGATCAAACTGCTAATGTCTATAATATAGCAAGACTCCATTAGAAGAAACAACATTACTAAGGTGAGTAATTTTTTCTTCTCCCCTCTCTAAGGCCAGGGGACTGGCTAGCGTCCCTGGACCTCAAGGATGCCTACTTCCATATCCTCATCAGAAGCTCCCATCGAAAGTACCTCAGGTTCGAGCTGCCCTCAGGCCATCACCAATTCAGAGCAATGCCCTTTGGCCTCACCTCTGCTCCAAGGGTATTCACAAAATGCCTGGCAGTAGCAGTTGCCCACCTAAGAAGGCAAAAAATTGCCATCTTCCCTTACCTGGATGGCTGGCTCATAGTCGGCCAGTCTCCAGACCAAGTCAAGTTACATCTACAGATAACTCAGCAACTGCTCACCTCTCTAGGTTTCCTTCTGAATCTTTCAAAGTCAGTTCTAGAGTGTTTCCAGCTCCTCACCTTCCTAGGCGGAGAGCCGAACACAGAGAAAGCCAGAGCCTTCCTCCCTTTAGACAGGGCAAGGACCCTGGTCTCTCTGGCCTCCTCATTCACCCTGCAGGTCTCTCGACCAGCAAGGCATTTTCTACAGCTCCTGGGACACATGGCTGCTTCTACAGCAGTAGTGCAGGGAGCAAGATTTCAGATGAGGGACATCCAATTCCATTTGAGGGCCTTTTGGTCTCAAAGGAGAGACCCTCTAAGCAAGTTGATCCCAGTGACCCGAACCCTGATCCAGGCCCTTCAGTGGTGGCAGGATCAGAGCAATCTGAGACAAGGGGTTCCCTTTGTCACTCAGTCTCACTCCTTAATCCTTACTACAGATGCATCCCTCTTGGGGTGGGGAGCTCACATGGGCGACCTCACTACCCCAGGGATTGTGGTCCCCTCAGGAATCTCTGCTCCACATCAATCTGTTGGAACTCAGAGCAGTTTTTCTAGCACTTCAAGTTTTTTCCAGGTCTGTTCAGGACAAAGTTGTACAGGTAAAGACAGACAACATCACCACAATGTGGTATATAAACAAGCAAGGGGGCACCCGATCTACGGCCTTGTGCACCGAAGCAATGAAGTTGTGGTCTTTGGCTTACTCTCTGAACACCTCCCTTACGGCAGTTCACCTCCCAGGCAAGGACAATGTTCTGGCAGATGCTCTCAGCAGGATTTCCCAGGGCCATCACGAATGGTCACTGGACCCCCTGGTCTTGGAGGTGATATTTGCCAGATGGGGCACCCCGCAGATGGATCTTTTTGCAGCCCCAGACAATCACCAACTTCCCCTTTTTTGCTGCAGATCCCCAGTGTTGGGCTCAGTCCCTCTGGATGTCTTGGTTCTCATGTGGGAAGGGAAGTTTCTCTATACTCCCCCCCCCCTTTCTTCTCCTGTTCAAAGTGCTAGTCAAAATCAGATCTCAACCCTGCAAGATGATCCTGATTGCTCCAGATTGGGCCAGACAACCCTGGTATCCACTCCTACTGTCCTTAGCAGTCTATCTTCCCCTGTGTCTTCCCAGGAATCACAACTTGTTAACCTGTGCTCAGGGAAGAGTTTGGTACCCGAACCTCAAATCTCTCTATCTCAAGGCCTGGCTCTTGAAGAGTTATTTGCTGATCTACACCTCTCCCAAGGTGTGATGGACATCCTGAAGACTTCTAGGAAACCTTCCTCCAGGGCTACTTATAATTCCAAATGGAAGAGGTTTTCCATATGGTGCTCTGGAAAACATATTTCCCCAGAATCTACTGACTTGCCCACAGTCCTGGATTATATGGTCCACTTAAATACCTTGGGGCTAAGACCAGCTACCCTAAAACTGCATCTGGCAACTGTGTCTGCTTTTTTATCAGCAGGTAAGCCCTCTTCTCTTTCAGCTCATCCTGTATTCTCCAAGTTTTTCAAGGGATTGCTTCACACCAACCCTCCATTCAGGGACCCTGCCTGGGATCTTAATGTTTGCATTGCTCAGCTTATGCAACCCCCCTTTGAGCCTTTGTCTTCAGCAGAGCTTAAGTACTTGACTTGGAAAACTGTGTTTCTGGTAGCCATCACTTCTGCCAGACGCATAAGTGAATTACAAGCCTTGTCAGTGGAGCCTGATTTTATCTCCTTTCATACAGATAAGGTGGTCCTCAGGACTAACAGAAAGTTCTTGCCTAAGGTGGTTTCAGATTTCCACCTTAATCAATCTATATCTCTTCCAGTGTACTTCACTGACCATTCCTCCTCTGGCGAGAGGAGGCTGCACAGTTTAGATGTGAAAAAGGCCCTTAGTTACTACATAGAGCGTAGCAAGGGTCACAGGTTTGACTCCCTCCAACTGTTCCTCACTTATGGTGAGGTGGGTAAAGGGAAACCTGCCAGTAAAAGATCCATTGCCAGGTGGATTGTCTCTTGTATCCAATTCTGTTATGTAAAGCTGGGTAAGGTTCCTCCCTCAGGCCTGAGGGCTCACTCTACCAGAGGTACAGCTGCTTCCCTGGCTGCTGCCAGGGACACCCCTATTCTAGAGGTATGTCAAGCAGCTACCTGGACAAAACAGTTCACACTTTTACCAAGCATTACTCCCTGGACATCCAGGCTAGGAGTGATGCTCGGTTTGGCACAGCTGTGCTTCAGAGCCTATTTCCTAAGTAGGTTCTGTCCCTCTTCCGTGGAGGTACTGCTGTGTAGTCTGCATATGTCATAATATAGCAAGACTTCATGTTGTTTGAAGAAAAAATTACTCACCTTAGTAATGTTGTTTCTTCTAATGGAGTCTTGCTATATTATGACCCCCCCCGCCTGCCCCTCTCAGAACCTCTGTTTTGGGATGTGGGTGGGCACTGCAGTGTTGGCACTTAGTAGATGCACACTTTATTGTTTCACCCCTCTTTTTTGGGGTGACTTGGTGTTGTGTTTTTCATTTTTGCGTCTCCTGACTTGAGTCTTTGTTTTGGGACCAAAAAATGGGTTCTTATGTTTAGTAGCCAGTTGGCTAGTGTAGGTTTACAGCTTCCACACAGGACCTCAGTGAGTTTAGCTCGTAAAGATTTGACGGTTTGAGTTTGAAGGACAACAGACAGAGTTTCAACCGAGTTCAAGCTCAGCGTTCCATGCCTGGCATGGAAAGTTAACTCTTTCACCTCCGGAGCAGTTCGAAGGTTGGGACTCACTGCATATGTCATAATATAGCAAGGCTCCATTAGAAGAAACAACATTACTAAGGTGAGTAATTTTTTTCTTCTGGTCCCACATCAATGACCTACTTGAAGGCAATGGTAAATCTCCACCAGGCCCTATAGAGGTCAATGGCCATATGATTGGTGACAGCCATGAAATTGCCTCAGCCTTTAATCTGCACCTCACTAACCTTGATGCCTATAAGACTAGTCTCCCCCCCAACCTCTGAGCCCCCGCACTCCAAGATGCCTTGCCCCACATGGCCACTTTTCCATCTGAGGTTAGTTAAGGCTAAGGAGGTGCTCCCCCTCCTTAAGACCATCCAAGCCAAAGGCACTGGTGGACCCGACAGCATCAACCCAAGGCTGCTAAGGGCTGCGGCTCCTGCCATCACACAACCCTTTACATGGCTCATCAACAGATCCCTGCTTGAAGGAGCTGTGCCCAATACCTGGAAGCAGGCCTATGTGGTTCCCATCCACCAGGGAGGCCCCAGGGAGCCTTTTGGCAACTACAGGCCAATCTCCCTGCTCTGCACTCTTGCTAAGATACAGGAAAGTTTAGTCTACAGCCAACTCTGTGACTACCTTGAGACAAACCAGTTGCTAGTACCCTCACAACATGGCTTCAAGCAAAATCATGGAACCGACTCAGCCCTCAAAAATGTTTTGGTCGATGTACTAGGAGCAGTGGACAAAGGAACCCCCACAGGGGCTGTTTTTATTGATCTTTTCAAGGCCTTTGACCTTGTAGACCATAAACTCTGTTAACCAAGCTGAATAAGATTAGCCTTGATCAGCACTCCATAACCTGATTTGACAGCTATCTGTCTGGCTGTGCTCAGCGAGTTAAGTGGAAAGGTGTAACATCTGAACCACTCTCTCTGAGGAAGGGGGTACCTCAAGGTTCCATACTGGGCCCCCTTCTTTTCACGCTATTTGTCAATGACTTAAGTAGTCACTGTGGGGACAGCTCTGTGGTCCAGTATGCAGATGATGCTGAAATTTACAGATCTCCGAACAGCCCAGCTGACCTTGTGCCTCAGCTTCAAACAGACTTTACTAAGCTTTGAAGCCTGGCTTACGGAGAACAGGTTGATCTGAAAGACAAACAAAACCAAGGCTATGCTATTTGGTCTTGGATCTCTGGGCCAAGATAGAAGCCCCTTACTCCCCTCAACCTCCTCATCTGACAGCTACATCGAGGTGGTGAACTCCCTCAAATTCCTGGGCTTAACGCTGGATCAGGGCTTTACCCTGAAGAATCACATTGACCAGGTAACCAAAACAGTGCATTGCAAACTAGGCCTGCTCTACCGCCTAAACGACCAGTTGATCCCCAAGGCCAGGATAACCATTGCCAGCAGCATCCTCCTCCCTACCATGACTTTTGTTGTCCCTATTATGCAGGGAATGGCAAAAAAGGAGCTTAACAGGCTGCAAGTTCTCTACAATAAGATAGCCCGCTTTGCCTCTCGGTGCCACGTGAGGCATCACCATTGTGAAGCCCTGGCTTACCTAAACTGGCCATCCCTTGACTGCATCCTGCAGTACCCCCTTCTATGCAATGCGTATCAGCTCTTCCGTTCCCATCCCCCAGACAGCCTTGCTGGTCTCCTTGTCCCTAAGTGCTCAGGAAGGCATCTTCGCATGTCAGATTAAACCTCCTGGAAGAACCCATGGTGCAGACCAAGGTTGGCAATAAATCCTTTGCTTCTGCTGCTCCTGCTCTGTGGAATAAGCTCCCTCCCCACGTTCAGGTCGCTCCTTCCCTTGGAATTTTCCAATCCAGACTCCACGCTCATGTAATCAATGCCAGGGCCTGCTCCTGCAACTGAGCATCAAAACTCTGCGTTTCTTGCTCCTGAGCAATTATTTCTCAGAGTCTGTTCAACTGCTCCCATTTGAACCTGCACCCTCCCCCAAGTTACTCCCCCAGCTCTGACTAATTTCTCTACCCCCAGCTACTCCTGTTTTTTTTACTAAGTACAACTCCCTGCTTATGAATTCTCAGCACACTAGGTGCTTGTGCAAATTCCCTGCTTCTTCTTGTCTGTGTCTCCCATTGTACTTATCTATTCATGTGGTGGACTGACCAGATTCTAACCCTCATGGTCAGCACATCACACTTCCTCATGTCAACTTGTATGTATTAAGTGCCTTGTATATTGTTATTTTTGCCATCTCTCTGTAACTAATTCCAGGTCGCCTCTGAAAAAGGGACCTCCAGGGCTCAGTGGGCCTACCCGGTTATCAAAATGTAATAAATAAAATAAAGTTGACATGAACAAAACCTTTAATTATTTTAACGGTTTCAACAAAGTGAACTCTGATGGTCTGTTAAACCTTAGTGGAAACAAGACCACTAGGGGACACTGCCTCAAACTTGTGGTGGTGGTGGTGGGGGTTGCTTCACGAGGGACATAAGGAGACACCTTTTTACTGCAAGGGCGGTGGCAAAATGCAACAAATTGCTGGAGGAGGTTGTCTCCCTGAAGACTGTAGACTGCTTCAAGAGAGGCTGGGATGGGTTGGGGAAGGTGGGGAGGAAGCGGTGGAGGGCGGATCACAGAGTAGTTATGGGGGTTTGTAAACTCAAGCAGACTGGATATACTGTACAGCCTTTTCCTGCTGTCAATTTTGGTATGTTGTAAAGCTGGTTAAATAAACAGAATTACTTTTATTTAACTTTTTCACCACCTGACAGGAGGAAGAACCCAAGAAACCTAGAGAGATGAGACCAAGTCTGCTTATTTGTCTGTTGTGTTGCTTCACTGTGCTTTTGTAATTTGTAAAACTACCGCCACTAATATGATAATACCACTTGCACCTGCCCAGACTTACCGTACTGCCTTTTGCTGTCAAAGTATGGGCAGTCTTTTCCACTGGCCCAACTGGTGCACTTACCTAAATGTTCTCTTCACCAATACAAGTCAGGAGGCCTAGCTAAAGGAAATTGTTATTGGCCCAATTCAGAATCTTCAAGCATGTGGCTAGCGGGTCAGTACCTATTTCAACCCTGAACCACTGCTCACCCTGTTCGGATGGCCTAGTCTGGTCTGTCCAGTTCAGACTTGACTTCCTCTGCTCCTGCCTGAATGTCCACTCTTGAGTAACCTGAGTACCCACCAGCACACAAACAGAGATCAGGGACAACTGGTCTCCCAGCCAAAAGTCCCAAGTCAGAGAGATGGAGCATCCAATGGTTTTAGATGATAAAAATATATATAACCTTGGCTGCCCTACACATACCTAGAAACATAGAATGTAACAGTAGAAAAGGGCTGCTGGGCTCACCCAATCTGCCCATTTTTGTTAACCTTCATTTTTTGTTGTAGACCCTAACTGATCTAAAGTGCAATCTCTTCCCCATCCCTATGATTCCCTTGTGCCTGTCCCAGGCATTTTTGAATCTCACCACTGTTTTCGCCCCCACCATTTCTGCTGGAAGGCTGTTCCAGGTATCCACCACCATATCTGTGAAGAAGTACTTCCTCATATCCCTCCTGAATTTACCCCCTTCAGCTTATCATGCCCCTTTGTTCCAGAGCACCCCTTTTCCCCAAAAATGCCCACCTCCAGTACCTTATTTACCCCTGTGAGGAATTTAAACTTCCCTATCATATCCCCTCTACTCCCTCTTCTCTCTAACAGGCAGAACATACTGTATTTAGCTTCTTCAGCCTCTCCTCGTAGGGCTTTTGATGCAGACACTGTACAATTTTGGTAGCCCTCTGCTGGACTACCTTCACTCTGTCTGTGTCATTCCTGAGATGTGGTCTACAAAACTGGACACAGTACTCAAGGTGGGGTCTTAACAGTGATCTATATAGGGGTAGCACCACTTCCCTCTTCCTGCTAGCAGTACCCTTTCCTGTGCACCCTAGCATCCCACTAGCCATTCTGACTGCCTTGTCACACTGCCTGGCCATCTGTAGGTCATCCGATACAATTATCCCTAGGTTTATTTATCGCTTGGTCTTTGTCAGTATCGCTCTGCTCATACTTTACTCTGTTCCTGGGTTTTTATATACCAAGTGCATTATTCTACACATTTTTGCATTGAAGAGGACTGGTCCCAGCACTGATCCCTGAGTCACTCATTTCCTCAGAGTAAACTCCATTTACCACAACCCTCTGTGTCCTATACGCTAACCAGTTTCTTACCCAGGTCACCATGTTATTACCCACCCCAAGTTAACCAGCTTGCTTACCAGTGCAGTGCGACCAGGATGTCACTGCTTCTGCAGTAGCTGAAGCTGCAGTAGGGAGGCTCCAATCTACATCCAGCACGCACAGACTGAAGTCCCCCACCAGCAACACCTCCTTGTTTTCCACCATTTTGCAACAGCTGTTTCTGACATTTCTTTGTCTGAGTCCTTCCCCTGTGCCAGAGTGGAGTGTGACCCACAGCACCTCAGCCTCCCCCCTCAAATTCCCTGTATTTCTGTTGTTTTTCTGTTTTCCTTCACATAAAGCACCTCCCCTCTCCTTTCTTTCCTCCCTGTCCCTTCTGAACATCATGTAGCCTGATATGACCTTGTCCCAGTCATGGCTGTCAGTGCACCTTGCCTCAGTAATGGCCACAATGTCCAGGTCAGCCTCTGCCATGATGACCTCTAGGTCTGGGATCTTTTTTCCAAGACTTCTAGCATTAGCACATATGGCCTTACAGATTTTGTTCTATTCTTATCGCTTCCTGCGTTTTCCTTATGTTCCCCCTTCATACCTCTTTTTTTCTCTGACTGCTTGCTTCTCCCCTTCCTCCTTTCATAACCCACTCCTACTTTGATTAACTTGCACCGAGTGGGACTCTCGCCCCTCGGGATCTCCCTATATTCTACCTCAACCTGATGTGGGGGGGGGGCAGTTTCTGCCTCCCCCCGCCTAGTTTAAAGGTTCATCAAAGCAACATTTAAACCATCTACTGAGAACTGTGGATCCCCTCCTGGAAGGATGCAGGCAATCACCTCTGTATAGGCTCTAATCTTCCCAGGTGGGACTCTAGTCCCCAGTGTAGCAGTACCCCCCCTCTGTGCACCATTATTTCAACCACAAGTTGAAGGCCATGATGTGGAGCTCCCTTTCTCTCCCCCTATCCTAGTCAGGCAGCACCTATGTAACAGCTACAGAGCGTGCTACCTGTCTAAGACTCCTTCCCAGCTCCCTAAATTTCTGCACTGTACACACAATATGAACACTGCTCACATCAGTTAAAAACGTAAAAAAGATGCGGTAATTTGGTATATTTTGTTTAAATGGATCTAATGAAATTAAAACGAGCACAAGTTATTCTGGGGCGTGTACTCAAGTTCCACAGCCACATGCAATAATGCAAAATGGACCGTGCCCCTAGTACTCCACAGGAGCACGATGACACTAAATTTTTTCATCTGAAAAATGTGCTCCTAATTTAAACAAACGTGCTCTGAGCATGGAGCACACCCTTATAGCTACCCATGTGAAGGGGTGGTGTGCAGAAATAGGGTATGGGGTAGTAGGGGAGTGAGGCGAGATGGAACAACAAGGGGCTTTGTGTCAAGGATAGGCTGCATCTCAACATCAAGGGTATGAAGGCATTGGGACAGGGGCTGGAGAAGTACATAAAAACCACATAGATTTAAACTGAGGAGGGGTGAGGGCTGAATTGGATAGCAGGGAGGAGGCACCTTCCAAGGGAGACCGGAAGGCCTCACCCCCCCAGAGAGAGAGGAGGAGAATGAGGGGATGTTACCAAGACAAATGTGGAAAGGGGAGAGACGGGAAGAGGAGGGACTGGACACAAGGTGGACTGTAATATCCTTGAATGCAAGGAGCTTAGCAAACAAGGTGGCAGAGTTCCAGACAATGATGGTGGAGGGAGAGATACATATTGCCGCCATCTCAGAGACTTGGGCCACCCAATACCATAACTGGGATCTCACGATCCCGGGATACAAGGTGTTCCACAGGGACTGGGAGGGTGGCTATTTATGTCAGGAAGGGGATACTGTGTACCAGGAAGGAGGGGGGGATGAGGGAAGGCCAGAAGCCATATGGATATTGCTGCAAAGCCCTAAAGGTAAGAAGCTCAGGATGGGGGTGCTGTACAGGCCACCCTCACAGAGCGAGGAGGTGGATAGGGAGCTGGGGGAGCAAATCACGAAGGTCAGTGGCAAAGGGAATACAAATCTTACTTCGAGGGGGAGCTCTTGCAGCAGGCTATAACCATTAGGACTAATTCCACAGGCCTTAGGACCCACTGGAAAAAACTTAGGTCGCAGTACCCAGGAGGGGCCCCCCTCCTGACGTCAGCTCTCCCCGACATCGGTCATGCCATAAAAGGCGGCGGCCCCTAGCTCCACCTCAGATCTTTTCCTGCCACAGACCCGCTCTTGGTGGGAAAGTCTTAATGTGTTCTTCAGCAGTTCCAGCGAAATTTGATGACAAATTTTCATTTTCTCGCCACTTTCTTGTTTTTTTACAGTGGTTTTCCCTGGTATTTCTTTCGTCTTGCTATGCTGTCCCCTTGCCAGTCTCCTTCCAGTCCTTAGAAGACTAAGTGTGTCTGTGGCTGCCAAATGCCTTCGAAGGACAGCCACGAAGCCTGCATCTTCTGTCTGGGGCCAGACCATGACCTTCATTCCTGCAAGATCTGCAAGGGCTTCACCAACAGGACTCGCATCTGATATCTGAAAGCCTTAAAAGCCCACCTTTTGGAGAAGAAGATGGATGTCCTGCAGAGTTCTCATGGGGAAAAAGGCAAGCACTGGGACAAGTCCCGTGAGAAGGACCATAGTCAGTCCCACCATAGGTCCAGATCGCGCTCTCCCTATAGGAAGGCCTCCTCTTCCTGCTCGGGTGGGTCAGACTGCTGGAAGCACTCCAGTCATGAGAAAAAGTTGAGTCCCAATGCACCCTCCAAGACACCGACGCCAGCCCCGTCGGGGCCTTCTTCAGACAGACCGGCCAAGGTGAAGGCTACACCACTGCGTATCTCTTTGGCCTCGGTGGCTTCTACCAAGGCCTCTACTTCAGGGCATGCTTCGGCCCCCCTGAAAAAGGCCTCAGTCACGGCCTCACCCGGGTCAGGTAAGCCGTCAGGCAAGGACCAGGACTCTCAGGCTAAGGCCTCTTCTGGGTCCCGCCCTTCCAAATCCGTTAAATCGGAGCCAACCCTGGCCAAGACACCAGCACTGACTACTGTGTCTGAGGCCGATGGGACTACAGGTGAGCCAGCGCCGGTCAAGGTGCCATTGCCGGCCCCTAAGTCTTCCACTCTGGAGGGCTCTTCTACGGATTCTTCCCCAAAGGCCCTGCTGGACCTGTCGGCTTCACCTATTCCCCTGAAGAGGATGGCGACCTCTGTTTTCAACAAGGTGGAGTTTCAGGAGCTCTTCTCCTTCTGGTAGAGCCAAGTCAGGAAGGACGAGGCTACCCCGAAGCTGAACCCGACACCGGTTCCTGACCGACCAGACATCCAGGACACCAGGGATCTCCCTGTCGAGTCGCCAGCCAAAACCTCAGTCGAGCAGCATAAGTCTTCAAAGTCCCGCTCGCCCTCGGTGGCTCGATCCTGATCTCAGTCAAGGAACCGCCGACGGCACCTTTCATGGTCCTCCAGCCATCGTTGGTCTAGGCCCAAGTGCAAGTCCCGCAGCCGCCATAGGTCTGTCTCTAGGTGAGCTCGCTCTGCTAGCTGACGCCGGTCCCAAGACAGGCACCAGTCCCCGCTCTGTTGTTGGCCCACAAGCCTTTGTCGGTCCCAGGACCGATGTCCATCTGTAAGTACCCAATGCTGTAAGAAGGGTAGTCCTTAAAGGCACAGTTTAGACTCTTCCTGGTCCAGGAGCCGGTCTGCCTCTTCTTCTTCTTCGTCCCTTTCAGGAGTTGGGGGATCTCCTGAGGATAAGGAACTACCCCGTTTGCCTCCTGACGATCCAACTTTCATGGATGTTATGAGGCACATCCAGGCCTCCAACGAATGGGAGATGGAGGATCCGGATCTGGAACGCCGGAGGCAGTAGTGACCATTGCTGTATACTGTTTGATTTGATAGGAGCGAAATACAGTCTACTTAATAAGTCAACATATAAAAATTATGATAGTGCAGACTATAATAGTATTAATAGTGAAATTAATAATATTCAGTGGGATAAGGTTTTTCAGGGTCTTTCTCCAAATGAGGCCTGGACCTTACTAAGAGATTTAATCTACTCACTAGAAAAGAAATATGTTCCAATTAAAAACAAATACAACAAAAAGGACAGAATACCAAAATGGCTAAACAAATCAATTAGGTTACAAATAAAGAAAAAAACAATTGTTCAAGAAACTAAAAAGTAGTCAATGTAAAAATAATAGCGTAATTTCCCTTGAGTATAAAAATTTTTTACAAAAACTCAAACATATGATCAAGCAGCTAAAATGAAAATTGAATTCAAATTGGCACATACCAAAGATGGATATAGAGCACTGTTTTCATATCTAAATAATAAAAAAGGCAATTTTCATAAGGTAAGGCCATTAACTCATGATGGTATTGCCATACAGTCAGATACGGATATAGTCAATCTTTTTTAATTCTTATTTTTGCTCAGTTTTTTCTAAAAAAAAAAAAAAAAGCTCCTTTGTGCCTAAAAAGTATACTGGATCTCATCCTAAATTAACTCACTCATATAGTATTAAGGTTTCAGATATACGTCCAGTCCTTACAAATTTAAAGAAAACTACAAGTCCAGGTCCTGATTTAATTAATGCTAGATACTTAATTCATACTGCTAAGGCTTTGGCCTTTCCTTTACAGATAATATTTAATAAATCTCTTCATAAAGCAGAAATTCCTTTAGACTGGCTAACGGCATGTGTTACTCCAATCTACAAAAAAGGCAGCAGGTCTATAGTTCAGAATTATCGTCCAATAAGCCTTACCTCAATTATTTGCAAAACAATGGAAAAAACTGATAAAATCATTTCTCAAAAAAGAAATGACTGAATTAAAAATTATTGATCCTACTCAACACGGATTTAGAACTAATCATTCCTGTGCAACTAATTTGATATCATTTTATAATAATATTAGTCAGGGTCTGGATAACAAAAGTCAAATGATGTTATCCTATTGGATTATAGTAAGGCCTTTGACAAGGTTCCTCATAACATTCTTATTAACAAAATGTATCATTTTGGTTTTTCAGATCAATTAATTAACTGGGTTTCTGCCTAGCTTACAAATAGAACCCAAAAAGTGGTACTACATAATCAACAATATGAATTGGGAGCGGTTACCAGCGGAGTCCCCAAGGGCTCGGTGTTGGGCCCAGTTTTGTTCCTTATTTATATAAGTGATATGCAGGTATCAAACAGTAGCTGGTTGTCTAAATTTGCTGATGACTCAAAGCTTGGGGGTCTAGTGAATAATCTATCAGACTTTAATTCTTTGAAGTCTGATCTAAAGCTGATTGAAAAATGGGCAACTGATAATTTGATGGAGTTTAATGTTGATAAGTGTGTGGTTTTGCATTTTGGATTTCAAAACCCCAGAAATAAATACTACATTTATAACTCACTATTAAATTCATCATATGTGGAAAGAGATTTGGGTGTTTTAGTTAATGCTAAACTTTCATCAATCGGTCATTGTACTAAAGTGGCTAATTCTGCCAATGGTTTGCTAAGACAAATCCAGCGATCATTTGTGAATAAATCCAAACAGTGTATGATGGCCCTTTATAGATCTTGTGTCCGACCCCTTATTGATTACGGGTCTCCTTTTTGGAATCCCTACTTAAAGGCAGATATTGATCACTTGGAAAGAGTACAAAGACATGCAACAAGGATGATTCCTAGGTTAGCTAATTTGTCCTATAAATCCAGATTATCTTCTACTGGTCTACATTCTCTTCAGAACAGAAGGGCTAGGGGGATTTACTTTTAATATATAAGCTTCAAAAAAACCCTGATTTGATGAACAAATGTGGACTATCTTATGTTACAAGACGTATTGTTCCAAGATGTCACACTAAACAACTTATGGTCCCCAAGGCAAAAACTAATTTAAGATTAAACTTTTTCTCACTAAGGGCACCAAAACTGTGGAATAGACTCCCACAGGAATTGGTTGATTCAACTAACATTGAATCATTCAAAAACGGTGTCGATATTTGGTTGACCAAGAAATATGTAATGTGAAACGTTCCCACTGAGTGTGGGGAGAAAATCTAGATGGGCCTTGGCCTTCTCTTTTCTCAAATAAACCGAGTAAACCAAGTAAAAGGAGCCGAAACCTTTGGTGGTGCTTCCTTTGGTGGACACGTTCCAAGACCTTACCAGGATAACTTGGAAGCCTCCAGCCACAGTCTCGGCAGTTCCTAAAACATTGGACAGGCTGTATAGAGTGCCGAGAAATGAGTCCTATCTGGCAGAAAACCCTCAGGCTGACTCTGTGGTCATAGCGACTGCTCATAACAAATCTCGGCAACCCAAACACCTCAGCTCTCAGCCTTCTGATCAGGAGTCCTGCTATCTGGACCCTATGGACAGAAAGGTATACTCTGCATCCATCTGCTGCATACGGTCCCTGAACTTCCTGACGCATATGGTCCACTACCAGAATGCTCTTTGGGAGAAGGTACAGGAGCTAGGCAGTGCCTTGCCATACTCCACACAAAAACGGAGCTTCTGGACATTCTAAAATCAGGCTCGGATGAAGGCACCCATGTTCTGCGTGCCTCATACGACACTGCAGATACAGCGTCTAGGACATCAGCGTCAGGTGTCTGCCTAAGTCGTCATGCCTGGCTCAGAGTCTCAGGATTCTTCCAGAATCTGCAGACCGGAATCGGGGACCTTCCATTCCATGATTCCTTGCTGTTTGGCTTGGAGACCGAGGGCCTTATCGCTCATCTCCAGGAGTCGGGCAAATCCATCTGGTCCATCCGACAGATGTATAAGGGGGACCAGAAACGTTTTCGAAAACGGCCTTTTCATAAATCGTAAGGCCTGTGGAAACCAATTGGCCCAGAGAGGCGCTTTAAAAGGAAGGCCAGAAACCAGCAGCCTGGAGGCGTTCCTTTCTGAGGCCCAAAGTCCTCCCAAACCTCTCTGCCAACCCCCGGCTCTTCTCAATGACTCCCTGCTGCCTCCCCTCTGGTGGAGGCACATGGGGAGGCTGTAGGGGGTCGCTTCTTCCTCCACTTGGAGGGATGGAGCAGAATCACTTTGGACCATTGGGCTCTAGATATTATAAGGAGGGGTTATACGCTGGAGCTAACTCAGATCTCCTCAGAAACTCCACCATGGTCCTCAAGGTATTCTCCTTCTCACCTCTTATAGAAGGAGAAATCCAGGCCCTCTTGCAAAAAAGGGCAATAGAACCAATGCCCCTGCAGCAGCAGCAGCAGGGAAAAGGATATTACTCCCATTTCTTCCTGGTTCCAAAGAAAACTCAGGATCTTCAGCCCATCCTGGCCCTCCGCTCCCTAAACGATTATATAGAATACCGAAGGTTCAGGATGGTGACCCTTCCGGGTCTAATTCCTCTGCTGCACCAAGGAGACTGGCTCTGTTCCCTGGACATGCAAGATGTGTACATGCATATCAGGATCTTCCCCCTCACAGGAAGTACTTGAGGTTCCACTTCCAAGGGGGACTTTACCAGTTTTGGGTTCTGCCGTTCAGCCTCTCCTCTGCTCCTTGAGTCTTCATAAAGTGCCTAGCAGTGGTAGCTGCAGCTCTAAGGTGCAAAGGGCATTATGTCTTTCCTTACCTGGATGATTGGCTCTTGGCTGCCCCGTCTAGAATGCGCCTCGTTCAAGCTCTCGGAGACACTTATACTCTATTCCAAGAGTTGGGGATCACTCTGAACCTGCCAAAGTCATCCCCTGAGCCCAGCCAAAGACTCATCTTTATAGGTGCGGTCCTGGATACGGTCCAGGGCATTGTCTTCCTCCCTCAGGAAAGGGGAGATCACCTATGAGAAGTGGTCCGAATGGTCCTCGTAGTCTCTCAGGTCCAAGCCAGGACCTTCCTCAGACTTCTGGGGCACATGGCAGCGACCATTCCTTTAACCCCCTTGGCCCACCTCCACATGAGGGTCCCACAGTGGATGCTCAAGGTGTGGTGGGACCAAAGCTCCGACGGTCTCGACCATCTGGTCAGGATCTCCGAGCCAGTCAGAAGGACCCTCCTTTGGTGGTTGGACCCCCTCAATCTAGAAAAAGGGGTCTTGTTTCGACAGGAGCCACCAATTCGGATGCTGACAACAGATGCCTCTGACTTAGGCAGGGGGGCTCACCTAGGGGACAGCCAGACTCAGGGCATTTGGCCCCCAGAGGAGCGCAACCACCACATCAAATGTTCTGGAAATGTGGGCGGTCCTTAATGCCCTATGGACCTTTCAGGAGGGCCTAGTACAAGGCTCTCTTCTTGTCCAGATGGACAAAACAGCTGTTGTTTTCTACATCAACAAGCGGGAGGAGCACGCTCCTACCCCCTGTGCAGGGAGGCGATGAGAGTCTGGTACTGTGAGCTGTAACATCACATCTCTCTGTCTGCTGTTCATGTTACAGGTCCCCAAAATGCCTTGGTGGACAGCTTAAGCCAGTCTCGGTCCAGGACGCATGAGTGGGAGCTACTCCAATCAGTAACAGACCAGCTCTTTGACACTTGGGGTCGTCCAGAGTTGGACCTCTTTGCATCTCCACGCAATGCCAAACTGCCAGTTTTTTGCTTGTGAGAGCACGTGCCTGGTGTTTTTTGGCCAGACGCATTGTCCCTTTGTTGGGCAGGGAGGTTCCTTTATGCCTTCCCTCCCTTCCCTCTCATTCAGAAAGTTCTGTTGAAGGTACAGGCCAAGGGGGCTCAGATGATCCTGATCACCCCGCTGTGGCTACAGCAGATTTAGTTCCCACTACTTCAGCAGTTGTATTCTGAGCCTCTGATTCCACTGCTAATATGCTAGCATTTGCTGTCCCAGGATCAGGGCAAGATGGTACAACCAGATCTCAAGTCCTTGCACCTTCATGCATGGCTCCTGCAGACATAGTTAAATCAAGGTATGGGGTCTCCCAAGCAGTGGCAGACGTCCTCGTTTCAGCGAGGAAGCCCTCTACTCGTTCCATTTATGCTATGAAGTGAAAGCGTTTTTGCTTATGGGCTTCGTCTCATCACCTGGACCCCCTTACCTGTCCAGTGAACTCAGCATTACAGTTTCAAACAACTTGAAGTCTTGCTGTATTCTGACAATCTGCAGTTAGCCCCAGCCTTTAAACTGCCCCAGAGAGTATAGGGTTAATTTTCTATGCAGTGCATAGAACGTTGAGCTCGAGCTCGATTGAGGTCTCTGTCTGCAGCACTTTGAAGCCCAACCGCCAGATTCTTTACTCCACCTCAATGAACAGTCGCTCCGGAGATTTCTCCTTCTGCTTGGTTCAAAGTCGGTTAAAGTTGTCGGTTCTTTCCGAATTTAAATCCGAAATTAATTCCGCATTGTCGGTTCAGGCTGCGGTACTGTGAGTACTTAGATTGTTTTCTGTTTACTTTGTGGAAATTGTAAGACTTGTTCGATCGGTTCAACTGAACCGATCCATTAGTTTGATTTCTTGTGTGTTTCGTTAGTGTGTGGTTACCGGTCCTTATCGGTTTAAAAAAAAAAAAACTGTTTTAAATGTTTTTCTCCAATACCCGTGACACGGTTAGGAACCGATAAGGGAGTCTTGCCTGGCGGTTGCTGAAAAAAGGGTGAGTTTAGTTAGGTTGGCCATGTCTGAGAACCCCCCAAAAAAAAAAAACTGGGCCCACTGGGTTTCAACACTGCAGTGAGTGTGGGGAGGTCTTTGCTAAGGCCGATCCTCACACCACCTGTTTTTATCGTCTGGGGTTTGATCACCTCGATACAGACTGCCAAATTTGTAAAAACTTTCCTAAGTCTATCCTGGAGAAAAGATTAGGTAGACTTAGGCAAAGGAAGACAAGATGTCTGCTGACCTGGATGGCCAGCCAGTTGGGTTCTGGGCAGACAGAAGAATGCCCTCTGACCAGGCGATACTTCTTCGGGCAAGAGGAGAGCCGATCCTGAGGGATCGGTTCCTACGAAAAGGAAACGTAAAGACAAGTCAGCCGGTTCGGATCCAGAGGTTCATGTTCCGACAGCTGACGAGATTGCCCGAGCGATTCGGATTATTGAATCGCTTTGCCCGGTTCCGTCCGATCCAGCTCCATTAGCTAGGAGCTTGGTTCGGTCGGTTCCACCGGTTCAGGATTATGCCCCTGAAGATTTTTATGAACCAGAATTTGAGGAGGAGGGGGATTATGAATAAGATGATGACTATGATGGAGCAGAAAGTCTGGATGTGCCCATTGAACCGGACATCTCCCCAGACAGACCTTCAGGTGTTTCCCCTACTAGGCTCTCTGAGTCCCCTCTCCACTATCTGTTCTACAGGAAAGTGGCTGAAACTCTCCAGCTCCCTATGGAGGGAGCGACAGAGGATCAAGAGGAGCCTGATTTTGTTGAAATGATGGACATCCCAGAGTCCAGGAGGTTGTCTGTTCTCCAGCACAAATAATTTGGGAAACAGACACAAAAAATTTTAAAGTCTCCTAATTCTGTACCTCCTGTTGATAGAAGAATGGACAAGAGGTATTCTTTATCAGGTTTAGACACAGAGTTTTTCTACCAGCAATGCAGCCATGTTGGGGTCGTGCAGGCTGCAGCCTGTGACAGGGCTAATGTTCCGTTGGCTTCACACCCCCCAGATAAGGACTCCAGGAGGATGAATGCCTTTGCAAAGAAGCAATACCTGGCATCCTCTTTGGGACTCAGGCAGGCTAATTATATGACCTATGCAGCCAGGTACCAGAAGTCCAGGTGGGACACTGTACTGGCACTGGCTAAACAGGCCTCCCCCTAGCTGGCCAAGGAGCTGGAGGAGGTGGCTGCAGATGGGATTGAGGCATCTAAGGTACAGTTTCATGCTGCTGTGGACTCCAATGATGTGTCATCAAGAGTCATGGCTACATCTGTGGCTCATCGGAGAATGGCTTGGTTCCGATGTACTAGCCTCTCACAGGACACCCAGGCTAAGGCCATGGATTTACCTGTGAAAGGTAATTCTCTGTTTGGGGAGCAGACAGAGAATTACATGAAGAAGATGGAGGAATATAGGACCACTTACAGGAGTGCACAGGCCAAGGAGAGGCAGGCAACTCCTCAAAGGCAGCAATCTAGGGGCAGGGGCAGGCCTTTTCGTAGGCCTTTCTACCAAATACAGCCCTCTTCTCCCTTTTCACAGAGGGGGTTCTTCAGAGTGAGAGGCAGAAGGGGGATGAGCAGGGCTGCATCCACTCCTCAGCCTAAGGCCCCTGTCAAGCAGACACCCTGATGGGTCTGCCCGGGTTGACTCTCCTATCCCTGTAGGGGGCAGGCTGGCTTACTTCGTCCAGGACTGGGTGTCTGTTACTTCAGACAAATGGGTCCTGGAAGTAGTAAGCCAGGGACTGGTTCTCAGCTTCAAAAAATTTCCGAAGATGAGAGCCAGATCTTTTCCACCTGCAAGTCTCTCCGAAACCCTTGCCCTAGGGCCAGAGGTTTCATCTTTTCTTGCCTTAGAAGCTATAGAGAGAGTTCCTACCCTACACTGGGGCAAAGGTCTCTACTCCAGGTACTTCCTTACCCCAAAAAAGACAGGGGAGTGGCTCCCCATCCTAGATCTAAGATACCTGAACAAACATCTTTTAAAACCAAGGTTCAAGATGGTGACTCTGGGAATAATTCTTACTCTCTAAGGCCAGGGGACTGGCTAGCCTCCCTGGACCTCAAAGATGCCTACTTTCACATCCCCATCAGGTGCTCCCACAGAAAGTACCTCAGGTTCAAGTTGCCTCAGGCCATTACCAGTTCAAACCAATGTCCTTTGGCCTAACATCAGCTCCAAGGGTTTTCACAAAGTGTCTGGCAGTAGTAGTTGCCTTTTTAAGAAGGCAAAAGACTTCCATTTTTCCTTATCTGGATGACTGGCTCCTAGTAGGTCAGTCTCCAGACCAAGTCAAGTCAGACCTGCAAGTGACCCAGCAAGTGCTCACTTCCCTGGGATTTCTTCTCAACCTCCCCAAGTCAGTTCTCGAACCGGTGCAGCTCCTTACCTTTATAGGGGCAGAGTTAGGTACTGTCACAGCAAGAGCCTTTCTTCTCCTGGAAGGGGTAAGAGTTCTTATAGAACTGGATTCCTCCTTCAGCTTTCAGGTGTCCCGACCAGCAAGGCATATCCTTCAACTCTTGGGCCACATGGCAGCTTCTACAGCAGTGGTCCAAGGGGCAAGATTCCACATGAGGGACATTCAGTTCCATCTGAGGGCTTTTTGGTCCCAAAAGAAGGATCCTCTTACCAAACTGATTTCCAGTGACTCTGACACTGAGCCAAGCTCTTCAATGGTGGCAGGATCAGGACAATTTAAGGCAAGGGGTCCCATTTGTTACTCAGTCTCATTCGGTGGTCCTTACCACGAATGCTTCCCTTTTGGGGTGGGGAGCTCATCTGGGGGCTCTCACAGCCCAGGGACTGTGGTCCTCTCAGGAATCCCTTCTTCATATCAATCTCCTGGAACTCAGGGCAGTTTTTCTGGCCCTGCAAACTTTCTCCCAGTCAGTGCAGAACAAGGTGGTTCAGCTCAGAACAGACAACACCACCACCATGTGGTACATCAACAAGCAGGGAGGCACTCGGTCCACGGCCTTATGCACAGAAGCCATGAAATTGTGGTCCCTGGCTTATTATCTGCAGACCTCTCTGATAGCAGTCCACCTTCCAGGGATAGGACAATGTGCTGGTAGATGCAATGAGCAGGATCTCCCAGGGCCATCACAAATTGAGCCTGGACCCTCTGGTATTAAAAGTGATTTTCTCATTGTGGGGCACTCCAGAGATAGATCTCTTTGCAGCCCCAGACAATCAAAAATGTCCTCGGTTTTGTTACAGACCCCCAGTCTTGGGCTCAGTCCCTCTGGATGCTCTGATGTTGAACTGGGAAGGGAAATTTCTCTATGCCTTCACTCCCTTTCCTCTACTGTTCAAGGTTCTGGTCAAAGTGAGGTCACAACCCTGCAAAGTGATTCTGATTGCTCCAGATTGGGCCAGGCAGCCCTAGTACCCCCTCTTACTGTCCCTGGCAGTCCATCTTCCCCTCTCTTCCCAGGAATTACAACCTGTTAACTTCCTCTCGGGGGAGGATTTAGTACCCCAATCTTCGGTCCCTCAATATCAAGGCATGGCTCTTGAAGAGCTAGAGTATGCAGATTTGCATCTGTCCCAAGGGGTTCTGGATATTCTCAAAGCCTCTCGAAAGCCTACCACCAGAAAGACTTATGACTCCAAATGGAAATGATTCAGCATTTGGTGTTCCAAGAAGCATATATCCCCAGACACTGCTGAATTGCTTACAGTTCTGGATTATCTGGTCCATCTTAATGGTCTAGGCCTCAGACCAGCTACTCTGAAGGTACACTTGTCAGCTGTTTCTGCTTTTCTGTCAGTAGGAAAGCTTTCCTCACTGTAATCTCACCCTGTATTCTGCAAGTTTTTCAAGGGATTGGCGTCATACCAATCCTCCCTTTAGGGATCCTGCCCCTGCCTGGGACTTAAATGTTTGCATTGCTCAATTTATGCAACCCCCATTTGAACCTATGTCTTCAGTAGAGCTTAAGTACTGTTTGACTTGGGAAAACTGTATTTTTGGTAGCCATTACCTCCACCAGACATATCAGTGAATTGCAAGCCCTGTCAGTGGAACCTGATTTTATCTCATTCCATAGAGATAAAGTGGTTCTTAGAACCAATAGGAGGTTCTAGCCCAAAGTGGTTTCAGACTTCCATTTGAATCAGTCCATGTCTCTCCCTGTTTTCTTCACTGATCATTCTTCCTCAGGAGAGAGGAGGCTGCACAGTTTAGATGTTGACAGAGCCCTTAGCTACTACATAGAGCGTACCAAGGGTCTCAAGTTTGATTCCATCCAGTTGTTCCTCACTTATGGGGAAGTGGGAAAGGGCAAACTTGCCACCAAGAGAACTCTTGTCAGGTGGATTGTTTCTTGTATAGAATTCTGCTATGAGAAACTGGGAAAAATTCCACCCTCAGGCTTGAGGGCTCATTCCACAAGAGGTACAGCTGCTTCCCTGGCTGCTGCCAGGGATATCCCTCTGTTAGAAATTTGTCAAGCAGCCACCTGGAAAACAGTCCATACCTTTACCAAGCATTACTCTCTGGATATCCAGGTTAGGAATGATGCTCAGTTTGGCACAGCAGTACTTCAGAGCCTATTCCCAAAGTGGGTTCTGTCCCTCCTCCATGGGGGTACTGCTTGGTAGTCTGCAGATTGTCAAAATACAGCAAGACTTCATGTTGTTTGAAGAAAATATTACTCACCTTAGTAACTGTGTTTCTTCTAGTGGAGTCTTGCTGTATTCTGACCTCCCTCCCTGCCTCCCCTCTCAGAACCTGTTTTTGGGAAGTGGGTGGGCAGGTGCAGTGTTGCACCCCAGGGGTGTCTTCAACACACACACCCTTTTTACTTGGGCACTTATATTATAATCTTTATTTGGATAGGTTTTTGGTTTTGGGTTTCCTGACTGAGTCTTCCTTTGGGAATCCAAAACCTTTTGTTACCAGTTGGCTAGTTAAAAAATGTTACAATTTCCACATAGTCAGTGAGTGTTTGCTGGTAAGAATCTGGCGGTTGGGTTTTAAAGTGCTGCAGACAGAGACCTCAACCGAGCTTGAGCTCACCGTTCTATGCACTGCATAGAAAATTAACCCTATACTCTCTGGGGCAGTTTAAAGGTTGAGGCTAACTGCAGATTGTCAGAATACAGCAAGACTCCATTAGAAGAAACACAATTCATAAGGTGAGTAATTTTTTCATGTCCTCTCCTTATATCAGCAAGGTTTGAGCTGCTCCTCCATTAAAGTGCATATGTGGGCCATTTCTGCCTATTACGTCCTCTTAGGCGACAGAACCCTAGCCCAGCTAGACATGGCCCGCACCTTTTTATGGGGCATTCTACATTTGAGGCCTCCCATTAGGGATCCCAATCCCCCCTGGGATCTCTTTTTTGTGTTGGAGAAGCTGACTCTCCCTCTCTTTGAACCTGCAGCAGAGTGTGAGCTGCGTTATCTTTCCTGGAAGGTATCTTATTTAGTTGCTGTTACTTCAGCTCGAAGGGTTTCCGAGCTTCAGGCCCTGATGTGCAAGGAGCCTTATTTAATTTTTCATAGGGAAAGGGTTTCCCTCAGAACAAATCTTAAGTTCCTACCCAAAGTGGTTTGAGTTATCCCTCAACCAGTCGGTTGACCTTCAATCTATGCAACCTTCTAATGGGGCTCAATACACACACTGGATGTCCACGGCACTGAAGTACTACCTCAAGCGTACAGCAGCACACAGCAAATCGGAGCAACTGTTTGTGGCCTTTGCGCCTCAACACCTGGGCAAACTGGTGTCTAAACAGACTATATATTGGTGGCTAGTCCACTGCAGTCTTCTGTTACAACAAGTACAACAAACCTCTACCGGGAATGGTTAGAGGTTATTCTATCTGATGAGTTTCTACCTCCTTAGTCTCCTCAAAAAATGTCTCCATCCAAGACATATGTGCAGCTGTTACTTGGAGTTTGGTACACACTTTCTTTTTTTTTTAAACTCATCTTTATTGCAGATATCAATCATACCTCTCACAGAGGCGAGCAGGGAAAGTATACAGAAGTCACTTGACGGGGTCAAACAGCATTAACCAGTAATACGAGACATGTATCTCAATATCCTGAAAACAACCTCTGCTAAACTAAGAGAGAGTTAAAAAAACTAGAAGCCCCTGTAAGACATCTCTGTCCCCACTGCCAGTGGGGAACCGATCCCTTGGCTCTACCCTATCTTGCCTCCGCAGAGCATGGGGACCACTTTGTTTGCGTGTGTCTTCCTATAGTTCAGGTGATGTCATAGTAAATCATATCAGATTCCCTGAGGTCACTCCGTCTGCATCTTAAAATAACAGTGCAACTGGTTAAAGGTACAAAACAAAAAGAAAAGTAAATTACCTCAAACAACTCTACTGGAGTCTCACATTGGACTGGAGCGATCCTGCTGGCATCCTCTGTTAACATCACATATGGATCAGAGGCCTTAATTGGCCTAAGGGGTTCACCCCCTTTATGTGTCCATTGAGGTATTCTGTCTGGGCTGCCCTTCACTCATCGCAGTGACTTCAGGTATCTCAGGATAATCCTTAATCCCCATTCTCACCCCCTGAAATTGCTCCCTGAACAATGGACCATCTGTTCCAAAGTTCCTCATGCTTTTCCTCTGTGAGTCGGAGTCTGGCTGTCAGCCCCTCCATCTGCCTAATGCTCTCCACCCTCACCTGCCAGGAGCCAAGTGTCGGAGTAGTGGGGCTTAGCCAGTTGGTAGTTATTTCTTTTAATGCTGCTAAGTATAACACCCTGAACAGGCCCTGCTGCCTGTTATTCCCTATTGCTGAGAGGTGCAGTCCCAGTACCATCCTGTTAAATGTTAAGGGGATTCACTTGCCCCACACCCGACTAAGGGCATCCTGGATCTCCTGCCAGAAACTTGTGATGGCTGGGCAGGACTAGAAAACATGACTATGGGTGCCCAACTGGCTGCAACCCCTCCAACAGGTGTCCGAATTCCCACCCTGGAAGTATTTTGTAATCGAGGGGGTGTGGAAGAATTGAGTCAGGCATTTCCACCTGAACTCTCTCCATCCCGGGGACGCGGAAGTGTGCCAGCCGCATCTCCAGGTTCTCTCCCACTGCTCCGCAGTAATTAGGGTTCCCAATTCATGTTCCCATCTCTCCTTTGCTGCCAAAAATTGTGGACAATTCTCCTCCTGAAGGGCATTGTAGGCTCCAGAGATCGCTTTTCTCGGTCCTACCAATCTGGCTGTCTAGTATAGGAACTCTTCAAGGTCTGTGTGGTCCCTTGTGGTCTTCGGGATTAACTGCTTTGAAATCAGATAATGTCGGACCTGTAGGTATCTATGGAAGTCTGTTTTATCGAGGTGGTACTTGTGTTGGAGGGCCGTGAAAGAACACATGTCCTCTCCCCCGATCAGGTTTCTGAACCTAACCAGTGAGAGAGCATTCCATGTCCTAAATCTGGGGTCTGTGTGAGGTGGGGTAAAGAGTGGGTCTCAAGTGATCGAAGTGAAGGGACCAACCCCCTCCGGGGTTAGGGTGAGCTTTCTGGCTTTCACCAGGATCCTAAGGGTGTGTTTCGTCCAGGGATTCGTTAGACTCCTCCAGACCTCAAGGAGAGTGGGGAGTGAAAAAGAGCTGGCAGGGAGAACATTTTGGATTGATGCCTTTCTATCCCCAGCTAGCCTGTCTCCTCCCTGTGTTTCAACCACGATATCACCGGAGCTAATTGTGCAGCCAAGTAATATAATTTTAAATCTTGGAGGGCAAGACCTCCCCTTTCCTATGGTTGTTAGAGTAGTCTGCTGCTGACTCTCCTTCTGCCCCCCTGCCATATGTAGGATGGTGTTCACCTTCTTCCAGAAACTGTGTGGGACATGGATTGGGAGGGCCTGAAACAAGAACAGAAAGCGGGAGAGGATGTTCATCTTAATTGTCTCGATCTGTCCTCCCAAGGAGAGGGGGAGGAGCTCCCACCTTGCCAGATCCACAGTAATCTGGCCCCATAATTTGTCAAAGTTCAAGTCAAACAACTTAGAAATCTGTGGTGTGATCTTGATACCCAGGAATCTAACCGTGTTAGCCTTGGCCCATTTGTATGGGAATCCTGCCAGTTCCTCCCTAGGTATTGTCCCTCCCAATTTTATTGCCTCTGATTTTTCTATATTAATTTTATAGCCGGAGACTGGGCCGTATTGAGAGAGTTCTCTCTCCAATGCTGGTAGGGAAGTCCCTGGGTGGGTCACATAGAAGAGGGAGTCATCCGCATAGAGGAATATCTTATGGTCTCTGTCGCCCACTCTGATCCCCCGGATATCTTCTGCTGCCCTAACTGTGACCGTCAGAAGTTCAGTGCACAAGGCAAAGAGCAGGGGGGAGAGCAGGCACCTCTGCCTCGTACCCCTGGTGAAATGAAATCTCCCTGTTCTGTTACCGTTGACCCGAACCGTAGCCTGGGGGGCTGCATATATGGCTTCTGCCCCATTTCAGAATTTAGGACCCACCCCCATCTCCAACAGGGTTCTGTGGAGGAATTTCCAATTCACCCTATCGAAGGCCTTTTCAGCATCCATGACAATCGCCAGGGTAGGTTCCTGGGAGGCCTGCTGATGTGTGATTAAATTCAGTAGACGCCTCACACTATCATGGCGTATTCTCCCATTGATGAAGCCAGTTTGATCAGGGTGGACCAGCCTCCTCACGCAATCCTGTAGTCTATGAGCCATAATGTAGGTGTAGATCTTCTGGTCAACATTTAATAGGGATATTGGCCTATGGGATCCACATTCAGTCGGGTCTTTACCCTCCTTATGGATCACCGTTATCTGAGCATACTGCCAGCTTGGGGGTGTCTCCTCTCTATCTTGAATCTCCCTGCAGGTTCTGCCAATCAATGGAGACCAAGTGTCCTTTAAGGTTTTATACATTTCCGCTGCCATCCCATCTGGCCCCAGGGCTTTCAAACAATATGAAGTCTTGCTATATTATGACAGTAGCAGTTTGATCCAGCTCTAGAACTGCTCTGGAGGTGAAATGGTTAAAACCATTCCAAAATAGAATTTTGGCCACGAGCTCTAAGAAGCAGCTCTATCTGTGTTATTTCAAACCTGAACTGTCAGATTCTTTACTCCGCCTCAGTGAACAGTCGCTCCGGAGATTTCTCCTACTGCTCGGTTCATTTCTCGGTTTAAAAACTGTTTTCTCGGTTGGATTCAACTGAGAATAGTTTTATTTTAACCACAAAACCATTCGGTTCAAGCTCTATCTGTGGTAACCATAAGTAAATTGAAGGTTTTGTCTGTGTGGAACTTGTAAGTTATCGGTTCGGTTTGAACCGATCAGTTGGTTTAAAACTCATTTAAAACTAAAATGTAATATTTTAGAGTGCGGTTCCGGTTCTTATCGGTTCTAAAAAGCGGATTTATTACATTTTTTCCAATACCGTGACACGGTTAGGAACCGATAAGGGTGTCTTGCCTGCCATCTACCGTTAAAAGGGCAAGTTTTCTGGTTAGGCTGGCATTATGCCTGAGAAACCCAAAAGAAAAACCGGGCCCACTGGGTTTCAACACTGTGATGTTTGTGGGGAAGTCTTTGCAAGGCTGACCCATATACCACATGTGTTTATTGTCTGGGGTTTGACCACCTCAGTCAGACTGCCAGATATGTAAAAATTTCCTGCAGCCACCCTGGAAAAAGATTGGGCAGGCTCAGGGCGAAGGCTAAAAGTCCGCTGACCAGATGGCCAGCCCGGTTGGTGCCAACCGAGACAGAGAGATGCCCTCTGACCGGAAGCGAGACTTCCTCTGGCAAAAGAAAAGCTGGTTCTGAGGAACCAATTCCAGTAAAGAAAACAAGAAAATCAGCAGGTCTGGGTCCAAAACCCTTCTCCAACTGCTGCAGAGATAACAAAAGCCATACAGATTGTCAGTCACTGTCTCAGGGTCCGTCCGAACCGCCACTATCTGGCAAAGGTCGGTTTGTCGGTCCCAGTGGTTCAGGAATATGATATTGAGAATTTTATGAACCAGAGGAGGGAGGATGATTATGAACAGTATGAATGTGGCTGGGAAGGTCTGGGTGTGCCCATTGAACGGACATCTCCCAGACAGACCTTTAGAATCTCCCCTATGCTGTCTGAGTCCCCATCTCATCTCATGTTTTACAAAAGTATCTGAAACCTCCAAGCTTCCCTTAGAAGAAGCTGTGGATGAGCAAAAGGAGCCTGATTTTGTAGAAATGATGGATATTCCAGAGTCTAGGAGATTGTCTATTCTTTTACATAAGTCTTTTAGGAAGCAAACAATAAAAATTTAAAAAACTCCTAGTTCTGTGCCTCCTGTAGATAAACAGATGGACAGAAGGTACACATTGTCAGGTCCTGATACAGAATTCCTTTCTCAGCAATGCAGTCATGTTGGGGTAGTTCAGGCTGCTGCCTGTGATAAAGCTAATATTCCCCTGGCTTCACATCCTCCTGACAAGGATTCCAGGAAGATTGATACCATGGCAAAAAAACAGTATATGGCAGCCTCTCTGGGACTCAGGCAAGCAAATTATATGGCTTATGTAGCTAGGTATCAGAAATCTAGATGGGGTACTGTGATGCAATTAGCCAAGCAAGCCCATGGCCAACTGGCTAGTGAACTAGAAGAGGTGGCTGCTGATGGCACTGAGGCTTCTAAGGTTCAGTTTCATGCTGCTGAGGATGTTAATGATGTTTCCTCTAGGGTCATGGCCACATCTGTAGCTTTTCGTAGGTTGGCCTGGCTCAGGTGTACTAGTCTGTCACAGGATACCCAGACTAAGGCTATGGATTTTCCTGTGGTGGGAATTCTCTGTTTGGGGAGCAGACAGAGAACTACATGAAAAGATGGATGAATATAGGACTACTTACAAGAGTGCCCAGGCTAAGGGCGGCAAGCCACTCCTCAAGGCATACCCTCAGGGGTAGGGGTGAGGCCTTTTCACGGGCCTTTACCAGACTCAGGCCTCCTCTGCCTATGCTCAGAGGGCTTCTTCAGAGGCAGAGGCAGGCGAGGGGTGGGCAGACCTGCTCCCACCCCCAGCCTAAGCTCCTGCTAAGCAGGCACCCTGATGGGGTGCCCAGGGCCGATTCTCCTGTACCGGTAGGTGGCAGGCTGGCTTACTTCAGCGAATTGGGCTTCTTTAACCTCAGACAAGTGGGTTCTGGAAGTAGTAGGCCAGGGTCTGGTTCTCAGCTTCAAAAGTTTCCCAAGTTGAGAAGCAGACTTTTCTACCTACAAGTGCTTCAGAGACCCTTGCTCTGGAAGCAGAGGTCTCATCCCTGTTAGCTCTCAGAGCAGTAGAAAGGTTCCTCCCTGCATCAGGGCAGGCGTCTGTATTCCAGATACTTCCTTACCCCAAAAAAGACAGGAGAATGGCGGCCCATATTAGATCTCAGATATCTGAACGAGCATCTTTTGAAACCAAAGTTCAAAATGGTAACTCTGGCAATGATTTTACCTTCCCTAAGGCCAGGGGACTGGCTAGCCTCCCTGGACCTCAAGGATGCCTATTTCCATGTCCTAATCAGAAGATCCCATGAAAGTACCTCAGATTCGAACTGCCCTCAGGTCATTACCAGTTCAGAGCAATACCCTTGACCTTACCTCTGCCCCAAGAGGTATTCACAGAGTGTCTAGCAGTGGCAGTGGCTCACTTAAGGAGGAAAGGATTGCTGTTTTCCCTATCTAGACGACTGACTCATTGTAGGCCAGTCCCAGAACAGGTAAAATCTCACCTGCAGGTCACCCAGCAGCTTCTCACCTCCCTGGGCTTTCTGCTAAATCTACAAAGTCGGTTCTGGAACCAGTCCAGGTACTCACCTTTATAGGGGCAGAATTGGACACAAAGCTAGCCAGAGCCTTTCTTCCTTTAGAAAGGGTAAGGAATTTAGTGGCTCTGGCCTCCTCCTTCACTCTGCAGGTCTCTCGACCAGCAAGACACTTTCTGCAGCTCCTGGGGCACATGGCTGCATCCACAGCTGTTGTGCAGGAGCAAGATTTCAGATGAGAGACATTCAGTTTCACTTGAGAACCTATTGGTTTCAGAGAAGAGACCCCTTTCCAAGTTGGTCCCAGTGACTCGAACTTTGATCCTAGCTCTCCAGTGGTGGCAGGATCAGAGCAATTTAAGATTGGGGGTCCCTTCATTCCCCTACTCACGACTTGACTCTCTACAGATGCTTCCCTTCTGGGTTGGGGCCACCTGGGCGACCTTTCCACTCAGGGAGGTGGTCCCCAGGAATCTCTGCTCCACATCAATTTGCTGGAACTCAGAGCTGTCTTTTTGCTCTTCAAACATTTTCTGCATCTGTCCACGACAAGGTGATACAAGTCAGAACAGACAACACCACAACAATGTGGTACATCAACAAACAGGGGGCACTCGGTCTTGACCTTGTGCACGAGGCAATGAAGTTTGGTCTCTGGCCTATTCCTGAACACTTCCCTCATAGCAGTTCATCTTCCAGGGAAGGACAATGTCCTAGCGGATACTCTCAGCAGGATTTCCCAGGGCCAACATGAATGGTCCCTAGATCCTCAAGTGCTGGGGATAGTCTTTGCCAGATGGGGCACCCCTCAGATAGATCTTTTTGCAGCCCCAGACAATCACAAACTTCCTCTGTTCTGTTGCAGGCCTCCAGTGCTGGGCTCAGTTCCCCTGGATGCCCTTCTTCTGGATTGGGAGGGGAAGTTTCTCTATGCTTTTCCCCCCTTCTCTCTCCTATTCAAAGTACTAGTCAAGATCAGATCTCAGCCTTGCAGGGTGATTCTGATTGCCCTGGATTGGGCCAGGCAGCCCTGGTACCCACTCCTTCTGTCACTGAGAATCCATCTTCCCCTTTGCCTCCCCAGGAATCATAACCTGTTGACTTGTGCCCAGGGAAGGGTTTGGTATCCGGACCTCAAATCCCTCAACCTCAAGGCCTGGCTCTTGAGGAGTTAGAGTTTGCTGATTTACACCTCTCTCAGGGTGTTCTTGAGATCCTAGAGGCTTCTAGAAAGCCTTCCACTAAGAGCTACTTATAGTTCTAAATGGAAAAGTTTTCCATTTGGTGTGCTGGGAAAATATTTCCCAGAATCTGCTGATTTGCCCATTGTGTTAGATTACATGGTACATCTTAATTCCTTGGGTCTCAGACCAGCTACCCTGAGAGTTCATTTGGCAGCTGTATCTGCTTTTGTGTCAACAAGAAAGTCATCCCTCTTTCCTCTCATCCTGTGTTTTCCAAGTTTTAAGGGATTACTCCATACTAATCCACCCTTCGGGGAACCGGCCCTGCTTGGGACCTTAATGTTTGCATTGCCAGTTAATAGCAACCCTCTGAACCTCTGTCTTCTGCAGAGCTTAAGCACCTAACTTGGAAAACTATTTTTCTAGTGGCTATCACTTCTGCCAGGCGCATAAGTGAGTTGCAAGCCTTGTCAGTGGAAACTGACTTTATTTTCTTTCCACAGGGATAAGGTAGTCCTTAGGACTAATAGGAAGTTTTGCCTAAGGTGGTTTCAGATTTCCATCTTAATCAATCTATCTCCCTTCCAGTATTTTCACTGATCACTCCTCTTCTGGTGAGAGGAGGTTGCACAGCCTGGATGTTAGAGAGCTCTTAGTTACTATATAGGCGTACCAAAGGTCACAGTTGAATCCCTCCAACTTTTCCTTACCTATGGTGAAGTTGGGAAAGGCAAACCTGCCACTAAGAGATCAATTGCCAGGTGGATTGTCTCTTGTATCCAATTTGTTATCAGAAACTGGGCAGAGCTCCCCGGTTTGAGGCTCATTCTACCAGGGGTACAGCTGCGTCTCTAGCTGCTGCCAGAGACATCCTATATTAGAGATTTGCCAGGCTGCTACTTGGAAAGCAGTACACTTTTTACCAAGCATTACTCCCTGGATGTCCAGGCCAGGAGAGATGCTCAGTTTAGCACAGCTGTTCTTCAGAGCCTATTCCTAAGTAGGTTCTGCCCCTCCTCCATGGAGGTACTGCTGTGTATTCTGCTACTGTCATAATATAGTAAGACTTCATGTTGTTTGAAGAAAAATTACTCACCTTAGTAATGTTGTTTCTTCTAATGAGTCTTGCTATAATATGACCTCCCCAACCTGCCCCTCTCAGAACCTCTACTTGGGTGGGGTGCGGGCAACTTGGTGTGGGCACCTTTTTATGCCCTGTTAGCATTTTGTCCCCTTTTGGGGCTTTGGGTGTGTGTGTGTGTGTGTGTGTGTGTGTGTGTGTGTTTATTATACTTATGTTTTATTCTCATATGATTAGAATTGTGTTAGTATTTCTGGTCCCCTGACTTGAGTCTTGGGTGTTGGGACCAGCAATGGTTGTTATTATTTAGGTAGCCATTTGGCTAGTGTAGGTTACAGCTTCCACACAGACCTTAGTGAGTTTGGCTCGTAAAGATCTGACAGTTCAGGTTTGAAATAACACAGATAGAGCTGCTTCTTAGAGCTCGTGGCCAAAATTCTATTTTGGAATGGTTTTAACCATTTCACCTCCGGAGCAGTTCTAGAGCTGGATCAAACTGCTACTGTCATAATATAGCTAGACTCCATTAGAAGAAACAACATTACTAAGGTGTGTAATTTTTTCTTCCCTGACATCTGAGCTTGTATGCTAGATTGGACCTCATCATCTGTGATTGGGGCATCTAATGCATCCTCTCCCTCATGCAAGATTTTGTAATCCAACTTGACTAAGAAGGGTCAATTTGTTCTTATTGTCTATGGGCTCCTGACAATAGAGGTGACCATAAAAATCCCGGAATTTTGCCTCAATGCGTTCTGGGTCAGAGGTGGGCCCCCCCCCCGGCCTGATGGGGCCTTCAAGCCACGGACCATCCTAGTGGATGCCTCCTTCTGGAGCTGCCACGCCAGAAGTTTGCCTGCCCTGCCTCCAGCTTCATAGTATCTCTGGCGGGAGTATCTCCGCTTTCCCTCAATTTTCTCGTCTAACAGTTTGTTTAGTCTCTGTATGGCTGCTAGTAGCTTTTCCTGGATCTCCAGGTCAAGGGCTATCTTGTGCTCCACTTCCAGGTTCCATATCTTCTCCTCCAAGTCCAATATCTCTTTCTGGCTTTTTTTCTTGAAGAGAGAGGCATACTGTATTGTTTTACCTGTAATGACCGATTTAAGACCATCCCACCAGATAGCTGCCGAGGTATCCTTTGTGGGTTTGTTATCGGTGTATTCCAGTACTGCTGTTTTGACCAAGTCCCTATATGCCTCTTTGTTCAGGAGGGAGACATATAGCCTCTATGAGGAATTCTTAGCCTTGGGAGCTGGCCATATTTTCATGGAGACTAGGCCATGGTCTGATATGGTCCTGTGATGTATCCTCACTGCCTCGACCCTGTGCAGCCAGTCCACCGAGACCAGGATCAGGTCAAGTCTGGAATAGGCCTGATGAGATGCCGACCAGTAAGAGTAGTCCCGCACCCTGGGATGGAAATGGTGCCACACCTCCACCAGCCCCAGCTCCCGGTTAAGCCTATGCAATGTTTTAGCTGATCGGGAGGTCGGCCTTGAGTGCGTCCCAGACTTGTCTAAGGATGGGTTGAGGACCACGTTAAAATCCCCTCCTACCACTATTACCTCACCCGGTGGGGGGACTGCTTTAAGCATGACCTCTCTCAAAAATGTATTATTTTCTGCGTCTTGGTTGGCGGCATAGACATTCATCAGGGTGCAGGGAGTGTCTCTGTTTATCCCTTTCAGGATCAGGTATCTGGCTTCCACATCCTGCTGGATGTCCGTCAGTCGAAAGGGACAGTTCTTGTGGACTAAGGTGGCCACCCCTCTCCTGTGTGGGTGTTCAAGGTAGGATGTTGAGTATACTTGGCCCACCCACGCCCTTTTTAGTTTTGCACTTTCCTTCGGGCACAGGTGCATTTCTTGAAGGAAGGCAATCTCCATCTGGATCTTCTTCAGTTCATTCAGAATCCGAGTTATTTTGACCAGGCTGCCCAAACCCCTTACATTATAGGTGACTATATTCCCCTCAGCCATCCCTAATCCGGTACTGCACCCGACCTCCCACTTGTAAACCACAGGATCTCTCGACTCCTCTGAACAAATATGATACAGTAACAAACTTTAACTATGTACAGATCAACAAGTCTTCCAATGTGTAACTGGCACCCCATCTGCCTATTAGCTGTTTTTGGACCAATGGGGTGTGGCTCCTTCTTTCGTGGCCATGTGCAAATCGTGCACTTATGAACCAACTGGCTTAGCAAATGCCAGTGCGGTTCTCCAGTGTAACCTTGCCTTCTGGGATATTAGCCCGACACCTGCCATGATGAGGTGATGTCTCACTGCCCCCCAAGTCACCTTATCGTGAATCCCCCCTCCCCCCAGGAAACGGCATGTGGTTGAGGTGGTGGGTGTGGACCCCAGTTCACCACCTGCAGTCAAACCTTTGAGCAGCATCCCCTCAGATGCTTTGTCTCTTACCCCATGAGATGGCCAAAGAAGGCACCCTCCCTCCTGTATGTATGCTCCCCACTCCTCCATCCCCCCATACCCCCCGCACCCACAGGATTGACATTTTCAGCCAGGACTCTACCCTAGTCCCCCCCTGGGGTGGCAGCAAGCAACCTTCTGAGAGGGAAGCCCCGGCAAACCACTGACGGCCCTCTCCCCCGGTGAGACGAGGACTGCTTCCGACCCCCTGTTTTTACCTCACAGGTTCCCCCAGGTCTCCCTCAACCATCACAACTGGAATGCAGCCCTTAGACAACCCTCGTAACCCCCCCTCTGGGCGGCGGCAGACCCACCAGCCTCTCCCCTCGTGGAAGGCTGCCACTACTCTGCAAGCCTCCAAGGGGTGGCTCCCTCTCCAGCCTAACCCCCCCCAGGGCCCTTCATGACCCCGTGCCCCCCTATCGGCACGTATCTTCTTAGTTAACATACCCCCTTTAGACCAAGTACTTTCATACATATCTTCTCATGTGACCGACTAGACCCGAGCTGCATTCCCCCCCACCCCCACAGCATGTATCGTAACTGTTACCGGGGGAGGAGGAAAAAAGAAACCAAAAAAAAAAAAAAAAACAACAGAAGAAAACATAGGTGGAATAGGAAACATAGAAAGCCCTAGTGACCTGTATCGGCTCTTACTTAACATCTGATCCATGAGTCACAGTGTCCAGGTGAAGCGAGAGGGCAAACATCAGCCCTGGGAGTCTGGTTCCCAAGGGTCAAGGGGTCCATCCGGTGGTGGCAGGAATGAGAAAGCTCTCCTGGAGCCGTCAGCACTCTTCACTTGCTTACTGCTCGAAACTGCAGCTCTCTGTGTCAGGATTGAAGGGTCCGTCGCCGGAGGGGGCCACCATTTCCTCCTCAGACTCCCAGGAGATCTGCGAGAAGGAGAGTGAGGACAGGAGGTGGGGGAGAGAGAGGAACCAGGCAGGAAAGAAGAAAAGAAGAGCATTAAATCCATTTCACATGACAGGACTGTGAACATCGAGCCCCACCCCCACCACCACCAAATCATCCCTGCAAGAAATATACATTCAGCGGTGCCCGCAGTCCCCCCATGTCCGAGATCCACCGCTTCAAAGGGCTGGACTATTTATAGGCCCAAGGTGGAAAAAAGTTGTCCCAGGCCCTGCGACCTGCGTCTACAGTTTGGCTTTTGGCATGCAGGTCCCTTCTTGGCCTCAATCCACCATTCCGTTTGCCTTTTTGGGATCTCTCGGGTTCTCCAATGTTGACTCAGTTCGGTGGGTGGAAGCGAGGGGGAGGCCCTCAGATCAGCCTCTCTTTCTGGATCCAGTCACCCTCGTCCAGGGTTCTTCCTGCAACATATCATTCGAGAACAGGCCCAGTTTGGTAAGTAATGACAGGGGCACATTCAATTTGAGGAGCGTCGGCCAGGCTTCTGCGAGAGTCCAAAAGAAAAGTTGACCTGTAGGCAGAAACAGCTTGAGTTGTACAGGGGCTATTAGGTGCATCTTAACATTCTGGCTAGCCAAACATTTCTGGATTTCCAGAAGTGTTCTCCTTTTCTGCTGGGTAAACGGCATGAAGTTGTGGTCAAAATAGAGGCGCCAATCGCCAAAAATAAGCTCTTTTTTCGCCCAGGCAGCCTGAAGAACACTGTGCTTTGTATGGCAGTCCAAGAACTTAAGAACTATGGAGTGAGGCGTTGCTTTGGACCCTGAAGGTTTCTTCACTAGGGCTCTATGCACTTGGACTGTGTTGAGAGGCTGATCGGATGGCAGTCTAAGCAATTTCCTGAGGAAGCTGTCCATAAATGTTTCCATTTTCCCAGTCTCAGTGTCTTCGGGAACCCCACAGATTCGTAATTTGTCCCAGAGGGACCTGAACTCCAAATCATCCAATTTTTCCAGCAGTTCTCTGTCCCTTTTAAGAAGGAACCTGATGGCTTGATCATGCTCTTCTACCACTGCGCCAGTCTCATTAAGCCTGGACTCGAGGTCTGTGGTACGCTGCATAACCGCCGCCAGATCTTTTTTTGTCTCTAACGCAGTGGTCTCCATTTTTAGCATCCAGGCAAAGATTGTGGGAGGTAATCATAAAATCAGCTTCAGCCTCCTCCTCTGGATTGTCTGGTAGCTGTATGTTAGAAGTCGGGGCCTTGCTTTTTCCTGCGGCCCGGACGTCTTGTGGGTCTGGTGAGTTCATCGGCTTTAGGAATTCCATCAAGTTCTCCTTCTGTTTCCCTTTCGGTGGCACTGTGAGCTACAACTTCTCGGGGCAATGTACCGGATTGTATAGAATACCGATGGGCACCGAAAACTATGATTCTTAGAGATAAGATTTCCGTGGAGGTTGGAGCACTAAAACCTGTTATCTCATCAGGTTGGAGGCAGAACCGGAAGTCTCGGTACACACTTTCATCTGTCATTATAGCCTGGAAATTGCTTCCAGGCGACGAGCCGGTTTCGGTCTGGTGGTCCTGCAGGGTCTATTGTCCTGATGTACTGTCTCCTGACCTTTTTAGGCGATGCCGTTATTATAGTTCCTGTCATCCTCCTCCCGGGGCTAGTCACCTCCTTAGCGCAGGACTGCTTGGGATTCAGTCCTAATGGTAATAGCCTGCTGCAAGAGCTCCCCCTTGAAGTAAGATAGTTCAGTTACGTAAGAACTTACCATAGCAGTAGATCTTCGAGAGGAGCTCTTGCAGCAGGCACTGTTTTCCCACCCTCCTTCCCCCTGGAGAGTTATCAGCATGACTGGGGCAAGCTTGCTTGATTTGCTTGCTGGGGTCCATTTGTGGGTCCTCGGTGGGTGAACTGAGGTGGAGCTAGGGAACCGCCCCCTTTTATGGCATGACCAATGTCGGGGCATGCTGGGTACTGCTAGCTAAGTTTTTTCCAGTGAGTCCTAAGGCCTGCAGCAATAATCCTAATGGTTATAGCCTGCTGCAAGTGCTCCTCTCAAAGATCTTATTTATATATTTATTTCATTTTGTTAACCAGGTAAGCCCACTGGACCCCGGAGGTCCCTTTTTCAGGGGCGACTCGGAGTTAGTTACATAGAGTTGAACAAGTACAGTCGATAGATACAGAGTAGTACATTGCATACAAGTGTACGATGTTTTGTAACACAACACATCATCAGTAGCAGCTGTTAGGGTGAGGGTAGGTAGTACTTTAAAAATATACAAGCAAAGTGGTATACGTCTTTAAAAGGTGCAGTGTTACAATTGGAGTTGCTAGCTTTATATAGGAGAGGGCAACTATTTACAGGGGGGGGGGTACCCCAGGTCAGCAGTGGTAATTAGATGCCGGGGGTGTGACTTAGCTAGCCTTCCGGACATGCGCAGGAGCTGAGATTTTGGAGGTGAGCACGCAACCTCGTCTGAAAAAATAGCTTGGGAGGGTGCTTCTTGTAATTGACAGGGGAGCTTGTTCCACAGTGTGGGGGCTATATGGACGAAGGACTTACTACCTGCTGCAGATCTGGGCCTGGGCTGTTCAAGCAGTTTTTTGTCCAAAGTGTGAAGGGGCCTGCTGGGGTGTTTTGGGGTGATTAGCCCAATAAGCCCTGCGGGAAGGGGGGGTCGTTGGAGAGGAGCTTGTCTGTATAGTTTAGGGGGTACTGAAGTCTTAGGTCTACTGATACAGTAAGTTCTTACGTAACTGTACTTTATAGTGGGAGACTTCATTCTACCTGGGGTTGACTGGCAGACAGTAACTACAGCACACGTCAGGGAACAGGTGCTGCTGGAGGCTATCCAAGACAGCTGCCGTTGTGCAAGGGGTGATGCATCCTACTAGAGAGGGGAACATACTGGACTTGGTGTTAACAAATGGGGATCAAGTCCAGGATGTGTTAGTACAGGACCCTCGAGCAGGAAACGACCGCTGCTCAGTGTGGTTCCTCCTCAACACAGGGAGGGAGCTGACTAAGACTAGGACAAGAGTGTTGGACTTCAGGAAGGCAGATTTTGTCAGAATGAGCAGCATCCTAGAAGGGTATTCAGCTACAATAAATCCAGAGGTGGATGCTGAACAGAAGTGGGCAATCATTAGGAAGGGGCTGAATAAGGCCACGAACACGTGTGCCAGCTCTCATAGTAAGCAGTATAGGTCAAAAAAACCTAGCTGGCTCAGCAAGGAAGTGGAGCAGAAAGTGAGGGGAAAAAAGATTGGCCTTCATTAAGTTCAAAAAACTGGGGCGTGAGGAGGACAGAGAGGTGTTTACAAAGGCATCTAGGGAGGTGACCAGGTCAAGTCAGGGCAGCTAAGGCAGCAAAGGAGCTGAAGTTAGCTCAGGGGATGAGAGAGTCGAAAAAGGAGTTATTTAAATACATAAGGGAGAAGAGGAGTTATAGGGATGACATTGTTAGAATCAGGAGGGGGGATGGGCGGAACAAGGAGAAGATCAGGCAGAGGCACTCAGTGAGTATTTCTGCTCAGTGTTCATGAAAGAAAGGGAAGGCTGAATACTGACGGGGAAATGTGGAAAAGGTAGCGGGGGGGGCAGAGATAACAGATGGGGTCATCCAAGAGGATAGAGGTCTGAAGGGCCTTAAGCCTTGCGGGTGGACAAGGAACCAAGACTGGAAAGTGTACACCCAAGGGTCCTGAAGGAACTGGCAGAGGTGTGGTCAGGCCCTCTGACGGACCTGTTTAACACCTCCTTGGAGACGAGGGAATGTACCCAGGGACTGGAGGATGGCTCACATGGTGCCCCTTCACAAGAGTGGACCCAAGGACCAACCGGGCAACTACAGACTGGTGAGCTTGACTTCCATAGCGGGGAAGTTTATGGAGACCACTCTGAAGGAGAGATTGATAACCTGTCTCGACAGCAATGGTCTACAGGACGAGAGACAGCATGGGTTTGTCACGGGAAGATCTTGCCAAACTAACCTGATCGACTTCTTCGACTGGGTCACTAGGGCGGTTGACGAGGGCCATGCTATGGATGCCCTGTATCTGGACTTCAGCAAGGCTTTCAACTCGGTGCCACACAGAAGGTTAATGAGCAAGCTGAGAGATATGGGGCAGGGGAAAAACTGGTGGGGTGGGTGGAGAGCTGGCTGCAGGGCAGACCACAGAGGGTAGTTGTAAGAGGGGAAGATATCCAAGGCAAGGCTAGTAAAGAGTGGGGTACCGCAGAGTTTAGTGCTGGGCCCTGTTTTGTTTAATGTCTTTATTAGAGGCATTGCAGAGGGGGTCAAGAGTAAGATCAGCCTGTTCGCAAACGACACTAAGATTTGTGCAAAAGTGGACAGTGAGGAACGGAGGCAGGCAGGCAGTCATAGAGGATCTAGCTAAATTCGAACACTGGTCTAGAGAGTGACAGTTGGGGTTTAATGCTAAGAAGTACAAGGTCATGCACTTCGGAGGCAGAAATCCCGGGGACAGTTACTGGCTGGGGGGAGTGCAGGTAACAGCTTCAGAGGAGGAAAGGGACCTGCGGCTAATAGTTACAGGGGACATGAAGGTATCAGCACAGTGTAGCAGGGTGGCAGCAAGGGCAAATAGGATGCTGGGGTGCATTGCCAGAGGGATCACCTTTAGAAATGGGGAGGCCATCCTGCCATTGTATAGATCACTGGTGAGGCTACACTTGGAATATTGTGTACAGTACTGGTGCCCATACTTCAAAAAGGATGGGAGATTAGTGGAGGGGGTGCAGTGTAGGGCTACAAAAATGATCATGGGACTAGGGGAGTTGCCATATAAGAAAAGGCTGTGGGAGCTCAACATGTACTTACTGGAAGAGAGAAGGGAAAGAGGGGACACGATAGAGACCTTTAAGTACTTGAAAGGCATAAACAAAGTCAGGGAGGGAGGAGTGTTCCACTTAAAGGAAGGGAGGGTCATTAGGGTGCATAGTCTGAAGTTGGAAGGTGGAAGGTTTAGGAGGGAGATGAGGAGGCAGTACTTCACAGAGAGAGTGGTGGCAGGTTGGAACGCAGTGCCGGAGGAGTTAATCGCTCAAAGGACAGTGGATAGCTTTAAGCAGGGTTGGGATCGAGTCAAGGGCAGGGTCAGTACAGAGAAGAATGCAAAGAGGGGGAAGGACTGGGAAAGAGGAGGAAGGGTGGGATTTGAGTGAGGGTGGGACAGCTGTAATGATATGAAACTAAGACCTGCACAATAGGGCCGACTTGATGGACCTGTGGGCCTTTTTCTACTGGCAATTTTGTATGTTTTTCACGTTACCAAGGAGTTCTCCCACATTTCCAGTAATGTGATATATTGTATTCTTTGCAGGAAGTGTGAAGCTGTGTACATCAAAGAAACTGGCAGGTGCATAGCTGATTTATTCAGAGAACATTACAGGGCAGCCAGGAATGGAGACACTGATAAACCCATTTTGTCTCATTTTACCTCTAGGGACCATAATGGCAATGATTTTTCTGTTTGTGTCCTTTAGTTGGGTTTCTGGGATACCGACCAAAGAAAAAACATGGAAAATAAGCTGATCATCTGCCTAAGTTTGCAGCAGCCCTCTGGCTTTAGTAACAGACTTATTTCTTTCTAACATTTTTCAGCCAATTTATGGTTTACCACCGTAATCTGTCCTTTTTACCCACACCCCATCATATCTTTGCTTGCATGTGTGCATAGTACGTCTGCATGTGTGGGCATACCTGCTCACACTTCTATCGAGTGTGTGTGTGTGTGTGTGTGTGTTCATGTGGGCACTCCAGCTATGTGTGCACATCTACTTTCATTTTCAACAGATGTCTCCGTTTCCTTCCCCCACATTTATCACCTTTCAGTCTTCTTATTAGACCCTGTTAATTAGTCCCCACTTGAGGATTTCTTAGCTCGTTCACCCCTGCTACTGTATGCCTTTCTATAGCCATCACCTTTTGTTTTCCAGCTTCTAGTCCTGCCTTTATTTCCGCTTACCTCTCCATTAACTTTGCTTTTTTTCACTTTTAGATAATTCCTAAAGACCTATGTTTGCAACATCAATTCTATCTCTTATTTTCAGTGTACATTTAATATTACCATTTTGTTTTCAAACCACGCATTGACTCAGCACTTTGTGTTTTGTTCTCATATTCAAAATGTGGCTTTGCTGGTGGTATGTAAATTCCAAAAAAACACCCCCCTTTTTGCATCCTGCCCTCATAAGGTAGCTGGACCTGCTGGGGGGGGGGGGGTCCAAGGGGCTCAGGATGGAATTGTGGTTGAGATAGCTGGGGAAGGTACAGTGGAACCAGAAATTAGCTGAGTAGACAGAAAACCACAGATCATGGAGTAAAAAAAAAAAAAAAAAAAAAAAAATGTTTACTTCAAGGCTAAGTGTGATATAATACTGTAGAGAATGATGAATGTGTTTTAAGGGCAACTGGAAAGAGTTTAGTGTTGCGATAGGCATTCAGAGGATTGCGTTTTACGTGATAATTGAAACTGAACCAACATACAGATTCAGTTATTCCGTTTCAAGAAATCAGTTGATTCAGCAATCCTAACTTCTGTGTATTAAGGTCCATTTTACCAATAGAGCAACCTTCTGCAGAAAATGAATTGCTAAAGGCATGGATACAGTTCACTATCCACACTGTGGCATTCCCACTGGAACAGCTGATTTGTTGGACATCTTTAAGCTAAGCTCCTCTCACCACCCCGGACGGTATCTCCTCTGGCTCTGCCCCATGACGTCAGATCTTTTTTCCACTGGAAGGGACAGGTCTCATCTTTTGCAGTTCTGCAGCATTCAAGGAAATTGTAGTAGTTTAGCACCTTTTGGCAAACACCTTCATTTCTTTCCATGTGCTATTGCTTCTTCTGCTCATTCCAGTTCTGCCATCAAAGATCATTGATCTTTGGCATGGAAGAGAAGAAGTCACATAGATTAAAATTCTGTGTCCACTGTCGTCAGAAAATATTGGTTACTGACCTCCATGTGTCATGCCTCTACTGTTCCATAGGGCAGCATGATTTGGTGGGTTGCAATCTTTGCCAGGTGATGCTACCAGTGTTGCTGGAAGATCGGCAGGCCAGACTGCCCCTCGGTCAACCCCCCAGAGAGGGACCCCAAGGTTTGACCTAAGAGCCGCAAGAAGGCCTCAGCGACTGCCGGGTCAGCTTACCTGCTTATAGCCCTTGAGGAGTAGGAGGAGGAGGCTGCAGTCGCAGTAAAATTATTATTGGTCTCTCCACTGCTCCTGTCTGGGGCCAGCATCAGAGGGTCCTTCCCTGAAGATTTCCATGGAGTGTGTTGGGCCCGCAGACCTTCGGGGGAGAGCCTTTTTCACTGAGGCAAAAAGCACATGTGCCAGCACCATCTGTGGGATCGAAATATATAAAGATCCTCCTGCTCCCTGGACTCCCCTGACCTCTTGACCTTGATCGAGCACCCAACCTTGGTTGAGTTGTCTTTGGTCGAGTGTCAGGTTGAGAGCTCCTTAGTACCCATGTCAGGCTTGTCGACTCGACTCTGGTTGAGCAGGAGGTCGAAATTTTTCTCATGCTTGTTGATCTTTTGTCAGAGGAGCTTGAGATGAATCAATCTCCCAGACTCCTGTGCTCCTAGTCCTCATGCAAGAGGATGTGACTTGGTCAGTGTTCCTGACTGAGTGACTCCCTCAGTGGACAGTCGGGCCTGTTTCTGAAGAATCCTCTGATGACTCTAAGGAGTTGTACATGCATTCCTCAAAGACTCACACTTTTGACCGGGGGCTTAGTCACGAAGTTGTCCACTGACCATAGTTCAGTGTCTGCTGGGGCATTACTCCACCTCATGTCAGAGTCCATGAATGTGTCCTTGGAACCAGTTCAGAAGAGTGCTACATACCCATTCACTGACAGCCTGGACTGGGACGATTTCCTGGTGGTTGCCTTTTCTGTGGCTGAAGCCATCTTGGGACTGGCCTTGGAGCTGTGGCAGCATATAGCATCCTGCCTAGTACCCTTCACCCATATGGTCTGCTAGAATGTGGCCCTTACTGTGTTCCTTTTGCGGTTCTCAGATCGATCCTCTGCTGAGGGATTTTCTTTGACTCTGTCTTTCAGAAATCCAGTGATCAAGGTAGATAAGCTTTTGGGCAGAGTCCAGAACAATTGACCACACAGCCAAGAAGGTCTGTGCTGCTCAGTCATTGGATCGCCGTTAGGTGAGGTATGCCAAGATGATGGCCAACTTTGACCACTCCCTGTTGGGAGTACTGGATGATGTCCTGCCTCACTTTCCAGTTGACTGTCAACTGCTGGAGAAGTTGGTCAGAGGCCAGGGTCAGTCACTGGTGAAACACCAGCTACAGACTGCTTTGGACATGGGCAGTTCTTGTGCCCATGCCATGGCAACAGCCATTATGATGAGTCACAGGGCCTGGCTGTGGCTTTCCACCTTCACAGTGGATTCCCAGCATAAACTGACTGATGTCCCATTTCTGGGCACGGATCTCTTTACTCCTGGAGTGGAGGGACACCTCACTAGGATGGAGGAGTCCAGTGCCACCCTAGATTCTGTGGCATGAACCCAGAAGGACCCAAAGACTCAGTTTCATAAGAAAAGGACTTTCCATTGTAGGTCCTTTTCACCACAGCAGCCTCAGCAGTAGCTGCAGCAGGGGCAGTCCTAGGCCTGGTGCCCGAAGCCCATGTTCAGTGACCCCTGCCTAAAAAAGGCTGGGGTAGGGAAGAGGTGCCAGAGGTCTGAGGAAAACAACAAGGCAAGTCAGCCTATTTCTGACTGGACTACCAACCTGAGCACTGGTACTACTAGTTTTAGTCCAACCACTTGTCCTTGGACAAGTACTCAACTTCAGGATTTGTCAACCCCTGCTGTATACCACTTCTAGAGCTGCGTTTATAGGTGAGTAACATATGTTTATGCTTTACAGGCTTCTGTCTTAGGCTAGGAGTATGCATTTCACAATTGTAACTATATTTCTGTTTGATGTTAAACTCATCAGTTTGTTTTTTATTTTACATTTAGGTAAAAACAACAGGTCTTGTTGTAGTGCAGCATATGAAAATAATTGGCTTGCACTGTTCCAGTGTAGACTTACATGCAGGACAAATAGCTGTTATCAAGCATGGATCAAGACTAAAAGGCTGTGATCTGTATTTCTCAAGAAAGCCATGTTCAACATGTTTAAAAATGATTATAAATGGTAAGTGGAAGCTGCTTGTTTTGCTACCAGATGGTAAATTTTTTCTAGACTGACCTGTTTCCTTTACGTTCTTTATTGAAGGACTAAAAATATGCAGTTTTCAGCTAAGTTTCTAAGGGCGCTTACCATTTGTAGTAGTGTCCACCAGTCCCCCTGGCTACAGGAAATCATATGCAGGTGACTTTCTGCATGCCATATATTGATCTGTCACCACTTTACCGACAGACCACGAAGTAGCGGTAGCAGCATTGGGCTAATGTGGCCATGAATATGGCCTCCCAGTGCCTGTTGCATAGGTGTTAGTCTCAGGGAAGCCTGCGTGCCATGTACATATCTTGTAGGTTTCAGGAATTGAGCCCAAGAGTCATCACAAAGGACTGCTGGGAGCATTTTGGTAAAATGAACTTGCAGGGACATTTTGGTCCTTACAGCCCTGCTTGCACATCTGCAGTGCTCTCAGTAGAACAGGTACAACAGGAATCTGCCAGGCACAGGTGTTAAGGGGTGTGTAGGGGGACCACCAAAGAGTGTGGGATCATGAGGTGAGGAAGAGAGGGACCAGTGGACCATCAAGATGATCTTGCATGGAGGTGAGGGAGTGTGGAACCACTGGGCCAGCAGGGAACCATTGACCAAAGGAGAAGTGGGGGTCATTTTGTGGCCAGAAATGTGTGTGCTTGGGCCAGAAAGATGGCACAGTATTGTAGCATCGTAGTAGCACATTGATACGCATTTGTGGATGCAAGGAAAGGAGTGTCGGAACTCTGAAGGGGGAGATCCACTTAAAATCATCGCCTCAGATTTAGTAAAGTTAATGTTTTTATCCTGCTAAGAAACCAAAGTGGTGAAGAGTCCCTTGAAGATGGGGGAGAGAGGTCTGTGGATCAGCAAGAAAAAAAAGGGGGAGTCGTCTGCTTAGAGGGCCAGTTTCTGCTCAACCCTGCCCACCATCACACCCTTAATATGAACATAGGTTCTAATCGACCCTGCAAGGGGTTCTAATGAAAGGGCAAATAATAAGGGGGGCAACCCTGCCTAGAGCCCTGTCCTAGAGAACAACGATCTGACAGAAATCCATTTTACTTTAACTCTAGCTTCAGGGCGCTATAAAGCGTGGTAACTGCCACAATGAAGTTTTCCCCAGCCCAAACTTCCCTAAGGTGGTGACCATGAAGGACCAATCCACCCTGTCAAATGCCTTTTTGACATCCATGATTATTGCTAGCTAGAAAGACTTCTGAGTTAGAGTAATGATGATGTTTAAAAATTGGTGTATGTTATCCTGGAGAAAATGGCAGGAAATAAAACTGGTCTGATCAGTGTGAACCAAGGTAGAATACATAACCGTAGATGGTCTGCCAGGATACCTATAAAGATCTTTAGATCCATCAGTAAAAGGGAGATGGGGTGATATGATCCACATTTTATTTTTTCCCCGTTTTGTTTTGTGAGCTCATTTGTAGGTTTTTGAGAGTGGTATGTGCTGTATAGGAGCAGGAGTGAGGTATTGTGAAGTATTTATTTTTTTTTTTGCTTTATTTGCATTGTGTATGAGGAGGCGTGCGCATGATTTGTGAGACTCAGTGAGGGCAAAGGCGGTGGCATATCTCTAACTGTCTCCTATTATGGGGGATGTCCCTGCTTTTACCTGTCAAAGTTTGACTGTCCCACTGTCTCTCACTGACAAGTTCTGTACACACGCATTGCTAAAAGCTGCAATCGCGAGAACCAGGCTGAGGAGCATTGGCAGCAGTTTCAAGCATATTAGCAGAAACAAAAAGAAAAACAAAACAATTTAGCCTCTGAAAAGCAGGTAGCTTTCTGTGTGAAAGATTGTTTTTTTGATATGTACTTTTGACCGAGGAGGAGTGGGGGTGTATTAGCAGGGGTATTATTCTTAATGATTGAGCGATCAGGACAATTCGGCCGAGGCATGGTTGTGGCTCTTTCTTGACTTTGGCGCCCATGACATGGAGAAGCGTTGCTGGCTTGCTGTGATTACTACTTCAGCTGGCTTTTCAGGGAGCAGGAGCCACGACTAGCTGTGGTATTGTAAGAGATGACTTAGTAAAAAAAACATATATTATATATATATATATATATATATATATATATATATATGTATGTGTATAATGTTGATGGTTTGGTTATATGGGGTGTGGTGAGGTGACTTCTCTTGCTCAAGGGAAGCAGCTGCCTTGTTTAGTCGTCTGCTTAGCAAGCAGAAGAAATGGCCGTAGTTGATTTTGATTTTTTGACTGGCACAAGGATACTAGTTTGCTTTTGGGACATGCAGTTGGCACTTGTTTTTAACAGGGCTCTGTTGTCTGATAGACCAGGCTCTGGGTAGGGAACTGGCCAAACAGGAGGAAGGATTTTAGATGCCCATTTTCTAAACAATGGTAGCAGGTAGTTGCAGGCCCCGCTTCACACAGAGCTCCATTGTAGGATAGCAAGGGGTAGTGGAGGGTGGTGCTGGGAGTTAACTGTGATCATGTCAACATAGGCCTGGGTGCACGCGTGCCACAGGATAAAAAGGCTTAATTAATATGTAACCCCTAGATGGCGCTATCCCAGGGGCTACTACCCCTGCCTGATTTGCCACTAACAGGTTGAGGGGCCTGGATCCAATGGCGGGTGCCTCCACCCAGAGGTCAGGGTTTGCAATAGTTAAACTAACTTGGTCACAGCCCTCTGGGACACTGCAACCCCCCTTTCTTCCCACTAGTGGCCCCACAATATATCAGAATTACCTTCACAGTATACACTTACCCCTAGGACTGGTTCCGCACTGGGACCTCCTATGAAACGAGATACAGTGCAACAATCACAGTACAGTACTTTAACATAGACAAATACCTCAGGCAGTATAACTTTGCTGAAACAAGCAGCTCTGATTTATTTGGGGGGATATAACAAGGACAGGGAAATCAGGTTAATTAGCTTATCACTCTAATAATCTACCTATGGCTCTGTGCACAGGCCTATCCCTATCAGTTACTGTCCCTGGTACCCAAGCCCTAGTGGCTAGTCCAAACCGTGGCAGCTGGTAGGGGCCCTTTCACACGAGAAAAGGAAAATTAAACAGTCAGCAGTACAGTAATTCCAATTGGATTTAATGTGGCAATTCAACAGGGAGCGACCTGAATTAGTACTCACGACCTCCAAATAAGATAGGGTCCTTCAATATCAGCAGGGCTACTCTTAAGCTCAAGAGACTCTTCACACATTTATATGGTAAAAAAGAGAGTACTATACCAGGCAGGCTGCTTCTCTATCCCGATCGCAATTACTGCACAATACCCGGAGAACACACAGCAGATTCAGTTCCTGACAGACCGAGTGCAATTCAATAATTTCTCCAGTCTTCTACAGGGTGAGCCTGGTTTCTACTCTTCAGAGATCCTTTGATTCTTTTCACAGGACTGATTCAGTCCTAACAAGCAGTTACACAAGCTGCAGACCGGAACTCTGGCCTATACACGCTTTTTGTGACTAAAACTGCACACTGAAAAGCACACAGGCTCCTTCCTTCTTCACTGCCAAAGCTCAACTGAAACTCCAACCGACAAAACGGGCACTTCCTTTGAGTTCCTCCCAGTTCTTGACTGGATTGGCTGTCACTCACAATAGACTGCTGCTGTTGGTCCAAAAAGGCACTGAAGTCTAAACTACATCTCCCAGAGTCACTGCCCATACAATCCTCTTGTGGCTGGCTCAGATTATGAGTCCAAGTTCTGATTCGTCCAAGGCACCATTTTAGAGCTAGCTTACCCCACACTGATTGGTCCAGTTCAGCAGTTCAAAACCAGAATGGGGAACTAGGCAGACACTGTTCTGACTGCAAAAGAAAGCAGGTTAGACAAACTGTAATTTCATTATCACTCTAAATGGTTTCTGGCAAACAGTTACATCTTTCAGATAGGTTCCCTTTGCACTCCTAGTGACTGCAAAAATGGAGTGAATTGGCAGCAGCTTGAGTGGTACTCAATCAAAGAAACACACAGTCCCCCATACAAACTAATTATGTCTGCAAGCAGACAGCTCTTAAAGAGACAGTACCAGAGGTTCTAAAAACACTCACTGATAAATGGCTTAAACGCCAAACACCATTCAGGCTTGGAGCATTCAAGCAAGCTCCTGGAAGTCTTTTGGGAACCCCCATTTGCAGGGGGGTTACAAATATATATATTGTAGAGGCATGGTAGTGCCAGTATAGTTAAGGTTGAGAGTAGTGCTCAATGTTAAACCCATTTTTTTATTTTTCATTTATGAATTATACAAAATACAAGACATCTTGTACGTTTTACACAAATTAATACATAGCCCTTGTAGCAGAAAGACACTGGAAATCACATGCTGTAACGTAACAATCAAATACATGGAACTACAGAGCAATAACTAAAGGAATAAAGTTCAGCAGGATAGAGCCGTGGAGGAATTCTGCTCTACCCATTTTGTAGCTCTCAAGTCCATTTACCGGCAATTCTCACCCCTCGCAGGATTGTAAAACTGGTGGAGGGCTGGCTGTTGCAGAGGTTACATCAGTCTACTATAAGATGTCTGGACTCAGTTCAGTTATATTACCCTCCCTGCTATCCCAGCAAACAAAGATGCCTAGCAGGGGAACAGTGATTATGCAGAATACTTAGAGTCCAATAACTGAGTGGTACTAAGAATGCACCTTAAAGCCCTGTTCACAGGGACAAATCTGAGGCATTGCTGCTGGTCCCACAGTTTTGCCCTTTGGGGGTTGTGTTTCGTTGTGTCCGAGATCCCTGTTTTCTTGGGATTGGGTTGTGGTGCGGGTCTTTTGCGCTGTTGTACTTGGCCATCTGAACAACTGTACCACACATGGCATTGTGACAGGCTTTTCCCAGCCTGCACTGCGTTTGAAGGCACACTATTTTTTCCCACCTGAGTTCAGCTAAGGATTATTACTAGTAGCTGAGAGCTAAAAGTGGGGAAAAACACGATCTCAAGGATTGAGCCATGACGCAGGAATGTTAGCTATATGTATGCATAAGCACATGTCCGGTGTCATGGCTCAACTCTGAGATCATGTTTTTCACTTTGTAGCCCTCAGTTTCCAAAAAGTACCACTTCCCCGAGTTCAGCTGCGTTTACCCTAACAAAAACAATCTTTAGCTGAACTCGGGCTGAGAATCCCATACTCGAATATGTGGCGCAGTCACTCCAACCAGACCACCCCCTTCCCCTTTGGAGCACTCCCCTTTGCGCTGGGACTTCAGGGAGCATACTCCAGTGCTCCAGTGCCATGCTGTCTGAACGCTGCTCCACAGCATTTCAGCAGGAATGACTAGAACGAATTACATGGCACTGATATACATCAGCTGCTGTGTGAACAAGCCTGAAATATAGCATTTCAAACTTTCTGTGACATACATAGAAGATTTTCTGAAAACTATTAAATAACAGAAAACAAACCAACATGGCAGTATATGTATCATTCTCTTCGGCCTACAGTCCATTGTAACAATTGCAGATCTTCCAAGAATTAATCTTCTCCATTCATAGCTGGTGGGTCTGTGTTGGAGGCACCAGGACCCTGCAAAAGCGTATGCCTTTAAAAGTTTTGGAGGAAGAAGGCTGATGTTGGAGATGGCACCACTCGTGAGACAGAAATTTTTCCGGGTGTTTTTGTAAGTTCTATTTATGCTCCTCAGGACGGCCAGGGCAGACAGCCCCACATCTGCCTTGTGCGCGGGAGCTCAACTCCACCCCATCAGCCAGCCTCCACCACAGAAACAGAGTCGAGGAGGAACGTGGCTTACCCCCCACGGAGGCCCTCCCCCCGGCAGGTGCCAGACCAGGGGAGAGACCGCATAACTCTAGCGCCCCTGCTCTGACTTACTCCAGGCTTTGTTTGGCTGTGGGGGGAGGTACCCTGTTATTTCCATCACCTTGCTTGTCCAGGGGGTTTTCATTACTGTTTCCCCCGTGAGACGTGGCGTGCAATGACTCCTACTTGGCATATTCTCTATGCTTCCATGCCACTGGAACCTGCCATTGTTCTGCCCTCCTTCCATGTCCTGTGTGCTTGCACCGCTCATGATCTCCACCAGAAGTCACTACAGCAACGGGAACCCCATATAACCCACCCTGGGACAGGAGAGCAGCCCTCTGAACACTCAATCCTCTCCCACCCCTGTCAACCCCCAACAACCCCAATTCATTCCCGAACCTGGGTCACTGGCATGGCACGAGGTGTGGTGTCCAGTGCCTCAACCCTTGGCGCCACCGGCCTGGCTTACGAGACAGACATATGATGTGGTGCTTGTGGACTGGCCAGTAACCGACGCCAGCCTCCCTGCCTCCTATGTTCTGTTCGTCCTGCAGTCAAGTCCATTCACAGTGGAGAGAGTTCTGGAAGAACTCCCAAAGCTGAAGGTGCATAAGGCCATGGGACCAGACAGCATCCACCTGAAGATATTAAAAGACTTGCGAAGGGAGCTAGCAGCGCCTCTGGCAGCCCTGTTCACAGTCACTCAACATAGGTGTCGTTCCAGAGGACTGGAGGAGGGCACATGCACTCCCACTACACAAAAGTGGCAGTAGGGAGGAGGTGGGGAAATACAGGCCAGTCAGCCTCACCTCAGTGGTGGGAAAGTTCATGGAGACACTGCCGAAAGAAAGGATAGTGGCACATGACGAGGAGCCTGTGTAAACGAGTCCCTGACTTAGAGGGTTGTAATTCTGATTACTTCTTAAAACATTGGTAAGGCCTCACCTGGAGTACTGTGTGCAGTTCTGGAGGCCACAGCTGTGCAAGGACATAGAGAAGGTGGAGACTATCCAGAAGGCAACAAAGATGGTGCAAGGCTTGCACGACAAAACATATGAGATGAGACTAAGGGACCTCACTACAGTATGTACTCACTGGAGGAGAGGGGACAGTGGGGGACATGATTGAAACTTTCATCTCAGTACTGAACCAGGACTATAAACTCTTTACAAGCATTTTGGCCCACAGATTAGACAATCTTCTTCCCACCCTGATACACCCAGATCAATCAAGATTCATTAAAACAAGGACCACAGATAACATCAAATGCACTCTATACTTAATCGACCATGCAAACTCCACCAAATCCTTCTTGACACTACTAAGCTTAGATGCCCAAAAAGCTTTTAGCATGGTACATTGGTATTTTCTACTGGCCACCATGTCTAAATTTGCATTTCCACAGCCTTCCTAGATATAATTTGAGGTGTATACACCGCCCCAGAAGCCACAGTTAAGTCAACGGCTCGCAGTCTCCACATTTCAACTTACATCAAGGCACCAGACAGGGCTGCCCTCTCTCCCCTTACTTGCTTGCCATATTTGTTGAACCCATTGCTCAGCTTCTCCAGCAAACAGAACAAATACATGGCTATAACATTGGACCCATAGAACATAAAGTGCCATACTACTCCGATTATCTATTAATATATCTGTCATACCCCGAGGATTCTTTAACACCACTCTTTGACCTTCTTACAGAGATAGAAAAAGTTTCTGGTTATACAATATGTAACCCCTAGATGGCGCTATCCCAGGGGCTACTACCCCTGCCTGATTTGCCACTAACAGGTTGAGGGGCCTGGATCCAATGGCGGGTGCCTCCACCCAGAGGTCAGGGTTTGCAATAGTTAAACTAACTTGGTCACAGCCCTCTGGGACACTGCAACCCCCCCTTTCTTCCCACTAGTGGCCCACACAATATATCAGAATTACCTTCACAGTATACACTTACCCCAGGTCTGGTTCCGCACTGGGACCTCCTGTGAAATGAGATACAGTGCAACAATCACAGTACAGTACTTTAACATAGACAAATACCTCAGGCAGTATAACTTTGCTGAAACAAGCAGCTCTGATTTATTTTGGGGAATATAACAAGGACAGGGGAAATCAGGTCAATTAGCTTATCACTCTAATAATCTACCTGTGGCTCTGTGCACAGGCCTATCCCTATCAGTTACTGTCCCTGGGTACCCAAGCCCTAGTGGCTAGTCCAAACGTGGCAGCTGGTAGGGCCCTTTCACAGAGAAAAGGAGAATTAAACAGTCAGCAGTACAGTAATTCCATTTGGATTTAATGTGGCAATTCAACAGGGGCGACCTGAATTAGTACTCCGACCTCCAAATAAGATAGGGTCCTTCAATGTCAGCAGGGCTCACTTGAGGTACACAAACCTCTTCACATTCCATATAAAAGAAAGCACTATACCAGGCAGGCTGCATCTGTATCCCGATCGCAATTACTGCACAATACCCGGGAGAACACACAGCAGATTCAGTTCCTGACAGACCGAGTGCAATTCAGCTATTCCTCCAGTCTTCTACAGGGTGAGCCTGGTTTCTACTCTTCAGAGATCCTTTGATTCTTTTCACAGGACGGATTCAGTCCTAACAAGCTGTTACACAAGCTGCAGACCGGAACTCTGGGCCTTACACACGTTTTTTGACTAAAACTGCACACTGAAAAAGCACAGGGCTCCTTCCTTCTTCACTGCCAAAGCTCAACTGAAACTCCAACCGACAAACTGGCACTTCCTTTGAGTTCCTCCCAGTTCTTGACTGGATTGGCTGTCACTCACAATAGACTGCTGCTGTTGGTCCAAAAAGGTGCTGAAGTCTAAACTACATCTCCCAGAGTCACTGCCCATACAATCCTCTTGTGGCTGGCTCAGATTATGAGTCCAAGTTCTGATTCGTCCAAGGCACCATTTTAGAGCTAGCTTACCCCACACTGATTGGTCCAGTTCAGCAGTTCAAAACTAGAATGGGGAACTAGCAGACACAGTTCTGACTGCAAAGAAAGCAGGTTAGACAAACTGTAATTTCATTATTACTGTAAATAATTTCTGGCAAACAGTTACATCTTTCAGATAGGTTCCCTTTGCACTCCTAGTGACTGCAAAAATGAAGTGAATTGGCAGCAGCTCGAGTGGTACTCAGAGAAGCACACAGTCCCCCCATATAAACTAATTATGTCTGCAAGCAGACAGCTCTTAAAGAGACAGTACCAGAGGCTCTAAAAACACTCACTGATAAATGGCTTAAATGCCAAACACCATTCAGGCTTGGAGCATTCAAGCAAGCTCCTGGAAGTCTTTTGGGAACCCCCATTTGCAGGGGGGTTACACCCTTCCTGGCCTGGGAAAGCTTGACGTCCGCGTCAAGCAAGTACCCCCATAAGTTTCAACTGCAACCATATACATTTGCATTAGGCTCGCACATGTAATCATCAGTCAATATATCATTTTACCAAGAACACATTTCTGAAACATTGCAGTACGTCACTCTTTACACAGTATTACATACACATTGTACCATAACTCAAGTTATTACCTCTTGTACATGAAACCTGAAGAGAGGGCCCTTCCTATCAGTTACCTTGGGGCTGGATGGGGCAGGGCACCATATTAGAGGGGCAACACAAGTAACTTGGAGTTAGCACTGATGCTCAGTTTGGGCAATGAGCCTCGGGGACACATACACTCCTTTATGGACAACATTGAGAGGCAAGTCCACAGGCCTCCCAAGTGAATCATAACTGAGGTGCACCACAGACTTTACAGCTCGACCAGTCTTTCTAGGGGGAACTGTTATAGTCTCTGCACTCTGAGCCTCATTTTCAGCATTGTCCTCACTTGTCAGGGGAGTCTCCATGGGGGTAGAGAGGCTAGAACTTGGGGCACTTTCAGCTCCAGGAGTTATAGTTTCTGAGTCCACAACATTTGGCTCGCATGGAGAGCTTTCGGACACTGGCAGTGGACTGTCAGGGCACTCAAAATACTCTTCTTGTTCGGGTGTATCACCAGTCTGCCCCAATCTATCATTTTCCTCCTGAAAGCTCAAACAGTTCAACCATGCACAATGATTCCATTTCATCTGATCTGATGCTTTGCACTTCACTTTCTGGGAGATTGGCTCCAGGGATGAAGCTGGGGCTTAGACAGTCCAGAAGGCCCAGCTTCATCTCCAGTATTGACTAGGGATTGCCCGAAACAATTGACTCAGTTCGTAAGAAGGATAGTATTCAAAGTCACTCTCACTTTCTTCCGATATGGACTGACAGTCATGCTCAACTGGGACTTGTGGAGGGAACACTTTAACTTTGCTTCTGTAGGTGCAGACTTTCTTGATCTTTTCTTAGCAGCAGCTCTAGTCACTGGTCCAGAGGGCCATCTTCTAGGGGCTCAGACTCAATTAAGATTTGTCCAATGGGCAGTAAATGATTTCTATGCATTGTTTTACATCTTTGAATTATTCTCAGGCCTTACTTTGTACACTGGCAGATCATCTAGTTTGCCCACTACAATGTGAGGGAGATGGTGCCATCTGTCAGCAATCTTGTGCTTGCCATGCAGTCCCAGATTTCTTAGCAATACCCGATCTTCCTCCTGGAGTTCCTGTGCTTTCACCTTTTTATCATACCTTTCTTTGTTGGCCAGATTTCTTTTGGCAGCCATGGTTTGAGCCAGTTGGTACGCATGAGTTAGCTGGGCCTTTAACTTTTGCACATACTGTAAATAGTTGTCAGCTTGAACCCCATCAGGAGAGACCCCAAAACACACATCTACTGGTAGTCGAGCTTCTCTTCCAAACATCAGGCGGTAGGGGAGAATCCAGTGGCATCACTTTTGGTGCAGTTATAAGCATGTACCAGGGTGCTAATTTGTTGGCTCCATCTAGGCTTGTCCTTTGGGTGCAGGGTGCCTAGCATATCTAGCAAAGTGCGGTTGAAACGTTCAGGCTGTGGGTCCCCTGGGGTGGTAAGGAGTGGTTCTGGACTTTCGCACTCCCCACAGAGAAAGCATCTCTTTGATCAGACGACTCTCAAAGTCTCTCCCTTGATCAGAATGGATTCTTTGTGGAGCCCATAGTGAAACAAAAGTTTTCTACAAGTACTTTGGCCACAGTGGATGCTTTCTGGTCTTTGGTGGGAAAGCTTGGGCATATCTCGTGAAATGGTCAGTGACCACCAGCACATTACTGATATTTCTTTGATCTGACTCCAAACTCAGAAAATCAATACAGACCAGCTCCATGGGTGCACTGGTGGTGATGTTAACAAGGGGGCAGCCCTCTGGGGCAAAGCTTTCTCTGTAAGCTAGCGACTACAAGTTCGAATGTGTTGCTCCACATCAGCCCCATCTTAGGCCAATAGAATCTGGATCTCACCAAGTCAAGTGTTCTGTCTATACCAAGGTGCCCCATGTGGTTGTGCAAGGACCTCAGTACTGAGTCTCGAAAAGCAGTGGGCAGCACTAGTTGTTGTTTGTCTACTTGTCCCCTCTGTCTACTGTTTCTCTGTATAACAGTTTATTGATCAGTTTCAACTTAGGACCTTCTTTGTATAACAGTGCAGTTCTCAAATCAGTGGAGCGTAATTTGGACACATCTTTTCCTGCATAGAGGGCTTCTAAAGCTGCTTTGTTCATGGGATCGCGGGATTGAGCCCGCAGAATACTGTCATTGTCCAGCTGAGGCAGTGCACCAATGTCTATTGCAGAAAAGTGGCAATAAGCAGCAGGTATGCAATTCTCAGAGGCTCCCAAGCAATCCACCATACGAGTCCACTCGTCCGTGGACATTTGTTCCTCCCTGTCAAACTTCCGGCAGAGTGCCCGAATGTCAGGTTCTGCCAATCGGACCCAATCATTCTGGGGAACAGGCCTCCGGGAGAGAGCATCAGCATCTATGTGGTTCAGGCCTGCTCGGTATTCGAGAGCATAGTCATATGTAGATAATGCAGAAAGCCACCTATGGCCAGTGGCATCCAACTTAGCTGAGGTCTGCACATAGGTCAAAGGATTATTGTCAGTTTTTACTAGTATTTTAGCCCCATACAAGTACTCATGGAATTGGTCAACAATAGCCCACTTCAAAGCTAGGAACTCTAACTTATGTGCAGGATAGTTCTTTTGGATGGGGTCGAGCTACTGGCAAGGCCACTGGTCTCAGGCCATTCTGCGTACTCTTGGTACAACACAGCCCCAACCCTTGCAAGCTAGCATCAGTGTGTGCAGGACGTAAGGTTTTCTGGATCAGCATAGGCCAGCACTGGAGCATGGGTAAGTTGATATATGATCTCATGAAAAGCAGTCTCACAATCAGGAGTCCAGATGGCCCAAATACTTCCACTCGGATGAAAATACACTCTTTCAGTCTTGAGGGACGCTGACTTTTGGTATTTTTTGTGGGTTGGGGGATACCCTTGAGTAAGGTTAAGTAAAAGGCGGATCACTCTTGAATAGTCCTTGATGAAGCGCCGATATAACCACAAATCCCAGGAATCTTTGCAGTTCTTTTAGATTTTTGGCTGTGGCCAGGTGGTCAAGGCCTCAACTTTACTTGGGTCGGTTCTATTCCCTTCGGTGGATACTATGTGTCCTACATACTTTACTGATGTTTGAAAGAATTGACACTTATCAATGGACAGTTTAAGGCCAAAGTCCTCCAGTCGGTCCAATACCTTAAATAATCTGCTCTCATGTTCCTCCAGTGAGCTGCCAAACACAATAACATCATCTAGGTATACCAGGCACTCTAGTAAGTTCATGTCCCCCACTGCACGCTCCATCAATCGTTGAAAAGTGGCTGGGGCACCTGAAATCACAGAGGCATCCTCATGAATTCATAAACCAAGCGGACAGATAAAGGCCGTCTTCTCCCGCGTCCTCTGGGGCCATCGGGATCTGGTAGTACCACTGCGGAGATCCAGCACAGAGAACCACTTGCTCTCGTTTAGGCAGTCCAAAGCATCCTGAATGCGGGGCATTGTGTACTGATCAGGGATAGTCCGCCGGTTTAAGGTAGATAATCCACACACATCCTTACTGTTCCATTCTTTTCCTCACTACCACAATGGGGAAGCATAAGGCTTTGGATTCTTGTATTACACCAGCAGCTAACATCTCTGCAGATGCCGTCTCACATCATCTATGTCAGCAGGTGCCAGGCGTCGAGACCTCTCAAAATGGTCTTTCGTCATGCAGCGGATATTGTGCTCAGCTCCTTGCACGCATCCTACATCCCATTCCTTTAAAGAAAACACCTGGTCTCTCTGGGCAAGCTTCTCACTGATCCCTCACTTTCCATTCAGCTGGCAGCAGCGGGGTCATGAAATCAAACAAGTCAGGCGTTACTCTGTCATTCTTCCATGAACTCTTGCTGCTGGGTAGCACTGCAGTGTCTGCACAATGCACATTAGCCAGGATGCAACCTCTGTTTACTCGAATGTCTCTTTCAGACACATTATGAACTTGGACCATTACCCTTCTGGCATAAGCATGGGCTCTAGCGGGCAAAATACTAGGCTTGACCAGCAGTCCCTCTGGCAATTTTTCCATCGCCTGGTGCATCCAACATTAATATTTTATTCTTAACATCCTTTCTGATACGGACCTCTCCTGTAGGTACACTGGGCATTTGGCGCCAGGATCAGAGACTCAGGATCCTTTTTCCATACAATTCGACCGGTTCCTCTGGTTCTGTTTTTTCAGCATCTCTCTCTGCCTCATAGGCCTTCTTAATTAAAGCCGGAACTCTTAAAGCTCTACTAGTCTTTGACCCCTGTTTTTCATAACACAACTGTGCCAGCCTTCTGAACATATGAGCATTTGTTCCAATCAACAAAGGGACACCATCATACAGTCCAGTGGGGGGACACACTAAGGCTAGGGTCTCTACTTGTTCGGCCACTCCAGCCACGGAGGTGGGGAAAGACAGCCAAATTCGGATATACCCGGAATAGGGGTAGGCCTTCTACTTAACCCCATACATGCAGTCCTTCTAATGGTTGTAAGGGTACGCCTGACAAATGCTTCTGATACCAATCCTGGAACATAATTGTCACTTGGGAGCCACTGTCTACTCACAGCTCTTGTAGACACTCCATTCACCTTTACAGTGGTCTCCATGGAGGGACCCACTATTCTGGACCAGTCTGGAGAGGCGGTAGTGGGCCCTGGGCAACTGACTTTGCCACAAAAGGACGTGAATTAGCATTTTGGTGCCCTCACTGGGATCATGTGGTACGCCTTAACCACTGATTTATTCTCCAAGCTCTCCTTGTAGCCTATATGCAACTTTGTCAGTGTCTTTTGGGGACTGGCATTCCCTTTCATGTGCCCATCTTTCCCACAATTATAGCAAAACATACTTTCTGGAGTTTGAGCTGGCCGAGGCGCCACACTGGGAGCCAGGGCGGGGTATACTAACTGGAAACCTGGTGCCATCTCTGTCTGTGTGATAAGCATTTGGAGACATCTCGTCAGTTCTCCACTTCCATGGTCAAGGAATTGAGTTTGGAGCTGTTATCAGTAGGAGATACATGGGTGGGTACCCCACCCCATAGCAGATGCAGTCGGATATAGGTCAGGGCCTGTGATTTGCAGGCGTGGGCTTCATAAAGGGACTGTTTTTAAATTCTGATCTCTCTCAACATGTTCGCCCATTGTGGCATATCTTTTCCTTGTCAGAGCACTCATTGACTGTCAACCTCTGCCCCTGAACTTCACTTGATGGGTCACCCTCAGTCACTCGGTCGTAGCCACAGCTGTTGGTGCAGGTCCCTCCGAGGTCGCCTTTTCTCAACTCCTCGAATTTCTCTCATTAACTCATCATAGAGAGGGTGGGATTCCAGTCGATCTGCCATGTAACTGAAGCAACAGCAGTTCTGAGAAGGGGCAGACTTAAGGATCCTGTCCAGCCTGGTTCGTCCAGTTCAATCGCTGGCAAACTACCTTTCTGAGGCATTCTGCAACAATTTTTCCAGCCGAGATACATACACAGACAACAACCCTTGGTACTGTTGTGCATCTCTTACTCTCCACCATAGGTCCTCATCAGAATCTGGACTCCCATACACATTCTCCAGGGCCTCAAGATAGGCCTGTGCAGTCACTTCAGGGTTACTGGCCCGTTTGCTTGAATGGTAGCCAGGGCAGGACCTCGAGGCTCTCACTAACCCTCTTTTAGCTGCTTCCGAGCATTGCCATTCTAGCACTTGGGGGGCAACATAGTCTATCCAGGTCTCAGTCATCCTCCCCTTGGGGTGGGGAGGGTGCCAGAGAAGATCCTCAACCTTCGGTAAGAGTCGTGACTAATGGCAGGTGCAGAAATAGGAGTCTGCATTGGTTCAGCCACCATTACGGGCACTGGAGCAGGAGAGGGTGTTGGGGGAGGAACACTCCCAGGTGGCAAGAATAGTTTCTTCAAGTCCTCCACAGTTTTCCCCTCTCCCAGCAACCATTCAGCAAATTTCTCCTCAAAAGTTTCAGATAGTGGTGGGGGCTGATTCCCCCAGGTCTTTACTGTCCTAGTTATCACTCTCAAGCAGTGAGGGCTCCTCTGGGGTAATGGTCTGTGGCACTTTGGAGCTATCTATGGGATCCTTAAACTCTACTAGGGCCAGGAAAGTGTGGGTGAGCAGATTAGCATGCCGACCCACCACCACAGGGTTTTGTAAACCTTCCACCTTGGAAAGTACTCCCTGCACAGTGTCTGTATTGATACCAAGGGGGATGTCCAGGATAAGCATAGCATTTTGGGGGTCGATCTCCTCCCCAGTACACCACTCCAGTACACCACTCCACCACCGGTGCACAGCCACTTCTGTCGGGGAACCCATTTTTTTCTTAACAGTGGTTCGTAAATATGGCCACTAGAGGACACACAATCCCAGCGGTGCCTCCAAGATGTAACCCCTAGATGGCGCTATCCCAGGGGCTACTACCCTGCCTGATTTGCCACTAACAGGTTGAGGGGCCTGGATCCAATGGTGGTGCCTCCACCCAGAGGTCAGGGTTTGCAATAGTTAAACTAACTTGGTCACAGCCCTCTGGGACACTGCAACCCCTTTCTTCCCACTAGTGGCCCACACAATATATCAGAATTACCTTCACAGTATACACTTACCCCAGGTCTGGTTCCGGCACTGGGACCTCCTGTGAAATGAGATACAGTGCAACAATCACAGTACAGTACTTTAACATAGACAAATACCTCAGGCAGTATAACTTTGCTGAAACAAGCAGCTCTGATTTATTTTGGGGAATATAACAAGGACAGGGGAAATCAGGTCAATTAGCTTATCACTCTAATAATCTATTCATGGCTCTGTACAGGCCTATCCCTATCAGTTACTGTCCCTGGTACCCAAGCCCCAGTGGCTAGTCCAAACCGTGGCAGCTGGTAGGGGCCCTTTCACACAGAGAAAAGGAGAATTAAACAGTCAGCAGTACAGTAATTCCATTTGGATTTAATGTGGCAATTCAACAGGGAGCGACCTGAATTAGTACTCACGACCTCCAAATAAGATAGGGTCCTTCAATGTCAGCAGGGCTCACTTGAGGTACACAAACCTCTTCACACATCCATATAAAAGAAAGCACTATACCAGGCAGGCTGCATCTGTATCCTGATCGCAATTACTGCACAATACCGGGAGAACACACAGCAGATTCAGTTCCTGACAGACCGAGTGCAATTCAGCTATTCCTCCAGTCTTCTACAGGGTGAGCCTGGTTTCTACTCTTCAGAGATCCTTTGATTCTTTTCACAGGACGGATTCAGTCCTAACAAGCTGTTACACAAGCTGCAGACCGAACTCTGGGCCTTACACACGCTTTTTGACTAAAACTGCACACTGAAAAGCACAGGGCTCTTCCTTCTTCACTGCCAAAGCTCAACTGAAACTCCAACCGACAAAACCGGCACTTCCTTTGAGTTCCTCCCAGTTCTTGACTGGATTGGCTGTCACCACAATAGACTGCTGCTGTTGGTCCAAAAGGTGCTGAAGTCTAAACTACATCTCCCAGAGTCACTGCCCATACAATCCTCTTGTGGCTGGCTCAGATTATGAGTCCAAGTTCTGATTCGTCCAAGGCACCATTTTAGAGCTAGCTTACCCCACACTGATTGGTCCAGTTCAGCAGTTCAAAACTAGAATGGGGAACTAGCAGACACAGTTCTGACTGCAAAGAAGCAGGTTAGACAAACTGTAATTTCATTATTACTGTAAATAATTTCTGGCAAACAGTTACATCTTTCAGATAGGTTCCTTTGCACTCTAGTGACTGCAAAATGAAGTGAATTGGCAGCAGCTCGAGTGGTACTCAGAGAAGCACACAGTCCCCCCATATAAACTAATTATGTCTGCAAGCAGACAGCTCTTAAAGAGACAGTACCAGAGGCTCTAAAAAACACTCACTGATAAATGGCTTAAATGCCAAACACCATTCAGGCTTGGAGCATTCAAGCAAGCTCCTGGAAGTCTTTTGGGAACCCCCATTTGCAGGGGGGGTTACACAATACATCTAGGAAAGTCAGAGGCTCTTATAATATACGGCTCACCCTCCCCTTTGAAACTAAAATAACATCAACACAGATGGAATAAACCAGCAATTACTTATTTAGGTATTCAAATACCATCTTGTACCCAGTACCTATACAAAGTAAATTAGAATCCCCTAACAACACAAATCCAGTTGGATCTGGACAGGAGGCTTCCATTACCCCTTCCACTCCTTAATAGAGTACAATCAATACAAATGAACACCTTACCCAAAATCCTATACCTCATGCAAAATATTCCACTCCCTCCCCCCATAAAGATCTGAATAGCTGGAACAAATCTATCAGGAAATACCTCTGGGCAGGGAGGAGTCCCCGGGTGGCCTTCTCCAAACTCCAACTTCTTAAGGAATGAGGGGTCTGGCTTTACCCAGCCTCTACTACTACTGGATAGCCACACTAATATCACACATGGCAACCTGGCTTCTGTCAAGCTCAACTCCTCCAATCTGGACAGAGAGCGCGCTGTGACATCAACCTCGCTAGACTTTCTCTTGATCTCTCAACCCCTCCGATCCCAGCGGAGTGGTAAAAGTTCTCGGCTCACTGGAGCATTACGGGCGAGCTGGAGAGACTTTCTTAGCTTGCCAGAACATGTCCTCCTTGCAAACTGGATGGCAGTCCCTGCACTACACCCAGACTTTGTACCTGCACTGACAGACTCTACGTTTGGTAGATGGCAAGCTAGAGGGCTAATACATGCATACCAATTTTATGAACCAGGGGTATTTAAAACATTTGAGTATCTACAGGAAATCTTTGACCTCCCCCACCAAGATTTTTGTAGATCTTTACAGATCAGACATTTTCTAGGAAACAAATTAGGCCTGGATTTATCTCAAACTGAGATCCCCTACTTACATACTCTGCTAACCGACCTATATGCGCTGGGGCATTCGGTCTCTCGAATTTATGCAGCTTTACAAAATTCCTCACCCCATCATATGGAGCTAGTTCACTTCCACTGGGAGGCAGAGTTGGGGGTAACACTCTCATCCCACAACTGGTTACAGATTTAGCGAAGGCAACACAGGACAGCTAATTTATACTCCTGGAGAGAATTCTCCTGGAAAGTTGTAGCTAGATTTTTTCTTACCCCACAGATCACAGCCAAATACTCATGAACTGAAGACTCCAGTTGCTGGAGAAAATGTGGCTGTGAGGTTTCCACACACTCACATGTATTCTGGTGTTGCCCAGTCTTGGCTGTGTTCTGGAAAGGAGTGGACAGTACAATCCGGGAACTGTTTACTAATATAGGACCCTTTACTCCAGAGCTAGCCTTCCTCTTACACTACCCCAGACAAATAGAACACAAACAACACAAATATCTATTGAACATCTTATTAGCCGCAGCCAAGAAGTGCAACACCAGACTATGGTTAAAACTGGACTCCCCCACCATTACCTCCTGGGAAAACACTATTTATGATATATACAAAATGGAGAGCCTCACTGCCAGACTACAAGACAGAACCCAGGAATTAACGTCCTATTGGACCCCTTGGGTCTTACATATAACTAAAATGAGAATCGATTTAGCACCATAGAAGCTGGTATCGGACCCTGATTCTGCCCCCCAACAGTGACATTACGAGACTAAAGAGCCAGCCGGGCCAGAACCGTAGATGCCTGCTCCCCCTTTCCCTCCCCCTTATGCTGTATGTTAATGTTTTTAGCATGATTCTAATCTGTGATATGAAATTAGAAATAATGCCTGTGGATATGACCTCGAGAATTTAAATGGCTAATATAATTACAGCACCTATAAATGATGCCCTGAGGATGCTGCAGACATATATCAACATATAACCATATTTCTGCTTTGTATAATGTATTGCTTATTACATTTAATGAATTGTAGTCCCTTGTGTACTGAGAGCAAAGAGGAGAAAATAAAAAGTAAAAAAAAAAAAAAAAAATGATTGTCACTTTCAAGTACCTCAAGGGCATAAACAAGGGGCAGGTGGGGGACCTTTTCCAATGTAGAAAAAGTAGTAGAACAAGAGGGCACAATATGAAATTGTAACAGGGTAGATTAAGAGGTAATGTGAGGAAGTTTTTCTACACAGAAAGGGTAGTTGATGCTTGGAATAGTCTGCAGCAGGAGGTAGGGGAAAGCACAATGGAGGGGTTTAAGCATGCCTGGGACAGGCACAATGGAAGCTTGAGAGGGGAGGGAGTGATGAAAAGCCATTGATCACATAGGGTCAGTGGCCACATACAATGTATAGGGCCTATGGGCAGACTGGATGGGCCTAGCGGTCCTTATCTGCCAACAATTTCTATGTTTCAGGGAAGGTACTCCATGGGAACGTTCTGCCATCATCTACTGGGCACAGGCCTTCAGTTCTGATCATCACCGCTAACTCAATGCTGTATAGTTTCTCTGACCTCTCGTAGCCACCTTTTTTCTTTCTATCCCCTTGTATGGCGCTGAGTTCTATTTTTGCTAATTTTTATTATTTTCCGTCAAGTCGATCATGTCCGGTTCCCAGGGGCCTAAAAAACAGAAGAAAACCATCAGGAAAATGGATTCAAACAACATGAAGTCTTGCTGTATTCTGACAATTGCAGTTAGGTCCTGCCTTTCAACTGCCCCGGAGAACATAGGGTTAACTTTTCTATGCATGGCATAGAATGTTCATCTCGAGCTCGGTTGAAGCCTCTGCCTGTTGTTATTCGAACTGCAGCCGTCAGATTCTTTACTCCGTCTCACTGAACAGTCGCTCCAGAGATTTCTCCTGCTGCTCGGTTCAAAGTCGGTTGAAGTGTTGGATTTCAGTCGTTTTTTTCCGAATTGTTGTTTCCGCATAGTCTGTTCAAGTCTCTGTCTGTGGTACCGTGAGTACTAGATAGGTTTTTGTTCTGTTTTCTGTGTGGAACTTGTAAACTGTGGCTCGGTTCGGCTGAACTGATCATTTTGAGGTAAAATTTGTCCTTACTTTAGTGTGTGGTTACTGGTCCATATCGGTTTTATAAAAAAACGGGTTTTAGTACGTTTTTTTCCAAGACCAGTGACACAGTCAGGAACCGATAGGGGAGTCTTGCCTGGCGGATTGCCGAAAAAAGGGTAAGTTTGGTTAGGTTGGCCATGTCTGAGAAACCCAAGAAAAAAACTGGGCCCACTGGGTTTCAACACTGCAGTGTGTGTGGGGAGGTCTTTGCTAAGGCCGATCCCCACACCACCTGTGTTTATTGTCTGGGGCTTGACCACCTCGATTCAGACTGCCAAATTTGCAAAATTTTCTGAAATCTACCCTGGAAAAGAGATTAGGTAGACTGAGGGAAAGGGAGGCCGAGAAGTCCGCTGATCTGGATGGCCAGCCCGGTTCGGTTCCAACCGAACCAGAAGGAGTGCCCTCTGACCAGGGCGATACTTCTTCGGGCAAAAGGAGAGCAGTTTTTGAGGAATCGGTTCCGACAAAAAGAAAAAAGACAAGTCGACCGGTTCGGATCCAGAATCTCATACTCCAACCGCCGATTAAATAGCCAAAGCGATTAGGATTATGGAATCTCTTCGATCGGTTCCGACTGAACTGGCACCATTTGGCAGGGGCTCGGTTCGGTCAGCTCCCCCGGTTCCAGATTATACCTTGGAAGAATTTTATGAACTAGAGTTTGAGGAGGAGGGAGAGTATGAGGATGATTATGGTGATGGTGAAAGTCTGGGTGTGCCTATTGACCTGGACATCTCCCCAGGCAGACCTTCAGGCGTTTCTCCTCCTAGGCTTACTGAGTCCCCTTCACACTACATGTTTTACAGAAAGGTGGCTGATACCCTCCAGCTTCCTGTGGAGGAGGCAGTAGAGGATCGGGAAGAGCCTGACTATGTAGAGATGATGGACATCCCAGAGTCCAGGAGACTGTCTATTCCCCTCTACAAATCTTTTGGGAAACAGACACAAAAAATTCTTAAGTCTCCCAATTCTATACCTCCTGTGGACAGAAGAATGGACAAGAGGTATACTCTTTCAGGCTCAGATACGGAGTTCCTTTTTCTGCAATGCAGCCATGTTGGGGTTGTACAGGCTGCTGCCTGTGATAAGGCAAACATTCCCTTGGCATCACCCCCCCCCAGACAAGGACTCCAGGAAGATTGATGCCATGACAAAGAAGCAGTACATGGCATCTTCCTTGGGACTCAGGCAGGTGAATTATATGGCCTATGCAGCCAGGTACCAGAAGTCCAGGTGGGACACTGTACTGGCACTGGCTAAACAGGCTCCTACCCAGCTTGCGAAGGAGCTGGAGCAGGTGGCTGCAGATGGGATTGAGGCATCGAAAGTTCAGTTTCATGCTGCTGTAGACTCCAATGATGTATCATCGAGAGTCATGACTACATCTGTGGCTCGTCGGAGAATGGCTTGGCTCAGATGTACTAGCTTCTCACAGGATACCCAGGCTAAGGCCATGGATTTTCCTGTAGTGGGTAATTCTCTGTTTGGAGAGCAGACAGAGAATTACATGAAGAAAATGGATGAATACAGGACCACTTACAGGAGTGCTCAGGCCAAAGAGAGGCAAGCAACTCCTCAAAGGCAGCAGTCCAGGAGCAGGGGCAGGCCTTTCCAAAGGCCTTTTTACCAAGCACAGGCCTCTTCTTCTTCTTTTTCACAGAGGGGGTTCTTTAGAGGGAGAGGCAGAAGGGGGATGAGCAGGCCTGCATCCACCCTTCAGCCTAAAGCCCCTGCCAAGCAGACACCCTGATGGGTCTGCCCGGGTCGATTCTCCTATACCAGTAGGGGGCAGGCTGACTTACTTTGTCCAGGACTGGATGTCTCTTACATCAGACAAGTGGGTCCTGGAAGTAGTAAGCCAGGGACTGGTTCTCAGCTTCAAAAAATTTCCCAAGATGAGAGCCAGATCTTTTCCACCTGCAAATCTCTCAGAGACCCTTGCCCTAGAGTCAGAGGTTTCTTCTCTCCTAGCTCTCAGAGCTATAGAGAGAGTTCCTACCCTACACTGGGGCAAAGGATTGTACTCCAGGTACTTCCTAGCCCCCAAAAAGACAGGAGAGTCTGACCCATCCTGGACCTAAGATATCTGAACAAACATCTTTTAAAGCCAAAGTTCAAAATGGTAACTCTGGGAATTATCTTTCCTCTCTAAGGCCAGGGGACTGGCTAGCCTCCCTGGACCTCAAAGATGCCTACTTTCACATTCCCATCAGGTGCTCCCACAGAAAGTACCTCAGGTTCAAGTTGCCCTCAGGCCACTATCAGTTCAGAGCAGTGCCCTTTGGCCTAACATCAGCCCCAAGGGTCTTCACAAAGTGCCTGGCAGTAGTTGTTGCCTTCCTAAGAAGACAAAAGATTTCCATTTTCCTGTACTTGGATGACTGGCTCATAATAGGTCAGTCTCCAGACCAAGTCAGGTAACACCTGCAAGTGACCCAGCAAGTGCTCACTTCTTTAGGATTCCTTCTCAACCTACCAAAGTCAGTTCTCGAACCAGTGCCGCTCCTCACCTTCATAGGTGCAGAACTGGATACGATAAAAGCAAGAGCCTTCCTTCCCCTGGAAAGGGCAGGGACCCGGCATGGAACTGGCCTCTTCATTCAGCCTTCAGGTGTCTCTACCAGCAAGGCATTTCCTTCAGCTACTGGGCCACATGGCAGCTTCCACAGCAGTGGTCCAGGGTGCAAGATTCCAAATGAGGGACATTCAGTTCCACATAAGAGCTTTTTGGTGCCAAAGAAAGGATTCCCTTACCAAACTAATTCCAGTGACTCGAACTCTTATCCAAGCCTTGCAATGGTGGCAGGATCAGGACAGTTTGAGGCAAGGGGTTCCATTTGTCACTCAGTCTCATTCACTGGTCCTCACCACAGATGCTTCCCTGATGGACTGGGGAGCCCATTTGGGGGAACTTACTATCCAGGGACTGTGGTCACCTCAGGAATCTCTGCTTCACATCAATCTCTTGGAACTCAGAGCTGTGTTTCTGGCACTGCAAGCTTTTTCCAAATCTGTACAGAACAAGGTGGTTCAGGTCAGAACAGACAACACCACCACCATGTGGTACATCAACAAGCAAGGAGGCACTCGGACTACGCCCTTGTGCACAGAAGCAATCAAGTTGTGGTCCCTGGCCTATTCCCTGCAGACCTCTCTGATAGCAGTTCACCTCCCAGGGAAGGACAATGTCCTAGCAGATGCACTGAGCAGAATATCCCAGGGCCATCACGAATGGGTCCTAGATCCCCTGGTGTTGGAAGTGATTTCCTCAAGATGGGGCACTCCAGAGATAGATCGTTTTGCAGCCCCAGACAATCACCAACTTCCTCTCTTTTGTTGCAGACCCCCAGTCTTGGGCTTAGTCCCCCTGGATGCTCTGATTCTGAACTGGGAAGGGAAATTTCTGTATGCTTTCCCCCCTTCCCTCTCCTGTTCATAGTGTTAGTCAAGATAAGGTCACAACCATGCAAAGTGATTCTGATTGCTCCAGACTGGGCCAGGCAGCCGTGGTATCATCCCTTGTTGCTGTCCCTAACGGTCCATCTTCCCCTGTCTCTTCCCAAGAATTACAACCTGTTTGATTTGATACCCCAATCTTCAGTCTCTCAATCTCAAGGCTTGACTCTTGAAGAGTTAGAGTTTGCAGATCTGCATCTTTCCCAAGGGGTTCTGGATATCCTTAAGGCTTCTCAAAAGCCCTCCACCAGAAAGACTTACAACTCCAAATGGAAAAGATTCAGCATTTGGTGTTCTAAGAAGAATATTTCTCCAGACTCTGCTGAATTGCCTACAGTTCTGGATTATATGGTCCATCTTAATGGCCTAGGTCTCAGACCAGCTACCCTTACGGTACACTTGGCAGCTGTTTCTGCTTTCCTGTCTATAGGCAAGTCTTCCTCTCTGTCATCCCATCTGGTATTCTGTAAGTTTTTCAAGGGATTGCTTCACACCAATCCCCCCTTTAGGGATCCTGCTCCTGCTTGGGATCTTAATGTTTGCATTGCTCAGCTTATGCAACCCCCTTTTGAGCCTTTGTCCTCAGCAGAGCTTAAGTACTTGACTTGGAAAACTGTGTTTTTGGTAGCCATTACATCTGCCAGATGTATCAGTGAATTGCAAGCCCTGTCAGTGGAATCTGATTTCATCTCTTTTCACAGAGATAAAGTGGTCCTTAGAACCAACAGAAAGTTCTTGCCTAAAGTGGTTTCAGATTTCCACCTCAACCAGTCTATATCTCTCCCTGTTTTCTTCACTGATCATTCTTCCTCGGGAGAGAGGAGGCTACACAGTTTGGATGTTAAAAGAGCCCTTAGCTACTACATAGAGCATACCAAGGGTCACTGGTTTGAATCCCTCCAGTTGTTCCTCACTTATGGAGAAGTTGGTAAGGGCAAACCTGCCACTAAGAGATCTATTGCCAGGTGGATTGTTTCTTGTATACAATTCTGCTGTAAAAAACTGGGTAGAACTCCACCCTCAGGCCTGAGGGCTCATTCCACAAGAGGTACAGCTGCTTCCCTGGCTGCTGCCAGGGATATTCCTCTCTTAGAAATTTGTCAAGCAGCTCCCTGGAGAACAGTCCATACTTTCACCAAGCATTACTCTCTGGATATCCAGTTTAGGAGTGATGCTCGGTTTGGCACAGCAGTACTTCAGAGCCTGTTTCCAAAGTAGGTTCTGTCCCTTCTCCATGGAGGTACTGCTTGGCAGTCTGCAATTGTCAGAATACAGCAAGACTTCACGTTGTTTGAAGAAAAAATTACTCACCTTAGTAATTATGTTTCTTCTAGTGGAGTCTTGCTGTATTCTGACCTCCCCTGCCTCCCCCTCAGAACCTAGTTTTGGGGATGTGGGTGGCAGGAGTAGTGTTGGCACCCTAGGGGTGCCCCTTTTACACCCTCTTTTTTTTTTTTTGGTGGAATGTTGTTTTATTTGATGTGTTTTTGTTTTTGGGTTTCCTGACTTGAGTCTTCCTTTGAGAACCAAAAACATATTTTTGCCAGTTGACTAGTAAAGATTTTACGGTTTCCACACAGAACACCTAGTGAGTTTTTGCTCGTAAAGATCTGACGGTTGCAGTTCGAATAACAACAGGCAGAGGCTTCAGCCGAGCTCGAGATGAACATTCTATGCCATGCATAGAAAAGTTAACCCTATGTTCTCCGGGGCAGTTGAAGGGCAGGACCTAACTACAATTGTCAGAATACAGCAAGACTCCACTAGAAGAAACATAATTACCAAGGTGAGTAATTTTTTCTTCTCCCCACATGTGTTGGTGCCCTGTGGGAAAAATATGCCTGTTTGGGGCGTCATGATCGCTGCTGGACCTGCCTTGGTGCCATCCATGACATGGACCATTGTGACGCCTGTTTCTCGATGGACCTTCGCACCCTGGAAATCTGCATGATGAGGTGGGGATGGGACTCCCTCACCTTCAAAGGCAGGCACCACACCAGGGACTCGAAAGTACGGTCCTTGGGCTCTTCCCTAGAGTGCCGCTCCGATATTATGCATACTGAGGGAGACCAGGCTTCCACTAGTGCTCACCTGGCCAAGACAGGAGGCCTGTGGGAGGGGTCTGTGGGACAGCCATTCCCCTCAAGGGCCCAATTGCGCATCCCTCCCAGTCTGGTACCCCCTCAGGGGTCTGGATGCCCCCGGTGGCAGAGTCATAGCAATACACTGGGTCTGCGCCGGTGGGCCCCTTGGGGCCACAGTCCGATGCTGCTTTGACTCCTGGCACTAAGGCCGATGCTGGTGAGCAGGACACTGCTGCCTGTGCAGCCAGGTCCCCTCCTGCTGCAGTTCATGGCTCCGGGAAAGAGAAGGTTTCTGAAGCCAGCCGTCCATTGGAGATCTTCTGGATGTCATCCTCCGAGTGGTTGGATGATCTGGAGGGTGAGGTCCAGGATGATCCCGACTGGCTTCCTGGCCCAGGTGTGGATAGAGACCTTTCTGGGCATAGCCCTATGCCTTTAGTATCCGCGGCATCACCTAGTGTTCCTTCTTGTCCTGGTACCGGCCATGGTGCCAGCTCTTCTGTGTCCCACAGTGCTGCATGCAGCACTGTGGATGCCTCCGGTGCAGATTCCAGCAATGGCCACGGTGCTAGATTGGGTTCTGGTGTTGTCTCCGGTACCAGTTCCAATTCCGGTGTTGTATGCTTGCCAAAGGGGGTTTTGGTGTTGCCGTCGGTGCCAGATCCCCCTTGCTTCAGGATTCCACTGCTGGGGATGCTTCCTGGCCTAGTCCAAGGGGCAGAGCCCTCTCAGGTGAGGTGGGGGTTGGTAGGTCCAGGTCGGCGCCACACTCTGTGGGCTCTAGCAGGAGTCGTATTGACAACTCAGGTCCTCTGACCCCCCTGGAGCTGTCTAGGCCTATGGTAGGTGGGGATAGGGGCCGCCCTGTGGACCTCTATGGCTCCAACCTCCCCACCTGGGGATTCCCCCCAAGGGCACCATCCAGATCGCTTCTTTACGGTTGGGTGTTCCTGGGTGGATGAGATGTAGGCCCCTTCCCTCAGGGTAGATCACCTGTTTACTCTTGTAGCCCTGGCAGAGGACCTGGCCTGGTCCTTCATGACCCACCTTCTCCTCCTGTGCCTGTCCCTGCTCCTCTCCCGGACATTTCTGGTCCTACAGGACCTCTGATCTGGGAGCAGTTCAGGGTTTTGGCGAGTGCCTTCTCAACCTGCCTGAGGGCAGTGGACCAGGCTATCTTTTGGCCTGTAACCCCGGCACTGCCACTCCGAGTCCAGCTCCTCTTTTTCTTTGTCTTCCTCCTCTGAAAAAGAGGATTCATTGGTCCACCTCTCTTCCGATACTGACTAGTCATTATCAGCAGTTCCATTCCGAGATGATGAGGGAGCTGTGACTGTCTCACTTTTCCAGCTGCAATCCTGCATGTCTGATGCTGTCTTTCCTTGGGGAGTACAGTCATGACTCCACAGTCATACCTCCATGGCCTTGTCCATTTGTGGAGGCATCAAGAGATGTCTGTCTCTATCCCTATGCCCCCTCTCCAGCCCTGAGGGACATCCAGCACAAGTATTATGCACCCCTGGGATCTCCCGGAGCCATGCCACACCCCTGCATCTGGAGTCCAACTCCTGCACATTCCCTCTGTGCATTGGTGCCCAGTGCGGAACTGCTCCCATAGTTGGACTCAGCCGAGTTTGATGCCTGGGGTTGTAGGGTTTTTTTCGTGTTGCACACCATGTTGTGCATTGCTGCCCATCAGACACATAAGGCATCCTATGGCAGGCACCTGTGGGCGATACTGGGTCAGCTCCTACTGTCTTTGCCAGATTGTGAGGCAACCAGACAGGCCATATGCCATTCTGCTCACAGTCTAGAGCTGCCAAGACACCAGGCAAGGACATCCTACAGTGCCAGCGATGTAGCCTTCAGACAAGTGGGGACTGCGGTCTGCATTAGGCGGATGGTGTGGCTGCATCTTTCACGGTTGTCACCTTTGGCCCAATGTATGGTGATTGCCTCACATTACCAGATGGCCCAATTCTTCTCCTTTAGGGCCAGGTGTGAACTTGTGGGGTGCATGCCTGCTTCCAGGCCACAGGAGCCTCTGCCTGACCCTGAACAGTCTCTGGCCTCACCAGGCCCATGAGGGACCCCTGCCTTTCTGTCTTCCCCCGCAGGAGGCTGAGGGAAACAACCATTTCCCTCAGGGTTTTCCAGCACCACCATTTTGTGGTGGCTTGGTACTCGGACCCATGAATGGTGAAGATTGATTCTTGGAAAATATGAAAATTACGTACTCACTGTAATTCTTGATCTTCCAGAATATCTTCATCATTCATCACTGCTACCAGCTCACCTTCCCCTGCAATAGCCAGGCTTCTGGGTAGTCTTGCTACTTCCCCTTTCTTTCCACCTTTCCCCTTTTGTGTAACAAAAAAAAGGGGGCAGCATATAGGGGCAAACTCCTTCGGGGACTTGTTCCTTCTACACGTCCCTGTGTGGCCCCCCCCCAAAAAAATGTGTTTCTGGAAGGACTCTTTCTGGTCCTTCCTTTTTTCCCCTTTTTCCTTTTCCAAAAAGAAGAAGAAAAGTGGAAAGAGTTAGAAAGAGAGAACCCTTTGTTCATGGGCTGTTTTAGCCTTTGTTTTACCTCTATCCTTTGCAATGTAGGGGAATCTATTGTTTTTTCTGTTGAATAACCTTTTCTAGTCCCTCTTGGGACAAGGCCCCTGCAGGAGGAGCTGGTGCTGTAGGGGCTAAGAATTTTTGGAACGGTAGCCCACTTCATTTACCAGTTCAGCTCTCCGCTCTGCAGTCCACCTCCTCTGTTGTTTCTGTGGCCTGCTGCATCTCTCTTTCTCTTAATCCCTATTTGTGGGATGTTTTCTTCTGAAACAGAGTTTGAAGGAAGGGAATCCTTTTTCCTGAGGATCTCTATTCCTGTCTTTTGTCCCAGGCGAGGTCCCTTTTTCTCAGTCATTTTTCCCCCTCTCAGGAATGGGTTTCTCTCTTAAGTTTCTTATATCTTTTGGGCTTACAGACTGAATCTTTTTGGGTGCTTTGAGCCCTGTGTCAGCCTTTCAGACATTCGAAATCGGAGGCTTGCTTCTCCCATATTACATTTTGGTCATATGGGACTCATAATCCTCACCTATGATGGCCCTTGTTTCCTCAGATGGGCAACTATGGCTGGCTGTGTTTTCTCCCAGGGTTCGTAGGCTTTCTCCTGTTTCTAAACTCATAGAAGTACTCATTTCCCTGCAATCCTGAGCTGGTTCTTGATATTGTTGTGAACCATACTTCCCGTTTAGGGGTCAGCTAGCCTCAGAGGGCATCAGACATGTCTTGTTAAGGCTGAGAGCATGTTGGCTTTTCTGACACTCTTGTTTATTTGACTGAGAATTCGGGGTTCTCTCCCTCTCCCTCTCTGTCTCTCTTTCCACTGCCCAGTTGTCCTGATTGTCCTTGGCCACTTTTAAGACCCTCTTCCCAGAATCATCTTCTTCTCTGATCAGTTTTTATTGATTTGTTCCTTTTATATCCTATATCCTTTTCTCTGTCCATTGGGCTCCCTTGCCCCAACCCTTCTATTTTCTTACTCGTTCTTCCTCTCCTAGGTGAACAGAACTGAGGAGGCAGGGGGGCCAGGATCGGTTACTGGCCAGTCCATGAGCGTCACATCATACGTCTACCTCATGGGTGGCATGATCTCCCATGGTGGCCCCCTTCCTTCACAGCTTTTAAAGGCATACACTCCCACAGGGTCCTGGTGCCTCCGGAACAGCCCACCAGTGATGAGTGGTAAAGATATTCTGGAAGATCAAGAGTTACGATGAGTATGTAATTTTCATGAGTTCTTCAGTATGCGCATTCTATAACATTTAATCTCATCTCCACATTACTGTGCTGTAGTTTACAGATCAGCAACAAGTCCAAAGACCCTGGTAAGTACTCGGGTATCCTCAGTATGCTCCTGCTCCTCAACAGCGTCCCTAGAAAGAAGTCTTTCAGCAAAAGCAGAGGCTGAGGCTGGATCTGTAAAAATATGTATTTATCTGTTCACCCAGATTAGCGGTCTAGCTGGGAAAAACATTTGAACCTCAATGCCTTGTGCTAGCAACATGTTTTCACAGCCTGAAAATGTTTTTAATGAAGTTGTGTGTCAGCTGAAATGTCTGGGAGGAAGGCAAGCTTACTGCCTTCCTACATTATGTCTCCTCTTTTTCTGGCAACCTGCAACAGACTTGTATGTGCCTCATCAGTAGAAAGTGTAATAATGGCAGTCAAAGGTCTCTGAGAGTCCCTACCACATGGTCTCAGTCACTTCAGTATTTTGATGACAGAGTCCATCGGTAACAAACATAAATCTTTAAATATCAGTCTTTCTGTGGCATTTTCATCACTCTCTGCTGTCCAACATATTACCTCCAAAAACCATATAAACACTACAAACAGGTATCTGCCTCTATCTCTGAAATCAAACAAAGAGGCAGAAGACACTGCAGAGCAGGACAGTGCGGCACAGGAGCTAGCACAACAAAACTCACCCAAATCAGGAACCAAAACAAAAAAAGCAAAAAGGAAATCAAAAAAACTTCTGATCATAGGAGACTCCATGATTCAGGGAGTTGATACTCATCTCCAGCCAGGGGTAATGGTCAGATGTCTCCCAGGTACATCAGCATGGAGAGACATTGACCGCATTGCTAAAATTGTTCACAAAGCAGGAGAAAACATTGATGTCCTAGTACACATAGGGACTAATGATCTCACCAGCCGGTCAGTTGTGGAGACCAAGGAACACCTGACCAGGCTGGGTGACAAACTATCATCTACTTCGTCCAGCATCTCCTTCTCTGAGATCCTGCCAGTCTGGGAGAGGGGAGCAGATGGACGGAAGGTCAGAGAAGGGGAGATAGGGGAGTTAAACACGTGGCTCAAGGGCTGGTGCCAGGAAAAGGACACAGACTTGTAGGAACTGGCAACAGTTCTGGGAGCGAAAGTTCTTTAATTTGATGGACTGCATCTGACTAAGGAGGAGTCAGTGCATTGGGGCAGAAGTTTGACGCCTTTGCAGAATATTTAAACTAGCAATGGGGAGAGGGTGCAGCACCCTATATGTCGAATGGGAAGAACACCTCTCCCCTCAGCTAGTGGTCAAACAGGGATTCAGCATGTTTGCAGTTCATTTGCATCACCAGGTAAGAAAAAGGTTTGTCTCTATACGACGCACAGGGTAATGCCAAATCTCACCCAACAACTAACACACCAAAATCTGGCCAATGGAAAATCATGTACACAATGCTCACAGCCTGGGAAATAAGATCCCAGACCTGCAGGCAATAATGTCAGAGGCTAAACTGGACATAGTAGCAATTAGCAAGGCGTGGTTTACCAGTAACCACACTTGGGAGACTTTAGTACCTGGCTATGTATTGTTCAGAAGAGACCGAGGTGCAAAAGGGGGGGGGGGAGGGCCTGTATGTCAATGAAAATATCAAAGCTACAGAAATTCAGAATACACATAAGGAGCCAGAAGAACTGTGGGTCACCCTGGAAACAGGAAATGGGACAGCCATAAGAGCTGGGGTTGTCTACAGGCCCCCAGACCAGGGGGAGGACATAGACACATTACTGTTAGAAGATATACAAAACATGACAGCTAAAGGGGAGGTTCTGATAATGGGAGACTTCAACATGCCGGATACAGATTGGTCAATACCAGCAGGAACATCTGCCAGAACTAGACACATAGTGGATTCCCTGCAGGGGGAGGGCCTCAAACAACTGGTACAGCAACCCACAAGAGACAGGGCTATCCGAGATCTAGTACTGACTAACAAGGTAGGGATCACAGATCTCCAGGTAGAAGGTCACCTGGGGGCCAGTGACCATCACATGGTATGGTTCAATTTGGTTACTACATCTAAATCATCCCATTCCAAGGCAAAAATATGGGACTTCAGAGGAGCTGACTTTGATAAGATGGCCAACAGAGTTAAGCTAGCCCTGGCAAAAGAAGCACAGCTGAGGGGGACAGGCAAGTGGGCAAGAATTAAGGATGCAATACTTGAAGCAACATCCCATTGTGTTAGACAGAAAAGGAAGTGCAAAGAAGGAAACCACTTTGGTTCTCAAATACAGTAGCAGAAAAGGTCAGAGCCAAAAGGCTGGCCTTCAGGAAATATAAGGGAACACAGCGGATGAAGATAGGAGGCATACCAAACTGCCCTAAGGGAAGCAGGAAGGCAGTAAGGCAGCAAAGTCCCAAACTGAGGAAACACTAGCACGAACAGTAAAAGAAGGTGACAAGACTTTCTATAGATACATTAGTGAAAGGAGAAAGTCCAGAGGGGGTATTGCTAAGCTTAATGGAGAAAAGGGAGCATGTGAGGAGGAGGACCCTGTAAAGGCATCTATCCTAAATAGATACTTTTGCTCAGTATTTACTGAAGAGAAGGTAGGGCAGGGCCCACAGCTCAGCATCATGGACACAGGGGAAGGGAGGTGAGCACTACTCCCTTCACAAAAGAAAGGGTCCTACAAGAGCTTGCTAAGCTCAGGGTGGATAAGGCAATGGGACCTGATGGCATACATCCCAGGGTACTTAAGGAGCTAAAGGTGGAACTAGCAGAGCCATTAGCAGAACTGTTTAGTGAGTCTCTGGGCACAGGAGAGATCCCAGAACACTGGAGAAGGGCTCATGTGATCCCGCTCCACAAGAGTGGTAGCAGGGAGGAGGCGGGGAACTACAGACCAGTCAGTCTTACCTCAGTAGTGGGCAAGATTATGGAGGCACTCCTTAAGGAAAGGATAGTGCAACACCTGGAATCCATAGGGCACAGGATCCAAGACAGCATGGGTTTACAAAGGAAGGTCTTGTCAAACTAATCTCATAGATTTCTTTGACTGGGTAACCAGAGTGGTGGACCAAGGGGAGCAGTTGATGTCGCCACCTTGACTTCAGCAAAGCTTTGACACTGTTCCACATAGAGGATTGATAAATAAGCTGGGTAGGCGCTGGGTGGTCGAAGTTGGTCAACTGGTGGCAAACAGGTTGACGGGCAGAAAACAGAGAGTGGTGGTAAATGGTATACAGTCAGAAGAGATGCAAGTCACAAGTGGGGTACCTCAGGGATCAGTCCTGGGGCCAGTCCTCTTCAACATCTTCATTAGTGACCTTGCAGATGGACTAGAGGGTAAGGCTTGTCTGTTTGCAGATGACACCAAGATCTGCAAAGAGTAGATGATCCAGATGGGTGGGCAGAATGAGAAGAGATCTGGATAAACTAGCAAATGGTCAGAAGAGTGGCAACTGGGATTTAATGCAAAGAAGTGCAAGATCATGCACATAGGGAAGAGAAACCCTGAAGCCACCTGTAGGCTGGGAGGGAGTTGCTAGCAGTCACAAAGGAAGAAAGAGACTTGGGCATCATCATCACTGATGACCTGAAATCATCCAAGCAGACCTCTAAAGCAGTAGGTAAGGCTAGGGGTGTTAGGGTGTATTAGTAGGTATCCAAGTCGTGAAGAGGGAGGTAATAATCCTCTTTACAAGACACTGGTTAGGCCCCATCTGGAGTACTGCGTGCAGTATTGGAGGCCGCACCTTCACAAGGACATTAACCAAATTGAGGCAGTCCAGAGAAGGGCAACCAAAATGGTGCATGGACTGCATCAGAAGACATATGAGGACCGATTAACAGAGCTCAATATGTCTACCCTTGAGCAAAGGAGGGAGAGAGGTGATATGATCGAGGCATTCAAACACCTTAAGGGCATCAACAAGGTGAAAGAGTCTAACATGTTTAAATATAAGAAAAATGGCAGGGCAAGAGGACACAGCATGAGATTAGAGGGGGGCCGATTAAGGGGGAATGTGAGGAAATTCTTTTTCACAAAGGGTGGTGGATGCATGGAATGGCTACCACAAGAAGTGGTGGCTATGAATACAGTGCAGGGCTTCAAACAGGCATGGGATAGGCATAAGGGAGCAATACAAATGACTATGAATAGATAGGCCACTGACAGAGCAAAGGCTGATGGCACATTTATAAGGTAGAAAAAGAAATGGGCAGACTGGATGGGCCTTGCGGTCCTTATCTGCTGTCAGCTTCTATGTTTCTATGTTTCTGTGTTTCTATTTTGTAACTCAGCTGTGCCAGAAAATCTCATTGAAAAACCTACAGTCCTAACATTTGCCTTCCATTGAGCATTCTCCAGGCTCTCTGCCTTGGCTTTGAGAAAATAAGTCCCTTGCCACCACACTGTTAAGTTCTTTCTGCCTGCTTGCCTCCCTTGCCAGGTCAGTGATAATGATGGAGTTTTTATCTTTGTATACACCTTGCACTAGTTATTTTAAAAAATAATGCCTGTGCAAGGTTTGTCTTACGAGGATCTTTCACACTCCCTCACAGGAATTATTCTCTATATAATACAGTGCCACAGTAGTGCCAGCATAGTTAAAGTTGAGTAAGGTGTTTAATGTTAAACCCCAGTTTTTGTACCTTAATAACTTTTGTAGTGTTCGATGAAATAGCCCAAAATGTTGCATGCGTGGTCTGGTTGTTAAGGTCTCAAGACGTGAAAAGTTTCCTGACGTCATCTTGTGTGGTTTCTGAGATATGGAATGTCAAATTTTTTTTTTTTTTTTTTTTTTTTTTATGAATAACCTTTTTTCCCTATACTTCACATAGATTTGTTTGCTCTCATGTACAGCCTAGACGGTGTAGAATTTTTCAGTAAACTTTCAGGGTAGAAGCAGCCTGTGCCAAGGTAGTGCCTTTCAAAGATTTTGTGAGAAAGTATCAAATGGTTCTACAGTTATAAGGATTTTTTAATTTTTTTTCTAAGCATGCCCAGTAGGGTTTTTGGATAAGTCTCTGATATGAACAATAAAAAAACATTATTGGTGATTTATCCATCATGAGAAAAAATATTGATTGCCTATGGCCGTTGTCTTTTTTTTTTTTTTTTAACTATAAAACAATGTATTTTAAAAAAACAAACACTTGAACCTAGGTAAACAAAACCCGTTTAGCTAGATTCTGGTGTTTTTTGAAAATATGACTGGAAATTAGGATTCTAGGCACGGGAAAATCCTGGATGCCCAGCTTAGCGAGAAGAGATGATCTTTTCTGTGTCAATCTTCACCATTGAGTAGTGAGCTGGAGGATCAGGACCCCGCTGGAGCTTTGTTTTTTTTTTTTTTTTGCAAGGGGGAGGAGTCGATATTGGGATGGCACCGCCCTCGAGGCTGACGCATTGCGTGGCACTTGCAGGCTGGCCAGTAACTGACGTCGACCCCTCCTCAGCCCCAGTTCTGCTTCTCCTGTCATCGAGTGAGCACGACCTCACATGTGAGTGCCAATTTATCTGTGGCCTAGTCCGCCGGCTTTCCTCAAGCGCTAGTTCTGCTGCTGTGTTTTCTCGGCAGTCTTCCTTTATTTTCTCCGTTGATGCTGAGTGCTGGTTTTGTTTGTTATTTTTTTTGGTTCCACCATGTGGGACAAAAATAAATCTTCCAGGGTGGGTCAGCCTCCAATGTGTCAGTGTCCCTGCGTCCGACTGTACTCCGTCTCGGATCAGCATGACCATTGTGTCACCTGCTTGGGACCCAGCCACGACATGGATAGATGTGATGCCTATTTCTCCATGGATCGTTATGTGTTGGATTTGTGCACGTTAAAAGTCAGACGTGCGCTACTGACTTTCAGGGGACAGGCGCGTACCCGGGTCGCCAAAAGCAAAGTTCTTGACCCTTCCTCCGGGTCCCCTCCTGGTCCTATACGGCTCACGGAGGAGGGAGTTTCTGCCCTTTCCAGTCTTGCCTCGGCGGGAACCCCTTCCACGGTGCAAGAGGCCCGGCCTGACCCCCCTTGGGGGTCAGGCAGGAGGCACAGTCCAGGCAGTCACTTCCTCAGAGGCGAGGGCTCCCCCGACGTCACGGTCTGAGGCCTTCAGGCCCAGGCTGGCGCCATCTGCCGGTGGTGGTGCTGGAGATCTGGATAGTGCCACAGGTGGCACGGGGCCAGTGTGGAATGGGGCAGCATGGGGCTGGTTCATGGTGCCATTCATGGTGCCATGGCTGAGACTGATTCGGGGAGTGATCTGGGTTTGAGCCTTCTCTGGGGAGGACGATGCTGAGGCTGACCTAGACTGGCTCCCGGGTTCCTCAGAATCCTCCAGTTCTTCCTGCTGCAGTGTGTGGGCTCCTGTTCAACCCCCTTCCAAGGAGTGGATGGCTTCCGCTAATTCCAGGGTCAGTAACACCATCCAGTCCTCAGGTGCCCCGGGGGGGCACTGCAGGGCAGCCCGGAGTTCGTGATCTGTCTGCCACCTTGGGTTGTGTTCTTCCTCCTGTGATGGTTCTCGCTGGCCCTACTTCTGGGCCAGCTGGAGCATCTCAGGCAGGGGAGGATGTTCTACCTCCAGCTGTCTCTCAGGAATCAGCTACGGGGTGTCAGTTACCTCAGCTGATATTGAGGAAGAGGGCTCTCTCGAAGTCTGAGGGGTTGAGGGCACTGGATTCAGGGCGGTGTCCTTTCCTGGGCACCTGCACGGGTTCGAGGAAGAGTTGCAGTGCTGGTCCGGCCTTGTCTCCCAAGATCTCCTCAGGAGGGACCTCATCTATAGAGGTTAGGGGCTACCCTTTTGGGCTTATGCGGCCCCAGTTGCCTTGCGGGGGGGGGGGATTTCTCTTTTCGGGCTCAGTTCTGTCCATTCCAGCTTGGTTGAGCGGCCTTCATCTCCTGGGACCACTGGGTCTCCTCCTCCTCCTCTTCCTTTGAGGTCTCCTGTCGGGTCCCCTAACTGAGCAGAGGCCGTGCCCTTCCCCGAAGGTGCCCAGCCCCTTTGCCTTTGTCAGCTCCTCCCTCTCTCCCAGATCACTCCGGTCCTGCAGGACCCCTTACCTGGGAGCAGTTTAGGTCCATGGCTGCACTGTTCCCCGCCTACTACCGGTCCATGGACGAGGAGATATTCCACCACTCTCCAGTGCAGCCTGAACGTAACTCTCCGGGCTTGTTGGCTCCCTTGCCTTCCTCCTCTGAGGGAGAGGAGTCCTCTGTCCACCTTCCCCCTGCAGCTCATCTTTCCAGTTATCAGCACTTCCTGTTGGGGTTGTTCGACAAGCTCCATATTTCTACTCTAGGCAGCCGCAATCCTGACTGGTCGGCACGTGCCTTCTTAGGCGCGTTCATTGTGGCCAACCTGTTGGTTCCCACCTGCCCTACTCCCTTCTGGGAGGCATCATACCAGGCCTGGCGACGTCCCTCAACCCAAGCACCAGCCCTGAGGCACCTCCGCCAGAGGTATTGTGTATCCCTTGGGCCTCCTGGAGCCATGCCTCACCCCCGTTTGGACGTGACTCTCCCGGACACACCCTCTGGCATAGAAGCCCAAGACGTGACTAACCCCCAGAATCTGACTCAGCTGAGTTTGATTTTGGGGGGAGGAGAGCCTTCTCATCGGCACGCCTTCTGCTTTGTCTATCAGCTCACCAGGCCCACCATGCTGCCTACAATAGGCACTTGTGGTCTCTGCTAGGTAAGATCCTAGCCTCTTTGCCTGACTCGGAGGCGACCAGACAAGCCATTGCTCTCTCCGAACGGGGCCTGGAGCTTGCGAGGCACCAAGCAAGGACATCTTACGATGCCAATGAGGTGGCTTCCAGGTTGGTGGGTACAGCAGCAGTCTGCATCAGGCAGATGGCATGGCTTCATCTCTCCCTGTTATCACCCTTGGCCTGGCGTAGGGTGACTGCCTCCTCCTTCCTGGGAACCCATCTCTTTTCCTGTAGGGTGAGACGAGAACTTCAGTGCCACCTTCCCTCTTCTGCTCGGAGAATCTCGCCTCACCCAGACCAGCCTCAGGGCTAAGCAGGCCTGTTAGGGTTCCCTGCTCTAGCGTCTCCCACTGGAGGCTGAGGGACTTTGTCCTTTAGGAAGATTCTGGTCCCCCTTCGGGGGGGGCTTGGTAATCACACAACAGTAATGAATGGTGAAGATTGACACAGATAAGATATGAAAATTATGTACCTACCGTAATTCTTGATCTTTCAGTATATCTTCACCATTCATCACTGAATCCCGCCTACCTTCCCCTCTCAGGCCTCAGTCTCTGGGCGATCCTCCTCCCTGTTTGTCTCTCGGCTGGACCGCAGTCCATCTCCATCTCCATCACCTCCTACCCCCTTCCCTCTTGGGGTCAGGGTTTTTTCTCCCCTGGGTAGACAGACAGGGAGGCTTTTCTCTGTTGGGAGTCTCCAGAGCCCCTTCTACATCCAGATAGTATTATCTGGAGTTAACCCTCTTCCTTCAGCCTAGCTTGAGGAAGTATAGAGGGGAGGCACTGGTGACTCCCTCAGTTTTCTTTCCCTTCAACCACATCGTGTCACCCCATAATGTGGTCTTCCTCTTCTCCTTCAATGAGAATATGCATTTTCTGTAGAGTTTCTCCTCTGGAGGTGACTCTCTCTTAAGAGGCTACAGAAATCCCTTGAGGTTCCTCTCCATGGATGTTTCTCAGTGTCTTTTCATTTAAAAATGTTTTCAGCAGGAGGGGGAGACACCGACCCGTCCTTGGCCCTCTGGCATTCATCTGCTTCCTCTGGATTGGTGCCAGTCTGTTGCTTCAGCCTTAATAGATCCTACGCTGGCTTGAAATATGGTCTGGTCTGGGACATTTCCATCCTTCTTGGGCAGTGCCATGATCATAATTCGGTGGTGGTGTCTCTCCCCTCCTCCCTCGTTTCTTTCTCTCTTCCTTTTCTACCCCTCACCCTTTCATCCCTCCCTTTCTTGCCCAGAGATTGTGGCCTCCTGTCCCAATCCCTTATTTTATTTATTTATTTATTTATTTATTTATTCAAATATTGGATTACAACCTTTGAGCTATTAGCTCATTTGCAAAGGTTCCACGTCATATTGGATGCAATACATGCAAGACACATTCAGTCGCTGAGAAAGGACAACAATAATCAAGGTCAGGTACATTAAGGTCAGCACTTAGAATAGACAAAAATTAAAGGCATATGTATCAGGGAAAATGGTAATGGGTAAGTTAAGATACAAGAAAGTGCAGGGGTAGGCCAGCTTAGAAGGCCGAAGAGTATACTGCCTAAATCATAGACCAGTGCTAGTTAAAAGAGTGGAGTGGGGAAAGAGTGGTAGGAATCAGGGCAGGGAAATGGGAGAGCAGAGTTTCCCTTTGTCAGTTGAGAGGAGAGGTACAGGCAGGGGCCCGAAGGAGCCTGGGCCGCAAGACAAGAGAGTGAGTTAAGGGGCGTAATGTAGGAAAATGGGTATGGTCTAAGGGAGGGTGGGGAAAGGGGTGTGCAGGGAGAGCAGTGGGGAGGGAAGTAATAGGGAAAGGGCATGGCTGAATCAGTTGTATTAGGGTGTGGTCTAAGAGGGCGAGTGAGTTTGAGTGGTAGTAAATATGGGGAGGGTGGGAGCAGATAGGGAGGGAGAAAAGGTGTGAAAATGAAAGGGTGGGTGATGACAGGTGATGAGTTAGGTGGAGCAGGGACGAATGGGGGTGGGAGGAGGTGGAGGATAGGAACAAGAAGTAGTATGCGCAGAGTGGAAGGTGGAGAGGAGGGTCAGTTGATAGATAAGGGTCATAGGGATGGCGAGGTAGATTCAGGCCAACTGTTCAGCAATCTATTGGTTACAGGAGCAAAGGCAAGCCATTTGTCCTGAGGTGGGACCGGAGTCCTTGCTTGAATGGCCTTAATTTGGATTCAGTTTGGAAGTCTGACAGGAGTGAGTTTAGCCACTTTGGTGCACGGTAGCCAAAGGACCGCTGCCCTTGTGTGGTGTGGCAGAAGGGGACTTTGAATTGAGTATTGAGAGATCCTCTAGTTAGCCTGAGAGGGGCTGATTGACCTATTATAGAGTGTACTCCTGGTGGGGTAAGATCCACGGTTCTCTAGGTTCAGCCAGCCTGTGAGTCTGTAGAGATCACATGCATGGGTTAGCAGCGGAACCCCCAGGACTAGGCGACAGGACTTGTTTAGGGCAATGGCTATACTTTTAAGGGTTGAATCTTTTGCTGTGCTGTAGTCTACGAGGCCATAATCGATTACAGAGAGGACTGAACTGGTTATAGCTAGTTTGAGGGCAGCGGGATCAAGGCAATGTCTGTGTCGATACAGTTGCCAGATTTTCCTGCATACATTCTTAGTGACATAGTCAACATGCAGAGTGTACAACAGTGTGCTGTCTAGGATAACCCCGAGGTATTTGAAGTTAGGTACCATATCAAGGGTTTCATTTTGTTTGTTACGGATAGTTCGTTTGGCCAATTTATATCTGTTGTGAGGAGGGGTGAAAAGCATAGTTTTGGTTTTTTTTATAATTGAGCAGCAGCCGTGCATTGGTAAACCAGCCCTCTACAAGCTTGAAGTTGCACTGTAAACTTTGGTCAAGGGAGATGAGATCAAGATGGCTAGTGTAGAGGACAGCATTGTTCGCATACAACAGGATTTTTTCTTGGGGTACTTTTGGGAGATTGTTCAGAAAAAGACTGAACAGCAATGGACCTAGTATGGACCCTTGGGGGACTCCTGTACTAACATTTTGTCTGTCAGAAAGGGTTTTGCCAATTTTAACCTGTTGGACCCGGTCAGTAAGATGGCTGCGGAACCAGCTCAGGGTGGCGGGAGACACAGAGGCCTCTTGTAGTTGGGCTAGTAGGAGTTCATGGTTCACTGTATTGAAGGCCTCAGTGAGGTCTATGAAGTTAGATTCCACTAAGTGCCCTTGATCCAGTGACTCATGTATGAGTCCAGTGAACTCAACAAGGGCAGTCGTAGTGCTGTGCATCTTCCGAAATCCATGTTGTTCTTTGCACTGAATTTGATATTTATTGAGGTGGTTGACTAGCTGGTTGTAGACTACCCTTTCCAGGGCTTTAGAGATTGGGAGTAGAATTGAGATTGGTTGGTAGTTTTTATGTGTGGACATATCCCCACTTTTGAAGACTGGCATCACAACTGCCGCCTTCCATTGTTTTGGGAACTGACCAGTGATAAGGGAAAGGTTGCTGATTCGCATTAAGGGGGCCAGGACCTCGTTAATGGAGAGAGTTAGCAGTTTCAGGTCTAAGCCGTCACTGCTGTGTCTGGATTTGTGAAGTACTGGCAGGAGATGTTTTTTGGCTTCTGAGGTTTTGATGACCCTAAGATAGAACAGTGGGACTGGGGTAACATGGGTAGGGGTAGGGGTTGTTGATGTTGTACACTGGGCTTTACTGTCAAGGTTGAGGAAGCTTGGTGGGAGCACTTCACTAAGGTCAGTGAAGGTCCTATTGAAGTTGTTTGCAATGGTTTTAGGGTCCTGGATTATATTCCCATTCAGGTTTAGTTGGTCAGGAGTGGATTTATTAGGACACCCTGTTAGTGTTTTTATGTTAGCCCAGAACTTGCGGCTGTCCCTCCAGGAGTTGTCAAGTTTGTCTCTAAAGAAGCGAGATTTGGCCTGCCAAATTGCCTGAGTGCATTTGTTGAGTGCCGAGTGGTAGTTTTGGAGGTCAGATTGTTTGCCTGTACTTTTGGCTACTTGCCAGAGGTTGTCTCTAGTGTGTATGAGGTCAATGAGTGAGGAAGTTATCCACATCTTGTGGGTGCCTCTGACCTTTTTAGTGGTGATGGGTGTGAAAATATCACATACCGAGTTAAACACTGTAATAAAATATTGTAATGCCTTGTCAATGTCAGTTATAGCGTAGACGGGGGACCAATCAGTCTTACAGAGGTGCTCTTTAAAAGGTCCCAGCAGCCCTCTTCTCAGGATTCGGGTAGTTACTTCTTTAGCTGGGAGTTTTGGAGACTTGTTCGACCAAGTGCAGAGGATATGGAAGTGGTTACTGATGGTGTCAGGGAGGACAACTGTTCTGATGACTCGTTCAGGGTGGTTTGTTAGTAGCCAGTCCAGTAGGGTACTGGTACCAGTGTGGAAATGGGTCCTCAGAGTTTTTACAAGTTGGGTAATGTTTATGGCATTGACGGCATCCCTGTAAGAGACAGTGTCTGGGGAAAACCAGTTTATATTAATGTAACCAACTACTATTATTTCTGTGTTTAGGTAGTGGTCAGCAAGGTATTCAATGAGCATATTAAAGCCTGCTGCCTGCTCTTTAGGCAGGATATAAGTGGAGATTATAGCGATGCTCTTACCGTTTGCCCCAAGGATAGCTTTGACCAGTAGAATTTGGACATTCCCTCCTGATCTTATAGGAGGGAGGGCCTTGACTTGGAGGTGTTCTTTAATATAAACTACACAGCCCTCTCCACGTCTGCCAATTCTGTCCAGCCTAAAGGAGTCATATCATTTAGTTTGATTTCTGTATCAGATGTTCTTGGGGTTAGCCATGTCTCTACTACAAATGGGATGTCCGGGTTGTGTTGGGTTACCCATATTTGCAGAGAGTCAAGTTTTGCTGCCTAAGTATATATATTGATAGAGGCAATTGTGAGATAGTTTTGCTTCCCAGACTTCTTAGTTTTTATATCCCTGGGGCCAGGGTTAGGGTGTATATTCCCAGATAGCAGTAAGAGTAGCCAGATCAGACTTGTTGCTTGCAGCCTGAGTTGTTTTATGGCTTGCAAGCGGCTTTTCCGGGCTTGGGCTTAGGCCTCCTTCTCTCCTGTCCTCTCTATGGCTTTATTCCTCCTTTTAGCTTATATCCATTCCTTTTTCTATCCCTCGGGCTCCCTTGCCCCTCTCCCTCTCTGTTTCTCTGTCTATCTCTCTGGAGTGCAGAACTGGGGCTGAGGAGGGGTCGACGTCGGTTACTGGCCAACCCACGAGCGCCACACAATGCGTCAGCCTTGAGGGCAGTACTGTCCCGACGTCGACTCCTCCCCCTTGCAAATAAAAAAGCTCCCATGGGGTCCTGATCCTCCAGCTCACAACCCAACAGTGATGAATGGTGAAGATACACAGAAAGATCAAGAATTACGGTAGGTACGTAATTTCATTTCCATGCTCTCTGTATGACAACAGCAGGACTTTCATAATCTGTGTAGCTGCAGCTGGAGTGCTGCTGTCAGCTTAAGTGGGAGCATGTGTGTGCAGTAACCAGAAATCGAAGAACATAGAAATAAGTTAAAGAGGAACTGTCATCAACAGGGTTACTTAATGTCTGAAAGACTATAAACAGCTAATTTGAGTGAGCCATTGTGTTTATCTGTGAGTCTTTGCAGTCCAGAGTTATTCATATGTAAATCAGCCTGTAATTAAGGGTTGGGGCAGCTATATGTTTTAGGCTCCTGACAGGAAATGATGTCACCAAGGATCTTGGCCCATTATTGACTGTAGGTTAAATAGGAAATTGTCTGTTTTATTAAATGTATTTTAAGGTGTTATTACAACGCTTTCTACATTTATAATACTTGTTTTGTATGTGCATTGCAACTAATGAGTTATCACCTTTATATTTCAAACTGTTAGTAAAAATAATCCATCTTTAGGGTTGCTTTAACCTCTAGGCTATACTGCCAGCTGATCATCAAAAACTACACTTCTCAAAGCTGACTCTGTGGTGCCAACAGGTATTGGGGCCCCATATCAGGATTTCTAACCCTGTCTGTGTTCATGTCAGTACAGATTTCTGGGGCTGCCACAGCACCAACGTCTGTCTTTTTCTATTTCCTCTCTTACAGACTTTTCTCTTACAATTTCGAGTCTGAACTCAGGTCTACAAGATGCAAATGTGGCTGCATACCTACTGGCCTGGCATCATGGGGCCAACCTGGAAATGTGAAGTTTTTGATTATCAGTTGGCAGTATAGCCTAGAGGTTAAAGCAAAGAGTTGTGAACAAGCTACGTTCATCCAGCAGAATGGGTTTTGATTGCATCATGCCATACTTGCATATTGTGTGACTAGAGCAAGTCACTTAAGCTCTCTGTGCTCCCAAAACACACCCAGGAACAAGCTTTAGCTGTGTGCCTTTCCTGGACAAAGACAGTAAAAACAATCTGAGCATGTGTTATGATTCTGAAAATAATATGCTCTTTCTATCCAGGTTTGACTTGAAAAGAAAAAAATAGGACATCATCACTTGTTTATTAATTGCAAAAACACATAGATGGACAACGCAGTTAAAACATGCATAACCTGAAATGCATTACTAAAAGAGTATTTTACTTATTTTGATGAAGTTAAACGTATAACAGTTTCTTACTGAAATACTTTGGATGGAATGGGATTTTCTACCGTAAAGGAAAAATATCAATCTTGGTTGATCCTGCCACCCATACCCTTCGAGCTTGTCTTGCACTCTGTAGCTATGCCGACAGACCACAACTTTCCAGAATGCCATTCTGACTGTAATGTAAAAAAAGAAAGAAAAACAAAACAAAGGGAGAGACAGGCTGTGTGTGTGGTGTGTGTGGGTGTGTATGTATCTCTGACAGAAGTGCTGCACTAACTGAACTGTGCTGAAAGGGAAAAAAATTATCACCATTAATTAAATAAAATAATACATGGGTGGGTGTAAAAACCAGAATTTTGCACACACCCTTGGTGTAGGATGCTTTTATAAACCACTTGGACTTTGCCATCAGGGTTAATGTAGCATCTCACACCTTGAGCGGGTGTAAAATTTTGGTTACACACACACATCCCCATATAGTATTCTACATTTTAATAATACAGTTCAGATTATGCTTTTTTTAAACAATGTTGTCCATTTGCAATTAATAAACAGTGGTGTCCTATTTTTTCTTTTCAAGTCAAATCTGGATAGAAAGAGCATAATATTTTCAGAATCATAACGTATGCTCATATTGTTTTTACTGTCTTTGTCCAGGAAAGGCACACAGCTACAGCTTGCTTCTGGGTGTGTTTTGGGAGCACATGGAGGTTAAGTGATTTACTCTGGTCACACAATGTACAAGTAGAGCATGTTGGAATCAAACCCAATTCTGCTGGATGAATGAAGCTTGTTCACAGCTCTTTGCTTTAACCTCTAGGCTGTACTGCCAGCTGATAAGTGATTATAAGAGAAAAGGATTTAAGAAAGGGAATGGAATAAGGCAGAAGTTAGTGCTGTGGCAACCCCAGAAATCTGCACTGACATGAACACAGCCAGGGTTTAGAAATCCTGATTCAGTATGGGGCCCCAATACCTGATGGCATCACAGAGCCAGACTTGAGATTTGTAGTTTTTTTTTTATCTTTCTGTTTATCCGCCCCCTCTCCCCAAGCTCCACTTCATCGGGAGCACCTATGGAGACTGCCCCCACCTTTGCCCTGCTCGCTTGCCCCATGGAGCTGCGGTTTTCCTCCCTGGCGGGGACGAGGTGGAGCAGCTACACTCCGACAATCCAGATATCATTGGGAGCTGGAAGGGAGGTCGGTGTGAGGTCATGAGGGGTCAACTTCTGGTGCTCCATCTCCCCGGAGCCTGGAGAGCATTTTCCTTGTTCGTGAGGGAGAAGCGCGTGCCCAGGCATCATGGTGTCACCACCGATATCACCACTCCCCCGTCCCTCTTGCTGACTGCTGGTGCTTGCTGTGCCTCTGGCTTCTGCCAGAGGCCAGTCAAGTGCCGAGCATGGACCTTTCTCCTGGGAAAGGAGAGCTGTACTCCAGACGCTCAGTCCTCTCCCTCCCCTGCCGACCCCTGCTGGCCCAGGCTCGTTCCTAAACCTGGGTCGCCAGTGTGGCATGAAGTGTGGCATCCAGCACTTCAATCTTCAGTGCCACAGGGCTGGCTTCAAGATTTGTACTTTTTAATGATCAACTGGCAGTATAGCCTAGAGGTTGAAGCAATCCTAAAGATGGAATATTTTTACTAATAGTTTGAAATGTAAGGGTGATAACTCACTAGTTTCAATGCACATACAAAACAATCATTATAAATGTAGAAAGTGTTGTAATAACACCTTAAAACACACTTAAAACAAACAGACAATTTCCTATTTAACCTACGGTCAATGGATGGCCAAGATCCTCAGTGACATCATTTCCTGTCAGGAGCCTAAAACATATGGCTGCCCCTAGCCCTTAATTACCGACTGATTTACATATGAATAACTCTGGACTGCAATGGCTCACAGATAACCACTCAAATTAGCTTTTTATGGTCTTTCAGACATTAAGAAACCCTGTTGATGACAGTTCCCTTTTAACGTAAACTCTTTTTCAAAAATCTGTAGCATCCAAGGCATGTTTTTTTTTTTTTTGTAAATATGTTTTTAATGAACTTGATGTGCATGCAGTCAAGAGACAATAAAAGGTGATATAATACAATCACAGTGTTGGGTATTCAATAAACTAAGGACAATCATATGGCAACCATGTCAATAACTGGCATCCATGGCATGGAACTCCCTCACGACTCAGAATGTGGGGAGATAACTCCAGCCCACGGGTGTCTACAAGTTATCGGTTGGATTGTACTGGCTAATATTGTATAGCTGTAATATACTTATAAAGGCTGGGGGGGGTCCTTCCTCCAGAGTGGAGGGAGAGAAGGTGGGTCAGACCCTGTGCCAATCATATTTTTCAAGCCAATGCCCTTTTGCTGAGGCTGGAATCAATTCCTATTGTGACAGAAAGTAACATGTACTCTCAGCATGGGCAACAGAGTAAAGAGGTATGGATCCCATATCTACTAAAGGTTGTTCCTTTTTGTGATATCAAAGTATGAAATTGAGATCTCTAGCCATGATATATAATACCCAACTCTTCTAGCATGAGGAAAACAATTCCTCCTTATCATTAATGGAGTGGGTAATTTTTCTCCATATAATATATTTGAGTAATTACAGTCTGCCAGGTTTTAAGTGAGGGAAGCTCAGAAGTAAGCCGCCGTTTAATGACTGTCTTTTCAGCTGCCATGAGCCAGATTCCCAAATGGTAATATGTAAGGAGGTCATATAGACCTGTAGGGTGATTTTTAAAAACAGAAAATTCTCAACCGTGAGTGCACAGGGGGTCCCTAAGAGTATCTCAAGATCTCTGTCCAGTTCTCTGAAAAAGGATGACAAAATTGGGCAGGACAACATGATGTAGGTGAGATGAGTCCTAGATTCCCCACATCCTCTCTAGCAAGAGGAATCATGACACATAGTAATGCACCATTATTACCAATGTTTTAAAGTACTGTAAAAGATGTTTCCAAAAGCAGCCTATGCACCTTATCTCTCACCATGCTGGTGACATGAGTTGGGGAACAAGCTCACGGCACTGGCGAGTAGCCGCGGGGCGGGGTAAATAATTGAGCATCCTGTAGACAGCTCTCCTCTCCCGGGGATGGGAAAGGACACTGTCTCTCTCTCCTTGGCTGCCATCTGGTGGGGGCTGGGTGGTAGTGCCAGAGTCTTTGCGCGGAAGGAGCCATGATTCTGTAGTGTGTGTGTATGCCTCCATGTGGGCATGCTTTCGTGCCACCACGGCAAGAGGAAAGGGAGAAAAACAGAAAAAGGAAAGGCGCCGGCTTTGTGAAGCCCGGCCTGCATGCTCCTGTTCCTGCATTGCCACCCGACCACTGCCATTAGTTCTGGATGAGAGTATCCGGGTGCTGGCCCTTCTAACCCCAGTAATACTCAGGTGTTCATAACTTCTGCAGTGACCCTTTAAGACAGAACTGCCCAGAGAGAATTTGGAACATATGCAAATGATGGAATCTTTGCGTGTGACACTTTTCAAATGCTGTCTTCAACTAACTGCCTTCGTTCTAAACCTCTCAGATTTCTCCCTCCACCTGTCAAGACTAGACGCCCGGCGATCCTCTCCTCATCTTATCGTCCTGATGTGACAAACTTATAAAAAATGCATAACTGTTCTTTACATTTCATTTACTTCCTTTTACTTTAAACTAAACCATAGTTTTTATAGTTAAATCGTAACTCTTCTCAGTTTCTCATGGTTCGGTATAACTGGTGGGGAACCGAGGTTTATTTTATAGTTATCGGAGTTTTCTGACCATTATTATTTTTTTTTTTTTATCAAATTCAACTTGTTTTAGGAACCGCTAATACCGGTTCCTGAACTGATAACCTCTGTTCATTTTTACCTTGGTTCCTGGTTCTGATCATTTCTTCATTGATTCCGAACCGACCATTATTTAGCGTTCCACTTTTTTGGGGGTTTACACTAAGAATGTCAGAAAAAACTAAAAGAAAACCCGGTGAACCTGGTTTCAAACCATGCACTGAGTGTGGGGACATTTTTGCCAAGGCAGACATACATTCTTTATGTGTTGTCTGCCTTGGCTAGTATCATTTAAAGGCAGATTGTGAAATCTGCAAACATTTCCTGAGAAAACTATTGAAAATGCATTGAAAGGCTAAAGAAAAAACTTCCACTACCTAAGGGTCCCTCGAGCTCTGACCAGCTGACACCCTGTGTTACTGTGGCTGAAACCACAACTGCAACTGCTACCCCTGATACAGGTATACAAGCAGCTCCAAAGAGGCTTTTTGAACTGACTGACTCCCAGGTTCCCTCAAAGAAATCAAAGAAAACCAAGCACACAGGACCCCCTGCTGGGTAGCATTTGGGGACTTCTGTGCCTGGATAAACCTGCCAACTCCTGAAGAGGTTGCACAGGCCTTTAAGGTCATTCAGACTTTACAGGGGCTGACTACTCTTCAGCAGCAGACTCCTGCCAAGCATACTGGCTCCTCTGCTCAATCTTCCTACTATGAGGAGGAAGAATACAATGACTATGAAGTAGTGGAGGAAGGGGCACCTATTGAACCTGAGGCTTCCCCTGAATAGTTAAGCTCTCCCCTCAGAGCATCAGAGGATTATTCTTCACACTTCACATTTGTGAGAAGAATATTGGATGCTTTAAACATCACCACTAGTGAAGTGATTGAGGATGAGGAGGAAGCTGAATATTTAGAAATGATGGGGCTGACACCAACTAGAAAGCTTCTCCCTATAAACAAATTCCTTAAGAAGGGTGCTTTGCAGATCTTGCAAACTCCAAATTCTGTTCCTCCTATTGGTAAGAAGCTTGACAAGAAGTAGTTGGAAAGGGAGGGTGCCAAATTTTTATTCTCCCACCCTGACCATCAGGAAATGGTGCAAGTGGCAGCCTGTGACAAGGCAAAGGTACCCCTAGCATCCCATCCTCCGGACAAGGATTCTAGAAAAATTGACAGCTTGGCCAAGAAAGGATGCTTATCAGCTTCCTTGGCCATCAGACAGGCTAATTTCTAAGCCTATGCTGCTCAATATCAAAAGTCTCTTTGGCAGTCTGTTCTTGCTATGGCAGACAAAGCCCAGGCTCCCCTTTCAGCTGACCTAGCTGAAACAGCCAAGTTTGGTTTGGAAGCAACCAAATACCAATTTCAAATGGCTGCTGACTCTAATGACACTGCTGCCAGGTGGATGGGAAACACTGTGGCACAGAGGAAGTTTGCCTGGCTGAGAGCCACAAACCTTACTCAGGATAGAGAAACCAAGGCCATGGATTTTCCACTAGAGGAAAACTCCCTCTTTGGAGAAAAGACAGAGGCTTAAATGAACAAGTGGACGACTACAAAACCACCTTCAGAAGCAATTCTGCCAAAGAAAAAGCTTCCTTATCCACCAGACCTTACGGAAGGGGAGGCAGGGGTAGATCATTCCTAAGCAGGCCTTTTTTCCAGGCCATGGCTACACTGCTGTACCAGCAGTACCCATGGCAGGGGTACTTCAGAGGCAGGGGCAGAAGGGGCTCCAGGCGTGGCTCCCAGTTCCAGGCCCAGCCTCAGGCAAAACAGGTACCCTGACGTGTCTATACCAGCTGCCTCCCTACCGCTTGTAGGAGGCAGACTGGCTTACTACTTTCAGGCTTGGCAAAAAATTGCCACAGACAAGTGGGTCCTGGAAGTAGTAAGCCAGGGACTGTCTCTAAGCTTCAGATCCCTTTCACCTTTAAGAACCAGAGTTTTCAGGCCATCCACATATGCAGAAAGAAAACTCCTGGAATCAGAGGTTCAAAACCTGCTACTTTCAAGTGCAGTGGAACCAGTGCCAGTGCATCTAAAGGGAAAGGGATTTTACTTAGGGTACTTCCTTACCAAAAAGAAAAATGGGGAGTGGTGGCCCATCCTAGACCTCGTAGTCTTAAACAGGCATTTAACAAAGCCAAAGTTCAAAATGGTAACCCTGGCACTGATTCTGCCAACACTCCAAAAAGGAGACTGGTTGGCTTCACTGGATCTAAAAGATGCCTATTTCCACATCCCCGTAACAGAGTAACACATAAAATACTTCTGGTTCAGACTCCCTTCAGGTCATTATCAGTTCTCAACCCTACCACTCGGTCTCACTTCAGCACCAAGTGTGTTCACAAAGTGCTTGGCAGTAGTCATGGCACACTTTCGAAGACAAGGGGTCATAGTCTTCCCGTACCTAGATGACTGGTTGGTGGTGGGAAAATTGCCCCAACAAGGGAGGAAGCATCTGCAACTCACCCAGGGGCCCCTGGAGTCCCCAGGGTTACTAATAAATCTATAAAAGTCGATTCTTCAGCCTGCTCAGGTATTGCAGTTCATAGGAGCTGAGCTAAATACCCTGCAGGGCAGGGCCTTCCTGCCTCTGCACAGGGCAAGGAGTATCCTTCAGATAGCAGGTTCTTTCAGCCTGAACAAAATGAAAACTGCAAGACAGTTTCTTCAGCTACTGGGCCACATGGCAGCTGCCACGGGCACAGTAATAGGATCCAGATTCCAGATGAGGGACATTCAGTTTCACCTCAGGGCACACTGGTGTCAGAGAAGGGGTCTTCTCTCAAAACTAATTCCAGTAGCAAAAACTTTGTTACAGGCCCTTCAATGGTAGAAAGAGGAAACCAACCTAAGGGAAGGGGTTCCCTTTCAACAAGAGTCTCCATCAGTTGCTCTCACAACAGACACATCACTACTGGGGTGGGGTGCCCATCTGTGAGATCACACCACCCAAGGCACATGATCAAGTGCAGAGTGACTATTGCAGGTAAATCTGCTGAAACTCAGATTGGTGTTGCTGGCATTAAAGGCCTTCTCACCACTGCTGCAAGGAAAGATTGTACAGATCAGAACAGACAATACCACCACAATGTACTGCACAAACAAGCAGGGAGGGACAAGGTCAAACCCTCTCTACACAGAAACCATCAAAATATGGAGTCTGGCATACTCCTTAGGAGTTTCTCTACAGGCCATTCATCTGCCTGGCAAGGACAATACCTTGGCAGACACCCTGAGTCAAAGCAACCAGGCCCATCACAAATGGGCCCTGAACAGTCAGGTGGTGCAGGCGCTTTTCAGGAGGTGGGGCACACCAGAGGTAGACTTGTTCACATCCCACCAGAACCACCACCTGCCACAATATTGTTGCAGACCTCCAGTTCAGGGAACAATGCCCTGGGATGCTCTGGCACTGAACTGGTCAGGGAGGCACCTATATGCTTTTCCTCCCTTCCCACTGGTGTACAAGGTACTGCTCAAGCTCAGATCCTACTCAGCATCAATGATCTTGATAGCACCAGACTGGCCCAGGCAGTCATGGTACTCTCTGCTGCTCTCCATGTCTGTGGCCAAGCTAGTACACCTTCCTCAGAGGCACAACTTACCAACCTCCAGTCAGGGGAGGCTCCTGTATCCGAACCTCAGGTCCCTCAGGCTCAAGGCCTGGCTGTTGATGACCTAGAATATGCTGGCTTAAATCTTTCTGAAAGTGTTCTGGACATTTTGAGGAGTTACAGGAAGCCCTCCACCAAGAAAACCAATGCTGCAAAATGGAAAAGGTTTTTTATTTGGTGTTCTACCCAAGAAGTGGTGCCAACACAGGCTGGGATCCCAGCTGTGCTGGATTATCTCACCTATTTACATTCGCTGGGCTTGCAGTCCAGTACCCTGAAGGTCCACCTGACTGCAGCATCAATTTATATTTCAGCTGGACAAAGGCTTTCTATTGCCTCAGATCCTATCTTCAAAATGTTCTTTAAGGGCCTTGCCCATTTGCACCCCCCTCACAGGGAACCAGTGCCAGCATGGGATCTCAATGAGTGTATAGCCAAGCTCATGGGGGCCCCTTTTGAGCCCATGTCCTCAGCTCATCTAAAGTATATCACATGGAAAACTGTTCCCAGTGGCAATGACTTCTGCCAGAAGGATCAGTGAGCTCCAGGCTCTCTGTATTGAACAGGACTGCATTTCCTTCCACAAGGGCAAAGTGGTCCTGAGAAAGAATAGGAAATTTCTGTTGGTTAACTAGAATCTTCAGCTTATCCTTTAGGTAGGGAAATGGGCAGACTAGGTGGACCAAGCGGTCCTTATCTACCATCAAATTCTATGTTTCTCCCTAAAGTGGTTTCTGATTTCCATTTGAACCAAACCATTACCCTACCTGTCTTTTTCACTGAGCATTCTACTTCTGATGAAATGAGACTCCACAGTCTGGATGTCAAGAGAGCTCTCAGCTACAACATGAGAGCCACTAAGGACCATAGGCAGGACAGAAAACAGCTGTTCCTGACTTATGGGGATGTGGGAAAGGGTAACCCAGCATCTAAAAGGTCAGTTTCTCTATGGATAGTACAGTGTATCCAGTTTTGTAACACTAAGGCTGGGAAGGAGCCTCCAACAGGATTGAGAGCTCATTCCACAAGGGGCACAGCTGCTACCATAGCAGCTTCTAGGAATGTTCCACTGGTGGCCATCTGTAAAGTAGCTACCTGGAAAACAGTACACACTTTTACAAAGCACTACAGTCTGGACATTCAGTCCAGGGGGGATGCCAGGTTTGACATAGCAGTCCTGCAGAGTCTGTTTCCAAAGTAGGGTCTGTGCCCACCTCCAAATGTACTGCTTCTTAGTCTACAGAAGTTATGAATACCTGAGTATTACTGGGGTTAGAAGAAAAAAATTACTCACCATAGTAATGTTGTTTCATCCCAGTGATACTCAGGTATTCAGAACTCCCACCCCTGCCTCCCCTTCTAAGACCAGTAACTTCTGCACTTCTAAAAACACTGTGTATTCAGTGGTATAGGTGCCACAGTCTGGCACTATGGTTTATAAACTGTGTTCGCAATTGTTGTTTTTACCCCTTTTTCAGGTGATTCTGACATTCAGGGGTAATGTTATATGTTATGACCTCCAGTTGGAGGTCTCCCTTTTTTGGGGTGTTTAGGGTTTTGTTACCATTATTATCACCTTATTATTATTAATCTATATTGTTTAGTCCTTTGAGGCCTGTCTTTCCAGGCTTCTAGGAAATCTGAGAGGTTTAGAGCTAAGGCAGTTAGCTGAAGGCAGAATTTGAGAAAAGTGGCACGTGCAAAGATTCCATCATTTGCATATGTTCCAATTCTCTCCGGGCAGTTCTGTCCTAAAGGGTGACTGCAGAAGTTCTGAATACCTGAGTATTACTGGGAAGAAACAACATTACTATGGTGAGTAATTTATTTCTTCCCATCCAGGCCCTGCCATGGGGGGCAATCCTTGGGGGAATTCTTGGGGTGATGTAGGTTGGGGGAGGTGGATGCCAGACGGGGGTGGCAGGGACAGGGCTGAATAGCCTGCTGGAGATGACCCGCTGAGAAAAAAGCAGTATGGAAAAAAACAAAATGAAGATGTTTACAAGCATACTTCTCCACTGGTGTGAACTGGTTGCGATAGAGGCTTGAAGATGGGCTCTGTGCTACATTTCATCTGAGATGGCACTATCCAATTCCTTCTCTTCTCTTGTCTTATCTTCTCTTCTCTTCTCGTCTCATCTCCCAGTTCACAGTTATAGTTAAGGGAGAGAGACACGAGGTGTCCAGTAGAGATTTGTAAAGGTGGCAGATTGAGACCAGAGGTATCCAGTAGAGATTTATAAAGGTGGGAGATTATATGTGGAAGCAGCCATTTTGTACATAGGTAGTTAGGTATTATGGGTAGATATGTCTCCAGAGACCAGAGACTTAGAGCCGCTGATGCCAAAAGTGCTACATTGCAGAATCCGAATAAGCATACTCCCAGCAAATCTAGTACCAAAAATTAGATTTTTACTTTACTTCGTTTTGAAGTTATTAGCCATTTTGTAACCCTGATTGCACTGCCTGTGCAATAAAAGCAGGTGTCAGTTGGCTGGCCTGCTGGTGCAGCAATTGGATTTTTGCTTACGATGCCACCGACCCAGATTCAGGAATGAGCCTGGGGAGCTGGAGGGCTGGCTGGTGGGAGGAGGTCTGAGCATCTTAGGGATAGCTCGCCTTCTCCAGGGGAAGGGGTGTACCTGACCTGGTGCCTGGATGACCCAGAGTGGAGACTCAAGGTACAGCAGGCCCGGGGAGTAAGAGGGTAGGCATGCTGGACATCGGTGCTCTTAGCGTCTTGACATCATGGGCACACAGCACATCCAGAAAGCCAGAAAAACACCCACTACCTCCCAGTAGACTGAGTGCCATGGTCCCAACCCTCAATGCTCCTGCCACCTCCAGAGACAGCATCCTGACAAAGTAAAAAGACACGTTGGGGTGAAAAGGCCCTCACCCTGTACCCTCCTGGGGGGTACAACCATGGCTCCATGAGGATGGACTGCTCCAGATGGTGACAGGTAAGTGAGGGCATAACAGACCAACAGGTGACCTCAAGAATGAGGGAGTGGAGGCGGGGGAAGCAGGTGTCAGTGAAGAGCTGCTGATGATGTCAGCTAGGGACCTCACGGTCTATTATTCCTTGTTAGTAAGCTTAGAGCACCTGTTTCTCCAAAGTCGTGAAGATCATGTGCAAGAACTATTTATGTTTTTAAGTATCAAAAGAATATCATTGGCAAAGACACTTATTTTTGAATGTATATCATTACATACAGAACCCTGAATTTTGGAATCATTTCTTATAGCTGAAAGGTAGGGCTCTAAAGCCAAAATAAAAAGAGTAGGGGAAAGAGGACAACCCTGCCTAACACCATTACGCATTTCGAAATTCAGTCAAATATCCATTTATTTGAAATTTTACCAAAGTGTTAGCATATAGATTTTTTATTATAATAATTAAGCGTTCTGGTACACCATATGCTGTAAGGACTTCATAAGCATACTGTCTGTTTATTAAATCAAAAGCTTTAGTAGCATCCAGAGCAACCGCGTAATAACTATCTTTTTTATAACTTGGATCAGTGTTTATTACAGGGTTTATTATTTGAAGTTTTTTATTACCTTGAAAAAGATTTCTGTTTTTCATAAATTCACAATGATCAGCTTTTATAAAATTTTCCAAGTGTGGGACAATTCTATTATTAATCAGTTTAACAATTATCTTGTAGTCAGTGTTTAACAGTGCAATAGATGCATAACTCTCAGTAGATTCAACAGGTTTACCTTCTTTATGAATCAGAATAACCTTGGCCAAATACATTTATTCTGGAATAAAACTTTTTTCTTTATTCTCTAATAATTCCTCCAACATCCTTTTTATCCAAGGAGCAAGTTCTTTTATAAATGTTTGGAAACATTTTTTTTGTATACCTATCTAAACCAGGGGCTTTACCTCTGGGTAATTGTTTAATTGTCATTTCTACTTCCTTTAATAAAATCTGTGGAAACCCACAAGGATTGGGAGTCAATTTAGCCCATTGAAAAAGCTGTTTTATATTTTCCCTATTTGGTATAAAGTCATTGTGAAACCGATAGGTTTTAAAAAAATATTTTGCAATATCCATACCAGAAGTAACAGATTCCCCTTTATCATTGAGTATTTTGGTAATCAAGTTCTTTTGTTTTTCATTTTTTAATAAATTTGCTAACAGCGTCCCAGACTTATCCACGTGATAATATTTATATATTTTCATGTATGACATTGCCTAATAACCTCTTGATTAAGTCTACTTTCTTTAACTTCAATTCTTGCCACTCTTTGAAATATCTATCATAGTCACTCAATACCACATTATCTAATTGACTCAATCTGTTATTCATTAGTGTGTGTTCCCTATTTCTAATTTTGTTAATTTTTATTTGATATTATATAATAACACTACCACGAATAGTTGCCTTAAAAGCATCCCATATTGAAAGAACAGTTTTGACTCCCGAGAAAGTATAATACCAGAATTCATTCATAGAATTCTTAATTCCACAAAGTTGGAGTCCTTTAATGGGGCATTATTGAAAGACCATGACTTGATCCACTTTCTCTCATCATCACTTAACACCAATTCTAATGAAATCATTGCATGATCTGTCAAACAGACTGAGTCAATTACAGAATTATTAACTCTTTTCACTAATGACTTGGAAATAAAAAAATAGTCCAGTCTAGTAAAAATTCTCTGTTTCCTATCATAATGGGTAAAGTTTTTTTTTTCAATCCATCATTCTGCCTCCAAACATCTATAAGATTTTCTTGTTCCAAAAAAACTATTTAATTTGTTGGATATTGCTATATTCTGTATAGTAGGAGGATTAGATTTATCCAGAACAGAAGAGTGCAAGGCATTATAATCACCTGCTAAAATAATGTGTTGACACTGAATAAACTGTAAACCTACAGTGATTTTAGCCAAAAAAATCAGCGTAGTGTGTAAAAGGGGCATATACTGACCCAATCCCTAACTCCTGCTTATGGGTTTGATTTTTAAAAGCAAAACTCTACTTGAAGTATCTTTATAATGATTGACCGCAGAAATATCCTGTCTTTTTTTAAGTATAATAGTAACGCCTCTGCTTTTCCTGCTCTCTGCCGAATGATAAATTGATTTTATCCAATTCCTTTTTAATTTATCAACATCCTTATCTTGTAAATGTGATTCTTGAATACATATTATGTCTGCTTTACTTTTTTTTTTTAAATAAGCCAGTATGCGTGCACTTTTCATTGGAGAGTTCAAGCCATTGACATTCATGGAAACTGTCTTAATATTTACTAAATTAGACATATTATACCTTTGATGTTAGTAACTATCTCCTCATGGTCCCTCATAAAAATAAACCAATGAAACTTTAATATTCGCACCCCAGTTAAACACATAGAAAGAATTGACCAAGCAAACGTTGTTTTCCTTTAATAAGTCACATAACAATGTAAAATACCCTACCCAGTCTATATCAAGAGACATCTCGTTCCTCTTGAAGTGCTGAACTTTAAGTCGCCCCTTTCCCCACGCTGAATAGTCCAGTTCCTCAGGCCCTAGTGAAACCAATTAATTCCCTTAATGATAGGCTCACTTAACATTAATCAAGACCAATCGTCTGTTATCTCTGGTAATTCTTCCTAAGCCTTCTTGACATCCTCAAAAACGTATCTAATCCCCTTAATAACAATTTTCAATTTGGAAGGGTACATCATTGTAGCTTTATGACCCAAAGACCATAATTTCCTCCTTATCTCATCGAATTGTTTCCTTTGGAGAATAATTTCATATGGCAGATCATTATAAACAGAAATATCCGCACCCATTATAGACAATTTCTTTTTTTCATAAACTTTTGATATAGACGGCCCTTTTTCTGCATAGTTTAAAAAACTTAGAATAACAGGTCTAGGATAATTATTCTTGTTGGTATTGTTTCCGATCCCTCTATGAATCCTCTCCACAGCCCAGTTTTTTCAGGCACCTCTAAATCCATGTAGGCACAGCAGCAATAATTTTGAAAGAGTCTCTCAATGACCTAGAAGAATCCCACGTTTCAGGCAGACCAAGAATTCTAACATTATTCCTCCTATACCTGGCTTCTTGGTCTAGAATATTTTCTTTCAGGGAAGCATTAGGCATTTCTAGTTTCTTCAGCTGTTTAGCATAAGGTGCCGTATCATCAGCCAACGTGGACAAGTGTTTTTTAATTTCTATTAAGTCCTGTTTAATCACTTTATTTTCTTCCAATAAATTCTGAGTTGTAGCAAAATATTGTTCCAGCTTCTCTTGATGTTTACACATGGGGTGGGGTATTCAGACTGTGCCAGGCAGGGGCGCAAGCCTGGGCGCAGCGCAACTGGGTTGAGCCAGGGCATAGTCCAGGTGATATTCAACCGTTGAATATGGCACTGGGTGCGCCTGCACTGTGCACGGTGTAGTGGCACTGTGCCAGTGCAAGTGGCAGGTGAGGAGCATGGGGCTGCGCCAGCGCAAGTGCAGTTACGCTATGCGCAGCAAGAGCGACATTCAGACATGAGCATGCAAATGAGGCCATTATGTATGCAAGGTACAAATGAGGCCATTTGCATGTCATTATGGCCCCATTTGCATGCAGTGCGCTGATCCCCGGCAACTTGTGCCTGGCACCTGCCAGGCTGAAGCCTTCGGGGACCGACGCCCCCTGCACCTCGGTGGGCAACGCGCCCCACCAATCGCGGGAATTGTAGACGAATATCCCTGGTGGCCCAGTGGACCTGCTCCCCTGCCCAATCGCGGGCATTCTATAAATATATCCCTGGTGGGCCAGTGGACCTGAACCTTTGCCCGATCACGGGCATAATATAATCATATCCCTGGTGGTCCAGTGGACCTGATCCCCTGCCCGACCACAGGCATATGTGAGAAATGAAATCCCTAGTGGTCCAGTGGACCCGATCCCCTGCCCGATCGCAATCATAATATAATCATATCCCTGGTAGTCCAGTGGACCCAATCCCCTGCCCGATTGCGGGCATAATATAATCATATCCCTGGTGGTCCAGTGGACCTGATCCCCTGCCCGATCGCGGGCATATGTGAGAAATGAATTCCCTGGTGGTCCAGTGGACCCGATACCCTGCCCGATCGTGGGCATATGTGAGAAATGAAATCCCTGGTGGTCCAGTGGACCCGATCCCCTGCCCGATCGCAATCATAATATAATCATATCCCTGGTGGTCCAGTGGACCCAATCCCCTGCCCGATTGCGGGCATAATATAATCATATCCCTGGTGATCCAGTGGACCTGATCCCCTGCCCGATCGCGGGCATATGTGAGAAATGAAATCCCTGGTGGTCCAGTGGACCCGATGCCCTGCCCGATCGTGGGCATATGTGAGAAATGAAATCCCTGGTGGTCCAGTGGACCCGATCCCCTGCCCGATTATGGGCATAATATAATCATAACCCTGGTGGTCCAGTGGACCCAATCCCCTGCCCGATGGTTGGCATATGTGTGAAATGAAATCCCTGGTGGTCCAATGGACCCAATCCCCTGCCCGATCGTGGGCATATGTGAGAAATGAAATCCCTGGTGGTCCAGTGGACCTGATCCCCTGCCCGATTGCGGGCATAATATAATCATATCCCTGGTGGTCCAGTGGACCCGATGCCCTGCCCGATCGCGGGCATATGTGAGAAATGAAATCCCTGGTGGTCCAGTGGACCCGATTCCCTGCCCGATTATGGGCATAATATAATCATATCCCTGGTGGTCCAGTGGACCCAATCCCCTGCCCAATGGTTGGCATATGTGTGAAATGAAATCCCTGGTGGTCCAATGGACCCGATCCTCTACCGATCGTGGGCATATGTTAAACAATAGCCCTGGTGGTTCAGTGGTACCCCCATCCCACCCGCCCACTGAGACCCGCCACCTGCACCCCCGGTCAGCGGGCGGCAGCAGCTCCCTCTCGCAAGCTGCCCAGCTGCCCACTGACTGACAGCATACAGTATGGCTGTACACCTATTGGTCCACTGTGTGGGTCAATGGGTGTGCAGACCGTACTATACTATACAGTCCCGAAATGTGAATGAACCACAAGGCTATTGTTTAACACACATGCCCACGATCGGGCAGGGGATCGGGTCCACTGTACCACCAGGGATATGATTATATTATGCCCATGATCGGGCAAGGGATTGGGTCCAGTGGACCACCTGGGATATATTTATATAATGCCCGCGATTGTGCAGGGGATCAGGTCCACTGGACCACCAGGATTATATATTTACTATGCCCGTGATTGGGCGGGGGGAGGCACGACGTCCATACTGTGTCTCAGGAGGTTGGGTGGCCACCCACAGCAGACGGCTGCCATGTTACTCTCAGCAGAGTGGCAGCCCACCTGTGGGTGTCCCCCTACATGCTCCTGTTTTTATGGGCACATCTTTGCGCCCCCCTGTGCGGCACAAGGCAGGTTTGTGCCTGCATATGCACTGCACATCCCAGGCTGAATATCGGGTTGCGTCGCATATGCATGGGCACGTCCCCAGCACTTGCGCTGCAAACATTACTGGTGCGCCCCAGTGCATTAAATAGCGCAAACCTACCCCTTGACATATTAAGTACAGTATCAGGAAGCTGCGCGATGGCGCAACAATGTTGCGCCATCCGCAATCCTTTGAATATCCCACCCATGGTCTCTAAAGTCAAAGATATGGAGCTAACTTTGAAATAAAAGCTTTGCCCATGGGGGTGGGTTCAGAATCCTCAGTTCCTTTAAATTCTTGGTCAGAAAAATAAAAATCCTCCTAGGATGAAACACTCTGTCCGCTAACATCCCCATCATTTTTGTCTGACAAATTTTCTATAACATTATTAGCAGGGTGTACATTTTGCTCAGATTTAGAGTGAAGTCCAGAAAAAGAATATCTTACCCCAGAACAGACTAGAACATTGTCCTGCCGCTTTCCCAGTTCGCTGGTATCTCTAAAATTTACCTGCAGGCTCGGCATTGGCCTTCTCCAACAACGTGTCCTGATTAAACTCTGAGGACAACGATGTTCTCTGTGGCTCCAAATCGAAATCTGCCACCCTTGTTGTTCCTTGTTGCTGCAAAATTAAAGTAGAATTGATGGTTCTGTTTCCCCCATCCTTCTCAGACCAAGCATCCACATATGAAGTCGTGGGTTCACTCATCGACAATCTCTCTCTACTTCCTTATCTGCCAGCACCAAAGGCTGAACTGGGGTAACTTGGGATTCAATAGGAACATGGTCTATCTTATCTGAATTATTCACTTTTAAGGTTTTTGTTTCAGACATACCATCCATTTGTAGGGATGCCGGTAAAAACAGTGGAAATAATTTAGAAGCTCCTTCCCCTTGCATAACTTTGTTTACCTTGGTACCACTTTGTGAGGGCACAGCTCAGTTCGTTTGACTCATCTTTACTTTACTTTACGTGCTTCCAAATTTAGCTGCCGTTTAGTTTTTACACAGCCCTAAGTTACCGACCGTGCAGACTTCTTCATCGTTTGACAAGTTAGGTTCAGACCATAAGCTTTAAGTAGTTTAGAATTCCTTCTGGCAGCAGAATTTGCTCGTTTGAAAGGAGCCTTAGTCATACCTTAAACGGGCCTGCATTTCCAGCGTTTGGTCAGTTGGGCGAGCGTTGTTGTCAGCTTGCACTCACATAGCGTTATAAGACACCATGTAGCCTCTCTCCCTCCCTCCCTCCGTGGGCATGGTCTCTCCTCTCACTCTGTCCTCTCCCCTTTGATCTTTCAGAGAAACATCCTGGAAACTCTTCTTATAGCTGGATGAATTTTCACACGTATCTATCAGAAACTGCTTCCGTCTTGATACACCATAAAAGGCAATATTTTACGACAAACTGCCTGGATTCAAAGCAGTGGTTGATTTATGACCTTTGTTTTATTATAGTTCCATGAAGTCAGCTTTTCCAAGCTAGCTGTAACAGCAAGCAAGGCTAGACCATTTTTCTTCTTTTAAAAATCCAGTGTCCCATGATGCCTTATGCTAACTGTCATGTTTCACAAGCAGAATTCAAACACTTATATTTATACCAAACTTATATACACATAGCTGGCTGATGGTGAATCACGTCACACCCTTCCCTTCTAGACTGAATTTGGGGGAATCTATTCCTAGGCATGGGATGAGTTCCCTAAATTCAGTTCACTGCTCTAATTGTCGGGATAACCTGTGTGCGTTCACATTTGCTGAACCTGCTCTGTGGGTGATAGTTATATTGTAGCCCTGTAAGGCAAGACTCCGTATTAGAAGCCTGCCATTCATCTTACCCATTTGGGATAGCCAAACCAGGGGGTTATGATCCATCTGTACCTCAAAGTGCCTCCCATACAGGTATGGCTCCAATTTCTGCAGTGCCCGTACCAGTGCAAGGCACTCCATCTCCACTGTAGAATAAGCCTGTTCCCTGGAAAGTAATTTCTTACTGAGGTACACTATTGGGTGATCCTTCCCTTGGTTAGAAGTCTGATTAAGTACTGCCCCAATACCCACGTCTGAGGTATCTTGTCTGGACTACAAATGGTTTGCTGTAATCTGGACTGGCTAACACAGGAGCACCGCACAGTGCTTCCTTTAGCCGTATAAAGGCTCATTCACAGGCTTGTTCCCAGTTTACCTTTTTAGGCATTCTTTTCTTTAGCAGGCCAGTTAGGGGAGCTGGCATGGCATTGTAGCTTGATACAAATTTTCAGTAGTACCCTGCGATCCCTAGAACACTCCGGGACCTGCTTCTGTGTTTCAGGTCTGTGCCATGCCTCTATTGCCTCAATTTTTGCTTGATTATGACGGAGCTGTTCCCAGCCTACTACATGCCCTAGGTATGTCACCTCCGCCATGGCCACCTGGCACTTTTCAGCTTTGACAGTGAGCCCGGCCCTCTGAATCCTGCCCAACACTTCCTTAAGGTGGGACAGGTGTTCCTTCCAGCTGACACTGAAGATGGCACTATCATCCATGTACACAACAGCATACTCTTCACTACCATGTAACACCTGGTTCGCCAACCTTTGGAAGGTGGCAGGGGCGTTCTTCATTCTGAAAGGCATTACCTTGAACTCAGATAACCCTATTGGAGTGATGAAGGCCGACCTCTCCCTAGCTCTGGCAGTTAACTCCACCTGCCAATACCCTTTCGTCAGGTCAGTAGTGGTAAGGTTTGTCACCCCTCCCAACTTGTCTAGTAGTTCATCCATCTGGGGCATTGGGTGGGGTGTCCGACTTCATGGCTGCATTGAGTCTGTGATAGTCCACACAAAAATGACTAGAGCCATCTGCCTTGGGAACGAGGACTACGGGTGAGGCCCAGGGGCTGTGGGATTTCTGGATTACCCCTAAATCCAACATTTCCTCCACCTCCCTCCTAATGTCTTTTTGGACGGCCTCTGACACCTGATATGCTGTCCACCGTTTGGGCCCTTGTGTCCCCATATCTACATCACGTGTCACTAAGGAGGTTAGTCCAGGTTTGGCATTAAACAATGGGGCAGAGTCTACTAAAACCTCTCTTACTTCCTGGATCTGTTCCGGGTCAAATGGGGCAGCAGTTTGATTGCCTCCACAGAAGACTCCTGCTTGCTTTCCTTCAGTAACTCCAGAAGGGGGTCTTCCTTGTCTGTCCCCTCCCCAGGACTGCACACTGCAAATACCATGTCAGCCCTATTTGCATATGGCTTCATCATGTTGACATGGTATACCCTTTGGGTATGTCTCCTGTCAGGCAGATCTACAATGTAGTTTACGTCTTTCACCTGTCTGACTACTTTGTAGTGTCCTGCCCACTTGGCCTGCAACTTTCCGGATGGGGATTAGGACCATGACTTCCTGACCCACAGTGTATGAGCGAGCTCTGGCTCTGTGGTCGTACCATACATTTGCTTCTGCTGGGCAGCTGACAGGTTACTCTGGGCTGTTCCCATAAGTTCCTTCAGCTTTTCCCTAGCCTAAAGGACATAATTCACTATGAAAGTTTCCTGGGTAGCATGTTTGCCTTCCCAGTCCTCCCGGATCAAGTCTAGGGGCCCACGCATCCTGCGTCCATATAAGAGCTCGAAGGGGGAAAACCCTGTTGACTCTTGGGGCACCTCCCTGTATGCAAACAACAGGTGGAGAAAGTATTTCTCCCAGCCCCTCCCATGCTGTTCAGTAAATGCTTGGAGCATCGATTTAAGGGTACCATTAAAACTTTTCACAAGCCCATTGAAGCATAGAAACAGAATTTTATGGCAGAAAAGGACCGCTTGGCCCACCTAGTTTGCCCATTTCCCTACCTAACGGATAAGCTGCAGATCCTAGTTAACCAAGAGCCTACTTCCTCCTACCCCCCCCCACTAGAATTGCCTTGTGTCTGTCCCATGCATTCTTGAATTCCACCACTGTTTTTGACTCCATAACCTCCTCAGGAAGGCTGTTCCATGCATCTACAACCCTCTCCATGAAGAAATACATTACCTCTGAGCCGTCACCCCTTTATCTTCAAATTGTGCCCTGTTGTTCTTGCACATCTCTTTTTCTGAAAGATACTACCCTCTTGGACTTAGTTGATCCCCTTGAGGTACTTGAAAGTTTCGATTATGTCCCCCTCTCCCTCCTTTCCTCGAGGCTATACATATTAAGCTCCTTTTGTCTTTCTTTATATGTCTTCTGGTGCAGACCCTGCACCATTTTGGTTGCCCTCCTCTGGATAGCCTCCGCTCTGTCTATGTCTTTGCAGAGATGGGGTCTCCAGAACTTCACACAGTACTCCAGATGTGGTCTTACCAACTGTCTGTACAGAGGGATAACAACTTCCTGTTTCTACTGGTGATGCCTCTCCCTGTGCATCCTAGCATCCCCCCAGCCCTCCTTACTGCCTTCTTACATTGCTTACCCACCTTTAGGTCATCTGATATAACTACCCCAAGGTCCCTTTCCATTCTTGTTGTCGTCATTATCTCACCCCTCCCATTATGTACTCTTCCCCTGTGTTTTTGTTTCCCAGGTGCATTACTTTACACTTCTTTGCGTTGAATCTAAGCTGCCATACATTTGACCATTCCTCCAACCTTGCCAAGTCCCTTCTCATCTTTTCAACCCTACCTTGTGTATCAACCCTGTTGCAGATCTTTGTGTCTTCTGCAAAGAGACATACTTTTCCTTCCAGTCCCTCTGCAATTTCACTTATAAAGACACTAAAAAAGGACCGGCCCCAGTACTGAACCCTCCGGTACCCCACTAGTAACCCCCCTTTCTTTACTGTGGACTCCAGCCAATGTCTTACCCAGGCTACCACCCTGGGACCCACTCCCAGACTGGCTAATTTGTTTATTAATCTTTTGTGTGGGACCATGTCAAATGCCTTGCTAAAGTCTAGGTAGGCGATGTCCACAGCCCCTCCCTGGTCTACTACTTTAGTCACCCAGTCAAAGAAATCAATTGGGTTCGTCTGACATGACCTTCCTGCTGCCTAGGGTCCTGTGCCCACTTACCTCTAGGTTCTCAACAATTCTTTCCTTCAGAAGTGATTCCATAATTTTCCCTACTACTAAGGTCAAACTGACAGGTCTGTAGTTTTGTACCTCTGTCTTGCTCCCACTTTTGTGAAGGGGAATCACATCCACCCTCCTCCAGTCCTCAGGTACCACACCATCCTCCCATGATTTGTTAAAAAGGGTAGTCAGTGGTGTTACTAGTTCTCCCCTTAGTTCTTTTAGAATTCTGGGGTGAATCCCATCAGGCCCCATTGCTTTATCCACCTTCAGTTTTAGGAGTTATTTCAGAACCCTTTCTTCTGTGAAAGGACTGATATCAACCCCCGTATCCAGAGTGCTTCTATTGACTGGATTATGTACCTCCTCCTCCTCTTCCTTTGTGAATACTGGGCAGAAGTATTCCTTCAGTATCACTGCTTTTTCACTGTCCCTCTCTACTCAATCACCCTCCTGTTTATTCAGCCTCAGTATCCCTGCCTTAGTCTTTCTTTGCTCCCTAATGTACCTATAAAAGGTTTTATCCCCCTTCTTAACCGAGTTGGCTATCTTTTCCTCAATTTGGGCCTTTGCTATTCTGATTGCCCTCCCTGCTTCCTTCTGATTTAACTGGTACAGTTATCTGTCCTGCTCCTTCTGTGTTTCCTTATACTTCCTGAATGCTATCTTTTTCTCCCTAACCTTCCCTACCACTTCTTTTGAGAACCATAGTGTTTTTTTCTTTCATTTTGATTTGTTTATTTGCTTCACACAAAGGCTTGCTGCCTCTTTGATGGCAGTTTTTTTGTTTCCCCATTGTTGGTCCACCCCCTCTTGCTTGTTTGCTAGTGCTTTTCTGAGGCACACTCGCATTTTGACAAAATCAGCCCTCCTGAAGTCCAATACCTTCAGTTTTGTATGGCTTGACTCTACAGTTAAGTTTATCGTGAGCCACACTGTTTGGTGGTCACTTGTTCCTAGATGGCTACCCACTTCTACATCTGAGATCCTCTCTCCATCCCCATTTGAGAGTACCAGGTCTAAGATTGCTCCCTCCCGAGTGGATTCCAAAACTAGCTGTCTGAGTCATGCTCCCTTTGGGGCATCGAGAATGGCCCTGCTCTTGAATGTGGCTGCAGCAAAGGTGCACAAGATAACATCTGGCATATTCAGGTCCCCCATCAGCAATATCTCTTGTTTTTCCGCCATCCTAAGGATGCCTTCTATCATATCCTTGTCCATTTCCTGCCCCCTGAGACGGGGGTCTGTATACAACCCCTGTGCAGATTGTGGTGCCATTTCCAGTCTCCAGGGTGACCCACAGTGCCTCCTCTCCTCCCTGTTTACCCTTTAGTTCCATTGCTTTGATCCCTTCCCTTACATAGAGAGCTACTCCTCCTCCTCTTCTACCCTCCCTGTCCCTCCTATAGATTGCGTACCCTGGTATGTTGACATCCTAATCATGGTTCTCTGTGTGCCATATTTCTGTGATTGCCCCGATATCCAGGCATCCCTCTTCCATCAAGGTCACCAGTTCAGGGAGCGTGTTACCTAGACTACGGGTATTGGTATTCATTACCCTCCATTTTTTGATGGCCTTATTCCTTTATGCCCCATACCTGTCCTTATTGCCTTTGTCTTTTTCTCCATTTACCCCTGCCCTTCTCCCTATCGACCGCTTTATCTTGGTGTTTACCTCACTAACTACCCTGATTTTTTTTGGGGGGGGCTAGGATTTCCCTTACCTTTTTCAGTGTCTCCCTCCTTGGCTAATTTAAATGCTTGCCAATGAAGCATTTAAACCTATCACCTAGGATCCTGATTCCCCTTCTGGACAGATGCAGACCATCGCACTAGTACAGGTCTGTATCCTTCCAGGTGGAGCCCCAGTCCCCAATGAAGCCGAAACCCTGAGCTCTGTATCAGTTTTTCAACCACTGATTGAATCCCATGGTGTGGAGGACCGTAGCCTCACCCATACCATAGATGAGCAGTACCTCCGAGAAGGTTACCGTGCGTGCTACTGTCTAAGGCCCCTCCCCAACTCCACAAACTCCTCCTGCACTGCTCTGATTCCTTTCCCAGCCAGGTCATTTGTCCCTAGGTGGACAATGACATCCAGCTCCCTCCCTCATCCAGCTGCTCCCGCGATCCTGAGGATTCGCTTCCTGTCCCTCCAAGCCATGGTGCCAGGCAGGCACCTTACCTCCCTTTCCCCTCCCTCCCCAAGTTCTACTCTCCTAATAATGGAGTTCCCCACCAGGAGTTGTTTCCTTCCCCTGTGGGGTCCCATTCCACCCTCCTATAGGTCTCCTTTGTGGAGGTCCCCAGCATCCTCCTTGATCTCCACTGCAGGTGCCTCCGTAGAGGAACCACACTCTGCCAGAATGGTATATGAATTGTGGAAAGGTACAACTGGAGGGATGCACCTCTGTTCCACCACCCTCACCCTCCCTGAGCCCACTGTGGTCCAGCCACTCCTCTTTCTTGGCAACCTCTGAGGCAGCGGTGGTGGCCCTGGTGGTCCCTGGGTGGGAAAGGAGGTCCCCCGAATCCTGGCCAACTCAGTCTGGAGATGAGTAACCTCCTCCCTCAGCCCAGAGAGGTGCCTGCAGATGAGACAACACTGCATCCTCCAGAACATCTCCTGGAAGACTGCTGCTACACAGCCACTGCACTGCACCACTCCCATCATGTCTTTATTTGTGGTCCCTTAACTGTTGTTTTGTATACTTACTCTTTCCCCTCTCTGTTTATTTTATTTATTTATTTTTTATATATATATTTTTTCCCCTACTTTCCTGCTGTCTCCATGCCCTTAAAGCTCTTGATCTTCCTTTTCTGGGACAGTAATTTCATATATTCCTCAGCAGTCTCCTTCTTACTTGCTCAGAGTCAGACCTCCAGCAGCTAGAGGGTGATGGAGAGCTACTCTTTTCCTTCTAGGATGGTGATTCTTTTGTGCCTCTGTGGTCACTCCCTTCCTGCTCCTAAACAGGAAGTTTGTGTTGTTAATAAAATCCTGTGCCTATAACAGTAGAACTGACTAAGGGTGGGGGGTGGAGGGGAGGGATGGAGGGCAGTATAGTCCCAGTAGAGTAGTATAGTTCTAACAGCACCTCCTTTCTCTTGCTTGCAGGTGATAAGGTGTAGTGCATCTCTGCATCACCCCACACTTCTCCCACAAACACTTCATCAAGTCTTACATGAAGGAACCCCCTCGATCAGTGATAACCTCCTGCAGGAACCCGACATGGGAGAAAATCCCAAGCAAGGCATCTGCTACTTTGTCTGTCCTCAATGAGGATAGGGTGACTGCCTCTGGGTACCAGGTGGCATAATCCACCACTGTTAGGATAAACCTCTTCCCGGGGGAGCTGGGGGTTTTCAAAGGCCCCACAATATCATTCCTACCCTCTGGAATGGCACCTTCACTATGGACAAGGGAATTAGGGCAGTTTGGGTTTTACTACCCACCTTCCTTATTTCTCGGCACTGGTGACAAGACCTGCAGTATTCCGTCACCTGCTGGGTGAAGTTGGGCCAATAGAAATTCTGCGCCAATCGCTGCATAGTGCATGCGATTCCCAGATGTCCAGACATGGGGATAGCATGAGTAATCTTGAGCAACCTCTCACGGTACCCCTGGGGAACGACAAGCTGCCTGCCCATCACCCCTCCCTCTGTCCTTAAGTCCTGCGTATACAGCAGTACATTGTCCCAATACACTCTGTCTTCCGTCACCTCCCTGTGTCCCGTCAGATTCTGCACAAGCCCTCAGTCTCTCTAAACTAGGGTCATTTTTCTGAGCAGCTGCATGCAAAATCTGCACATTTTCCCAAGGCATGGGACATGTCCCCTTCAGTCTGTAAACTGGGGTCCATAGCTCTAGCGTTAGGGCATTCAGGGTCACTGCCATCCGTAGCTCTCTGACCACTGGTTACTCCTCCCTCCTCAGAATAACTTTCTGTAGCTGTTTTGTTAACTGCTACCTGGGGAATTTCTACTTCCCTTTCAATACTTTCCATGTCAGGAGGCACAGGCTGGGGAACCGGCCTCCCAGTCTTTTCCACAGGGGCTTCTATGGGGTCCAGGGAACCACAGTTGGCCTTTGCCATCTAACTGTGGGTAATGCAGATTGTTCTCTATAATCACATACAGGGCAAGAGTTGGGGATTGGGGAACAACTGCGCCTGCGTACATACTGAAGGGGAAAACATTTTTTGTGATACACAGAAAACCTAAATAAACTACCTAGTCCTATATATATTACTATTACTTTGGTGAAGGTGCGCGAGACACTGTGGCTGTGAGACCTAATACCCTGTGCCCTGCCAGGCTGAGAGGTAGAGGAACTGCGCCCACCTGCGGACTTATTAGATATAAACTATACTGAAGGGGAAAACATTTTTTGTGATACAGAAAACCTAAATAAACCCTTAGCCTAGCTACCTATATATTACCTACTTTGCTGAAGGACGGTGTGTGAGACATTGTGTGGCTGTGTGTGTGAGACCTAACCAACCTGAGTGCTGCTGCCCTATGAGGGTAGAGCCTCGAGGGACTTCAACAACTAACTGCGGACTTTTGGTCCATTTTGTGCTACACAGAAAAAATAAATAAACCACCTAGTGTAGCTACTTACCTGTCCTATATATATTACTATTACTTTGGTGAAGGTGTGCGAGACACTGTGGCTGTGAGACCTAATACCCTGCGCCCCGCCAGGCTGACAGGTAAAGGAACTTGGGGAACTGCGCCCGCCTGCGGACTTATTAGATATAAACTATACTGAAGGGGAAAACATTTTTTGTGATACACAGAAAACCTAAATAAACCTAGCCTTAGCCTAGCTACCTATATATTACCTACTTTGCTGAAGGACGGTGTGTGAGACATTGTGTGGCTGTGTGTTTGAGATCTAACCTCCCTGGAGTGGGAGGGTAGAGCCTTGAGGAACTTGCCAACAACTAACTGCGGACTTTTGGTCCATTTTGTGCTTCACAGAAAAAACAAACAAACCACCCAGTGTAGCTACTTGCATATTACTTACTTTGGCGAAGATGTGTGAGACAAATAAAACCTGCTGCACTAGAGGGTAAAGGAAGGAACTTGGGGGAACAACTCCAGACTTCATAGAAATAAGCAATTAATACAAACTAAGGGGAAAAACATTTGTTGGTAAACAAAAATAAACTCTTCTTTGGTGGAGGTGTGTGTAAGTGGCTGTGAGAGACCTAACCTGCCCTGAAGGACGGTATAGGAACTTGGGGTGAACAACTGCGGAAGAGTAGTACTTTGTGACCACCACCACCTCTACCTCCCTCTCACTCCTACTCCCACCTACTCTGTTGTCCTGCCCACAGGCCCTTTTGTACTAGTGTTTTAAGCATAAGCACTAACTTCTAAGCACAACAGCTTCAGGTAAAATATTACACAACACACACACAAATATAAAATACAATTTTATTGTATACAACAATATTTCAATATTTTTTACAATTGCATTAGAAGGTAAAAAAATGCAAAAAAATAAGCCAAAGCAAACTACTTTATTTTCCCTTTGGACTGGAAAACAATCTTCTATCTCATCTTCTTCAGGAACAAAAAGTAAAGATGCAGACTTGGAGACTTCTTCACAGTCAAGCCAATCCCAACCAGCCCCCCCTCCGAGTCCTTACCACTCTAGTCAGGAAAACTACCAAACCAATGATTCTCAGTCTGGGTCTGTAGTATTTGTAGACATAACAGGTGATCAGTCTGACTTGGTCATACCAATTTCTGAAACGAGTGAGAAAAATTATAGCAGCAGCAGAAAGCGACCTTTGATTTTAGATGAGGAAAATGAAACAACAAACTTAAAGTCTGATGAGAAGAGAAGTAAAGATAAAAAATATGTTGAAAAAAGGGCTCGAACATTTCAGCATCACTGGCTAAATCAGTTTACCTGGTTAAGGTATGATGACCAAAAATACGTCATGTACTGCTCTGCCTGTGAGAAATATCCAACTCTTGCGACTCCTGCTTATTCAAAAAAAACCTAACGTGTTTGCCTCTGGTTCAGATAATTTCAGAATTGAGTCCGTGAGAGCCCATGAAAAATCAAATCCACATATAATTTGTGCAAACCAGCATAGTCACGAAACTGGTGAACATGCAGTCAATTTTAACATATCTGAAACTGCAATATATCACGCATTTTCTCAGATGGAGGAAGTCACCAAAAATAAAATGAGGCGTTTATTTAACACCGCAAATTCCTTGGCTAAAAATTTACGTCCTTTCTCAAATATGGAGTGGCTTTGCACATTGCAAGAAAAGTGGGGTTAAACTCGGAAGCAATTACGCAAATGGTAAACGGGCCAGAGATTTCTGTAATGCAATATCAGCTGTCATGTCTAAAACACAGATCCAGACTGTCAAAAATACAAAATTTGTTACCGTTCTTGCAGATGGCAGTACAGATGCAAGCATTGTAGAGTGGGAAAATGTCTTCCTTCGTTTTGTTGATGGTGCAGAAAAAAAAAGTTACAACTGTGTTAATTAAAGCTGTACCTCTTAAACATTCTCACGCAGATGGAGTTTTTAAAGCAATAACCTCCGCACTTGAGTCTGTTGATCTTTCTTTTGTGGACCTTAACGATGTGAGCAGACCTGGACCAGTTCGTTCTGTGTGTCAGCTTTGATGGTGCCAGTGTGATGATGGCCATACAGGTGGCACCATAGCAAAATCCGAGAACATGTCCCCACTGTAATACCCATGCATTGCATAGCCCACAAACTGAGTTAGCAGTTCTCGACATCATGAAAACAAACCTTTGTTCAAAAAGTAGAAAACACCTTGAAAGGAATTTTAATTTACCACTACAGCCCCAAGAAACTTAGGGAACTGCAGGAAATGGCAGATGTCATACACACCGAGTTGGCTCATTTCAGTGCAATAAAGCAAGTGCGTTGGCTTGCAAGTAAGACGCTGCTCAGTTCATGCTGTTCAAGTCAACCTGCCTACAGTAATTCGAGCATCTTGAACATGTCTCAAACTCTGCTGGTGATGATGGGGCCAAAGCAAAGGCACTTCTAAGAGATGCGCATTTAGTACAGTTTGTAAAATCACTGTTTATTCTTCAAGATTTTCTGCCAATATTGAAAAATTTATCTCTTGAATTTCAGAAGGATGACCTACTAATATTAGAAGTCCCCCAACTCGTTGATACATGCTTACTCCAGTTGACTGAGCTAAAAACAAGACCAGGAAAGTTTATGACATCATTTCTAAAGCAATATAATCCTGCAGAGAAATGCATGAACTATCTCATTTCAAAACGTGGCAGTGAGGACAAGATTGTTCCTTTCACTTTCAGAGGGAACTGTCCAGAAATAAATTTTACGACTGATACACAGCTGCACAGTTTAATAGATGCAGCAGTATCTTACATTGATCAGTGTTTTCGGAATTTCTTGGAAGAACCTTTAAAATGGTTCAGTTGCTTAGATTTCAAAAATTTCGATCTGTCATGAGAAGAACTTGCACAATTTGGCACAACTGATTTAAGTCATTTATTAGACTACTTTCACAACTTTTTTTCTGAAGATCACGTAACCAGTATAAAAAGGGAGTTTTGTGTTAAAAACAATGCTTAAGTCTGCAGTTGATAAGCCACATCTGCAAGTGTATTCACAACTACTACGAGAGAAACCGGCCCAGCTTGCTCACATCCTTGACCTAATAGAAATGTTACTGGCTATGAGTGTGTCTATAGCTAAATGTGAGAGAGTATTCTCCATTCAGAATCTTATAAAAACAAAAATAAGAACAAGTTTGGCTGATGACACACTCCAGTCACTTCTGCATATAGTAGTTGAAGGCCCTGCATTAGACAGCTTTGATCCGGATCACGCTATCAACCACTGGCTACTATCTAGTCCTGGCACACGCCACATTCATGGTCATCATGGTCATGCTAGTTCAACTACTAGTTCTGCTGATTCACACGAAAATGTCCCTGAGGCTGTCACTAGTCTTGATGATGACATGATTGAATATGATGCTCCTGCTGGAGCAAGCTCAGGCTTCCTGTAACTTTTCCCGATGCTGATGCTGTGTCTGCTACTCTGCTGTAATGATGTTCTCACTGTGCTGCTGGCTGGCACTCTGTGCTGCTGCTGCAACCACACTTGTCTGTCAGTCCCTCGCTTCTGATGCTAATTCTGTCTATGCTCACCATGCTGCTGACAAAAATAAAATCATATTATTTATTCTCCTTATTGTCTATTTCAGCACTAAATAACATACTACAATAAATCCATTGAGTTTTCTGTAATTTGATACTTTCCATTAAAAATATGCCATTTTATACCGGGACTACCAACTCAAGCATTGGGACAACTACTTTTGGACAAGCCACTTGTCCGTGGACAAGTACCTAATTTTAAAATTTGTCAAGCCCTGTTACCTGCTGTAGCATTGGACTTTGGAGTTTTAGTTTTGCAAGTTCAAATTCCCTGTGTCGCTGGTTTTCTTTTTCCTACATCTCCAGCTCCATCTGGAGCTTCTTCTGCTCGAATTCCAGCTCCATTCTCCTCAACTCTATCTGCAGCCTGAACCCTTCTGGCTCCATCGTTGTGGTGACCTTCTCCTGGCACTGTGGCTCTCGGTTCCCACTGGTCTCGCTGCCCTCCTCCTTGGGACTGGACACTGTGATAGATTCTGGCACCACCATGTCCAAGATCTGGTCCCCTTCAGTCACCAACTGTGACCCGAGGCCCTGGGCAGTTGCTTGTGCATTGGCTGCCACGAGAGCCTCCACGAGGTGCTGTTTGTTTCGCCCTTCACTCTGGACCCCTCTTTCCTGGCACAACTGCCTCAGATATTCCACAGCATACTCACTGTAGGTGAAGACATGTTTTTCCCTAATCTACAGCTACACTAGCTTGGCACCCAAAAAAAAAAAAAAACAAGTAGGGAACTTTAGACTACAACCAAAATGATATATTTCTTTAAAAAGAAAACCTGCCTTGTTTGTGTGTGAACTGTTACAGTTTATCAATCCGATACACACTAGACTGTTAATTCCTGTGCCACCACTAATTGCACAGTATACAAACAAATTGTTTAGATCACACCGCTGCACACCAAATCTGTCACAAATCCACTCCGGGGCTCTGGCCCTCTGCTCCCACAATGCTCAACCTTGAAGTGCAATTCGTGAGCAGGGGACAAACAGGGACACCCTCCTGTTTGATTTGGGTTCGAACAAACTACCAGTCTCGAGTCCTGGGGTCAATTATGAACCTTTTTTAGCTAGCACACCCAGGTAACGGGTCCAAATATTGCACTCTCTTTCGGGAAAGCAGCGCAATACTTGACCGAGTGGGCATACAACCAACCTGGTTAATAACCCCCTGCCAACTTAATTGAGACGCTGGTATTTTTCTTACCTTGCAGAATCTTTACTCAGATCCTTGTTAGTGTGGCTATATAGGGTGACACACTACGCAATTTAACAGTTATGTCAGAATTACCAATACTATTCCACCATTCACACTCAAAATGAGAAAATGTCTCAGGCAGGCTTCAGGAAAACAAAACGTTTACTACAATTAAAAATAGTAAATAAACAGTACATAAAACAGAACATACCTAATGATTACAGTCAGAAAGAAATTGAAAATTACAAAACAAAGTGCCTTGTAACTGAATTAACTAGTTCTAACTCAGTGTTCAGTTGACAGAGGTTTCACACTTAAATTACCAATCTTGGCAGAAGTGGTCTCTCTTGAGTCCAGGACATACGTATGTCTTAGAAGTCCAGAACAAAAGTGTATTTTCTCTCAGATAGGCTTCACCAATATCAGAGATAAAGTCCCACCCTCCTTGTGATGTCATAGCACATGAGGTCACTCTTAATTCTGTAATTAATTTGTAACAAGAACAGTGTATAACCAAATGTTTCAGCTTACTGCCTATTTGAAATCTGCAAAGACATCAATATTTTAATTATAACAAGACAGACTGTCTTCATCAGAGTATGGTTTATGGCAGGTTACAATACCCCTTTGATCTTTCAGAGAAACATTCTGGAAACACTTCTCATAGATGGGTGAATTTTCACAGGTATCTATCAGAAACTGCTTCCCTCTTGATACTCCGTGAAAGGCAATATTTTATGACAAGCTGCCTGGGTTCAAAGCAGTGGTTGGTTTATGACCTTGGTCTTATTATAGTACCAGGAAGTCAGCATTTACAAGCTAGCTGTGACAGCAAGCAAGGCCAGAACATTTTTTTTTCTTTTAAAAATCCAGTGCCCCATGATGCCTTGTGCTGACTGCCATGTTTTGCAAGCAGAATTCAAAAACATATATTTATAACAAAATTATATACACATAGCTGGCAGATGGTGATTCCCATCACATTCAGCACTGGTTTTGCTCTCATCAACTTTCTGTAAGCACCAAGAAGACAGTCTCCGTGACCTTCGGCACTGGGCAGAGACTCCCTAGGCTCCCCTCGCTGCCCTCCTTCCATACCCTTTATGGGACAGTCCTTGAGGACACCTCCTCATTCAGATATCTGGGTGTTTGGCTTGAATGATATCTCACCTTCTCTGGTCATGTGGATGCCATCCTGAAAAAGCTGCTCTGTACAGGAACCGGGACTGCCTCCCCTTCCCAGTTAGGTGCGAACATACCTCTCAACTGTCCCTGATTTTCAAGGATGTCCCAGATTTTACCTCAAAACTTTACTCTGTCCCTCCTAAAAATTGTGTTTCCATGACCAAACATTTTGGGCTGTAAGCACAAAATAATGTCAAACATTAAAGTTACAGATTTGTTCTTCCTTAGAAAATGCACTGTACACTAAGCCCCTTATTCTACCAGGTTCCTGAGTAGATATCACCAATTTTGAAGATGTGTCCTTGATTCTGATCCTTTGTCCCTGATTTTTGTAAGCATTGTCCCTGATTTATGAGGCAGGAGGTTGAGAGGTATGGGTGCAAACTTGTCCAAAAGATGATCCTTCCTATTTTCAACTACTGTGATGTAGTCTATAGTGCCCCTCCCAAGACCTCCTTAGCCAGACTGGATACCCTTTTCAACTCCTTCTGTTGCTTTGCTCTGGACTCGCTTCCTCTCACCCACCACTGTCAACTCTACCACTCCCTGGCATTTCCCTCGCTAGAAAATTGACGCCTCCATCAATGTGCTAAATTTGTCTCTAAATTCTGGTTTGGATCGCTCCCATCCTATCTCACTTCCTCTCTGTCAGTCCTCCCTCTCTCTGCCCACTCACTTAAATCTTACTTCTCCCATTCCTTGGTTGTCCCTCACTGGTCTGCCACTGTAGGCCAGGCTGCTTTTGCGTAACGCTTCCCAAAACTGTGGAATTCACTTCCTCACCAGATTCACCGCTCCTCCTCCCCTCCTCTATAACTTTATCCCTACATAATTTCCTCTCTGTGAATTGTACCTGCAATTAACCTACCTGGTATTCCTGACCTGCTCCCCAACCTCTAGCAATATATTAAGTAACTATTCTGTATTACAGCTCCCTTCCAGCCCCACTACTTCTTTCCCTGGAGAGATCCCTACCTGGCCATTCCTTCTGGTTATCTATAACTACTAATATAACTATGACTTTAGATTCCTATCAATTCTACAATTATCAATATATCTATAACCTTGACTCCTATTCATCTGCTCCCCTCCCAGCCTCGCTACCTTTCCACCTCTGCTGTTACTCCCTGTCCCCCCTTCCTTTCAGACTAAATGGTACCATCATCATGAATTTAAGGTGTTATCCTAATGTAATGCACTTGACCTGTCCATTGTGACCTCTGTAAACAATTGTACTCATATGCTGCACTTAACATGTTCTTCTGTTATTTGCTATTTACCACTGCCAATATTGTAGCCATGTTTGGTATGCCCCCTGAACACTGACATTTCTATGGCAACATGCGTTGATATTGACAACAATGCCATGTCATCGCAGAAGTGCCACTGGGACTGGGCAACCCCTTCGACTGACCCGCACCCCCTCCCTGAACTAACTCCGACCTGGAGTTAGAATGCTAAAGTATGGTGGGGCGTGGGGAGCAGAGCCTCCCATGTGGGTGGTTTGGTGGGGAAAGCCCCTGAAGAAAAAAACACACACCAATGTGTGTGGCTCCATGCCAACTGCAAATCGCTGTCGACATGGAGCCTGGCCCTGTGATGCCCGTCGATATTTTTCTTGTCAAACCAGCGTCATAGAGCCATAATGTTTGCTATTGTATGCATGTATGTATTTCCATTACCCTTTCCCCCAGGACACACCATAAGACGAGCAACTTGTTGTTTTGTGTGCCTTTCCTGGTGAAACATTTCAATAAATAAAGAGTAATTCTATCAACCCATGATAACATGTAATCAATAACCCTGGCAAAAATGTGTACAGTGCAATTATTCATTTAGTAGATCTGGCCTTTCAACAAGTTTACACATTATTATATTCCTCCTTTCTGGGCATGATTACCAGTTATTCATTTCAGACAGCAGCCCTATACCTGAAAGGCACAAATAAATATGTACAAAGTAAGGTATGGAGTTAACATGTCTATGCTATTGTGAAGTATTTGTTTAAGTTGTCCCTAGTTTAATAACTTAAGACTGAAAATGTTTTTAGGCTGTAGTACAGGTTTAACAAATATCTCAGTACCTGATGTGCTGTGCCACTTCTTCTTGGAGTGGGTGGGAGCTGTGGTAGATAAGTGACTATTCATTTTTGTGGCAGAATGCAGCCCTGTCATTAGTTAATGTATGATGTGATAGCTCTACTAACATCACATGCTGAGCATAGAAGGGTTTTGGATGTAATAGGAGGAGAAGGAAACTAGGTGCTACAGATAAACTGGAAATATTAATAAAGAATCACCAAGAACAGTGAATTCTGCAGCATTCCAGATATTCTGCGGTAGATTGCAAGTTCTATGCAAAATTCTGCGACTGCGGAACTCTAGGGGCCTTGGGTATATCCTGTCAAAGGTGTGTGTGTGTGTGTGGGGGGGGAGCTGGCATGAGGGGGACTGAAATTACTGCAGTCGGAAGGCTGAAAGCTACTTATCACCCTCTCACCTTATTGTTTTACTACTGAGAAGCAGGTGTGCTGTCTGGAGCCGCACCTGGGGTATGTCATTGCCCCCCCCAACCGATTTCCATGTGGACCTAGGTATCCACAGGCTGTGACACTGATTTAATTGTTCAGCGCTTGCCTTCCTTTTATTTATTTTATTTATTTATTTAACATACTTTAGGATTACAACCTTTGAGTCAGGGACTCATTTACAAAGGCTCCGTGTCAGAGTACAAAGACAAAACATACAGAATACATAGTAACAGCATGATGGAATTACAGGTTACACACACAAAATTATAGTAACAACAGGAGTACATGATTACAGTTACATACAGCTGTATTTTAAAAAAACAACAGTTTGAATAGTTAGGCAGAGTTCGGTAGCTGTCAAAAGAGATCTCGAACTTGTTTATCATCATACGTAAGGCACTGGCTAGCTATGACTGTTACTACAGTGGAGTGGAAGACTAGTGCAGTTAACATGTGAGCAGCCAACAGCGGCCTTGTCCAGACATTGACAGTGAGGTAGCAGCAGGGTAGAGCCTAACTAGAGGGTACATAGGCACCGCTGAGAGGCGAGCACATGTTTTTTGAGTGCTACTTTGAAAGGACCTAGGTTGGAGATGGAGGATATATCAGAGGGGAGTTCATTGTACCAAGTTGGTGCTCTAAAGGAGAAGGACCTTTGTGCTAGTGAGGTCCTGAACCTCGGGGTCTACCATATCTGTTTGCTGGTGGTACGGGTATTTACGGTGGTGTGGGAGGATTGGAGTGTGGCAGATACCCCCAACAGGGAGAGCCCCAGGTGAATTTTTTTTGTAAGGAGACAAGTTTGGTAATGTAGTCTGTCATCCAGGTCTAGGAGATTTGTCAGGGAATACAGGGTGCAGGTGTGAATGTGCTTATCTGCCCCAGACAGGAGTTTGCATGCTTTATTTATGACCAGATGAATTTTGTTCAGCGCCGTATAATCGGTGGCTGAGTAGATGGTAAGCCTGTAGTCAACAAGCTAGAGGACCTCGGCGGTGACAGCCAGGTTAAGGGCTTCAGGGGATAAACTGGTTTTGTGCCTGAACAGTAGTCCTATGCGGGCGTTGATGGCTGACAACAGGTTGTTTGTGTGAGTGGAAGGAAAGGTGGGAGTTAAAACTTATGCCTAGGTATTTATACGTGTGTAGCTGCTCAAGAGGAAGGAGAGAGTGGGAGAGGATTGATAGTTGCATATTCTTGGCCTTATTCTGATGGTGGGCGAAGAACATGGCTTTAGGTTTCACATTAACTATGAGTCTTTTGTCTATGAACCAGTTCTCAATCTGGTTAAATGCATATTGTAGGGATAGTTGCAGAGAACTCGTATCTTGGTGTGAGGCAAAGAGAACTGCGTCATCTGCATACAGCAACAGATTACCAGTGCATGACTTGGGCAGGGCGTTCAGGTAGATGCTGAACAGCAGTGGGCCAATAACTGAGCCCTGGGGAACCCCAGAGCAGACTGGCAGGGTGGAGGACTGGGTGGTGTGTATTTTGACACATTGCAATTGGTCTGTGAGGTAGCTAGTGAGATAGGCTATAGATCCACTGCACAGGCCTAGGTGTTGGAGTGTGCGTAGGAGTAAGGGGTGGGAAACGGTGTCAAAGGCCTTTGACAGGTCAATGAAGTTAGCTCCCGGAAAGTGTTTTTCATCCAGGGCAGAATGGATGTAATTGGAGAACTCAGTCAGGGCCTGGTGGTACTGTGCCCAGACCTCAAGCCATGTTGTTCCCTGCACAGGAGATTGTAAGTGAGAAGATAATCGGTAAGTTGGATGGCTATAATCTTTTCAAAGGCTTTGGGGGGGGGAGGATGGAGAGTGTACAGACCATGACCACGATAGTTATTGGGGAGAGTATTGTTGCCACTTTTTAGTATGGGGCGATAGCTGCCATCTTCTAGGTTGAAGGGAACTGCCCCAAACACAAGGAGTGGTTTAGGAGGTCAGTCAGTGGGGAGAGAACAGTGTCAAGTACAAGCCCAAGGACCCTCATATCAACAGAGTCCTTACAGCAGCAAGAGCCACTGAGGGCATTGGTGAGAAATGGCCTTGCCTCGTTCATGGCCACTACTTTGAAGTGGAAGGGGGATACTGTAAGTTAAGAGGCTGGATTGCCAGAATAGGATCGAAGATGTTGCGAGGGGGTACAGCACTGAGGTCAGAGAAAGATGCATTAAGGCAGTCAGCTCTGGTGGTAGGGACATTGTTCATGGTAAGTAGGGATGGAGGGGGGGGCGGGTTTTGCCGTTCAGTTCCTTGATGTTATCAAAACAGCCGTGAGTTCCCCCAGGAGGAGGCTAGGGTTGCTTTGTAGTATTCTGATTTTGCCTGCTTTATTGCCCAGGTGCATTTGTTGCGGTCTGCCTTATAGGCCTGCCTATCAGCTTGTGAACTGGAGGAAACTGCTTTCCTCCAGAGGTCGTCCCTGCGTTGAGCTGATGGAGCAGTTCAGTAAAGACCCAGGCAGCATTGCGCTTCATGGTCTGTACAATAGAGAAAGGGGCGTATATATTGCAAGCTTTATTAAATGAGCGGGTAAAGTAGTCAAGGGCTTCATCTATGGTAGGTGCTTGAGAGGTCGGGGACAAGTCCCAGCTGGTTAGGTATCTCATAAGTTTGGCGAGGCCACCAGGTCTGAGGCGGTGCCGGCATATTTTGTGCGGTTTGGGTTTCTGCTGAAAGCATGACCATGAGAATATATTGGGGGAATGATCACTTAGTGAGTCAGGGAGGACCATAAGATTAGTGATTTTGTTGGGACGGTTTGTGAGTAGGAGGTCGAGCAGGGTGCTAGAGCCATTAGTGGAGTTAACCCTTGTAGGTTGGTTGACCAGCTGGAAAGCCAGTTCACATTCAAATCACCGACTATGGCATGCTCTGTTTTGGGTGGGAAGCTGCTGGAGATGAAGTTAGCGATAGACTGTATTGCCTGAGCTTGGTTTCTCGGGAGGACGTATGTTACTGTAAAAGTTGGGGGGCCCTAGAGGGATCCGGAGTCAGCTTTTGTGATAGGGCTTGGGCATTGTGGTCTAGCAAGGGTATAGGAAGCGCATGACAAATGATGGAGTCACAGATGTACACCGCACACCCCCCTCCACGCTTACCCACTCATCGGTCTGGTGGAGGGTAAGTCTGGGAAAGCACTATCGAGTTTTTTTTTTTTTTTTTTGGAGAGCCAAATTTCTGTAAGGGCCAGACCGTCTGGCTGATGTTGTAGTAGCCAGCAGTGGAGGCCTGCAGTTTTTTGGGGCAGGTTGTAGATATTCATTGCAGCTACTCTAAGTCCATGGTGTGAGGTGGTGGGGCCTGGGTTAGGATGGACATTCCCCGAGATGAGAAGGAGAAAGGCAATGACTCTGAGTAGGCTGAAGGATCGCTGTCTGAGTGTCCTGAAGTGCTGTCGCCTGGTTATCATGTAGATGGAGCTGGGAATTGCCAGGGCAATAAGTGAGGGATATGATAGGAATGTGACCCGGCATGGAGGTAGGTGTAGATAGGAGACCATGGGGAGATGTATGAGGGGGCGGGGTGGGCAGCCAGCCTTGGTAGGGTTGGCGACATCAAGGATTGTGTGGGGTGGGATGTGCATGGGAGGGGTCCTCGAATGGTGGGCTAGAGAGACCAAGGAGCAGAAATAGTGCAATCAGAGGAGCCTAGAACTGCGACTGGGGGGACCAAAAGGAGCACTAATGATGCAGGCGCCTGGTGGAAGTATAAAGGAGGTATAATAACAGCCAAAAAGACCTAGGACTAATTATATCAGATGACCTAAAGGTGGGCAAGCAATGTGAGAAGGCAGTAAGGAGGACTGGAGGATACTGGGATGCATGGGAGAGGCATCAGCAGTAGAAAACAGGAAGTTGTTATCCCTCTCTACAGACAGTTAGTGAGACCCCATCTGGAGTACTGCATGCAATTCTGGAGACCCCATCTCTGCAAAGACGTAGACAGAGTGGAGGCTGTTCAGAGGAGGGCAACCAAAATGGTGCAAGGTCTGCACCAGAAGACATACGAGGAGAGATTAAAGCTGCATAATATGTATACCCTTGAGGAAAGGAGGGAGAGGGGGGACATGATAGAAACTTTCAAGTATCTCAAGGGAATTAACAAGGTACAAGAGGGTAGTATCTTTCAGAAGAAATGCGCAAGAACAAGGGGGCACAATTTGAAGATAGAGAGGGGATGGCTCAGAGGTAATGTTAGAAAGTAATTTTTCACAGAGAGAGTTGTGGATGCATGGAACAGCCTTCCTGAGGAGGTTGTGGAGTCAGGAACAGTGGGAGAATTCAAGAATGCATGGGACAGGCATAAGGCAATTCTAGTGGGTGGCAGGAGGAAGTAAGCTGTTGATTAACTAGAATCTGCAGCTTATCCATCAGGTAGGGAAATGGGCAGACTGGGTGGGCCAAGCGGTCCTTATCTGCCATCTGTTTCTATGTTTCTAAATGTGGCAGTCACCATGGCTTAGTGGTAGAGTGCCAGACTGCGGTGCGGAAAGTACAGAGTTTGAATCCTGGAAGGGACACTACTTTGGGACCCTAGTGAAGGCCTGTGACTAGGAGCACAGGACTGTCCTGCAGTGGGCAGAAGTGGTCAAAAATAGGGGTGCAGCAGCGACTCCTAGAGGTGGTTAGGGGAATGACACTGCAGGGGTAGTGGGTCTGGTAAGAGGGGGGAGGAGGAGGAGGAGGAGAGGTGGGAGGTCCGGGAGAACCAAAGTGCGGGTGGAGGTAGGAAATAGAAGGAAGTAGAGTAGAGAGGTGGTAAAGAGTGGCAGTGGGAATAGAGGGGATGGGAGAGCTAGTAGGACATAACACCTGGAGGACTGAAGCCCTCTAGTGGCCAATTTCTATAACCTGCAAATGGGAAACTTAGGGCTTCGTTAAAAAAAACAACAGGAAGTCACGTGACCGGGGAGGTGCTTAAATTAAGGGTCGAGCTTTGGTGGGAGGGTGGCTGGGGTGGGCTAACACCCCCAACAAAGATGTGCAGGAGGGGAGGCTGGTAGTTACCTCTTTAGCCTCTTGGGACCGCTGAGCCCTGTCTGTGAGCTGTGATAGGCAGCTGGTGTTTGTGCTGAGGGTGGGGGTTCTACTTGGGCCTCTTCAGCCTCTTGGGTTCGCTGAGCCCTGTCTGTGTTTTAGCCCAAATAGTGGAACTTTCAAGCAGTGGGGCACTAGACTATGGCAATAGCCTCTCCCCATTGAGGTGGGAGAGACTACTGAACTATGAATTACAGCTTGCTGTCATGAGTTGGAACTGCCAGTGGCTTTGAGAGGGAAAGCATCCATAACACTACTTTTTACTATCAGAAATTGCCTAGCAGTCATGTCTGTAGTAGATGTAAAACTCTGGTTATAGCTTGCGAACGTGGTACAGTGGCAGCAGACAGAACTTATTTCATTAAAAGTGTATCGGGAGGAGAGGCTTTTTTTCTATTTCGCATTACAGCTCAGGAGATATCAGCTAAGCCTTTTTAGCACTGTTTGGGAGTCTGCATGCTAAAGTCTGACAGCTGGTGTTATTCTGGGAGGGGGCAAGGATGTTGGCATTCACTGTGCTTCGAAGCAGTACTTTGGTATATACCCATCCATTCCCTATCATACATCAGCGTCAGTGCTGTATGACTCTGGTGGCAGGGATGGTCTTACTTAGAGATTCACTCTTGCAGCAGTTAACTCCTTTAGGACTGAAACTGGCAGGTGTCAGGACCCCACGGAAAACTTCTAGCTAGCAGTATATAACTGGGGACCTCCTCTTAAGTCGTTTCTCCCACATATGGTATAAAAGGGTCAGTCCACCCTGTCCATCTCCAGTTCTTTTCCCACCGTCGACCGCACAGGTCGGACCTCTGCAGACACCTTCTGCTAGTCGACAGCCATTTTTACTGCGCTAACCCATGTTTTCTTATTTTTTTCCTAAAATTCAGTGATTTGATTGCCAATCTTTCTTGCAAGTCATCTTCTTCTCCATCCTCCTCACTCGAGAGGCAGCTTTGTAAGTGTGCATGCAGCAAGCAGATCCTACACAGGGATGGCCATTCAGCCTATCTCTTCTTCTAGGCCTGGCCTACAACATCAAGGCCTGCCAGCCTTGCCAAGACTTTAACCAATGCACATGGCTGCATCTCCAGGAGACCCTCAAAGCCTTACAGCTTTCCAATAAGCTATCTGTGATGGAGAAGGTGCTTAACCAGAAGTGTTCTTCATCCTCTCCAGCCTCTGGGGGCTTCACATCTCCTTCTCACAAAGCAAAGAAGTCCAGCGATAAACAAAAGCACCAGGATAAACACAAGGAGAGATCCCGGGCAGAAGATCATTCATGGTCTCCGACCGCTTCAGGCTCATCCCCCCATGGGGGGGAGGGCGGCCTCCACCATGGCTGCCCTTTCTCCTTCCGGGCTCCCGGTGACAAAATCTCCCTCTCTCATTTCCATAATGGGAGAAGGCTCTTCGGGGCACAGGAAATCCTGCCCCGTCTCTTAAGCTTAGGCACATCATTCCTGCGGGATCTAAACCAAGTTGCCCGACAGGTGGTTCCTCAGGTGGCAGGTCTTTGCCTGTCAATCTCCTAGCCAGGGTGTCCTCCGAGTCTGTGGGCTGACACCATCAGGCGACACCCGAGATCGTTGCCCTCAGGCTCCTGCAAAGAAGGGCATCCTTCCCACTCGGGAGCTAGCTCCCCTATCCAGGCAACACCACCTAGGTGGCCACCAGCTGAGTCCCCAGACTGGCCGCACCCTACACTGGTTCCCTCTGCAACATCCACCCGAACACCTCTTCGGGCGACCCCATCGCTGCCCAAGGATCCAAGGTCACCAGAAGGGCCTGACGTCCCTGCTCATCTGATGCCAGAGGGTCCGACACCCGATGATCTTACGCTGGATCCTGCCCATCTGACGCCAGAGGACCCTACCCCTCTGGGTATGACATCAGGTGACCCACCGATGCCTGGGTTACCACAGCCTGATGACTGGATGCTGGGGCCCTCGAAGCCTAATTCCCTGGTGCTGAACACCCCAACTTTGCTGCAAGATCCTCCACAGGTCCTAAACGACTTCTTCACAGCCTGGAGGGTATACTTTAAGGATAAAGAGGTTCCAAAGGCACCTCCTCAGCCAACTCCACAGGGGTTGCCTCTAGACAAGCCTCCAGTGTGTCCACCCACTCCTCCACCTAGGAGGCGTAAGCTGACGCCAGATACAGGTGACACCCCCCTCCTAAGTGTTGGCTACCCAAGCACCCTCGATTGCCCTCCCTGTCCCCAGACTTGGAGGACTTAGATGGGTACTCCCCCTCTTCTGCTGACCAAGGGGGTTCGGATCTACCATCTGAGCCAGATGGAGGCAAGGACACCCCTCGCTTCCCACCCTACACCCTTCATTCATGGATGTAATGCGTCACATCCAGCTATTGAATGGCTGGGACACAGAAGAGTTGGACCAGAATGTTAACATTTGGTCACCTTTCTAAGGAAAAACAACACCTTGCTGATGGTTGTCCCTCCTGTGGTTGAGTGCTACAAGGATGACAACAAGATGGCTTGGAAACGCCCCTTTTCCATGCCGGTGGTCTCCAAGAAATCTGACTTGCTATATACTGTGCCCAGAGAAGACCCCTTTTATGGGAAGCAATCTGAGGTCGACTCAGTCATGATTAACAAGGCCCGTGACTGGTCCAGATGCCCCAGGCACCTCAGTACGCAACCACCAGACAAAGACTCTAAACATAGAAACAGACTTTGACAGCAGATAAGGACTGCTTGGCCCACCTAGTCTGCCCATTTCCCTACCTATTGGATAGCTGCAGATCCTAGTTAACCAACAGCCTACTTCTTCCTACCCCCACCAGAATTGCCTTATGTCTGCCCCATGCATTCTTGACTTCCCCACTATTTTGGACCCCACAACCTCCTCAGGAAGGCTGTTCCATGTGTCCACCACCCTCTCTGTGAAAAAATACTTCCTTACATTACCCTTGAGCCGTCCACATTCTATCTTCAAATTGTGTCCCCTTGTTCTTGCACATCTCTTTTTCTGAAAGATACTACCCTCTTGGACTTTGTTGAGTCCCTTGAGGTACTTGAAAGTTTCTATCATGTCCCCCCTCCCTCCTTTCCTCAAGGGTATACATATTTAGCTCCTTTAGTCTCTCTTCGTATGGCTTCTGTTGCAGACCCTGCACCATTTTAGTTGCCGTCCTCTGGACTGCCTCTATCCTGTCTATGTCCTTGTGGACATGGGGTCTACAGAACTGCACACAGTACTCCAGATGGAGTCTCACCAGTTGTCTGTACAGAGGGATAACAACTCCCTGTTTTGTATTGGTGATGCCTCTCCGTATTCATCCCAGTATCCCCCCAGTCATCCTTACTGCCTTCTCATATTGCTTGCTTACCTTTCGGTCATCTGATATGACTACCCCCAGGTCCCTTTCCATTTGTATTGTTGTTAATACCTCCATTGTGTACTCTTCCCTGGGTTTTTTGTTTCCCAGGTGCATTATTTTGCACTTCTTTGCATCAGATCTAAGCTGCCATACTTTTGGCCATTCCTCCAACCTTGCTAAGTCCCTTCTCATCCTTTCCACCCCTCCTTGTGCATCAACCCTGTTGCAGATCTTTGTGTAGTTTGCAAAGAGACATACCTTTTCTTCCAGTCCCTCTGCAATGTCACTTAAAAAGGACTGGACCCAGTACTGAACCCTGTGGTACCCCGCTTGTAACCCCCCTTTCTTCGGAGTGGACTCCGTTTGCTATTATTCTCTGTGTCCTGTTGTCCAGCGAGTTTTTTTTACCTATGCTACCACTCTGGGACCCACTTCCAGGCTGGCTAATTTGTTTATTAATCTTTTGTGTGGGACTGTGTCAAATGCTTTGCTAAAGTCTAGGTAGGCCATGTCCACAGCCCTTCTCTGGTCTACTACTTTGGTCACCCAGTCAAAGAAATCTATTAGATTCGTCTGACATGACCTTCCCACTGTGAACCCATGCTGCCTTGGGTTCTGTGCCCTGCTGGCCTCTAGGTACTCAACAGTTCTTTCTTTCAGAAGTGATTCCTTCATTTTCCCTACCACTGAGGTCAAGCTAACAGGTCTGTAGTTTCCTGCCTCTGCTTTCCTCCCACTTTTGTGAAGGGGAATCACATCCACCCTTCACCAGTCCTTAGGTACCATACCATCCTCCCATGATTTGTTAAAAATGGTAGTCAGTGGTGTCACTAGTTCTCCCCTTAGTTCTTTTAGCATTCTGGGGTGAATCCCGTCAAACCCCATTGCTTTGTCCACCTTCAGTTTTAGGAGTTCTTTCAGAACCCTTTCTTCTGTGAAAGGACTGGTATCGACCCTCCCCCCATCCAGAGTGCTTCTACTGACTGGATTAGGTACCTCCCTCTCCTCTTCTTTTGTGAATACTGAGCAGAAGTATTCATTCAGTATCCCTACTTTTTCACTGTCCTCTCTGCCCACCACCCTCCCTTTATTAAGCCTCACTATCCCTCCCTTGATCTTTCTTCGCTCCCTAATGTACCTATAAAAGGTTTTATCCCCCTTCTTAACCGAGTTGGCTATCTTTTCCTCAGTTTGGACCTTTGTTATTCTGACTGCTTTCCCTGCTTCCTTCTGCTTTAACTTGTACAGTTCTCCGTTCTGCTCCTTCTGTGTTTCCTTATGCTTCTTGAATGCTATCTTTTTCTCCCTAACCTTCCCCGCCACCTATTTCGAGAACCATAGTGTTTTTTTTCTTTCATTTTGATTGGTTTATTTGCTTCACACAAAGGCTTGTTGCCTCTATGATGGCAGTTTTGATGTTTCCCCATTGTTCCTCCACCCCTGCTTCTTGCCTGTTTGCTAGAGTTTTTCTGAGGTACTCTCCCATTTTGACAAAGTCAGCCCTCCTGAAGTCCAGTACCCTTACTTTTGTATGGCTTGACTCTTCGGCTGTGTTTTTTGTGAACCACACTGTTTGGTGGTCACTTGTTCCCAGATGGCTACCCACTTTGAGATCTGAGATCCTCTCTCCGTCCTGTTTGAAAGTACCAGGTCTAAAATTGTTCCCTCTCGAGTGGGTTCCAACACTAGCTGTCTGATGCATGCCACCTGTAGGGCATCGAGAATTACCCTGCTCTTGGATGTGGCTGCAGCAAAGGTGCTCCAGTTAACTTCTGGCATTTTCAGGTCCCCCATCAACAATGTCTCCCCTTTTTCTGCCATCCTAAGGATGCCCTCATTCATTTCCTTGTCCATTTCCTCCCCCTGAGACGGGAGTCTGTATACAACCGCCATGCGGATTGTGATGCCATTTCCAGTCTCCAGGGTTACCCACAGTGCTTTCTCTCTTCCCTGTTTACCCTTTAGCTCTGTTGCTTTGATTCCTTTCCTTGGGAAAGCCATTATATCTGTACAGACAATGTACAAAATGCAGCCTTCCCGAATCTCACAGCCTGCGCTGCCTCTCCCCGGCTCCCCAGCATGACTCGTTGCGTGCCCCCCCCTCCCCCAGCCTAGACCTTAGGGGAGGTAGTGTGGGGTTGTTTTTTCCTTGCACATAGATGAGTGGCATCGGATAACCACAGATCAGTGGGTTCTGCAGCTTATCGAGCAAGGACACACTGAGCATGACCTCATCATTATTACCGAGTCCTGGCTCAAAAACTATTACAGATCAGCAAGTAACTCTCCTCAACTATAATCTATATAGGGCTGATAGGAATACCGGGGAGGGGAGTAGTTATTTACCAAATTCAGATTCACTATTAGTGACATCTACTGCAACTCAAAATCAAAGGAATACGAAATCGTATCCTGAAGCTCCACCTTCCTTCAATGAAACTATCACAGTAATCGGTGGCTACAGACCTCCAACTGGTGGAACTGAAATCATTAACATCCTAAAATCCTTAGTTACGACTGCCAATACAGAAACACTGATACTCGGGGACCTCAATATGGATTGGCTCACACACAAATCGCATAGCCTGAAATTCCTTTGTGATGAACTGGGTCTTGTCCAGATAATTAATGAACTCACTAGGATTAACACCACTAACATTGTCAATAGTTCTCTCATCGATGTCATACTTACCACCCATCCCCACAAAATACTACAATCGGCTGTTTTTTCCAACGTTATGAGTGACCATAGAGTTGTGGTCTGTACAAGACATCAAACCAAAGCTCTCCACCAGCCTAAGTTCATAATCAAGCGATCCTTTGTAAATTCAATACCCTAAGCTATCTGACCGACCTTAGCAAGGTCAAATGGCAAGATCTGTACCTCTCTAAAACTGTCGATGAGGCTGTCTCTACCCTAAATGAAAATCTCACCACCCTGGCTAACAAGCATGCCCCATTTATTAAGGTGCGTACGTGCAAGGTCTCCCACCCGTGGTTTACACCGGAGCTCAAGACTGCACTTATTAACTGAGACAAACTCTGGGCTCTAGCAAGAAGAACTAAGAATCCGGCGCATTGGCAGACATTTAGAGCAGCTAGGAACGCTTGCGTAAAACACATTCATTCTACCAAAGCGAACTACTACGTTTCCACGCTGGAACAAGCCAAATGAAATTCACAGAAAACTTGGAGGACCATTAAGACTATCGAAGGTCGGCTGGCTGCTCCCTCCATCCCAGCTAAGATTAACATAAATGCAACAGTTATTGAAAGCAATCACCAAATCCTTGAACTGAATTATCACTTTGCCACAGCTGGGCTAGCCTTCGATGCATCACCGTACGCATCTCGTACTAGTATCCATGTTAGCCCTACCAATGTCCTGAAAGCTACAGCCCATCCTTTCCAGCTGCTCCCCCTCAGCTTCAAAGAAGTTGAGGATTCACTCATCAAGTTAGATACCACAAAAAGTGCCGGAGACGATGGCCTTGAACCATTTTTCTTAAATGTCGGCTACCGCCATCTTACTGCCCCCATTCTCCATATATTCAACCTCTCTATTTCTTCTGCCGTAGTTCCATCATGCTGGAAATCCACTCATATCATACCCCTATTTAAATCAGGTGACTTACGTGATCTAGACAATCACAGACCGATCTCAATCCTGCCTATCCTTTCAAAAGTCTTCGAAAAGCTGATTTATATACAATTGAAGAACCACCTTGAAACCTGTTCTCTCCTCAGTCCAGCTCAATCAGGCTTTCGCCTTAATCATAGCACTGTTACTGCACTAGCCAAAGTCACCTACAACTGGATCTCAGCTAAGGACACTAAAAAAATTACGGGAGTAGTATTCTTAGATTTAAGCAAAGCATTCGACACTGTTGCCTGTAATCTAATTGTGAACAGCCTTACCAATATTGGCGCTACTTCAGCTACTTCCGAGTGGTTTTCCAGTTACCTAACCGGAAGGATGCAGAAAGTGAAAGCAGGTAGGCTGTTCTCTGCCTCTTTACCAGTTACTAGGGGAGTCCCGCAAGGTTCTGTCTTAGGTCCTATACTCTTCTCCCTATATATCAACAACCTCGATTCACAAATAACCAGATCAACCTTGCATTCTTTGCAGATGATATAGTCTTGTATACATCTGGCCTTACAATATTGGAAGTCAGGGGCATACTTCAAGTCGATTTCACACAGCTAGAAACAAATCTTATCAATATCAAACTCCTCCTAAACGCCAAAAAAACTAAGGCCATGATTTTCTCCCCTAATACTTCCTCCGTCACCCTCACTGTCCCGCCTAAGGATTTCATCATTACATCCCTAGGTGAACCGCTGGAAGTTGTCTCTAAATTTAAATACCTCGGTTTCTGGTTAGACAACAAGCTCTCCTTTAACAAGCACATTCCTGAACTGTCCAGAATACTAAAAGCTAGACTAGGCTTCTTCTTCTGAAATAGGTCCCTCTTTCCCCTGGAAACCAGACTCAGGCTTGTTCAGACCACCTACCTCCCTTTACTTGACTATGGTGACATATTATACACTTCTGCAGCAATTACTATCCTAAACAAACTGAACATTCTCTAACACTGCGCTTCATTACAAACTACCCACACCGAACCCACCACTGCGAACTATATGCAGCTGTTGGCTGGACATCACTCACCACTAGACGCACACTTCATGCTGGCATTTGCACCCTAAAACTTCTTCTGAATAAACTACCAAGCTATTTAGTAGCTCTTATCCGTACCGCCCACACCTTTTATTTCCTTAGGAAATCAGATTTTATCCTACTCGATGTACCTAGGACTCACACCTCCTTTGGTAGACGAGTCTTCTCAAGTGCCCTACCAACTATTTGGAACCAGCTGCAATCTACTGTGAAACTATTCAGTGTAGTCTCAGTAAATTTCTTCAAAAGACTGGTGGCTTCAGAAATAAAGGATACCTGTAACTGTTTCTAAACTCCTTCCCTAGCCTTCTCCTCACTTCCTTTGTTTGCTCTTACTACACTGCCTTCCTTAACAACTTGTACTAAGTATTTTTTTCTCCAGACTATTGACACATGCATCTTGTAGGACCTGGTCTGCCATTAATGAATTGTTATGTTATTACCTGCATGTATTGTGTATTTGTTGTAACTGTGCACCCAGGACCTCCTTACGAATGCGCTTGCTCAATGGAGTTTTCCTGTAATAAACTTGAACACTCTCAAGTTCATCGAGGTGCCTCCAGCCAATCCTCCGATTCTTTCCCATTACTCTCTGGCCCACAGTGCTCTCATCGCAGAGGAAATTCAGGCAGTACTACAAAAGCGAGCCATTGTGCCTGTCCCCACAGCACAACAGGGGAAAGTTTTTTTTTTTTTTTTAACTTTATATTTATTGCATTTTGTAAAAGCAACAAGATACAGTACAGTCATCTGTAAGGCATCAGATATTGCAAAAATATTACAGATACATCCAATGTACATGAGGATTAGAAAGCAATACAGAATTGCATTAGGTAATGGTGGGGGGGAAAATACAAAAATAAGTATTATCCATTAATATACCAGAATAGCTACAGCAATCTTAAGGCTTTTGGGGCACTAATCCAAAATGTGTCACATTGACATCAACATCCAGTGTTAATATGTCCCCAAATCCAGAATGGGTACCTTAACATAATAAGTGCCTGCTTAAACTGCCCACACATCTTTACCATCTGTACCAACCAAACATCAGAGAGACAAGTAAGGGCATCTAAATTACTTATTTAACTGAGTTTTGTTTTTTAAGAACTAGAAGTCTCTATAAGAGTAAAAGTCTCAGTTTAGGTAAAGATCCAGCTGTTACTGTTCAGTTGACTAACAGTGAAAACAATTCAAACATTGTACTTAAGTTCAGACAGAATATATCGTCCTCATCAGGCCTCCTCATCTGAATCTTCGGGTCATTGTCCTTCTGATGCTTGGAACTCCCCGGTTATGGCCTCCACCTTTTTCCCAGCCTCCGCTGAGTCACTGAATTGAAACGTGCGCCCTCCATAATGGACCCGAAGCCTGGCGGGCATTGATAGAGAGTGGGGAAACTCCCAGGGCTGTAAGCCGGGCCCGAACTGAGTCAGATTTTTTCCATCTCGCACGTGTAGCAAACGACAAATCTGGGAACAAGTGAATTGTCATCCCCTCAAAAGATGATCCATCCACTGATCTTGCAGCCTGTAACATCATGTCCCGAATCGTCGAGCTAGCTGTGATCAAAAGGATCACTCGTGGTGAGTCTCCATGTGGACCGGCTATCCAAGGTGTAATTCTAAAGGCTTTCCAGAGGTAATTGGCCAGCATATCTCGAGGTAGGTTTAACACCTCAGGGAGCCACAGTTTGAGAAAGGTAATGAGCTCTGCCCCTTCGGTCCCCTCAGGAAGGCGCACAATAAGGATATGAGAGGCACAATTGGAATTCTCCGGTGCTTCGAGCCTGTAGCGCAGTTGGGCATTCTCCTGGACTATTTAGAAGCTGTAGTTAATGCCTGGGATGCCACTTTCTCCGCTGATGTGGCGGTATTAATCGCCGAGTCAATTTTAGCATCCTGCTCAACGAATCGTTGGAGTATCGACTCCACTTTTATATCTATGGCTTGCATGGCCGATTGAAGCACTTTCCATGAAGGTTCTAATCCAGTAGACATCAAGGCGGTCGTGGCCTGGTCTGGTACGGTAGGTTGAGTTTTTGCTCCACTTCCAGTCATTTTTTGAGTTCTTCCCATGGTTTAAATTTAATATCGCTGGATTCAGAGTACCGATGTCTGTTCAGATCTCTAGTTTTTATTTGCTTCCTCTGACTTGTTTGTAGATTTTTTAAAGATATGTTCCTATAGATATGTAGAGCTGTTCTTAGGCACATCTTGCCAGATAGCTGCTCAACAGCACCCCCAGGGGAAAGTGTTTTACTCCCATTTCTTCTTGGTGCCAAAGAAAACCGGGGACCTGTGCCTGATCCTAGACCTCAGCCACCTGACTCTGTATATAGAGTACAGAAAGTTTGGGATGGTCACTCTGATAGACCTGCTTCTTCTCCTTCATCAGGGGGATTGGTTATGCTCCCATGATATGAAGGACACATACCTCCACATTCTGGTTTTCCAGCCACACAGTTGGTTCCTGCCCTTTCGCTTCCAGGGGCAACACTGTCAGTTCAGGGCTCTACCTTTCGGCCTGTCCTCAGCCCCATGAATGTTCACTAAATGCCTTACGGTAGTGGTCGCCTCTCTCAGAAGGCGGGGACGTTAGGTTTTTCCCTATCTAGACAACTGGCTCCTAACCGCTTCCACCAGGGACCAGCTGCTGAGCACCATGCAGGCCACATTTCACCTGTTTCAAGAACTGGGGGTCACCTTGACCCTTCCCAAGTCCTCCCTTTTGCCAAGTCAACGGTTACAATACATAGGGGCAATGTTGGACACGGCTCAAGGAAAAACCTTTCTTCCCCAGGACAGAGCAGAATGCCTTCAGATACTCATGCGGCAGCTCTTCTCCGCCCATCAAGTCTTAGCCAGGACTGTTCTCAGACTTTTGGGGCACATGGCAGTTGCCATAGCCATGGTCTCTCTGGCCAGACTGTACATGAGAGTGATCCAGTGGAACTGGTGAGATCAGCAGTCCGATGACTTTGACCAATCAGTCTTGGTATCCAACCCAGTCAAGCAAGCCCTGTTATGGTGGTTGAACTCCTACAACCTTTCCAGAGGAGTTTATCTCCAGAAGGAACCTCCCAGACAGATTCTGACCACTGATGCATTAGGTCAAGTCTGGGGAGTTCATCTGGGAGATCGTCAGACCCAAGGATCTTGGAACCAGCAGGAGCTTCATCTCCATATCAATATTCTGCAGATGAGGGCAATCCTGTATGCCTTTCAGATGGTTCTGCTACCCAGGCCCCTGTTGATACAAACTGACAACGTGTCAGTGGTATTTTATATCAACAAGCAAGGGGGACTCAGTCCTATCCCCTGTGCAGGGAAGCGATGCGTGCATGGACGTGGGATGTGAACCATCACTTGGACTTATAAGAGGCACATGTTCCAGGTATGCAAAACACCCTGGCTGACAGCCTAAGTCGGTCTCAGTCCAGGACATATGAGTGGCAGCTTCATCCCTCAGTGGCAGAAAGTCTGTTCGACAGATGGGGTGATCTAGAACTAGATCTATTTGCCTTCCTATCCAATGCAAAACTGCCCAATTTCTGCTCGCTAGAGCCAGGGCCTGGTGTTTTCTAGGAAGATGCATCGTCCCTCTCCAGGATGGGGAGGTTCCTTTATGTGTTCCCTCCCTTCCCTCTACTGCAGAGGGTCATCCTCAAGCTGCAGATGGAGGGGGCAGACATGATCTTAGTGGCGCCCTTCCTGCCCCACCAGATTTGGTTTCCACTGCTTCAGCAGTTAGTTGTGGAGCCTCCGGTTTCCCTGCCCCTTTGATCAGACTTGCTCTCCCAGGAACAGGGAACCGTGGTATATCTGGATCACAGATCTCTGCATCTCTATGCGTGGCTCCTGCAGACCTAGCTGTCTCTAGATTTGACGTGTCACCCAGAGTAGCTGATGTTCTAGTGGCAGCTAGAAAATCCTCCACTATTTATTTATTGAACATATCGGAAATACAAATCTTTGAGTCAGAGACTCCTTTACAAAGGCTCCACGTCAAAATACAAGTTAACTGTACAATACAAATTAAAAGAACAAGTGGTTACATGAGGCACAGAGTTGGGTACAAGACATACAGAGGGTAGACAACTATACCCTGAGTCACGACAAGCAGATAAGCAACAAACTGTGTATTACATTAGGCTAGTACAATAAGTAACATAGAACAGCAATCTATTTGAGAACACTCAGGAGCAGATACAAGCCTATAATCTTAGAGATGAGGGAGACCTAGAGCAACCTGGCGCTATGAAATGGAAACAGTTCTGTGTCTGGGCCACTGCCAGGCATCTAAACCCGTTCTCCTGCCCAGTGAATTTGACTTTAGAGTACCTCCTCTCATTATCTGATGCAGGACTCAGCTACTCGTTGCTCAAGGTGCACTCGTCTGCCATTTTGGCCTATCGTGTGCCTATTGCGGGCAATGCAGTTGCCTAGCTGAACCTTCCCTGTACCTTCCTATGGGGCATTCTGCACTTAAAGCTTCCCATCCGGGACCCTGTCCCCCTTGGGATCTTTTGTTTGTCCAAGAAAAGATCACATTACCTCACTTTGAACCAGCCACAAGTTGTGAGCTGTGCTTTCTGTCATGGAAAGCATTGTTTTTAGTTGCCATTACTTCTGCTAGAAGAATTTCTGAGCTTCAGGCCCATATGTGCAAGGAGCCTTATTTAGTTTTTCACAAGAGCAGGGTATCCTTGTGAACTAATCCTAAGTTCCTTCCAAAGGTGGTGTCGGAGTTTACTTTGAATCAGGACATCCACCTTCCAGTGTATTACCCAGAGTACTTGAACCATGGGGAGGCATTGCTACATACTCTTGATGTTCACAGGGTGCTTCATTGTTACTTTGTGTGCACCCAGCCTACTCAAAAATTTGATCAGTTGTTTGTTTCCTTCACCCCCCAAATGGTAGTGGCTCCTGTTTCTAAACAATATTTATCCAAATGGTTAGTCAATTGCATTGTGTTTTGCTACAGTAAGTACGACAAACCCTTACCGGGACCGGTTCAGAGTCACTCTACCAGGAGCGTGGCAGCTTCCTTTGCCACACTGAAAAATGTGTCTGCTGTGGATATCTGTGCATCTGCCACTTGGAGTTCATAGAAACATAGAAAGATAGAAGTTGACGGCAGATAAGGACCGCAAGGCCCATCCAGTCTGACCATTTTTTCTACCTTATGAATGTGCCATAAGCCTTTACTCTGTCAATGGCCTATCTATTCCTACTCATCTGTATTGCTTCCTTATGCCTGTCCCATGCCTGTTTGAAGCCCTGCACTGTATTCATATTCACCACTTCCTGAGGTAGGCCGTTCCATGCATCCACCACCCTTTCTGTGAAAAAGAACTTCCTTGCATTACCTCTTACTCGGCCTCCCTCTAATCTCATACTGTGTCTGCTTGTCCTGCTATTTTTCTTATATTGAAACATGTTAGACTCTTTCACCATGTTAATGCCCTTAAGATGTTTGAATGTTTCGATCATATCACCTCTCTCCTTCCTTTGCTCTAGGGTATACATATTGAGCTCCGTTAATCTGTCTTTATATGTTTTCTGATGCAGTCCCTGCACCATTTTGGTTGCCCTCTCTGGACTGCCTCCATTTTGTTAATGTCCTTGTGCAGGTGTGGCCTCCAGTACTGCACACAGTACTCCAGATGGGGCCTAACCAGTGTCTTGTAAAGAGGGATTATTACCTCCCTCTTATGACTTGTGATACCCCTACTAATACATCCCAGCATCCCTCTAGCATTACCTACTGCTTTAGTAGTCTGTTTGGATGATTTCAGGTCATCTGTTATGCTGATGCTCAAGTCTGTTTCTTCCCTTGTGATTGCCAGCAACTCCCCTCCCAACCTATAGGTGGCATCAGCATTTCTCTTCCCTATGTGCATGATCTTGCACTTCTTTGCGTTAAACCCCAGTTGCCACTCTTCTGACCATTTTGCCAGTTTATCCAGATCTCTTTTCATTCTGCCTACCCCCTCTGGATTATCTACTGTGTTGCAGATTTTGGTGTCATCTGCAAACAGACAAACCTTACCCTCCAGTCCATCTGCAATGTCGCTGATGAAGATATTGAAGAGGACTGGCCCCAGGACTGATCCCTGGGGTACCCCACTTGTGACTTGCGTCTCTTCTGACTGTATACCGTTTACCACTACTCTCTGTTTTCTGCCCACCAACCAGTTTGCCACCCAGTTGACCAACTTCTGACCCACCCCGAGCCTACGCAGCTTATTAATCAATCTTCTGTGTGGAACAGTATTGAAAGCTTTGCTGAAGTCAAGGTAGGCGACATCAACTGCACCCCCTTGGTCCACCACTCTGGTTACCCAGTCAAAGAAATCTATGAGATTTGTTTGACAGGACCTTCCTGTTGTAAACCCATGCTGTCTTGGATCCTGTGCTCCTGTGGATTTCAGGTGTTGCACTATCCTTTCCTTAAGGAGTGCCTCCATAATCATGCCTACTACTGAGGTAAGACTGACTGGTCTGTAGTTCCCTGCCTCCTCTCTGCTGCCACTCTTGTGGAGCAGGATCACATGAGCCCTTTCCTAGTCTTCTGAGACCTCTCTTGTGCTCAGAGACTCTCTAAACAGTTCTGATAATGGCTCTGCTAGTTCCATCCTTAGCTTCTTTAGTACCCTGGGATGTATGTCATCCAGTCCTATTGCCTTTTCCACCCTGAGCTTAGTGGGCTCTTGTAGGACCCTTTCTTTTGTGAGGGGACTTGTGGACACCTCCCTCCCCCCTGTGTCCATAGTGCTGAGCAGTGGGCCTTGCCCTACCTTCTCCTCAGTAAATACTGAGCAAAAGTATCTATTTAGGATAGATGCTTTTCCTTAGTCCTCCTCCACACATTCCCCCTTATACCCTTTGATCTTAGCAATACCCACTTTGGATTGTCTCCTTTCACTAATGTATCTGTAGAAAGTCTTGTCCCCTTCTTTTACTATTCGTGGTAGTGTTTCCTCGGTTTGTGCCTTTGCCTGCTTTACTGCCTTCCCTGCTTCCCTTAGGGAAGTTTGGTATGCCTCACTATCTTTGTCCCGCTGCATTCCCTTATATTTCCTGAATGCCAGCCTTTTGGCTCTGGTCTTTTCTGCTACTGTTTTTGAGAACCAAAATGATTTCCTCTTTCTTTTGCTCTTGTTTTTCTCCCTAACGCAATGGGATGTTGCTTCAAGTATTGCATCCTTAATGCCTGCCCACTTTGCCTGTACCTCCTCACCTGTATTTCTTCTTGTCAAGGCTAGCTTAACTCTGTTGGCCATCTTATCAAAGTCTGCTCCTCTGAAGTCCCATATTTTTGCCTCGGAATGGGATGATTTAGTTCTAGTGGCCAAATTGAACCATACCATGTGACGGTCACTGGCCCCCAGGTGACCTTCTACTTGGAGATCTGTGATCCTGTCCCTGTTAGTCAGTACTAGATCTAGGATAGCCTTGTCTCTTGTTGGTTGTTTTACCAGTTGTTTGAGGCCCTCCCCTTGCAGGGAATCCACTATGTGTCTAATTCTGGTGGATGTTCCTGCTGGTTTTGACCAATCTGTACCTGGCATGTTGAAGTCTCTGATTATCAGAACCTCCCCTTTAGTTGTCATGTTTTGTATATCTTGTAACAGTAATGTGTCTGTGTCCTCCCCCTGGTCTGCAGGACTGTAGACAACCCCAGTTCATATGGCTGTCCCATTTCCTGTCTCCAGGGTGACCTATAGTTCTTCTGGCTCCTGATGTGTATTCTGAATTTCTGTAGCTTTGATATTTTCATTGACATAAAGGGCCACTCCCCCCCCACCCCCCTTTTTGGACTTCGGTCTCTTCTGAACAGTACATAGCCAGGTACTGAAGTCTACAAAGTGTGGTTACTGGTGAACCATGTCTCACCATTGGCTGCTTTGTCCAGTTTAGCCTCTGTCATTGTTGCTTGCAGGTCTGGGATCTTGTTTTCCAAACTGTGGGCATTTGTGTACATGATTTTCCATTGGCCAGATTTTGATGTGTTAGTTGTTGGGCGAGGTCTGACATTTCCCATGCATATCGTATGGGGAGTTGAACCTTTTCCCTTACCTGGTGATGCAAATGAACTACAAACGTGCTGAACTCCTGCTTGATCACTATCTAAGGGGCGCGGGGTGTTCTTTCCGTTCGATATATCGAGTGCTGCACCTCTCTCCCCTTTTGCTAGTTTAAACAGTCTGCGAAAACGTCAAACTTCTGCCCCAATGCATTGACTCCCTCCTTAGTCAGATGCAGTCCATCGAATTTAAAGAACTTTTGCTCCAGTTACCTACAAATGTGTGTCCTTTTTCCTGGCACTGGCCCTTGAGTCACATGTTTAGCTCCCCTATCTCCACTTCTCTGACCTTCCATCCATCTGCCCCCCTCTTCCAGACCATCAGGATCTCAGAGAAGGAGATGCTGGATGAAATGGATGACAGTTTGCCTCCCAGCCTGGTAAGGTGTTCCTTGGCCTCCACAACTGACCGGCTGGTGAGATCTTTAGTCCCTATGTGTACCAGGACATTGATGTTTTCTCCTGCTTCCTGCACAATTTTAGTAGTGTGATCAGTGTCTCTCCACGCTGATGTACCTGGGAGACATCTGACCATTACTCCCATCTGGAGGTTGGTATCAACTCCCCGAGTCATGGAGTCTCCTATGATCTGAAGTATTTTGGATTTCCTTTTTGCTTTTTTTTTTTTGTTTTGGTCCCTGTTTTGGCGAGTTCTGTAGCGCTTGCTCCTGTGCTGCAGAGTCCTGCTCTGCAGTGTCCTCTGCCCCTTTGTTTGATTTTGGGAATAGAGGCAAATACCTGTTTGTAGTTTTTATGTGGTTTGTGGAGGTGATACGTTGGTGAGCATTGAATGATGGGGTACCTGATTTGCCCCTCCTAACCACTTGCCAACCTCCCAGACCAGCTACCCTCTGCAGTTGAGGTGCTTCAGTTGGATGTTGGGGAAATGGCGGACGGTTCTTGCAATATATTTCCTCCTGAATCTGTGATTTGAGGTGCGCAATCTCTGCCCATGCTGCCTGGAGCTGAGCTCTTAGATCACCGATGGCCCAGCATGTAAGACGGCGTCCTAAATCCTGTATAACTCCCCTTTTGAACAGTGTCCTGCAGTTAATAATATCCCTTCCAGTTGAGTTGCTGAGTTTATGACATGGTCCGAGTAATTAGAAGGAAAATGAAAGCAAATGTTTTATTTTTTTTAATATATTTTTTTTGTTTGTTTTGTTTGTTTGTTTTTGTATAACTTTTTATAACAAGTTAAATTACTTGTGCCCATGTAAGTGAGGTCACTGTGTGGATACCCCTCTGATCCTCCCCTTCCTGCTTTGCTACAGGAAATGTCACGACTGTGCTACTCTATAAAAGGAGTGTAGCATGGGGTGGTTGGGGATGGGGTGGGTGGTTGGGCCCTTCCCCTGCCAAAAAAAGAAGAACCATGGATGAAAGAAACAAGGAGGTAAGAGCAGAAACAATCAACCAACAACAAATGCAGTAGCCCTGAAAGCTTAGCCTAATGACAGATAAAACTATAAAACCTGTAAGCACCATCTGTAACAATTTTACAGAAGATATACCCTGCAAAGAAACACTTTGTTACAGAAAAAAATAAAGCAGCAAACAGAAGATATACCTTGCAAAAAACAATTTGAATCCGAGAAGATTACAGCAGTAATCTGTAAGCACAAATCTGTAGGCACACCCTGTAATAATGCAGCAGAAAGTATACCCTGCAACAGCAATTTGAATCAGAGAACAGTAAAGCAGTAAAATGTAAGCAAAAAACAGTAACAAAACCTGTGAGCACAAAAGAAAATAGTAATACAAAGTAAATCTGCCTAGCCAAAGGAAGCCTTAGTCTTTTCCCTTGCTCTGTTAATGTTGTTCCTTGCTCTGTCCTTACAAGCAATCCTGGAAGAAAAGAGCTCAGGTGAAGCTAGGTGCCTTTGCCAGCAAGCCTAGTCTTCCACCTCAAAAACACCAACTAACCTGACCTTTTAACTCTTCCTTCTGTTGGACGTTGCTAAGCCTTTGTCAGCTCCACCCCCAAGTTACACTCATAATCCCCTGGAAGAGCTGTGGGAGGAAAGCAGTTAGCTCCTTCAGTGTGAGAAGGAGACTGCAACACTTTTCAGACCAAACCAAAAACCTTTCAGCAAAACAAATAAAATAATAGCAAACAGTAATTTTGCTTAGCCTAATGATATATTTAAAAAAGTCACAAAACTTTAAGCACCACCTGTAACAATTTCACAGAAGATATACCCTGCAAAACACACTTTGCTACAGAGAAAAATAAAGCAGTAAAAGAAAATATACCTTGCAAAAAATAATTTGAATCAGAGATTACAGCAGTAATCTGTAAGCACAAAACAGTAACAAACCTGTAGGCACACCCTGTAATAATACAGCAGAAAGTATAGCATGCAACAGCGATTTGAATCAGAGAAGAATAAAGCAGTAAAATGTAAGCAAAAAACAGTAACAAAACCTGTGAGCACAAAAGAAAATAGTAACATACAGTAAATCTGCCTAGCCAAAAGAAGACTTAATCTTTTTCCTTGCTCTGATAATGTTGTTCCTTGCTCTGTCCTTACAAGCAAACCTAGAAGAAAAGAGCTCAGGTGAAGCTAAGTGCCTTTGCCAGCAAATTTAGTCTTCCACCTGTGTCCATACCTTCGTGAAACACTACAGTCTGGACATTGTTTCTCGATGCAGAGCGGGCTTTGGACTTGCAGTTCAGGGCCTCCTGTCCAGATCTCTTTGGGAGACTTCTGCCTCCACCCTTCTGACCAGGTCTCTTTACTGCTTGGGTCTCAGTCCTAAAGGTGTTACCTGCTGCAAGAGCGAATCTCGAAGTAAGATAGTGCAGTTATATAAGAACTTGTCATAACAGTAGATCTTCTAAAGTAGCTCTTGCAGCAGGTATTGTATTTCCCTGCTGCCTTCCCCCTGGTAACTTTTCTTTTCCATCACAGATGCCTTCATTCCTCGGTTCTCCCTTTTTTCTTCTACATGATGGGTCTGTGGTGGGAGAACTGGAGATGAGCTGGGGGACCTCCTCTTTTATACCATACGTAACGTCGGGCGCAGGCCGGCGTAAGGGGCAATCCCTCATTGTATACTGCTAGCTAGAAATTTTCTGTGGAGTCCAGATGCCTGCTGGCTTCAGTCCCAAAGGTGTTACCTGCTGCAAGAGCACCTCTCGAAGATGTACTGTTATGGTAAGTTCTTATGTAACTGTACTCTCCTTGTCTCCCCCCTCCACCTAGAAGCTGACATACAACAGTTGCAGCTGGGAGAAAGTTTCTTCTTCTTTCGTTCCCACTCATCCACACTATATATGGCTATCTGCAGGACTTGCACAGTCCATGTGGGATGATCCCCCTCCCACCGGCACATCACAAGGCCTTCAGAAAGGTAGTTCAGATGCCAAGTGATGATTTATTCTCCCGGATTCCCATAGGACTCATTTTCCTCTGCTTTTATTTGCTACCCCTACCACTTTCCATTTGCCCTCCCCACAATTTGGGGCCAAGTATGGACCCCAAGGAGCCTGAGATGCCCTCTGTTTCGATTTTCTTCCAGGCATCAATAGGAAGATGCTGCAAAGGAAGGTGACGCAAACTTCCTCTGCCTTGGAAGCACAGTTAATTAGTTTCATGCCCAGGCAGACCCCCACATTTAGGGTGGGATTTCCTTTATTAGTACATCCAATCCAGTCTCGTCAAATGACAGATAACATCAAGCAAACTCTATATGTAATTAATCATCAGTGTTTTAGCTATTTAGTCCCCAAAACCTGGAATGCTTTACCCAGGCATTTCAGGGTACCTTTGATTAAACCCTGGACAACATATGTTTTAAGGAACCACTTGTTATTGTATATTGATGGTTGTAAATGCTTTAAATGATGTTGCTTATTTATTCTTTTGTAATTTTGTGTATGCGAAACAATGATACTTGTAATTTTGTATGTGTGAAACAATGATGCTTGTAATTTATTTATTTATTTTTTTATTTAGTTGTTTAACCAGGTGTAGCTCACTAAACAGAAAGCTTTTTTACAGGAGTGACCTGGGAGCACAGGGAAGTTAAGTGACTTGCTCAGGGTCACACAGTATGCAGGTGGAAGCTTTGGGATTCAAACCCAGGTCGGGTCTGCTGGATGTCACCAGATTTGCAGCTTAGAGCCTTAAACCTGTATTTTTTAAATAATATACCTTACTTCCCTATGGACCGGGCATTTACTAAGTGGAACCGTATGGTTTCACGGTTTCTTTGGCAGGGGAAGCCTCCCCGTGTGGCTCCAGATGAGCACAGAAGAATCCCCGAGACATGCGATCTCCCATTTATACAAGGCATCTTATCAAACTCCCTCTTCGTTAATGAAGCCAGTCCATGCTAACTGAGAAATGGACTTAGTGCTGGACCTGACATCTGCTGATTGGTTTCATATTTGGCATAGACAGCATAAAGTAACGAGTTCCCCGATATGGCAGGAATAAGAATGGAAAGTGGTGACCCGATTTTTCTGCACTCCCCAGATCACTGCAAAATATAGTGCTTCGGGGGACTCCTCCTGCTGGCAGAAATGTGGGTGTGAGGTGGCTACTCTCGCTCATGTGTTCTGGTTCTGTCCGGTGCTGAAACCTTTCTGGAGGGAGGTGACCTGGGTGGTGTTGGAACTTTTTCCAGAGTTGGGAGATCTTACCCTGTATATGGCCCTTTTGTTTCACTTTCTCAGCCATTTTAAACAAAAGCATAAGATCACATTAATAAGTATCCTTTTAATAGCAGCGAAGAAAGTCATAACTCGCCTCTGGCTTCAGCTGATTATAATGGAGATAGTACATTGGGAGAATACAATCTATAATATTTATAAGACGGAGAGTTTAACAGCAAAGCTTCAGAATACTACCTTGACTTCTTAAATATCTGGACAGTTTGTTTTTTGTATATTGGATCTCGCAGACCTGAGGTGATTCCTTAAACCTTTTATTTCTGTGGGGGGAGCTGATTGAGGCTTGGGTGGGACCAGCTAGCCCGACATGTGCATTATTTTTATTGAGTCCTTTTGAAATTTTTAGTGTAACCCTGCTATACTACCCCTTAGGATAGTATTGAGCTCTAATTAATCTTTTCTTCACTCAGTCAGATGGATATCATAAATATTTTATGTTCCTTTTTACTGGACTTATGCACAGAGATATTATCTTTTAAAAGTACCCAGAGTATATATGTCTATTGTATTTTTAAATTAATTGCCAGAAAAGTTCAATATGTGGCTACTAAACATGGTATGTACCTACCTACATGAATAAAAATAAAAGTAAAAAAATTAAAAAAGTGGGATTTCCACCACCACCCCTTCCAGTTTAGGGCTGAGTCGAAGAACTCACTCATGGAGCCTACTTCAGACCTATTAATTTTAGCCCGTGTTAGTTTCGATTTTTTTTGACTGGGTTACAAAGGAGGTGAATGGGGGGGGGGATGTGGCCTACCTCGATTTCAGCAAGGCCTTTGATGCCGTCCTACATAAAAGGCTGGTAAACAAGATGGGTAGCATGGGCATGGGCCACAAGGTGATAAACTGGGTTAGAAACTGGCTAACATACAGGAAGCAGAGGGTGATGATAAATGGGATCCAATCCTGGGAGGGGGGGGTTACAAGTGGGGTACCTCAGGGTTCAGCCCTTGTGCCGGTACTGTTTACTGTCTGCATTAGTGACACAGTGGAAGGACTGGAGGGAAAGGTATGCCTGTTTTCAGATGACACCAAGATCTGCAACAGGGTAGTTACTCCAGAAAGGGTGGAAAGAATGATTAGGGACCTAAGGAAACTGGAAAACTGGTCTGAGGTGTGGCAACTAAGGTTCAGTTCCAAAAGTGCAAAGTAATGCATCTGGGACACAGGAACCCGGGAGAGCTACAGGATTGGGGGTTGCTGACAGTCACCAAGGAAGAAACAGATCTGGGGTTATCATTTCTGATGACCTGAACGTGTCCAAGCAGAGTACAAAGGCTGTAGCAAAGGTCAGTGGCATGCTGGGGTGCACAGGCAGAGATATCAGTAGCAGGAAGGAGGTGGTGATTCCACTGTATAAAACACTAGTAAGGCCTCAGGTGGAATACTATGTGCAATTCTGGAGGCCTCATCTTCGAAAGAACATAGGCAGGGTGGAGGCGGTCCAGAGAAAGGCGACAAAGATGGTACAGGGCTTGCACCAGAAAACATATGAGGAGAGACTAAAGGACCTCAATATGTACTCACTGGAGGAGAGGAGGGAGTGGGGAGAGATGATAAAAACCTTCAAGTACCTTAAAGGCATAAACAAGGTGCCGGGGGACATATTTCAATATGGGGGAAGTACAAGAACGAGGGGGCATGATATGATATTTGAAGGGGGCAGGATAAAGGGGAATGCGAGGAAGCTTTTCCTTCATGGAAAGGGTGGTGGACACCTGGAACAGTCTGCCACAGGAGGTGGTGGGAGCAAACACAATGGGGGAGTCAAACATGGGACAGGCATGAAAGAACCCTTAGGGTGGGAAGGAAAGAAGAATGCAGCTGACCGAGTTGGGTCTAAGGTGCAAACAAGGCTTATGGGCAGACTAGATGGGCCTAACCGTCCTTATCTGCCAACAATTTCTATGTTTCTAGGTTTAGAGCCCTGCTGGCCTGACAGTTGGCTTTGATTTTGGATTTCACTTTTTAAATTTGTTTTATTTACACCACTGTTGATAACAGATGGCAAATCTGAATTATGGTATTACTACTGGTGGCATGAAGGGGGAGAACATCCAGGAGTGTCTACAAATTTCATAGCAAATCAGGAAATTAAAAAGGATTTGCAGAGATAGAGATCTTGGTGGGGTTCCTGGACCGAGGCTTCCCCAAGCCACCCATGGCTGAATTTAAAGTAATATTGCATAATGTAAATGGATAACTAGCACGGTCAAATAGGCAAGTACACTCCGAGCCCTGAGGAGACAATGCCTCCAACAGCTTCTCCTACACGAAAGTCACTTAACAGTACAGAGCATCAAAAACTGCTTAAATTTGCTACAAACACATTGTGGAATCTGCCAATAAAAATGGCAGTTGCAGAGATGCAGTGATCCTTATCCCTCAAAACTTGCCCTTCACCTTCACCTCTTCATATACTGATCGGGAGGGCAAGCTAGTAATGGCTATCAGCACTGTGGTGGGGGTAATCATCCTACCTTGAAATTAGAGGGACTCTATTTCTTTTTCTAAAGCCTGTTGCAACAGCATTCTAACTATTCTGTACTGTACAATTCTGTTCTGTCAGGATGGCCACCAACAGACCCCGCCCCCTTTTTTTCTTCTTTACTCTGTGTTTCCTTTTCAAGTCCCTCTAAAATGCATTTTGCATGGCCCAAAGTGACTAAAAAATGTAATAGGTAGCTAGCATAGTTTCATTTACAGATACCCATGTTAAATATTTACATATTTAAAATATGAGCCACTTTTGCTGCACTGTTGCTATGCAGCACATATAGTATAAAATATGTTTGATTGCTTAAGTGCATTGAAAATGTTATATACTGCATAGAGGTTTGGTGTCTGAGAAAGTCATATTTAGTATAAATGAAAAATTTCCCTTCGTAGGAAAAAGGCTGGAGGACAATATAAAAAGCATTTTTTTCAGGTGGCTGCTGAATAAGAAAATGGATGTTTTTCTTTCTCCTTTTATGGAGAATGTATTTGTTTTATTTTAAATTCATAATGGTATCTGATATAAACAGCCTTGATTTTTCAGTTTGCCTGGAGCCAGTTGCAAACATCCTGTGTTTTTCAGTCTGCCCAAAGCCTTGAAAACTGTTGCAAGCAGCCTTGGTTTTTCAGTCTGCCTGGAGCCTGGGAGAGGGAAGGACATGCAGTCTTCATGTCCTCAAAGCAATCTGAAGCACAGATGAGAAAAGAATCACAGCGATGTTATGTGATCCTGATTGTTGCATCCTGACAAATCCTATGTATTGATTTATATTCTTCTATTTATTTTTGTTTCGTTGTGTTTTTGTTTGTTTTTAGAACCTTGTTGAAATAAAATCACGCAGCAAGTGTGTTGTACCTTATATAAACTGAATCAGTGTCTATCTTTTATACCCACACCCTGGGACAGGCACCCTTCATGGGAAACTTCTCACAATTTGTAATGTCCGTATTATGCCAGGCAGTGCTGCCTTGGCGATACAGAAGCTCAAGGGTTCCATATTAACCCGTCAAATGGGAACACTGATAATGGGAGAAGATTTTAACTTTCTTTTAAAACCCTCTATATACCAGTAACCCCACACCGACCCCATCTACAGCAGGAGAGCGCCACTTGAGATACTTTCTAAAGGATCTTCGCATGTCAGATGCCTGGTGCTCACAGCACCCTAGAGATCAATACTATACTTTTTTCTCACTCTCTCACTATAGGTATTCTTGCTTAGACGATTTCTTTATTACCTCTGAAGATATAGACTGGGTTGCTAAAAACTCCATATATTCTGTTCTCCTATCTGACCATGCCCATGATATCTCTAACTCTCACCATTCCTACAGAAAATGGACGCACCCAGTGGCGCACTTCAGTCCCTCAGTGCTGCATGACTCAGTGTTCGAAGCCATGCTGGAGGAATGCATTCCCTAGCTCATGGCAGAGAATAAACACTCAGATGTTACCTCTGCTACCATCTGGGGCACGATAAAGACCATATTGAGAGGAGACATAATTTCATATGCCTCCTGTAACAAAACAAAAAATAAACACCAAGGAGAAACTAAGAACTTCCAAGAATCAATCTTCGCCATTTATTTTTACTGCTGGATCTGTACCATAGGCAATAGGACCCCGTGGGAGCACCGGTCACCTCCAGTGCTAGGGAGCAAGTGCTCCTGGATGCAATCCAGGAGGGTCTCCTGACACAGTTGGTTACTGTACCTACTAGGCTAAAGAACACTTTAGATCTGGTATTGTCGAATGGGGAGGCGGTGAGGGAATTAAAGTTAGAGGACCCAATAGCCGACAGCGATCACCAAACGGTGTGGTTTAATATCACGATGTGCAGGGAGCCATAGAAATCAGTTACTCGGGTGGTAAACTTCAGGAGGGCGGACTTTGGGAGGATGCAGGAAGTACTGAAAGGGAAACTGGTCGGCATAAGGCAGGAGATGGACGTGGAGCAGAAATGGGATATTCAAACAACATGAAGTCTTGCTGTATTCTGACAATCTGCAGTTAGCTCCAGCCTTTGAACTGCCCCGGAGAGTATAGGGTTAATATTCTATGCAGTGCATAGAACGTTGAGCTCGAGCTCGGTTGAGGTCTCTGTCTGCAGCACTTTGAAACCCAACTGTCAGATTCTTTACTCCGCCTCACTGAACAGTCGCACCGGAGATTTCTCCTTCTGCTCGGTTCAGAGTTGGTTAAAGTGTCAGTTTTTCCGCTTAACTTCTGTAGTATTACGGTTTAGGGCTCTGTCTGCGGTACAGTAAGTACTTTAGGTAGTAGTTCTGGGTTATATTGTGGAAATCATTAAAACTTTTCTCGATCAGTTCAGCTGAACCGATCCAACATATTTGAAATCTGTGTGTTTTCCTTTAGTGTGTGGTTACCGGTCCTTATTGGTTTAAAAAAAAAAAAAAAATGTTTTAACGTTTTTTTCCAATACCCGTAACACGGTTAAAAACTGATAAGGGAGTCTTGCCTGGCGGTTGCCGAAAAAAGGGTAAGTTTGGTTAGGTTGGCCATGTCTGAGAAACCCAAGAAAAAAAATGGGCCCACTGGGTTTCAACACTGCAGTGAGTGTGGGGAGGTCTTTGCTAAGGCCGATCCCCATACCACCTGTGTTTATTGTCTGGGGTTTGACCACCTCCATACAGACTGCCAAATTGTAAAAACTTTCCTACATCTACCCTGGAAAAAAGATCAGGTATACTTAGGGAAAAGGAGGCCGAGAAGTCCGCTGACCCGAATAGCCAGCCCAGTTCTTTCTGACTGAACCAGAAGGAGTGCCCTCTGACCAGGGCGATACTTCTTCAGGCAAGAGGAGAGTTGATCCTGAGGGATTGGTTCCTAAAAAAAAGGAAACGTAAGGAAAAATCAGCCAGTTCGGATCCGGAGGTTCATGTTCCAACCGCTGATGAGTTTGCCCGAGCAATTCGGATTGTTGAATCGCTTCACCCGGTTCCTTCCAATCCAGCTCCGTTAGCTAGGGGTTCAGTTTGGTCAATTCCTCCGGTTCAGGATTATGCCCCTGAAGATTTTTATGAACCGGAATTTGAGGAGGAGGGGGATTATGAGCAAGATGATGAGTATGATGGAGCAGATAGTCTGGATGTGCCCATTGAACCGAACATCTCCCCAGACCGACCTTCTGGTGTTTCAAACAACATGAAGTCTTGCTATATTATGACATATGCAGTTTGTCCCAGCCTTAGAACTGCTCCGAAGGGGAAAGAGTTAAAGTCCATGCCAGGCATGGAACTTAGAGCTCGAGCTCGGTTGAAAATTCTATCTGTTGTTTTTCAAACTAAAACTGTCAGATTCTTTACTCCGCCTCACTGAACAGTCGCTCCGGAGATTCCTCCTTCTGCTCGGTTCATTTTGTCGGTTAAAGGATAAAAGTTTTCGTTTTTTTAACGAAATTAAAGCAACAGTCGGTTCAAGTTCTATCTGTGGTATTGTAAGTACTAGATAGGTTTTATTTAATTCTGTGTGGAACTTGTAAACATTTTCATCGGTTCGGTGTGAACCGATTAAGTTACTTCTATTACATTACAGTCTTTTAGAAGTGCGGTTCCCGGTTCTTATCGGTTCTAAAAAAAACGGATTTAATTATGGTTTTTTCCACGACCCGTGACACGGTTGGGAACCGATAAGGGAGTCTTGCTTGGCAGATGGCCGTAAACGGGCAAGTTTTTGGTTAGGCTGGCACTATGTCTGAGAAACCCAAAAGAAAAACCGGGCCCACTGGGTTTCTGCACTGTGTTGTATGTGGGGAAGCCTTTGCCAAGGCTGACCCCCACACCACATGTGTTTATTGTCTGGGGTTGACCACCTTATTTCAGACTGCCAGATTTGCAAGGGTTTTCCTGCAGCTACCCTGGATAACAGAGTTGGTAGACTCAGGGAACGGGAGGCCAAAAAGTCCGCTGACCCGGATGGCCAGCCGGTTCGGTTCCAACGAACCGGTGCTCCCTCTGACCGGGAGGCGATGCTTCCTCGGGCAAAGGGAGCCGACTCTGAGGTCGGTTCAACAAAAGAAATCTAGAAAATCAGCAAATAGCTAAAGCAATAAAATTGTTCAGTCACTCTCCCGGTTCGACCGAACCGCATCATCAGGTAAGCGCTGGTTCGGTCGGTTCCTCCGGTTCAAGAGTATTATTTAGAGGAATTTTAAGAACCAGAGGAGGGGGAAGAGGAGTATGAGGAGAGTGAATGTGGTTTTGAAAGTCTGGATGTGCCCATTGAACCGGACATCTCTCCAGACAGACCTTCAGGAGTGTTCCCCCAGGCTTTCTGAGTCCCCTTCTCATTTCATGTTTAAAAAAAAAAAGTGGCTGAAACCCTCCAGCTCCCTATGGAGGAAGCTGTGGATGATCAAGAGGAGCCTGATTTCATAGAAATGATGGATATCCCAGAGTCTAGGAGACTGTCTATTCCTCTGCATAAATCTTTTTGGAAACAGACAGTAAATTTTTTAAAAGCTCCTCACACCATACCTCCTGTTGATAAAAGAGTGGACAAAAGGTATGCTTGATCAGACTCTGATATGGAGTTCCTTACACAACAATGCAGCCACATGTGGGTGGTGCAGGCTGCAGCCTGTGACAATGCAAATGTTCCCTTAGCCTCTCACCCCCCTGACAAGGACTCCAGAAAGATAGATGCCATGGCAAATAAACAGTACATGGCAGCTTCCTTAGGACTCAGACAGGCTAATTATATGGCTTATGTTGCTAGATATCAAAAATTCAGATGGGATACTGTTTTAGCTCTAGCAAAGCAGGTTCCTGGCCAGCTGACAAAAGAGCTGGACCAGCTGGCCGCTGATGGTATTGAGGCATCAAGGTGCAATTCCATGCTGCAGTGGACTCTAATGATATTTCATCCAGAGTCATGGCTACATCTGTGGCTCCCGTGGAATGGCTTGGCTCAGATGTACTAGCCTGTCACAGGATACCCAGACTAAGGCCATGGATTTCCCTGTTGTGGGCAACTCTCTGTTTGGGGGAGCAAACAGAGAATTACATGAAAAATGGATGAATATAGGACCAGCTATAGGAGTGCACAGGCCAAGGAAAGTGAGAGCCACTCCCCAAAGCAGCCCAGGGGCAGGGGTGAGGCCTTTTCATAGGCCTTTTACAAGCCAGGCTTCCTCTTCAGCTTTTGCAGAAGGGTTCTTTGAGGGAGAGGCAGGCCGGGGTGCAGGGGCAGGCCTGCTTACCCTCAGCTAAGCCCCTGCCAAACAGGCACCCTGATGGGCGCCCAGGGCCGATTCTCCACTACCTGTAGGGCATGGCTGCTTACTTTGTCCAGGACTGGGAGTCTCTAACGTCAGACAAGTGGGTCCTGGAAGTAGTAAGCCAGGGACTGCTTCTCAGCTTCAAAAATTTCCAAAGATGAGAATCAGATCTTTTCCACCTGCAAATTCTTCAGAGGCTCTTGCCCTGGAGGCAGAACTCTCTACCCTCCTGGCTCTCAGAGCTGTGGAAAGGGTTTCGCCCCTACACCAAGGCAAAGGGTTGTACTTCAGGTACTTCCTTATCCCAGAAAAGACAGGAGAATGACGGCCCATCCTGGATCTCAGGTATCTAAACAAGCACCTTTTAAAACCAAAACTCAAAATGTTGACTCTGGGAATTATTTTACCCTCTTTAAGGCCAGGGGACTAGCTAGTGTCCCTGGACCTCAAGGATGCCTATTTTCATGTTCTCATCAGAAGCTCCCATTGAAAGTACCTCAGATTCGAACTGCCCTCAGGTCATTACCAGTTCAGAGCAATGCCATTCGGCCTTATATCTGCCCCAAGGGTATTCACAGAATGCCTGGCAGTAGCAGTTGCCCACTTAAGAAGGCAAAAAATTGCCATCTTTCCTTACTTGGATGACTGGCTCATAGTAGGCCAGTCCCTAGACCAAGTCAGGTTACACCTTCAAGTAACTCGGCAACTGCTAACTTCTCTAGGTTTCCTTCTCAATCTTCCAAAGTCAGTTCTAGAGCCTGTCCAGCTTCTCACCTTCATAGGTGCAGAACTGAACACAAAAGAAGCCAGAGCCTTCCTTCACCTGGAAAGGGCAAGTACCCTGATTTCTCTGGCTTCCTCCTTCACCCTGCAGGTCTCTCGACCAGCAAGGCACATTCTACAGCTCCTGGGACATATGGCAGCTTCGACAGCAGTAGTGCAGGGAGCCAGATTTCAGATGAGGGACATCCAGTTCCATTTGAGAGCCCTTTTTGGTCTCAAAGAAAGGACCCTCTAACCAAATTAATTCCAGTGACTCGAACCCTGATCCAGGCCCTTCAGTGGTGGCAGGACCAGGGCAATTTGAGACAGGGGGTCCCCTTTACTCCTCAGTCTCGCTCCTTAATCCTTACTATAGATGCATCCCTATTGGGGTGGGGAGCTCACATGGGCGACCTCACCACCCAGGGATTGTGGTCCCCTCAGGAATCTCTGCCCACATCAATCTGTTGGAACTCAGAGCAGTTTTCTAGCACTTCAAGCTTTTTTCCAAATCTGTTCAGAACAAGGTTATTCAAGTCAGAACAGACAATACCACCACAACGTGGTACATCAACAAGCAAGGGGGCACTCGGTCTACGGCCTTGTGCACCGAAGCAATGAAGTTGTGGTCTCTGGCTTACTCCCTGAACACCTCCCTTGTAGCAGTTCACCTCCCAGGCAAGGGCAATGTCCTGGCAGATGCTCTCAGCAGGATTTCCCAAGGCCATCACGAATGGGCTCTAGATCCCCTTGTTCTGGAGGTGGTATTTGCCAGATGGGGCACACTCCAGATAGATCTTTTTGCAGCCCCAGACAATCACCAACTTCCATTTTTTGTTGCAGGCCCCCAGTGTTGGACTCAGTCCCCCTGGATGCCTTCCTTTTCAGTTGGGAAGGGAAGTTTCTCTATACCTTTCCACCCTTCCCTCTCTGTTCAAAGTGCTAGTCAAAATCAGGTGTCAATCCTGCAAGATGATTCTGATTGCTCCAGACTGGGCCAGACAGCCCTGGTACCCACTCCTTATGTCCTTAGCAGTCCACCGTCCCCTGTGTCTTCCCAGGAATCACAATCTGTTATCCTGTGCTCAGGGGAGGGTTTGGTACTCGAACCTCAAATCTCTCAATCTCAAGGCCTGGCTCTTGAAGAGTTAGTTTGCTGACCTACACCTTTCCCAAGGTGTATTGGATATTCTGAAGGTTTCTAGGAAGCCTTCCACCAGGGCTACTTATAATTCCAAATGGAAGAGATTTTCCATATGGTGCTCTGGGAAGAATATTTCCCCAGAGTCTGCTGATTTACCCACAGTCCTGGATTATATAGTTCATTTAAGTACTTTAGGGCTGAGACCAGCTACCCTAAAAGTGCACTTGGCAGCCGTGTCTGCCTACTTGTCAGCAGGTAAGCCCTCTTCTCTTTCAGCTCATCCTGTATTCTCCAAGTTTTTCAAAAGGGTTGCTTCACACCAACCCCCTATTCAGGGATCCTCCCCTGCCTGGGATCTTAATATTGCATTGCCCAGCTTATGCAACCCCCTTTTGAGCCCTTGTCTTCAGCAGAGCTCAAGTACTTGACTTGGAAAACTGTGTTTTTGGTAGCCATCACTTCTGCCAGGCGCATAAGTGAGTTACAAGCATTGTCAGTGGAGCCTGATTTTATCTCCTTTCACAGAGATAAGGTAGTCTTCAGGACTAACCAAAAGTTCTTGCCTTAGGTGGTTTCAGATTTCCACCTTAATCAATCTATATCTCTCCTGTGTACTTCACTGACCATTCCTCTTCTGGTTAGAGACTACACAGTTTAGATGTCAAGAGATCACTTAGCTACTACATAGATCGTATCAAAGGTCACAGGGTTTAACTCCCTCCAACTGTTCCTCACTTATGGTGAGGTTGGCAAAGGAAACCTGCCACTAAAAGATCCATTGCCAGGTGGATCGTCTCTTGTATCCAATTCTGCTATGAAAAACTGGGTAAAGTTCTTCCCTCAGGCCTGAAGGCTCACTCCACCAGAGGTACAGCTGCGTCTCTGGCTGCTGCCAGGGACATCCCTATCCTAGAGATATGTCAAGCAGCTACCTGGAAAACGGTGCACACTTTTACTAAGCATTACTCCTTGTACATCCAGGCTAGGAGTGATGCTCGTTTTGGCACAGCTGTGCTTCAGAGCCTATTTCCTAAGTAGGTTCTGTCCCTCCTCCATGGAGGTATTGCTGTGTAATCTGCACGTGTCATAATATAGCAAGACTTCATGTTGTTTGAAGAAAAAATTACTCACCTTAGTAATGTTGTTTCTTCTAATGGAGTCTTGCTATATTATGACCTCCCCCTGCCCCTCTCAGAACCTTACTCTTGGGGATGTGGGTGGGCAGGGCAGCGTTGGCACTTTTTAGATGCCCACCTTGTTTTTCACCCCTCTTTTTGGGGTGATCTTTGTTGTGTTTGTCATTTTTTGGGTCTTCTGACTTGAGTCTTCATTGTGGCACCAAAAAATGTGTTTATTTAATTAAGTAGCCAGTTGGCTAGTGTAGGTTTACAGCTTCCACACAGAGTCTTAGTGAGTTTCTGCTCGTAAAGATCTGACAGTTTTAGTTTGAAGAACAACAGATAGAATTTTCAACCGAGCTCGAGCTCTAAGTTCCATGCCTGGCATGGACTTTAACTCTTTCACCTCCGGAGCAGTTCTAAGGCTGGGACAAACTGCATATGTCATAATATAGCAAGACTCCATTAGAAGAAACAACATTACTAAGGTGAGTAATTTTTTCTTCCCCTCCTAGGCTCTCTGAGTCCGCTCCCCACTATCTGTTCTACAGAAAAGTGGCTGAAACCCTCCAGCTCCCTATGGAGGAGGTTGTAGAGGATCAAGAGGAGCCTGATTTTGTTGAAATGACAGACATCCCAGAGTCCAGGTGGCTGTCTATTCCTCTACACAGATCTTTTGGGAAACAGACACAAAAAATGTTAGTCTCCAAATTCTGTAGCTCCTGTTGATAAAAGAATGAACAAGAGGTATACCTTATCAGGCTCAGACACAGAGTTTTTCTATCAACAATGCAGCCATGTTGGGGTCGTGCAGACTGCAGCCTGTGACAGGGCTAATGTTCCCTTGGCTTCACACACCCCAGATAAGGACTCCAGGAGGATGGATGCCTTGGCAAAGAAGCAGTACATGGCATCCTCTTTGGGACTCAGGCAGGCTAATTATATGGCCTATACAGCCAGGTACCAAAAGTCCAGGTGGGACATTGTACTGGCACTGGCTAAACAGGCCTCCCCCCAGTTGGCCAAGGAGCTGGAGGAGGTGGCTGCTGACAGGATTGAGGCATCTAAGGTACAATTTCATGCTGCTGTGGACTCCAGTGATGTGTCATCAAGAGTCATGGCTACATCTGTGGCTCTTCGGAGAATGGCTTGGCTCAGATGTACGAGCCTCTCACAGGACACCCAGGCTAAGGCCATGGATTTCCCTGTGGAAAGTAATTCTCTGTTTGGGGAGCAGACAGAGAATTACATAAAAAAGATGGAGGCATATAGGACCACTTATAGGAGTGCACAGGCCAAGGAGAGGCAGGCAACTCCTCAAAGGCAGCAATCTAGGGCAGGGCAGGCTTTCCATAGGCCTTTCTTCCAAGCACAGGCCGCTTCTCCCTTTTCACAGAGGGGTTTTTCAGAGGGAGAGGCAGAAGGGGGATGAGCAGGGCTACATCCACTCCTCAGCCTAAGGCCCCTGCCAAGCAGACACCATGATGGATCTACCCGGGTCGACTCTCCTATCCCTGTAGTGGGCAGGCTGGCTTACTTTGTCCAGGACTGGGTGTCTGTTACTTCAGACAAGTGGGTCCTGGAAGTAGTAAGCCAGGGACTGGTTCTCAGCTTCAAATAAATTCCGAAGATGAGAGCCAGATCTTTTCCACCTGCAAGTCTTTCCGAAACCCTTGCCCTAGAGGCAGAGGTTTCATCTCTTCTGGCCTTAAGAGCCATAGAGAGAGTTTCTACCCTACACTGAGGCAAAGGTCTGCACTCCAGGTACTTCCTTACCCCAAAAAAGACAGGGGAGTGGCGACCCATCCTAGATCTAAGATACCTGAACAAACATCTTTTAAAACCAAGGTTCAAGATGGTGACTCTGGGAATAATTCTTCCCTCCAAAGGCCAGGGGACTGGCTAGCCTCCCTGGACCTCAAAGATGCCTACTTTCACATCCCCATCAGGTGTTCCCACAGAAAGTACCTCGGGTTCAAGTTGCCCTCAGGCCATTATCAGTTCAAAGCAATGCCCTTTGGTCTAACATCAGCTCCAAGGGTTTTCACAAAGTGCCTGGCAGTAGTTGTTGCCTTTCTAAGAAGGCAAAAGATTTCCATTTTTCCATATCTGGACGACTGCCTCATAGTGGGTCAGTCTCCAGACCAAGTCAAGTCAGACCTGCAAGTGACTCAGCAAGTGCTCACTTCCCTGGGATTTCTTCTCAACCTCTCCAAGTCAGTTCTCGAACCGTTGCAGCTTCTTACCTTTATAGGAACAGAGCTAGACACTGTCAAAACAAGAGCCTTTCTTCCCCTGGAAAGGGCAAGAGTTCTTATAGAATTGGCTTCTTCCATCAGCCTTCAGGTGTCCCGACCAGCAAGGCACTTCCTTCAGCTCTTGGGCCACATGGCAGCTTCCACAGCGGTGGTCCAAGAGGCAAGATTTCAGATGAGGGACATTCAGTTCCATCCGAGGGTCTTTTGGTCCCAAAGGAAGGATCCTCTTACCAAAATGATTCCAGTGACTCTGACACTGATCCAGGCTCTTCAATGGTGGCAGGATCAGGGCAATTTAAGGCAAGGGGTCCCATTTGTCACTCAGTCTCATTCAGTGGTCTTTACCACGGATGTTTCCCTTTTGGGGTGTGGAGCCCATCTGGGGGCTCTCACAGCCCAGGGACTGTGGTCCTCTTAGGAGTCCCTTCTTCATATAAATTTCCTGGAACTCAGGGCAGTTTTTCTGGCCCTGCAAGCTTTTTCTCAGTCCGTGCAGAACAAGGTGGTTCATGTCAGAACAGACAACACCACCACCATGTAGTACATCAACAGGCAGGGAGGCACTTGGTCCATGGCCTTGTGCATGGAAGCCATGAAATTGTGGTCCCTGGCTTATTCTCTGCAGACCTTTCTGATAGCAGTCCACCTTCCAGGGAAGGACAATGTGCTAGCAGATGCACTGAGCAGGATCTCCCAGGTCCATCACAAATGGTCCCTGGACCCTCTGGTGTTGAAAGTGATTTTTTCCAAGGTGGGGCACTCCAGAGAGAGATCTCTCTGCAGCCCCAGACAATCACCAACTTCCTCTGTTTTGTTGCAGATCCCCAGTCTTGGGTTCAGTCCCTCTGGATGCTCTGATGTTGAACTGGGAAGGGAAATTTCTCTGTGCCTTCCCTCCCTTTTCTCTACTGTTCATGGTTCTGGTCAAGGTAAGGTCACAACCCTGCAAAGTGATTTTGATTGCTCCAGATTGGGCCAGGCAGCTCTGGTGCCCCCTCTTACTGTCCCTAACAGTCCATCTTCCCCTGTCTCTTCCCAGGAATTACAACCTGTTAACCTCCTCTCAGGGAAGGATTTAGTACCCCACTCTTCGGTGTCTCAGTCTCAAGGCATGGCTCTTGAAGAGTTAGAGTATGCAGATTTGCCTCTGTCCCAAGGGGTTCTGGATATTCTCAAAGCCTCTCGAAAGCATGCCACCAGAAAGGCTTATGAATCCAAATGGAAAAGATTCAGCATTTGGTGTTCCAAGAAGCATATATCTCCAGACACTGCTGAATTGCCTACAGTTCTGGATTATATGGTCCATCTTAATGGCCTAGGCCTCAGACCAGCTACTCTGAAGGTACACTTGTCAGCTGTTTCTGCTTTTCTGTCAGTGGGAAAGCCTTCCTCACTGTCATCTCACCCTGTATTCTATACATTTTTCAAGGGATTGCTTCATACCAATCCTCCCTTTAGGGATCCTACCCCTGCCTGGGACTTAAATGTTTGCATTGCTCAACTTATGCAACCCCCATTTGAGCCTATGTCCTCAGCAGAGCTGAAGTACTTGACTTGGAAAACTGTGTTCTTGGTAGCCATTACCTCTGCCAGACGTATCAGTGAATTGCAAGCCCTGTCAGAGGAACCTGATTTTATTTCCTTCCATAGAGATAAAGTGGTCCTTAGAACCAATAGAAGGTTCTTGCCCAAAGTGGTTTCAGACTTCCATTTGAATCAATCTATGTCTTTCCCTGTTTTCTTCACTGATCATTCTTCCTCAGGAGAGAGGAGGCTACACAGTTTAGATGTTAAAAGAGCCCTTAGCTACTACATAGAGCATACAAAGGGTCACGGGTTTGACTCCTTCCAGTTGTTCCTCACTTATGAGGAAGTGGGAAAGGGCAAACTTGCCACCAAGAGAACTATTGCCAGGTGGATTGTTTCTTGTATACAATTCTGCTTTGAGAAACTGGGAAAAATTCCACCCTCAGGCTTGAGGGCTCATTCCACAAGAGGTACAGCTGCTTCCCTGGCTGCTGCCAGGGATATCCCTCTGTTATAAATTTGTCAAGCAGCCACCTGGAAAACAGTTCATACCTTTACCAAACATTACTCTCTGGATATCCAGGCTAGGAGTGATGCTCGGTTTGGCACAGCAGTACTTCAGAGTCTGTTCCCCAATTAGGTTCTGTTCCTCCTCCATGGAGGTACTGCTTGGTAGTCTGCAGATTGTCAGAATACAGCAAAACTTCATGTTGTTTGAAGAAAAAATTACTCACCTTAGTAATTGTGTTTCTTCTAATGGAGTCTTGCTGTATTCTGACCACCCTCCCTGCCTCCCTCTCAGAACCTGTTTTGGGAAGTGGGTGGGCAGGCACAGTGTTGCACCCAGGGCTCCCATATCTACAGGGATTCCTGTATTTTACAGGGATTTGGAGGCATCTACAGGAAAACTCTTCCCATAGACTTGCATTGGTTATACAGGAAAACAGGGCAATTCAGCTTCCATAGGAAATAATGTAATCTACAGGAAAACACAGGAATATCACCCTGGAGCTACAGGGAAAATGCCAAATCAATATGGGAGCACTGGCACCCCAGGGGTGATTCAAGCACACCCTCCACTTTATCTGGGTGCTTTGTATTATAATCTTTTATTTTTGGGTAGGTTTTGGTTTTGGGTTTCCTGACTTGAGTCTTCCTTTGGAAAACCAAAACTTTCTGTTGCCAGTTGGCTAGTTAAAATTTTTTTAAATTTCCACATAGTTAGTCAGTGAGTGTTTGCTCGTAAGAATCTGACGGTTGGGTTTCAAAGTGCTGCAGACAGAGACCTCAACTGAGCTCGAGCTCAACGTTCTATGCAGTGCATAGAATATTAACCCTATACTCTCTGGGGCAGTTTAAAGGCTGGAGCTAACTGCAGATTGTCAGATTACAGCAAGACTCCATTAGAAGAAACACAATTACTAAGGTGAGTAATTTTTTCTTATTAAATAGGGGGTTAGAGAGACAACAGAAGCCTGCACCAAGGCACAGAGTAAGAGGAGTAGTGCAAAAAACCATGCTGGCTGAACAGTGAGGTTGTGGAGGTGGTGAGGGCAAAATGAGTGGCGCACCAAAAGTTTAGGAGGATGGGGAAGGAAATGGACAGGGAGGAATATGCAAGAATGTCCAGGGAGGTGACAAGAAAAGTGAGAGAAGCCAAAGCCCAGAGGGAGCTGAGATTAGCACAGGGAATTAATGGGGGAGAAGGGCTTTTCAGGTACATCAGGGAGAAAAGGAAGTGCAAGGAGACAATAGTGAGGCTAAAAAGGGGTGGGAGTGGGCAGAAAATGGGAGGAGCAGGCGGAAGCACTGAATGAATACTTTTGCTCAGTGTTCATGGAGGGGGGGGGGGACAGCTACCAGCATGGGCTGGGAGGTTGGGGACAGGGGGGAGAGGAGGCGACAGGTGGAAGAATTGAGGCAAGTAGAGTCCTAGAGGGACTGAGGGCACTGAAGGTAGACCAGGCACCAGGGCCAGATAGTATCCACCCCAGGGTACTAAAGGAGATGGTGGAGGTGTTGTCAGAGCCGCTGGCGGATCTGTACAGCACCTTACTGGAGCTAGGATGTGTGCCACTGGACTGGAGGATGGCACATGTAGTACCATCACACAAGAGTGGGGCCAAGGGATGAACTGGGTAATTATTGTCTGGTAAGTCTCACCTCCATAGTGTGCAGATTCATGGAAGCGATACTAAAGGAAAGACTGGTGTTGTGCCTGCCGGACAATGGCCTCCATAATGTGAGGCAGCATGGGTTTGTTTCGGGGAAGTCTTGTCAAACCAACCTGATACAATATTATGACTGGGTGACAGGTGAGCTGGATAAGGGTCATGCAGTGGATGTTCTGTACTGGGACTTCAACAAGGCCTTCGATTCAGAACCTCATGGGCGGCTTGGGGAGAAGCTAACTGGGGTAGGGGTAGGGGCAAAAATGATGAACTGGATTACAAGCTGGCTGAGTGGCAGGCTGCAACCAGTGGTGGTGAGATGGGAGTTCTCAACTCCAAGGCCGGTGACGAGTGGGGTGCCACAGGGCTCTGTGTTGGGGCCAGTATTGTTTGGGCTCTTCATATCAGACATTGCACTTGGGGTGGTGAGCAAGGTAAGTCTGTTCGCTGACGACACCAAAATCGGAGCAGTGGTGGATGGAGAGGAGGGATGGAAGCAGCTGCAGGGGGACCTACGCAAGCTATAGGAATGATCAGAGAGGTGGCAGCTGGGGTTCAATGCAAAGAAGTGTAAGGTTATGCAGTTTGGAGTGAGGAACCCAAGGAGAGAATACTGAATTGGTGGGGGGGTTAAGCTGGGGATCACTGAGGAGGAGAAGGACCTATGGGTAATGATGACAGGGACCATGAACAACACTGCCCAGTGCAGGAGAGTGGCTGCAAAAGCAAACAAAATGCTGGTGTGCATAGCGAGGGTGTTTTCGTCCAGGCAAAGAGAGGTAATCTTGCCCCTCTACAGGTCGCTGGTAAGGCCGCACTTAGGGTATTGTGTGCAGTTTTGGAGGCCATACCTAAAGCGTGATATCAGGCTACTGAAGGGGGTGCAGAGGAGGGCAACAAAGATGATATGTGGAATGGAGGGGAGAGATTATGACAGCAGGCTGGGAGACCTGAATATGTACACCCTGGAGGATAGAAGGGACAGGGGGGTCATGACGGAGACATTCAAGTATCTAAGGGGAATCAATAAGGATGGGGCAGATAGGGTCTATAAGTTAAGGATGGGGAGGGTCACCAGGGGGCACGGGCTAAGAATAGAGGGCGGAAGATTTAGGAAGGAAATGAGGAGACACTATTTCACGGAGAGGGTGGTAGCAAAATGGAATGCCCTACCAGAATGGGTGGTATCATGTAAATCTGTGAGCAGCTTCAAAAGAGCATTGGACAGGGAACAGGGGAGAGCGAGGGTGGGAGAGGTGGAGGGGTGGCAGTTTGATGACAGAGGGGAGGGGGTGGTGGGGCAGCTGCAAACTAGGGGTGTTGGCTGCACACTCCAGCAGACTTAGATAGACCGGGTGGTCTGTTTCTGCTGGCATATTCGTATGTGTTTCTGTAGCCTGAAAATAGGGGGCTAATGTTGTTGCTAGCGCCACCCACAAGGTGGACGTATGACGTGGTGCTCTTGGACTGGCCACTAATTGACACCAGCCCCCTACTTTCCTCAGTTCTGTTTTTTTCCCCACTGGTGAGAGCACACCGTGGGAGCGCTTCAGTTGTCATTTAACTGTGTCTTACTCCTTCCTCTGTTTACCACCATACCTTGATACCATGTCCATATCGGTGCCACTTTTATTATTTTTTTATTTTTTTCTCTCTGTATGGCACCAAACCTTTTTCTGTCTTCCATTTTTCTTTTTTTCAGCATGGAGCCACGTCTGGTTCAGAGGAGCTCAGGAAGAAGTCTTCTAAGAAGAAGAAGCAGAACAAGGACAGCCCTCAGTGTGTTGGTGTCCCTGCGGGGATTATAGTGCCTGGAACCAGCATGATGCCTTTTGGACCGGCCACAGTGCTAAAAAGACATAGACAGTTGCAATGCCTGTTTCTCAATGGACTACTGCACCCTTGAGATCTGCAAGCTGAAGTGGGGTTGCAAGCCCCAACTTTCGGATGCAGGCATCGCACTAGGAGTGCCAAGGCACTATAAGGTCCTTTGGCTCTTTCCCTGAGCCTCTTCTCAGTACTATATGTACTGAGGAAGACTAGGCCTGTCCCTGTGCTCACCTCATCAAGACATTGAAGAGCCTGGGGGAGGTGTCTGATGGACAGTTGGTCTCCTTGGGAGGACCAGCTGAGCACCCCTCCCAGTCCATCAGGCCTCCGAGGCAGTGGACACTCCTAGTGGTGAGGTTGAAGCTATCAGCTGGGCCTACACCAGTGGGCACCCTAGTGTTGTAGTGTTGTGGCATGGCATTGCCTCAGCTCCAGGTATTTAGGATGATACTGGTGAGTGGGGCATTGCTGCGCACAAAGCAGGGCCCCCTCCCAACACCTCTCGTGGTGCCAGGAGAGGGAAGGCCTCTGGAGTCCGTCCCGCTCAACCCCTGGAGGTACTTTGGATATCATCCCCGAGGGGTTGGACGACCCAGGGGAGGGTGCCACGGACAACCTTGGGAATGTTGAGGACTTCAGCGTTGAAGCAGGCCTTCCTGGGCCTGGCTCTGGGTGTGGGTTGGGGTTGGGATCTCCTTTGGTGGTTGTGTCTGTGAGCAGCACTGGGGCCTTTGTCTGCACCATTCATGGGCTGGTTTGAGCCCCAATGTCATTCCCAGTGCCACCCTTAGTCCTGACACTGTTTGCAGCACTGGGAGGGAACTCAGTGCCGCTTGCAGAGATGTTTCCAGCAACTCTACCTCTGGGGATTCTGTTTCTGATCCTGGGCCTTGTCCAAGAGGCAGGGCCAGTCCTGGTGAGGAGAGGACTTTGACGTCTAGGCTGGTGGCTCACTCCTTTCCCAGAGTAGGTGGCAGCTCTGGCACAAGGCACAACACTGGCTCAGAACCTCATTTCTTTCCAGAACCATCTGGCCCTGTCACTGGTGCTGATCGGGGCCACCCCGTGGAACCTGCATAGCTCCACTCTCCCCACCTGGGGGCTTCTCCCCAAGGGCACCATCCTGATCTGTCCTCAGCTATTGGCTCATTCACAGATAGACGAGTTTAACAGGCCGACCCCCGGGAAAGGTTCTCTGAGTATTCTTGCAGCCCCAGCAGAGGACCTAACGTGGTCTTGCATGACCATCCCCCCATCTCCTTCTCTGTCCCTTCCTCCTCCTCTACCAGGCATTCTCTGTCCTGTTGGGCCCCTGTCCTGGGAACAGTTCAGAGAGATGGCTAGGGCTTTTCCTCAGTATCTCCATAGATTTCATCTGACCATTTTCTGGTCTGAGGTCACTGCATCTCCTCCACCCGATTCCAGCTGCTCATCTCCTCCCACTTCCTCCTCAGAGGAAGAAGACACCTCCATCCATCTTTCCTCTGATGCTGAGTACACCTGGTTCCAGCAGTTCCTGGCAGAGATGATGCAGGAGCTCGGCCTGCACCGTGTTGCTGGTCACAATCCTGCTAACTTGGCACTGTCATTCCTGGGTGAATACAGCAGACTCTACAGACATCCCTCTGTGGCTTCAACCCTTCACGGAGGCATTCAGGGATGTCTGGCTCCATCCCTCTGCTACTTCTCCAGTCCAGAGGGACATCCATTGTGATATTGTGCTCCTCTGGGGTCTCCAGGTGGCATGCCACATCCCTCTTCTGGGATTCTGTTCCTGGACACCCCCTCTGGGCATAAATACCTGTTGCATGACCGCTCCCTGACTCTGACTCCGTGGAGTTTGGTGTCTGAGACAGAAGTTTTTTTTTTTTATCGTGGCGCGCACCATGCTGTGCATCTCTGCACGTCAGGGCTGTCAGGCGACCTATGGCAGACACCTGCAGATGATGCTAGGGCAACTCCTGGCATCACTGCCAGACTGCGAGGCAGCCAGGCAGGTCATTCACCTTTCAGCCCAGGGCCTGAAGCTGGTGAGGAACCAAGTGAGGGCATCTTATGACGTCAATGAGGTAGCTTCCAGGCTGGTGCTGTGACAGGGTTGAGTAAGACCCTGTCCCATTTGTTATGCAGAGAGAGTTAAAAGCAAGGATCTGTTCTGTCCTCTCCTATTATGTCACTTGTCTGTCGGATTGTGCAGTCAAATCTTCCTGTGGCACCTAAGGAACTGGCAACTCCAAAGGTTCCCTTCCCCCTGCTATCACTACCTTCACTTGCTGTTTTTGTTCTTTCTTTATCCCTTTGCTCCTCTGTGGTTAAAAAGCATTTATTTATTTGCTTTTGGTAAACGGGTAAGTGCACTAGGCATAGGAATGCCTATTTTCAGGCACGACCCGGGAGAAAACAGCTAAATACATACAAACAAACATGTGATGCAGCACAAAAGCAGCTCAGTTTGGAGGGAAACAAAACTTAGGGTATGGAGAGACAATAACTTCAACAAGCCAAGTGAAAAAAAAAATTTAAATGTTACGGTACTATGCAGTTACAATACAGATTGGACGAGTAAACACAGGAATCAAAACAGAGTGGGAAAACAGGCATTGCAAGTGAGAGCATACAAAACAATACAATAAATGCCAAACTGAGAAGTTAATGAGCAAGGGAGAGGAAGGGAAAGTGGTAGGAAGGAGAAAAAGAGAGGGTGGGGATGAGAGAGTGGACATGAAAGGGTATAAGAAAGGTGGAGGAAGAAGTGTCATAGAAGTGGATTACTCAGAGAAAAAAGAGGGCAAGGAAAACAAATGGTCTAAATCAGATTAAAACAAGTGCAGGGGTTAGCATCACGCAGATGCTCATGGTGAAGTTTCTTAAAGCTAGCATGGGTGGTCGCTCGACGGATAGTAATGGGTATGGAGTTCCAGTATTTTGGAGCCGTGAAAGAGAAAGCGCATGCGCCCATGTTGGTTCTGCATTGGGAATGCGAAAAAGGGCTTTATCAGTGGATCATAGCCCATAGGAGAGAGGTTGTGAGTCCATGGGGAGGCAAGGTACAGGGGGAGACCTGATCTGGCAACACAGTCAATTAGTGAGCCAAAAGACTGGAGTCGGTGGGTGGAGGGACACGGCCATTTTAAGTCAGCATAGAGCTGGCAGTGATGTTTGTAACATGCAGAGGCATAGAAGCAGATGCTATTATAGGTGATGTCCCATTTATGGAGGGAGGATCTTGCGGCAGATAGGTAAATGACTGAGCCATATGCTAGGGCTGGGAGAAGAAAGCCTTGTGCCACAGCTAGTCTGGCTGAAAGGGTAAGGGCGTAGCTAGTACGATAGGCGCTTTCTATCTTGGCGTTGACAGACTTACAGATAGTTGTAATGTGTAGGTCAAAGTCTAGAGATTCGTCGAGAGTAACATCTAGATATTTAAAGGATTTGGTGCAAATCAATGGGGAGCCGTCCGCACACGAGATTATGAGGGCATTATGATTCGCTTTAAGTCTAGCAGATGAGCCAAAGAGCATGGAGTATGTCTTGCTAGAGTTGAGAACAAGTTTGTTCTCAGTGAGCCAGGATTGGATACTTGTGAAGTCCAAGGCAAGAGGGTGGTTTAAGTCTGTGACAGTTCTAGCACTGTGGTAGATAACTAGGTCATCAGCGTAGAGCAGGGATGAGCAGTTAGGTGCAAGTAATGGGATGTCGTTAATGAAGATAGAGAAAAGCAAGGGGCCAAGTTTGGAGCCCTGGGGCACTCCAACGTGAACAGATGAAAGATCTGATATGGCTGAGTTGAAAACTACAGCCTGTTTTCTGTCAGACAGGTAGCTTTCGAACCAGGCCAGTTTATCTGAGGAGAAACCTGTGGAGTGTAATTTTGCAAGAAGAAGGGTATAGTTGACCAGGTCGAATGCCTTGGTTAAGTCGATGAAAACCGCACCTGTCAGGAGGCCCAGGTCCATAGAGGTATAGATGTCATTTGTCAGTTTAAGGAGGGCAGAGGGTATATGCAAATCGTTATGTGAAACTGGGATCCATTGGTTTGCAAATGTTCAAGTTTATTTGCACGAAAACTCTGTTGAGCATGTTCATTTACAAGGAGGTCCTGCTAGGACAACAATACAGCAGATAGTAAAAAAAAATCACATATTCAACAATCCAATGCAATACAACATGAACATAATACACAATACAATGATATTACAACTCTGGGAACAAAAACTTGAGATCTTACTTTGAGAGGGTTCTTCAGTAGGTCATTACATACAGAACTGGTGCCACCTAGTGTCAGGCCTCACGGCAAACGTTACTAGCAATCCCTGACTGGGGACCGCCCACCTGACGTCACGTGACCGTCAGTGTGGCCGTATATAATGGGTGGTCCCCACGCCCGCCCTCCAGTTCTTTCCCACCGTCGCCTCGTGTCAGTCACATTGCAGACTGCCATCAGCAATCATTGTGTTAGTTCTTGCGTCAGATGTTTTCCTTTGCTAAATTTTTTCTCTATGAATTCTACATTTGCTTAATGTCTTCACCCAAGAAGAAGTGCTCATCCTGTGGCACGCAGATTCCTCATAAGGACTGTCATCTAAAGTGCGTTATCTGTCTGGTCCCAGACCATCCTGTCTCATCCTGCTGGAGTGCCAAACATTTAATCAGGCCACCAAAAAACAGAGACAGCAGGCTTTGGAGGCCCACCTTCTAAAAGTCAGCCTAGCTTTCATTAGAGAAGTAAATGGACAGCATCAGAGAGTCCCCTTCCGAAAAATCTTCTCCCTCCAAGAAACACCACAAGGAGAAATCTCAAGAACGGGAGCACTCCACGGACCAACCTGAGGCCTTGCAGCCCTCGACGAGCAAGGCCATGTCTCAGCCGCCAACTAAGAAGACTTCAAACGGTAAGTCTGAAAAATTTTCAATGGGTCAGTCGACCATCGGCTCCTCCAAGAGCCGCACCGCTACGGCCACTAAGTCGGCCCTCGGCTCCTCCGGAGACCACCCAGCCACCAGTAAGATGGCTCCCCAGCCTTCAGAGACCCGCCCGGCACCAGCCAGTAAGTTGGCCAGGGGCTCTTCCCCTGCCCGCCCGGCTCCATCTGGTAAGACATCCATCTCTGACGGCTGCTCAGGCGTGGTTCTCCCGTAAGGGCCTAACGGCGCCTCATCCGATGTCCGGCCAAACCAGGGGCAGAATTCCCCTCTCCCACCTCTTCCCTCACCTATGCCTTCCCCTTCTGTGGTGGGTACCTCAGGCGAAGACAGTGCAGAATCCCTCGATGTCATAGACCATTCCTTGGGGTCAGTCCTGCGCTCCCCTGATGGGGTTGCGGGGAAGGAGGTTCCTCCTCCTCCTCCTTCAGGTGGGATCCCTTCGGACCCAACAAATATCCTGGTCCCAATCCCACCGTCGGATCCGTCGATTCCAGTTCCAGTGGTGGAAACCCCAACGACTCTTCCCCAGGCAGGGCACAGTGGTCTGCCCCAGCCTTCGGCTCTGGCACCAGACCTGGTCCCACCATTGGGTCCTCTTCATCTGGGCCTGACAAAGGCCCCTCTAATGCTGGATCCCTTTCTGGTGCCAGATTGGGCAGTGCTGGTCCCAACGTTGGTCCCCTTGACATTGGCTATCCAATGCCTGTCCCCCTGCTAATTTACACTACAGTGACTCTGACGTGTGTTCCCCCCCTCCGTCAGACCTGATGACGGGGATTTATACTAGATCCCGGACTGTCACTCATTACCCCTTTGGGTACTCAGGGGACCATTTTCAGGCTGGTCCTCCTCCTGAGTGGAGTTCCTTCGGACAGTACTACCCTGGTTACAACCCCTACCGCCATTTTCAGGGTTACCAGGGGCACCATTACCCACCACCACCTGTAATCTCTCCTCCTGCTCCACCTCCCCCTCAGCCACAACCACTCCCTCCACCTCCTCTGGCTATGCCGGACTTCAAGACCTTAATCCAGTCTTGGTGGCAGGTGGTGCACTCAAAGTTGGTGTCAGACCTGGAGACAAGACTCCTACTTCCACGATTTCCAAGGTCCGGTCCCCGAGGAGCTCTTACCCATCCACAGTACACATCTCAGGGACGGCATGTCGGGACATTGCCCTTCCGGACATTCATAACCTTCCAGACAAGGGGGCAGATGATGACGATGGTGACGAGGATGCCGACGAGTCAGTGGAAGATGCCTTGGATGAACCCGAGGGTCCGAAAGGCAAGGTTTCCCCCAAGTCTCCCCCCAGAGGACCCTGCCTTCTTGGATCTTCTGAGGTCCATGAAAGAGTTCTTCAACTGGGAGTCAGAGGATCATGACCCCATGAGACAGAGACTCTCCGAACATCTGGACTTAGAGTCTCTTTCTGTGGTCCCCATTCCTCCCTGGATCGGACCTCACCAGGACCTCACCTCTACAGTCTGGCAGATGCCTCATTCTTTCCTGGCTATCCCGAAGAGGCTGGACAGGATATACCGGGCACCAAAGGAAGCTCCTTTTCTTAAGACGCATCCTAAGGCGGACTCTGTCGTCATTTCAGTTGCTCATGATTGCTCTGCTGCACCCAAGCACATGAGCACCTCTCCTCCAGACAAAGAGTCAAGGCAGATGGACCAGTTTGGCAGAAAAGTTTATGCTTCAGCCACATGTGCGCTCAGATCCCTCAACTATGTGGCCCACATGGTGTTACACCAAAAGGCTACCTTAGCCAGGTTAGAGGCCGAGTCCAGTCGATGGAATCCTCGAGCCTCAAGGAGGACCTTGCCAAGGATCTTCACCTCTCTCGCTTCTCCTGTAGGCATGCTTTGCGAGCCACATACGACTCCATCAGTTCTGTAGCTCATGCCTTGGCAACTGCCATCGCCTTAAGGCAGCATTCCTGGCTGTGCATCTCTGGCCTCACCAACGAGGTACAGTCTGCGATTCAGGACGCCCCCTTCCAGGGCTCGGTGCTTTTTGGTGGTGACACCAAAGACATTATTACTAATCTCCAGGACAGAGGTCTCGACAGAGGTCTCGCCCTAAGATCAGTAAGGTCCATGTACCGATTGGGCACTCAACAGCAGTAACAGCCCTTTTGGAAAAGGACCTGAGATAGAGGAAGCAGGCCCCGGCTCTGCTCCAGGGCAAATGCAAGGCCATGGGTTCCGCCACTCCTCTGGCCTCCAAGAACCAGAGATGCTCAGGAGGTCCTCCCCCTGAATGCCCTGGCACTTCCTGACTCCCTCTCCCTACTAACTCCTCAGTCTCATGACGACGAGCAGGTGGGGAGAGGTTCGCCCGCCATGCGCAGGAATGGAAGGCAATAGGCTCCGATGCATGGGTCCTGCAGTTAGTGTCTGTCGGACACACTATAGAGTTTCTGGAAATTCCTCCAAGATCTCCGCCAACAAGGTCTTCTTACTCCAGGGATCAGGCTCTTCTCGTTCGAGAACAAGTTCAAAGCCTCTTACTGAAGGAAGCAATAGAGTGCATTCCCGTCCGGCAAAGGGGCAGGGGGTTCTACTCCCATTTTTCCCTGGTTCCAAAAAAAGATGGGAGACTTCAGACCCATTCTCGATTTGAGCAGCCTCAATCGCTTTGTCGAGTACAAAAAAGTTCGGGATGCTGACGCTCCACAGTCTTCTTTCACTCCTTCTGGAGAATCATTGGTTGTGCACTCTGGACATGCAGGATGCTTACCTGCACATCCTGATCTTCCCCAGCCACCGCCGTTTTCTGCAGTTTCAATTCCAAGGGGAGCACTTCCAGTTTTGGGTACTCCCTTTTGGTCTGTCCTTGGCATCTCGGGTGTTTACCAAGTGCCTGGTGGTGGCGGCGGCCTCTTTACGCCACCAGGGTATTGCGGTTTCCCCTTACCTGGATGATTGGCTGATTTCAGCCCCTCCCAGGGACTCCTTACTGGAGGCTGTCTCCTTTACCCTGGACCTCTCTGGCAGACTGGGAATTACTGTCAGTATTCCCAAGTCATCCATGATGCCGTCCCAGAGACTACAATTCATTGGGGTGGTTTTGGATATGGTCCAATGCAGAGCCTTCCTTCCTCTAGACAGGCTTCATGGGTGGCTTCGTCCTGGACCATCCTGGCCTGGGAGATCCTCCGCCTTCTTGGCCTGATGGCAGCCTCCATCACTACTGTTCCCCTGGTGAGGCTCCATATGAGAGTTACTCAGTGGTCCTTTGCGGGTGCAGTGGGATCAACTCCTGGATGACCTGGACCATCCATTCCTGATGTCATCAGCAGTTCAGCAAGAATTGCTGTGGTGGAGGGACCCACTGAAACCTTTTGGTGGGTCTTCCTTTCTTGAGCCTGGCTCCTTTGGCATCCCTAACTATAGATGCATCGAACATGGGATGGGGAGCACATCTAGGGGAGCACCAAGCTCAAGGACTGTGGTCCAGCTTGGAGGCATTCATTACACATCAACGTTCTGGAGATGAGGGCGGTCTTGTACTCTTTACGGGCCTTTCAGACCCTCCTTTCCAAAGGATCACTGCTGGTCCAAATGGACAATATGTTGGTAGTTTGGTACCTCAAGAAACAAGGAGGAACTCGCTTGTACCCCCTGTGTAGGGAGGCAATGCGAGTGTGGAACTTCGGCGGTCCAGCATGATCTGGCCCTAGTGGCCGTGCATGTTCCAGGCATTCAAAATGTCCTGGTGGACAGCCTCAGCAGGTCTCTGACCCTAACTCATGAATGGGAATTAAATCATGCAAGTGGCAGATTCTCTCTTCCTAAGTTGGGGGCATCTGGAAATCAACCTTTTCACCTCCCAATACAACGCAAAACTTCCCAGTTTTTGCTCGCTCGTTCTAGGGCATGGTGCTTTCTGGCACAATGCATTATCTCTCTCCTGGACAGGGACATTTTTGTATGTCTTCCCTCCATTTCCCATTCTCCAGAGGGTCCTTCTCAAGCTTCAGGCAGAGAAGGCCAGGATGATTCTCACTGCGCCTCTCTGGCCGAGACAAATTTGGTTTCCGCTGCTACAGTAGCTATTAAGAGAACCACGAGTTCCACTTCCAGTGACCCATGACCTCTTGACTCAGGATCAAGGTCACCTTGTTCATCCGGGGCTCAGGACCCTGACTCTTCAGGCGTGGCTCCTGCAGACATAGTGATTTCTTGCTTTGTGGTCTCCTCTCAAGTAGCTCAGATTATTTTAGAGGCTAGAAAACCCTCCACTCGTTCCACTTACACTGTGAAGTGGAAACGTTTTTCCATCTGGGTGACCTCCAAGAAGTGGAACCCCTTTTCAAACAACATGAAGTCTTGCTGTATTCTGACAAATTGCAGTGAGGTCCAACCTTCGAACTGCCCCGGAGATGAAAGAGTTAACTTTCCATGCCAGGCATGGAATGCTGAGCTCGAGCTGGGTTGAGACTCTGTCTGTTGCTATTTGAACTCAAACCGTCAGATTCTTTACTCCGCCTCACTGAACAGTCGCTCCGGAGATTTCTCCTTTGCTCGGTTCAATTTGTCGGTTAAAGTACTGTTTTTCTCGGTTTTCGACCGAATTTAAACCGCAACCTATCGGTTCAGTCTGTCTGTGGTATTCGTGAGTACTAGATAGGTTTATATTGTTTTCCTTTCTGTGTGGAACTTGTAAACGTGTCATCGATTCGGTTTGAACCGATCAGGTTGTTTAAAAATCTTTACTTCTACTTTTGGAGTGTGGTTACTGGTTCTTATTGGTTCTAAAAAAACCCGGATTTTATTACGTTTTTTTCCACGACCTGTAACACGGTCAGGAACCGATAAGAGTGTCTTGCCTGGCGGATTGCCGAAAAAAGGGTTAGTTTGGTTTAGGACTGGCCATGTCTGAGAAACCCAAAAGAAAAACCAGGCCCACTGGGTTTCAACACTGTAGTGTATGTGGGGAAGTCTTTGCTAAGGCTGATCCCCACACAACCTGTGTTTATTGTCTGGGGTTTGACCACCTCGATTCAGACTGCCAGATTTGTGAAAATGTTCCTGCAGCTACCCTAGAAAAAAGAGTTGGTAGGCTCAGGGAAAGGGAGGCCAAAAAGTCCGCTGACCCAGATGGCCAGCCCGGTTCGGTTCAAACCGAACCAGAAGGAGTACCCTCTGACCAGGGCGAAACTTCTTCGGGCAAAAGGAGAACTGATTCCGAGGAGTCGGTTCCGGTTAAGAGAACAAGAAGGGATAAATCAGCTGGTGTGGATCCAAAAGTTTCTTCTCCAACCGCTGATGAAATAGCCAAAGCGATAAAAATTGTTCAGTCGCTATCCCCGATTCCGACCAAACCAGCACCATCAGGAAGGTGCTTGGTTCAGCCAGTTCCACCGGTTCCGGATTATGATTTGGAGGAATTCTTTGAACCGGAGGAGGAGGAGGAGGAAGGAGAGTATGAAGAAAGTGAATGTTATTATGAAAGTCTGGATGTGCCCATTGACCCGGACATCTCCCCCAGACAGACCTTCAGGAGTGTCTCCTCCTAGGCTTTCTGAGTCCCCCTCCCATTTCATGTTTTACAAGAAAGTGGCTGAAACCCTTCGGCTTCCTATGGAAGAAGCTGTGGATGACCGGGAGGAGCCTGACTATGTTGAAATGATGGATATCCCAGAGTCCAGGAGGCTGTCTGTCCCCCCCTTCACAAGTCTTTTGGGAAACAGACAATAAAAATTTTAAAGACTCCTAATTCTATACCTCCTGTGGATAAGAGAATGGACAAGAGGTATACTCTTTCAGGCTCGGATACAGAGTTCCTTACCCAGCAATGCAGCCATGTTGGGGTAGTGCGGGCTGCTGCCTGTGATAAAGTAAATATACCCTTGGCTTCACACCCCCCCAGATAAGGACTCTAGGAGGATTGATGCCATGGCAAAGAAACAGTACATGGCAGCATCCTTGGGACTCAGGCAGGCCAATTATATGGCCTATGCAGCTAGATATCAGAAATCTAGATGGGACACTGTAATGGCTTTAGCAAAACAGGTCCCTGGCCAGCTTGCCAAGGAGCTGGAGCAGGTAGCTGCGGATGGTATTGAGGCATCCAAGGTGCAGTTCCATGCTGCAGTGGACTCCAATGATGTTTCATCTAGAGTCATGGCTACATCCTTGGCCCTTCGCAGGATGGCTTGGCTCAAATGTACTAGCCTGTCTCAGGATACCCAGACTAAGGCCATGGATTTTCCTGTTGTGGGTAATTCTCTGTTTGGGGAGCAAACAGAGAACTATATGAAGAAAATGGATGAATACGGGACCACCTATAGGAGTGCTCAGGCCAAGGAAAGGCAAGCCACTCCTCAGAGGCAGCATCCCAGGGGCGGGGCAGGCCTTTTCATAGGCCTTTCTACCAAGCCCAGACCTCCTCTTCTGCTTATGCTCAGAGGGGGTTCTTTAGAGGGAGAGGCAGACTGGGTACAAGCAGGCCTGCTTCCACCCCTCAGCCTAAACCTCTGCCAAACAGGCACCCTGATGGGTTTGCCAGGGCCGATTCTTCACCACCTGTAGGGGGCAGGCTGGCTTACTTTGTCCAGGACTGGATGTCTTTAACATCAGACAAATGGGTCCTGGAAGTAGTAAGCCAGGGACTGGTTCTCAGCTTCAATCAATTTCCAAATATGAGAACCAGATCCTTTCCACCTGAAAATCCTTCAGAGGCACTTGCTCTAGAGGCAAAGGTCTCTTCCCTCTTGGCTCTCAGAGCTGTAGAAAGGGTTCCACCCCTACACAAAGGGAAAAGATTATACTCCAGGTACTTCCTCACCCCCAAAAAAACAGGAAAATGGTGGCCCATCCTGGATCTCAGATATTTAAACAAGCACCTTTTAAAGCCAAAGTTCAAAATGGTGACTCTGGGAATAATTCTACCCTCTCTAAGGCCAGGGGACTGGTTAGTCTCCCTGGACCTCAAGGATGCCTATTTCCATATTCTCATCGGAAGCTTCCATTGAAAATACCTCAGGTTCGAGCTGCCCTCAGGCCATTACCAATTCAGAGCAATGCCCTTCAGCCTAACCTCTGCTCCAAGGGTGTTCACAAAATGCCTGGCAGCAGTAGTTGCCTTCCTAAGAAGGAAAAGGATTTCCATCTTCCCATACCTGGACGACTGGCTCATAGTAGGCCAGTCCCCAGACCAAGTCAAGTCACACCTTCAGATAACTCAGCAACTGCTCACTTCTCTAGGTTTCCTTCTGAATCTTTCAAAGTCAGTTCTAGAGCCTGTACAGCTCCTCACCTTCATAGGCGCAGAACTAGATACAGAAAAGGCAAGAGCCTTCCTTCCCCTGGATAGGGCAAGGACCCTTATTACACTGGCCTCTTTAATCACCCTACAGGTGTCTCGACCAGCAAGGCATTTTCTGCAGCTCCTGGGGCACTTGGCTGCTTCTACAGCAGTGGTGCAGGGAGCAAGATTTCAGATGAGGGACATTCAGTTCCACTTGAGAGCCTTTTGGTCTCAGAAAAAGGATCCTCTGACCAAACTGATCCCAGTGACTCGAACCCTGATCCGGGCTTTGCAATGGTGGCAGGATCAGGACAATCTAAGACAGGGAGTTCCTTTTGTCACTCAGTCTCACTCTCTAATCCTTACTACAGATGCCTCCCTCTTGGGGTGGGGAGCCCACTTGGGAGACCTGACCACCCAAGGGTTTTGGTCTCCTCAGGAATCTCTGCTTCACATCAATCTATTGGAACTCAGAGCAGTGTTTCTAGCACTTCAAGTTTTTTCCAAGTCTGCTCAGAACAAAGTAGTTCAGATCAGGACAGACAATACCACCACAATGTGGTATATCAACACGCTAAGGGGCACTCGGTCTACGGCCTTGTGCACAGAAGCAATGAAGTTGTGGTCTCTGGCCTATTCCCTGAACACCTCTCTTACAGCAGTACACCTCCCAGGCAAGGACAATGTCCTGGCAGATGCTCTCAGCAGGATATCTCAGGGCCATCACGAATGGTCACTGGATCCCCTGGTTTTGAAGGTGATCTTCTCCAGATGGGGCACCCCACAGATAGATCTTTTTGCAGCCCCAGACAATCACCAACTTCCCTCTTTTGCTGCAGGCCCCCAGTGTTGGGCTCAGTCCCCCTGGATGCCCTGGTTCTCATTTGGGAAGGAAGTTCCTTGTATGCCCCCTTCCTTCCCTCTCCTGTTCAAGTGCTAGTCAAAATCAGGTCTCAACCCTGCAAGGTGATTCTGATTGCTCCAGACTGGGCCAGACAGCCCTGGTACCCTCTCCTGTTGTCCTTAGCAGTCCACCTTCCCCTGTTTCTTCCCTGGAATTACAACCTGTTAACCTGTGCTCAGGGGAGGGTTTGGTATCTGAATCTCAAATCTCTCAGTCTCAAGGCCTGGCTCTTGAAGAGTTAGAGTTTGCTGATTTACACCTCTCTCAGTGTGTTATGGATATCCTAAAGGCTTCTCGGAAGCCTTCCACCAGAACCACTTATAATTCCAAATGGAAAATATTCTCCATATGGTGCTCTGGGAAGCATATTTCTCCAGAGTCTGCTGGCCTGCCCACAGTCCTTGACTATATGGTTCATCTGAATAGCTTGGGACTCAGACCAGCTACACTAAGAGTGCATCTGGCAGCTGTCTCTGCTTTTCTTTCAGCAGGTAAGCCTTCTTCCCTTTCAGCTCATCCTGTATTCTCCAAGTTTTTCAAGGGATTGCTTCATACCAATCAGCCATTCAGGGACCCTGCCCCTGCTTGGGACCTTAATGTTTGCATTGCTCAGCTTATACAACCCCCTTTTGAGCCCTTGTCCTCAGCAGAGCTTAAGTACTTGACTTGGAAAACTGTTTTCTTGGTGGCCATCACTTCTGCCAAGCGCATAAGCGGTTACAAACCCTGTCAGTGGAGCCTGATGTTGATCTCTTTCCATAGAGATAAGGTGGTCCCTCAGGACTAACAGGAAGTTTTACCTAAGGTGGTTTCAGACTTCCACCTTAACCAGTCTGTGTCTCTTCCTGTGTTCTTCACTGACCATTTCCTCTCTGTGAGAGGAGGCTGCACAGTTTGATGTGAAAAGAGCCCTTAGCTACTACATAGAGTACCAAGGGTCACAGGTTTGACTCCCTCCAACTGTTCCTTACTTATGGTGAGGTTGGTAAGGGAAAACCTGCCACTAAAAAGATCCATTGCCAGGTGGATCGTCTCTTGCATTCAATTTTGTTATGAAAAACTAGTTAGGATTCCACCCTCAGGCCTGAGGGCTCACTCTACCAGAGGTACAGCTGCTTCCCTGGCTGCTGCCAGGGATATTCCTATCTTAGAGATATGTCAAGCAGCTACCTGGAAAACAGTTCACACTTTTACCAAGCATTACTCCCTGGATATCCAGGCTAGGAGTGATGCTCGGTTTGGCACAGCTGTGCTTCAGAGCCTATTTCCTAAGTAGGTTCTGTCCCTCCTCCATGGAGGTACTGCTTGGTAGTCTGCTATTGTCAGAATACAGCAAGACTTCATGTTGTTTGAAGAAAAAATTACTCACCTTAGTAATGTTGTTTCTTCTAATGGAGTCTTGCTGTATTCTGACCTCCCCCCTGCCTTCCCCTCTCAGAACCTTTGTTTTTTGGGATGTGGGTGGGCAGTAGCAGTGTTGGCACTCAGGAGGTACCCCACCTTTTTATTATCACCCCTTTTTCTTTGGGTGAGTGGGTGTTGTGTTTATTTCATTTTGTGGGTTTCCTGACTTGAGTCTTTGTTTTGGGACCAAAAAATCTGTTTATTATATTTAGTAGCCAGTTGGCTAGTGTAGGTTTTCAGCTTCCACACAGGACACTCGGTGAGTTTAGCTCGTAAAGATCTGACGGTTTGAGTTCAAACAGCAATAGACAGAGTCTCAACCGAGCTCGAGCTCAGCGTTCCATGCCTGGCATGGAAAGTTAACTCTTTCATCTCCGGGGCAGTTCGAAGGTTGGACCTCACTGCAATTTGTCAGAATACAGCAAGACTCCATTAGAAGAAACAACATTACTAAGGTGAGTAATTTTTTCTTCTTGTTCTGCCCCACAAGTCATGGAATACCTCCTTCATCTGTCAGACTCAGGTCTGTCATATTCTTCCTTGAAGATCCACCTTTCGGCAATTTCGGGGTACCATGAGCTGGTGGATGGTAAACCCGTGGCTCAGTTGGAGACATCAAAAACCTTTCTGAAAGGGATCCTCCATCTGAAACCCCCCATCTGCAGCCCAACCCCACCTTGGGATTTGAATTTTATGTTGGAGAAGTTCACTGTTCCCCTGCTTGAACCAGCCATGAGCTGTGACTTACGCTTCCTTTCCTGGAAGACATTATTTTTAGTTGTCATTACGTCAGCTCGAAGGATTTTGGAGCTTCATGCTGTGGTTTGTAAAGAGCCTTATCTTATTTTCCACAAGGACCGGCCGGTCCTCAGGACTAATCCTAAGTTTTTACCCAAGGTGGTGTCAGAAGCCACACTGAACCAATCAGTAGAGCTTCCAGTTTACTTTCCATCCCCTTCGAACAGAGGTGAGGCACTCCTGTTTACCATAGACATCCATTGGATCCTTTGGTGCTACACACACCAAACCAAGTATTTCCGTAGCTGTGATCAGCTTTTTGTTTCTTTTGCCCCAGGTCAAAGGGCAAAGCATTTTCGAAGCAGTGCCTTTCCAAATACTTAGGCAACTGTATTCGATATTGTTAACAAAAGTACGAAAAACCTCTGCCAGGTCCCATCAGAGGTCATTCTACTAGGGGCATGGCTGCTTCTGCTGCTTTTTTGCAGAACGTCTCTGCAGCTGATATCTGTGCTGCAGCTACTTGGAGTTCTGTCCACACTTTTACTAAACACTACAGTCTAGACATTGCTTCTAGGCGGAGCGCTGGCTTTGGCCTAGCTGTCTTGCGGAGCCTTCTGTCCTAGGCTGGGTCCTTTCTGGTTCCCAGTTTCTGATGGAGTTATTTTCTCCTTCTCCTTGTTTCTCTCAGTTTATCTTTGGAGGGACTGCTTGGGACTCTGTCCTCTATGTAATGACCTACTGAAGGAACCCTCTCAAAATAAGATAGTACAGTTACATAGAAACATAGAAATATAGACTTTGACAGCAGATAAGGACCGCTTGGCCCATCTAGTCTGCCCATTTCCCTACCTACAGGATAGGCCGCAGATCCTAGTTAACCAAGAGCCTATTTCTTCCTACCCCCCCCACAAGAATTGCCTTATGTCTGTCCCATGCATTCTTGAATTCTTCCACAGTTTTAGACACCACAGCCTCCTCAGGAAGGCTGTTCCATGCATCCACTACCCTCTCTGTGAAATAATACTTCCTCACATTGCCCCTGAACCACCCCCCCATCTTTAAATTGTGTCCCTTGTTCTTGCACGCCTCTTTTCTCTGAAACATGCTACCCTCTTGGACTTTGTTGATTCCACTGAGGTACTTAAAAGTTTCTATCATGTCCCCCCCTCCTTCTTTCCTCAAGGGATACATATTAAGCTCCTTTAGTCTCTCCTCATACGGCTTCTCTTGCAGACCCTGCACCATTTTAGTTGCCCTCCTCTGGACTGCCTCTATCCTATGTCCTTGCGGAGATGGGGTCTCCAGAACTGGACACAGTACTCCAGATGGGGTCTCACCAACTGTCTGTACAGAGGGATGTAGCAGTGTCAGTGGCTCAGTAGGTAGCACACTCGCCTCTGAGGCCGGGAGATCAGAGGGCTATGGGTTCAGTTCCCACATCTGGCACTTGTGTTAATATCCCAGTACTGACACTGTAGTGCAGCATGAGAGGGGTGCTGCACTTCTGAGGTGCCGGCTTTCGGATGAGACGTTAAAACGAGGTCCCATCTGCCTGGATTGGTGGTAGTTCAGGTGGATGTTAAAGATCCCATGGCACTTATCGAAAAGAGTAGGGGAATTTCCCTGGTGTCCTGGCCAAATTTCCCTCATTCACTAAAAATACCACCAACAGCTTAATCTGGTTCAAGGTTAGTAGGCATTCATCTGTATCCACCTCCCCCGGGTCATGCCTGAAAATAGGCAGGATTTGTCTAGTGCACTTACCCGGTCAACAAAAACTAAATAAATAAATAAAAATAACAACTTCCTGTTTTCTGCTGCTGATGCCTCTCCCTACTGCCTTCTCACATTGTTTGCTAACCTTAAGGTCATCTGATATGATTACCCCTAGGTCCCTTTCCTTTTTTGTTGTTGTTACTACCTCCCCCCCTGTTGTGTATTCTTCCCCTGGGTTGTTGTTTCCCAGGTGCATTATTTTGCACTTCTTTGCATTGAATCCTAGCTGCCACTTCTGACAATTCTCCAACCATGCCAAGTCCCTTCTCATCCTTTCCACGCCTCCTTGTGTATCAACCCTGTTGCAGATCTTTGTGTCATCTGCAAAGAGGCATACTTTTCCTTTCAGTCCCTCTGCAGTGTCACTTATGAAGACATTAAAAGGACTGGACCCAATACTGAACCATGTGGTACCCACTAGTAACCCGTCTTTCTTCAGAGTGGACTCCATTTACAATTACCTTCTGTGTCCTGTTGTCCAGCCAATGTTTTACCCAGGCTACACGCCCTGGACCCTCCCAGGCTGGTTAATTTGTGTAATTAATCTGTGTGGGACTGTGTCAGATGCCTTGTTAAAGTCTAGGTAGGCCATGTCCACAGCCCCTCCCTGGTCTACTACTTTGGTCACCCAGTCAAAGAAATCTATTAGATTCGGCCTGATATGACCGCCCCTGTGAACCCATGCTGTCTTAGGTCCTGCCCACTGGCCTCTAGGTACTCAACTATTCTTTCCTTCAGAAGTGACTCCATCACTTTCCCTACCACAGAGGTCAGACTGATAGGTCTGTAGTTTCCTGCCTCTGTCTTGGTCCCACTTTTGTGAAGGGGAATCACATCCGCCTTCCTCCAGTCCTCGGGTACCACACCATCCTCCCATGATTTATTAAAAAGAGTAGCCAGTGGTTTCACTAGTTTCCCCCCTTAATTCTTTTAGAATTCTGAGGTGAATTCCATTAGGCCCCATTGCTTTGTCCACCTTCAGTTTTAGGAGTTCTTGCAGAACCCTTTCTTCTGTGAAAGGACTAGGATTGACCCCCTATCAAGAGTGCTTCTGTTAATTGGATTAGGCACTTCCCCCTTCTCTTTTGTGAATACTGAGCAGAAATATTCATTCAGTATCCCTGCTTTTTCACTGTCCCCCTCTGCCCACCCACCGTTCATTCTATTCAGCCTCACTATCCCTCCCTTTGTCTTTCTACATTGCTGATGTACCTATAAAAGGTTACCGTAACAGTAGATCTTTGAGACAGGTTCTTTCAGTAGGTCATATTTTTCCCTCCCTCCTTCACCCTCTTTTTTTTTTTTTCTTACCCAGGGACTCCAATTCCTGTTTGCTGTTGCTGTCAGACCTCTTCCTGGCTCTGGCGGGGGAACTGGAGGGCAGGCGTGGGGACCGCCCATTATATACTGCCACGCTGATGTCGGTCACGTGACATTGAGTAGGTGGTCCCCTGTCAGGGATTGCTAGAAAAGTCTGCCATGTGGCCCGACTTCAGGTGGTGCCAGTCCTGTATGTAATGACCTACTGAAGGAACCTTTCTCTAAGATCTACTGTTACGGTAAGATCCTACATAACTGTACTTTCCTTCACCTGGATCACATGCAGAAGAACCACTCAGAATAAAATACAAGACTTCCTAACATACATAATGGAGCAGGCATTGCTCTGGCTGTGTCAGACCTATTATAAGAGTTGAGCCTTGTCGGCCAAAATACTCACCCATAGACTTAGAGAGCAATGTAGAGTCTCCACAGTTATTTTCGTTTTTGCCTGATATCCCCTCTCCTCCGAGGAGGGCTCAGACCCTGCACCACTGTGCCCTGCTATGTCCAGGGCTTACCCCCCCCAAACGGACACTATTAGGCAAGCCCTGGCTTACCCCCCAGGGTGGGGCCATGGGAGTGGGATCCCTTGGCGGATGAGAAAGGGCAGTGGGGCAGGAGTGGAGCAGGGTGTCATGTTGAGGGTGTCGGATTTTTTGGATGCTGCATTGCTTGTGGATCCCTAGGGGCGGAGAAGTACAGTGACATCCCACGTCTGTGCCGCCCCCCTCAAGTGACACCGCCAGCATGATGGAATCCACAACCTCCGTCAGAGGTGCATGGTGTGCTCGACACTCTATCCCCGAGAGAAGTAGGAGTCTCTAGGAGGCTCAGTCCTTTTCCCCCCAGCTGGCCTGCCGATGTCCCAAGTACATTCCCAAACCCAGGTCATTGATGTCACAGATGGACACCCTGTCTTTGCAATGGCAGGCTGGCTAGTCTCCACAATTATTAAGTTAACCATCCTGGTGACTAGTATATTGGCTGACAAAACAACTGAAATAAAAAAAAAAAAATCCAAAAATATGAAACTAGATATCTATCTACTACTCTATCCCCCTTTTCCCCTAGCCTTCACACTCCCCTTGCAGGGTTCTCAGCATCCTAAAGAGGTCCTATAGTGCCTAGACTTGCCACAATTTCTTCCCCTATCTACCTGTCCTTGACCTTCCAGGTCCCCTTGCAGGAGCAGTTTGGTGGGTTCCTTGGATCAGGCCTTATCCCTTCCCAGGTGTTATTTCTCATTCCCTCCCTGTCACTATTCCTCTATAATTACGATGCGTAACCGCAGCAGGGTTTACAATCGCCTGAACTTCCTTGCCCCCTTGCAGGGTTCATCACATGTTGAAGGGTTCTCTTTTTTGTGTCAGGCCTTATTTCCCTTCCTAGGTGTTAATCACACTTACTTCCTCTCTGTCTCACTCTCTAATCCCTACTCCAGTCCTCTGTCCCCTTGCAGGGTACCCCGCGTCCTGAAGGGGTCTCTCCGGGACACAATTCTGCATTATCTGTCATCTCATCCCCTCTCTCCTTCACCCCTTATTTCACGATAGCACTTTTTCACTTATTACCATTGCAATTATTAATTGTTGTCACAAATTACATATGTATGCAACACTGTAACAACTGCCTTAATTAATTGTTTGCTGTGTTGATCTCTGTAACTTGAATGTAAAATGTCTCATCCCTATTGTACCCTTCCCTCCCCCCAAGGACGCACCGGGAGACGAGCAACCTGTTGCTCAGTGTGCCTTCCTGGTGAAACATTCAATAAATAAACAAATAATACACAAGAAGATAACCCATCCGACAGTCAAATCTCAGACTTTGTAGCAGACCTCCCTCTTCCGAAACTTTCTGTGGAACAACAAAACTCCCTAACCTGATTAATTATTTCACAAGAACTTATTATAGAAACTAAATTACTTAAAAAGTAGAAAAGCCCTGACCTGGATGTGTATATGGTAGAATTCTATAAATCTGAGCTAGAACCTGTACATGACTTGCTGCTAAAAACATTTCAAAGTTGCCTGGACTCAGCCCACTGCCCAGACAATTGGTGATACGCTAACATTTCAGCAAGCCCCAAACCCCAAAAGGACCCGAACATTTGTAAGTCATACTGCCCCATATCTGTCCTTAATATGGACTACAAATATTTACCAGTATTTTTGGGCATAGGGTAGATTCTGTTCTCCCATTTATTATAGATCAGGACCAGTCTGGGTTAATAAAAAACAGGAAAACAACAGATAACATAACACAAACCATCTTATTAATAGAACAAACAGTTAAAAATCCCTCCCCACTATAACTTTAAAGAGCTACTTACGCTTCAAAGAAAACACTAAACATAATAATCGGGTACAATTCTGCCTGTATTCCATTTATGTAGTATATATTTCTCTTCCCCATTATTTATTACTAAGGAAATTTGTATGAATTTATTATTTTTATCCCTTAGAGTTCCTTTAGAGTTCATCTGCCTCTATAGCTTACTCACAACTTCAAGTCATAATTCTCTGTTGTGACATCACAATCTGTTGCCATGGGAGTACCTATGATATCACAAGCAGTGCTCTGTGACTTCAGGTAGGGAGAAAGCAGCAGGAATAGACAAACTCTTCAAGAGCAAAGACACTGTTTTCATTCAGATCACTCAGCAATAAATAATGGGGAGAAGGAATACAGCACTAATGGGAAATACAAGCTGGACTGTGTCTAAATATTTGGTTTTGTTAAAGTTCTCCTGAACGTGTCACCAGCTCTTTAAGCTTAGATGCACAAAAAACCTCAATAGAGTTTCATGGCTGTTTCTTCAAATAACTTTAGTCCACTTTGCCTTCCTCCCTATATTTGTACAGTTAACTGCAGGCCCCTGTGCAGTCCCCAAGGAAACAGTAAAGGTCAATGGGTCTTATTCAGACAGTTTTCCCTTATCCAGGGGCACCAGCAAAGACTGTACCCTATCCCCTTATCTGTTCAGTGTCTTCATACAGCCCCTAGCGCAATACATATGGCAAGCCAAGAAGCTTAAGGGATTAGACATTGAGGACCATATCCACAAATTTGCTTATTATGCCAACAACCTCTTCCTATATATGATATCTGCAGAGCAATCCCTGCTGGCTCTTATTCAGTGCTTAGAAACCATGAAACAGTTGGCGGAGTACAAAATAAATGAGAATGCAACTGAAGTCCTACAGATTAATTATACCCTGGATCACAGAATAAAACAAATGTACCCCTTTATCCCTTTATTTGGGAGTCCTAATAGGGCAGACTACAAGACCATATACCAACTGAATTATCCCCACTTAGAGCAAGGAATAAGAGAAGACCTACAAAGATGGACTCCTCTACCTATCTCTCTCATCCACTGGGTCCACTTGATCTATATGAACATTTTGCTGAGATATTTATATCTCTTTCGGTTGCTTCCAGTTCTTATAACTCCAAGGGACTTTCAAAAATAGAACAACTGGATCTCCAGATTCTAATGGTAGGTAGACCAAGAACTGCCTATAACAGACTTCAGCTCCCCAAAACAAATGTGGGGCTAGCCCTCCCCAACCTTTACCAATATGCCCAAGCAGCATTATTAAAACACATAACGACTTGGATAGCCCCACCCCCTAGACCCAGAAAGGCAGATCTAAAACTAAGTCTTATGGCTATTCTGCAATCTCTGTACTCTGGATGCTGTTGTCCAACTAAATTCTCACACTGGGATGATCCCATTACTTTATACCATAAAATCTACTACTACTACTACTCCTCTGGCATCCCAGATGGACTTTTTGCTCGAGCCTCACCAACCTCTCTCACAACCATTGTCCTAATCATTGGTTTCACCTCCTTTCCACAAAACAGTACAGAAGGGGAGCAAGGTGGCTCAGTAGCCCAGCCTTAGATGCGCCTTTTTATCTTGGCAAAACTAGACCATAAATTTAAGATATGGATGCAGAAAGGCTTGAAACATGCATTCCAATTTTATTGCAAGGGCCATTTTAAATCTTTTGAGAAATTACATACAGAGTATGGATTGGACGCTAAGGACCACTGGAGATTTCTGCAGCTCTACTAGTTTCTAAACTCTGCTGTAGGGTTGGAGGTAGAGTCAGAATTTCCCCCTTGATGGATTGCATTATCTCAGCACTTAATGGAGTGATCCCTGCTCACTTTATCTCTGTTTGCCATTGAGCTCTTTAAGGGGGACTGCAAACCACTGTCTCTCCCATACAGAGTACATGGGAAGCAGAGCTATAGAGTTACAACTCATGACTGGACAGACCATGATCTGGTACAGACAACATAGAGTAATGAGATTGCCCCAGAGAATTTAGTTGGAAAACTGTGACTAGATTTTTCTGTACACCCCAGATAATGGCAAAGTTCCTTACCATTACGGACTCCTTCTGGTGGAGAAAATGCAGCTGTGGAGTAACCAGGCACATTCACATATTATGGTCCTGTCCCCTCCCCACCCTTTTGGCCCCCAATTGATCATCAACTCCATAATACATGGCTACAGAAAAGTAACCCCACTAGCAGCTCTGCTACTGCACCTCCCATCCCATATCAATAACAAAGTCCACCACTAACTAAAGCATCCTTTCGATAACGGAGTTATAGTTGGAAATAGAGACCCCTATGATTAAGCAGTGGGAGGATACCATCTGGGAGGTATATAAAATGGAAAAGTTTATGGCCCATCTACAACAGTCAGAGACTAAATTACAAAATCACTGGAACCCTTGCAACTACATGGTATGGACAAATGATCTGATATAATCCCATAGGAGAGCAGTGAGAGGTTGGCAAAGGCCTAGAAGGGCAGAAGTGGATGCCTCCTATCGCAATGAATGGCAGAGATACACAGAGGCCTTACACTTGGGTCTGGGAACCCCCCCCCCAACTGGACCATAACACTTTAGATTGGATAATGACTTCACATTCTACCTGACTTGTACCAGGTACTAATAAATACTGTATTTTTTTTTTAAAACATTTGGTTACCGGCAAAGGCACGCTGAGCCAAGGTTCATTTCCAGGTACGAACCAGGGGAGGGGGGACAAGTATACATACGCATGGGAAATTGTACAGACATTGCAATGCGTATAGGTACAGTACAGTATAAATAAGACAAGAACAGTTAATGTTGTGACAACACATATAAAACACTGTAAGTACACTGTGTATAAGTATTTACAATGAGCAGGATACATTCAGCAGTTATATTACACAGCAGTATGTACGTTTGCATTTTCATGGTTACTTGGCGAGTTGCAGCTGCTTCAGTATTGTACATTGGATGTGACGTTGGATTGATGGGAGCATGTTTAAGGAGGCAGTAGGTGAAGCTGCTGTTTGATAGAGTAGTGCAAGGGAGAGTTTCTGATGGGAGGAGAGAGTTTGTTCCACCGGAAGGGGAGCCTATAGGAGAAGATGGATTTGCCAGATGAAGAGGATGGTTGAGGCAGCGAGAAACACCTGGAATCCTTAGACCGCAGGCCGTATGGGGATTGTTTTGCCGAGGACAGATTTGCTGAGAGGTAGCCAGTAGAACCAGTATTTAAATATAAGAGTAATAGAGTGGATGTGGTGGCGATAGGATAGTGGTGCAATACCGAGAGAAGCATATAGGCTGCAGTAGTGCGTTCTGATGGGGGAGTTTTTGATGAAATGGCAGAATGCATTAAGTAGGGTGCCCAGTCTGGCTAAGGTTGTTGCAGGGGCACTACTGTAACCCATGCCCGCAAAGTCAAAGATGGGAGTGATCATCTTTATTTAGGATTTCATGTCTGACTGGCAATATGAGGGAGTCTGTTTCGGTAGAGCATACCTACTTTGGGGTGTAGTTTTGAGGTGATGGCTTCTATAATAATAATAATAATAAGTTTATTTATAGAGCGCCTTTCAATTATCAAGGCGCTATACAAAATAGAACAACACAAATGATAAAATTCAATATAAAACACAATAAAATCACAATATAGTCAACATCTCAAAAAATATGTGTGATTTGAGAAAGTCATGTGAGGGTCTAGCCATACGCAAGGTATTTGTATTTTGTGACAGATCCCAGTGGTGTCCCATCCAGTGAGGTGATGGCCGGGGGGGGGGTGACTCTGGCAAGCTTTTGTGCTGTTCCAAACGTCATTGATACTGTTTTAGAGGTGTTTATATTCAGTTGATTGATTCTGAACCAGGTCTGCATATTGTGGTAATCCCTCTGAAGGTCTGATTGGACATCAAATAGGACAGGACTGGAGGTGGAATTTGAACAAACAGAGGGAAGGTAATTTATGAATATTGAAAATAGGATGAGACCAAGGATTGATTCTTGGGGTACACCCATGAGAATTGGAGGGGGGGGGGAGTCTGCGACTGATGGATTGGAGCCTGTTGCTTTGGTAGGATTTGAACCACTGAACTGTGGTGGGGTCTAAACCTGCAGCCTCAAGTTTTGCAAGGAGAAGAGGGTGGAAGACTGAGTCAAAGGCCTTTACCAGGTCAACAAAAACTGCAGCTATTAGATGGCCTTGGTCAGATGTGGTGTGAATGTGTTCTGTGATTCTCAACAGAGAAGAGATTGTGGAGTGATGTTTTCTGAAGCCTGATTGGTAGGGGGAAGAAATTCCGTTGTCGTAAGGTGCTCTGTTAGTCTGTCTTGGACTAGTGTTTTCTGCACATTGACAAGGGCTGGGAGGAAAGAGATTGGCCTGTAGTTACTGGGCAATAAGGGGTCTGTGCTTCTGTGAAGGGGAATTACACATGCCGATTTCCAGGCTTGTGGAACAGTTCCTGAGGTGAAGGATAGCTTTAGAAGGTGAGTTAGTGGTGTTGCAATTTCTGGGACCGATATGAGTAGCAGCTTAGAGCAGACCCCATCAGGACTGGACTTAGTGGTATTTAGGGAGTGGAGGGCATCAAAGACTTCCTGTGAGGAGAGGAGATGGGTGCGAACAGTAAGATGTTGTTGCAAGTGTTTTGGGGGTTCCTCTGGGGAGGGAGGAGGTGCTCTGGAAGGGCACAGGAGGTGAAGAATTTATTTAGGGTGTCACCTATGCTGATGGGGTCTGTGTTTGGTAGGCCATTTAGCTTTAGGGCATGTGTACTGGATTGAGTAGGGGGATCTATAGGGGGACGTACTACCTTCCAGAATGAGGATGGCTGTGCATTATGCAGGTGAGATCTAAATTAGTCAGCTTGAGCTCACCTTATGGCCTTGGTGCAGGTATTTCAGAGGGAGCTGTAGGCTTGTGGGGTCAGTGGAGATTTTAATTGGGACCAAGCCTTATCACGGGCTTTACATTGGGCAATAAGAGAAGCAGAGATCCAAGAATGGTGGTGCTTCTTTACCCTAGATTTGACCAGTGGAGCATGGGAGTCCCAAATTTTTGTGACTATGTGCAGGAATTGGGTTAGGGCTGAGTCGATGTCCGGTGCTGAATAGAATAGACCTGCTGCCAGTCTGCATGCCTTATGCCCTCCAGGAGTGAATTGGTATCAAGTCTCAGCCTCTGAGGCCAGAAGATCAGAAGGCTGTGGGTTTCATCCCCACACCAGGCACTTGGGGTAAAATCCCAATACTGACACTGTAGTGCATCATGAGGGGGCTGCTGCACTCCTGAGGTGCTGTTTTTCAGATGAGATGTTAAACTGATGTCCCATCAGTCTGTTCTGGTGGTTGTTCAGGTGGACGTTAAAGATTCCATGGCACTTCTCAAAAAGAGTAGGGGAATTTCCTCTGTGTCCTTGCTAAATTTCCTCCATTCACCAAAAATACCACCAACAGCTTAATCTGGTTCAATTTCAGTTGGTTACCATCTGTATCCCCCCCCCCCGGTCACCCCTGAAAAAGGGACTTCTCATCTTAGTGGGCCTACCTGGTCAACAAAATTCAATAAATACATAAATAAGTGAATGTAAAGGCATATTTTTATGTATTTCGGAGCTGATTTGGGTAGTTGGGTTTTTCCGGTGCAATATGTGATGCTGTGGTCACTTAAAGCAATAGCAAGTATACCAGTAGAGGCGATTCTGTGTGGATGAGAGGAGAGGATCTAGTCGATTGGTGAATGGTTGGGGGAGTAGGGATTGTAATGGGTGTGTTCTGTGATTAAATGGGTGAGGCTGAGGGACTCGATTTTAGAGATATACAGTAGGCTTTGGAGGAGGGCGAAAGCCAGTCCATCTTCATTCATTTTCATTTCATTCATTTTTATTAAATGGGTTAGACCATTGAGTAAAACTCATTTAAAATGGTGACCCTTGGTCATACAAAGTTGTGGTTACAACAAATATATAAAAACAAAAAGAAAAAACAGAACATACATACATACTAAGAGAAACAGTACAACTTATTTAACCACAACAATTCTTCTTTTGCCCAGAAAGTGTTTCCAGATACCAGGTTTTAACAGCTTTACATGAAGGTATTTTATGTCCACGCAATCGAAATCTTACAGGAATCATATTCCAATATCTAGGAACAAACTGACTAAAAAAAAAAATCAGAACATTTAGTTTTCAGTCTAGGTATAACCAACTCCCTATATCCTGCATTTCTTAATGAAGATTTAATTTCCCTAACCTCTAGCCTTTCAGCCAAGTATTCTGGAATTACCATAGTAATACTTTTAAAGGCCAAAATATATTTATGCTGCTGTCTCCTCTCTGTCAACGAAGTCCATCCCAAATCTCTGGTACATTAAACAATGATGGGTGTCTTTAGGACACTGTAAGATCAATCTCGCAAGGTGATTATACAGTACACCTAGTCTGCACAGTCTACCTAACTGAGAATTATCATACAGTATATCACCATAATCAAAAAGAGGAAATACCTGGGACTCAACAATTTTCTTTATCACGGTTCCACCTAAACAATATTTATTTCGATACAATAATCCCACCCTTACACCCACTACTTTAACCAATTCATCTATATGTATATTACCAGTAGCCAAGGGATCCATCCAGAAACTCAAGTACTTATAAGTCATCACTTGGTCTAATTTTGTCCCCTCTGGATCTAGCACTGTCAATTTTGTGCAAGGTCTAAGTTTCGTATTAGATCCGAATAACATACATTTTGTCTTACTTACATTAATTTTAAGTTTCCGTTGTAACAGATACTCATGTAATTTATCAAAGCTTAACTGTAAATTTAATTAGATCTCTTCAACTGAGGGAGCAGAAGTATATATTATTGTATCATTTGCATATAATTGGTAAGCCATATTATTTACATGACATCCCAAGTCTCTAAGATAAATCAAAAAGAGCAAGGGGCCAAGCACTGATCCCTGAGGGACCCCCCATACCACTGGTAAACGTGATGATACAATCTTATTAACAACCGTTGACTGTGTCCTACCCTCTAAATAAGAGGAAAACCACTTAAGAGCACCACCTGAGAGTCCAATATCCTTCAGACTTAATAATAGTATCTGATGATCCACCGTGTCGAAGGCCTTGGAGAGGTCAACAAAGATGGCGCCCGTCACAAGGCCCTTTTCCATAGCTTTGTTGACATCATCCAAGACCCTCGACACGGCCAAAATTGTATTATGTGATTTACGGAAACCTGACTGATATTTGTCAAACAAGTCATTCTGATTCATAAATGCAATCATTTGACGAGCCACAAAGCCCTCTAATATCTTTGACACTTGCGATAATAGTGATATTGGTCAGTAGTTATTAAACTGATCCCGCCTACCACCTTTATATATTGGGACTACCCTAGCTATTTTCCAATCAGATGGCATTATTCCCTCCTCAATAGACCAATTATACAAATAGGTGAGGGGAGCTGCTATCTTCAAAGCTGAAATTTTTAGTAAATAAGGGGTCCGTCCCTCAGGGCCACCACTCTTAGATGTCTTCAGACCCAACAAGGCTTCAATTACTTCAAACTCCTCCAGTTTTTTCATAGAAAACAACTTAGATAGATCTGTATGCACCGATAGGTCATCATTACTAGAACATAAATCAGAGGGACCAAAGAAATTTCCTGAATTAACTAAATAATTATTAAACCCATCTGCCAAAGATTTACCCCCCTGAAAACCTGAGATCTCAATTTTACTTTTCCCACCCTGTTTGTGGTAACCATTTATCTCTTTAACTATATCCCAAAAAGTGGTGCCATTCCCTGCAGAATTTTCTAGCTTGGATTGATAATATAATCTTTTACTATTTCTAACAGCAGTTACATACGAGTTTCTAAGACTTCTATAATATTGCCAGTCCTTCTGAGAATTTGTACTATGCGCCTTTATCCAAGCTTGACCCTTTTTTCTTTTTAGCCTTCTCAGAGTAACTGAGTACCACGGAGCAGAAGATTGTTTAACCTTCCTCTCTTTCATTGGCATGTGACAGTCTATCACCTGCATTAACTCTGTAAGAAAATATTTCCAAGCCAAATCAATTTCAGGAATTATCCACATTCTATCCCAGTTAATCCTATCTAAATCCTCTATAAATGCTAAATAATCAAACTTTCTAGTAGCTCGGTATAAAATAACCTTTGGATGCTTTAACAAAGGAGCTTTACCTGTAACACAAAATATAACATTATGGTCACTATTTAGATCTTCTAAGACCCCTGCTTTAACGTATTGAAATGAGGCATTTGTCAAAATCAAATCTAACAAAGTAGAATCAGCTAGATTTTTAATATTAACATGAGTAGGATCTTGAATTAATTGTTCTAGGCCCAATGACAGAGCCATATTTTTTAACACTCCTACATCAGCTGAATTAAACCAATTATCATTTAAATCTCCCATAAGTAAAATTTCATGGGAATCAATATAATTAAACAACACATCAGTCAAATGTTGCATTTTACTCTTTACCTTTTTTGGGGGGCAATACACTCCTATTAGTAGAATTGGTTTTCCCACTGAAAATTCAATTTCCAGGGCTAAGTGCTCACAAACATCAACACTGACTCCCAAAAATACTTGTTTTAGAGAATATTTATCCAAGGCATAAATTAAAACCCCACCTCCCCTTTTATTCCTATCGGCCCTGTATATATTATACCCCACAACCGAAATATCCCCATCAGCCACCTTATCACTCAACCAAGTTTCAGTATATATCATAAAATCAGGATGAACCTCGTTGACAAAATCCTTAACCAAACCAATTTTGGGTACAAGACTCCTAATGTTAGAGTGTGTGAACACAATACCTCTTCCTACATTTAATCTAATATCAGGGCCTGGACTGGGGTTAATATCCCCACATTGTAATAAACATAAACACAGAAAGACTGACTTAACCACTCTCCCTTTTAGCCCTGTCTTTCCAAAATCAAAAAACCTTAAAACAAATAAATCAAAATTACTAAATTTCCTTAAATAATATACAATCCATTTTCTAACCAAATCAATAAGAAATTTTAAAAACAAAACATAAACAGATTCCAAACTCTTAAAAGGAAAAACTTTTTTGTAACCATAATCTCTTGGATAGGGCCAAGTGTCATGATAATAGTTAACTACAGGGGAAATCATACTTAAATCGTTTAAACCCCCCTCCTCCATTCCCAAATATGGCAGATGTAAGATCCCAAATAAGCCCACCATACAAACTACCTGTGAACAGATAATCAATATTTGCTTCCTACTAATATACATTTTTCAACCAATGAAAAAGTCTAACCACCAAAGCTTATATATAAAAACAAAATTTTTCTAAACCCAACTTACTAAACTACAACAGCTAGTAAGACTATATCTTTAAATCAACTTTTATAACCGATTCTTTAATCAGTTTTCTCTCCCGAGTGGCGCAGCCACCTCACGCATACCTTCACGCCATTGTGCCAGAAGCGGTGAAATTTAAAGGGGGAATTATCCCCACCTTCTGAGGCAACCCCTGCAATTGATTGGCTCACCACCGGCCCTCCACAGCGGTATATTCAAATGCCTCGGGCACAGTGTTTTTAATCTAGCAGCAGCCCTACGAAAGATACATCAACTGATTCAGTCATTAAAGTGCAATGAATGTCTAGTCAATAAACAGTACTTGCAAGCATTTCCTCACAGCGTCAGGCAGTTCAGCAGATAACCACATTCAGATAAGCTGTAATATCTAAACGCAACTGCAGGCAGTAGCTGATGGATCGCCATTCCACCAACACACTGCCGCAGATTCCAGCAGATATTCTACTCCAAAACGCTGAAAAAAGCTGGTAGGGACTGCAGTATAATAACCAGTTAGTTTGTTTCTCCTCCAGCACGCTACACTCGTGATGAGATGTTTGTGAAGATGCTCGTCAATATCAGCTGTGCTGCGAGCGGTGAAATTTAAAGGGGGAATTATCCCCGCCTTCTGAGGCAACCCCGCAGTTGATTGGCTCGCCACCGAGCCCCCTGCACAGCAGTATATTCAAATGCCTCGGGCACAGTGTTTTTAATCTAGCAGCAGCCCTACGAAAGATGTTGTAGTTGCCCAAGAGTATCAGATCACCTTTTGCCACTAGTGGAGGTAAGGTGGCAAGACAAGAAATTAGTGAGTCGCGGGCTAGTCGGAAGGAGGCATAGATCACCCCTATGAATATTGGGAGTGTGGAGGGGAGGGTGATTTGTGCGAGGATAAGTTTGTGGAAGCCTTGGTAGGATTCTTTTTTGGTGACTGAGCAGGATAGAGGTTGCTTTACGCAAATCGCAACCCCGCCACCTCTCTTGCCGGGGTCTTGTCGAATCAATATGTAGTCAGGGAGGCTTAGTGAGGAGTGTAGAGTCCTAGCAGATAGCCAGGTTTCCATTAGGCAGAGAATGTCTGGGGTGTGTTGAGCCATCCAGCAGTTGACTAGGTCTAGTTTGGGTAAGAGTCTTCTGATGTTTCTGTGGGTGATGGATAGGTCTTTGTGTGAATTCTGTGGCTTGGGTTTCATCTGTGGGCCCAGGTTTGATTTGATGTCCTCTGCAAGGAGTAGGATGAGGAGGAGAAGGGAGTATGTAGCTGGGAGTTTGCGTCCTGTAGTGGATAGGATGTATTTTGGAGCAACTCTAGTAGACCAAAACAGGGTTATGTTTGTTTCCGTTTGTAGGGGTGAGATGCTGGCGCTAACCAAGAGGGAGGCATTAGGAGGAGAATGACAAGGGGGAGGGTGGTTGGGCTGGGAGCAGAGAGTTGGGGTGAGAGTGTCAGTTGGAACGGGGGGGCGGGTAAATGCAGTTCAAGTTTGGGATTGGGGGTGTGGAAGAAAGGAGATAAGAGACAAACTAGATAAAAAGGAGAAGTTTGTGCATTTCCATAGGGGCTTGTGATGCATTGTAAAGGACCATAGACCGGGGGAGGACATCAGCAGACCAGGGAGGGGACTGCACACTATATATGTAGTAAGTCTGAGTAGAGTAGAGGTTGGTACACAGGAAAAGACTGTGACAGGCTTTACAGAAAAGAGGCTGGTATCAAGAAAAACAGACTATAATGGGAGGTGACTGCACAGTATATTTGCAATTACCTGACAGTCTAGAAGTAAGTTTACTGGTTAGCTGTGACCAACTATACTTATGAGGTAGTGTGGTGTGCGTGTGTGTGTATGTGTATGTGGGGGGAGAAGGGGCTCAGGAAGGGAGCCTTGGTTGTTATTTTATGCAGCAGAACAACGTTGGAGAGCAGGTAATCCGGCTGTGGTTGAGTACTGTTTGCGGTTACAATGGAAAGGCTGCGACAAATTGGTGAACCAATGGAGTAATGTCGTGGATTTTTGTATGGGTGTTTATAATTGTGACTAATGGTGGATTGAGTGAATAGGGTATACGAGGGTGGACTCTTATTTATTTTTAATTTTTATTTTATTGTTTATAAAACTTTGCAGTGATCCAGCCAACTACAAAAAGAACCATAATACAGTGGTAGCCATAGACATGGTCAGATATTTCCTGAAATGTCTACGATATATCTGAAATCTAGATTTAGTATTAGCCGTATTGGTCCTTGCAAGAACAGATCCAGAAGCAAATGATTTGATACCTTTTAATGGACCAACATAGATGTAACAACCAGAACTAAGTGCTCTAGCTTTCGGACAAACCAGTCCTTCTTCAGAAGCCTAATGGCAGTTATTTAGAACAAACAATACTTTTAACAGCTAGATCATGCAGAAAAAAACAGAAAAAATCCCCATTGGTTTAAAATACTCATTTAAAAAATACAGATGATGATGATGTCAGAGAAATTTAACAGTACCATATTACCTTCAGCTGGAAGGGTCCCAGGGGTCAAAGGTGCTTTGTGCAAAACACATACAAAGAATCCTACTGCATATAAATTAAATTGACATAGGATAACACTGCTGGAGCAGATGACTCTTAAATCAAGCTATGAGTGTCACAGTGTGTATAAGAATGTGATTATTGAAAACAACCCTCACCCAGATTAAAGACTTACTAAGACTGTCTAAGACTTCAAGAAGTTTCAATGTATGCATTATAGACAAGAAGTTATCAGTAAAGCTGTCTTAAAACTATCAGTGCACACTGTATGAAGTGTAACACTTAGCTGGACCTATCACCCAGCTAGCTATACTCTCCACTTAGATATCATATCCTATAAACTTCAAAAACCTCTAGTGTATTGCTATGTATCTGGAAATTTCTTGCCTGCCTGCATTACCACTGTGGGCCACCAGAGAGAATCTCTTTAGATATTTCACAATTTTTAAAAAAATATCTGACTATACCATGGCTGCCACTGTAGTTCACACCATCACAGTACATACAACAGTACACAGGCATATATAATACCCAGGTAAGATAGAACTATTAACTGTGATGCCACATACGGGGGGATCCAATATTAATAACTCCACTGCCCTAATGATGTACACATATGCTTACCAAGCCATGACCCGTGGGAAATGAAAAAGAGAACAATTAAAGGCAATTAGTTAATGTGACTATTTCTACTGTCACTGTACCCACAATCAGACATTAACGATTGGAAAATCTAAGTGAGTGACCCCACAGTAACTCCTAAACACAGTTCTGGATAAAGGGAAAGCCAACTAAAGCAGTCCCCCTCCCCCTTACAATAGACCCAGTAAAATAGAAAACATTTAAATTGTGTAACATAAGCCCCTCAGAAGGATGTTTATTAACTCCAAGCCTACAGAATGTCCTTGGGACGAAAGTTCCACAACGAAGTAATAGCAGTGCCTTCTGGTACCATGGGGGAAGGTCCAAAATAAAATAATTACATTCAAATGAGCCCCCTTTTAAAATGAATGTAAATGTAAATGTAAATAGATCCCCTCCAGGTTAGAACTTCAGGACCCAAATAAACAGAAAAGACCTGTCCAAATATTAACAGATTTAAATATTCATCCCAGTCTCTAGGAAAAACCCATAACTAAACATGGGAAAGGAACCTTTCACGTGTCCAAGTCAGAGTCTCCTTCATCTGCTTCTCACTCTACTGCTGCCAATCGGAACTTTGTAGCTATTTTGTCCTCTTGTTTTGTCGCTTCTTTAGGATCCGAGAAAAGGTAGGTTTTCCTTGGTATGTAATACTCCGCTTCGCTGGAGCAAGAAGCGAATGGGCCAATCCAGAGCCCGGAGTTGCTGGCACAAAGGGTCAAACTGCTTCCTGTGGCTTCTTGTGGCATAGGACCAGTTGGGAAAGAGCCACACCTCATTGTCCTTGAGCTGCAAGGGGTGATGTTGCTGAGCCCATTGTAGACTTTTATCCCGCACCTCCATGCCTTTGGTGACGATGAGGATCGTGCGGGGTGTCTGCTGGTTAGGTCGTTGACCCCAAAAATTCACCCGATAGGCCATCACTAAATCCTGCGGCTCCACGCCACATTCTGTCGGGACAGCTTCCAAAATCCAGGACCGAATAAAAGTAAGTAAATCCTCCTGTTCATTCTTCTTAGGCAACTCGGTCATGCGTAGATTCATAGCCCTGGCAGTGTTTTCCAGTGTCTCGAGCCTGGCCCGAAGGTGCCCATTCTCCGAGGTAAGCTGGGCCACAGCAGCCTGCACTTCATTGAGCGAGTGTCAGCCTCTTTAGCAGCTGCCTCCAGTTGTACATCTTGGTCTCCCAAGCGCTCCAGTACATTCTCCATTTTTTTATCTATTTCATTAACCGCCTGGAGTACCCGTTCCCATGTCGTTTGATCACTTGTAGCTCCCGACCGACTGGGCCCAGATAATGGCACAGTTGTTAGCTGAGAAGGCCCCAGCTTTTGCGATTGTCCACCAGTCGCTGCTTTGCACCCCATAGTCAAAAGATATATTGACTGACAGTTCTTGGAGTAAGGAAGACACTGCCACCAAAAGATCCAACCCAGGGAGGCAAAATTTACTTTTAAATCCAACCAGAAACTGTGCCTTGGATGGAGCTGTAGCAACTCACATCTGGTCAAGTGTCTGGCTCTCTAGCACCCCAGGGTAGACTCTTATTTTAGGGAATGAAAAAAATTGCAATGAAGGTGCCCTTTGAGGATAGCGTGACGAGTTGAAGAGGCTGTGCGTAAGACTAATGAAGTGGTATACTTTAGGTGTCACTGTGTGCTGTCAAGTGGGCTCAGGTCACCTGGAATTTATTTGGGCAGTGCCATATTTGCAGATAAAAGGGGAGGTGAGGAGGCATCCTATAGGATAGGAGTGCTGGGGGGGTAGAAAGTCACTGATTGGTTTTAGCAGCAAGAAAGAAAAGGGGGACCACCTCTGGGTGTGATGGTTAGGTAGGCAGGAAGAGATTTGTGGCATGAAGTGCGGTGCCACACGTCTGGAGGAGAAGTGAGTACCTGTGAGGATTTGAGCTCTGAGCCATCTAGGTAGAGGTAGTGGGGGCAGGTGGAGGAGAGCTCCCATGTTCGCCGTGCCCTCTCAACTCTCCTACGGGTGTCCGCAGCGCTTGTGAGAGTGCTAGAGCTGGGGAGAGAGAGAGAGTCAGAAGGTTGGGGGGGATTGGGGGAGGCAGGTAAAAATGAGCAAGGAGGGGGATGTAATCTGATACAAGACTGACTAGAGGCTGCTAGCCCCACAGGAGTAGAAACTCTGGAACATCATGGATTGCTCTAGTTAATAGGCGATACAATTACTCGGACAACCTGAAGCTATGCAGACTAAATTCAACTGCTGTAGTGCACAAAACCAGGGATCTCAGTAGATGTAATTCCAGTATAAACTGTAATGCACTAAACACAGATAGATTTAAAAAGAAGTGTGGTTTCACCTGAAACAAAACGCTTAAGGTAACTTTAAAATTCAGCCAGAAATAAAGTAGGCAGCTGCATGGTGACATGCAAGGTTAGCAATACAGTATGAAAGAAGCTTCAGAACATACTACACAGCTTAAAAAACAGCATTCAAGCAATTAAAAAAAAAACAATCAGTATAGGTCGGCTGACTCTCTAGGCGATGTGGTCTGGCGCAGTCCTGAAAACGGAGAGTAAAGATGGTGCGGCACACCTGGAGGAGAAGTGAGTACATGGGGGGATTTGAGCTCCAAGCCATCTAGGTAGAGGTAGTGGGGGGCAGGGGTGGGTGGAGGAGAGGACCAGTGTTTGTCTTGCCCTCTCGACCCTCCTACTGGTGTTCACACGCTTGTTTCTCTGCTCACTGAACAACATATCATCTATGATGTACTGTATTGTGCTATCAACATTTTTGTAAAATTTAAGTTAGAAAGAAGAATCCATTGCTGATCTGAACCTCCCAGACCCCCACCCACCCCACTCAGCATCCACTACCTCCACGACCCACACACTCACTTACCTAAGTTCCAAAGAGTAGATCCACTTTTTTTTTTTTTTTTATCATTTAACATTTTTGTTGCCCCCTCGAACAGCCCCTTCTGACCACCCCGCCCCATCATCCGAATTACCAGGGCTTACCACGCCGACTGGGAGCGGAGCTCATGGGGAGTCAGTTGCCATCCTGCCGACGGCACTTTCTGATCAAAAAGACATCGTACTGACCCTAGGAAGTTTTGGCAATACATGAAAAAGTTGCAGAACCCAGTAAATCCTTAAAGATCTTTCCAAATAATTGATAATCATCTGCTGGTGGAGAATGAGAGTTTGGTAGCACATTTGCTGAATGATTATTATATTGATCTTCCAGACCTGGATCTCCCGGACCTCAATCTGGATTCTCCGGATTTAAGTTCAACTGGTTCGGGGATGGGGTTTTGAGAGCCCGGAACTGGAGGACAGGCGACCCAGGTTTAAGTTTCGGGCCCTAAACATCCATGAAGTGGGAAAAGAATTAAAGAGGTTAAAGATGGGTAAGGCCTGTGGCTTGGATGCGATTGATCCAGAGTTCCTCTAGATAGGAGCGGACATCCTAGCCCCTGTGGTTACTTATCTGTTTAACTGGAGTTTGAGTTCAGCAATATTTCCTGACCAATGGAAAATAGGGAAAATATTTCCGATAGATAAGGGAGGGGATTCTTTGGCCATAATGAATTATAGGCTAATTGCCATGCTCTCGGTCTTATTGAAGGTGCTTGATAAATTTGTTTATAGGCAGCTCTCTGAGTACTTAGAATGGTATGATTTGTTTACAAACAGTCAGCATGGGTTTAGGACTGAGAGGTCCACGGACACGGTCCTCATTGACTTTAATAATCTTATAGCTGTACCCATTGATCAGGGTTGCAGCACGGGGACCGTGTTCATGGACCTCAGTAAAGCTTTTGACCTGGTGGACCACGATATTGCCCTAAGAAAACTGTACGATATTGGACTACATGAAGAGCACCTATCTTGGTTCGAATCTTATTTACCATAGAGAAAACAGTGTGTAGCAGTAGGTAAATCTCTGTCAGCATTGCGGGTAGTGAGGAGGGGGGGTGCCCCAGGGGTCAATATTGGGGCCCCTTCTCTTCAATATCTACATAAATGGTCTCCCTGATGTCATAAGAAATGGAGAGATTAAACTGTATGTGGATGACACCATTATGGTGACGGCTGCGTCCAGCCACCCAATTTTGGAGGCAAAATTGCAGGAGGACATGTCTGCTATGGAAAATTGGTTTAGAGTGGCTGGTCTAATGATGAACCTTAAGAAAATACAGTGTATGACATTTGTGAGGAACAATAGAATGCAGACTGGTGGGGAACTGTAATTGTTCTTCAATAATAAACAACAGATACCCAGACAAATGTTTACAAATATCTTGGGGCATGGATCGATCAGAGGTTAACATATGAGGAACATGTCAATATGATAGTAAAAAAGTGTAACCAGAAATTAGGTGCCCTAAGGCAGATATTTGCTCCCCTTGGGAGACCAACTAGGACTAAATTGGTGAACCAACTTCGGTTTCCTGTTTTAAATTATGGTGTGCTAGTATACAGAAATGCCCCAAAATCTGTTCTTAAAAAAAGCAAACCAAGCCTATTATAGGCTTGCACGATTTCGTTTGCCAGTGGTAGCAAATTTGAAGAACATCATTGCAAAGTGTATGATAGACTTAAATGGAAGGGTCCTGACATAAAAAGGGAAATCCAGTGGCCCACTTGGTGTTTCCAGTTAATAAATGCATATCATACTCACCCCCTGAAGTCCCAGATAACCACTAGCAAAAGAGAAAATAGATATAGTTTGAGGGAGGCCTCTTTTAATATGGAAATGCCTAGGGTTAACAATAGATTTGGAGATACTGCATTAATTCCTGCTTTAGGACGTACATGGAATGCTATTCCAACTTTTATAAAATTGAAGGAAGCAGTAAGTGCATTCCAGATGGAGCTGATTAAATAATACAACAAAGGATGTACTTGATATGCCTCCTCTTAACTGCTTGTACCCCCTATTTTTATGCAATCATTTTTTCTATATTTGTACTTTGAATGGTCTATATACTGTATTTGTTGATGTTATATGTTCATGTACAGGGCATTATTTGTAAACAGAGATCTTTTCCTTAAATTTTGTTCCTGGATAAAAATAAAAATGTCATCATCATCGTACTACTGGAACCAGTGACTGCGATATGAGACAACAAGTTAAGCCCATTTAATGTATTTCAGTGAATTTTGAACTTTTGCTCATAACTTTATTTTTCAATATTTTTACACCAAATTTTCAACACGGTCTTTTTGTGGGATGCTGATCCTAGAGCACTTTGTCAAGAGTGTCACCTTGGGCACTTTGACAAAGCGCTATAGGATCAGCGTGAAACGTTGGTGACTATAGGGATCATATCTGTGTTGTGTTCTGAAATAAAATCTGTTTTTAACACTCGTATGAGCCTATGAGTGACAGTGCATTTTTTTTGTTGCTTTTTGTTTGTTTGTTTGTTTTAATAATGAGTTTTTTTTTTTAACCTTGGCACGAGGTATGTGTGTGGTCTGAAGTGAATCTTTTTGATTCCCCCCTTTGTTGGGACCTTACCTCATGAAAATGGGAGTAAACATTTTTTGAATACATGCTGAAAGGTGATTTCACAGTCGCTGTGTGAAATCACGCTTTCGGCAGGATTTGAAAATTTTCACCTTCCAGGAACTGGTGGGGTGGGATCATAAGAAGACTGTTGAAAATTTGGTGCACAAATATGGTAAAATGACCAAGTTATGAGTGCACATTTCAATATTTTGACCCCAAACTTTCAACATAGCCATTTTTTCCACACTACCTCATAAACATGACAGGTGTTGTTTTTCAAATACTGGATCAGATGTGTTTTCACTCTTGTGGTAAGAAATTACATTTCAGTCAGTATTTTGTAAATGGCACATCTCGTGCTTATAAGGGGGCGTCACAAAACGACTACTGTATCTTGGAACTTTAGGGTCAAAACAACAACAAAAAAATAATAATTAACAAACATTGTGTGCACTGCCAGCCTTTACCCCATCAGGTAGTGCTTTGTGATCCAATGTCGGTGAGCTGAGATTGGGGCAAGCTCAATGAGTCAGCTGAATGGACTGAGGCTGGGGGCACAGCACTGTAAGCATTTTAATTAATTAGCTATATACTAATAAGGCAATACCAATCCTAGTACACTTTGCGTGTCCCTCCTACTCTGGAAATAGAGATGGTGGGATATGGACTGGAGGATGGCTTCCGCCTGGTTCCAGGTTACATCCAGAAAAACAGAACATAAAACAAATATCAAATGATGAGCACAGGGAACCAAGACAAGGACTATGACATTGACATGGGTGTCAAGTACTGAAAGACACAAAGTACAGATCATGAGCAAATGTATATTCATATCATTTTTTTAGTAATAGGTAGAAATCAACTTCTTCATTGAGACATATAGTAAAATATTGTTCAAAGATATAATCCACCAAGTGTCCTTTTGTAGGACAAAGACAAAGGAGTGTGATTTGAACAGTACTGTGGGAGGAGGGAAGAGGAGCTGCTTGAACAACACTGAGCTGCATGAGAGTACAAAATGTCAATTGAGGAACACAGGATGAAATCAAGTATTTTAATTAGTTATATACTAATATACTAATAAGGCAATACCAACCCTAGTAGTAGTACATATAATTAATTAATATTTTGGGGGATCTCCATACATCCAGCCTTTTTATACCTAGTAAAAAAAATTATATACTAATGAGGCAATACCAGCCCTAGTAGTAGTACATATAATCAATTAATACTTTGGGGGATCTCCGTACATCCAGTCACTTTATACCTAGTAAAACGTTAAATACATAAAACTGACTTCTTCCCAAACCTCTTGGATTCCACAAGTGTGGGAACTGCAACATTTGCACAAATGTACAAAGGGGGCTAATACTACACCATAACAATAACAGAAGGGTTGTAATCAGACAATCTGTTTCATACATGACCACAATCATAATCTACATTGCCTGGTGCCCCTTCCAGAAACATTATGTGGGTAGAACCATACACCCTTTAAAAACATGCATACAGGAACTTATGAGGGCCGTTATTCATGGCCTTGGGCACCCTCTTTGCTAGTGCATACAACTCCAACCCTTCCGTTTTAAAGTTTACAGCTCTGGAACATGTTAGCCCATTGAAAAGAGATGGTGAGAGAGTCACCAAACTACTACAAAAGAAGACTCTATGGATTGTATCTTTGAACTCTATTTCACTATATGGTCTCAATGAAGACACTGATTTCTCCCCATTCCTAAAAAAATTATATGAATATACATTTGCTCGGTGACCTGTACTTTTTGTCTTAGTATTTTTCACCTGTGTCATTGTCATAGTCCTCATCTTTTTTCTCTGTGCTTATCATTTGATATTTGTTTCATGTTCTATTTTTCTAGATGTAACCTGGAACCAGGAGGAAGCCATCCTCCAGTCCACATCCCACCGTCTCTTTAATTCCAGAGCAGAAGGGACACTCAAAAAATGTACTAGGATTGGTATTGCCTTATATGTATGTAGCTAATTAATTAAAATGCTTGATTTCATCCTCTAATTGACATTTTGTACTCTGATGTAACTTAGTGTTCAAACAGCTCCTCTTTTTTTATACTTTTTCTAACCTGTCTCCCTTCCCTCCCCAGCACTGTTCCAATCACACTCCTTTATCTTTTATGCACTACTGTGATACCTATACATAAGAAGGGTAATAGGAGTAGGGTGGACAATTATAGACCCATTAGTCTCACTTCGGTGGTATGTAAAATTATGGAAAGAATATTGAAGGCAAGGTTGGATCAAGAAATACTAATTAAGGGTCTAGTAGATAATTCTCAACATGGATTTTGTAAGGGAAGATCATGCACTACTAATCTTATAACTTTCTATGAAAGTATAAGTAGTAGTCTGGACCGAGGAATTCCGGTCGATGTTGTGTATTTGGATTTTAGTAGGGCATTTGATAAGGTCTCGCACAACCTGTTGGTTTTGAAAGTAATTACATTGCGATTCAATAGATATGTGGTTAAATGGGTTGAGGAATGGTTGAAGAATAGAAGCCAGATTGTTAGAATTAGGAATGCAGTCTCCTCCAGTATTTCTGTTACTAGTGGTATACCCCAAGGTTCGGTATTGGGTCCTACCTTGTTTGGAGTTTTTATTGGTGATCTTCAAGTGGGGGTTAAAAAACCAGATCAGCAAATTTGCCAATGATACTAAAATCTCAGCTAAGGTGGATTCAGAATTAAACATCAATCTACTAAAAATGGATTTAACAATATTAGAAAAATGGGAAAATTATAATAATATGTTGTTTAATACTGACAAGTGCATAGTTATGCACTTGGGTAAAAGGAATCCGTGTACTAATTATGTATTATGTGGGAAACAAATCCCGAATGGAACTCAAGAAAAAGATTTAGGAGTTATAGTTAATAATAAATTTAATTGGAGCAGTCAATGCATTACAGTAACCCAAACAGGAAATCGTATCAATGGTATAAAAAAAATCATTTATAACGTGTAATAAAGACTGTATAACAAAATTATATAAAGCTTATATTAGACCACACACTGATTTTGCATCTTCATTTTTGGGCACCATATTTGGAAAAGGATAGGAAATTGATTGAGAGTCTACAAAGAAGAATGACAAAACTCATCTCTGATATAAAACCTCTTCTATATAAAGACAGAGTGAAATCTCTGGGTTTGTATGACCTACAAGCGAGATGAGATAGGGGTGATCTGTTGTTATTCTTTAACATTTTAAATGACAAACATCTGATGAAGTTAAGTGGACTGACATATATGGATAAGGTTTATGGTTTAAGATGTAATAACAGACAAATTCAAATACAAAAGGCATTCACTAACAAAAGGAATTATTTCTTTACAGTTAGAACTGCAGCTTTGTGGAACTCTCTGCCACAGTATATAGTTGATGAAACATCTCGGGATAAATTCAAGGTCCAACTTGATAGATTATTTCTGGGCAGTTAAAAAATAAAAAAAAAAAATGGGAAAGAGAAGAAATTTCCCCCCACGATTGTGGGGAAAGTGGTCTCAATGGGCCTAGTGCCTTCTTCCACTTTAATAAAACCGAGTAATACCGAGTATTATTCTGCATCTTTTTCTCACTGGGGAGCTATTAATAACCTTAAGCAGTGCACTGAATCATTTTGAAGTGTTGCTTTGTTCATATGCATTGCATCTTTCACACTGAAATTAATGAACTGTGTACTGTGCCTTTAAATTTTACAACTGAGGGGCTTTGCAGCAGACGTCCCTTGAGGAAGGCCCATTTGTCTGGCTGAAGTGCTGGGGCATTTGGATGATCTCCAGCAGCTAGTCTTTTGTTGCCACTTAGTAATGCAATACAATGAGACTATTTGCAGCATGCACTTTGTCTCCCTGACTGTGGTTTCTTGAGTACAGAAGTTTTGTTAATGCTGTCTGACATGTCCCTTACTGCACACCCAGTACTTCCTTAGTTGTGCTGCACTCATGCTTATCCCTAAGGGTCCTGTGCCTCTTCAGCCACAGGAGTAAGACACACACATCAACTTCTGTTCCCACATTTATACAGATGGAAGTATTGTTGCAATGTGGATATCCTGGTTTCAGCAGCACATAAATACATTTTTCAAGGGGTTAGCAGTTTTTCAGTTATGCAGCTGCATATAGAAAACCATGCATTAGCAGATCATGCTATCGAGCAAGGCATGTCGTACAGTATTCTTGAGTACCTGTGTCTACAGAGGCACAGGCTCTATGGGGCCTTCTGTGTGCAGAACTCCAGGCCACACATACTTATACACACTATATGACATGCACACACAGGTGCAACTGTAAAAGAACAGGTCCCTGTGGAACCTGTGCTTATGCAGTCACAGCTACAAATCCATGAAGGTAGTAGCTCATCAGTGCTGCTGCAGTTGTGTTCTCAGGAAACAGTTGTGTTTTTTTGTCTTACCTAATGATGTCTGTCTATGGTTGCTTATGTGGTCTTGTCCTTTTGCTGCTTGGGGGTGGGGAGTCAGGATTGGAAACCCTAATGCCATATTTTCCTACTTTTGTGGCATTTAGGTTGAACCCTAACTGGTGCATTAAATGCAGGTTTTTTTTTTTCAAAGAATTTCTTTTCTTTTCTTTTTGAGATAGTGGAATCATATCCTCGCTCACACAGGTCCCAGCCAGATGCAGATATGCAGGGCTACCAGGGCCCTATGTGCCAAGGGGAGGTTTTATTTGTCTACGGAAGTATAGGGCCCTGTGGGCCCTGTACTTCTGTGCAGCAATGGATGTCAAGAATTCATGGGTCTGTCTGGTGGACTGTGGAATCACAGGGCCCTCTGGGTTCTGTACTTCCATGTGGTCACAGGCACAGACGCATAGTGCCGTTTGGCACACATGGGTGCAGAGGTGCAGGGTCTTATGCTAAGAGAAGTGTTCTCTTCTCTATGTAGTACTTTAGCTCAAGTGTGCAACCCTGCTTCCCTTCCCGGGCTGGGGGTGGTATCACATGACAACGCTATCCCCCCAGCCGGGACACTGAGCTCTACCTGCTAGGGTAAAGGCTGGTGCTACACGTTTCTTAATAATAATTTTTTTTTTATTTTGATGCCAAATGTTCAAGATAGTCATTTTATGACTCCCTTATAAATATAACATGTAGCATTAATGTGCTACTGGCTGAAATGCCATTTTGCAGCACAAGTGCTAAAACATGTCCAGGATTTGAAAAAAAACAAACAAAAAAAACACCTGTAATGTTGATGAGATGGTGTGAAAAAATGTCTATGTTGAAAGTTTGGAATCAAAATATTGAAAATTAGCAGTGTTATGAGTGAATGCTAAAATATTGAACGTGCACTCATAACTTGGTCATTTTACCATATTGGCACATCAGATTTTCAATATAGTCTTCTTTTGATCCGACCTTATGAACCCGATAGGTCAAAATTGTCAAATCCCGCTCTGAATGTGGTGTGATGCAGCGACTGTGAAATCACCTTTCGAGATGTACAATATTTGAAAAAGTTCACCTACCTTGTTCTTGAAGTGGTATCCCACAATGGCCATGTTAAGAAAAATTTAAAAACTTAGCAAAGTTGAGTGAACGTTGAAATATTTTAACATTCACTCACAACTTGGTCATTTTACAATACTGTTTTTTTACACCAAATTTTCAACATAGCCTTCTTATAACCCTACCTCATGAATCCAAGAGATGAAAATGTTCAAATCCTACCCGAAAGGTGACTTTGAGCAGTGATCGCAAAATCACCCTTCAGGACAGATTTGAATATTCCACCAATCTTATTCATGAAGTGGGGTCCCAAAAAGGTCATGCTGAAAATTTGGTGTAAAAATATTAACAAATGACAAAGTTATGAGTAACATTTCAAAAAACCATTGAAATACATTAAATTGGACCTTATTTTCTCATATCACAGTCGCCAGATCAAGCAGCAAGACGTATCTTTGATTGCAGAGTGGATCTACACTGTGTGACATGTGAAGGTGTTTGGGGTTGGGGGGAGTGAGTGTTGACTGGGGAGTCAGAGTGGGGTGGGCTGGGGGTCTGTGTGGGTGTCAGATCTGCGAAAGACCATTTTCTTTTTAACAGGTTCCTTTAAAAAAAAAGAAATCAAGGGATTGTTTTCTTTTTTGCAGGTTTATTAGCTATAACACTGGGAATTGGGCACTCCAGTGTTAGCTTAACTCTGGCTGCGCATCAGGGTAGGCATGCGCATATACATTAATATGGACGGTGTTTGGGGGGTGCACACAGTGACTCTATAGTTCAGACGGGAGACAGCAACAGCGCTGCCCTAGCAGCTATTTAACACCTCCCAAACTCTTTGAATATGCCAGTGCGCATATTTATTTGTTCACTGGTATGTGCACTGATCCAGTAGACCGTTTTCAAGCACGACTCGGGCCATGAAGATGGCATAAATGGGTAATACTGTACAGATACATACAATTGAAATATATTGGTTTAGGATATATAAGGATATGTTCCAGAGTCAATACATTTGGGATACATTGGTACAACAGTTAACGATACAGAAAATAAAAAGTGCTAGTGTACTAGAACAGAAATACAATATATGTAAAGTGCAAGGTCAGGTAACATAAGTTACAGTCATGTATGCATATGACTGTTCTTTGTTTTCAAACAACATGAAGTCTTGCTATATTATAGACATTAGCAGTTTGATCCAGCTCTAGAACTGCCCCGGAGTGAAATGGTTAAAACCATTCCAAAATAGAATTTTGGCACGAGAGCAGCTCTATCTGTGTCATTTCAAACTTGAACTGTCAGATTCTTTACTCCGCCTCAGTGAACAGTCGCTCCGGAGATTTCTCCTTCTGCTCGGTTCATTTCTCGGTTTAAAAAGTGTTTTCTCGGTTGGATCCAGAGTCTAGGAGATTGTCTATTCCTTTACATAAGTCTTTTAGGAAACAAACAATTAAAATTTTAAAAGCTCCTAATTCTGTGCCTCCTGTAGATAAAAAGATGGACAGAAGGTATACATTGTCAGGCCCTGATACAGAATTCGTTTCTCAGCAATGCAGTCATGTTGGGGTAGTTCAGGCTGTTGCCTGTGATAAAGCTAATATTCCCTTGACTTCACATCCTCTGACAAAGTTCCAGGAAGATTGATGCCATGGCAAAAAACAGCATATGGCAGCCTCTCTGGGACTCAGGCAAGCAAATTATATGGCTTATGTAGCTAGGTATCAGAAATCTAGATGGGATACTGTTATGCAATTGGCCAAGCAGGCCCATGGCCAGCTGGCTAGTGAACTAGAACAGGTGGCTGCTGATGGCATTGAAGCCTCTAAGGTTCAGTTTCATGCTGCTGTGGATGTTAATGATGTTTCCTCTAGGGTCATGGCCACATCTGTAGCTTTTCGTAGGTTGGCCTGGCTCAGGTGTACTAGTTTGTCACAGGATACCCAGACTAAGGCTATGGATTTTCCTGTGGTGGGAAATTCTCTGTTTGGAGAGCAGACAGAGAACTACATGAAGAAGATGGATGAATATAGGACTACTTACAAGAGTGCCCAGGCTAAGAGCGCAAGCCACTCCTCAAAGGCATGCCCCCAGGGGTAGGGGTAGGCCTTTTCACAGGCCTTTCTACCAGACTCAGGCCTCCTCTGCCTATGCTCAGAGGGGCTTCTTCAGAGGCAGGGGCAGACGAGGGGTGGGCAGACCTGCTCCCAGCCCCCAGCCTAAAGCTCCTGCGAAACAGGCACCCTGATGGGGTGCCCAGGGCCGATTCTCCTGTACCAGTGGGGGGCAGGCTGGCTTACTTCAGTCAGAATTGGGCTTCTTTAACCTCAGACAAGTGGGTTCTGGAAGTAGTAAGCCAGGGTCTGGTTCTCAGCTTCAAAAAGTTTCCCAAGTTGAGAAGCAGACTTTTTCTACCTGCAAGTGCTTCAGAGACCTCGCTCTGGAAACAGAGGTCTCATCCTGTTAGCTCTCAGAGCAGTAGAAAGGGTTCCTCCTGCATCAGGCAGGGGTCTGTATTCAGATACTTCCTTACCCCAAAAAAGACAGGAGAGTGGCGGCCCATTTTAGATCTCAGATATCTGAACAAGCATCTTTTGAAACCAAAGTTCAAAATGGTAACTCTGGCAATGATTTTACCTTCCCTAAGGCCAGGGGACTGGCTAGCCTCCCTGGACCTCAAGGATGCCTATTTCCATGTCCTAATCAGAAGATCCCATCGAAAGTACCTCAGATTCGAACTGCCCTCAGGTCATTTCCAGTTCAGAGCAATGCCCTTGGCCTTACCTCTGCTCCAAGGGTATTCACAAAGTGTCTAGCAGTGGCAGTGGCCCACTTAAGGAGGCAGAGGATTGCTATTTTCCCTATCTAGATGACTGGCTCATTGTAGGCCAGTCCCAGAACAGGTAAAATCTCACCTGCAGGTCACCCAGCAGCTTCTCACCTCCTGGGTTTTCTGCTAAACCTACCAAAGTCGGTTCTGGAACCAGTCCAGGTACTCACCTTTATAGGGGCAGAATTGGACACAAAGCTAGCCAGAGCCTTTCTTCCCCCAGAAAGGGTAAGGAATTTAGTGGCTCTGGTCTCTTCCTTCACTCTGCAGGTCTCTCGACCAGCAAGACACTTTCTGCAGCTCCTGGGGCACATGGCTGCATCCACAGCTGTTGTGCAGGGAGCCAGATTTCAGATGAGAGACATTCAGTTTCACTTGAGAACCTTTGGTCTCAGAGAAGAGACCCCCTTTCCAAGTTGGTCCCAGTGACTGAACCTTGATCCTAGCTCTCCAGTGGTGGCAGGATCAGAGCAATTTAAGGCGGGGTCCCTTCATTTCCCCTTCTCACGACTTGACTCTCACTACAGATGCTTCCCTTCTGGGTTGGGGAGCCCACATGGGCGACCTTTCCACTCAGGGAGTTTGGTGCCCCAGGAATCTCTGCTCCACATCAATTTGCTGGAACTCAGAGCTGTCTTTTAGCTCTTCAAGCTTTTCTGCATCTGTCCACGACAAGGTGATACAAGTCAGAACAGACAACACCACAACAATGTGGTACATCAACAAACAGGGGGCACTCGGTCTTGGCCTTGTGCACCAAGGCAATGAAGTTGTGGTCTCTGGCCTATTCCTGAACACTTCCCTCATAGCAGTTCATCTTCCAGGGAAGGACAATGTCCTAGCGGATGCCCTCAGCAGGATTTCCCAGGGCCATCACGAATGGTCCCTGGATCCTCACGTGCTGGGGATAGTTTTGCCAGGTGGGGCATCCTCAGATAGATCTTTTGCAGCCCCAGACAATCACAAACTTCCTCTGTTCTGTTGCAGGCCTCCAGTGCTGGGCTCAGTTCCCTGGATGCCCTTCTTCTGGATTGGGAGGGGAAGTTCCTCTATGCTTCCCCTTTCCTCTCCTATTCAAAGTACTAGTCAAAATCAGATCTCAGCCTTGCAGGGTGATTCTGATTGCCCCGGATTGGGCCAGGCAGCCCTGGTACCCACTCCTTCTGTCTCTGACAGTCCATCTTCCCCTGTGCCTCCCAGGAATCACAATCTGTTGACTTGTGCCCAGGGAAGGGTTTGGTATCCGGACCTCAAATCCCTCAACCTCAAGGCCTGGCTCTTGAGGAGTTAGGGTTGCTGATTTACACTCTCTCAGGGTGTTCTTGAGATCCTAAAGGCTTCCAGAAAGCCTTCCACTAGGGCTACTTATAGTTCTAAGTGGAAAAGGTTTTCCATTTGGTGTGCTGGGAAAATATTTCCCAGAATCTGCTGAATTGCCCATTTTGTTAGATTACATGGTACATCTTAATTCCTTGGGTCTCAGACCAGCTACCCTGAGAGTTCATTTGGCAGCTGTGTCTGCTTTTGTGTCAGCAGGAAAGTCATCCCTCTTTCCTCTCATCCTGTGTTTTCCAAGTTTTTTAAGGGATTACTCCATACTAATCCTCCCTTTCGGAACCGGCCCCTGCTTGGGACCTTAATGTTTGCATTGCCCAGTTAATGCAACCCCCTTTTGAACCTTTGTCTTCTGCAGAGCTTAAGTTCCTAACTTGGAAAACTGTTTTTCTAGTGGCTATCACTTCTGCCAGACGCATAAGTGAATTGCAAGCCTTGTCAGTGGAGACTGACTTTATTTCTTTCACAGGGATAAGGTAGTCCTTAGGACTAATAGGAAGTTTTTGCCTAAGGTGGTTTCAGATTTCCATCTTAATCAATCTATCTCCTTCCAGTATTTTCACTGATCACTCCTCTTGGGTGAGAGGAGGTTGCACAGCCTGGATGTTAAGAGCTCTTAGTTATTATATAGGCGTACCAAGCGTCACAGGTTGAATCCCTCAACTTTTCCTTACCTATGGTGAAGTTGGGAAAGGCAAACCTGCCACTAAAAGATCAATAGCCAGGTGGATTGTCTCTTGTATCCAATTTTGTTATCAAAAAGTGGGCAGAGCCCCCCCCCCCCGGTTTGAGGGCTCATTCTACCAGGGGTACAGCTGCGTCTCTAGCTGCTGCCAGAGATATCCCTTTATTAGAGATTTGCCATACTGCTACTTGGAAAATGGTACACACTTTTACCAAGCATTACTCCCTGGATGTCCAGACCAGGCGAGATGCTCGGTTTGGCACAGCTGTTCTTCAGAGCCTATTCCTAAGTAGGTTCTGCCCTCCTCCATGGAGGTACTGCTGTATTCTGCTAATGTCTATAATATAGCAAGACTTCATGTTGTTTGAAGAAAAATTACTCACCTTAGTAATGTTGTTTCTTCTAATGGAGTCTTGCTATATTATAGAACCTCCCCAACCTGCCCCTCTCAGAACCTCTACTTGGTGGGTGCGGGCAACTTAGTGTGGGCACTACTTATGTCCTGTTAGCATTTTGTCCCTTTGGGACTTTGGGGGTGTGTATGTGATGCGTGTGTGTTTTATTATACTTATGTTCCATTTTCATATTATTAGAATGGTGTTAGTATTTCTGGTCCCCTGACTTGAGTCTTGGGTGTTGGGACCATCAATGGTTGTTATTATTTAGGTAGCCATTTGGCTAGTGTAGGTTACAGCTTCCACACAGACCTTAGTGAGTTTGGCTCGTAAAGATCTGACAGTTCAAGTTTGAAATGACACAGATAGAGCTGCTCTCGTGCCAAAATTCTATTTTGGAATGGTTTTAACCATTTCACTCCGGGGCAGTTCTAGAGCTGGATCAAACTGCTAATGTCTATAATATAGCAAGACTCCATTAGAAGAAACAACATTACTAAGGTGAGTAATTTTTTCTTGTAGATCATTCAAACAACATGAAGCATTTCTGTATTCTGACATTATGCAGTTAGCCCCAGCACTTGAACTGCTCCAGAGAGGAAAGAGTTGACTCTATGCCAAAGCATAGAACGTTGAGCTCGAGCTTGGTTCAAACCTCTGTCTGCTGCACTCTGAAGTATAACCGTCAGATTCTTTACTCCGTGTAACTGAACAGTCGCTTCGGAGAGCTCTCCTTTGCTATCGGTTCGGTATAGTAAAACGTTGGTTTTAAACCGCTATTTTCTTATTTTATTTTGGTTCAGATCCCTGTCTGCGGTACAGTGAGTACTTAGGCAGTAGACTAGTGCTATTTCTGTGGAAATTGTAAAGCAATATTTTTCAATCAGTTCGGCTGAACCGATTGTCTGTTACTTTCTCTTAAGTTTACTTTGGTTTTCTGAATTTAGAGTGAGGTACTGGTCCTTATCGGTTCTAAACAAAATGTAATTTTAACGTTTTTTTCAAATACCCGTAACACAGGTTAGGAACCGATAAGGGGGTCTTGCCTGGCTTTTGCTGAGTAAAGAGTAGGTTTTTAGGATGGCTTTGTCTGACAAACCCAAAAGAAAAACCAGGCCCACTGGGTTTCAACACTGCAGTGAGTGTGGGGAGGCCTTTGCCAAGGCTGATCCCCACACCACCTGTGTTTACTGTCTGGGTTTTGACCACTTTGATTCAGACTGCCATATTTGCACAAATTTTCTTATGGCCACTCTAGTTAAAAGATTGGGCAGGCTTAGGGAGAAGGAGGCAGAGAAGTCCACTGACCCGGATGGTCAGCCCGGTTCTGTTCCGACCGAACCTGAGGGAGTGCCCACTCACCTGGGCGAGACTCCCTTGGGCAAAAGGAGAACCTATCCTGAGGGGTTGGTTCCGCCAAAAAGAAAGAAAATAATAGAAATTGACTGGTTCGGGTCCAGAACCGCATCGTCCAACCACCGAGGAAATTGTCAGGGTGATTAGTATAGTTGAATCGCTCCATTTGTTTCCGGCTGATCCGACGCCCCCCGGTGGGCGTTCGGTTCGGTTGGTTCCTCCGGTTCCAGATTATTCCCCAGAAGACTATTATGAACCGGATCTGAAGGGGGCTGAAGATGATGATGATGATGATGATGATGATGATGATGATGATGATGATGTAGAAGGTCTGGATGAGCCCATAGAATCGGACATCTCCCCAGACAGACCTTCTGGTGTTTCCCCTCCTAGGCTTTCTGAGTCCCCTTCCCACTATATGTTCTACAAAAAAGTGGCAGAAACCCTCCAGCTCCCCCGAGATGAAGCTGTCGAGGAGCAAGAGGAGCTTGACTATGTGGAGATGATGGACATCCCAGAGTCCAAGAGATTGTCTATTCCCCTTCATAAATCTTTTGGGAAACAGACACACAAATTACTTAAAACTCCAAATTCTTTACCACCTATGAACAGACGAATGTACAAGAGGCAAATGCTGTCAGGCCCAGGTATGGAGTACTTGTACCAGCAATGCAGCCATGTTGGGGTCATGCAGGCTGCAGCCTGTGATAAGGCTAACATACCCTTGGCTTCACACCCCCCAGATAAAGACTCCAGGAAGCTGGATGCCATGGCTTAAAAACAGTACATGGCATCTTCCTTGGGACTCAGGCAGGCTAACTACATGGCCTACACAGCCAGATACCAGACGTCCAGATGGGATACTGTTCTGGAACTGGCTAAACAGGCTTCCCCCCAGCTTGCCATGAAGCTGGAGGAGGTGGCTGCTGATGGGATTGAGGCATCAAAAATCGAGTTTCATGCTGCTGTGGACTCCATGATGTGTCATCACGAGTCATGGCTACATCTGTGGCTCTTCAGAGACTGGCTTGGCTCAGATGTACTAACCTATCACAGGACACCCAGGCTAAGGCCATGGATTTCCCTGTCATGGAGAATTCTCTCTTTGGGGAGCAGACAGAGAATTATATGAAAAAAATGGATGAATACAGAACCACCTACAGGAGTGCACAGGCCAAGGAAAGGCAGGCAACGCCTCAGAAGCAGCAATCTAGGGGCAGGGGCAGGCCTTTTCACAGGCCTTTCTACCAGACACAGGCCTCCTCTCCTTTTCCTCAGAGGGGGTTCTTCAGAGGGAGAGGCAGAAGGGGACTCAGCAGGGATGCAGCCTCCTCTCAGTCTAAGGCTCCTGTCAAGCAGACACCTTGATATGTCAGCCCGGGTCAACTCCCCAATTCCTGTAGGAGGCAGGCTGGCTTACTACTTCCAGGCCTGGAAGTCTGTTACCTCAGACAAGTGGGTCCTGGAGGTAGTAAACCAGGGACTGGCCGTCAGCTTCAAAAAATTTCCAAAGCTGAGGGTCAGGTCTTTTCCACCTGCAAACATCTCCAAAACCATTGCCCTAGAGGCAGAGGTTTCACCTCTGCTGACTCTCAGAGCCATAGAGAGAGTTCCTACATCTCACAGGGGCAAAGGTCTGTACTCCAGATACTTCCTCATCCTGAAAAAGACAGTGGAGTGGCAGCCCATCCTAGATTTAAGATACTTAAACAAGCGCCAAGTAAAGCCAAAATTCAAAATGGTGACTCTGGGAATAATTCTTCCCTCTCTAAGGCCAGGGGATTGGCTAGCCTCCCTGGACCTCAAAGAGGCCTATTTTCACATTCCCATCAGGGGCTAACACAAAACGTACCTCAGGTTCGAACTGCCGTCAGGCCATTATCAGTTCAGAGCAATGCCCTTCGGCCTAACATCAGCACCAAGGGTGTTCACAAAATGCCTAGCAGTATTAGTGGCCTTTCTAAGGAGACAAAACATTTCCATATTCCCATACCTGGACGACTGGCTTATTGCAGGTCAGTCTTCAGACCAAGTCAAGTCAAACCTGCAAGTGACCCAGCAAGTGCTCACTTCTCTGGGATTCCTCCTCAGTCTTCCAAAATCAGTTCTCGAACTAGTGCAACTCTTGACCTTCATAGGGGTAGAGTTGGATACTGTCAAAGCAAGAGCTTTTCTCCCTCTGGTGAGGGAAAAGGCCCTTATATACCTGGCTTCTTCTTTTCACCTTCTGGTGTCTTGACCAGCAAGGCATTTCCTTCAACTCCTGGGCCACATGGCAGCTCCACTGCAGTGGTTCAAGGGGCCAGATTTCAGATGAGGGACATCCAGTTCCACTTGAGGGCTTTTTGGTCTCAGAAAAAAGATCCTCTAACCAAACTAATTCCAGTGACTCAGACTCTGATCCAGGCTCTTCAATGGTGGACAACCTCAGGCAAGGGGTCCCATTCATCCCTCAGTCTCATTCTGTGGTTTTAACCACAGATGCTTCTCTCCTGGGGTGGGGAGCTCACTTGGGAGTCCTCACAGCACAGGGAGTGTGGTCTCCTCAGGAGTCTTTTCTCCACATCAACCTTCTGGAGCTAAGGGTAGTGTACCTGGCTCTACAAGCTTACTCGGACTCAGTACAGAACAAGGTGGTTCAGGTCAGGACAGACAACACCACCACATTGTAGTACATCAACAAGCAGGGAGGCAGTCAATCTATGGCCCTTTGCATGGAGGCCATGAAATTATGGTCTCTGGCTTATTCTCGACAGACGTTTCTGGTAGCAGTCTACCTTCCAGGGAAGGGCAGTGCGCTAGCAGATGCATTGAGCAGGATTTCTCAGGGCCACCATGAATGGTTACTGGATCCCTTAGTGTTAAAAGTAATCTTTTATAGGTGAGCACTCCAGAGATAGATCTCTTTGTAGCCCCAGACAATCACCAACTTCCTCTCTTCTGTTGTAGACCCCCAGTCTTGGGCTCAGTGCCCCTGGATGCCCTACTCCTGGATTGGGAGGGGACATTTCTGTATCCCCCTCCCCCCTCTATTATGCAAAGTTCTGGTCAAGATAAGGTGACAGTCTTGCAAAGTGATCCTGATTGCTCCAGACTGGGCCAAACAGCCTTGGTATCCCCTGTTGCTGTCCCTAGCAGTCCATCTTCCCCTATCTTTCTCTAGGAATCACAACCTGTTAACCTCCTCTCAGGGGAGGATTTGGTACCCCACCCTTCGGTCTCTCAATCTCAAAGCATGGCTCTTGAAGAGCTAGAATTAGCAAATTTGCATTTGTCTCAAGGGGTTCTGGACATTCTCAAAGCCTCTCACAAACCTGCCACCAGAAAAAAACGTATAACTCCAAATGGAAAAGATCCAGCATTTGGTGTTCCAATAAGCACATATCCCCAGATACTGCTGCCTTGTCTACAGTTCTGGATTACATGATTCATCTTAATGGCTTAGGCCTCAGACCAGCTACCCTCAAAGTACACTTGTCAGCTGTTTCTGCATTTCTGTCAGTGGGAAAGCCCTCCTCACTTGCATCTCACTGTTTTCTGTAAATTCTTCAAAGGATTGCTCCATACCAATCCTCCCTTTAAGGATCCTACTCCTGCTTGGGATCTTAATGTTTGCATTGCTCAGCTTATGCAACCCCCTTTTGAGCATTTGGCCTCAGCAGAATCTAAGCACTTGACTTGGAAAACTGTGTTCCTGGTAGCTGTTACCTCTGCCAGGCGTACCAGTGAATTACAAGCTCTGTCAGTGGAGCCTGATTTTATCTAATTCCATAGAGATAAGGTGGTCCTTAGAACCAACAGGAGGGTCTTACCCAAAGTGGTTTCAGACTTTCATCTGAACCAATCCATGTCTCTTCCTGTATTCTTCACTGATCATTCTTCTTCAGGAGAGAGAAGATGACACAGTTTGGATGTTAAAAGGGCTCTTAGCTACTACATTGATCATACTAAGGCAATTAGGTTTGACTCCCTCCAGTTGTTCCTCACTTGTGGTGAAGTGGGGAAGGGTAAACCTGCTACTAAGAGAACTATTGCCAGGTGGATTGTCTCTTTTATTCAATTCTGCTATGAAAAGCTAGGCAAAGTACCCCCCAGGCCTGAGGGCTCATTCGACTAGAGGTTGAGCTGCTTCTCTGGCTGCTGCCAGAGATATACCCTTATTAGAGATATGTAAAGCAACCACCTGGAAAACAGTCCATACATTCACCAAGCATTACTCTCTGGATATCCAGGCTAGGAGTGATGCTAGGGATGGTACAGCAGTATTGCAGAGCCTATTCCCAAAATAGGTTCAGTACCCTCCTCCAGGGAGGTACTGCTTCGTAGTCTGCATAATGTCAGAATACAGCAAGACTTCATGTTGTTTGAAGAAAAAATTACTCACCTTAGTAATTGTGTTTCTTCTAATGGAGTACTGCTATATTCTGACCTCCTTCCTTCCCTGCCTCCCTTCCCCTCTCAGAACCTGGTTTTTGGGAAGTGGGCTGGGAGGTGCAGTGTTGCACTTCAGGGGTGTACTTGGCACTCTTCTCTTTTTAGAGAGGGGGAGTGGGTTATGTTATATGTTTTTGATAATTATATTTGTTTTGAATTTCTCGACTTGAGTCTTTGGGGATCCACAATATTTAGTTGCCTTTTGGCTAGTCATTTTACAATTTCCACATAGTGGGGGTAGTTAGTTAGTGTTAGCTTGTAATAATCTCACGGTTACACTTCAAAGTGCAGCAGACAGAGGTTTGAACTGAGCTCGAGCTCAACGTTGTATGCTTTGGCATAGAGTTAACTCTTTCCTCTCCGGTGCAGTTCAAGTGCTGGGGCTAATTGCATAATCTCAAATACAGCAAGACTCCATTAGAAGAAACACAGTTACTAAGGTGAGTAATTTTTTCTTTCAGGTCGCTGTATTACAGAGAGCATTGCTGTCAGAAATGGGAAATGGAGTCTGCTACTGCTGGAGCTGTATGACATGCTGCAATTTCCACAAATTATACAGTCTCTGTTGGTGCCTAGTAGCATAAGTAGCATAACTTCTTGAGTTGACCTTGTGACTTGCATAAATCTCCTTTTTTGTTTTAGCTGGAGTGAGAAGAATTTCCTACTGGCCTGCTGATCCTGAAATAAGTCTCCACAATGAAGCTAGCAGAAGTACTGATGCAACACTTGATGCGAAAGCTGTAGAAAGGCTGAAGTCAAATAGTAGAGCACATCTCTGTGTCCTAATTCAGCCTCTGGCCTGTCATATGCAGCAATTTGTAGAAGAAACCTCAAAGAAGTGCGAGTTCCTTCAGAGAATTCAGAGAACTGTCCTTTCTTTTAACCTGGAGGAGTGTTTCACTAAATATAGGAAAGAGAAGTTCAGAGAATTTGAGAAGATCTTTCTAATTTCAGATGTTGAGGGGCACAAAGACATTTTGAAGAAGATGGGTTTGGAAAACCTCTGTGAAAATCCATACTTTACTAACCTGAGGCAAAACATGAATGATTTTATCCTTCTGTTGGCAACAGTAGACTCCAGTGTCCAAAGCTTTGAAAATTTTGGGTTTTATTGTAGAGAATTGCAAGAAACTAATGGTGCATATGGTCGAATTACATCCCAAGAAATTGCAAGGCATTGCATGGTGCAAGCCAGATTATTAGCATACAGAACAGGTGGGTGTTTGCATTTGATTATGTACACGTGAGATATCCACAGCCTTTGCTAATGATTACAGACTGTATAAAAAAGTATTTTTATTTTCATCTTTCTGGCTTTTTCTTTCAGTCCCCCATCCAACAACCCCCACCTCTTGCTGTGCCCCTCTCCCCCTCTTACCATGGCTCCAAATGTCTGCCCAGTTGTAGCTGCCATCCGCAATGTTCTTTCACTTTTTTGTTAACCGTAACCTGTGTGTCTTGAAATGTATATTGCTAGGTACAGAGTAAGCACTGTGCTGCTGAAAGCTGCACTATATGAGTTCCTGTTCACACCTGGAGCAGATTGGTCTGTTTCTGTGCTGTCTGCCCACATCCACAAATGTTGATCACCAGGATGTGGTCACAGAAGAGGAACTGTAATCCCTTGCCAGAGACCTAGTGCTTCCACTTAAACTGTGCTAGCCTCACTCCCCCTCCACTACCAGCCCAACTAGGATTGCAGAGCCCAAGAAGTTAACCAGGATCCCCTGCAGGCATCTTCCTGTGTAAAAATGTAAATAAAAATGTATTGTGCATTAATTTGCTTACAGTGTATCATATTTTGCCTAGACCATCTTTAAAAGAGGCATTTCAGATCCAATTCAAATTAGGAAGATCAGGAAACTGGATATGCTAAGTAGACCCACTGGTATGATTTCATGTGCTTTGCATTCCTACCTCTGGAAGATGTGGATTTAAGAATGATTTGAAGTCAGAGTGCATCATGGAAGTGGTCCTTCTAAAGAGGAACTGACAGGCTGTGTTTCAGCAGCTCCTTCTGGGTAACTCAACATCAGTGCTAACAGCTGGAGACTGTCTGCTCTTCCAGCTAGAGTAAGGTTTTGCCGGCGGCAATCTGATTGGATGGAATGCAGGTGAAAGAAGCCAAGGTTGAGTCTTGCTGTTATGGCCAAGCTGGAGCCCACTGGGCACAACGTCTGGATCTGTGCACCAGGTCAGCACTGCTGTAGCATTTCAAGGAAATGGTAGGCCCCTTAAGGAAGGGGAGGAAAATGGCATGAAAAGACGATTGCAAAATTTGTAGACATTTTCTATTGTTACTCAGTTTTCATGTGCCTTGAAGGCATACAGATGTATATTAGTACTTTGATGTACAGAGAGTATTTGCTAAAGTTCTACAATGTTGATCTTTGGGCCAGAGTTTAGTACAGGCTTCCTCTCAGGTAAATTGGCCTACTGTTTTAAGCAGGTCTGGGAAGGAAATACCGCTCGCACTGTTAATCTTTCCTTGCAAGGAAGGTCCTCACAATGTAGTACAGCGGCAAGCAGTATCATTTCAAATGATGTATCGGCAAGGATTTTCCCTGAAAATTCTTTAGACTAATGTCTCCATTGTAGACCCCTGAATAAGTTCTTGAGTAACGTAATGAAAAATAGTTACATAATATTAATTGATTAAAATTTTTATCAACAGCAAGTCCCATTTAAGCTGGCTAGCTTGTTAATAATGGGTTTCTATCTAATGGTACATTGTAAAATATACATAAGTATATGGGAGAGGCAACTCAGGAGGAGGAGCTTTCTTCAACTTTTTCTTAAACTAACAAGTGGGCCCTACTGATGGAACAATTTTCCTCATTTTGTGTCTATGTAAACAATCTTTTGAGACTAGAGATCTTCGGGACTGTGGACAGGTTGTGCAACCCAACCTGTCTGCAGCTCCGTTGAGCTTTTTCACAAAAATAGTGTGATGAGCTTGCTCAGTTCTTTGCGAATAAGATGGCCGACATCAGGTCAGAGATCCACTTGACTCGCTCTATGGGTGACGCGGTTGGTCAGTGCTTGGTCACGATACCTTGTACTTCCTGGAGTACCTTTGACCTGCCGGAGTTCGAGGATATTATGCGGATTGTCCAGGGGATGCGCCCTATGTGCTGTAGTTTACATCCGGGCCCAACTTCCCTGATTTTGGGATGTTATGAGACCATTGGCCCATTTCTGGCTCAAATTGTCTGGTGCTCCTTGGAATCGGGTGAGTTTCCAAGCTCCCTGAAGGAGGCAGTGGTGACACCCATTCAGAAGAAAGCTTCATTGGAACCAGACATTTTTGCTAACTACAGACCTATCTCCAACCTTCCCTTTATAGAAAAGGTTATTGAGAAAGTAGTGGCAATCCAGCTGGAGAACCATTTGACCATCCATAATATCTACGAACCTCTCTAGTTGGGTTTTCGTAAGAGGCATACTACTGAGACTGCTCTGGTTCAGGTGCTCAATGATCTCCTGATGGCGAGAGATCAGAGAAACTGTTCCATTCTGGTACCCCTTGATCTCTCTTCAGTTTTTGACACTGTAGACCATGGGGTCCTGCTCAAGCGCCTGAGGTCCATCTGTGGCCTGTCAAGTACAGTGCTCAGATGGTTTACATCTTTCCTCTCTGGTAGAACAGAGAGAGTTGTGTTGGGAATTTTTTCTTCTGACCCTTTCTTTCTGTCTTGTGGGGTTCCTGAGGGCTTAGTGCTGTCCCCCATGTTGTTTGCAGTATATATGCTACCCCTCGGAGATATTATAAGATGGTGTGGGCTGAGGTTTCACTGCTATGCTCATGATACCCAGCTCTACCTGTTTTTTGCTCCCGACCAGGTTAGTGCTCTCAAAGTATTTATTAACTGCCTTGCCGAAATCCAAGACTGGATGAACTCGAGCTGGTTAAAGTTGAACGCAGGAAAGACTGAGGTTACGGTTGTGGACCCGGGCTGCAGGATAGAGGGGATGAGGACTGATCAGCCCTCTGGATTATTTCTGGGGGGCGTTCAGATCCTTACCTCAGAACAGGTGCGTGACCTGGGAGTGGTGCTTGACAATGGGCTGACCCTTCGTTATCAGGTGTCAGCAGTCGTTAAGTCAGCCTTTTACCATCTTAGGAATATCGTTAGGGTCAAACACCTCATTCCGTCTAGTGATTTTCCTGTGTTGGTCCACGCCTTTGTGACCTCCTGTCTTGACTACTGCAACTCCCTTTACTTAGGGCTTCCTGGGGTTGATATCCGCCACTTGCAGCTAGTGCAGAACGCAGCCGCTCGATTGCTGACAGGGGTGTCTAGAAGGTCACATATCACCCCTGTGTTGCGCGATCTGCACTGGCTGCCAATTTAGTGGCGGATCACCTTTAAGGTAGGTTTATTGACCTACAAAGCCCTACATGGACTTGGTCCTGACTATTTGAAAGAGCTTTTGATTCCCTACAACCCTGTGTGACAGCTCTGTTCGGCTGGCGAGGGATTGCTGGAGGTTCCAACGGTTACTTTGAATTCTTCTGGGGCCCGCGCTTTTATGTTTGCAGCCCCAACCCTCTGGAATTCTCTGTCCCGTCAGCTTTGGGAAAGTATGACCGTGGGGAGATTTAGGCAGTAACTTAAGACCTTCCTGTGCAGACAAGCCTTTAATGAACTCTCATTATTTTTTTCAAACAACATGAAGTCTTGCTGTATTCTGACAATCTGCAGTTAGCTCCAGCCTTTGAACTGCCCCGGAGAGTATAGGGTTAATTTTCTATACAGTGCATAGAACGTTGAGCTCGAGCTTGGTTCAGGTCTCTGTCTGCAGCACTTTGAAACCCTACTGTCAGATTCTTTACTCCGCCTCACTGAACAGTCACTCTGGAGATTTCTCCTTCTGCTCGGTTCAAAGTCAGTTAAAGTGTCAGTTTTTCCACTTAACTTTCTTAGTATTACGGTTCAGGCTCTGTCTACGGTACAGAAGTACTTTAGGTAGTAGTTCTGGGTTATACTGTGGAAATTGTAAAAACTTTTCTCGATCGGTTTGGCTGAACTGATCCAACATATCTGAAATCTGTGTTTTCCTTTAGTGTGTGGTTACCGGTCCTTATCGGTTTTAAAAAAAACATGTTTTAACGTTTTTTTTCCAATACCCGTAACACAGTTAGAAACCAATAAGGGAGTCTTGTCTGGCGGTTGCCGAAAAAAGGGTAAGTTTGGTTAGGTTGGCCATGTCTGAGAAACCCAAGAAAAAAACCGGGCCCACTGGGTTTCACCACTGCAGTGAGTGTGGGGAGGTCTTTGCTAAGGCCGATTCTCACACCACCTGTGTTTATTGTCTGGGGTTTGACCACCTCGATACAGACTGCCAAATATGTAAAAACTTTCCTAAGTCTACCCTGGAAAAAAGATTAGGTAGTCTTAGGGAAAAGGAGGCCGAGAAGTCCGCTGACCCGGATAGCCAGCCCGATTCGGTTCTGACTGAACCAGAAGGAGTGCCCTCTGACCACGGTGATACTTCTTCAGGCAAGAGGAGGGACGATCCTGAGGGATCAGTTCCTACAAAAAGAAAATGTAAAGAAAAATCAGCCGGCTCGGATCCGGAGGTTCATGTTCCGACCGCTGATGAGATTGCCCGAGTGATTCGGATTGTTGAATCGCTTTGCCCTGTTCCTTTCAATCTGACTCCGTTAGCTAGGGGTTCGGTTCGGTCGGTTCCTCCGGTTCAGGATTATGCCCCTGAAGATTTTTATGAACTGGAATTTGAGGAGGAGGGGGATTATGAGCAAGATGGTGAGTATGATGGAGCAGAAAGTCTGGATGTGCCCATTGAACCAGACATCTCCCCAGACAGACCTTCTGGTGTTTCCCCTCCTAGGCTCTCTGAGTCCCCGCCCCACTATCTGTTCTACGGAAAAGTGGCTGAAACCCTCCAGCTCCCTATGGAGGAGGCTACAGAGGATCAAGAGGAGCCTGATTTTGTTGAAATGATGGACATTCCAGAGTCCAGGAGGCTGTCTATTCCCCTACACAAATCTTTTGGGAAACGTACACAAAAATGTTAGTCTCCAAATTCTGTACCTCCTGTTGATAAAAGAATGGACAAGAGGTATACCTTATCAGGCTCAGACACAGAGTTTTTCTATCAACAATGTAGCCATGTTGGGGTCGTGCAGGCTGTAGCCTGTGACAGGGCTAATGTTCCCTTGGCTTCACACCCCTCAGATAAGGACTCCAGGAGGATGGATGCCTTGGCAAAGAAGCAGTACATGGCATCCTCTTTGGGACTCAGGCAGGCTAATTATATGGCCTATACAGCCAGGTAACAGAAGTCTAGGTGGGACACTGTACTGACACTGGCTAAACAGGCCTCCCCCCAGCTGGCCAAGGAGCTGGAGGAGGTGGCTGCTGACAGGATTGAGGCATCTAAGGTACAATTTCATGCTGCTGCTGTGGACTCCAGTGATGTGTCAGCAAGAGTCATGGCTATATCTGTGGCTCTTCGGAGAATGGCTTTGCTCAGATGTACTAGCCTGTCACAGGACACCTAGGCTAAGGCCATGGATTTCCCTGTGGAAGGTAATTCTCTGTTTGGGGAGCAGACAGAGAAATACATGAAAAGGATGGAGGAATATAGGACCACTTATAGGAGTGCACAGGCCAAGGAGAGGCAGGCAACTTCTCAAATGCAGCAATCTAGGGGCAGGGGCAGGCCTTTTCATAGGCCTTTCTACCAAGCACAGGCCTCTTCTCCCTTTTCACAGATGGGGTTCTTCAGAGTGAGAGGCAGAAGGAGGATGAGCAGGGCTACATCCACTCCTCAGCCTAAGGCCCCACCCAAGCAGACACCCTGATGGGTCTGCCCGGGTCGACTCTCCTATCCCTGTAGGGAGCAGGCTGGCTTACTTTGTCCAGGACTGGGTGTCTGTTACTTCAGACAAGTGGGTCCTGGAAGTAGTATGCCAGGGACTGGTTCTCAGCTTCAAAAAATTTCCGAAGATGAGAGCCAGATCTTTTCCACCTGCAAGTCTCTCCGAAACCCTTGCCCTAGAGGCAGAGGTTTCATCTTTTCTGGCCTTAACAGCCATAGAGAGAGTTCCTACCCTACACTGGGGCAAAGGTCTGTACTCTGGCCGGGTACTTCCTTACCCCAAAAAAGACAGGGGAGTGGCGACCCATCCTATATCTAAGATACCTGAACAAACATCTTTTAAAACCAAGGTTCAAGATGGTGACTCTGGGAATAATTCTTCCCTCCCTAAGACCAGGGGACTGGCTAGCCTCCCTGGACCTCAAAGATGCCTACTTTCACATCCCCGTCAGGTGCTCCCACAGAAAGTACCTCAGGTTCAAGTTGCCCTCAGGCCATTATCAGTTCAAAGCAATGCCCTTTGGTCTAGCATCAGCTCCAAGGGTTTTTACAAAGTGCCTGGCAGTAGTTGTTGCCTTTCTAAGAAGGCAAAAGATTTCCATTTTTCCATATCTGCACGACTGGCTCATAGTGGGTCAGTCTCCAGACCAAGTCAAGTCAGACCTGCAAGTGACTCAGCAAGTGCTCACTTCCCTGGGATTTCTTCTCAACCTCCCCAAGTCAGTTCTCGAACCGGTGCAGCTTCTTACCTTTATAGGGGCAGAGCTAGACACTGTCAAAGCAAGAGCCATTCTTCCCCTGGAAAGGGCAAGAGTTCTTATAGAACTGGCCTCTTCCTTCAGCCTTCAGGTGTCCCGACCAGCAAGGCACTTCCTTCAGCTCTTGGGCCACATGGCAGCTTCCACAGCGGTGGTCCAAGGGGCAAGATTTCAGAAGAGGGACATTCAGTTCCATCTGAGGGCCTTTTGGTCCCAAAGGAAGGATCCTCTTGCCAAACTGATTCCAGTGACTCGGACACTAATCCAAGCTCTTCAATGGTGGCAGGATCAGGGCAATTTAATGCAAGGGGTCCCATTTGTCACTCCGTCTCATTTAGTGGTCCTTACCACAGATGCTTCCCTTTTTGGGTGGGGAGCCCATCAAGGGGGCTCTCACAGCCCAGGGACTGTGGTCCCCTCAGGAATCTCTTCTTCATATCAATCTCCTGGAACTCAGGGCAGTTTTTCTGGTCCTGCAAGCTTTCTCTCAGTCTGTGCAGAACAAGGTGGTTCAGATCAGAACAGACACCACCACCACCACCATGTGGTACATCAGCGAGCAGGGAGGCACTCGGTCCACGGCCTTGTGCATGGAAGCCATGAAATTGTGGTCCCTGGCTTATTCTCTGCAGACCTCTCTGATAGCAGTCCACCTTCCAGGGAAGGACAGTGTGCTAGCAGATGCACTGAGCAGGATCCTCCAGGACCATCACAAATTGTCCCTGGACCCTCTGGTGTTGAAAGTGATTTTTTCAAGGTGGGGCACTCCAGAGACAGATCTCTTTGCAGCCCCAGACAATCACCAACTTCCTCTCTTTTGTTGCAGACCCCGTATCTTGGGCTCAGTCTCTCTGGATGCTCTTATGTTGAACTGGGAAGGGAAATTTCCCTATGCCTTCCCTCCCTTTCCTCTACTGTTCAAGGTAAGGTCACAACCCTGTAAAGTGATTCTGATTGCTCCAGATTGGGCCAGACAGCCATGGTACCCCCTCTTACTGTCCGCAGCAGTCCATCTTCCCCTGTCTCTTCCCAGGAATTACAACCTGTTAACCTCCTCTCAGGGGAGGATTTGGTACCCAAGTCTTCGGTCTCTCAATCTCAAGGCATGGCTCTTGAAGAGTTAATTTGCATCTGTCCCAAGGGGTTCTGGATATTCTCAAAGCCTCTCGAAAGCCTGCCACCAGAAAGACTTATGACTCCAAATGGAAAAGATTCAGCATTTGGTGTTCCAAGAAGCATATATCTCCAGGCACTGCTGAATTGCCTACAGTTGTGGGTTTTATGGTCCATCTTAATGGCCTAGGCCTCAGACCAGCTACTCTGAAGGTACACTTGTCAGCTGTTTCTGCTTTTCTGTCAGTGGGAAAGCCTTTCTCACTGTCATCTCACCCTGTATTCTGTAAAATTTTCAAGGGATTGCTTCATACCGATCCTCCCTTTAGGGATCCTGCACCTGCCTGGGACTTAAATGTTTACATTGCTCAACTTATGCAACCCCCATTTGAGCCTATGTCCTCAGCAGAGCTTAAGTACTTGACTTGGAAAACCGTGTTTTTGGTAGCCATTACCTCTGCCAGACATATCAGTGAATTGCAAGCCCTGTCAGTGGAACTTGATTTTATTTCTTTCCATGGAGATAAAGTGGTCCTTAGAACCAATAGGAGGTTCTTGCCCAAAGTGGTTTCAGACTTCCATCTGAATCAGTCTGTCTCTCTCCCTGTTTTCTTCACTGATCATTCTTCCTCAGGAGAGAGGAGGCTACACAGTTTAGATGTTAAAAGAGCCCTTAGCTACTACATAGAGTGTACAAAGGGTCACAGGCTTGACTCCCTCCAGTTGTTCCTCACTTATGGGAAGTGGGAAAGGGCAAACCTGCCAGCATGAGAACTATTGCCAGGTGGATTGTTTCTTGTATACAATTCTGCTATGAGAAGCTGGGAAAAATTCCACCCTCAGGCCTGAGGGCTCATTCCACAAGAGGTATAGCTGCTTCCCTGGCTGCTGCCAGGGATATCCCTCTTCTAGAAATTTGTCAAGCAGCCACCTGGAAAGCAGTCCATACCTTTACCAAGCATTACTCTCTGGATATCCAGTCTAGGAGTGATGCTCGGTTTGGTGCAGCAGTACCTCAGAGCCTATTCCCAAAGTAGGTTATGTCCCTCCTCCATGGAGGTACTGCTTGGTAGTCTGCAGATTGTAAGAGTACAGCAAGACTTCATGTTGTTTGAAGAAAAAATTACCTTCCTTAGTAACTGTGTTTCTTCTAATGGAGTCTTGTTGTAGTCTGTCCACACCCTCCCTGCCTCCACTCTCAGAACCTGTTTTTAGGAAGTGGGTGGGCAGGCGCAGTGTTGCACCCAAGGGGTGCTTCAAGCACACCCTCCACTTTATCTGGGTGTTTTGTATTATAATCTTTTATTTTTGGATAGGTTTTGGTTTTGGGTTTCCTAACTTGAGTCTTCCTTTGGGAATCCAAAACTTTCTTTTGCCAGTTGGCTAGTTAAAATTTTTTACAATTTCCACATAGTCAGTGAGTGTTTGCTCGTAAGAATCTGATGGTTGGGTTTCAAAGTGCTGCAGAGACCTCAACCGAGCACGAGCTCAACGTTCTATGCACTGCATAGAAAATTAACTCTATACTCTCCGGGGCAGTTCAAAGGCTGGAGCTAACTGCAGATTGTCAGAACACAGCAAGATTCCATTAGAAGAAACACAATTACTAAGGTGAGTAATTTTTTCTAATGGTCTATTTTTAATTGTATTTTTATGGAATTTGTTGTTATACCTGAAAGGCGCTCAACAAATAAAGTTTTATTATTATTTATTAATCTGAAGGCAGAAGGAGACTGATAGCCCAACAAGACTGTCCATATTTGTTGTTACCTTCTACCCCCAACCCAATGCCACTGTGTGTTATTCTGTCCCTGCCCCCCCCTTTCTGCTTTTCCTCCTCTCTGGTTCCCCCAAGTGGGGCTATGAGTCCCTTGGCCTTGTCCCACCCATATTTGAATCCATTTAGGGTCCTTTCCCCCATGACCTCTGCTGGCAATCTTTTCCAGGGCTCAACCACCTTTTTGCTGAATTTACCTCCCACCACTCTCCAATTATGTGCTCCCTTGTGACTACATCTCTCTTCCTAGCAGACAGGTCCTCGCAATTTACCCTATTTATACCCCTTAGGATGCTATGAATCTCTGTCATCCCCCCCCCCCCCCAGCCTTGTCTGCACTTCAACAAGTACATAATTAGGGCTTTCAGCTATTCCTCATAGGATCTGCCTTGCTAGTCCGGAATCATTTTTGTGACCCTCCATTGCACTGACTCCAGCCTGTCCTTTCTCCGGAGAGGACTCAAGACAGGGTGCAGTACTCCAGGTGGGGCCTCACCAGTGATCTGTATAGAGGCAGTATCACATCCTTCCTCCTGCTGTCTGCACCCCTTCCTATACACCCCCAGCACCCTGGATGCCTTGCCATAGGCTTTCCTGTACTGCCTGATTTAAAGTGAGTGTGTCACTGATGAGGACTCGCACATTCTGCTCCTCTGCTGAAGTGGCTTCACTCCTCCACTCAGCACTGTGTATGTTAGTTTTTATTCCCTAAGTGCATCACAGTGCACTTCTTGGCATTAAATTTTAACTGCCAGACCTCTGACCACATCTCAAGCCTTTTGAGGTCCCTCTGAAATTCTCTCACTCCTTCCTCTCTGTCCACCCTGTTACAGAGCTTTGTGTGATCAGCAGAGGCACATCTTTCCCTGGATAATTTGCTCTGTATCGCTAATGAACTTAGTAAGTAGGACATGTCCCAAGGCTGACCCCTGCAGCACCCCACTCGTGCCCACCAGTTCTCAGATTTGATTCCATTTACTACCACCAGCTGCTGCCTTCCCCCAACCAGTTTGCCACCTACATGACTAATCTCTTCTCTACGTCTGTATCCTCCAGCTTTTTTAGAAGCCTTCTGTGTTGAATGGAATCATAGGCTTTACTGAAGTCAAAGTAGAGCAAATCACCTGCCTGGCCTCTGTCCACTGCCCTAGTGACCTGTTCAAAAAATGCGATCAGGTTGGTCTGGCACAACCTACCCAACATAAACCCATACCGTTTGCTGTCCTGCAGCCCATTATCTTCTAAGTAGGCTACTAGGCCATCCTTTACTATGGACTCCATCAATTTACCCACAATGGAGGTAAGACTTACCATTTTGTAGTTGCCTGGGTCCTCCTTGTCCCCATCCTTGTGGAGTGGGACTGCATTTGCAGTTCTCCAATCTCCTGGCACTATCCCCATCTCCAGTGAGCCATTAAATAGCTGGGTTAGGGGATCTGCCAGCTCAGAGGCTAATTTCCTAAGTACAGTCTGGTGCAGGCCCTCCTGGCCCGGCACCTTGTCTTCCTTAATTGTCGCTAACCCTTTCCTTACATGTTCAGCTGTTATCACCACGCTTCCCATCTCCTGTGTTCTCCCCCATGTAGCTGCCTTGATCTTGCTTTCCAGTAGAGGACCATACTCAACTATGAACAGTGAGCAGAAGCAATTGTTCTAACCCCAGGAATTCTTCAATATGCTTAACTCTTGCAGTCAGCCTCCAGTGTTGAACTACTCGGAGAATGAAACTTATGCAAATGATGGAACACTCATTGGCTCATGCCACCGCTCAAACTGCTGCTCTTACCAGTTGCTGTGTTCTGTAGTGCTCAGTTTTCATTCTCCGCCTGCCTAGTCAAGACGCCTTGGAGATCTGTCCTCAGAAGTCACTGAATTTCATTGTTTTTTCATGAAAAAACAAGTAAACTCTTTATTTTTATTTCATCTGCAGCCTTTATCTTTTTTGTATATACAAGCCCCCCCTCCCCATCTAGGGGTATCCAGATGGTGAAATGGTGGAAGGGGGCACTTCACAATGCAAGCAATCGCAGTCCACAGTTCAAGGAATTAGAATAAAAATAACTCGTTATCTGGATTCAGCGATGGCAATGACTGGAAGTCACAAAATCAGGGGAACAAAGGTGCTGGCTGGGTGTTCCAGAAGGCTGCAGGGGAATATGGGTTAGCAGGCAAGCATGCACAGCCACATTAATTCAGTTCATTGTCCACTCCAAAATCAAAGTGCAAAAACTGTTTAATTAAATGTGAAACAGTAACAACCACTCCATGGAGTGTGGGGTAGAAAATACAGTGGGTTTCCTTCACAGACATAGCTGGAAAAGGTTCCACCGCCGGAACGCAGCCGTCTGAATGCGCCCGTCTTTAGAGCACCGCAGTTTAATTTGCCAATCTGTTTCAATACAGGGCTCGTCCCGCACCCCCATGTGGGAAAATGTGGTGGGGCTGTGCCCCCCACCCTCTGTGTGAGAGCTGTCCCCCCCCCCAAGCCCCCCAACTAAATATACCAAATCCAGAGGGGAGCAGACCTCGGGGGAGGGGCAGCGATTTTGACAATTCTGTGCCCTAATAATGGGCGCAGTCAGACCGGCGAACAGATGGCCAGAAGGGGCTGGAAAATCTACTGCAACAGTCCCTTGAGCTAACAGACTTTTTATTTATTTAATGCAGATCTCCCTTAAGCCGTGAAAGCTACAGTAGATTCCTGGCAGCAATTTTGGGTCCGAAAGAGGCCTCCCTTTGAGGTAGCTTGCTACCGAAAACTCTACTAACTTATATCTCTGTCCTTAGCTTTCTCTCTCCAACAATTGCATTTCCTTTCCTTTAGCCTCTCTTTTGGCAATTTCATTCCTATACTTTTACTCTGGCTTATGACAGAACGAGACGTTTCTACAGTCCCAAACCCTTATGCTGTCTTCAGTTAATTTTCACCTGCCTGGTATTAAACTTTCTCCACCCGGGGGCTAATACTTATGGAGCATAAACTTCTGTTCCTTCAAGGTCTTAATTCTGTACTTTTCATTTGATGTTCAAGCAAGAACCGAACCACCAGAACCCTTTATGACATCCAATCATTGATGCCTTGTGCCTAGAATTGTCTCCCCCACATCTGTTTGGGCCATGAAACCAACAGCACTTCCACTCATGCAGCGATTACCCAGTGGACTGCCTCCCCGTTGGGGTCCCAAACATCACTCCCCCAAATGGACTTTCCCCACCTCCACAGGCGGCTCACACTCTGGGTTCCAACTCTACGGCAGCCTGGATTTTAGGGTAACTCAGCCACCGTTACACCCTCAACTGCAAAGTCTGCCACTTCCAAGCCGCGCCCCAGGCCCTACTGCCATAGCAGGCCCACCTGCAGTAAACCATTTGACCCAACAGCTGAACTCACCTACAGGCAAGCTTTCTTTGCGCATTAGGCCCTGTCGGTGCTTACCCTACCAAAGTGCTGAAGTTCACTTGGCGGGCCTCCATTTTCATTTCTTCTCTCCAGGCTCCGGCTCCCAATGCACCGACAGGCCCTTTTTCTTTGCTCCATTGCTCCCATTTACACTTCCCAAACCATCGCTTTCACATCGCAGGTCTTCAAGGTTGGAGGGCCAGGGCGGCAAGCGGACCACCCCGGCCCACCGTGACCCTCCAGCCGAACTTGTGGGCTGAACCCCCCCAGCTTCTCTCTTCGGGTCCTTCCTGCTAGTCTCCCTCTTACCCCAAAAACCTTCTCTTTTATATCCTTTGGGTAGGGACCCCACCTGTAGTCAGCAGGCAGCACCACATCCCAGACTCAGTGGCACAGCTAGCTCCCTCCTTCCCTCTGCCTAGCTACCCCAGCAACCTAAAATTAACTAGTAAGCTCCAAAAGGGTGCTTGCATATAGTTTAGCACTAGTTTAGTTTTTATTTTACCTCAGTTTTGTGGTTCCTCTTCGGTTGTGAGAAACAGTTGAGGAACCGGCGTTTACCTTTCATTTATTTATCTTTTTATTTTCATATTTACTTGTTTCGTTTAACCCGGATCTGTCCCATTATTTTCTGTGGGTTTTTAGTGAAATCGCTGACTTTTCCCTTTTGGGAACCAACGGTTTGTTACCCTCAGTGGTTTACAGGAACTGGTACTTGTGTATTTTTTATACATAACTTGCAGTTCAGGATCTGAGTTAAAATCCTTTTTTTTGGGTTACTTAAATAGGTCAGAAAAGCCAAAGAAGAAAACAGGCCCTACTGGTTTCAAGAATTGTACAGTGTGTGGAGAGGCACTGCTAAGGCTAACAAACATGATTTGTGTTTGTTCTGCTTAGGCAAGTCCCACTTCACTGCTGATTGTGATATTTGTAAAACTTTTCCATGGAAAACAGTTGAGAAATAGTTGGAAAGGTTAGCAAAAAAGATGGCTTCTCCAGTGGTTCGGGGGGATCAGGGTTCTGACCAACCCAACCCTCCTACCACTACTAAAAAATATAAATCTAAGGAAAATGAACCAACTGCTTCTAATAAAAAAGTGGCATCTAAAACAAAACGGACTTGAGAATCAGCTGATGAACCATTTCTGGCAAAAAAGAAGCACAAATTAAAGCATACAGAACCTCCAGCTGAAAAAGCAAAGAGCCTTCTGTGCCAAAAACAACTATGCCTTCAGCTGAGGCAGTTGCACAAGGTCTGCAAGTCTTACAGGCTTTGCAAACTGGGAAGCACCAAGTTAAGTCGACAGTAAAACTGCCAACCTCCCACACAGCGACGGCACAATACCGACGCAGGTATTGTGCTGCCCAATCCCCTACAGACTTTAGGATTCTCAGTTCCAGGTAAGAGTTGGTCCGGGGAGGGGGCAAAACACTGGGGAAAGCGAAACACGTAAACGGACCATTACAGCGACTGCTGCTGTAGTGGTCTTTTTCCTTGTTCGCCGCCGGGCAAAAGGGGGCCATCCTGCAAACTGCAGCTAACCATGGATTGTTACTGGTACCAGTTACTCACGCGATTCTGTCTACAGTCCTGCAACCGGTGCACGACCGGTTCCAGGTCCAGTTCCCTCTACCCAGGACCCAGTTTATGAAGTTGATGATGATGATGATGATGAAGAGGATGAAGGGGAACCTTCTGCACCAGAGGTGTCCCCCGACCAGGAATTTGACTCCCCTCCTAGGTGGCTTGAGGATTATTCCTCGGTACCGGGTCAGTATAGTGCTACCTGAACAGTGCGGCAATAACCGCGCAGCAGGTAGCACTAAAGCTTGTACAGCGACAAGGGTTGTTCAGTGTACGGGAATAACTGCTACCCCTGTTGCTGTATACTCTAATGGGGAAGTGTTGAAGAGACTGCTGGTGTGGTGCCTAATCGAGCCGCTCCCGTGGTGGAGTGGCTAGGGCACCAGCACCCGGCAGTACAGGGGACCTGGTGCTGCGGTTTGGTTTCCCCCTAGGTCCCATAGTGTTGCGGCTGTTTTTTTTTTTACAGCAACTGTGAATTTTCCCCCTCCCGACTTAATCCCCATCCTCAAAGTCCACACACCATCTGAAGTTAGTTATTTAATATCCAGGGGGTGTGGGGGGCAAAGCTCCCCATGTCAGGGGTGCGGGGGGGGGCAGAGCCCCCCCACAAATAAAAGACACAGTCCCATTGCCAATAATGCGAAGTGTGCTTTTGTTGAATGGTTGGTGTTGTTACCGACATTTCCACATGTCGCTGTTTTCACTGCGGCATTTCATCATGCGTGGTTTTGTTCATGACATTATGACCTTGTGCCTTATTCCTCACATTACACATTTGTCAAACAAATGGTACAGGCACTTGATCTTGTTACCAGTGAATCGGTAGAAGTTGAGGAGGAGGTAGACTTCTTAGAGATGATGGGCCTGGCACCCACCAAAAGGCTGTTACTGCAAATCAACAAGTCTCTAAATAAGCAGGTGTTAAAAGTCTTAGAGACTTCTAACTCAGTTCTCCCTGTAGACAAGAAAGCTAACAAAAAGTATCAGCTGGATAGGTCAAGGGCTGAGTTTTTATTTTCTCATCCTGACCACGAGGGGGTGGTACAAGCTGCAGCCTATGACAGGACTAGGGTGCCCCTGGCATCACACCCTCGGAAGATGGATAGTATGGCCAAAAAGGGCTACCTTGCAGCCTCGTTGACCATAAGATGGACCAACTACATGACCTATACAGCACAATATCAGAAAACCTTATGGCAGTTTGCCATGGCCATGGTGGACTAGGCTCCGCAAGATTGGCAGCTGACTTGACTGAAACAGCCAGGTGTGGGCTGGAAGCCACTAAGTATCAATTCCACATAGCAGTAGATGCCAGTGACACTGCTGCCAGGTGGATGGCACTTACTGTGGCCTTGAGGATACATAGATACATAGACAGTGTCTGCAGATAAGGGCCTACGGCCCACCCAGTCTGCCCATTTGAGCTTGTAAGTTCACTTGTAAGTTCACTTTATGTTTTTCTAGAAGTCTGTTGTCCCTCACCCCTGACCTCCAGAATTCCTTTGTCTATCCCATGCATTCTTAAACCCCATGATTGTTTTAGCTCCCACCACTTCCTCTGGCAAGGTGTTCCACTTGTCCACCACTCGTTCTGTGAAGAAATTCTTCCTCACGTTTCCTCTGAATCGTCCTCCCTCCAACTTCATCCCATGCCTTCTAGTCCTGGAACATATTTTTTGCTTCAAAATAGTGTATTCAAACAACATGAAGTCTTGCTATATTATAGACATTAGCAGTTTGATCCAGCTCTAGAACTGCCCCGGAGTGAAATGGTTAAAACCATTCCAAAATAGAATTTTGGCACGAGAGCAGCTCTATCTGTGTCATTTCAAACTTGAACTGTCAGATTCTTTACTCCGCCTCAGTGAACAGTCGCTCCGGAGATTTCTCCTTCTGCTCGGTTCATTTCTCGGTTTAAAAGTGTTTTCTCAGTTGGATTTAACCGAGAATAGTTTTATTTTAACATAAAAACCGTTCGGTTCAAGCTCTATCTGTGGTAACCGTAAGTAAATGAAGGTTTGTCTGTGTGGAACTTGTAAGTTATCGGTTCGGTTTTGAACTGATCAGTGGGTTTAAAACTCATTTAAAACTAAAAGTTACTATTTTAGAGTGCGGTTCAGGTTCTTATCGGTTCTAAAAAGCGGTTATTCGTTTTTTCAATACCAATGACATGGTTAGGAACCGATAAAGGTGTCTTCTCTGGCACTGCCGTTAAAAGGGCAAGTTTTTGGTTAGGCTGGCATTATGTCTGAGAAACCCAAAGAAAAACCGGCCCACTGGGTTTCAACACTGTGATTTGTGGAAGTCTTTGCCAAGGCTGACCCACACACCCATGTGTTTATTGTCTGGGGTTTGACCACCTCCAGTCAGACTGCCAGGTATGTAAGAATTTCCTGCAGCCACCCTGGAAAAAGATTGGGCAGGCTCAGGAGCGAGAGCCAAAAGTTCGCTGACCCGGATGGCCAGCCCGGTTCGGTGCCAACCGAACCAGAGAGTGCCTCTGACCAGGGCCAGACTTCCTCGGGCAAAGAAAAGCTGGTTCTGAGGAATCAATTCCAGTAAAGAAAACAAGAAAATCAGCAGGTCTGGGTCCAAAATTCCTTCTCCAACTGCTGCAGAGATAGCAAAAGCCATACAAATTGTCCAGTCACTGTCTCAGGGTCCGTCCGAACCACCACTATCTGGTAAAAGGTCGGTTTGTCGGTCCCAGTGGTTCAGGATTATGATATTGAGGAATTTTATGAACCAGAGGAGGAGGAGGATTATGAACAGTATGAATGTGGCTGGGAAGGTCTGGGTGTGCCCATTGAACGGACATCTCCCCAGACAGACCTTTAGAATCTCCCCCTATGCTGTCTGAGTCCCCATCTCATTTTATGTTTTATAAAAAAGTTGCTGAAACCCTCCAGCTTCCTTTAGAAGAGGCTGTGGATGAGCAAGAGGAGCCTGATTTTGTAGAAATGATGGATATTCCAGAGTCTAGGAGATTGTCTATTCCTTTACATAAGTCTTTTAGGAAACAAACAATTAAAAATTTAAAAGCTCCTAATTCTGTGCCTCCTGTAGATAAAAAGATGGACAGAAGGTATACATTGTCAGGCCCTGATACAGAATTCCTTTCTCAGCAATGCAGTCATGTTGGGGTAGTTCAGGCTGCTGCCTGTGATAAAGCTAATATTCCCTTGGCTTCACATCCACCTGACAAGGATTCCAGGAAGATTGATGCCATGGCAAAAAAACAGTATATGGCAGCCTCTCTGGGACTCAGGCAAGCAAATTATATGGCTTATGTAGCTAGGTATCAAAAATCTAGATGGGATACTGTTATGCAATTGGCCAAGCAGGCCCATGGCCAGCTGGCTAGTGAACTAGAACAGGTGGCTGCTGATGGCATTGAAGCCTCTAAGGTTCAGTTTCATGCTGCTGTGGATGTTAATGATGTTTCCTCTAGGGTCATGGCCACATCTGTAGCTTTTCGTAGGTTGGCCTGGCTCAGGTGTACTAGTTTGTCACAGGATACCCAGACTAAGGCTATGGATTTTCCTGTGGTGGGAAATTCTCTGTTTGGAGAGCAGACAGAGAATTACATGAAGAAGATGGATGAATATAGGACTACTTACAAGAGTGCCCAGGCTAAGGAGCGGCAAGCCACTCCTCAAAGGCATGCCCCCAGGGGTAGGGGTAGGGGTAGGCCTTTTCACAGGCCTTTCTACCAGACTCAGGCCTCCTCTGCCTATGCTCAGAGGGGCTTCTTCAGAGGCAGAGGCAGACGAGGGGTGGGCAGATCTGCTCCCACCCCCCAGCCTAAAGCTCCTGCGAAACAGGCACCCTGATGGGGTGCCCAGGGCCGATTCTCCTGTACCAGTGGGGGGCAGGCTGGCTTACTTCAGTCAGAATTGGGCTTCTTTAACCTCAGACAAGTGGGTTCTGGAAGTAGTAAGCCAGGGTCTGGTTCTCAGCTTCAAAAAGTTTCCCAAGTTGAGAAGCAGATTTTTTCTAGCTGCAAGTGCTTCAGAGACCCTCGCTCTGGAAACAGAGGTCTCATCCCTGTTAGCTCTCAGAGCAGTAGAAAGGGTTCCTCCCCTGCATCAGGGCAGGGGTCTGTATTCCAGATACTTTCTTACCCCAAAAAGACAGGAGAATGGCGGCCCATCTTAGATCTCAGATATCTGAACAAGCATCTTTTGAAACCAAAGTTCAAAATGGTAACTCTGGCAATGATTTTACCTTCCCTAAGGCCAGGGACTGGCTAGCCTCCCTGGACCTCAAGGATGCCTATTTCCATGTCCTAATCAGAAGATCCCATCGAAAGTACCTCAGATTCGAACTGCCCTCAGGTCATTACCAGTTCAGAGCAATGCCCTTAGCCTTACCTCTGCTCCAAGGGTATTCACAAAGTGTCTAGCAGTGGCAGTGGCCCACTTAAGGAGGCAGAGGATTGCTGTTTTCCCTATCTAGATGACTGGCTCATTGTAGGCCAGTCCCCAGAACAGGTAAATCTCACCTGCAGGTCACCCAGCAGCTTCTCACCTCCCTGGGTTTTCTGCTAAACCTACCAAAGTCAGTTCTGGAACCAGTCCAGGTGCTCACCTTTATAGGGGCAGAATTGGACACAAAGCTAGCCAGAGCCTTTCTTCCCCAGAAAGGGTAAGGAATTTAGTGGCTCTGGCCTCTTCCTTCACTCTGCAGGTCTCTCGACCAGCAAGACACTTCTGCAGCTTCTGGGGCACATGGCTGCATCCACAGCTGTTGTGCAGGGAGCCAGATTTCAGATGAGAGACATTCAGTTTACTTGAGAACCTTTTCATCTCAGAGAAGAGACCCCTTTCAAGTTGGTCCCAGTGATTCGAACCTTGATCCTAGCTCTCCAGTGGTGGCAGGATCAGAGCAATTAAGAGCGGGGTCCCTTCATTTCCCCTTCTCACGACTTGACTCTCACTACAGATGCTTCCCTTCTGGGTTGGGGAGCCCACATGGGCGACCTTTCCATTCAGGGAGTTTGGTCCCCCCAGGAATCTTTGCTCCACATCAATTTGCTGGAAATCAGAGCTGTCTTTTTAGCTCTTCAAGCTTTTTCTGCATCTGTCCACGACAAGGTGATACAAGTCAGAACAGACAACACCACAACAATGTGGTACATCAACAAACAGGGGCACTCGGTCTTCGGCCTTGTGCACCGAGGCAATGAAGTTGTGGTCTCTGGCCTATTCCTGTACACTTCCCTCAAGCAGTTCATCTTCCAGGGAAGGACAATGTCCTAGCGGATGCCCTCAGCAGGATTTCCCAGGGCCATCACGAATGGTTCCTGGATCCTCAAGTGCTGGGATAGATCTTCCTTGTCAATCTTCACCATTCATTACTTCCTGGGTGTAAGCGGGCGGCGCACCGTCACGAGCTTTTTTTTTTTTTTTAAAAGCTGCCCTAGCGGCCCGCCCTCGGGGCGGCGTCATCGTCATGCGGCGGCCGATATCGCGACCGACTCCTCCTCCAACTCAGTTCTGTTTCTCCCGCCGTCGAGGCAGCACCTGTCGCGGTAGCTAACCGAAAAGTGCGTATCCGACTCCTTTTTCTACACTCGGCGCCTCGGTAAGACTGTTCCTTTTCTTTCCTTTATGCGAGCGGGTGTATTTCCGACTGTGCTTAATCTTGTTTATTTGCGTTATGTCTGGTTCTGGGCGAAACGTTCTTCTAAGGCAGGCCGTGCCCTATGCGTCGGTGCTCCTGCGGCGGCATTTCTCCGTCTCCGGACCGGCATAGCGTCTGTCTTCGTTGCCTGGGACCCAACCATAATATGGATTAGATGCGATGCTTGTTTCTCGATGGACCGTCGCGTCCTCGAAGTCACGCGTACAACATCAGCAAGGCCCGCCGACTTTCGGAGGCGGCGTCCTCGCGAGGAATCTCGGGCGAGATCCTTAGGCCTTTCCCGGGTCCCCTCCGGCCTATCTCCGGTCCGAGGAGGAGGTCTCCTCTTCCCCTTCTTGCGAGGAAGGCCCCTTCCGCCAGTGTTGGGGGCGTCGTAGCCCCCTCCGGGGCCGCGCGCACGCCTCGGCAGTCACCTCTTCGGTGCAGGCTCCCCCGTGTCGAGGCCTTGGCTGGGCCCGGCTCGGGTGGACCCCTCGGCGTCACCTGCGGCGCCGTTTTGAATCGGCGCGTTGGCGGTGCCGGTGATCGGCGCCATTCCGGCACCGTTTCAGATCGGCGCGCTCGCGGTACCGGTGATCGGAGGCGGCGCCGTTGGCAGCGCCTCTTTGAATCGGCGCTGTTTGCGCGCCCGGTGATCGAAGCGGCGCCGTTGGCGGTGCCGTTTTAACCTCGGCGCCGTTCGCGGTGTCGATGAGCCTGGCGGCGCGCGCCGCCGTGCCGCTCCGCCTCTCCGCGCCAGCGGCGTCGGCGGCCTCCCTCCTCCGGGCGGTGCGGGTCTGCGAGCCACTGGGGGAGTGTGGGTTGGGCCTTCATGCTGCGGCGTGCTGGGGGCGGCGGTGTCGCCTTTTCGGTGCCGGGGCGTTCGCGGCCCGTGTAGCCCGAGGACCCTGGGGTAGCCAGCATCGAGGTCCTGCTGGTCTCGTCCTCCTCGGAGGGCGATGACTCAAATGTGGACCCATCCTGGCATCCCATTCTTCGGAATCTGGGTCCTCGGTTGCTGGGGGTACCAGGCGCGCAGCGGGCCCCTCCTCTGTCCCCTTGCCGTCGTCTCCTGAGGGTTCCTCGGCTGGGGTGGCTGAAAGTCGCGGGGGCAGGCGTGGGGGTGGCCGGAGGGGCTCCCCTCTGGAGGTCAGTGACAGCTACCCCGGGGTGCTGTTCCTCCTCTTGGGTTAGGGGCGTTGCAGTGGGAGGAGGGCCTTCTCGGAATCCGAGGGTTGAGGGGCAGGCGTCCTGCTGCTCGGTCTTCTTTGGCCACCTCAGGGGGTGGCCAGGAGCATAGCGCGAGCCCGCCCCTCCCCAGGGATTCTAGGGTGTCCTCTGGCGGCGTTTGTGGACTGCCCTTCTGGATCCATGCAGTCCGGCGTCGTCACGGGGAGTTTCTCCCCAGGGCTCTTCAGGTTCCGCTTCCCCAGAGTTCCGTTCTGCGGCCTGGTTTGATATCCGGGATCCCTCCTACTAGAGCTCCCTTCCCGGATTCCAGAGCCCTCACGGAGAGCAGTTGCCTCTCGGAGGTGCCCTCTCCCATCTCTGCCTTCACCACCCCGCTCCCCAGGCCATGTCGGTCCTCACGGGTCCGTTATCCTGGGAGCAGTTCAGAGGTTCTCTGCGGCCTTCCCCTCATATGTTGAGTTACATGCATGGGCGGGTCTTCGACTCTCCCCACCGCCAGGAATCCTCTGGACATTCAGTTCCCCATCATCCTCGTCTCCTCCTCTGAGGAGAGGAACCCTAGCTCATCTGTCCTCCGATGCTGATTTCACAGAATATCAGCGTTTCCTCTCGAGGATGGTGAGGGATCTTGGTTCCTCGTTCGGAGAACAATACCGAGCGGGTGAGCGTAGATTCCTTGGTGAATTCAGTGCCCAGCATCTGGTGGTACCTTCTGGCCTATCCCCTTCAGGAGGCGTCTATCCGGTCCTGGCAGTTTCCTGCGTTTCTTCCCAACCCGGCGGACTGCCAGCGTAGGTATTGTGCCCCTCTGGGTCTCTAGGTTCCCTTCCCAACCCGTCCTCAGGTTTGGTATACCTGGATACTCCTTCTGGCGCCGTTGCCTGGCGCCGACCGCATACAGTTCGGACTCTCTCCAGTTCGACCGTTGGGGCGAAGAGTGTTCTCTTCTAGGCGTCAGTGCATGTATTGCATCACATCAGGTTCACCACGCTGCCTACAACGGCATCTGTGGTCGATGATGTCCCAGCTGCTGGCATCTATGCCTGACGCGAGCAAACCAGACAAGCCGTTGCCCTCTCCGCGGTAGGCCTGGAGCTGGCAAGACACAAGCAAGGGCATCTTATGGCGCCAATGAGGTGGCTTCCAGGCTTCGCGGGACAGCGATCTGCATCAAGGCGGACGGCATGGCTTCGTCTCTCCAGGTTGTCACCCCTGGCCCGGCGTAGGGTGATGCGCTCCGCCTTCCGGGGGACCCGTCTTTTCTCATCCAGAGCTAGGAGACTTTTACAGGGGCTCCCTCCGTCTCCTCGTCCTCGGGAGGCACCTCCTAGCTCTTCTCCCACTTAGGCTTTCTGAATAAGCCAGGGTCTTCTCCTTCTGTTTCTCACCAGCAGAAGGCTGGGGGTCTTGTTCCCTCAGGGTATGGCCTCTTCCCCCTCCTGGGGAAGAGGAGCTTGGTACTCACCCAGGAAGTAATGAATGGTGAAGATTGACAAGGGAAGATAGGAAAATTACGTACCTACCGTAATTCTTGATCTTCTCTTGTATCTTCACCATTCATTACTTACGCCCGCCCACCATCCCCTCAGTGGCCTCTTCCTGTGGCTTCTCCACCTCCCGTCTCCTTCCTCTCTCTGCATTATATAAAATATAGGAAAATTGCTTCATTTTAAAAAAAAAAAAATCTTCTTGGGGCGTTTAAAATCAGAAAAATTATTTACTCTAAGATTCATGGGCCATCTCACTGGATTGCATTGGCGATCAGACTGCACAACTATCTCTTGCTATTCTTATGGCAAGATACCTCTGGGGTTGTTTGGCCTGGCTCAGGCTATTCAGTTTTGATCCTGCAATCCCGTGTTCAGGTAGTTGCCCTGAAATCTAATCCCCCTCTATTCTTGCCTTGCAGAGCAGAGAGCAATCGTCTGTTCCTTTCTCTAAAAAAAAAAAAAAATGCTGGGGAACTCTCTCCGACTGCTATAGGCATCTTGGTATCTGGGTCATGCATCTAGTTAAAAAAAAAAAAAAAAAATTTTTTCTATCTTAAAAAAAAAAAAAAGGAATAGGAGAAATCAAACAAGAAGGCAAATGAGAAGGTAGGCTATCCTTCTCGCTGTTTTGCTAAGTGGTTTCTCCCTTTAAGTGTCCTCCTGGACAATTTTTACAGTAGAGCTCTGCTGACCATATCCAATCTTAGCCAGCCTAAGCCTTGGCGGCCTTAGCCAGTCAGTCTGAGTCCGTTTCTATCTTGGACGCCTGAAGGGCTTACATTTTCCATTCTAAACCCCTGAGCAGCGCTCTCATGCTGCTGGGGTTTTATTCTTCCCTCTCGGCCGCCTCCAGTTAAAGGCCTTCCAGCGACCAGGAGCCGAGGTGGTGTCAAGAACAATGGCATGTTGAAGATGAGGACTATGCCCTCCTGAGTCTGTCTAGCGGGTTCGGTGAACCTTCTCTTCAGCTCTATCTCCGGGGATTCTTGCTTCCCCTTTAGTCGAGCCTTCAGCTACAAGCTAACTATGCTCGTTGGGCATTCTGGTCCCTTCAACATCCCATCTCTCTCTTCTCTTTCTTCTTCTTCTTCTATTTTCTCATTTCCTTACTCATCTCTCCTCCTAGAGTCGCCGGGTAAGGAGGCCCTGCACTCCCTAGGCTAGGATGTTCTTATCTCCTCTGTCCTTCCTCCATCGGCTTATTCCTTTTCAGTTCATTCTTCCTTGCTTTGCTATCCTCGGCTATCTTGCCTCGCTATCTATATTTTCTGCTTTCATTTTGCCTCTCCGGCTCACAGAACTGAGTTGGAGGAGGAGTCGGTCACTACTCAGCGCCGCCTCATCGCGTGTGCATGACGCTCTCGGCGGGGCCGTAGCAGCTTTTAAAAAAAAAAAAAAAAAAAAAAAAAGCTCCTGCGGATGGTGCGTCATCCGCTTACACCCAGTAGTAATGAATGGTAAGATACAAGAGAAGATCAAGAATTACGGTAGGTACGTAATTTTCCTTTTTTGCCAGGTGGGGCATCCCTCAGATAGATCTTTTTGCAGCCCCAGACAATCACAAACTTCCTCTGTTCTGTTGCAGGCCTCCAGTGCTGGGCTCAGTTCCCCTGGATGCCCTTCTTCTGGATTGGGAGGGGAAGTTCCTCTATGCTTTCCCCCCCTTTCCTCTCCTATTCAAAGTACTAGTCAAAATCAGATCTCAGCCTTGCAGGGTGATTCTGATTGCCCCGGATTGGGCCAGGCAGCCCTGGTACCCACTCCTTCTGTCTCTGACAGTCCATCTTCCCTGTGCCTCCCAGGAATCACAATCTGTTGACTTGTGCCCAGGAAGGGTTTGGTATCCGGACCTCAAATCCCTCAACCTCAAGGCCTGGCTCTTGAGGAGTTAGAGTCTGCTGATTTACACCTCTCTCAGGGTGTTCTTGAGATCCTAAAGGCTTCCAGAAAGCCTTCCACTAGGGCTACTTTATAGTTCTAAATGGAAAAGGTTTTCCATTTGGTGTGCTGGGAAAAATATTTCCCAGAATCTGCTGAATTGCCCATTTTGTTAGATTACATGGTACATCTTAATTCCTTGGGTCTTAGACCAGCTACCCTGAGAGTTCATTTGGCAGCTGTGTCTGCTTTTGTGTCAGCAGAAAGTCATCCCCTTTCCTCTCATCCTGTGTTTTCCAAGTTTTTAAGGGATTACTCCATACTAATCCTCCTTTTCGGGAACCGGCCCTGCTTGGGACCTTAATGTTTGCATTGCCCAGTTAATGCAACCCCTTTGAACCTCTGTCTTCTGCAGAGCTTAAGTACCTAACTTGGAAAACTGTTTTTCTAGTGGCTATCACTTCTGCCAGACGCATAAGTGAATTGCAAGCCTTGTCAGTGGAGACTGACTTTATTTCTTTCCACAGGGATAAGGTAGTCCTTAGGACTAATAGGAAGTTTTTGCCTAAGGTGGTTTCAGATTTCCATCTTAATCAATCTATCTCCCTTCCAGTATTTTTCACTGTTCACTCCTCTTCGGGTGAGAGGAGGTTGCACAGCCTGGATGTTAAGAGAGCTCTTAGTTATTATATAGAGCGTACCAAAGGTCACAGGTTCAATCCTCCAACTTTTCCTTACCTATGGTGGTTGGAAAGGCAAACCTGCCACTAAGAGATCAATAGCCAGGTGGATTGTCTCTTGTATCCAATTTTGTTATCAGAAAGTGGGCAGAGCCCCCCCCCTGGTTTGAGGGCTCATTCTACCAGGGGTACAGCTTCGCCTCTAGCTGCTGCCAGAGATATCCCTTTATTAGAGATTTGCCAGGCTGCTACTTGGAAAACGGTACACACTTTTACCAAGCATTACTCCCTGGATGTCCAGCCCAGGAGAGATGCTCGGTTTGGCACAGCTGTTCTTCAGAGCCTATTCCTTAAGTAGGTTCTGCCCCTCCTCCATGGAGGTACTGCTGTGTATTCTGCTAATGTCTATAATATAGCAAGACTTCATGTTGTTTGAAGAAAAAATTACTTACCTTAGTAATGTTGTTTCTTCTAATGGAGTCTTGCTATATTATAGACCTCCACCCCAACCTGCCCCTCTCAGAACCTCTACTTGGTGGGGTGCGGGCAACTTAGTGTGGGCACTACTTATGTTCTTTTAGCATTTTGTCGCCTTTGGGACTTTGGGGGCGTGTATGTGTACACGTGTGTGTGTTTTATTATACTTATGTTCCATTTTCATATTATTAGAATGGTGTTAGTATTTCTGGTCCCTGACTTGAGTCTTGGGTGTTGGGACCATCAATGGTTGTTATTATTTAGGTAGCCATTTGGCTAGTGTAGGTTACAGCTTCCACACAGACCTTAGTGAGTTTGGCTCGTAAAGATCTGACAGTTCAAGTTTGAAATGACACAGATAGAGGTGCTCTCGTGCCAAAATTCTATTTTGGAATGGTTTTAACCATTTCACTCTGGGGCAGTTCTAGAGCTGGATCAAACTGCTAATGTCTATAATATAGCAAGACTCCATTAGAAGAAACAACATTACTAAGGTGAGTAATTTTTTCTTCCTGCACCCTGTTCCTCCCTGTAAGTTACTTGAATGTCTCTATCATATCCCCTCTCTCCCTCCTCTCCTCCAGGGAGTACATATTCAAGTCCTTCAACCTGTCCTCGTAGGACTTGTGATGCAATCCATCTACCATCTTTGTTGCCCTCCTCTGAACCTTCTCTACCCTGTCTATGTCCTTATGTATGTAAGGTCTCCAAAACTGTACACTGTACTCCAGGTGGGGCCTCAATAGTGTCTTGTATAGTGGAATTATAACCTCCCTTTTCCTGCTGGTGATGCCCCTGCTTATGCATCCCAGCATCCTATTTGCTTTACCTGCTGCCTTGTTGCACTGTTTCCCTACCTTGAGGTCATCGGAGATAATAACCCCAAGATCCCTTTCCTGCTTGGTGCATGCTATATCCTCACCTCCCAACTGATACATTGTGCCAGGGTTTTTGTGCCCCATATGCATTATCTTGCACTTCTTTGCATTAAATTTCAACTGCCAAACCCCTGACCATTCTTCAAGTTTCTGCAGGTCCCTTCTCATTCTGTCTACACCCTCTGGTGTGTCCACTGTTTTACAGGAGATTTTCTTGGTACCTAAGGCTCAGGCTACCTTCGGGTCATTACCAGTTTTCAACTCCACCATTTGGCCTCGCTTTCTGCTCCCAGGGCATTCACAAAGTGCTTGGTAGTGGTGGTGGCATACCTAAGAAGGCAGGGCATTACAGTATTTCCTTACATGGATGACTGGCTAGTGGTGGCAAAATCACCACAGCAAGTAAGGGACGCTCTAAGGTCCACCCAGAATCTCTTAGAATCTCTAAGGTTTCTGGTCAACACCAAAAAGTCTGTCCTGCAGTTGGTTTAGGTATTTATTTAGTTTATTGTTTATTACCATTTAGGATTACTACCTTTGAGTCCTGGGACTCGTTTACAAAGGTTCCAGGTCATACACAAAACAATTAGTCAAACATACAGGTTGCAAAGATTACAAAAAAGTTAGACAAAGCATATCAATTGCATACATTTGAATGATACGAGTTAGAATACATTAAGGAACAGTTTGTTTCAGTCAGGTTACAAATAATATACTGTAGGAGGAACATGGTTTCAAGGGTGCAAAGAATTTCAGTGAGGGAACATTCAGGATACAGCTCAAACAAAGGAAACAGTTTCAAAGGAAGTGCTTTAGTCTGTCAATACTGGCCATACAGATGGGGACTAGCTATACAGAGGGGAGGGGTGGAGGAGCAGCCTAAGGACGGTGTTGTCGTTTTGTAGGAGGGTGAGTGATGGGGAGGGGGAGTTGCTGCAGTGATGCCACCAGCGTGGGGGTGTGTGCAAGCTGGAGCTCAATAGGAGGCAAGTGAGGGGGGACAGGTGGGAGAGAACTAAGGGGAGGGGTACTGGAGTGGGGGAGAGTGTGAAAGGAGGTTGGGATATAAACAGCAAGGGAAGTAGGTGGTGTGGTAATGGAGGGGGGGTGTTGAATTTCATAGGGGCGGAGTTGGACACCCTAAAGGGAAGGGCCTTCCTCCCTCAGGAGAGGGTGGACAGCATCCTACAAATTGCTGGGACATTCAGTCTCAGTTCACCAATGCCAACAAGGTACTTCCTACAGCTACTCTGACATATGGCCACAGCCACATGCACAGTCATGGGTTCCAGAATTCAGATGACATTCAGTTCCACCTCATGGCACATTGGTACCAGAGAAGGGATCCTCCCTTAAAGCTGATACCAGTAACAAAAACACTTCTGCTGGCCCTGCAGTGGTGGCAGGACAGGGACAACCTCAGAGAAGGGGTCCCATCCCAGCAAGACTCTCCCTCCATAGTTCTCACAACAGATGCTTCCTTACTGGGTTGTGGTGCACACCTGGAGGAACACACAGTGCATGGTACTTGGTCCACCGCAGAGTCACTCCATTACATAAACCTGCTGGAGCTCAGAGCAGTGCTTTTAGCTCTGCAAGCTTTTGCATCCCTGGTACAGGGCAGAGTGGTGCAGGTCAGAACAGACAATACCACCACCACGTAGTACATCAACAAGCAGGGTGGGACAAGGTCCAGCCCTCTGTGCACAGAAGCAATGAAGGTGTGGAGTCTGGCCTACTCCCTGAAGGTTTCCCTGGTAGACAGCCATCTGCCAGGAAAGGACAGGCAGATGCACTCAGCAGAATCAACCAGAACCACCACGAATGGTCTCTTAACAGACAGGTGATAGAGGTGGTAGTCAGGAGATGGGGCACCCCAGAGATATATCTCTTTGCCTCGTAGGACAACCATCAGTTGCCCAAATTCTGCTGCAGGCCTCCAGCAAAGGGGACAGTACCCCTGGATGCTTTAGTTTTTAGACTGGTTGGGGAGGCAGCTATATGCTTTTCCCCCATTCCCATTGCTGCTCAGGGTCCTAATCGAGCTCAGGTCTCAGCCAGCTTCAATGATCCTGATAGCTCCAGACTGGGCCAGACAGCCATGGTACTCACTGCTGCGTTTCCCGTCAGTAGCCCCACCCAAACACCACCTTTGGAGGCACAATCTCCTAACGTCCTCACAGGGGAGGATCCTGTACCTGAACCTCAGGTCTCTCAGGCTCAAGGCCTGCCTGTTGTCGACCTAGAGTATGCTGGTTTACACCTCTCAGCGAGTGTTCTTAATGTCCTAAGGGGATCTAGGAAACCTTCGACCAAGAAAACATGCTTCCAAATGGAAGAGGTTTTCCATATGGTGCTCTGATAATGATGTAGTGCCTTCACAAGCGGCATTGCCAACTCTGTTGGACTACCTCAGCCATGTACTTTCTCTGGGCTTACAGCCCACCACTCTCAAGGTTCTTCTGGCTTCAGTCTCAGCTTATATTTCAGCTGGCAAAGATGTCTCCATGACATCCAATCCTATCTTTCAGATGTTTTTCAAGGGACTGGCCCACCTGCACCCCTCTTACAGAGAACCGGTGCCAGCATGGGGCCTTAATGCCTGCATTGCCAAGCTTATGGAACCCCCATTTGAACCTATGGCTACAGCACACCTGAAATTTGTGACCTGAAAAACTGTCTTCCTGGTAGCTATCACTTCAACCTGGCAGATTGGTAAACTACAGGCCCTGTGTACAGAGCTGAATTACATCTTTTTTCACACAGATAAGGTGGTTCTCAGGACTAATAGGAAATTCCTACCAAAAGTAGTTTTGAACTTCAACCTGAATCAATCACTTTGCCAGTTTTCTTTACTGAACATGCTAATTCAGGAGAATGCAGGTTGCAAAAGAGCCTTAAGCTACTATATTACTTATACCGAGGCCCACAGGCAGGACGGACACCAACTGTTCCTGTCTTATGGGGATGTTGGAAAAGGAAAGCCAGCATCTAAAAGAACTGTTTCATGCTGGATAGTGCAATGTATTCAGTTTGTTACAGTAAGGCTGGTAAGGAGCCCCCAGTAGGCCTGAGTGCCCATTCCACAAGGGGTACAGCCGCTACAATTGCAGCAGCTATAGAGATTTCCCTGCTGGAAATCTGTAAAACAGATACATGGAGAACAGAACATACTTTTACAGAGCACTACTGCTTGGATACTCAATCCAGAAGTGATGCTAGTTTGCCACAGCAGTGCTGCAGAGCCTATTTCCTAAGTAGGTTCTGTACCCTCCTCCAAAGGTACTGCTTGGAAGTCTGCAAGAGTTGAGCATTTTGGAGAATTCCTGGGGTTAGAAGAAACAATTACTTTAGTAATTGTGTTTCTTCCAAGGTATTCTTCAGTATGCTTAACTTTCCCTCCCTACCTCCCCTTCCAGAACCAGTGGCCTCTACATAGCAGCTGGACTTCTGTATTAAAAGGGGGTTTATACCCTAGTTGTGTTGTAAGTTTTGGGAACCCAGGTGGGTGTTGTTTTTCCCCTCTTTGGGTCCTAGCTGACTGTTTAAGGGACATGTTATGGGGGACTTTTGTTATTTAAAAATTGTAGTATTATTAGGATAGCTTAGTTAGGGTCCCCCCTCCCATATGCTGTCATGAATCTGAGTGTTACAGAATGCAGCAGTTGGTGAGGGCAGCAGTTTGAATGGTGGCATGAGTCAATGATTGTTCCATCATTTGCATAGGTTCCATTCTCTGGGCAGTTCAACACTGGAGGCGGACTGCAAGAGTTAAGCATATTGAAAAATAGCTTGGAAGAAACAAGATTATTAAGGTGAGTCATTTTTTCTTTAGGACATACACTCGCTGTCTCCCCCGCCTCTTTCAGCTAGCCTGACAATCCCTCCTAGCCTTAGGACATACACTCATAGTCTTCCACCCCCAAATCCCTTCAGCTAACCTGACAGTCCTCCACTAGCCTTCCTTTCCTCCCAAATATATCAAAAAAATTAATTTTCCCGTCCCTTTACACCCTCAGTAATTCACAGCTGTTTGGCTGCCTTTGCCTTTCTTACCGCCACTTCCAACTCTTAGTTTGGCCTGATATTTCTCACATTCCTCCTCTTTGGCCACCTTGTACATTATGAAGGCCTTCCTTTTGACCTTCATAGCCTCCCTTATCTCCCATGAGAACCAGGTCAGTCTCTTGTGTTTGTTTCTTTTGGGAACTGCTTGGCACAACAGTCACCTCCAGAATTGCCCCCTTGATCTTTTCCCACTTTTCCTGTACCCCTTTGTTCTGGTCTTTACCCACCAAGTTTTCCTTGACCCTTTCTCTCATCTGTAGAAAGTCTGCCCATCTGAGATCAGAACCACTGTACTTAAAGTGGGACCAGAGTTTCCCACAGCCAGTTCAAACCACACAGAATTGTGGTCACTTGACCCCAGTGTTTCCCTGACTGCCACCCTGCCCACCATTTCCGAATTGGCAAGTATCATGTCAGGAATGGTGTCTTGCAGTGCGGGTTCCCTAACCAGCTGCACTAATTGACAGTCTTGCATCATTTCTAGCAGTGCCTGACTCTTGGTACTCCTGGTCGCCAGGGTATCCCAGTCCATTTCTAGCAAGGTCTTGTTCCCCCATTATCACTAGGTCCCTCTCTTCTGCCCCCCCCCCAATTTCCTTACCCAGTTCTTTTGCTCCCTCTTTCTTTGGCCCTGGTGGTCTATAGACTACTTCCATCTTTACCTTTTTACCAGAAGTCATAGTTAGCTCTACCCAAATCAGCTCCACTCCCCTTGCTTTGTCCTTGATGGTCATATCTTCAGTAGCATCAATGCCCTCCCTGATGGGGGGGGAGGGCAACTCCTTCCTTTACTGTTGCCCCATCCTCACTGTACATTGTATACTGTGGAAGCCAAATCCTGTTTGTTGTTCCTGGTGGCCCACATCTCTGTGATGGCTACTAAGTCTAACTCTACCCAGTCACCATTACCTGTAGGTCGCTAATTTTATTATTCAGGCTCCTGGTGTTTAGGCAAATGCCCTTCCAACCTCCCCCCTTATTCCCCTTACCTGTTTCTTAATTCCTGCCTGCTACCACCTTCTTATTCCTCCTTTTCTCTTCAAGCTAGCTCGATTAATGTGACCCTTAACCTCTTTCCCTGAATTTGTTTGGTATCTGTCCTCACCACTACTGGCTCCACCTAATTTCCTTTCCATGTCCAGAGGAGTCCTTGGAAGGTAGTCCCTGTCATGTCTTCCTACCATGGAATTGTTAGCCTCTGCTTCCCTCCATTTCAGTTTAAAGATGGTCCACAGAGACATCAAACGTCTTCCCTAGTGTGCTTGCTCCTTCCTTCGTGAGATAAAGTTTGTCAGCCTTGAATAACCTTCTGTCCCAGAAGTTACTCCAGTCTCCCACATATCCGTACCCCTCCTTCTGACACCACCTATTCAACCAGGCACTGAATGCCACCATTTTCCCCTGCCTCACTCAGCTCTCCCTACTTCTCCTCCTCCTGTCACACACAGGTAACATCCCTTCAGAGGCTAGCTAGGCTACCTTCTCCTTCAGCTCCTCTCCAGCCTCCAAAAATTTGTTGCAACTTCCGACAAGCTTTAATTTGCCAGGTTGTTTGTGCTCAAATGCACAAGGACCTGTGTCACTGTCCCTCTGTCCTAGCATCCTTTCTGTTCTTTCCTTGTTTCTTAACAATGTATTCAGCACACATCTGACCTCGCCCCCTCCTTCCTTCCTCCACAAACCGCCTTCTTGACTCCCCTTACCATGAAGTCCCCTACTGTGAGCACTCTACTGGCTACTTTATTTCTTTGCTCTGCCTCCAGACTGATCCTCCTTCATGACTGGCTCGCAGCCTCTCCTGTTGTGGTCCGGTAACTGTGCCTTCAGGGGTGCAGCTCAGTGTGTGGTCACTACCAGAAGACATGGCTTTGCACTTGCAAAGTATTTCATCCTGCCCCATTCCCTTACCCCTTCCCCCAATCCTCATGGGCCTATGTGCCTCTGGGGGAGGGGTTCTGGATTCTAGCTTAGCTTTCTGCTCAGCAGGAGTATTTCTCTCCATGGTACCCACAGCTGCGCATGGAGCTCCTCAGACCTCCTGCATATAGGGCATTATCAAGTCCTCCAAAGCACTGCCTAAGGAATGGTTGCCTCACAGCCCCTGCAGCTGGCTAACCCTTACTTCTGCACCATCCATCTTTATGTACTCCACTGTTTTTATTTTTTATTTTATTTTGCTTTTGTTTACCAGGTAAGCACACTAGACAGCCAAGTGCCTATTTTTAGGAGCAACCTGGGAGGTTACAAAGGTAACAGATATAAACATTGCAGGGAACAATATCATCAGCATTTAGAACATTACAGGGAACAATACCATCAGCATTTAGGCAGAGACAAGGTAACATACAATAACATCAAGCATTGACAGATTCAGTAGATAGATAAATAACAACATATATACAGGCGTGATCATTATCGTTCAATCAGGAGTTCAGCCATAACAGTACTCAGATATTTGCTGAAGCAATATCTAGCACTATTACCACCAAGTCTAAATCCATTGCCTCTGTCCGGCTCGGTGGCACTGGAGGTTGAGGCGCTGGTCATCGCTACACCTCACACCATGCCGACGGCCCCGGTTCGGGAACAAGGCTGGGCTGCTGGGGGTTGGCAGGGGGAAGAGAGGATTGAGCATCTGGAGGATTGCTCTCCTCTCTCGGGGGAAGGAGACTAGTTATCCTGCTCATTGACTGCGCTCTGGCAGTGGTTGGAGGACAGTATGGGTCAGGAGGCTTGATCCAACGTCCTCACATCGCAGGGGAGGGAGGACTGGCAAAAATGGAGGAAAATGAGCCTGGCAGGCTTGCTGATGGTCCGCTCCTGGGGGCCATCCCCAGATTCTGGATTGGGTCTCCAGGAGGAGAGAGAACTCGGCAAACTCCTCCTGGCCACACCGTGGGGAGCAGTCCATGGGGGAACTACTGGGAACCAACAAGTATGTAAGCAGCAGGACCGGAGAGAGAGTTCTTCTGTCAGGAGGGCCGAAGCCACCTGTCAGGGCACCAGAGGATAAAGAGATAATAGAAAAAGTATATAAATAAATTGATTGCCTCTCCTAGTAGTTTTACCCCTTCCAGCTGACCTGGACATATTTATTATGACAGAAACTTGGTTAAAAACTGTCACATATTAAGCTTTTGTTCTACCATCATACTCCCTTTTCCTTGCAGACAGAGCTACTAGAGGAGGAGGGGTAGCTATATAAATGAGAAATTCACTGTCTCTGTCCTTGAGTCCACCTCTAAGTCCAAAAAATGTGAATGCTTAGCTGTAACATTTGCCATCTCAGCTGCAGAATCATTAAACATAATTGGATGCTATAGACCTCCATCAGCGGGGACTGGATATCGTGTCCCATTTACACCACTTCTTAGATGTCAACACCAATGAGACAATAATCTTACGTGACCTAAACTTGGATTGGCTCAGTACTAAATCAGCTCCGCTTAAAAATGTTTGTGATGAACTGGGTCTGTCACAGATAATCACAGATATACTAGGCCATGCCGTAAAAACCGACTGTCCGGCTCCTTACTAGGTGTAATTTTGACCAACAGACCCCACAAAATGTTGCATGAGACAGTCCAGCATAATGCTCTTAGTGATCATTATACAGTGGTATGTGTTAGAAATCTACCTAAACCTACAAATTCCAGCAAAATAATAACTAAAAGATCATTCAGGAAGTTTAATTCAGTAAACATTTTAGCTGACTTAAGAGATATCAACTGGCAACAATTTTATCTAGCCCCCACAGTAAACGAGGCATTGTCTATCTTCAGTTCTGCTCTCACTGGCATCATAAATAAACAAGCACCTTTAATAAACTGCAGAATGAAAAAAAGCTTCCTGCTCCTGGTTCAATGCAGAAATCAAATCAATGCTAACAAAAAGGGATCAACTTTGGGCCACCGCCAGACGTCTAAAATCCCCTGAGGATTGGACAGCTTTCAGGGCCAGCCATAATGCCTGCACAAAACTGGTCAGGAATACTAAAGAGATCTTCTATTTAAACATCCTGGAATCACCTAATGGTAACCCAGCAAAAATATGGTGTACCTTCAAGTTAGTGGAGGAGAGCAAAGCTCCACCATCCCTCCCTAATTCTATTACCCATCAAGGCATATCAATATCAGATAAATCCATTATACTCGACAAGTTTAATGAGCATTATACAATGGGCAAGTTAAATCCTGGCTTCTGATTGGCTAGCTATCAGGATTTACAGCATGTAAATCCTGATAGTACCCCACGGGAACTAGTGCCAATCGCCAGCCAGCCGCATCATGAACCCTCTATGTATCACTCCGATCCCACACTGTTCAAACAATCTACTCGCTAACTCAACTAGCAACTCCCGTCTCCACAACACTATAAAAATCCTGTCCCAAAACTACCTACAAAATAACTTCTCTGTTTTATTTGAAAAATAAATGTGGCCCTCCTTGTCCCCTATATTACATAGAGGGTTCACACTGACATCCACGTCTGTTGCTGCTCTGCACTGTGTGACCCTGTTTACTACTCCTACACGCCGACGCAGAATATAAACAAAAAACATCATACCTTCGTCCTATGAATCAAAACAGCAGAACAACGACTTTTTACTACCTGTAAACGGCAATGCTACACCTCCAGTTTCAAATCCAGGAAAATAGCGTTTCTTACTTCCGTATTCTCCAAAAAACCTACGCCTTCCACACTGCCTCAGCAAAAAAAAAAAAAAACATCGCACAATGCAGCACTTGGAGCTCAGAACCAGCTACCAACTGAGGATTATTTTGTCTCGCGGACGAATAAATTCACTAAAAATAACTTAAAATACAGAACTATTTATTTTTTCCCATCACAAAAAAATGGTGGCTATTGCATAATCAAGAATATACTGGTGGTAAGTGATGCCAGAATTTGCCCACTTCTGGTGTTGCTGGTCACTTGGCTGCACCTCGTGACCGAACACACCAGGGTGGTAAACTAGCATGACCTACACCCTTCATGGCATATTGCTCATCTTTGGCACAGCAGGCCTTGCCTTTGATTCATCCCAGTCAGCCACCCTAAGACACACTGTAGTGCAGCATGAGGGGGGTGCTGCACTTCTGAGGTGCCATCTTTCGGATGAGATGTTAAACCAATGTCCCATCTGCCTGGATTGGTGGTAGTTCAGGTGGATGCTAAAGATCCCATGGCACTTATCGAAAAAGAGTAGGGGAATTTCCCCCGTGTCCTGGCCAAATTTCTCCCATTCACTAAAAAAAATACCACCAACAGCTTAATCTGGTTCAATTTCAGTTGCTTACAACCTGTAGCCCCCCTCCCCCGGTCGCCCCTGAAAAAGGGACTTCTAGGCCCTGTGGGCTTACCAGGTCAACAAAATTCAATAAATAATAAATAAATAAATCCTATAATCAACTGCACCACCCAACTCTTCGACACATGCGTCCTTCACCTTCTCGGCCATCAACTATAAACAGATAGAATAACAACTACTTAAGCTGGACACAAAAAAGAGTGCAGGTGCAGACAACATCGATCCATTCTTCCTGAAATTAGGCTACTGCTTCCTCACTGCTCCAGTCACCCGTTTATTTAACCTTTCACTAACAGAATGCACAGTGCCCCAGAACTGGAAAAATAGCTCACCTCATACCTCTTTATAAGTCAGTTGACCCCACTGATTTAAACAATTATAGGCCAATATCAATTCTGCCAGCCCTCTCAAAAATCCTCAAAAAACTGGTCAGTATACAAGTCAGAACATTTCTTGAAAACCATCAGTTGATAAGTCTGCTTCAGTCTGGTTTCAGATCGTATCATAGTACCATCTTGGATTTGTGTAAAGTCACTAATGACTGGCTTGAGGCCATGGATAATAAGCAAATCACTAGTGCAGTCTTTCTGGATCTTAGCAAGGCCTTCAACACTGTGGATCATCCCCTGTTGCTCGATAGCCTTAAAGTTCATGGACTAGATGACTCGTCAGTAACTTGGTTTGCTAGCTATTTGGAAAACAGACAGCAACGTATTAAAATCAACAGAACCCTCTCTTTGCTACTCCCCTTCTTAAGAGAGGTTCCACAAAGATCCATTCTGGGCCCACTGCTGTTTTTTATATACATAAACAACTTGAGTAAAGACATAGTCAAATCTAATATTTACCTTTTCGCGGATGACATGGCCCTATACGTATCTAAGCCATCTGTTGATCAAGTCTGTTCTGCCCTTCAGTCCAATTTCAATAAGCTCCAGCAAAACCTAATACTCTCACAATTACTGTTGAATGCCAAAAAAGCCAAGGTAATGTTCTTTTACCCGCCAAATGTACATTCTGCTTGCTCCACGACCAATCCGCCTGCTCCCATTACCACTCTTTTAGGGGACACACTTGAGGTGGTGAAAAATTTTAAATACTTACATTTCACACTCAATTTGCACCTGTCTTTCTCCTCACATATTGATGCTCAAAACTAAAAATTAGACTAGGTTTCTTTTTTAGAAACAAATCCCTTTTTCTCCCAGGATTCCTGAACTAGGCTAGTACAGGCTACTTTTTTGCTTCTTCTAGACTATGCTCATATTTTAAACAATAATTGCACAATCACACATCTTCGTAAATTAGGCACTCTCTTCCACCATGCCATCCGATTTATGACCAACGTTCCAGCCAGAACCCACCACTGTACTTTGTACAAGGCGGTGGGCTGGACCTCACTAGGAACCAGGAGGCATCCACACCTATGCAGGGACATACAAAGCGCTATTAAATAAGCTGCCCCATTATATTACCTCCATCCTCATTCAAACAAATAGCTCCTATGCACTTAGGAATTGTGCACATGTTACCCTGAAAGTGCCCAAATTTCACACCCGTTTTGATATGGCAGCCATGAGCTATGTCCTCCCTACTATCTGGAACAAGCTCCAAGCCACTTTAAAACTCCACACTCTAATCCCACTAAGAGCATTCATCAGGACTGTCAATGAAATTGCCACCGAGTCCTGCCAATGTTTTTAATCTCCCTTCAAATTGTTATCTCACGTACATCTTTCTTCTTGCACTTGCCTGGTCTGCGTATCATCAAATATGTACTTATACTGTACTGTCTTCTCTCTTCTTTTACTTTGCTGTCCATTGTTATTTTCCCTATATAATACATACGTTATTAAGTTAGGCTTGATTTGTGCCTGTACTTGTACTATTCTGTATTGATTGTTCGTTATGCTATGTTTTCCCTATTGTATTTTGCACATCGTTACGTATGTTATATAAGGGGCCTCCTTATAAATGAGCTTGCTCAATGGAACTTGTCCCTTCATAATAAACTGAACTGAACTGACACTTTTATAGGCTTATCCCAAATAGGGTGTAGTACCCATCACATTTCAGTGCCTTTTTTCATCGTACTTAGCCTGGTCTCTCTTCTTCTATTAGAGCTCTCTGCGGAGCTGCAAACTAACCTGTGGAAGTCCTACAGATGCCCTCTAACAGGTGCCATCCTCCTGTTTCTGTGGTCCTAACACTTCTGGGGGGGTCACACTCTCCTGGGTATCGTATATATAGAACAGTTGTGTGATTTGTCCTGAAGTCAGAAAAATGGTGGTGGAAACTGCAGCCTCACTACTCTCCCAGGTTAAAACAGATCCCTTCCCCTTCAACTGAACTGCGGGTGCAGATTGTTTCAGGGGGTACAAGACTGTTCGACCATCTCTCTTAGAAAGAGATATAACAGTACCATTGTAGATACAGTAATCAATATCAAAACTTGGGTTACAACCATCAAGGTATGCCAGCAGCGTTGCTGCAGCATTATGACCATTTTGCAGGGAGCCATTTGGGCATTTGATATGGAGCATTGTCTTTTAATCTAAGAATAATATGGTTTGTTTATATAAAAATAACTAGTAAGACAAAAAAGCCATTTTAGCTGATGCTCATTTATAAATGTATCCCACAGTCAGATTGCAATAGTTACCAAAAATACTTTTATAAAACATAATTATGTATAAAATTTGCTATGCTGTGAATAGCAGTTCTGAGGATGTACATATGGTTCACATATCCACATTTCTGGCAGTCTTCCTTTAAGAGGCTGATTTGCGGGACCATCTTTAAGGGAAGCTCCTTCCACCACCCGGGTGGTAGCTCCTTCGTCTCTGCCTTGTGACATCAGATCTTCCATTCCGCTGGAAGAGTCAGGTCTCCTCCTTCACAGATCTGCGCATGGTGTAGACCTAAATCTAAGTGCCGCATTTGGCAAACTTGCTCTTCGTTCTTCAAATTCAATTTCTGTTTCACTCTTAGTGTTTTTCCTCAGTTCAGCTCTCATTGACCTCAAACTTCGATGAAACATGAGGATTCCAAGCAGGCTCCCAGCTTCAAGGGGTATGTCCAATGCCAGCAGAAGACGTCCCACATGGACACGCATGTGTCATGCCTTTATTACCTAGGGGCATCAGATGATGTTCCTGCTTGCGGTCTGTGCCAAACTATGCTGCCCTCATCCCTAAGGACTGCCAGACTTGTCTTCCCCTTGGTCAAACGGGCAATCGTGACCCAAAGCTTAAGACTAAAACAGCTTGTAAGGTGGCCGTGGGATCCACAGCCCAGCTTGTAGCAATGGAAGAGTTGGCAACGAAGGCCGCAGTGGGTACCTCAGCAGTCTCAGCGCTGCTTCTACTGGGGACAAGTGTTTGGGTGCCCTATAGGAAGGAATTCCTTGAGAAGTACTGGGCCCTCCAGACCTTTAGGGAGACCCCTTCCTGCAGCGTGAAGAAATCCAGAAAGCCCATCGTCGATTATGAGACCAGGAATGGGCACACTCTTCCTGCTCTTACGACTCCCCTGACTGCTCATTACCTCTCAAGGGCTTGGCTTCTGTTAAGCCCTCTTTGGTCAAGGGACAGACCCCTAGCTCCACTTTGAACCTGTCAGGCTTGTTGGTCTCAACACAGGTTGAACAGGCAGTTGAAATTTTTCTTGACCCTTTGGATCGTTGTTGGAAGGGGTGGAGGATGACTCGTTCTCTACGACCTTGGCCCTGCAGGGCCTCACCCAGGAGGTCCCGGATCAGTCAGCAAACCTGCCTGTCTCCTCTCAGGAGCAGTCTCCTCCCCTAGCGTTGAGGAGTCGACACCAGTGCAGGTGGTGTACCTTGCACCTCCGGCTGTATCTCCTTGACATCAACATCTAAGTCGACAGTCGAGATCTAGGATGAGGTCTCGATTGAGATCGAGGGATTCCTCACAATCTCGATCCCACTCAACTGGGAGGCATCACCATCTTCAGATGGAGAGAGGCTACACCAGAGCCTGTGGTGGCTCTATGAGGAGCTCCTTTGGCATTAGTGGGCCTTTGCTGAGCAGGGTAGGGCTCTACTCTCGACCCCTGCGGTCGGTTGGTTGACACCAATCGCGCTTATGCCAGTCCTGCCGATACAACTATCACCGCATGCATCTCGAAACCTTTACAGATGGAACCATCTCCCCAACAACCCTTGTGGGGAGCCCCTTCTAAGGACTCCCGTCAGGCTACCAACTTACCAGGTTGCTTGTCAGTGGAAATTTCCCACTCAGACAAGTCCCGAGTGGTGCAGAGCAGTCAGAGGTCGAGAGTCATCTTCGGTGAGTCCTCTGACTCAGATGGGTCATCAGTGCAGTCCTCGGGGACTCATACATTGAACTGTGATTCAAGTTGAGGAACTGACTACCGACCACAGGCAGGTGTCATTCGGGGCCCTTCTCAAGCTTATGTCTGAGTTCATGGAAGTCTCCGTGGAGCCGGTCCAGAAAAGGGCCACATACCCTTTCACTGACATCCTAGATAGGGACGAATCCCCCAGGGTTGCCTTTCCTGTGACCGAGGCCATTCTTGGACCAGCACTGGAGCTTTGGCAGCATCCAGCTTTCTGGCCGGCACCCTCAGCCCATATGGTCCGTAGGTGCACAGTCCCTAACCACACTTTGTCCGGATTTTCAGACCATCCCTCAGTAGATGGTCTGGTCCCCAACTCAGCTTTTCACAAGTCTGGCAATACTGGGGACGTGGACAAGCCCCCAGATGTGGAGTCCAAGAAGCTTGACCATGCAGTGAAGAAGGTTTACACTGCATCCTCACTAGGTCTCCGTCAGGTGAGCTATGCACTGATGGTGGCCCACTGCAGTCACTCCCTGATGGGAGTGCTGAATCAGGTCCTCCCCTACCTTGCTGCTGACAAGCAGCTGGTGGTGAAAGTAGTCCAAGACCAGGCTCAAGTGATGGCCAAACACTAGCCTCAGATGGCCTAGGACATTGGTGATTTCTGCACCCATGCCATGGCAGTGTCTGTCACAGTGCATCACATGGCCTGGCTGCAGATTTCCACCTTCACAGCAGATACCCAGCACAAGTTAGCTGATGTCCCCTACTTGGGCACTGATTTCTTTGGCTCCACAGTGGATGCACATCTCACTAGGATCAAGATGTCCAATGCCACTCTTGATTCTGTGACTTCCTCCCAAAAGGACCTGAAAGCACAGAAATGGAAGAAGAAGCCTTTTCAGTTCCGGGCCTTTCCGTCACAGCAGCCTCGGCAGCAACAGCCCCAGCAGAGGCAGTTTCAGGCTTGGCACCCCAAGACCAAGTTCTCCAGTCAAGGTTCAAAAAATGGGTAATGGGTAGGGATTGTGGTGCACCTCTAACAGCAGCAGTTAGTGCCCCCTCCAAAGCTGCCTAGTAATGGGTGGGGGGGTGCCCTCCTCCTGCCCACCCAGTTCCCGCCTCATCTCCCCATGGGGAGTCAGCTGTGTCACTTCTGGCATCATTGGTCCATAATTACTTTGGACAGATGGTTCTAGATGTGGTGGGCAAAGGATTGCCTCTCAACTTTGAGGCTCTCCAGCCTTACCAACACTGGTGTCCTAGGACATGCTGTCCCCCCTCAGGGAAGACATGCACAGCTCTTTGTCTAAGGGACCATAGCCCATGTCCCAGACTCCATGGCAGGCCAGGGATTCATGTCCAGGTACTTCCTGGTCCCAAAACGGATGGGGGACTGGTGCCCCATACTGGATCTTTATGATAGGAATCAGTTTCTCAGGAAGCGTTAGTTAAGGATGGTCACGTTGAACCAGATTATGCCATATGTAGAGCAGGACATGTGGTTCTATTCCCTGGACTTTCAGGATGTAGTTTTCCACATTCCAGTGCATGTGTCCCACTGGTGGTATCTCTGGTTCTTTGCAGAAGGGGCTCTCTGTCAGTTCCAAGTGGCACCTTTTGGCCTTTTCTCAGTGCCCAGGGTCTTCACCCAAGTGCATGGCAGTGGTGGCAGCCTTCCTGCGGTGCCAGGGAGTCTGGGTGTATCCCTACCTGGATGGCTAGCTGATAGCTGGGCCATCCAAGGAGGCAGTGGAGCAGTCCAGGGACTTGGCCCTTCAGACCTACAGAGATTTGGACCTTCTGGTCAAGCCGGCCAAGTTCAAACTGTTCCCCTAGCAGGTAATTCACTTCAGGGGGTTAGAGCTAAACTCCCAATCGGGTCAAGGCCCACCTCCCTGTGGAGTGGGCATTAGATCTTTCCTGCTTTGCCTGCCTGGGATTTCCTTCAGCTGCTGGGGTACAGGCCATCCTGCTCTAGCTTGGTCAGATGGACTCGCTGGCAGATGCAGCACCTGCAGTGGGAGCTGGGCTGTCAGTAATCCCAGCACCTAGGCCACCTGAACCCAGCCAGTCATGGTGACCCAGCTGATTGGGATGCCATCCAGTGGTGGTTTATCCATGAGCATCTGAAGGAAGGAGTTCCGTTTGCCTGCCCAGAGCCGGCGGTCACTGTTATGACAGACGCATCTCTGGTGGGCTGGGGAGTGAATCTGGTAGACCACAGATCCTACAGGTTCTAGACTCCCAGGGAATCCTGTCATCACATCAGCCTAATGGAGCTCTGTGCAATGCAGTTAGCTCTGATGGAATTTGCTCCTCTTTTCTGGGGTCAGGTTGTGCAAGTTTAGATGGACAACACTATGACCATGTTCTACCTGAACAAACAAGGAGGCACACACTCCTTTGCATTGTGTCGGGAGTCCCTCTGCACCTGGTCCCTTGTGCACAGCTTGGGTGCAGACCTCTAGATGATCCACATCATGGAATCACACAACCAGCTTGCAGATACCCTCAGCTGGGTGGGCCAGACATGGCACGAGTGGTCACTGCATCAGGAGGTGAGATAGTGAACCACCTGTTCTCCCTGTCGGGCACTCCTCCGATGGACCTCTTTGCCTCCAGGGAGAACACAAAGCTGAGGCTGTTTTGTGCCCACCCTCTCAGTCTGGGATACTGCTGGGGGATTCCTTCATGAGGCCTTGGACCCCAGGTCTCCTGTACACCTTCCCTCCCTTTTTCCTGCTGTACAAGGTTGTAGTCAAGGTGTGGAAGGATAAGGCACGGATGATCCTGATCACCCCGGACGGGCCTCTCCAATTCTGGTACCCGGATCTCCTCAACCTCAGCAGCAGGCCTCTATGGTGGTTGCTTTTGTGTTTGCACCTGCTGACGTGTCACTGGGGAAAGATCCTGTACCCGAACCTTCGATCCCTGCACATCACAACCTGGTTCCTGAGTAGCTAGAGTTCCAGACTCTGGGTCTTTCAGAGGATGTGCTTCACGTTGTGGATGCTTCCCAAAGGGAGTTGACTCACCAGTGCTACACCTTTAAGTGGAAAATATTTTCCATCTGGTGTCAGAGCAAGGAGTTTGATCCCCTTGTCTACCCCTTAGCTAGCATTCTGGATTATCTTTGCATACCGGGCGTGGGCGGGTATGCTTACGATGGTACAGGAGAAGGTGATCTAGTGCTTTTTTAAAGGCTGTGGCCACTTGAACACACCGGTGCATGAACCACCACCTTGGGACATGTTGTTCGTTCTGGTAGTGCACATAGGCAAGCCTTTTGAGCCTGTGCACAGGTGTGAGATATCATACCTGTCATGGAAGACTGCCTTCTTGGTGGCTATGACCTCCACCAGAAGGATCAGTGAGCTCCAGGTGCTCTTGGTGGAGTCTCCATATTTGTTTTTCCATAAGGACAAGTTAGTCCATCGCTTCCGCCCGATGTTTCTTCTGAAGGTAGTTTCAGAGTTTCACCTTAACCAGGTAATTAATCTTCTGGTCTGCTTTACTAACCCTTCTTTGGAGGCCAGCTGCAGATTCTTAAAAAGAAACTTAAAAAGGTTACCCTTGGGGTTCCCCAAGGCTCGATCTTAGGGCCACTTCTCTTTGGCCTCCTTATTAACTCCCTTCCCAAAGCCTGTCCCTCTAAAATGCTACTGTATGCAGACGATGCAGTTATCTCAGTGCATGGCAGCCACACATCAGAAATAGCACAAAACCTACAGCATTGCTTTGCTATTCCTTAGAACTGGTTAACCCAAAACAGACTACTTCTAAACTATAAAAAAACAAATATTATGCACCTAACCTTGCCATATGCCAAAAGGAATGCTGAACACCTGACTATCTATAGCCAGAAAGGGGATGGCATTGAACAAGTCTCCACCTTTAAATATCTCGGGGTATATATTGATGACACCCTCTCCTTCATGCACCATATAGACCATGTAGTCAAATCTGCTAATATTAAATTAGGAATCCTCTATAGGCACAGGCAAGCTATGACCCCTGAGGCTCTAAGCCTAGTCACCCGAAGCTCCATTCTGTTGGTCATTGACTATGACCTCATCATCTACAGTGCTGCCACAGACTCAGCCCTAAATCGAGTAGAAGTGCTACTCAACAAGGCTTGCCGCCTGATCCTGGGGGCTAACACCGAACCCATGCCTCTGCCCTCTACTCCTCTACTGGTTGGCTCCCCTTACACCTAAGAGTGACGTATTAGGCTTGCCTAAAAAGCGAAAAAGCCCTCCTTGGACTCACTCCCTACTCCACTGCAGCTCTGTTTCAGTGCTCCAACTCCTCAGAAGTCACCAGGAGCTCGGCTAAGGGTGTGCTCCATGTACCTTTCAAAAGAACCAGCCTTGCACAACGTTCTCTCTCCTACCTTGGGCCCACCTGGTTTAATGAACTCCCTCCTACCACCCTGGAACACACAAGAATTGGACCCTTTAAAAGAGAACTGCTAACCCTTCTGGTCCAAAAGTACCTATGTGAATGCAATTGATAAATACCTGTGACTAATCACCATCATAACTTTCCACTGCTTTGCTTACCTCCCCCTTCCTTCCTCCCCGCTCCTTTCTCTCCACCCCCTACCTGACAAAGCCTCTTGGGGGATGCTACCCTACCCCTGCTCTTCCCCTCACCTCAATCTCCTTATTCTGTGACAAAGTCCCCCTCAGGCTGCTCCCACCTTGCTATGTGGTTCTTATCTGATTGACTCCTTTTCCTTTTTTTTAATGTGACCAATTTAGAATGTCAAATTGCACTCCAACGCCTTGTAACACTTCTGACACTGTTTTTGACATATTTGCTTGCTACCTGTACAGCCTGTAACAAATTGTGTACTCTGAATGTTCTGTGACCTGTTTATGTAAATGTTGTCTCTCATCCACTTGATATGGAACCTTTGTAAAAGAGCCTTCCTGTCTCAAAGGTATTAATCTGCAATTGAAATAAAAAAAAAAAAAAAAAAAGATTCCATACCTTGGATATGTGGAAGGCACTGGCTTACTACAAGGACGCACAGCTGGAGTTTGGGATGAAGCTCACCATCTCTTTTTCATATACGCTGAAGCTGCACCTGGCAGTCTGGAAGCTAAGAGGATGATTGGCAGGTGGATTGTCTCCTGCATTGACCTCGATTATCTGTTGGCTGGTAGGGACCCTCCCTTAGGGCTTCAGGCTCATTGTACCAGACATATTGTTGCCTGAGTGGCTGTTTCCAGGGATGTCCCCATACAGGAGATCTGTAGGGCAGCTACCTGGAAGTCAGCACACACATTGAGTAAATCAGAACCGCTCAGGGAGAGCTAGGTGCTCCAGTGACAACTTATATCCTAAAAAAGAGCAGTCATGGCACTAACCCTTAACAAAATGTTCTGGAGTCATGAGTAGAGTATTTCTCAGAATTCATTTGACAGTTATTCAACATTAAAGTGCTCGTTGCAAGTGCAAAATACACTTTCGGCCACCATGGGGGAGCAGCTACAAAACACCCGACGTTTCACCAGAATCAGCTTTATCAAAGGTTGTATGTATATTTTGCACTTGCACTGAGCACTTTAATGTGGAATAAATGTCAAATGAATTCTGAGAAATACTCTACTCATGACTCCAGAACATTTTGTTAAGGGTAAATGCCATGACTACTTTTTTTGGAAGTCAGCACACACCTTCATCTCCCATTACAGCATCGACCTTGAGTCACGCCAGGATGCTGCTTTTGGGGCCTCAGTTCTCCAATCTCTGTTTGCCTAATAGGGTGCACACTTTGCCCCCTCCTCCCGGAGAACTGCTAGGAGTCTGCCAGAAGTGTGGATACGTGATCCATATCCACGTCTCTGGAAGTGAGTTGCTTACTGGTAACCATAGTTCTAGAAGTGGGATATCATTTACATCCATACAACCCACCCGACCTCCCCTGATAAGTGACAAAAGGATCCCTGTTTCTAGTGTGCAAGATCTGACATCGCAGGGTGGAGCCGAGGGATATACTACCTTTTTTTTTTGTTTCAGTTTGCAATAAAACCTGTGAGCATGTTGCTCCTGTAAATTAGAGTATGTTAGTATAGCATACTTGTTGGTTGCTTCCTGTGAAGTGGGAGTGGGGGCAAACATGATGGACTTTCGAACCTTAATAAAGTAAATTGCTGAGTTTTTTTGCATCCTCTTTGGACTTCATAGCCCATTACTGTAATACAGGGATACTCTGTATGTGCAAATAAAAAAAATTCACAGAATCCTGGGGAGGAAGGGATAAATAAACAGCAGCTGAACTGCCGCCAGTCAATCCCTTCCACTTCTATGTATGCTTCTCATGCTCTGATGTTTTGTGATGACTTACTGGGAGAGCATGGAGGCATGCTCTCATCAAAGCCTATGGAGGTTAAAAATGTTATTATCCAATTTGAAGCTACTTTTGATAAAAAAGGCCTCCAGTCAACTAATAGGGCCCCTATTAGTTGAGCAGTGGCTTTCTTTATTATCAGAGATAGCTTCAGCATGGATAATAACATTTTAAAAGCTCCCCCATAGACTTCAATAGGGCATGCCTCTGTGCTTTCCCTGCTAAGATGTCACAAAACATCTGAGCACGAGGGCATGGTGGTAGAGGGGAATGCAAGGGATCAGCTGGCTGGCAGTTCAGCCAGATTTATGATTCCGTCCCCTCCTTCACAGGACACCATGAAAAATTGTTTTGTTTTGCACAAACGGACAATCATCACATTAGGGGAATGGGCTATGAAACCCAATAGAGAATCTCAGAAATTTCCATTAAATTGCTGTTACTGTGTTGCTTGCAAATGTTTCTAAGATCTACCTCTTACTGTGATGTTGGTTGCAGACTTCCCTTTTCATGTATGAAATGCCTGCATATATACCTCTATGAATGCACTGTTTGTCTGGTGGCTTATACTAAAGCTTTTCCACTTTGTTTAAAAAACAATTGTTCACTAAAGCCTTATGGACACCAGCAAACATTTTCATTATATTTTACCCTTTTTTGGTTCTCAATTGTAACACCAACATGATTGCTGATAAAGGACCACTCTACCATACTTTGACTGCAACTACATTCATTATTTTCTATATAGATTTTTGGTGTTTTAACCCATTTTTATTTCCCAGACCTGGGACCCCAACAAACACGTACATACACATGTGTGGAGGTGCATGCCGACACTGGCTCAGCCCCTTCCACCCCACCCCTTGCTATTGCTGCCGCACACACCAGCCTACGCTTCCCACCGAACCTCCACCGGTGGGAGCAGAACTACAGTGGTGCGGGCAGCCACCTCTTGAAAGAGAGAACTGCCTTGTGGCTGCTCAATCCTGCTCTGTCCCCCCCACACACACACACACGCTGGCTGTTGGCCAAAGTGTTCCAACCGGGTTGCCGGCGTACCGCAAGGTAAGGTGTCCAGCACCTCAGCGTCACCGGGCCAGCCAACTACATTCATTTTTGTATGTTAACATTGCGATGGCAGGCACAGACTCTGAGGGCAATAGACAGTGCAAACATTAAACACTCCAAATTTGAACCACTAATGATATTTACACTCTAAATCTTTGTAAGTCTCGACTGAAACTTCCTCTAGTTGACCAAGAATAGGGCCTACAAAGCAAATCTAGAATACTTTTGTACCAGTCATTTATTCCCTTTTTAGATAAAGCTTTTTTCTTTCTGTGGTGTCCTCCCTCCTGGGATCCAGGCAACCACCTGGTTCACTAACCTGTCAGCATATTCCCCAATGGCTTCCCCCCTCGTGGTGGGGATCCAAGGAGGGGAGAAGTGTACCTTTTCCCCTTCCTCTTGGCTATCCCATCCGGTGTGCAGCAGGCTCCATGGAATGGGGCCTGAGTGTATTCGTACTGTCATTTGGACATCCACCAGGGACTTTCTTCCTTTTATTACCTTCCCTTCCTCCACTCTCCACATACACAGTGGTGCCACACAGTGCAACACGGCTGTCTCCCCTTGAGGAAGCAAGCTCCCCAGCCTGCCACAGGGGTCGCGGCAGTACTGAGAAGTGGCACAGTTGCCTTCTGGGCTGTTAAGCACTCCGGGTGGCAACATTGTCTTCAAACCTGTCCACAGCACCCAAACTAAGCATCTGAGTTCATCTGTGTTGCTGTCTGAGCAGGGCCAGAAGCAATCCCTCATCTATTCTCGCTAAAGTCCACATTCATACAGTAGTTTGTATTTTTTCTTCTATTTTACTACAGCGCATTTTCGTTAACGAATAGGAAACAGAAGCATTTACAGTTTATCTTGTGAGACTGTGAGCTAATAAGTGTAATTGCTAACTGCATCTCTTCCTCATTTTAGAAGACCCTCAGATTGGAGTTGGTGCAGTTATTTGGGCTGAAGGAAAATCTGTAAGTATTAAAAGATCAAAAACAAGCACTGTTTATCTGCCTACTGTGGTAAACAAGGGTAATGGGGAATCAGGGTTTATTTATTCAACCCCACCATAAAATAAGGCAAAGATCCAAATTGCCCAGTTCACATGAAGGAGAAAGAAAACATGATGTGTCCTGTTCAGTTATAAAGGTTGACTGCGACAACTGTAAAATGACCATAGTAAGCCTGTGAAATAGACTCAGGCCACTTTTCTGTACTACACAGCGTTAACAAGAGTGCAACAATGTCGTTATTTTTACTGGTGCACAATACTGCACAATTCATCAAAAAACACTTCTGAAGTGCCAAAACAATAAATCAATGTCAGCGAAGTAAAATAAGACAATAGTGGATTGCTTTGTATTAAATTTAGGAAGGGAAGGAAGGAAAGGGAACATTGTTTAACCAGGAGTAGCACACTAAGGCGAAGCTTGTTTCCGGGTGCGACCTGGGAGCACAAGGAAGTTAAGTGACTTGCTCAGGATCGTACAGTATGCCCCTAGGTGGCCGTGGGATTCAAACCCAGGTCTCCAGATCTGCAGCTCAGAGCCTTAACCCACTGCGCTATACTGCCTCCTTGTAATGAAACTGTGAAATGCTTATACGCCATTACTCGAATTGTATGTCTTGCTGTAATGTCTATCAGTGATTGTATTTATTAATGTTGTCCCTGACTCTGAACCCTTTGAAAACAGGCACCTGCTTAAAGGATTCTTTATGAAATATAAATAAATACATACATAAATAACTAAAAACAAGGAACACGCACCAAATCACAGTATAATAGTTGACTAGCTTGTTCTGATTACTTTTTCTGTATCATTCTACATTGTCAATGGGAAATTATTACGTATGGTAATGTCCTCCTGCACTGGCTGGGGTAGTGGTGCAGCCCAAAAGCTGTGACCTCCACATACAATACCAGGGACATGAGCATTCCGGCTACAGCAGTTACTCCAGTTTCTGCTGCACCAGTGAAGGAGTAGACTGCATAGACTGAGCTCTCTGGAAGATTGATTATTTGTACCTGTTATGTGTTAGTTTTTGTCAAGATTGTGTGACTCCGAGACAGGTTGGAGCCACCTAGTCACAGGGAGCACCCCTAAATTTAGAAATCGTGCCTATTAAGACGAGGCTTTCAAATTGACTAACCTGCAACTAACTAGAAGTTAGGGGGTGTTTCAGGCTCTAACCAGCCAACACCTTCCAAATCATCGGGTAAACTGCAGTTTCTTCTTTTATCACCCCTGATAAGGGTGAATCTACCTCTTTAAAGAGACTGAGTGGGCCGGCTGACTCTCTGAATCCCTCCAAAAAGCGAAAGAAGACCAAGCACATCGAACCCCAGGCTAAACCTACAGGGAATTCCTCTGTGCCTCACAGTCTGCCTACTGCTGAGGAAATTGCCAGGGCTGTCAAAGTAATTGAGGCAATCCGGGGTTTATACCTTCTCCAACCCTTCCTCCTCCAAGGGTTCAGGAGGTTACTCCCTGCTCGGACCTCCAGTCTCAGGAGATGGATACCGGGGATTATGATTTACCAGAGTAAGATGAAGGTGAGTCCATTGAACAGGAAATCTCACCTGAGCAGGAATTTGGCTCTCCTCCTAGGCCTGAGGATTTTTCCTCTCACTTTTCCTTTGTGAGGAAAATAGTAGATGTCCTTGACCTGGCTACCACCGAGGTCATAGAAGACGAGGAGGAGGCAGAATACATGGAAATGATGGGGTTAACACCCACTAAGAAGATTTTTCTGCCTATTAATAAATTCTTCAAGAAGGATTTATTCACAATCCTGCAGAACCCTAACTTTATCATGCCTTTGGACAAGAAGGCTTACAAGAAGTACCAACTGGACAAGAAAGGGGCTGACTTCCTCTTTTCTCACCCTGATCATCAGGGTATAGTCTAGCAGGCAGCCTGTGAGAGGGTGAGGGTTCCTTTATCCTCTCACCCTCCTGAGAAAGAGTCAAGGAAAATGGACAGTATTTCAAAGAAGGGGTATTTAGCTGCCTCTCTGGGGGTCAGACAAGCTAATTACCAGGCCTACGCTGCACAGTATCAGAAGACACTGTGGCAGTCTGTTTTGGCCATGTCAGAGAAGGTTCCCTCTCCTGTGTCTGATGACCTAGCAGAAACAACCAGATTTGGACTGGAAGCATCCAAATACCAGTTCCAGATGGCAGCAGATGCCAATGATAATGCTGCTAGGATTATGGCTCTGACTGTAGCCCTGAGAAGATTTGCTTGGCTAAGGGCTACAAATCTAACACAGGATACCCAGGCTAAGGCCATGGATTTCCCTGTTCAGGAGCATTCTCTCTCTTTGGCAAACAGACTGAAGAGTATATGAAAAAGGTGGATGAATACAAAGCTACCTGTAAGAGTAATTCATCCAAGGACAGGCCTTCTACTTCTTATATGCCTTATGGAAGGGGAGGTAGAGGAAGGTCCTATGGCAGGCCCTTCTATCAGCCTCAAGCTGTTTCACAGCTGCAGCCATACCCACAGCAGACTGGGTATTATAGGGCCAGAGGCAGGAGGGTCTCCAGGAGGGGTTCCCAATCCACTGAGGCTCAGACCCCACCTAAACAAAATCCCTGACTCCTTTGCCAAGGTCATCTCCCCTATACCAGTAGGGGGGCAGACTGGCTCACTTCTTTCAGGCCTGGCAGCACATAACCACAGACAAGTGGGTATTAGAAGTAGTGAGCCAGGGACTCTCCCTGAGTTTCAAGTCCTTCCCTCCTCTGAAGTCAAATCTATTCAAGCCAGCCTCCCTTATTGAAGAACAGCTCCTGGAAAAGGAGGTTCAAACCCTGCTCAGCATGAAAGCAGTTGAGCAGGTACCTACCCTTCAGAGGGGCAGAGGGTTTTACTCCCAGTATTTTCTTACCAAAAAGAAAAATGGGGAGTGGCGGCCTATTCTACACCTAAGACATCTGAACAAATGCCTGACAAAGCCAAAATTCAGGATGGTGACTCTACCTTTAATTTTACCTGTTATTCAGCAGGGAGATTGGCTAGCACTCTAGACTTAAAAGATGCTTATTTCCACATTCCCATAAGGGAGTCTCACAAAAAATATCTCAGGTTCAGACTCCCTTCAGGTTATTACCAGTTCTCAGCCCTGCCCTTTGGTCTAACCTCGGCACCAAGGGTATTCATAAAATGCCTGGCAGTGGCATTCCTACGAAAACTAGAAATTACAGTTTTTCCCTATCTTGACGACTGGCTAATAGTGGGAAAGTCATTTCAGCAGGTGCAAGCACACCTGGAAATAACAAAAGACTTGTTGCAGTCTCTGGGTTTCCTGCTGAACCAGGAAAAGCCCATCCTCACACCAGTTCAAGTTCTGCATTTCATAGGAGCAGAACTGAATACCATAAAGGGAAGAGCTTTTCTTCCAGATGACAGAGTTCAGTCCATACTGAAACTGATTGCCTCATTCGAATTGGGAAAGCCATGTCCTGCAAGAAAATACTTTCAAATACTGGGACATATGGCTGTAGCAACAGGAGTGGTCTTGGGAGCAAGACTTCGAATGAGAAACATACAGTTTCACCTACAGACCCACTGGTGCCAAAGAAAAGACCATATGTCAAAACTGATCCCTGTAACAAGGTCAGTGATCCAGTCCCTGCAGTGGTGGACAGATATCCACAGTCTAAGGACAGGAGTTCCCTTTCAAAGGGAAAATCCTTCAGTCATCCTTATAACAGATGCGTCTCTGTTAGGATGGGGTGCTCATATAGGAGAGCACACTACCCATGGCATTTGGTCAAGCATGGAGTCTCTTCTCCACATCAACCTGCTGGAACTCAGAGCAGTGTTTCTGGCTCAAAAAAATTTTCCCAGTTAATACATGGCAAGGTGGTGCAAGTCAGAACAGACAGCACCACTACAATGTTTTACATAAACAAGCAAGGGGGAACAAGGTCAGACCCCCGTGCACAGAGGCCATGAAAATTTGGGAACTTGCTTACTTTCAGAAAGCTTCCTTGCAAGCTATTCATGTACCAGGCAAGGACAATACCCTGGGAGATGCTTTAAGCAGGATCAACCAGGCACATCACGAATGGTCTCTGAACAGACAGGTATTGGATTCCGTGTTCAGGCGATGGGGCACTCCAGAGATAGATCTCTTTGCCTCTCACGAGAATCACATGTTACCCCTATTCTGTTGCAGGCCACCTGTCAGGGGCACAATTCCCCTGGATGTTCTGGCCTTGGACTGGTCAGGAAAGCATCTATATGCCTTTCCTCCCTTCCCTTTCATTTTCAGAGTGCTACTCAAACTCAGGTCACAGCCTGCATCCATGATTCTGATAGCACCAGACTGGGCCAGACAGCCATGGTATCCTCTTCTGCTGTCAATGTCAGTGTTCACACCAATTCTCCTACCCAGGAGGCACAACCTATTAACTTCCCACCAAGGGAAGATCCTGTACCCGAAGCTCAGGTCTCTCAGACTCAAAGCCTGGCTCTTGAGGACGTAGAGTTTGCAAATTTGCAGCTTTCCCATGCTGTTCTGGATATCCTAAAAGGATATAGAAAACCTTCTACTAAGAAAACCTACAGTATAATGCAAAATGGAAAAGGTTTTCTGTCTGGTGTGATGCTAAACATGTTTCTCCTTCTCTGGCAGACATTCCACTATTATTGGAATATCTTACTGAACTGCACTCTCAAAGCCTCAAACATACATCCCTGAAGGTGCACTTAGCATCTATTTTAGCTTTTATCTCAGCAGGGGAAAACCGTTTCCCTTGCATCTTGGTATTATTTGGTATTACTTGGTATGAAAGAACAGAAGAAGGCCAGAGCCCATCGAGACTGTTCCCCACACTGTGTGGGACATTATTTATCTATTATCCCTCAACCAAACATCTAATTTGTTTTTAAAGACAGTGGCACTAGTTGCCTCTACCAATTCTTGTGGTAAGGTGTTCCATACAATGGATGCTCTTATTGGAAAAAAAGTTTCCCCTTTTGCTGGTTTTATAAGTTTTTTACTTCAAGCTGTTTATTATGCAGTCTCGGAACATGTCTCCTTTTGGAGAGTGTTAGACCAGATTTTTCCATTAGATCTGGTGAATTTATTAAATTAAAAACCATAAGCATATCACCTCTTAATCTTCTAGTTTGAAGAGAGAAGAGGCCAGTAACTTTTAATCTGTTCTGATAATCCAAGTTTGTTAATCTTGGAATCATTCTAGTTACTCTCCTTTGAACCTGTTCAAGAATCGCTATGTCTTTTTTTTTATTTGGATTCCAGAAAGGGGAGCCATAGTCTAGATATGGTCTAATGTATGCCCTATACAATGGAATAAGGCATTGTTCAGTGCGATTAACAAAAGTGCGTTTTATTTGCCTCAAAAGTCTGTTGGTCATGCAAGCAGTTTCTAACACAGTGATCATTTGATGTAAGCTTATTATTAACATATATCCCTAAATCTTTTTCACAATTTGATGAGTGAAGTGGTAGTCCGTTTATATAATATATTGTTTTTGAATTATTTACAAAAATGCACTACTAAACATTTGTCTTGATTAAACTGCATATGATTTTCATTTGCCCAAAGTGTTAATTTTTCCAAATCCTTCTTTAATGCAGAAATATTTTCTTGATTATTAACCTTGTCGCCCAATTTAGAATCGTCTGCAAATTTAACCATGAAGTTATTTGGCCCTGTTTGTAAATCACTGATAAAGAGATTAAACAATGTTGGTCTCAAGACCGACCCCTGTGGTACACCACTTGTCACACTACCTGAATCAGACAAGATATAAATTCTGACTCTCTGAGAACGATTTGTCAACCAGTTTAAAGTCCAGTTGACAATATCAGGTGACAAACCTAGATTGTGCATTTTAGTAATGAGTTTTTCATGTGAGACTTTATCGAAAGCTCTATTAAAGTCCAAAAGAATTACATCAGTAGGATACCCACATCTAGTAGAGTACTTATATTATTGTAAAAATATATCAGATTGGTGGTGCAGGAATACTTGGGAGTAAACCCAAGCTGATTTGAATCATAAATTCCTAATTTTTAACAATCTTGATCTATTAGAGACTTCATTACTCGTTCCATTAATTTACCAGCCACTGAGGTCAGGCTAATTGGACGATAATTTTGCACAGAACCTCTATTGCCTTTTTTAAATATGGGAGTAACTATTGCTGAATGCCAATCATTTGGTACAATGCTTTCTTGTAAGGATTTGTTGAAGATAATTGACTAAGGTATCAAAATATTTATAGAGGTTTCGATCAGAAACCATGGATGAATACCGTCTGGGCCCGGACTAGTATTTTTTTTTTGTTTTTTGATAGCCTGTATAATGTCAGTTGGCTAGAACCTATGATAATCTACGTGGTGAACTTTAAATGTACTAATAGGTGATTTTTGAGAGAAGACGGAACAAAAGTACTTATTAAAGAGATTTGAGATTTCTATATCAGATAGAGAAGAGCCATTGGCTATAATGGCACCAATGATCCTTGATATACCTTTTTTAGTATTTATATAGGAGAAAAGCGATTTGTGACAGTCTTTTGTGTGAGCTAGTTTAAATTCTAGCTTATTTTTTGCCAATTTAATAGAATTTTTTTAAGTTTTTCACAGATAGTCTGTATTTATGTAATAGAGTAGTTTTAAATGGAACAGAACTATTCCTAAGTTTCCTAAAAAGCTGAATTTTTATTTTAATCTGATTTTTAATTGTCTTGTTGAACCATGGGAACATTTTTCCTTTATTATTAAATTTCCTCTTAGATGGAATAAAGGTATTTTCCAAATAATGTACAATGTTTTTAAAAAAGTCCCAAACGTGTTGTGTTATACAATTAAGAAGATTAGATTCCCAGTTTATGTTTGTAAGTATTCATTAATTTTAGAAAAATTTGCTTTATTATAGTTTTTTATACAATATAACTTCCTTTGTGTAGTTTTAAACTGTTGAATTTCAAAAAGAATAGATGAATGATCACTGGTCCCAAGTGGATCCCAAATTTGTAAATTGCTAATTTGTTGCTCTATGTTAGTAAATAATAGATCCAAAATATTAGGCCCTCGAGTGGGTTCAGTAACAAGTTGTTGTAATCCAGTACTAACTACCACATCTATTAGTCCTTTCTCAGCATAGGACTGTCCTGACAATGAGTCCCAGTTAATATGAGGGAGGTTAAAGTCACCAAATATTACAGTATCTTGAGATTCTGAAAAAATGTGTAATTTCTTTAAACATATCAGTTGTGTAATCTGAATTTGCAGATGGAGGTCGATAGATGTTACCAATAGTTATATAGGACTGCTCCTTCAATAAGATTTTAACCCATATACTTTCCAAAGGAAAGGGAGAACACACTTCAAAAGAAGGAATATCATTTCGTATGTATGTACATACAAACTCCACCGCCTGCTTATCTAATCTGTTTTTATGATATAATTTATAACCTGGAATTTCTCTGGACCAAATTGAGGATGCATCCCACCAAGTTTCAGTTACTCCCACCACACCTATATTTAAAGTTTTACATTTGGCTTTGAGTTCTGCTAATTTGAGTTGGTTTAAAGATCTTGCATTCAAAGCTAGGAATTTACATTTAGTTGTAATAATATTTTGGTAAGTATTTAGAGACTTGGGAATAGACCCATTCTCCCCCGTTGTTTTTAGTTTAAACAATGATTTATGATTTTAGTGATACTTTTCCCCATAAGTGTACTACCCCTACGACTGAGATGTAAACCGTCCCAACAAAACAAGGAAGAACGATCTGAAAATTATTCCCAGTGGGTAATACAGGGTATATCTTGCTTAAAACACCACTTTCTCAGCCATTTATTTAGGGCTGATTTTCTGCGTCATGGTAGATGTTGCTCTCGGAACAGGTAGAATTTCAGATATACATACATAGCATCCCCTATCAAGTAACAGGTTACATAACGCCACATAGTCCTGTTGTAACTGATTAAATGGGGTGTTGTTTATATCATTAACACCGGCATGTATGATAACCAGTGGATTTTCCCCTGCATTTTGTAAAATTTTAGGCATCATGGAGGTAATGTCAGATACCCTGGCCCCACGGAAGCTAGAACAAGTGCAGTTGCTCTTGTCACTATTGCATACCGCCCTGTTAATGTGCTTAATGATTGAATCTCCCAGGACTAACCCTTGTTTTGAGACAGTAGAGGTACAAGAATCAGAAACAGGTGATTGTTTAACACACTCTGGAGTGATTAACTTAATAGGTATTGATTTGGTAGCTTGAGCCTTACTAGGACAAATATTCATGGGTATTAACTTCTGATTGAAAAGTGTTTTTAAACCATTATTATCAACAGAGGGTGATGCACAGGATAAATCATGTAGCACTTCATTATTTGATACAGTCAAGTGCTCAAACCTATTACGAGTTTCAATAGGGGCACTATTGTGTATTTGACCGCCGCCCCTCCTTTTTTTAAGAGGCTTTGTGACAATGGTCCAGTCATCATTATCATGAGAAGAGGGCGGATAATCATCCACCTTATAAGAGGGGGCAGAGGCAACAGGTATACTAGTACTAGTTGTTACAATTGTCTCCTCATCAGGAGGCATAGAAATGCTACCTAAATGTGAAGGAAATTGTTCATTAGAATGAAGTTGTTCGTCCATTAGATCAATGTAACTTTCCAATTCCCTAATATCAGTAGAAACTGGTTTAATATTAAGCAGAAATGCTATCTCTGCTTCAAGAGTAGTAATCAGATGGCAATTAGCACATACATACTCGCTCCCATACTTTCCCTCACTATACATCAAACATTGCATACACTTACTAAGTTCTTTTTCCGTTATTAACAGTATATATTTACTAAGTAGAGGATATGAGAAAATTATCTTATCCAAGTTTGTCTAATGCCAGCAGTTTCAGTGTGCTCAGCGGACACAGCAGACATGCGCAAACGTGTGTGTCTCTGCGCACGTATCCGCGCGCGGCCCCGCGCACACTCGCCCCGCTCGCTAGAGGGGCAGGTTTTAAGATGAAAACTGGAAGTAAGTGTCCTTTCACTTCCGGTTTTGGCGCGAAGTAAAAATAACAATATTTATTTGAATTCAGCAAGATTCTGTGAGTTGAAGGTTTACAAGCCCTTAAAAGGGCAAGAGAACCACCAGGCAACAGGTAACATCTAACCCTATTTTCAAAAAAAATTATTTAAAGGATTAGCCCACTTGTATCCTCCTATTAATGAACCCGTCCCAATATGGGATCTGAATATTTGCATTGCTCAGCTCATGAAACCTCCATTTGAGCCAATGTCATCAGCACATTTACAATATGTCACATGGAAAACTGTGTTTTTTGGTAGCAATCATTTCTGCTAGAAGAATAAGTGATTTGCAAGCACTGTGTGTGGAAAAGGATTATTTATCCTTTCATAATGATAAAGTAGTACTTCATACTAAAGAAGCTTTCTCCCTAAGGTGGTTTCTGATTTCCACTTGAATCAGTCCATTACACTGCCAGTCTTCTTCACAGAACATGCCAGTTCAGAAGAGCGCAGGCTCCACAGTCTGGATGTTAAAAGAGCATTGAGTTATTACCCAACTCACACCAAGGATCACAGAGCTGATAAACAGCAACTTTTTCTCACTTATGGGAATGTGGGAAAGGGCACTGCAGCCTCTAAGAGATCAACCTCTCACTGGATAGCTAGGGGGCTGGTGGAGGCAGAGACAGTGGAGAGGATTCAAGAGGGGTGGGACAGGTACAGGGGAAGGGTTCTGGAAGCAAAATTCAGTGCAGTGAGAATATCCGGAACTGGGAAGGGAGAAGTCAGAAAGGGTGAGGGGGGCAGCAATGTCAGCTCTCAGGGTGGGGGCTGACCAAACAAGCAGACACAAAAGACCGTTAGGCCTATTCTGCTGGCATTTTAGTATGTTAGTATGTTTCAGTGCATTCAGTTTTGTTACACGAAATCTGGAAAACAGGCCCCAGCAGGCCTCGGGGGCCACTCTACTAGGAGCACAGCTGCTTCTATAGCAGCTTCTAGGGATATCCCCTTGCTGGAGATCTGTAAAGCAGCTACCTGGAGGTCAATACACACCTTTACTAAACATTATAGTTTAGACTTGCAGTCCAGAAGTGATGCCAGGTTTGGCACAGCAGTCCTACAGAGCCTCTTTCCTAAGTAGGTTCTCTGCCCACCTCCAAAGGTACTGCTTTGAAGTCTGCAGAGAGTTAGGGATATGAGGAAAATTCATTGGGTTAGAAGAAAAATTACTCACCTTAGTAATCTTGTTTCTTCCAATGTATTCTTCCATATTCATAACTCTCCCTCCCCTCCCTTCCTCTTCTTCCAGAACCAGAGCCTCTGAATGGTCTTCTTAATTGACAGTCCCAAACACAGGCACACTTATTTTAATCCTGTGGGGTTGTTTTTTCATACTTATCTTTCTTTTTCCCAGGTGATTCTGGGTGTTTCAGGTACGTCTGATACTATAATCATTAGTATCAGTGGTAGGGTTAGTATAGAACAGAGTTGTCTATGTCAAGCAGTATTTTGAGCTTGAGTCACTTAGTAAGGTTGCCTTGTGGGCTTCCTAGAAATCTGAGACATTGATGGAATGTACAGCAGATGTGGGCAGCAGTTTGAATGTTTCACATGCCAATGATTCCATCATTAGCATATAGTTCCATTCTCTGGGCAGTTCTACTGAGCAGGCTAACTGCAGAGAGTTATGAATATGGAAGAATACATTGGAAGAAACAAGATTACTAAGGTGAGTAATTTTTTCTTGCTGATTATCTGCTTTCTTAATAATGATACCTTAGTTTGTCTAACTTGCCTTCTTTGCAGCATGGACTTTTCTGTTAATCACCACCATCTTGGTTCTGGCTCGCCAGTATGCACCAATCAGTACCTTTGGGGGCCCTAAAATGGAACCTTCCCCCAGGGGTCTTGTGGGAATGAATTTCTATAGGAATTGTAGTTTTCTCCCTTGGCACCTAAATGGACCTGGAGGGGGAGCCCTTGCTGTGACAGACAGATGGATCAATGAATCGAACCTTTTGGATCACTGGGGAAAGTCCTGAGCTGCCTGCAGCAGTGAGACAGTCTGAAGTAGGAGTTGAGAGTGAGAGGAGCTCGAGAGATTAGAGCAGCTGCTCCTGCGCAGTGCACAGGGGAAATCGTCGGGAAGCCTGTGTCTGGTCTGCCTGCTACCATCTTCCTGAGTGAAGAGGCCTTAAGCTTAATATCGGACTTCATCTGAACCTGTGACCTTCAGCCTGAATTGTGACTAATTTCACTTGAAGAGGACCGAAGACTTGCTGTTGTGCGATCGGCCTGTCAGGACTTCCACCACAACTGCAGAGTGTACGGTTTATGCAGAAAATCCTGTGAATTGCAACCGGACTGTCATCCGAACTGTGGTACTTCCTTGCCTCTACTATGAGTGCTGAATGTGAATAGTGGGTTGTGATTTGGTTCCTCCCTGCTTGAATGTGTCATGTTTGCTGGAAGGCAGTATCCAGTAACTTTGACCGTACTGAATCCGTTTCCTTCAACATGTCTGGGCCTCAGCACCACGGCCCTGATTGCCACTCATGCTGCAGAGAACCGCTCGACAAGAGACCTGCCTGGGGATACGGCTCCCTGCTCAACATCAACAAACAGAAACGACACCACGGTGAATTGTGTGGGCCCTGCTTCTCCTGGCAAACCAGCACGTCATCCTGAGGTCTCCACTTCATCCCTCCTGCAACCTGGTATGGGTATCATGAGTAAATCACAGGGTAGCTCCCTGCAACTACCTCCTAATCAAAGTGTGTCATCTGATTTAATTGTTTTCATCGATTGTCATGAACTGAGCCCTCCAGCTCCGGAATACAAACATTGGTTAAAGTGCATGTTGTGTTTTCTTTTTCCTCAGGACCCCAACAACAGCTGCAAAGCTGGCCTACCCCAAGCAATGCTTCAGGCTAGGCTGTAACTTCAACTGGGTACCCAGAGTGTGTGTAACTGTGATAGAGGGACTCTTAGAAGCATGCATGCTTAAACCTGATTTAATCAGTAATATAATCAAGCACCAGATTACACCCCTTCATTGTTCATGCCCCCAAATAAATCAGTTCTGAATCTTTTTGCACTTAAACTATTTGTGGTGTACCTCTGTACAGACAGAATTGAAATACTGTTTGTTGTTGTGGTAAATCTTGTTTTACAGGGGGTCTCCAGGGCCGAGCCAGCTGATCTAGCCCTGGTGGTAAGTGCAACAAGTGTGGGGTTAAAGCTGTTGTCAGGTGTTAATTGCAATTGTGTATTCAGTGAACCATTTAGGCCACTAGAGGGGGAGGTAACAGTGTCCCAGAGGGCTGTACCCATGGCAGCTATGCTACCATTGACCCTGTCCTCCGGGTGGAGGCACCCATTCCTGGAACTCAGGCCCCTCACCCTGCTCTCAGTCATGCAGGCAGGGGTATTATCCCTTTGGGTAGCACCACCTAGGGGTTACATCTTGGAGGCACCACTGGGATTTGTGCCTTCTAGTGGTCAGAGGTGGGAACTTCAACCCCCTGTGTTAAATTTGCGACAGAATGGAGGCGCTTACTACGCCCAAGTTTAAAATTGCTCCCCATAAGTTGGTAGTGCACCATATGATGGGGTGGAGCGAGGCTGAGGGGGTAGACCCCCAACAAGCCATATTATTAATATACATCCCATTAGGGACCACTAATGCAACTATTATAGAGACGTTGAACAAGTTAAGTGTTTGGGGAAGGTTGAGGTGAAAGGTAGGGACTCGGATCTGTTTGACCAAACCATGGTGGCCCTCCTCTCCTGCAGCCTCCCCATAGACCCTGAGAGAGTTCCCCCTGTTATTTTGCCTGAAGGGTCCCAGAAATGGTGGCGGGTCATTCATTTGCATAGTGACCTGGCTGCTCCTGGGGGATCCCCAACTATTGAGGGGTTTAAAGACAAATTGCTTAGACTGCTAGCCATGGAGGGACAATCTGCTAAGGAGTTAATGAAAATGTTAGATCTTTCTGAAGACACCACTTCCTTGCAGTCCCTGTTAGTGTCTCCTGCCACACCTAGAGCATCCCCTGTGGTAATACCCTCCATCCCTCCATACACCTGGACTCTTACCATAGACTTAGACTCTTCTCGGGCACTGTCCTGGTGCCCGTGGGGGAGGATGATCTGGAAACCTGGATGGATTATGCCATCTCCTTGGTCCAGGAGTGGCAGTGCTCTGAGGGGAGATAAGAAAGAGACTCATGGAAAGCTTGAGGGTCCTTGCACTGGAGGCTATTCGATTTCTTCGCTCCACCGGCCCGGAGGCCACTGCTGCCAAGTACCTCTCTGCCCTGGAAGGAGTCTTTGGCAGCACTAAGTTAGGGGTAGACCTGATGTGTACATTCGAATACGCCAAACAATGGAAGAACAAAAAGCTTTCCATGTTTGTTACCAGAATTGAACGGGCCTTGCAGAGGACTCATAGGAAAGGGGGAATGCTTGCCAGTGAACTGAATCGGTTCAGGTTAGAACATGTCTTGAAATCCGCCAGGTACTCTAGTGTGATGATGTTGAAGCTGAAATTGCAAGATAGGAAGACACATCTATCTGAATCTTGCAACCTTATGAAATAAATTTGAGAAACAGAGAACGATGAGGAGGGATGGGAGCCCTATGCTGGGGTTGCCCATTCCAGCCAGACCACTGACCGAAGTGATGAACAACATGAGGAGTCCGAATTGCAACAGATGAGGGAACTAATTAAAGAGCTGAAAGAGATGAGCGCCAGTCAGCAAGCTGCTGAGGTGGCAAAAAGTGCCACTCCTTGTCAATTGCCCCCGAGCCAAAGAGTGAGATCCCACCTGGAGGGGTGGGGGTGTACGTAATTTCCTCCGAAACCTGGATGGAGAGTAATCTGCTGGAAGAAATACAGGAATTGAGAACCTTAGTAGGAGACCTTTTTCAGGCCACTCAAGTAGTTGATTCCTGGAGAGGCTCAGAAAGCAGGGAAAGTGGACCTCGGATCAGAGTGGGACCATGGGACTTGCCTGAACCGCCCAAACAAGGAAGTGGTTTTCCTTCCCTAGAGACTCTAACGAACCCATCTTTTGTTACCATTGTGGGCAAGATGGGCATACCTGGCCTAACTGTAGTTTGCCTGAGAATCTGAGAAAGGTTACTACAAGGTTACTGGCTTTAGTTTGGTGAAGAAACATAAAGCCTCAGACTGGGCCTATAAAAAAAGACTTATTCCTCTAAGACTGCTATAAAACAGATGACTAATTCCCCTTCACCTGATTGGTCTGAGGTGATAGGCCTGTCAATGGAGACCACCGTAACTGCGAATGGTGTATCTGCAAGGGCCGTACTCGACAGCGGATCACAAGTGATCACAGTGTTTCAAGATTGTTACGGAAGCACCTACCTGATGTGCATCTATAGCCTTTGGAGGGCCTACATATATGGGGATTAAGTGAAAAGTCTTACCCATACTTGGGATGCATTCGGATCTGGCTATCTTTTCCTACTGCAGTGGTCGGAGTGGATGAACAAGTAGAGATGCTGGCTCTGGTGTGTCCTCCTACGGGATTGTATGATGGGATTCCTTTGCTCATTGGAACAAACGCCCACATGTTTGGGAGACTGGCACTGTTGTGCCAAGAGAAACAAGGGTGATGGACTGGATGGGCCTTGCAAATTCCAGCTTTGATACACAGAGCCTATCATCTGCAAAAATAGACTACAGAGGCGGACAGGGATGAACCAGTGGGGATAGTGTGGAAGAATGATCCTGATTCTTTGACCTTACCACCTAACGCACAGTGTACTGTCCATGGAGAAGTCCGTATTAGAGGAGACGTGAAGAACAAGATATTGATGCTGGATGCTTCAGGTGATGGAAAGCTGCTGGATGGGTTAATGGTCAAACCCAGTATTCTGCCTGCTCAAGCCCACTCCTATATGCTCGTCGGGTGATGATTGAAATACAGAATGTATCTGATCAGGAGATCTGTGTGTATCAGGGATGCACATTAGCTACTGTGCAGACACTGCAGTGCTGCCAAACTACAAATGTCCTGGTGAGAAGGAGGAGGTGACCCTGGACCTATTTGATTTTGTGGAGTTCCCACTGTCGCTGAATGGAAGACTCGAGTCAGCCAGAAGCTTGCCCAGAGGAGCCAGGTGTTTTCCCTAAAGGAATGAGATGTGGGATGCGTTCAAGGTACTGAGCATACTATCAGACTTCACGATGATAGACCTTTTTGGGAGTGGTCTCGTCGCCTTGCCCCCACTGATATCGATGATGTCCGAAGGCACTTACAAGAGATGCTAGCTGCTGGCATTATTCAAGAGTCGAGAAGCCCCTGCTCTTCCCCTAATGTAGTGGTACAAAAGAAAAATGGGTCCATGAGGATGCGTGTGGATTACCAGACTTTGAACCGATGGACTGTATCAAACCAATGTACCATGCCTCGCATATGGGACGCCCTGGACTGCCTGAGTGGCAGTCAGTGGTTTTCGGTATTCGATTTACAAAGCGGGTATTATCAGATCCCGATGGCCCCAGAAGACCATGTGAAAACAGCCTTCATCTGCCCCTTGGAGTTTTATGAATTTCTGAGGATGCCGCAGGGGATTTCAGGTACACCCTCCACTTTCCAGAGGCTGCTGGAACATGCAGTAGGGGATATGAACTTGTTGGAATGTCTAGTATACTTGGATGATGTTATCATGTTTGGATGCACATTAGAAGAGCACGAAGCCTAATTATTCAAAGTTCTGGATCATCTGGAAGAATTCGGCTTCTAACTCTCCATAGACAAGTGTCAGTTTTTCCAGGCATCCGTAAAATATGTGGTGCATATACTGTCAGCTGAAGGGATACAGACCGACCCCAGCAAAGTAGAGGCCTTGACCACTTGGCCACAACCCAGCAATTTGAAAGAACTGCAGCAGTTTTTTGGGGTTCTGTGGCTGCAATCGCCGAATCATTAAGGACTACTCTAAAGTAATTCGGCCCCTCCTGAATCTCACTCAAGGTTATCCCCCCCACCAACTGCTGGTACAAGAAAGGGTCTATCAAGGACGAAGAGAAGATGCATTTCCGAACAGGTGAACCATTTGTGGCCCGGTGGACCACTAAGTGCGAGGCAGCCTTCTTTGAGGTCATTTATCAACTCACTCATGCCCCGGTACTGGCTTATGCTGACCCCATCAAGCCATATGTTCTATACACTGATGCCAGCCTGAAAGGACTAGGGGCTGTGTTGTACCAGGACTATGAAGATGGCCTGAGAACTGTGGCCTTCACCAGTAGAAGTTTAACACCCTCTGAGTGGAATTATCCTGTCCACAAATTAGAATTCCTCGCCGTCGTCAAATGGGACATAGTTGACCAGTTTCATGAGTACCTCTATGGGGCCAAGATATTGGTAAAGACTGATAACAACCCTTTAACTTATTTCAGCCAAGCTGGATGCCACTGGGCACCAGTGGCTTTCTGCACTGTCTGCCTACGATTATGTAGATGAATACTGGCCTGGACTGAACCATACCGATGCTGATGCCCTTTTGAGGCGGCCGAGCCCTCACGACAACCGGGTGTGACTGTCCGAACACTCTATTAAAGCATTGTGTCAAAAATTTGATAAGGAAGAGTGGCCATCTGCAGATACTGTGGACTGTCTAGTGGACTGCTTTGGGCCTCCCGAAACTTGCATACCTGCAGCCTGTTGTCATTTTTCAGCATTGGACATCAGTGCTCTGCCTCAGTTCGAGAGTGATAGCATCCAGTGGGCTCAATCCCCCAAGACCCAATGATCCAACCTGCCCTTGATGCCCTACATGCGGGGAAAGATGTGTCAAACTATGCTCTGCCGACCTATGAACTGCTTTATTATTCAAGGAAGGCCCCAGACTAAGGTTACGAGATCAGTTGCTATATCGAGAAGCACCATTACTCGGCATTATGGGCCAATAGGTTAACTGGTTGCGATTTCTTGAGTTGTGGGATTGAGAAATCTGTCTAGGTCGACATCCATTAGGGTCAAGTTCAAGTGTTTGTTTTCCTGTTAAAATGTGCTGTATGTTACAGTGTTGATAGATGTTTTCTTGCAAAACCCATGGCAGTCCAGAGAGCTGCAGTGTTCATTTGACGACCTTGTGAGTGAGATGAGAAGATCGATCAACTCACGTTCAATAAGTGATGGTCTGTTAAAGGGGCTTGCCAGGGGACATGGATGCAGTATCTATGTGTGTTTTTTGAAAATATTAAACTGAAAGAGCTGCTGTAACCAAAATGTTCATGCTCTTGGTATTTTTTTTTAAGTTATATTTCTAATACCATGTATTCAGTTCACTATCCACACTCTGACATTTTTGCTGGAGACAGCTGGTTCATGGGAAGTCATCATGCTAAGCTTCTCTCACCACCTGGGTGGTATATCCTCAGGCTCCACCCCATGACATCAGATCTTTCTTTCCACTGGGAGAGACAGGTCCCCTCCTTCGCAGCTCTGCAGCGTTAAAGGATTTTGAGTTTTCAAAGTGCTTTTTCTGGTGATTCTTCAATTGTTTTAGTTCATATTCTACATTAAATTTGGCTCCACAGTGTTCAGCCTCTGCTTTTCAGTCACATTCAACAGTGGAGAGCAGGAATACAGGTTTTAAGTTCTGCACCTGGTGCAGGCAGACGATGTCTGCCATAGACCCATACGACACATGCTTGTACTGCTTGGGTGATCAATACCACGTCAAGGGATGCAGTTTGTGATGGGCCATGGTGCCTGCATCCATTGAAGACCAGAAGGCTCTACTGGCCCTCAGTGGGCTGAAAGACAGCAAAAAGGCCTCAGCCACTGCCAAATCAGCTGCTCAGCTTGTGATAACAGAAGAAGAGATGACAACAGCTGCAGTGAGCTCCTTGTTAGTTTTGATGCTGTTCCCAGCTGGGCCCAGTGTCAGAGGGTAGTTCACTGATGAGTTCAGGAAAATGTGTCTGACCTCAAGACCTTCGAGGAGCGCCCTTCTCACTGCAGCAGAAACATAAAAAATGTTGTTGTAAGTCTTGGGATCAGTAACAGTCACCCTTTTCCCACTCCTTTGACTCCCTGGAACATTTGGCCTTGATCGAGCTCCCTACAGTTGAGCATTCCACGGTAACCCCATTGCGCTTGTCGACCTTGACTCTGGTCCAAATAGCAATTGAGATTTTTCTTTGGCCTGTCAACTGGTTGTTGGAGGAGACTGATGAAGAGGTGAACACCCTGACCTGGTTCTCCTAGTCCCACACAGGAGGATGAGGCCCAGTCGGTGACCCCAGCTTAGTTGTCTCAGGAGCTGCCTCCACTGGTGGTTGTGTCTCCAAAGTCTATAGTGCCTAGCTTGCTGATGAAGGTGATTTATACATGCTCCCTCCCAAGAACACCCTTTGACTTCAGGTTAAGTTGCTGCTCGTGAGGGTTAGGTCTCCCTAACTGCACATTTGGTCCTTTGACCATCGCTGGTCATTACCACACCAGTACATGCTTCTCAGCCACCCCCAATGTCTGCTTCTTTGCTTCTTAGGGTGGAGCCACCTCCACTACATCCCCTTTTTCAGGTCTTTGAGCAAAGAGTTCTGCTCTGCTGTTGGCTTGCCAGGTTGGCTTTCAGTAGAGATCACCCAGGCTGACGATACCTGGGTGATCCATGGTAGCAAGTGGTTGAGGGCCATTTTTGAGGAATCTCTTATGACTCCAAAAGTGAATCGTCTGTGGCCTTAACCAAGACATACTTTCAACTGGGAATCAGTTGAGTAGCTGATCAGACTCAGTGAAAGTTTCCTTAGAACCAGTTCAGAAACAGGACATGTACCGATTTGACATACTGGACTAGAATTATTTCCCAGGGGTTGCCTTTTGTGTGACTGAGACCATCTTTGCACCAGCCCTGGAGCTTTGGCAACATCCAGCATCCTGCATGGCACTGTCTCCCTGTATGATCTGCAAGTACACGGTTCCACCAAGATCTCTTTCTGGGTTTCCGACCACCCCCCGTGAAGGGCTTGTTTTCTGATTCTGCCTTCTGTAATTCCGGTGGATGAACCTTCAGACAAAGAGTCCAAGAAAACTGAACACACAGCAGAAAACACTGCTGCATCATTGGTTCTCCAACTGTCTAGCTACACTGTTATACTGGCACTCTTTGGCCATTCCCTGTTTAGGGGTGTTAGGGGAACTCCTGACCCATCTTCCAGCCGACAAACAGCTTCTATTTAACATGATCAGACACCAGGGTCAGTCACTAGCTAAACACCAACTTCGGATGGCTTTGGACACAGATGACTCTTGTGCCTGTGCCATGGCAACGGCAACGGATTGTAGGGCCTGGCTGAGGCTTTCCACCTTCATGGTGGGCACTTAGCATAAGCTGGCTGATATCCACTTCTTGGGTACCAATCTCTTCAGCCCTGGCATAGAAGGACATCTCACATGAATTGAGAAGTCCAACACCACCCTAGATTCTCTGGCTTTGTTCCAAATGCACCAAAATCCTAAAATGCCTTTCAGTTTTGGTCCTTTCAGCAGGGGTCAGTTCTAGCACTGGCATCTGAAATGCAAGTTGGCCAGCCAGGGACAAAAAAGGGGGAGCAAAGGTGGTGGTGCCACTGTGGCCCTTGCAGCTGCAGCCCTCCTACAAGGCTGCTCAGTGATGGGTTGTGGGGTGTCATCCCCCCCCTCTTACCAGTCTCTGTCCTAGCACCCGACCAGGGATCAGTTGTGCCACTTTTTGCCACAATGATTGACCATTACCTTGGACAGGTGGGTTCTAGAAGTGGTGGGCAGAGGGTTGCCTCTGGATTTTGAGGCTCTCCCACCGTACCGAGTTCAAGCTCCTCGACAGTTCAGCCTGTTGCAGGATACATCTGGGCATTGCTCAGGTCCTTGAGCCCGATAACCCATGTTCCATATGCCCTGGCCATTCAAGGATTTATGTCCAGTTATGTCCGGTTCCAAAATGGACAGGGTTGGGGGGGGCTGGTGCCCCATACTGGATATGCATGATCTGAACCAGTTCATGTGGAAACTCAAGTTCCGGATGGTCACTCTGAATAAGACCATGTCATCTCTGAAGCAGGGCATATGGTTCTGCTCTCCTGACCTCCATGATGCATTCTTCCGCATCCCAGTCCATCCATCCCAATGCCGATGCCTTCGGTTCTGTGTAGAGAGGATCCCGTACCAGTTCCAGGTCATGCCATCCAGCCTTTTGTCCATGCCCGGGGTCTTCACCAAGTGCATGGCAGTAGTGACTGACTTCCTGTGGCACAAGGGTGTTGGGGAGTATCCCTACCTGAACAACTGGCTGATAACCAGGCTGTCCAAAGAGGAAGTGTAGAGGCTGAGGGATCTGGCCCTCCAAACCTGTCTGGACTTGGGCCTTCTGGTCACCATGCCCAAGTTGGATCTGGTTCCCTTGCAGATGATCTGGTTAATTGGGGCAGAACTAGACTCCCTGCGGGCCAAGGCCCACCTTCCTGAGGACCAGGCATTGGATCTTACTTCCTTTGCCCAGTCACTTCAGATTGGACTTTTGTACCCTTCCTGGCAATTCCTGCAGTTGCTAAGGTACGTGGCATTTTGTACCAGCATGATCTGTTCTGCTTGCTGCTGGAAGCGCCACCTGCAGTGGGATTTGGGCTACCAGGTGTTCCAGCACTTAGGTCACTTGGACCAGCTGGTAAGGGCGACTCAGCAGATGTAGTTTTCATCCAGTGGTGGTTGGACCCACAATATCTGGAGGAGGGAATCCCATTTGTCCCTCCCAGAACCATCTGTCACGCTCATGATGGACACATCTCTGGTGGGGTGGGGAGCACACCCAGGAGACCAGATGGGCTTCAGTTCTCCCATGGAGTTATGTCACCATGTCAGCCTGCTGGACCTCCATGCAGTGCATTTGGCTTTGACTGAGTTTGCTCCATTGATCCGGGGTCAGGTCGTAAAGATCCAGATGGACAGAATGACAATCATGTTCTACCTGAGTAGGCAGGGCAGGATGCATTCCCTTCCGCTGTGCCAGGAGACTCTCCGCACTTGAACATTTGTGTGCAGTCAGGTGCAGATTTCCTGGTGATCCATGCCATGGGAGAGAACAGTTAGGTGGCGGACTCTCTCAGCCAGGTCAGAGAGATGTCACAAAAGTGGTCCCTGCATCAGGAGGTGGTAGCCCACCAGTTCTCCCGGTGGGGCATCTCTCTGGTGGACCTGTTTTCGTCGTGGGAGAACAGAAAACCAAGGCTGTTTTGTGCCCACCCCCCACAGTCTGGGGCTCTATTATGTCAATGACTTTGTGAGACCCTGGACTACAGGCCTCATGTATGCCTTCCCTCCCTCTCGCTTGGTCCACAATGTTGTGATCAAGGCCTGGAAGGACAAGGTGCAGATGATCCTGACAGCCCCAGACTGGCCCTGCCAATTCTGATATCTGGATCTCCTCAGCCTCAGTAGCAGATCTCCATGGAGGTTGCCACTCCTCCCAGATCTGCTGACCAGACAACTGAGAAAGATACCACACCCTGCCTTCAGTCCCTGTACCTCTCAGCCTAGTTCCTGAGTAGCTAGAGTTCCAGGCTCTTGGTCTTTCAGAAAATGCTCTCCATGCTGTGGAGTCATCCTGCAAGGAGTCAACTTGTAAATGCTATGCATTTAAGTGGAAGAGTTTCTCAATTTGTTGACTGGGTCAGGAGCTTGGTCTACCTACCTTCCCCATGGTGAGCATCCTGAGTTACTTCTGGTTACTGTCTCAGTTTGGACTATTAGCAATGACCCCTAAAGGTGCAGCATGGTATGACGATGGTCGTCCAGGTGAAGGTGATTGGGTGCTTTTTTAAAGGTCTGGCTCTCTTGTCCCCTTAAGTTCGAGAAGCTCTGCCTCCATGGGATATACTGCTGGTGTTGGCATTGCTCATGGGCTTGCTGTTTATTTATTTATTTATTTGCTTTTGGTAACCGGGTAAGCACGCTAGACAGCAAGTGCCTATTTTCAGGTGCGACCCGGGAGAATTACAGGGTAGTTACATAGAAGGAATACATAGTAAGCATAACAATCTGGAGTGGCATACTCCAACAGTGGAATTTACATGAGAGAAATACATAGTCATCATTGCTAACAGGAGCAGCATGGTCCAAACGGAGGGACAAGACACTAGAGAGAATTCTAAAGCAGTAGGACACAGCAAACATACAAACTGGGAGCACAGAAGACCTACCCCTTGGTTGAGAGCGTGACAATGAACATATACCCAGAGGTAGGGAGACTTCACCAAGGCGGCGAGGGAGGAAGAGCCTAGCCTAGTTTGAACCAGCACAGAGGTGTGAGATGTCATATTTGTCATGGAAGATTGCCTTCTTAGTTGTCATCATGTCAGCTGGAAAGATCAGCAATCTCCAGGTGCTCTTGGTGGAGTCTCCTTACCAGGTCTCCCACAAGAACAAAGTGCCCCCCGCCCCCACAAAGTTTCTCCTAAAGGTCATATTGGAGATTGGAGTTTCACCTTAACCAGATGATTAACTTACTGGTATACTTTAGTGACCTGATCTCAGAGGCCAGTCACATGCTCCATACCCTGGACCAGCGGAAGATGCTCTCATACTATAAGGAGCGTACAGCTGAAGTTCCGGGTGATGCTCATCAGCTATTTGTTTTGTACAGTAAAGCGGTGCATGGCAGACTGGCAGAAAAGCAGACAGAATGCAAGGTGGATTACATCCTGCATTGACCTCTGCTATAGATTGGCTGTAAGGGAGTTGCTTAAAGGCTCATTCCACCAGACATACCTCTGCCTCTGTGGCTGCTTTCAGGGACATCCCCTTTGCAGAGATTTGCAGGGCTGCAACCTGTAACATAGAAACATAGACTTTGACGGCAGATAAGGACCACTTGTAATAAAGCACACTCCTTTATCTCCCATTACAGCTTCAACATCATGAGTCATTGGGATGCTGCTTTTGGTCCTTTGTCCTCCGGTCTCTATTCACTAAGTAGAGGTGCACGCCTTGTCCCCTCCTCCTGGAGGTCTGCTAGGAGTCTGCCAGGATGAGGATAATGAACATGTTTTTATCAATCTAGGTTACCCACCTATAAACATCAGCTCTATTAGTAGTATTCTGCTCACATCCATACAACCCGCCCAACCTCCCCTGGCAAGTGGCACCCGTATCCCTGCTTTCAGTGTACAGAAGATCTGATGTCACGGGATGGATCCAGAGGATATACCACCCAGATGGTGGGAGGAGATTAGCTTAAAGACTTCCAAGGACTCAGCTGTCTCCAGCAGAACTGCCAGAGTTCAGATGTGAACTGAATACTGCTAATATAACTACAGTTCCAGGTGAGTAACCTAGATTTTTTTGCTGCCCAGCTTGCTTTCCTCTTCCAAGCGGACCCAGCCACATCCCTGCCTCTTACCCCCTGGAGACTTTCAGCCCCATGCTTGTCCTCTCATGGTTAGGACCAGCCGACCTGGTACCAGCTCTCCATTTCCTCCAGTGTCACGGAGGTGGATGTTACCTGGGTGTCCACAAGATGGACAGTGGTTGGGGTTGGTACCCAAGTATACCAGAGGATCATTCATGCTCAGCCCATTTTCTTCCTTGAGCCCTGTCCTCAGTACGTCGGTGCGCTTGGAGGCCCAAGTGTGTGCAAGCTGCGTGTGCTTCTACGGGCCTCGGCCAACGTCCTCCCTCTCATGTCCATTACCTGACTGCACTACCACCTGTGGTCACCCAGGTGGCAGTCTTGCAGTGGCAGCCTTCCCTTCCTGGAGGAAGAGTGTGTTCTCTTGGTCACTTGATCTTCCTCCTTTGCTGCTGGCTCCTGGCAGCTTACTCTTGCTCTCGAATTTGGGTCGCCAGTGTCACAAATGGTAGCTGATGGGCCGCCATGCCTCTGGGATTCTGTGCTGAGGTCACAGGTTTTGGGCTGTACCACTACCCCAGTGGGAGCATATTACCATATTTAATAATTCCCTATTGACAACGTTGGAGCTTACACAAAAGGAAATTACAGCAAGTATGAAGGAATTTATTTCAGAATGTTTGCATCACAGCAGTGCAGTGCACATTTAAATCTCCCACACAAGTATTCCACACATTTTCTCTCATGCAGGGCCAATGATATTCTGTTTTAACAGAAAACACCACGAAAAAAACTGAATTTGCCATTTTTAAACCAGCACTTTTGAGTGAATTTTTCATGAAAACCCCCACTTTGCACAAGCCATTTTGGACAAACCCCTCCATTTTGAGCCAAATATTTGTACACAACATGCTGATTTGCTTTCAGTTTGGGGTTAAAAATGGAAAAAAATGTATCTTTAAATTTTGCCAAATGGAACTTGCCATGTCTGTAAACGGAAAATCATTGGCTCTACTCTTGGCAATTTCACGTCTCTCACAAATTGCCAACAGGTAAGTGGGCATAAACAACCTTTATCATTTACATGATTACAACCTAAAACCAATATGTGTTACTCTTCTATACATCACGTCCCCGTTATGCATGTCCATGTATAATGGAGATTACCTTGCATTCCACTTCAACTGTTTTGAGGCATGAGATAAGCTGTTGATGCTTTGGTGCACGAGGAAACACAAAACAATTAGTCATATAAAATAAAATATGGGAAGCATTCAACGAAAATTTTAGCACACCCTCAGTGTGTGATACCTAACAAAAAAATAAATCACTTGACCTATGATGCTGAGGTTATGTGTTATAATATACCTCAGTATTGCACCAGTTGCATATTGTGTGACTACGAGCAAGTCACTTAAAGGGGCAGTGTCAGCTCTGCACTGTAAATTCTGGTAATCTGTGACCAGTTTGTCTGTAGGTTCCATAATGAAAATGAGCATTCGCCACAATAATAAATGCATTTGAAAAACAGAGCTGCGATCCTGCATTCTGATGCACAGGCGCAGTGTCTCTGCTCCATTTTCAAACACATTTATCAGTACGGTCAATGCTTATTGTCATTATGGAACTACATTCTCATATTCAGTCTCAAATTCTCTGTCAGGTACCATACTTAGATAAATAGACCTGTTAAAAAATTAACACTTCATTCCGATTTAGGCTCAGTGATGGTGCCCTTAGAGACGTGCATTTGTGGGGATACTGTGCATCTGGCGGATGAATTTGAGCGGACTGCTCAGTCCGATCATGATACCAAAAAAGGCTAAAAAAGAAATAGTCATTACTTATTTTGTATGTTGGGGCATTCTACAGAGTTTTTTTTGCCAGGAGTGTGCCTACAGACAGATTGGTTGCAGATGACCAGAAATTATGGTGCAGAGCTGACAGTGTCCCTTTAACTTCCCAGTGCTCCCAGGATGCACCTGGAATCAAGCCTCGGCTTAATGTGTCTTTTCTGGCCAAAACTTGTAAAAGAAAGAAGGAAGGAAAGAAAAATATGCATAAAAATCTACTCATTACACACTGTATTCCATATACTATTCTCTCTGTATATTTCTTGGCACTCATATTATAAGCAGAATAACACTTCAAGACATACTGTTGTAAAGAAATTCAGTGAATAGGGGTTACACCATGGCAGTACTCAAAATATTCAATTTATCTCCGTGCATGAGGGGGCAAGACCATAACTTATGAGTGACGAAGCCATGAGTGAATTATGAAAGTCTAGTCCCCTCACGAGTGGAGATAAATTGTACATTTTGACTCAGGCCATTGTGTACTCAATTTATGCAACATCAGTTTAACAGTTATAACTTTTTAAATCACCTTTTTGTGTGGAGATTTTCCTATTTTTTGTGGTTTTAACTGCTGGCTTTGATGTTACATAGGCCTATTGTGATGTTATCAGTATTTTGATAGTGGCACTCTGATTCTGTTCTGTGAAAAAGTCAAGTAAAGTAATTGTGACATACCTAACCTCTAAAATGTTGATCTGGAGCTTAGATAACACGACAAATTTAATTGTGACATATCTAACCTCTAAAATGTTTATCTGAAGGTTAGACAGCATGATGAACAAATTTACTAGGGACAATTTGTAACCAATGGTGTTGTATAAATGTATTTTTCAAGGTGGGTAGGAATTGATGTTACTCATCTGTTCTCAGCCCCCTGAGGCATACGTGTGTTTCTCATCTACTGCATAATTTGTTGTATGTTATTTCTTAAACTTCATTAATGCACTGGTTAGGGTTAATAAAGCGACAAAAGCAGGAACATGTGGCATTAGAGTTTCCAACCCTAACACCCCACCCCCACCCTGCAGGCGGCAGCAGCAGGCATGGGGTGTGCCTTGCCATTGTGAGCCCTAACACTCGTCCCATTTCATGAGCAAGTAAGCTGAGATGAGTACAGTATGTAAGAGTGGGGTGAGCATTAGGGCTGACAATGGCAAGGCACACCCCACGCCTGCTGCTGCCTGCAGGGTGGGGTTGGGGTGTTAGAGTTGGAAACCGTAACGCCACATTTCCCTACTTATGTTGCTTTAACCCTAACTAGTGCATTAAGGAAGATTTTTGCAAAGAATGTCCTTACTTTTCGAGAAAGCATTATCGTGTTGTTTTTTTGCCAGTGGGAGCGCAGGGCCTTGTGGGCCCTGTCCCTCCAGGCCCTGTGCTCCCATCCATCCATCATTTTTGATACAGTGTAATCCTATCCCTTTTTCCAAGTGGGAGGCCCTGTGCTCCCATCACTCCATAATTATATCCTTATTTGCATGTGGGAGCGCAGGGCCCAGTCCATAATGGTATCCTGCACTCCCATCCATGTATAATTTTTCAGATACAGTAGTGGTATCCTTATTTGCCTATGGGAGCGCAGGGCCATATGGGCCATGTACTCCCATCCCGTAGTGTACAGCGTCAAAATCATCTCGTATTGCAATCTTATCCTATAGAAAACACAACAAAATTTGAAAGCTGTGCAACTTGACATAAAATTACTATATTTTCTCGAAACCCCTAAAAGGCACATTGGCAGCACAAGCTCCTTCTACCCTGAAAATTTCAGAGCAAAATTGCGAACTGTTTCTTAACACCATAGTGACGAAGAAACAGCTCCGTAAACCTCCCAGTACAATGTTATCCTATGGGAAATTAACCAGAGTGCAAATCCTCAGAACTCCAAGCCAAAATAATATATTTTCACCAAACTAGCGAAAGGCACATCTGTGAAACTAGCCCTTTCCACCCTGAACATTTCAATCCAAAATTCCAAACCATTTCTTTGCTATGAAGTGCCAAAGAAACAGCTATATAACGTTTATTTTTTCGCAAATTGTGAAACAGAATCCTGTTTTGCATATCCTTTTTCACAGTTTTCAGTAACAGAAAATCCTTTTTCAAACTGCAAAAAAGGATCCTGTTTCACGGTAAATGTTTTCCGAGATTTGCTAAACAGAATTTCCGTGGCAAAAAACAAACACATTTTCACAAAGTAATCAAAAAACTAACCCCAGAATGCGATTTTTGTGGGCCCCGATTAGGTACAGTAAACATCTGTGGGTGTTTACCAAAGCCCTGTATTATTTTTGAAATTTAAGTTTGTTTCCCGTGCTAACGGAAAACAAGATGGTGGCTTCATGAACTAGGATTCCACATTTGTGATGAAGAATCTTGTTTTGTGATCAAAAATCCTGTTTTCCTCACGTCTAACTTTTCCCATAATAAATATTGGGTAACTTTAAAGATTAATAACTTTCGAATGGATTAATAGTTCTAGGATTGTGGATATGTTGTTAATCCACATTATTTGGCATGTCCTTTCCCCTTTAAGATTTGCCGGAAGGTCTTCAAGCTGGCTCCTCCAACCCACCCGGGTGGTATAACCCTCGGCTCCGTCCAAGGACACCAGATCTTCCTTTCTGCTGGAAGATACAGGTTCCCTCCTCCTTGCTTCTGCTTGTAGTAGGCCCTGGCACTCCAAAACTCTGTTTTACTGATATCGATTCGTAGAATCTCTCCGAATTATTTCATTGTAGCGACCGCGATGGAGGACAAGTCCTCGCCCGGGTTCCGCCGGTGTCCCTGTGGGCAAAAATGTCTAGGACTGACCCGCATGCCACATGCGTGTACTTCCTGGGTCCCTCGATCATGACACTCAGGCCTGTGACCTATGTCGCTCTTTTTATCCAAATGTTTTGGATGATCGCCTCACACGTCTCCAGCTCGGATGTCCGGAATAATGGCACCTGCCAGTCAAATCAAAGGATGCCCGCCATGCGATCTCTGTGGCTGTGAGGTCTGCAGAACAATTGGAACAGATGAAGGCCTTTGAAGAGGAGGCGGCTTGTGCCAGTGAAATCTCGTCTTCGCCATCGGTTTTTGTTCCTCTAAAACCGGGCTCCTCTTTCTCAAGTTCCTTTAAGGAGTTGGTGCAATCCCTTCCCACTCATGGGGAAGGCCCTGGCTTGCATATTTCCAGATCCCACAAAAATGAATCAAAGGAACCGAGAGAAGCCATATCTCATTGATGTCGCTCTTGGGACCGAGAGCGATTTCGATCCCAGGAGTCTCCTCTTTCAACTTCAGTTGAAATTGTGGCCTTGGCTGCCGACCTCACAGTGCCCTGGTCAGGTTAGCCAGCCCAAATGTTGGATGACGATCCGGTCGAGGTCATCCTTGACCCCATCAACCCATCATTGACCAAGGAGGCTGACAATTCCTTATTTAGGGCTTGGGTCTTTTCGGACCTCGTTGGTGAGGTGACCCTGCCAGCTGGGAATCCCTGGGCGGTGGTCGTCCCTGACCCGGAGGAACTGGGGTTCTCCCTACCTTCTCCCAAGCATCCCCATCAGTCACCCCAATGGTCGACATCCAGGTCTGGGACATCCTCAACCAAAAGGCAGAGGAAGTCGCATAAGCGGCATTCTAAGAAGCAGTGCCACTGCCATTCATCCTCTTCCTCCTCGGATGAGGGGAGGCCCTGATGCAAGTTGCGTCAGTGCTATGAGGGCATGCTGTGGCAGAAGCTTATTCTGGCTGGGCCAAAGACAGACCCTTGCACCCCAGCCATTACCTGGCTGTCATCCCCTAGGCCGAAGTCGACTACTCCGGAGTCGGTCTTCACCCCCCTTCCACTCGCGGAGCTGGCAACGTCACTTCCAAGTCGGCCAAAGCTGGTCTCTCCACCTATCCTGGTGGAGCTGCTGCCGATATAGCCTTCCTTGGGAGCTCCCCTCAAGGAGTCTCAGCCTGCTTCAGGCCTCCGGCACAGGCTGTCTGCTACTCTGACTCTTGACCACTCACGGCAGGTTCACAGTGACTCTGGTGGCAGACTAATGTATCTAGACCCCTCTGAGTCTTACGACTCAGATTTGGCATCTCGTTCTCAGAATGATGATGCCATGAGTCTCTCTGCCAAGGGGGGGCCAACCTCCTTTATGGGCATCCTCCGCCTCAGCTCTGAATCTACGGGGATGAAACTGGAGCCCGTTGAAAAATGGGTAGAATACCCGCTTACTGACGACATCCTCAGAAGGGGCAATTCCCTGACCGAGGCCTTCCCAGTAGCTGAAGCCATTATTGGCCCAGCCCTGGAGCTCTGGCAGCACCTAGCCTCCTGTCCCGCACCGTCCGCCAGGATGGCCCTCAAGTATGTGATATATACTGGCTCCCTTTTGGGATTTTCACAGCATCCCTAAGCTGAGACAGTGGTGACCGAGTCTGTGTTCAGGCAGGTTGGGAACTCAGGAGACTCCGAAAGACCACTGGACAAAGAATCCAAAAAGCTGGATCACTCCGCCTGAAAGGTCTATGCTGCCTCATCGCTGGGTCTCCATCAGGCAAGCTCATCTGTAATTATGGCACACTTCTCCCACACCTTGTTGGGTTTCTTAGATGAGGTGCTCCCTCACCTTCCCGTGGACTTTCAGACCACAGTCAAGCAGGTCCGGGACCAGGGCTGTGCTTTTGGCAGACAACAGCTCCAAATGGCCTTGGACATTGGAGATTCCTGTGCCCATTCTGTTGCAGCCATGGTTGCCATGCGCCGCAGGGCTTGGTTGCAGGTCTCAACTTTCATGGCCGACACTCAGCACAAGTTGGCAGATGTCCCATTCCTGGGCACTGATTTGTTCAGTCCAGGAGTGGATGGTCACCTCGAACACATCAAGAAGTCCAATACCACGTTGGACTCCAGTATGTCTTCCCAAAAGGAATCCCAAGGTTCCAAGAAGCAGAAGAAGAAGAAGCCATTTTGCCCTTCGGCCCCTGCGGACAAACAGCCCCAGTTTCAGTGTGCGGAGCAGCAGCAGCAGGCCCAGTCTTGGCACCCTCGGCCCAAGTCAGGCACCCAGTCGCGCAAACTGGGAGGGAAGGGTCCTGGTGGTCCTGCTTCCAGATCCTCCTCTCCCAGGCCTGCTCAGTGATGGGATGGGGGTGACCAGCCCCATACCTGTCACGACTACTCTGGGTCCTCCTGTAGGGGCCAGCTTTGCCACTTCCTTTCCGCCTGGTTCAACAGGTGGGTGTTGGAAGTGGTCGGTCACGGACTGCCCCTAGAGTCTGAGCAGTACCCACCAAGCCAAGCCCACACCCCATGCGAGGAAAGGGTATCGGTCCACACTCAGTCTGCTCAGAGAGATGACATAGCCCAACTCCTCCTCGAGGAAGTAGTGGCCCAAGTGACAGATCCCCCTCTCAACCCAGGGTTCATTTCCAGCAACTTCCTGGTCCCGAAATGGACAGGGGGGCTGGCGTCCCATTCTGGATCTGCACGACCTAAGCCAGTATCTCAGGTTGTGCACCTTTCAGATGGTAACTCTGTCCCAGATCATACCATCCCTCGAGCAAAACATCTGGTTCTGCTACCTGGATCTTCAGGATGTGTTCTTCCATGTCCCGATCCATCTGTCACACCGAAGGTTCCTCCACTTCCCAGTGGAGGGAACCCTTTTCAAGTTCCAAGCCATGCCGTTTGGCCTGTCATTGGTACCCTGGGTCTTCACCAAATGCATTGCAGTGGTGGCAGCCCATCTTCAGCATCAAGGGGCCAGGATGTACCCTTACCTCAATGATTGGCTCATAGTGGGTCCCTCCAGATTGGAGGTGGAGAGGTCCAGGAACCTGGCACTCAAGACCTGTCTCGAACTTGGCCTCCTGATCAACTAAGCCGAGTTAGAACCCATGCCCTCACAGGTGATCTGCTTCATCAGAGCGGAGCTTGACTCTGTCTTGCTGAGCCAGAGCCTGGCTTCTGGCGGACAGGGCAGAGGTTCACTCCTCTTTTACCCAATCATTTCTTGGTTGGGCAATTGTGTCCTGCCCAGGACTTCCTGCATCTTCTGGGTTACATGGTGGCCTGCACCACCATGGTCCATTGGGCCCAGTGGCACATGCACCCCATTCAGTGGGGCTTGACTAGCCAGTGGTACCAACGTCTTGGTCATTTCGACCAGCTGGTCACGATAACCCAGAGGCTTTGGGACTCCCTGCAATGGTGGACCATCCCGGAACATCTGCAGGGAGGGATCCCATTTATCTGCCCCAAGTCGATGGTTGTCCTCATGACCGATGCCTCTCTCATGGGCTGGGGAGCCAACATGGGGAACCACAGGGTCCATGGGCTTTGGAATCCCTGAGGAGTCCTGATGCCACATCAACCTGCTGGAGCTCCAAGCAGTCTGGCTGGCACTGACTGCATTAGCTCTGTTTCTGGGAGGTCAAGTGGTTCAGGTCCAGACAGACAACACCACAACCATGCACTATCTCAACAAACAAGGTGGCATGCACTCCTGGCCTCTTTGTAGGGAAGCGCTCTGCATCTGGACACTCGTGAGCCAACTGGAGGCAGATCTCCTAGCCATCCATGTAGCAGGAGCCTCAAACCAACTGGCGGATACCCTCAGCCATGTAGGCGAGGCATCCCACGAGTGCTCTCTTCACCCAGAGGTAGCTTGCAGCCTGTTCTCCCTGTGGGACACCCTTCAGGTGGACCTATTTGCCTCCAGGGAGAACACAAAGCTGAGGCTGTTTCATGCCCACTCCCCTCAGCAGGGCTCGCTGCAGGGGGATGCCTTCTTGAAGCCATGGACCTCAGGCCTCTTCTATGCCTTCCCTCCATTTCCCTTAATCCACAAGGTGCTTCTCAAGGCAAGGAGGGACAAGGCTAAGTTGATCCTGGTAGCCCAGATTGGCCACGTCAGTTCTGGTATCCAGATCTCCTCAGCCTCAGCAACAGGCTCCCGAGGCGTCTTCCAGCACACAATACAAGCTCATGGTTTCAGGGCATATATGAAGGAGCCATCAGGTGAAGAACACAGCAAAACAAGGAAAAAGATGGCTACTCTTCCAGGGCTTCAGTAAAAAACACTTAGTTTGGATACGATATTTAGAAAAGTATAAAACCTTAATACAAACTTTTCCACAAGTAGGTACACAGCAAACCGTGAATAAATAATAGCACCCCCCCGACATCAACGTTTCACGACTTAACCGTGACTTTCTCAAGATGTAATCACCAATTACCATGATCCAATTTTATAGCTCAGTACCACCACCATGTGGTATAAATACACCACTTAATAAAAACAAGAAGAATATCATCACACACATTTTACATTCTGGCTAGTTTACCCCAATATGAGGAAAAAAAAATTTTTAAATGTAAAAAATAGACAATTAAATATGCTGTCAAGTGCATAAATACATGCCACTAGTCACATTTTCACATAATTTATCGCATCTGCATCTGGACACTCGTGACCCAACTGGAAGCAGATCTACTAGCCATCCATGTGGCAGGAGCCTCAAACCAACTGGTGGATGCCCTCAGCCATGTAGACGAGGCATCCCTCTAGTGCACTCTTCACCCAGAGGTAGCACGCAGCATGTTCTCACTGTGAGTCACCCTTCAGGTGGACCTGTTTGCCTACAGGGAGAACACAAAGCTGAGGCTGTTTCATGCCCACCCCTCCTCAGCAGGGTTTTCTGCAGGGGGGTGCCTTCTCGAGGCCATGGACCCCAGGCCTCTTCTACGCCTTCCCTCCATTTCCCTTAATCCACAAGATGCTTCTCAAGGTGAGGAGGGACAAAGCGAAGGTGATCCTGGTAGCCCCAGATTGGCCATGCCAGTTCTGGTATCCAGATCTCCTCAGCCTCAGCAACAGGCTCCTGAGGTGTCTTCCAGCAATCCCGGACCTGATATCTGTCAACCAGGGGAAGGTATTCCATCCGGACCATCAATCCCTGCACCTGACAGCCTGGTTCCAGAGCGGCTATGGTTCCAGGATTTGGGTCTTTCCAACGATGTCCTCAGCATGGTTGAGGCATCTAGGAAGGAGTCAACCAGGAGGTGCTATGCCTTCAAATGGAAAAGGTTTTCCATTTGGTGTCAGGGCAAGGGCCTACACCCTAGTTCCTGTCCTGTGGCCAGTATCTTCGACTACCTTTGGTCCCTCTCCAAAGAAGGTCTCCGAACAACTACCCTTGTGGTGTACCTGGCTGCCATCTCCACTTTACCGGGCAGTGGGCCGGTCAGCGGACGGTGGCACATGAGACAGTGGTCTGGCGCTTTTTCAAGGTCCTCAATCACATATCCCCTCCAGTGCATGAACCTCCACCTCCATGGGATTTAATGCTGGTTTTGACAAAACTCTTGGGCAAGCCATTCGAATGAATCCACAGGTGTGAGATGTCACATCTGTCATGGAAGACTGCCTTCCTGGTTTTTATCACATCAGCCAGAAGGACTGGGGAGCTCCAGGCACTCTCGGTGGAGTCTCCTTACCTGGTCTTTCACAGGGAGAGGGTTGTTCTGCACCCCAACGCGAAGTTCCTTCTGAAGGTGGTGTCGGAGTTTCACCTTAACTAGGTGTTAACTCTGTCTGTGTTCTACCCGAACTACACCTTGGAGGTCAAGTACAGGCTCCATACTCAACCTGAGATGAGCACTCTCTTATTACAAGGAGTGGACGGCTGAAGTTCAGGGAGAGGTTCGCCAGCTGTTTGTCACCTATGCTGAAGCCGCACGTGGCAGACCTGCAGCAAAGCGAACGATTGGCAGATGGAGTACATCTTTTTTTTTTTTTTAACTTCATTTTTTATTAGTATTATTTTGTTCCAGGAACTGAGAGATAGAGCTTCATGATAATATCACTGTACATAGCAGAGATATACACATTTATAAATACTTTGCAATATCAGAGAATGTGGTACTTACATACATTGATATCCAAAAATCTGAAGGGGGGTGAGAAGCTAATGTGGAACCAAGGATGAAGCCATCCATCATTTGTTCAGAAGGGCAAGCATTAACAGCTTTCAGCTGACCAACTGATGTTCAGTTATACTCTTTATATGTTTATATGAAACCACAAAGGGGATGTTACCCTGACTAGTCCCAGGCCAGCTAAGGAACCAGGTCTGGTCTATGTCCCGCTATCCCCAGCCACCACCCCGTCCAATTACCTAAAATCTGAGGAGTCCTCTTTCGTATTTTAGCTGTCATAGTTTCCATGACATAAATATCATATAGTAGATCCTCCTGGGCCCTAAGGGTGGGGGGATTTGATGTCAGCCAATTCTTAGTAATAACTTTTTTAGTTGCCGATAACAGCACTGAGGCCATATATATGTTAGATTTATGTTTGAACTTAGCAGGAAACTACAATAGCACAGCTGTTGCCAGATTCAACGGTACAGTTTCCAGACATATAGCTGCTAAAACCTGTTCGACCCCCTGTCAATATTGTTTTATCACCGGGCAGCTCCAAAATATATGTGTGTGAGTAGCCTCTTTAAAACCACAGCCTCTCCAGCATGAGGCGTCCTGTGTGGGCAAAAATTTAGCTGTTATTTGTGGGGTGCAAAACAATCATGATACCACTTTCCAATCAAACTCACGCCAGTTGTAAGATCCTGCAATTCTATGCTGTCTCCTCCAGATCCACAGCCATTCCCTTTCTGTAAGATGTATCCCCATTTCCCCTTCCCAGGTACCCTTTACCCTTTCCCAAATATCTCTGGGTTTCTGTCTGTCTGCCAAATAAAACCTGGATATCAAGTGTCTAGGGTCTGGTTCCCCAGGGATTGCTATCAGGAGAGTAATCAGGGGCGGGACTCTCCCCGATCCACCTCCAACCCCAAAGTGGTCTCATGGAAATGACGGATCTGGAAATATCTGAGCCAATCTTTACTGGGGACAGATAATTCATCCTGTAGCTGTAGGAATGTTTTAAAATATCCATTAGAATAAAACTGGTATGTATATCTCAGGCCTCGAATGTCCCAAACTTTAAAGCCCCTGTCCACTTTAGCAGGTCCAAACTCCTGATTCCGCCAAGGTACCCCCATCCAGCGAGCACCAAACTGATTAGCTGATTGAGTTAGGTATTTGGCACAGCCTCCAAGATAACTCTGGACATAAATTGATGTCTCTGATCCCAAAGAGCCCAAGGCCGGGGGTTATTGAATTGTTGACTCATTTAACTGAGTAGTTGACAGAGCCTGCTCAATCCTTCTCCATTGAGAACCACCTCCAATAGGATGAAACCATTCTCTAAAGTGGCTTAATAAAGCTGCCACTGCATATCCTGACCAACTGGGCAGAGCCAACCCGCCCCTCTCCTTAGGAGCCTGAAGCCTATCTAAAGCTACTCGTGGTCTACCTTCCTGCCAAAGAAAATTAGATATTAATCTGTTCCATCTCTTCTCTCTTAGGGAACATTGGGGAATTGTCTGCACTAAATACAGCAGGCAAGGTAATAGGTTCATCTGAACTGCCTGTACCCTATTCAATAAAGATATTGGAAGGTGAATCCAAATTCTAAGATCCTGCTTAACTTGGTCAAACAGTATGTCATAATTAAAGGGGAAGGTCTGTCCTGGTTTCCCTGATAGATTGATACCTAAGTATCTGATCGATTTGCATTTCCAATTATATTGATGTTTGTCTTGTATTGTCATTGGAATAAGTTCTCCTATGTATAATGTCTCCGTTTTTTGAGTGTTAATTTTGTAACCAGAAATTTTCTCAATTAGTGTCAGTGCCTGCTCTAAAATCGGAAGGGAAGACTCTGGGTCTGTAACATATAATAGGAGATCATCGGTGTACAGAGCCACTTTGTGTTCTCTATCATCTGTCTGTTATCCGCTAGCCCCCTCCAACTGCAGAAGGTACTGTGCCAGAGGTACTACGTATATGGCAAAAAGGTAAGGGGAGAGGGGGCACCCCTGTCTTGTTCCTTGGGTAAGTGAAGATCTTGGGGAGCAGTATCTGTTAGCCTTGACCACCGCCTGAGAGGCTGAATAGATGCCCGTAATATTATTAATAAACCCTGAAGGGAAGTCTAGTTTAATCAGGGTTTTCCTCAAAAACACTCAAGAGACCCTATCAAATGCCTTCTGGGCATCTAATCCTATAATTAACAAAGGGGTGTGAGAGCAGTGTGCATGTTCAGTTAAATACAGGGTGCTTTTAATATTATCCGAGGTTTGTTGTGTAGGGATAAAGGTCACCTGGTCTGGGTGAATCAGTGAAGGGATCATATTTATTTATTAAATTTTGATAACCGGGTAAGCCCACTGGGCCCCGAAGGTCCCTTTTTCAGGGGCGACCCGGTGAATTACATGGAATAATACATGGGGTAGCATACAGCACAGCTACATTACACTAGACAGCGAGGAACATAATACATAGTAGTTTTTCAGCAGTTACATTTAAGAGGTAAGACACAGTAGCTTTTTAGCAGTTAACATTTCCTGGGTAAGCTCTACAGATGGGGTGCAGTGCTGTATAGATGGGGTGCAGTGATAGTCGCTATTTCCATATGAGGGAGAGGGGTGGGCTTCCACTTAGGAGCCTCTCACTTTAGCAGTTGCATACGGAGGTGACCATCACATGAGCCTTCAGCCTTGTGCGGAAGGTGTGGGTAGAGGTAGCATCCTGAACACCAGGGGGCAGGGAGTTCCATAGGGTGGGCACTGTGATGGCGAATGACTTACCCCCCACCTTGGTTCTAACCCTTGGCACTGTGAGAAGGGTTTTGTCTGTTGTTCTGAGGAGCCTAGGGTTTCTATTTTGGGCAATGAGTCCAGTGAGGCTGGGAGGAGGGGATGGGCTGAGTAGTTTATGAGTGTGGCAGAGTAGGGGGTATTGGAGCCGGGCCTCCCAGGAGGGCCAGTTTAGTTGGGACAGAGTGTCACAGTGGTGAGCCAGGGAGCCATGATAGGGTGGCGAAGTGAGCCACCTTGTGATAGAGAACTTGTAATCTGTTCATCTCTTGTTTGGCAGCTCCCTGTATCACCGGGGCTGCATAGGAGAGGGTAGGGAGGAGGACGCTTGTGGCGATGGAGACCATGGCCGCGGGTATCAATTGGTCTTTCAGCCTATACAAGGTCCCAAGTTTGGTGTGAATATTTTTGGTTACCTGGTCGACATGATCCTTGAGGGAGAAGCACTGATCCAGGGTGAGGCCAAGGTATTTTATCGATTCAACCACCTTAAGTCTTTTTCCTGATTTGGTCATCCGCCTGAGATGTGGGCTTCTGTCCCGGCCGATGGTTCTTGGGTCAAATAGAATGGCCTTGGTCTTGTTACGGTTAATGATCATTCTGTTGGTGACAAGCCATTGCTCAAGGGAACCCAGGTCTTCTGCTTTGGACAGTGATCTCCTGATTAGAGGAGGGGCGTATGACGTGTCATCCATACTGTACCACTGAGCTACCCCACAGTGTTTACTGAGGGTCGTTTGTGAAAAGAGAGAGAGAGAAGGGGCCAAGGATAGATCCTTGGGCATCCCATCCGTTAGGGAGAGGCTCCAACAGAGTCTTTCCATTTTACCCTCGTGTCCTCCTGTGAGGTAGCTGTTGAACCACGATAGGGGTGGCTGTCTAACCTGACCTGGCTCAGTTTTGTAAGAGCAGGTTGTGGTTTACAAGGTCAAAAGCCTGGAAGGTTAATGAAGACTGCCCGGTGGGATCCCTTGTCCAGTTCTCTGAGAACATCAGTGGAGAACTTGATAAGCGATGTCAGTCCATGATTGGTTCTGAAACCGTGCTGGGAGGGCAAGTAAATGGTGGAAGCGCTAGGTAGTCGGAGTTGCCCGTAAATTAGGCTCTCTTGAATCTTACCAAGGCTAGATAGCAGGAGATGGGCCTGTAATTGTTGGTAGTCTCCTTGAACCACCCTTGTGGATGGGGACTACATGGGCAGTTTCACAGTTCTGGGATGGCACCTGTGATAAGGGATCAATTGAGGAGCCAGGTGAGGGGCCTGGGCGTGCAGGGCCCTTCCCTTAGTATGCGGGGGATGCCATTGGGTCCCATAGCTCCCGACATTTTGAGGACTTTAAGTGAGGAGGACTTCGTTTGGTCTTACAAGCCAGATGTGGAAGGTTGGGCGGTCCAGGCTTTGGGGGATGGGATCATTTGAGACTGGGAGGAGGGGTGGCAAGTCCGCTTTGAGCAGGTCCAGGTTTGTGAACTGGCGGTTGAGAGCCATGGCGATGCTAGGGTTGTCGTTAGTTAATTGGCCATTGATCTCTATGGGGCAGTGAGCAGTCTTCCTGCTGCTCTTTATAAGCCTGTTTATGTGAGCCCAAAAGAGTCTAGGGTTGCCTAGGTTCTTTTTCTGTAGATCTGTGAGGTAGTCTCGTTTGGTCACTTTGATGGCCAGTTTGCACTTATTTCTCAGCGTCTTGTAGCGGTTTAGGTCAGCCGATAGGGAGAAGAGCTTATATTTTTTCCAAGCAGTGTCCCTAGTTTTCATCAGTGTTTTCACTTGAGGGGTGATCCACTTGTAGCAGCTCCCCTTGGTGCGGAATTTCTTTAAAGGGGCCAAGCAGTCAGCAACCATAATGATGGCTCCCTGGAAGAAGGCCGTAGCCTCTTCCAGTGTGGGGAGTAGTTTGATTGGGCTCCAATCAGTCCCGTTTAGGCAGCCAATCAAGTGTTCAGGTTGATAGTTTCAGTAGTCCCGTGTCGCGAGTAGTCGCGGGGGGACTCTGGGGGCCCTGTTTTTCCAGGAGCAGAAGATTGGGGAGTGATCACTCAGAGCATCTGCTAGGGTGCCAGCCGCCTTTATATTGGTGGGTTTGCTGGTAAGCACCCAATCAAGTGTGGAATGGTTACCCGTTTTGTAGTTCATTCGGGTGGGCCCTGTGATAACCTGCATAAGGTTAGCTTCCTGAACCAGCCCTAGTAGGGAGGGATTGTCTTTAGGGGCCTAATTCAGATTGAAGTCCCCCAGGATGATTAGCTCAGAGGTGACCTCATCGGAGATGTCCCTTGAGGCATACTCCAGAGATGGGCGCACATTGGTTGGGGTTGTGTACGCATCCAGTGTTGAGATGCTTACATGGGCCAAGGGTGGTCTCTGAACGAAGATCGATTCACCTTCCATACTAGTGGCCTGTAGCAGGTTGACCTGCACTGAGTTAAGGGTGCCTTTTGTGTAGATTAGGACCCCTCCACCCCTTTTCCTCAGTCTATCTTGTCTATGGGAGAGGTATCCCTAGGGCTGCAGCCTCGTGGGAGGGTATGTGAGGCTTGAGCTAGGTTTCCGATATGGCCAGGATGTCCGGGTTGTACCGGTCCAGCCAGGCTTGAAGTTCCTGCATCTTGGGTCTCGGCTACCTATATTCATGTGCGCAATCATCAGACCCTTATTGGCCGCCCAGTGCGGGTCCACCGGGGAGGAGACCAGAAGATCATAAGGAGGGGGACCAGGATTTGGTTGGATGTCCCCTGCCATGAGCAGGAGGGTAGCAAGGAGGCAAAGAGAAGGAAGCCGACTGAGGGGTAAGGACTTAGTCCAGAGTCTCTGTTTAGCAGTGAGTAGAGTTGAGTACAGGATGTCTGTCCTGTAGAATACATGGGCAGTCAGAAGCGCCTCCATGTTATTAAGAGGGAGGGTGTAGTGGTCCCAAGAATGTTGTGGGGGAATGTCCATTTTGGGGGGAATTCTCAGGTCCTGTTCTCCTGTGCTTATAGTCCTATCTGCCCAGTGTAGGAAGAGGAGGTACAGGACGGCCAGTAGGAGCCCTCTATTTGGGCAGCCAAGAGAGGGGGTCCAAGCATGGAGGGCGTCATGCTGGTGAGGAGGCCAGGTGGGGAGGAGGGATGGATGGGTGGTAGGGATGGTTGGGCCCCTAGGAATAAGTTCCCCTGAGCCCACCATGCTCAACTTAAGAGTAATAACCAGCCTCGTCAGGCATCAAGTCCCTGACAGATCAGGTCAGTGGTGTGGCCAGGAATTACTACATTGAGCCGCTGGTCAGCAGTACCCAAACTTATAGGGTATCAGATGTCTTACCCCAGGGATAGATGCGACAGCATATTGGAGGGAGGTGGTCTTGGTAGCACTTGTTACTATAGGATCCTCCTGGGGTTGAGTTTGAGCGCCGCTGCCCTTTAGGTCAGCAGGCAGGTTGGATGCACGAGCTGTCTATGGCCTGAGGCCGGGCACACTCATGCTAAGCAATAGGGAGAGGCAATCTAGCTGGAGATACAGTGTTAATTAGGTAATCAAGCAGTTAAGGGTGCACCTATATATGTACTGAAAACCATACCCCTGAGGCAGAGTTGAAATCACACTTATCCGACTCGTGGGACAAATAGAATAACATGCAATTTACAAGACATAACTGGATTACTATAGCACTTAATAATCACTTAGATACTGTAGGTACAGCAGCAGCTGTAATTTCTGACTACTTAGTTTATGATATAACTGGCAGTTTTGTGGGTAGCAGGCAATTTGGTAGGAGAGACAGAGATACCTCCCAGGTTGCACAGTAATTTGCAGGTGGTGCAAAAGGGTTGGGATTAGAAAGCAGGTGCAGTGATGGCTAGCGCCACTAGAGGGTATTGGAGTTTTGTATTGGGCATGGTAGCCAGAAGGTCCTTTTGTTATAGTGGCCACTAGTGGACAGCTGTGATAACCTGCAAATGGAAAAGTCACCTGATAGGTTAATTTCAGTCAGGTGCTTTATCCTATAAAAAGGAGTGACGACCAAGGGTGGTGGTGGGGGCGGTGGGGATCCACGCTCTGCCATTTGCACTCCTCGCTTGTCCTGGTCTCCTTTACCTGTGCAGATTTTTCGGTTTGAATTCCGCACCTTTTGCAGGGGGCGATCAGCGTGGGGCTTGGGAAGAGTCCGTCGGCTGTGGGGGAGGATTGCTCGGTTGCCCTCTCGACCCAGAAGGCTCCCAGGGAGCAGGTTTGTCTCTGTGCAGATTTTTCGGTTTGAATTCCATGCCTTTTGCAGGGGGCAATCAGTGTGGGGCTTGGGAAGAGTCCGTCGGCTGTGGGAGAGGGCTGCTCGGTTGCCCTCTCGACCCAGAAGGCTCCCGGGGAGCAGGTTTGTCTCTGCAGAGAAGGAGGAAAAAGGCTCTTTCCTATGGTCTAATATACTAGCATATATCTTGTAAGCATATATGTTGTAGTCTTGGTTCAACACTGAGATGGGTCGGTAAGAATCACACTTATGAGGAGGCTTCTTTGGGTTTAAAATCACTGATATCATAGCTTGTGACCAGGACAATGGATATACTCCCTTCACATGACTCTCTGTCTGGGTTTTTGTCAGTGGATCTGCAATCCAGTCCCAGGTGGTCTTATAAAACTCCACCCCATATCCATTGGGGCCAGGGCTCTTGCCATTCTTAAGTTTTATAATAACATTCTTGATTTCTAGGCTAGTAATGGGTTGGGTTAAGGATTGTCGTTGCTCTTCTGATAATCGGGGAAGGGTCAGGCCCGATAGGAAAGTATCTATCTCTGTTTCAGCCTCGTATAATCTAGTATAATAAGATCAAAAGGCAGCTGCTATAGCTGAAGTTATGGTACATAATGTAACCATCCGGGGGTCTTTAATTTTAGTAATTGTTGTTTGCTGAATTTGTTTCCAGAGCCTATGCGTTAGAATCCTAGAAGCTATAGGGCTCTAAGCCAGAGTAGGGCCTGCTCTGTTTGTCAGTAAGTATCTTTTGTATGGAATGTTGTGTGGAGGTTATTTGGTCTGTTAAGGCGTTATCCCCCTGCATATGCGCTGACTGTAAACAACTCAATTTATCCTGTTGCTGCTGTAACTTAGATTCGATTCTGCTTTTTTTTGAGAGGCATATGCTATTATATAGCCTCTAAGTACTACCTTCAAAGTAACCCATATTGATTGCAGTGGAGTCTGTGAATTAGTGTTATCAGCCAATATTTCTGCTTAGTTTTTATTAAATCCCTGCAATCAGGGTCTTGCAAAAGGGAATTGTTAAATCGCCAGTAGGTGTTTTTCCTCTCTCCCTGAGTTTCAAGCTCTAAAATTATAGGAGTGTGATCTGATAAGCATATATTATGAATCTCTGCCCCACAAACCTGGTCCAAATATTCCTTTGATATAGAGAAATAATCTAAGTGGGAGTAATGCTTGTGTGCATGTGAGTAAAAAGTAAATTTCCTGGTTGTAGGGTGCAGATGGTGCCAAGTGTCCATCAGACCCATTTCCCTGATTAATTTCCTCAAATGGCGTTGACCTGATGTCTGTGGTGGGGGCCTTGAAGCCGAAGTGTCCCTCAAGGGATTAAGCAAGCAATTTTAATCTTCTCCTATGACCAGAACTCCTTTTTTAAGATCCAAGATCTTATCAAACAGCTTTTGAATAGATGAAGCATCACTACCAGGGAAATGTAGACATTTGCTGTGGTATATTGTTGATCCCTGATTGTACTCACCACCACTATCAGCCTGCCCTCAGGGTCTGAATAATGATCAGAGAGAACAAAAGAGGAATGTTTAGAAAATAGAATAATGACCCCTTTGCATTGCCCTCTGCGATAAATCGATTCATAAAGCTGTCCGAATCCAAATTGGAGTAGTTTTTGGTGCTCCCTGGAATTAAGGTGAGTCTCTTGTGGTAAGATTATTTCAGCATAAAATTTCTTAAGTGCCGTAATAGTTCTATATCTTTTCACTGGGCCAGTCAGTTCGTTCACATTATGCGAGAGAATTCTTAAGGACTTACCCATTTATAATAAAATCTAAGGCATGTTGTAGCTGGGGATCCTGGTCCAAATGTACACCCTCTGAAGATCGAGCGGGGGGGTCTCCTGGAAAGTTCAGACCTGAGTGGCATTAGAAGATTTCTTTGCTGGAAATCCTGCAGGGCCTCTGAAGCTGACCCATAAGTTATTGGCCCCTCTGGAAACTGAACCACCAGCGATGTAGGGTAGGGTGTTCTGAAAGTAAGCTTGTTTTGGTGTAGCACCTGAAATAAGGGGATGTACTCTCAGCGTCTCCTTAACGTATAGGGAACCTAGTCATTATCTATAAAAATCCAGGTAGCTCCATAAAACACCTTCCTCTGAGCCCATGCTTTTTTCAGTATAGCCTCTTTAGTAGTATACTTCAGGAAGTGGATAATTATAGATCGTGGGCAAGCTGTAGTGGATGTGGGCTTAGGGCCCAGCGCCCTGTGGACACTCTCAAATTCTATGGGGAAATTCGTATCCAAGTCCAGAGATGTACGTAATAGAGTCTCCATAAAGTCTACGATGTCCCGTCCCTCAACTCCCTCAGGTACCAAATAAATTCTTAAATTATTCCTTCTATTCTGATTTTCAGAGTCCTCTTGTCTCTCGGTAGTGGTTTTGTAAAGTTGTATTATTTGTTTAATTTGGTCTTGCAGCTGTGATATTTGTAAGGAAGAGGAGGATTGGTAATGATCCAAAGTATTAACTCTGGTCTCCAGGCCCTGTATATCTGCACGCATTTCAATCACCATTTCTTTAAAGGATTTGACCTCTGTTTTTATGTCCCTGAGCTCTGTAAGAATTCTATCCAATTTGCCCTCCATCACTGGGTTTAACTGTGTCTCCATTATGCCTCCGCTAGACTTATTACTATTTTTAAGGCGGGACCCAGGTCTGGAAGTGGTTTTAATTTTGGCTGCGTGTTGTGAAGAGGCTGAGGCTCCCTAATCTGATATCTCTTCCTCCGTTCCTTCGGGGTCTGTTAGTGAAGCAGAAGAGCAGTTCATAGTTTCCATTCCTAGTACTTTTAGCTTTTCTCCTGATGTAGTTCAATGCTTTTATCTGTATTTGAAAAGTATATTTATCAGGAGAAGAATGAGGGACGCATGGAGCACAGGAGCTAAGCGGCAATCTTCGGGGGTGGCGTCGCCGGAAGTCCGATGGATTACATCTTGCATTGATCTCTGCTATAGGTTGGCAGGTAGGGAGCCTCCCGAAGGGCTAAGGGCCCATTCCACCTGCCATACCGTTGCATCAGTGGCTGCTTCTAGGGACGTCCCTATCCAGGATATCTGCAGAGCTGCTACCTGGAAGTCAGCAAACACCTTCATTGCCCATTACCACATTGACCTTGAGTCATGCTGGGATGCTGGTTTTGGAGCCTCAGTTCTCCAGTCTCTATTCCCGAAGTAAGAAGTGTGCACCTTGCTTCCCTCCTCCCGGAGAACTGCTAGGAGTCTGCCAAATAGTGTGGATGAACAACATATCCACAATCCTAGAAAAACAGGTTACTCACCTGTAACAGTAGATCTTCCATGGAATGGTCTCTTGCAGTAAGTCATTACTTCTGGGAGTTCCCGATATGTGGCGCTCCAGCACGGAAGTCTCTTCCAGCAGTCTCTATACCAGGGACCACCCACACTACCTCACTTCTTGGGCTGTACCTATAAAAGTGGGTGGTCCCTGGTAACCTCCGTTCATTTTCCCGCCAGCTTCAGCTCTGGCAGCAACTCTCCTAGTAGCAGTCTACGACGTGTATTGAACCCATATCCTAGGTGCCTGGGCTTCATACAGACACCATATACCTACAATGGATGATTCCCTATCACATACACAGGGTTCTCAACTAAAGGGCTCAAAAAACTTAGAGTCCTCTTCAAGAGATAATACTGGGAAGGAAACCCCTTCACCTAAATTCCTGTCTGACCACCTTTCAACGGTCGTGCCTGCAAAACCTGGATCATCAAGAAGATATTCATTGTTGATGAGTACTTCACCCCCCGTCAATGGTGGGCTCTACTCCATCAAAAAGGAACGTTCCTCATCGATGGGGCATCTTTTCTCAGCTCCCCCATCGACCAGGACTCCTGCACCGTCGATGACAGAGGTCTTGCTGCCTTCCCTATCGATGGGGCATAACCCCCGTTGATGGGAGGGCTTTACAAGACAGCATCATCGATGAGAATGCCTCCTCCTCTGTCAATGGAGCACATGCTACTTGCTTCCTCGTCAAAGGGGCTGCCTCCCTCGTCGACGGGACGTGCACCCTATGCTACACCGTCGACGAGAGGCCTGTCACCATCAACAGGCCATGCATCCAGTCTCCCATCGTCAATGACAGCATTTTCCATCATCAGCAGAGCATGCATTCACTATCCCATCATCGACAGAGCATATCCCACCATCGACGACATGTGCCCTGCCTTCCTCATCATCAATGGAGTATATTCTCCCATCGATGAAGCATGCTGTTACTGACCCTTCACCTGTAAGACACAGTACATCATCAACAAGGCGTGCTTCTCTGCCTCTCCCATTGACAGGACTGATGCCTCCTTCGTCAAGATGATCACTGCTGCATAGAACAATACCCTTGCCTGCATATAGTACCGCTATGGAGGATCCTTATGGAAGGTCGACCATGAAAAGCCAAGAATATTCTCAAAAACATGTATCGAAAGATGCATATGGAGCTGTATTTCTACAAAATAAAGAACTACATGCTTCAGAACACCGAGGCCCTCCAGCCTCGTTGTCATTCCTACATGGGGCTCACAACCCCATTGGATTGAGCAAAGACACCAAAGAAACACCAGATCACTCTACTGGGAGGCGCAAATTGATCCCCTGTCCTCACGTACGCTGGATTCGGAAGCCGCTTGCATGACAATTCCATCATCACAAGTTCCAAATATTGAAGAAATAGTAAATAGAACACCGGATTCTATAGGTTTTGATCATAGCCTCACTCCAGGACACAACCCTCAAACACACATGATATTACCACCTCCATCAAAACAGGCACGTACAGAGCTAGAACATTCCCTGGTCCTGCCTCCTCCCGAATATTCAGACAATTATTTCTCAGATTATCACACAAATCCAAACCTTCATAGGACCTATGATGGTTCCCCTGACACAAGAGGATATGAATCCCCTTCAGAGGTGCCCTCCTACTGGGGCGAAGGGCTATTACAACCATGAAAGGTAATTTCTCCACTGGATGATCCCTCATTCCCCGAAATGATGCTGCAAATACAAAAACAATGGGGTTTATCACAACGGAACAGGACAGATTAAGTAAAGATGTGGCTGAATAGCTGGGCCTACCGGAGGACCCTGTCCGGGCCATCCCTCCTTTTATACCTATGTTCAGAAATGCTATTACTGAAGCTTGGAGTCAACCCATAGCAGTGCTGGAGTTACCTAGAAAGGCCCAAGGGCTGTATCAGGCTCCTCCTGATTATCAGTATTTAACGAATATGCCAGTGGTGGATTCTGTGGTTACTGCAGCTGCCCACAACTGCACCGGCAAACCCAAACATACAAGCACAATACCTCCAGAGAGAGAGAGAGAGAGACTCTAAACGTTTTGACCATATGGGGAAGAGAGTGTTTGCTCTAAACACACTAAATATCAGAATACTTAACTATATGGGGCACATGCTGCAATACTTACGTATGGTGAACACTTCAGCTGGAGAAATTTTAAACAGACTATCTGCATCCCTGAAAGAGAGCAACTTACATCTATAAATAATACAGTTATTTCACTGTCTTGACATCTATTAAGATCAGGATATGATCTTGACGATGCTTCGGCTCGAGCCTCTGCAGTTGGTATTCTTATACGCCACCAGGCATAACTCCAACTTTCAGGGCTAGCATCTGATATTCAACACAAAGTGGCTAATGCACCTTTTTCAGGTGACCATCTTTTTGGGCCAGGAGCTCAAACAATACTGGAGAACCTACAACCCTCAGACAGACAACTGAAAACAGTACAATACATGTACCAAAAATCACACCCTCGATATAATTATTAATACAAAACTGGAACTAATTATACCCCACGTGACCCTTTAAGGGCAGAGAACAAGTAACAAGGACCCCGGCGAAGCAGACCTGTGGCTGCCCTGGGGCTTCTGCCCCTCATTAAAGACTCTAGACTCCGCCCAGTCCCCTCTTCTTGGCCTCAGGGACCTTTTGGGGCTACAAACAAGACTGAGGCCTTTTTTCACATTGGCTCAATAAATCTAGCCAATTGCTCAGGTATCACTATTTATAGACCACTACGACCATTCCATCGATATGCCTTTTTGACCTGTGGTGCACTGGACGTCCTGCCCCTCCCTTGACCAGGTCCATCCACTATTAACTCACATACTGAGACACAATCAGTCCCACTACAGACTATATTCTTCTCTCTTCCACTGTTATTCGCAGCTTGCACTTGATTATGAACAAAGATCATATCAAAAAGGGCGAGTACATATACAGAAATTGTCTTTTTAACCACTGCTTCAATTTGTTTGATCACAGATACACTGTTTTCATTTGCTACATTATCTGTTACGTGAGTATCCTACTTTTGTCAAATGGACACATTCATTACTGACTAGACAGCCTTAAAAAAAAAAAAAGTCTTCACTTGCTACTTTGTAGCGTCTCTAAAGAATAACATTTTGTTACTCGAGCTATGTTACAATTCAAGACAAAGTTGCCTTTGACTCAGATTGTACTTTCCCCGCTGAAAAAATGGTGTGGAACACAGGGGTTTGGCTTCATTGGGGACTGGGGGTTCCACCTGGAGGGACACCAGCCTATACTGGCAGGATGGTCTGCATCTGTCCAGGAAGGGAACAAGTCTTTTTGGCAATCAGTTTAAATGCTTTATTATCAAGCTTTTAAACTAGTCGGGGGGGGGGGGGGTGGAGGCACTGATAAGCAGCAGGAAAATCCCAGCCTCCCCCTACAAAACAGGGTACTAAATGAGAAAAAGACCAAGGTAGAAAGGTCAGTGGGGGATGCTGCTACAGAAGGTAAAGCCATCAATAAATGGAGAACAATGAGCACCAATGCCCATAGTCTGGGTAACAAGCTTCCTGAATTAGTAGCCTTGATGGAGGAGGAACATCTGTATATCATGGCAGTCACAGAAACATGGTACACATGGCACCCAGCCAGCCACCGACCAAGACCAGGACACCTGCCTGCAGCTCCTTGGAAGCTGCTTGTCCCTGAACAGGGCTGTTCCAGCTCACCCACGGTCGGCTGGCACCCAGCCAGCCACCGATCAAGACCAGGACACCCGCCTGCAGCTCCTTGGAAGCTGCTTGTCCCTGAACAGGGCTGTTCCAGCTCACCCACGGTCGGCTGGCACCCAGCCAGCCACCGACCAAGACCAGGACACCCGCCTGCAGCTCCTTGGAAGCTGCTTGTCCCTGAACAGGGCTGTTCCAGCTCACCCACGGTCGGCCGGCACCCAGCCAGCCACCGACCAAGACCAGGACACCCGCCTGCAGCTCCTTGGAAGGTATGGGACAGCGCAGCCAATCAGAACCAGGTGCTTCCAGCAAACCCACTCTGATTGGCAGGAGTTTTCCCCTGCTATAGACACCTGGCACTTTGTTAGACTTTCCATAGAACTAAGCACATTTCTACTGTGTTATTAGGAGTTTTCTACTGTATTAGCTGGATTGTAATTTCTACTACTGTTTTAAATTGCTTACACCTCTTCTGTCTGACTGCTATTCCTGCAGCCTCCCCCCATCCAAGCACTCTGCCTTGGCTCCGATAAGTCTAACTACCTTTTTTTTGTCTAGTTTTCCATTAGCAGGTTATACAGACCTGCCACTAGAGGGATTCTTGGTCTTCTACATAAATCACCGTATTCTTTCTGGTGGGCAATATGGCCTCGCATTATCATTCTACTTCTTCCGGTCTGCTACAAGGGGACTTGAGTCTGAAGGGTGGATGGCCACTAACTAAGCTGCTCCTGTTCTCCTTGTTCCCTTCTGCTGTATTTTCTCATCTAGGTTTTAAATGGGTACCTAGGTGGGCAAATTTCTTGCCTAGAAAATATTGCACTAATACAAATCACGAGACCACTCAATCTGGGACCATGGCTCTCCTTATTGTCTTTTATTGCTCCTAAGGTGCAGAGTTTTCAGCAATACAGTGCAATTGAAGTACCTCAATGCAATTCAGTTCTCCAATGTACCTTATCAATACCTAATGTTATAACAGTCTACCATGCAGACACTCTGTCATTCTCCTCTCCCCTTTTAGCCTATTCCCCAGGTTAGCCTACACCCCTTTGCTACTGTCCTCACCTATGTCTACCCAAGCACTTACATTGATCACAATCAACTGTCATTACAGTGGCGCGCCTTACTGCGCAGCCACGATATGGGTTGCCGCAAAGAAATAAAAAACAGTCTCCATTCTTATAAGCTCCTTAAAGAAAGTTATACTTCTGCTTCTTCTCTGCTCAGGGAAATGTGGAGCTCAACCCTGCCCCACAACTTACCTACTTCTTCGATTTTGCACTGAGGCCACAGGTCTCAAAATGATGATGGTCAACATTTTAAGCCTGCCTAAAAAACTTGTACAGCTGCAAGCCTGGGCTGCTACGTTAACCCAGACCTTATCATAATTACTGAGTCGTGGTTAAAAAGACGAACACTGATCAACAAATATCACTGCAGGGCTACAATTTATTTAGAGCAGATAGAGAGTCTAGAGGCAGAGGTGTGGTTATCTATGCCAAATCTAAGTACTTGGTCACAATATTAGTTGCAAATCTGTAGCCAAAGGAATTTGAGTTAGTTTACTGAGCCTTCATCTCCCCTCCTCGGAATGTATCACTATCCTAGGTGGCTATAGACCCCCGTCTGGTGGTGATGAAGTCCTTAATCTTTGAAATCCATGTTAGTGGATGCAAAACTGAAACAATATTTCTAGGAGATCTAAATATGGACTGGCTGTCACCTAAATCACATGGCCTCAAATCCCTTTGTGACGGAGCTAGGTATTGGGCAATTAGTCAGAGAACCTACTAGGAACAACACTCTAAATACTGCCAACAGTTCCATTCTAGATGTGGTACTAACCACCCATCCACACAAAATATCTCATTTGGCAGTGTTTCTAGCGACATGGCGATCATGGAATTGTTGCTTGCATAAGATCTCAAATTAAGGCCCGGCGCAACCCATCTTTATAACAAAAAGATCTTTTCGCAAAATTCAGTGCAGTAAACTTCCTATCTGACCTGAGCATGATCAGATGGCAAGATCTTTACCTAGCCAAAGATGTCAACAAGGCAGCTTGCATCCTTAATGACAAACTCACTACAATAATAAATAAGCATGCCCCTTTCATCAAAGTAAGAGTGCGGAACAATTCAATCCCTGGTTCACCTCGGATCTCAAGGCAACCCTTATAGCTCGAGATAAGCTCTGGGCTAAAGCTAGACATTCCAAAGAATCTTCGGATTGGCAGGCCTTTAGAACAGCCAGGAACTAACTTTATATTGAAACTTCGCTCTGCTAAAAGCTAACTATTATATTTCTACTCTCGAACAAGCTAAAGGTAACCCTCATAAAATATGGAAGACTATCAAAGCTATAGAAGGATGACCCATGGCCCCTCTGTCCCAACAAAGATAGTCTCAGAGTGGCAAGATTGTGGAAGACAAGTCCCTAATCCTGGAGGAACTTAACTCCCACTTTGTCACAGCTGGATTAGCTTTTGACTGTCACCTTATGCTGGTGCTGCGGTGAGCCAGCATACCCCTCCGCCACATCTAGTCCTGCACCCAGTCCCTTCCAACTGCGCGAGATAACTTATAAAGAAGTAGAAGATTCTCTTCTCAACTTAGACACAAAAAAGCGCGGGGGCGATGGCTTGGAACCCTTTTCCTAAGGTCAGGCTATGCCCATCTCACTGCCCCAATTCTCCACATCTTCAGTCTTTCCATTACATCTGCTGCTGTGCCGTCCTGCTGGAAATCAGCACATATCCTCCCTCTATTTAAATCTGGTGACCCATGCGATGTAAACAACTAACAACTATAGGCCCATTCCATATTGCCTATCCTTTCTAAAGTTCTCGAAAAACTGATCCATATTCAGTTAAAATCTCACTTGGAAACCTTCTCTCATTAACCCAGCTCAATCTGGCTTCCGGCTAATCATAGCACAATCACTGCACTAGCAAAAGTAACCAATGATTGGATCTCTGCTATAGATGCTAAGAAGGTAACTGGTGCAGTCTTTTGGACCTCAGCAAAGCTTTTGATACTGTTGATCACAAACTATTAGTCAATTGCCTTGCAAAGTTGGTGCCACATACCATACCACCCAGTGGTTCTCTAGCTACCTAACTGGAAGATTCCAAAAGTAAAGGCGGAAGGCTTTTTTCTGCTGCCTTGCCAGTTGCAAGAGGAGTCCCCAAGGATCCATCTTAGGCCCTATCTTGTTTTCTCTGTACATCAATGACTTAGATGCTAACATATCTACGTCCAATCTGCACTTTTTGCAGATGATACTGTGTTGTATACTTGGCTCATCGTTATCTGAAGTCAAGGGAGTGCTTTGCGGACTTCGCACAACTTGAGCATAATTTAATAAAGGCAAAGCTTCTGCTCAATGCCAAGAAGACTAAAGCGATGATATTCTCCGCAGTGCTGTCTCAGGCCCCCAATACTCTTGCCAAGACTTCATTGTCACCACGCTAAACGAGCCTCTGGAAGTTGTAACCAAATTTAAATATCTAGGTATCTGATCGACAATAAATTATCTTTCAGTGACCACATCAAGATGTCTCTAGAAGGTTAAAAGCAAGGTTAGGTTTCTTCTACAGAAATAGGCCCCTTTTCCCTTGAAACTCGAAACAAGCTTGTACAGGCCACTTTTCTCCCTACTCGACTATGGCGATGTAATCTATTCCTCCACCACTCTTGCAAATCTAAGTAAACTGACATCCTTTATCACCATGCGTTACGGTTCATTACCAACTCCCTTACTGCTGCACCACTGTGACTTATATGCAGCTGTTGGTTGGACATCCCTTACTACTAGACGCCTGCTCCATGCTGGGCTATGGACTCTAAACTGCTCCTGCAGAAATTGCCAAGCTATCTCTCTTCCCTTATTAGTATCTCACATAGTGCATACTGCTAAGAAAATCTGACTTTATTATGCTTGACATACCAAGGACGCGGACTCCTTTGGTAAACGTATATTGCATATGCCCTTCCTCCATTTGGAACCAATTACAAACCGTATTGAAACTAACTAGCACAGTTTCAATAAACTTCTACAAATCGCTAAGTTCAGCCAAAATAAAAGACACCTGTAACTGTCATTAAGTCTCTTCCTTCCCCATGTGTGCCATATTTATCCACTGGTAAGGTATAATTGATTTGTCATATTAACTGCTTTCCCTTCCCCTTCTACTCCTGGCTTTATCTTTGCTTACGCTCCACTGCTACTCTATCAAATCTCTCCTCCCTCCCATATCAGTTGTAGACTGTTGTTTGTTCTAGCTGCCAAAATACTGTATATTTGATTTGATTTGATTAAATCAAATCACACCAGTCATCATGTTTAATTTATCAGTATGCGACCTATAAGTCGCTTCCCTGTCTCATATCAATGTTTACCACCTGCAGTCACCCTATGTGGTTCCCCTTGTATGTATATCCAGCCTGTATCACGTAACGTGTATTTCATGTATATACTGTTATTACCTATCTGTGTTTGTACTTTAAGTGTTTATGTCACAGGACCTCCTTGTGAATGAGCTTGCTCAATGGAGTTTTCCTGCAATAAACTTGAACTTGAACACACAGAACCATGACTGGGATGTAAACATACCAGGATACACTATCTACTGGAGGGACAGGAAGGGTAAAAGAGGAGGAGGAGTAGCTCTCTACATAAGGGAAGGAATCAAAGCAACAGAACACAAGGGAGGAGAAGAAGCACTGTGGGTCAATTTGGAGACAGGCAATGGCACCACAATCCGCATAGGGGTTGTGTACAGACCTCCGTCTCAGGGGGAGGAAATGAACAAGGAAATGATAGAAAGTATACTTAGAATGGCAGAAAAATGGGAGATATTGCTGATGGGTGATCTGAATATGCCAGATGTTAACTGAAGTTCAGTTGCAGCAGCCACTTCTAAGAGTGATGTTATTCTAGATGCCCTACAAGGGGCATGCCTTAGACAACTAGTATTGGAACCCACTCGAGAAGGAGCAATCTTGGACCTGGTTCTCTCAAATGGAGATGGAAAGTTGTAGAAGTGGGTAGCCATCTGGGAACTAGCGACCATTGAACAGTATGGTTCACAATAAACACAGCAATAGAGTCAAGCCATACAAAGGCAAAAGTACTGGACTTCAGGAGGGCTGACTTTGCCAAATGGGTGAGTGCCTAAGGAATGCACTAGCAAATGAGCAGGAAGGAGGGGTGGAAGAACAATGGGGAATAATAAAAACTGCCATCACAGAGGTAACAAGTCTTTGTGTGAAACAAATAAACAAAACAAAATTATGTAAGAAACCTCTGTGGTTCTCAAAGGAGATGGCAGTGAAGGTTCAAGAGAAAAATAAAGCATTCAGGAAGTACAAGGAATCACAGAAGGAGCAGGACAGAGAATTGTATCAGTTAAAGCAAAAGAAAGTGGGGAAGATGGTCAGAACAGCAAAGGCCCGAACCGAGGAAAAGATAGCCAACTCAGTTAATAAGGGGATAAAACCTTTTTAGGTATATCAGGGAGTGAAGGAAGACCAAGGGAAGGATAGTGAGGCTTAATAAAGGGGAGAAAGGGTGGGCAGAGGGTGACTGTGAAAAGGCAGAGATACTAAACAAATATTTTTGCTCAGTATTTACAAATGAAGAGGGGGAGTACCTAAAACAAACAATAGAAGCACTCTGGATACAGACGTTTATACCAGCCCATTTACAGAAGAAAGGGTTCTGAAAGAACTCTTAAAACTGAAGGTGGACAAAGCAATGGGGCCTGATGGGACTCATCCCAGAATTCTAAAAGAACTAAGAGTAGAACTAATGACGCCACTGACTACCCTCTTTAACAAATCATGGGAGGATGGGGTGGTACCTGAGGACTGGAGGAGGGCAGATGTGATTCCCCTTCACAAAAGTGGGAGCAGAGCAGAAGCAGGAAACTACAAACCTGTTAGTTTAACCTCAGTGATAGGGAAAATGATGGAATCACTTCTGAAGGAAAGAATTGTCGAGTACCTAGAGGCCAGAGGGGCACAGGACCCAAGGCAGCATGGATTCACAGTGGGAAGGTCATGTCAGATGAATCTAATAGATTTCTTTGACTTGGTGACCAAAGTAGTAGATCAGGGAGGGGCTGTGGACATGGCCTACCTAGACTTTAGCAAGGCATTTGACACAGTCCCACACAAAAGATTAATATACAAGTTAGCCAGCCTGGGAGTGGGTCCCAAGATGATAGCCTGGGTAAAGAATTGGCTGGAGAATAGGACACAGAGGTAATAGTAAATGGAGTCCACTCTGAAGAAAGGGGCTTACTAGTGGGGCACCACAAGGTTCAGTATTAGATCAGTCCTCTTCAATGTCTTTATAAGCGACATTGCAGAGGGACTGAAGGAAAAGATGTCTCTTTGCAGATGACACAAAGATCTGCAACAAAGTTGATGCACAAGGTGGGGTGGAAAGGATGAGAAGGGACTTGGCAAGGTTAGAGGAATGGTCAAATGTATGGCAGCTTAGATTCAATGCTAAGAAGTGCAAGGTAATGCACCTTGGAAACTAAAACCCAGGGGAAGAGTACACAATGGGGGGTGAGATACTAACAACAACAAAAATGGAAAGGACCTGGGCGTAGTCATATCAGATGACGTAAAGGTGGGCAAGCAATGTGAGAGGGCAGTAAGGAGGGCTGGGGGGATACTGGGATGCATAGGGAGAGGCATCACCAGTAGAAAACAGGAAGTTGTAATCCCTCTGTACAGACAGCTGGTGAGACCCCATCTGGAGTACTGTGTGCGGTTCTGGAGACCCAATCTCTGCAAGGACATAGACAGGATGGAAGCTGTCCAGAAGAGGGCAACTAAAATGGTGCCAGGTCTGCACTGGAAGACATATGAAGAGAGACTAAAGGTGCTTAATATGTATAGCCTCGAGCAAAGGAGGGACATGATAGAAACTTTCAAGTACCTCAAGGGAAGCAACAAAGTCCAAGAGGGTAGCATCTTTCAAAAAAAGAGGTGTGCAAGAACAGGGGGACCCAATTTGAAGATGGAGGACGGCTCAGAGGTAATGTAAGGAAGTATTTTTTCACAGAGAGGGTTGTGGATGCATGGAACGGCCTTCCGGAGTTAAAAACAGTGGTTGAATTCAAGCATGCATGGGACAGTCATAAGGCAATTCTAGGGGTTGGGGGTAGAAAGAAGTAGGCTACTGGTTAACTTTGATCTGCTGCTTATCCATTAGGTAGGGAAATGGGCAGACTAGGTAGGCCAAGCGGTCCTTATCTGCCATCAAATTCTATGTTTCTATCACTGAGGCTACATAATTGCTCAGTGTTATTGACATATTCCTTCTAGTTTTGAAAATACGTAATGCAGTGAATCATGAATTTCTTTATTCAACTGATACGCTATTTTAGCATCCATTGGTCCCATGACCACATTTTACCTACAGCAGAATGTCATACATGACCACCCACTGCCATATAACCTCTTGGGAATCTCCCAGAAGTAATGACTTACTGCAAGAGACCAATCCATGGAAGATAGTGCAGTTACACAAAGACTTTTGCTGTAACAGTAGATCTTCTAGGAATGTCTCTTGCAGTAAGTAATTTCCCTCCCCCCCTCCATCCCCCTGCCTTTATGTAATAGGGAAAACGATGTACGGTTGGGAAGCTTTGGTACCTTGGTTCCGCTCGGCCCCTCGCTTCTGAGCTCAAACTGGCGGGGAACAGAGCTTGCCAGGGACCACACACTTTTATAGGTACAGCCCAAGAAGTGAGGTAGTGTGGGTGGTCCCTGTTATAGAGACTGCTGGAAGAGACTTCCATGCTGGAGCGCCACCTATCGGAAACTCCCAGAAGTAATGACTTACTGCAAGAGATATTCCGTGGAAGATTTACTGTTACAGCAAAAGTCTTTGTGTAACTGCAGTTTCTAGGAGTGGTATATGTTGTTCATCCACACGGAACCACCCGATCTCCCCGGCTTCGACGCACACACCTAGCTTCCAGCAGGCAAGATTTGGCATCATGAGGTGGTGCCGAGGGTTCTACCACCTGGGTGGGTGGGAGGAACCAGCTTGAAGACCTTCTGGCAAATCTTAAAGGGGAAAGGACATGCCAGATAGTGTGGATGAACAACATATACCACGCCTAGAACTGCAGTTACAGGTGAGTAACCCTTTTTTTTTTTTCACCAAACCTTCAAAAGGCACCACTGTGACCCAGGACCGATATGTACCCTAAAAATTTCAGACCAAAATTCCACACTGTTTTTGTGCAACGCGGTGACAGAATTTGGCAAAAAATGGTAATTTGCACATTTTTAAAGACTCCATATCTCCACACCTGCACAGCCAACCGGAACAAAACTTGCCACATCAAGATATCTTTTCCCCTGATGGTGCATGCCAGATTTCATGCAAATCGCGTGAATATCTGCAAAGTTATTAAAGCACAAATTGCAATTAAGAATCCTGTTTCACGATCAAGAATCCTGTTTCAAGTCTGACGTCTAACGTTTCCCATAGGAAATAATGAGAAACTTTAAAACTGAATAATTTTAGAACGGATTAATATTTTTTCACAAACCTTCAAAAGGCAGCACTGTGACCCAAGACCTTTATACCCTAAACATTTCAGACCAAAATTCTATGCCATTTTTGTGCAACACGATAACAAAGAATTTGACAGAAAATGGTAATTTATGCATTCTTCGAGAATCCATATCTCCACACCCACACCACCAACTGGAATGAAACTTGCTGCATCAGGAGATATTTGGTCCCTGATGTTGCATGCCAAATTACTTGCAAATCACTTGAATGGATGCAAAGTTATTAAAGTGCAAATTGTTCAGTTTAACATAGAAGTGAAGATTTAACGCTAAGTATTGGGGCGCACCCGCACCCTTATAATATATATACATGTGAATTGTAAAAAAACTTCATTAGTGCTCTATTTAGGGTTAAAGCCACAAAATTAGGGAAATGTGGTGTTATGGATTCCAAAGCTAACACCCCACCCCGCCCTGCACACACCAACAGGCATCGGGGTGTGCCTTGGTGTCATCAGCCCTAATGCTCACCTTATTCCATAAATAAATAAGCTGAGATTGGTACAGTATAGGAGAATGGGGGTGAGCATTAGGGCTGATGACCCCAAGGCACACCCCTGAGGTCTGTTGGTGTGTGCAGGGTGGGGGTGGGGTGTTAGCTTTGGAAACCCTACACCACATTTCCCTACTGCTTTTTTTTTAAATTGCAGTGTATGTCCCCTCTACACCGGCACTGTCACCCAACCTTCCCTGCCAAATGCCGCAACCCCAGGAAACCCCCATGGAGCCTTGGCTATTCCCCCACCAGGTGGGACATGGTGGGGCCCCCCTCTCCTTTATCCCCCTTGTAATGTACCTCTCATCTTGTTGGGGTCCTCATGGCAGGTCACAGCGTCGGCAGGCAAGAGCTGCTCAAGCTCTCTGTCTGTGTTGCACCAGGACCGAGTATTTTCTTATGTCTCTTCCCCCCCCCCCCCGGAGATGTGACATGCACTGATGCCAAGGCAGTGCACTGGGATCTGTCACCCCTTCCCCCTCTAGTGTGGACCCGGACTTGCTGTGCCACCAGCCGCCGCCAGAGGCCAGGCAGGTACCGAGTCAGTACACCCCTCCCCTGGAGGAGATGAGTGGTTCCTTGGATGCTCAAGCCTCCTCCCCTCGGCTAGCCCTCCAATGACCAGAGCTCATTCCTGCACCCAGGTAGCCAGCATTGTAAATAGTAGCGATACTGCTGCGCTGGTGGGCCGGCCCCCACATATCCCTACTTTTGTTGCTTTAACTTTAACTAGAGCATTGTCAAATTTTTTTGCAATTCATTTCCTTACTTTTAACCTTATTTGCTCCGTATTTGCCTGTGGAAGCGCATTCCCTCCATAGATGCATATATGCCCTCCAGGCCCTCTGCATCCATTTATAGGACAACAGTGACCAAATTGTCAGCATAGCCATCGTATTACCCCACCTCATGTACCTGGTACATAAAATATTTGAATCCCTGCCAAAACATAATTGTGTGTAACTGCAATGCCATTCCGCACCACAGGTGCGAAAATACATTTTTGCCAGGATTTGAAAAATGACAGCTGTGACGTACATGAGATGGAGTAATAAGAAGACTATGTTGAGTCTCTGGTGTCAAATCGTTAACATTTCCAAAATTATCAGCATGCGTAGCAAAATTTCAATGAACGATCATAAATTTGTCATTTTTACATATTTTAACTCCAAATTTTCAACAAATCCTTCTCATGACCCCACCTCATTAACAAGACTGGAAAAATGTTCAAATCCTGCCCGAAAATTGAATTCGCGAAGCAAAGGCGAAATCACCTTTCGGGCAGGAGTTGCATAATGACAGTCATATTGTTCATGAGGTGGCGGGCAGGAGTTGCATAATGACAGTCATATTGTTCATGAGGTGGGGTCCCCAAAAGGCCATGTTGAAAATTTGGGGGCAAAATGTCAAAAAATGGCTGAGTTATGCACCAAAGTTGAACCCCCCATTGAAATACATTGAACTGCATTTGCCTTAGTTTCTCTTATTGCAGTCGCTGGTTCCAGCAGCAAGATGCATCTTCAATTGGAGGGTGGATCTCGAACATGGGACCTGTTCAGGTGAATGAGGGGGTGTGGGGGTGTACAAGGGGGGTGGGGTGGTGGGTGTGGGGGGCTCATTAGCAAGGGACTGTTTTCTTATTTACAGGTTTAAAAAAAATCATCAAGGGACTGTTTTCTTCATTTCAGGGTTGTATAGTATATTGCTGAGTCCCCAATGTCAGGACAGTAAGATATTTTCCCCACATGTATTTATAGATCATTTTTATATATCGTATTATGGTTACTAGCCTCCAAGCCTGCATGTTATGCAATTTCACGGAGGCCAGGTGAATATATATTCATGAAAAATATCCTGCCCTTCAGGTTTATCAAGATGGGAGGTCATAATGTCAAGGGAACCAATATGCTTGTGATCCTATTACAGTACTATTACACTATTTTTACTTCAAACAGCTGATTCACAAAAAGGTGGTTTAACGTAAATACAATGGTAGCTATAGCAACTACACAGCAGCCACTGTCAAAGACGTAACCTTGTATACGGGGGATGGGCTGGATTTTGAACAGATGATCATAATTAAAAAAAATGCATTTCAAACGTGGACCGTCTGCAGTCACACTTGAGATCTGTCCCCATAAAAACACAGATTTTTGCAAATCAGACAGGGGTGACATTCAAACAGCTGCAAGAAAAAAAAGTACAGCAAGCAGATTTACTTTCCAGACTTGCAGAAGCAACACTTAGCTGCCTAACAGAATGCTCGACTGACTACAAGATCACTGTCAATTATACAAAGAAATAATGCATTTTCTTAAATATCAGTGACAAATACCAATTTTTTTTTTTTGCAGTTTATAATCAACATTTTATTCGATTTAAGGTTTACAGATAATCAAACATGTATAACTACTGTATCATCACAGTTAAACATGGCCAGGACTAAAAATAGTCCCTTGGATGAACAAACTAAAGATAACTTTCAAGGTCTGCAATGTAGTGAAGTAAACAGTTACCAGTAAATCTTGTTTTCCAAGTAGACAACATGATAATGTGGTATTCATCTGTGTCTGAAAAGGAGAGTCATCACCTGAGTTTATTCGGGAGTAGGAGGAGTGCCAGTCCCCATATGGGGGCCTGTGTTTGGAGGAGGGGTGGGTGGTCCCAAGGGCCATGTGTGTGTGCTTGGTGTTGGTTCAATAAATAGGAGGGCATACAGTAATCTGAGGGGATTTTACAAATTGTTGAGTTAAGGTAAGCATCTCACAGCTCTAGGTACCAGTTTAGTTTCCCCAGGGTTGCACAGTGTACTGTTTCAAAACATGCCATTTTTTTCCCATCTCGTATATCCACTCCAAAGTGTCTGGTGGCTGTGGGGACCTCCAGTGCCATTGGATAACCTATTTTGCAATGACAAGCATGCCTAAAAGCCAGTGGATGTGTGCCTTTGATAATGGCTCAGGGAAGGTGTTATCTTCCAGGTGACCCAGCAGCACCAAGGGTGCAGACAAGGGAATGGTGACCCCCAGAATAGTCCTGTATGCAACCTGTACTTCTTGCCAGAAGTGATGGAGCCTCTCATATCCCCAGACGATGTGAGTGATGGTGCCGGTTTCTTTCCCCACAGCACCAGCATTTGTCTGTGTCCATCAGACCCCATCTGTGAAGCTGCTGCGGTGTTCTTTGTCATGAAAGCAGGATTTTGCATTGGGAAAATGGTTCCTCGTGTCTCTAGTGGCTGTTTGGAGTCTGGCCCAGTCCTGGTCCCAGGCCTTTTGTGAAAGGTCACATTCCAGTTCCATTTCCCGTTTTTTTGTCTAAGCATTCTTGTAGGATCATCTTCACAGTCTACCAACCTGTGGTATACTGTGCCACATTTAGGCACCATCCCAGTGTGGTGGAGGAGGATATCATCAAGCTTGTTGCTCCCGTGCTTATGAAGAGAGGGTCCAAGTATATCCCCTAGGGTGTGGAGTAGTTCAAGGTAGTGCCAATATTGCTGTTTACTCAGTGAAAATTCCCCCTGTAGTTGGGCAAAACACTTGAGGTGGCCTGTGTGGGGCTCTAGCAGCTAGTCTAGATAAAGCATCCCTTTGGAGGTCCAATCTGACCATCACTGACCACCGGACAGGACGTTTATCTATGGTAGTCCTCATGTTTCCCCAAAGTGGCATATCTGGCAAGTGAGTGGGATCCCATCTGGAACAATATGCCCATCTTTTCTACACTTTCAGTGATGCCACAGTGGTGGGATGTTGTTTAGTTTCCCTGTTGATGGCACCAAACCTATGTGCCTTATACAGGGTGATCCTTGAGCTGCCTCCTTACAGTCTAGCCATTTCATTCGTGAGGGTTGTGTCCCATTTTGAAGGACTATGACAGTTGCAATAACATGTGGGCATTACACTTTCTTGTAAAGTTGGATAGGTAAAGACTATCCTTGCTCACATGCCTTGCCAGCTCCGAAAGCTAAGGCATCTGGGGCTGGGGTCCCAGAAAAACTACAACATACTCTTACATAATGAGTGGAAGAGCTCCACTTTCAGTTCTATAGAGAAGTTGTCCAGTATATACAGAATTCTGGGGGATGCCATCATCTTATAGGTGTGAGCCTTGCCCCACTAAAACTGATGTAGTTTACTCCATGGGCCCAATTCCAAAACACATGGTGCAACTCACTGGCGTAGGTGAGTTGTGCCATGCTCTGCTATGCCAGGGACCATGTGCCCTATTCCAGGACAGGCAGGGTCCCCATCACCTACATCCTGCGACTTGTGGAAGCCACGGGGTTGCACCACAGGAATGGTGCAATGGACCTGGGTACCGCAAGTGGGAGACCGCAGTTGACAGTTCCCCTGAGCCCCCTGGCCCAAAACATGTCCGCAATTCCCTATGGGCCTTGGGGGGGGGGTAGTCTGGGTGGCTCAGGCGCGAGTTGGGGCACAGCTGAAAAAGGACGAATGTGGAGGGTGGGGGCATCACAGTGCTGGGAGGATCCGTGGGGCATGGTACTGTGCGATTTGCGGCATTGCAGGGGGCATCCATTGTTTTGCCAGGACAGATGCCCCTTAGACCAACCCCATGCTAGTCTAACCAGCAGCCCCATAGCAGGACTTGTAATAGCATACCTGGGTTACAGCAGCTGTCCTTTCAGAATAGGGTGCAGGTGCTGCTGTAACACACCCTTGCTAACTTGCTGGGAACAGCACACGTCTGAACCTCACGGTTCCAGCTGACTAAATGAGAGAATGCATTCAATATACTGTGTATCTGAGGATTAGAGGAGGAGCCTCAGACTCCTCCCACTTTGACGTTTTTAACATCAAACATCAAGAAACAGTTATTATTCTGATTTGAAACACTATACATTAGAAACTTCCTTTTGTAGACCTTTTTAGGAACAAGAGACCAAATAATTCCCATTAAACCAAGAAATAAGAAAAAGGTTTCAGATGAGACTCTGCCCTCTTAGTGTCCATCCATAAAAAAGAGGAAGGGAAAGGCCTTCTATAGGCAAAGATCCTAAGAAGGCAGAGTTCTTTCTGGAACTTTTCACGTGAAACCTCACCCTTGAACAAAACAGGTACAGCAATCCTTTAAAATACATTACGTTTCGATAGTACCATAAGAAATAAAATATCCATTACATTGCTGTACAGAACCCTACAGTATTTTTCAGTAAGCATGCTGTAACTCTTTAGAATACTTAATAAAGAATATCCTGCTTGCAAACGCTTTCTTTTTCCCTCGGTAAAGCGTAAAATTATAGAGAGGACAGGAGACATAACCCGCTGTTACTGTGGTTTCAAGCACAAGTATACAGCAAAAGGCATACCTTTCATTTTAATAATGCTGCACCCAAAACAGAGATTGAAAACCAAACCCATAGCCTTCCACTGTCCTCAGCGAAGGAATTAAAGATTTGTTCCAGCTTCCTAAAGCGCACCTAGCATCGATTAAGCTTAGAAAGTAAAACTTCTGCACCATGACTTAAATACCAGGCATTTTACTTCAATGTCTTGGGGGCATTCTTTGGAAGTATAGTGGTCCCAAATCCTCTATTCAATCTATTCTATTCAACAAATAGTGTACCTTAGCGAACCATGATAGCGCTAAGCCCCAGAGCATTTAATAGCATAGTGTTAATAACTCCTCCTTCACCTTCATTGAAATGTTTCCATTTCTCTTTGGGTACAGGGGTGAACTGAACATGAATGGTTGAACAGGAGAAGGAGTAAAAGATGTAGGGACAGATAAAGACACATTACAGGTGGCCTTCCTGTAAGTGAGGGAAAAAAATATAAGTTCAGAAAATACAGTAGACAGAAAGAGATAGGCTGTAGCAACAGACTTAAAAAAAAAAAAAAAAAAAAAAACACAAAAAAAAATGAAAGTCCCTCCTGTAAGCAGTTCAGCCTCACAGGCCCCATATCTCTAAGTCCTGAGCAATGGATGCCAGGAGAGGGGTAAAGTCCAGATGGATCATTACTCCTGGGTACAGGAGAAATTAACCCCCAAGGTACTTTACATGTTCCTGTACTAGGTGTAGTCCCAAGGGGAAGCCCGGGCGTTTTGAGGTCTGTTGGCCAAATGGCAGCAGGAGGGACATGGGCACATTTGCCATGTATCCTGAAATCTGGCCATAGTGCTCCAACAGGAACTGACCAGTCTGGCATCGATAGTATAAACATTATATCATCCGCATGTGCCAGAGCTTTATGATCTTCCAGGAATCAGTCTTTACCATTCATCACTCTATGATCTGTATGACCCTGCGTGAGCTTTAAAAGTTTACAGCTAGGGGGCTAACATTGGCGACAGCACTGCTCCCGAGGCTGATGCATGATGTGGAGCTCGTGGACTGGCCATTAACCGACGTTGGCCCCCCTGTTTCACTTAGTTCTGTTCTTCCCGCTGTCGAGGCTGCACTCACCATATTGAGCTGTGTCATTCAGTTTGCCACTGCCAGCTCGATGCTGTAACCCTCTTTTTCTTTTTGTCTTCACTTCTCTCTCTATATATATCCTTTTTTACAGTGCTATGTGCTATTTTTGCTTCTTTTTCTTATTTTTCCATTCTTGTAGTTAAGTCTTGTTCCAAGGGGCCTGAGAAAAGCAAATACAAGAAGATGGATACTCCCACTGTGCATCAATGCCCCTGTGGGAGCCCTATGTCCATCTGAGATCATCATGACTCCTGCTTGACCTGCACTTCGAAGGACTACTGCACACTTGAAATTCATGTGATGAAATGGGGTCTGACCCTGCAGCAGAGGTTCCAGGGCCAAAATGAACAGCAGTGTGGACAGGGCACATCCCTGGCAGGTTCCCTTCCCCAGAGGGAAGGTAGCTGGCTCTGTGGAGTTGATTAGGACTTTTGCCTACGTATTAAAACAAAAAGATGTGTCCAGTAGGAGACAATGCGCTGTACTGTAAATCAGTTGCTAATGTGGGTTACATTTTATGAATAAAAGTTAGCCATAACTGTTTTCAACAAGGGTACTGAGTACTGTATTGGTATTTTTGATGTGCAAGTCCTTCATGTTACGGAAGGAAGAAAATGGCTGCATTTCAAATTTGAATGTTCTTACCGCACATTGATTTTTTTTTTTTAAATGCGGTCCCACTTTTAGGTACTTGTTATTACTTGTGCATGGAACACAGGATTTTTACTTCTCATTTTATAAGTGAAACTAACTTGTCCTAAGTGGAAATGGTAGGCAACTGTGACTTACAAGGCTAATTCCATCAAAGGGTTCGGATATACTATGTGAGACTGAAATGCACAAGTCCGAGTCTCGGGAACCCAAAACCAATTGCAAGACACTCTGTATCCCAGCACTCAGGACTTGACTGTGGCAGAGAGTTTTTTTTTTTTTGAATACTCTCTTTATTAACAGTTTAAATTTACAAACATACTTGGACAAATAAAAACACACAAGAAACAAAAAAAAATACAGATGCAATCGTTTGTGCTATTTGATTCTACCATAACAAAAAAAATCACATTCTGACTTCATTCCATTATCTTCTGTTTACACATTTCTATTTACTAATATCCACTTCTCCTAGATGCTCATACTTTCAAAAATATTCTGTGAATCCAAAAGCCTCTCTACTGAAATCCGCCCCCAACCCCCAGTTTTATATGCTTAATCCCCTCCTGAGCATCACAGTTTCAGACACACTCAAAGAGGTTAGAAAGGGTGACCGCTCTCTCATGAAGGTCTCCTCCATTTCCCTAACATTCTGTGTTAGCCTTTCCAATGCAAGGGAGCGAATGATCAGCCGACGCCAAAGCAGTACTGTAGACCTGGTCCCTGAGACTCACGTGTTCTGAATACAGTGACGTGTTAACACAAACATGACCCTCATCCATCTGGGAAGTGGCACCCACTTCTCCTCCCCTTCTACCACCTCAACCCCAAACATACATATCAGGGGATCCCATGCCAGCTGACTACCAGCTATCCGGTTCACCTCGGTCACTACCTCCTCCCAGAGTTTAACCCAAACTGGACAAGTTCAGAAACAATGGCTGTAAGTACCCATATCTCTGTTATACCTCCCACATTGCAGGGATATCGCAGGGTAAGCCCTATGCACTACAGCTGGAGGCTGGTACAGCCTATGCAAAAACTTGAAAAAGGCCTCTTTAAACTTATTACAAACCATTATGCCCTCCGGCTTATGTAAGGCCACTTTCCAGTTCTCCTCAGAGATTCATTGGCCTAAATCCCTTTCCCATAAAGTTTTTGTACTCCCCGTCAAATCTGGTAATCTTTGTTTACCTTGTTTAGCGGCCTTCCCCATAAAACCTTTCGGGTCTTTTTTAGCCTGATACACCAATTGTTCAACTATGTTCAGTTCCAATCCTTCCTTGCCGCTCTTGTCTAACCTCCCCACAAAGGCTCTTAGCTGCAGATATCTGTACAAGAGGGTATCCCCAACAACAAATTTTGCCTAATCTTCTCAAATGCACAGAGCTCCCCTTTCTGTAACGGATTACCCACACTAACTACCACTCACCTTTCCCATTCTTGAAAACCACCATCCTCCATCCCTGGCGAAAAAAAAAGGGTTCTTTGCTATCGGTAACAGTATAGTTTCCCCTTACTCCAGTCCTTTCCTCCTCTGTAGCTGTTCCCATGCCTCCAGCATCTCCCTCACCAAGGGATTGCAGCTCCCCAGCCCTCTATATACTCGGAGTCACCTACTATGCAAATAAGCAGTGAGTCTCCCTGGAATCCCCCATTGTTCTAGCTCCACCCAGCTAGCTACTGGTGGTTGGTGCACCCAGTCAACAATCCCTCTCTGTTGCACCACCAAATAATAATTACCCCAATCCGGGAAATTAAGCCCTTCTTTAGTCCTTTCTGCCTTGAGTTGCTTTAAACTGATTTGAGGTTTCCTTCCCTGCCATATGAATTCTGAGAACCCCTTCTCTATTCTTTTAACGTCTCCCATAGTTAATCTCAACTACAGCATTTGCATAGGGTACGAAATTCAGGGAAGGATGTTTATTTTTATCAGATTAATCCTCCCTAGCCATGAGATAGGAAGTTGCATCCACCTTCTAAGATCTGCAAGGATCAACTTAATCAGAGGAGGGTAATTCAACTTATATAAATCCCCCAACTTCTGACCTACCCTTACACCTAAATACTTAAAATCTGACTGAACCAGTTTGAGTCCCATCTGCTGTAGTTCTAGACCAGCATCCGGGAAACACATAATTTCAAATTTTCCTGTTAATTTTATACCCAGAGAATCTTGCAAATTCATCAATGATAGACAGCAGTGGCATAATGGACCTCTGTCGATTTCCAAAAAAACAAAAGCATATCATCGGCATACAATGCCACCTTATGCTCTGTCCCCCCTGCCCCCTGATCCGTTCCACCCCCCGATGCTGATGTATCGCCACTGCCAGTGGTTCAATCGAGGCAGGAGGCAGTATGGCACAGTGGGTTAAGGCTCTGAGCTGCAAATCTGGAGACCTGGGTTTGAATCCCACAGCCCCCTAGGTGCATACTGTGTGACCCTGAACAAGTCACATAACTTCCTTGTGCTCCCAGGTTGCACCTGCAAACAAGCTTTCAGCTTAGTGTGTCTCACCTGGTAAAATAATTGGTAGAAAAAAAACAAATAAAAAATCGTCAGGGCAAACAGAAGAGACAGTGGGCATCCCTGCCTTGTACTTCTCCCTAATCCAAATCGCTCCGACAGGCATCCATTAACCATAATTCGTGCACTCGGCCTAGGATACATAGCCCTCACCCAAACCACAAAAGAATCACCCAGTCCAAACCGTGCCATCGCCTCAAACAGGTAATCCCACTCCACCCTATCAAACGCTTTTTCAGTGTCCAAAGAGACCACCCCCACCTTCTCTTGCATTCAGCCAGCTCTCCTTATTACATTAAGTAACCTGTGCATATTATGATATGACTGTCTGCCTTTAATGAACCCGGTCTGGTCTGGGTGAACTAGGTCCAGCAGGATATTCTTCAGCCTGGTAGCCAAAACCTTAGCTAGAATTTTCAAATCAACATGGAGAAACTAGACGGGTCTATGTGCTGCTCAGTCAAGCCCATCCTGCCCGGATTTGGGTATCAGACAAATAGTTGCATCATAACAAGAATCTGGCAGTACTGGAACCTCTCCTTCCCCTCAGCCTTAAACACCTCACACATTACCCCAGCTATCTGGCCACCTAAGATTCTATAGTACTCAGTATGGAACCCATCTGGGCCACTGGCCTTTACTGTTGCATTTTTTGGATGGCGCCTGAAATTTCTAAACTTGAAATAGGCTGTTCCAACAATTCCCTCTGCCTAGCCATAGCAGTCGGCAGATTTAAACCATCCAAGAATCTCCGTATATGAACCTCCTTTCCTTTATGTTCAGTCCCATACAGTGACTCATAGAATTTCCTGAAACATTCCCCTATGTCCCCTGGGCTGGTGCAGATCCTCCCTTCCCCATTTCGCACCCTTAATATACGTGTTGGATGTTTGCCCCCTTTCATCAGTCTCACCAACAAAGGTCCTGGCTTATTACCCCATTCGAAAATCTTCCTCTGGCAATAAAACCATGATTTCCCCGCCTCCTCTCTCAGCAGTGTATTAAGAGCCTCCCTAGCTGTAAGCAATAACCTGGGGGTTCCTGGGAGTTCCCCCCCCTTTCTCCCCTCACAACCCTCTTCTCCAGCTCCTTAACTTGCTGCTCCAGTTCCTCTCGCTTCCACCTATTTTGCTTTTTGATATTTGCCACATAGGCTATAATAGCCCCCCTCATAAAAGCCTTACTGGCCTCCCAAAAAGTAGTTCCGGAGATGTCCTGCATGGAATTTGTTCCCTCTTATAGTTGCCACTGCTCTAATAGGTATTCCCTGAAGGCCTAGTTTTTAGTCAAGTACGTGGGGAATTTCCAAAGAGGGGGTACCTCTCTAGAAGCCCTGACCACCAACTTCAATTTCACAATGGCATGGTCTGAAATATAGATGGGACTATGAGAAATCTCCTGCATCCTACCCACCCAACTTCTAGGGAGATAAATATAGTCCAGGTGAGACCATGTTTTATGAGGATTGGAATACAGTGTATATTCCCTCACCCCTAGGTTGGCCGACCACCAGCCATCCACTAGGTCCAGATCCGCCACCCCAATCTGCCACTGATTCATAACCTCCAACATTTCCCCCTTCACATAACGCACATTTCCAGTAAATCTTGCTTCCAGTGTTTGTCCCCACCTTATTCCCCCTCCCTCTCTACATTTTAATACCAAAGTCTCTCCTCTCATACTTTAGTCTTTCCCTCACACAACAAAAAACAGTCTACTAGTTGACCCTACCACCTCCCCACTCCTCATCTACTGACACTAATTGCTAACATAGCCAAGTGTCTTAAAAAAAGACAAGACCCCTCCTCAGCTGAAATACGCGTCCCGTCGCTCCCCCCCACAGCCACTCCTCCCTTGCAGTTTTTACCCCTGCAAACTGATCACAGCCTTAACACTTACCCCAGTGCAGTTCCCTTGAATACTTCTGCCCCTCCCCCGAATGCACTCCCCTTCAGAACATCCCATCCCAATATACGTCATTCAGAAATTTTATCCTGGCCCATGAGACTAATAGATATTTCTCCCCCCGAGGTCTAACTGGCAGAGGCCAACATTCAAACCTACCCGCCCAGCAATTACACCTCGAATCTTCCTGGGCTGAAGAAAAGTTGCACCCACGGTGGCCCTTCAGATCCCCTCTACATCCTCCCCTCCCTCCTCCATTCAGTCCCCTCCTCCCTCTTGTACGTCAGCCTTTTAAACTAACAAGTAGTCTACTCACCCTCCTTACAACCCTTCTTGTTTTACAGATATCCCCCCTATACAAACAACATTGAACCCCCCCCCACCCAATATTCTGTCTGTGAATAAATGGGGTGAGGGAGCCAGGCTGCACTGTCCAATACACGCGCTAAGCCTGCACCCCCACCATCCGAAGATGAGATTTGTACCAAGACTCTAGGCCCATTATCCAACAATGTCTACTTCAGCAGGGTCTCCTGGAATGAAAAACTCTGTCTCCAACATTGAGTCTTATATGGAAAGTAAACAGAAGTCCAAACGAGTCCTGCACCTTTAATTTAACCAACCGGTACATACCCCATATTATATACAAAGGGAGGAGAGTGAATAGAACAAAATTAGAGGGTTACACCAGTCCACTCTGCTCTTTTCGTGTATCAGCATAGCAAGGTAAAATGAGAAAAACCCTCTCATGTCCTCTCCAAGGACACTCTCCTCCATGTGTCTCATCCCACTTTCTTTTTCAAGGCCTTCACTAACTCTTCAGCTTTCTCCAGCTCCCAAAACGAAAAGGTCGCCCCCACATGCCTAATTTTCAATGTGGCGGGATACACTAGGAAATTCTCGATCTTCAGGCCTCTCAGCTGTGCCATGATTCCATTAAATGATTTCCTCTTTTTAAGCAGCCTTGCAGAGTAGTCCTGCGAGATGAATAACTGGCTTCCTTCATAACTAAGTGTGCCCTTCTCTCTGTAGGCCTTCAAGGTCGCCTCCTGATCCTGAAAGTTATGGAATCTCATAATTATTTGACACAGCGGTTGACCTGCAGGCGGAAGTGGCATCACGGCACGGTGAGCCTGCTCCAGTTTCACCCTTCCATGCTTGGTATGCAGACCCAGCAGCTCTGGCAAAACTCTGCTGCAGAAATCCAGAGCATCCTCACCTTCCTGTCCCTCAGGCAGCCCTCTCAGATGCAAGTTAAGGCACCTGTGATCATTTTCATGATAATCATAGGCTTCCTTAAACTCCTCCAGCTCTTTTTGGAGTGCCCTAACCTGCCCAGGCATTGATAGTACTTTGTCCTCCAACCTTGATATCCATTCCTCCGCCTCTGCAAGCCTAGAACTCTGTTGAGTCTGCTGCTCCAAAACTTCTTGCAGCCGACTATCTAATTTGTCCTAGAGCTTTATTAGTCATAGCTCAAGCTCCACAATTACATGGCCAGTCAGCTCCCTTCCCAACGCGGTAACCTCGGCCGCAAAGAGAGACACCAGGCCCGAGTTTTCTCCCGTGGGGACCGTCGCAGTCTTTTTCCCGGCTTTTCCCATGGCTCGCTGGTTTCTAGTGGGGTTTGGGGTCAGAAACTCATCCATGTTAGTTTCCTGCAGCAGTAGATGTGATCGCTGATCTGTACAAATGTAATTTTAATTTATTTTACTATTATTTGGTAGCCATTCGAGTGGAGCGACCAGGAAATGCGAGCGTTCAGCTAGCTGCTCATCAGTGCCCCCAGAGAGTTTTTTTTTATGTTTTGGGGGGGTGCTTCACCTCCCGCACCCCCCCTTATTTTATGTTGCAAACTCCACCGCTGGCAAATCCCGAGTGTCAGGCTCCTGACACTCGGGTTTGTGCATTTCAGTCTTCAGTAATACACCCAAGGGTTCTGATAACATCATGTACCATAGGAGCAAAGTTTGATTGGTTTGTACATGTGCCCAGAAGATCCAGAATGAACCTACAAGCCTCATAATTTACAGTTAGACTATTTATTTATTTTTTTGCCACTTTCCACCTATGAATTAAACAGAAAAGTTTATGGTGCCCTGGTTGGTTTATCCCTCCTCGTGGGACCCCTTTTCTCAAGGGCTTGGGAGGAAAGACAGTACATATCATGGAAGCCAGCATGCTGGCACCAAGGGTTTGGCAGTGGGCACACTGCCAATGAGGGTCGGGTATTGTGTGTCTGTGGGGGGGAATCACAGGGATTCCATCACTGGGACAGCCTTGGCCAGACATTTTCCTTGGCTATCCCAACCCGTCCCTGCTCCTGTCTGCATTGTACCCATGTTGGAGACTTGGGGGTGGGACCCACAAGCACTTGGTCACTCTTGCCAGCAGTTGGCCCATGCTTCCTTCCAGTGCTGCTGTCTGAGCAGTGCATCCTCCCCCTTAGGAAAGCATCTGCACAGATGCTCTTATGCAATCCTTGCTGATTCTGCCCCTGTCCTGGGTTTGGGCAAGGACCTAGGTCATCAGCATGCCAGAACAGTCCCCTGCCATTTAGCACCACATCACTAGCCAAGAGCAATTTTTGTTATTTTGCATACTATAAGGTCAGATACTTTGAAGAGGGCTTAAAATTGTCCAGATGTATGAAATTGTTCCTTTGTCAACATAATGTGGATCAAGCATACATTGTTTTTTAAGTGGACTATTTGGACAGTTTGAATAGTACAGATATTCTAAGAAAAAGTTATAATTCACAGTTCTGACATCAAATCTGTGAATAACTGGACTTCTGATGCCACACCTATGAATCAAACAAAAAAGTTTATGGGCTACCTGTGAATTAAAAAGAGTGATCATGTATTCATGCATTCATACGGCAACAGTGGAGATAAAAAATTACAAGATAAGTTATATCTTTGTAGCTAAGCTCAAGATATATTTTTGCATGTGTTGTCACATGTACTATCTTGAAGATTAAAATCATTGCAATGGAGTACTGAACCAATCATATATAATCCTATGATGTCATTATCATAGTACCCTTCACTTTGCTAATGACATCATAATTACCTAATGCAGTACTGAAGTCAGCAGTTTAAATAAAAAAGAAATAGTGAAATCTTCAATCAAAAAGGCAGATGTAAACTTGTGCTGTATAAATTCAGTATGCAGTAGTCTCAATCAAACACTGGATTTGAATGTTGTAACTAGTAAACTGGAGTTGTATCAATCAATCAATCAGAATCTTTATTTAACCAGGCAGAGACCATTGAGCAAAGCTCCTTTCAAGGTGGACCTCCGAGAACATAAGTACAAGATAACAGGGTAATATACAAAAATAGCAATACACAGCCTTGATCAAAAACAAGCATGGACTATAAATTGTAAGGAAATACAGGATAAGTAACACAATAGTTTGCAGATAATAAACTAAGCTAATAACAGTAATACAGATAAGGTCAGCAACTGTGAAAAGATGGGATGACAAGAGCCATGGCGACTCGACTGGGACTGTGGAGCACCATGACAAATCAACTGGGCCCTAAAGCACTGTGGTGAATTGACTGGGCCCTTAAGCACAGGTAGGGGGATGGAATAGGGGCGGAAGAGTAGGGACTAGAGTAGTACTAGACTTTAGGAGGGCTGACTTTGGGAAAATGGGAGAGTGCCTCAGAAATGCACTGGCAAACAGGCAAGAAGGAGGGGTGGAGGAACAATGGGGAGTGATCAAAACAGCCATCACAGAGGCAACAAGCCTTTTGTAAAGCAAATCAATAAAACACAACGACGGAAAAAACCTCTATGGTTCACAAAAGAGGTGGCAGGGAAGGTTAAGGAGAAAAGGACAGCATTCAGGAAATATAAGGAAACACAGAAGGAGCAGGACAGAGAACTTTATCAGTTAAAGCAGAAAGAGGCTGGGAAGGCAGTCAGAATAGCAAAGGCCCAAACCGAGGAAAGGATAGCCAATTCTGTTAAGAAGGGGGATAAGACCTTTTATAGGTACATTAGGGAGCGAAGAAAGACCCAAGGAGGGATTCTGAAGCTTAATAAAGGGAAGGGAATGTGGGTAGAGGGTGACAGTGAAAAAGCAGGGATACTGAACGAATATTTCTGCTCAGTATTCACAAAGGAAGAGGAGGGGAGTTACCTAAACCAAACAAGAGAAACACTCTGAAGACAGGGGTCGATACCAGTCCATTTACAGAAGAAAGGGTTCTGAAAGAACTAATAAAATTGAAGGTGGACAAAGCAATGGGGCCTGATGGGATTCACCCAAGAATTCTAAAAGAACTAAGGGTAGAACTAGTGACACCGCTGACTACTCTCTTTAACAAATCATGGGAGGATGGGGTGGTACCCGAGGACTGGAGGAGGGCAGATATGATTCCTCTTCACAAAGTGGGAGTAGGACAGAGGCAGGAAACTACAGACCAGTTAGTTTGACCTCAGTGGTAGGGAAAATGATGGAATCACTTCTGAAGGAAAGAATTGTTGAGTACGTAGAGGCCAGTGGGGCACAGGACCCAAGGCAGCATGGATTCACGATGGGAAGGTCGTGTCAGACGAATCTAATAGATTTCTTTGACTGGGTGACCAAAGTAGTAGACCAGGGAGGGGCTGTGGACATGGCCTACCTAGATTTTAGCAAGGCATTTGTAACCCCCCTGCAAATGGGGGATCCCAAAAGACTTCCAGGAGCTTGCTTGAATGCTCCAAGCCTGAATGGTGTTTGGCATTTAAGCCATTTATCAGTGAGTGTTTTAGAGCCTCTGGTACTGTTCTTTAAGAGCTGTCTGCTTGCAGACATAATTAGTTTGTATGGGGGACTGTGTGCTTCTCTGAGTACCACTCGAGCTGCTGCCAATTCACTTCATTTTGCAGTCACTAGGAGTGCAAAGGGAACCTATCTGAAAGATGTAACTGTTTGCCAGAAATTATTTAGAGTAATAATGAAATTACAGTTTGTCTAACCTGCTTTCTTTGCAGTCAGAACTGTGTCTGCTAGTTCCCCATTCTAGTTTTGAACTGCTGAACTGGACCAATCAGTGTGGGTAAGCTAGCTCTAAAATGATGCCTTGGACTAATCAGAACTTGACTCATAATCTGAGCCAGCCACAAGAGGATTGTATGGCAGTGACTCTGGGAGATGTAGTTTAGACTTCAGTGCCTTTTTGGACCAACAGCAGCAGTCTATTGTGAGTGACAGCCAATCCAGTCAAGAACTGGGAGGAACTCAAAGGAAGTGCCCGGTTTCGTCAGTTGGAGTTCAGTTGAGCTTTGGCAGTGAAGAAGGAAGGAGCCCTGTGCTTTTCAGTGTGCAGTTTTAGTCAAAACGTGTGTAAGGCCCAGAGTTCCGGTCTGCAGCTTGTGTAACAGCTTGTTAGACTGAATCATCCTGTGAAAAGAATCAAAGGATCTCTGAAGAGTAGAAACCAGGTTCACCCTGTAGAAGACTGGAAGAATTGCTGAAAATTGCACTCGGTCTGTCAGGAACTGAATCTGCTGTGTGTTCTCCGGTATTGTGCAGTAATTGCGATCGATACAGATGCAGCCTGCCTGGTATAGTACTTTCTTTTATATGGATGTGTGAAGAGGTTTGTGTACCTCAAGTGAGCCCTGCTGACATTGAAGGACCCTATCTTATTTGGAGGTCGGAGTACTAATTCAGGGTTGCTCCTGTTGAATTGCCACATTAAATCCAAATGGAATTACTGTACTGCTGACTGTTTAATTCTCCTTTTCTCTAGGTGAAAGGGCCCTACCAGCTGCCACGGTTTGGACTAGCCACTAGGGCTTGGGTACCCAGGGACAGTAACTGATAGGGATAGGCCTGTGCACAGAGCCATAGGTAGATTATTAGAGTGATAAGCTAATTAACCTGATTTCCTGTCCTTGTTATATCCCCTAAATAAATCAGAGCTGCTTGTTTCAGCAAAGTTATACTGCCTGAGGTATTTGTTCATGTTAAAGTACTGTACTGTGATTGTTGCACTGTATCTCATTTCACAGGAGGTCCCAGTGCCGGAACCAGACCTGGGGGTAAGTGTATACTGTGAAGGTAATTTGATATATTGTGTGGGCCACTAGTGGGAAGAAAGGGGTTGCAGTGTCCCAGAGGGCTGTGACCAGTTAGTTTAACTATTGCAAACCCTGACTCTGGGTGGAGGCACCCACATTGGATCCAGGCCCTCAACCTGTTAGTGGCAAATCAGGCAGGGGTAGTAGCCCCTGGGATAGCGCCATCTAGGGGTTACACATTTGATACAGTCCCACACAAAAGATTAATACACAAGATAGCCAGCCTTGGAGTGGGTCCCAAGGTGGTAGCCTGGATAAAGAATTGGCTAGACAACAGGGCATAAAGGGTAGTAGTAAATAGGTACACAGTAGAAAGGGTTACTAGCGGGCACTGCAGGGTTCAGTACTGGACCGTCCTTTTAATGTCTTCATAAGTGACATTGCAGAGGAACTGGAAAAGAAAAGTATGTCTCTTTCACATGACACAAAGATCTGCAACAGGGTTGATACACATGATGGAGGAAAGGATGAGAAGGGACTTGGCAAGGTTGGAGGAATGGTCAGAAGTATGGCAGCTCAGATTCAATGCAAAGAAGTGCAAGGTAATGCACATGGGAAACAAAAACCAGGGAACATACACAATGGAGGTGAGATACTGACAACAGTAAAAATAGAAAGGGTTCTGGGGTAATAATGCCTGATGACCTAAAGGTGGGCAAGCAATGTGAGAAGGCAGTAAGGAAGGCTGGGGGATACTGGGATGCATGGGAAGAGGCATCAATAGTAGAAAACAGGAGGTTGTTATCCTCTGTACAGACAGTTAGTGAGACCCCATCTGAGTACTGTGTGCAGTTCTGGAGACCCCATCTCCATCAAAGACATAGACAGAGTGGAGGCTGTCCAGAGGAGGGCAGCCAAAATGGTGCAGGGTCTGCACCAGAAGACATCTGAAGAAAGACTAAAGGAGCTTAATATGTATACTCCTGAAGAAAGAAGGAGAGGGGACATGATAGAAACTTTCAAATATCTCAAGGAATTAACAAAGTCCAAGAGGTAGCATCTTCCAGAAAAGAGATGTGCAAGAACAAGGGGCACAATTTGAAGATAGAGGGGGACGGCTAAGGGGTAATGTGAGGGATATTTTTCACTGAGAGGGTTGTGGATGCATGGAACAGCCTCCCTGAGGAGGTCGTGGAGTCAAGAACAGTGGGGGACTTCAAGAATGCATGGGACAGGCATAAGGCAGTCCTAGTGGCGGGTAAGAGGAAGTAGCTGTTGGTTAACTAGGATCTGCAGCTTATCTGTTAGGTAGGAAAATGGGCAGACTAGGTGGGCCAAGCAGTCCTTATCTGCCGTCAAATTCTATGTTTCTATGAGATGGAGTGCGCATAGGTCGGAGGCCTAAGGAGAGGGAATGTGAACCGGGAATGCAGAAGTAAAGTGAAGAACCAGATAAGGTGGACTAGACGGGGGGAGGGGCAAGGTGAAGGGTAGAGTGGGTACAATACAAGGAACAGAACGGTGGGTAAAATACAAGGAGGAGAGAAGAAAGTATGGAGAGGAAAGGAGAGGACCATGCAGAGGCTGAGTTCAGGGGCAGCAGGTCAGGGGGTGAAGAGATAGAGAGAAGCAAAGGAAGGGGAGGGAGGGAGATGACCATGCAAAAGCTGGGATCAGAATCCAGGAAGAGGCCAAGATGAGAGTGATCCGGGGACATCCTAACAGGGGAAGTCATTTGATCAAGAGTAGCAAGCACAGGATTCTTTATTGTGCTGGAAATAGTGTTTTAAAGGCTGTGGTGCTGACTTTATGCTTTAATTTCAATGTTTTTTGCAGGTTATTCCGTAGCTTAGGAAGCACATGACTAATGCAAGCCCAGTCAAAGCGGGATCTAGCCTTTGTTACCTTTAAGGTAATATAGGAGGCACTTCTCAGAGCATATCTGCTTAGAGTGCAAAGTGGTAAACAGGCAGAGATGTAGTCAGGCAGTTTGTTAATAATAGCTTCGTATGTCCAGATGTCGGCACTTCTTTGTCATCTGAGGGTAAGAGAAGACCAACCGACAGCGGAATACAACAAACAGTGGTGGGCGGAGTATGGAAGATCTGACATAAACCTTAGGGCTCTATGATAGAGCGTATCGAGCTTAGAGAGTGCGCCGACTGCATAAATTCAATACGCATCGATCTGGCTCAGAATATAGTTTTATTCTCACTTTTGAGGGATAGACAGATAGGCAGTCAGACAGACAGACAGGCAGCAAAAATTACATTTATATGGGTATTAGGGTTGAGGCAAAGCATAAAAATTAGGGAAATGGAAACATGGTAAAAAGTCCCTGAAATCTTGTCGAATATGTGTGTGGTGTTCCTTTGGGTTTGACCAGTCAAGCAATACAAAGTTGGTGGTACTCGCACGCCCTAGCTAAGCATTGCTGTCAGTGTTTCAGTTTGTCTGACAAGACAGTACCGAAATTAGGGAACTCGCACTGTTCTCCAAACTTGTTTGAATATAGCAGCTTTGGGCAGTGCACTAATTTGTTGTGCTCAGGTTGGACAATTTGTGTGGTGGAAATGAGGCCCATCATTTTTTTATGAATTTGAATTCTTACATCAGGTTTATTTTTTAGATTTCTAGTTCAGAGGGGCCAAAATTTGCTTGGGTGGGGCGACAGTGTGTCCTTAAATTATGGCACCTCATGGCTCAAAAATATCTTGTGCAGTTCCACCAACAGCCAGACACGGTGGCTACATAATCCATTTGGTTTGAATTACTCTAAAGTTGTAAAATGGCTGAAAGGCTAACAGTATGGAAAGTATGGAAATGTGAGTAGGCTTTTGCTTTTGTTTCCCCCTAGAGTAATTGTGATGGAACTGGAGCAATGTACTTGATAGCCTGTGGCTATAATGCCTATCCTGTTGGCTCAGAGTGTGCAGACTTTCCTCAGATGGATGACAAACACAATGATAGAGAAATTAGGAAATATAGATACATTATACATGCTGAACAGAATGCCTTAACGTTTCGGTAAGTATGATCCAACTACACAAATGTTCTGTTTGCATGTGATATGATTTTAATGCTATATTAATTTTGTATATTTTATTTCAGAAAAACATTTTTTTCAGCCTGTGTAAATTACTCATTATGGCTAGTTACACACCATATATGTACTTGTAGGATATCAGTCTGAAAAAGTTAGCAGGTTGAGGGACATGGCAAATAAAATCCCTATTCTAACAGGGTACTTTTCAACCACAGCCTGCTCTTGAGCAGTACTGTTCATATAACATGCAGAGGGATTCTAGGTCCATCAGCTCCACCCTTCCACCCCACAGTATCAGCAATTATTCTTAAATACACTGTGCAAAAATGTAATAATTTCTAGGGATACCCCGCCCACATTACCACACACTACCATTCAAGGTACTGTACCCAGTGATTTCTGCGGTAAGCAAAAACTGGTCCAGGTTTGCATTGAAGGCCTGTACTGACTTCATGTCCACTGTCTCCACTTGTAGACTGGTCCATAGTTTCACCCCCAAGGAAAAGATGTGTATGATAATGTTACCCCTGAATTTACTGTACCATCTTGGAGTTTTAGGGTGTGCTCCAGTATCCTGCTGGAGCACACCAGATCATATATCCCTGTACAATGTTTTCGATACCCTTGAGTATGCAGAAGACTGGGACAGTATCCCCTCTCAGCCTCCTGTTCTCAAAGGTGATCATTTAAAGGGCCTCCAATCTCTCCAGAGGTTTTGTCCCATATATACCTGAACATGTTGGTGGCACTGTCTTGCACTCTATGGATGACTTTGGTGTCCTTTTTGTTTCACGATCCCAAGAACTGCATGCTGTGCTCCAGGTGAGGCCTGACAAAGGCCTTGTAAAGTGACAAACTTATTTCCCCTGCCCTGCTGGTCAATCCCATTTTGTTGCACCCCAGCCTTTTGTCGGCCCTCTTGACAGTGACCGCTTATTGCTTGCCATACTTCAGCCTTATACACTGGTGTACTTCTCCTAGAAGCTTGTCATGTGTCACAGTGTCAGGACTGCCCTTACTTATAACCACCCAAGTCTCTTAGGACCCCTTGGGTGACACTGTGGCAGGCAAAGTTACGTTGCTTAAATCCATCCCTGCTCCCACAATCAGGGTTCTAAACCGAGTACCTGGCTCTTTGGTCCCCTCTGAATTTTCAGGCTCCCACAATCTTTTAGAGCTGATTTCAGTACTTCAAAAATAGATTATAATGCTCCTTGGCCACATATGTAATCAGGAGCACTTTCTAGGGTCCAGGCCCTCAAACTTACACCAGTCCTCTACCTCTTGAAAAGCCTTTTTTTTTTTTGAAAATTGGACCGGGGGTGGGGTACCATTTCAAGGCAGGGTTGGCCACTAGTGGGCAGCAAATCCCAGTGGTGCCTCCAGTTGTAACAGCCCTTTGACTCACCTTGGCTGTTCCGGGGCCCTCAAGGTCAACTTAGCACACACCTCTGAGGGGACCGGCCTGGGTTGTTGCGAGAATAGTAGGGTATTGTGGTGCCTCCTTCTGGGGAAGTGGCAGTGAATATCTGTGAACTGAATGCATGTCATTACCCTCCAGGAAAATAAACAAACTGTCCCCAAAAGCACTTCGCCACACAATGACAATTCCCCCTTTTTGCAGTAATGCACTGTAACAACATCTAACATAAACAATAGTAGTGATTTATTACAGGGCGGGGAGGGAGTTGAATGCAGCAACGGCAACAATAACTGGCTAAACAATTCCACCCCCAAACAATCCCTGCCTCCCACCTGCAGGTGCACCTGTTTTTCAAACAAGAAAAAGTCCTAATGTATTCTGACATATGCAGTAAGACCTTGTTGTTCTGCTGCCCCAGAGAGGAAAGAATTAAAGCCTACATTCTGAGTAGGCACGCACTCGGTTTCTAATCACTGTCCCCGGTACATTCTATTCAAACATCAGGTTCTTTACTCCACCTTACTGTGAAGATGCCTCAGAGATTTCTCTTCAGCATCTTGTCGGTTTAGTGGTGTATCGCTGTGATTATCTTACCGATTAATATTTTTCACTAGCGTTTAGCTTCTCATTGCTGTCCCTGCAGTATAGTACACATTTCATTGGTTTATTTCAACGGGGGAAGTACTTTAGCGGTTGTCTTCCAACCTTTGGGGTATTGAGTCCTTTTCTCCTTTTCTCTCTAACTTTTTTCTTTGTGATAGTTGTTTAGGTTTGGCTAATAAAAAAACAAGTTTGTCATTTTTTTTCCGGCCCGCTAATACCAGTCTATTAACCAGGGCTACTTTTGGATTCTTATCCAGCCTAACTGCCACTTGGATAAGCTAGAGATGGAGTCACAGATGTAACCCCCCTGCAAATGGGGGTTCCCAAAAGACTTCCAGGATCTTGCTTGAATGCTCCAAGCCTGAATGGTGTTTGGCATTTAAGCCATTTATCAGTGAGTGTTTTTAGAACCTCTGGTACTGTCTCTTTAAGAGCTGTCTGCTTGCAGACATAATTAGTTTGTATGGGGGACTGTGTGTTTCTTTGATTGAGTACCACCAGCTGCTGCAATTCACTTCATTTTGCAGTCACTAGAGTGCAAAGGAACCTATCTGAAAGATGTAACTGTTTGCCAGAAATTATTTAGAGTAATAATGAAATTACAGTTTGTCTAACCTGCTTTCTTTGCAGTCAGAACTGTGTCTGCTAGTTCCCCATTCCTAGTTTTGAACTGCTGAACTGGACCAATCAGTGTGGGGTAAGCTAGCTCTAAAATGATGCCTTGGACGAATCAGAACTTGGACTCATAATCTGAGCCAGCCACAAGAGGATTGTATGGGCAGTGACTCTGGGAGATGTAGTTTAGACTTCAGTGCCTTTTTGGACCAACAGCAGCAGTCTATTGTGAGTGACAGCCAATCCAGTCAAGAACTGGGAGGAACTCAAAGGAAGTGCCCGGTTTCGTCAGTTGGAGTTCAGTTGAGCTTTGCAGGTGAAGAAGGAAGGAGCCCTGTGCTTTTTCAGTGTGCAGTTTTAGTCAAAAACGTGTAAGGCCCAGAGTTCCGGTCTGCAGCTTGTTAGGACTGAATCCGTCCTGTGAAAAGAATCAAAGGATCTCTGAAGAGTAGAAACCAGGCTCACCCTGTGAAGACTGGAAGAATTGCTGAAAATTGCACTCGGTCTGTCAGGAACTGAATCTGCTGTATGTTCTCCCGGTATTGTGCAGTAGATTCGATGGGATACAGATCGCAGCCTACCTGGTATAATGCTTTCTTTTATATGGATGTGTGAAGAGGTTTGTGTACCTCAAGTGAGCCCTGCTGACATTGAAGGACCCTATCTTATTTGGAGGTCGTGAGTACTAATTCAGGGTTGCTCCTGTTGAATTGCCACATTAAATCCAATGGAATTACTGTACTGCTGACTGTTTAATTCTCCTTTTTCTCTGTGTGAAAGGGCCCTCAGCTGCTCACGGTTTGGACTAGCCACTAGGGCTTGGGTACCAGGGACAGTAACTGATAGGGATAGGCCTGTGCACAGAGCCATAGGTAGATTATTAGAGTGATAAGCTAATTAACCTGATTTCCCCTGTCCTTGTTATATCCCCTAAATAAATCAGAGCTGCTTGTTTCAGCAAGTTATACTGCCTGAGGTATTTGTCTATGTTAAGTACTGTACTGTGATTGTTGCACTGTATCTATTTCACAGGAGGTCCCAGTGCCGGAACCAGACCTGGGGTAAGTGTATACTGTGAAGGTAATTCTGATATTGTGTGGGCCACTAGTGGGAAGAAAGGGCTGGAGTGTCCCAGAGGGCTGTGACCAAGTTAGTTTAACTATTGCAACCCTGACCTCTGGGTGGAGGCACCCGCCATTGGATCCAGGCCCCCAACCTGTTAGTGGCAAATCAGGCAGGGTAGTAGCCCTGGGACAGCGCCATCTAGGGGTTACATCTTGGAGGCTCACCGCTGGGATTGTGTGTCTCTAGTGGCCATATTTAGAACCACTGTTAAGAAAAAATGGGTACCCGACAAGTGGCTGTGCACGGCTGGTGGAGTGGTGTACTGGGAGGAGATCGACCCCAAAATGCTATGCTTATCTGGACATCCCCTGGGTATCAATGGGACACTGTGCAGGAGTACTTCCAAGGTGGAAGGTTTACAAAACCCTGTGGTGGTGGTGGACATGCTAATCTGCTCACCCACTTTCCTGGCCCTAGTAGAGTTTAAGATCCCATAGATAGCTCCAAAGTGCCACAGACCATTACCCAGAGGGAGCCTCACTGCTTGGAGAGTGATAACTATGACAGTAAAGACCGAGGGGAATCAGCCCCCACCACTATCTGAAACTTTTGAGGAGAAATTTGCTGAATGGTTGCTGGGAGGGAAAACTGTGGAGGACTTGAAGAAACTATTCTTGCCACCTGGGGTGTTCCTCCCCAACACCTCTCCTGCTCCAGTGCCCGTAATGGTGGCTGAACCAATGCAGACTCCTATTTCTGCACCTGCCATTAGTCACGACTCTTGCTCGAAGGTTGAGGATCTTCTCGGCACCCTCCCACCCCCAAGGGGAGGATGACTGGAGACCTGGATAGACTATGTTGCCCCCAAGTGCTAGAATGGCAAGTGCTCGAAGGCAGCGAAAGAGGGTTAGTGAGAGCCTCCGAGGTCCTGCCCTGGCTACCATCCGTGCAAACGGGCCAGTAACCCTGAAGCGACTGCACAGGCTCCATCTTGAGGCCTTGAGAATGTGTATGGAGCCCAGATTCTGATGAGGACCTATGGTGGAGAGTAAGAAATGCACAACAGTACCAAGGGAGTTGTTGTCTGTGTATGTCTCTGGCTGGAAAATTGTTGCAAGAATGCCTCAGAAAGGGTAGTTTGCCAGCGATTGAACTGGACCGAACCAGACTGGACAGAATCCTTAAGTCTGCCCCCTTCTCAGAACTGCTGTTGCTTCAGTTCGCCTGGCAAATCGGGCTGGAATCCCACCTCCTATGATGAGTTAATGAGAGAAATTCGGGAGTTGAGAAAAGGCGACCTCGGAGGTACCTGCACCAACAGCTGTGGCTCGACCCGAGTGACTGGGGTGACCCATCAAGTGAAGTTCAGGGGCAGAGGTTGACAGTCAATAGTGCTCTGACAAGGAAAAGATATGCCACAATGGGGCGAACTGTTGAGAGAGATCCGGGAATTCAAAACAGTCCCTTTATGAAGGCCACGCTTGCAAGTATGGGCCTGACCTATATCCGACTGCATCTGCTATGGGGTGGGGTACCCACCCATGTATCTCCTGCTGATAACAGCTCAAACTCATTCCTTGACCATGGAAGTGGAGAAACTGACTAGATGTCTCCAAATGCTTATCACGCCGCAGACAGAGATGGCACCCAGGTTTCCAGTTAGTAATACCCCCTCTGGCTCCCAGTGTGGCGCCTCGGCCAGCTCAAACTCCAGTATGTTTTGCTATAATGTGGGAAAGATGGGCACATGAAAAGGAATGCCAGTCCCCAAAGACACTGACAAAGTTGCATATAGGCTAAGAGAGCTTGGAGAAGAAATCAGTGGCTAAGAGGTGCGACATGATCCCAGTGAGGGCACCAAAATGCTAATTCACGCCCTTTTGTGGCAAGGTCAGTTGCCTGAGTCCCACTACCGCCTTCCAGACTGGTCCAGAATAGTGGGTCCCTCCATGGAGACCACTGTAAAGGTGAATGGAGTGTCTACAAGAGCTGTATTAGACAGTGGCCCCAAGTGACAATTATGTTCCAGGATTGGTATCAGAAGCATTTGTCAGACGTACCTTACAACCATTAGAAGGACTGCATGTATGGGGTTAAGTGAGAAGGCCTACCCCTATTCCGGGTATATCCGAATTTGGCTGTCTTTCCCCACCTCGTGGCTGGGTGGCCGAACAAGTAGAGACCTAGCCTTAGTGTGTCCCCCACTGGACTGTATGATGGTGTCCCTTTGTTGATTGGAACAAATGCTCATATGTTCGGAAGGCTGGCACAGTTGTGTTATGAAAACAGGGTCAAAGACTAGTAGAGGCTTTAAGAGTTCGGCTTTAATTAAGAAGGCCTATGAGGCACAGAGAGATGCTGAAAAACAGAACCAGAGGAACCGGTCGGAATTGTATGGAAGAAGGATCCTGAGTCTCTGATCCTGGCGCCAAATGCCCAGTGTACCTTACAGGGAGAGGTCCGTATCAGAAAGGATGTTAAGAATAAAATATTAATGTTGGATGCACCAGGCGATGGAAAATTGCCCGAGGGACTGCTGGTCAAGCCTAGTATTTTGCCCGCTAGAGCCCATGCTTATGCCAGAAGGGTAATGGTCCAAGTTCATAATGTGTCTGAAAGAGACATTCGAGTAAACAGAGGTTGCATCCTGGCTAATGTGCATTGTGCAGACACTGCAGTGCTACCTAGCAGCAAGAGTTCAAGGAAGAATGACAGAGTAACGCTGACTTGTTTGATTTCGGCGACTCCCGCTGCCAGCTGAATGGAAAGTGAAGATCAGTGAGAAGCTTGCCCAGAGAGACCAGGTGTTTCTTTAAAGGAATGGGATGTAGGATGTGCAGGAGCTGAGCACAATATCCGCTGCATGACGAAGACCATTTCGTGAGAGGTCTCGGCACGCCTGGCACCTGCTGACATAGATGATGTGAGACGGCATCTGCAAGAGATGTTAGCTGCTGGTGTAATACAAGAATCCAGAAGCCCTTATGCTTCCCCCTTTGTGGTAGTGAGGAAAAAGAATGGAACAGTAAGGATGTGTGTGTGATTACTCGCACCTTAAACCGCGGACTATCCTGATCAGTACACAATGCCCGCATTCAGGATGCTTTGGACTGCCTAAGCGGGAGCAAGTGGTTCTCTGTGCTGGATCTCCGCAGTGGGTACTACCAGATCCCGATGGCCCCAGAGGACCGTGGAGAAGACGGCCTTTATCTGTCCGCTTGGTTTCTATGAATTCATGAGGATGCCTCAAGGGATTTCAGGTGCCCCAGCCACTTTCAGCGATTGATGGCGTGCAGTGGGGACATGAACTTACTAGAGTGCCTGGTATACCTAGATGATGTTATTGTGTTTGGCAGCTCACTGGAGGAACATGAGAGCAGATTATTTAAGGTATTGGACCGACTGGAGGACTTTTGCCTTAAACTGTCCATTGATAAGTGTCAATTCTTTCAAACATCAGTAAAGTATGTGGGACACATAGTATCCACCGGGGAACAGAGACCGACCCAAGTAAGTTGAGGCCTTGACTACCTGGCCACAGCCCAAAAATCTAAAAGAACTGCAAAGATTCCTGGGATTCTGTGGTTATTATCGGTGCTTCATCAAGGACTATTCAAGAGTGATCCGCCCTTTACTTAACCTTACTCTAAGGGTATCCTCCAACCCACAAAAAATACCAAAAGTCAGCGTCCCTCAAGACTGAAAGAGTGTATTTTCATCCAAGTGAAGTATTTGGGGCCCGCTGGACTCCTGATTGTGAGACTGCTTTTCATGAGATCATATATCAACTTACCCATGCTCCAGTGCTGGCCTATGCCGATACAAGAAAACCTTACGTCCTGCACACTGATGCTAGCTTGCAAGGGTTGGGGGCTGTGTTGTACCAAGAGCATGAGAATGGCCTGAGACCAGTGGCCTTTGCCAGTAGAAGCCTGACCCCATCCGAAAAGAACTATCCTGTACATAAGTTAGAGTTCTAGCTTTGAAGTGGGCTATTGTTGACCAATTCCATGAGTACTTGTAGGGCTAAAATACTAGTAAAACTGACAATAATCCTTTGACCTATGTGCAGACCTCAGCTAAGTTGGATGCCACTGGCCATAGGTGGCTTTCTGCATTATCTACATATGACTATGCTCTCGAATACCGAGCAGGTCTGAACCATAGATGCTGATGCTCTCTCCCGGAGGCCTGTTCCCCAGAATGATTGGGTCCGACTGGCAGAACCTGACATTCTGGGCACTCTGCGGAAGTTTGACAGGGAGGAACAAATGTCCACGGACGGGCATGTGGACTGCATGGTGGATTGCTTGGGAGCCTCTGAGAATTGCATACCTGCTGCTTATTGCCACTTTTCTGCAATAGACATTGGTGCACTGCCTCAGCTGGACAATGACAGTATTCGGCGGGCTCAATCCCGCGATCCCATGATCAAAGAAGCTTTAGAAGCCCTCTATGCAGGAAAAGATGTGTCCAAATTCGCTCCACTGATTTGAGAACTGCACTGTTATACAAAGAAGGTCCTAAGTTGAAACTGATCAATAAACTGTTATACAGAGAAACAGTAGACAGAGGGGACAAGTAGACAAACAACAACTAGTGCTGCCCACTGCCTTCGAGACTCAGTACTGAGGTCCTTGCACAACCACATGGGGCACCTTGGTATAGACAGAACACTTGACTTGGTGAGATCCAGATTCTATTGGCCTAAGATGGGGGCTGATGTGGAGCAACACATATCGAACTTGGAGTCGCTGCTTACAGAGGAAAGCTTTGCCCCAGAGGGCTGCCCCCTGTTAACATCACCACCAGTGCACCCATGGAGCTGGTCTGTATTGATTTTCTGAGTTTGGAGTCAGGTCAAAGAAATATCAGTAATGTGCTGGTGGTCACTGACCATTTCACGAGATATGCCAGGCTTTCCCACCAAAGACCAGAAAGCATCCACTGTGGCCAAAGTACTTGTAGAAAACTTTTTGTTCACTATGGGGCTCCACAAAGAATCCATTCTGATCAAGGAGAGACTTTGAGAGTCGTCTGATCAAAGAGATGCTTTCTCTGTGGGGAGTGCGAAGTCCAGAACCACTCTCATCACCCCAGGGGACCCACAGCCTGAACGTTTCAACCGCACTTTGCTAGATATGCTAGGCACCCTGCACCCAAAGGACAAGCCTAGATGGAGCCAACAAATTAGCACCCTGGTACATGCTTATAACTGCACCAAAGTGATGCCACTGGATTCTCCCCTACCGCCTGATGTTTGGAAGAGAGCTCGACTACCAGTAGATGTGTGTTTTGGGGTCTCTCCTGATGGGGTTCAAGCTGACAACTATTTACAGTATGTGCAAAGTTAAAGGCCCAGCTAACTCATGCGTACTAACTGGCTCAAACCATGGCTGCCAAAAGAAATCTGGCCAACAAAGAAAGGTATGATAAAAGGTGAAAGCACAGGAACTCCAGGAGGGAGATCGGTTGCTAAGAAATCTGGGACTGCATGGCAAGCACAAGATTGCTGACAGATGGCACCATCTCCTCACATTGTAGTGGGCAAACTAGATGATCTGCCAGTGTACAAAGTAAGGCCTGAGAATAATTCAAAAGATGTAAAACAATGCATAGAAATCATTTACTGCCCATTGGACAAATCTTAATTGAGTCTGAGCCCCTAGAAGATGCCCCTGGACCAGTGACTAGAGCTGCTGCTAAGAAAGATCAAGAAAGTCTGCACCTACAGAAGCAAAGTTAAAGTGTTCCCCTCCACAAGTCCCAGTTGAGCATGACTGTCAGTCCATATCGGAAGAAAGTGAGAGTGACTTTGAATACTATCCTTCTACTAACTGAGTCAATTGTTTAGGGCAATCCCTAGTCAATACTGGAGATGAAGCTGGGCCTTCTGGACTGTCTAAGCCCCTAGCTTCATCCCTGGAGCCAATGCTCCCCAGAAAGTGAAGTGCAAAGCATCAGATCAGATGAAATGGAATCATTGTGCATGGTTGAACTGTTTGAGCTTTCAGGGAGGAAAATGATAGATTGGGGCAGACTGGTGATACACCCGAACAAGAAGAGTATTTTGAGTGCCCTGACAGTCCACTGCCAGTGTCCGAAAGCTCTCCATGCGAGCCAAATGTTGTGGACTCAGAAACTGTAACTCCTGGAGCTGAAAGTGCCCCAAGTTCTAGCCTCTCTACCCCATGGAGACTCCCTGACAAGTGAGGACAATGCTGAAAATGAGGCTCAGGTGCAGAGACTGTAACAGTTCCCCTAGAAAGACTGGTCGGGCTGTAAAGCCTGTGGTGCACCTCAGTTATGATTCACTTGGGAGGCCTGTGGACTTGCCTCTCAATGTTGTCCATAAAGGAGTGTATGTGTCCCGAGCTCATTGCCCAAACTGAGCATCAGTGCTAACTCCAAGTTACTTGTGTTGCCCTCTAGTATGGTGCCCTTGCCCCATCCAGCCCCAAGGTAACTGATAGGAAGGCCCTCTCTTCAGGTTTCATGTACAAGAGGTAATAACTTGAGTTATGGTACAATGTGTATGTAATACTGTGTAAAGAGTGACGTACTGCAATGTTTCAGAAATGTGTTCTTGGTAAAATGATATATTGACTGATGATTACATGTGCGAGCCTAATGTAAATGTATATGGTTGCAGTTGAAACTTATGGGGGTACTTGCTTGACGCGGACGTCAAGCTTTCCCAGGCCAGGAAGGGTGTAACCCCCCTGCAAATGGGGGTTCCCAAAAGACTTCCAGGATCTTGCTTGAATGCTCCAAGCCTGAATGGTGTTTGGCATTTAAGCCATTTATCAGTGAGTGTTTTTAGAACCTCTGGTACTGTCTCTTTAAGAGCTGTCTGCTTGCAGACATAATTAGTTTGTATGGGGGACTGTGTGTTTCTTTGATTGAGTACCACTCAAGCTGCTGCCAATTCACTTCATTTTGCAGTCACTAGGAGTGCAAAGGGAACCTATCTGAAAGATGTAACTGTTTGCAGAAATTATTTAGAGTAATAATGAAATTACAGTTTGTCTAACCTGCTTTCTTTGCAGTCAGAACTGTGTCTGCTAGTTCCCCATTCTAGTTTTGAACTGCTGAACTGGACCAATCAGTGTGGGGTGCTAGCTCTAAATGATGCCTGGACTAATCCAGAACTTGACTCATAATCTGAGCCAGCCACAAGAGGATTGTATGGGCAGTGACTCTGGGAGATGTAGTTTAGACTTCAGTGCCTTTTTGGACCAACAGCAGCAGTCTATTGTGAGTGACAGCCAATCCAGTCAAGAACTGGGAGGAACTCAAAGGAAGTGCCTGTTTCGTCAGTTGGAGTTCAGTTGAGCTTTGGCAGTGAAGAAGGAAGGAGCCCTGTGCTTTTTCAGTGTGCAGTTTTAGTCAAAACGTGTGTAAGGCCCAGAGTTCCGGTCTGCAGCTTGTTAGGACTGAATCGTCCTGTGAAAAGAATCAAAGGATCTCTGAAGAGTAGAAACCAGGCTCACCCTGTAGAAGACTGGAAGAATTGCTGAAAATTGCACTCGGTCTGTCAGGAACTGAATCTGCTGTGTGTTCTCCGGTATTGTGCAGTAATTGCGATCGGGATACAGATGCAGCCTGCCTGGTATAGTACTTTCTTTTATATGGATGTGTGAAGAGGTTTGTGTACCTCAAGTGAGCCCTGCTGACATTGAAGGACCCTATCTTATTTGGAGGTCGTGAGTACTAATTCAGGGTTGCTCCTGTTGAATTGCCACATTAAATCCAAATGGAATTACTGTACTGCTTGACTGTTTAATTCTCCTTTTCTCTGTGTGAAAGGGCCCCTACCAGCTGCCACGGTTTGGACTAGCCACTAGGCTTGGGTACCCAGGGACAGTAACTGATAGGATAGGCCTGTGCACAGAGCCATAGGTAGATTATTAGAGTGATAAGTTAATTAACCTGATTTCCCCTGTCCTTGTTATATCCCCCTAAATAAATCAGAGCTGCTTGTTTCAGCAAAGTTATACTGCCTGAGGTATTTGTCTATGTTAAGTACTGTACTGTGATTGTTGCACTGTATCTCATTTCCACAGGAGGTCCCAGTGCCGGAACCAGACCTGGGGGTAAGTGTATACTGTGAAGGTAATTCTGATATATTGTGTGGGCCACTAGTGGGAAGAAAGGGGGGTTGCAGTGTCCCAGAGGGCTGTGACCAAGTTAGTTTAACTATTGCAAACCCTGACCTCTGGGTGGAGGCACCCGCCATTGGATCCAGGCCCCTCAACCTGTTAGTGGCAAATCAGGCAGGGGTAGTAGCCCCTGGGACAGCGCCATCTAGGGGTTACACAGAAATCCAAAAAGAAAACTGGACCAATCGGGTTTCAACAATATGTGGAATATGGGGAAACTTGTGCCAAGGCCGATCCCCACACAACTTGTGTTGTATGCCTAGGGTTGGAACACCTAGAGGCAGACTGTGACATTTGTAATAATGTCCCTCAGTCAGCACTTGACAGGTGCCTTAACCAACTGAATGAGAATTTGGCTGAGAAATCCGAACCGGTTCAGGTTCAAAAGAACCAGAAGGGGAAGGTGATACCTCTTCTTCAAAATGAACAGTGGATACAGCCCTTGAATCAGCTACTGTGAAAAAAAAAAGGAAAAGCACACCGAACCAGCTCCTGAGCTGCGAGCGGTTGCGGTTCCGACTGTAGAGGAGATTGCTAATGCGACACGCATTATTCAATCCCTTCAGTCTGGTCCAGCTGAACCGGTGGTACGTGCAGGTGCTCCTCAGCCAGTTCAAATCCCCTTGGATCCCTCTGAATGTGATACCCATGGGATTAGGAGGCTGAACAGGATGATGATGATGAGGAGGAGGAGGACTTTTATGGTCCTATTGAACCGGAGGTTTCTCCTGAACATGATGGGGGGGCATTTCTCCACCCAAACAGTTGGAGGATGCCTTCACTTATTTCTCTTTTATGAAAAAGGTGGCTGAAACCCTCCAGTTACTGGTTCAAGAATCCTTAGAAGAGGAGGAAGAACTGGATTATGTAGAGATAATGGATGTCCCTGCCACTAAAAGGCTGGTGATACCTATCCACACGTCTCTTAAGAGACAGACACTAGAAATCCTGGGTACCCCTACTTCTGTCCCTCCTATAGATAAGAGGACAGATGGAAAGTATCCAGTGGCCAAAAATGGCACAGAATTTCTGTGTGGTCACCCCAGACATGAAGGGGTAGTTCAGGCTGTTGCCTGTGAAAAGGCAAACATCCCATTATCTTCCCACCCTCCTGAGAAGGACTCCAGGAGGATTGACTCTATGGCTAAGAAGTCACACCTGGGCTTCTCCCTTATTGCCAGACAGGCAGACTCTTACATGGCTTATATGGCAAGGTATCAAAAGAAGTTGTGGGAAGCTGTGTCTTCTCTGGCAGCTAAAATTCCTGCTGATTTGGCTGCAGATTAGGGAGAAATGGCTAGGAACGGAATTGAGGCTTCTAAGCAGCAATTCCATATGGCAGTGGATGCCAGTGATTCAGCATCTAGGGTACTGTCCACCTCTACATCCCTGAGAAGATGTTCATGGCTGAGAACCACGAACCTGTCACAGGACACCCAAACAAATGCCTTGGATTTTCCTCTGGACCAGAATTCCCTCTTTGGGGAACAGACTGAGGCCTACATGAGGAAAATGAATGAATATAGGACTTCCTATAGGAGTGCTGCAGCCAAAGGAAAGGCGGCCACACCTCAAATCAGCAAGGTAGGGGAGGCAGGGGCAGGCCTTACCAGAGGCCTTTCTACCAGGTCAAGGCTTTCCCTATCAGCAACAGAGTTGATACTTTAGGGGAAGGGGCAAGAGAGGTGCCGCTCGTCCCAGCCCAGCTTACCAATGCAGGACATCAGCTAAACAGACTCCCTGAAGAGTCATGGGTCACCTCCCCAGTTCCAGTAGAGGGCAGGCTTGCCCACTACCTCCAGAACTGGCAGTCTATAACATTAGACAAATGCGTTCTGGAGGTGGTGAACAAAGGCCTTGCTTTAAATTTCTAACAATTTCCCAGATTGAGAGCTAGGCTGTTCAAGCCTGCCTGTCCAGCAGAAATCTGCCTATTGGAAACAGAAGTTACAACCCTTCTCCAGGACAGGGCAGTGGAAAATGTCCCTCTGTTCTAAAGGGGGAGAGGATTGTATTCAAGGTAATTCCTGACCTTGAAGAAAAATGGGGATTGGCAACCTTTTCTGGATTTAAGGTTCCTGAACAGACACCTAACAAAGCCAAAATTCAAGATGGTCACCCTGGCTATGATATTGCCCACTCTCAGGCAAGGAGACTGGCTAGCATCCATTGACCTCAAGGATGCTTATTTCCACATCCCTATCAGGCAGTCACAAAGAAAATACCTAAGGTTCAGACCTCCATCAGGTCACTACCAATTCAGGTCCCTCCCCTTTGGCCTGACTTCAGCTCCCAGAGTGTTTACAAAATGCCTGGCAGTGGTGGTGGCACACCTAAGGCATTTAGGAATTTTGGTTTTCCCTACCTGGATGACTGGCTGTTGGTAGGCCAGTCTCAACAGCAGGTGGTAGAGGTCCTGGCAGTCACTCAGGCTACTCTTGGCTTGCTGGGCTTCTTAATAAATACAAAAAAGTCAGTTCTGAAGCCAGTCCAGCTCCTGCAGTTCATAGAAGCGGAACTGGACACAGTTTTGGCAAAAGCAAGACTTCCACAAGACAGGGTGGACAACATTGTGCAGTCTGTGGATTCTTTCAAGCCCCACTCCCCAAAGCCAGACAGGTACTTTCTGTGGTTGCTGGGACACATGGCAGCCACAACAGCAGTGGTACCAGGGGCAAGGTTTCAGATGAGAGACATTCAGTTCCGTCTGAAGTCCTTTTGGTCCCAGAGCAGAGATTCATTGTCCAAACTGATTCTGGTGACTTCCACCTTTCTTCAAGCTCTGCAGTGGTGGCAGGAAAGGGACAACTTCAGGGTGGATGTCCCATTCCTTCAGGAAAATTCCACAGTGGTGCTCACCACAGATGCATCCCTCTTGGGGTGGGGTGCACATCTGGAGGAGCACACAGCACAGGGCACATGGTCTCCTCAGGAGTCTCTTCTGCACATAAATTTGTTGGAGCTCAGAGCAGTCTTGCTGGCTCTCCGGTCCTTTTCTTCCATGATTCAGGGGAAGGTGTTGCAGGTCAGGACAGACCACACCACAACCATGTTTTACATCAACAAACAGGGTGGCACAAGGTCCACTTTGTTGTATAAAGAATCTAAGAAGATCTGGACTCTGGCCTACTCCTTGGAGGTAACTCTGTCAGCAGTTCATCTTCCTGGGAAGGACAGTGTGCTGGCAGACTCCATCAGCAGGTTCAACCAGAACCACCACGAGTGGTCACTGAATCACCTAGTTCTCAAAGACATTTTCAAGCTGTGGGACACTCCAGAGATAGATCTCTTTGCAGCCCCAGACAATCACTGGTTGACTCAGTATTGCTGCAGACCTCCAGTCCTGGGCACAGTCCCAGTGAATGCACTTCTTCTGGATTGGTCAGGGAAATTTCTGTATGCCTTCCCTCCATTTCCCTTGTTGCTCAGAGTACTGACCAAACTCAGGGTCAGTCAGCACTGATGATTCTGATAGCCCCAGACTGGGCCAGGCAGCCTTGGTACTGGATACTGGTGGCTCTGGCATCAACCAGCCCGATTTGTCTCCCCAGGAGGTACGAGCCGCTGACCTCCACCCAGGAGAGGATCATGTACCCCAACTTGTGGTCACTCAGGCTAAAGGCCTGGTGCTTTTGGAGTTAGAATGTGCTGTTTGGCAACTTTCTGACTCGGTTCTGGATATCTTAAAGGTTTCCAGAAAATCAAACACTAGGAAAACATATTCTTCCAAATAGAAGAGATGTACCATATGGTGCACTCAGTCAGGTGTGGAACCACAAGAGATGGGCATTCCACTTTTATTGGATTATTTGGCTCATTTACATTCTCTAGGCCTTAAGCCTTCTGCTTTAAGGGTGCACTTGGCAGCAATCTTTGCTTATTTGTCAGCAGGTAAATCTTCTTCTTTAGCCTCTGACCCTATATTTAAACAATATTTTAAGGAGCTATTGCATTTACACCCCCCTCATAGGGAGCCTACCCCTTCATTGGATCTAAATATATGCATAGCACAATTAATGCAACCCCCTTCACACCTATGTTCTCAGCAGAATAAAAGTTTGTGACATGGAAAACTGTTTTTATTAGCCATCACTTCAGCAAGACGTATCAGTGAACTACAGGCCTTATCTGTGGAACCTCTTTTCATAATGATAAAGTGGTTCTCAGAACAAATAGATTTTTCTCCCTAAAGTAGTATCAAAGTTTCATCTTACCCAGTCTATAAACTTGTCTGTCTTCTTCACTGAACACTTGAGTTCAGGGGAATGTAGGCTGCATAGCCTTGATGTAAGGAGGGCTATTATTTGGATCTGACCAGAGGCCATAGGGGTGACAATAGCCAGTTGTTCCTTGCCTAAAAGGACCATTGCAAGATGCATAGTGTCTTACATTCAGTTTTGCTATCAGAAACTAGGGAAGGACCCCCCTGTAGGCCTCAGGGGTCATTCTACCAGGGGCACAGCTGCCACTATAGCAGCTCCGAGAAGTCAGAAATCTGTAAAGCAGCTACCTGGAAAACTGTACACACATTTACCAAGCATTATAGCCTGAATGTGCAGGCAAGAAGTGATGCCAGGTTTGGAACAGCAGTATTGCAGAGCCTCTTTCCTAAGTAGGTTCTGTGCCCTCCTCCAAAGGAACTTCTTGGTAGTTTGCATATGTCAGAATATATTAGGACTTCTTGTTTGAAGGAAAAATTACTTACCGCAGTAATGTTGTTTCTTCTAAAGGAGTCCTAATGTATTCTGAAATCCCACCTTGCCTCCCCTGCCAGAACCTGGGGTCTCTGCACTCCAGCTCATACACTGTGTTGTGTTTACTTGGAAGTTTGTTTTTCTCCAGTGGGCATTTGTGACTTGAGTCTTTAGCCCATGTCGGGGTGGTAGGTTTTTAGGAAAAGTTTACATTTAAATGCTGTAAGCATTTGCTATTGTTTTTCAAATCTTTTATAAGCTTTCTGGGGTTGCTTGTAAGAATCTGATGGTTGAATAGAATGTACCAGGGGACAGTGATTTGAAACCGAGTGCTTGCCTACTTAGAATGTAGGCTTTAACTCTTTCCTCTCCGGAGCAGCAGAACAACAAGGTCTTACTGCATAGGTCAGAATACATTAGGACTCCTTTAGAAGAAACAACATTACTGTGGTAAGTAATTTTTTCTTCCCATGGCAGCTGCCCAAAAGTTTATACAGTCTTTTTCATAGGTACCTCACAGCGGTGATGACATCGATGCAGAAATCTCTAGTAGGGGCCCAATACTTTTAGACACAACTTTGCTTTAACTTTAGGTCTGGGTGCAGCTTGGAGGCACAGTCCTGCCCAAGACCTAGCCCCTTGATTTTTTCCTAGCTAGCTAGCTAGGTAATAAAACCATTTTGAGCCATAGCCCAGAGTTACTTACAGTTCTGTAGATCAAAGAAGAGGTTTCAGTAGGCTGGATTCCGTTAGTCATGATACCATGCAGGTATCACTTGTTGTGCACCACAGCAGCTGCAGGTTAATTGAAGAGGTAGAAGGATGCTGGTCTTCACCTGCCTGGCCTTGCTGTCTTCACATCTGAGGCCTTTGTAGACCATGTTCACTAGGCAGGCCTCTCGCCATCTTCTCCACTGGGTCTTCACTCCATTGGTCTGGGGACAGCGCAGGCTGGGTCCCCCAGACTTGTTGCTTGGCACGCCTTCTAAACAGAAGAGCAGCTAGGCATTTGCTGTTTCTGGCCCCAGCTTTCACACTGCAGTTCCTTTAGGCACCAATGTGGTTGGGCACTATCAGTCTCTAGCCTCAGCACAGTCTTTAGGCTTGCAGCAAAATCACTGTCCCAACAGCACTTACCCAACCGAGAAGGACACAGCTTGTTCACACTAAAGTTTATCACTGCCGCAGAACTTGCAGGCAGGCTGTAGACTTTCCTCCCTGCAGCAAATCTCTCTCTCTCTCTCTCTCTGGTTTCAAGATGGAAAGCTCCAAGATGCACTGTTCAGCACAAAAAATTCCAGTCTCTCTCTTGCTCCGCACAGCACAGGCTTTCCAAGCTCTCCACTTCTGTCAGTAGGCTGGGGCAGAAGTGGCTGTTAGGATGTGAGTGCAGGCCTTGGACTGGATAGCCCTTCAGCAGTCTCTTCTGCACTCCTCCACTCTCCCAGTTTCAAACAGAAACCCCTTTTGGCGGGCTGACAGCAGTATTTATTGTTTCAAAGCAGTCCCTTTCTGATTGCTTACTGCTTGCCCAGGATTTCTTGGTGTCCCTTGACTTATCCCAGCAGCCCCTTTGTTTTGTAGTCCTGTGGGGTCTACTATCTTTATCTATCATTTGCCCAAACTGCAGTCTGCTCAAGTTTATTTAGCTTGCCCATAAGAGGACCAACAACAATTGTGTTAGTGCCTGGTGGCACTCTGCTGACATTTCCCCTGTTCCCCAGCTCCGCTATTTACCACGGAGTCAGGGATACACTTGAAAAGCTGGCCACAGCCAGAACACTGTTATGGAGCATAGCTCCATGAAGGTTAGACCTCCTGGTGGCCACCAATGCCTAGTTCAGCACAGCCACCATCTTTATTGTTTACATTTTTGGTCCTGTGGTTTCGCAGCTCCGGGACCATGGAATTACTTTTAAACATGCCCAGAGGCACAGGAGTAGGACCAGAGCTCGGCCTTCACATTACAATGGGCCGAGACACTGAAGATAGCAGCTGCTGCTGCAGGACACCACTGGGGACTGTCACTGGGTACATAACCGCCCCCCCCCGGAGCCACGTGGGGGAGCCTGCTGAGGAGTGGGGCAACAGCCATCAGGTAAGCCTCAGTTTGGGGGGCTTACACTTACATTAAGCGAGCCAGATGGATTGGGGAGCTCCAGGTGCTCTCAGTGGGTTTTCCCCATCTGGTTTTCCACAGGGACAGGGTTGTCCTTTGCCCCAACTTGAAGTTGCTCCCGAAGGTGGTTTCAGAGTTTTATCTTAACCAGGTGATTAACCTACCGGTATATTTTACCAGACCATGTTCAGATACTTACCACTTCATAGAGGCTCCATATCCTGGACCTGCGGGAGTGCTGTCCTTTTATCTAGAGTGCACAGTTGGAGTTCGGGGACCAGCTCGGTAGCTGTTACCTATGCTGAAACCGCACCTGGCAGACCAGCAGCAAAGTGGATGATTGCAAAGTGGATCACATCTTGCGTCAATCTCTGTCATAGGCTGGCTGATCAGGAGCCTACCATAGGCATTAGGGTTCATTCCACCATACATACTGCTGCCTCGGTGCCTGCTTCCAGGGATGTCTCCATACAGGAGATCTGTAGGGCTGCTACCTGGAAGTTAGCACATACCTTCATTTCCAACTACCACATCGACCTTGAATCATGCCAATATATTGGTTATGGGCTCTTGGTTCTCCAGTCTGTGTTCACCAAGTAGGGGTGTGCGCCCTGACCCTCTTGCCAGAGAACTGATAGGAGTCTGCCAGAGTTGGATAAGTGAACCATAGCCATGCCCCTAGAAGAATAGGTTACTCACCTGTAACCATAAATCTTTTTCAAAGATACCTCTTTCATTAGGCCACACCTATGGAACTATAGACGTCAGGCGCCAGAACCACATGTAAACTTTTTTACTAGCAATCCACTAGGGGCTGCCCACAATGATGTTTTATGTCAATGTCCTCACTACATAGAAACATAGAAGCATAGAATTTGGTGGCAGATAAGGACTGCTTTGACCACCTAGTCTGCCCATTTTCCCTACCTACTGTAACTCCACAGACCCTACTAGATGCCCTACAGGGGGCATGCCTTAGACAACTAGTATTGGAGCCCACTCAAGAGGGAGCAATCTTAGACCTGGTTCTCTCAAATGGAGATGAAGAGAGGATCACGGATGTAGAAGTGGGTAGTCATCTGGGAACTAGCGACCATTGAACAGTATGGTTCACAGTAAACACAGCAATAGCATCAAGTCATACAAAGGCAAAAGTACTGGACTTTAGGAGGGCTGACTTTGCCAAAATGGGTGAATATCTAAGGAATGCACTAGCAAATGGGCAGGAAGGAGGGGCGGAAGAACAATGGGGAATAATAAAAACTGCCATCACAGAGGTAACGAGCCTTTGTGTGAAGCAAATAAACAAAACAAAACGATGTAAGAAACCACTATGGTTCTCAAAGGAAGTGGCAGTGAAGGTTTAAGAGAAAAAGAAATCATTCAGGAAGTACAAGGAATCACAGAAGGAGCAGGACAGAGAACTGTATCAGTTAAAGCAAAAGGAAGCTGGGAAGGCAGTCAGAACAGCAAAGGCCCAAACCGAGGAAAGATAGCCAACTCAGTTAAGAAGGGGATAAAACCTTTATAGGTACATCAGGGAACTAAGGAAGACCAAGGGAGGGATAGTGAGGCTTAATAAAGGGGAGGAAGGGTGGGCAGAGGGTGACTGTGAAAAAGCAGAGATACTAAACAAATATTTTTGCTCAGTATTTACAAAGGAAGAGGGGGAGGTACCTAAAACAAACAGTAGAAACACTCTGGATACAGAAGTTGATACCAGCCCATTTACAGAACAAAGAGTTCTGAAAGAACTCTTAAAACTGAAGGTGGACAAAGCAATGGGACCTGATGGGATTCGTCCCAGAATTCTAAAGGAACTAAGGGTAGAACTAGTGACACCACTGACTACCCTCTTTAACAAATCATGGGAGGATGGGGTGGTACCCAAGGACTGGAGGAGGGCAGATGTGATTCCCCTTCACAAAAGTGGGAGCGAGGCAGAAGCAGGAAACTACAGACCTGTTAGTTTAACCTCAGTGGTAGGAAAATGATGGAATCACTTGAAGGAAAGAATTGTTGAGTATCTAGGAGGCCAGAGGGCACAGGTCCCAAGGCAGCATGGATTCACAGCGGAAGGTCATGCCAGACAAATCTGATAGATTTCTTGACTGGGTGACCAAAGTAGTAGATCAGGAGGAGCTGTGGACATGGCCTACCCTGACTTTAGCAAGGCATTTGACACAGTCCCACACAAAAGATTAATATACGTTAGCCAGCCTGGGAGTGGGTCCCAAGATGACAGCCTGGGTAAAGAATTGGCTGGAGAATAGGACACAGAGAGTAATAGTAAATGGAGTCCACTCTGAAGAAAGGGGGGTTACTAGTGGGGTACCGCAAGGTTCAGTATTAGGACCGGTCCTCTTCAATGTCTTTATAAGCGATATTGCAGAGGGACTGGAAGGAAAAGTATGTCTCTTTGCAGATGACACAATGATCTGCAACAGAGTTGTTGCACAAGGTGGGGTGGAAAGGATGAGAAGGGACTTGGCAAGATTAGAGGAATGGTCAAATGTATGGCAGCTTAGATTCAGTGCTAAGAAGTGCAAGGTAATGCACCTGGGAAACAAAAACCCAGGGGAAGAGTACACAATGGGGGGTGAGATACTAACAACAACAAAAATAGAAAGGGACCTGGGGGTAGTCATATCAGATTACCTAAAGGTGGGCAAGCAATGTGAGAGGGCAGCAAGGAGGGATGGGGGATACTGGAATGCATAGGGAGAGGCATCACCAGTAGAAAACAGGAAGTTATTATCCCTCTGTACAGACAGCTGGTGAGACCCCATCTGGAGTACTGGTGCAATTCTGGAGACCCAGTCTCCATGAAAGACGTGGACAGGATGGAAGCTGTCCAGAGGAGGGGCAACTAAATGGTGCAGGGTCTGCACTGGAAGACATATGAAGAGAGACTTAAGGAGCTTAATATGTATAGCCTCGAGGAAAGGAGGGAGAGGGGGACATGATAGAAACTTTCAAGTACCTCAAGGGAATCAACAGTCCAAGAGGGTAGCATCTTTCAAAAAAGAAGTGTGCAAGAACAAGGGGCATAATTTGAAGATGGGGGCGGCTGAGAGGTAATTTAAGGAAATATTTTTCACAGAGAGTGTTGTGGATACATGGAACGGCCTCGGAGGAGGTTGTGGAGTCAAAAACAGTGGTGGAATTCAAGCATGCATGGGACAGTCATAAGGCAATTCTAGGGGTTGGGGGTAGGAAGAAGTAGGCTGCTGGTTAACCAGGATCTGCAGCTTATCCATTAGGTAGGGAAATGGGCAGGCTGGGTAGGCCAAGTGGTCCTTATCTGCCATCAAATTCTATGTTTCTATGTTTACTTGATCTCTGGCTTTACCCCCTTTCCTTACTACTAAGGTTCCCTTATGCCTATCCCTTGCATTCCTGAATCCCATTACATTTTTACCTCCTCAACCTCCACTGGGAAGCTGTTCCAGGCATCCACCACTCTTTCTTTGAAGAAATACTTCCTCACATCTCCCCTGAGTCTACCACCCTCCAGCTTCATAGCACGTCCCCTTGTTCTTGAGCATCTTTTGTTCTGAAAAATGCTTCTCTGTTGAACCTAATTTATACCCTTGAGGTATTGAAAGTCTCTGTCATATCACCCTCCTTCTGCCTTTCCTCCAGGGTGTACATATTGAGGTTGTTTAGTCTCTCCTCATCATAGGGCTTTTGATGGAGATGCTGCACCATTTTAGATGCCCTCCTCTGGACCGCCTCTACTCTGTCTATGTCCTTCTGGATATGTGGTCCCCTGAACTCGACACAGTAGTCTTAGTGAGGTCTCACAAGTGATCTTTACAGCAGTAACACCACCTCTCTCTTTCTGCTGGTAATATCCCTCCCTATGCACCCTATCATTCCACTAGTTCTCCCCTCTACCTTGTCACTCTGTTTAGCCACCTTTAGATCATTAGATATGATTACTCCCTGGGTCTCTTTCCTGTTTGTTGGTCGTTAATACTACTCCCATTTTGTACTCTGCCCCTGGGTTTCTGTGCCCCAAGTGCATGATTTTGCACTTCTTCGCATTGAAACTTAGCTGCCACACCCTTGACCACTCCTATAGCTTTCTTAGATTTCTATTCATTGCCCCCCCAAAGTGTCTACCCTATTGCAGATGTTAGTGTCATCTGCAAAAAGAGGCATACCTTCCCTTCTAGCCCCTCTGCAATGTCACTGATAAAGACATTAAACTGGTCCCAGTACTGATTCCTGTGGCACCCCGCTGGTCACCCTTCCTTCCTCAGAGTGAACTCTGTTTACCAGCACCCTCTGTCTCCTGCCCCCTAACCAGTTCCTTACCCAGTTTGCCACCTTTGGACCATCTCCTAGGCTGCCCAGCTTATTTCTGAGTCTCCTATGTGGAACAGTGTCGAAGACCTTGCTGAAATCTAGGTAGGCCACATCCACTGCTCCACCCTGATCCAATTCCCTGGTCACTCAGTCAAAGAAATCTATCAGATTTGTTTGACATGACCCCCAGTAAATTCAGGTTATCTTGGATCTTGTATGCCACTGATTCAAGATATCCCACAGTCCTTTCCTTCAACAGTGATTCTATTAATTTTCTCACCACCGAACTCAGGCGGACTGGCCTGTAATTGCTAGCCTCCTCCCTGCTACCACTCTTGTAAAGTGGAACACATCTGCCCTCCTCCAGGCGGTCCAGAGTGGTTAAACAGGGCTGTCAGAGGTGCAGCCAGCACCTCTGTGAGCTCCCTTAATATCCTTGGATATACCCCGTCTGGCCCCATTGCCTTGTCCACTTTCAGATTTGCAAGTTCCTTCAGGACTCTCTCCTCTGTAAATGGATTAGTGTCCACCGCCCTTCCTTCTATGCTCCTGGCACCTATCTCTGGTCCCTTGCTTTCCACTTCCTCTGTGAACACTGAACAAAAGTATTTGTTTAGGATGTCCACTTTTTCCTGGCTCCCCTCCACACACTACTCCCTCCCCTGGTCTTTCTCTTTTCACTTACATACCTGATAAAAGTCTTGCCCCATTTCTTTGCTGCCTGGGCTATTTTCTCCTCCATTTGTGCTTTTGTGCTCCCAATTGCTTTTCCTGCCTCCCTTTGTTTCTCCTGATACATCTCCCTATCCTCCTCCCTCTGGGTTTCCTTATACCTCCTGAGTGCTAACTTGTTTGCCCATACCTTCCTGGCCACCTCTTTTGACAACCATAGCAGTCTTTTTCCTCTTGCCTTTGCTTACTTGCCTGATGCAGAGGTTTGCTGCCTTTACTGTCACCTCTTTTAGTTTTGCCCACTGTTCCTCGACTCCACCCAAGTCCCCCCACCAGGGCATCCCTGAGGCATTCCCTCATCATTTTAAAATCTGACTTCCTGAAGTCCAGGACCTTCGCCTTTGTGAGGTTCAAGTCTGCCTTGGTGCATATATTGAACCACACTGTACAGTGATCACTGGTCCCTAGATGGGACCCACTGTGACATCTGCAACATTGCCACTGTCCCCGTTGGTGAGTACAAGGTCCAGTATTGCCCCCTCATGAGTGGGCTCTTTTACTAGTTGCCTGAGGAGAGCCCCCTGTAGGGAGTCCAAGATGTCCCTGCTTCTAGCTGAAACTGCAGTTGGGATGCTGCTGTCTACATTCTGCAGATTGAAGTTATCTACCAGCAGCACCTCCCCCTTCTATTCCATCTTTTGGATGGCTTCCACCAGCACCTTATTCCACCCCCCATGCTGGAGATCTGTGTATCATGCCACTGAATTGTGGCACCATTCGCTATTTCTAGGGTGAACCACACTAGTTCTTCCCCACCCTTTATTCCTTGTATCTCTGTTTCTTCTACCCCTCGGAATACTCCAATATTCCTAACTCTATGCAGTATGCCTTTAAGCCAGATCTGCCCAGAGATGGAACGTTATGCTAATGATGGAACACCACTGGCACATGCCACTTTTCAGATGCTGCCCATGTCAACTGCTCACATTCTGACCTCTCAGATTTCACTCTCCACCTGTCAAGACGAGACGCTTGGAGATCCTGTCCTCAACATCTCATCATGAAGACTTATAAAATATATATAAGTATTCCTTATTTCTAGGATAGTGGATATGTTGTTCATCCACACTTCTTGGCAGTGTCCCTTTCCCTTTAAATTAACCGGAAAGTCTTCAAGCTGGCTCCTCCTACCCTCCTGAGTGGTATAACCCTCGGCTCCGCCCCATGACACCAGATCTTCCTTTCCGCTGGAAGATTCAGGTTGCCTCCTTCATGCTCTCGCATTTTGTAGGCCCTGGCTTCAAAACCTTCGGTTATTCTGAAAATTCGCCTTGTTCGCGTTAGCGATTCTGATTGTTTTTTCTCGAACATGGAAGACAAGTCTTCCCATGGATTTCGCCGGTGCTCATAAGGCCAGAAGATATTGTGCACCGACCCACATACCATGTGTGTATACTGTTTGGGTGTTGGCCATGACACCATTACGTGCGAGTTTTGCCTCGTGTTCCAACCTAACATCCTCGACAACCTTCTCACACGCCTTAAGTTGGGGAGGCCGGAAAAAGGGAACCTGCTGGTGAAATTCAAGGAGGCCCGGTGGGTGGTTTCCGTGGCTGCAGGATCTGCCGAGCAATTGGAGTGCATGCAAGCCTTTAAGGAAGAAATGGCCTACGCCGTGGAATCTTCCACTTGGAGCTTCTTGGTTCCGCCTAATCTGGGCTCCACCTTCTCGGGTTCCTTCCGAGAGTTGTGCCACTCTCTCCCGACTAAGGGTGAGAGTCCTGCGAGCATTTACTCCTCTTAGTCCCGTAAGCGGGAGAAAGACCAGGGACCATCTTCATCTCAACGGAGACGCTCTTGGGATTGGGAGAGATCTTGGTCCCAGGAGCCGGCCATGTTGACCTCGGTTAAAATTGCCTCTTTGGCCACTGGCTGCTCGGCTTTGCCGTCTGGCCAGTCGACCAAAGTGTCGATCGATGATGTCGAGATAATTCTAGACCTGATCAACCCTTTGTCGTCAACTCTGATCGATGACTCCCTCACTCGGACTCTGGTCCTTGCTTTCCCCGACAAGGAGACCCAGCCTGCTGGGAATCCCGCCGAGGAAGTGGTTCCTGAACCCGGGAATTCCCCGGTCCCACCAGTGTCTCCCGAGTGACCGAGTCGGCCTGTCCAATCTTGATCAAGGTCTCTGACTCCCTCAACCAAATGGCTGAGGAAGATCCATAAGCACTCAAAAAAGAGGCAACACCATCAGTCGTCTTCGTCCTCCTTGGATGAGGAGTGGCTCCAGCAGAACCTCCGGTGGCGCTATGAGGACCTCATGTGGCAACATCTGATTTTGTCTGGGCACAAGCCTACCCCGGCTTCTACCCCAGCCATTACTTGGCTCTTGCCTCCCAGGCCAAAGCTGACTCCTCTGGAGCTGATTAAGTTGGTTCCTCCACCTGCGGAGCCGGCGAAACCTCCGGTTCGGCCTAAACCGGTTTCCCCTCCAATTTTGGTGAAACCACTGCCCAAGCAGTCTGTGGAAAGGGCTCCTTCTAAGGAAGCTAGACTGGATACTGGGCTTCCCCGGCGTCTTCTGGTCACTGTCACCCCTGACTGCCCCCGGCAGGTCAATGGTGATGTGGGCGGTCGACTGCTATATCCGGATACCTTGGATTTGGATGAAACTGGCCTCCATTCTCATCCAGGGGATGATGAATTGGCCAGTGGTATAGAGATGGAGGAAGGTTCTTTGTCCTTTCAGGGCATTTTTCTCCTCATCTCTGAGTCCACAGGGATGCCCCTGGAACCTATCCAGAAAAGGGCAGAGTACCCTCTCACTGACATCCTCAAGAAAGGGGCTACCCTGACGGAAGTCTTTCATTGTTAGCCTGGCCTTAGCACTTTGGCAGCACCCTGCCTACTGTCCAGCTCCATCTACCCATATGGCCTGCAAGTATGTGGTGCCCGTGGGGTCCCTTGCAGGGTTCACAGAGCACCCTTCAGCTGAGAGCATTGTGACTGCCTCTGTGTTCAGGTGTAATGGTAGTTCTACCGATATCAACAGACCTCCTAAGAAGGAATCCAAGCATTTGGATCACTCTGCCCAGAAGGTCTGTGCGGTCTCGTCTTTAGGCCTCTGTCAGGCAAGCTCGGCCGTCATCATGGCACACTTCTCCCATGCCCTTTTGGGGTCCTTGGATGAAGTCCTCTCACATCTCCCCACGGACTTGCAGACCACGGTCAAGCAGGTCCAGGACCAAGACCGTGCTGTTGCTAAACAACAGCTACAGACGGCTCTGGACATCGGGGACTCATGTGCCCATTCGTTGGCAGCCACAGTTACCTCCCACTGCAAGGTTTGGCTGAGGTTGTTCTCCTTTCCGGTGGATACTCAGCACAAACTAGCTGATGTGCCTTTCCTGTGCACTGATCTCTTCGGCCCAGGTGTGGCTGGTCACCTTCAGTGCATTGAGCAGTCCAGTGCCACCTGGGACACCGCTTCTGCTAAGGGTTCTCTGGTCCCAAGAAGCAGCAGAAGAAGAAGAAGTCTTTTTGGCACTCATCCTCTGTGGCCCAGCAGCCCTCCTTTCACTGAGGTCAGCAGCAGCAATAGCAGGCTCAAGCTTGGCACCCCTGGCCCAAACCCAGACCCTCCCAGGCCCATAAGGGAGGCCAGTGTTCAGGCCCTGGACCCTCTGCCTTCTAGCCTACCCAGTGGCGGGGCAGGGGCTGCCACCCCTACTCCAAAAATGCCAGCCCTGGGTCCTCCCATGGTGGCTGGCTCCGCCATTTTGTTTCCACCTGGTCCGCTGTTACCATGGACAGGTGGGTCTTAGAAGTGGTTGGCCAGGGACTACCTCTGGAATTCAAGCAGTACCCTCCAAGCCGAACCTGCGCCCCACAGGAGGAGAAGGTATCCACCCACACTCAGTTGGCTGTCCGAAACAACATTGCTCAGCTCCTCCTCAAGGAGGCAGTAGCTCCAGTGGCAGATCCTGGCTTCATTTCCATGTACTTCCTGGTTCCCAAGTGGACGGGGAGCTGGTGCCCCATTCTAGAGCTGCATGACCTGAATCAGTATGTCAGGTCACGCACTTTCTGGATGGTTACTCTGTCTCAGGTCATACCATGCCCGGAGTGAAACATGTGGCTCTGCTCACTGGATCCTCAGGATGTGTTCTTTCACATCCCAGTCCGTCTGTCCCACCAGTGGTTCCTCCACTTCAGAGCCGATGTAACTCTATACCAGTTCTGAGCCATGCCATTCAGCCTGTTATCAGCCCCACGGGTCTTCACTAAATGCATTACCATGGTGGCAGCCCACCTCAGGTGTCAGGGGGTCAGAATTTACCCCTACCTTGATGATTGGCTCTTAGCAGGTTCCACCCAGCAGGAGGTGGAGACATCCAGGGACCTGGCCCTCCAGACCTGCTCTCAACTCGGCCTCCTGATCAACAAGGCCAAGTTGGAGCTCGTGCCTTCTCAGGTGATGTACTTCATTGGGGCAGAGCTTGGCTTCCAGCGGACAGGGTGGAGGTTCTCTCCTCCTTTGCCCAGTCATTTAGGGGAGCAGACTTTGGGAAAATGGGGAGATACTCGAGAGGCATTAAGGGGAATGGGGCAGGAATCAGGGGTTGAGGAACAGTGGGCAGTATTTAAAATGGGGATTACAAGAACAACAGAATTATGCATTAAGCAGGTTAGCAAGAGGAAAGGAAGAGGAGACCATTATGGTTTTCCAAAGAGGTAGCAAAGAAAGTGAAAGCCAAAAAGATTGCATTCAGGCAATACAAAAAGACACAGGCATTAGGGGATAGGGAGAAGTACCAGGAGAAGCAAAGGGAGGCAGGGAGGTCAGTAAGGGAAGCCAAAGCTCAGACAGAAGAACATATTGCAAAATCAGTGGGTAGAGGGGACAAAACCTTTTACAGGTATATAAGGGAAAAAAGAAAGGCAAAGGAAGGGATAGTGAGACTGAAGGGGGAGGATGGGTGCCGTGTGGAGGATGACAACAGTAAAGCTGACATATTGAACAGGTATTTCTGTTCAGCCTTTACTGAGGAAGAGGAGGGTAATGGACCTGAAGGGAGTACAAGGGGTGAGAATGGTGCAGAAATGGACACAAGTCCCTTTAAACGAGAAAGGGTCCTGAAGGAACTGGAAGTAATAAGAGTTGATAAAGAGTAGGGAAGGGGTGCACCCCAGGGTCCTTAAAGAACTAAGAGAGGTGGTGGCTGAAGCTCTGGCTATCCTGCTTAGCCGATCACTGGAAACAGGGGTGGTACCCAAAGACTGGAGGACAGCAGATGTAGTCCCCTTATACAAAAGTGGGAACAAAGAGGAAGCGGAGAACTACAGACCAGTCAGCCTCACCTCGGTAGTGGGGAAGATCATGGAAGCACTACTGAAGGAGAGATTGGTGGAGCATCTGGTTGTCAATGGACTACAGGACCCAAGACAGCATAGTTTCACCAGGGGGAGGTCATGTTAGACCAGCCTCATTGAATTTTTTGACTGGGTGACTAGGGAGGTGGATCGGGGAGGGCAGTGGATATGGCCTATCTGGACTTCAGCAAGGCCTTTGACACTGTGCCACATAGAGGACTATTACACAAACTGGGGAATATGGGTGTGGGCAGGACAGTAGTGTGGTGGGTAGGTAACTGGCTGGGTGGCAGGACACAGAGGGTGGTGGTAAATGGCTGTCACTCCACAGAGGGAAGAGTGACCATTGGGATACCACAGGGATCAGTGCTGGGACCGGTCCTATTCAACATCTTCATCAGTGACATTATGCAGGAGCTAGAAGGCAGAATTTCACTGTTTGCTGATGACACAAAGCTCTGTAACAGAGTAGACACACCAGAGGGTGTAGACAGAATGAGAAGGGACCTGCAGAAACTTGAAGAATGGTCAGGGGTTTGGCAGTTGAAATTCAATGCAAAGAAGTGCATGATAATGCATATGGGGCACAAAACCCTGGCACAATATATCAGTTGGGGGTGAGGATATAGCATGCACCTAGCAGGAAAGGGATCTTGATGTTATCATCTCTGATGACCTCAAGGTAGGGAAACAGTGACAAGGCATCAGGTAAAGCAAATAGGATGCTGGGATGTATAGGCAGGGGCATCACCAGCAGGAAAAGGGAGGTCATAATTGCACTATAAAGACACTAGGTGAGGTCCCACCTGGAGTACAGTGTACAGTTCGACCTTCCCTACGTAAGGACATAGACAGGGTAGAGAAGGTTCAGAGGAGGGCAACAAAGATGGTGCATGGATTGCATCACAAGTCCTATGAAGACAGGTTTAAGGAACTGAACATGTACTCCCTGGAGGAGAGGAGGGAGAGAGGGGATATGATAGAGACATACAGGTATCTTACAGGGAGGAACAGGGTGCAGGAATACACTATTTTTAAGCGAAAAAGATGTTCCAGGACTAGAGGGCATGGGATGAATTTGGAGGGAGGACGATTCAGAGGAAACGTGAGGAAGAATTTCTTCACAGAACGGGTGGTGGACAAGTGGAACACCCTGCCAGAGGAAGTGGTGGGGCTGAAACAATCACGGGATTTAAGAATGCATGGGATAGACATAAAGGAATTCTGGAGGTCAGGGGTAAAGGGCAATAGACTTCTAGGAAAACATAAACTGAACTTAAAAGCTCAAATGGGCAGACTGGGTGGGCCATAGGCCCTTATCTGCCGACACTGTCTATGTATCTATGTATTTCTGGTTGGGCAATTGCGCCCTGCCTGGGACTTTCTACGCCTTGTGGATTAAGTGGTGGCATGCACCTCCATGGTCCATTGGGCCCGGTGGCACATGCGCTCCCTCCAATAGGAGCTGGCCACCTAGTGGACTCAGCGCCATGGTCATTTCGACCAGCTGATCACTGTGACCCAGAAGATGTGGGACGCTCTCCAATGGCGGACCATCCCAGACCAGTTGCAGGAAGGGATCCCATTGTCTGCCCCAAGCTGACGGCCATCCTCATGACCGATGCCTCTCTCATGGGCTGGGAAGTCTACATGGGGGACAACAGTGCCGACGGGTTCTGGACCCCCGAGGAGTCCCATTATCACAATAACCTGTTGGAGTGCAGAGCAGTCAGACTGGCACTGTCAACTTTCACTCCTTAGCTCCGGGGTCAAGTGGTTCATGTCCAGATGGACAATACCACGACCATGTACTACCTCAACAAACAGGGTGGCATGCATTCCCATCTGCTATGCAGGGAAGCACTCAGCATCTGGACACTCATGAGCCATCTGGAGGCAGATCTCCTAGCCATCCAAATAGCAGGAGCCTCGAACCAACTGGCAGATGCTGTCAGCTACATAGGCAAGACATCCCACAAGTAGTCTGTCCATCCAGAGGTAGCTTACAGTCTGTTCTCCCACTGGGGCAAACCATTGGTGGACCTGTTTGCCTCCAGGGAAAACACCAAGCTGAGGCTGTTTCATGCCCGCCCCCCTCAGCAATGCTCGCTGCAGGGAGATGCCTTCGAGGCTGTGGACCCCAGGCTTCTTCTACACATTCCCTCCATTTCCCTTGAGCCACAGAGTGCTCCACAAGGTGAGGAGGGACAAGGCGCAGGTGATCCTGGTAGCCCCAGACTGGCCATGCCAATTCTGGTACCCAGATCTCCTCAGCCTCAGCCTCAGCAACAAGCCCCTGGAGCAGCTTCCAGCATGCCCAGACCTGATCTTACTCAGTCAGGGGAAGGTATTCCATCTAGACCTTCAATCCCTGCACCTGACAGCCTGGTACCTGAGCAGATAGAGTTTCAGGCTTTGGGTCTGTCCGAGGATGTCCTCACAGTAGTGGAAGCATCCAGGAAGGAGTCGACCAGGAAGTGTTATGCCTTCAAATGGTTTTCCATTTGGTGTTTGGGCACGGGCCTGGACCCTCTGTCCTGTCCAGTGGCTAACATTCTCGACTACCTTTGGTCTCTGTCCAAGGGGGGTCTTCGGTCATCGACCCTTAGGGTGCACCTGGCAGCAATCTCTGCTTACCGGGCATGGGCCAGTCAGCTGACATTGTCACAGGAGACAGTGGTCGGGCACTTTTTCAAAGGCCTGGATCACATATCCTCTCTGGTGTGTGAACCTCCACCTCCATGGGATATACTGTTTGGTCCTGGCAAAGCTCATGGGCAAGCCATTCGAACCAATGCACAAGTGTGAGTTGTCACACTTGTCATGGAAGACAGCCTTCCTGGTGGCTATCATGTTTGCCAGAAGGACAGGGGAGCTCCAGGCACTCTCGGTGGACTCCCCTTATCTAGTCTTCCACAGGGACAAGGTTGTCCTGCTCCCCCACCCTAAATTCCTTTTGAAGGTTTTGTCAGAGCTTCACCTTAACCAGGTGTTGACTCTGCCAGCGTACTACCCCAGTTACACTTCGGATTGTGAGTACAGGCTCCATATTTTGGATCTGCGATGAGCTCTCTCCTATTATAAGGAGAGGATGGCAGAAATTTGGGGAGAGGTTCACCAGCTGTTTGTCATCTACACCGAAGCCACTTCTGGCAGACCTGCAACAAAGCAGTGGATCTCAAGATGGATTACATCATGCATTAGTCTGTGTTACGAGTTGGCGGGCAAGGAGACTTCCACAGGGATAGGAGCTCATTCTACCTGCCATGCTGCTGCATCGGTGGCTGCTTCCAGGGACATCCCCATACAGGAAATCTGTCGGGCTGCCACCTGGAAGTCAGCAAACACCTTCATTACCTGTTACCACATTGACCTTGTGTCATGCCGGTATGCTGGTTTTGTGGCTTCAGTTCTCCATTCTCTGTTTCTCAAGTAAGTATTTCAGTGGTGGGGGGGTGCACCTTGCCTCCCTCCTCCCAGAGAACTGCTAGGAGTCTGCCAAGAAGTGTGGATGAACAATATATCCATGATCCTAGAAAAACAGGTTACTCACCTGTACCAGTAGTTCTTGGAGTGGTATATATTGTTTATCTACACGGACCCACCTGACCTCCCTGGCTGCGAACGCACAAACCTGGCTTTCAGTGGGCTGAGATCTGGTGTCATGGGGTGGAGCTGAGGGTTATACCACCCAAGTGGGTGGGAGGCACCAGCTTGAAGACTTTCCAGCTGATTAAAAGGGAAAGGGACACTGCTGAGAAGTGTGGATGAACAACATATACCACTCCTAGAATTACTGTTACGGGTAAGTAACTTTTTTTTTTCATCTGCTGCCCTTATCTTTCGTTTTTAGCTTAACCTTTAGTTAATTTTAGTTAAATTTGTTGTTTTTCTCAGTTTGGTATAACCGGACGGGAACCGAGAATTTTTTCGTTTAGAGTGGAGTTTTGTGAAAGAAACTCCTTTATTTTAGTTTAAATTGTTTAAATAAATTTCACCTCGATACCTGAGGAGACCCTCCTTTTTTCTAACAGCTTAACTTTTTTCTCTTCCTTTCTTTGTCTCCTTTGCTGGACCCCTGCTGGCAACCTGTCTGCTTTCCCGTCTGACCCCCTCACACCAATTCTTACCTATTCTCTAACCCTCCCTCCCACCGCTTCTCACCTGCAAGACTGCTGTGTTTAAACTAACCTCCTTTTCTCCTGTTCTCTCCTTACAGCCTGAGCCCTGAGCAGATGACCCTGTCCACGGAAGTGGCTCCTCTGCCCATGGGACGCTGTACTTCTTCTGCCACCATTGCCACAGTCAACTTCAGCCAAAAAGGTACACTTCTCCATTCTGCTGCAGCGCCGGCCTGAACCCCAGCACCAGCTTTTCACCTTATTGGCTCAGGGAGATGAGACAGACTCCTCTCATTGGTCTGCTCGCGAAACTCTGCCACGGCATTGGTCCATGCTCCAAGCAGGCCTGGAATTTAAGTCAGGTTTCGCTTGTGCCCTCAGAGTGGGCTCAGATTTAGCAAAGTCTTTCTCAAATTTGTCCCACCCACTCTCCCTGGCCCCAACCTCTATTAAATTGGCCTAAGCTACTCCCTCAGCTTTCTTTCCTTACTCCTATTGGCCACCAGGCAAAAACTTATTTTCTACAATATCATCAGTAGTAGCTACAATCTCTCACTTGTCGCAAACAAAGCCCTGACCTCTCGCCCTTGCTACTCTGTCTGCTGCCTCTCCACTTCATATTAAAGCAGCCCCCTGCTAAACAACCTGGGCAAAATCTTGGCATGACCCTGAGGCACCCTGACAAGATGGACCTGCCCTTTTTCTAGATCTTCTCTCACCTGAGACAGTGAAAATTCCACCTGCAGCACTAATCACCACCAAAACGAACATGTGTTCGAGCTCCTTCCTTTTTATGCTGGCTTCCTTGATCACCCTGCTACTGGTAATGGACCTCTGTGCATGAATTATGGCCGCAGACCAGTCAAAGTCAGGACTCTTATCTATCCCACACACAGACTTGAACACCCTAATCCACGTGAATAGACCCGAACTCTCTTTCAAAAGTGAAATCCTGGACTTCCGGTGACATCATCGCCCTGATGGTAGCCTTTGCATAGAGCTCCAGCATCCACAAGGATTAAAAAACCTCAGACAGCTGAAAAACTGAGTAAAAACCACTACAACATTGAAAGAAATGTCTGGGGGACATAGACCAGGCAGATCCCATGGAAAAAAGATAGCTAATAACAAAGATGGAGGTAGATTATCGACAGAAAGGGACACCAGCAGAAGTACCTCTCCGACCAGCAGCATGGCATACGAGCTTGACACAAAGGAGATGGAACATCTCTCGTGGTCGCACTTCGAGACCATTATGTCAGAGCTGTAGGTGTTCAGGGCTGAAAATAAGTCTGAATTTCAAACCCTGAATGGAAAACTACAAGAAATGGAGAGAAGGACTGAGAGATCCGAACAATGAATCTCAGACACAGAGGAGGAAGTGTGGGAGATACATACAGCAGCAGATTTTCTGGTAGATATGCAAGAAAAACTCCATGAGAAGCTGCTGGATTTAGAAGCAAGGTCTCAGTGAGATAATATCCGTATCTGTGGCCTCCTGGAAGAGTCAGAGGTGGGTCGGATGGAGGATTTTCTGACCGACCTGTTAAGAAATGTGTTGGAGCTGCCTGCAACTTTTGATTTGAAAATAGAAAGAGCCCATCACTCACTTAAGAATAAACCTACAGACCCCAGAGTAAGACTAAGATCGGTGGTTCTAAAGCTCTCAAATTATAGAGACAAGGAGTTTATACTCCGTACTGCATGGCAGAAAAAAAAACTGTGAAATATAATGCTACCTGACTGATATTTGATCATGATTACCCCGTTGAAATTGCAAAAAAAAGAGCTGCATACTCACCAATCTTTAAAATACTTAGAGAACACAAGATGAGATTTCAGATGCTGTTTCCATCCAAACTGAGAATTCTTTGGGACGCCGGCTTAACCCTACATGAAACCCTGGAAACAGCATTGCAGGAACTCCAGAAGAGAGTCTGGGCTGTCCAGATGGAAGAAAAAGATGAACAACACCCTAAACCCATGAGATCGCAGTGGAAAAATATGGCAAGGAACAGGCACGGCAGGAAAACGCAGCAAACAGTACTTCAAACGTTTCAGGATGTTCGGAAGTTGCTGGACAGAATGCCCAAAGAGGAGGATGTGGAGCAGGAGACCAGCGCTACTTGAACGGTAGAGAGACAGACTCATGACTTTGAGAGGTTGTTTATGTAGCCTATAGGCTGTACTGGGCGCCGAGCGACCATCGGTATTGGCGCCCGAGTTCTGATCTCACTCGGATCTTTTCTGATGCACCCTGGGGCTTCATTTAAGGTGCAAAAGGAAAGTCATTGACATTAAGGGGGGTTCCGTTTACTGATTGTTGACGCAATAGACGAATCTCCAGTTGGATCTTGCAGGATTATCTTGAAACAGGGACAGTTATAAAAGGGTTGGGGGAGAACTGAGACCTTAACTGCTAAACGTGATCAGCAGAATGGTGAGAGCCAACCTGATCTGGATAGCTTCTCTCCTTATTGTTTTGTATTACAAATGCTTTTTTACCTTTTAGTGGCTGATTAAGATGGGGAGGAACTGCTGGGGGAATAGCAGGTTGCTGAAGCGACGGGGCCTTCATGGGTTTATCAGAGGAGAAAGGGATCTGAAGTCCATAGATCGGATCCATACCAAGCTTGGTTAACCATTTATGTAGGCCCTATTGAACGCTATACAGAGGTCCTATGGAAGATCAGAAACCACTGGATGGGCTGACCTCCAATAAATAATAAAGGTTCTACCTCTGAAAAGAGAAGAAATATATCCTGGGGAAAAGGAGAGAAGGATGGTTGGGAGGGACGATTGGTGTGATGAACAGTGTCATCATAAAAGGTCCCGCTATACAAGGGACCCGGGGAGGAGGGGTACTTGCTGACTCCTACGGACCTCCCGCTAAGGTGGGGCTGTTTACAAAGGGTCCCCCTTGGATGTTGTAGAGGGGGTAACTACACCCCTTCCTACCTTGGAAGCAAATTTAAAAATAGTTGCTGTTTAAAAATGTTATCTGTGTTGTTTGTTATCTGTTGTGGCATAGGATGAAAACACACAAGAGAAAACCAGGAGATAAGGTTGAACAAGGGACAGAGAGGAAGGGAAATAGGGTTTACATACTCCAGAACAGCGATACCATGGAGTATAACAGGGATAATGGGTAGCCACACACAGGTGAACATATGCTCTCTTAATGTAAATGGGATTAATAATCCCATGAAGCGATACAAGGTGTTAGCCCAGATGAAGAGACAGAGGCCCAGCTTTCTCCTACTGCAAGAAACACATTTAACAAGGGACAAACATAATAAACTATCTAAATCTGGGTTTAAATCAGTGGTGGCTTCTTTGTATGGGAAGGGAAGTGAAGGGGGACAGTTGTGCTGATCCCACACAATACTCCCTTTCAGCAAATAGATTCCTACACAGACAAAGAGGGGTGGCTGGCATTAGTGTCAGGTTACCTAGAGGGACAATTAATTACTGTTGCCTCGCTGTGCATTCCCCCTGGATCGGAGATGAGAGAAGTGAGAAAGATGTGTCAGGCAATAACAGAGAACCAGAAAGGGACCCTTATTCTTGGGGAAGATCATATGATTTATGACTCCCTAGATACATCCAGGGAACAACCCCCCCAGGAGAACCGTGGCACAAAAGATGACAATAAACTATTTTAGGGATGTACAGTGGGTTGACACGTGGAGATATAGATACCCTAATAAAAGGGCCTATACCCATTACTCGGCTCCACATAGAGAATATACTCGTATAGACTATTTTCGTATCTCCAGGTAATCTCTGTGTATGGTTCAGGAGTGTCAGATTACCCCCTACCCCTCTATCAGACCACTCAATGCAGACCCTGTCTGGATTGGCCTAGCAACAAACGAAGGACTTTATGGCGATTTAATAATTTTCTTTTGAACCATAAGGACTTTAAAAGAATGATAGAAGAGAGGATCCCCCAAATCATAAATTAAAATACGGCCCCGGGGTTAAAAAAGGCAACATTATGGGACACGATCAAGGTGGTCCTGAGGGGCAACATAATTAAATTTGCTTCATTTTATAAGAAACAACAAACTCTACAACGAGAGGAACTAGAAGCTCAACTGAAGGAATTACAGGAGTGACATACAGCTGGTGATACTAGCTGCTGGTCTGCAGTTCAGGAAACAAGGGGCAAACTGCAACATTTATTAAATGTTAGAACCGAACAAGCTTTACAGAACCTAAAACAACAGTACTATGAGGGGGGACCAAGAGCATCCAGGCTTCTAGCACATAGACTTCGCTGGAAATTAGTTCAAATAGCAATCACACAGATTAGAGACCGGGGGGGCGGATGGTACTCATCCCAACTCTGATTGAGAAAGCATTTCAGAAATGTTATCAAAAACTATACACCCCTGAACAAGAAGCAGACACAGAGAAAACACAAACTTTCCTGGAAGGGCTGAAGTTGCCTGCTTTTACCATTGAGCAACAACAGAGGCTAATACCCCAGTCACAGAGAAGGAGCTAAGCAGTGCCATTATAAAGCTTAATCCTAATAAAAACCCCGGGCCCGATGGTTATACAGGGGAATTCTACAAATGCTTTCGGGAATTACTAGCACCTACTCTCGGGGATACACTCCGGGAAGTACAGCTAAGACGGGGATGCCCAGATACCTGGAGATATGCCACCATTACCAGCATCTTGAAACTCGGGAAGGATAGTACGAGCTGTGCCTCGTACCATTCAGTCTCGGTCCTCAATGTAGATTATAAGCTTTTTGCCTCTATTATAGCCAAGCGGGGGGAATTGTTACTACCTAGTTTGGTAGACCAAGATCAGACGGGATTTGTGCCGACCAGACAGGCTCAGAACAACATTGAAAGAACACTGCATATATTGCACTGTGCCTCCCTGTCGAGGGCACCATTCCTACTGTTAAGTTTAGACGCAGAGAAGGCCTTTAACAGGGTGGCATGGCCTTTTATAGGGGCTACTTTAAACAGAGTTTAGGGAAGCACTAGACTCCCTATATAGAAACCCTAAAGCATACATTAAGGTGAATGGGTCGGTTTCAGCACCAATAGATCTTATGTGTGGGACCAGACAGGGTGGCCATTGTCACCCCTGCTGTTCGAATTATATTTGGAACCTTTGGCGCAGGCCATGAGGCAGTACGGAGAGATTTAGGGGATGACATTAGGAGGTGGCCATCACAATTTGGCCCTTTATGTGGATGACCTTCTGGTATATCTCACAGATCCTGAACACTCTTTAGGGCCACTCTGGGCACTGTTAACAAAATTCAGAGAAATAGCAGGATATAAGATAAACACATCAAAAGCAGAAGTTTTGAGCATTCGTTACACCCCATTCCCGCAGATTAAGTCCTATTTTAAATTTAGGTGGACACTCCCCTCACTTAAATATTTGGGGGTCTGGCTGAGCCCTGAACATACCAAATTATATGAACTCAATTACAAAGTACTCTTGGCACAAATACAGAAAGACATTGTGAGATGGGAGATGTTTCCTATTCCTTTCATACAAAGAATAGAAGCAGTCCGAATGGTCATACTACCCCATTTTTTGTACCTAGCACAAACCCTCCCTATCACAGTACCAGCTGTATTTTATAAAGAATTAAACAGAAAGATAACACAATATATCTGGGGAAAGCAAGGATCGAGAATTAAGCAATCCCTACTGCAGCTGCCGAAAAATGAAGGGGGACTTTCCTTACCAAACTTTAAATATTACCATATGGCAGTGCAGATTCAAACAGAAATATATTGGTTGCACCCTATCTATACAGCTAAATGGAAGGATATAGAAATAGTTGAAGAGGACCTGAGGAAACCGCAGAAGGTTCTCCTCTCAGACAGAGGGGTTAAGGACTTAGGCAATATTGTCAACCCATACACCCTTTCTACCATACATAGCTGGCACCAGATGTTGACTTCTAAAAAAATGTCTGACTGGAGACCTATATTCTACTCCCTCCTGTATACGGAGAATTTTCTACCGGCCAAAATGGACATGGGATATCAAGGGTGGGAGAGACAGGGATTACATATGGTATACCAGTTCATGAAGCAGGATACTCTCATCACCTTCATGGAGCTGGAGGCTCAATTTGGAATCACACACAGAGATAGGTTCTGCTTTTTTCAAGTGAGGAATTACATCAAGACCTTAGGAAAAGAAAGCTGGACCTCGTCTCCCACTCCCAAGTTGGTGGATATTTTACAGAGGGGACTAGAGGGTCAGGCCAGTTTGGAACACATAATCTTCTACCTCTACGTAGCAGTTAGAGAAATTGACAGGGATACAGTCAACTCCATTAAAAGAGCTTGGGGAAAAAGCATGAATTCTGAAATCCCAGAGGAAAGATGTAGGGCATATTTGATTAGTATACATAGAGGTATGTCCTCCCCATGCTGGAGAGAATTTCCTTGGAAAAATGCTGTCAGATTTTTCAAAGTACCAGTAACTCAAGCACACTTCATGGGGAAGGGGGATGCCACCTGTTGGAGAGGTTGTGGAGAGACCCAGGCTACACACATGCATATATTTTGAGAGTGCCCAGCCCTACAACCCTTCTTTATATTGGTGCAGGATGCCTTCAAAAACATAATATCACCATCCATAAAACTTAACCAGTCCCTTTATCTCTTTCTGGACTTACTGAAGGAGCATAGGGACCCGGGAACGAGGAAACTCTTACTGGTAATGATTTTAGCAATTAAAAAAAAATCACAAAAAAATGGCTGGCCATGGGACCACCACAGATAACCCAGTGGCAAAATATAATTATTAAATTGTATCAAATGGAAAGGCTGACAGCATTAATAAATAAAAGATTTGATCAATTTGAAATCACCTGGAGAAGATGGACATTATATATTACTTCACTGAGACGAGACTTTGTACCCTAATGAGTTAATTTAATGCTATTGATACCCCCACATATAAATCAGAAAAGAGTATTTAAAAATTATCTGGTTTTCTCAAAGTTTTGATGATCCGAATTGTACAAGGCGAATCAATTCCTATGTGTGTAAATAGTTAATGTACTGTATGTCTGTTATTGTAAAAAGCTTTGAAATAAAGAAAGTTATAAAAAAAGAAAGTAAAAAAAAAAAAAAGTGAAATCCTCCTGGCACTTTTTACTAACTATGAGCGCCAACTGCTCGGCCTATTTATGCACTCCCTCACCCTCCAGTCCCCCCACTGTCACCCCCGAACTGCCCTCTACTTTTACTTATTCTCCTCTCTGGAGATATTGAGAGCAACCCAGGTCCCAGAAACACCCACATCGACCATGCCGACACCAACCGGTTAAAGCGCCCTGAGCTAAAAATAGCCCACATGATCCAGCCTGGTGGCGCTGAGGGCTGAGGCGCTGGACGCCTTACCTTGCGCTCCCTCGACGACTCATGTTCTGGAACGAGCACGGGCCACCGGGGTTGGCAGGAGAGAAGTAGGATTGAGCATCCAACAGGCTGCTCTCCTTCTCTGGGGAGGGGGTCCTCAGGTGTCAGCACTTGCATGCTCCCTAGCGGAGGCTGGGGGACAGGGCGCCATGCTGCAGAAGCGGGAGGAGTTGGGGCAGACACTTGGAGGTAGCACATACAAATGTATGTGCACTCCTCTCCGCGGGCATCATTGCATGCCTTAACTCCTGGGGAGAAACCAGGAAAAAGAAGATGCCATGGCATAATGGTGGTGGGCGCCTCGCAGGCTCCGCTCCCGGCCAACCATGGCACTGGCCACACTGAATCCGGTCTCAGTTGGGGGTTGGGGAACCCCGCCGGTGGGGGGGGGCAAGCCCGGAGAGTATGAGTCAGCGCCGGATGGTGGACGCCAGGGGATGGGGCTGGGTGGCTCCCTCCGGATGATAGCCAGCTACAGAAATAACCAACAAAAAAAAACCAAATAGCCCACATGAATATCTGCAGCCTCCCATGATAGCTCCCCAAGCTTGAAGCGTGGGTAGCTCTATACAAACCACAGGTCTTAGGCTTCTCTAACCCCAGCTAAAGCCCACCCACCCAGATTCTCAATTTCAGCTTCAGGATTATTCACTCCTGCACCATGACAGGCAAGGCAGAAGAGGGGTGGGGGCGTCACACTATACATGCAAGAGCACATCACTACCACTGTCTCCAGTTGCTCAACCCCCACCTACCTGAGCAAGTGGCTCATTGCCAAACTAACCCTAGGTGCGCCCAAGGAACTCCACATAGGCTGCTGCTGCAACCCACCTTCAGGAGGCATACAACGCTAACCAATTCTTGGATGGTGTAGGGTGCACAACCCCCACTCGAGACATGGTCACAATAGGTGACTTTAACCTTAACTAGTTGAATTTCTCAGCCCAAGACTATGTTAACCTACTAAAGGAACATAACCTGGAACAAATTATCACCTCCCCCACCAGGCACAATGCTCGCTCACTCAACCACCCCCTCATTGACTGGGTTGCCACAAACAGAGCTGACTGGATCCTCCAGACCGGCACAATGTCCAACACAATCAGCGACCATGCCCCAACCATTCCATTCTGTCCTTCATATCGAGCCGCCCTCCCTACAAACTCCTATCGTTCAGAAAGTTCGACTGTCAAGATCCAGCACCGGCTCTCAGTGATACATGAGCTACAAACTGGTCTACCCTCTACTGCCAAAACAATATTTCTGAGGCGGTCACACTCTTTACCTCCACCCTTACTCACATACAGGTTACTCCTTTCCCCCTGAAAACCAGAAGGATTAGAGGAGGTTGTACCCGCTGGCTATTTGGTGACTTGCTGGCATTAAAGAAAGACCAATACTGCAAGTGGAAGAAATACAAGGCATCCCCCCCCCCCCACCAACTCTGGACTGCATACAGACAGCTGCAAAACTCCTGCAAGCAGGCTGCCAAGTCACTAAAATGTAAATACTATCTAAATCAACAAATCAACAACCTTGGGAACCCGTGCAATTTCTGGGCCTCCATTAGTTCTCTCCTAAATCCAAAGAACAGTAGGCTGGTAACACAGCTCCTATCCCCCTCTGGTGTCATCTTGGATCCCACTGAGATTACAAATACTTTCAAAACTCAAAATTCGTGGACCTATCCCCCTACAACAACAAGCCCCCCCCAGACCCCTACTGCCCAGAACTGCCAGCTAAACAACCCCCTCCTCCTCAACCACCACGCACCCCCTCCTTTCCATCTTAGGGTCATTGGACAAACTGACACAACCAGACTACTAAAATCTCTACCGGCCAAAGAAAGCCCTGGCAGTGATGATCTGTACCCCGCTTTCATAAAACTCATCTGTCCTGCAATTGTAAAATCCCTTACTTTCATCTTCAACCTCGCCCTTACTACTGCTACCATACCTGACTCCTGGAAACATGTGAACATTGTACCGATTTTCAAAGCTGGCGATCCCCTCTCCCTGACAACTATAGACCAATCTCCCTCCTCCCCACCAGTACAAACTGCTTGAAAAAATTATACACTCTCAGCTATCAGGGCATCTGGAAAAGTATGGCCTACTATGCCCCCTCCAGCATGACTTCTGCAAGCAACACAGTACCTCCTTTGCCCTGGCCCTCTTTTCTGACCACGTACTTGGAGGCGTGGACCAGGACAAACCCACAGGTGCTGTCTTCAGTGATCTGTCGAAAGTGTTTGACTTGGTTGACCACCACCACCACCTCTTCCTCTCAATCCTGCCTATCTTTGGCTGCTCCCATGGACCTACTGCTGGGTTCTGCAGTTATCTATCAAACAGGTCCCAGTTTGTGATCATTGGCAAAGCTTCCTCTGCTGCCCTTCCTGTGCTCACTAGAGTTCCCCAGGGCTCCACATTTGGGCCACTTCACTTTTCCTTGTTCATAAATGCTCTCCCCAAGGACAGCCTCAGCTGTAAAGCTCTTCTCTATGCTGACGATCTGGTCATCTATCATAGCAACAAATCTATTGACGCTATCACCTCTGCCCTCACACATAATTATGCATCCGCTCATCAATGGTTCCTCTCTCACAAGCTCCTAGTCAATGAAAGAAAGACTAAATCCATGCTTTTCGGTTCAAAGCCCTCCCTAGCCAAAGCCACCAAAGCCAACTCCTCCCTCCTGGTTCTCACCCCTGATGGTCGTCTTCTTGAGAACGTCACATCTTTCAAATATTTAGGAGTTACCCTTGACCCCTCCCTTTCCTTCTTGGAACATGTGAACCAAACAGTGCGAAGGATTCACCAGAAGCTAGGCGCCGCATACTGTTACGAACAATACTTGTCAGCCGAAGCGTGCCTTGCCATCGCTCATGGCAACCTACTGCCCCTCCTTGACTATTGCTTCCCTGTCTACTCACACCTGTCCACCACTGTGCACTAGTGCACTCACAGTTAAACTCTACATACAACTCTGTCATTTTGTCCTTCTATCCCCATACCACTCCCACCACTGCTCACTCTATAAATCGCTAGGGTGGCTCACCCTACAAGGTCGCTTTGATTATGCAGCGGGCTGTCTGGTAGACAACTACCTCCATAACCATCAGACATCCCCCTACTCACCCCCTCCTGACAGGCAGAGTGGTCCCTAGAAATCTCAGGGCATCCTCTGTCCCCCCGCTAATAGTACCTCATGTAACCACCACAGTGGGGGATCGAGCTTTCTCAGTCACAGCACCTTCCCTATAGAACAATCTCCCCCTATCTGTTCACTCATTCCCCACCCACAGTGCATTCAAACATAACCTAAAAGCCAGGCTTCTTATCGCTGCAGGCTGTCACTGTCCCACACACTAACGTTAGATTCTACAACTCCCCTAAGCCATAAAGCACTGAGGCAGCATTTGCTGCCAGGCAGCACTTACAGTGCCCCTTCCAGCCTGGCCCTCTCCCACCTCTGTTCTCCCTTGCCACTCCCTCCCACCCCATAACTCCTAGCCCATCCCCTACCCTCCCTGTTTTCTCCTTTTTCAACCCCCACTCTTTGCTATGAAATGTGTCTAATTTCTATTTCTTTGAACATGTGCAGCCATTGTAAATTGCACCTGTATTTTGATTTTGTACCATGAACTTGTACTGTATGTATATTGCACCATCTGTATTACCCGCCTGTGTTTGTTGCCTAGGTACATCAGGTTATAGTATAACCTGCTTACCCTGCCTATACACTTGTCATAGTATAACCCTCTATGTTCTCTCTCTGCCTTGCCACCATTTGCTGGGTGTGTGTGTGTATTGTATTTTGTATGTACTTTTGGTACCTGTATTTGTTTTGCCACTTTTTGGCCAGGGTCGTGCCTGAAAACGATCCTCTGGATCAGTGTACCTACCTGGTTACCAAAGACATAAATAAATAAAATAAAACCGCTAATACCGGTTACTGAACTGATATCCTCTGTTCTTTTTTGTATCAGTTCTCGGTTCCGATTGTTTCCCCGATTGGTTCCTGAACCGACTGCAACCGCAAACTACTATTTAAAATTTAAAATCCTTTTGCGGTTTGTATTTTTCTGCCATATTGGGCAAAATGTCAGAAAAACATAAGAGAAAAACCAGTGAGTCTGGTTTTAAAAACTGTACTGAGTGTGGAGAAGTATTTGCCAAGGCAGATAAACACATTTCTTGTGTGGCCTACCTTGGCTATGAGCATTTAAAGTTTGATTGTGAAATTTGCAAGACCTTTCCTGAAAAAATGCTTGAAAAATGTTTGGAAAGGCTCAAAATGAAGTTGCCTCCACCTAAGGGTCCCTCAGATCAGCCGATACCCTCAGTGCTTGTGGGTGAAACCACAGAAACCACTACCTCTATCCCTGATACAGGTACCAAGGTCCTTGGAAAAAGACCTGCTGAATTTGCTAGCTCCCCGGTTCCATTAAAGAAAACTAAACATACAGAATCCCCTGCTGGACAGCATTTGGGCACTTCTGTGGTGACTGAAAATATGCCTTCTCCACAGGAGACTGCACAGGCTGTCAAAATGCTACAGGCCTTACAAGGGATGCTGCCTGCTGGAAAGCAGCCACCAGTTCAGACCTCCACTAAACAATCTTCTACCCAGTCTTCCTTCCACGAAGAAATGGAGGAGTATAGGGAGTATGAGCAAGAGTGTGAAGGGGAGCCTATAGAGCCTGAAGTCTCCCCTGAACAGGAGTTTGGCTCACCACCCAGGGCCTCAGAGGATTATTCATCCCACTTCACATTTGTCAGAAAGAAGGTGAATGCCTTTGACATAACCACCACTAAAGTGATTGAGGATGAGGAGGAAGCAGAATATTTAGAAATGCCAGGGTTAACACCCACCAGGAAATTATTGCTTCCTGAACAAGTTCTTTAAAAAGGACGTGTTTAAAATTCTCCAAACACCTGGTTCTCTCCCTCCTTTAGACAAAACGCTGGACAGGGAAGGGTCTGAATTTTTTTTCTCTCACCCTGACCACCACGGGTTGGTACAAGCTGTGGCCTGTGACAAGGCAAAAGTACCTCTGGCATCTCATCCTCTGGAGAAAGATTCCAGGAAAATTGACAGCATGGCCAAGAAGGGTTACCTGTCTACCTCCTCGGCCATTAGACAAGTGAATTTCCAGGCTTACGCAGCCCAATATCAAAAGTCTCTGTGGCAGTCTGTCATGGCTATGGCAGATAAAGCCCCAATCTGGTCTCTCAGCTTACTTAGCTGAGACTGCTAGGTTTGGCTTAGAAGCAACCAAATATCAATGTCAAATGGCAGCAGACACTAACGACACTGCTGCCAGGTGGATAGCTAAGACTATTGCCCAGAGGAGGTTTGCCTAAGAGCCACAAACTTCACTCAGGGTACACAGGACAAGGATTTGGACTTTCTTGTTGAGGTCATTCCCTCTTTGGAGCTCAGACAGAGGCTTGTGATACCATGCCATGAAAAAGGTGCTGGTGACAAGGCCACCTACAAAAGCTATTCTGCCAAAGAAAGGGCCTCTCCATCCACTAGACCCTATGGCAGGGGAGGCAGGGGTAGACCTTTCCACACCAGGCCTTTTTACCAGACCATGGCTATACCCCAAGTTCAGCAGTACCCACAGCAGGGGTACTTCAGGGGCAGGGGCAGAATGGGTTCCAGGCGTGGCTCCCAGTCCCAGCCTCAAGCAAAGCAAAATTCCTGACATGCTTTCCCAGGCCACCACCCCACTAACAGTAGGGGACAGGCTGACTCACTGTTTCCAGGCTTGGAAACAGGTCATCACTGACAAGTGGGTCCTGGAGGTAGTGAATCAAGGTTTGTCCCTAAGCTTCAAAACCCTTCCCACTCTAAGAACCAGAGTGTTCAAGCCCACTTTCAATTCAGGAAGGAAGCTGCTGGAAAAGGAAATACAAAATCTGCTGTTATCAAGGGCAGTGGAGCCTGTGCCTCCACAACAAAGGGAAAAGGGTTTTTATTCAAGCTACTTCCTCACAACAAAGAAAAATGGGGAGTGGCAGCCTATCCTAAACCTAAGGGTACTAAACAGGCACTCAAAAAACTCAAGTACTCCTCCATGCTCTTCGTGCATAAACTTGCCCACAAATTCTCCCCTCCCTGCCTTAGTGAGATCATTCGTATAAGACGCGCTTCTCATGCCCTCAGATCTGCCTCCCTCCCCCTACTCACAAAGCCTAACTTCCGTCTAGCCATTGCCCGTAAGTCCTTCTTCTTTACAGCCGTATCTGTATGGAACTCCCTACCTCCTTCCATCTGGTCCTGCTTCTCACTCCCTTAGTTTTGGCTGAACGTTCATGCTTTTCTCTCTGGCTCTGTTTCTTGCTCCTGCCACCACTAATGCTTTATGCCAACTTTCTGTTTTCCCCTACCCCTTGCCCCTCTCCTCCTGCATCCTATCCTTGAACCTCTCCCTCTTCTCTCGCCCTCTTCTGTCCTCCCCTGTCCTCTGTCTCTCCTTGCTCCTTAAGCATTCTCCCTGCCTCTCCTATTACGTTGCCACTGGCTTATTCCTTGTTATACAGGTAATCTTGTAATTTTTATCCTGTGACTTCAAACATAGTTGCCTGTGCACCTTTCTGTACACTTGGGGATTTCTAGAACTGTTTTATTCCTATGTCTGCATATATTGTGTATATTGTTTTTTCCTATGTCTGTATATTTTGTGTAAATTATTGTGTTAATTGCTCCTATTATTTAATGCTAGCCTGGTATTATTTTGTACCATTATAACTTGGAATATCTGCTTTTGCAGTATGTACTGTTTTTTTGCCTGTCTCAGTGTTCGGTTCTATAATTTATTGTTCCCCCCTCCCCTAGGTCGACACTGAAAAAGGGACTGTAATTGTCTCAGTGGACTTACCCGGTTACCAAAACTCAAATAAATAAATAAAATAAATCATTAAAGTCAAGGTTCAAAATGGTAACCTTGTCATTGATTCTACCAGCACTCCAAAGAGGAGATTGGCTGGCATCTCTGGATCTAAAAGATACTCGCTTCCACATCCCCGTAAGGGAGTCTTACAGAAAGTACCTCAGGTTCAGACTCCCTTCAGGTCATTACCAGTTTTCAACCCTGACATTCGGTTTCACTTCAGCTCCAAGAGTGTTCACAAAGTGCCTGGCAGTGGTTGTGGCACACCTGCGAAGGCTAGGTATCACAGTTTTCCCTTACCTGGACGACTGGTTGGTGGTTGGAATTGTAAGCCACCACAACAGGTAAGGGAACATCTGCAGCTCACCCAAGGACTTCTAGTCACTGGGTTTTCTGATAAATCTCAAAAAGTCTGTCCTTCTCCCTGCACAAGTGCTGCAGTTCATAGTGTAACCCCCCTGCAAATGGGGGTTCCAGAAAGACTTCCAGGAGCTTGCTTGAATGCTCCAAGCCTGAATGGTGTTTGGCATTTAAGCCATTTATCAGTGAGTGTTTTTAGAGCCTCTGGTACTGTCTCTTTAAGAGCTGTCTGCTTGCAGACATAATTAGTTGTATGGGGGACTGTGTGCTTCTCTGAGTACCACTCGAGCTGCTGCCAATTCACTTCATTTTGAAGTCACTAGGAGTGCAAAGGAACCTATCTGAAAGATGTAACTGTTTGCCAGAAATTATTTAGAGTAATAATGAAATTACAGTTTGTCTAACCTGCTTTCTTTGCAGTCAGAACTGTGTCTGCTAGTTCCCCATTCTAGTTTTGAACTGCTGAACTGGACCAATCAGTGTGGGTAAGCTAGCTCTAAAATGGTGCCTTGGCCGAATCAGAACTTGGACTCATAATCTGAGCCAGCCACAAGAGGATTGTATGGGCAGTGACTCTGGGAGATGTAGTTTAGACTTCAGTGCCTTTTTGGACCAACAGCAGCAGTCTATTGTGAGTGACAGCCAATCCAGTCAAGAACTGGGAGGAACTCAAAGGAAGTGCCGTTTTGTCGGTTGGAGTTTCAGTTGAGCTTTGGCAGTGAAGAAGGAAGGAGCCCTGTGTTTTTCAGTGTGCAGTTTTAGTCAAAAACGTGTGTAAGGCCCAGAGTTCCGGTCTGCAGCTTGTGTAACAGCTTGTTAGGACTGAACTGTCCTGTGAAAAGAATCAAAGGATCTCTGAAGAGTAGAAACCAGGCTCACCCTGTAGAAGACTGGAGGAATTGTCGAAAATTGCACTCGGTCTGTCAGGAACTGAATCTGCTGTGTGTCTCCCGGTATTGTGCAGTAATTGCGATCGATACAGATGCAGCCTGCCTGGTATAGTGCTTTCTTTATATGGATGTGTGAAGAGGTTTGTGTACCTCAAGTGAGCCCTGCTGACATTGAAGGACCCTATCTTATTTGGAGGTCGTGAGTACTAATTCAGGGTCGCTCCTGTTGAATTGCCACATTAAATCCAAATGGAATTACTGTACTGCTGACTGTTTAATTCTCCTTTCTCTGTGAAAGGGCCCCTACCAGCTGCCACGGTTTGGACTAGCCACTAGGGCTTGGGTACCCAGGGACAGTAACTGATAGGGATAGGCCTGTGCACAGAGCCATAGGTAGATTATTAGAGTGATAAGCTAATTAACCTGATTTCCCTGTCCTTGTTATATCCCCTAAATAAATCAGAGCTGCTTGTTTCAGCAAAGTTATACTGCCTGAGGTATTTGTCTATGTTAAAGTACTGTACTGTGATTGTTGCACTGTATCTCATTTCACAGGAGGTCCCAGTGCCGGAACCAGACCTGGGGGTAAGTGTATACTGTGAAGGTAATTTGATATATTGTGTGGGCCACTAGTGGGAAGAAAGGGGTTGCAGTGTCCCAGAGGGCTGTGACCAAGTTAGTTTAACTATTGCAAACCCTGACCTCTGGGTGGAGGCACCCGCCATTGGATCCAGGCCCCTCAACCTGTTAGTGGCAAATCAGGCAGGGTAGTAGCCCTGGGATAGCGCCATCTAGGGGTTACATCTTGGAGGCTCACCGCTGGGATTGTGTGTCCTCTAGTGGCCATATTTACGAACCACTGTTAAGAAAAAATGGGTACCCGACAGAAGTGGCTGTGCACCGCTGGTGGAGTGGTGTACTGGGAGGAGATCGACCCCAAAATGCTATGCTTATCCTGGACATCCCCTGGGTATCAATACGGACACTGTGCAGGGAGTACTTTCCAAGGTGGAAGGTTTACAAAACCCTGTGGTGGTGGGTCGGCATGCTAATCTGCTCACCCACACTTTCCTGGCCCTAGTAGAGTTTAAGGATCCCATAGATAGCTCCAAAGTGCCACAGACCATTACCCCAGAGGGAGCCCTCACTGCTTGGAGAGTGATAACTAAGGACAGTAAAGACCCGGGGGGGAATCAGCCCCCACCACTATCTGAAACTTTTGAGGAGAAATTTGCTGAATGGTTGCTGGGAGAGGGGAAAACTGTGGAGGACTTGAAGAAACTATTCTTGCCACCTGGGGGTGTTCCTCCCCCAACACCCTCTCCTGCTCCAGTGCCCGTAATGGTGGCTGAACCAATGCAGACTCCTATTTCTGCACCTGCCATTAGTCACGACTCTACCGAAGGTTGAGGATCTTCTCTGGCACCTCCCCACCCCCAAGGGAGGATGACTGGGAGACCTGGATAGACTATGTTGCCCCCAAGTGCTAGAATGGCAATGCTCGGAAGGCGAAAGCGAAAGAGGGTTAGTGAGAGCCTCCGAGGTCCTGCCCTGGCTACCATCCGTGCTAACGGGCCAGTAACCCTGAGGCGACTGCACAGGCCTATCTTGAGGCCCTGGAATGTGTATGGGAGCCCAGATTCTGATGAGGACCTATGGTGGAGAGTAAGAAATGCACAACAGTACCAAGGGGAGTTGTTGTCTGTGTATGTCTCTCGGCTGGAAAAATTGTTGCAAGAATGCCTCAGAAAGGGTAGTTTGCCAGCGATTGAACTGGACCGAACCAGACTGGACAGAATCCTTAAGTCTGCCCCTTCTCAGAACTGCTGTTGCTTCAGTTACGCCTGGCAAATCGACTGGAATCCCACCTCCTCATGATGAGTTAATGAGAGAAATTCGAGGAGTTGAGAAAAGGCGACCCGGAGGTACCTGCACCAACAGCTGTGGCTACGACTCGAAGTGACTGAGGGTGACCCATCAAGTGAAGTTCAGGGGCAGAGGTTGACAGTCAATGAGTGCTCTGACAAGGAAAAGATATGCCACAATGGGGCGAACTGTTGAGAGAGATCCGGGAATTCAAAACAGTCCTTTATGAAGGCCACGCCTGCAAGCGGGCCCTGACCTATATCCGACTGTATCTGCTATGGGGTGGGGTACCCACCCATGTATCTCCTGCTGATAACAGCTCCAAACTCAATTCCTTGACCATGGAAGTGGAGAAACTGACGAGATGTCTCCAAATGCTTATCACGCGCAGACAGAGATGGCACCCAGGTTTCCAGTTAGTAATACCCCGCCCTGGCTCCCAGTGTGGCGCCTCGGCCAGCTCAAACTCCAGAAAGTATGTTTTGCTATAATTGTGGGAAAGATGGGCACATGAAAGGGAATGCCAGTCCCAAAAGACACTGACAAAGTTGCATATAGGCTACAAGGAGAGCTTGGAGAAGAAATCAGTGGTTAAGAGGTGCACGACATGATCCCAGTGAGGGCACCAAAAATGCTAATTCACGTCCTTTTGTGGCAAGGTCAGTTGCCCAGGCCCCCACTACCGCCTCTCCAGACTGGTCCAGAATAGTGGGTCCCTCCATGGAGACCACTGTAAAGGTGAATGGAGTGTCTACAAGAGCTGTATTAGACAGTGGCTCCCAAGTGACAATTATGTTCCAGGATTGGTATCAGAAGCATTTGTCAGACGTACCTTACAACCATTAGAAGGACTGCATGTATGGGGGTTAAGTGAGGAGGCCTACCCCTATTCCGGTATATCCGAATTTGGCTGTCTTTCCCCACCTCCGTGGCTGGAGTGGCCAACAAGTAGAGACCCTAGCCTTAGTGTGTCCCCACTGGACTGTATGATGGTGTCCCTTTGTTGATTGGAACAAATGCTCATATGTTCGGAAGGCTGGCACAGTTGTGTTATGAAAAAGGGTCAAAGACTAGTAGAGCTTTAAGAGTTCCGGCTTTAATTAAGAAGGCCTATGAGGCACAGAGAGATGCTGAAAAACAGAACCAGAGGAACCGGTCGGAATTGTATGGAAGAAGGATCCTGAGTCTCTGATCCTGGCGCCAAATGCCCAGTGTACCTTACAGGAGAGGTCCGTATCAGAAAGGATGTTAAGAATAAAATATTAATGTTGGATGCACCAGGCGATGGAAAATTGCCAGAGGGACTGCTGGTCAGCTTAGTATTTTGCCCGCTAGAGCCCATGCTTATGCCAGAAGGGTAATGGTCCAAGTTCATAATGTGTCTGAAAGAGACATTCGAGTAAACAGAGGTTGCATCCTGGCTAATGTGCATTGTGCAGACACTGCAGTGCTACCCAGCAGCAAGAGTTCAAGGAAGAATGACAGAGTAACGCCTGACTTGTTTGATTTCGCGACTCCCGCTGCCAGCTGAATGGAAAGTGAGGATCAGTGAGAAGCTTGCCCAGAGAGACCAGGTGTTTTCTTTAAAGGAATGGGATGTAGGATGCGCAAGGAGCTGAGCACAATATCCGCTGCATGACGAAGACCATTTCGTGAGAGGTCTCGACGCCTGGCACCTGCTGACATAGATGATGTGAGACGGCATCTGCAAGAGATGTTAGCGCTGTGTAATACAAGAATCCAGAAGCCCTTATGCTTCCCCCATTGTGGTAGTGAGGAAAAGAATGGAACAGTAAGGATGTGGATTATCGCACCTTAAACCGGGCGGACTATCCCTGATCAGTACACAATGCCCGCATTCAGGATGCTTTGGACTGCCTAAACGGGAGCAAGTGGTTCTCTGTGCTGGATCTCCGCAGTGGGTACTACCAGATCCCGATGGCCCCAGAGGACCGTGAGAAGACGGCCTTTATCTGTCCGCTTGGCTTCTATGAATTCATGAGGATGCCTCAAGGATTTCAGGTGCCCCAGCCACTTTTCAACGATTGATGGAGCGTGCAGTGGGGGACATGAACTTACTAGAGTGCCTGGTATACCTAGATGATGTTATTGTGTTTGGCAGCTCACTGGAGGAACATGAGAGCAGATTATTTAAGGTATTGGACCGACTGGAGGACTTTGGCCTTAAACTGTCCATTGATAAGTGTCAATTCTTTCAAACATCAGTAAAGTATGTGGGACACATAGTATCCACCGAGGGAATAGAGACCGACCCAAGTAAAGTTGAGGCCTTGACCACCTGGCCACAGCCCAAAAATCTAAAAGAACTGCAAAGATTCCTGGGATTCTGTGGTTATTATCGCGCTCATCAAGGACTATTCAAGAGTGATCCGCCTTTACTTAACCTTACTCAAGGGTATCCCCCAACCCACAAAAAATACCAAAAGTCAGCGTCCCTCAAGACTGAAAGAGTGTATTTTCATCCGAGTGAAGTATTTGGGGCCCGCTGGACTCCTGATTGTGAGACTGCTTTTCATGAGATCATATATCAACTTACCCATGCTCCAGTGCTGGCCTATGCCGATCCAAGAAAACCTACGTCCTGCACACTGATGCTAGCTTGCAAGGGTTGGGCTGTGTTGTACCAAGAGCACGAGAATGGCCTGAGACCAGTGGCCTTTGCCAGTAGAAGCCTGACCCCATCCGAAAAGAACTATCCTGTACAAGTTAGAGTTCCTAGCTTTGAAGTGGGCTATTGTTGACCAATTCCATGAGTACTTGTATGGGGCTAAAATACTAGTAAAAACTGACAATAATCCTTTGACCTATGTGCAGACCTCAGCTAAGTTGGATGCCACTGGCCATAGGTGGCTTTCTGCATTATCTACATATGACTATGCTCTCGAATACCGAGCAGGTCTGAACCACATAGATGCTGATGCTCTCTCCCGGAGGCCTGTTCCCCAGAATGATTGGGTCCGATTGGCAGAACCTGACATTCGGGCACTCTGCCGGAAGTTTGACAGGGAGGAACAATGTCCACGGACGCAGTGGACTGCATGGTGGATTGCTTGGGACCCTCTGAGAATTGCATACCTGCTGCTTATTGCCACTTTTCTGCAATAGATATTGGTGCACTGTCTCAGCTGGACAATGACAGTATTCGGCGGGCTCAATCCCGCGATCCCATGATCAAAGCAGCTTTAGAAGCCCTCTATGCAGGAAAAGATGTGTCCAAATTACGCTCCACTGATTTGAGAACTGCACTGTTATACAAAGAAGGTCCTAAGTTGAAACTGATCAATAAACTGTTATACAGAGAAACAGTAGACAGAGGGGACAAGTAGACAAACAACAACTAGTGCTGCCCACTGCCTTCGAGACTCAGTACTGAGGTCCTTGCACAACCACATGGGGCACCTTGGTATAGACAGAACACTTGACTTGGTGAGATCCAGATTCTATTGGCCTAAGATGGGGCTGATGTGGAGCAACACATTCGAACTTGTAGTCGCTGCTTACAGAGGAAAGCTTTGCCCCAGAGGGCTGCCCCTTGTTAACATCACCACCAGTGCACCCATGGAGCTGGTCTGTATTGATTTTCTGAGTTTGGAGTCAGATCAAAGAAATATCAGTAATGTGCTGGTGGTCACTGACCATTTCACGAGATATGCCCAAGCTTTCCCACCAAAGACCAGAAAGCATCCACTGTGGCCAAAGTACTTGTAGAAAACTTTTTGTTCACTATGGGCTCCACAAAGAATCCATTCTGATCAAGGGAGAGACTTTGAGAGTCGCCTGATCAAAGAGATGCTTTCTCTGTGGGGAGTGCAAAGTCCAGAACCACTCCTCACTACCCCCAGGGGACCCACAGCCTGAACGTTTAACCGAGACTTTGCTAGATATGCTAGGCACCCTGCACCCAAAGGACAAGCCTAGATGGAGCCAACAAATTAGCACCCTGGTACATGCTTATAACTGCACCAAAAGTGATGCCACTGGATTCTCCCCCACCGCCTGATGTTTGGAAGAGAAGCTCGACTACCAGTAGATGTGTGTTTGGGGTCTCTCCTGATGGGGTTCAAGCTGACAACTATTTACAGTATGTGCAAAAGTTAAAGGCCCAGCTAACTCATGCGTACCAACTGGCTCAAACCATGGCTGCCAAAAGAAATCTGGCCAACAAAGAAAGGTATGATAAAAGGTGAAAGCACAGGAACTCCAGGAGGAGATCGGGTATTGCTAAGAAATCTGGGACTGCATGGCAAGCACAAGATTGCTGACAGATGGCACCATCTCCCCACATTGTAGTGGGCAAACTAGATGATCTGCCAGTGTACAAAGTAAGGCCTGAGAATAATTCAAAAGATGTAAAACAATGCATAGAAATCATTTACTGCCCATTGGACAAATCTTAATTGAGTCTGAGCCCTAGAAGATGCCCCTCTGGACCAGTGACTAGAGCTGCTGCTAGAAAAGATCAAGAAAGTCTGCACCTACAGAGCAAAGTTAAGTGTTCCCTCCACAAGTCCCAGTTGAGCATGACTGTCAGTCCATATCGGAAGAAAGTGAGAGTGACTTTGAATACTATCCTTCTTACGAACTGAGTCAATTGTTTCGGGCAATCCCCTAGTCAATACTGGAGACAAAGCTGGGCCTTCTGGACTGTCTAAGCCCCCAGCTTCATCCCTGGAGCCAATGCTCCCAGAAAGTGAAGTGCAAAGCATCAGATCAGATGAAATGGAATCATTGTGCATGGTTGAACTGTTTGAGCTTTAGGAGGAAAATGATGGATTGGGGCAGACTGGTGATACACCGAACAAGAAGAGTATTTTGAGTGCCCTGACAGTCCACTGCCAGTGTCCGAAAGCTCTCCATGCGAGCCAAATGTTGTGGACTCAGAAACTGTAACTCCTGGAGCTGAAAGTGCCCCAAGTTCTAGCCCTCTACCCCATGAGACTCCCCTGACAAGTGAGGACAATGCTGAAAATGAGGCTCAGAGTGCAGAGACTATAACAGTTCCCCTAGAAAGACTGGTCGAGCTGTAAAGCCTGTGGTGCACCTCAGTTATGATTCACTTGGGAGGCCTGTGGACTTGCCTCTCAATGTTGTCCATAAAGGAGTGTATGTGTCCCGAGCTCATTGCCCAAACTGAGCATCAGTGCTAACTCCAAGTTACTTGTGTTGCCCTCTAAGTATGGTGCCCTTGCCCCATCCAGCCCCAAGGTAACTGATAGGAAGGGCCCTCTCTTCAGGTTTCATGTACAAGAGGTAATAACTTGAGTTATGGTACAATGTATGTAATACTGTGTAAAGAGTGACGTACTGCAATGTTTCAGAAATGTGTTCTTGGTAAAATGATATATTGACTGATGATTACATGCGAGCCTAATGCAAATGTATATGGTTGCAGTTGAAACTTATGGTACTTGCTTGACGCGGACGCCAAGCTTTCCCAGGCCAGGAAGGGTGTAACCCCCGCAAATGGGGTTCCCAAAAGACTTCAGGAGCTTGCTTTGAATGCTCCAAGCCTGAATGGTGTTTGGCATTTAAGCCATTTATCAGTGAGTGTTTTTAGAGCCTCTGGTACTGTCTCTTTAAGAGCTGTCTGCTTGCAGACATAATTAGTTTGTATGGGGGACTGTGTGCTTCTCTGAGTACCACTCGAGCTGCTGCCAATTCACTTCATTTTGCAGTCACTAGAGTGCAAAGGAACCTATCTGAAAGATGTAACTGTTTGCCAGAAATTATTTAGAGTAATAATGAAATTACAGTTTGTCTAACCTGCTTTCTTTGCAGTCAGAACTGTGTCTGCTAGTTCCCATTCTAGTTTTGAACTGCTGAACTGGACCAATCAGTGTGGGGTAAGCTAGCTCTAAAATGGTGCCTTGACGAATCAGAACTTGGACTCATAATCTGAGCCAGCCACAAGAGGATTGTATGGGCAGTGACTCTGGGAGATGTAGTTTAGACTTCAGTGCCTTTTTGGACCAACAGCAGCAGTCTATTGTGAGTGACAGCCAATCCAGTCAAGAACTGGGAGGAACTCAAAGGAAGTGCCCGGTTTTGTCGGTTGGAGTTTCAGTTGAGCTTTGGCAGTGAAGAAGGAAGGAGCCCTGTGCTTTTCAGTGCAGTTTTAGTCAAAAACGTGTAAGGCCCAGAGTCCGTCTGCAGCTTGTGTAACAGCTTGTTAGGACTGAATCCGTCCTGTGAAAAGAATCAAAGGATCTCTGAAGAGTAGAAACCAGGCTCACCCTGTAGAAGACTGGAGGAATTGCTGAAAATTGCACTCGGTCTGTCAGGAACTGAATCTGCTGTGTGTTCTCCCGGGTATTGTGCAGTAATTGCGATCGATACAGATGCAGCCTGCCTGGTATAGTGCTTTCTTTTATATGGATGTGTGAAGAGGTTTGTGTACCTCAAGTGAGCCCTGCTGACATTGAAGGACCCTATCTTATTTGGAGGTCGTGAGTACTAATTCAGGGTCGCCCTGTTGAATTGCCACATTAAATCCAAATGGAATTACTGTACTGCTGACTGTTTAATTCTCCTTTCTCTGTGTGAAAGGGCCCCTACCAGCTGCCACGGTTTAGACTAGCCACTAGGGCTTGGGTACCCAGGGACAGTAACTGATAGGGATAGGCTCTGCACAGAGCCATAGGTAGATTATTAGAGTGATAAGCTAATTAACCTGATTTCCCTGTCCTTGTTATATCCCCTAAATAAATCAGAGCTGCTTGTTTCAGCAAAGTTATACTGCCTGAGGTATTTGTCTATGTTAAAGTACTGTACTGTGATTGTTGCACTGTATCTCATTTCACAGGAGGTCCCAGTGCCGGAACCAGACCTGGGGGTAAGTGTATACTGTGAAGGTAATTCTGATATATTGTGTGGGCCACTAGTGGGAAGAAAGGGGGGTTGCAGTGTCCCAGAGGGCTGTGACCAAGTTAGTTTAACTATTGCAAACCCTGACCTCTGGGTGGAGGCACCCGCCATTGGATCCAGGCCCCTCAACCTGTTAGTGGCAAATCAGGCAGGGGTAGTAGCCCCTGGGATAGTGCCATCTAGGGGTTACAATAGGAGCAGAATTAAATACCCAGGAGGGCCGGTCTTACCTACCTCTGGACAGAGCAAGAAGTATTCTGCAGATGGCAGGCTCCTTCAGCATAAACAAACCAAAAACTGCAAGACAGTTTCTACAGCTCCTGGGCCACATGGAAGATGCCACAGGCACAGTCCTGGGTTCCGGATGAGAGACATCCAATTCCACCTCAGGGCACATTGGTGTCAGAAAAGAGATCCTCTTTCAAAGCTAATCCCAGGAACAAAAATGTTATTTCAGGCACCTCCAGTGGTGGAAAGAGGAAACCAACCTAAGGGAAGGGATTCTTTTTCAGCAACAGTCTCCATCAGTGAGTCTCACAGCAAATGCATCATCACTGGGGTGTGGTGCCCATCTAAGGGATCACACCACCCACGGCACTTGGTCCAGTGCAGAGTCACTCCAGCATATAAATCTGCTGGTACTCAGAGCAGTGTTTCTGGCAGTCCAAGCCTTCACACCACTAGTGCAGGAAAGGGTGGTACAAGTCAGGACAGACAATACCACCACAATGTATTACATAAACAAGCAAGGAGGAACAAGGTCAGATCCTCTCTGCACAGAAGCTGTGAGAATCTGGGGTCTGTCCTACTCCCTAGGAGTTTCCCTTTAGGCCATTCATCTGCCAGGCAAGGACAATACCTTAGCAGATACTCTGAGTCAGATCAACCAGGCCCATCATGAATGGACCTTGAACATACAGGTGGTGGGAGTGATTTTCAGGAGGTGGGGTGCCCCAGAGATAGATCTCTTTGCATTCCACAAAAGTCACCACCTGCCACAGTACTGTTGCAGACCCCCAGCTCGGGGAACAACACCCCTGGATGCTCTGGCTCTGGACTGGTCAGGGAAGTACCTGTGTGCATTCCATCCTTTCCCCCGGTGTACAGAGTACTATTCAAGCTCAGGTCTCAGCCAGCATCGATGATCTTGATAGCACCAGTCTGAGCCAGACAGCCATGGTACTCTCTGCTGCTCTCCATGTCTATAGCCGAACCAGTACACCTTCCTTGGAGGCACAACCTGCTAACCTCCAGTCAAGGGAGGCTCCTGTACCCAAACCTCAGATACCTCAGGCTCAAGGCATGGCTCTTGAGGACCTAGAGTGTGCAGGCTTGAATCTCTCTGAATGTGTTCCGAACATTTTAAGGGGGTGCAAGAAGCCATCCACCAAGAAAACCTATGTCTCAAAATGGAAAAGGTTTTCTGTCTGGTGCTCCACCAGGGATGTGTTGCCAGCACAGGCAGGGGTTCCAGCTGTGCTGGACTACCTTGCTCTTTTGCATTCACTGGGCCTGCAGCCCACTACTCTAAAGGTCCACCTAGCTTCAGTGTCTGTTTACACCTCATCTGGAAAGAATGCCTGTATGGTATCGCACCCTATTTTTAAGAGGTTATTTAAAAGGTCTAGCTCACTTGCACGCCTCTCACAGGGAACTGGTGCCAGCCTGGGACCTAAATGTGTGTATTGCTAAGCTCAGGGGTTACCCCTTTGAACCCATGTCTTTGACTCCTTTGAAATACAGTATGTCACGTGGAAGACAGTTTACCTAGTGGCAGTTATTTTGGCCAGAAGGATCGGTGAGCTACAGGCTCTCTGTATTGAACAGGACTACATTTTATTCCACAGGGACAAAGTGGTCCTGTGAACAAAGAGGGAAATTTCTTCCAAAGGTGGTCTTGGACTTCCATTTGAACCAGTCCATTACCTTACCTGTCTTCTTCACTGAGCATTCAAGCTCTGGTGAGCAGAGACTGCACAGTCTTGATGCCAAGAGAGCTCTTAGCTACTACATGACTATCAGTAAGGCCCATAGACAGGACAGGAAACAGCTGACTTATGCAGATGTGGGAAAAGGAAGTCCAGCATCTAAGAAGTCCATTTCTCGTTGGATAGTTCAGTGTATTCAGTTTTGTTACTCAAAAGCTGGAAAAGAGCCCCCAGCAGGGCTGAGGGCCCATTCCACAAAGGGTACAGCTGCTGCTATAGCAGCTTCCAGGGATGTCCCATTGGTGGACATCTGTAAAGCAGCTACCTGGAGAACAGTGCACACCTTCACTAAGCACTACAGCCTAGACACACAGGGTAGAGGTGATGCCAGGTTTGGCACAGCTGTCCTGTAGAGTCAATTCCCAAAGTAGCTTCTGTGCCCACCTCCAATGGTCCTGCTTCTTAGTCTACATAGAGTTAAGAATATTGGAGTATTCCTGGGTTGGTCTCACCATAAGACTGCCCCGGAGCCAAAATGGTTAATAGAACCTATGCTAATCATCCAATGTTAGGCTCACGCTCGGTTTTCAAATCACTGTCCCTGGTAAACATTCTGCAACTGTCAGATTCTTTACTCTGCTTGCCTAGTACAGATGCCTCGGAGAGTCCTCCTTCATCTTTCTGAAGAGTTTCTTTTAGTTTTTAAAGCACTGTCCTTGAGTATACAGGTAGATTAGCCTAGATTGTGTTATTCTGGTAAGGTTTTTTTGGTTTCTTCTTGGTTCAATTAACCAGGAGGAAACCAAATGTTTCGTTTATAGTTTAAAAAGTTTTATTTCACTTTTGAACTCTTTCTGGGCCAGTTCTTTTTTTTGTGTTGAAACGGGGGTAATTCTTGGTTCTCTCTTAAGTCTCTAAACCGACCGCAAAAAAAAAAAGGATATTCTTTGTGTGTGGCCTGGGCTCACTAAGTCCCGCTTTTAGGGGTTTTGGTTGGTTATGTCACTACCCAGGAGAAGAACCGGCCCAATGGGTTTTCAGCATTGTTGAGTATGGGGAAGCATTTGCTAAAGCAGATCCTCATTTAATTTGTGTTCTCTGCCTGGGATTCGATTATTTGAAGGCAGATTGTTAAATCTGTAAAATGTTTCCTTAGTCGGTGCTGGATAGGCACATGAACCGACTGAAAGAGAAAATGTCTGAGAAAGCTGCTGACCCATCTTCGGATAAAGCTTCCACTTCTCACAAGGGAGAAGTCCAGAGAACTGAGTGAGCAGCTCTCTGACCAGGGTGATGGTTCTTCGACTAAAAAGAACCGCAGACACTGCCACTGAACTGGTAAGCTCTGCAAAGAAAAAGAGAAAGGAAAAGCATGCAGCTAAGGAACCACAACTGACAGTTTCAGCGGTTCCAACCGCAGAGGCTATAGCTAATGCCAATAGCCTTATACAGGCATTGCAAACCAATACCGCGGTATCAGTTCCTCATCCCGGTTCACAACCCTCAGTTCCGGATTCGGGTTTCCTCTCGGTTCACGGTTCTTTGGAACAGTTAACTGAGGTTTTTGCTGAGGAAGAGGATGACTATGATGATGAGGAAGATTTTGGAGAACCTATAGAACCAGAGGTTTCTCCTGATCCCCATAATCCTGATTGCCCTGACAAGGCAGTGGAAGATTATTCTACTCACTTTACCTTTATGATGCAGGTGGCACAACATAGAAAGATAAAAGTTGATGGCAGAAGGAGACCACAAAGACTATCTAGTCTGCCCACAAACTCTGGATCTCTCTACTCAGGAGTCCACAGAGGAAGAAGAGGAGCCAGATTATATGGAAATGATGGATGTTCCAGCAACAAAGAGACTGTATCTGCCCATCCACAGATCCCTTAAAGGACAAGCCACAAACTTTTGCAGACACCAACGTCCATTCCCCCCCATGGATAAGAGGATGGACAGGAAGTATTGGGTGGCCAAATCAGGGTCTGAATTTATTTTTGGGCACCCTAGTCATGAGGGGGTGGTGCAGGCTGCTGCTTGTGACAAAACAGGCATCCCCTTGGCATTACCCCCCCCCCCCGAGAAGGACTCTAGGAAGATGGACTCTATGGCTAAGAAGTCATATCTGGGAGCCTCTTTAGCCATCAGACTGGCTACCTACATGTCTTATGTTTCCAAATACCAGAAGAGTCTCTGGAATACAGTTCTGGAAATAGCCAAGGCATGTCCTGGACCTATGACATCTGATCTCTCAGAGGCAGCCAAGAGGGGTATTGAAATCTCTAAGTGCCAATTTCGAATGGCAGTGGATCCCAGTGACATTGCAGCCAGGCAAATGGCAACCTCAGTCTCTCTGAGGAGATTTCCTTGGCTAAGAGCAACAAATTTGTCTCAGGATACCCAGACAAAAGCACTGTATTTTCTCTGTGAGCCCATATCCCTCATCGGGGAGCAAACAGGCTTACATGAAAAAGATGGATGATTACAAGGTGGCTTACAAGAGTGCTGCTGCTAAGGAGAAAGCAGCAACACTTCAGAAATTCCAAGGAAAAAGGGGCAGGGGTAGAACCCATTATAGGCCCTTCTTCCAGGCACAGGCTTTGCCTACCTACCAACCCCAGAGGGGGTACTTTAGAGGCAGAGGCAGAAAAAGCAGTAGCAGGGCTGGTCCCAACACTCGAGCTAGTGCACAGACAAAGCAGACCCCCTGAGAGGTCTGCCAGGATCACCTCCCCAGTTCCAGTAGGGGGCAGGCTGGCTCACTACCTCCAGGCCTGGCAATCTATTACCACAGACAAGTGGGTCCTGGAGGTAGTAAGCCAGGGCCATGCTCTCAGTTTCAAGTTTCTGCCCAAGTTGAGAGCAAGACTATTCAGACCTGCCAACCCATCAGAGGCATTTCTGTTAGAGGAGGAAGTAGCAAAGCTCATTCAGGACCATGCAGTGGAACCCGTTCCCTTGGCTCAAAGGGGAAAAGATCCCTACTCAAGATACTTCCTTACTCTAAAGAAAACAGGGGAGTAACGACCCATTCTGGATCTCAGATTTCTAAACAAACACTTGACAAAACCAAAGTTCAAGATAGTCACTCTGGCTACCATCCTTCCCACACTAAGACAGGGAGACTGGTTGGCATCTCTGGATCTAAAGGATGCCTATTTCCACATTCTCATCAGGCAGTCACACAGAAAGCACCTCAGGTTCAGATTGCCATCAGGCCACTACCAATTCAGGGCTATGCCCTTTGCCCTGCCCTCTGCTCCAAGGGTGTTCACCAAGTGCCTAGCAGTGGTGGTGGTGGTGGTGGCATACCTAAGGAGGCGGGGGGTCTCAGGCTTCCCATATTTGGATGACTGACAGGTGGTAGGCCAGTCTCTTCAGCAGATAAAGGAGGCACTGTCCACCACTCAAGACACACTGAAGGCACTAGGCTTCCTGGTAAACCAGAAAAAGTCAGTGCTAACCCCTGTTCAGCTACTGGAGTTTATAGGGGCAGAGCTGGATACCCTAAGAGAAAGGGCCTTCCTCCCTCAGGGAAGGTTGGACAATCTGGTACAGCTAGTAAATTCTTTTTGGCTCCATACCCCCAGACTAGCAAGGCATTTTTTCCAGCTGCTGGGTCACATGGCTGCTTCAGCAGCAACAGTGTCTGGATCAAGGTTTCAGATGAGAGACATTCAATTCCATCTTGGGGCTCACTGGTCTCAGAAAAGAGACTCCCTGTCAAAGATGGTACCAGTCATGGGAACCCTTCTCCAAGCATTGCAGTGGTGGCAAGAAAAGGGCAACCTCAGGGAAGGGGTGCCTTTCATCCAAAAACCTCCATCAGCAGTTTTGACAACAGTTGCCTCCCTCCTAGGATGGGGTGCCCACGTAGAGGAGCAATATTGCCCACGGTACCTGGCTTCGGTAGGCATCTCTGCTCCACATAAACCTGCTGGAACTCAGAGCAGTTTATCTGGGCATTCAGTCTTTTGTTGCAGTGCTGCAGAGCAATGCTGGTTCAAGTCAGAACAGATAATACAACCACAATGTACTACATCAACAAGCAAGGGGTCTCAAGGTCCCCCTTCCCGCCCCGTGCACAGAAGCCATGACGCTATGGAACCTAACTTACTCATTGGGGATCTCCCTCTCAGCAGTTCATCTCCCAGGGATGGACAGCATCCCAACAGATGCCCTCAGCAGGATCAACCAGAACCACCATGAGTGGTCACTGAACAGGCAGGTCCTGCAGGTAGTGTTCAAAAGATGGGGCACCCCAGAGGTGGACCTCTTCATAGCCCCAGACAATCACCAGCTGCCACTGTTCTGTTGCAGACCTCCTGCACTGGGCACAGTGCCTCTGGATGCATTACTGCTGGATTGGACAGGGAAGTTTCTGTATGCCTTCCCATTGTCCCCTTGCTGCTCAGAGTACTGAACAAGTTTAGGGTTTAGCCAGCAATAGTGAATCTTATCTGTGTCAGTCTTCACCATTCATCACAGATGGGTATCTGCCAGAGGTCAGGACCCCGCGGGAGCTTTTTTTTTTTTTTAAAGGTAGGTGGAGCCTACACATCATCGGCGCCGACACACTGCGTGGCTCTCGCGGGTTGGCCGTTAGGCTGTGTCGACTCCACCTGCCTGCCAGTTCTTCGTCTCCCGCCATAGAGGTCACCTCGTGTTGAAGCTGAAGAAATGTGAGGCCTGCTTCGCAGTTTCTCCTATGCAATATTCGTGCCGAAGTCCGTCGGTTATTCCTGCCGGTTCTGTGTTGCTTTACTCGACGTCGCCCGGTAAGATCTTTCCATTATTATTCTTTTTTGCGACGTCGAATCTGTTTTTGGTGTTTTTTCCCCCCGTAGGTCATGTCTCGGTCAGAGGGCAAGAAATCTTCAAGGTGAATTACACCCCCATGCGACGGTGCCCATGTGGCCGAAAGTTCTCCGTCACCAACCAGCACGACCGGTATCTCTCATGTCTTGGCCCACTTCACAACATGGATTCGTGCAATGCCTGCTTCTCCACGGACCGTTGGGTCCTCGAACAATGTGCGTGGAAAGTGGGGCGAGCTCCACCGACTTTCAGGGGTCGGGTGCGCACTCATCGGGCCAAGCCACGCTCTCTTGGCCTTTCCTCCGGTTCCCCTCCTGGTTCTATATGGACTAAGGAGGAGGGAGCCTTGGCTACTTGTAGCCTAGCCGTTGCTGAAGGCTTCTTCCACGGCGCAGGAGGCCCGTCCCACTCCTGGGGGCGCCGCCATGGCATCGCCCATTCGGGGATAAAGGCTCCCCGGTGTCACTTCTGTGGCTCATGCGGCCTGAGTGCTTCACCCTAGGCACATCCGGAGGCCTTAGCACCCGTTTGTGGCAGGCCCTGACAGGGCCGTCGTCGGCGCCGACTTGTGTGGTGCCGTGATCTCTGTCAGAGCCGTTCGTGGCACCAACACTGCTAACGGTGCCATGAGATCTACTACGGCGCCTTCCTTTTCTGTGTCTCACCTCGGCGCCATCCTCGGCGCCAAGGTTGAGCACAGTGCCGTGTCCTCGAGGCTCGGCGCCATGGGGCCTTCATTTTCCTCAGTTGGCGCCGTCTTCGGCGTTGCCCCTGCCCTCAGCGCTGCTCACGGCGCCGTGCTAGGATGGTGCTGTGACTGGTCCCGGCTCTGGATCTCTGGCTCGGGCTGGGGCCGCGCCTCCCTTGGATTCTGCTTGCGGGGGGGGGGCGCGCTGGCACCGACTCGGGCACAGCTGTGGTCTCTGAGCCTGTTTTTAAGGATGGCACTGCCTGCCCTCCCACGGTTTGACACAGGGCCTCAGACTCTACCTCCTCGGAGACAGAGTCAAGCTCTGAGTCAGACGTGCAGTCTGACCCCCTCGGGCTTGGCTGTTGAGGTGGGCAGCACGGTAGTCTCTTCGACCAGTCAGAGTCAGCCCCCTTCTGAGGTGAGGTCGGTGGCTACCGAGACTAGGGTCAGGGGTGCTGACCAGCAGGCAGTGGTGTGGGCCACCATAACTCTGCAGCCTGGCCTTGGCGGTTTCACTGAAACCTCAGTTGTGGTACCCTCTCCAGTGGTGTGCCTTGATCGCCCAACTTTGGGGCCGATCGGAGCACCTGTGGGGGGGAGGGTACTGCACCCTGGATAACCTCTTCGGGAGCTGCCCAGAGATGCCAGCTACCTAGGCTGGCCCTCTCGAGGAGGAGGGCTCTTTCAGACTCCGAGGGGTGTGGGGTCGGTGCTTCAACCTTTTTCTGGGGTCCACCCGGGCCCTGGGAGAAGCCGTAGTGCGGATCTCCGCTCTTCCTCCTCGGTCTCTTTGAGAGAGTCCCGTTCTTTTGAGGTAGGGGACCGTCCTTCTGGACCTATACTGCCCCAATCGCCTCACAGGGGAGATTTTTACGGGCGCAGCCAAGGCAGTACCGATGTGGTTGTTCAGCTGTTGGCTGTGGGGTCTTCTGGGGCAACTTCTTCCATGGGTGCCCACAGTCCGCTCCTTAGCCCAGGCGTTGGTCAGCCGACATCTCTTCTCGGCTCTGTCCCCATCCCTCTGCCACACTCTCCTGCGCTCACAGGCATCCTCGGTCCTAGCGGGCCTCTCACCTGGGAGCAGTTCAGAGCGGTGGCTGCTCGGTTCCCTGCTTACGTTAGGGCAATGGACAGCCAGGTTTTTCAACCCCCACCGTGCAGCCACCCACTGAACAGATGGTGACCTCCAGCTCCTCATCCCCCTCTTCAGGGGGAGAGGAACCCTCTGTCCACATCTCTCCAGCTGCTGATCTCTCTGAGTATCAGCGATTCCTCGTGAGGATGTTTGAGGATTTGCACCTTACTCCTTCCACTATTATCAATCCTGAACACTCTGCGCATGCCTTTCTAGGCGATTTTGGTGAGGCCACCCTTGTGGTGCAGCCCTGGCCGGCTCCCTTTCGGGAGGCGTCATTGCGTTCCTGGCAGAGGCCCTTCTCTGGAGTTCCTGCCCCAAGGGATCTCAGCCAGAGGTATTGCACACCCCCGGAGTCTCCAGGTTCCATGCCTCATCCACAGTCTGGATTGACGCAGTTGGAAACTCCTGATGGGCTTCGCGCCCTTCACCGTGACCAGTCCCCAGATCAAGACTCCTTGGATTTTGATTTCTGGGGTAGGAGGACTTTCTACTCAGCACGGTTACTTCTCTCTATCCTGCACGTCAGGCCCACTATGCAGCCTACGACAGGTTCTTGTGGTCCAGGCAAGGTCAGCTCCTAGTCTCATTGTCTGACACAGACCAAATCAGACAAACCATTGCACTCTCTGCACGTGGCCTGGAGCTAGCAAGGCACCAAGCGAGGGCATCCTATGATGTCAACGAGGTAGCTACCAGGGTCGTAGGGACAGCAATCTACACTAGGCGGACGGCATGGCTGCGTCTTTCCCGGTTGTCACCCTTGGCCCGGCGTAGGGTGATTAACTCCGCCCACCAGGGAACCTACCTCTTCTCCTGCAGAGTGAGACGGCGCTTGTCGGGGCAGCTTCCTTCCCCCTCCGGGGGGACTCCGTCTCTCTCTCTCCCCACTCTTGGTCCTCTCCAGGCCCTGAAGGTTCCCCCCCTTAGTATGTCACCCACTGAGGGCTAAGGGACTTTGTCCCTTAGGGTGTAAAAGAAAACCCCCTTTGGGGGGGCTTGGTACTCACCCATCTGTGATGAGTGGTCAAGATTGGCACAGATAAGATATGAAAATTACATACCTACCGTAATTATGATCTTTCTGTGTATCTTTACCATTCATCACAACCCCACCCTCCATCCCCCTGGGGCCTCAGTCAGTGGGTCCCCCTCCCTCTCTGTGACTCCCCCTCTCCTCCTTAGGAGTGGGGTAAAATAGGGACACAGGGGAGTATTTTTCCAGGAAGAGTGGATAGCTCAAGCGGCACTCCTTCTACAGTACCTTGACTCCACCCCTGTGGGGTGGGAGTTGGTAGTTGCCCTCCTTCTTTCCTCCTCCCTGTTTTCATCCAACCTATTTGTCCTTAAAAAAACACAAAAAACCCTTTTTTCATCAAAATTTTTTCCTTGAGAGGGTGCTGAATCCCTGTATCCTGTCCTTCTTCCAGAATAGCCGACTCTTCTTATCTGGAGTGTTTGCCAGCTATTCCGTGCCTTGAATTCTGGCAGAAAGTTTTGCTACTCCTTGCAGTTCCTATACAATCTGGAGACAGACCAGGGTCCGGGATGTCTTATCCTTCTCCCCTCTCTCCTAAATTCTTTACCTGCCCTACGGCCCCCTTCTTCCTCTTCCAGAGATTTGGGCCCCTCCCAATCCCCTTTAGTTTCTAACCTCTTTCTTTTCTGTCCTCTCAGTCGTTATTTCTCCTTTTAGTTCATACATCTTTTCCTTTTTCTGTCCCTTGGACTCCCTTGTCCCGCCCTCCACTCCCTTCCTCTTACCTCTCTGGTGACTCAGAACTGGCAGGCAGGCGGAGTCGACACAGCCTAACGGCCAACCCGTGAGCGCCACGCAGTGTGTCGGCCCCGAGGGCGGCGGCGATGGTGTGTCGGCTCCGCCTACCTTTAAAAAAAAAGAGCTCCCGCGGGGTCCTGACTTCCAGCAGATACCCATCTATGATGAATGGTGAAGATACACAGAAAGATCATAATTACGGTAGGTACGTAATTTTCATTTCTCATTGCCCCAGACTGGACCAGACAGCCCTGGTACTCCCTGCTACTGACCCTGTCAATCTATAAACCAATCTCCCTACCCAGGAGGCACAGTCTTCTGACTTCCTCCCAGGGCAGAGTCCTGTTTCCCAACCTACAGTCCCTCAGGCTCAGAGCTTGGCTCTTGAGGACTTAGAATATGCTGACCTTCACTTCTCAGGAAGGGGGTGCTGGAGGTCCTCAGGGTATCTAGAAAACCTTCCACTAGAAAGACTTATTCGTCCAAATGGAGGAGGTTTTCTATTTGATGAGGACAAAGGCAGACTGATCATCACCAAGCTGGCTTGTCAGTAGTCTTGGACTACTTGACACCTCTGCATTCTTTGGGCCTGTGGCCTTCCACTCTTAAGGTACATTTAGCAGCTGTCTCTGCATACCTGTCTGCAGGGAAAGTAGCATCCCTAGCCTCTAACCAGGTATTCAGGAAGTTTTTCAAGGGTCTGTTGCATTTGCATTCCCCTCACAGGGTGCCCACCTCTGTATGGGACCTCAGTATATGCACTGGCCAGCTAATGCAGCCACCATTCAAACCCATGTCCTCAACCGAGCTTAAGTATGTGACATGGAAAACAGTGTTTCTGGTAGCCATCACCTCAGCCAGGAGGATCAGTGAGCTCCAGGCCTTATCCACAGAGCCAGACTATATAGCAGTTCACAGCGAAACGTTGGTCCTTAGGATCAGTAGGAAATTCCTTCCTAAGGTGGTTTCAAACTTCCACCTTAATCCGTCCATGACTTTGCCAGTCTTCTCTGATCATTCCAGTTCAGGGGAGAGAAGACTACATAGTCTTGATGTCAAGAGAGCTGTAAGCTACTACTTGGATCACACAAAGAGGCACAGGCAAAATAGAACCCAGCTCTTCCTGACCTATGGAGAAGTGGGGAAGGGCAAACCCACCTCAAAGAGGACCATTGCCTTCAAACACCATGAAGTCTTGCTATATTATGACTAATGCAGTTAGCCACTGCACTTGAACTGCCCCGGAGAGGAAAGAGTTAACTCCAGGGAGTCTGGAGTTCTACAGCGCGAGAGCGCTTATGCCAAAGCTCTATCTGGGCAGTTTCAAATGAAACTGTCAGATTCTTTACTCCGCTTCACTGAACAGTCGCCCGGAGATCAGCTCTTCAGCTCGGTTCATTTCGTCTAGCTGGTATTTTCGGTTCATTTGAACCGCAAAAAGTATTTATTTTACCGCATTTCGGTTAAAAGCTCTATCTGGTAAACCGTAAGTACAAAAATTAAAGTCTGTGTGGAAATTCAATTATTGGTTCAGTTTTGAACCGATCGGTTACTGAAATTAACGTTTTAAAAGTGTTGGTTGGGCTTTTAGAGTGCGGTTCCAATTCTTACTCGGTTCTAAAAAACCTTGCTTTAAAATTAGGTTTTTCAAATACCCGTGACACGGTTAGGAACCGATAAGGGTGTCTTTGCCTGGTACTGCCATCAAAAGGGCAAGTTTTTGGTTAGGGCTGGCATTATGTCTGAGAAACCCAAAAAGAAAACTCGGCCCACTGGTTTTAACACTGTGATGTTTGTGGGGAAGCCTTTGCCAGGCTGACCCACACACCACTTTGTGTTTATTGTCTGGGGCTGACCACCTCCTGTCAGACTGCCAGGTGTGTAAAAATTTCCCTGCAGCCACCCTGGAAAGAGATTGGGCTGGCTCCAGAGAATGAGAGCCAAAAAGTCCGCTGACCCGGATGGCCAGCCGGTCCAGCACCCACTGGACCAGAGGGTGCCCTCTGACCAGGCGAGACTTCCTCGGGCAAAGGAAGGCTGGTTCAGAGGAACCAGTCCCAGTGAAAAGACAAAGAAATCAGTAGGTTTGGAGTCCAAAATTGTCTCTCCAACTGCTGCAGAAATAGCTAAAGCCATACAGATTGTCCAGTCACTGTCTCAGGGTCCTGTCGAATCACCAACAGTTGGTAAAGGGTTGGTTCGTTTCAGTTCAGTGGTTCAGGAGTATGATGTTGAGGAATTTATGAACCACAGGAGGAGGAATTTGATCAATATATATGTGGCTGGGAGGGTCTGGACGTGCCCATTGAACCGGACGCTTTCTCCAGACAGACCTTTAGAATCTCCTCCTATTCTGTCTGAGTCCCTTCTCATTTTATGTTTTACAAAAGGTTGCAGAAACCCTCCAGCTTCCTTTAGAGGAGGCTGTGGATGAGCAAGAGGAGCCTGATTACGTAGAAATGATGGATATACCAGAGTCTAGGAGGTTGTCTATTCCTTTGCATAAGTCATTTAGGAAGCAAACAACAAAGATTTAAAAAAATCCTCATTCTGTCCCTCCTGTAGATAAAAAAATGGACAGAAGGTATACTTTGTCAGGCTGTGATACAGACTTCCTCACTGAGTAGTGTAGTCCTGTAGGTGTGGTTCAAGCTGCAGCCTGTGACAAGGCTAATATTCCCCTGGCCTCACATCCTCCTGATAAGGATTCCAGGAGGATTGATGCCATGGCGAAAAAACAGTATATGGCAGCTTCTTTTGGGACTCAGGCAGGCAAATTATATGGCTTATGTAGCTAGATATCAGAAATCTAGATGGGACACAGTATTGCAGTTAGCCAAGCAGGCCCATGGCCAGCTGGCTAGTGAGTTGGAACAGGTGGCTGCTGATGGCATTGAAGCCTCTGAAGTTCAGTTTCATACTGCTGTTGATGTTAATGATGTTTCCTCTAGGGTCATGGCCACTTCTGTAGCTTTCCGTAGGTTGGCATGGCTCAGATGCACTAATCTGTCCCAAGATACTCAGTCAAAGGCTATGGATTTTCCTGTAGTGGGTAATTCTCTGTTTGGGGAACAAACAGAAAACTATATGAAAAAGATGGATGAATACAGAACTACAAAAGTGCCCAGGCTAAGGAGAGGCATGCCACTCCACAGAGGCACGCTCCCAGAGGTAGGGGCAGGCCTTTCCACAGGCCTTTTTACCAATTTCAGGCCTCCTCTGCGTTTGCACAGAGGGTTTCTTCAGAGGCAGAGGTAGGCGGGGCACAAGTAAACCGTCCCCTCCCCTCAGCCTAAGGCTATTGCCAAGCAGGCACCCTGATGGGGTGCCCAGGGACAGTCTCCTGTACCAGTGGGGGCAGGTTGGTTTATTTCAGCCAGAACTGGGTGTCCCTAACCGGACAGATGGGTTCTGGAGGTAATAAGCCAGGGTCTGGTTCTCAGCTTCAAACAGTTTCCAAAGATGAGAGCCAGACATTTTCCTACAAATCCTACAGAAGCCCTTGCTTTGGAAGCAGAGGTTTCTTCTCTTCTGGACTGCAAAGCAGTAGAAAGGGTCCCTCCTTGCCATCAGGGCAAGGGCTGTACTCAAGATACTTTCTACCTAAAAAGACAGGAGAATGGCAGCCCATCCTAGATTTAAGGTACCTGAACAAGCATCTTTTGAAACCAAAGTTCAAAATGTTAACTCTGGCAATGATTTTGCCTTCCCTGAGGCCAAGGGACTGGCTGGCTTCCCTGGACCTCAGGATGCCTATTTTCATGTTCTGATCAGGCCTTCTCAGAAAGTACCTCAGGTTCGAACTGCCCTCAGGCCACTACCAGTTCAGAGACATGCCCTTGACCTTACCTCTGCGCCAAGGGTATTCACAAAATGTCTAGCTGTGGTAGTGGCTCATTTAGAAAGGCAAAGGATTGCTGTGTTTCCCTACCTGGACGACTGGCTCATAGTGGGTCAGTCCCCAGATCAGGTAAAATCCACTTGCAAGTCACCCAGCAGCTTCTCACTTCCTGGGATTCCTGCTGATTTACCAAAGTCAGTTCTGGAACCAGTTCAGGTACTAACTTTCATAGGTGCAGAATTGAACACAAAGTTAGCCAGGGCATTTCTTCCCTCGGAAAGGGTAGACAGGCTCATTGCCCTGGCATCCTCCTTTACCCTGCGGGTTTCTCGACCAGCAAGGCATTTTCTGCAACTCCTAGGGCACATGGCTGCTTCCACAGCGGTAGTGCAAGGAGCAAGATTCCAGATGCTGGACATTCGGTTCCACTTGAGGGCCTATTGGTCTCAAAGGAGGGACCCCCTTTCCAAATTGGTTCCAGTGACCCAAACTCTGATCCTGGCTCTACACTGGTGGCAGGATCAAAGCAATCTAAAACAAGGGGTTCCTTTCATTCCGTCTCCACTCCCTCACCCTCACCACGGATGCCTCCCTGTTAGGGTGGGGAGCTCCCAAGCGACCTGTCCACTCAGGAGTGTGGTCTCCTCAGGAATATCTGCTCCACATCAACCTTTTGGAACTCAGAGCTGTCTTTCTAGCTCTTCAGGCATTTTCAGCTTCTGTCCAGAACAAAGTATTTCAAGTCAGGACAGACAACACCACAACAATGTGGTACATCAACAAGCAAGGGGCACTTTCGGTCATCAGCCTTGTGCACGAAGCAATGAAGTTGTGGTCTCTGGCTTACTCCTGAACACCTCCTGATAGCAGTTCACCTTCCAGGAAGGACAATGTCCTAGCGGATGCCCTCAGCAGGATTTCTCAGGGCCATCACGAATGGGCTCTGAATCCTCAGGTGCTGGGGTCGGTCTTTGCCAGATGGGGCACCCCTCAGATAGATCTTTTCGCAGCCCCAGACAACCAACTTCCTCTGTTTTGTTGCAGGCCTCCAGTGCTGGGCTCAGTCCCCCTGGACGCCTTTCAGTTGTATTGGAAAGGGAAGTTCCTGTATGCCTTTCCCCCCTTTCCTCTTCTTTTCAGGGTACTAGTAAAAATCAGATCTCAGCCCTGCAAAGTGATTCTGATTGCCCCAGATTGGGCCAGACAGCTCTGGTACCCATTGCTTCTGTCCTTGACAGTCCACCCTGCCCTGAGCTTGCCCAGAGTCCACGACTTGCTGGGGAGAGTGTGGTATCCGGACCTCAAATCCCTCCATCTCAAGGCATGGCTCTTGAGGAGTTAGAATTTGCTGACTTACACCTTTCTCAAGGTGTTCTGGATATTTTAAAGGCTTCAAGGAAACCTTCCACTAGGGCCACTTACAATTCTAAGTGGAAAAGGTTTTCCAACTGGTGCTCTGAGAAGCAGATTATCCCAGAATCTGCTGATCTGCCCATTTACTGGACTATTTGGTCCATTTAAATTCCTTAGGCCTTAGGCCAGCTACATAAAGGTTCATCTGGCAGCTGTCTCTGTTTTTGTGTCAGCAGGAAGCCTGCTTCCCTTTCTTCTCACCCTGTGTTTTCCAAGTTTTTTAAGGTTACTTCACACTAACCCTCCTTTTCAGAACCAGCTCCGCCTGGGACCTGAATGTTTGCATTGCTCAGTTAATGCAACCTCCCTTTGAGCCTCTGTCCTCAGCAGAGCTCAGGGTTTCTAACTTGGAAAACTGTTTTCCTAGTGGCTATCACTTCTGCCAGACGCATAAGTGAACTACAGGCCCTGTCAGTGGAAGAAGATTTTATCTCTTTCCACAGAGATAAGGTAGTCCTCAGGACTAACAGAAAGTTTTGCCTAAAGTGGTTTCAGATTTCCACCTGAACCAATCCATATCTCTTCAAGTATTTTCACTGAGCATTCTTCCTCAGGTGAGAGGAGACTGCACAGCTTGGGCGTCAAAAGAGCCTTAAGCTACTATTTGGAGCACACCAAAGGGTCACAGGTTAATCCTCCAACTCTTCCTTACCTATGGTGAGGTTGGCAAAGGAAACCTGCCACTAAGAGGACAATTGCAAGGTGGATTGTCTCTTGTATCAATTTTGTTATCAAAAACTAGGTAGAGAACCCCCTCAGGACTGAGGGCTCACTCCACCAGGGTACAGCTGTATCTCTAGCGGCTGCTAGAGATATTCCCATTCTGGAAATCTGTCAAGCTGCTACTTGGAAAACAGTTCACACTTTTACCAAGCATTATTCCCTGGATATTCAGTCAGGAGAAATGCTCATTTTGCTTTGGCCATGCTTCAGAGCCTATTTCCTAAGTAGGTTCTGACCCTCCTCCATGGAGGTACTGCTGTGTAATCTGCATTAGTCATAATATAGCAAGACTTCATGGTGTTTGAAGAAAAAATTACTCACCTTAGTAATTGCTTTTCTTCTCATGGAGTCTTGCTATATTATGACCACCCTCCCTCCTGCCCCTCTCAGAACTTCTACTTGGGTAGGGGTGGCAAATTAGTGCAAGCACTGTGTCATGCCATTGTAGTTTTTTTCCCTTACCTTATTTTATTTAGGGTTAGGGAACTAGGTTATTTTATTTAGGTATATATTGGCCCCCTTCCTGGACTTGAGTCTTTGGGGGAAGGGGGGGTCCTAATGGTGTTTGTCAGGGGGGTAACTAATAATACTATTATTCATTGTTATTATTGTTATTGTTGTTTATATTGTTGTTATTTCTACTAGTAGGTAGCCATTTGGCTAGTGTAGAGCTTTCCACACAGACTTGTTGCTTAGTATTAGCTTCGTAAAGATCTGACAGTTTCATTTGAAACTGCCCAGATAGAGCTTTGGCATAAGCGCTCTCACGCTGTAGAACTCCAGACTCCCTGGAGTTAACTCTTTCCCCTCCGGGGCAGTTCAAGTGCAGTGGCTAACTGCATTAGTCATAATATAGCAAGACTCCATGAGAAGAAAAGCAATTACTAAGGTGAGTAATTTTTTCTTCTGGATTGTTGCCTGTATCCAAATTTGCTACAGCAAAGTGGGTAAAAAACCTCCTGTAGGCCTCAGGGCCCACTCTACAAGGGGTACAGCTGCTTCTATAGCAGCTGCGAGAGATATCCCTTTGTTGGAAATCTGCAAAACAACTACCTGGAAAACAATTCACACCTTTACCAAACACTACAGCCTGGATACCAGGCCAGAAGCGATGCCAGGTTTGGCACAGCAGTACTGCAGATCCTGTTTCTTAAATAGGTTCTCTACACTCCTCCAAAGGTACTGCTTGGGTAGTCTGCAGAAGTCAGAATACAGTAAGATTTCCTGGAGTTTGAAGAAAAAATTACTTACCATAGTAATCTTGTTTCTTCCAAGGGAATCTTACTGTATTCTGAGCTCCCACCCTTCCTCCCCTGCTTGAACCTATAAGCACTGCAACACAGCTATTCATGCTGTTCCAGTCCTATGGGTGTTTCTTTTTTGGGCTTAGTGACTTGAGTCTTAGTGTGGTCCACATTTTAAATAAAGGGGAATAATTGGTGTTGGATGTTGTTAATTTATTATACAATGGCAAGAAAACTTCCTGGACTCTGATTGGTCAGTGTGTCCCTGGCACAGTGAGGTTATCCCAGCACAACCTCACTGTACTGATTTGGATCCCTTGGATGATACTTTGGATCTCTTAAAAACATCTTTTTATTTTTTTATTTTCTAAAACTACGAGCCATTGTATAATAGCAATAATGCACTCCAGGGTGTGGGCTGTGCTGGGATAACCTCACTTCTGTAACATTGGACGCACTCGGTCCTGCGGCCTCATGCCCAACCACCCAGGCGTGACGTTATCCCAGCACAACCCACACCCTCTTGTGCATTATTGCTTAATTTAATTATTAGTGTGGTTTAGATAGCTTGTTATTAGCTTTGCTCCGTAAGAATCTGACAGTTGCAGAATGTTTACCAGGGACAGTGGTTTGAAAACCAAGCTCGAGCCTAACATTCCATGATTAGCATAGGTTCTATTAACCATTTCAGCTCCAGGGCAGTCTTATGGTGAGACCATACTGCAGAAGTCAGAATATGGTAAGATTCCCTTGGAAGAAACAATATTACTATGGTAAGTAATTTTTTCTTCCCACCCTGTCCTTCCTGAGCAGAGTATAGCTTGGTATGGCTATATTCCAGTCATGGTTCGCATTGAATCATGACTCGGTAATGGCAACAATGTCTCGGTCAGCCTCTGCCATAATGGCCTATCTAAGTCCGGGATTTTATTTCCCAGACTTCGAGCATTTGCACACATGGCCTTCCAGATTCTGCTGCCTCCCTGCTCATCAGGCCCCCAATTTCCCTTTTGCCTTCTTTCCTTACCCTATACCCTGTAACTATATAAATGTGGGTGGCCCCTCTCCCTCCTCAGTTCTTTTTCCGCTGTCAACCATACTTGTTGGACTCCACGGAGATGCCGCCACTACTGTCGACTGCTAAATCTTTGATTTTCCTGAGTTTTGTTCATTTTTCTCACCCCAGTAGCTATCACTTTATTTTAAAGTGATTGCCATCATTGTATATGTTGACGAAAGACTGCACTAAACTCTTTTGCTACTGTGAGTGCAGTGGAAAAATCTACTCCAGTGAAAACCATGACATCTATGTGTGCTGTCTCAGAGAGGCCCACGACATTAACGCAGCAGTACTACGAAATCAGGAAGTGAGCAATCAAAATTCTGTTTTCAAACAACATGAAGTCTTGCTATATTATAGACATTAGCAGTTTGATCCAGCTGTAGAACTGCCCCGGAGTGAAATGGTTAAAACCATTCCAAAATAGAATTTTGGCACGAGAGCAGCTCTGTCTGTGTCATTTCAAACATGAACTGTCAGATTCTTTACTCCGCCTCAGTGAACAGTCGCTCCGAATTTCTCCTTCTGCTCGGTTCATTTCTCGGTTTAAAGCGTGTTTTCTCGGTTGGATTTAACCGAGAATAGTTTTATTTTAACCATAAAACCGTTCGGTTCAAGCTCTATCTGTGGTAACCGTAAGTAAATGAAGGTTTTGTCTGTGTGGAACTTGTAGTTATCGGTTCGGTTTTGAACTGATCAGTGGGTTTAAAACTCATTTAAAACTAAAAGTTACTATTTTAGAGTCACGGTTCCTGGTTCTTATCGGTTCTAAAAAACGGATTTATTACGGTTTTTCCAATACCCGTGACACGGTTAGGAACCGATAAGGGTGTCTTACCTAGCACTGCCGTTAAAGGGCAAGTTTTTGGTTGAGGCTGGCATTATGTCTGAGAAACCCAAAGAAAACCGGGCCCACTGGTTTCAACACTGTGATGTTTGTGGGGAGTCTTTGCCAAGGCTGACCCACACCACATGTGTATTGTCTGGGTTTGACCACCTCCAGTCAGACTGCCAGGTATGTAAGAATTTCCTGCAGCCACCCTGGAAAAAGATTGGGCAGGCTCAGGTAACGAGGAGGCCAAAAGTCCGCTGACCGGATGGCCATCGGTTCGGTGCCAACCGAACCAGAGGGAAGTGCCCTCTGACCAGGCCAGACTTCCTCGGCAAAGAAAAGCTGGTTCTGAGGAACCAATTCCAGTAAAGAAAACAAGAAAATCAGCAGGTCTGGGTCCAAAATTCCTTCTCCAACTGCTGCAGAGATAAAAAAGCCATACAAATTGTCCAGTCATGTCTCAGGGTCCGTCAGAACCACCACTATCTGGTAAAAGGTCGGTTCGTCTGGTCCCAGTGGTTCAGGATTATGATATTGAGGAATTTTATGAACCAGAGGAGGGGAGGAGGATTATGAACAGTATGAATGTGGCTAGGAAGGCCTGGGTGTGCCCATTGAACCGGACATCTCCCCAGATAGACCTTTAGAATCTCCCCCTATGCTGTCTGAGTCCCCATCTCATTTTATGTTTTATAAAAAGTTGCTGAAACCCTCCAGCTTCCTTTAGAAGAGGCTGTGGATGAGCAAGAGGAGCCTGATTTTTGTAGAAATGATGGATATTCCAGAGTCTAGGAGATTGTCTATTCCTTTACATAAGTCTTTTAGGAAACAAACAAAATTTTAAAAGCTCCTAATTCTGTGCCTCCTGTAGATAAAAATATGGACAGAAGGTATACATTGTCAGGCCCTGATACAGAATTCCTTTCTCAGCAATGCAGTCATGTTGGAGTAGTTCAGGCTGCTGCCTGTGATAAAGCTAATATTCCCTTGGCTTCACATCCTCCTGACAAGGATTCCAGGAAGATTGATGCCATGGCAAAAACAGTATATGGCAGCTCTCTGGGACTCAGGCAAGCAAATTATATGGCTTATGTAGCTAGGTATCAGAAGTCTAGATGGGATACTGTTATGCAATTGGCCAAGCAGGCCCATGGCCAGCTGGCTAGTGAACTAGAGCAGGTGGCTGCTGATGGCATTGAAGCCTCTAAGGTTCAGTTTCATGCTGCTGTGGATGTTAATGATGTTTCCTCAAGGGTCATGGCACATCTGTAGCTTTTAGAGTTGGCCTGGCTCAGGTGTACTAGTTTGTCACAGGATACCCAGACTAAGGCTATGGATTTTTCTGTGGTGGGAAATTCTCTGTTTGGAGAGCAGACAGAGAACTACATGAAGAAGATGGATGAATATAGGACTACTTACAAGAGTGCCCAGGCTAAGGAGCGGCAAGCCACTCCTCAAAGACATGCCCCAAGGGGTAGGCCTTTTCACAGGCCTTTCTACCAGACTCAGGCCTCCTCTGCCTATGCTCAGAGGGGTTCTTCAGAGGCCGGGGCAGGCGAGGGTGGCAGACCTGCTCCCACCCCAGCCTAAAGCTCTCATGAAACAGGCACCCTGATGGGGTGCCCAGGCCGATTCTCCTGTACCAGTGGGGCAGGCTGGCTTACTTCAGTCAGAATTGGGCTCTTTAACCTCAGACAAGTGGGTTCTGGAAGTAGTAAGCCAGGGTCTGGTTCTCAGCTTCAAAAGTTTCCCAAGTTGAGAAGCAGACTTTTCTACCTGCAAGTGCTTCAGAGACCCTCGCTCTGGAAACAGAGGTCTCATCCTGTTAGCTCTCAGAGCAGTAGAAAGGGTTCCTCCCTGCATCAGGGCAGGGTCTGTATTCAGATACTTCCTTACCTCAAAAGACAGGAGAGTGCATGCCCATTTTAGATCTCAGATATCTGAACAAGCATCTTTTGAAACCAAAGTTCAAAATGGTAACTCTGGCAATGATTTTACCTTCCCTAAGGCCAGGGGACTGGCTAGCCTCCCTGGACCTCAAGGATGCCTATTTCCATGTCCTAATCAGAAGATCCCATCAAAAGTACCTCAGATTCGAACTGCCCTCAGGTCATTACCAGCTCAGAGCAATGCCCTTCGGCCTTACCTCTGCTCCAAGGGTATTCACAAAGTGTCTAGCAATGGCAGTGGCCCACTTAAGGAGGCAGAGGATTGCTGTTTTTCCCTATCTAGACGACTGGCTCATTGTAGGCCAGTCCCCAGAACAGTTAAAATCTCACCTGCAGGTCACCCTTCAGCTTCTCACCTCCCTGGGTTTTCTGCTAAACCTACCAAAGTCGGTTCTGGAACCAGTCCAGGTACTCACCTTTATAGGGGCAGAATTGGACAAGCTAAGCCAGAGCCTTTCTTCCCCCAGAAAGGGTAAGGAATTTAGTGGCTCTGGCCTCTTCCTTCACTCTGCAGGTCTCTCGACCAGCAAGACACTTTCTGCAGCTCCTGGGGCACATGGCTGCATCTACAGCTGTTGTGCAGGGAGCCAGATTTCAGATGAGAGACATTCAGTTTCACTTGAGAACCTTTTGGTCTCAGAGAAGAGACCCCCTTTCCAAGTTGGTCCCAGTGACTCGATCCTTGATCCTAGCTCTCCAGTGGTGGCAGGATCAGAGCAATTTAAGAGCGGGGGTCCCCTTCATTTCCCCTTCTCACGACTTGACTCTCACTACAGATGCTTCCCTTCTGGGTTGGGAGCCCACATGGGCGACCTTTCCACTCGGAGGTTTGGTCCCCCAGGAATCTCTGCTCCACATCAATTTGCTGGAACTCAGAGCTGTCTTTTAGCTCTTCAAGCTTTTTCTGCATCTGTCCACGACAAAGTGATACAAGTCAGAACAGACAACACCACAACAATGTGGTACATCAACAACAAACAGGGGCACTCGGTCTTGCCTTGTGCACCGAGGCAATGAAGTTGTGGTCTCTGGCCTATTCCTGAACACTTCCCTCACAGCAGTTCATCTTCCAGGGAAGGACAATGTCCTAGCGGATGCCCTCAGCAGGATTTCCCAGGGCCATCACGATGGTCCCTGGATCCTCAAGTGCTGGGATAGTTTTTGCCAGGTGGGGCATCCCTCAGATAGATCTTTTGCAGCCCCAGACAATCACAGACTTCCTCTCTTCTGTTGCAGGCCTCCAGTGCTGGGCTCAGTTCCCTGGATGCCCTTCTTCTGGATTGGGAGGGAAGTTCTCTATGCTTCCCCTTTTCCTCTCCTATTCAAGTACTAGTCAAAATCAGATCTCAACCTTGCAGGGTGATTCTGATTGCCCGGATTGGGCCAGGCAGCCCTGGTACCCACTCCTTCTGTCTCTGACAGTCCATCTTCCCTGTGCCTCCCAGGAATCACAATCTGTTGATTTGTGCCCAGGAAGGGTTTGGTATCCAGACCTCAAATCCCTCAACCTCAAGGCCTGGCTCTTGAGGAGTTAGATTGCTGATTTACACCTCTCTCAGGGTGTTCTTGAGATCCTAAAAGCTTCCAGAAAGCCTTCCACTAGGACTACTTATAGTTCTAAATGGAAAGGTTTTCCATTTGGTGTCTTTGGAAAATATTTCCCAGAATCTGCTGAATTGCCCATTTTGTTAGATTACATGGTACATCTTAATTCCTTGGGTCTCAGACCAGCTACCCTGAGAGTTCATTTGGCAGCTGTGTCTGCTTTTGTGTCAGCAGGAAAGTCATCCCCTCTTTCCTCTCATCCTGTGTTTTCCAAGTTTTTTAAGGGATTACTCCATACTAATCCTCCCTTTCGGGAACCGGCCCCTGCTTGGGACCTTAATGTTTGCATTGCCCAGTTAATGCAACCCCCTTTTGAACCTCTGTCTTCTGCAGAGCTTAAGTACCTAACTTGGAAAACTGTTTTTCTAGTGGCTATCACTTCTGCCAGATGCATAAGTGAATGAGTGCTTGTCAGTGGAGACTGACTTTATTTCTTTCCACAGGGATAAGGTAGTCCTTAGGACTAATAGGAAGTTTTTGCCTAAGGTGGTTTCAGATTTCCATATTAATCAATCTATCTCCCTTCCAGTATTTTTCACTGATCACTCCTCTTCGGGTTAGAGGAGGTTGCACAGCCTGGATGTTAAGAGAGCTCTTAGTTATTATATAGAGCGTACTCAAAGGTCACAGGTTCGAATCCTCCAACTTTTCTTACCTATGGTGAAGTTGGGAAAGGCAAACCTGCCACTAAGAGATCAATAGCCAGGTGGATTGTCTCTTGTATCCAATTTTGTTATCAGAAAGTGGGCAGAGCCCCGGTTTGAGGGGCTCATTCTACCAGGGTACAGCTCGTCTCTAGCTGCTGCCAGAGATATCCCTTTATTAGAGATTTGCCAGGCTGCTATTTGGAAAGCGGTGCACACTTTTACCAGCATTACTCCCTGGATGTCCAGGCCAGGAGAGAATGCTCGGTTTAGCACAGCTGTTCTTCAGAGCCTATTCCTAAGTAGGTTCTGCACCTCCTCCATGGAGGTACTGCTGTGTATTCTGCTAATGTCTATAATATAGCAAGACTTCATGTTGTTTGAAGAAAAAATTACTCACCTTGGTAATGTTGTTTCTTCTAATGGAGTCTTGCTATATTATAGACCTCCCCCCCAACCTGCCCCTCTCAGAACCTCTACTTGGTGGGGTGCGGGCAACTTAGTGTGGGCACTACTTATGTTCTGTTAGCATTTTGTCCCCTTTGGGACTTTGGGGGTGTGTATGTGTACGCGTGTGTGTGTTTTATTATACTTATGTTCCATTTTCATATTATTAGAATGGTGTTAGTATTTCTGGTCCCCTGACTTGAGTCTTGGGTGTTGGGACCATCGATGGTTGTTATTATTTAGGTAGCCATTTGGCTAGTGTAGGTTACAGCTTCCACACAGACCTTAGTGAGTTTGGCTCGTAAAGATCTGACAGTTCAAGTTTGAAATGACACAGATAGAGCTGCTCTCGTGCCAAAATTCTATTTTGGAATGGTTTTAACCATTTCACTCCGGGGCAGTTCTAGAGCTGGATCAAACTGCTAATGTCTATAATATAGCAAGACTCCATTAGAAGAAACAACATTACTAAGGTGAGTAATTTTTTCTTTCAGCTGTAAGCATGTGGCCAAAGTTCCAGTTTCCATACCTGTAAATATTTTTTTCCAGTCGTCTTTAGTTTTTTAGATATTTGCAATTTATTTGAAGTGTTGTAGCGCTACAACAAATATGGCGGCTGATTGATTTCAGCTGCGCTTTTTCTTCAGGTCGCATCACATCTTTTGACAACAGCAGAGGGACCCTCTGCTGACCATTCCCGATGTCCCTGCAAGTCATTCACATGTGCAGTTGGCAGCAGAGGGGGTTCCAGTGCAACATGCTTGGTGGCAGACATGTAAACAAAAGCAGAGAATAACTGAGCAAATTACTCGGCGATAGTACAATGCTGGCGAGAAAGAGTACCAGGTATATGATTAGCAGGGCACAGGGAATAAACTGTCAAAAAAGCGCAAATATTTTTTTCGTAGTACTGCTGCTTTAAGGCCTACAAGCTCTGCCTGAAGTTTAACCAAGTTACCTGGCAACGCCGTCAAAAAGCCCTACAGAAATTCCTCCTTGAGCAGCAGGTAGCCAGAATGAAGAGAGAGTTCCCTCTGAGGAGCTCCGCTCCATCGCCGGCTCATTTCTCGGGCTCTCAGTCCTCCAAGGCCCAAGAGAAGTCTTACATATGAACATACGAAGAAGTCCGCAGAAGGCCATTTGGTCTATCAAGTCTGCTCATATTGCAGGGTCCACAGCTTGAGCCGATGTCCCTGCCCTCCCTCCCCACTCCTCCCATCCTCCCTACCCATGATCCTTAACTTCCCCTATGCCTATCCCAGCCTCTCTTAAAGCTGCTCATTGTCTTCAACGAGAGGACCTCTTCCAGCAGCGCATTCCAAGTGTTCACCACCCTGTCTGTGAAGAAGTGCATCCTAACCTGTCTCCTAAACCTCCCACCCTCCAGCTTAAGACTGTACCCTCCCATGTTATGGTTGCCTCTCAGCTTAAAGAGACTCTCCTTATCAACCTTATTTATCCCTTTCAAGTACTTGAAGGTCCCAGTCATCCTCCCTCTCTCTCCTGTTTTCCAGGGAATACATGTTCAGTGCCCTCAACCTCTCCTCTTATGTCTTACCATGCTAACCTGCTGTCTTCTTTGTAGCCCTCCTCTGGACCTTCTCCAGCAGGCTGATGTCCTTTTTGAGGTGTGGGTACCAGTACTGAACTCCATACTCTAGATGTGGCCTTACCAGTGACCTGTACAAGGACAGTATGACCTCCTCTCTCCTACTACTGATCCCCCTAGATATGCGTCCCAGCATTTTTTTTGCCTTTGCTGCTGCTTTCTTGCACTGCGTGCAGTGCTTCAGGTCATTAGTGATCATCACTCCCAGGTCCTTCTCCTCCTCTGATGCAGATACTCCGACTCCACCCAGGTAGTACTCTGTCCTGGGATTCTTGGTTCCAATATGCATAACTTTGCATTTTTTGGCATTGAAGCCAAGCTGCCAGATCCTGGACCACCTCTCCAGCTTTTCCGGATCTTCCTGTAGGTCCTCAGGAAAGCACAAACACTGGAAGAAGGAGCAGAGTAAGGCTAAATCTCCCTCCCTTCGTATGCTCCCAGTTACGGCTACACTTGGCGCTGACCGCTGCAGTGTTGTCAAGCACTTAGGTGGCGATGCCACCTGCCACTCAGACCTTCGAACCCACAAGGTCTGCTCTAACAGTGAGTTCCACCAGGCCTCCCATGGCTGGCGAAGGCCTGTCGATATCAGGGTTGCTGACACCCCCGTTGATGTCACAGGTCCTGGCGCTCACACCGCAGAACCCTCAAAGTCGGCTGGCAGTGAGTTTCGCTGGACCTACTATGGCCGGCGATGGCCCCTCGATGTCGGGGCTCTAGTCTCCTCCGTTGACATTGAGAGGTACCCCTGCACTGCAGGCCACCGTTGGCATGCAGACAGTGCTCTGCTTCATTGTGGAGATAATACAGTGCCTTATACCTCCTCCTCCTCCTGCACCAGGCACGACGACAGTGGGGCCTCTCAGGCCAGCCCCCATGTCGATGCTTACTCTGTCGATGTGTCCTACACACTCCAGGGCATCGATGTCCTTGCTTCTTTCTTTGTGGCCCCCAGAGGGCCCATCGACAAAGATCAGGAATATAACCCTGACCTCCTTCCACAAGAGGAAGAGGAGGAGGAGGAAGATATGGGTGGGAGCCCATCTGACAGGTTTGGCACCACCATTTCCAGCAGGAGTGAGGACTCTACATTGTATACCCCGAGGTCACCTCCTAAAGACCCCTCCATCATCTTTATGATAAAGCAACTCCAAACTGCAATGGGGTTTGATGCTGAAGAGCAAGGCATCACTAGGAGAAACTTGGTAGAGTTTCTGGAGCTACCAGATTCTCCACCTCTTGTCATTCCTCCTCTATTGGCTGCTCTAAAGGATGCCACCTTGGCCACCTGGCATAGACCAAGCTCGATTTCTGCCATGCCCAGAAAGGCAAACAAGCTGTACCAGGCCCCCTCATGAAAGCTCTTTTTCGCAGGTCAACCTGAGGCTGATTTGGTTGTGATAAAGGCAGCCTATGATAGGTCTAAGGTGCCTAAACGTCTCAGTCTCCCCCCCACCACCACCCAGATAAAGAGTTGAGGAAACTGGACCTCATGGAACAGAGAACCTTTGCCTCTGCCACATTGGACCTCAGAATAGCAAATTATCAGGCCCATATGGTCAAATACCAGAATACCCTCTGGAAAAAAGGCTAATGCAGGAGCCCAATCCCTCCCAGAGGGTCCCCAGAGGCAGGAGATGCTCAAGGTCCTCCAGACTGGGGCTGACATGGGTAAACACTATGACCTATATATACCTATGCTTATATATACTATATATATATACACACACACACACACACACACACACACACACACACACACACACACACACACACCTACCTATGACATTTTGGACGCTTCAGCCAGAGCAACTGTGGGTGACATCTGCCTTGGTTGAGGGTGTCAGGATTTGCTAGTGATGTCCAGCAATCCATTCTGAACATCTGTTTCAGAGGATACAAGATCTTGGGGCAGATTTGCAGGATATCCTCTCTGACCTGCAAGCCTCAGGAAGAACTCTAAGGTCAGTCCATTCCCTCTACCATACACAACCGAGACAAAGGCAGGGGGTGCCTTTTTGCAGGGCAACCTATAGACTTAGGTTGGGGGCTAGGCAATAGAGTAAAGGCAGAGCAGCTTTGCTGGCCCCAGCTTCTTCCACAGGTGCCACTCCAAAGCCCCTAGAAGAGGTGCTGCTGCTGCAGCCACCGGATCTACTTCAGTATGACTCCTTATTATACCCCCACCCTCGAGTACAGAATCTGGAGGTGGTGGTAGGAGGTCACCTCTCCCTCCATCTGGAACAGTGGAGAGAGAGAGAGGGGTTACAGCAGATGCTGAGGTCCTACAGTTAATAGAACAAGGCCACGCTCTAGAATTTCTGGAATTGCCTCCAGACCTTCCACTAGTTCCCTCAACCTGTCCCCCAGACCATATACCAGTGCTACAAGAGGAAGTATGTACACTGCTGCGCAAGAGGGCCATAGAACCAGTTCCCGGGGAACAAAGGAACAGGGGGTTCCATTCTTATTTGTTCTTATATTCCAAATCCACAGGGGACTTAAGGCCCATTCTGGATCTGAGGGACCTGGACTTCTACATTCAGTACAAGTTCAAGATGGTCACTATGTAAGGCCTGCTGCCCCTCCTGCAAAAAAGGGATTGGATATGCTCCCTGGCCATGCAGGATGCTTACCTGCATATCAAGGTTTGTCCACCCCATAGGAAGTACCTCAGGATCTTACTTCGAGGGGGCTCTTGCAGTAGGCAACACTGTTAGAACTAAGCCACCAGGTGCTAGGACCACATGGAGAACTTCTAACTGGCAGTCTACAATGGGAGACCATCCCCTGACGTTAGCACACCAGCATTCGCCAGTGATATAAGAAGGTGGTCCCACATGCCCACCTCAGTTCTTTTCCCTCCATCGACCTGCGCTTGTCAGACCTAGTGGAACGTTGCTTCGGTTGGTCACCATTTATAAGTATAACTTTGAGATTTTTGTTATTTTTTTATTTGTATTTTGTCTTTTTCATTCAGCTGCATGTCTTCGCCAACCTCCTCTGTGAATGCCTGCAAATCTGTGTATGCCTCCGGCAAACATTCCAGAAAAGGATGACCATTCTTCCTGCATCATCTGCCTAGGCCTGGATCACAATACTGAAGCCTGCCAGGCCTGCCAGAAGTTTAACCAGGCCACACTGAAATGACGCCAGAAGGTTCTGGAGGTCCATCTCCTTCAACAGAAATTAGCCAACATGGAGAAAGAGCTGCAGGCCTGGAGTGCATCCTCAGGGACCTCTTCTGAGGCCACCACATCTGCCAAGAAGAAGCACAAGAAACATCAGGACCGTGAGTGGTCCACTTCTGGGCTGCGGTCGCCTCTGGGGCCGCGGCCGGTACTAGGTCCCCCCCCCCACAGGGGGTTGAACTCGGTGGTCACACCAGCCCTCCTTCCCTGTGTGGTGTCTCTGGCCTTTCCCCCTGCCTTGATCACTGTGGTGGTCAGCACTTCTGCGAGCTCATGGGACTCTTCCTCTGTCCTGCCGTCCCTGTTGCTGGGGCCCTTTCAACCTTGGGGTCCTCAGCCAGGTGGCCCGGCTGGGTCTCTGGATGCCAGTACTTCTACTGACCCCTGCCCAGCCCTGGCAGCCTCACCAGAGCCTGGATTGGGGTCCAACGATGGTCTTCTGTACCGTTGTCAGCTGTCGCCCACTCCTGTAGGGCCACAGCCTCCGCCCAGGGAGTCCCCCACAGGGCGCCTCCGGCTTCTCAGCCACTGCCGATGGTCCCTAGTCTGGGATCTTCCCACCAGACACCAGCAGGGCTGCCATCCGCTTGCTCTCTCCTTTCAGACCCGGTGCCAGACCGCCCATTGTCAGGATCCACCGGTCCTCCTTTCTCGGCCATCGCCCAACCAGCAGATGCTGTTGGATCTGACTTCTGGTCCCTCTTCCATTCGGTCCATCTGGACTGTCATCAGGTTCTTTATGTGGTCTCCTGACGCATTTCCCGGGATGTTTCTATCTCCCAGCATTCCTTTATCGAATGCTGGCTGACTACAGTGCCTTTCTCAGTGCCTGGTGGGCATCCGCTCAATGCCTGGCACCAGCCTGGGCAATGCTGACATCGGTCCCTTCACCAACACAGGATCCTCCTTTGCCAGTTAAGGAAGCTCCTCCTCCTTCAGTGGAGCACCTACCGGACACTGGGGCTGTCGCTGGCTCTGGCCGATTACCACCCCAGTGCCCCACTTCTGAGTCTGAATGCTCAGTAGACATGACAGACTGCTTGGAGCCTCTGGGTTCCCCCCTACTTGCTCCCAGAGGAAGTGTGGGTTAGGGACACCCCTATATCCCCTCCAGAGGACCCTTCCTTTTTGGAGGTGATGAGGCTTATCCAGACCTATCATGGTTGGCATACGGAGGAGCAGGACCCTCAGCGTCGCTGTCTGGCAGAACATTTGCCCTCTCAGAGGTTGCATCAGTGGTAATCCCACCTTTAGTGGTCCCCTTTGACAATATTACCTTTATCGTTTGGCAGCAACTGGCGTCGGTCCCTCCCGGGCCCAAGAAGGCAGATTGGTTATACCACACCCCGATGGCTGACCTCATTTCAATATCCACCCTAAGGCCAACCCCTCTGTTTTGTCAGATGCCCATGACATATTCATGGAGTCTAGATACCGGAATGACTTCCCTCTGGACAGGGAGTCCAGGCAGTTGGACATCCTAGGTCAGAAGGTCTACACTTCTTCCACCTTGGTCTTCCGTGCCCAGGAGTATCTTGCTCACACAATGGTGCATCAACAATCCCTTTTGGGACAAGCAGGGGACACGGTACAGACTTAACCAGATTCCTCTGCTAAGACTCAGTTGGAGCAGCCACTTTGCTCTGCCTCCAGTGTGGATTTTCACATCCCCCATACCTCTTATGACATGGTGGACATCTCCACTCCATGCATGGCAGTAGCCATATGCCTCTGGTGTCACGCCTGGCTTTGTCTGTCTGACTTTGCCCCGTATGTTGAGGCTTCCATTATGAATGCCCCATTCCAAAGACCTTCTCTGTTCAGGGGAGATGTCCAGGATTTGCTCTCCTCCTTACAAGAGTCGGGCAAAGCCCTCCATACCGGGTCTCACAGCCAGCAGGGCACACCACCCTGCCTTTAGTTGCTCTACATGGTGATCCCATCACTAGCAGTCCTCCAGGCCTCAGAGCAAGCACTGGGCCTCTACTGTTCTGGCCACTGCAGTCTACAAAGCCCATAGGGCCGAGGCAACTGCACTTTCTGCACCTACTGCCTCCTCTTGACTCCTGGCACAACTCCCCTCCTCCTGCAGGGAGACATGAGAAATGAGAGGTAGGGGACCAATTTGCCCCTTCCCTCTAGACTATAGTTTCAGCGCTTTCTATTGAAAATAACAGGAACATCTTGGACGCCTTTTTAAGGGGCCTATGGCTCACGTTCCTTCCCCTCTGGCAGAGAGCCTTATTTCCTTATCAGTAAGGGCAAGCCCAAGACTCCTTCCCCCTTCTGTTGCCTATGGACGAAGGGGGCCTCCAGGTGGTCCTGCACCCTGCTCTGGTGATTGGGACCTAAGCACCCTCACATGACCTTTTCTCAGGGTGGCTTCTGCTCCAGTCTCATCCTAGGGGCCCGGATATGCACCCTTCCTTAGTGGGACACTTGCCTATGTCCACAGGCCCTTTTTCCTTTAACAGTTATGGACTGCATGTCACTGGGGTCAGGGTATTCTTCCCCTTTCTCGCAGTCTTGGCCACTTATCCCCAGGGCCCCTCTGGACCCACCATCGGATGACCTGGACAGTTATCCATTCACCAGTGCCCCTCCTGGCATCTCCTGAGGCCTGCATCTTTCTCTGGCTCTCCTTTGCGGCCCAACAATGGTCCTGCGGCCCAGTTTCCCCGGTGCCCAGTTATCTGGCTTCCGGGAAGCTATAGGTGGGCATGACAGGGCTCCTATGTAGCCAAGTTCTTACCTTCCTCTCAGGCAGGTGCAGTTCCTCAGGAAGTGGGCTACAGGCATTCCTCACATCGCCGGACTGTGGCCTGGTTCTTCTCCAGACTGTTGAGCTATTTGTCTGGGGTGATTCCTAAGATAGCCCTGTCCGGGCCCTTGAATACCTTCTCTGTGCAGACCCTTTGGGTCCTGTGGGCTTGAAGTGTGACTGGCCTCAGCCTTCTGGTCCAGTTCTTGCTCTGGTGGAGAATACCCTCCCTCTGGAGACACTAATCCCAGACGTAGCCTTCCCTGGCTACTTGGGTGCCCTGATTGCCGGCGGAGTTTATTGTTCTATCCGCCCAGCTCTCTAACCCCAGCCACCTCTGGAGTTACCACTACCTGTTGATAGGTATGCATGCGTTTCGATGCTTCTTCTCATTGGAGGAGTCCCTGCTCGTGTCTCCTTTCCCCGGAGACTGGGCGGTGGCGATGTGGGCCCATAAGCTGCAACCTTTGTCAGTCAGCCTTACAGGTGCCCGGAGTTCCGGGTAGCCTGACGAACATTTCCAGCTGTATGCAGGCTTGGTCTCACAGGCAAGTTCATCATACGTTAGACTGGTTCCAGTGCTTATTAAAAGGAGAAGTGACCACTTTCTGGTCGATCTATGCCCCCATCCATCGTACTTCCTTCTAGCCTCTCCCCCTTCGTTCTGGAGTCTGGTTATGGTTTCTCACAAAAAAAAAAAGAGGTGGGGAGACGTCTGTGTGCTTGCTTCAGAAGACCTCCCCCCCTCACATTCAGAGGAAGCACGATGGCTCCTCAGCGAGCATGTGAACGTCGCTCTGGTTCCCCTACCCCATCCTGATTTCCATTGACATGGGGACTTTAGTCCTTTGGATTTCAGCCCTTCCCACTGTCCCTTTTGGCTTTCTCAAGTTTGGGAACCTTCCTTCTCCATAACTGACTGCAGTTCTCTCAGAGGCCAGATTCCATTTACCAGAGTCCCCCCATTCTTTCATGGGGGACCACTGGTCATTCGGGAACACTTCTAAGGGTTGGTACCCCTTCTCATCTCCTGCTCCCACGTTTGGGGGCACTTCATGCTCCTGTCAAGCTCAGGAGGTCCACTCCTCTGCAGTCTATACCCTTTACTCTTCTGTTGCGGGTGAGACTGTGGTCCTATGAAGGATCTGTCAGTTCCTTCAAGGGGACACCCTCTGCAAGGGTCCTCCTGCCTCCAGCTGTGGTCCCTATTGCTCGGAGGACTTTCAAAACCTTTAGGTTCCGGGGTTCTCGGAGTCCTAGTTTTTTTTTTTTCACAATGTCTTAATGACTTTGTGTTTCCATCCTCAGCCTCTACCCAGACTATGGTCTGTCCCTTTCCTGATTATGCTTTTACTGGCACTCTGTTTGGAGTATTATCCTCAGGGGGATGCGCCTCTACATTACCCTCAAGACAGGCACAATCTTGGGCTCATATGCCCAGCGGACTATGCCATTTGGTAGTCTGCTAGTCTCTCTTTTCTACTTTGCTCCCCGAGGGAAGCCACCATGGTTGCTATGCTAGGCTGGTCACAGGGGTCATAACTCTGCCCCTTGTTTGGCCCTTTTTCCTTCATCTGCTCCCTCATCGAGGTTGTTTCGGGCCATTCCTTTGGGAGTTCAGTCACATCCTTTTCAGACTTTGAGGTCATGTCTGCCATGGCTATCTGCTTGACAGCCTCCTGGGAGTTTGCCCTCCTTTGCTTTAGGCAGGGCAGTTGGGGGGCTACGTTCAGCACTCAGGGCTGATGTTGGACTAGAGGCCCTTCTGGGCCTTCTGTCTTTTTGTGCCTATGGCAATCCTTTATCCTCCTCCTGAGGGTTCACTCTTTCCTGTCGGCACTGCTTGAGACTCAGTCCTAATGGTGTTGCCTACTGCAAGAGCCCCCTTGAAGTAAGATAGTACAGTTACATAAGAACTTCCCATAACAGAAGATCTTTGAGAGGAGCTCTTGCAGTAGGCAGGATTTTCCTTCCCTCCATCCTCCTGCTGTTTATCTCCATCTCAGCCTTTCTGTGGCTCCAAGAGTCCTCTCTCTCTCTCCCATTGGACATTCTCACCGGTCTCCGGCAGGAGAACTGAGGTGGGCTCGGGGGATTGATCCACTTATATCATTGGCAGACGTAGGCGTGCCGATGTCAGGGGGTGGTCCTCCATTGTAGACTGTTAGCTAGAAGTTTTCAGTGTGGTCCTAGTACCTGGCTTCTTAGTCCTAACGGTGTTGCCTACTGCAAGAGCTCCTCTCGAAGATCTACTGTTACGGTAAGTTCTTACGTAACTGTACTTTCCTGTTTCGGGGGGGAACACTACCAGTTCAGGGTGTTGCCCTTTGGCTTCTCATCTATGCCACTGATATTTACCAAATGCCTGGCAGTTGTGGCAGCAGCTCTCAGGAGAGAGGAACTATATGTCTTCCCTTGTCTAGATAACTGATTACTCAAAGTTCAGTCCCAGGAACAACCTGTGTACATCAGATAGCTGTTCAATTCCCTAGGGATTATGGTTAATCTGCCCAAGTCAGTCTTGACCCCTTGTCAGCCATGTGCAGTACATGGAGGCAGTACTGGACACTGCTCAGGGCTTAGCCTTCCTGCTTCAGGACAGCGTGTCATGGTGCTAGCCCATCTGCTTTACAACAGCTGGTATTTCACAGCCCAAACATTCCTGAGGCTGTTGGGCCTGATGGCAGGCATTGTCACAGTACCCCTGGTCGGGCTGCACATGAGGATACCCCAATTAACATTAAGAGTCCAGTGGGATCTGCGCACTGGCAATCTAGAGCAGCAGGTTTTAGTAACTTCTTCAGTCCTAAAGATGCTCCAGTGGCGGATGGAACCCAGCAACTTGTTGAAAAGAGTTCCACCTACTTCATTTCCTCACTTCAGCAGATTCATAACACAAATGCTTTGGTGCTGGGCTGGGGTGGGGGTATATCTGGGGCCTCATCAAACTCAAGGAACATGGACCAGAGTGAAAACTTCCCTCACATAAGCGTCCTAGAGACAAGGGCCATTCTTTATGCTGTTCAAGCCTTCCAGAACCATCTGGCCCCGGGGCATCTGCTGGTGCAGATGAACAACATCAGTGTAATACACTACATAAACAAGTAAGAGGGGACTCATTCTTTTTTTTTTTTTTTCATATTGTGTTTATCTCCTTTCTCCTGTTGCTGCCTCCATTGGACTGACTCCCCAACCCCATCGCCCTGGCATCTCTGGGACTTACCTTGACCTGCACCCTTGGTCAGAAGGCTACGGCTGTGCCCAGTCACCGGGTGTGGAGCCTGCGAGGAGTCGGACGTCACCCGCAGACCGAGGTGGTTTTTTTTCCCACCATTTTCTCCCTTCCCTTTCCCTATTGCTGGGGCACCCATGCCAGATGTGCATGTGTGGAGGTGCACGCACGTCTGCAGAAGTCCCTCAGCTCCTCCCTTCTTCGGCACCCACAGGCCTCCACCTGGGGGCAGTCATTTGGCAGGAATGCCATACCTCCCTCCCCGGGAGAGGAGAGCTGTCTTCCGGATGCTCAGTCCTCTCCCTCTCCAGCTGATCCCGTTGGCCCGCTTGCACCATGAACATGTGTCGCCATTGTGGCAAGAGGTAAGGCACAGTTGTCTCAGCCCTTCACGCTACTGGGCTGGCTGGGGGGACTCATTCTTAAACCCTGTGCAGAAAAGTGATGAGGCTTTGGTACTGGGCTGTAGAACACCATCTAGAGCTGTTGGACATCCATGTTCCAGGCATCCAAATGTCCTAGCAAGCAAGCTAAGCAGGTAGCAGTCCAGAATGCATGAGTGGGGGCTCCTGACCTCAGTCGTCGAAGACCTGTTCGACTGGTGGGCTCATCCTGAGTTGGACCTTTTTGCGTCCCCATTCAACACAAAACTGCTGCTTTTCTACTCGCTCATTCCAGAGCCTGGAGTTTTCTGATGAGACACGTTGTCCTTCTCTTGGGAAGGGAGGTTCCTTTACGCTTCTCCCCCTTTCCTCTGATGCAGAGGGTGCTAATCAAGTTTTAGATGGAGAGAGCTACTGTAATTCTAGTGGCGGCCTTTTGGCCTCACCAGATCTGGTTCCCCTTACTGCAACAGCTAACAGTTGATCCCCTAGTACGTCTGCCCTTATGCAAGGGCTTGCTATCACAGGAACAGGTGAGTCCTGGTCCATCCAGACATCAAGTCACTCCATCTCCGTGCTTGGCTCCTGAAGACATGTCCATTGCGAGATGTGGAATATCCCCAAAGGTGGCTGATGTCCTGGTGACCGACAGAAAACCTTCCACCAGAGCCACTTATTCAGTGAAGTGGAAACGGTTTGCTTTATGGGCCATTTCTTGTGGAGGGATTGTGGGATGACAGATGGACAAGGCACCGGAACTTCAAGTTCAACACACAATCTCTGTGTGATGTTTACTCAAAATACAGGAAATAAGCTATTTCCTTCTTCAGTACATCAGTTTGCAGCAACAGACTTTGTGTGTCCTTTCTCTGCACTTAGCCAGCAACTACTGACACTGATCTCTGATCTAACCATCCTTCAGTGAAAACCCTTCATCCCCATGTGGACCCCGTTTGCTTGGGTAGTGGGGGCAAAAAAAGAACAAAAACAAAACAATCTATAGACAACCTCAGTGCAGAAGCACTGAGAAAAAGGTTACCAGAAAGGGCATTGGCAACAAATCACGTTTCAAAGAAATACGACATCATACATACCTTCATAATGCAAAGCCTCATGGGATATATGCAGATCACCATGCAATTTCAGTCTTGTTCAGTTTACAGCAATTTACATACATTTTAAATAGCACAACTAACTTTATTTCTAGAATAGTCACCTAGTACTTTTTACCATTATCAAAAACACCTCATGCCATGGAATTGTCAACATTTTACAGGTTTCATAGACAAAAGGTATATACATCAGAGTATGTTATGACATAGTCTTATTATATACTAAATCCAACAACGATAAACACAACCTGTTTTACATACGCTTGGAGGTCACCACAATAACCTCCCTGTACGAGGACCTGAGAGGGAAAAGGAAAATTAAAGAGGGCACTACAGCATAGTCAAGAAAGGGAACGGGGTGGCCAACCTTATGGACTAGAAATTGTAAAGAAGAACTATTGCAACAGATTTAAGGAAAGGTCAAGAGTGGCAGGAGCTCCCTGTCACACTTCTCATTACTTGGATCCTTTCACTTGTTCAGTGAATCAGATTCTGGAGTATTTATTGTCCTTGGCAGACACAGGACTGGAATATTTTTCTGTGAAAGTGCACTTGGCTGCTATTTCAGCTTTCCGTGTGCCTACTATTCCACATGATATGTTATAATATAATATGTTCCCCCAAATATGAATGAGGGTAGGAAATTACAGACTGGTAGGGATAAAAAGGACATGAAATGAAGAGGTATGTATGGGAATGGACATAGTCTTGCAAATATGATGGTAGATTTTTATTTATTTATTTAGGAAATTGGAATTACAACCCTATAAGTTATAGACTCGTTTCCAAAGGCTCCATATCAGAATAAAACATAGATATTCATACAGTACATACATAGAATAAATGTGGGTGAGCAATCATATAGAGTATAAGTACAATGAGCACTGGTTAATGCCTATACATTTGGTAGTTAAAACAGGGTAGCGCTATCGGCATATTTACCTAATGAGATCTGGAATCTATGATGGTAGATGAGTGCCTTGATATTGTGGCAATATCAGAGACCTGGTGAACTGAAAATCATTCGTGGGTGGTAAATGTACCAGGTTATAGGTTATTCAGGAAGGATAGATTGGTTAAGAAGGGGGGTTGCTTCATATGTAAGGGAAAGCATAAAAGCTAATGAAGAGCAAGTTAATGCAGGGTAGGTAGAATGTATGTGTATTGCAGTAGCAAAAATGCCAGGGAAGTTAGTAAGAATAGGGGTGGTATACAGACCGCCAAATCAGATAATGGAAGGAGACATGCAAATGATGCAGGCGATTGAAAAAAAGCATTAAAGGGGGAGTTTTCGCTATTGAGAGATCTAAATATGCCAGCTGTAGATTGGGAAACTCGTAAGGCAATGACTGCAAGGAGCAGGGAGGTTCTAGAAGCACTACAGTGTTCACTCCTACAGCAGATGGTGAAAGAGCCTACAGGGGGAAGAATATACTTGATTTAATACTAACAAATGGGGATAGTGTGGAGGAAGTGGTACTGGGTGATTGCTTGGGAACAAGCGATCATAATGTAGTAAGTTTTAAGATTCAAATAAGAAGGATAACGAATAAGACCAGTACGGAAGTTTGGGACTTCAGATGGGTTGATTTTGATAGGCTGAGAAAGATATTTAAGGAGGAATTAAAGAATAAAGATGATACATTCGATGTTGAAGAACTGTGGAAAAGTAGGAAGAGAGCTTTACTAAAATCTGTGGAATAATGTGTAAGAAAGACAGGGAAAAATAAAAAAAGGAAAAGGCCACTATGGTTTAATAGGGATGTGGTTGGGGCAATAAGGGACAGAAAGGTAGCATTTAGAAGGTATAAGAAATCTCAATATGTGGGAGATAAAATTATATATAAAGAGAAGTTGAGAAAGGCAGGAAAAGTAATAAGAAAGGCAAAAGCAGCAACAGAGGAACGAATAGCAAAAAAGCAAAAAGAGGGGATAAGACTCTTTTTAGGTATGTGGGGAAAAAAAGAAAAACATGACAGTGGATGTCAAACTGAAAGGAGAAGGCATAAAGGTTGAGGAAGATTTTGATAAGGCAGAGGTACTAAGTGGGTATTTTAGCTCTGTATTCACAGTTGAAGGAAAAGGTAAGTGACCAGAGTTAATTAAGAAGGTAGGTAGCTTATATATAAGTTTGATCAAAGTCCATTCAGAGAGGACAGAGTAAGGGGAGAACTGGGTAAGTTAAAAGTAGACAAGGCGATGGGACCAGATGGGTTGCATCCTAGGGTTCTGAAGGAATTAACGGAGGAACTTGCAAAATTATTTGCATTATTTAACCTATCGCTGGATATAGGAGTGGTTCCGAGTGACTGGAAAATGGCTGATGTGGTGCCAGTACACAAGGGAGGTTATAGAGAGGAAGCAGGGAATTTTAGACCAGTTAGTCTCACTTCAGTGGTGAACAACGTGATGGAGGTGTTGATAAAGGAAAGAATGGTAAATTACTTGGTAGAAAACAACCTGGTAGATGATAAACAACATAGATTCACTAGTAGGAGATTTTATCAGACAAACCTGATTGAGTTTTTTTGATGAGGTAACAAAGATAATTAATCAGGAAGGGGCAGTAGATGTGGCCTACCTGGATTTTAGTAAGGTCTTTGACTCTTTTCCTCGTCGTAAATTGGTAAACAAGACAGAGAGTTTGGGAACTGACCAGAAAGTCACTAGATGGGTGGAAAACTGGCTGAAGAATAGAAGGCAAAGGGTGGTAGTAAATGGGATATATTCTAGCGAAAGGAGGATGACGAGCGGTGTCCCACAGGAGTCAGTTTTGGAGCCAATCCTTTTTAATATATATATGAGACATAATGGAGGGAATTGAAGGGATGATGTGCCTTTTTGCAGATGATTCAAAATCCAATCAATTTTATTTATTAAAAGTACATATCACAGCGCTTGTACAATAGAGGCAGTATAGCGCAGTGGTTTAAGGCTCTGAGCTGTAAATCTGGTGACATCCAGCAGACCAGACCTGGGTTTGAATCCCACAGCTTCCACTTGCATACTGTGTGACCCTGAGCAAGTCACTTAACTTTCCTGTGCTCCCAGGTCGCTCCTGTAAAAAAGCTTTCAGCTTAGTATGCTACTCCTGGTTAAACAACTAAAATAAAAAAAAAAAATAATATGGACAATACAAATTTGAAAACACAGTAAAATAACCTTAAATAGATATAATACAGTCACAGCATTCGGCTAGGTAGAGAGTTCCACAGGAACGGGGCTGCAAATGCGAATGCATGGGCCCCAGAGGTCTTAAGACGAACCCTGGAAATCTGTAGCAATCCCTCATTGGCAGAGCGGAGAGGGCGGAGGGGGCACTTGGGATTCAGAAGCTCTTGCAGATAACATGGTTCCTGTCTGTGTAGAGCGTTGTAGGTCAGCAAACTGACCTTGAAGGTGATCCACCACTGGATAGGGAGCCAGTGCAGATCACGCAGCACAGGCGTGACATGGCTGGAACGAGACAAGCCAGTCAACATCCTTGCTGCCATGTTCTGCACCAGCTGCAAGTGGTGGATATCAACCCTTGGTAGCCCTAGGTACAGGGAATTGCAGTAGTCAAGGAAGGTGGTCGCAAAGGTGTGAACCAATGTTGGAAGGTCATCAGGCAAAACCAAATGCTTAATCCGGGCGATATTCCTCAGATGATAAAAAGAGGTCTTGATGATGGACGACACCTGAGATTTAAGTGTCAATCCCTCGTCAAAAATAACACCCAGATTTCACACCCTGTTAGAGACCATCAGCTGGCTACCTCCCAGCCAAAGCCCAGAAGGCTGCCCAGCCGAAAGCCCCTCAACCTGACCACCCGGGTCCATAACCAAAACCTTGGTTTTGTCCAGGTTCAACCTCAGCCTGTTGGAACTCATCCAGTCCTGGATCTGAGAGAGGCAGTTGTTAAAGACTAAGACAGTATTATCCCATTCGGGCACAAACGACATATATAGCTGAGTATCATCTGCATAGCAGTGAAAACTCAGCCCATACCGCCTTACAATGGCTCCCAACAGCAGCATGTACACTGTGAACAACATAGATGATAAAATGGAGCCCTGCAGCACCCCACAAGGCAGGGAGAAGGAGCCAGAGTAATAGATCCCTGATAACACTCTCTGGGACCTGCCTGTGAGGAAAGACTGGAACCATCTGAACACTGTACCTGACAGCCCACAGATCAACCGCAGGTGCTCCAATAACACACCATGATCCACGGTGTCAAACGCTGCAGAGAGATCAAGAAGAACCAAGATGGAACGGCTCTTCCGATCTCTTGCTATCAGGAGATCATTGACTACCCGAACTAGAGCCGTCTTGGTACTATGTCTGTTCCAAAATTCGGAATGGAGAGGATCGTAGATATTGTGGACGGTAAGATGATCATCCATTTCCTGCGCGACCACCTTCTTAATAACCTTACCCACAAAGGGAAGGTTAGAGATGGGTCTGTAGTTAGCGAGACAGTTTGGGTCAAGAGAAGGCTTCTGAAGGAGGGGTATAACAACCGCCTCTTTCAGGGTGTCCGGAAACACACCTGTCTCTAACGAACTCCAGACAATCTCGACCAGGACCAGGCCGATGACCTAAGTACAGCCCACAAGGAGGCACATTGGGCCCGGTTCCAAACTACAGCTGGTTGGCTGCATACTTGGGTGATCCTCACAATATCCTCGATCTCCAACTAGTCAAAGTCAGACCAGATGCACCGACGCCCTCCAGCCTCCCAACGACCTCCTTCACACCCATTGGAATGGGTTGACTGGATCTCGGACCTGATGTCAGCAACCTTATCTGCAAAGAACTGAGCAAACTCTTCAGATTTCTCCTGTGACAGTGCTCTCCGAGACTGCAGACAGGCTGGACTGGACAGTCCGTCCACAGTTCAGAAGAGATGAGCCTGTCAGTTCTGTGCAGCAGCGATCTCCCTGGACAGGAACTCTGCCTTCTTACGGGAGATACCCAATTGATAGTCCTTATAATGGGCCATCAATCTAAGCCTGACAGCGTCACGGCTCGATTTCTGCCAACACTGTTCCATCCTTCACCCCACTCTCCTCATCTCACTCAAGGTCCCGTCAAAACATGGGGACTGGGGGTGAAGGGTGAGGGGTCAAACTCGGATGGGAGCTATGGAATCCAGAGCCTCAGTTACAGCCTTATTATAGGCCAATAACAGATTGTCTGGATCCAAGCTTGCACACAGCATACCCAATAGGTCCAACACCACCATTAGGCCATCAGGGATCAAACCCTTCAGTTTTTCCTCAGGAATATGGGGTCCACCATAACATTTCAGACTTCATCTTTGGACCAAAGCATACTCCTACGTCTGGAGTTCCTACATTCATCAGTACAAGTACACCCTGTGGAACACACTATATTCAGTTGTCGAGAGCCTCCCGGAATCTATTGATCTTACTTCGAGAGGGTTCCTGCAGTAGGTCTTCACATATTGGCCTGCACCCCCGGGCGTCAGGTTTGAACGGCAAACTTGTACCTAGCAGTCATCAGCGGGTACCACCCCCCTCCGACATCAGGTGATGTGACATCAGCCCGACTATAAAAGGGGTGGTCTGCGCCCACCCAGTTCTTTCCCATCGTCGCTTCGGTTCATTCGACTGATGTGGTAGAACAGCGATCAGTCACCTGCTTAGTATTCAACGATTTTCGTCTTATTTTATATATTTTTCTCCAAATTTTTCAAACGAGTGTATGTCGTCTCATCTTAAGAAAAAGTGCTCTAAGTGCGGCGCCTGAATCTCACACGGGAACAACCACTCCCGCTGCCTCCTCTGCCTGGGGCCTAAGCACAACTGGGTTGAGTGTGCTCTTTGCCAAGGGTTCAACCAGGCCACACGGAACCAACACAAGTGGACCCTCGAGACCCACCTTCTGACCCAACAGCTGGCTTCCATGATAAAGGACTTCCAGGAGCTTAGGGAGAGGTCGTCATCTCCGGCCCCAGAAAAAAAAAAAGAAAAAAAAGACAAGGAGAAGCTCTGGGAGAGAAGCCTGTCACCGCAAGGGAGACCCTCCACTTCCAGAACCATGACTACCACTCTTACGGGCACTCTGTCCGCTTCTGTGGGCCGGACGCTTTCTCCCCCTCCAGCCGAGGTGTGTGGGCAGCCAGGGGTTGCATCTATTGAAATATCTATCAGTTCTCCCAGTCGTAGCACCACCAATAAGTCACTTTCCAGCCCTGCTGCCCGCCCAGACCAATAAGCCTGACCATGGTCCTTCTTCCACAGCCAGCCCGGTTGCAACTGATAAGCCAGATGACTGACCCTCTATCGACTGCACAGCCACATCTACTCTCCCATCGGGCTCCCTTGAGGACCCTGATGCTGGGGCGAGTGTGCTCGTGGGGGACACTTCATCCCTGCCGGTCTCTACCCCCAGGGATTCGCCACCCATTCCCAAACTTTCCCTTACATCGGGATCGCTCCCAGACCTGCCGTTGGGGTCTCTTCTAGAGCTTCCCCCATCGCCTGGTTCTTTTCTGCCGCCGGATCCCCCTCTTCCTAGAGGTTTCTTCTCTCCTAGCTTTAAGAGCTATAGAGAGAGTACCTACCCTACACTGGGGCAAAGGACTGTACTCCAGGTACTTCCTGACCCCCAAAAAGACAGGGGAGTGGCGACCCATCCTAGACCTAAGATATTTGAATAAACATCTTTTAAAACCAAAGTTCAAGATGATAACTCTGGGAGTAATCCTTCCCTCTCTAAGGCCAGGGGAAGATGCCTATTTTCACATTCCCATCAGGTGCTCCCACAGAAAGTACCTCAGGTTCGAGTTACCCTCAGGCCACTATCAGTGCAGAGCAATGCCCTTTGGCCTAACCTCAGCCCCAAGGGTTTTCACAAAGTGCCTGGCAGTAGTAGTTGCCTTTCTAAGAAGGCAAAATATTTCCAAATTACCTTACAAGGATGATTGGCTAATAGTGGGTCAATCTCCAGACCAAGTCAAGTCTCACCTTCAAGTGACCCAGCAAGTGCTCACTTCTCTAGGATTTCTTCTCAACCTTCCCAAGTCAGTTCTCGAACCAGTCCAGCTTCTTAACTTTATAGTGGCAGAACTGGACACACTCAGAGCAAGAGCCTTTCTTCCTCTAGAAAGGGCAAGGGCTCTTATGGAACTAGCTTCTTCCTTCAGCCTTCAGGTGTCTTGACCAGCACGGCATTTCCTCCAGCTCTTGGGCCACATGGCAGCTTCAACAGCAGTGGTCCAAGGGGCAAGATTCCAGATGAGGGAAATTCAGTTCCACCTGAGAGCTTTCTGGTCTCTGAGAAAGGACTCCCTTACCAAACTGATTCCAATGACTCTGACCTTGATCCAGGCCCTCCAGTGGTGGCAGGTTCAGGACAATTTAAGGCAAGGTGTTCCTTTTGTTGCTCAGCCTTGTTCAGTGGTTCTTACCACGGTTGCTTCTCTCCTGGGCTGGGGAGCCCACCTGGGGTCCCTTACTGCCCAGGGTCTGTGCCCTCCCCAAGAATCCCTTCTCCACATCAATCTTCTAGAGCTCAGGGCAGTTTTTCTGGCTGTAAAAGTGCTCTCACAGTCAGTTCAGAACAAGGTGGTTCAAGTCAGAAGAGACAATACCACCACCTTGTGGTACATCAACAAGCAGGAAGGCACTCGGTCCACAGCCTTGTGCACAGAAGCCATGAAGTTGTGGTCCCTGGCTTATTCCCTGCAAGCCTCTCTTGTAGCAGTTCACCTTCCAGGCAAGGACAATGTGCTAGCAGATGCACTGAGCAGGATTTCTCAGGGCCATCACAAATGGTCCCTGGACCCTCAGGTTTTGAAAGTGATTTTTTCATGGTGGGGCACTCCAGAGATAGATCTCTTTGCAGCCCCAGACAATCATCAACTTCCTCTCGTTTGTTGCAGACCTCCAGTCCTGGGGTCACTCCCTCTGGACGCCCTGATCCTCAATTGGGAAGGGAAGTTTCTGTATGCCTTCCCCCCCTTCCCTCTCCTATTCAAGGTTTTGGTAAAAATAAAGTCTCAACCATGCAAGGGTGATTCTGATTGCTCCAGATTGGGCCAGACAACCCTGGTACCCCCTGTTGCTGTCCTTAGCAGTCCATCTCCCCCTGTCTCTTCCCAGGAATTACAACCTGTTAACATCCTCTCAGTGAAGGATTTGGTACCCCAATCTTCAGTCTCTCAATCTCAAAGCATGGCTCTTGAAGAGTTAGAGTTTGCAGATCTGCATCTTTCCCAAGGGGTTCTGGATATCCTCAAGGCTTCTCAAAAGCCCTTCACCAGAAAGACTTACAACTCCAAATGGAAAAGATTCAGCATTTGGTGTTTTAAGAAGCATATTTCTCCTGACGCTGCTGAGTTGCCTACGGTTCTGGATTATATGGTCCATCTTAATGGCCTAGGCCTCAGACCAGCTACTCTCAAGGTACACTTGTCAGCTGTTTCTGCGTTTTTGTCTGTGTGGAAGCCTTCCTCACTATCTTCCCATCCTGTGTTCTGTAAATTTTTTAAAGGGTTGTTTCACACCAATCCCCCTTTTAGAGACCCTGCCCCTGCCTGGGATTTGAATGTTTGCATTGCTCAACTTATGCAACCCCCCTTTGTTCCTATGTCTTCAGCAGAGCTTAAATACTTGACTTGGAAAACTGTGTTCCTGGTAGCCATTACCTCTGCCAGGCATATCAGTAAATTGCAAGCCCTGTCAGTGGAACCTAATGTTATCTCCTTTCATAGGGATAAAGTGGTCTTTAGAACCAATAGAAGGTTCTTGCCCAAAGTGGTTTCAGATTTCCATTTAAACCAGTCTATGTCTCTCCCTGTTTTCTTCACTGATCATTCTTCCTCAGGAGAAAGGAGGCTACACAGTTTAGATGTCAAAAGAGCCAATAGTTGCGACATAGAGGGTACCAAGGGTCACAGGTTTGACTCCCTCCAGTTGTTCCTCACTTATGGAGAAGTGGGAAAGGGCAAACCTGCCACCAAAAGATCTGTTGCCAGGTGGATTGTGTCTTGTATACAATTCTGCTATGAGAAACTGGGAAAAACTCCACCCTCAGGCCGGAGGGCTCATTCCACAAGAGGTACAGCTGCTTCCCTGGCTGTGGACAGGGATATCCCTCTCCTAGAAATTTGTCAAGCAGCCACCTGGAAAACAGTCCATACCTTTACCAAGCATTACTCTCTGGATATCCAGGCTAGGAGTGATGCTCGGTTTGGCACAGCAGTACTTCAGAGCCTATTCCCAAAGTAGGTTCTGTCCCTCCTCCTTGGAGGTACTGCTTGGTAGTCTGCAATTGTCAGAATACAGCAAGACTTCATGTTGTTTGAAGAACAAATTACTCACCTTAGTAATTATATTTCTTCTAATGGAGTCTTCTGTATTCTGACCTCCCTCCCTGCCTCCCCTCTCAGAACCTGTTTTTGGGAATTGGGTGGGCAAGTGCAGTGCTGCACCCCAGGGGTGTTTTTCTTGCACCCTCCTCCCTTTTTGTTTGGGTGCTTATTTATTATTGTTATTTTTTGAGTACATTGAGTTTGTTTTTGGGTTTCCTGACTTGTCTTCCTTGGGAATCCACAACTTTTCAGCCAGTTGGCTAGTAGAATTTTTACAATTTCCACACAGAATTTTTAGTTTAGTTGGGCTCATAAGAATCTGATGGTTTATGTTCAAAACACTCCAGACAGAGTCTTCAACCGAGCTCGAGCTCAGTGTTCCATGCCCTGCATGGAAAATTAACTCTTAGTTCTCCGGGGCAGTTCAAAGGTTGGGATTGGTAGCTACAAGTTTGCCATTTGACCCTGATGCCAGGGGGTGCAGTCCTATATGTGAAGACCTACCACAGGAACCTCTCTCGAAGATCTACTGTTATGGTAAGTTCTTACATAACTGCTATTTCCATTGCTAGGGTCATATAGCCCAATAATCAGTTAAAACTTTTTTTGACCCCTAGGGCGGCTGCCATTGGCAACAGCTGATTAGCCTCTCCTTGGCAGTGCTTATTGGTTTTGCCCTCAGGTTAAGCTCTGGGAGTGTGCTCAGACTCCTGCTGCCTCTCAGAGGGATGGCACCGTCGTCATTCTTGTAACAGGTAGTCCTTTCAAGGTAGAGGCCAGAAGCCTTTGTCAGGAACCAACTCCTCAACTGCAAAAAAAAAGAAATTGCAGCATGGGGCACAGGGCCTGAAAGTAGCCGGTACCATCCTCTTGAATCTGGCCCAGGTCCCACCAGCTGTTTGAGGTGGACACCTCTCGGTGGTAGTGTGGGGCACCTGATTTGATTTTATAAGTAGTGGAAGCCCAATCCAGCAGACATATGGGTTATCAGGATTGTCCAAGAGGGATACTTTCCCAGTTTAGCAGAGATTTTCCCCAGACCCAGGCGGCAGCCCAGTCTGTTTGCCTCTCTGTCAGACCCTCTTTCCTCTGAGAGACAGGGCCTCAGAGCAGTAGAAAATGTTCTACGGTGAGTTGGAACACAGATTCCTACTTCCTTTGCTTGGTTTCGAGATAACAAGTGGCATGCACCAATTTCTCGACCTTGATAGGTTAAACAAGTACCTGTTCAGGAAGGAGTTCACTACAATCTCGGTATTCAAGCCTTCACTTCCTGGATGCTTGGCTCCAAGCCAACTCATCAGTGCTGAGTCTCAGGAAGCAGTTGCCACAGCTTTTCAGTTGCTCTCTTCCAGGAGTGGTTTTGTGATTGAGGGAATGTGCCAGATTCACCTTTCCAGCAGCTTCTCTTCTTAGGAGCCCTCCTGGATACCTCCAGGGTGAGGGTTCTGTTTTCCAGAGAACGAAAGAAAGTACATCTTCGGATGTCTCGTTACTTCACAGAAAGTGACTCTGTCCGGGCCCTTTTGGATGCAGTGGATGCTGGGACGTATGCCTTCGTCCACAGCAAATAGTGGTCTCCGACCACGCATCTGCAATTCTCCACATAAATGACAGAATCTCGGACAAAATTACTTACATGGTGACGCAGTTGGCCTAGCTTCTGCTAGGTCTACCTTACCCTCTAAATCCCAGATCACTATCACCACGGTTGCACTCCTAATCGGTTGGGGAGCTCACTTTCAGGATCTCCACACTCAGGTGTGGAGCCAGGAGGAGGAACATCATCTTCTCATAGATTTCCTAGAGATGAGAGCTGTCTCTTATGCTTTCCAAGTCCTGAAGGAGGTCCTCTGCCACGAAGTGAGCCCACTTCGGACGGATGACAGAATTGTCATGTTTTCTTCAACAAGCAGGGTGGAGCACTCTCCTACCCTCTGTGCAGAAAGGCCATAGGGAGGTGAGAGTGGTGCCTTGAGCACGCTGCATCAGTTCAGTCATTGTGTAGTCACTATTCGATGAGTGGGGCAGTCCGGACCTGTTCCTTTTTTCGTCCCCTCTCAACGCAAATCTGCCTCTACTCTGCTTCAGAAATCTAGACCCTGTTGTTTTCTGTCAGAATGTATTCACTGCAGTAGACAAGATGCACCTTTTTGCTTTCCTCCTCTTCCCTTAGTTAAGAGGGTGCTGCTCAAGTTGTAGGCAAACAGGGGCAGGATGATTCTCATCATCCCAGACTGACTTCGGCAGATATAATTTGCATAGATCAACAGTTGGTCAGAAGTTCCCCGGAGGCAGTTCCTTCTGTAAGCAGACCCTCTGACACAGGGACTTTGGTCCTTCCTTCCTGCACTGCCTTCATCTCCATGCCAGGCTCCTGAGGAGATAAAAGTGGGCAAGTTTTAGGTTTTCAGACAATTGTAGAAATCTTAGCTGCGCATAGACCTTCCACCATGTGGACTTATGTGGCTAAGTGATTACTCTTCACCATCTGGTGTGTAAAGTTATATCTGGACCCTTTTGGTTGCCCACCAAGTAAAATCTTAGGGTGCCTCGTGGACCTGTCGAACACAGGTCTGCATTTCTCATCAGAGGATTGTTCACCTCTGCGCGTTTTCAGACTATCTTGAGCCAGCAGACATGTCACTGCCTTAGTTTCCATTAGTCAAGTTTTGCTTCTCCCTGCTTACTTCATTAACTCCAGAATGAAGGTGAGCACTCCCTTTATCTCTCTGAATGTTAAGAGGGTTCTGCGATTCTAGATCGACAGAACAAAGGGATATGCATCCGAGCAACTATTGTATCTTTCCGCATCATGCCTTGGCTGGGTCAGCCTGTTGCCATGAGATGTATTTCTGCTTGGTTAATAGCATGTCTTTGACACTACTAATCCATGGCACAAGTCAAGTTGGAAATCCAGGTTCACACCACTCTACTGGAGCGGTTGCAGTTTTCCACGTGGAGATTTGTAATGTACCCATTGCAGACATCTGCAAGACAGCGAGTTGGAGCACAGTGCATACCTTTGTAAGGCGCTATGTTCGGGATGTCCGTGCCTAACAGTTAACTTTCTTCAGCAGGACAGTCCTTATGGACTTCTGTCCTGATTGAGCTCTGTCTTCTACCGCTCTACTCAGGGGTGGTTTGATTTTTAGCTCGGTACTCTCTCATTAGTGTGAATGAATGGTGCAGACTTTTAGTCCAGGAAGATATATAAATTACATACTTACCGTAATTCTTGATCTTCTTGGACGAAGTCTCCACCACTCATTCACACGCCCAACCACCCACCATCCCCCGAGCTCACTCGTTCTGTTTTGGTCTTCACTTCCTTGTTGTTCAGGCTGTGAATACATTGTTGAATTGACCCTTCTTACATGGGTTATCTGGGCCTTCATATGCCCGGAAGTTAGGGTTAGGTTTTCTTTCGTTAGTTTATGCTGCACCTCCTTGATTGAAAATGTACTGAGGCAGTTGGAGGGTCGACGCCGAGATAGCCTATATGGCATGAGCTAGTCTTGTGGTGCCACGCATGTGCAGTCCTCTCCCGGCACCGACCCTCCTGAAGATTTTTGGCTCCTGTGGGGTCCTAGCGCATCCGGCGTAGTCCCATTAGTGTGAATGAGTGGTGGAGACTTCATCCAAGAAGATCAAGAATTATGGTAAGTACGTAATTTCTACTTACTGTAGTGGATGGGGACTGTATAGATGTGTACTGTATAAGCCAAATGGATGTAGAAATGCAGGAAGCTTGACTCTCAAAGGCTAGTGCTATGTGCTATGAGTGTTTAGCTTGCTGATTGGCATAGGCTTCTTGTAGTTCCAAGGAGAAAACACCATCAATCACTCTGATTTTCTGCCCATTAGCCAACAAGCAGACATCATCAGGCTTTGAAGATAAACATCAAGCCTCCCAGAGTGTGTTTGTGTGTGTGTGTGTGTGTGTGTGTGTGTGTGTCCCTTGTTACAGACAGGCCCTTATTATAAAGCACTAATCAGAGTTGGGAGAAAAAAAACAGCATGCAGAATGTAAATATTGTAGCTTCAGATATGTTAACAGCATGTCAGCAATGTACAGGAAAATGCCATAAAGAGTTGATTTAAATTACATTTTGTTTGCTTTCCTTTTAAAGAGCTCATGATACCAGTTGGATAACATTGAAAAAATGTGAGAGTTAGACACAGTTCAGTTTATCATTCAAATATTTTTGCATTCCTTTTATTTTATTTTTTTTCCATATGGACTTTATCCTCCTGTCCCTTTCCATCAGCCACCTTCTGCTGTTGAACCACAACTCCCTCACTCCACCTCCAGGACTTACCTCACCTTCTTCTTACCTCATTGTGTAATTGGGTGCCATGAATGGTGGTGGTGCGGGGCCTTCAGGGTCACAGCATCATCCTGCAGACAGGGGTTCTTTTCCACCCATTACTCTCTTTAAGTCAGAGCCAACAGTGTGTAGTGGTGCATGTGCAGACCATGAAGATGGAGCATGCTTTCAACATTCTTCCTCCAACATTAAATTCTGGTGACCAGTGCTGTGCCACCTACTCTCCACTAGGTGTCAGCCAAGCAGCAGAACACACTGTCCCCCCCAGCTCAAAGGAGGAGGTCCGTTGGTGTATGATAAATCTTCCTTACTTCTCCAGACCCTGAGCAACCTTGGTTCATTCCCAAACCCAGGTTGCCAGTGTGGTGGGAGGTGAGGTGTCCAGACCATTAGCCCTCCACCTTACTGGCCCAGCTACAAGTTTACTGTAGTGCAGATTTGCTTAGACAATATTGTTTGTGTCCCTGGGTGGAGGGGGCTGAACCTACAACCCACTGTTTTACTTCTGTGCTTTTTCCCTCCATATCACTCAGCCAGAACTATATTTTGTGCAGTTCTTTCCCCTTTTTTCTTTATTACTGAGGGACGTGACATCAAAACAAGATTACTGCTTCTTGAAATTCATTAATTTTGGCTGCTTGTGTTCACACATCATAATGCCCTGTTTATGACATCATAATTATCTCCACAGCAACAGACTGGGATGTCATAAACAGAATTGTGACTGCAGAAGTAGACAAGCAGAAAGAGCAAATAGGGCAGAGATTCTGTTTCCATGCAAATGTCCACTGTAATAAACAAATAAGGACAATTACAAAAAAAAGGGCTGCATCAGTGGGCCAGTAAAGAATTAAGCAATAAGTCATGACCAGGGGTTAGATTAACAGTCTGTTAATCACCTCCTAGGGGTGTAATGTGGCACGAGGTGCAGGCAAGTGCCATATTGCCCCTAGGGGGTGATTAAATGAATGTTAATCTAACTCCTGGGAGTGCCTTACTGCTATTATAAAAGAAAAAAAAAGTTTCCAAAAGAAAAGTGTTAAAAGTATACTTTTTGAATGTTTTCCTCATTTAGAGGGAGATTTTTTAATACAATAGTTCTTCCACCAACAGTTTAAGAATGCTGGTTCAAAATCGGAATGCATCATTCCACACATTCAGCAGTGCTAGAGGATTGAATGCTGACAGGAAGAATCCATGTGCCATGGTAATCAGGCTGTACATAACAGTATAACATGGATTAATGTAAAGCTGTTGGAATCCTAACAGCCAATCAGATTGCAGCATTTCTGAGACCTTTTTTATAATTGATTTTAATCTTAGTATTTTTGGAACTGATTGGCACTGAGTCCCTGCAGCTCCAGGTCTCTGCTGGGAAATAAGGCTCTGGTTCCAGCTCTCATGATGTTGGATATACTTTATAACCAAGGAACTCTTGATTTATGTTACAGCTGCCAAGATATAAAAGAAGAAGAGAAGACCATGATGTTTGTAACCAAATGTCCATGTGATGAATGTGTACCTTTAATTAAAGGTGCTGGTATTAAAGAGGTATACACGGGAGACCAGGATGCTGGAAAAAACAAGGCTGACATATCTTACAGTACATTTGCTAAACTACAAGGCGTAAGAAAATTTACAGTAAGTAGCCACTGATTTGGCTTCAAAGAGGTAAAACCTTTTGACTTTTGCTCACCATCTCAGTAGCAAAATGCATCATAGTAAGAGCTCAGTTTTTTAAAGAAACTATATTGTTGCAAGTCACATGGACTCCAGAATTTATCAAAATTGTTTGCTGAATTTTATCCTCTTCTATTTTTGTTGGTAGACATTGTACCATAGTAACAAGATAAATTAAGGTTGGAAACAACTCCAGGTTTATCATGGCATTCAAGCCCCAGGAATTCCCTCACTGTTGCTTGATATGAGCAATCTCCCCTGAAATGAGCTGTCCCATGACTACTCATTCAAGGGGACTGATTGCTCTTGTCAAGCATAGTGAGGGATCCCTTAGGAAGAAACAACATTACTGTGGTGAGTAATTTTTTCGTCAGACCCCAGGAATCCCTCATTATTGCTTGACAAGAGCAATCAGTCCCCTGGAATAAGCTGCCTTGGGACAGCTGATTCCAGGGGACTGATTGCTCTCAAGCATAGTGAGGGATCCCTTAAGAAGAAACAGCATTACTATGGTGAGTCATTTTTTTCTCATTGTCCCACCCCTCCACTTCATAAACAGAAACAAGAAAAAGAAAGTATTCTGTGTAAACATGTACCATCTGTACTGGACTTCAGGAGGGCAGATTTTATAAAGATGGGTGAATGCCTCAGGGATGACCTGGTGGTGGTGGTGGTGGTGAGGTGACCTAGGTGGAGTGGAGGAACAGAGGGCAAAGCTAAAAAGAGCCATAGTGAAGATGACCTGAAGGAAGCTAAACAGTGTGACAAGACAGTGGGGAAGGCTGGTGGGATGCATCAGTAGGGGAATCACCAGCAGAAAAAGGGAGGTAATAATACCCCTGTACAAATTACTAGTGAGGCCACACCTTGAGTAATGTTTACAGTTCTGGAGGCCCCATTCATGCAAGGATATAAATAGGGTAGAGGTGGTACAAAGGAGGGCTACCAAAAAGGTGTATGGCCTGCATCAAAAGCTCTACGGGGAAAGGTTAAGGAATTAAATATGTACTTGCTGGAGGAAAGAAGGGAGAGGGGGGATATGATAGAAACATTCAAGTACCTCAGAGGTATAAACAAGGTACAAGAAGGAAGCATTTTCCGAAGAAAAAGATGCTCGAGGACAAGGGGTCACAGTATGAAGACAGAAGGAGGGCAGCTCAGAGGAAATGGAAGGAAAAACTTCTTCACAGAGAGGGTGGTGGACCCATGGAACAGCCTACTGGTGGAGGTGGTGGGGGCCAAAACGGTTACTGAATTCAAGAATGCATGGGATAGACACAAAGGGATCATAGAAGTAAGAAGGGGGGGAAGATCAGAGATCGAGTAGGGTCTGCAGTGTCACTATAGGTAGGGTAAATAGGGTGGACTAGGTGGTTCAGGATGACCATATCTGCCAACAGCTTCTAAGGCAGCAAACCTCTGCATCAAGCAAGTGAGCAAAAGCAAGAGGAAAAAGACTGCTGTGGTTCTCAAAAGAGGTGGCAGAAAAGTCGGCCTGGTGGCGCTGAGATGCTGGGTGCCTTACTTCTCGCCACGCCGGTGACCTGTGTTTGGGAACAAGCACGGGCCACCGGGGCTTAGCCGGGGGGAGGGCCGGGAGTGGCTAGAGTGGCCACCTGGCACCTCCTCTCCCGGATCAGGGAGGTCGGCTCTCTCGACTTAAGACCACCACCACATGGAGGCATGATGATGGTGCAGGCAGAGAGGGAGCCAGGTGCTAGGCCAGGCATGGGAGGAGTGGAGTCAGCCAAGCCTAGGAATGCATCCGCACCTCCACACCATGCCGACCTTGATTGGGGCTCTGGGGACTAAGGGGACAGAAAAGCGGAAAATGCGGGTGGCGATGGCTGGATGATGCCCCCAGGCCAGCTCTGTTAGTCCTGCCAGGAAGTGGGTGGCCCTGAAGGGACTGCGGATGTCCAGTACAGTTGGTTGACACAAACCACCGGCCCGCTGGAAGAAAATACTTGTATAAGAAAAAAAGGAAAAAAAGAGGTGGCGGAAAAAGTAAAAGTAGAAAGAGTGGCATTCAGAGAGTACAAGGAGATGCAGAGGGAGGAAGATAGGGACTTGTATCGAGGAAACAGAGGAAAGCAGGGAAAGTGGTAAAGAGCTCAAAGCTGCAAACTGAAGAGAGAATAGCCCAGGCAGTAACAAAAGGGGGACAAGAAATTTTTTAGGCATGTAAGTGAAAAGAGGAAGACCAGAGGTGGGATTGTATGGCTAAAAAGGGAAAGTGGGGAATGTGTAGAAGAGTACCAGGAAAAGGCAGACATTCTGAACAAATATTTTTTTTTAAGTGTTCACAGAGGAAGAAGGGAAGAGACCACAAAAAAGTTGCAGGAGTATTGAAAGGAGGGAGGTGGCCACTGTCCCTTTTCAGAGGGTAGACAAAATAATGGGGCCAGATGGCATGCATCCAAGGGTATTGAAGGAGCTCAGGGAGGTACTGGCTGCATATCTGACAGTCCTGTTTAATAGTTAGTTGGAAACAGGAGTGGTTCTGGAGGACTGGTGGATGGCAGATGTAGTCCCACTTCATAAAAGTTGTAGCAGGGAAGAGTCTGACAGTTACAGGCCAGTCAACCTGACAGCGCATGTGAGAAAGTTAATGGAATCACTGCTGAAGGAAAGGATAGTGGAATATCTTGAATCCAGTGGGTTACGAGACCCGAGACAGCATGGATTCACAGAAAGGAGGTCATGTCGAAGAAATCTGATAGATTCTTTGACTGGGTGACCAGGGAACTAGATCATGGTGGAGCACTGGAAGTGGCCAACCTAAATTTCAGTAAGGCTTTCAACACCATTCCACATAAGAAACTAGTAAGCAAGCTGGGTAGCTTAGGAGTGGGTCCAAAGGGGTAAACTGATTAAGAAATTAGTTCGTGGTTAGTCAGCAGAGGGTGGTGGTAAATGGAGTTCACTCCGAGGAAGGGTGGGTGACCAGCAGGGTGCCTCAGGGATCAGTGCTGGGACCGGTCCTCTTTAATGTCTTTATAGGTGACATTGCAGGGGAGCTGGAAGGGAAGGTCTGCCTTTTTTCAGATGACACCAAAATCTGCAATAGGGTAGGTGCTCCAGGGGTGGAAAGGATGAGCAGTGACCTGACAAAGCTTGAGGAGTAGTCAAGGGTACGGCAGCTAGGTTTCAATATGAAAAAGTGCAAAATAACAGGTAGGGTGGTACTGACAACCACCAAACAAGAAACAGATCCGGGGGTAATCATATAGGATGACCTCAAGGTGGCCAGGCACTGAGAGAAGGCAGTTGGGAGGGCTAATGGGATGCTGGAGCACATAGGGAGGGGAAGGGGTATCACCAACAGAAAGAGGGAGGTGGTGTTGCCCTGTATAGATCGCTGGTAAGACCCCCACCTAGTTTATTGTGTCCAGTTTTGGAGACCACATCTTTGAAGTGACATAGAGTGGAGGGAGTCCAGAGGAAGGCAACTAAAATGGTGCAAGGTCTGCATCAGAAGCCCTAGGATGAGAGACTAAAGGACCTCAATATGTCCAGATAGGGTCAAGTATAGGGCTAACGGGCAGACTAGATGGGCCATGCAGTCCTTATCTGCTGACAGTTTCTCTGTACACCCTGGAAGAGAGGAGGGAAGGGGGATATGGCAGAGACCTTGTATCTCACGGGGGTAAATAAGGTACAGAAGGGAAGTATTTTTCAGAAATAAAGTTGCTCAAGAACAAGGGAGCATGTTATAAAGCAGGAGAGAGGTGTAGATTCAATCAATCAATCAATCACATTGTATTTCTAAAGCGCTTTTCAGAAACCAAAGCACATAACAATATAAAAGCAGATATTTAATCAAATAAAACATATAAAATAAAAAGGTAGCAGTAATAAAACTAAACATTATCCTCAAAAGCCAGGCCAAATAAATATGTTTTCAATGAGGATTTAAAAGTCTCGGTGGACAGACGCTCTCTAATCCAATGAGGTAGAGAGTTCCACAGGGTCGGGGCTACAAAAGAAAAAATCCTAGCACCTGATGTCTGAAGATGGACCCTGGGAACCTCTAACAATCCCTCGTTGGCGGAGCAGAGTGGACGGAGGGGGCAGTAAGGCCGAAGGAGGTCTTGCAAGTAACCCGGTCTCTGTCTGTGTAGGGTCTTATCGGTCAGCAACGCGACCTTGAAGGTGAGTCTCCATCGCACCGGCAACCAGTGCGGTACTCGCAGCACAGGTGTGACATGGCAAGTTCTTGACAACCCTGTCATTCAGGAGAGATGTGAGGAAGTACTACTTCACAGAAAGAGTGGTGAATTCCTGGAACAGCCTTCTAGCAGAGGTGGTGGGGATGAAAACAGTGGCGGGGTTCAAGAATGCATGGGATAAGCATAAGGGAATCTTAGGGGGAAAGGAAGGGAAGGGGGGAGGGAGACTGGGCCACAGAGCAAGTAACGATCTGCAGTAATACTGTAGGTAGGGGAAAATGGGCAGACTAGGTGGGCCAAGTGCTTTTTACCTGTTGGCAGAGCCTGTTTTTATGTTCTGTGTTTAATTCTTTCTAGGCAAATATCCCTGTGTTGCATCAAGACTATTGCCAGAAATCTGCTGATTCTTTATGGCCCCTAAGTTCTCAGTTGGATGGCAGTACTAATGACCTAAAGTGTAACAAATAAAAAAAAAAAAAGGTTAAAAGCAGGTGTAACAAGTCAGGCCAGTGGCACATCGATAGCACAGCAGGTATAACAAGTCAGGTCAGTGGCACATCGATACCACAGCAGGTATAACAAGTCAGGCCAGTGGCACATCGATACCACAGCAGGTATAACAAGTCTGACCAGTGGCACAGCGATAGCACAGCAGGTATAACAAGTCAGGCTAGTGGCACACCGATAGCACACATTGATAGCACAGTATGTATAACAAGCCAGGCCAGTGGCACATCGATAGCACACATTGATAGCACAGGAGGTATAACAAGTCAGGCCAATGGCACATCGATAGCACACATTGATAGCACAGGAGGTATAACAAGTCAGGCCTGTGGCACATTGATAGCACAGTAGGTATAACAAGTCAGGCCAGTGGCACATCGATAGCACACATTGATAGCACAGTAGGTATAACAAGTCAGTCCAGTGGCATAGCAATAGCACACTTTGATAGCACAGCAGATATAACAAGTCAGGCCTGTGGCACATCAATAGCACAGCAGGTTAACAAGTCAGGCCAATGGCACAGCAATAGCACAGGAGGTATAACAAGTCAGGCCAGTGGCACAGCGATAGCACAGCAAGTATAACAAGTCAGGCCTGTGGCACATCGATAGCACAGCAGGTATAACAACTCAGGCCAGTGGCACAGCAATAGCACAGCAGGTATAACAAGTCAGGCCAGTGGCACATCGATAGCACAGGAGATATAATAAGTCAGGCCTATGGCACATCGATAGCAAAGCAGGTATAGCAAGTCAGGCCAGTGGCACAGCGATAGCACAGCAGGTATAACAAGTCAGGCCAATGGCACATCGATAGCACACATTGATAGCACAGTAGGTATAACAAGTCAAGCCAGTGGCATAGCAATAGCACACATTGATAGCACAGCAGGTATAACAAGTCAGGCCAATGGCACAGCGATAGCACAGCAGGTATAACAAGTCAGGCCAGTGGCACATCGATAGCACAGCAGGTTAACAAGTCAGGCCAATGGCACAGCGATAGCACAGCTGGTATAACAAGTCAGACTTTTGGCACAGCGATAGCACAGCAGGTATAACAAGTCAGGCCAGTGGCACATCGATAGCACAGACAGGTATAACAAGTCAGGTCAGTGGCACATCGATAGCACAGACAGGTATAACAAGTCAGGCCAGTGGCACATCGATAGCACAGACAGGTATAACAAGTCAGGCCAGTGGCACAGAGATAGCACAGCAGGTATAACAAGTCAGGTCAGTGGCACATCGATAGCACAGACAGGTATAACAAGTCAGGCCAGTGGCACATCGATAGCACAGACAGGTATAACAAGTCAGGCCAGTGGCACATCGATAGCACAGTAGGTATAACAAGTCAGGCCAGTGGCATAGCAATAGCACACATTGATAGCACAGCAGGTATAACGAGTCAGGCCAATGGCACAGCGATAGCACAGCAGGTATAACAAGTCAGGCCAGTGGCACATCGATAGCACAGCAGGTTAACAAGTCAGGCCAATGGCACAGCGATAGCACAGCAGGTATAACAAGTCAGGCCAGTGGCACAGTGATAGCACAGCAGGTATAACAAGTCAGGCCAGTGGCACATCGATAGCACAGACAGGTATAACAAGTCAGGCCAGTGGCACATCGATAGCACAGACAGGTATAACAAGTCAGGCCAGTGGCACATCGATAGCACAGACAGGTATAACAGGTCAGGCCAGTGGCACAGAGATAGCACAGCAGGTATAACAAGTCAGGCCAGTGGCACAGCGATAGCACAGCAGGTATAACAAGTTAGCCAGTGGCACATCGATAGCACAGACAGGTATAACAAGTCAGGTCAGTGGCACATTGATAGCACAGACAGGTATAACAAGTCAGGCCAGTGGCACATCGATAGCACAGACAGGTATAACAAGTCTGGCCAGTGACACATTGATAGCACACATTGATAGCACAGTAGGTATAACAAGTCAGGCCAGTGGCATAGCAATAGCACACATTGATAGCACAGCAGGTATAACAAGTCAGGCCAGTGGCACATCGATAGCACAGACAGGTATAAGAAGTCAGGCCAGTGGCACATCGATAGCACTGACAGGTATAACAAGTCAGGCCTGTGGCACATCGATAGCACAGACAGGTATAACAAGTCAGGCCTGTGGCACATCGATAGCACAGACAGGTATAACAAGTCAGGCCAGTGGCACAGAGATAGCACAGCAGGTATAACAAGTCAGGCCAGTGGCACATCGATAACACAGACAGGTATAACAAGTCAGGCCAGTGGCACATCGATAGCACAGCAGGTATAACAAGTCAGACCAGTGGCACAGAGATAGCATAGCAGGTATAACAAGTCAGGCCAGTGGCACATCAATAGCACAGCAGGTATAACAAGTCAGGCCAGTGGCACATCGATAGCACAGACAGGTACAACAAGTCAGGCCAGTGGCACAGAGATAGCACAGCAGGTATAACAAGTCAGGCCAGTGGCACATCGATAACACAGACAGGTATAACAAGTCAGGCCAGTGGCACATCGATAGCACAGCAGGTATAACAAGTCAGACCAGTGGCACAGAGATAGCATAGCAGGTATAACAAGTCAGGCCAGTGGCACATCAATAGCACAGCAGGTATAACAAGTCAGGCCAGTGGCACATCGATAGCACAGACAGGTATAACAAGTCAGGCCAGTGGCACAGAGATAGCACAGCAGGTATAACAAGTCAGGCCAGTGGTACATCGATAGCACACATTGATAGCACAGCAGGTATAACAAGTTAGGCCAGTGGCACATCGATAGCACATTAGGTATAACAAGTCAGGCCAGTGGCACAGCGATAGCACAGCAGGTATAACAAGTCAGGCCAGTGGCACAGCGATAGCACAGCAGGTATAACAAGTCAGGCCAGTGGCACAGCGATAGCACAGCAGGTATAACAAGTCAGGCCAGTGGCACATCGATAGCACAGACAGGTATAACAAGTCAGGTCAGTGGCACATCGATAGCGCAGACAGGTATAACAAGTCAGGTCAGTGGCACATCGATAGCACAGACAGGTATAACAGGTCAGGCCAGCGGCACATCGATAGCACAGACAGGTATAACAAGTCAGGTTAGTGGCACATCGATAGCACAGGCAGGTATAACAAGTCAGGCCTATGGCACATCGATAGCACAGACAGGTATAACAAGTCAGGCCAGTGGCACAGAGATAGCACAGCAGGTATAACAAGTCAGGCCAGTGGCACATCGATAGCACAGACAGGTATAACAAGTCAGGCCAGTGGCACATCGATAGCACAGCAGGTATAACAAGTCAGACCAGTGGCACAGAGATAGCATAGCAGGTATAACAAGTCAGGCCAGTGGCACATCAATAGCACAGCAGGTATAACAAGTCAGGCCAGTGGCACATCGATAGCACAGACAGGTATAACAAGTCAGGCCAGTGGCACAGAGATAGCACAGCAGGTATAACAAGTCAGGCCAGTGGTACATCGATAGCACACATTGATAGCACAGCAGGTATAACAAGTCAGGCCAGTGGCACATCGATAGCACATTAGGTATAACAAGTCAGGCCAGTGGCACAGAGATAGCACAGCAGGTATAACAAGTCAGGCCAGTGACACAGCGATAGCACAGCAGGTATAACAATTCAGGCCAGTGACACAGTGATAGCACAGCAGGTATAACAAGTCAGGCCAGTGGTACATTGATAGCACAGTAGGTATAACAAGTCAGGCCAGTGGCACAGAGATAGCACACCAGGTATAACAAGTCAGGCCAGTGACACAGAGATAGCACAGCAGGTATAACAAGTCAGGTCAGTGGTACATTGACAGCATAGCAGGTATGACAAGTCAGACCATTAGCACATCGATAGCACAACAGGTACAACAGTTCATCCCAGTTGCACAGCGATAGCACAGCAGGTATAGCATGCCAGCCTGGCAGCATGGTGGTAGCACAGCAGGTATAACATGCCACATCATCACGATGATAGCACAGCATATGCCATTAATGTGCTGACTGAATAGTGGCGTGGTGATTATGTTGTCGGAATGTTGCCGCAGTTCTCTGGGGCTACCTTGATTTATTGTCGCTTCATGTGTAGCGGGAGTGGTTTTACCGCACCAGATTTTTAAGCTGTCTCTGACTCTTATATTGCTGACAGGTGTGTGTGTCCAGTGATTGATTTGGTCCACGTGTTTCTGGGCGCCCGTAGGTTTGGGGTGTTGATGGTTGGGCAGTACTTTAGTCAGTGTGTGTATGCCGTCGGTAAAGTTGGTGCAAACATAGCTTCTGGGGTTCCTGTAGTTTTTTGCCTGCCTCCTTGTGTGCCTTCGATCTAGCTTGCTAGGTCATGGAGTTTATTATATGAAGTTCTGGGGATAGGTGGGTGGAGCCCCTCGCAATAAAGAAATGTTCCACATAAGTATGTTCTGTACTTAAGTTGTGCTTGGTCTCCAACTAAATTGATCAAGTTTCACTGTTGCTGCTTCAATTTCTTTTCCATGGCTGGTGCTCCTGCACCCAGACGGCAGAGTGTCGGGGCACCATAGATGCTGTCTGTGAATTACTTGTGCTGTAATTTACATCACTGTTTTCTGTGTCGCTACAGCATGGGTGAATCATAGCACAGTAGGTGTACCATGCCGGCCCAATGTTATGGAGATAGCATAGTAGGTATAACATGCCAGCCCAGCCCAGTGTCACTTTGATAGCACAGCTGGTATAACTAACCAGCCCAGTGGCACAGCATGCCAGACCAGTGAGCGGTACGACGATAGCACAAGTTAGCCCAATGGTATGGTGATAACCCAGCAGGTATAATAAGTCAGCCCAGCAGCATGGCGGTAGCACAGCAGGTATAACATGCCAGCCTGGTGGCATTGCAATAGCACAACTGTTATAGCAAGCCAGCCCAGCGAGATGGCAGTAGCATAACAGTTATAACTTGTCAGCCCAGTGGCATGATGATATTACAGTAGGTATAATAAGCCGGCTCAGTGGAACATCGATAGCACAGCAGGTGTAACAAGCCAGCCCTGGGGTATGGCAGTAGCAAAACATATATAATGAGCCAGGCCAATGACACGGTGGTACTACCGCAGATACGCCAGCCCAGGGTATGGCAGTAACACTGCAGGTATAGCATTCCAGCCAAGCAGGATGGCAGTAGCACAGCAGGAATAGCATGCTAGCCCAGTGACACAGTGCTGGTACCGCAGGTATAACCAGTGATGCAGCAATAGCCCAGCATGCATAACCAGCTTTGTAATCCCATACTAGAGTCCCGGGGGCATAGAGGGGGAGTTCAAGGTTGTTTTGTATTCAGCTGTCAGGGAGGAAGGTTCTGGACTCTGAAATTCACAACCCTCCATACCCATCAACTGTCCAAGGATTGGCACTGATGCTGGCAGAGAAGGATGCCACTCATGCAGCTGGAGTAAGGGGGACCTATGGGGGAAAACTGGGGTGGGGATTTAAAATCCAGTAGGTGTAACAAAAAGGCCTACAATACTGTTGAGCAACATAAAAGGAATATTTGAATGAAAGTCAGTAAATATGTCAAGAAAGATTTACAGTACACCCTTACATAGTATTTGAAGGTCTGTTGAGACTCTTTGGGCTGCCTCTATGGCAGAATGGTAGAACGTTGTGTTGCCTTGCAGGCTACCAAGGTTTGAAAGATGATTCAGGTCATTTCTTTTCCATTTGTTTTGATGTTTCACTGTGTAGCAGGCTGAGTTTGTCTTACTTCTTAAAAGGGGCTAGCAGGGAACTATTTTGGAGCTGTTGAAACTTTGAAATCTGTTTTGGTGTGCTTTGAGAGGGGGCTGTCATTATTTTACATTGCAGGCCTATTTCTTCTGCTTTCTTCTGATTTCAAACCTATTTGGTAAGATTTTATTGGGGCTGTTTCTTTGAATTGGAAACCTATATCTTCTAATTCCAAGCCTATTTTGGTGTGTTGTTGGTGAGGCTGTTTGAATTGGAGACCTGTTTCTTTTGGTAGCAAACCTTTTTTTTTGTCCTTTGAGTGGAATTGTGATTGTTTTTTGCTGGCTTCACTAGCTGCAAAGTTTAGTGCATAGTGGGGAAGGGTGCTAATGGTCTGACCAGGGGCCTCTGCTACCTGATTGTTTCTGGAAGGCACGGACTGGTTCCACCCTCCCTGCCTCTCACCCCGCCCGCGGTCCATGATTGCCTTTATACCGGGGGTTCTGACATCACTTCCCCAAAAGGGCAAAGGACATGTACCTGTCATAGCAGAAGCAGACATCCAGGAAAGGAACAGCAGCAAATGAAGAGGTGACTGTTATCTCAGTGGAAGGGAAGCAACTGCAAAACAAGGAGCTTTCATTGTTACTTGTTTGCATTGGTATTTGCGTTGTGGAAAGGAGGGGTAGGAGTTTGAAGAAGGCTGTGCAGTAGTTGCTAAAAGTCTCTTTTTGGGTGTGGACAGGAGGGATAGAAATGTAAAAAGCAGTTGCTCAATCTGTCTAGAAGTGTACGACAAAGGGGGTAAGGGAAATTAAGAAAAGGAGAAGAATGTTTTGCACTGATAAAGGGGGCAGAGGGGAGACTTGGGGGAGTGTTTGGTATCCTTCATCTGGAAAGGCGAGGGTTCGCTGGCGGGCAATGAGAGCAATGGATAGGGTGGTAGGCTGCAAGAACTGCGGTGCACCAGTCTTTCTAAAAATTGCCTGGAAGGTGGGGGGATGTTTAGTGTGCAACCACAGGGAAACTTAGAAAGGAGATCGAGGGTCTGCAGGAGGAACTAAGACAGGCAAGGCAGACTGGAGACGGTTATAGCCCAATACTGGAGGGAGAGAGGAGGGAAGATGAGGGAGGGCAATTTGAGCCAACAGTGATGAGAAGAGGGTCAGAAGAAGGGAAGCAGAGACAAAGGGGCCCAGACCAGGAAGAACGTCTTCAGGGACACCAGGTCAGGAGACAAAAGACAAATGAAGGAGGAGATAGGGACTTGTGAGGGGAGGAGGAGAAGTAGCAGTAATCATGGAGTGGAAAGGAGGGAACCTGTTACTATGAGGAGAGAGGAACTGGGCAGTGGTGAAGGGTCTTCAGAATATTGTTTTGCATTGCTAGAGGGGAAGGAGGAGGAGGGAGGTGATGAAATTGGAGAAGTAGTAACTGATAAATGCCTGGACCAAACTGGAGTGGGGGGAAGTTCTGCTGGGGGATTTACAACAGGGGTAGAAGGGAGGAGATACCGTGCATGAGGAAGAAGAGGAGCCAGGAATGAGAGATGGAGAGAAATGGAAGCAAACAGGGAGTAAGAGGGGTGGAATCTTAGTGCTGGGGCACTAAGAAGAGTCAGGTGGGGTAGCAAAGGGGAGAAGCATAGTCGCATTTGGGTGGAGGCCATGCCAGGAATGACAGTGGAAAGGGTGGGACAATCTGTTCTGAAATATGCTTGTAGGGCTATGGACAAGCCTCATTTATTATACATCTTGGGGTGAACGACCTGGCTGACAAGAGAGTAGATATAGTCCAGAGGAGGTGTGAGGAACTAGGACAATTATGTAAGGGGCAGGAAGATCAGTAACTTTTTCAGAGATACTTCCACTTCCCAAGGCAAGCACAAGAAAGGTGAGAATAGAGGAGTTTAACAGATGGCTAAGAACCTGGTGTCATGCTAAAGGGTATGGACTGGTGGGGGTTTGACGTGGGGAGGGACCTGGGAGGACAGTAGTCTCTATGCCAAGGACAGACTACTCTTGAGCGAGGAGGGAAAGAAAGTGTTGAAACAGAGGATGGAGGAATACATAGAGGAAGTTGGGAATTTAACTTAGGAGTGGGGAGTGGTAAGTGGGCAAGAGACATGCAGAGACCACAGGTTGGGAAGCCATATGAGCTAACCCCCCATAACTGTGACAGAGGACAAGTGGCATGTACTATTGGTGATGCTAGGAAAGGAGGGCAGGATGGGGGGGGTGGAAGGTGGTCACCCTTAATGCTAGGAGCCTTGGGAGGGAAAACTGCAGTTACAGGCGCTCATGGCAAAGGGAGAGGTGGACATTGCAGCCATCATAGAAACATGGGCCACCCAATACAATGACTGGGACCTGTCTGTACCAGGGTACAGGTTATTTGGAAGGGATAGGGTGATTGGGAAAAGAGGAGTGGTGGCACTATATGTGCAGGAAGGACTGAAGTGTGTAAGGGAGGAGGGTAGTACAGAGTCACTTTGGATGCAGAACCAGGATTCCAAGAATAGGACTCTCAGAATGGGAGTGGTATACAGGGCACCCTCTCAGATGGAGGAGTTAGACAGGGAACTAGCAGGCAGATCAGGAGGACCTGCGAGAAGGGTAGTGTGGTGATTGTGGGGAACTTCAACATGCCAGGAGTGGACTGGAGTACCCCAACAACCAGGAATAGAAGGGAGCAGGTACTACTGGATGCCTTCCAGGACAGTTTCCTGATGCAGATGGTCAGTGAACCAACCAGGTTAAGGAATACCCTTGACCTTGTGCTGGCAAATGGGGAGTTTGTGAGGGAAATTAGGGTGGAAGAACCGCTGTCAGGGAGTGACCACCACTCAGTATGGCTCACATTGGATATTGGCAAGGAAGGAGTGGAATCTGGTACAAGAGTGCTGTACTTCAGGAGGGCTGACTTTGAGAGGATGGGGGAAGTGGTAAAAGGATACCTGGCCAGAATTCAGCCTAGTATGGGCACTAACCAGAGGTGGGAGCTCATAAAGATGGGGATAGTGGAGGGAACCAGAACCTGCAGCAAAGCCCAGAGCAAGAAGGCTAGGGCTAAGAAACCGAGCTGGGTGAGCAAGGAGGTAATAGAAAAGGTAAGGAGGAAAAGAGCTGCCTTTAGGAGGTACTAGAAAATATGGAGGGGGAGGACAGGGAGGAGTACCTGAAGGAATCGAAGGAGGTGACAAGGGCAGTAAGTAGAGCCAAGGCATCTATGGAGCTCAGGCTGCCACAAGGCATTAAGAAGGGGGAGAAGGACTTCTTTAGGCACATCAGGGAGAAAGGAACTATAAGGACCACATAGTAAGGATTAGGAAGGAGGGGGGTTGGGTGGAAGTATGGTGCGATAAGGCAGAAGCACTAAATGATTACTTCTGCCCGGCATTTACTAAGGAGAAGAGGGGTGATACCCAAGGGGAGAGGAACGGCAGAAATGGGGGAAGGGGGTGACAGATGGGGAAATCATGGAGGGCAGAGTTCTGAAGGTTTATTTTTTTGTACACTTTTTTTTACCTCCGGTCATGGCCTGTGGAGCCTCTCTCAGGCATCCTGCCTGTTCCTGCCCCCCTGAGGTCCTCTCCACCCTAAGCCTCCTCTCTCCCCCCCCTCCCGCAGCCAGTACCCCCGGCTTAACCCCACCGGGGTGGGGCCGCCCTTCCTCTTGATCACACTGTAGAGACAGACCCTGGCTGCAGGTGAGGGCCTGGGCGGAGGAACTGGAAGCCCGGGAGATATGGATCTGGTGGTGGGCATGGGAGTCAGGTGCCATCACCTACCCCACAGAGCTGGGTTTTTCCTGTGTTCTGGTGACTTGATCCCCCCCCCCTTGCGTGGTGCACATCTGACGCAAGGCGCACGGCAACTCTGCCTGCATCAGCCACGCAACTGAATGTGCTGCCCGCATTCTGCAGTGTCCCTGCTCTCCACCAGGAGCTGCTGGAACACCGGGTGAACCCAATCCTCCCCCTGGGAGAGGAGAGCAGCCCTGTGGGCGCTCGATCCTCTCCCTCCCCTGCCAGCACCTGAGCTCACTCCCAAACTCGGGTCACCAGCGTAGCATGAGGTGTTGCATCCTGCACCTCAGCCCTCATAGTAGGAAGTACTGCAGGGAATTGTGACAGTGAGCGGTTAGTGGAAGAGGGGACTGGACGATTGCTGAGGCAGGACGGGACTGGTAAGGGACAAAAATCTAGAGAAAAAATAGGTCCATCATCTCTGCCCACCACTACTTCACTAGCAGGAATGAAGTATGTATACTGCACAAACATGCACTAATTTGTAAGGATGCTCTCCCAGTCTACTACCAAGAGTACCTTGGTATTCAGAAATTTATTCAGGCCTATCTTAAAGGCCTATACAGTCTTCATGTATACTGTTTCAGCTGGTTCCATAGGTTCAAACACTCACTAGGAGAATTGCTTCCTAGTGTTATCCCTGAATTTGCCACCCCAGAGCTTCAGGGTGTGTCCTCACATCTTACTTCAGGACAGTAATCATAAGCTGGGACACAACAGAGATAGACATGCTCGCATCTTGGGAAAACTACCAGCTCACCTTGCTCTGTTGCAGGCCCCCCTCAGTGGAGACAGTCCCACAGGATGCCTTAATCCTCGGTTGGGCGGGGAAGTGTCTCTGTGCCTTCCCTTCATTCCAACTCTTACTGAGGGGGCTGCTGAAACTGAGGGGAGGGTCTGCTGCAGTGATCCTAATAGCTCCAGATTGGGCCAGGCAGACTTGGTACTCATTTCTCCTGTACCACTTCAAGCATCCTATCATCCTCCCCCAGAGGTAAACTGCTGACTTTGTCCAAGGGCAGTATAACATTTCTACACCCAAGAACTCTGCGTGTCAGTGCATGGTACTTATAGACCTAGAGTTATGTGGGCTAAACTTCTTGGAAAAGGTTTTGGAGGTGCTTAGATTTTCCAGACAAACCAGCAACAAGGAAAACCTACACCTCAAAGTAGAAAAGATTTTCCTTGTGGTGTTCCTCTATATAGTTCAGTCCACTCCAGGCAGACCTTCCTATTATCTTGGACTGCTTGGTTCACCTTCAGTCTCTGGGCCTCAGGCCTTCAACTCTGAAGGTACATCTGGCAGCAGTGTTAGCCTGTGCTTCAGCTGGCAAGGACAGGTCAGTGGCCTGTCAACCCATCTTCAAAAAGTTATTTAAAGGCCTTATCCACCTGTACCCTTCAGTCAGGGATCCAGTCCCACCATGGGACCTGAATCTGTACATTATCTGACTCAAGGAGCCTCCTTTCGAGCCTATGACATCTGCAGATTAGAAATATGTTACCTGGAAGACAGTGTTCCTGGTGGCTATGACATCTGCCAGAAGGGTGAGCAAGCTACAAGCCCCCTTCACAGAGCCGGACTATATAATTTTCAACTGGGACAAGGCAGTTTTAAGAACTAACAGAAAAATCATCCCTAAAGGGGTGTCTGAATCTCATCTGAACCAGTCTATTACTCTTCCAGTGTTCTTTACAACAAAATCCAGTTCAGGCGATTAAAAGCTCCACAGTTTGGATATTAAGAGAACACCAAGCTATTTGGACCATTCAAAAAAGGTACGGTCTATTGATACTCAGCTATGTTTCACCTATGGTGAAGTAGATCAAGGTAAGCCAGCATCCAAGAGAACAGCTTCTCATTGGATAGTCTCCCACATACAGTTCTTTTATGACAAAGCTAGCAAGCTGCCACCTCAAGGCCTCAGGGCACACTCCACATGTGGCACCTCCACCTTAGTGGCAGTATCAAGGGGTATTTCCTTGCAGGAAATCTGTAAAGCAGCTACCTGGAAAACAGTACACACATTCACAAAGCATTATTGTCTGGACATACTGTCCAGAAGGGATGCCAGATTTGGCACTGCTGTCTTGTAGATTCTTTTCCCCTGTATCGGTTCTATACCCAGCCTCCCAAGGTACTGCTTTGTAGTCTGCAGTTGTTAAACATAGTGAGGGAATCTTGGGGTTTAAAGAAAAGAGTACTTACTGTCATAATGCTGTTTCTTTCATGGGATCCCTCACTATGCTTAACATAGAGGATAATGTATGTTCAGCGATACACAACAAGCACGTATATATACCCATCAAGAGGTTGCCATGATGACCATTCAAACCTTAAAAGCGAAGCTCAAGAAGTTTTTGGTCATAGAATTATAGAAGCTTGACTGTAGAAAAGGACCATACTTGCCCATCTAGTCTGCCCTTTCTGTCCCCACCCCCCCTTTTTTTTAGTCGACATAGCAAACTCGAAATTTGTACTCATGTTTGTTGTGTATAGGGGAAAATACATTGCGTTTTATAGTGTATGGTCCCCTAACATAAAGCAATAATTTTTTTTTACTGCACCGCTCTCCTCTGGGTCCAGCTGTCACCACCACAGCTGTTTCAGGAAGAGTGGCGGTTTCCGTATTGCGCACTCACAATGTCCATAACGCACATGCTTGAAGATGTTTCAAGTTGTTGTGCTGCAGTGGCTACGTATCTGGTGCAGCACAACAGCAAAATTACATGGCTACTGCAGCACAACAAGAGTATGGTGGAGATGCATTTCAATCCTCAACAACGTTCCACCATACACTATAAACTCATCCCTACCTCCCTCTCTAGAACCTGGAAAAGGTTCTCACAAGAATCAGTTCTTTTCAGTTTGCTTGAGCATTACCTGTTAAAGTGCCTTACAGTTGATACTCGTTGATCTAATACTTTAAAATTTGTTCTACCACATTTAAGAATCCCCTAGGACTTTAAACTTTTAAATCTTTTTCTAGTAGTCATTTAGTTAGTTTCAGTAGTCACCGCTTCCCCTAGCTTCAGAAATAAATCTGATGTTAGTGGGTAGAGGGGAGCGTGACCACACAGCAGAGTTTTGAATTTCATTCTAAGATTCCATAAGTAGCACAAAATTCTAGGCTCTGTGGCAGCTTATTCTAGGGGAATGATTGCAGTTGTTGAGCATAGTGAGTGATCCCTTGGAAGAAACAACATTACTGTGGTGAGTAATTTTTTCTTGCTGATCCTAAGGGAAAGTTAATTAATTCTGGAGTATGGGGACATGAATTTTACTCTGCCTCTGTTTCCAGAATAATCTTTCTTGATTACCTGTGATCCTGCCACGACTGGTCTATTGGACTTAGTTTTCTTGTTATGTACTTCTGTTGGGATACAAGTATGAACTATATTTTATTATAATAATTTATTGAAAAATGTATTACATTTTTTTAATTTATTAAATATTTATTGAAAAATTAATTGCATATATGGATATTAACCTTTTTTTTCTTTAGCATCCTGTGTGAGCACAAGTGATGTATAACATACAATTCTGTATTGAAATGTATAAAAACCTATTTAAAAACAAAATGGGCTACTGTTCCTGTTAGTTACTGATACCAAAATGGACCAGGGATTTAATGCCTTTACTACTCCTTCAAGGACTTCAATCTATTCATCGAATACAAAAAAGTATTGAATGGTCTCTCTGCGGTCTCTCGTTTCCTGTCTTACTGAAAGAAGACTGGGTAGTTACACTGGATATAAAGGACGCATATATCAAGATCCACAAGTCTCACAGAAAGTACCTGTGTTTCATGCTGTAGGGCTTGCGCTATCAGTTTTGTGTCTTGCGCTTTGTTTTGTCTTCTGCACTTCATGTTTTTGCTAAATGATTTCCAGTGGTTGCTGCAAGCCCCATCACTGAAGGCTATAGTCTATACCCTGTTTCAAACAACGTGAAGTCTTGCTGTATTCTGACTAATGCAGTTAGCCCCAGCCCCGGAGACCAAAGGGTTAACTTTCTATGCAGAGCATAGAATGCTGAGCTCAAGCTCGGTTGGTGTCTCTGTCTGTTTCCTTTTGAAATCTAACCATCAGATTCTCTACTCCGCCTCACTGAACAGTTGCTCCGGAGATTTCTTCTGCAGCTCGGTTCGAAAGTCAGTTGAAGTGTTGGTTTACCGTCGGTTTTTAACCAAAATTTATTTCCGCATAGTCGGTTCAGTCTCTGTCTGTGGTACCGTGAGTACTAGATAGGTTTTGTACTGTTTTTCTGTGTGGAACTTGTAAAAGTGTGGATCGGTTCAGCTGAACTGATCTGTTGTTAATTCTTGTATCTTATTTTAGTGTGTGGTTACCGGTCCTTATTGGTTCTAAAAAAAAACTTGTTTGGTACGTTTTTTTCCAAGATACATGACACGGTTAGGAACCGATAAGGGAGTCTTACCTGGCGGTTGCCAAAAAAAGGGTAAGTTGGTTAGGTTAGCCATGTCTGAGAAACCCAAGAAAAAAAATGGGCCCACTGGGTTTCAACACTGCAGTGAGTGTGGGGAGGTCTTTGCTAAGGCTGATCCCCACACCACCTGTGTTTATTGCTGGGGTTTGAACACCTTGTTTCAGACTGCCAAATTGTAAAAAACTTTGACAAATCTACCCTTAAAAAGAGATTAGGTAGACTGAGGGAAAAGGAGGCCGAGAACTCCGCTGACCCAGATGGCCAGCCCGGTTCGGTTCCGACTGAACCAGAAGGAGTGCCTTCTGACCAGGGCGATACTTCTTCGGGCAAAAGGAGAGCCGATCCCGAGGGTTTGGTTCCAACAAAAGGAAAACGCAAAGAGAAATCGTCCGGTTCGAATCAGAAGCCCATGTTCCGACTGCCGAGGAAATAACCAAAGCGATTCGGATTGTGTAATCGCTTCGCCCGGTTCTGACCGATCCAGCACCTTTTGGCAGGGGCTCGGTTCGGTCGGTTCCCCTGGTTCACGATTATACCCCTGAAGAATTTTATGAACCGGAGTTTGAGGAGGAGGGGGAGTTTGAAAATGATGATGGTGATGGTGAAAGTCTGGAAGTGCCTGTTGAACCGGACATCTCTCCAGACAGACCTTCAGGTGTATCCCCTCCTAGGCTTTCTGAGTCCCCTTCCCACTTTATGTTCAGCAGAAAGGTGGCTGAGACCCTCCAGCTTCCTAGGGAGGAGGCAATGGAGGATCAAGAGGAGCCTGATTTTATGGAAATGATGGACATCCCAGAGTCCAGGAGGCTGCCTATTCCCCTTCACAAATCTTTTGGGAAGCAGACACAAAAAATCCTGAAGTCTCCCAATCCTATACGTCCTGTTGATAGAAGATTGGACAAGAGGTATACACTTTCAGGCTCAGTTACAGAGTTCGTATATCAGCAATGCAGCCATTTATTTATTTTATTTTATTTATTGAAGAATCAGATTTACAACCTTTGAGTCAGCGACTCGTTTACAAAGGTACCTCGTCATGGGGGAGACAACAAATAGTGAGGTTTTAGGACAGGGATTACATACAGGTGAGATACGTAAACACATGGAGTTACAGGCAGCAACTATACAAGAACATGCATATGTTGAGATACATACATAAGTTAAAAGCCATGTTGGGGTTGTGCAGGCTGCTGCTTGTGATAAGGCAAACATTCCCTTGGCTTCACACCCCCCCAGACAAAGACTCCAGGAAGATTGATGCCATGGCAAAAAAACAGTACATGGCATCTTTCTTGGGACTCAGGCAGGCAAATTATATGGCCTATGCAGCCAGGTACCAGAAGCCCAGGTGGGACACTGTACTGGCACTGGCTAAACAGGCCTTCCCCCCAGCTAGCCAAGGAGCTGGAGGATGTGGCTGCAGATGGGATTGAGGCATCAAAAGTTCAGTTTCATGCTGCTGTGGACTCTAATGATGTGTCATCAAGAGTCATGGCTACATCTGTGGCTCTTCAGAGAATGGCTTGGCTCAGATGCACTAGCCTCTTGCAGGATACCCAGGCTAAGGCCATGGATTTTCCTGTAGTGGGTAATTCTCTGTTTGGGGAGCAGACAGAGAATTACATGAAGAAAATGGATGAGTACAGGACCACTTACAGGAGTGCTCAGGCCAAGAGAGGCAGGCAACTCCTCAAGGCAGCATTCTAGGGGCAGGGGCAGGCCTTTTCATAGGCCTTTTACCAAGCACAGAGGGGTTCTTCAGAGGGAGAGGCAGAAGGGGATGAGCAGGGCTGCATCCACCCTCAGCCTAAGGCCCCTGCCAAGCAAACACCCTGATGGGCCTGCCCGGGTCGACTCTCCTATACCAGTAGGGGGCAGACTGACTTACTTCATCCAGGACTGGATGTCTATTACATCAGACAAGTGGGTCCTGGAAGTAGTAAGCCAGGGACTGGTTCTCAGCTTCAAAAAATTTCCAAAGATGAGAGCCAGATCCCCCCCCCCCTCCAGGTCTCTCAGAAACCGTTGCCCTAGAGGCAGAGGTTTCATCTCTGCTGGCTTTAAGAGCTATAGAGAGAGTACCTACCCTACACTGGGACAAAGGTCTGTACTCCAGGTACTTCCTTACCCCAAAAAAGACAGGGGAGTGGCGACCGATCCTAGACCTAAGATGCCTAAACAAACATCTTTTAAAACCGAAGTTCAAGATGGTAACTCTGGGAATAATCCTTCCCTCTCTAAGGCCAAGGGACTGGCTAGCCTCCCTGGACCTCAAAGATGCCATTTTGACATTCCCATCAGGTGCTCCCACAGAAAGTACTTCAGGTTCGAGTTGCCCTCAGGCCACTATCAGTTCAGAGCAATGCCCTTTGGCCTAGCTTCAGCCCCAAGGGTCTTCACAAAGTGCCTGGCAGTAGTAGTTGCCTTTCTAAGGAGGCAAAACATTTCCATTTTTCCATGTCTGGATGACTGGCTAATAGTGGGTCAGTCTCCAGACCAAGTCAAGTCAGACCTGCAAGTGACCCAGCAAGTGCTCACTTCTCTAGGATTTCTTCTCAACCTTCCCAAGTCAGTTCTTGAGCCTGTCCAGCTTCTTACCTTTATGGGGCAGAGCTGGATACGGTCAAAGCAAGAGCCTTTCTGGAAAGGGCAAGGGTTCTTATAGAACTAGCCTCTTCCTTCAGCCTGCAGGTATCTCGATCAGCAAGGCATTTCCTCCAGCTCTTGGGCCACATGACAGCTTCTACGGCAGTGGTCCAAGGGGCAAGATTCCAGATGAGGGACATTCAGTTCCATCTGAGGGCTTTTTGGTCTCAGAGGAAGGATTCCCTTACCAGACTGATCCCAGTGACTCTGACCTTGATCCAAGCCCTTCAGTGGTGGCAGGATCAGGACAATTTAAGGCAAGGGGTCCCATTTGCCACTCAGTCTCATTCAGTGGTCCTTACCATGGATGCTTCCCTTCTGGGCTGGGGAGCCCATCTGGGGGCCCTCACTGCCCAGGGACTGTGGTCCCTTCAGGAATCCCTTCTCCATATCAATCTCCTGGAACTCATGGCAGTTTTTCTGGCCATGCAAACTTTCTCTCAGTCAGTACAGAACAAGGTGGTTCAGGTCAGAACAGACAACACCACCACCACCATGTGGTACATCAACAAGCAGGGAGGCACTTGGTCTATGGCCTTGTGCACAGAAGCCATGAAGTTGTGGTCTCTGGCTTATTCCCTGCAAACCTCTCTGATAGCAGTTCACCTTTCAGGGAAGGACAATGCGCTAGCAGATGCACTGAGCAGGATCTCACTGGGTCATCACGAATGATCTCTGGCCCCTCTGGTATTGAAGGTGATTTTTTTCAAGGTGGGGCACTCCAGAGATAGATCTTTTTGCAGCCCCAGACAATCACCAACTTCATCTCTTTTGTTGCAGACCCCCAGTCTTGGGCTCAGTCCCCCTGGATGCTCTGGTTCTGAACTGGGAAGGGACATTTCTGTATGCCTTCCTTCCCTTCCTCCTTCTGTTCAAAGTTTTAGTCAAGATAAGGTCACAACCTTGCAAAGTGATTCTGATTGCTCCAGACTGGGCCAGACAGCCCTGGTACCCCCTGTTGCTGTCTCTAGCAGTCCATCTTCCCCTGTTTCTTCCCAGGAATTACAACCTGTTAACCTCCTCTCAGGGGAGGATTTGGTACCCCAATCTTCAGTCTCTCAATCTCAAGGCATGGCTCTTGAAGAGTTTAGAGTTTGCAGATTTGCAACTGTCTCAAGGGGGTTCTGGATATTCTCAAAGCTTCTCCAAAGCCCTCCACCAGAAAGTCTTATAACTCCAAATGGAGGAGATTCAGCATTTGGTGTTCTAAGAAGCATATTACTCCAGATACTACTGAATTGCCTACAGCTCTGGACTATATGGTCCATCTTAATGGCCTTGGCCTCAGACCAGCTACTTTCAAGGTACATTTTTCAGCTGTTTCTGCTTTTCTGTCAGTGGGGAAGTCTTCCTCACTATCATCTCATCCTGTATTCTGTAAATTTTTTAAGGGATTGCTTCATACCAATCCTCCCTTTAGAGACCCTGCCCCTGCCTGGGATTTAAATGTTTGCATTGCTCAACTTATGCAACCTCCTTTTGAGCCTATGTCCTCAGCAGAGCTTAAGTACTTGATTTGGAAAACTGTGTTTTTGGTAGCCATTACCTCTGCCAGATGTATCAGTGAATTGCAAGTCCTGTCAGTGGAACCTGATTTTATCTCCTTTCACAGAGATAAAGTGGTCCTTAGAACCAATAAAAGGTTCTTGCCCAAAGTGGTTTCAGATGTCCACTGGAATCAGTCTATGTCTCTTCCTGTTTTCTTCACTGATCATTCTTCCTCAGGAGAGAGGAAGCTACACAGTTTAGATGTTAAAAGAGCCCTTAGCTACTACATAGAGCGTACCAAGGGTCACAGGTTTGAGTCCCTCCAGTTGTTCCTGACTTATGGAGAAATGGGAAAGGGCAAACCTGCCACCAAGAGAACTATTGCCAGGTGGATTGTGTCTTGCATACAATTCTGCTATGAGAAACTGGGAAAGATTCCGCCCTCAGGCCTGAGGGCTCATTCTACAAGAGGTATAGCTGCTTCCCTGGCTGCTGCCAGGGATATTCCTCTCTTAGAAGTTTGTCAAGCAGCCACCTGGAAAACAGTCCATACCTTTACCAAGCATTACTCTTTGGATATCCAGGCTAGGAGTGATGCTCGGTTTGGCACAGCAGTACTTCAGATCCTATTCTCAAAGTAGGTTCTGTCCCTCCTCCATGGAGGTACTGCTTGGTAGTCTGCATTAGTCAGAATACAGCAAGTCTTCATGTTGTTTGAAGAAAAAATTACTCACCTTAGTAATTATGTTTCTTCTATTGGAGTCTTGCTGTATTCTGACCTCCCCCCACCTCCCCTCTCAGAACCTGGTTTTTGGGAAGTGGGTGGGCAAGCGCAGTGTTGCACCTCAGGGGTGCTCCTTTACACCCTCTGCTTTTTTGTTTTGGTGTTTATCTTGTTCTTCTTCTTATCTGAAGGGGTTTGTTGTTTTGGGTTTCCTGACTTGAGTCTTCCTTTGGGAATCCAAAACTTTTTGTTGCCAGTTGGCTAATAAAATTTTACAATTTCCACATAGAATAGCTAGTGAGTTTTTGCTCGTAAAGATCTGACGGTTAGATTTCAAAGGGAAACAGACAGAGACACCAACCGAGCTCGAGCTCAGCATTCCATGCTCTGGATAGAAAGTTAACCCTTTGTTCTCCGGGCTGGGGCTAACTGCATCAGTCAGAATACAGCAAGACTCCAATAGAAGAAACATAATTACTTAGGTGAGTAATTTTTTCTTTAGACCCGACAGCTGTTCAACCAGTTGGTATGCTGGTGAATGATCTGAAGTCAGGCCTCTGTTTCAATGCCTCCAATACATAGGACTGTTTTGGACATGGCTCGGTCGAATGTTCTGCCCTCAAACTGTGATACGGCAGTAGTATCCTAAACTCAGCTGGTCTCATCCATCAACTTTATCTCAGCCAGATACCTCTACGGCTCATCAGCCTCATAGATGCTTCCGTACTGACTGTACCTCTGGCAGGCCTGCACATGAGGATCCCGCAGTGGTTCCTCTGGGCAGAATGGACACAGCATTCTGACGTGTTGGAATGTCTCATCATAATGATTCCTCAACTCCATTGCACCCTGCTCTTGTTGGTTGGACCTCTCTAACCTAGAAATGAGATCTCCATTTCCCGATCTGTCCCCTCTCCTGGTGATGATGATGGAAGCCTCAGGTTCAGGCTGGGGTGCCCATAAGGGCCTCTTCTGAACTTAGGGCCAACGGACCCCTTGGATGTGGTTCTGCACAGCAGTACTCTGGAGATGAGGGCAATTCTGGTTGGCCTATGGGCCTTCGCCACCCTCATTACATGGCATCAGCTGCTGATCTGTACAGACAATGCTTCGATGATGTATGACATCATCCAAAAAAATGCAGCATCTACTAGTATCCTCTTTGTAAAGAGGTGATTAGAGTGTAGCACCAGGCTGTGGAACACAGCATGTTTATTTTGGTTGTGTTTCTGTTTGGCACCCTCAACACACTAATAGACCATCTCAGTCAGTGCCGGGCACTCTGCCACAAGTGGGAACTGCTGCGTTTCTACTTGCTCACTTCAGGGCCTGGAGTTTTCTGGCAAACACATTGTCTCTGTCCTGGAAAGGGGAGGTTCATGTACACCTTTCCCTCATTCTCTCTCATAAAGAGGGTCCTAGTCAACTTGAGGGCCGAGTTGGCCACCATGATTCTGATGGCCTCATTCTGGCTCAGATAAATCTAGATTCCTCTGTTCAGGCAATTAGCAGTGGAACCCCCCTGTCATGCTCCTTCTGCTCTGGTATATCTGGGATCTTCAATCCCTGCACCTCCATGCCTGGCTCCTGACGATATAGAGATCTCCCACTTTGGGGATTCCCCAGCAGTTGTTCTGGTGGCTAGAAAGCTGTCTATGCGGTACATCTAGTCCAAAAATGAAAAACGTTTTACAGTTTGGTGTGCTGCTCTTGCCCTGGATTCCTTTATGTGTCCAGTTAGTCTAGTGCTGCACTACCTCCTGTCCTGTGAAGATCAATGGCAAATATGATTTGGTAAGTATAAGATATAATGATGTAAAACTGTCCAGAGGAATAAAAATTGTCTAAACCCCCCCCCCCAAAAAAAACTGTCATTGTTTGTTTTTTTTCCCCCATCTTCTATCTTTCCTCCTTGGCCTGCAAGCAACCCTCCATCCTCCTTCAGCCTCCCGGCTGCCACTCCCCAGGCACCCCGAGTTCTGTGTCCCCCACTGATTACCCTGCATGGTGGGGTGGAAGGGGAGGGGGCCGTCCTCCCACCGCACGTACAAATATCTGGAGCAGGCAATACGGGCAGAACCCGAGGCAGCGGCGCTGGCGTGCTGGAGGGGCTTCATATAGCCTGCAGCCATAATTTTGCATTTTCCTGTTCCCTCCCCTTGCAGCTGTGGTCAGACATTTTTCTGACCAGTACTCAGATCCATTTTATCATTGAAGCACTGCGGGTCTGCCGCCCACTCTATTTCTGAAGCCGAACTGAGGAGACCTCATTCAGGCTATGACTTTTTTTTTTTTTTTTTTGCATTTATTTAAAACCGCTAACTGCACACAGAATGACATCAGGTGCTTGCCTATGAGTCAGTGGTGTAATGTGGACAAAGCAGTGGCTAAAGTTAGGTAGAAAGGCTGCTCAGGCTGTTCATATGAATGTGACTACTCACACAAGAAAAACAAATTCTGGTCTGAACGAAAACGTCTGCTGGATTTGACCTGATAAGGAATAAATGTAGTGCGCATGACCCATGCTACTAGATGTGTTTATACCTGCTGCTGGCTGCGACACCCTCTGGGCTGCAGCTGTGGTGCTGTCAGGTTCATGTCAAGGTGCCAATTCCTCGGCTTCACCAGACATGCTAAGAACCCCAATGCTTGGATTAGTACTTTGAGTTTGCCATTTGTCTGCAAAAGGGGGGTTGGAACTTGTGGGTGCCAGCGACATTATCTTTGCAGCCCTTGTACCAGGAATGGCACAAATTTTCGTTTCACTGAACACAAAGTAAGTTGCCAAGTCCTGGGCTTTCAACATATGGAGTCTTTGGTTGCCATGGTGACGCTTGTGAAAGTGAGGAAAATTTAAAGGCAGAAGTAGCCTGGTCCTGAAAGCAGACACTCTGGTGCCAGTGAGTCTTTCCTGCAGTTGCAGGCAAACCATTTAAAAATTGAATGACTGTGTGCCTAACTTGCCAGCGCAGTGGGATTTTTGCTGTAGTTTTTCGCTTATGTTTATATGCATTTTATTTAAAAAAATGTAAAAACATTTTGAGGATATATCAGTCCCAGTGCCTTGTTACTGTGTGTGCCTTGGTGGCCATCCTTGGTCTACGAATACAGGAAGGAGTTTGTTAGCATTATCTTCATCTTCATCCAGCTCCTAGTGATAACTTACCCTTGGTGGACCTTATAGAACACCCAGATCCCATATTTGACCCGAAGGAAAAGGATGTTAACCAGACTCTTCTTAGAAATATGCTGGGCAGCCACTTTGATCCACACTTTATGTCCATTTCTGAGCCAGACGAGACTATGGGAGGAAATGAGGATCTAGAGTTAGCAGAGCTGGACCAGCTTCTCAGGCAAAAAGTTACAGGGGTAATGCCCAGTGAGATTAAACTGTTGGAATTTTATGATCCATTGCATGGCAAAAAACACAGACTGAGCAAGAAACTGTGCAAAAAGTTGCAGATGTGGCTTTGGTTCCACACCTCCTGTCCTGTACTTCACACGTGGAACGATCTGGGAAACTGATTTTGGCCTCGCTGTGTTAAAGTGGGAAGCTGCTACAGTAAACGGTCATGTTCTGTTCTGGAAGGGATGGTTTGCAAACCTGTCAAATCTGTCCATTTGATGATGTTGCGATGGAGATGCCAATGAAAGGGTGGGCAGAAATGCGCATGGATACCAAATCCATTACCCAATTATCTCGGAGTGCAGATGTTCCTGCTAGAAGGATGCCAGTACAAAGCGGACAAAATGAACTTTGGTGCAAGTCATAGCTTTTTACGGGTAATTATTGATGCACTGTAACATGTAGGAATGTACAGTATATTTGTGTGTATATATGGTACCATTTAATAAGCTATTATTAAAAGTCAGTATTAAGCGTGAAATAACCAGCGTCTACTGTATTTCCAGAATATATTGATGGTTGTTGTAATGTATCAATATTTATTCAAGTGCACTTTGCATTGCGAAACTTTTAATACAAACACAGAAAGACTTTAAAGCTGTTTTCCATTGTTCGGAAAGTGTGGTTGTATAGACCTCAGAAAGCATTATAGAGTACAATGTCATATTTCACTATTGTAAATATAGAGAACATTTGAATTACTAATCATGTAAATTAAGAGTATCTGCTATTTATTCTTTATATACCTATAGTAAGTGCCAGTACATAATTAAAAGTAAACCACTAAAATGTAAAAATGACAAGCGTTGTGCTTTCAATACATTCAGCTCTGATACTTATTTGTGATGGCTCATCTCTCCTGTCCTCCAGCTCTCTAAGTCCTAACAAAAACCATCCACCAGAGACTGGGCTTGCTATACCGCCTTGGGAACTCCCTCTCTGGAGAGGCACGTAGAGCCATTGCTAACTCCAACCTCCTCCCCTATTTACTGTATGGTTCTCCAATATTACAGTCCCTCAGAGAGACTGAGCTAACTAACCTCTCCACCCCTCTACCACCGCATTGCTCGCTTTGCAACCCACTCCTCCCCTAGGCGGCACCACTGCGAAGCTCTTAAGGATCTTAACTGGCCGTCACTCAAGCTTAAACTATCTTTTTCCCCTGCCTGCCTTTCCTACAAACTCCTCTCCACACGGCATCCACCTCACCTCAGTGACCTGCTTACCCCTAAAGTCCCCCTCCGCAACCTGCGGTCTGCCTCAAGTCGACTCTTGAACATACCCCGCATCCGCACCAATCAAGGAAAACGCTCCTTCCAGTTCACCGCCCCTCACTTCTGGAACTCGCTCCCCTCTTCCCTGCTAGACAAACCCTCCCTCTCCTCTTTCAAGGCCGGTCTCAAAGTCTACCTCCTAGAACTGAGCCTCTGCTGCTGCAACCGCTAGATATACTCCCTACCCCTCATGACCTTATGTGACCATCTACGAATCCATAGTGCCCCTGGTACCAACTAACCTCTATCAACTGTATTTCTCCTTACAACCTGTGTTATGTTCTTCCCTTTGAATGACCCTTGGACTTTTGAATTTATTGTTTTGTTTTTTTTTTCTCCCCCCTGGGCAATGCAATTTTATTTTTCTCTGACTACTGGTACTTCCTACTTGCTCTCTGTCTCTGCCCTACAGTTACGCAACCTCCTGTATGAACTGTATATACATTATTTTTTAATTTTCTTATGTATCTGTATGCTGTACCTTATATAAGAATTGTATATGTATTTTCGAAGCTGTATACTGTACATAATGTAAAGTTGGTGGTGTATTCACCCCGGGTCACCCCTGAAAAAGAGACCTTTGGACCCAGTGGGTTTACCTGGTAAACAAAATCTAAATAAATAAATAAATGCTCTTGCCTTTCTGTGCAGTCTTTTTGACTTGGGGAAATTAAAACTCCCTCTTGCCTGGCTGTCCCCTGTCCTCCTGCTGCCTGCATTTCATGTATAATGGGACATGCAGTCTTTCACACCTACTATTGTGGGCAGATACTGCTGGAACTTGACTCCTGCCTCTGCACTGCAAACTGGGTTTAGTGCAGGCACTTCATTAGCTTTATCCTACTTGAGCCATTCACCGAAGGAACTTTTGGGGAATGGTGAACTATTATGCATATCAAAGGGTAATAACGTATTAACCCTTTAATACCTCAAGTATGTTTCAAACCATGCACCACCGAGATGAGTGACAGAAATGCTTCAGATTATCCTGATTATCTCAAGAATTTCAGATTTAAGAAGAAAAGATGGTTAGTGCATTCAGGCCGAACAGGACATTGCTTTCCGTCACGACTTTGACGTTTACCTCAAGACGGGTCCTGAATTGTTTAATTGTACTTTTAGGGTCAGGGTCTCTTCCTCTGGAAGAAAATAAAAGTGGGCAGATGTTTGAAATAGGACCCAGGTATGACTAGGCAGCCTTGTTTTTACCATTATTGTGTTAACACAAATTCAGAGGTTTGCCCCCCCCCCCCAACACACACACACACACACACACACACTTCACAAAGTTGTTCCTAAATATGCCAATATGCAATTTAGGGATTAGTGTACAGTACATCATTAAATGACATTTTATACCCTTCCTGGAGAATCTACAAACACCACTAAATACGACAGTTGTCTACATAAGTTCTCACTAGGTACAGCGTTGCTTTAACAGAAGGCAGGCAATACATTTACAGAATATACTTGATAAACTTTACACGCACTTTTGAAACTTGCGCTATGCTCCAGTGAATGGACCTTTCAATAGATGGAAGCCCTAGTGCAACGTTCAGGTAAGCAGTGGCATTTACTATCTTCTTGTCACTGCATTTCCAGACACTGAGAAACCAGAGCTAAGTACAACAAATACTTTGAAAGTGTCCTGCCAAAAAGTGTTGCATCTTCGAAGCCAGATAGTTCCCTATCTGGACTGCATAGTAGTTAGAAAACAACAAAGTGGTCTAAAGAGGTGTTTGAGAACCTAAAACGCTTCCTTACAAACACTGGGAATGTACTTTTATGGCCACATTGTGTAGTTAAGATCATGTGCCAACACTTAAAACATTTCCTGTAGCTGACAAATGCTGATCTCAGCGGTTTATCATTAAACAACTGGAAGTGGGAGAAGAAACTTTTGTCAGGTATTTTGCTTTCAGACTTTGTGGTTTAAGGTCTTCAAGCTTAAAAAAAAGCAGATTCCATGGTCGCTAGCAGTATTCATTAAGAAGTAGAAGCGGCATTATTTCTGCTAAAGAAAGCACCCTGCCCCCAGACTATCTGAAGGTTCTTTGTGAAAGGATTAAAAGTTAAAGACCTTCATCTTATGATTCTTTCATTTAATCTGTGTGGCACCTGGAAGACATGCTGGATGGATGATTACATACGGGGGGATCTCTACCTGCTCTGTCTGTGTCTGGGGAGGCACTCGAATGCCAATCTTGGTTTAAACAAAAAAAAGGAAACACTCTTCATACAGGAGGCAGTCATGTTTGAGGAAACTGTGATTGGAGTTTTGTTTGTAATTTGATTAAGATGTCTAAACTCCATGTGGGGTGGAGCTGGGTTGGGTTAAACATACTCTGTGGGGGAGGGCTCCTCTGGAGACATGAAGCGGCAGAAAAATAGGGCTCTTTAAGTACTATGCCTTATACAGTCAGCGTAGTATTTGGGCTCTCCATGCAGAAGAAATAATGTTGTGCAGACAGAAAACATGACGTATGTCCTTTTCTGATGCAAAATGTCTGCAGGTTCCGCCCACTGCAGACGTAATAAAAAAGGTGTATCCTAGTCCCTCAGTGCATTCCAATGGAACAGCTGCATAACACTTCCTGAATTGACTGATCCCAAAAGGAACTGGAGTCTGCTATACAGACCAGTCTGAATTGGTTAGTCCGGGTGGAATGGGGGCAGCTTCTGCGGTTCTGCTGTTTTGGATGGACCAGTCAGTTTGCCCCTTTTTTTTTTTTTTGTTTGTTTTTACCATTTTGATCCATCCATTCCGGCTGGTCAGGATTTCTTCTGGCCGAATTTGAGCTGTGGCACCTTTTTCAAGACGCGCACCTGCTATACAAAGGGTAAAAAGTGCACTTTACCCCATGAAAGTGTGTTTCCTGCTCACTGCTGTTTGCAAATGCTGTAGTTATACCTTGCTAGAACACTTTACTATTGCCGCTGTACACCGGTAATCCTGTAACTGCTACGCCGACTCCATATGTTGTTATTTGTATCTCCCTACACCCCCTCCTCAGGTCACACCTGGAAATGAGCCTTCGCTCAGTGGTTATCGACTTTTAAATAAATAAAAATCCAGAAGTCACAAAACAGTATAGGCAGCAATAGAGTGCACATAAACACAATGCAGTGTAGGTAGCAAACAGAGCAAGACTGAAACAACAAGTTTGCAGTTTTACAAGATACCCATACAAAAGGCATACACAACAGCATATTGTTGTTTTGTGTAAACTAACTTAATGGATTTTCCATTCCATTGCATAAGAAAAACCAGATAATTTCAAGCACTACAGCATTACGATGCAGCACGTTATCATACAACACTTACATTCACTGGCATAACAATACCACATGCTGTCATCAGTCAACGCGAAACCGGCAAAGCGAACAAACAATAAATTAAGCTGAGGCAAGACGCCGCCGCTTCGGATAGCCGAGTGCCCCGTCATCTCACACAATCTGACCCCCCTCGAGTCCCGCATAATAATAACCTGTAATAACAAAGAAGTTGCTACTTCAGAGGCAGCTGATTGGCTTACCGGCTGATAGGCTGGCTCGTCTCATTGGCTCCACGTGTGCCCTATTCAGTCTGGTCTCCTACAGGCAGTGCGATGCAATGCGCATGTCTGCCATATTGGGCTCAGTCACTGGAGGTGTGTCTCTCAGTTTAATCAGAGAAAAGGAGCGAGATCATGTCCGCCATCTACCCTCTGTACTGAACACCCTCATTTATATCCACTTTCCCATGAATTGTCACTAATCCGAGGCCGTGAGCATGGCCAGTTCGGTAAGTAGTGGGTCCATTGCTGCATGCACGCCAGGTTCCCAGGTTTGATTCTGTCGACGAGGGAGGGTTTGCAATGCTGTGGTGGTTCGTTTTTTTTTTTGGAAAGGCACCAGTGGAGAATACCAGCCACATTTCAGTGCGAGTACAGTAGAGCACTTGAAACAGAGGTGCCACTTGAATAGTGCATTTTTCTAACATTAGAGCATGTCTGACCATAGCCATGCAACTTCAGTGTTCTTGTACAGTCACTTTTGGGCACAGCACAGTGCTTTTTGGTTGCATTTCTGTATTTACGGACAGTGTACCATTTTGCTCCATAGATCTCAGCGCAGTTTATTGAATGCATGGTAGACATGCTCTCTCACCTGATTGGCCTGTTTGAACTATGAAGCAATTGCAGGAACTGTGGCCTCGGGGTCTGCCTGGAAGTCTCTGGCTGAGGAGACTGCCAGTTCCGACATGCTGCACTTGCATTAAGCAGCGTTGAGGAAACTGTGATTGGAGTTTTGTTTGTAATTTGATTAAGATGTCTAAACTCTGTGTGGGGCGGGTTAAGAATTGGGGCGGGTTAAACATACTCTGTGGGGAAGGGCACCTCTGGAGACATGAAGCGGCAAGAAAAATAGGGCTCATTAAGTACTATGCCTTATACAGTCAGCGTAGTACTTGGGTTCTCCGTGCGGAAGAAATAATGTTGTGCGGACGGAAAACATGATGTAGGTCCTTTTCTGATGCAAAACGTCTGCAGGCTTCACCCACTGCAGACGTAAAACGAATGAAGTTGAGAAAATAAACACTTCACGCAATGGGCTATCATTATTTCAATACACAAAGGCTGCTGGTTTAAGCAGATAGGACTTGGCAAAGCATACCACATAACAGAACTAAAACCCACTTAGACTGGACGTGTAGTAAATGAAAAATAGGATATCAAAGTAGTTGAAACACTCCTGAATAACCCCATAATCAGTTACAGAAGAATGCACTCACAACTTGATGAAATAAATTACTCTGTATTAATCAGTTTAAAAGGCTGACCCACAATCTGTAGGGTGTATAACAGATTAATAAGGCTGTTTTCCAGATACTAAGGATTTGGTAACTCTAACTTGGATTTCTTTTGACGAGCAGATCAGAGCTCCTGTATCTGTTGCGAATGTGGAGTATCAGTTGCGTCTATCTGATGGGATCACCTTGTGTGCAAGTTAAAATCTATCTAGGATAGGCACCCCAATAAAAAAAATTACGTTTCTGAACTTCATTTTCACGCACTGCAATCTTTAAAACAGACTACTTAAAGTATGGCTAAATAAATTACAAACCTGGTATGCATTTTCCAGTACAACACACATTAACTTGGCAACAGTGAAAACCTTTCTAGATGATTTGTTTTAAAACAAACAGATATCTGTTTGCATTTAGAGTTTTTGAATACATTTCCATTATAGTGGCAACTAGCTGTGCAAGTCATTCTGTATGGATATATTAAAGGTCAGATGGGAGCCTTGGTCCTTCATGTCCCCCACCCCCGGGTAAGCAGACAATAATCAAAGTCTCTTTTTTTGTCAATTACATCTTTTTTTTATTTATTTTGCATCAAATTTTGCTCCATAACACTTTGCAGAATGTTAATCTTATACGTGACGCAAAACTGGGTCTGCTTACTGTATCATAAATTGCATTTTCACAGTACACTGCTAACTCACTAGTTATCACATTTTTAATCAATTAGAAAGCACAGGAGGCATGTTTGTAGTACAATATTGTATCAAGAATTATTTTGCAAAACTAATAGTTCTTCATATTAAAACAAAAATTACCAATATATAAGACATGAAATTGTAAAAGGTTTTGTGCGCCCGAGTACACAGCAGGTAATTTGACGTGGCGTGTTTATCCTAGCCACTAGAAGATGCAATCTTTCTTTCAACCTTTCGATTTCTTCATTAACCAGTATAAATATTGTCAAGCCTGTACTTCCTTAGTGTTTGAGTTGTAGCTTCTTCTGAAATCAACCCAAATGAGTGACAGTTGAAGATGGGTGTGTACTGTATACAGTGATGAAAGTGGTTCAAAAGAAATACAGGAACTCTATTCAAATTCGAAAACCCAGCCTTGCTAGGGGGGTCCTGGGGCATGACCCCCGGGAACATTTTTAAAAAAATGAGTCGATTTGGTGCATTTTAGAGAATTCTGGATCACAATCTGGTTTGTAAACTGAATGCTTTCAAGTTATATTTTAGCAATCTGTCTTCCTCTCAAAAAGTTGATATAGATTAATAACTTAACATATTTAACATGAAATGGGATGTATATGGTTGGTTTTAAGATTCACATTCCCAGTCTGCAAGAACGTTATATGCACTCCTCTCTACCCACCATTGTTCGTACACACACTGGGTATCCTTATGTGGCATAAGACAGATGAATACATAATACAGTTAAGAAACAATAGGAAACCAAAGAGATAGGTATTAACTCCGATATAACTCACGTCACACCATGTGTACAATAGGCCTTAATGCATGCACCTGGTGCGTTATGAGGCACGAGGGACATGCATTCCTTCCCAGTATATTCATGCCTGGAGTGTGGCATAGCACTTACTAAATGACATTTTTCAGCTGCAGAAAACATAACGGAAACATTCAATTAATCAGAAATATATTTTATTCATCCACAAAAGAAGGTAATTTGCTCTGAGTTCTAAAAGATTTATGTGCTACTGTGACTCTTCGGGAGTCCAGTTGCCGCTTACTGAGGCACAGTCTCGATGAGCTCCCCAGCCCAACAGGGAGGCATCGGTGGTGATCACCTTTGTGGGAAGAGGAGCTTGAAAGGGAACCCCTGCCTACAAATTTGCAGGGTCCTTCCACCACAGCAAATTTTGGAGGAACTGCTCCGACACCGGTATTAACTTTGAAAATTTGTTGCTTCTCTGAGACCAGCGAGCTCTGAGGTAGGCTTGCAGGAGTCTCATCCTGTACCTGACCCCTGGGACTACTGCAGTCATAGAGGCCATATGTCCCAGAAGTTGGAGGAAATGTCTGTCTGGTCTTGGCTGTCCCTGGGTGAAAGAATCTGCCACTGAAAGGAAACTCTGAATTCTTTCCTGTGGGAGGAAAGCATATCCCTTCTGAGTATCCAGCTGGGCCCCTATGAAGGTGAGCAGGAAACCCAGAGACTCCAGAGTGCATTCTGTGAGGGAAAGAGATTCCTTGACTTAGCAAGGAGACTTTGCTACTATGAGCCAGTCATCCAGATAGGGGTAGAGAGCGACATCCAGTCTCCTGAGATGTGCTGCTACCATTGTGAGACACTTGGTAAAGACTCTTCGGGCAGAGGACAGACCGAAGGGTATTGCGGTGAACTGATAGTGACCCGAAGGAAGTTTGAACCTGAGAAGCTTCCTGTGAGATCTCCTTATGGGTATGTGGAAGTAAGCGTCCTTTAAGTCAAGGGAGGCTAGCCAGTCACACTGCTGTAAGGACTTTATGACCAGTGGCAGAGTGAGCATTTGAATTTTTTTTTTACAGATGTTTGTTTAAATATCTGAGCTGTGAGATAGGTCGCCACTCCCCAATTTTCTTTTGTGTCAGAAAATACCGCCATTTCCTACAGCAGTATCTGTGATGGTGACAGAGGTCAAAACATTCAAACACCTTAAGGGCATTAACAAGATGAAAGAGTCTAACATGTTTAAATATAAGAAAAATAGCAGGACAAGAGGACACAGCATGAGAATAGAGGGAGGCCGATTAAGGGTGAATATGAGGAAATTCTTTTTCACAGAAAGAGCGGTGAATGTATGGAACGGCCTACCTCAGGAAGTGGTGGCTATGAATTCAGTGCAGGGCTTCAAACAGGCATGGGATAGGCATAAGGGAGCAATACAGACTAATATGGATAGATAGGTCATTGATAGTATAAAGGTGTGTGACACATTCATAAGGTAGAAAAAATGGGCAGACTGGATGGGCCTTGTGGTCCTGATCTGCCGTCAACCTCTATGTTTCTATGTCTTGACACCTGGGTATGCTTGAGGTCTGGCAGCTGCATGAACTGTAATGACAGACCCTTCTCCACTATCTCCAGCACCCACTTGTCCGGCGTGCTGAGGGACCAGTGTTGAAGGTAGTGAGAGAGTCTGCCTTCAACCGGAAATGGGGAGGCGACCTGGACACTCACATCAGGACTTAGACTGAGAGGCAGATGGCTGGGTAGAGGTGGATCTTCTTTGGCCCCTTCTGCCCCTGCCTCTGAAAGACCTCCTGTACTGGCTAAAGTCAGAATGGGTATAGAGACTGTAAGGCCTGGGAACAAAACTTCTGCCCCTACCGCCCCTAGGACGAGATCTCTGAGGGGTGGCGGGTTTAGGCTTGGATGAATGGCTCTGCCAAGAGGCCTTGTACTCATCGACCTTTTTCATGTAGTCGGTGGTTCTGTAATCAAACAACACATTTTGATCACGGAAAATCCATGGCCTTGTTCTGAGTGTCTGTGGTCAGACTGGTTGTTCTAAGCCAGGCGAAGCATCTCGGAGATATGGCATGGGCCATCGCCCTAGAGGCTGCATCATTATCGTCATCTGCCATGCGGAATTGGTACATAGTAGCTTCCAAGGCAGTTTTTGACATATCCACCAGCTCCTGTACCATAGAGTCTGATCCGTTGCGGGAGATAGCCTGGACAGATTTCCAAAGGACTTTCTGATATTTGGCTGTGAATGCCATGTAAGAAGAAAGTCTGAGAAGCAGGGAAGCTGTGGCATACATTTTCTTTGCTATAAAGTCAGTTTTCTTGGAATCCTTGTCAGGGGGAGAGGGTGACAAGGAGACTCCAGCTTTCTCACAAGATGCCTGTGCACTATACTCTCGTAGCTAGGGTGTGCTGACAGGAACTCGCTACCATTTTTAGACAATTTATATTTTCTCTCAAGTCGCTTATCAACCCCTAGAACTGAAGTGGGCTGTTGAAGCACCTTCATGGTATTTTTTTCAAATGCATTATAGATAGGGACGACCAGGTTCTTTGAGGATGAAAGAGCCTTCATCTCCCTATAATCTTCATTTCTATCGACATCCTGGTTGGGCTCCTGTGTAGGGAGGTCCAGGGTATCCAGCATATTTTGTATAAATGAAAACATAGAGGAAGGATCCTCATGGTCACCCGGAGGATCCCCAAGGCGAGGGTCTGGGGGCTCCTGGGGCTCAAGGCCCTCAAATTCCACGTCAGGGGCATCACGGAATTGATCATCATCTGCGTCACCCTCACAGTCTACAGAACAGAGAACTGTGGAAGAGTGCTTGCCAGCCCCAGTAAATTGAGGGCCTATCTTTTGAAGGGTCTGAAACAGTTGCCATGCATTTTCCATATCTTGCACTGATGGAAGAACCTGCACAGTTTTTAAGTGCTTTGTTTTTTCTGAATGCTTTAAGCTGCCTGTTGTCTCACTATTGGCTTTCTCAGGAGCAACGGGAGCATATATGTCTTGACAGAGTTTCTTTTTGGCCAGTAGTTGCAATAGAATCCTGGTATATGTCAACCCTGCCCTCCTCCCATTAATTGTGAGGGTGGGCCCCAGTACCAACTTTCCAGGGTGCCCCCCTGCATCCAGTTCAACCCTGCCAGTGGTCAAATATGAGCTGGTCATTGGAGACTGCTAGAAATCATCTGAAGTGGGGTAGACTGTGCTTGTGGGAGGGTAGAAGTCCATGGCTTTATAATAGGAAGAGGGGCTGACTTATACTTAAAGAGCAAGCAGCTCCAAAAACAGCAGACCATAAAATGTTATTCATTTTTAAAACTTCCCTTACTTTTTATTTTTATTTTTCCCTTAGCACATTAGAAGAGGTTCTAGTCTACCTGTTTACCGGAAGACTGACATATCTAGTTATATTCCTCTCCATGCCTCATCAGCATTGTGACCTTACTAACTGTGACATCACAAGTGACGATCTGGCAGTATGTGATTGGCTCTTGGTCAATTCTGATGTCACAGACAGTGATGTCATATGGCTGATAATGAATGAGGAGAACAAGAACTAGCATGCCAGCCTTTGGGTAGAGTACCATTCCACACATCACATCTACTGCTAGGCAGAAAATCAATTAACAACAGAGAAAGAATACAAATATTTCAGAAAGCCCCCCCACACACACACACACACGCACACACCTGTTGAGTCTCCTTGCTAGTGGTACTCCAAGCCTGACAGTTTCTGGATCACTAGACCATGCACCTTGCACGGGAGGTAGGCAATTAGCCTTTCAGTCCCTAGATTATAATTTTTTTTTCTGTTACTCCCTGACAGTCTCTCCTGTTTTTTTCTTTCACATGTGGTGACCATAATATGACTGCTGTATGTTGTTAACTTTCTCATGAATACTATGTTGTTTCACACTTTATGCATTATGACTGTGTGCTTGCAAATGGTACCGTGTTATTGTCTGATGAAACTGTTCAATAAAAATTAACTGCAAAACAAAAAAAAATACTGAACTGATTTTGAAAGTTAATATTAATTTCAAGCAGTACACCATATATAGATTTTATGACCAAGAAAAGATTCAGCGTCTACTTTTTCCCAGAGTTTCCCGCTTTTACCCCCGTTTCACAAAGGGACACAAGCACAGGGAGTATGTCAGGTTTATTTCTTTTATTTTAGGAATTTTATTTTATTTGCCAGGGAAAAGCACACTGAGCCATATTGTATCTAGGAGTGTCCCGAAGTGAAGTGACTCATTCAGGGTCGCACATAAAGCAAGTGGAGGTTGTGGGGAATCCAGTCTAGGTCTGTTGGATGTGCCAAGCTTGTCCACATCTCATTGCTCTAGCCTCTTGATGATACTGCCAACAGATGCCTTCCTCAAGGTTAGGCACAGGGTTTGCAAGTTTGATTTAAACCTCCCTGTTTCATGCTAAGTGGGTATACAGTCTTCGCATATTGTCATTTCAATACAGCATAACTGAGGGATTGTCTTGTCCAAGTTTTAGATTGCTTACCAGCTATCTCCCTGTTAATGTGCATACTTATGATTTTTTTAGAATGATGATCAGGGGAGGACCAAGGAAAGATAAATGATTTTCGTTTTATTATTGTGACATTTTTTTCAGTACATGTAAGGACACCCCAACCCTACCCCACTAGGAGCAGGGCTGTAAGAAACGCTGTTCCCCCAGAGGACTGCATGTTACCCTTCAGATATGAATAGGCAGTCAACCTCTGTCATATGCCCTTTGAAAACCGTCTAGTTATCAAGCGAGCAAATGTTGCTTTCCTCTGTGAACTTAAGGGTAAATGAAAAACCCAAAGGATGAGAAGAACCTGACCTCAAGGTGGTCTGTCTTATTTCCTGCAATTTATTTATTACTATCCATCTGTCAGACACAAATAAGGGGCACTGGTGCAACAAGATGATCCTTTTAACTTCAGGCAAAGCCTTTTAAATGAGAGTTATATCTGAGTATATATGTGCTAAATTAATTGCATTGCTTGGTGTTGACTATAAAAAATGTACAAAGATGAAGTAGTAGAAACTGGGTGTTGATCAAAAAACATAGCTACAGTTCTGTGTCGACAGCAGACTGGGCCCCTCTTATAATGTTACCTGCTGTTCCAAGTTCTTCAAATATGGTTTCTAAATATTATCAATAGCAAATTATATGTATGCATATATAGGTGCCATCATTGTCCATGTATATTTATCAAAGCGCTTGTACATACATGATAAACAAATAAAATAAACCACAAATAAAACAAATAATAACAGGAAGCAAAATTTCAAGCATCAAAAATGCTGTATTAAATAGATGAGTCTTCAGGGCAGATTGAAAAGCCTCAGCGGTCAGGCACTCTCTGACCCGACAAGGTACAGAGTTCCACAGGGTTGTGGCTACAAAAGCAAAAGATCTAGCTCCCGAGGTCTTCAGGCGGACCCTGGAAACCTCTAGCAGTCCCTCGTTGGCGGAGCGGAGTGGGTGGAGGGGGCAATAGGAGTGAAGGAGATCTTGCAAATAAAGCCATGACTATTGCTCATGGCCTCCAAGATGTGTCAGCCTAACATTGCTACAATTTTGAAGAAGTGAGTTGAGCATCCCGATGTATCTTTTTCCTCTAAAAATGTTAACCATTGTATTTACTTCACCTGAGATGGATGCGCTTTGAGTATTTTATCTGACAATTTGGAGATGCAGCTAATTGTACTCTGTTCTAGGTCATTTATATAAAGAAAATGGAATAATAGCACTCTTGTCTTAGAACCCAGTGGGTCTCCTCTCATAGCACCTGGATATCCCAAATATTTTCTGTTTACACAAACCATTTGTCTCATATCATATAGCCTACTCATGACCACCTCAATACATTCACACATTTTGCAAAATAAATTATGTGGTGCAGAGTAGGGCATCCATGATAAATGTAGCCCACTATGTTTTCATTATTTATCTATAAATGTTGGACTGTTCATTAAATATATGCTGGCTGGATAGTGAAGGCTCAATAAGCGGTTGGGCTCCATTGCTCTTGTTATACAAGGTACAGGTAAGTGATCTGAGAAAAGTATGTGTTTCTCAGAAAATGACAGGGCTGTCAGTCAGAGTATGGAAGTTAGAAAAGGCTGTTTTTAAAATTAAAACTTGTGAATTTATTATAGTGTGGAGTAACAGACTGTAAGAATTAGTTTCCTAAATATGTATGTTACATCAGCTAATGTGTTTCCCTGTCCCTAAGTGCTGCATCTGTCCTTTCCCAGGGAGTTGTTTTCCACGTACAAGTTCAACCTAGGTAATTTACCTGGCTTCCAAAGAGATAGTCAAGAGCAATAACATACATTTCTTGAACAGCATAGTTCTGCCTGGAATCAACCCATGGGGGAGGGGCATATTATTGACAGCCTCATTAGAACTACTGTAATTATAGATCAGCTTGGAGTCAATCTATATTCCCTCTGCAAAAAGTGATATTAACTTTAATTTACTGAATGTTACTGCAATCTGTTCACCAGTTTCAAATATTACTAACGCATCGCACCGATTCTTTCATTTTACAACTGTATCAGCAAAAAGGCAGACACCAAGGTTACTGGTTCTAATACCAAGTGCAGACTAGTCTGTCCAGCGAACCTTACAATAATTGCATTCTACATATGCTAACATAGCTAAGACATTGCTCTGTAACTGACATAAGAATCGTCACAAAAGTATCATCCTCAGGTTAAAAAGTTGACAGCAATTACAGGAGTTGTGGATCAGTGGTTCAAATCTCACATGAAGTGAATGAGATCATTCCTTTTTTATGGCTGCATAGCGGAGCTATGCATGACATCTTGTTATTACAGAGAGAAGGGAGCTCTGGAAGCACTTGACTGGATTCTGAATGAAGCACATTTTGGAGTTGAAGCTCAGTCACTCTGCTACTGGAAGCATTCCGCTGTCTCCATTCAGTACTGTCCCCCTGTGCTATTTTCTTGCTGCAGACCCTGCTTCCTGCTTGAAACTCCACAGCACAGCTCTGCTTTTATGTGAACACATTACAACACACACAGACTGCTAGCTTTGGCAGACATAAATCTTGCTTTTAGAGCAAGGAGCAGCTGACTACAAAACTAGAACTTTTTTTTACTACTAGAACACTTCTATTTCAGCAGGAGTCAGTGCCTGTTGGGATTAAGAAAACAGATACTTTATTAGAAGTGGGGGTTCTCATTTAGGTTAAAAAAAAAAAAGTGTGTTTTTCTGTGTTAGGGAAAGGGAGTTTGTTAAGTCAGGAGGGGAGCAGTTAATTGGGGTGTGGCTTAGCAGTACAAAAACAGGTGTCTCCAATTACAGTTCCCTAGTGCTAGCTTTGGCAAACAGAAATCTTGCTTTTAGAGTAAGGAGCAGCTGACTACAAAACTAGAACTTTTTTTTTTTACTAATAGAATACTTCTATCTCAGCAGGAGTCAGTACCTGTTGGGATTAAGAAAATGGATACTTTATTAGAGTGGGGGGTCTCATTTAGGGTAAAAAAAAAAAGAAAGTCAGTGTGTTTTTCTGTGTTAGGGAAAGGGAGTTTCAAACAACATGAAGTCTTGCTGTATTCTGACAATTGCAATGATTCCCAACCTTTGAACTGCCCCGGAGAACAAAGAGTTAACTTTCTATGCAGGGCATAGAATGCTGAGCTCAAGCTCGGTTGAAGTCTCTGTCTGGAGTGTTTTGAACTTAAACTGTCAGATTCTTTACTCCGCCTCACTGAACGGTCGCTCTGGAGATTCCTCCTTCAGCTCGGTTCAAAAGTCGGTTAAAGTTTCAGTTTTCATCGTTTTTTTTAAACCGAAAAAGTTATCCGCATAGTCGGTTCAGTCTCTCTCTGCGGTGCCTTGAGTACTAGATAGGAATTGTTCTGTTTTCTGTGTGGAACTTGTAAAAGTGCGTCTTGGTTCGGCTGAACCGGCCATTTGATAGTGAAATATTGTGTTTTGTGTGTTTACTTAGAGTGTGGTTACCGGTTCTTATCGGTTCTTAAAAAAACGTGTTTTAGTGTGTTTTTTTCCAATACCCGTGACACGGTTAGGAACCGATAAGGGAGTCTTGCCTGGCGGTTGCCATAAAAAGGATAAGTTGGTTAGGTTAGCCATGTCTGAGAAACCCAAGAAAAAAACCGGGCCCACTGGGTTTCAACACTGCAGAAAGTGTGGGGAGGTCTTTGCTAAGGCTGATCCCCACACCACCTGTGTTTATTGTCTGGGGTTTGACCACCTCGATTCAGACTGCCAAATATGTAAAACTTTCCCAGATCTACCCTTGAGAAGAGATTAGGTAGACTGAGGGAAAGAAGGCCGAGAATCGCTGACCCGATGGCTGGCCCGGTTCTGTTTCGACCGAACCAGAAGGTGTGCCCTCTGACCAGGGTGATACTTCTTTGGGCAAAAGGAGAGCCAATTCTGAGGGATCAGTTCCAACGAAAAGAAAACGCAAAGGCAAATCGACTGGTTCGGATCCAGAGGTTCATGTTCCAACCACCAAAGAGATAGCAGAGCGATTCAGATTGTGGAATCGCTCCATCCGGTTCCTACCGATCTGGCTCCTTCTGGCAGGGGTTCGGTTCGGTTGGTTCCCCCGGTTCAAGATTATAAAATCGAAGATTTTTATGAACTGGAATTTGAAGAGGAAGGGGGAACTTGAGGATGATGATGGAAGTGAGGGTCTGGATGTGCCTGTGGAACTAGACATCTCCCCAGACAGACCTTCAGGTGTTTCCCCTCCTAGGCTTTCTGAGTCCCCTTCTCACTTTATGTTCTACAGAAAGGTGGCTGAAACCCTCCAGCTTCCTATGGAGGAGGCTGTGGAAGATCAAGAGGAGCCTGATTATGTAGAGATGATGGACATCCCAGAGTCCAGGAGACTGTATATTCCCTTCCACAAATCTTTTGGGAAACAGACACAAAAAATCCTAACGTCTCCTAACACTATACCTCCTGTGGATAGAAGAATGGACAAGAGGTATACACTTTCAGGCTCAGACACAGAGTTCTTATATCACCAATGCAGCCATGTTGGGGTAGTGCAGGCTGCTGCCTGTGACAAGGCAAATATTCCCTTGGCTTCACACCCCCCAGACAAGGACTCCAGGAAGATTGATGCCATGGCAAAGAAGCAGTACATGGCATCTTCTTTGGGACTCAGGCAGGCAAATTACATGGCCTATACAGACAGGTACCAGAAGTCCAGGTGGGACACTGTATTGGCACTGGCTAAACAGGCCTCCCCCCAGCTAGCCAAGGAGCTGGAGGTGGTGGCTGCAAATGGGATTGAGGCATCTAAGGTTCAGTTTCATGCTGCTGTGGACTCCAGTGATGTGTCATCAAGAGTCATGGCTACATCTGTGGCTCTTTGGAGGATGACTTGGCTCAGATGTACTAGCCTCTCACAGGATACCCAGGCTAAGGCCATGGATTTCCCTGTGGTGGGTAATTCTCTGGGGAGCAGACAGAGAATTACATGAAGAAAATGGATGAGTTCAGGACAACTTACAGGAGTGCTCAGACAAAGGAGAGGCAGGCAACTCCTCAAAGGCAGCAGTCTAGGGGCAGGGGCAGGCCTTTTCAAAGGCCTTTTTACCAAGCACAGGCCTCTTCTTCCTTTTCTCAGAGGGGGTTCTTCAGAGGGAGAGGCAGAAGGGGGATGAGCAGGGCTGTATCCATTCCTCAGCCTAAAGCCCCTGCCGAGCAGACACCCTGATGGGCCTGCCCGGGTTGACTCTCCTATTCCAGTAGGGGGCAGGCTGGCTTACTTTGTCCAGGACTGGATGTCTATTACATCAGACAAGTGGGTCCTGGAAGTAGTAAGCCAGGGATTGGTTCTCAGCTTCAGAAAATTTCCAAAGATGAGAGCCAGATCTTTTCCACCTACAAATCTCTTGGAAACCCTTGCCCTAGAGGCAGAGGTTTCTTCTCTCCTAGCTTTAAGAGCCATAGAGAGAGTACCTACCCTACACTGGGGCAAAGGACTGTACTCCAGGTACTTCCTGACCCTCAAAAAGACAGGGGAGTGGCGACCCATCCTAGACCTAAGATATCTAAACAAACATCTCTTAAAACCAAAGTTCAAGATGGTAACTCTGGGAATAATCCTTCCCTCTCTAAGGCCAGGGGACTGGCTAGCCTCCATGGACCTCAAAGATGCCTACTTTAACATTCTTATCAGGTGCTCCCGCAGAAAGTACCTCAGGTTCGAGTTGCGCTCAGGCCACTATCAGTTCAGAGCAATGCCCTTTGGCCTAACCTCAGCTCCAAGGGTTTTCACAAAGTGCCTGGCAGTAGTAGTTGCCTTTCTAAGAAGGCAAAAGATTTCTATTTTTCCATATCTGGACAATTGGCTAATAGTGGGTCAGTCTCCAGACCAAGTCAAGTCTCACCTGCAAGTGACCCAGCAAGTGCTCACTTCTCTAGTATTTCTTCTCAACCTTTCCAAGTCAGTTCTTGAACCAGTCCAGCCTCTTACCTCTATAGGGGCAGAGCTGAATACTGTCAAAGCAAGAGCCTTTCTTCCCCGGAAAGGGCAAGAGTTCTTATAGAACTGGCTTCCTCCTTCAGCCTTCAGGTGTCTCGACCAGCAAGGCATTTCCTCCAGCTCTTGGGCCACATGGCAGCTACAACAGCAGTGGTCCAAGGGGCAAGATTCCAGATGAGGGATATTCAGTTCCACCTGAGAGCTTTTTGGTCTCAGATGAAGGATTCCCTTACCAAACTGATGCCAGTGACTCTGACCTTGATCCAAGCCCTCCAATGGTGGCAGGATCAGGACAATTTAAGACAAGGTGTTCCTTTTGTTACTCAGCCTTGTTCAGTGGTCCTTACCATGGCTGCTTCTCTTCTGGGCTGGGGAGCCCATCTGGGGTCCCTTACTGTCCAGGGCCTATGGTCCCCCCCAAGAATCCCTTCTCCACATCAATCTCCTAGAGCTCAGGGCAGTTATTCTGGCCCTAAAAGCTTTCTCTCAGTCAGTACAGAACAAGGTGATTCAAGTCAGAACGGACAACACCACCACCATGTGGTACATCAACAAGCAGGGAGGCACTCAGTCCACGGCCTTGTGCACAGAAGCCATGAAGTTGTGGTCCCTGGCTTATTCCCTGCAAACCTGTCTTGTAGCAGTTCACCTTCCAGGCAAGGATAATGTGCTAGCAGATGCACTAAGCAGGATCTGTCAGGGCCATCACGAATGGTCCCTGGATCCTCAGGTATTGAAAGTGATTTTTTCAAGGTGGGGCACTCCAGAGATAGATCTCTTTGCAGCCCCAGACAATCACCAACTCCTCCTCTTTTGTTGCAGACCTCCAGTCTTGGGCTCAGTCCCCCTGGACGCCCTGATTCTGAATTGGGAAGGGAAGTTTCTGTACGCCTTTCCCCCCTTCCCACTCCTGTTCAAAGTTTTGGTCAAAATTAGGTCTCAACCTTGCAAGGTGATTCTGATTGCTCCAGATTGGGCCAGACAGTCCTGGTACCCCCTGTTGCTGTCCCTAGCAGCCCATCTTCCCCTGTCTCTTCCCAGGAATTACAACCTGTTAACATCCTCTCAGGGAAGGATTTGGTACCTCAGTCTTCAGTCTCTCAATATCAAGGCATGGCTCTTGAAGAGTTAGAGTTTGCAGGATCTGCATCTTTCCCAAGGGGTTCTGGATATCCTCAAGGCTTCTGGAAAGCTCTCCACCAGAAAGACTTATAACTCCAAATGGAAGAGATTCAGCATTTGGTGTTCTAAGAAGCGTATTTCTCCAGACACTGCTGGCTTGCCTACGGTTCTGAATTATATGGTCCATCTTAATGGCCTAGGCCTCAGACCAGCTACTCTCAAGGTACACTTGTCAGCTGTTTCTGCTTTTTTGTCTTGTGGGGAAGTCTTCCTCACTATCTTCCCATCCTGTGTTCTGTAAATTTTTTAAAGGATTGCTTCACACCAATCCTCCTTTTAGAGACCCTGCCCCTTCCTGGGATTTGAATGTTTGCATTGCTCAACTTATGCAATCCCCCTTTGAGCCTATGTCTTCAGCAGAGCTTAAGTGCTTGACTTGGAAAACTGTGTTCCTGGCAGCCATTACCTCTGCCAGGCGTATCAGTGAATTGCAAGCCCTGTCAGTGAAACCTGATCTTATCTCATTTCACAGGGATAAAGTGGTCCTTAGAACCAATAGAAGGTTCTTGCCCAAAGTGGTTTCAGACTTCCATTTAAACCAGTCTGTGTCTCTTCCTGTTTTCTTCACTGATCATTCTTCCTCAGGAGAGTGGAGGCTACACAGTTTAGATGTTAAAAGAGCTCTTAGTTCCTACATAGAGCGTACCAAGGGTCACAGGTTTACTCCCTCCAGTTGTTCCACACTTATGGAGAAGTGGGAAAGAGCAAACCTGCCACCAAAAGATCTATTGCCAGGTAGATTGTATCTGGTATGCAATTCTGCTATGAAAAACTGGGAAAAACTCCACCTTCAGGCCTAAGGGCTCATTCCACAAGAAGTACAGCTGCTTCCCTGGCTGCTGCCAGGGATATCCCTCTCTTAGAAATGTGTCAAGCAGCCACCTGGAAAATAGTCCATACCTTTACCAAGCATTACTCTCTGGATATCCAGGCCAGGAGTGATGCTCGGTTTGGCACAGCAGTACTTCAGAGCCTATTCCCAAAGTAGGTTCTGTCCCCCCTCCTTGGAGGGACTGGCAGTAGTCTGCAGTTGTCAGAATACAGCAAGACTTCATGTTGTTTGAAGAAAAAATTACTCACTTTAGTAATTATGTTTCTTCTAATGGAGTCTTGTTGTATTCTGACCTCCCTCCCTGCCTCCCCTCTCAGAACCTGTTTTTGGGAAGTGGGTGGGCAGGTGCAGGGTTGCACCCCAGGGGTGTTTTTTGCTTGCACCCTCCTCCTTTTTGTTTGGGTGCTGATTTATTATTGTTATTTGTTGTAGCTTGGTTTTTGGGTTTCCTGACTTGAGTCTTCCCTGGGAATTCAAAACTTTTTTCAGCCAGTTGACTAGTAGGAATTTTTACAATTTCCACATATAATTTTTAGTTAGTTGGGCTCTTAAGAATCTGACGGTTTAAGTTCAAAACACTCCAGACAGAGACTTTAACCGAGCTTGAGCTCAGCATTCTATGCCCTGCATAGAAAGTTAACTCTTTGTTCTCCGGGGCAGTTCAAAGGTTGGGAATCACTGCAATTGTCAGAATAGAGCAAGACTCCATTAGAAGAAACATAATTAGTAAGGTGAGTAATTTTTTTCTTGTTAAGTCAGAAGGGGAGAAGTTAATTGGGGTGTGGCTTAGGAGTACAAAAGCAGGTTTCTCCAATTACAGTTCCCTAGTGCTAGTTTTGGCAGACAGAAATCTTGCTTTTAGAGCAAGGAGCAGCTGACTACAAAACTGGAACTTTTTTTTTTACTAATTGCCCTCCTTCCTTCCACCCTCCCACCCTTAGCCAGTTCACTTTTATAGGCACTGGATTTGACTAACAACAAGAACTTCCTGTTTGTAAGTAGGAAGGGAAGGATTACTGAGACACATAGGTTTCATCATCCTTGAAAGAAAAGAGTAGCTCTCCCTTTCCCCTTAGCTGCTGGAGGTCTGACTCTGAGCAAGGAGGAAGGGGACCACAGAAGAATACAAGAAGTTTCTGTCCCAGAAAAGGAAGGGTGAGAGCTGTAAGGGCACATAGGCATGTAGAAGGAAAAAAATAAAAAAAACAGGGAGGAGAGAGTAAGCATACAAACCAACAGGAGAGGGGGCCACAAAATAAGACATGATGAGAGTGGTGCAGTGTAATGGCTGTGGGGCAGCAGTCTTCCGGGAGACATTCTGGAGGCTGCAGTGCTGCCCTATTTGTAGGCACCTCTTTGGTCTGAGGGAGGAGGTTGCTCATCTCCAGGCTGACTTGGCTAGGATTTTTGAAATCTCCTCCCCCACCCAGGGACTACCAGGGCCACCACTGCTACCTCAGAGGTTGCCAAGAAAGAGGAGCAGTTGGACCAAGGTGGGCTCAGGGAGGGAGTGGGTGGTGGAACAGAGGTGCATTCCTCCAGTTGTACCGCTCCACAATTCATACCCTGTTCTGGTGGAGAGTGGTTCCTCTATTGAGGCACATGCAGTGGAGACCAGGGAGGATGCTGGGAACCTCCACAAAGGAGACCCAAAGGAGGGTGGCATGGGGCCCCAGAGGGGAAGGAAACAACTCCTGGTGGGGTACTCAATCATTAGGGGGTGGAACTGTGGGAGGAAGGGGAAAGGGAGGTAAGGTGCCTACCTGGCACCATGGCTTGGAGGAACAGGGAGCAAATCCTCAGGATTGTGGGAGCAGCTGCATGAGGGAAGGAGCTGGATGTCATTGTCCACCTAAGGATAAATGACCTGGCTGGGAATGGGGTCAGAGCAGTGCAAAAGGAGTTTGAAGAGTTGAGGAGAGGCCTTAGACAAGTAGCATATACAGTAACCTTCTCAGAGGTGCTGCCTGTCTATGGCAGGAGTGTGAAGCTAGGGCACCACTTGCCATGGACAGGCAGCCCCTCTGAGAAGGACTGCACTGCCCCAATCAAGGCCCTCCTCAACTCTTCAGACTTCTTTGCACTGCTCTGCCCACATTCCCAGCCAGGTCATTTGTCCCTAGGTGGACAATGACATCCAGCTCTCTCCCTCGTGCAGCTGCTCCAACGATCCTGAGGATTCGCTCCCTGTCCCTCCAAGCCATGGCGCCATAGGATTCAATGAATGGTTGAAAAACTGGTGCAGAGCTCAGGGTTTTGGCTTCACTGGGACTGGGGGTCCACCTGGAGGGATGCAGGCCTATACTGGTGTGATGGTCTGCATCTGTCCGGGAAGGGAACCAGGATCCTAGGAGCTAGCTTTCGATGCTTCATTGGCGAGCATTTAAACTAGCCAAGGGGGGAGGCACTGAAAAGGAGCAGCGAAAACCCAGGCCCCCCTCCCCACAAAACACAGTAGTTAGAGAGGTAAACACCAAGGTAGAGAAGTCAAAAGGGAGCAGGACAGGGATAAATGCAGAAAAAGGTAGTAAGGAAAGGGATGGGGCTAAAAGTGGTAAGGCCATCAAAAAATGGAGGGTGATGAATACCAGTGCCCATAGTCTGTGTAACAAGCTCCCTGAACTAGTGGCCTTGATGGAAGAGGGACACCTGGGTATTGTAGCAGTCACAGAAACATGGTACACTGAAAACCATGAATGGGATGTCAACATACCAGGGTACACAAGCTACAGGAGGGACAGGGAGGGTAAAAGAGGAGGAGGAGGAGTAGCTCTCTATGTAAGGGAAGGGATCAAAGCAATGGAACTAAAGGATAAACAATAGCTTGGCAGAAGACACCAGGAGAAAGAACTGCTGTGTGACTGGACTTCTCTGCTGGGACTAAAGAAGAAGAACTTTTGTACTTGGACCTTTAATTTAGGGTTAAAAAAAAAACTAACAAAACAAAAAAAAAGTGTGTGTTTGTCTGGGTTAACTGAACTGAATGGGTATCTGAACAGTTATCTAGGTGTAACTCTCAGGTGATTGAAAGGACTTAATATCTGTGAGGTTTAAATTACTTGTAGAAAGATCTAGTAAGTAGGGGGAGTGGCTTAGCTAGAAGGAAGCTACATTTAAAGACTGCCTTAGAAATATTCTGCTAATAGCTTGGCAGAAGACACCAGGAGAAAGGACTGCTGTGTGACTGGACTTCTCTACTGGGACTATATTGCCCTCCTTCCCTCCCCATCACCCCCCCACCAAAAACTAGTTCTATTTTTATAGGCACAGGATTTGACTGACAACAGGAACTTCATGTTTGGGAGCAGGAAATGAGTGATCACAGAACCACCAAAGACCCACCATCCTAGAAGGGCAAGAGTAGCTCTCCGGACCCCTCTAGCTGCTGGAGGTCTGCCTCTGAACAAGTAAGTGGTCTACTGAGAAATATAGGATATTCTTGTTTCAGAACAGGACAATCAGGAGCTTAAAGGGCACATAGGCAGAAAGTAAGGAGAAAGAGGAAAAAAAACAGAGGAAAGAGTAAGGATTGCAAACAGTTAAGGGGCCAGAAATAAGACATGATTGGAGTGGTGCAGTGCAGTGGCTGTGGAGCAGCAGTCTTCCGGGAGATGTTCTGGAGGATGCGGTGTTGTCCCATCTGCAGGCACCTCTCTGGGCTGAGGGAGGAGGTTGCTCATCTCCAGGCTGAGTTGGCCAGGATTTGTGGGATCTCCTCTTCCATCCAGGGACCACCAGTGCCACTGCCGTTGCCTCAGAGGTTGCCAAGAAAGAGGAGGCGGTTGGACCACAGTGGGCTCAGGGGGTGAGGTGGTGGAACAGAGCGCATCCTCCAGTTGTACCTCTCCACAGTTCCTATGCCATTCTGGCAAAGTGTGGTTCCTCTATGGAGGCACCCGCAGTGGAAACCAAGGAAGATGTTGGGAACCTCCACAAAGGAGACCCACAGGAGGGTGGCAGGGGACTCTGCAGGGAAGGAAACAACCCTGGTGGGGAACTCCATTGTTAGGAAGGTAGAACTGGGGAGAAAGGAGAGGGAGGGCATGCCTGCCTGGCGCCATGGCTTTGAGGGACAGGGAGCGAATCAGGATTGCCAGAGCAGCTGCACAGGGAGGGAGCTGGATGTCATTGTCCACCTAGGGACAAATGACCTGGCTAGAAAGGATTAGAGAAGTGCAGGAAGAGTTTGTGGAATTGGGGAGGGCCTTAGTCAAGTAGCACGCACGGTAACCTTCTCGGAGGTGCTGCCCATCTATGGCATAGGAGAGGCTAGGGGTTTTCGCACCATGGGATTCAATCAGTGGTTGAAAAACTGGTGTGGAGCTCAGGGATTTGGCTTCCTGGGGACTGGGGGTCCACCTGGAGTGATGCAAGCCTATACTGGCATGATGGGCTGCATCTGTCCAGGTGGGGAACCAGGATCCTAGGTGATAGGTTTAAATGCTTCATTGGCAAGCTTTTAAACTAGCCAAGGGGGGAGGCACTGGAAAGGAGCAGGGAAATCCTAGCCCCCCACCCAAATAATCACGGTAGTGCAGCAAACACCAAAATAGAGGTGTCGATAGGGAAGGGCAGGGGTAAATGGAGAAAGTGACAAAGGCAAGAAGGACAGGGATGGGGCAAAGGGAGTAAGGCCATCAGGAAATGGAGGTAATGAGTACCAATGCCAGAGTTTGGGCAACAAGCTCCTGAGCTGGTGGCCTTGATGGAAGAGGGATGCCTGGATATCATAGCAGTCACAGAAACATGGTACACAGAGAACCATGACTGGGGTGTTAACATACCAGGTACATAACCTACAGGAGAGACAGGCAGGGGAAAAGAGGGGGAGGAGAAGCTCTCTATGTAAAGGAAGGGATAAAAGCAACTGAACAAAAGGGTAAACAGGGAGGAGAGGAGGCACTGTGTGTCATCTTGGAGACTGGAAAGGGCACCACAATCCGCACAGGGGTTATGTACAGACCCCCATGTTAGGGGGAGGGAATGGACAAGGATTTGATAGAAGGCATTCTTAGAATGGCAAAGAAAGGGGAGATACTGTTGATGGGAGACCTGAATGTGCCAGATGTTAACTGGAGCACATTTGCTGCAGCCACATCCAAGAGCAGGGCCATTCTTGATGCCCTACAGATGGCAGGCCTTAGACAGCTAGTTTCGGAACCCACTCGTGAGGGAGCAATTTTAAACCTCGTACTCTCAAACAGGGGCAGTGAGAGGATCTCAGATCTAGAAGTGGGTTGCCATCTGGGGACAAGTGACCATCAAACAGTGTGGTTCACGTTAAACTCAGCTTCAGAGTCAAGCCATACAAAAGTGAGGGTACTGGACTTTAGGAGGGCTGACTTTGGCAAGATGGGAGAGTGCCTCAGAAAGCACTAGCAAACAGGCTAGAAGGAGGTGTGGAGCAACAATGGGGAATCATCAAAACTGCCATCACAGAGGCAACAAGCCTTTGTGTGAAGCAAATAAACAAATCAAAATGAAAGAAAAAGCCACTATGGTTATCAAAAGAGGTGGCTGTGAAAGTCAGGAACAAAAAGATAGCATTCCAGAAGTATAAGGAAACACGGAAGGAGCAGGACACAGAGCTGTACCAGTTAAGGCAGAAGGAAGTAGGGTGGGAAGTCAGAATAGCAAAGGCCCAAACTGAGGAAAAGATAGCCAACTCAGTTAAGAAGGGGGATAAAACCTTTTATAGGTACATCATCGAACGTAGAAAGACAAAGGGAGGGATAGTGAGGCTGAATAGAATGAACGGTGGGTTCGCAGAGGGGGACAGTGAAAAAGCAGGGATACTGAACGAATATTTCTGCTCAGTATTCACAAAAGAGGAGGGGGAAGTGCCTAATCCAATTAACAGAAGCACTCTTGATAGGGGGTCGATCCCAGTCCTTTCACAGAAGAAAGGGTTCTGCAAGAACCCTAAAACTGAAGGTGGACAAAGCAATGGGTCCTGATGGAATTCACCCCAGAATTCTAAAGAATTAAGGGAGGAACTAGTGAAACCACTGGCTACTCTTTTAATAAATCATGGGAGGATGGTGTGGTACCGAGGACTGGAGGAAGGCGGATGTGATTCCCCTTCACAAAAGTGGGACCAAGACAGAGGCAGGAAACCATAGACCTGTCAGTCTGACCTCTGTGGTAGGAAAGTGATGGAGTCACTTGAAGGAAAGAATAGTTGAGTACCTAGAGGCCAGTGGAGCACAGGACCCAAGGCAGCATGGGTTCACAGCGGAAGGTCATGTCAGACGATCTAATAGATTTCTTTGACTGGGTGACCAAAGTAGTAGACCAGGGGGGCTGTGGACATGGCTTACCTAGATTTTAGCAAGGCATTTGGTACAGTCCCACACAAAAGATTAATACACAGTTAGCCAGCCTGGGTGGGTCCCAAGGTGGTAGCCTGGGTAAAATATTGGCTGCACAACAGGACACAGAAGGTAATTGTAAATGAGTCCACTCTGAAGAAAGAGGGGTTACTAGTGGGCTACCGCAGGGTTCAGTATTGGGTCCAGTCCTTTTTAATGCCTTCATCAGTGACATTGCAGAGGGACTGGAAGGAAAAGTATGCCTTTTTGCAGATGACACAAAGAACTGCAACACGGTTGATACACAAGGAGGCGTGGAAAGGATGAAAAGGGACTTGGCAAGGTTGGAGGAATGGTCAGAAGTATGGCAGCTAGGATTCAGTGCAGAAAAGTGCAAAATAATGCACCTGGGAAACAAGAACCCAGGGGAAGAATACACAATGGGTGGGGAGGTAGCATACCTCTCAACCTTTTGTCCCCCAAATGTGGAACATTGCCTCCCAAAATGTGGAACAAATGAGCAAAATGTGGAACATTAATTAAATCTTTACCTAAGAAGCTCAAAACACTGTTAAAATGTTTGCATTTATGTTCAGAAAGTCTGTTATTAATTGAATAATATATTTTTTGCATCATTTACTACATATATTTGCTTTAACATTTTAGCACTGAATGATGGGACAAGTCCTCACAATGTGGAACAGGGAGTTTTTGTGAAGTAAAATGAGGAACATTCCTCTTAATGTGGTACAGTTGAGAGGTATGGGAGGTAGTAACAAAACAAAAAAGGAAAGGGACCTGGGGGTAATCATATCAGATGACCTTAAGGTTAGCAAGCAGTGTGAGAAGGCAGTAGGGAGGGCTGGGGGTATACTGGGATGTATAGGAAGAGGCATCAGCAGCAGAAAACAGGAAGTTGTTATCCCTCTGTACAGACAGTTGGTGAGACCCCATCTGGAGTACTGTGTCCAGTTCTGGAGACCCCACCTCCGCAAGGACATAGACAGGATAAGGTAGTCCAGAGGAGGGCAACTAAAATGGTGCAGGGTCTGCAAGAGAAGCCGATGAGGAGAGACTAAAGGAGCTAATATGTATACCCTTGAGGAAAGAAGGGAGAGGGGGACATGATAGAAACTTTAAGTACCTCAGTGGAATCAACAAAGTCCAACAGGGTAGCATCTTTCAGAAAAGAGACTTGCAAGAACAAGGGGACACAATTTAAAGATAGAAGAGGCGGTTCAGGGACAATGTGAGGAAGTATTATTTCACAGAGAGGGTAGTGGATGCATGGAACAGCCTTACTGAGGAGGTTGTGGGGTCTAAAATGTGGGAGAATTCAAGAATGCATGGGATAGACATAGGCCCAATTCTTGTGGGGGGTAGGAAGAAATAGGCTGTTGGTTAACTAGGATCTGCGGCCTATCCTGTAGGTAGGGAAATGGGCAGACTAGATGGGCCAAGCGGTCCTTATCTGCTGTCAAAGTCTATGTTTCTATGGAGTAGAGGAGGCACTGTGGGTCACCCTGGAGACAGGATATGGCACCACAATCTGCACGGAGGTTAGATACAGACCCCCATCTCAGGAGGAGGCAATGGACAAGGAAATTATAGAAGGCATCCTTAGAATGGCAGAGAAAAGGGAGATATTGTTGATGGGGGCCCTGAATATGCCAGATGTTAACTGGAGTACCTTTGCTGCAGCCACATCCAAGAGCAGGGTTATTCTTGATGCCCTACAAGGGGCATGCCTCAGACAGCTAGTGGTGGAACCCAATCGGGAGGGAGCAATCTTAAACCTGGTACTGTCAAATGGGGATGGAGAAAGGATCTCGGAATTAGAAGTGGGTAGCCATCTCAGAACAAGTGACCACCAACGGTGTGGTTCATGATAAACACAGCCATAGAGTCAAGCCATACAAAAGCAAGAGTATTGGACTTTAGGAGGGCTGACTTTGGGAAAATGGGAGAGCGCCTCAGAAAAGCACTAGCAAATGAGCAAGAAGGAGGGGTGGAGGAACAATGGGGAAACATGAAAATAGCCATCACAGAGGCAGCAAGCCTTTGTGTGAAGCAAATCAACAAAGTAAAACAAAGGAAAAAAACACTATGGTTCTCAAAAGAGGTGGCGGGGAAGGTTAAGGAGAAAAATAAGGAAACACAGAAGGAGCAGGACAGAGAACTGCACTAGTTAAAGCGGAAGGAAGTGGGGAAGGCAGTCAGAATAGCAAAGGCCCAAACTGAGGAAAAGATAGCCAACTCAGTTAAGAAGGGGGATAAAACCTTTTATAGATATATTAGGGAGTGAAGAAAGACCAAAGGAGAGAGGGATAGTGAGGCTTAATAAAGGGAAAGGAGGGTGGGCAGAGGGAGACAGTGAAAAAGCAGGGATACTGAATGAATACTTGCTCAGTATTTACAAAGAAGAGGAGGGTAGTACCTAAATCAAAAATAGAAGCACTCTGGATAGGGAAGTCGATACCAGTCCATTCACAGAAGAAAGGGTTGTGAAAGAACTCTTAAAACTGAAGGTGGACAAAGCAATGGGGCCTGACGGGATTCACCCAAGAATTCTAAAATAACTAAGGGTAGAACTAGTGACACCACTGACTACCCTTTTTAACAAATCATGGGAGGATGGTGTAGTACCTGAGGACTGGAGGAGGGCAGATGCAATTCCCCTTCACAAAAGTGGGAGCAAGACAGAGGCAGGAAACTACAGACCTGTTAGTTTGACCTCAGTCATAAGGAAAATGATGGAATCACTTCTGAAAGAAAGAATTGTTAAATTCCTAGAGGCCAGTGAGGCACAGGACCCAAAGCAGCATGGATTCACAGCAGGAAGGTCATGTCAGACGAATCTAATAGATTTCTTTGACTGGGTGACCAAAGTAGTAGACCAGGGAGGGGCTGTGGACATGACCTACCTAGACTTTAGCAAGGCATTTGACACAGTCCCACACAAAAGATTAATATACAAGTTAGCTAGCCTTGGCGTGGGTCCCAAAGTAGTAGCCTGGGTAAAAAATTGGCTGGACAACAGGACACAGACAGTAATAGTGAACGGAGTTCACTCTGAAGAAAGGGGGGCTACAAGCGGGGTACCGCAGGGTTTAGTACTGTGTTTCTCTGCAGACGACACAAGGATCTGCAACAGGGTCGATACAGAAGGTGGGGTGGAAAGGATGCAAAGGGACTTGGCAAAGTTGGAGGAATGGTCAAATGTATGGCAGCTTAGATTCAATGCAAAGAAGTGCAATGTAATGCACCTGGGAAACAAAAACCCAGGGGAAGAATACACAATGGGGGGTGAGATACTAACAACAAAAATGGAAAGTGACCTGGGGATAGTCATATCAGATGACCTTAAGGTGGGCAAGCGATGTGAGAAGGCAGTAAGGAGGGCTGGTGGGATAATGGGATGCATAGGGAAAGGCATCACCAGTAGAAAACAGGAAGTTGTTATCCCTCTGTACACACAGTTGGTGAAACCCCATTTGGAATACTGCATGCAGTTCTGGAGACCCCATCTCCGCAAGGACATAGAATGGAGGCTGTCCAGAGGAGGGCAACTAAAATGGTGCAGGGTCTGCACCAGAAGACATATGAAGAGAGATTAAAGGAGTTTAATATGTATACCCTTGCAGAGAGGAGGAAGGGGGGACGTGATAGAAACTTTCAAGTACCACAAGGGAATCAACAAAGTCCAAGCGGGTAGCATGTTTCAAAAGAGATGTACAAGAACAAGGGGGCACAATTTGAAGATAGAGGGAGGGATGTCTCAGAGGCAATGTGAGGAAGTATTTTTTCACCAAGATGGTTGTGGATACATGGAACAGCCTTCCTGAGGAGGTAGTGGAGTCAAGGACAGTGGGGGAATTCAAGAATGAATGGGACAGACATAAGGCAATTCTAGTGGGGGGTAGGAGGAAGTAGGCTGTCGGTTAACTAGGATCTGCAGCTTATCCATTAGGTAGGGAAATGGGCAGACTAGGTGGGCTAAGGGTCCTTATCTGCCATCAAATTCTGTGTTTCTAAGTTTCTGTGTTTCTCTCGGCAGATAATTATGATCTGCTTTAGTGGGTTGTGGAAGAACTGGTGACAGGGCCACAGCTGCGATGGTAGGAGTTGTTTTCCAGTTTGCCACTTGATCACGAGGAGGGGCCAACAGCAGCTAACCACAACATGACTGCACAGATGCAGGGACCTTGGGCTTTTACTTGTCAGTGTGAACAAGGAGTTGAAAAAGGCAGCTGATTCACAAGTCCCAGGAGAGACACTGAGTGACTGGCTGGCTGGCGCAGCTTCTGTGTGAATGCTAGTGGGTGCAGGTAGGGCAGGGGCTCTCGTTGGTCATCTCCACAGGATGAATCTGTTTTAAACACACTATTGTAAACTGATCTGTTACTCTTAAATACATTGAACTGATATAAATGAACTGTATCATTTTATAGAATGTAGTCGTGTAACACACCAGGGTAGAAATAGAATGGGAGGTAACGCTTCCAAACGGGGCAGCAGGGATCGTTGTCTTCTTCTCCGAATCCACTTAATTAGTAAGCACCTTCAGCAGTTTTTCCCTTCACATGCTGACGTCAGGACCCACATTTTGAGCTTTCTGTCTGGTTGTGTGCTGACCTTTATTGTGCATTGTTTAAACCTTTGCATCTGGTCTGAGTGTCAACCTTTGTGTCCAGTTTGCACATCAGTGTTTAGATCAACATTATGATCTTTGCTGCCCCGTTTGGAAGCGTTTACTTCCCATTTTATTTCTGATCTGGTATGTTTCACAATTGCATTATATTAAATGGTACAGCTGATTTATACACTCTTTCTAGTAACATGAATGATGTTTTAATTAAATTTTTTGTGCATTGGAGTTTTATGAGGAAATGCACATTTTTACTTCATTAAAATCTGGAACCTTATATACGTTTCCTCATGCAATTAAGCAGTAATGCATGACAGGATGTGGGTTGTGCTGGGATAACTTCACGCCTGGGTGGTTGGACACGTGGCTGTAGGCCGAGTGCGTCCAATATCCCAGAAATGAGCTTATCCCAGCACAGCCCACACCCTAGAGTGCATTATTGCTATTATACAATGGCTTGTTGTTATAAAAAATACAAAAAAATCTTTTAAAAATGCTTTTAGTAAATATTTAGTGTGGAAATATATATTTGTTTCTAAAAAGAAGATGAATATCATGCACGAACAAATCAATACAGTGAGGATGGGCTCAGATAACCTCACTGTCCCAGGCACACACTGACCAATCAGAACCCAGCATTCTTTCTTGCCATTGTATAATTAATGTTAACACATGGTAACTGTATGTGGCTGTAAATGTATAAACACATCAAAGCAGTGGTAGCATTAAGGATTTAGTGTGGCGTGCTCCTCTGAAAAAGAGTAGCACACTTGATTGAACTTGTGCCATGAAATATGTGCTCCTTCAGACCATGATAGTGCTCCTACCTACGTTTATATTTCTGATCAATTTCCCGTTAGTAAATCCTCAATTGTTAGATAGTACTAGAGGTTCAGTGGTACCTACTAGTAATTTACAGTCCCATGTTACATTACATAGCAACCGCCTCCCACGAAATGACTTTCCAGTGGCCTGAACTTTGCTTCCACCCCCACCCAAGCACATAAGCATATCCCTATTGGACTACCAAACAGGGGCCTTCTCCTGGTACTCCTATATATCATGTCTCTAATGTGGGTGGATAGACTTATGTGCTTACACGGTTCAACGAACCCTTACTCTAGATGCCATGACCATCACCCATTCACCTTTCAAACAACATGAAGTCTTGCTATATTATGACAATTGCAGTATGACCGCAGGTTAGAACTGCTCCGGAGGTGAAATAGTTAACTTCCATGCAAGGCATGGAATCTTGAGCGCGAGCTCAGTTAAAGAAGCTCTGTCTGCTTGCTTTCAAACCCAAACCGTCAGATTCTTTACTCCGCCTCACTGAACAGTCGCTCCGGAGATTTCTCCTTTTGCTCGGTTCATTTTCGCGGTTTAAAACAGTTTAAAAAGGTAAATTCATCTTAATTTAACCGCAACCGTTCGGTTCAAGCTCTGTCTGTGGTAACGTAAGTAATAGATAGGTTTTACATATGAATTCTGTGTGAAACTTGTAAAACATTTACCGGTTCGGTTTGGACCGATTAGGTTGCTTTTTCAATTGCTAGTCCTTTTAGAGTGCGGTTCTGTTCCACGGGTTCCCAAAAAAGGATTTCATTACGGTTTTTGCCACGGCCCGTGACACGGTTGGGAACCGATAGGAGAGTCTTGCTTGGCGGATTGCCATAAATGGGCAAGTTTTGGTTAGGCTGGCATAATGTCTGAGAAACCCAAAAGAAAAACCGGGCCCACTGGGTTTCAGCACTGTGATGTCTGTGGGGAAGCCTTTGCCAAGGCTGACCCTCACACCACCTGTGTTTATTGCCTGGGGTTTGACCACCTCGATTCAGGCTGCCAGATTTGCAAGAATTTCCCTGCTGCCACCCTTGAAAAGAGAGTTGGTAGGCTCAGGGAAAGAGAGACCAAAAAGTCTGCTGACCCGGATGGCCGGCCCGGTTCGGTGCCAACCAAACCTGAGGGAGTGCTCTCTGACCAGGGCCATACTTCCTTGGGCAAACGAAGAGCTGGCTCCGAGGAGCCAGTTCCTGCAAAAAGGGCTAGAAAGTCTGCTGCTGTGGGAAAAATCCTTTCCCCAACAGCTGAAGAGATAACCAAAGCAATCCAAATTGTCCAGTCTCTTTCCCGGTTCCTGAACCGTCCCCATCTGGAGGCGTTCGGTTCCTGCAGTCCCATCGGTTCAGGATTATGATTTTGAGGAATTTTATGAACCATGGGGGAGTATGAAGAGAGTAATTATGGTCTGGAAGATCTGGACGCTCCTATTAAGCCAGATACCTCTCCAGACAGACCTTTAGGGGTTCCCCCCCCCCCTAGGCTTTCTGAGTCCCCTGCTCATTTCATCTTTTACAAGAAGGTTGCTGAAACTCTTCAGCTGCCTGTTGAGGAAGCTGTGGATGATCAGGAAGAGCCTGATTATGTGGAAATGATGGATATTCCAGAATCTAAGAGACTGTCTATTCCCCTTCATAAATCTTTCAGGAAACAGACAGTAAAAGTTTTAAAAACTCCTCATTCAATACCTCCTGTGGATAAAAGGATGGACATAAGGTATACTTTATCAGGTTCTAACATAGAATTTCTCACACAGTAATGCAGCCATGTGGGTGTGGTGCAGGCTGCAGCCTGTGACAAGGCAAATATCCCCCTAGCTTCACATCCTCCTGAAAAGGACTCCAGGAAGATTGATGCTATGGCAAAGAAACAGTACATGGCAGCATCCTTGGGACTCAGACAAGCAAATTACATGGCTTATGCTGCCAGATACCAGAAATCCAGATGGGATACTGTGCTGGCTCTAGTCAAACAACTCCCTGACAAGTTTGCCAGGGATCTGGAACAGGTAGCTTTAGATGGTATCGAAGCATCAAAAATGCAATTTCATGCTGTGGTGGAATCTAATGATGTATCTTCTAGAGTTATGGCTACTTCTGTGGCTCTTCGCAGAATGGCCTGGCTCAGATGCACCACATTGTCACAGGATACCCAGTCAAACGCCATTGATTTTCCTGTGATTGGCAATTCTTTGTTTTGGGAGCAAACAGAGAATTATATGAAGAAAATGGATGAATACAGGACCACCTATCCGAGTGCACAGGACAAGGAAAGGCAGGCCACTCCTCAGAAGCAGCCCCCAGGGGCAGAGGCAGGCCTTTTCATAGGCCTTTTTATCAGGCTCAAGCCTCCTCTTCCTCCTATACCCAGAGGGGATTCTTTAGAGGAAGGGGCAGGAGGGGTTCAAGCAGGCCTGCTTCCACTCCTCAGCCCAAAGCCTGCCAAGCAGGCACCTGATGGGGGTGGCCAGGGCAGCTTCTCTCTACGGTGAGGCAGGCTGGCTTACTTTGTCCAGGACTGGAAGTCTCTCACATCAGACAAGTGGGTCCTGGAAGTAGTAAGCCAGGGACTGGTCCTCAGCTTCAAAAAATTTCCGAAGCTGAGGACCAGATCTTTTCCTCCTGCATCTCCATCGGAGGCACTCGCCTTAGAGTCAGAGGTCTCCACCTTCCTCGCTCTCAGAGCCGTGGAAAGGGTTCCACCCCTACACCAGGGCAAAGGGTTGTACTCCAGGTACTTCCTCACCCCAAAAAAGACAGGAGAATGGCGGCCCATCCTGGATCTCAGATACCTAAACAAGCACCTTTTAAAACCAAAGTTCAAAATGGTGACTCTGGCAATCATTTTACCTTTCCTACGGCCAGGGGACTGGCTAGCATCTCTGGAACTCAAAGATGCCTACTTCCATATTCTCATCAGAAGCTCCCACCGAAAGTACCTCAGGTTCCAGCTGCCCTCAGGCCATTACCAGTTCAGGGCAATGCCCTTCGGACTCACTTTGGCTCCAAGGGTATTTACCAAGTGCCTGGCAGTAGCAGTAGCTTGCCTAAGAAGGCAGAAGATTTCCATCTTTCCTTATTTGGACGATTGGCTCATTGTAGGACAATCCCCAGATCAGGTCAACCTACATCTTTAGATAACCCAGCAACTGCTTACATCCTAGGTTTCCTTCTGAATCTCTCAAAGTCAGTACTGGAGCCTGTCCAGCTCCTAACCTTCATAGGCGCAGAGCTGAATACCCAGGAAGCCAGGCTCTTCCTCCCTCTAGACAGGGCAAATGCCCTTGTCTCCCTGGCCTCTTCATTCACCCTGCAGGTCTCTCGACCAGCAAGGCATTTTCTGCAGCTCCTAGGGCACATGGCTGCTTCCACAGCAGTAGTGCAAGGAGCAAGGTTTCAAATGAGAGACATTCAGTTCCATCTGAGGGCCTTTTGGTCTCAAAGAAAGGATCCTCTTACCAAACTGATCCCAGTTACTCGAACCCTGATCCAAGCCCTTCAGTGGTGGCAGGATCAGAGCAATCTGAGACAAGGAGTTCCCTTTGTCACTCAGCCTCACTCATTAATCCTTGCTACAGATGCATCCCTCTTGAGGTGGGGGGCCCACATGGGAGACCTCACTACCCAGGGACTGTGGTCCCCACAGGAACCTCTGCTACACATCAACCTGCTGGAGCTCAGAGCAGTTTTTCTAGCACTTCAAGCTTTCTCAGAATCTGTTTAGAACAAGACTGTGCAGGTCAGAACAGACAACACCACTACAATGTGGTACATCAACAAGCAGGGGGGCACTCGGTCTACGGCCTTGTGCACCGAAGCCATGAAGTTGTGGTCTCTGGCGTACTCCCTGAACACCTCCCTTTCGGCAGTTCACCTCCCAGGCAAAGACAATGTCCTGGCGGATGCTCTCAGCAGGATCTCTCAGGGCCATCACGAGTGGTCCCTGGATCCCCTGGTTCTGGGAGTGGTATTTGCCAAATGGGGCACCCTGCAAATAGATCTCTTTGCAGCTCCAGACAATCATCACTCCTCTCTTTTGCTGCAGGCCTCAGTCTTGGGCTCAGTCCTCTGGACGCCTTAGCCCTCAGCTGGGAAGGAAGTTCTCTATGCATTCCCTCCTTTCCCTCTCCTGTTCAAAGTGCTAGTCAAAATCAGGCCAAATCCTGCAGGGTCATTCTGATTGCCCCGGATTGGGCCAGGCAACCCTGGGTATCCTCTCCTCCTGTCCTTAGCAGTCCATCCTCCCTGTGCCTTCCAAGAATCACAATCTGTTAACATGTGCCCAGGAAGGTTTGGTACCCCAATCTCAAGTCTCTCAATCTCAAGGCCTGGTTCTTGAAGAGCTAGAATTTGCGGCCTACACCTCTTTCAAGGTGTAATGGATATACTCAGGGCTTCTAGGAAGCCTTCTACCAGGGCTACTTATAACTCCAAATGGAAAGATTTTCCATATGGTGCTCGGAAAGAATATTCCCCAGACACTGCTGATTTACCCACAGTCCTAGATTATATGGTCCATCTAAACACTTTAGGCTGAGACCAGCTACTCTGAAGGTACATTTGAGCTGTCTCTGCTTTTCTTTCAGCAGGTAAACCCTCTCCTCTTTCATCTCACCCTGTATTTACCAGGTTTTTTAAGGGTTTGCTTCACACTAACCCTCCATTCAGGGACCCTGCCCCTGCCTGGAACCTCAATGTTTGCATTGCTCAGCTCATGCAACCTCCTTTCGAGCCCTTGTCTTCAGCTGAGCTCAAGTTCCTGACTTGGAAAACTGTGTTTTTGGTGGCTATCACCTCTGCCAGACGCATAAGTGAATTACAAGCATTGTCAGTGGAGCCAGACTTTATCTCCTTTCACAGAGATAAGGTAGTCCTTCGGACTAATAGAAAGTTCCTGCCTAAGGTGGTTTCGGATTTCCACCTTAATCAATCTATTTCTCTCCCTGTTTACTTCACTGATCATTCTTCCTCTGGTGAGAGAAGGCTGCACAGCTTAGATGTAAAGAGGGCCCTTAGCTACTACATAGAGCGTTCCAAGGGTCACAGGTTTGACTCCCTCCAACTGTTCCTCACTTATGGTGAGGTTGGGAAGGGGAAACCTGCCACTAAAAGATCCATTGCCAGGTGGATTGTCTCTTGTATCCAATTCTGTTATGAAAAGTTGGGTAAGACTCCCCCTTCAGGCCTGAGGGCTCACTCTACCAGAGGTACAGCTGCTTCTCTGGCTGCTGCCAGAGACATCCCCATTCTAGAGATGTCAAGCAGCTACCTGGAAAACGGTTCACACTTTTACCAAGCATTATTCCTTGGACATCCAAGCTAGGAGTGATGCTGGGTTTGGCACAGCTGTCCTTCAGAGCCTATTCCCTAAGTAGGTTCTGTCCCTCCTCCATGGGGGTACTGCTGTGTAGTCTGCAATTGTCATAATATAGCAAGACTTCATGTTGTTTGAAGAAAAAATTACTCACCTTAGTAATGTTGTTTCTTCTAATGGAGTTTTGCTATATTATGACCTCCCTCCCTGCCTGCCCCTCTCAGAACCTCGCTTTTGCACTGTGGGTGGGCATCACAGTGTTGGCACTCTGTTTTTCTTGCCACTTTGTTGTTTTGTTTCACCCTTCCTAGGGTGAGTGTGTTTTTATTTCATTATTGGGTCTCTTGACTTGAGTCTTTTTTCGAGACCAACAGGTGTGTTTGTTAGGGTAGTAGTCAGTTGGCTAGTGTAGGTTTACAGCTTCCACACAGAACATTAGTGAGTTTTAGCTCATAAAGATCTGACGGTTTGGGTTTGAAAGCAAGCAGACAGAGCTTCCTTAACCGAGCTCGCGCTCAAGATTCCATGCCTTGCATGGAACTTAACTATTTCACCTCCAGAGCAGTTCTAACCTGCGGTCATACTGCAATTGTCATAATATAGCAAGACTCCATTAGAAGAAACAACATTACTAAGGTGAGTAATTTTTTCTTCGTGACTCTCCTACTTCCAAGGGGGCAGAGTCACTCCTTGTTATGCACGGGCTCACTAAAAAGGGTGTCTGCTATCGTGTACTTCACTTGGGACCTACTCCTCCTAACTCCTAAAGTCCTCTGCCCCGTTTGGAAGCGTTTACTTCCCATTTTATTTCTGATCTGGTATGTTTCACGATTGCATTATATTAAATGGTACAGCTGATTTATACACTCTTTCAAGTAAAATGAATGGTGTTTTAAATTATTTGTATTTTTTATGCATTGGAGTTTTATGAGGAAATGCACTTTTTTACTTTATTAAAATCTGGAACCTTATATACGTTTCCTCATGCAATTAAGCAGTAATGCATGACAGGATGTGGGTTGTGCTGGGATAACTTCACGCCTGGGTGGTTGGACACGAGGCTGTAGGCTGAGTGCGTCCAACATCCCAGAAGTGAGCTTATCCCAGCACAACCCACACCCTAGAGTGCATTATTGCTATTATACAACGGCTTGTTGTTATAAAAAATACAAAAAATATTTTAAAAATGTTTTTAGTAACTATTTAGTGTGGAAATATATATTTGTTTCTTAAAAGAAGATGAATATCATGCACAAACAAATCAATACAGTGAGGATGGGCTCAGATAACCTCACTGTCCAGGCACACACTGACCAATCAGAACCCAGCATTCTTTCTTGCCATTGTATAATTAATGTTAACACATGGTAGCTGTATGTGGCTATAAACGGATAAACACATCAAAGCAGTGGTAGCATTAAGGATTTAGTGTGGCGTGCTCCTCTGAAAAAGAGTAGCACACCTGATTGAACTTGTGCCATGAAATATGTGCTCCTTCAGACCATGATAGTGCTCCTACCTACGTTTATATTTCTGATCAATTTCCCAATAGTAAATCCTCAATTGTTAGATAGTACTAGAGGTTCAGTGGTACCTACTAGTAATTTACAGTCCCATGTTACATTACATAGCAACCGCCTCCCATGAAATGACTTTCCAGGGGCCTGAACTTTGCTTCCACCCCCCCACCCAAGCACATAAGCATATCCCTACTTGGATTGCCAAACAGGGGCCTTCTCCTGGTAGTCCTATATATCATGTCTCTAATGTGGGTGGATAGACTTATGTGCTTACGCGGTTCAATGAACCCTTACTCTAGATGCCATGACCATCACCCACTCACCTTTCGTGACTGTCCTACTTCCCAGGGGCAGAGTCACTCCTGGTTATGCACAGGCTCACTAAAAAGGATGTCTGCTACCGTGTACTTCACTCGGGACCTACTTCTCCTAACTCCTAAAGTCCTCTGTCTAATATCAGCACTGCTGCTCCTAGCAGGCGACATTGAGCTTAACCATGGACTCCCCGTCGCCAGCCTTACAATTGGCTCCCCCCATGATCTGCACTGGACCTCCTCTAAGGGCCTAAAATAGCTCACATGAATGTCTGTAGTCTACGCCCTAAAATACATGAAGTCCAAGGATGGCTGGCTCTCTACAAACCATACATACTAGCAGTCTCTGAGACCTGCCTGAAGGCTCACACCTTGACGCATGAGATTGCAGTCTCTGGGTGCAATACCTTCTGCAAGGACAGAGATGGAAAAAGTGGGGTTGGGGTACTCGTATATGCCAGGGACTCACTAGATGTGGCTCTTACCTCCTTCCCGTGCTCTGACCGCACCGGTGACAAGTCACTATTCATTAGGACAACCCTTGGCCTTCCAAAGCAACTAACCATAGGTTTTATTTATTTTTTATTTATTTCAGTACTCTGAAAACCATTTGAGCTTAGAGCTCTTTACATAGGTTCCACGTCAGGACATTTCAGTACAACAGGTGAAAATTATACAAAGGATTGCAGAAATACAAGGTAAACAAACAGGATTATATATTAAACACAGTACAAGTCACAGGAAAACAGACAATTTACAGTGCCCAATGGTGAAACCAGTCAGTTGTCAGCAAACAAGAGGTTGTTTGGAACGTTGCTAAGTGCTAAATCAAAAAAAAGAGAGTGAAGGGGGGAGCCCAAGTGCAATGTGCAAAAGGAGAGCGTAATTGCCTCTACAACCCACTTAAGGTTGTCCTCCAATCCAAGGAGAGGTTGCCTCTACAACCCACTGAAGGTTGCCCTCCAATCCCTTGAGACCCTAACCAAAATCCTAGCTGATGAGGTCTCCTCGGAATTGCTGATCCTGGGTGACTTCAACCTCAGCTGGGCTTCAGACACTGAGCAGGCCCTCAAGGCCTTGCTCCTGGAAACCAACCTTGAGCAAGTTATCAGTAAAGCAACTAGGCTCAACCACAAAACAGGGAACCACATCACCCTTGACTGGGCACTGGTGTCTCATCCCTCAAATATACAGGTGGCTGGCACCATGGCCGATGCCCTGAGTGACCACTCACTCATATTCTGTATCTGGAAGAACAGGTCGCCCAAGGTTCCTCCAAGAATACTCACTACCCAAGACGACTACAAATTCTCTGCAGATTCCTTCAATGAATACCTTAGTAACCTCGACTGGAGCCCCATAAGGCTCCTCCCAACCCTGGGTGAAACATTGGAATACTTCCAAAACTCCTTCATCTCTGCAGCTAACCTGTTCGCCCCTATAAAGAAACTCTGAGCCAAAGGTAGCTACTACAAATGGATTGCCCCAGATTTAAAATCTCTGATGGTGAGTTGCGACAAGGCCTGGAAGAAGTACAAAAACTCTGCACTGCCAGCTGACCTTGTATCCTACAAGACCTTCTGGAACCAGTGCAAGCGAGTCACTTACTGCTAAAAGGGAGCATGCTAAACACCTCCAACAAACCAATCTAGCTGATCCTAAGTCTTTCTGGTCCCACATCAATGACCTACTCAAAGGCATTGGTAAATCTCCACCAGGCCCTATAGAGGTCAATGGCCATACGATTAGTGACAGCCATGAAATTGCCTCAGCCTTTAATCGGCACTTCACTAACCTTGATGCCTATAAGACTGGTCTCCCCCCCAACCTCTGAGCCCCCGTACTCCGAGATGCCTTGCCTCACTTGGCCACTTTTCCATCTGAGGTTAGTTAACGCTAAGGAGGTGCCCCCCCTCCTAAGACTGTCCAAACCAAAGGCACTGGTGGCCCTGACAGCATCAACCCAAGGCTGCTAAGGGCTGCGGCTCCTGCCATCACACAACCCTTTACATGGCTCATCAACAGATCCTTGCTTGAAGGAGCTGTGCCCAATACCTGGAAGCAGGCCTATGTGGTTCCCATCCACCAGGGAGGCCCCAGGGAGCCTTTTGGCAACTACAGGCCAATCTCCCTGCTCTGCACTCTTGCTAAGATACAGGAAAGTTTAGTCTACAGCCAACTCCGTGACTACCTTGAGACAAACCAGTTGCTTGTACCCTCACAACATGGCTTCAGGCAAAATCATGGAACTGACTCAGCCCTCAAAAATGTTTCGGTCAATGTACTAGGAGCAATGGACAAAGGAACCCCCACAGGGGCTGTTTTTAATATCTGTTCAAGGCCTTTGACCTTGTAGACCATAAACTCTGTTAACCAAGCTGGATAAGATTGGCCTTGATCAGCACTCCATAACCTGATTTGACAGCTATCTGTCTGGCTGCTTTTAGCGAGTTAAGTGGAAAGGTGTAACATCTGAACCACTCTCCCTGAGGAAGGGGGTACCTCAAGGTTCCATACTGGGCCCCCTCCTTTTCACACTATTTGTCAATGACTCAAGTAGTCACTGTGGGGACAGCTCTTTGGTCCAGTATACAGATGATGCTGCAATTTACAGATCTCTGAACAACCCAGCTGACCTTGGGCCTCCGCTTCAAACAGACTTTGCTAAGCTGGAAGCCTGGCTTACGGAGAACAGGTTGATCTTAAAGACAAACAAAACCAAGGCTATGTTATTTGGTCCTAGATCTCTGGGCCAAGATAGAAGCCCCTTACTCCCCTCGACCTCCTCATCTGGCAGCTGCATTGAGGTGGTGAACTCCCTCAAATACCTGGGCTTAACGCTGGATCAGGGCTTTACCATGAAGAATCACATTGACCAGGTAACCAAAACGGTGTATTGCAAACTAGGCCTGCTTTACCACCTGAACGACCAGTTGATCCTCAAGGCCAGGATAACCATTGCCAGCAGCATCCTCCTCCCTACCATGACTTTTGTTATCCCTATTATGCAGGGAATGGCAAAAAAGGAGCTTAACAGGCTGCAAGTTCTCTACAATAAGGTAGCCCGCTTTGCCTCTCGGTGCCACTTGAGGCGTCACCACTGTGAAGCCCTGGCTTACCTAAACTGGTCATCCCGCGACTGCCACCTGCAGTACCCCCTTCTATGCAATGTGTACAAGCTCTTCTATTCCCATCCCCCAGATAGCCTTGCTGGTCTCCTTGTCCCTAAGTGCTCAGGAAGGCATCTTCGCATGTCAGGATAAAACCTCCTGGAAGAACCCATGATGCAGACCAAGGTCGGCAATAAATCCTTTGCTTCTGCTGCCCCTGCTCTGTAGAATAAGCTCCCTCCCCATGTTCAGGACGCTCCCTCCCTTGGAATTTTCCAATCCAGGCTCCACACTCACTTAATCAATGCCAGGGCCTGCTCTTGCAACTGAGTATCAAAACTCTGCGGTTCATGCTCCTGAGCAATTATTTCTCAGAGTCTGTTCAGCGGCTCCCATTTGAACCTGCACCCTCCCCAAGCTACTTCCCCAACTCTGACTAGCTCCTCTACCCCCAGCTACTCCTGTTTTTTTACTACATACAACTCCCTGCTTATGAATTCTCAGCACACTAAGTGCTTTTACAGATTCCCTGCTTCTTCTTGTCTGTGTCTTCCATTGTATTTATCTATTCATGTGGTGGACTGGCCAGATTCTAACCCTCATGGTCAGCACATCACACTGCCTCATGTCAACTTGTATGTATTAAGTGCCTTGTACATTGTTATTTTTGCCATCTCTCTGTAACTAATTCCAGGTTGCCTCTGAAAAAGGGACCTCCAGGGCTCAATGGGCCTACCCCGGTTATTAAAATTTAATAAATGAAATAAAGTTGACATGAACAAAACCTTTAATTATATTAACGGTTTCAACAAAGTGAACTCTGATGGTCTGTTAAACCTTAGTGGAAACAAGACCACTAGGTGACACTGCCTCAAACTGGTGGTGGTGGTGGTGGGGGGGGTTGCTTCACGAGGGACATAAGCAGACACCTTTTTACTGCAAGGGCGGTGGCAAAATGGAACAAATTGCTGGAGGAGGTTGTCTCCCTGAAGACTGTAGACAGCTTCGAGAGAGGCTGGGATGGGTTAAATGGGGAAAATTACATGGAATGGGGGAAGGTGGGGAGGAAGAGGTGGGGGGGGTGGATCACAGAGTAGTTATGGGGGGTCTGCAAACTCAAGCAGACTGGATATACTGTACTGTACAGCCTTTTTCTGCTGTCAATTTTGGTATGTTGTAAAGCTGGTTAAATAAACAGAATTACTTTTATTTAACTTTTTTTCACCACCTGACAGGAGGAAGAGCCCAAGAAACCTAGAGAGATGAGACCAAGTCTGCTTTATTTGTCTGTTATGCTGCCTCACTGTGCTTTTGTAATTTGTAAAACTACTTGGAAGCCACTACATATGATAATACCACTTGCACCTGCCCAGACTTACCGTACTACCTTTCACTATCAAAGTATGGCCAGTTTTTTCCATTGGCCCAACTGGTGCACTTACCTAAATGTTCTTTTCACCAATAGAAGTCAGGAGGCCTAGCTAAAGTAAAAGGTTATTGGCCCAATTCAGAATCTTCAAGCATGTGGCTAGTGGGCCAGTACCCATTTTCGACCCTGAACCATTGCTCGCCCTGTTCGGATGGCCTAGTCTAGTCTGTCCAGTTCAGACTCTACTTCCTCTGCTCCTGCCTGAATGTCCACTCTTGAGTAACCTGAGTACCCACCAGCACACAGACAGAGATCAGAGACAACTGGTCTTCCAGCCAAAAGTCCCAAGTCAGAGAGATGGAGCATCCAATGGTTTTAGATGAAAAAAATATATATAACCTTGGCTGCCCTACACATACCTAGAAACATAGAATGTAACAGTAGAAAAGGGCCGCTGGGCTCACTCAATCTGCCCATTTTTGTTAACCTTCATTTTTTGCTGTAGATCATAATTGATCTAAAACGCAGTCTCTCCCCCCTCCATCCCTGTGATTCCCTTGTGCCTGTCCCAGGCATTTTTGAATCTCACCACTGTTTTCTCCCCCACCATTTCTGCTGGAAGGCTATTCCAGGTATCCACCACCATATCTATAAAGAAGTGCTTCCTCATATCCCTCATGAATTTACCCCCTTCAGTTTATCATGCCCCTTTGTTCCAGAGCACCCCTTTCCCCCCAAAATTTTATTTTTTATTTATTTTTTGTTGACCGGGTAAGTGCACTAGACAAATCCTGCCTATTTTCAGGCACGACCTGGGGGAGGGGGATACAGATGAATGGCAACTGACCTTGAACCAGATTAAGCTGTTGGTGGTATTTTTAGTGAATGAGGGAAATTTGGCCAGGACAACAGGGAAATTCCCCTACTCTTTTCGAGAAGTGCCATGGGATCTTTAACATCCACCTGAACTACCACCAATCCAGGCAGATGGGACCTCGGTTTAACATCTCATCCGAAAGACGGCACCTCAGAAGTGCAGCACCCCTCTCATGCTACACTACAGTGTCAGTACTGGGATATTAACCCAAATGCCAGATGTGGGAACTGAACCCACAGCCCTCTGATCTCCCAGCCTCAGAGGCGAGTGTGCTACCTACTGAGCCACTGACACTGTTATGAAAATGCCCACCTCCAGTACCTTATTTACCCCTGTGAGGAATTTAAACTTCTCTATCATATCCCCTCTCTCCTCTCCAACAGGCAGAACATAATGTATTTAGCTTCTTTAGCCTCTACTCATAGGGCTTTTGATGCAGACACTGTTCAGTTTTGGTAGCCCTCTGTTGGACTACCTTCACTCTCTCTGTGTCCTTCCTGAGATGTGGTCTACAGAACTGGACACAGTACTCAAGGTGGGGTCTTAACAGTGATCTATATAAGGGTAGCACCACCTCCCTCTTCCTGCTAGCAATACCCCTTCCTGTGCACCCCAGCATCCCACTAGCCATTCTGACCACCTTGTCACACTGCCTGGCCATCTGTAGGTCATCCGATACAATTATCCCTAGGTTTCTTTATCGCTTGGTCTTTGTCAGTATCACTCTGCTCATACTTTACTCTGTTCCCAGGTTTTTATATACCAAGTGCATTATTCTACACTTTTTTGCATTGAAGAGGAGTGGTCCCAGCACTGATCCCAGAGGTACAACTGCTGGTCATCCTCATTTCCTCAGAGTAAACTCCATTTACCACTACCCTCTGTGTCCTATACTCTAACCAGTTTGTTACCCAGGTCACCATGTTATTACCCATCCCCAAGTTAACCAACTTGCTTACCAGTGCAGTGCGATCAGGATGTCACTGCTTCAGCAGTAGCTGAAGCTGCAGTAGGGAGGCTCCAATCTACATCCAGCACGCACAGACTGAAGTCCCCCACCAGCAACACCTCCTTGTTTTCCACCATTTTGCAACAACTGTTTCTGACATTTCTTTGTCTAAGTCCTTCCCCTGTGCCAGACGCCTGTAGATCACACTTGTCTGTACAGTGGTTCCGATTTCTGACTGGAGTGTGACCCACAGCACCTCAGCCCACCCCTCAAATTCCCTGTATTTCTGGTTTTTTTTTTTATGTTTTCCTTCACATAAAGCACCTCCCCTCTCCTTTCTTTCCTCCCTGTCCCTTCTGAACATCATGTAGCCTGATATGACCTTGTCCCAGTCATGGCTGTCAGTGCACCTTGCCTCAGTAATGACCACAATATCCAGGTCAGCCTCTGCCATGATGGCGTCTAGGTCTGGGATCTTATGTCCAAGACTTCTAGCATTAACACATATGGCCTTACAGATTTTGTTCTATTCTTATCGCTTCCCCCTTTTTCCTTATTTTCCACCTTCCTACCTCTTTTTTTCTGACTGCTTTGCTTCTCTCCTTCCTCTTTTCATAACACACTCCTACCTTGATTATCTTGCACCGAGTGGGACTCTCGCCCCTCGGGATCTCCCTACATTCTACCTCAGCCTGCTGTTGGGGGGGCAGTTTCTCCCCCCCCCCCCGCCTAGTTTAAAGGTTCATCAAAGCAACATTTAAACCATCTACTGAGAACTGTGGATCCCCTCCTGGATGGATGCAGGCAATCACCTCTGTATAGGCTCTAATCTTCCCATGTGGGACTCTAGTCCCCAGTGTAGCAGTACCCCTCCTCTGTGCACTGTTCTTTCAAGCACAAGTTGAAGGCCGTGATGTGGAGCTCCCTTTCTCTCCCTGTATCCTAGTCAGGCAGCACCTATGTAACAGCAACAGAGCGTGCTACCTGTCTAAGACTCCTTCCCAGCTCCCTAAATTTCTGCACTGTACACACAATATGAACACTTCTCACATCAGTAAAAACATAAAAAAGATGTGGTAATTGGGTATATTTTGTTTGAATGGATCTAATGAAATAAAAATGAGCACAAGTTATTCTGGGCATGTACTCAAGTCCCACAGCCATGTACAATAATGCAAAATGGACCATGCTCCAAGTACTCCACAGGAGCACGATGACACTAAATTTTGATCTGAAAAATGTGCTCCTAATTTAAACAAATGTACTCGAGCATGGAGCACACCCTTATAACTACCCGTGTATCAAAGTAAATATGTTGAGTGAAGTGTAGAAATTTGCTAATAAAAACTTTGTTGTTTATAGCAAAGTGTTGCACCTGGTAGGAATTATGGTATTATTATTACTACATTTAAATAGTGATATCAGTAGCAGTATCACCTCCAGGATCTGTCCTTGCTGGTGTTGTTTGGTGGTTAGCCAGGGCAAGTTGGGTGGTGCTTATTTGCTTGCTGTCTGTGTGACCATTCAGTACAATTACCTGACAGGGACAGTTGCTTGAGATGCAGTACACTAACACTGACAGTCCTCTTTCCTCTGCTTTTAACCTTTCCAGTGCATTGAGAGGACCAGAGGAAGACGGTGGTGATGTGATAGCTTTGTTGTAAAAGAGACAGTGTGAGTAACATAGCAATTTAAAGTCAGAAGGGACTCTTTAGTCCTTCATGTCCACCTCTGCTTCATGCACAAGGATGTAGAACTTATGCTGTTCAGACATCCTAATTTACAGTGATTTCTTATCCACTCTACTACCTGGAGTAGCCTGTGATTCCTGGTGGTGCTTAACAAAGCCTGCCATTTTGCTACTGGAGCTCATAGACACACACATAGTTGCTCCTTCTGTGCTCTTTCCAACTGGCTCCCCTTGCAAGCCAGGCTTAGGTATAGTAAGATTCATACTAGGAAGTGCAAGGAGCTTAAAGGTGTTAGCCCATGTGTGCTGTTATAGTAGTTTAATAGAAAATACTTTATAAAGTTCCACCTGACCAAATATAATTGTCCAGCCTTTTTTTGAACTCTTTGTTTTGCTCACAGCTACCGCCACTGGAAGTGAACTCCACGCATTAACCACTCTAGAAGTGTAAAAATACTTCGTGTCAGATCTAAAATGTTTTCCTCTTATCTGGAGTGGGTGTCCTCTAGTCTCCATTTGCCCAGATTTGAATTCAGTATCCAGTTCCACCAGTAGAGCAGGGTCTTGTATAATGTTGTACATCCCCCAGTATATGCTGAGCTTCAAGGGACATCAGATCAAATGAGGTTAGACTTTGACCCTGTCCTTGGTCGTCTAGCCCTTCTATTGTTTTAGTGAATCTCCTTTGGACTTTCTCTAACTTGTTTTTGTCCCCCTTTTTAAATGGGTTCCATAACTGTGAGGCATATTCAAGATGTGGTTGCGCATAAGCCCTGTATAGGAGAACTAAAGCCTCTCCTTCCCTAGACATTATGTCCTACTGGCCAGAAAAGCACTACTAGGCCTCCCCTTCCCCTGCCATAGGTGCCCTTTTCCATCTGGTCCTTAACCAGTACTCCATGAGGAGTATGACCAGGCAGGCTCTTACAGTACCACTGCATAAAACTTGCCTGGGTAAGCATTTGTTTGCCACTTGTGTGGCTAATGAACTCCCCACTGCACTTACTGGGCTCTCCAAAATATCACAGTTTATGAAAGCCCTAAAGAAAGAAATCGCCCTCGACTCTACCTGCCGCTGCTTTAACTGACTGCTATCGGTGTTAACTGGCTCTCTCAGAAGGGCCTTGTCCATATTCTACACACTACTGTTTCCTAACACCCTTCTTCCTTTGCTCAATCACTGCACCTGAACTTACCGCTTACTCTTCTCCCCGCCTGCCTTGATAATTGATAGTATAGTATACTGTTGCTGTGATGCCTGCCTTTTTACCTATTTACCCACTTTGTAAATTGTAATTCTATAATATACTGTTAACTGTGTCTTAGACCATTATGTATTTATTTCATTGTACCTACTGTGTAATCTGTTTATGTATGACTAAGTTCCAGTAGAGCTGATAATATCTGATTGTCTCCTACTGATGTGGAACCTTTGCAGACGAGCACTTTGCTCAAAGGTCTTCTCCGATCTTCAAAATAAATAAATTCCTTTCATAATCCCATTGTTCAGTACCTGAACAAGCTGGGCAGCTGGGCTCCATTTGTATGTGAACGTCATTAAACTTCCTTCCAGCACTCTTAAAGCAGCATAGCAGCCATGTTGGCTCTGACCAGATTTTGTTTTTCTTGTGTAAGCACTACATGAAGAGCCTGAGCAGTCTTTCTACTGCATCTAACTTCAGCCACTGGTTTGTTGACATTACATCCACTGGCTCACAGGCGAGTGCTTGATGTCAGTCTGTGTGGTTATCTGTTATAAATGGAAAAAAAAGCTGCCCCAAACAAGTCACAACCTGAATGAGATGTCCTCAGGTCAGCTTCAGAGACAGAGGGGGTTGCAGACCCGCATTGCTTCAGTGATAAACTGGATGTGAGTACTGGTCAGAAAAATGCCTGAATTTGGAAAAAAGTTAAAAAGCACTGACACAGGGTTTCTTTCAGACCATTTTTATTCAACTGGACAAGTTTACATCACTATATGTTACACTTACCAAATCATGTTTGCCATTGATCTTTAAGGACTAAGGTCCAGGGGTCCTCTATAAAAGTCCACTTGGCCATTATTTTGGCTCTTTATACCCCCACCAACGACAAAACGGTGGCCCAGCTTGAGGTTTCTCATAGGTTCCTTGGAGGTATTCATCTCCTGCACCCCCTGTCCCTGATCCTCTTCCGGTGTGGGACTTTAATTTGGTCCTAGAGACCCTTACTGCACCTCCCTTCAAGCCTGCTGGTACTGTGCTTCCTCTCTTTGAAGACACTGCTCCAAGTCGTTATGACGCCTGCTAGACGTATATCTGAGTTACAGGCTGTGGTTTCAGATTATCCTTTTCCCAGTAGGTGTGACTCTTCCCCTCCCATAAACCCACACCTCTGCCCCCAGACCTGTCTGTAGACAGCCTGCTGTTCCCCTACCCCCCACCTTTGATCCCTCCCTGCCCCCTCCTCCTCCCCTGACATACCTGGTGCCTACCTATCCCCCATTCCCCCATTAGCTTTTTTCCTGCCTTGCCACCCATGCTGCCACCCATACCTCCTCTGTTATCGTATCACCACCCCCACCCCACACCCACCCCTTTCCTCTTATTACCCACAGCCATATACATTCCCTCAGCCCTACCTTAGCCTCCCTCCCTCCCCTTATCCCTCCTCCCCTTGCTTTCCCTAATCTCCTTATCCCTCCCCTATTTCCCACCTCCCCTTTTTGCACTCCCCCTTCCACTATTTTCGTCCCTCACTTGACAAAGCTTCTCAGGAGACTACTCAACTTTTTCCTTACTTCTCCCTCCTCTCTCCTCCAAGTTCTTCACTACCTCTTAAATTCTATACTGATGCTGTACTAATCCTTGGTACTAGTAATGATTCTGTAAAACTGTAACCTAATGTAAGCTATCTAGCTAGCCTGTCCATGTGACATTAATTTGTCTATTGTTTGTTAACCTGACGTGGAATCTTTGTAAAAGAGCTTGTGCTCAAAAGTCTTTTCCGAATTCCTTAAATAAAAAAAACAAAAAAAAACAGGGCAGACTCTCAGTTGATCATCTCCGGAAAATTTCATATCTTCATTCGGTATCCAGGGAATTCCATACCTCTGTGCCTTAGTATTCCTGGATGCCGAGAAAGCTTTCACTAGAGTTTCCTGGGATTATTGGTTTACCCTTTTACCAAAATATGGCATCCCTGGGGAATTTATACAATGGATTAAAGTGTTATATTTTCTCCAACCGCCCATGTATAATGTAACAGTATGCTGCCCCAACCCTTTTCCCTTCAAGGTACCCCACTAGTACCCCCCTTTCTTCAGTAATAGTAAATGGAGTCCACTCTGAAGAAAGTGGGGTTACTAGTGGGCTACCGCAGGGTTCGGTATTAGGATCGTCCTCTTCAATGTCTTTATGTCGACATTGCAAAGAGGGACTGGAAGGAAAAGTATGTCTCTTTGCAGATGACACAAGATCTGCAACAGAGTTGATGCACAGGTGGGGTGGAGAGGATGAGAAGGGACTTGGCAAGGTTAGAGGAATGGTCAAATGTATGGCAGCTTAGATTCAGTGCTAAGAAGTGCAAGGTAATGCACCTGGAAACAAAACCCAGGGGAAGAGTACACAATGGGGTTGAGATACTAACAACAACAAAAATGGAAAGGGACCTGGGGTAGTCGTATCAGATGACCTAAAGGTGGGCAAGCAATGTGAGAGGGCAGCAAAGAGGGTTGGGGGATACTGGGATGCATTGGGAGAGGCATCACCAGTAGAAAACAGGAAGTTATTATCCTCTGTACAGACAGCTGGTGAGACCCCATCTGGAGTACTGCATGTAGTTCTGAGACCCAATCTCCAGAAAGACATAGACAGGATGGAAGCTGTCCAGAGGAGGGCAACTAAAATGGTGCAGGGTCTACACCAGAAGACATATGAAGAGAGACTAAAGGAGCTTAATATGTATAGCCTCAAGGAAAGTGGGGGAACATGATAGAAACTTTCAAGTACCTCAAGGGAATCAACAAAGTCCAAGAGGGTAGCATCTTTCAAGAAAAGAGGTGTGCAAGAACAAGGGGTCACAATTTGAAGATAGAGAGGGGGCGGCTCAGAGGTAATTTAAGGAAGTATTTTTTCACAGAGAGGGTTGTGGATGCATGGAACGGCCTTCCAGAGGAGGTTGTGGAGTCAAAAACAGTGGTGGAATTCAAGCATGCATGGGACAGTCATAAGGCAATTCTAGGGGTTGGGGGTAGGAAGAAGTAGGCTGCTGGTTAACTAGGATCTGCAGCTTATCCAGTAGGTAGGGAAATGGGCAGACTGGGTGGGCCAAGCAGTTCTTATCTGCTGTCAAATTCTATGTTTCTATGTTTCTAAGGTACTAGGCAGGGATGCCCTCTCTCGCCCTTTTTATTTAATTTAGTCTTAGAACCCCTGATCGGCAAGCTCAACTCCTCACCTCAGGTTACTGGTACTTCAGTTCATAATACAGACTATAACATTTCTGTTTATGCAGATGACATTCCGCTCTATCTTTCCTTGCCTGCCAACTCTCTCCCCTCAGCTTTACAGATTATCTCGCAGTTTGGTACCATTTCTAATTATAAACTTAATCTTACTAAGACAGAGATCATGCCTCTCAGTAATAAAACATTTAAAACAGATGTAGAACATCTGGGTCTTACCTGGAGGATGGATAAACTGAAATATTTAGGGATCTTTGTCAGCACCTCCCTCACTAAATTCAAACAGTACAATTTGGACACCGCTATTTCCTGTATTAAGGTTGCTTTAGACGGCTGGTCATTGTTGTCTTTTTCTATATGGGGCAGACTAAATATCATTAAGATAAATGTTTTGCCCCACTTATTATACCCCCTACAGATGTACAATTGGGCTCTGCCGCAATTCTGGTTCACCCAGATGCATATGCTTCTTGCCTTCTTCTTATGACAGGGCAAAGCAGCTCACCAGGCACTTTCAAAGTCAACGAGAACCAAACAGGATGGTGGTCTACAGGTTCCCAATTTCTTTTTGTATTACTTAGCCTTACACTTTTAACAGGTTATTGTATTGGCTACAACCATCAGGAACCCGTGCCATTTTAACTTATACTCCACAATGGGTAGACATAGAACATTCCCTTTATTCACTCCATGGAATAGATCTTAGGGCACTCCCCTTTTTACCCAGGAGAAGGCTGCCCCTCTACTTGTGGGATACCCCCTCCTTGGGGCATCTCTTCAGATTCCTTCACAGTTCTGTTCCTTCTTGAAACTATGCACAGATAAAGATGTCCTTCATCCCCTAATCAGAAATCCTAACCTGCGCTTAGCTGGTCAGATGCTCTCCAGGCATTTCTGGCCAGATATGGGAATAGATAAAGTGGTTGATTTAACATTGAATGGTAAACTGCTTTCCTTGCAAGAGGCCTGGACATCATATCATTGGCCCACTCCTTCTTGTTTTAAATACTTCCAGATAACGCATATGCTCACACAGTGTTTTGGCATAGGACCATGGCTTAGCCCTTTAGGTTCAGTGGTTTTACGACTACTTTCTTCAGCCCCCACCCCTGTATCACATTATTATCATTCACTACAAACACTCCTGGCTGCCAATGAGGGCCCTCAAGTATATGGTTGGGATCAGATTCTTCCACCCACTACACCTCTCAGGAACTGGCCTCTCATCTGGAAGCAGTTATATCAGTTCATAAAATGGAATCGATACCATCTCATGCAATTCCAGATTATCCAAGACCTCTACTATACCCTGATGAGGTTGCATAGGATGGGTCACTTACCTAGTGACCTCTGCTCCAGATGTGGCCAGGAACCTGGCTCCTTATATTATATCCTTTGGACTTGCCAGAAGTTCATTCCTTATTGGAAATCAATTTGTTCTCATCTGGATCCACTATTGGGGCTATCGGATGCTTTCTTCCCTGAAATATGTATTGTGAGTGATTTTTCAGGCTCCCTTATTGGCAATCAGAAGCGTCACATGGCCTTGATCTCGGCATGTGCAAAGAAGGATCTTACTTCGAGAGGTTTCCTTCAGTAGGTCATTACATATAGGACTGATGCCACCAGTGTCGGGCTGCACGGCAGACTTTTCTAGCAATCCCTGATGGGGGACCACCCACCCAACATCACGTGACCGATGTCAGCGTGGCCATATATAGTGGGCAGTCCCCACGCCCTCCCTGTAGTTCTTTTCTGCCGTCGCCTCATGTCAAGTCGCATTGCAGACTTCTATACAGCGATCGTCATGTTAGTTCTTGCGTCGGATTAATTCCTCCTTCACTAAATCTTTATTTTTGATATTTGACTACTTGATGTCTTCACCCAAAAAGAAGCGCTTGTCCTGTGGCATGCAGATCCCTGATAAGGATGGTCACCTGAAGTGCATGATCTGTTTGGGCCCAGACCACCCTGTCTTCTTCTGCTCGAGGTACCAAACATTTAATCAGGCCACCAAGCGGAGACAGCAGGCTTTGGAGGCCCACCTTCTAAAGGTCTGCTTAGCTTCTTTAGAAAAGCAAATGGACCACATTAGAGAGTCCCCTTATGAGAAATCTTCTCCCTCAAAGAAGCACCATAAGGAGAAATCTCGGAAGTGGGAGCATTCCACGGACCAAGCTGAGACCTCGCGGCCCTCGAAGAGCAAGGCCCAGCAACCGCCTAAGAAGAACCCGGACGGTATGTCTGGCAAATCTTCAGCAAATCAGTTGTCCGTCTGCTCCTCCAGTGGCTGCACTGCTACTGCTGCTAAGTCGTCCCCCGGCTCCTCTGGGGACCGCATGGCCACAGGTAAGACAGCTCCCCAGCCTCCGGGGACCTGCCCGGCACCAGTCAGTAAACCGCCGGGGTCCTCCCTCACCTACCAAGGCTTCACCTGATAAGATCGCCATCTCCAACGGCCGCTCAGGTATGGTTCTCCCGTTGGAGTCTAGCGGCGCCTTACCTGATGACTGGCAGAAACCAGGGGGAGAAGGCTCCTTTCCCCCATCTTCCTTCGCCTTTACCCTCCCCTTCTCAGGCTTGTACTTCATGCGAAAACAGCATGGAACTCCTCGATTTGGTAGATTCCTCGGGGTCTGTGCCGCGCTGTACTGACGGGGTCACAGAGAAGGAGGCTCCTCCTCCACTGTCTTGCCTTCAAGCGGAGGGCCCTCCTCCTCCTTCTCCAGGTGGGATCCCTTCGGAGCTGATGAATATCCTGGCCCCAGTCCCACTGTCGGATCTGACAAATCCCATTCCGACGCCAGATATTCTGACGACTCTTCCACAGCCAGGGCCCAGTGGTCTGCCCCAGCCTTCAACTCTGGCGGCAGACCCGGTCCTGTCATTGGGCCCCCTTTTCTGGCCCCGACACCAGCCCTTCAGATGCCGGATACCCTTCCAGCACTGGATCATGTGGTGCCAGTCCCGACGTCGGTCCCTCTGATGTTGGCTATCCCGACGCTGGACCCCCTGACGATTTATACTACAGTGGGTCCAACGTGGGTACCCCTCCGTCAGATATGACGACGGGGATTTATACCACACCCCGGACTGTCCCACATTACCCTTTCGGGTATCCTGGGGACCATTTCCTGGATGGTCCTCCTCCTGAATGGAGTTCTTTTGGGCAGTACTACCCTGGTTATAAACCTTACCACCATTGTCAGGGATACCAGGGTTACCATTACCCGCCCCCATCGGTTATGCCTCCTCTTCCTCCTCCTCCTCCTCCCCCTCAGCCACAACCTCCTCCTCCACCCCCTCCACCTCCTCTGGCTATGCCAGATTTTAAGAACTTCATCCAGTCTTGGTGGCAGGGAGTGCGCTCGGAGTTGGTTTCAGACCTGGAGACAAGATTCCCTCTTCCATGGTCTCCTAGGTCTGCATCCTGAGAACTCTTCTGTGTCCACAGTACATGTCTCGGGAGTGGCTCGTCAGGACATTACCCTTCCCGACTTCCGTAATCTTCCTGACGAGGGGGAAGATGATGATGAGGAGGAGGATGTTGATGAGTTGGCGGAGGATGCCTTGGAGGAGCCTGAGGGTCCGAAAGGCAAGGTTTCCCCCAAGTCCCCCCCAGAGGACCCCACCTTCTCAGATCTTCTGAGGTCCATGAAGGATTTCTTCGACTGGGAGTCGGAGGAGCAAGACCCAATGAGACAGAGGCTGGCCGAACACCTGGACTTAGAGTCTCTGTCTCCGGTCCCCATTCCTCCCTGGATCAGGCCTCACCAGGACTTCACCTCTACGGTCTGGCAGATGCTTCATTCTCTCCTGGCTGTCCCCAAGAGGGTGGACAGGATTTACCGGGTGCCGAAGGACACTCCATTCCTAAAGACGCATCCTAAGGTAGACTCTTATCTCAGCTGCTGATGATAGCTCCGCTGCACCCAAGCACATGAGCACCTCTCCCCCAGACAAAGAGTTGAGGCAGATTGACCAGTTTGGTAGAAAAGTTTACATCTCAGCCACATGCGTGCTTAGATCCCTCAACTATGTGGCCCACATGGTGTCCCAACAAAAGACTACCCTGGCCAGGTTAGAAGCTCGTGTCCAGTCTATGGAACCCTCAAGCTTCAAAGAGGAGCTTGCCAAGGACCTTCACCTCTCTCGCTTTTCATGTAAGCATACTTTGTGGGCTACATACGACTCTGTAGCTTGCACCTCGGCAACTGCCATCACCCTAAGACTGCATTCCTGGCTTCGCATCTCTGGCCTTGCCAACGAGGTACAGTCAGCGATTCAGGATGCCCCCTTCTGGGGCTCAGTGCTCTTTGGTGGGAACACCAAAGATATTATCACTGATCTCCAGGACAGAGGCCTTGCCCTCAGATCAGTGAGGTCTATGTACCGATCGGGCATTCAACAGCAGCAGCCCTTTCAGTAAAGGACCTGGAGGCAGAGGAAGCAGGTCCCGGCTCGGCGCCAGGGCAAATGCAAGTCCACAGGTTCCGCCCCCCTGAACGTCCTGCCACTTTCTGACTCACTATCCCCACTACCTCCTCAGTGTCACAATGAAGGAGAAGGTTGGGGGGGGTTCGCCCGCCATGCGCAGGAATTGAAGGTAATAATCTCAGACGCATGGGTCCTGCAACTGGTGTCCGTCGGACACACCATAGAGTTTTCTGGAAATTCTTCCAGAATCTCTACCAAAAAGGTCTTCTTACTCCAGGGATCAGGCTGTTCTCATCCGAGAAGAAGTTCAAAGCCTCTTGCTCAATGAAGCAATAGAGCATGTTCCCCTCCGGCAGAGGGGCAGGGGGTTTTACTCCCATTTTTTCCTGGTTCCAGAAAAGACGGGAGACTTCAGACCCATTCTCGACATAAGCACAATCAGTTTGTCGAGTACAAAAAGTTTCGGATGTTGACGCTCCAGAGTCTCCTCCCACTCCTTTTGGAGGATCATTGGTTGTGTGCTCTGGACATGCAGGATGCTTACCTGCACATCCCAATCTTCCCCAGACACTGCTGTTTCTTCCAGTTTTGGGCGCTCCCTTTTGGTCTGTCCTCGGCACCCAAGGTGTTTACCAAGTGCCTGGCGGCGGTGGCGGCTTCTTTATGTCACAAGGGTATCACAGTCCTCATTGTTGGAGGCTCTGTCATTCACCTTGGACCTCTTCAGCAGACTGGGGATTACAACCAATACTCCCAAGTCATCCATGATCCCGTCCCAGAGGCTACAGTTCATTGGGGCAGTCTTGGATACGATCCAATGCAGAGGCTTCCTTCCTCCAGACAGGGTGGAGACTCTGATCCATCAGGCTTCACGAGTGGCTTCTTTCAGGACCATCCCGGCCCAGGAGATCCTTTGTCTTCTTGGCCTGATGGCAGCCTCCATCACTACTGTTCTCCTGGCGAGGCTTCACATGAGAGTTTCTCAGTGGTCCTTGCACGTGCAGTGGGACCAACTCCTGGATGACCTGGACCATCCAGTACTGGTCTCCTCAGCACTTCAGAAAGAATTGCTTTGGTGGAGGGACCCCTGCAACCTTTCCTTAGGTCTCCCCTTGAGGAGCCCTGCTCCTCTGGCATCCCTAACTACGACGCTTCGAACATGGGATGGGGAGCACATCTGGGGAGCACCAAGCTCAAGGACTGTGATACAGCTTGGAAGCACCTTTGCACATCAGCATTCTGGAGATGAGAGCGGTCTTGTATGCCTTACAAGCCTTCCAGACCCTCTTTCCCAAGGGATCACTGCCAGTCCAAATGGACAATATGTCAGTAGTCTGGTACCTCAACAGACAAGGAGGAACCCGATCATACCCCCTATGCAGGGAGGTGATGTGGGAGTGGAACTGGGCAGTCCAGCACAATCTGGCTATTGTGGCTGTGCACATTCCAGGTGTTCTAACTGTCCTGGTGGACAGTCTCAGCAGGTCTCTGACTCCAGCTCATGAATGGGAATTAAATCAAGACATGGCAGAATCTCTGTTTCTAAATTGGGGGTGTCCAGAGATTGATCTTTTCGCCTCCCAGTACACGCAAAACTTCCCAGTTTTTGCTCGCTTGTTCCAGGGCATGGTGCTTTCTGGCATGAAGCACTGTCTCTCTCCTGGACAGGGAAAGTTTTGTATGCCTTCCCTCAATTTCCCATTCTCTAGAGGGTCCTTCTCAAGCTTCAGGCAGAGAAGGCGAGGATGATTCTCATTGCTCCTCTCTGGCTGAGACAAAATTTGGTTTCCGCAGTTACAACAGCTATCCAGGGAACCACTGGTTCCACTTCCAGTGACCCATGACCTAATGACCCAGGATCGAGGTTGTCTTGTACATCCAGGGCTCAGGACACTGCATCTTCATGCATGGCTCCTGCAGACATAGCGATTTCTCACTTCGGGGTCTCCTCCCGAGTCGCTCAAGTCCCTATAGAGGCTAGAAAACCCTCTACTCGTTCCACTTATGCCATGAAGTGGAAACGTTTTTCCACCTGGGCAACTTCCAAGAATTGGAACGCCTTTTCTTGTTCTGCCCCTCAAATCATAGAATACCTCCTTCATCTGTCAGACTCTGGTCTGTCATATTCTTCCTTGAAGGTCCACCTTTTTCCGCAATTTTGGCGTACCACAAGCTGGTGGATGGTAAACCTGTGGCTCAGTTGGAAGTCTCAAAAACCTTTCTGAAAGGGATCCTCCATCTGAAACCCCCTATCCGCAGCCCAACTCCACCTTGGGATTTGAACTTTGTGTTGGAGAAGCTCACTCTTTCCCCATCTGAGCCAGCCATGAACTGCGATTTGCGCTTCCTTTACTGGAAGACGTTATTTTTAGTTGCCATTACATCAGCCCGAAGGATTTCTGAACTTAACACTCTGGTTTGTAAAGAGCCTTATCTTATTTTCCACAAGGACCGGTCGGTCCTCAGGACAAATCCTAAGTTTCTACCCAAGGTGGTGTCAGAAGCCACACTGAACCAATCAGTAGAGCTTCCTGTTTACTTTCTGTCCCCTTCAAATAGAGGTGAGGTACTCCTGCACACCATGGATGTCCATCAGATCCTTCGGTGCTACACACACCGGACCAAGGATTTCCATAACTGCAATCAGCTTTTTGTTTCTTTTGCCCCCAGGTCTAAGGGCAAAGCGGTTTCCAAGCAGTGCCTTTCCAAATGGTTAGGCAACTGTATTCGGTATTGTTACCAAAAGTACAAAAAACCTATGCCGGTTCCCATCAGAGGTCATTCTATTAGGGGCATGGCTGCTTTCGCTGCTTTTTTGCGGAACATCTCTGCGGCTGATATCTGTGCCACAGCCACTTGGAGTTCTGTCCATACCTTCACTAAACACTACAGTCTGGACATTGCTTCTAGGCGTAGGGCTGGCTTCAGCCTAGCTGTCTAGCAGGGCCTTTTGTCGTAGGCTGGTCCATTCTGGTTCCCAGTTTCTGCTGGAGCTGTTTTCTTTTTCTCCCCCTGGTTTCTCTTGGTCTCTCTTTGGAGGGACTGCTTGGGACTCTGTCCTATAAGTAATGACCTAATGAAGGAACCCTCTCGAAGTAAGATAGTACAGTTACATAGCAACTTACCATCACAGTAGATCTTCGAGTGAGGTTCCTTCAGTAGGTCATATTTTTCGCTCCCTCCTTCCCTTCATTTTATTTCTTACACAGGTACTCCAAATCCTGTTTGCTCCTGCTCTCAGGCCTCTTCCTGGCTCCAGTGGGAGAGCGGGAGGGCGGGCGTGGGGATCACCCACTAAATATGGCCATGCTGACATCGGTCACATGACGTTGGGTGGGCGGTCGCCCATCAGGGATTACTAGAAAAGTCTGCCATGCGACCCGACGGCAGGTGGCATCAGTCCTATATGTAATGACGTATTGAAGGAACCTCTCTCGAAGATCTACTGTTATGGTAAGTTCCTATGTAACTGTACTTTATCCTTCGTCATTGGCTAGATCAAGATACCTCTCACATACTAGAATGGTAGAAGGAAATTTTGTTTGCACTACAAGCAGAGCGCCTTGTGGCATGTCTTTCAGGCAACTCATCCAGATACAAACACATCTGGGAACCATTGCAAACATTGCTGACTATATAAAGGCCAGATATTACTCTATTGGCTTTCCTCTTTTCTTTACTTTTTCTATTGGTGCCTCTTTTTCCTGCCTTACTTCATACATTTTTGCAATTTCTTTTTCTTACTGCATTCTTCTTGGGTCAAATTGGTGCAAGTATAGACAACATAGCTATGATCTTTTGGAACCCATGGACACTCTCCGATGGTTATGGGTGGGGGATGGGTGTGTACATTGTATAATGTCAAACTTATTGTCATTGTTTTACTTCAACGGCAGAGGCCTCGTTTAATATTCTGAACTCTTGTATATTTGTTTGCCTTTTACATGAACCTCAGCATGTCTGGATCCAAATAGGTGTTCATAACTGTATCACTTGTAACGCTGCACTGTCATTTTTTTTAATAAAATGTATTAAATTTGAAAAAAAAAAAAAAAGAACCGAGTTACTTTACTAGTAATCCTCCTTTTCTACGAAAGGTTGTGTCTGAAAGAACACTAAATCAGACCACTGGCTGTGCTGTTTACTTCTTGACTCCCGTGGATAGTGGGAAATGTCTTTTGAATATGCTGGTTGCCCACAGGACACTGCATTGTTACTTGGATCATACTAAGGATTTTTGTAGAAAATCCTAACTGTGTGTGGCATTTGTCTCCGGAATGGTGGGCTCTCCCATTTCTAAGCAGGGCCCATACAAATGGTTGGCCTGCTTCATTGCTTTCTGTTACTTGAAGCACCATAAGCAGCTTCCTGGTCTTATCGATGCTCATTCCACCCTTGGGGTAGCTACTTAATTGGACTATTTTTCTGTTACTTGAAGCACCATAAGCAGCTTCCTGGTCTTATCGATGCTCATTCCACCCTTGGGGTAGCTACTTAATTGGACTATTTTCATAGTGGGTCCACTGTTGACGTATGTGCTGTTGCCACTTGGAGCACTTTTCATTGATTTAAAAATACTGTAGTCTGTACATCATCTCTCAAAAACATGCCAGCTTTGGCCTTACTATTCTGAAGTCCTCCTGAGGGTTTTTAGATCCTGCCTTCCTCCTTCAGTGCTTGGTACTGCTTGGGAAATGTTCCATGATGTGGCTCAATGGAGGATGAAGTCCTCAAAGAGGATAGAATAGTTACATGCAGTAACGGTAGATTTTCAAGAGAATGTCCTCCATCAAGCCACAGCCTCTCCCTCCCGCCTCCGCCTTCCTCCCCCCTTGTCAGATGATGGGTGATTATCCTTCCTGCTCTCACACACTGGTTCTCCCCCGATGTCTACTATGGCATCTTTACTGATATCCCGTCCTGTGTGCCTGGTTTGGTCCTGCTTGCTTTGGTCACTGCTGGTCTGATGATCCTCCAAGCTTGACTCCAGCAGGGAACTGAGGAATGCTGTGGATGTTCACATTATAAAGGCACCAACAAAGTGCATCGACATGAGTGACCTCAGCCAGCAGAGATTTCTGGGTAGTCCTGATGATTTATAGTTCCATGATGTGGCTCAATGGAGGAGATTCCCTCAAAGATCTACTGTTACGGTAGTAACTTATTCAAACAACATGAAGTCTTGCTGTATTCTGACTATTGCAGTGATCTCCAACCTTTGAACTGCCCCGGAGAACAAAGAGTTAACTTTCCATGCAAGGCATGGAACGCTGAGCTTGAGCTCGGTTGAAGCCTCTGTCTGCTGTTGTTTGAACCCCAACCGCCAGATTATTTTCTCCGCCTCACTGAACAGTCGCTCCGGAGATTTCTCCTTCGCTCGGTTCAAAAAAGTCAGTTAAAGTGTCGTTTTTTTCTCTCGGTTTCAACTGAATTTCTACAATCTAACCTGTCGGTTAAGTCTCTGTCTGTGGTACCGTGAGTACTAGATAGGTTTTCTATATTAGTTTTCTGTGTGGAACTTGTAAACATTGGATCGGTTCGGTTTAAACCGATCAGGTTTAATGAAAAGTTTTTCTATTTTATTAAGTGTGGTAACCGGTCCGTATTGGTTCTAAAAAAGCAGTTTCATTATGTTTTCCAAGACCCGTAACACGGTCAGGAACCGATAGGGGTGTCTTGCCTGGCGGATTGCCGAAAAAAGAGTAAGTTTTGGTTAGGACTGGCCATGTCTGAGAAACCCAAGAAAAAAACCGGGCTCACTGGGTTTCAACACTGTAGTGTGTGTGGGGAAGCCTTTGCTAAGGCTGATCCCCACACCACCTGAGTGTATTGTCTGGGGTTTGACCACCTCGATTCAGACTGCCAGATTTATAAAAGTTTTCCCAAAGCTACCCTGGATAAGAGAGTAGGTAGACTGAGGGAAAGGGAGGCCGAGAAGTCCGCTGACCCGGATGGCCAGCCCAGTTCGGTTCCGGCCGAACCAGAAGGAGTGCCCTCTGACCAGGGTGAAACTTCTTAGGGAAAAAGGAGAACCGACTCCGGTTAAAAGAAAAAGAAGGGATAAGTCAGCCGGTTTGGATCCACAAGTTCTTTCTCAGACTGCTGATGAAATAGCCAAAGCGATAAGGATAGTTCAATCGCTAACCTCGGTTCCGACTGAACCGGCACCATCGGTTAGGGGCTCGGTTCAGTCGGTTCACCCAGTTCCGGATTATAATTTAGAAGAATTTTATGAACCGGAGGAGGAGGAGGGAGAGTATGAAGATAGTGATGGTGATTATGAAAGTCTGGATGTGCCCATTGACCCAGACATCTCCCCAGACAGACCTTCAGGTCTTTCTCCTCCTAGGCTTTCTGAGTCCCCTTCCCACTTTGTTTTATAAAAAAGTGGCTGAAACCCTCCAGCTTCCTATGGAAGAAGCAGTAGAGGATCAGGAGGAGCCTGATTACGTTGAGATGATGGACATCCCAGAGTCCAGGAGATTGTCTATTCCCCTCCATAAGTCTTTTGGGAAACAGACATTTAAGATTTTGAAAACTCCTAATTCCATACCTCCTGTGGACAGAGGAATGGACAAGAGGTATACTCTTTCAGGCTCAGATACGGAGTTCCTTTCCCAGCAATGCAGCCATGTTGGGGTAGTGCAGGCTGCTGCATGTGATAAGGCAAATATACCCTTGGCTTCACACCCCCCAGATAAGGACTCCAGGAGGATTGATGCCATGGCAAAGAAACAGTACATGGCAGCATCTTTGGGACTCAGGCAGGCTAATTATATGGCCTATACAGCTAGATACCAGAAGTCCAGGTGGGACACTGTGATGGCTCTAACTAACAGGCCCCTGACCAGCTTGCGAAGGAGCTGGAGCGGGTGGCTATGGATGGGATTGAGGAATCCAAGGTGCAATTTCATGCTGCTGTGGACTCCAATGATGTTTCATCTAGAGTCATGGCTACATCTGTGGCCCTTCGAAGGATGGCTTGGCTCAGATGTACTAGCCTGTCACAGGATACCCAGGCTAAGGCCATGGATTTTCCTGTCATTGGTAATTATCTGTTTGGGGAGCAGACAGAGAACTACATGAAGAAAATGGACGAGTACAGGACCACCTACAGGAGTGCTCAGGCCAAAGAAAGGCAAGCCACTCCCCAGAGGCAGCATTCCAGGGGCAGGGGCAGGCCTTTTCATAGGCCTTTTTACCCAGCTCAGGCCTCCTCTTCTGCCTTTGCTCAGAGGGGGTTCTTTAGAGGGAGAGGCAGACGGGGTATGAGCAGGCCTGCTCCCACCCCTCGGCCTAAAGCCCCTGCCAAGCAGGCACCCTGATGGGTCTGCCCGGGCCGATTCTCCACTACCTGTAGAGCAGGCTGGCTTACTTTGTCCAGGACTGGAAGTCTTTAACATCAGACAAGTGGGTCCTGGAAGTAGTAAGCCAGGGACTGGTTCTCAGCTTCAAAAGATTTCCCAAGATGAGAACCAGATCCTTTCCACCTGCAAATCCTTCAGAGGCCCTTGCCCTAGAGGCAGAGGTCTCTTCCCTCTTGGCTCTCAGAGCCATAGAAAGAGTTCCACCCCTACACAGGGGAAAAGGATTGTACTCCAGGTACTTCCTAACCCCCAAAAAGACAGGAGAATGGCGGCCCATCCTGGATCTGAGAAATTTAAACAAGCACCTTTTAAAGCCAAAATTCAAAATGGTGACTCTGGGAATAATTCTGCCCTCTCTAAGGCCAGGGGACTGGCTAGCCTCCCTGGACCTCAAGGATGCCTATTTTCACATTCCCATCAGGTGCTCCCACAGAAAGTACCTCAGGTTCGAGTTGCCTTCAGACCACTATCAATTCAGAGCAATGCCCTTTGGCCTAACATCAGCCCCAAGGGTGTTCACAAAATGCCTGGCAGTAGTGGTTGCTTTCCTAAGGAGAAAAAAGATCTTCATCTTTCCATACCTGGACGACTGGCTCATAGTGGGTCAGTCTCCAGACCAAGTCAAGTCACATCTCCAGATAACTCAGCAACTGCTCACTTCCTTAGGATTCCTCCTAAATCTTTCAAAGTCAGTTCTTGAGCCAGTACAGCTCCTCACCTTTATAGGGGCGGAACTGGATACAATAAGGGCAAGAGCCTTCCTTCCCCTGGACAGGGCAAGGACCCTTATGAAACTGGCCTCTTCATTCACCCTTCAGGTGTCTCGACCAGCAAGGCACTTTCTGCAGCTCTTGGGCCACATGGCAGCCTCTACGGCAGTGGTCCAGGGAGCAAGATTTCAGATGAGGGACATTCAGTTCCACTTAAGAGCCTTCTGGTCCCAGAGAAAGGATTCCCTGACCAAACTAGTCCCAGTGACTCGAACCCTGATCCAGGCTTTGCAGTGGTGGCAGGATCAGGACAATCTAAGGCAAGGAGTTCCTTTTGTCACTCAATCTCATTCTCTAATCCTTACCACAGATGCCTCCCTCTTGGGCTGGGGAGCCCACTTGGGGGATCTGACCACCCAAGGGCTGTGGTCACCTCAAGAATCTCTGCTTCACATCAATCTCTTGGAACTCAGAGCAGTGTTTCTGGCACTGCAAGTTTTTTCCAAGTCTGTTCAGAACAAAGTAGTCCAGATCAGAACAGACAATACCACCACAATGTGGTACATCAACAAGCAAGGGGGCACTCGGTCTACGGCCTTGTGCTCAGAAGCAATGAAGTTGTGGTCTCTGGCCTATTCTCTGCAAACTTCTCTGACAGCAGTGCACCTCCCAGGGAAGGACAATTTCCTGGCAGATGCTTTCAGCAGGATATCTCAGGGCCACCACGAATGGTCCCTAGATCCCCTAATTTTGAAGGTGATTTTCTCCAGATGGGGCACTCCACAGATGGATCTTTTTGCAGCCCCAGGCAATCACCAACTTCCTATTTTTTGCTGCAGACCCCGAGTATTGGGCTCAGTCCCTCTGGATGCTCTAGTTCTCAACTGGGAAGGGAAATTTCTGTATGCTTTCCCCCCATTCCCGCTTCTGTTCAAGGTACTAGTCAAAATCAGGTCTCAACCCTGCAAAGTGATTCTGATTGCTCCAGACTGGGCCAGACAGCCCTGGTACCCACTGTTGCTGTCCTTAGCAGTCCACCTTCCCCTGTCTCTTCCCAGGAATTACAACCTGTTGACATCCTCTCAGGGGAGAGTTTGGTATCCAAATCTCAAATTTCTCAATCTCAAGGCCTGGCTCTTGAAGAGTTAGAGTTTGCTGATCTGCAGCTCTCTCAAGGTGTTTTGGATATTCTAAAGGCTTCTCGAAAGCCTTCCACCAGAAAGACTTACAACTCCAAATGGAAAAGGTTCACTATTTGGTGCTCTGGTAAGCATATTCCTCCAGAATCTGCTGGGTTGCCTACAGTCGTGGACTATATGGTTCATCTCAATGGCTTGGGACTCAGACCAGCTACACTCAAAGTACATTTGGCTGCTGTTTCTGCTTTTTTGTCAGTAGGCAAGCCCTCTTCTCTTTCAGCTCATCCTGTATTTTGCAAATTCTTCAAGGGATTGTTGCACACCAATCCTCCCTTCAGGGACCCTGCTTCTGCTTGGGACCTAAATGTTTGCATTGCTCAGCTTATGCAACCCCCTTTTGAGCCTTTGTCTTGTGCAGAACTTAAGTACTTGACTTGGAAAACTGTGTTTTTGGTAGCCATTGCCTCTGCCAGGTGCATCAGTGAATTGCAAGCCCTGTCAGTGGAGCCTGATTTTATCTCTTTTCATAGAGATAAGGTGGTCCTAAGAACTAACAGGAAGTTTTTGCCTAAGGTGGTCTCAGATTTCCACCTTAACCAATCTATGTCTCTCCCTGTTTTCTTCACTGACCATTCCTCCTCTGGAGAGAGGAGGCTGCACAGCCTGGATGTAAAAAAGGGCCCTTAGCTACTATATAGAGCGCACCAAGGGTCACAGGTTTGACTCCCTCCAATTGTTCCTCACTTATGGAGAGGTCGGTAAGGGAAAACCTGCCACTAAAAGATCTATTGCCAGGTGGATTGTCTCTTTCATACAATTCTGCTACGATAAATTGGGTAGAATCCCACCCTCAGGCCTAAGGGCTCACTCTACTAGAGGTACAGCTGCTTCCCTGGCTGCTGCCAGGGATATTCCTATCTTAGAGATTTGTCAAGCAGCCACCTGGAAAACAGTCCATACTTTTACCAAGCATTACTGTCTGGATATCCAGGCTAGGAGTGATGCTCGGTTTGGCACAGCAGTACTTCAGAGCCTGTTCCCAAAGTAGGTTCTGTCCCTCCTCCTCCTTGGAGGTACTGCTTGGTAGTCTGCAATAGTCAGAATACAGCAAGACTTCATGTTGTTTGAAGAAAAAATTACTCACCTTAGTAATGTTGTTTCTTCTAATGGAGTCTTGCTGTATTCTGACCTCCCTCCCCTCCCCTCTCAGAACCTGTGTTTTGGGATGTGGGTGGGCAGGAGCAGTGTTGGCACCCTAGAGGTGCCTCCTTTTCTCACCCTCTTGAATTTTTGGGTGTGTGTTGTGTTTTGTTTTTTGGGTTTCCTGACTTGAGTCTTTGCTTTGAAACCAAAAAAACCCTTTTAATTAAATTTAGTTGCCAGTTGGCTAGTGTGAGTTTACAGTTTCCCCACAAGACGCCCAGTGAGTATAGCTCGTAAAGATCTGGCGGTTGGGGTTCAAACAACAGCAGACAGAGGCTTCAACCGAGCTCGAGCTCAGCATTCCATGCCTTGCATGGGAAGTTAACTCTTTGTTCTCCGGGGCAGTTCAAAGGTTGGATATCACTGCAATAGTCAGAATACAGCAAGACTCCATTAGAAGAAACAACATTGCTATGGTGAGTAATTTTTTCTTATTTCACTGGCCTACTATACACTGTTTGCAGAGAAAGTCTGTAATATTACAGTTGTTTGTTCTTTTGGTGTGCACTAAACTTTTTAATCTTTTAACAGTGGCAGCAGAATCCATCAGCAGCATCAACAAGCAGTCAACCTATATTTGGAATTATGACAAGTAAGCATTTCTCTATACATTTGGTGGTCACCATATTCAAAGTCTGAAAACTGGTACAGTGCTGGTAGATTTTTTATCAAGGTAGTAAAATGTATGGGTTTTTTTGTTCTCCCCCCTTACAGCCAAGCTCTCTCTCTCTCTATCAGCTCCCAGCAATGTGTGAGTCCCGTTGCCTGCCGCATCCTCATCCACTGACTCTTCTCACGGCTTATCCCCCATGGTGGGAATCTGGGTTCCCTAAACCCCATTCTCGTCCTGGCTGGAAAGTGGGACAGGACCCGAACGTACCACCAAAGTCATGGCAGGCCGGGGCATTTCACATTCTCTCTCCCTTTCCAAGACATCAGCAGCAAGGCTTCCATGTGCACACATGCAGTTGAGTCATGTGGCATGGAGCCAGTTAGCATCCTCTCTCCTAGAGTGTTCCGGCCTGCACTGACACCAGTGGTCACCCTGGTGGCAGTGTTGCTGCGTAGTTGTCTGCCCGCCTTCCCCAGAGGAGGAGAGAATCCTCTGGGTCACTGGACCCTGCTGTACCTGCCAACCTTTTGACAATCTAGGCATTTCCTGAATCCAGATTGCCAGCATTGCATGCTGTACCAACTTACTTACACTGAATATTACTTTTTGTTAAGCAGTAAAGCAGCACAATCCAGTTTTGTTAGTTGGCTAGTTGCCAAAAAAAAAAAAACCATTCACCATGGAGCTTTGTAGCAATAATGTATTTCTGGCATCCTTAGATTCATCATTAGTATATTTCTAATTATCTCTTTCATTGCTAGTTTTGTAATTTCTGACTCAAGTTAATAAATATAGCCACAATTAGCATTGTTATTTTTCAACTATACATGCTAAAGTTATAGTTGTCTGTATTTTTTTCAGTGGTTCGGTGTTCCTTTTTTGGGTCCGAATCTGCTGTGGTTCTTTTTTTTTTAAAGTTTCTATTATTGCTTTTGATGGTACATGGAATAATAAAGCAACATTTCATGGGAGTACAGGAAACCATATCTGTCTTACAATTAAAGGAGTCCTTTATACAATTTTCAGTACATTATTGCAGAATAATTATATAATTCTAGGAGAGGCGGTTAGGAGTGCTCAGTTAAAGCCCCTGGGGCAGTTTAAGTCTCCTTAGTGTAATGATATTATCCCTTTTATAACCAATCCTCAATAGTAATCAGGCTTATTAAATGAAATTGTGGCGGGCAGGCTGGACTCTCGAGGGGATTTTAACATTCCTCATATTTATGGTACCAAATCTGATCTACGGGTAGAAATACTCATAAACCAAGTTGTCCAACGATTCATGAGAATTGCAGTTTTATTATGCAGTTTTGCCATTAAATTCTCCATTTTATAGATATTGTACATCGTGTATTCCCAGCTTTTGATTAATGGAGGGGTGGACTATAACCACAGTCTAGTAATAACTTTTTTTGGCTGCTGCTAGGAGAATACTGATCAAGTATATCTGGTGTGTCTGCTTAATCTGTTTGGGTAGATAGAATAGCAATATCCAGTGTAAGGTGTCCCAGGGCTGGGAAGAGCTCCTTCAGAGTCCTACACACCTCCCCCAAAAAATCATTCAAGATAGGGCAAAACCAGAAAACATGAGCATGTGTTGATACCTCACATCCACAACCTCTCCAACAGGAAGAATCTCCAGATGTCATGTATTTTGCTGTGATTTATGGGATGTGAAAAAACCACACCACTACCATCCAGCCAAACTCCCTCCAACTATAGGAGCCTGTCGTCTTATGTTGTCTGTGCCAGATACGTAGCCAATCATCTTGTGTAAGCTCTAATATTAGATCTGCCTCCCAATTTGTTTGAATACTCTCCATCTCTTTAGTAGGGAGATTGGTTAAAGCCTTATAAAAGCGGGACACCAGGTGTCGTGGTGGGGGGAGTATCTTGTTGTATCTTGGTGAGGAATGTAAATAGCAGCGGGACCATTTTCGAAGATATGTCAGGTCCCACCTCTTTACTTAAATAATGACGTAGTTATAGGTATCTAGAAAAATCCTTGTGAGGGAGAGTGAGCTCCATCTGTAACTGCGTAAAGGATTTTAGAATACCCTAGTTATAGAAATGATGCATATAGGTAAGTCCCTGTCTATGCCATCCCTTGAACACATTATCTAGGCTTGCTGGGGTAAAAATTGGGTCTGACGCTGGCATACCCATCCAACCAGCCCCAAACCTATTTCTCCAGCTATGTAATAATGCAGAAGTAAAGACTGAATGATCACCTCTCGGGGCTATTGCGTCAGGTTGGAACACTGTAGTGTGGTCCAAGGGAGGTTTGAGAGGGAGACCTCTCGATCTATACCCACATAGGAGTCTGATTCAAGGGGGCAAGCCAGTGAGCCATATGGGTATGCACCATTGACAAAGAGTATTTGTGAAAATCAGGGAGAGTCAGTCCCTCCTTCTCTTTGGGGTGTTTTAATTTTCACAGGGCCACTCGCAATCTACCTCCTTGCCACAGGTATGAAGAAATAAGCCTATTCCATCTGTGAACTTCCCTCATTGGTAGGGGGAATAGAATGTTCTACATTAGTTGTAGTACTCTAGAGAGAACATTTATTTGTATGGATTGGACTCTGCTCAGCAGAGATATTGGAAGATGGATCCATCTCTGCAGGTTCGCTTTAACCTGCGCAAACCGAGCATAGTAGTTTCAGCAGAACACGTTGTGGGGATTCGGTGTAAGTTGTATACTGAAGTAATAATGTAAGGTCTGTTCCACTTAAATGGGTATCTGTCCATCACAGCAGTGGGAAGGAGATCCTGTGTCAATAGGACCTCGGTTTTATCTTGGTTAATCTTATACCCCAAGACCTGCTCTATTAGTGGAAGGCTGTCCTCAACGGCCTTCAAAGATGCTTCTGGATTAGTAATATATAACAGTAGATCATCATCATAGTAAGCCAGTTTGTGCAGATAGCCAGATATTGAATATCCTTGTGTTTGCTCAGTCTGTCTCAGGTATTGTGAAATAGGCTCCACGTAAAGTGTGAAAAGGTAAGGGGAAAGGGGGCACCCCTAACGTGTCCCACAGGAAAGGGAGAAACACCTTGAGTGGGATCCATTAGCCTTGACTGTAACCTCTGGATTAGTATAAAGGCCTTTAATATTGTCTAGAAAGTCTTGGGGGAAACCAAACGTCAATAGGGTTGATTGTAAGAATAACCAAGAAACCCTATTAGAGGCTTTTGAGGCATCTAGACTTAAATCATTAAAGGGGAGTGAGATGTATGAGCATGATTAATGATATATAAGGTTCTTTTAATATTGTCAATCATCTGTCGTGACTTAATAAAGTCAGATTGGTTTGAACGAATCAGAAACAGGAGTATATCATCAAGTCTATGGGCTAAGGAGCTGGTATAAATTTTATAAACCTGGTTCAAAACTGAAATAGGTTGGTATGAGTCACAAAGATGAGGCAGTTTCTTAGGCTTCAAGACAGCTGATATTATGTCCTGTCACCAAGAGATGGGTATTCAGCCGTTGTGTGAATCTCCTGAAGGGCCTACATTAGAGGGGTCTTATATTAAATCAAATGTTCCTTTATAGAATTTGGCTCCATAGCCATCAGGTCCAGGGCTTTTTCCATTTTTTTAAGTTTTGCATCGTACTGTAAATTTCCTGAAGGGAAATTGAGCGCTGCTGTTGTTCAATATGGTGTGGACCAAGTGTTGGTAACTCCAGGCTAGATAAGAATGAGTTAACAAGTTGGGGGTTGGGCAGAGAGGTCTCAGAATATAAGTCCATATAGTATTTACAAAAGCTGAAAAGGATTTGAGATGTAGTATAATTTAAGCAGCCTGTTTGGGGGTCTTTTAGTTTGGTGATAGTAGCCATCTGGGTCTGCCGTGGGAGCCTGTATACTAGGATTCATGACACCCTGGCCTCCCCTTCATAGTATTTCTGGAATAGCCAGATTAAAGCCTGTTCTGTCTGGGCAGTCAGTAGGTGTTGTATTTCTTGCTGCGTCCGGAAAACCTGGTTCATCAAAGTCTGGTCTCCTGGCTTGCATATGAGCCTCTAAAAGGAATTTAAGTTTGTCTTGTAACTCCCTAATTCAGGCCTGATGTTGGCGTTTTTTCCGTGTAGCAAAAGTGATGATGTAGGCTCGTAAGACCATTTAAGGGTATCCCATAATGTCTGGAGTGAGATCTGAGGGGAAGAGTTATCTCTCAGGATCTCAGGGACTTTTTCTTTGAGTAAATCTTTAAAAGCTGGATCTTGCAATAGGGAAGGGTTAAAATGCCATATTGTGTTTTTCTGCTCTTAAGTAATACCCAATTCCAAAATAATAGGAGCATGTCAGACAGATATATATTTGTGACCTCGGCGTTGCAAAGAAAGTCTAGGTGCTCTAATGCAAAAATAATCAAGTCTAGAGTAATGTTTGTGTGCATGGGAGTAAAAAGAGAATTGTCTTTGGGAAGGATGAAGATAGCACCATCTATCTACCAGATCCACGTCACGGAGCAGACGTCTAAGATGTCTTTGTCTGAAATTAAGTGCTGGGGGCTGGGAGGGCAGAGGTATCTAGAGATGGGTTCAACAGACAATTTAAATCTCCTCCCATTATCAAATTGCCCTTCTTATGTTGTAAAATAGTCTATAATTTGCTGAATGGAAGAAGCATCACTATATGGTGGTATGTAGGTACTACACACTGTCAAAGTCTGCTCCCGTATCGTGCCCGTAACCAAAGCCACTCTTCTCTCCTTGTTCATGTACTGATCTGTGAACTTAAAAGGGGAGGACTTGGGAACCAGAATCGCCATCTCTATGCCTACCCTGGCGATACGCAGATTCTACTATTTGGGAAAAGCCAAATTAAAGATGTTTTTGTTGTTCAGATGCTGACAAATGAGTCTGCTGTAGTAAGAGTAGATCCAACTTAAGCTTTTTCAATGCTGCTAGCATCCTATAACGCTTAATAGGTCTAGCCAGCCTGTTCATATTGTGAGATATTCTGAAATGGGGTACTCATTGTACTGTTATATAAAAGCATGTTGCCTTCCTTCCTCCAGTATTGAATTATACTGAAGAGAAACCCCGGAGTATTCCCTTCGTCTTCATACCTGCAACTGACTAACGCATAAAATTGATCAATCTGTATATATGCTACAATGATATCCCATGCAATAATATCATACATCCCATAGTCCTGTACCATATAAAAAAAAAAGACAAGATAGTGGGCCAATTGACTAAACTGAACTAGGTTGCCAATGGGCACATTAAAACTAGAAACCTTTGTGGGCCAACTGGGTCCCGAATTCTTAAACCTGGAGAAGAGGGAAAGAACCACTTTCCCCTCTTTGAAATCTGATGAGTGCAATATAGGGACTTCCAATGTCAGAAATGCTGAAGGGTACATTTCTGACTGAGGCAACTTATCTGTCTACCTGAATGGGAAAACATCTGCTTTAAGTGGAGTGGTTCCCTTGGGGTGTTCCTTACCCCATAAGGTAAAGATCTGGGGAACGGGAAGGGTACAGCAAAATAATAACATAAAATAATGGGGAAGGGGTCTAGGAACAAGTCCAATGGAAAGGAGAGAAAAAAAAAAAACAGCATTACCCTGTGGCCAGCATGGCCGGTATCACCCCCCTGCATAGCCCAAGGTGCATTCCAAATGGAGGAAATTTCCCTCGAAAAGGATTACTAGTATAGAATTGCTAACACAACATTTTAGAAAACTTCAAACATGATGCAGCTGATCAGTAGATTCAAACCCCAGGAAATCTTACTGTATTCTGACTTATGCAGTATAGTCTCACCATAGGACTGCCCCAGAGCCGAAATGGTTAATAGAACCTATGCAAATGATGGAATGCTAGGCTTGAGCTTAGTTTTCAAACCACTGTCCCTAGTAAACCACTCCTAACCATCAGATTCTTTACTCCGCTTGCCTCAGTAAGATGTCTCTGGAGAGCTCTCCTTCATCTCTTGAAGAAGCTTTATTTTCTCAGCGTATACCTCAGTAAATTTATTTTATTTGGTATTCTTATCACTGTCCTTGGTTTTCAGGTAGTAATTGTTTAGATTTTAGTTTGTAAGGGGTAAGTAGTCGTTTTTCTCCCCGGTTCCTTAACTGAGGGGAAACCGATAGTTCCCTTATTTTATTTTAATATATGTTTTATTTAGTTTGAAATTGTTCTGACTCGGTATAGTCGGTTAGCTAGTTTTAAAACTTACACCGGAGTAATTCCCGGCTAGTGGATCCCTTTTTTCAACCAGGGTAACTCCTGAGTCTATGTCTTTAAACCTGGTTTACCGACAAAAAAAAAAAAAAAAAATTCTATTTGGCTTTTCATCTTATTTTCGCTTATGTCATAGAAACCAAAAAAGAGAACAGGACCCACAGGTTTCCAGCACTGCACAGTGTGCGGGGAACTGTTTGCAAAGGCTGATCCTCATTTGATTTGCCTGTTCTGTCTGGGGTTTGACCATCTTCAGACAGAGTGTGAAATCTGTGCTAATTTCTCTCAGTCCACCCTTGAAAGGCGGTTGAAGAGGCTAAGGGAAAAAATGACTGATAAGGCTGCTAACCCGGCCACTGAACCGGAAGGACTGCCCTGTGACAGGGGCGATAGTTCCACTAAGAAAATAACCATGGATAAGGCTCCTGAACCGGCCATCGCGGTTAAGAAAAAACGAAAAGAAAAGCACCAAGAACCACAACCAGTACCAACAGCGGTTCCCTCTGCTGAAGAGATCGCGAACACGATCAGGATTATTCAGTCCATGCAGTTTCCGGTTCTGGTTGAAAAACAGCTGGTTCCACGAACTCCCGGTTTACAAGTCCCCGGTTCAACAGACCAAGGTGGGGAACAGTTTGAGGATCCTGGTCTTGGTGAACAACCAGGACAGGATTATGGAGCTGATGATTATGATGAGCCTGTAGAGCCAGACATCTCTCCTGATCCCCACAAGCCTGATTCCCCTAATAAGGGAAATGAAGATTTTTCTTAATACTTTGCCTTTATGAAGCAAGTGGCCCAGTCTCTGGACCTCCCATCCCAGGAGTCTCTGGAAGATGAGGAGGAGGAGGAAGACTATGAAGAAATGATGGACGTCCCTCCATCAAAAAGGCTGCTTCTCCCTTTACACAAGTCCTTGAGGGTTTTACCATGTCGCAGTGACTCCAGCCACAGAGACATCCCTGACGGCGACATCCGCAGTGCCGAGTGTTTCCATCGGGGGGCTGTGCCCCCTGAACACCCCATGGTCTCTAGGATTCTAACTCCAAGTCGGAGTTGGACTGGGGGGGCGGAGTGATACACCCTGCGAGGCAGTCTCAGTGTCTGGAAGAAACCATCACAGCGACATGTGGATTTTACCTAAATCCTGTCGCTGTGATGGTCTTCGTGGTTGGGGTGTTGCTGTGGCATCGGTATACTGTCCTTTAGGAGGCAGACCTTGAAAATATTAGAGAACCTCACTTCTGTCCCTCCTACTGATAAGAAAGTGGACAGGAAGTACTGGGTGGATAAGTCTGGGGCTGAATTTTTGTTTGGTCACCCCAGTCACGAAGGTGTAGTACAGGCTGCAGCTTGTGACAAAGCTGGCATCCCTTTGGCCTCCCCCGCTCCTGAGAAAGAGTCCAGGAAAATTGATCCAATAGCCAAGCAGGTTTATTTAGGATCCTCCCTAGCCATTAGGCAGGCATCCTATATGGCATATCTAGCCAGATATCAAAAATCTGTGTGGTCCACTGTACTGGAAATTGCCAAGTCAGTTCCCCCTCCAATGGCTGCTGACCTGGAAGAAGCGGTTAAGAGGGGCATCGAAGCATCTAAGACCCAACTTAGGATGGCAGTGGATGCAAATGACACTGCATCCATGCAGATGGCATCAGCAGTGTCTCTGAGAACGCTTTCATGGCTGAGAACCACTAACCTCTCATAGGACACACAAAACAAGGCCTTGGATTTTCCCTGTGACCCTATCTCTCTGTTTGGAGAACAAACAGAGGCATACATGAAAAAAATGGATGACTACAAAGCTGCTTGCAAAAGTGCAGCAGTAAAGGAGAGAATTGTCAACCCCCAGAGACACCACTCTAGGGGTGGCAGGGGCAGGACTCCTTACAGGCCTTATTTTCAGCCCCAAGTCTTTCCCCATTTTCAGCCTAGGGGATGCTTTAGGGGCAGGGGCAGGAGGGGCACTGGCCGCACTAGCCCCACTGTCCAGCCAGTAGCTCACTCAAAGCAGACTCCCTGAGCAGAATGTCTGGGTCGCCTCCCCATTACCAGTAAGGGGCAGACTGGCCCACTATTTACAGGAATGGAAAAACATCACCACAGACAAGTGGGTTCTGGAAGTAGTGGGCCAGGGTCTGGTCCTCAACTTCAAAAGGCAAAATACCTGCGCTCATGCTTGAGAGGAGTTCACTACTAAGGAATGTCCTCAAAAAGGTATTTAAAGTCACTTAATACTTTGTTGTGATATTATACCCCCTTGAAGGCACTCAGCCGAGGCGCTAGGGGTTCTCACATTTGGTGAAATAAAAGACAACAACTGGTTGTATTGAAATTGTCGTTTTGCTGTGGTTTTTGAGCGCTAGAATTTGGAGATATAGCCTCAGCTTCAAAACCAGGCCAAGGCTGAGGTCAAGGGCCTTCAAGCCCTCTTCCCCATCAGAAACAACCCTACTGGAAAAGGAAGTGTCATCTCTTCTACTACTTCAGGCAGCTGAACCAGTCCCTGCCATTCAGAAAAGCAAGGGTCTGTGCTCAAGATATTTCCTTACATTAAATAAAACAGGGGGGTGGCATCTCATTCTGGATCTCAGATACCTGAACAAGCACCTAGCAAAACCAAAATTCAAGATGGTCGCTCTGTTTACCATATTACCTACCCTAAAGCAGGGAGACTGGCTAACATCCCTGGACCTAAAAGATGCTTACTTCCACATCCCAGTCAGAAGGTCACACAGAAAGTACCTCAGATTCAGATTGCCATCAGGCCATTATCCATTTAGGGCAATGCCCTTCAGATTAACATCTGCTACAAGGGTATTCACAAAATGCCTAGCTGTCATGGTGGCATACCTAAGGCAGTTAGGAGTATCAGTGTTCCCCTATCTGGATGACTGGCTCATTGTAGACCAGTCACAGCTGCAAGTAAGACAGGCACTAGCTGTCACTCAGAACACCTTGTCCTCCCTGGGATTCTTAGTGAATCAAAAGAAGTCTGTCCTAGAACCGGTGAAGTTGCTCAAGTTCATAGGGGCAGAATTGGATACAAACACAGGAATGGCCTATCTTCCTCAGGACAGGGTGGACAGCCTTATTCAATTGGCCAGGTCTCTTTCACTGCATGTTCCCAGACCAGCAAGGCATTTCCTGCAATTGCTAGGTCACATGGCAGCCTCCACTGTAACCGTCCCAGGAGCCAGTTTCAGATGAGAGACATCCTGTTTCATCTCAGGGAGTACTGGTCCCAAAAGAAAGACTCTGTGTCAAAGCTGGTCCCAGTCACAGCCACCTTTATTTAAGCTCTGCAGTGGTGGCAGGTAAGGGAACATCTCAGACAAGGGGTACCTTTCCTACAGCAGTCCCCTTCTCTGATACTTACCACAGATGCTTCTATCCTGGGGTGGGGAGCACATTTGGGGGATCACACTGCTCACGGTACATGGGGAAAGCAGTAATCCCTCCTGCACATCAATCTATTAGAGCTCAGAGCAGTTCTTCTGGCCCTTCAGTCTTTTGCCACTCAGGTGGTAGGGAAGGTGGTGCAGGTCAGAGCAAGACAATACAACCACCATGTACTACATAAACAAGCAAGGGGGGCACAAGGTTGACCCCTCTTTACACAGAAGCTATGAAAATTTGGGCATTGGTATACTCTCTAAAGGTGTCCCTATCAGCTGTTCATCTCCGGGGCAAGGACAGTGTCCTAGTGGATGACCTCAGCAGGATAAACCAGAATCACCACGAATGGTCACTGAACAGACAGGTCTTGCTGACCATTTTCAGGAGGTGGGACACCCCAGAAGTGGATCTGTTTGCAGCCCCAGACAATTACCAGCTCCCAGAATATTGTTGCAGGCCCCCCAGCAGGGGCACAATTCCTTTGGATGCACTTCTGTTAGATTGGACAGGGAAGTTCCTGTATGCTTTCCCTCCATTCCCTCTACTGCTGAAAGTATTGAACAAGCTCAGGCTTCAACCAGCCTCAATGATTCTCACTGCCCCAGTTTGGGCCAGACAGCCCTGGTACTCCATACTCTTATCAGTGTCAGTAGCCAAGCCAATCAGTCTTCCCAGGAGGTACAACCTATTGACCTCCTCTCAGGGCAGAATCATGTACCCCAGCTTACTATCCCTCAGACTCGAAGCATGGCTCTTGAGGACCTAGAGTATGCGGACTTGCATCTTTCAGAAGGGGTTATGGATATACTGAGAGTTTCCAGAAAGCCCTCCATTAAGAAAACATATGCCTCTAAATGGAAAAGGTTTTCCTTTTGGTGCCAGGGCACAGGCCTGGATCATTCCCAAGCTAACATTTCTATAGTCCTGGACTATATGACTCATTTGCACTCCACAGGTTTAAGTATTTCCACTCTGAGGGTGCATTTGGAAGGTGTTTCAGCTTATTTGTCAGCAGGTAAAGCTTCTTCCTCCTCTTTGGCTTCAAAGACAGTGTTCATAAAATTCTTTAAAGGGCTGCAACATTTACACCCACCACACAGGGAGCCCACTCCCATGTGAGACCTAAATATTTGCATTGCCCAGCTCATGCAGCCCCCATCTGAACCCATATCATCAGTGTATCTCAAATATGTGACTTGGAAAACTGTTTTTCTGGTTGCCATTACCTCTGCCAGGAGGATCAGTGAACTCCAGGCACTATCCACAGAGCCTGGTTATATTGCAGTCCATAGGGTCAAGATAGTCCTGAGAACTAACAGAACATTTTTGCCTATGGTGGTATCAGATTTCCACCTTAACCAGTCTATTACCTTGCCAGTCTTCTTTACAGGCCAGTCCACTTCAGGTGAACGTAGGTTGCACAGCCTGGATGTAAAAAGGGCAGTCTGCTACTATCTTGACCACACAAAGGGTCACAGACAGGTTCGAACCCAGCTCTTCCTTACCTTTGGAGAGGTGGGGAAAGGAAAACCTGCCACAAAGCAATCCATTGCTGGTTGGATTGTACCTTGTATCCAATGGAGTCTTGCTGTATTCTGACCTCCCACCCTACCTCCCCTTCAGAACCTGGGGAAGGGTGGCTCTTCTGCAGCACCTATAGGACTTAACCCAGTGGTGGGTGTTGGTTTTCCTTGGGCATCTGTGACTTGAGTCTTCTACATGCCTTTTTGTGTTTTTGCTTATGTTTCCCCTGTTGGGGACCCCTGTTTAGGCTTAGTTTTTGCCCATATATATCTAGTTTCGCTTCACAGAATCTGATCAGTTACTAGAACGTACCGAGGACAGTGGTTTGAAAACCGAGCTCAAGCTCAACGTTCTATGCATTGCATAGAGTTTAACTCCTTGTTCTCTGGGGTAGTTCAACGGTCGGTCTAACTGCATATTGTCAGAATACAGCAAGACTCCATTAGAAGAAACAACATTATTATGGTAAGTAATTTTTTCTTTCCCCTTTTATTAACTGTAGAGAAATTTGGCATCAAATTCTGCCTTGGGAATTTGCGTGGCTGCTCTCTCCAGTGCCTGCATCTCTTTTTTAGTAGATAATGTTTATTGATTTTTATATTATTAAGTGCGTGCTTTCCTGTAGATAAGAGTTAGTTATGGTTGAGTAGCCTATTTAATGTTACACCTCAGATTTTGCACATTAATATATTTGGCTCTGTTTGTCGAAATTAGCTGAAATTGTGTATGTGTTGTCTAGGAGGCAAGGTCATGATGTGTGAACATTTTTGTGGTGGCAGCTTGTGTGGTTCCTGAGATTCACGTATGGAAGGATCTTGTCATTTTTAGTAAAGAACTTTTTTCCTATACTTAACATTGTTTTTTTTTTTGCTGTCACCCACAGCCTATATGGAAAGGAATTTTTGACCCAGACTTGCAGGGGACATGTGTCATGTCCCATGGTAATGCCTTTGACAGGTCTAGTGAAAAAATATTTAAGGGTTCTCGAGTTATAAGGCTTCTTAATTGAGTGTTTTCCAACCTGTGCATGCTCAGTAGGGGTTTTCAGATAACGTTCTGTGGCAAAAGTAAAAATTTGATGCAGCAAATGCTGACTTTTGGTTTTGCCACTGAATTGGCAGGGCACCAAACATTTTTTGTCATGTCAACCGCCATCTTGTTAATTTTTTCCACAAACTAACAAATGTGGAACATACATAAAAGTGCTGGAATTTTTAAAAGCAAACCTCAGAACCTAGCTAAATGGGAGCCATTTAGCTGGATTCTGATGTATATTTTTTTTTTCATTATACTCAGAAATATGTTTTCTGGGTACCCCAAATCCCAGGTGCGCAGCTTAGCGAGAGGAGTGCATCCCCGCGCTCTCTGTATGAGAACAGCGGGGATTTCTTGACCTCTGCAGTCACAGCTGAACTCGTGCTGCTGACTGCAATGTGAGGTCTGAGCCACTGTTTCCCCGGTGTTTGGTGGCGCCACTGATTCCCTTGTGTTTGGTGGTGCCCCCCGACACACTTTATTGCTGTCCCTGACAGTGTTGCCCTGGTGTCTAGTGGCAACCCACACCCGCGAATCGTCCTCCCTGTAAATGAATAACATTACTTAATTTCCTGGTGTCTAGTGGTACCCCCTACCCACTGATCGCTGTTCCCATTTCACTGGTGCATAGGGGCATCCTCCCTCCCCTGGGCAGATTGCCACCCCCATGAAGAAATTACATATTCCTTGGTATCTAGTGGCACCCTCCACCTGCTGATCGCCGTTGCCAAATTCTCTGGTGTTTAGTGGCACCCCCAATCACCATTGCCGAATTTCTTGGTGTCTAGTGACCCCCCCACCCGCTGATCGCAGTTCCCATGTTTCAGAATATATTCCCTGGTGTTTAGTGGCATGCCCACCCTCCCATTTCCAGTATATATGCAGATAGGCAAGCTATTTTGAGTCGCCTATAATGGAAGTGAAGAGCTTTTGCCCTGGTACTGGATGAGCTTTGAGAGAAACAAGTGGGCTTTGTTTTCTCTTATCCTGCGGTCATGAGCAGAAAGTCAGAGTGTGCCTCTTACAAGTTCTATGAAATTGAGAAAGTCAAGAGTTTTCTGAGAGAGTGGGAGATGAAGCGCAGCTGAGATTTTGTCGTGGGTGGTATATGCTTTCTTTTTTTTTCCATCTGGTGCTGTGCTAAGTGAAGGGTACCATTAAGGTCTGTGGGTCTGTGGACTTTTCCTCTGGACTACTGCCTCCACCTGAAATTTGACCTGAAGGGACATTATAGCCTGGACTTTTGGGACATTCAAGGACACTCTACTCAACACCTTGGATTTTGGAAAGGGATAGATGATTGTTGCAGGCTGGCTCAATCCAGGACATGAATATATGGGGGGCTGCTGAGTTTGGGCTACATGAATGTACGAATTGTATGAAGATGGCAATGGTCATGTGGCAGTCTGCTCCGTGGTTAAATAAAGAAAATGTTCCCTGGATGATTTTTTGTCCCTGGATGATTGTTTTTTTTTAACCTGAAAACAAAGGAAACGGTCTCTTGCTGATCAGCCCACCCCCACCTCCCACTCAGCACCCACCACCCCCTGTCCCCAGTACACCCCCACACACCGTCACTAACCTGAACAGGTCCCAGGTTCGAGACCCACTATCCTGATTGAAGACATGTCTTGCTGCTGGAACGGGTGACTGTAATATGAGAAACTAAGGTAAATTGCAGTTTAATGTATTTCAATAGGGGTCTCAACTTTAATGCACAACTCAGCTATTTTTGACATTTTTACCCCAAATTTTCAACATAGCTATTTGGGTGCCCCACCTCATGAACAATATGACTGTCATTACACAACTCCCACCTGAAAGGTGATTTTGCGGTCACTTGGTGAATTCACCATTCGGGCAGAATTTGCATTATCACAGTCCTATTGTTCATGAGGAGGGATCATGAGAAGATTATGTTGAAAATTTGGGGTCAGAATATTTTGACCCCAAATTTTCAACATATTTCAATAAACTTTCAACATAGCCCACGCATTTCCCCACCTCATGTATGTCACAGCTGTAATTTTTCAAATCCTTACTAAAATTTGTTTTCGCACTTGTGGTGCACAATGGCATTGCAGTTGCACAGAATTACATTTTGGTAGGGATTCAAAAATGTTCTGTACTGGGTGCATGAGGTGGGGTTATAAGAAGACTATGTTGAAAATTTTGGGGCTAAATAAGTAACAGTGCCGTTATGACCATCCATTGCAATTTCGCTACACACGCTCGTAACTTTGGAAATTTTCAATATTTTGACTCCAGATTTTTAACATAGCCTTTGTATTATCCCACCTCATGTACTTCACAGCTGTCATTTTCAAATCTTTGCCAAAATGTGTTTTCGCACCTGTGGTGTGGAATGGCGTTGCTGTTGCGCAAAATTTTCTGTACTGGGTACGGTTCCATGTGAAAATCATGACTGCAATAATAGCGATGTCAGAATCACGAGTGTAATGATAGCACAGATGCATACTAGCGCATATATTATAACGCTATGGTCAAAATAGCTCTGTTAATGATTTCAAATGATTTCGAATACTTACCGACCTACGATCATCCTTTTCCCTTTGTTTACACTAAGTATTTCCTTGTACCCACAATGCAGTTGTCAACTCCCACCTTACCAAACCTGGCTGTTTATGAGGGCTGTACTTACAGAAAGGATAAGGAGAAGGCTGATAAAGTTTATTGGCGGTGTGTAGACGCACATAAGTACAGCTGCCTTTCAAGGTTACATACTTCGGGCAATAAAGTGTTGGCAATGATAAAGGATCACACGCATGTCCCTGATGATGGCAATGTAGGGTGCATTTCAAACAGTATTTCCAGAAACAGAAGTACGTGAATGTTTTTTTCATTTTGCACAGGCAATATGGAGAAAAATACAAAATTCCCAACAATACATGAAAGGTACTACTCGGATCCAGACTTCTCACTTCATTTACGTATGCTGCTTTCACTCACTTTTGTGCCCACTGCAGATGTAATTGATACTTTTGATCAAATGAAAGAATGGGAATTTTTTTACGTAATGCAGAAGTACTAAAGTCATTATTGGAGTACTTTGAAGGTACTTGGGTGGGTAAACCTAGGGGATGGTCAGGGCAAAGAACAGCGATTTTCAAACATGATCAATGGAATTGCTTTGATGCCACCTCTAGGGGTCTAGCCAGAACAAATAATGCGGTTAAGGGGTGGCATCATGGCTTCAACAGCCGCATAGGAGCCTGCCATCCCAGCGTTTGGAAATTGATTCAGTGCCTGAAAGAAAAACAGAGATTAACTGAAATGAAACTGGAGCAGGTGGTGTCTAGGGCAGGTACTGGTATGAAAAAAAGAAAATATAAGGATTCTAATGAGAGAGTTGTTTTCTATTGTCAGTCAGTACTCGGTGAGGAGTAGGTACGAGTATCTTAGAGGACTTGCATACAGTTTCCAGTACCAGGTCTGAGTCAATGATTGCACTGAATGGCAAACAGCGCCGAAGACTGCACTGAATGGCAAACAGCGCTGAAGACTGCACTGAATGGCAAACAGTGCAGAAGTCTGCAAATCTCTGAGGCTGCGAGTGTGATTTTAAAGGAATAAGTGCTGAACAGTGCTAGTAAAAGGAATTTTGTACAGGGTCACTATTTTGATGTCTGACACAGTGCTGTGAACTTTGACCTGTGACCAGGAACCTTTCCCCCTGCTCAGAGTTGCTTAGTTCTAGTGAAATGGCTGCTACGGGTTGAGACTAGTGAGTAGATTCTACCAACTGAGTGCCTAGTTGCTGTTTTATGTGAAAATATTTGCTTAGTTCCAATGAAATGGTTGCTAAATGAGTAGATTATGCTGCTGTTGTGCTGTTGTTGTGAGTAGAAGTGAAAATATTTGCTTAATTCCAATAAAATGGCTGTGAAGTGAGTAGATTATGCTGTTTATGCTGTTGTTGTGAGTTGTGCTTAGTTCCAATGAAATGGTAGGCAACTGAGCTCATAGTCTCGATTGTTATGAAGTCGCTAAGTTGGGCAATCTGTGGCAGGTTTTTTCGCTATAAAAGTACTCTTGTGTTTTTTGCTGTGTTGCCAATTTCTTGGTAGCTATTATTTATTCGCTATTTTATGAGTCGCGATTTTGGAGTCGCTATTGTCGCGGGATACCCTGGGTACATGAGGTGGGGTCATAAGATGGCTATGCTGACAATTTGGTCACTGTTGTCCTATAAATGGAAGTGCAGGGCCCAGAGGGCCCTGCGCTTCCACAGCTGCATACATACAAGCATCTACGGAGGGATGGGAGCGTGTTCCCATAGGCAAATAAGGATATGATTATACTGTCTCAAAAAGTAGGGAAATAAATTGCAAAAACCTGTGTTAATGCTCTAGTTAGGGTTACAGCCACAAAGTAGGTACATTTAACATTAGGGTTTCCCTTTTTTTAAACAATTTTTATTGTTTTTAAATATGCAAATAAAATCATACAGCACAATATATCCAAATCATCATACTCAGAATAACAAACCCTACTGACCATGATTAAAGCAGTTATACAATATGTATAAAACATTTTCTTTCAGCATATTCTTGCTGATAAATTGCATACAGTAGTTCATCTATACCACAGCCACTTATTTCATCAAATTTAATATACTCAAAAATGTTCCTGCCAATATATTTCCTTTGTTTAATATTTACCACCTTCAAAAACTCCCATATTCAATAGCCTCTTGTATTGGCAACCATTGTTCCTTATATTTACTTTTTTGCTTTATTGTATAATAGAATCCTCTTTCTAGACTCATGGGGCCAGATATTGAAAGGGTAGTGCCAGGCGCAAATCCGTTGCGCTGGATTGGCACCAGATTTGCCCCCGACAGCAATATTCAAAAGGACATTTAAGCGTTGGCGCTAGGTGTGCTTTGACACTAAATCATAATGTATGCGGGGAGGGACTGAGGGAGGGACCTGAATGCCTGCGCTATGGCATATTCAAAGGTATGGCGCCCACGCTGAACATTAGGCAACCTGTAGCGCTACTACTTCTACGCCCAAAAAGCTGGTGGTAATGGCAGCGTGCCCCCAGCGCTCTCCCGACTGCTGTGTAAGTACAATACGCCACATTCCCTAGTAGTCTAGTGGTCCCCCCAGCATGACTCCACGACCTCCATATGAGGTAATATCATTAATTCTCTGGCAGTCTAGTGTCCCCCCCCAAGCAATGCTCCCGACCTCCGTGTGAGGTAACATCATTGATTCCCTGGTAGTCTAGTGGTCCCCCAGCTCGACTCCCGATCTTCATTGCAAATAACTTCAGTGTCCTGTCTGTGGTAGTCTAGTGGTCCCCCACCCAGTGACCCCCACCACCCATCGAATCTGACCCCCTGCATGACTGGCGGCGACTGGCTCAGGCCCTCCTCTCACCTCCACGGCCGGCCACCGACTGTATATATATATATATATGTATATGCATGTGTCTCTGTATTAATCTATAGTTATAGATCACTACGGATCTATCTCATTATGTACTGCTTGCAGTGCTACATAGCTATGTTGTATGCACTGCTGGTACCTGCCAGCGCACAGTTCCTGCTGCTGTCAGCTTGCACATCCATTCCAACCAACAGGGGATGCTGTGGGCATGCCTTGGCCTGCAGCATCCAGCTTGTACTTCCATTCCGACCAAAAGGGGGAGCTTTGTGCTCCATGCAGCAGCATCGGGCAAACTGTATGGTAATGTATGCTAAGCAGCACCTACTGATATGCAAATATACCTGTTTGCCCACGGATTACCTAAGTAGGCTCATTTGCATGGGAGCTTTGAATATAGTTCCAGTTTGCACCGGGCTAATGTGTTAGCACTGTGCAATCAGGTTAGCCCCAGGCAAGCCTCACTTCAGCATAGCACAGTTTTGCAATGTGTGGCTTATATTATTGTTTGCAGTCATACCTCTCAACTGTCCCTGATTTTCAGGGACGTCCCTGATTTTATCTCAAACTCTTACTCTGTCCCTACTAAACATTGTGTTTCTGTGGCCTAACAGTGGGGGCATACCTCTCAAGTGTCCTCATTACGAGGGACATCCTCATTTGCCCTTAAATTGCTCTGTCCCTCATCCATCCCTCATGGAAAAGGTGCTGCCCACAGAGAGAATGTGCTGTATATTCATATTTTTCAGCAGAAACTCTTAATATTCTGAAATACTAAATCCAAAATAAACCTTGTACAAGTGAACACTATGGTTTTCACAGTGTTCTGAACTTGTATTCCATGTTTGAGGATGTCCTCATTGTTCCTCATTTTGAGTGTCCACAAATGTCCATGTCCCTCATTTCAGTGACAAAAGATTGAGAGGTAAGAGTGGGGTTGTAAGCATAATATACTGTCAAACATTAATGTTACTGACGGTTCTTCCTTAGTAAATGCATTCTACACTACACCACTTATCCTACCAGCTTCCTGAGTGGATATCACCACTATTTAGGATGTGTCCTTGATTTTAAACCTTTGTCCCTGATGTTTTTAAGCCTTGTCCCTGATTGATGAGGCAGGGGTTGAGAGGTGTATTAGCAGCAGCTGTGAAATGTTCTGTGCAATCACACACAGCCCCTCCACCTGCAACACTGGCTTGTTACAGAGTCTGATGAGCTGCAGTTGCAGTTTGCACTTCCCTGTTGCTAAATTCAGTGCTGTCTTATTTCCAGGCTATTTTTGCCCTGCACTTCCAGACCACTTTGCCTGGCTTCCTTAGACTGCTATATTCAGCAGGATTAGCACTGGGCTATTTCCTTTTGAATATAGCTTGCTTTGTGCTCCGGGCTAAGTTTGCCCGCCGGGCAGTGCTAATTTAGCCCCGGGACAAAGTTTTAAATATCTGGCCCATTGTCTCTAAAAAATAAATTTATCCATAGTTGAATCATAGGAATCTCTGAATCTTTCCACATTGTATTGATGCATCTCTTAGCTGTCATAAACGCTGTATAAACAAGAGCTCTTTTGTTTTCTGGTATATATACTGAAATGCTGTGATGCTCAGTAAACATATTTCTGGCTTAAATGTCAAGTTTATGCCCAATACTGTATTCATAACTTTAATAATCTCTTTCCAAAATTTTTGTATAAAAGGATACAAAGCTAGCACATGTGGTACGTCATCAACTTCTCCACACCCTCTATTACAAAATGGTGAAATAGTAGCCTTGAATTTATTTAACAAATAGGGTGAATAGTAAATCCTATGTAATGTATAAAATTGAATCTGATTTAATCTATTGCTTAGAGAACTGTTCCAAGTCATACAAATTGTTTCCCATTGTAAATCTGAAATAGAAAATTTCAAATCCTTCTCCCATTTAATTTTTAAAGTATTATCAGAGTACAATAGTTTACTCTTAAAGGCTGAATATAATTTTAAAATAAGTTTTTTCCTATTATTTGCCTCTGTCAAAATCTCCAGAATCTGATTATCCAACATTAGAGTCCCTTTTCTACTTGTATCTAAAAGAACAGTTCTAACCTGTAAGTATGTATAAAACATATTTTTATGAATTCCATATTCTTCCTGAATTTGTTGAAATAATTTCAGATCTGTATTTATATAAAGATCACCAATATTAAGTATCCCCTTATCCTTCCATTTTTTTTTAATATAGGGGTGTCAAAATAAGAATGAAATGTAGTCTGATATATTGGAGAAGTTTTTGAAAATCTTATTTCTCCCTCCAAACATGTACATAACTTTTTGCCATATTTTAATTGTATGTCTAAAAAACACATTATTATACAAATTAATTTGTTTCTCGCTGATTATTGTAGAAAGTAAGTGCAGAAGATTCAATGGAGAAGGTTTTTTTTAATTCAAAGAATACCCATGGAGGGAATTCTTCTGTCCCCAGTTCTTTAAGAGGGTCTATTATTGTTGCCCAATGATAGTATTGTAGATTTGGGTGTTTAAGACCCAGTTGTGAATAGTCCAATATTAACTTTTGTTTTCTAAGTCCAGGTTTACCCTTTTTCCAGAGGAACTTGGTAATTATCTGGTCTATCTTTTTAAAGATGTCCTTAGGAATCATTAATGGAGTTGCCTGAAATGCATACAACAAATGTGGTAATACATTCATCTTCACCAGTTGTACTCCTAACAATGATAAGGGGAGACTTTCCCATTTTTGTAACTCCCTCTGCACCTCCTCCAGTGCTGGTCGCAACTTGGTGTCAATTAGTTTATTCCATCTATTTGTGATCTGTATTCCCAAATATGTTAAACTTTCCTTTTTAATTGTCGTGAGGAACTTCGTAATATCAATATTTCTTTTTCTGGATTAACAAATAATGCTTCTGACATCCCAATTAACTGAATACCCAGACTGTTTGCCATATTGATTTATAATTTGTATTATATTATTTAATTCCTATTCATTTTTTTTGAGATAAAGTAAAATATCATCTGCAAATAAAGAAAGCTTTAAAGAATTCCGCTCTGTGAATTGAAATCCTCCTATACCCTTATGTGCTCTTATAGCATTAGCCAGTGGTTCAGTTACCAAAGTAAATAAGAGTTGGGACAGAGGACACCCCTGTCTTTTACCTCTAAATAGAGGAAATGCAGAGGAAACTACTCTGTTGGTCATGACTGTCACTCTAGGTGATGAATACATAGCTTTGATCCATCCAGCATACCTATTCTGACCTGATTGAGAACTTCAAAAAGATAGGACCACTCAACCTTATCAAAGGCTTATTCTGCGTCCAGGGGCACCACCATTGCATTGGGGTCCTTAGCATTGTAAATGACATTTAATGCATTTCTTATGTTATTTTGACCTCTTCTCCCTTTGACGAAGCCTGTCTGATCATTTTTGATCAGTTCAGGTAATATTACCTCAAGTCTTGCTGCTAAAATATTTGCATAGATCTTGTAATCTGCATTCAAAAGTGAAATTGGGCGATAGGATTTGAATGATGCTCTCTCTTTACCTTTCTTAGGAATAACTATAATTAAGGCTTTGTCAAATAAGGAGGGGGGGAGTTTATTCTGAAAATCATCACATAATTTTATTAATCTAGGACTAATATCTTTTTTTAAAAACTTTATTTTTTATTAGTTTTTCTCCAGGTACTGGAAAATACATCACTGCCATCTTACCATGTATACTTCAAATTTTCTGACATATAGGGTATATTGTAGCATCCATAGATACCAATTCTTTATACAGAGTCTTAATAAGTACAAAGGATGAAAAGATACAAGGCATCTATCTGTACTTTTTTCGAGGGGGGGTACCAGGACGGGGAAATCCATTATCTTATCATTTCCGGGTGTTCTGTATATCATCTTGCCAGTCTAAAGTGCAGGAGGAGTTTCCAACTATTCCACTGTCACTATGGGATGGGTACCCAGCCCCAGAAGCTTCTATGGGATCACGTCAGGTCTGAGTGCCATGATCCTCACCCACCAGGCAGTCCAGCAACCAGCCACCTGTGTGGTCCTCCCCTGGAGTTTATTTGTCATCTGTTCTATTAGATAGATATCATATATCAAATCCTCCCACATTTTAAGTGTCAGTGGGGCTGGTTTAAGCCAGTTTTTAGTAATAGCCTTTTTTGCTGCTGTAATTAGTATTGATTCTAAATATATCTTAGATTTGTGTTTAAGCCTAGCAGGAAAATGTTGTAAAATTGCTATTGCCGGTGTAAGTGGTTGAAATTCTGTATCTACATCTGCTAGTGCTTATTCCATCCCCTGCCAAAATGGCTTTAATACAGGACAACTCCAGAATATGTGAGTGTGAGTGGCATCCATCAAGCTACAATTTCTCCAGCAGGAGGCATCATGTGTGATTAAATATTTAGCTGTTATCTTAGGTGTACAAAATAACCTGGAGCCTACCTTCCAAACAAATTCACGCCACCCATATGAGCCTGTATTTCTATGCTGACGTCTCCAGACCCACTGCCATTCCTGATCTGTTAATTGTATCCCCATTTTGGTCTCCCAAGTCTTGTGTACTTTCTCCCAACCAAGTCTGCTTTTAAGTCTATCTGCTGTGTAAAACCTAGATACTAAGTGCCTAGGGCTCTGTTCACCTGAGATTACCATCAGGAGAGAAATTGGGGGGGGGGACCCTTTTTTGATCCATCTCTAGGCCTATAGTTGTTTCATGAAAATGTCGAATCTGAAAATATCGAAGCCAGTCATGCCTCGGAATTGAAAACTCCTCCTGCAGTTGTATACATGTTTTAAAATAACCATTTGAATAAAACTGGTGTGTATATTTTAGACCAAGATCACTCCAGGTCCCAAATCCCACATCTAGATTTATGTGGCTAAAAACCTGATTCCTCCAAGGTATCCCCATCCAACGAGCACCAAACTCATTATCCACGTGGGATAAATATTTAACCCATTCCTTGAGGTAACTGTCTGTGTATATTGACATACCAGACTCCAAGGAATGTAAGGGAGGTGGATGGAAAATCATGTTTTCACCTAAATAAACAGTTGTCAACTTTCTTTCTATATCTATCCACTGGGGACCACTTCCTTCTGGGGTGAACCATGTTCTGATATGGTTAAGTAGGGTAGCTATGGCGTATCCTGACCAGCTGGATAGGGCCAATCCTCCTCCTCTGTCCATAGGGGCTTGTAATCTGTCTAATGCTATCTGGGGTCTTTTAGCCTGCCATATATAATTCACTATTACCCTATTCCATCTCCTTTCGTCATCCCTTGTAAACATTTGTGGGATAGATTGCATTAAATATAGCAGGCGAGGTAATACAGTCACCTGAACTGCCTGTGTTCAATTAATTAACGGCATTGAAAGGTGAATCCAGATCTGAAGGTCTTGTTTAATTTGTTCAAATGCTGTATTATAGTTTAATTTAAAGGTCTGCCATGGGTTCTTTGTAATGCTAATCCCTAAATATCTAATTGTTTTATTTCCCCAGTTAAAATGATGTTTAAGTTTTATATGACTTAGTATATGCTCCCCTATATATAAAGTCTCAGTCTTTTGAGTATTGACCTTATAGCACGGGATTTTTTCTATTAGTATCATAGCCTGTTGTAAATTTGGAAGTGAGTTCTCCAGGTCTGTGGTATACACCAAAAGATCGCAGCATATAATGCCATTTTATGTTCCTTATCTGCTACCTGGTATCCTCTTATCCTCTCATGTTGGCATAAAAATTGTGCCAGTGGTTCTGCATATAAAGTAAATAAGTAGGGAAAGAGTGGGCATCTCTGTCTTGTTCCACGAGTAAGCGGGAACCTAGCTGAGCAGGAGCCATTGGCCTTAACCACTGCCTGTGATGTTGAGTAGATACCCATAATGTTGGCCATGAACTCCTTGGGGAAATCTAACTTAGTAAGGGTTTTCTCTAGGAAAGTCCAAGAGACTCTATCAAATGCCTTTTGTGCATCAAATCCTAATATTAATAATGGGACTTTATTATTGTTTGCATGTTCAATTAGATAGAGGATTCTTTTAATGTTATCAGAAGTCTGATAGGTAGGAATAAATCCTGCTTGATCCAAATGTATCAAGGAAGGCATCATGTCATCAAGCCAATGAGCTAGAATACTAGCATATATTTTGTAGTCCTGATTTAGGATGGAGATCGGTCGATAAGAGTCACACAAATATGATTTTTTTTGTGGTTTTAAGATCACTGAAATCATAGCCTGTGACCAGGAAAGAGGGTATATAGCCGTCGAGTGACTCTCTCTTAAGGTTTCGGTCAGTGGATCTTCGATCCATTACCAAGCCATTTTATAAAATTCAGCCCCATAGCCATCTGGGTCAGGACTTTTACCATGTTTAAGATTTGAAACAGCCAATTTTATTTCTGAGCTCTGTATTGGACGGATCAGGGAATGTTTCTGAATTTCCCTAAGTTGTTGGAGATTTAGATTTGACAGAAAATCCTCCTTCTCTTCCTCTGTTGACCTGGATTCAGCTGTATATAGTCTAGCATAATATGATTTAAATGCAGCCACTATGGATGTGCTTGTAAGGCAGGGATGACCTGAGATGGGGTCACTAATATTAGTGATTGTTGTTTGTCGAATCCTTCTTCTAAGGTGATGTGCCAAAATTCTAGAGGCCCTAGGGCCCCCTTCAAAATATTTCTGTCTGAGCCACAGCAAAGCCTGCTCTGTTTTTGCAGTAAGTGTCTTTTGTACAGACTGCTGTGTAGCCGCTATTTGATCCAGCAGAGAATCATCCCCCTGCATGTGTGCAAGCTGTAAAAAACTCAACTTTTCTTGTAATTGTTGTAAATTAGCTTCTAATATGCGCTTTTTTTGGGCTGCATAGGCTGTAATATAGGCTATAATATAGCCCCTCAAAACTACTTTCAAGGTATCCCAAAGTAATTGGGGTGGGGTCTGTGGGAAGGAATTATCCTCTATTATTTCTTTTATTTTTGTCTTTATCAGCTTCCTACAGGATTGTGAGTGCCCTATACTGTGAACCGCTTCATATTTGTGAAGCACAGGTTCAAACTTTTTCTTACCAGTCAGTGGTGGTGCTGAAAGGATTGTGTGGATTTCGGAGGGTGCATCAGAGGTGGAGTGTGGCTGGTTGTCTTTTGAGGATCCCGCGGTATTTCCAGGAGAATGGTCACTTCGACTGCTCGGTTTTACATCTGAGGAGGAGGAGTGATCTGGAGCGACTGAGTTGGCAAAAGGGGCAATGGCAGGCAATAAGGGTAACCAACACGGTGCGAAGGTGAAAGCTTCGCTGCCTTGTGGGTCAACCCCGTTTGTCGGCTGCTGTCTTGTCTAGACCTGGAGTCTATTACATGAGTGCTGAAGTTATAAGAAACGGCCCTCCTGTGACCCGGACTTTTCTGTGAGTTGTTGAGGTTTCTTCCTGGGATTATTGAGACTGTCTCTATCGAAGTGGATTTTCTTCTCAGCCCTGTAGCCTGGACTGGTGCACTGGCTTGGTGTCCATTCTGACCCAGCAGTTAATCTCCATCTGCAAGCCCGGTGAGAGTATTTGGCTTGGTGACTGTGACCGGTAAGAGTTGTTTACCAAATTTCAACCTGGTTTCCACTCGTGAGAGGAGCGGAATACCTTTTGACTGAACCTGCGCTTTGTGAATAAACTATGATTAGGACTTCATGATCATTAAGATCTCTGCTGGAAGCTAGCAGTCTGAGTGCCTTCCCTTTTCCATTCTGAGACTCTGGGCTGGTTATCTCCGGCTCGCTAACCTGGACTTGGATTAAATGCTAGTCTAACTCAGCTTATGTGGTTCATGTAATGTTTTGCATCTTACATGTTTTGACTGTTTCTCCTTTTGGAGAGAGCACTTCTTCACAGCACATTGCACTTTATTGAGATTCTCCCTTTTTATTTATTTTTTGTTTTAGTTGTTTTAAGGTGTGAGTGGAGTGTGCTTTGGTACTTTAAAAATCTAGTGCATTTGGTTGGGTTATTTTGGGGGAGGGGATAGTTTTGGGTTTTAGTTATTTTGTATGTGTTTGTGGGGAGTGTGTGGTACTGAGTTTTTTGTAGAGTGTGTATGTGGGTTGTGTATTTTGGGTTAGGGATTACACAGTCAGGAAGGATATGTCTGGGAAGGTATGAGGGCCTGTGGCAGGCTAGGATAGTGTATGGGGCATCCCAGCTGCCCGATCTATGGCCTTTTTTCAGCCTCCCTGTGTCTGTTACTACAGCAAGGTGCTGTAGGGAGGTTGGAATAGGGAGAAACCGTATGATTCGATCGGGTTGGGGGGCCCCATGCACTGCGGCTTGTGGTAGGATCGGGGTAGTGGGGTGCAGAAGGCACCCTGGGATTAGACAGGTCCTAGGGAGAGGTCAGACATGTTTAGTTCCCGTCACCAGGGTTCCCACCAGACCGAGTGGGCAGGTAACCAGAGGGGCTGCACTGTCCACCAGTCCCCTGAGGGTGGTGCTTTGCAATGCCAGATTGGTCAGAAACAAGACTGCAATTATAGCGTACTTGGTTTCTTCAGCCGATCTGGCTTGCATCATGAAGACCTGGATCAGTGATGATGCTGGCCCGGTTTTAGAGGCCGCTGTCCCACCTGGGTATACTGTAGTGCACTGCTTCAGAGCGGAATGCAGGGGTGGAGGGGAAGCCATCTGTTTTAGATCCAAGCTAGGCTTCGCCCTGCACCCAATGAGAGCACTACATTCATTTGAATGTGTGGCCATCCATGGGGGTCCGGGCACAGGTCACCTGATTTACTGCCCCAGAGATTTCCTGCAGGAGGTGGCCGATTTTGTAATCGGGGAAACATTGGCGGCTCCCAGATGTTTAGTGCTGGGGGACTTCAATGTTTGGGCTGATGACGAATCTTCTCGGCTTGGTTACAACTTCCTCCAGATGTTGTCACCTCTGGGCCTTGAGCAAGGAGTTTCCTCCGTGACCCATCAGGGTGGCCACATGTTGGACCTGGTGTTCTCACTGGGGCTTGAGATCAATAGTCTCAGGATTGATCTGGTCGTTTGGTCCGATCATTGCACGGTGAAGTTCTTGTTCGGGGCCCCCCTTGACAGCCTTCCCCTGCAGAGATGGTCAGCTATCGCCCTTTTAGGGGATTGACCCCTGAGGGTTTTTTGGCGGTGGCTGACCTATCTAGTGTGGACAGTGCATGCGCTGGGGGGTGTGTGCGCGGCGGTTGATGTCTATAATAAGGCGCTGTCTGGTACGCTCGACTCCCTCACACCAGTTCGTGTACGACCCAGGTCTTCTCACTTGAGGTCCCCTTAGTATGATGGGGAGCTCATGGCGATGAAGACTTTGGGTCAGAGATTAGAGTGCTGCTGTCGGAAGTCTGGCCTGGAGGTAGACAAACTGGCCCTGCATGTGCACTACGGTGCATACCAGGGGGCAATCAACCATAAGAAGGCAGAATTCCTGTCCAGGGAGATCGCTGCCGGGAGGAACCAACCAATGTGCTCTTTCGGACTGTGGACAGACTTCTCCATCCTTCCTGTCTACGCCAAAGGTAGCCTTTTTGAACACATTGTGCGAGGAGTTTGCTCAGTTCTTCTCAGACAGGGTGTCTGCCATCAGGCAGGGGGTTCCAGTGGGCCAGAGTTTGGCCGAAAGTGGTCGCCATGGGCATCCGGAGAGCACTCCACCTAGTTGGGGTGAGTTTAGACTGGTGGAGGTGCCTGAGGTGACTGAGATTGCTTCCAGGCTTCGACGCACCTTTTGTGAACTGGACCCGGTGCTAACCCGTTTCCTAATAAGATGTGCTGACTCCGTTGGCCCAGTGTTTGCCTTGATTGTCTGGTGTTCCTTGTCAGAGGGGGTCTTTCCCAATGTCTTGAAAGAGGCATTGGTGAGACCCCTTCTGAAAAAAACATCGTTGGACCCTGACATCAAGGCAATTTACCGTCCCATCTCCAATTTCCATTTTTGGGTAAGATTGTGGAGAAGGTGGTGGCGCTTCAGCTTGAGGAGCATCTCATGGCCCATGATCTATATGAGCCACTCCAGTCTGGGTTTAGTGTGAGGCACAGCACAGAAACTGCACTAGTTCGGGTGCATAATGACCTCCTTAGGGCTAGAGATCGAGGGGATGGGACAATTCTTGTTCTCCTCTATCTCTCTTCAGCGTTTGACACGGTGGACCATCGAGTGTTACTTGACCGCCTAAGGGAATTCTGTAGACTCGCTGGCACTATCATCTGCTGGTTTGAGTCTTTTTTATCTAACAGGAGGCAGAGGGTAGTGATGGGGAATTTCTCCTCCTGCCCCCGGCCGCCTGTCATGCAGAGTTCCACAGGGTTCGGTCTTGTCACGATGTTGTTTGCCGTGTATATGCTGCCCTGGGAGAGCTCATAAGGAAGTACAGTCTGGGTTTTCATTGCTATGCTGATGATACCCAGCTGTATCTCTCCTTTGCTCCTGGAACATCTTGCACAGTGGAAGTGCTTAATAGCTGCCTCGCTGAGAATAAGTGACTTGATGGCCTCCAGCTGGTTGCGACTGAATCCCAATAAGACGAAGGTACTGGTGGTGGAGTTGAACAGAGGGCGTAATAGGTTGGCCTCTGGTGCAGAGACAGGGCTTTTTCTTGGCTCTGTACTATTGAAGGCCTCCTCTAGGGTGCATGATCTGGTCGTTATTCTCAACAGCAGATTGACACTTGAGATTCAGGTGGTGTCCATTGTCCGTACCAGTTTTTATCATCTGAGGAATATTGCCAGGATAAAGCCTCTAGTTCCGCTGCTGGACCTCCCTACCTTGGTGCATGCCTTCGTGACATCCAGGTTTGAATACTGTAATATACTCTATCTCGGGGTCTCTGAGGGTACCCTACATCAACTGCAGCTGGTGCAGAACACGGCAGCGAGGCTGTTGACAGGACAGCCTTAGTATTGTCACATCACTCCGGTGCTGCGTCAACTGCACTGCCTACCGGTTAGGTGGAGGGTCCTCTTCAGGGTGGGTTTGCTCACCTTTAAGGCCCTACATGGCCTGGGCCCTGGTTATCTGAAGGACCTTCTTACACCTGCTGTCTTGGTCCGCTCCCTCCGCTTCTCCTCCTCTAGGGGACTCCTCACGATTCCCAGGATGAGGTTAAAGACAGCTGGCAGCAGAGCATTTAGTGTTGCCACCCCATCCTGTGGAATTCGCTTTCTTCAGCTGTTAGGGAGGCCCCTTCTGTGGAGGTATTTAAAGCCCTCCTCAAGGCCTTCCTGTATAATCAGGCCTTCCCGGACTGTGTTTTATAGCCTGTACCTGTTTTCAGAATTTTATGCTCAAGTTAACCTTTGGCTATTTTGAGTTTAGTTCCTGCCGTTGAGGGTAGTATTTATACAAAATCTTGTTTTAATTGCTGGAATATTGTATATTTATGTTCAATAGCATGTTGTTTATGTATTTATTATGATTTGTAGTATGAAATTTTAATATGTTCAGTGCCCAGAGCCTCCGGGATGGGCATCTTCTTAAATAAAATTTGCTTTGCCTTACTTTGATCCCTGCCTGTTGCCAGTGCTAGACAAGCTCCCGGCTGTTCAGAGGGATGCCGCCTCATTAATATTAATGAGGTGGCATCTGCATATTCGCATGCAATTGGTGCACAAAAATCTTCCTCTTGTCGCTTCCCTGCTGCCTCTCTGGTCCTGCCACCAGTCCCGGTCCCTTTCTTGACCTGCCCTGAGACTGGGACCACTGGAGTGACAGCCCAGTAGGCGCCGAAACGGCCAGATGAAAATGCGCTAATGCACATGCGCAGAGATCGCTGGCACTGCAATGCCATTTTCAAAACTGGTGGCTCCACGAACCAGCTCCTCTGGCCCCGCTGTCTCTAAAAACCATGCAGGGGGCCAGCAGGAGAGACAGAGGACACAGGGCCAGCAGCCAGGAAAACTGGGACCTGGCCAAAAAAAAAAAGAATGGGGTGGACCAAAATCCCAGGAAACTGAGCCTTTTCAGGGGCTCACAGGTAAGCCCCTGACAGGGGGGTTACAACTGTTTTTACTACTTGCAAGTACGTTTCCCTTCTTTGAGAAGGATTGGATGATTGGAGGGAACCGCATGCAAGGTGTGGAGGCAGTTATGTTCTGAATCCAGTAGAACAGTTCCAGGTTCTGGCTCCTCAATCCAGAGTGATGCAGCATGTGTAGCTATGGATGAATTACTCTGGAAGAAAACACAATTAAGGTAAGTAATTTCTTCATCTTAGTTCAGGAATGGAATAAAAAGAAAAAAATGCTAATATTGATATTTTTGGTAGATATATAATTTTGCTAAAAAAAATATGTATGATAACATCTCACTGACTATCAAACACTGCTGCTTTAAATACCCCTGTTGGCTTGTGTTAGATGAGGTGGCATTTCACCAGTTAGGCCACTGTAATTGGTAGGTGAGTTAGTGAAGTTTTCTCATTCACTAGCCCTGCTGGCTATTGACTGCCAAACAGTATTTCAGTGTCTGCTTATTATTGTATATCCCTACAGAGTTAAAGAAGATTGTTGCTATGCCAGAGTTCATGGTAAAAGACTTCTTCAGGATTCATGTTCACATTTTTCATTTTAATATCAAATTTTTCATTGTAATGGTTACTTGTTAGGGTTTCTGTATCTGGAAAGGTAAATTATCTGTATACATAAAACAGATTTGAGGGTGACTAATTTATAGATTAGGTGCATTTAATCTGAGAGGCATCTTATCTATGACTGGTGGGGGAATGTAGCTGTTCCCATCTTATCTGTGATTTTCTTCCTGTTGTAATATTTGCAGTTTCCTCTGCTTAAAACCAGCAAGATCAGCATTTACACAATAAAAACGTGTAGTTTGACTGGTGCGAGCGCCTCATTACCCTTAATTCTCTGTTCTTTTTTTCTAGATGGTTACTTGGAACACTGATCGTCTGATGAAGACTTTCATCAGAGTAAGAGAATGTGTTTGGAAAACAAATGAAGAATTGTTGTTTACTCCATAAGCACATTGGAACATACAAATTATGCAATGGCAAGGAAAATTCTAACATTCCCATTGGTTGACATGCCCCAGTGACAATGATGTTATTAAGCAATAATATCACTGTATCTAGGGCAGGCAGAAAATGACCTCTTCACCTGTCAAGGCCAACACATGAATCACTGCCCACAACGCTGCCCTAGCACTTGCCTGTCATGAACTTCAGCCTACTGACAGAAGAAAGCCTTGACAACATGTTCTCTCAGCCAAGGGAAAACCTCAGTGGTCTTGTCTACATCGGGATTATTGGACTCTACTGGCTGCATCTTTGTTGAACTGGACTATCTTAGTGCCTCTCCTATATTTGGATGACTTCTTCCCTTGAGTTTTTACTGTATTTGTTCGTGGTCTCCTGGTGGTGAGAGAACCAGGGTGTCCACATTTTATTGTATTCATTTATTTTATAGAATGTTATGCTTATGTTATTTTTACTTTGTGTGTGATTAATTTGTTTATTCTGGGCAGTGAGAGTGCCTAGAATTTCTTCCCTTTCCTTGGCTGTGAGAGGGCTGGGGAGGGGGTGAATTTTTATTTTGTTTTTGTGTTTTATATCCTGTGAGAAGGGATTGTATTATCTTTTTACTTGGGTTTGAAATCATCCATTATTGGGAGTAGGGTAGTTTTTATATTCATTTTGGGGTGGATTATTGTTTAAGTTTATTTAAGCAATATACCATGACAGAGAGTGGGTATATTGGTGGATTTACCATGCCTGGTGTGGTTCGGTCACGAGGCATAGCCGAGTGACTTAACCACACCAGGTGTGGTAAATCCACCCATATACCCACTCTCTGTCATGGTATATTGCTATTATACAATGTTCAACTTGTTTTTTTTTTTTTATAGTGATATAAAACTTTTAAAGTGGGTATACTGGAGGATTTATCATGGTCATGTGATGTGTTTTGACCAATGAGGTTACAGAATTTTCATACCCCATTGTATAATATTGCTTTTTGGGGTTTTTAGGAATTTTTAATTCTTGCAGTTTTATTTTGGTGTTAAGAAGTTGGAGTTTTGGGTGTTTTCCCCACTGTTTACTGTAATTAATTGGTGGAATGTGCCTGCTTGCCCCCCTGTCCTGTGCTATTCTGCTTCTGGCTTCAGCGTGCTCCGCCCATTCTCTCCCCCTCTGCCCTTTCATATCTATCAGTGCTGTTGAGCGCTGGGGATTGCTTGCAGGAGTGGGAGATGGAGGTGGTCGGGGGGTTGCAGACAGTGGAGACAGAATGAGTGGTGCTCTCCCATCAGAGTGGTTAGGACCAGAAGACGCCCTGGGGCGAAATGGCGCCTGGAACGTGGTGATTCTGTTCTGGTCCCCATACCCGAGGGCACCTCTTCCTTGAGAGGGCAAGTAGTTGGGACGGCTTGCCTTCATCGTCCAACTTGGACACTGTTATGCAATGCCAGATCTGTTTGCAGCAAGACTGCCCTTATTACAGCTTTTGTTGGTACAGCAGATCTGGTTTGCATTACCAAGACCTGGTTAGATGGGAATGCAGCCCCTATTTTGGAGGCAGCTATCCCTTCTGGGTACTCGGTTATACATCGCCCGAGATTGGACCACAGAGGTGGGGGGGTTGCGGTCTGTTTCAAGACCGAATTGGGCCTAACTGGTGTACCAGTTGAGGAGGCCATCTCATTTGAGTGCACTGTGGTAACTGGTGTGGGGTGCAAGATAGCTGTCATTTAACGTCCACCAGGTGATGAGAAATTGTTCCTGTAGAAAGTAGCAGACTTCGCTGCTGACATGGCATTGGAGTCACCCAGACTGATGGTTCTGGGTGACTTCAGTTCCTGGCTCGACAACGAATCCTCGCTTTTTGGACAACACTTCCTCCTTCACACAGGTTGTTTCCTCAGTTACTCACAAAGGTGGTCACTCTTTTGATTTGGTCTTCCTCCTGGGGATCGAGGCCTCTGACTTGGTGGTGGAACCTGTCAGTTGGTCCGATCACTACACCATTGGGTTCAATTTTTCAGCCCCCCTGGGTAGGTCGTCCCCTGTGGAGATGGTCAGTTACTGCCCTTTGCGGGATGTGGTCCCTGAAGACCTGATGGCAGTGATTGACCTATCGTTGATTGGCGAGATCAGCACAGATCCTGAGCTAGTAGTCTCAGCCTATAATAGGTCCATTTCTTCAGCTCTCAATCTGATTGCTTCTGTTCATGTTCGCCCCCTTCCGCTCCACCCCAGGGCCCCATGGTTTGATGGGCTCTGAGGGTGCTGCGGAGGCAGGGGCATAGGTTAGAGCGTCTCTGGTGGAGGACTGCCTTGGATGCCGACCACCTTATTTTGTTAGAGCATTATAACTCTATCAAACAGAAATTTCCCATAAGAAGGCAGAATTCCTATCCAGGGAAATCACTGTTGCATGGAATTGACTGGCTCAACTCTTCTGAACTGTCGACAGGCTGTGCAACCCAGCTTGTCAGCAGTTCCGTTGAGTTTTTTCACAAAGTGAGTGTGATGAGATTGCTCGTTTCTTTGTGAATAAGGTGGCCGACATCAGGTAGGAGTGCCGTCAGCTTCACTCTATGGGGGATGCAGTTGGTCAGCGCTTGGTCACAGAGCCTGGAGTTTCCTGGAGTACCTTTGATCTGCTGGAGTTCATGGACATTATGAGGCTTGTCCAGGGGATGTGTCTCACTTGCTGTAGTTTAGATCCGGGCCCTACTTCCCTGATTTTGGGTTGTAGAGATATCATTGGCCCAGTCTTAACTCAGATTGTCCAGTGCTCTTTGGACTCGGTTGAGTTTCCTAGCTCCCTGAAGGAGGCAGTGGTGACACCCCTTCTGAAGAAAGCTTCTTTAGACCCGGAGAACCTAGTGAACCACAGGCCTATCTCTAACCTTCCTTTTGTGGGAAAGGTTATTGAGAAAGTTGTGCCAGCTCAACTGGATGACCATTTAACCATCCATAATTTATACGAACCTCTCCAATTGGGTTTTCATAAGAGGCACAGTACTGAGACTGCTCTGGTTTGGGTGCTCAATGATCGCCTGATGGTGAGACCATGGTGGTACCATTCCATCTTGGTACTCCTTGATTTGTCATCAGCTTTTGACACTGTGGATCATGGGGTTCTGCTCGAGCATTTGAGGTTCATCTGTGGGCTGTCGGGGACAGTTCTCAGATGGTTTACATCTTTCCTCACCAGTAGATCTCGGAGAGTTGTCTCGGGAATATTTTCTTCCAAGTCTTTCTCTCCGCCTTTCGGGGTACCTCAGGGCTTGGTGCTGTCGCCCATGTTATTTGCAGTGTATATGCTGCCCCTCGGAGACATTGTAAAATGGTATGGGCTGAGGTTTCACTGCTATGCTGATGATACCCAACTGTGCCTGTCTCTTGCCCCTGACCAGGTTAGTGCTATTTCACTATTGAACAGCTGCCTTGTAGAAATCCAAGATTGGATGAGTTCCAGCAGTTTAAAGTTAAACCCAGGAAAGACTGAGGTTTTTGTGGTGGAGCCAGGTCGTAGGACAGAGGGGTTGAGGACTGATCTCCCCTCTGGTTTAGTCCTGGGGGGGGGGGCTTAGATTCTTACCTCTGAGTGGGTGCGTGACTTGGGATTGGAGCTTGATGATGGTCTGACCCTTCGAAATCAGGTGTCAGCAGTCGTCAAGCTGGCCTTTTACAATCTTAGGAACATTGCTAGGATCAAGCTCCTTGTTCTGTCCAGTGATCTGCCTGTTTTGGTCCACGCCTTTGTGACATCGCGCCTTGACTACTGAAACCCCCATTACCTAGGACTTCCTGGGGTTGATATCCGCCACTTGCAGCTAGTGCAGAATGCTGCGGCACGTTTATTGACTAGGGTATCAAGGAAAACTCATATTACCCCAGTGCTGCGCGGTCTGCACTGGCTGCCTATTCAGTGGCGGATCACCTTTAAGGTAGGTTTATTAACTTACAAGGCCCTACACAGACAGGGTCCTGATTACCTGAAAGAGCTCCTGGTTTCTTACACCCCTTTGTGACAGCTCCACTCGGCTGACGAGGGGTTGCTGGATATTCCAAGGGTTTGCTTAAAGTCATCTGGTGCTCGCACCTTTGGGTTTGCTGCCCCTACTCTCTGGAATTCTCTGCCCCGTCAGCTATGTTAGTGCAGGACTGTGGGGTGCTTTAAGCAGGCACTAAAGACCGTTCTGTGGGGTAAAGCTTACCCCGAACTTCTGTGATTTTATCTGTATTTATTTATTTTGTTTTTATGCTACTGTGCAGCACCTTGATTTGTGAAAGGTGCTATATTAAATACAAATTATTATTATAATTATTATTATTATTAAAACAAAGCAGGAATGAGCAGCAACACTTCAGCCATAGAAAATTACACAGTGAGTTCTGGGGAAAAAAAAACAAGACATTTTAATCTCCCTTTGGCAGCGGTAGACCAAATAGAATTAGACAGAAATGAAGCCACGACAAGATGGCAAACCAGCTGGGCTATCCAAGTCTTTAATGACTGGATAGATGAAAAACAGATAGAGTGTGACTTAAAAACAGTATCGCCAGCACAATTAAAACAAATCCTGAGAGAATTTTAGCAGCAGAGACCAGTACAGTATTTCGAGTTACATAGGTCTCCGAGCTGGACTGAACCGCCACTTAAATGAACCATCACTGAGCCGTTCATTCAGCATACTAGCTGACACTGACTTCCAAACTTCAAATAACATATTTGTCAGTCACTTAAAAAACATGAGAAGGCAAGGGAAAGACCTAACAACCCACCATCCACCAGTCAGCTAGTCAGACTTAACAAAACATCAGGCAGTCAGAGGCACTGAATCCCCAGACCGCAGCAGGGTTCATTAGGTGTGTCTGGCTAGAAATACAATTAGATTTTGCATGACGTGGCTGCGAGGGACAAAGATCCCTAAAACCAGATTCCTTCCTTATCAAAAAAGACAACCAGGGCTTAAAATATGTAATACTAAGCTTCAGTGAGAAAACCAAGAAGCACAGATGTCTGTCAGAGCGTGACTGGGAAGACCTCAGAGACACGATGTTTGAAATTCCTGGTCACCCTTTCTGCCCAGTCTGCTGCCTGGAGATGTACATAAGCAAACTGCCAGAAAATTCTCCATGCCTCTTCCTACACCTGACGAGAAAAACAGACCTAGAACTGTAAAAACGAACCCATGTGGTATACTTCAGAACCAATGGGTGTTAACTATCTGGGAACTATGCTGCCTCATATCAGCAAGCTCACAGGCCTCACAGTGATCTATACAAACCACAGCCTGCGAGCTACAGCATTTCACCTGCTCTCCGATGCCAACCTTGAAGCAAGGCAAATAATTGCAGTCACCAGACACAAATTCAAAATGTCTTTCATATCTTACTACTGGGGAGCAGAACTAAGTGGTAGACATACCTGGAGCAACATCCTCTCCCAGGAAACGTAACCACGCAGCACAACATCCACGATTTCTGCAGACCAATCACCAAATGACACCAAGCCTGCAACCAAACCTGGAACCAGTCACCAACCTCCTCCAGTGCAATTCAGCACGTCCACCAAGCAGGACACAAGAATCCTGCATAGCAATGAATCTATCAACAACTCAACAATTATCCAAGGAAACACCATGTGCATGTTCCACATTCACAAGTGACATTTAAAGAGACAGTCCATTCAGTAGAAAAAAATGCATACCAGTTTAAAGGTATTGTGAATGTAATGCAAACCAGTTTAACCAGTTCAAGCAAATGTTTCCAGTTTTAACAAGTTTTTAACAGTTTTAACATATTTACTCAGTTTAGTAAGTAATTGTTTAATTTTATTCCTTCTAAAATTATGTGTACAGTTCAGTTACAGGGACTATTTTTCTTCAAATTTCCAATTTTAAAACAGTAAAATTGTTTAAACACAAAACCCTGTCTGCGTCTTATTCAACACACTATGATTTTACACAGTGAGCCATTGCCTTTTTTATAATAGCAATAAGGCACTCCAGGGTGTATATTGCGTAATAACGTCACTTCTCAGGTGGTAGAAGCACTCGACTTTCTGCCTCATGCTTCAGCCCACCCAAGGAGGACGTGTATTACACAACAACACACACTCTGGAGTGCTTTATTGCTTAAGTATAGCACTTTTACAATCAGACTTACATGCCTTAACAATTAACTAAAGTTTTTTTTTGTTTATTTAATAGGATTATTTGGGGTGGGAGGGAGGTGGTTAAGTTAAATGTATTAACTTTTTGTGGATTCAGGTAATGATTAAACTTTTTAATGTGGAGCAGAATAGTGTTACTTTACAAAACTCTGCTGTCCATATACCTTGTATTTTTAAAATAAATGCTGTCATTCTAAGTTAAGCATTAAATAAGAACAATTTTTATATGTTGTGTCCTGAAACTTCTTCAGATCCTAGTTCTGTAAATTATAAGAGGCTCTTTTCTAATTGTGGAACTGGACCTGATTGATGGGATGACTGCAACACTCTCAGAGCTCACATATAACAAATAATGTTCTGAAATGTTTTGAATACCATGTTTCACTGCAGAATATTGTTATTGCCATGCTGGTGACCCCGGGAATTACTGGACTTTCCCTTCCCCCCAGCACCCGATCAACCATTGTTGTATAAAAATATTCGCCCCTCCCATCTGAGTCTTAACACTGTACTCTCCTAGTCCTCAGATATGCTCTTTCACCATAAAATTAGTTATTTTAACATTCCAACACATTGACAAGATCCTCTTTTTATCACTGCCACATCCAAATTCCAGTACCTCACCCTAGTAGTATTTTGCCTATTTGGGAGAGATTGACGGCATTCGGACCTGGTGGTGAGATGAATAAGATAAGGATCTTGGACTGTCAAAATAACAAATTCTAAGATGAAAGTGTTTGTTTTTTGGATTTGGACTCTGTGAGAAGGCAGGTCCCCACCTTGTAGAGGGCACACATGCCGGATGTGTGTTTGGCTTCACATTCATGACCCAGCATCTCAGGGAGGTAACACATCAAGGGAGAAAAGCCCTCCCCAGCTCAGGCTCAGATAGGCGGGAGGGGATGTCTTTCTGTGGACTTTGGGCCGGGGGGGGATTAAAACCCTATATCCTACTTCTGCTTATCTAGAAAAACTGGGTGGATTACAGTAAAGTCCTCTTAATGTAAAAACAAAAACAAGGTGCAGCATCAGCATGTGGTCTGAAAGCAAAACAAAATGGTTATATTAAATGCATGCTGAAGATAGAGAATAGAGTTAAAAATCTACGCTTCGACCTTAGGTCTTCTTTAGGAAATATCTAAAAGAGAAAACATAGATTTTTAACTCTATTCTCTATTTTCAGCGTGCATTTAATATAACCATTTTGTTTTGAAGTCCTCTTATATGCACACCTCGTTTGTAGCATCCTTTTTTGCAGATAAACTGGTTAAACAAATTCAGTCAGCAACTTTGAATTAAATGGTATAAGTCATCCCCTCCCTAACCACTGTGCTGCAGTCACAGAAACAAAAACAAGCTTGTGTCTTAAGTACCTCACTCACTACTCCAGAAATTAGCCTTCTCACTCCAGGAGTTCTTTAGCATCTATTGACAGATGCAGTATGCCAGCTGGGTTCAGCTGCCCCGGAGAGGAGTCAGTGCAAATGAGGAAGGCATTGGCCAATCAGGATAGAGATAGAGTAGAGTGCTGCCTGCAGTCAGCCTGAGGGACCTCAGAACTTTTTCTCTGCTGAACTGGCAACACTGCTCCGGAGCTCTCCTCTTTAGAGATCTTCCTGTGCCATTTTCTTCCTTTTTAAGTGCTGCTTTCAAGGTATTTTGTATATTTTTCTTATTTTATCTATTTTTACTGCATCTGCACTGGGTTCCGTGCAGTCACGTTTTTTTTTTCGTATTTTTCCCGCTCCGGTGGTTTTTCTGAGGTAAAAGTTGCCTGCGTGCACAATAAATTGCGTCGTTTTTATTTAAAATTGTTAGTTTTCAATATTTTTCAGTGTTTTTTTTACCACTTTTGCTTTAAAATCACTGAATTGGTTTTTTCGCGTTCGTGCGCTAATTTCCGTTGCGCACCTGTGTGAATTTCTGGAACCCTCTTTTTTTCTTTATTTTTATCTAAGTTTTACTATATTTGAAGGTAATCCCCTCATTTTCTGGGGAGACACCTTTTGTTTGACTGTGTAGTGGACTTCTGTTGGTAAGAGGTGTGGAGGTGGTTTTCTGTTCTTTCCACTGTTGTGAAAAAAAATAAATCTTTTTACCTCTAGTAAAGTTAATTTTGATTTGGTTAGCTTTTGCCTATCCCTTTATCATGGCCTCTCAGTCTACCTCCTCCTCTAAAAGTGCTGAGGAGGGTACCTCAAGTCAACACACAATTAATGACAAGTCCTCTAGGGACTCCATGGAAACTAAGTCTGGTAGAAGTAAAAATTCTAGCCAAGCCTCTAAAAGAACTATGGAGCAGGTTTCTGATACTGCCCCTACTAAAAAGTCTAAGAAAGATAATGACACTACTGTCCCTCCTCCAGAAAGGCATTCAGAGACAACAGTAGCTGATAAAAATGTGCCCTCTGCAGATGATTTAGCTAAAGCTTGGCATTTATATCAGACTTTACAATCTATGGGCGATATTTTCTCGTCTCCTGCTGGACTGAGTGATCCTCTTCTTGATGACCCCTATGCCCGGGGTCTTTATTTTGATGAGAGAGAGGATCATGGTGATGATTCACCTCATGGGGACCCTCTTAATCCTGATGGCCACCCGGGGGCTGGTGTTAATGATGATACTGATACAAATGAAGAAGTCTCTTCCTTTTTTACATTTTTAAAACGGATGGTGGACACCCTGGACTTGCCTCGCCAGGATGACACCGATCAGGAGATGGAAGACGACTATGTGGAGATGATGGGCATTTCTCCTCTTAAGAGGCTCATCCTCCCAATCCACAACACTTTGAAGAGAAGTACATTTAAGGTTCTGGAACCCCTCCCCCAACTTCTACCAGGTGGACAGAAGGATTGAGAAGAAATACCAGCTTGGTAAGTCTACTGCTGATTTTCTTTATACAGATCCAGATCACAGAGGGGTAGTTCAGACAGCGGCCTGTGACAAAGCTAATGTGTCACTATGTGCGCTTCCACCAGAAAAAGACTCTAGAAAAATAGATCGTATGGGTAAGAAATATTATGCTACCACCTCTCTCTTGCTGTGCATGTCTTCTTTCATGACATACACAGCTAGATATCAGAGGGCTCTATTAAAAACTATACTGGCCATAGTGCAACATGGGGGGGGGGGGAACACTATGCCCAGAGATGTTTTCGAAACTGTTAAACAAGCTGTGGAAGCCACAAAGTACCACTTTCACATGGCCATAGATAATAACGACACAGCCTCGAGGGTCATGGCTCAAGCTATTTCCCTCAGACGTTTTGCTTGGTTGAGAACTACTAGTCTTACTCAAGATGTCCAACCCCGGCGTTAGATTCTCCCTTTGAGAATAACTCTCTCTTTGGGGATCATACTGAAGTCTATATGAAAAGAATCGACAAGTTCAAACACACATACAAGAGTAATTCAGTGAAAGAAAGGCCCCCTCCCTCTCAGAGAGCTCACCATAGAGGGGGAAGGGGCAGGGGTCATTTCCCTAGGACATTCTTCCCCATGCCATATAACATGGATTTCTCTCAGATGAGAGTTTTTTTCAGGGGTAGGGGCAGGGGGGGGGCCAAAGAAGAGCTAACCCCACTCCTGTTACTTCTACTCAGTCTAGACAGCAGTCTTCCTGACTCCGTGCTGGTTGCCTCCCCTCTCCCCGTGGGGGGCAGGGTCTCACACTACCTCCATTGTTGGCGTCAGGTCACTTCAGACAAGTGGGTTCTGGACGTAGTGGAGCAGGGCCTATCCCTTCAGTTAGAAAAATGTCCCCTTCTCCACAGGCCCTTACAACCAAAACCTTCCTCCCTGCAGAATGATTGCTGCTGGAGGTAGAGGCCAAGAATCTCATGAGGGCCAGGGCCATGAAACGAGTGCCACTTCCCCAATGGAGAAAGGGTCTTTATTCCAGATATTTCCTGACCTTAAAGAAAACGGGGGAATGGTGACCTATTCTTGACCTAAGGTACCTGAACAAGCACCTGACGAAACCAAAGTTCAAAATGGTAACCTTGACTCAGGTCATCCATTCACTAAAGCAAGGGGACTGGCTAGTTTCCCTGGATCTAAAGGATGCCTATTTTCATGTACCAATAAAGCAATCCCACAGAAAATTCCTCAGATTCCGTCAGCCCTCTGGTCCTTATCAGTTTAAAGCCATGCCTTTCTGGCTCACTTCCGCTCCCAGGGTATTCACCAAGTGCCAGGCAGTGGTAGCAGCTCATCTCAGAAGACCAGTAATTTCAGTCTATCCCTACCTGGACGATTGGCTGATTGTGGCCAACTCATCCCAGTCTGTTTCAGATGCCCTAATTTGGACAAGGCGTACCTTAGAGTCCCTGGGCTTCCTTATCAATGAACAAAAGTCACATTTTCAGCCTGTCCAAATTCTACAGTTCATAGGGACAGAGCTCTACACCCTGTAGGGAAAGGCCTTCCTCCCTTCAGACAGGGTCAACCTTTTCCTTTCTCTGCTAAACTCATTCAGTCCAGGCCAGCCAAGACCAGTCAGACATTTCCTCAAACTTCTCAGTTATATGGCCTCAATGACCACTTTAGTGCCAAGGGCCAGATTCCAGATGAGGGACATTCAGTTTTACCTCAGGTCTCATTGGTCCCAGAGAAGGGATTCCTTTACAAAGCTTGTTCCAGTCATGGAGATCTTTCTTCGATCCCTGGACTAGTGGAAAGATGCAGACAATCTCAGGGTCGGGGTATCCTTTTTAACTCCCCAACCTTCCCAAATTTTGACTACTGATACATCCCTCCTAGGATGGGGTGACCATCTGGGGGACTTGTCCATAAGTGGGACTTGAACACCAAGGAAGTATTCCCTTCACATCAATCTTCTGGAATGCAGAGCTGTGCTCCTTGCCATCAAGGCCTTCGCTTTTCAGCTCAGGGGTCAGTCTGTGCAAGTAAGGACAGAAAACACCAGGGCCATGTTCTACATCAATAAACAGGGAGGGACTCGATCAACCAAACTCTGCATGGAAGCCATGAGGATTTGGTCCCTTGCCTACTCCCTGGACCTATCTCTGTCTGCCATCCATCTCCCGGGCAAGGACAACACTTTGGTGGATACCCTAAGCTGCATCAGTCAGGGCCACCAAGAGTGGACCCTCAACAAGCAAGTCCTTCACATGGTGTTCAGGAGATGGGGCGTCCTGGATCTGGACCTATTCACATCCAGTCTGAACCATCAGTTACCCCTGTACTGTTGCAGGCCCCCAATGCTGGGGACCATTCCTGCAGATGCATTGACCCTAGATTGGACGGGGAGGTTCCTTTATGCATTCTCTCCCTTTCCTCTTCTGTACAGAGTACTTCTCAAGTTAAGGGAACAACTGGCCACCATGATCTTGGTGGCTTCCGATTGGGTGAGACAGCCATGGTATTCTCTGCTCCTCTCCCTGTCAGTCAAGAAACCCATCAGACTTCCTTCGTGCCTCAGCCTTCTGACTCTTCTTCAGACTAGAGTGATGTTCCCCATCCAGTCTCTTCACTTCAAAGCCTGGTACTTGAGGAGTTAGAATTCCCAGATTCTTTGTATTCAGAGCAAGCACTGAATATTTTACGGATAGCTAAAAAAACCAGCACGAGGAAAACTTACGCCTCCAAGTGAAGACGTTTTCCTTTCTGGTGCAGGGACAAGGGCATAGATCCTTTACATGCCTCTTCCCCTCCCTTATTGGATTATTTGGTTCATCTTCAGGCAGAAGGCCTAAAGGCATCATCCTAAGAGTTCACTTGGCCATTTCAGCCTACCTTTCTGCAGGTAAAGAGAAATCACTTATTTCTCAACCCATTCTCAAGAAGTTTTTCAAGGGGCTTCTGCACCTTCAGCCCCCTGTAAGGGAACCTGTTTCCCCATAGGACCTTAACCTCTGTATAGCCAAGCTTATGGATCCTCCTTTTGAACCTATGGCTACGGCTGACTTGAAATTCGTTCCCTGGAAGACTATCTTCCTAGTGGCCATTACCTCTGCCAGATGGATTTCAGAGTTGCAGGCCCTTTGTACAGATCCTAACTACATCATTCCCCATAAGGACAAGGTTGTCCTGAGGATGAATAAGAAGTTCCTTCTCAAGATGGTCTCGGAGTTCCACCTTAATCAGTCTATCTCTCTGCTGGTGCTGTTCTCAGATAAGTCCTCCCCAGGTGAGCGCAAGCTGCACAGCCTGGATGTGAAGAGAGTCCTTTCCTTCTACTTAGACCAAACTAAGCAGTTCAGAGATAGGCAATCCCAGCTTTTCTCACCTTCGGTGATATGGGCAGGGGAAAACCGGTGACAACAAGCTGGGCAGACAGCTCCCTCTTGGGCTCAGAGCTCACTCTACCAGAGGAATAGCTGCTTTAGTGGCAGCTTCCAGGGATATCCCATTGCTGGAAATGTGTAGAGCAGCTACTTGGAAATCGGCCCACGCTTTCACAAACATTATTGCTTGGATGTGCAGTCCTGATCGGATGCTAAGTTTGACAGGGTGGTGCTACAGAGCCTTTTTCCTAAATAGGCTTCTGTGCCCTCCTCCCAACTGCACTGCTTTGAAGTCTGCATCTGTCAATAGATGCTAAAGAATTCCTGGGGTGAGAAGAAACAATTACTCACCGAAGTAATATTACTTCTTCCAGGGGATTGTTTAGCATTATTGACATTCCCACCCTTCCTCCCCTAGAAACCTTGTCTAAAGGCTCTTTTAGGGGATTTAGCCAAACTTGCTAACTGTTATTGAGCTGTGTGATAAAAAGTTTTTCACAATAGTGGATTAGAATGGATAGTTTGTGTATTGTTGACAGTTGACCTGTTGGGCACAGGTTTTGCTCTTTTTCATCTTCGAAATTCGTTCTGAGGTCCCTCAGGCTGACTGCAGGCAGCACTCTACTCTATATCTATCCTGATTGGCTAATGCCTTCCTCATTTGCATTGACTCCTCCTCTCTGGGGCAGCTGAACCCAGCTGGCACACTGCATCTGTCAATAATGGTAAAGAATCCCCTCGAAGAAGTAATATTACTTCGCTGAGTAATTGTTTCATACATGCAGTTCATCAGGTGCTCATCTAGGGATAATATGCATTTTGCAGCCAAAAGTGACTTTCTTGAAACTCCTAAGTTTTGCATACAAGTGGGAAATGTACCTCTTATGTTTAAATTTTATTTAACAGTATACTTTTTTATACTCCTGGACTGAGGTTGTGCGGTTCTTTGTAACTTTGGCTTAGCACTTTTAGAATCGCACCCTCATGACTGCAGAGCTGAATTTGCTGGACGCCCCACCTCTTGTGTTTGCATGTGTCAGGAAATTTGAGCAAGGCAGATTATGTAAAAAAAGGGGTAAGTATAGTATTAAGTATATGGAGTAAATGGAGGCAGTATAGCACAGTGGTTTAAGGCTCTGAGCTGCAAATCTGGTGACATACAGCAGACCAGACCTGGGTTTGAATCCCACAGCTTCCACTTGCATACTGTGTGACCCTGAGCAAGTCACTTAACTTCCCTGTGCTCCCAGGTTGCTCCTGTAAAAAAGCTTTCAGCTTAGTGTGCTACTCCTGGTTAAACAACTAAATTAAAAAAATATATATCTGGGATGTGCATATATCCAGTGTGCTTATAAGTGGGCTTCACTGTACCAAAAAAAAAAAAATTACTAATGTCTTCTCAGGGATTCATCAGTGAGTCTTTCAGATCTGCACTAGTCTGTGGGAGTATGCTGCCCAGGAGCTAGAACGTCATGCAGATTTTCACATTTAGAATACAAGTTCAAACTCTGTGCTGTGGTCACACTCCCCCTACAGTCTTAGCTCCAGATTTGTTTCTACAGCCAGGGGAGCAGTGGCCACCAACATTATCTAAGTGACTACTAACATGTTTCAAAAAAGTGAAACATTTTGAAAACCCAAATAAATTAGCAGACCAAATGTGTCATTAAATTACGACAAGTCTTACATTTTGTGAAACTGCAACAAATTAATGCCCAAGCAATTATAAGACAAGAGCTGATTTTTGTGTGAACCCTATTTTTAGGTTCTAGAAAGGGTCGCAGGGTCAGGGTTTATAAGGCACACTGATTGATTCCTGAGAAGAAACAGCATTACTACAGTGAGTATTTCTTTCTTCAAACAACAGGAAGCCTCTAATGATGCCTTACAAAAGTGCAGACTCACTAGCAGTACCTTGAGAGGATGGGTCTAGATAGAACATATTTAAGAAAAGGTTTCTGTAAGACAGCAGTTTTAAAACTGGCATCCCTTCTGGACTGTATGTCCAGGCAGTAGGACTTTGTTAAGGTGTGCACTGTTTTCCATGTAGCTGCTGTACAATTTCTTTAAAGGAAAGCTGTCCAAATACCAGTCTCCGGCCCTGACAAGGTTTACTCTCTGGCTTAGCTTTGTGAAGTAGAAGCGATGTTTTTTTCACGCTGCAAGGTATTTTATTTTAATTCTGAAAAGTCTGCTACCTGGAAGTATGGCGGACGGGGTTCGATTAACTGTAAGGTGTAGCGACACACCACCACTTCAATACATTTGTACTGAAGCGAGCGGTGCATCGCCGCACCTTTACAGTTAATTGAGCCCCCCTCTGCATCCGCCCTATTTCCAGATAGCGGACTTTTCAGAATTAAAATAAAATACCTTGTTGCGCAAGAAAAATGCTGCTTCTACTTTACAAAGCTAAACTGGAGGGTAAACCTTGTCAGGGCAGGAGACTGGTATTGGACAGCTTTCCTTTGAGGGTGATGCCCCTTGTACCTGCCATAGAGGCAGAGGTGCCCATTGTGGAATGTGCCCATAGGCCTATGAGAAGTATTTTACCAGCTTTTCCATAGCAGAACTGTATGTAGGAAACTGTCCAGGGAGAGGGAGTCTTCCTAATTGCTGGTTTACCTTTGCCAACCTCTCCATAGGTAACAAAAGTTAGGATTTTTACATAGAGCTTGCAGTTCGCTTAGCCTTCTGGCAGATGTCATGGCTACTAAGAAAACTGTTTTCCAAGTGATAAATTTTAGATCACATATTTTAGGTCTTCTGTAACCATAGGCTCAAAGGGAGATTCCATCAGCTGGGCAAGACAAGACAGATGTTCAAGTGCCATGGGGGAACTCATTCCTTCAAAGGTCTTAGATTTCAGGGGGCAGACTTTGCTAAGATGGGGAAGTGTGTCAAAGAAGCCCTGGTAAGGAGGAAGTTTGGAGGAGGAGTCAAGGAACAGTGTGAACACCTAAAAGGAGCCATAGTGGAGGTAACGAGCCAATGCATTAAGTTACACAACAAAGGTAAGAGTAGGAGGAAACCACTGTGGTTCTCAAAAGATGTGGCAGAGAAAGTAAGGGCCAAGAGGGTGAGTTTCAGGAAATATAAGGAGAGTCAACAGGAAAAGGACAGGGTGGTGTACTTCAATTGTCTAAAGGAAGCGGAGAAGGTTGCTAGGAGTGTAAAGGCACAAACAGGAAGGGTTAGCACAGACGGTGAAGGAAGGAGACAAGACATTCTATAGGCACAGCAGTGAAAGAAGAAAAGTTGGGATTGTAAGGTTCAGAGTGGATGAAAGACAGTGTATGGAGGGAGACCTGGAAAAGACAGAAATACTGAACAAATACTTCTGTTCAGTATTCACAGAAGAAGTGGAGGGTCAGGGACCACAACTGGGCAACAGATACATGGGGGGAGAGGTGGGCACCAGTCCATTTACAGTGAAGAGTGTTCTAGAGGAGCTCACAAAACTGAAGGTGGACAAAGCAATGAGGCCTGATGGCATACACCCAAGGATAGTAAAGGAACTATGACAGGAACTAGCAGCGCCTCTGGCAACCATGATCACTAAACACAGGAGTGGTTCCAGAGGACTGGAGGAGGGCACATGATAGGTATCACAGGTAATTTCAGAGCAAAGAAGACTTTCGTCCATTGTGCTCGCTGTTAATTCTAAGTTTGATAACCCCCCTATTTTGTTTGCTATGCAATACTTGTCTAGCTTCCTCTTAAACTCAACTGTAGTCTTACTAGTGACTACCTCCTCAGGTAGGTTATTCAACACTGGAATGACTCTAACACTAAACCAGTGCCTTCTTTTCGTGGTCTTAAAATTTTGCCTCTTAAGTTGCCATGAATGTGTCCTAGTGTCATATCGCTGTTCCCTCAATGTAAGTCCTAATTTAGCCCTTAGATTTGTATTTTTAAGTGTTATTATACACCATACACATGTCCCTCTCAGACGCCTATACTCCAATGTGAACATCCCCAAGTCATCCAATCTAACCTCATAGTCCTGGTCCCTAGCATCCGCTACTAACCTGGTAGCCCTCCTCTGAACCCTCTCCAGTCTTCCTACATCCAACCTGTAACCAGGTGACCAGAACTGTGCACAATACTCCAACTGCGGCCTCACCAGTGCTCTGAAGAGAGGCACAATCACTTCTCTCTTCCTACTCTTTATATGTTTCTTGATATTGATAAGAGTACCATTAGCGGACTTTATAACCTGACTGCAATGCTGGTGGAACTTGAAATCGCTTGTCACTTTAACACCCAAATCTCTTTCCTCCACTACTTTACCCAATTTATGTCCATTTAAAAAGTAGTCAGCTTGATTATTTTTTTTCCCAAAGTGCATTACTACACATTTGTTGGTGTTAAAGGATAACTTTTTTTCCCTTGCCCAACTTTCCATTTTGAGTAAGGCTTTTTGCAACTTTGCTACATCCTCACCATTTCTGATAGTAATGCCAATTCTAGTGTCATCTGCAAATTTGGTTTCCCAGACATCCTCTCTTCCAGATAATGAGTGTATATAAATATTAAACAAGCAGGGCCCCAGAACAGATCCCTGGGGGACTCCACTCTCCACTCCCAACCAATCAGAGTAGTCCATCTTCACAAAAATGGGAGTAGGGAGGAGGCAGGAAACTATAAGCTAGTCAGCCTCACCTCAGTAGTGGGGAAAATCATGGAGGCACTGCTTAAAGAAAGGACAGTGGGACACTTGGTATCCAAAGGAGCCCAGGACCTGAGGCAGCATGGATTCATAGCAGGAAGGTTGTGTCAAACCAAACTGATAGATTTTTTTGACTGGGTTATGAAGGAGGTGAATCAGATGGGAGCAGTGGATGTCACCTGCTTCGATTTCAGCAAGGCCTTCAACACCGTCCCACATAAAAGACTGGTTAACAAGATGGGTAGTCTGGGCATGGGCCACAAGGTGGTAAACTGGGTTAGTAACTGGTTAAGAGACAGGAGGCAGATGGTGGTGGTTAATGGATTTGGTGGTTAATGGGATCCAATCCAGAGAGAGAGGGGGTGACCAGTGGGGTACCACAGGGATCAGTCCGTGGACAAGTCCTGTTCAATGTCTTCATTAGTGGTATAGCAGAAGGGCTGAAGGGAAGAGTCTGCCTGTTTGCAGATGACACCAAGATCTGCAACAGGGTGGATACCCCAGATGGGGTGGAGAAAATGAGGAGGGACCTAAGGAAACTGGAAAATTGGTCCGAGGTGTGGCAGCTAAAATTCAATTCAAAGAAGTGTAAAATAATGCACCTGGGATGCAGGAACCCTGGAGAGAGTTACAGGATGGGGGGTAGTTGTTGATGGTCACCAAGGAAGAACAGGATCTGAGGGTTGTCATTTCTGACTTAAAGGTGACTAAACAGAGTACAGGGGTTGCAGGAAGGGCCAGTGGCATGTTGGGGTTCATAGGCAGAAGTATCACTAGCAGAAGGAAGGAGGTGATGATTCTTCTGTATAAAACACTGGTGAGGCCACATCTGGAGTACTGTGTACAATTCTGGAGGCCATATCTTCATAACGACATAGGGTGGAGGCAGTCCAGAGAAGGACGACAAAGATGGTACACAGCTTGCACCAGAAAACTTAGGAAAGATTAAAAGACCTCAGTATGTACTCACTAGAGGAAAGGAGGGAGCAAAGAACATGATAGAACCCTTTAAGTACCTGAAGGGCATAAACAAGGTACAAGGGAGTGACATATTTCAGTACAGGAGAAGTACAAGAACAAGGGGGCATGATATGAGATTGGAAGGTGGAAGGATAAGGGGAAGTGTGAGGAAGTTTTTCTTCATGGAAAGGGTGGTAGATGCACGGAATAGTCTGCCACAGGAAGTGGTGGGAGCAAACACAGTGGGGAGATTAAAACATGCATGAGACAGGCATAAGGGAACTTTAGAGGTGGGAAGGAGATGTGAAAACCATTGACCATGTAGGTCAGAAACTGCTAAAAAAAAGGGGGGGGGGTTACAGGCAGATTTGGTGGTCCTTATCTGCCATCAGTTTCTATGTTTCTGTATTATGTTAGGAGTGTGCACATGATTGATGCCTTTGAAAAACCTTTTAAAGACAGGTTGTGAGGCCAAAGACCTGTCCTTGCCTGCTGATGTGTAGGGTGACACAGCTGCCAGGTGCACTTTCAGGGTTGAAGGTCTCGGACATAAGGACTAAGGGTGTACTAGGTAGGCCAGGACTGTGGACCATACCTCTCAACCTTTTGTCACTGAAATGAGGAACCTGGATATTTTTGGACACTCAAAATGAGGGACACAGACCCTCAGAATGAGGGACCCATCCTCAAACATGGAGATACAAGCTCAGAGCATTTTGAAAACTATAATGTTTACTTGCACAAAGTCTATTTTGGATTTAGTATTTTAGCATATTGAGAGTTTCTGCTTTAAAGTCTGAATTTACAGCACATTCTCTGTGTGGGCAATACCTTTTCCACAATGGAAAGATGAGGAACAGAGCAGTTTTAAGGGCCAAAACGAGGGCTGTCCCTCATAATGAGGGATACTTGAGAGGTATACTGTGGACAGCCCTGCCTGCACTGAAGTTATCTTCCTGGGGCACACCATTAACGTAGAAACATAGACTTTGATGGCAGATAAGGACCGTTAGGCCCATCTAGTCTGCCCATTTCCCTACCTACAGGATAGGCCGCAGATCCTAGTTAACCAACAGCCTATATCTTCCTGCCCCCCACAAGAATTGCCTTATGTCAGTCCCATGCATTCTTGAATTCTCCCACAGTTTTAGACCCCACAACTTCCTCAGGAAGGCTGTTCCATGCATCCACTACCCTCTCTGTGAAACAATACTTCCTTACATTGCCCCTGAACCGCCCTCCTTCTATCTTTAAATTGTGTCCCCTTGTTCTTGCAAGTCTCTTGTTCTGAAAGATGCTACCCTCTTGGACTTTGTTGATTCCCTTGAGGTACTTGAAAGTTTCTATCATGTCCCCCCTCTCCCTTCTTTCCTCAAGGGTATACATATTAAGCTCATTTAGTCTCTCCTCATATGGCTTCTCTTGCAGACCCTGCACCATTTTAGTTGCCCTCCTGTGGACTGCCTCTATTCTGTCTATGTCCTTGCGGTGATGGGGTCTCCAGAACTGGACACAGTATCCCAGATGGGGTCTCACCAACTGTCTGTACAGAGGGATAACAACTTCCTGTTTTCTGCTGCTGATGCCTCTCCCTATACATCCCAGTATACCCTCGGTCCTCCCTACTGCCTTCTCACATTGCTTGCTAACCTTAAGGTCATCTGATATGATTACCCCCAGGTCCCTTTCCTGTTTTGTTGTTGTTACTACCTCCCCACCCATTGTGTATTCTTCCCTGGGTTCTTGTTTCCCAGGTGCATTATTTTGCACTTTTTGCATTGAATCCTAGCTGCCATACGCCTGACCATTCCTCCAACCTTGCCAAGTCCCTTTTCATCCTTTCCACGCCTCCTTGTGTATCAACCCTGTTGCAGATCTTTGTCCATCTGCAAAAGGCATACTTTTCCTTCCGTCCCTCTGCAATGTCACTGATGAAGACATTAAAAGGACTGGATCCATACTGAACCCTGCGGTACCTCACTAGTAACCGCCTTTCTTCAGAGTGGACTCCATTTACATTACCTTCTGTGTCCTGTTGTCCAGCCAATGTTTTACCCAGGCTACCACCCTGGGACCCACTCCCAGCTGGTTAATTTGACTAATAATCTTTGTGTGGGACTGTGTCAAATGCCTTGCTAAAGTCTAGGTAGGCCATGTCCACAGCCCCTCCCTGGTCTACTACTTTGGTCACCCAGTCAAAGAAATCTATTAGATTCGTCTGACATGACCTTCCCGCTGTGAACCCATGCTGCCTTGGATCCTGTGCTCCACTGACCTCTAGGTACTCAACTATTCTTTCCTTCAGAAGTGACTTCATCACTTTCCCTACCACAGAGGTCAGACTGACAGGTCTGTAGTTTCCTGCCTCTGTCTTGGTTCCACTTTTGTGAAGGGGAATCACATCCACCTTCCTCTAGTCCTCGGGTATCACACCATCCTCCCATGATTTATTAAAAAGAGTAGCCAGTGATTTCACTAGTTCCTTCCTTAATTCTTTTTAGAATTCTGGGGTGAATTCCATCAGGACCCATTGCTTTGTCCACCTTCAGTTTTAGGAGTTCTTGCAGAACCCTTTCTTCTGTGAAAGACTGGATCAACCCCTATCAAGAGTGCTTCTGTTAATTGGATTAGGCACTTCCTCCTCCTCTTTGTGAATACTGAGCAGAAATATTCGTTCGGTATTCCTTCTTTTCATTGTCCCCTCTGCCCACCCACTCGCTCATTCTATTCAGCCTCACTATCCCCTCCCTTGTCTTTCTATCACTGATGTACCTATAAAGGTTTATCCCCTTCTTAACTGAGTTGGCTATCTTTTCCTCAGTTTGGGCCTTTGCTATTCTGACTTCCCTCCCTGCTTCTTTCTTCCTTAACTGGTACAGCTCTGTCCTGCTCCTTCTGTGTTTCCTTATACTTCCGGAATGCTATCTTTTCTCCCTGACTTTCATAGCCACCTCTCTTGAGAACCATAGTGGCTTTTCTTTCATTTTGATTTGTTTATTTGCTTCACACAAAGGCTTGTTGCCTCTGTGATGGCAGTTTTGATAATTCCCATTGTTGCTCACACCTCCTTCTAGCCTGTTTGCTAGTGCTTTTCTGAGGCACTCTCCCATCTTGCCAAAGTCAGCCCTCCTAAAGTCCAGTACCCTCACTTTTGTATGGCTTGACTCTGTAGCTGAGTTTAACGTGAACCACACTGTTTGATGGTCACTTGTCCCCAGATGGCAACCCACTTCTAGATCTGAGATCCTCTCACTGCCCCGCTTGAGAGTACAAGGTCTAAGATTGCTCCTCACAGTGGGTTCGAAACTAGCTGTCTAATGCCTGCCACCTGTAGAGGCGTCAAGAATGGCCCTGCTCTTGGATGTGGCTGCAGCAAATGTGCTCCAGTTAACATCTGGCATATTCAGGTCTCCATCAACAGTATCTCCTCTTTCTCTGCCATTCTAAGAATGCCTTCCATCATATCCTTGTCCATTCCTTCCCCTGACATGGGGCTGTACATAACCCTAGCGGATTGTGGTGCCCTTTCCAGTCTCCAAGGTGACCCACAGTGCCTCCTCTCCTCCTGTTTACTCTTTTGTTCAGTTGCTTTTATCCCTTCCTTTACATAGAAAGCTACTCCTCCCCTCTTCTCCCCTGCCTGTCTCTCCTGTAGGTTATGTACCCTGGTATGTTAACATCCCAGTCATGGTTCTCTGTGTACCATGTTTCTGTGACTCCTACGATATCCAGGCATCCCTCTTCCATTAAGGCCACCAGCTCAGGGAGCTTGTTGCCCAGACTACGGGCATTGGTACTCATTACCCTCCATTTCCTGATGGCCTTACCCCCTTTTGCCCCATCCCTGTCCGTCTTGCCTTTGTCACTTTCTCCATTTACCCCTGCCCTTCTCCCTATCAACACCTCCATGTTGGTGTTTGCCACACTTACTACCGTGATTGTTTTGGGGGGGCTAGGATTTTCCTGCTCCTTTCCAGTGCCTCCCCTTGGCTAGTTTAAAAGCTTGCCAATGAAGCATTTAACCTCATCACCTAGGATCCTGGTTCCCTCCCGGACAGATGCAGCCCATCATGCCAGTATAGGCTTGCATTACTCCAGGTGGACCCCAGTCCCCAATGAAGCCAAATCCCTGAGCTCACACCAGTTTTCAACCACTGATTGAATCCATGGTACGGAACACCCTTAGCCTCTCCTATGCCATAGATGGGTAGTATCGAGAAGGTTACTGCAGTGCTACTTGACTAAGGCCCTCCCCAATTCCACAAACTCTTCCTGCACTTCTTCAATCCCTTTCTTAGCCAGGTCATTTGTCCCTAGGTGGACAATGACATCCAGCTCCCTCCCCTGTGCAGCTGCTCCGGCAATCCTGAGGATTCGCTCCCTGTCCCTCCAAGCCATGGTGCCAGGCAGGCACCTTACCTCCCTCTCCCCTTCCTGGCCCAGTTCTACCTTCCTAACAATGGAGTCCCCCACCAGGAGTTGTTTCCTTCCCCTGCATGGTCCCCTGCCACCCTCCTGTGGGTCTCCTTTGTGGAGGTTCCCAGCATCCTCCTTGGTCTCCACTGTAGGTGCCTCCATAGAGGAACCACACTTTGCCAGAATGGCAGGGAATTGTGGAGAGGTACAACTGGAGGGATGTGCCTCTGTTCCACCAAACTCACCCTCACTGAGCCCACTGTGGTCCAACCACTCCTCTTTCTTGGCAACCTCTGAGACAACGGCAGTGGCACTGGTGGTCCCTGGATGGAAGAGGAGGTCCCACAAATCCTGGCCAACTCAGTCTGGAGATGAGCAACCTCCTCCCTCAGCCCAGAGGGTGCCTGCAGATGGGACAACACCGCATCCTCCAGAACATCTCCCGAAGATTGCTGCCCACAGCCACTGCACTGCACCACTCAATCATGTCTTATTTCTGGCCCCTTAACTGTTTGCAATCCTTACTCTTTCCTCTGTTTTTTTTCTCTCTCTCTTACTTTCTGCCTGTGTGCCCTTTAAGCTCCTGATTGTCCTGTTCTGAGACAAGAATATCCTATATTTCTCAGTAGACCACTTACTTGTTCAGAGGCAGACCTCCAGCAGCTAGAGGGGGCCGGAGAGCTACTCTTGCCCTTCTAGGATGGTGGTTCCTTGGTGGTTCTGTGATCACTCACTTCCTGCCCCTAAACAATAAGTTCCTGTTGTCAGTCAAATCCTGTGCCTATAAAAATAGAACTAGCTTTGGGTGGGAGGGTAGAGGGAAGGGAAGGAGGGCAATATAGTCCCAGTAAAGAAGTTCAGTCACACAGCAGTCCTTTCTCCTGGTGTCTTCTGCCAAGCTATTAGCAGAATCTTTCTAAGACAGTCTTTAAATGCAGCTTCCTTCTAGCTAAGCCACTCCCCCTACTTACCAGATCTTTCTACAAGTAAATTTAAACCTCACAGCAGTTAAGTCCTTTCAGTCACCTGAGATTTACACCTAGATGACTTTTCAGTTACCCATTCAGTTCAGTTAACCCAAACACACACTTTTTTTTTTGTTTTGTATGTTAGTTTTTTTACCCTAAATTAAAGGTCCAAATACAAAAGTTCTTCTACTTTAGTCCCAGCAGAGAAGTTCAGTCACACAGCAGTCCTTTCTCCTGGTGTCTTCTGCCAAGCTATCCACACAGCAGTCCTTTCTCCTGGTGTCTTCTGCCAAGCTATGGGAATATGGCCATTATGGGAATATCTTCCACTTTGAGGAATATGCCTTTCTTGTGGCTGGTTTTCTAGAAACCTTCAAATCTCTCAGCACGTCCTCTGACAGATTTAAATTGGCAAATTCCAGCACTTTAAGAACTATGCTCTCTGGCATTCTGCTGTGGGACAGAGTCAACAAGTTTTAGGTCAGTGGCAAGTTGACTGGAGTCTTGCATGGCATGGTCAACAGCAGCACAGAGTACTATGCTTCCCTGCCCGGTCGGGGACTATTAGGATAATTGTTGCTGGCTCTCTCTTGAGCTTTCATGAGCACCCCTGTGATGAGGGAGAATGATGGGAAGGCATACAGGAACATCCCTGTCCAAACCAGGGCATGGGCGTACTCTGGGACTGTGTCCATGGCTGGTGGCCTGCAACAAAACTTTGGAAACTGTTTTCCCAAGAGGCAAAAAGATCTGTTTTTGGGGTACCCCATCTTCTGAATACTGAAGCCAGCCCTTGCTGATTCAAAGCCCACTCATGGTTTCCCTGGCTGATTCTGCTTAGGAAAACTGTAAGCTCATTGCCTTTCCTGGCAGATGTACTGCAGAAATCATTGAGTCCAGGCAGTAAGCTAGGTCCTAGATCCTCATAGTTTTTGTGTCCAGTTTTGAGGATCGTGTTCCTACTTGTTTGTATAGTATTTTTCATAATGTAATATTAATTTTGTTTTTGGTATTAACAATACAGGACAAAAAATATATACAGTACATAAAGTGATGCCAGTGTCATAGTACAGTACTATACTTTACTTGTCAGCATTCAAGATAGGTGAGGTAAAATTATAGAGCCCATAGTTAGAGTTCATATGTACCAATGATTGAAACTTTGAGTGCAGAGAGCAATTACATGGCCATGATGTATGCACCTATGTGTTAAAACAGGGTTCATGTCCTATACAGTGCCTTTTCCACTTATGCCATACAGTATCAAAAGCAGTTTGGGAATAAATTGCTGTTCCGCTATGTATAAATAGTCTGAATAAAAGCATACCAAATCTTTTTTTTTTTTTTGGCGTCATTTTTATGAACGATAACCTAGTTCTGGCTTTTTTTTTTTTGCAGTTGTAAGTCACAAATTCAGTAGCTTTCCGGTGGTGTTTCTGCATTTATGTTCTGGTGCCAGGATCAGGAGCAAAACCAGGGATGGTGTAAATAAGTTTGGGATAGTAAAGATGTCTTCTATGTCTTGTTGAATATCCCTCCAATATGTCTCTAGGACTGGAAGCTCCAAAAACACATAAACATGGTCAGCTTGCAATGCTCCACATCTTCTCCAGCACTGGCCTTGTTTCACGCCCATATAGATGGACCTGCACCGCTGGAGTCTTGAAAAACTGTTTATGAAATGGGCTTAAGATTGCGAGCCCTCTGATTGGAAGATTAAATTGGGATGCAAGGGGACCTATATGCACCCTTTGATGGAATTTTTAATTTTTTATGTTTATATACTATTTATATAAACATCCCTTTATATAGTTTTATAAAAAAAAAAAAAACACAAGTTTTGTGAGAAGGCATGATTTAGACATAGAAACATAGAAGTCAGCAGATAAGGACCACTTGGCCCACCCAATCTGCCCTATTTCCCCTACCTACTGTGCCACCGTGGACCCTACTTAATCTCTGGTCTACAAGTTTCATGTTATATAAGTGATCTAGAGTGCTCTATATTTACTATGTGATGTGTAATAATGAAATCACAGCTGTTTTAAGATATTGTAAAAGTAACAAATATTTTTGTGGAGGAGAATTTTGCTTTTTGTGATATCAAGTAAGTGCTATATGAGGCTCAAATGTATTATCTGTTGTAGATCCTGCAGAAGTAGTGAGTAGACTATGAAACGTTGCTCTCAGGTGGTGTGATCTAAAACAATTTTTTGTGATTTAAATAAAATACCAAATAAATAACGCAAACCAATTACTGGGTCTGTTTCTCCATAACTGTGGATGGTTGTCTTTGAGGGTATATGGATCAAGATCCCTCTCGGTGTGTTTTTATGTTATAGGTGTTAGAAGGGCCACACTGCCCAGTGTGTGTGCAGAGTTAAAACAAAGCCTGTTCTACCTGCAGGTCAAGGAGTTAATGGATCTCTTTTTTAACCTTTTGGATTTGAGGTTGAATAGTAAGGTCCCTTTGGGTATGGAAAAGGTGGAGAGTGTCATGAAGATATTGCAGTTTAGCCTTCCTAGCTTTGTGCTGCTGGGATGCATATTTAATCAACCTCCCCCCAAGATCCGAGGGAGTAGAAATAGATGATCCAGTAATATTAATTAACTCCACAAGAAAAAAAATAAAATATCTGGGAGTTACACTATCATTAGAGGGAGATTGACTTTTACAATTAAATGATGGTGCTTTACTTGACAAAGTGAAAGATGATCTAGATAAATGGGTCAGTTTGCCCTTAACCATGACTTTGAGAATAAATATTCTTGAAATGAATATCTTTTAAAAAATTTCACGTTACACAGATGATGTGCTATTTTTAGATAATCCAAAAGAAAAAAGCACTTTCAAACAACATGAAGTCTTGCTGTATTCTGACAATATGCAGTTAGCCCCAGCACTTGAACTGCCCTGGAGATGAAAGAGTTAACTCTATGCTGGAAGCATAGAATGTTGAGCTCAAGCACGATTCAAACCACTGTCTGCTGCACTTGAAGTGTAACCATCAGATTCTTTACTCCGCCTAACTGAACAGTCGCTCCGGAGTTTGCGCCTCGTTTGTTGGTTCGGTACAGTAAATCACCGGTTTAAACCGTAAGATTTCTCTCATTTTCTCAGTTCAGATCCCTGTCTGTGGTACAGTAAGTGTTACAGGTAGTAGACTGTAAAGTTTTTGTGAGTTTTCTGAGAAAATTGTAAATTTTATTCCTTGTGGTCGGTTCGCCTGAACTGACCATTTGTTATTGTGTGTGTGTACTTGTGGTGATTCTGGTACCTATCAGTTCTAAAAAAAAAAAACCTACATTTTCATTTTTTTTCCAACACCCGTGACATGGTGAGGAACCGATAGGTTAGTCTTACCTGGCCTGAAGCCGTGTGAAGGGTAAGTTTATTTGCTTGTAGCCATGTCTGAAAAACCCAGAAAAATAAACAGGCCCACTGGGTTTCAGCACTGTAGTGTGTGTGGGGAGGCCTTTGCCAAGGCTGATCCCCACACCATCTGTGTTTATTGTCTTGGGTTTCACCACCTCAATTCAGACTGCCAAATTTGTAAAACTTTCCCTAAGACCACTTTAGAAAACAGGTTGGGTCAGGCTTAGAGATAAAGAGGCTGAGAAGTCCGCTGATCCGGATGGCCAGCCCAGTTTGGTTCCGACCGAACCTGAGGGAGTGCCGTCTGATCAGGGCCATACTTCCTCAAGCAAGAAGAAAGCCAACTCTGAGGGGTTGGTTCCTACAAAAAAGAAAAGGAAGGAGAAATTGACCAGTTCGGACCCTGAATCCCTCCATCCGATGGCCAATGAAATTGCCCAGGTGATTAGCATTGTAGAATCGCTCCGTCCAGTTCTGACCGAACCGGCCCTTGCCAGTAAGCACTCGGTTCAGTCAGCTCCTCCAGTGAAGGATTATTCTCTGGAGGAATACTATGACCCAGAATAGGAGGGAGAAGTACAAGGTGAAGAAGAGCAGGAAGAGGAGAATGATGGTGGGGAAGGTCTGGATGAGCTTATTGAACTGGACATATCCCCAGACAGACCTTCTGGAGTTTCCCCTCCTAGGCTTTCTGAGTCCTCTTCCCACTTAATATTTTACAAGAAAGTGGCTGAAACCCTTCAGCTTCCTGTGGATGAAGCTGTTGAGGAGGAAAAAGAGCCTGATTTCGTTGAGATGATGGACATCCCAGAGTCCAAGAGGCCGTCTATTCCATTGCATAAATCTTTTGGGAAACAGATACATAAACTTCTAAAAACTCCAAATTCTTTGCCTCCAGTTGGCAAATGTATGGACAGGAGGTATATGCTCTCAGGCTCAAGTACGGAGTTCCTGTATCAGCATTGCAGCCATGTTGGGGTAGTGCAGGCTACAGCCTGTGATAAAGCTAGCATATCCTTGGCTTCATACACCCCCAGATAAGGACTCCAGGAAGATAGATGCCATGGCTAAGAAGCAGTACCTGGCATCTTCTCTGGGACTCAGACAGGCTAACTACATGGCCTATGCAGGTAGATACCAAAAGTCCAGGTGGGATTCTGTTTTGGATCTGGCTAAGCAGGTGCCCCCAGCTAGCCAAGGAGCTCGAGGAGGTGGCTGCTGATGGGATTGAGACATCAAAAATCCAATTTCATGCTGCTGTCGACTCCAATGATGTGTCATCTAGAGTCATGGCTACATCTGTTGTTCTGCAGAGAATGACTTGGCTTAGATGTACTAGCCTGTCACAGGATACCCAGGCTAAGGCCATGGATTTCCCTGTTGTAGGTAATTCTCTGTTTGGGGAGCAGGCAGAGAATTACATGAAAAAATGGATGAGTACAGGATCACCTATAGGAGTGCTCAGGCCAAAGAAAGGCAAACCACTCTTCAGAGGCAGCAGTCTAGGGGCAGGGGCAGGGGCAGGCCCTTTAAAAGGCATTTCTTACAAGCTCAGGCTTCCTCTTCTTTTTCCCAGAGGGGGTTCTTTAGAGGGAGACGTAGAAGGGGAATGAGCAGAGCTGCATCCTTCTCTCAGTCCAGGGCCTCTGCCAAGCAGACACCCTGATGTGTCAGCCTGGGTTGACTCCCCCATTCCTGTAGGAGGCAGATTGGCTTACTATTTTCAGGCTTGGAAATGTATCACTTTGGACAAATGGGTCCTGGAAGTAGTAAGCCAAGGCCTGGCACTCAGTTTCAAAAAATTTCCCAAGCTGAAGGCCAGGTTCTTTCCACCAGCAAACACCTTGGAAACTGTTGCCCTAGAGGCAGAAGTTTCTTCTGTCTCTTGGTCCTCTGAGCCATAGAGAGAATCCTTACAATACATTGGGGAAAAGGCCTGTACTCCAGGTACTTTCTGACCCCAAAAAAGACAGGTGAGTCACGGTCCATCCTAGACCTCAGATACTTAAACAAGCACTTGTTAAAATTAAAATTCAAAATGGTGACTCTGGGAGTAATCAATCAGTCAATCAAAATCTTTATTTAACCAGGCGAACACCATTGAGCTAAGCTCATTTGCGAGGTGGACCCGGGGGGGAAGGGTACAACAATACATATAATTCACACAATTTCCATGATTATAGTACAAGCAATACCAGTGAACATCATGGGCAGAACAGGCATAAGCAGTAGTACAACAATATGTATGACATACAATTTCAATAATTATAGTACAAGCAGTACCAATGAACAGCATGTGCAAAACAGGCATAAGCAATAGTACGGCTAAGTCGGACAGATTCAGCCAAGAGCAATTATGTACATACAGACCATTGTAGTAGCATACTCAGTACTGGAACTGGCTAGGAAAGGGAAAGAAGGAGAATAAGGCAAGAATAGGGAAAAGGGTGGGAGAGAAAGAGAGAGAGAGAGTGGGGGAGAGGGTGATGAGGGAAAGAGAGAGGGGGGGAGAGAGAGGGGGGAAGGGCAGAGGGAGCTGGACTGGCAACTAAAAGGGGCCACGGCAAAATAGCGGATTCCAGGTGGTTGAGGGAATCCTTGATCAGGAGTAGCAGGTGCAGGATTCTGTAAAGTAGTGAGAGTATAGTGCTTTGAAGGATGCCAAACTGATGGCTAACTTTGATTTTAGGGTTTTTTGCAGTTTATTGCACAACAAAGGTAATATGCAACTAATAGCAGCACAGCCAAAGCTAGACCTGGCTTTGTAAACCTTTAGAAGGAGGTAGGAGGTGCTTCTCAGGGCATACCTATTAGAAGTGCAAGATGGTAGGCAGTCAGAGATATAGTTTGGCAAATTATTTAAGAAGACTTTGTATGTCCACAAGGCAGTGTTTCTTTGGTGCCTGAAGCTAAGGGAGAACCACCCAACTGCCTTGTACAACAGGCAGTGATGAGTGGAGTAAGGAAGGTCCGTTATAAACCTTAGGGATCTGTGAAAAAGAATATCTAATTTAGAAAGAGCTCCAGCATGACCTTGGTTATACAGGAAGTCAGCGTAATCAAGGAGGGAAAGAAAGGTGGTTTGGACTAGCCTCTTCCTAGCTTCCCTGGGGAGAAGATCTTTTATCCTGAAGAACAGCCCAACCCTCTGATGGAGTTTCCTTGTTAATTCTTCAATATGTACCAGGAAGGAGAGTCTATTGTCAGGCCATACCCCCAAATATTTGAAATTGGTTACATACTCCAGTTGCTCACCAAGAAGTGTAGTTACCAGGGGAAGGGACCCATTTGAGGCAGGGTTTGATAGGTTAGGAAAAGGCGAGAGGAACATAGATTTATTGTTCTTGGTGTTCAGAAGCAGCTTCTGGTTTATGAGATGACACTACAGTAGACTGAATTCTTCCTGGAGGCCTGAAAGTGTTGCATCGGGAGAGGGTCCACTGAAATAAAGCATGGTGTAATCTGCAAAAAGGTATATTTTAGCCTTACTGATTTATTTATTAATTTACGAGTTTTACCAGGAAGGCATACTGAGCAACAATGCTCGATTCCAGATGCGACCTGGGGGCCAGGACCCAATACAAAACAAATCACAGTGTCAAACTAAGACATTTCAAACAGTGAGAAGGTATGGCTAACTGCCTTACAGACAACGACAGAATAGCTACAAGTAGGCAGTTTAATACAGCAGGGGAAAGATAGAGACATACATGATTCATCCTAGAAAAATGTCCTTATTACATAAGCAGTATGGTACATTGGTGTTAGGAATAGTTAGAAGCAGGTGCAGCTAGAAACATGTGCAGCTGGAGGAGAAATGCATGCTGAGTAGCTGGTTGTGATGACTAGGATAAGATGCATTTCTTATGGTAGGTGGTAAGGCATTCCAGATCTGGGGAATCCGGTAGAAATAAGCAGCCTGACCTATAGTTGTGTGCATGTAAGGGACTGATATTAGCATCTATCCTGTTAATGTAGATTGCAAATAGCAGGGGACCCAGGATGGAAACTTGAGGGACTACTCTCAGAAGGGGCTTTAAGTGGGAGACTTCACCTTCTGCTTTTACCTGCTGTGAACATCCTATAGGGTAATTCTCAAATCATTTGATGGATAGAGCATCTAGGCCGATATGCCAGAGGGACGTGAGGAGCAGGCAGTGATCAACTGTATCAAAGGCCTTGCTTAGGTCCAAGAATACCACACCAACAAAGTTCTTGTTGTCCAACTCACACTCACAATCATTAGTTACTTTGGCTAGTGCCGAGATCGTGCTGTGCTCTGAATCCTGACTGTAAAGGGCTGAGCAAATTTGTCTGATCCAGGAAAATCCTAAGCTGTGAAGTCACGATTTTTCCAGCATCTTAAACAGGATAGGTAAAAGGGAGATTGGCCATTTGTCCAAAGTGATAGATTTCCAAGCCTGGAAATAGCTTCTCTCACTAAGACTAGGTGACTGGTTAGCCTCTCTGGACCTCAAAGATGCCCATTTTCACATTCCCATCAGGTGCTCCCACAGAAAATATCTCAGGTTTCAGTTGCCCTCAGGCCATTACCAATTCAGAGCAATGTCCTTTGGCCTATCATAAGCTCCAAGGGTGTTCACCAAATGCCTAGCAGTAGTGGTTGCATTCCTAAGAAGGAAAAGCATCTCCATTTTTCCCTACCTGGACGACTGGTTCATTGTGGGACAGTCCCCAGACCAAGTCAAGTTACATCTGCAAATAGTACAGCGTTTGCTCACATCCCTGGGATTTATCCTCAATCTTCCAAAGTCAGTCCTCGAACCTGTGCAGATACTGACTTTCATAGGAGCAGAGCTCAACACTATCCAGGCAAGTGCTTTCCTCCCCCTAGCAAGGGTGAAAGCCCTTACAGACCTGGCTTCCTCCTTTCACCCTCTGGTCTCTCGCACAGCAAGGCCTTTGGGATGCATGGCAGCTTCCATCACAGTGGTTCAAGGAGCCAGGTTCCACATAAGGGACATTCAGTTCCATCTAAGATCCTTTTGGTCGCAGAAGCAGGATCCCTTGACCAAGCTAGTTCCAGTGACTCCGTCTCTGGTCCAGGCCCTTCAGTGGTGGTTGGATCAGAACAACGTCAGGAAGGGAGTTCCCTTTATTGCTCGGCCCCATTCACTGGTTCTGACCACAGATGCATCTCGCTTGGGGTGGGAAGTTCATTTAGGGACCCTCACAGCTCAAGGTGTGTGATCCCCTCAGGAGTCCCTGCTCCTCATCAACCTTCTGGAACTCAGGGCAGTATATCTAGCCCTGCTAGCATTCTCAGACTCAATTCAGAACAAGGTGGTTCAGGTCAGGACAGACAACCCCACCGCCATGTGGTACATCAACAAGCAAGGAGGAACTCGGTCCACGGCCTTGTGCATGGAAGCCATGAAAATCTGGTCTCTGGCCTAGTCTCTACAGACATCCCTGGTAGCAGTCCATCTTCCAGGGAAGGACAATTTGTTGGTAGATGCCTTGAGCAGGATTTCTCAGGGCCATCATGAATGATCCCCGGATCCCCTGATATTGAAAGTGATTTTCTCAAGATGGGGCACTCCTCAAATAAATCTTTTTGCAGCCCCAAACAATCACCAACTTCCTCTTTTTTTGTTGCAGACCCCCAGTCTTGGGATCAGTCCCTCTGGATGCTCTTCTTTTGGATTGGTTAAGGACATTTCTGTATGCTTTTCCTCCCTTTCCTCTGCTATTCAAAGTTCTGGTCAAGATAAGGTCACAATCCTGCAAAGTGATCCTGATTGCTCCAGATTGGGCCAGGCAGCCTTGGTATCCTCTGTTACTGTCTCTGGCAGTTCACCTTCCTCTAGTTCTCCCCAGACATCACAATCTGTTAACATGTTCTCAGGGAAGGGTTTAGTACCCAACCTTCAGTATCTCAGTCTGAAAGCCTGGCTCTCAAAGAGCTAGAATATGCGAATATGAATCTGCCTCAAGGGGTTCTGGATATCCTCAAGGATGCTCGGAAATCTGCCACTAGGAAAACTTACAACTCCAAATGGAAAAGATTTGGTATTTGGTGTTCTAATAAACAGATCATTCCAGACTCTGCTGACTTCTCAGTAGTCTTGGACAATTTGGTTCATCTCAATAATTTAGGCCTTCAACCAGCAACCCTGTAAGTTCATCTATCAGCTGTCTCAGCTTTTTTGTCAGTGGGGAAGCCTTCCTCTCTTGCTTCCCACCCTGTATTTTGTAAATTCTTTAAGGGGCTGCTTCATACTGACCCCCTCCTTTAAAGACCCTACCCCTGTTTGGGATCTTAACATTTGCATTGCTCAACTTTTGCAACCACCTTTTGAGCCTTTGGTTTCTGCAGATCTCAAGAACTTGACTTGGAAGGCTGTTTTTCTGGTAGCCATTACTGCTGCCAGATGTATCAGTGAACTTCAAGCTTTATCTGTGGAGCCTGATTTTATTTCATTCTACAGAGATAAGGTGGTCCTTGGAACCAACAGGAAGTTTTTACCAAAAGTGGTATCGGATTTTCATCTGAACCAATCCATGTCCCTTCCAGTGTTTTTCACTGATCACTCTTCTTCAGGAGAGAGGAGATTGCACAGTTTGGATGTTAAGAGAGCCCTTAGTTACTATGTGGAAGGCACTAAGGCCTTTAGATCTGACTCTTTCCAGCTCTTCCTCACCTATGGAGAAGTGGGAAATGGCAGGCCTGCTACCAAATGTACTATTACCAGGTGGATTGTCTCTTGCATACAATTCTGCTATGAAAAGCTAGGCAAAACACCCCCTCCAGGCTTGAGGGTGCATTCTACCAGAGGTACAGTGGCTTCTCTGGCTGCTGCCAGGGATATTCCTATTTTAGAGATCTGTAAAGCAGCCACCTGGAAGATAGTTCACATTTTTACCGAGCATTACTCCCTGGACATGCAGGTGAGGAGTGATGCTAGGTTTGGTACAGCAGTACTGCAGATCTTGTTCCCTAAGTAGGTTCTGTACCCTGCTCCTGGGAGGTACTGCTTGGTAGTCTGCTTATTGTCAGAATACAGCAAGACATCATGTTGTTTGAAGAAAACATTACTCACCTTAGTAATTGTGTTTCTTCTAATGGAGTCTTGCTATATTCTGACCTCTCACCACCTCCCCTCTCAGAACCTGTTTTTTTGGGAAGTGGGTTGGCGGGTACAGTGCTGCACCTCAGTGGTGCACTAGTCTCTGCTGAGTTGGGTTGGTTTTTTGTTAAGTTATTTAAGTTCACTACATGGTTTTTGTTTTTGGGTTTCTCGACTTGAGTCTTTTGGGATCCAAAACACGTAGTTGTCTTTTGGCTAATGTTTTTACAATTTCCTCTTTGAGCGTAGTTAGTAGTAGCTCGTAAGAATCTGACGGTTACACTTCAAGCACAGCAGAGAGTGGTTTGAACTGAGCTCGAGCTCAACGTTCTATGCTTCCAGCATAGAGTTAACTCTTTCATCTCTGGGGCAGTTCAAGTGCTGGGGCTAACTGCATATTGTCAGAATACAGCAAGACTCCATTAGAAGAAACACAGTTACTAAGGTGAGCAATTTTTTCATATCGCATAATTTAATAGAAAACTTTGACAGGGTTTCAGGTTATAAAGTAAATTGGGAAAAGTCTGAGTATTTATATAAAGGAGTAGAAACAGATAATCCAGTAATATTAACTCCATGATAAAAAAAGAAATAAAATATCTGGGAGTTACACCATCATTAGAGGGAGATCACCTTTTTCAATTAAATGCTAGCACTTTACTTGACAAAGTGAAAGATGATCTAGATAAATGGGTCAGTTTGCCCTTAATCATGACAGGGAGAATAAATATTCTTAAAACAAATATCTTACCTAGGTTCTTGTTTTTTTTTTCCAGGCATTACCAGTATTTCTAAACAGAATTTTTTTCTTAACAATAGATAAAATGATTAGACTGTCCATTTGGACGGGCAAAAGGCTTAGGGCGAGTCTCGCCAAACTATACCCTCCACTTAATCAAGGGGGATTAGAATTGCCAAATTTAAGATTATATTACTATGTAGCACAAACTGAATCGACTCTAGAGTGGTTTTCCCATACAGAATCTGAGCTGGAATGGGTGACAGAGGGGGCTTTTATAGAACAATATTGCTTACCACTTGCTGAACTAGTACATGTTTTGTATATTAATTGTGATGATAAACCATATAATAAAAACATATTCTCCACTAAAACCACTTCAAGAGTGTGGAAGGAAGCACATGCATATTTAGGGATTAGCTCCTCTCCTTCAATATAATAACCTTTTTATATGAATAATATTGTAAGTCCACACATAAAAACACATTTTTTTTATAATTAGAGAAATAATGGTTTAATCTACTTAAAACAGTGTTTACAAAATAGTACACTGAAGTCCTTCAACATACTCATAACTGAATTTAATCTCCCAACAGGGAGTTTCCTAGCATACTTACAGTTAAAAGACTACATAAAAATATGACAACTAATGTAATTAAGGCAACCCCTTGGAACTGCTATTGTAAAATCCATTGGACAAAACTAAGATGATATCAAAAATGTATGGCCTACTATTAGAGCCCCCCCAAAAAAAAAAAAAAACTAAGCTAAAGACTTGGCAACAGTACTGGTTTAAAGAATTAGGGCAAGAGGTTCAAACAATAAACTGGCAAGAGGTCATTGCCTCACCAGAAACAGTATCATAAAATAGTAAACTAAGGCAAATTCAATTCAATGTGATTCATAAACTGTATTACACCCTAAGTAAACTACATAAATTTAACCCCACTTTATCAGACATTTGTGTAAGGTGTAATAAAGAAAAAGGTACACTAAGCCATACATTCATCTTTTGTCCAGAACTAAACCGATATTGGGAGAAAATCAGAGAGATTATCTCAAAAATATTGAAAAAAGTGTGCCTTTTGACCTGGGGATTTTATTATTGAGGTTAATTACTCCCATAAATATCAGCACATAACTGGGTTTATTTGTATCTTTAGCTATGGTATTAGCTAAAAAAGTTATACTTCTGCACTGGTATGAGGCAAAGCCACCCAACTACAAGGAATAGATTGTGGGAAATTAGAAATAATTTTTTATATAAAAGAGGTTAAAGAGATCTTCGAAAAAATGTGCCACCTAAATCTTTGTTTTCTTCAGAGGATGAGTTAAAGCTTACACTTATTCCTTAGTAAATAGAAACAATATATAATAGAAACATAAATGGTAATTAATAGATACTACTTTCCCTTGTACAATGATGAAAAAGGATACCATACCTCTGGCTGTATATTTTATGCTTGAGTGCGGGTAACAAACTGAGTACAAACAAAAAGGGATTCCAGGAATATGGAAAGTATGGGCAACAATGTTTATACAACAGCTTCCCTGCTTTAAAGGCAGGCAGCATATGTGGCTTGCATAGCTCAGCACCAAAAGACTCTATGGAATTCTATTTTGGCAATGAGCGAAAAAGCTACAGGTGACCAGGCACAAGATCTGGCAGACACAGCAAAAACTGCCATGAATGCCACCAAGTACCAGTTCTATATGGCAGTAGATGCCAGTGACCCTGCTTCTAGGGATCTGACACTTGTAGTGTCCCTAAGAAGGTTTGCTTGGCTTAGAATCACAAAACCTCCCCCAGAACACAAACAAAAGCAATGGATTTCCCTTGTGAGGGAAATTATTTGTTCAGTGACAAAACAGAGATTTATCTGAATAAAGTGGATGTATGTAACACCACCTAGAAGAGCAAAACTGAGACGAAAAAGGCCTCAACTTCCGAAAGGCCTTATGGAAGGGGAAGTAGAGGCCAGGGTTACTACCCCTGTGCTTACCTTGCCTATTATTTTAACCCCCAGAGAGGATTCCTCAGGGGTGGGGGCAGTAAGGGTTCTAGGCATTTGGATGCAACACCAACCTCCATAGCCCAGGCAAAGCAGAATCACTGACAAGTCAGTGCTGGTCGCCCAACCATTGTCAGTGGGAGAAAGGCTATTTCACTATTTCCATACATGGGAAAAATTACCATAATCAGGTGAGTCCTGGAAATAGTGAAGCAGGATCTGAGTCTGCAGTTCAAGAAGTTTCCAAAACTGCAGGCTCACAAAAACTTCACACCTCCTACTCCAACAGAAAAACTCCTGCTGGAGTTGAAGGTAAAGAAACTGTTATAAGCAAATGCAGTGGAGAAACCACCACAAAACATGGTGATTAGTGAGGTAAACACCAAGGTACAGAAGTTATTAGGGAGCAGAACAGATTTAAATGTAAAAAAAGGCAAAGGCAGTAAGGACAGAAATGGGGCTAAAAGGGGTAAGGCTATCAAAAGTGGAGGGGAGATGAGTACCAATGCCCGTAGTCTTGTGTAACAAGCCCCTGAACTAGTGGCCTTGATGGAAGAGGTTGCCTGGATATTGTGGCAGTCACAGAAACATAGTACACAGAGGACCATGACTGGGATGTCAACATACCAGGATACACAATCTATAGGAGGGACAGGGAGGGTAAAAGAGGAGAAGAGTAGCTCTCATGTAAAGGAAGGATCAAAGCAACAGAACTAAAGAGTAAACAGGGAGCAGATGAGGCACTTGGGTCACCCTGGAGACAGGAAATGGCACTCACAATCCGCATGGGGTTGTTTACAGACCCCCATCTCAGGGGGAGGGAATGGACAAGGAAATGATAGAAGGCTTCCTTAGAATGGCAGAAAAAGGGGAGATATTGTTGATAGGGGACCTGAATATGCCAGATGTTAACTGGAGCACCTTTGCTGCAGGCACATCCAAGAGCAGGGTCATTCTTGATGCCCTACAGGGGGCATGCCTCAGACAGCTAATATTGGAACCCACTCGGGAGGGAGCTATCTTAGACCTGGTACTTTCAAATGGGGATGGAGAAAGAATCTCAGATTTAGAAGTGGGTAGCCATCTGAGACAAGCGACCCAAACAGTGTGGTTCACGATAAACACAGCCATACAGTCAAGCCATACAAAAGCAAGAGTACTGGACTTTAGGAGGGCTGACTTTGGGAAAATGAGAGTGCCTCAGAAAAGCACTAGCAAACAGGCAAGAAGGAGGGTGGAGGAACAATGGGAGTGATCAAAACAGCCATCACAGAGGCAACAAGCCTTTGTGTAAAGCAAATCAATAAAACACAACAAAGGAAAAAAAACGCTATGGCTCTCAAAAGAGGTGGCAGGGAAGGTTAAGGAGAAAAGGACAGTATTCAGGAAATATAAGGAAACACAGAAGGAGCAGGACAGACAACTTTATCAGTTAAAGCAGAAAGGGGCTGGGAAGGCAGTCAGAATAGCAAAGGCCCAAACCGAGGAAAGAACAGCCAATTCTGTTAAGAAGGGGATATGACCTTTTATAGGTACATTAGGGAGCAAAGAAATACCAAAGGAGGGATACTGAAGCTTAATAAAGGGGAGGGAATGTGGGTAGAGGGTGACAGTGAAAAAACAGGGATACTGAATGAATATTTCTGCTCAGTATTCACTAAGGAAGAGGAGAAGGAGTTACCTAAACCAAACAAGAGAAACACTCTGAAGATGGGGGTCGATACCAGCCCATTTACAGAAGAAAGGGTTCTGAAAAAACTAATAAAATTGAAGGTGGACAAAGCAATGGGGCCTGATGGGATTCACCCAAGAATTCCAAAAGAACTAAGGGTAGAACTAGTGACACCGCTGACTACTCTCTTTAACAAATCATGGGAAGATGGGGTGGTACCCGAGGACTGGAGGAGGGCAGATGTCCTCTTCATAAAAGTGGGAGCAGGACAGAGGCAGGAAACTACAGACCTGTTAGTTTGACCTCAGTGGTAGGGAAAATGATGGAATCACTTCTGAAGGAAAGAATTGTTGAGTACCTAGAGGCCAGTGGGGCACAGGACCCAAGGCAGCATGGATTCACGATGGAAAGGTCATGTCAGACGAATCTAATAGATTTCTTTGACTGGGTGACCAAAGTAGTAGACCAGGGAGGGTCTGTGGACATGGCCTACCTGGATTTTAGCAAGGCATTTGATACAGTCCCACACAAAAGATTAATACACAAGATAGCCAGCCTTGGAGTGGGTCCCAAGGTGGTAGCCTGGATAAAAAATTGGCTAGACAACAGGCGCAAAGGGTAGTAGTAAATGGAGTACACAGTGAAGAAAGGAGGGTTACTAGTGGGGTACCGCAGGGTTCAGTACTGGGACCGGTCCTTTTTAATGTCTTTATAAGTGACATTGCAGAGGAACTGGAAGGAAAAGTATGTCTCTTTGCAGATGACACAAAGATCTGCAACAGGGTTGATACACAAGATGGAGTGGAAAGGATGAGAAGGGACTTGGCAAGGTTGGAGAAATGGTCAAATGTATGGCAGCTCAGATTCAATGCAAAGAAGTGCAAGGTAATGCACATGGGGAAACAAAAACCCAGGGGAAGCGTACACAATGGGTGTGAGATACTGACAACAGTAAAAATAGAAAGGGACCTGGGGGGAATTATATCAGATGACCTAAAGGTGGGCAAGCAATGTGAGAAGGCAGAAAGGAAGGCTAGGGGGATACTGGGATGCATAGGAAGAGGCATCAATAGTCGAAAACAGGAAGTTGTTATCCCTCTGTACAGACAGTTGGTGAGACCCCATCTGGAGTATTGTGTGCAGTTCTGGAGACCCCATCTCCGCAAAAACATAGACAGAGTGGAGGCTGTCCAGAGGAGGGCAACCCAAAATGGTGCAGGGTCTGCACCAGAAGACATACGAAGAAAGACTAAAGGAGCTTAATATGTATACCCTTGAGGAAAGAAGGGAGAGAGGACATGATAGAAACTTTCAAGTACCTCAAGGGAATTAACAAAGTCTAAGAGGGTAGCATCTTCCAGAAAAAGAGATGTGCAAGAACAAGGGGGCACAATTTGAAGATAGAGGGGGGACGGCTCAGAGGTAATGTGAGGAAGTATTTTTTCACTGAGAGGGCTGTGGATGCATGGAACAGCCTCCCTGAGGAGGTTGTGGAGTCAAGAACAGTGGGGGACTTCAAGAATGCATAGGACAGGCATAAGGCAGTGCTAGTGGGGGGTAGGAGGAAGTAAGCTGTTGGTTAACTAGGATCTGCAGCTTATCTGTTAGGTAGGAAAATGGGCAGACTCGGTGGGCCAAGCGGTCCTTATCTGCGGTCAAATTCTATGTTTCTATGTAGAAAGTCTCCCTCCCCTCATAGCTGGGAAATGGGCTTCACTCCAGGTACATCCTGACCTACAAGAAAAATGGGGAGTGGTGATGGATATTTAGATTTGAGATATCTGAACAAACACCTAAAAAAGGAAACGTTCAAGATGGTAACATGGATCACTGATTCTATCACTTCAACAAGGAGATTGACTAGGGTCACTGGATCTGAAAGGTGCCTACTTTCACATACCAGTCAGACCCTCTCACACAATGTACCTCAGACTCAAGGTAGGGAACTGTCACTACCAGTTCACAGACTTACCCATCAATCTGTCTTCATCTCCCAGAGTATTCACAAAGTGCCCAACTGTGGTGGCAGCACATCTGAGAAGGCAAGGGATGGTGATCTTTACTTACTTAGATGACTGGTTACTCACTGGAAAGTCACTCCCGGAGGCCAAGTCCTCCCCCCTTCTCACCTAGCACACCCTGGAGGACCTTGTCTTTCTAATAAATGTCCAGAAGTCCCAGACAGAGCCTGTGCAGGTTCTGGTCTTTATTGGTGTGGAGCTGGGTGCCAACCAAGGGAAGGCAATCTTCCCTCTAGAAAGAGTGGCAAACCTGATAGTGCTTGCAATGTCTTTCATGGCAGAGCAGCCCAGACCAACAAGGGACTTCCTTCAGTTGCTGGGACATATGGCCTCATCTACAGCTGTAGTTCCAGGTGCCAGGTTCCAAATGAGGGATATATATATATATATATATATATATATATATATATATATATATATATATATATATTATAGTAGGCAGTAGTGCCACTATAATTAAGGTTAAGAGCCATTTACATATTAAACCCAAAATTATGCACCTTAATAACTTTGCAACGTTCAACAGATTTGCCAGAAATTTGGAATACGAAACAAGACCCATACATATAGGATCTGCCAAGTTTATTATTAGTACTACATGCTCTGACTTCTTGAGTTATTAAAGCGTCTACGTTACACACTATGAATTTTGCTGTCGTCTCTACAAGTGGCACGGTTTGCGCGACTGGTCCGAAATCTTCAGGAAATGATGTACCCTGGGTCAACAGGGGTCCCTGCTGTGCCTTTTGAAGATTTCGTGAAAAAATATTAAACGGTTCAAAAGTTATTCAAAAAACAAGTTCCCATTATAAGTCAATGGGAAAAGTTAACAAAAAGTTCGACCTTGTCGCAAATGCAGTTTTTACTTCCTCAAATGGCCCTTTTACTGTCACAAATCCACCATTTTGTTTTCAGTTAGCGATCAGAAAAATGTTTGACATTTAAAATTGGGACCCTCTAGCAACCTAATTATTTTAGTATTCACCTAGTCGGACCCTGAGGATGCTAGCCATGTCTTGATTTGGGGGTAAAACACCCTAGAAATATGTTTTTTCAAATTTCTGGAAAAAGTGCTTTCACAAAATACTGTCACACTTGCGACACTGTCGAATGAATTTGCGAAAGCTTTCGCAAACTTCGACAGTACTTTTCTAGGCTGTGGGAAAACTGACAGCAATTCTTTGGCACCCTGCTGCTAAAGAACGGTTTGGTGTTTTGGCCTGAAATTTGAAGAGAACGCAGCTGACATCTCACAGATGTGCCTTTCAGTATTTCGTTGAAAAAATATTACATGGCGGCAAAGTTACGGCACTCCAAAGTTGATGCTTTTTCCCATAGGATAACATAACAGCGTCCGACGCATTACAGGAATCCTTTGGCGCCCTGCTGCAAAATAACAGTTTGGTCTTTTGGGCTGAAATTTGGAGGGAACACAGCCAACATCCCACAGATGTGCCTTTTTGTGGTTTGGTGAAAAAATATTACAGGGAGCCAAAGTTATGGCACTCCGAACTTCTCTTTTTTCCCCATAGGATAATATTACGGCGTTCGCCGTGCCTTTCAGGGCCCGTATCTCGGAAACGGTGCGAGTTATGGACTTTTCATCTGAAAAATGCTTAGCCCCTTCTTGGGGGCTAAGCACATAAGTAGCCATGAAAGTCATGAATCATATGACTTTTATAGTTTTTTTCTACATCGTACGGTTCCTGTGATATAAGCAATTTAGTATTACAACTCCTCATTTTCTGCTCTGAGAACCATTATTATGCATACATTCTTTGTACTCACTGTCTTTCTTTATGCAGTTTTTGGGGAAAACCAGTCTGTGTGCTTACATTACTGTTACCGTTACCATTTTCACTTGCGGTTCCGTTCCCATTTCATTTACCGTTCACGTCTACACCACCATGTGCGTTACCCTTTGTGTTTTAATTTGCGCTTGCTTTTGCATTGTTTTTAACATTTTTGTCTACACTACTGTTTCTCTTTCTGTTTCACTTTGTGTCACCATGCGCATTACTATTTGCGTTTGCAGTTGGGCCCCGCGCTCCCGCCGCCGCATTACATTCCCTATTTCTCGTTATCATTCTCAAAAAGAAGGGCAATTAGAGGCAAAAAACTCCATTTAATGCATTGGTTAGGGTTGTTCCACACTGACAAAAGTGAGGAAATTCGGTGTTAGGGTTGAAAGCCCCCCTTGGCCCCCCCTGCCCACACCCTCAACCAGCATCGGTGCGCATTAGGGTTGATCGGTCCTAACTCTCACCCCATTCTCCTACACCTCTGCTTCTTTACACATGTGATGGAGTGAGAGTTATGGCCAACAATAAATGTCGCACCCGATGCCGTGTGGTGTGGGCGAAGGCCGAGGGGGCTTTCATCCTAACACCAATTTCCTCACTTTTTTGGTGTGGAACAACCCTAACTAATGCATTAAACAGAGTTTTTTGCCTCTAATATATATATACATACACACACACACACACATAGTACCACTTGGGGTCCCTTTGGTCCCAAAGGTGGGACCCGCTGTCAAAGCTGGAACCCATGTCAAAGTACCTGTTAAAGGCACTGGAGTAGTGGAAAGAAGAAGACAACCTCAGAGAAGAGGTTCCCTTCCTCCAGCAGTCACCCATGGTGGTGCTCACTGTAGATGCCTCCCTCTAGGGCTGGGGTGCCCGTCTGAAAGATTCCACTGTAAGTAGGGTGTGGAGCTCACAGGAGTCTCAGGAACATATAATTCACCTGAAGCTCAGGGCAGTGTATCTGGAAATGCAGTCTTTCTCCTCCCAAATCAGTGGTCAGTTCATACAGGTCAGGACAGACAACACCACTGTCATGTATTATATCAACAAGCAATGAGGGGCAATATCTTCAAAGCTGTGCACAGAAGCAACAAACGTTCGGAGTCTAGCTTATTCCCTGGAGGTGCCATTACCAGTAGTTCACTTACCAGTGAAAGACAATGTCTTGGCAGATTCCCTGAGCAGAATCAGCCAGGGACATCAAGAATGGATCCTGAACAAGCTGGTGTTGGCTGCGGTGTTCAGAATGTAGGGCACGTCAGAGATAGACATGTTCACATTTGGAAAAGTTACCGGTTCCCCTTGTTCTGTTCCAGGCCTGCCTCATTGGGGACAGTCCCAGAGGACACCCTAATCTCTGGTTGGGTGGAGAAGTTTCACTTTGCCTTCCCTCAGTTACCTCTCTTACTAAGGGTGCTGCTAAAACTGAGGGGAGAGTCTGCAAGCATGATCCTAACAGTCACAGATTATGCCAGACAGGCTTGGTACTCACTTCTCTTCCTCTCCATCAAACATCCTATCTCCCTTCCCATGTGGTACAGTCTGCTGACTGTCCAAGGGCAGGATAACATTTCCTGACCCAAGAACCCTGTGTCTCAGGGCATGGCACTTGCAGGACTAGAGTTCTGTGGGCTAAACCTTTCAGAAAAGGTTTTGGAAGTGCTTAAGGTTTCTAGAAAACCAGCATCTCCTTTGATAGGGATAAAGTGGTCCTAAGAACCAATAGGAGGTTCTTGCCCAAAGTGGTATTGGATTTTCATCTGAACCAGCCTGTATCTGGCCCTATGTTTTTCACTGACCATTCATCTTCAGGAGAAAGAAGGTTACACAGTTTGGATGTTAAGAGGGCTCTTAGTTACAACATCGAGCATACTAAGGCACACAGAAATGACTGTCTTCAATTGTTTCTCACTTATGGTGAATTGGGGAAAGGTAAGCCTGCCACTAAAAGAACTATTGCCAGGTGGATTGTTTCTTGTATACAATTCTGCTATGACAAATTGGGTAGAACACCCCTGTCAGGCCTGAGGGCTCACTCGACTAGGGGTACAGCTGCTACTCTAGCTGCGGCCAGAGATGTACCCTTGTTAGAGATCTGTAAAGCAGACACCTGGAAAACAGTACATACATTCACCAAGCATTACTCCCTGGACATCCAGGCTAGGAGTGATGCTAGGTTTGGCATAGCAGTACTGCAGAGCCTGTTCCCATAGTAGGTTCTGCATTTCCTCCTCCATAGGGAACTGCTTGGTAGTCTGCATTTTGTCAGAATACAGCAAGACTTCATGTTGTTTGAAGACAAATTTACTTACCATAGTAATGTTGTTTCATCTAATGGAGTCTTGTTGTATTCTGACCTCCCCACCGCCTCCCCTCTCAGAACCTAGTTTTTGGGAAGTGGGCTGGCGGGTACAGTGTTGCACCTCAGGGGTGTACCTTGTACCTTCCCTTTTGGGTGGGGTAGCTGTTGTTGTTACTTTTCTGGTGTTTTTATAGTTGAATATTGTCGCTACCTTTCCTTCTTGGGTTCTCGGCTTGAGTCTTTTGGGCCCAAAAAATCTTTTGCCCTTTGGCTACATGTTTGAACAATTTCCATACTATAGTACTAGTTTGCTTATAAGAATCTGTCAGTTACACTGGGAAGTACCACAGACAGAGGTTTGAAAACCAAGCTTGAGCTCAACGTTCTATGCTTTTGCATAGAGTTAAATCTTTCCTCTCCGGGGCAGTTCAAGTGCTGGGACTAACTGCTTTATGTCAGAATACAGCAAGACTCCATTAGAAGAAACAAAATTACTATGGTGAGTAATTTTTTCTTGCAGCATATCTGATTGTTCTGGCATAGTTAAACAGATGGTGAGCTGCACCTCTTGAACTGCTGCAGTAATGCTTTATTCTAACCCCAGTATTCTTCAATATCATCAACTCTTGCGGTCAGCCTCCTGGATTGTACTGCCCTGGAGATAAGTGAAACTTTATGCAAATAATGGAACATTAATTGGCTCATGCCACTATTCAAATATGCTGCCCTGCCAACTGTAGGTGTTCCATGATGCTCAGATTTCTTTATCCACCTGCCTAGTTGGTCACCTCAGAGACTGCTCCTCAGCGTTTACTGAGAGAACTTAGTTTTCGTCAATGTATCATTTTTATTTTATTTAATTTCTGCTGCCTGCTATAGTTTCTAGTTTATTTTAGTATCATTTAGTGTATTTTAATTAGTTTTGTGGTTCCTCTTCATTTTTTTGTAACCGGTGAGGAACCATCTTAGTCTTATTTAAATTAGCGTCAAATCGCTATTTCTTTAGTTTGAATCGTAGTGGTTTATTTATTGTTTTGGTTTATTTGGGTAATTTCTTTCTGAGATTTTGATGGTTTCCTCAGTTGAGGAACCAACCACAAACTATTTACATTAAAACTTGCGGTTACTTTCCAGTTTCTTCTCGGTTCACGAACCGATATTGAAAACTTTAGATTTTAAATTTTGTTTTCTTAAGTTTACCATAATGATGTCTGACAAACCTAAGAAAATACCAGACCTACCTGTCTTAAAAATTGTATTAACTGTCAGGAAAGGTGTACAAGCATGAACTTTGCTTGTTTTGTCTGGGAGTTGAACATTTTGATGTTGAATGTGAAATATGTAAACGTTTTCCTGAGAAAACTATGGAAAATGTAAGAAACATTTTAAAGGGAGAATTTCTACAGGATCCATTTTGGATCTGAAGGATCTGAACATTGATAAAAATATGTCTAAAGATGTCTGTTCAAATGCCCCTGAAAAAGGCGAGACATCTGGACTTAAAAGGCCTGGAGAACCAGTAAAGGATTCACCACCTTTAAAAAAGCTGGACAAAAAAAGAACACTGGTTCTTCAGCTGAAAAAGCAATGGGGCTCCCAGTTGTTCCATGCAGTATGTCAACTGCTGACCAGGTGGCACACGCTCTCCAAATACTGCAGGCTTTGCAGACTGGTTTGACTCCGGTTAACCAGCAACCGGTTAGTTTTTCAGCATCTATGTCTGTGTCCTCTGTAGAGGCTATAGATCCATCCCTGGATGATTTTGGGGAGGAATATGAGGATGATGAACTGATCAAACCAGAAATTTCTTCTGAACATAAGTTCGACCCCCCTCCAAGGTGACTGAAGATTTTTCCTCACACTTTACTTTTGTGAGGCAAATGATTGAAGCTCTGGACCTCACTCCTTATGAGCCTGAACAGGATAAGGAGAAGGTGCAATTTATGGATATGATAGGGTTAATTTCCACAAGAAAGGTGTTGCCTATTATGAATGAGTGAAATTTTCTTGATCGGTAGATTAGTATTCCAATATAAGACAAAATCAATAAAAAAATATATATATATATTAGATAGTTGACACAGTTGTAAAATCCTATACAAGGAATTCTTAAATCATACTGTAAAAAGAAAAACATAAACATATTAGATGTCTGACACAATTACAAAATCCTATACAAGGAATTCCTAAATCACAGTGTAAAAGTATAAATACACACACAGCGCTAAAAAATTATAAAAACAGAAGAAAGTTATATTTAGTTTACTATACAATTTTTTCTCATGGTTAGATCGATAAACATTTTCATTTAATAGGTTACAATGCATAATCAACAGGCAAATTTCATATCCAGGTTCTTGTTCAGTGACCAGTGAAGTTGGTTTCAATATTTGAGTAATCAAGTCAGTTTCTCTTTGTCATTTTTTTTTTGTTATATGTGACCTTCTTTGCTCTATTATTTTTAATAGGGAGATGATGGATCTCAATATTATAGGATCAGTACTGGTAAATAAATAAATAAATCAGCAATTGAGCAAGTTGGTAATTTTGGAGTCTCAATATATTCCCCAACAAATAGGTCCTATATTTTTCATATAAAGGACAGAGGAGAACTACATGCAGCATATTGTCTTCCCCCAAACCACATCTGCACAAGTAAGTCTTATTTTTTCTACTGAAAACAATCCTATTTTCTTGTTACTTTTGAAGACCTCAAATCAAAACCTAGTAAGTAAGATCCTCTGTCCTGGGTTAGGAAATATAGAAAGATATTTTTCATATCTGTGTGCTCTTTTATTTATAGCAAGCCACCTACAGGCTTTAGATAACCTACAAGCTTCCAGATCTTCTTGAATGAAGTTATCTTTTATTTTACTTTTTATTATGAGTTTAATATAATCCATCGGGAGTCTTAGACAATCTGTGACTACATGTAAGAGACCGTATGGTTTAATAAGTTTTTCTAGGACCATCATGCAAGGAAAGATGATGTTGGAATGGGAGTAAGTAATTGCTTCTTTCAGACATAAGTGTGGAAGTCTATCAGGGTTCATCACATATACCCCATCCAATAATTGATTTGTCTTTGGACGCATGCATATTCGATTGGTAGCTCACCAACCTCTGGCCTAACCATGGCTGAGGGAGCACTGTTTGGGAGTCCCATAATCTTTTTATGATATTTATTTAAACTGTGTTCTAAAATTCCCTTAAACTCTCCTCCCCATACTTCGACTTCATAAAGAATCTGGCTTTTAATTTTTGCTCTAATGACTTGAAAACTGCCCTCAACTGATCTCCCTCCATATTTATAGGAAAATGTCTGTATAACTGGAAAGAAAGCATCCAGCTTATGCTTAATATTTTTCAAGTGGCTAGTCCAAGTCCCTGATCTATTCAGATTGATTCCTAGAAAGCAGAATTCTCAGACCTCCTCAAGTTTATGACTATCCCTATGGAAGTTGTGGCCCTTCTTATTTCCTCCTAGTACCAAAACCTTAGTTTTTTTCATAGTTAACCATCAGATCAGCTTTTTTACATTCAGAATGGAATGTTTCAATACTTCTGGTCAGTCCCAGATGGCTAAGGGAGAGTAAGACCATGTCGTCAGCGTAGGCTAGAAATGGTGTCACTCTATACCCAGCTCTTGGTAGATGGAACTCAGATTTATACATATTTCTTAGTACAGTGCCAAAATAAAGATTAAATAATAGTGGAGCCAAGGTACAACCTTGTTTGACACCAACATTATTTTTAAACCAAGTACTTATTTCACCCGAATCACTGTATCTAATACTAGTATAATTTTCCTGATGTAAAAGTCTGATCATTTTCAGCGGGGGGGGGCATCAACTCCTATTTCCCAAAGTCTGTCCCACAGTAGTGTTCTGTTTACCTGATCAAAGGCTGTTTTAAGGTCTATGAAAGTACAGAATAATTTTAGTTTTTTAACCTTTCTATATTTATGAATCAAATGATATAAGACAAAAATTTGATCAGTAGTGGAGTATTTTTTTCCTGAATCCTGCCTGCACTTCATCGGTTTTGCTATTAGTCTCTGCCCATGTCATCAGCCTATTGTTCAATACTCGGGTAAAAACTTTTCCCACTATATCCAAAAGGCTAATGTGTCTATAACAGTGGGGATCTTTTTTGTCTCCTTTCTTATAAATTGGGACAATAATATTTAGTCCCCAGCTTTTAGGGATGCCCCCTGATTTCCATATATAATTAAATAAATTAAGCAAAAAAGGGGTCCAAAATGTTCTAGTTTCAATTATTACATCTAAAGGAACTCCATCTGGTCCTGGAGCTTTCCTTTTATTAAAAGAGTCAAAAGCTTCTCTTATCTCTGATGATGTAATCGCCTCATCAGGGCTATATTGTCTTCCCAAATGATTATGTCTTACCATTCCCAATAAATAGTCTGGGTCTTCCCTATAAAATAATTGTTTATAATGTTTTACCCATATATCAGGTTCAATATGCATGTTAATTGTGTTATTATAACCCATTCAACTGGTGACAATCTTCCAAAATAATTTATTATCTTTTGTAATAATTGAGTTATGCAATTTGAGCCAAAGTTGTTTAGCATATTTATTTTTATTCTTGGCTAATATTTTCCTATGTTCTTTCCTAGCTTTATTCATTATTTTGTTATTATCTTTATTTGTGCAATGTTTTTAGATTCTGAATTTTTGGTTAAGTGTTTTCCTTGCAACATGACAGTCCTTATTGTACCATGGATAACCCTTAGGTTCTTTAAATGTAACCTCTTTCGTTATTTCATAAGCAATCATATTTATAATTGCATTATAAATATGTATTATATCATAGTTCATAGGACTGCTGGTCACAGATATTAGTTTAGATAATATACCCCTGGTTTCTAGAAAATTGACCAATTTATCGCTATTATTTCCCATCCTATCCCTTTTTTATTTGGCTTCAACTTTGTTACCTTAATATCATTATCAGGGATAAAATCGCCATGGCTTACCACTAACTCTAAAGCCTTGTGTTGACTTTCCGGTCTAAATATTAATTTAAGAGAGCTGATTCTGCTGAATAAGTTTAGATTTATCCAACTGTAATCAATTGTGGAAGTACCATTGCCACCTACTGTATATGTCAAAATTCTCCTTCAAGATCCATAAAATTTTGGCCATTCAAAAGTAGCTTATTATTCCTAGACATTACTTTATGTAAATCAACTTGCCCCTTTTGTTAATATAATGATCTTTTGCAATCCTTTTTATTTCCAGGGAAGGAGACTGAATAGCTGATTGGGCTCCTATGATTTCCTCCGAACATCCTTGCAAATGTCCCATTCTAGTGTTGAAGTCTTCCTCTATTACTAGGTTAGCAGTCGGATAATCGGATGTTAGAGTTCCTATCAGATCTTTTAACAGATTTAGATCATTGTGGTCCCCATAATGACTTCCTGTAGGGTGAACATAGATATCACAAACCATATTTGTTTATTGAGTTTCCCTGTTAATTTCACTGTTAAAGTACAATCACTAGTCAAAGGAATTTCTTCATTTATGATGTTGTTGCTCAGCTTTATTAAAGTAGCTAACCCTCCTATCCCTTTTCCAAAGTTTTTATTTTTTATTGCTTTCTTGCAATATACTGCATATCCGCTTAGATGAAGATCACACAGTGCCCATGTTTCTTGAATACAAATTATATGAAAACAATTCAAGTATTCACTGATTGCTGGGTCGCCAATTTTAATACTCAGACCAGAAGAATTCCAAGATAAAATGTTAAAGATTTTATCCAGTGATATTTTATCATTGCAGCCTTCTTTAAAGTGATCTTCCCTTTTCGTCACCTTTTTACAGTTACAAATACACTTTCTCCCCATGGCATTGTCATGTTTGATTTGTCATTGTTCCAGATTAGTTAAGATCTCAAACTTGTTTGAAGTCTCTACCAGAAATTCCCCTTTTTTTGAATTGGTCAAAATAGAGGCATAATCAGTCTGTACAAAAGCCTCCTCATTATTGACATATAAATGAATACTAAGTTGGTCCAAGATGTTTTGTTTCAGTATCAGATCTTTAATTATATTTACTTGATTTACAACCATCATGATTTGGCCATCCTTCTCGTCCTTGCAGTTTTCCCGATATTGTAATTATTTACAATACTGATGATGTAAACACAGCACTTGAATACCTGATGTCTCAGCTTCTGGCCCTTCAGGATCTGCACATCCCTCTGAAAAAAGGTGTCTTAGGGGCTCCCCTAATAAATGGCTTAAAAAAGACCTCCTTCGAGCCATGATAAAAAGAGACAAGGCCTGGACCTTGGCAAAGAAGTCCCAACAATCAGAAGACTGGGTTCACTATAAACAACTGAGAAATGCCTGCAAAAAAGATTCTCAGAAGGCTAAAAGGAGCTACTGCCTTAAGCTTCTCCAATCTTCAGTGGGTGATACCAGGGGTTTTTGGAACCACATCAAAAATTTCATTGGGCAAAGGCCCAAGACTGCCATTACCGACATGACACTGAATGACGCAAACAGTAACAAGTTACCTACTATTGCTAATGCTCTTAATGCACAATTCTTGGATCTCTCCGAATACACTGAGAAATTCATCCAACCTCTTTCACTCCTCCTGAAGAGCAACTTTCACATGAAACCTCTTTTGTCTCACATTAGTCTCCTCCACAAGTGGTGCATCTCCTCAAATCAGTATCCACCTATGGATCTGCTGGCCTGGATGGGCTACTGTCAAGCTTCTTGAAGCAGGCAGCCCCTGCCCTTGCTGTTCTATTGCAAGAATATTTAATCTTTTCCACCAATAACCCAAAGCGGTACCAACATTGTGGAAAACCGCTGGTGTCCTCTTCACAAAAGGGGATACCACAAATATGTCAAACTATAGACCAATTGCCATTCTCTCTACCCTAAATAAACTTCTCGAGAAGGCCATCGCTACTCGGGTCACAAATTACCTGCACCTTAACAACCTTATATCCCCTACCCAGCATGGATTCCGAACAGGACACAGCACCACAACTGCTCTACTTCAGCTGACAAATGCAGTCCTTACAGCGATGGATAAGAGCCTGCTCACTGGGGCTATATTTATTGATCTCACAAAGGCATTTGACCTTGTAAATCACTCTCTGCTACTTTCCAAACTGTCCCGCCTTGGCTTTGACCTGTCGTCCATCTCCTGGTTCGATAGCAACCTCTCAGGGAGGTTGCAATTTGTCCAAATTGAATCCGCCGTTTCAAATCTTTCCCCTACCTCTGTTGGAGTCCCCCAAGGATCTATTATTAGTCCACTACTTTTCTCCCTTTTCATTAACAACTTGCCCTCCCTTCCCTGCTCCTCCTCATTAATCCTTTATGCCGATGACATGGTGCTTCTCTCCAGTGGTAACGATTCCTTATCAGTAAGAGCACATCTTCAAGCAGACTTCAACTGCTTGCAGGAGTGGTTACTACAGAACAGGCTCCAAATGAATGCTAAGAAAACTGTAACTATGCTTTTCGGCCTCCCGTCAAGGATCAGCTCTCTTACTCCAGACTTATTGATACATTCTCTAGATGACTCCCCTCTTGAATTCGTTACCTCCTTCAGGTATCTAGGAGTCACTCTTGACCCATCTCTTGACTTTAACCCTCACATTGCGGCTACATGTAAGACAGTTTACTCAAAACTTGGTCTTGCCTTTAAAATTAGGTCCTCCCTCAATGATGCTGCCCGGCTTGCTATTGGACAAGGATTTCTCCTCCCTGCTCTAACATATTGCTCTCAGGTTTACCTTAAAGCTAGCAAAGGAGCACTCCAGAAATGGAGCACCTGCTGTAACAGTATATGCAGATTTGCTCTCTCCGCTCACAGACTTACCCATCATTGCCTGCTCTACTCAAAACTAAATTGGATCTCCCCAGACTCGCTCAGACACTATTCTGCAGGCTGTGCAATTGATAATATGATCAGAACGGGGTCCCCTAAATACCTTGCCAAACTATTAACTCAGCCCTCCCAAGCATACCACCTCAGGGCATCTGCTCAAACCCAACTTGAAATTCCCAGATATCTCACACAAAAAGGAGAACGATCCTTTGCCATATCTTCCCCACGCTTCTGGAACTCCATTCCCTCTCACATCAAACTCTCCAAATCCCACAAGGCCTTTAAACTGAGTTTTTGGGCACACCTATTAGAATCCGACTGCTGCTCTTGTGCTGTAACTTGAGCTTCTCTCCTAGCATTTTCTCTTCCTTATGGCACTTACTGATTTCCTACTGGTCTCCAAAATCTGAAAGTTTCCACATCCAGCAGAAATCCTATTGTTATAATGCTACTTCATTTAAGTTTTGTTTGCTGTTTGTCATTTCAATTTAGTCATTGATGTATCATCAGATGAAAATAATTAATGTAATGTTATCTGTTTCTCTTTGTCGTTACTGATAATGACTGTACCTGGCTGTATACTGTTCAAATGTTTGTTCTCACCTCATGCTGCATCATGAAATACTCTTTAATGTTGACTCTGGTCTCCCCTGTATGTACTCTCCCGGGTCGTGCCTGAATATAGGCAACATTGTTGTTTAGTGTACTTACCCGGTAAACAAAAACCAAATAAATAAATAAATATTTATGCTCATATTTAAGCATATATTCAGGAAATCTATAAGCTTGCCTCTTAGATTATTTTTGGATTAATTTGAAAACTGTTTTATCCCAAATAACAAGACTGTACCCTTCCTCTTATTAAAGGTTTGATGATCTTGGTTCTTATAGAATTCTGGGAAGAGATCCTTTTAAATAGTAATCTCTCCTACTATTATACCAAAAACAGCTTAATTTTTTGCCCTCAAAGTGATTGCTTTCAAGATATGAAATTGTTCAGTTACTACCAGGACCAACTCAGATTCCTTTAATGGTCTGATAATGCTGATTAAATCTTTTAAAGCAATACAACCATTCAGTACAGTAGACAATGTTACAGACAATGCATTCATGAGACTTTCCTGTGTTTCATTTGGCATTAAAGTAACCCCATAAAGGGACAAGACAAAGTCTGAGCCTAGTGTTTTTCCAAGGAATAGATCAAAATTAGCATTCTGATTGCAGTATTTTTCTCTGTTTTTTGGGCACTCCTGATTGACTGTGCCTCCTTCCTTCCATAACTCAACATTAGTTGGGGCTCTTCTCCCACCTTCTATGTCCTTATCATTGTTCATTTCCTGATTTTTAGTGATTGACCCTGTCACAACTTCACTCAGCCAGTCAGCCCTCTACTCCCAAAGTGCCAACCTCTGAGTGTATGATTTGTGTACAGTGAACAGACAAGGTAACCCTCTTGTCTGTTTTGTGGGTTCAAGTCACCTTAGTCTCAAGCTCTGAAGGGATTCAAACTGATGACCTCTTGTTAGCATACCCAATTCTCAGGCTCAGATAATTCTGTCTTGGGGGCCAGATATCTTTGCCTATGGGCACCCAACCAGGTCTTTCAAATGAACCCTTAGAACTCAATGCAAGACTTTTAGAGAACTCTATCCATTTCCCAGTTTGGTATACAATAACCCCATACACAGTGTACTTATAACTTTTAAAGGCTCCACTTAAAATAAAAAGAATTGTCAAGGCACTCCAGCAGTTTCATTTGTAAAAAAAATATCTTTACTTTAAAAATATCAAAACAGAACAATAATTACAGAACAAATTATTTATATCCCAACACACACAGCCTTAAAACAAAGAGGAAAAAGTACAGTTCCTACAATACATACATTTAGACTGGTCTAATCTTACTCTTTTTCAGTGCTTTGATGATTCTCCCTCAGTCAGATAATATTCTCTTGTGTCAGTCAGAAATATTTTCTTGTGTCTCTGTCAGGTTCACTTCAGCAATTAAACACACTTCTGAGCCGGCCTTCTCATGAGGTCACTAACTCCGCCTTGGTGTATCAAACTCTATATTTTACAATACAGGGTCTCCAAATAAAATATTTAAAAAAACATATTGGATGACCTCACTGACTTTCCTCTCCACAGGTTAACTGGTCTGAACTGGTTTTTGTTCTGCTACGCATACATCTCAAAATTTTCTTTGCTCTAAGTCACTGTATTCAAAGCAAAAGTGTATTGGCCTTGTTAATCCTGTCTGGACCTTGGAATCTACACCTCAGGTCTTTCTGATGTAATTCAAGGGTTCCCCAGGAATGTATTTTCGACCTTCCAAATCTGTCTGGGTCCTCCCTGGCTCAGACATCAATCCTCTTCAATGTCCATTCTGGTCTGTCTCCGACACACCTCCCCACAAGTCCTTCCTGGCAAATATGCAAGTCAAAGGATCTCCCTGGGGACATTATGAATGGCTAATCTTATTTCCTGGGATGAAAGAAAATTGACAAGGTAATTGCACCCCAGATCTCTGCAGTTTAAAATACCTCCTGTCCTTTGAACTTATCCCTGGGGGCTCTTGATGTGTCAGTTCCAGTAAGACAGCCTTTTCCTTGAATTGACCCTTTCCTTCACATATTTTTTATGTAATAAAAAAAATTAATACAGCACTCAAGCACTTTAAGCTGGCTGTCTCCGTCACAGACCCTATCATGACTACCATGGGATTTTGAGATCCAGGTTTAATGGTAACCTGACGTTTCACTTTTTTTCCCTCTTTTTTCCTACTGTCTTCCCACTATTAGATTTTCTTTCTTTATTTTTATTTTTAGGTTTGGAGGTGCTATCTACTTTACTCAAATCTGCTGATACTTCACTGAGTAATCTGCCCCCTCCGGTCTTTGATGCATTCTTTTTCATTATTATGGAATATGGGGTGTCTATATTTACTTCTTTTTTCTTGTGTTTTATTTTTTTTCCCTCTGGATAGGGCTTCCTTATATTTTCTTCCTTACTGTCGAGTACTTCCTGCAGTATTCCTTTTTGCCATAGGGCTGCATGATTTTGTGCTAGTTCCATACCGACACTAGTATCTCTTACTTCAACTGCAGGTAGCATAATGCATTCATTTACTGAATTTAAACTGCTATGATCATTAAAAGAATAATCCACACATGTTGGGTTCTCATAGTTTCTTGTTTACGCAAAAGAACTCCCCATGTCTTCCTCTATCAAAGCAGGAGACTTTGATTTGCTTTTCCCCTTAGAATCTTGAAGTGAATTACTATCGTGCATTTTGAAATCTGAGTCATTACTTAGGCGATCCGGTTTCTCTTTCCTATCTTCCCTTTTTCTATCTACTGTCCCCAATCTCATTCTGTTTTCTAAACATACCCCTTTGATAAATGATATTTCTTGTTTGATCTCTGTTAATTGTTTAAACATCAATATGCTGGCTCTAACTGGGTTGCATAAAACTACTAATAATTCCCTCAAAATACCTTCTAAATCCTTTAGGGCAGAGTTTTCCAATTTCTCTGGGCTCGTTGTCCAGGAGATCATACTATAGCTCCCAGGCAAGTGGTCCTGCTGGTTATTCTCCATTTTCTCTATTTTCTCTCTTTCTCTTTCATTTCCCCTGCTATTCAAGCTTGTGTTAGCCCTATGAATATGACCATACTCATTGCTTTTATCATGGCTGTGGTTTCCTTTATAATAATCACCATTACCTTGTGAAATTTGGCATATCTTTGTAATCAATCTATTTGATCTGATACCCCTTCACTGCCCTTCTCCATATATATATAGATTCTCTCATACTCTGTACCTCCATATCTAGAACTGATAGGTTATGAAAGATTTTAGTGAAATCTATCTTGGTATCTTTTCTAACCCCTTCCTCTAGTCCCTTATGTATTGAGAGGCCAAAGGAGTTTTCTTTGAGCCTTTGGGTATCAGTCTGGGCAGGGCTATGTGAGGCATTCTTTTTGACTTCCATAACTTCCTTCAAATTATATTTCTCTGTCAAAAACACAAAAAATTAAGCACACACACTTCTAGTAACAAGGGCACAAGTCTAGAAACAAAATTAAACTTTTATTAACACACGCCAATCACCTGATGTGTTTCGGATGAAAATAACATCCTTTCTCAAAGGCGAATCACCAATAGTGAAATAGTCCCTTAAATACACAAATCCATCACCACCAACCAATAAACTTTAATTACAACCACACTGTGATAGGTTAAAATGTGTAAAGATAATTAACTCTAAAAACACATGTTAAATACATAAATAACTTATTTAGATATTGCAACTATAATGTTCTTAAATAATCTATTTGTTACTTCACAAATAATACAAAGATGATTTATATTATCAGACAGAAGGAAATAAGAAGGAGGGAAGAATCATGATAGTGTATTAGAAATCAAATTAGCAACTTACTATTTCTAAACTAGATCCAATTTCCTTTCAGAGCAAATATAAAAGAAAGGGAAGGGGGGGGGAAGAAGGAAAGAGGAACACAACTTAGTATAGAGAGAGAACCCTGGCATAAAGAGACAATGAAGCTTATTTTCCAAAAGTAGAACTATACATTTATAATTCTAACATTCTTATGTAATCTCATGACTACTATGCTATAAATATATAACTAGGCTAAGAGAACTCTAGTGTAAAAAAGGCAACAAAACTGATTTTTCAAAAACGGAACTATACATTTATAATTATGACATACTTATGTAGTATCGTAACTGCCACACTGTAGATACATAACTAAACTAAGAATATTCAAATATATATTGCACATTCACAACTATTATATCTAAAACCGTATTTTACTGTTCCAAAAATGAAACTGATAAATAACCATATAGAGGGAGAACATGAGTTATTTTGAAACGAAAACCACTACTACTCAGCATGAATGCTTCTAATTATACATAATAACCAGTCTATACAATCACTGTCACCATTACTTTCTACCAGTCAAATTCACCATCATTTATAACTACCTAAAGATGACAGATTTTTTTTAACTATTAGATCGTTTTTTGTTTTACCTTTTCTGTTTGAGGAATGGTTTCAATTCAAACCCTGATTTAACCCTTTATTTCTAGTTGCATTCAAATTAATAATCCAAAATGCTTCCCGCTTAAGTAACAAGTCATTAAAATCTCCCCCTCGTGGTTTCCGTTGCACTTTATCAATGCCAATAAAATTAAATTCATGTCCTGTATTCTCTTGTGTTGTAGCTATGTGAGCAGCTGTGGCATACGTTAAATCAGCTTTCTCAATAGCTATCAGATGTTCTTTAACTCTAGTTTTGAAATTTCATTTTGTCTTTCCCACATAAAAACTGCTACAGCTGCAAAGTGCCATGTAAATAATTCCCTCAGTATTGCAATTAATAAACTGCCTTATTTCAAAATTTCGTTGTACATTGCTACAAAAGAATCCCTTACATTGCTTTATCACAGAACAGATCTTACAATTTTTACACGGATAGCAACCTACTATATCTCTCTGTAACCATGTTTCTGTTCCTTTAGTAGGTGTAACAAAGTGACTATGTACTAGTCTATTGCACAAAGTGCTTGCTCTTTATTATATGCCATTCTAGGTGGCATATTGGCTATCTCTTTCAGACCTGTATCTATAGATAAAACTTTCCAATGGGTATTAATAATTTTTTCTATCTCCCTAGCTTGTGTTGAAAAAGTAGTTACAAAATTGAACCTCTCCTCTGATAGTTTCAATACTTCTCCCTTTTTTCCATTTAATAATTCTGTTCTGTCTACTTTTGCCACATTCTCTCTCCCTTCTTGAATACATTTATGACTATAACCTCTTGCAATAAGTAGCTTTGTCAATTCTTTGGCTCCTTCTTCGAATCCCGCTACTTCGCTGCAATTGCGGTGAGTTCTTAAGAATTAACCTTTAGGTATATTCATAATGGTATGTCTCGGATGGCAACTCTCTGCACGTAAAATGGTATTTCCATCCATTGGTTTTCTATAAATCTCAGTCTTAAGCCCCAAGTTATTTAGTTTATGTATTTTTAAATCCAAAAAAACAAATGCTATCTTTTCAGGCTGTATAAGTAAATTTAAGGTTCAAATTAGTACTTTCCAAAAAATTTACAAATTGTCTTAGTTCTTCCATTGTTCCCCTCCAAACAAAGAATAAATCATCTATAAATCTTTTCCAAATTCTGATTTTATCGAATCTATTTTGTACTGGGTCAAATACAATACCATTTTCCCAGGCCCCCATATACAAGTTCGCAATGGTGGGGGCACACGTGGCCCCCATAGCAGTCCCTTTAATCTGTAAAAACATTTCCTTGTTAAATAAAAAAACATTGTCCTTTAACACAGTTTCTAACAATTTCAAAATAAATGTAGTGCTTGGTTTTTCTGTCTCTAATCTCTGATTTAAGAAAATAGCAGCTGCATCCAAGGTGCCTTCATGCAGAATGTTAGAGTATAAGGCCTCAACATCCATCGTCACTAAAAAGTCCTCATTTCTCAACTCCATATCTTGTACAAGTCAAAGTACATCTGTCGATATCCTTAAGGTATGATGGTAACAAAGTAACAAAAGGATTTAAATAAAATCAACAAACTGAGAGAGACTCTCCATTAATGAGCCTATGCCACTTACTATAGGTCTTCCTGGTGGATTATTCAATGTCTTATGAATTTTTGGTAACAAATAAAATGTGGCTCTCACAGGTGCCTCCGTAATTAAAAATTGTGATTCTTTCAGATTGATTTCTCCTTGTTTTACAGTTTCCTTTACAATTTCGTCAATATTGCTCTTAAATTCATAAGTTGGATCATAACTCAGTTTCTGATAGAAATTACTGTCTCTAAGTTGTCTCTCCACCTCTTGTACACAGGCTTCTTTATTCATTATAACCACACATCCACCTTTATCAGCTTTTTTAATTTCGATGGAGGTGTTATTCTGTAATGCTCGTATAGCTTCTCTCTCTTCTTTACTTAAGTTATTACATTGACTTACTGGGGAATTTTTAAAATACTTATCCAAATCATTTTCCACAAGCTGTTTAAACACTCTAACTGCCGGACAGGTTGGCAGATTAAATGTAGATGGAGGTCTGAAAACTTTATAGTCTTTAGAAGCCGTATTCTCCATTAAGGTGTTATTCGAGGAGAAATAAGATTTCAGATTCAGATTCCTACACGCAATGTTTAAGTCCACCATTAAATGGACTTTGCTAATTTGTGTAGTTGGTACAAATCCCAAACCCTTGTTCAGAACTTTTTTCTCGATGTCTGTTAACACATGCTCTGAAAGATTAATTATCTGTGTATTTGCTTCTTCTACCAGTGTCTGTTCCTGCTGTATCTGCTCCATGTAAAACACTGTCCTCGATGTCCTCCTTGTCCTCTTTCCTCTCCGCATTCTCCGTACCTTTCTTGTTGGTCGCCATAGCCCCATTCTCTTCGCGGTACATATGAAGGTGCTGATTCCTGCGTCTTTCGCTGAAAATGGTGTTGGTTGACATCTTTCTCTGTTTCAGATTCACTAGCACTGCTGAAATCAAATGATACATGTCTTTTGTTTTTTAAAATCCCCCGTGGATTGTTTCTCCAATTAAAAACTCTATCATTAGCATAATCATTTTTGTCTCTGATAAATTGAATTTGTTTTGCTGCTTTCAATTCATTATCTAATTTATTTATAGAGTCCTTCAATTTATTATTCAGTTCCTCAAACTCCACATTATCTTTATATTGTAAAACTTCTGTCTCCTCCTTTTTTATATCTTCCTTTAGTTGCTCCTCACGTGCTTTACTATATTTAACAATCAGTGTAACCAATTTAAAACTTGCCTCTGTTAAAATATTTTCCCAAGCTTTCAAGAATTCCTCACTTTCAGTTCCACAAGCTGGATTCTTTATAGCCTTAATCCTCTTGGAATGTGTCGTACTGCTAGGTAAGCTTCCATATTCACTGTGTTCCAAAATGTTTTTCTCCATTGGAAGGTAACTTTCTCCAGTTCATGAAAGGCTAAAAAAAGGGAATTTCCACCTGTATTCGAGTTGGCATTGTTACTATTCTCCACCAAAAATGATTGTTTGTCACAGCTGTCTCCAACAGATCTCTCATATATCCCATTGGTCCTGGGTCTTCTGAAAAAATTAAATTTGGAGTATTTTCCAGCGACATGACTCAAAATAACAACTAGACCAATGAGTGCTCCTAAGACGAGGTTTTACACTTGGAGATATCTATTTCTCCTACCGCAACCTGTGCTTAATACTCCCAAAACATAATACATCAAAAACAAGGTGGAGTAAGCACAAGGACGTGGTGCTTCCAAACTTAGTTCATATATCAAAAACACAAAAAATTGAGCACACATACATCTAGTAACAAGGGCACCAGTCTATATACAAAATTCAACTTTTATTAACACATGCCAATCACCTGACACGTTTTGGATGAAAATAACATCCTTTCTCAAAGGTGATCACCAACAGTGAAATAGTCCCTTAAATACACAAATCCATCACCACCAACCAATAAACTTTAATTACAACCACACTGTGATACGTACGGAGAACGCAGAGAGGAAAGAGGATGAGGAGGACGCCGAGGACAGCATTATACACAGAGCAGATACAGCAGGAACAGATGCTGGTAGAAGAGGCAAAGGTAATTAATCTTTCAGAGCATGTGCTAACAGACATAGAGAAAAAAGTTCTGAACAAGGGTTTGGGATTTGTACCAACTACACAAATTAGCAAATTCCATTTAATGGTGGACTTAAACATTGCGTGTAGGAATCTGAATCTGAAATCTTATTTCTCCTCAAATAACACCTTAAAGGAGAATACGGCTTCTAAAGACTATAAAGTTTTCAGACCTCCATCTACATTTAATCCGCCAGCCTGTCCGGCAGTTAGTGTGTTTAAACAGCTTGTGAAAACAGATTTGGATAATTTTTTTAAAAATCCCCCAGTAAGTCAATATAATAACTTAAGTAAAGAAGAGAGAGAGAAGCTATACGAACATTACAGAATAGCACCTCCATCGAAATTAAAAAAGCTGATAAAGGTGGATGTGTGGTTATAATGAATAAAGAAGCCTATGTACGAGAGGTGGAGAGACAACTTAGAGACAGTAATTTCTATCAGAAACTGAGTTATGATCCAACTTATGAATTTAAGAGCAATATTGACGAAATTGTAAAGGAAACTGTAAAACAAGGAGAAATCAATCTGAAAGAATCACAATTTTTAATTACGGAGGCACCTGTGAGAGCCACATTTTATTTGTTACCAAAAATTCATAAGACATTGAATAATCCACCAGGAAGACTTATAGTAAGTGGCATAGGCTCATTAATGGAGAGTCTCTCTCAGTTTGTTGATTTTTATTTAAATCCTTTTGTTACTTTGTTACCATCATACCTTAAAGATACGACAGATGTACTTTGACTTGTACAAGATATGGAGTTGAGAAATGAGGACTTTTTAGTGACGATGGATGTTGAGGCCTTATACTCTAACATTCTGCATGAAGGCACCTTGGATGCAGCTGCTATTTTCTTAAATCAGAGATTAGAGACAGAAAAACCAAGCACTACATTTATTTTGAAATTGTTAGAAATTGTGTTAAAGGACAATGTTTTTTTATTTAACAAGGAAATGTTTTTTACAGATTAAAGGGGCTGCTATGGGGGCCACGTGTGCTCCCACCATTGCAAACTTGTATATGGGGGCCTGGGAAAATGGTATTGTATTTGACCCAGTACAAAATAGATTCCTGGATAAAATCAGAATTTGGAAAAGATTTATAGATGATTTATTCTTTGTTTGGAGGAGAACAATGGAAGAACTAAGACAGTTTGTTAATTTTTTGGAAAGCACTAATTTGAACCTTAAATTTACTTACACAGCCTCAAAAGATAGCATTTGTTTTTTGGATTTAAAAATACATAAACTAAATAACTTGGGGCTTAAGACTGAGATTTATAGAAAACCAATGGATGGAAATACCATTTTACGTGCAGAGAGTTGCCATCCAAGACATACCATTATGAATATACCTAAAGGTCAATTCTTAAGAACTCGCCGCAATTGCAGCGAAGTAGCGGGATTCGAAGAAGGAGCCAAAGAATTGACAAAGCGACTTATTGCAAGAGGTTATAGTGATAAATATATTCAAGAAGAGAGAGAGAATGCAGCAAAAGTAGACAGAACAGAATTATTAAATGGAAAAAAGGGAGAAGTATTGAAACTATCAGAGGAGAGGTTCAATTTTGAAACTACTTTTTCAACACAAGCTAGGGAGAAATAAAACATTATTAATACCCATTGGAAAGTTTTATCTATAGATACAGGTCTGAAAGAGATAGCCAATATGCCACCTAGAATGGCATATAGAAGAGCAAGCACTTTGGGCGATGGACTAGTACATAGTCACTTTGTTGCACCTACTAAAGGAACAGAAACATGGTTACAGAGAGATATAGTAGGTTGCTATCCATGTAAAAATTGTAAGATCTGTTCTGTGATAAAGCAATGTAAGGGATTCTTTTGTAGTAATGTACAACAAAATTTTGAGATAAGGCAGTTTATTAATTGCAATACTGAGGGAATTATTTACATGGCACTTTGCAGCTGTAGCAGTTTTTATGTGGGAAAGACAAAATGAAATTTCAAAACTAGAGTTAGAGAACATCTGACAGCTATTGAGAAAGCAGATTTAACGTATGCCACAGCTGCTCACATAGCTACAACACAAGAGAATACAGGACATGAATTTAATTTTATTGGCATTGATAAAGTGGCGGAAACCATGAGAAATTTAATGACTTGTTATAAGCATGAAGCATTTTGGATTATTAATTTGAATGCAACTAGAAATAAAGGGTTAAATGCGGGGTTTGAATTGAAATCATTCCTCAAACAAAAAAAGGTTAAACAAAAAACGTCCTAATAGTTAAAAAATCTGTCATCTTTAGGTAGTTATAAATGATGGTGAATTTGACTGGTAGAAAGTAATGGTGACAGTGATTGTATAGACTGGTTATTATGTATAATTAGGAGCATTCATGCTGAGTAGTAGTGGTTTTTCATTTCAAAATAACTCATGTTCTCCCTCTATATGGTTATTTATCAGTTTCATTTTTGGAACAGTAAAATACGGTTTTAAATGTAATAGTTGTGAATGTGCAATATATATTTGAATATTCTTAGTTTAGTTATGTATCTATAGTGTGGCAGTTACGATACTACATAAGTATGTCATAATTGTAAATGTATAGTTCCATTTTTGAAAAATCAGTTTTGTTGCCTTTTTTATGCTAGAGTTCTCTTAGCCTGGTTATATATTTATAGCATAGTAGTCGTGAGATTACATAAGAATGTTAGAATTATAAATGTATAGTTCTACTTTTGGAAAATAAGCTTCATTGTCTCTTTATGCCAGGGTTCTCTCTATACTAAGTTGTGTTCCTCTTTCCTTCTTCCTCCCCTTCTCTTTCTTTTATATTTGCTCTGAAAAGAAATTGGATCTAGTTTAGAAATAGTAAGTTGCGAATTTGATTTCTCGAATACGACATTGTGATTCTCCCCCCCTTCTTATTTCCTTCTGTCTGATAATATAAATCATCTTTGTATTATTTGTGAAGTAACAAATAGATTATTTAAGAACATTATAGTTGCAATATCTAAATAAGTTATTTATATATTTAACATGTGTTTTTAGAGTTAATTATCTTTACACATTTTAACCTATCACAGTGTAGTTGTAATTAAAGTTTATTGGTTGGTGGTGATGGATTTGTGTATTTAAGGGACTATTTCACTATTGGTGATTCACCTTTGAGAAAGGATGTTATTTTCATCCGAAACGCGTCAGGTGATTGGCATGTGTTAATAAAAGTTTAATTTTGTATCTAGACTGGTGCTCTTGTTACTAGAGGTGTGTGTGCTCAATTTTTTGTATTTTTGATATATGAACTAAGTTTGGAAGCACCACGTCCTTGTGCTTACTCCACCTTGTTTTTGGATATATTTCTCTGTCTTGAAGCTGCTTGGTGCTAACCCTGGAGTTGATAAGGGAAAAAATGTCCTTATGTCCCCATTTTCAAAGACCAAATTCGGAATGGAAATCAGCTGGACAAGGGTTTTATTCGTTATTCCTTTTCTTACCCCTTCCCCTTTTGTTACATCTTTTTAAGTTCATTCCAAGCAGTTTCACAGTCACATTTTTTTGAGGAAGTGATCTTTTACTCTGAACACCACCCCATTGTGATCGTAGCTGCTACAACTCTTACTGCTACAACCAGTTACAGACCCCTGAATTTTGCTTCTTGCTGTAGCAGGCATGATTTCTAAGTGCAAATGCTGTGATAAAATAATAATGCAAGCAAAAAGAGTGTTAAAGTGCTATGCTTAGTAAAATGATGCTGTCACAAATAAAAAGACAATTAGCAGTTAAACTTTCAATTCCTAAAGGTTAAGATATATGCCTACCTGTGTCTCCAAAATATGTTCTAATCACGTATTTCAAGGTTTCAAGTTTCAGGCTTCAATATATGCTAGACCGCACAGGCAGCACGGAACACAACTGCTTTTTTTTTTTTTTTGTTAAATATATTTTTATTAACATTTTCTTTTATATTAGGAGACATTTTACATTCATTGACATTCTGGTACATGCTTTAAGTTTTTCTTTTCTTTAGATATCAAATGATTAGTATGAAATAGAGATCTTTATATTAATTACAGTCTTTCTCTATCCAGGTCCTGTATTTATTTAAACAGTTTACAGTTGATTATTTCTAGATCTTGTTTCCTCCCCCTTCCATCCTCCACATTCCACTATGGGCAAAACTCAGGATCTACTTCTACTTGATGGATGGCCCATCTCTGCCAGAGCTGAGCAAACTTCTGTGATTGGTTATTAATTTTAGCAGTAATATTTTCCATCTGATATATTGATGTCATTATTCATCTCCTATCTTGTATGGTAGGAATGTCTTGAGTCATCCATTTTTTTGTAAGAGACTTCTTAGCAGCCAGCAAAAAAATAGGCAGTAAAGTTTTCGTCTATGGAGGGGGGTTGGTCCGGGTAGACTGCTAGTAATGACATTTCGGCTGTAAGTTCAATATTTTCTCCCAGTCTGTCAACCATTTCTCTTTGTAAGCTTATCCAAAAAGGCATTAAGAGTGGGCACTGCCACATAATATGTGCAATATCAGCCATCCTACATCCACACCCCCTCCAACAAACCCCATATTCAATCAGAAGATATTTTGTCAGCCAAGCAGGTGATCTGAAAAACCTGGACCTACACTTCCATGAATATTCTCTCCAAATGTATGATTGGGTAATTTTAACTGCTCAAAGAGCTGCAGAGGACCAAGCCTCTTTGGACACTTCAAGATCTAAGTCCCTATTCCAACTGATCAATATCGATCTGGTTGATTTTTTAGTTAGGTCTTGTATTATTTTATTTAGGTTTCCAATTAGATGATTCCAGTGGTGCCCTAAGGAATGATCAGAAAATAATCTTAGTGGGGAAGGGATTGGGGGAATCAGTTTCACCTGAATGATTCGATTTCTTAATATATGATTTCTAATTTGAAGGTATCTAAAGTGGTCAGTATTTAATAGCTTAAATTTTTGTTTTAGCTATTTGAAAGATAATATCCCATTGGGACCTAGGCACTGAAACAGCTGTTCCAATTCTAGTCTATGCCACCTAGAGAAAGTCAAGTCATTATAAGATGGAATAAAGAGCTCATCTTCTGAAATGACCTTACAGTATTCATAGATTAACTGAAATGGTTCTTTGCTACGTATATGAAACCATAATTTTAGAACCTGCAAGGTAATTTCTGTAAAGTCCTTTAGAGGAGGAGACCTCCAAGGGGAAGAAAAAAATTTTTTTTTATGTCATGCATGTCATTCAGATGAAATTCTAACTTCTTCCATGGGGAGTTGAATTGTTCTGAGAGCCAGAGGAGAAGTATTCAGAGAAATGCTGCCTCAGCATATCTGTTAAGGTCAGGGAGGTTTGTTCCATCCTGGGCTAAAGATAGTTATAATACTGAAAGCCGAATTTGTGGTTTTAGTTTGTTCCACACAAATACTGATATCATATTGTCCCATGATTTGAAGTAATATTTTATTTATTTATTTATTAAATTCTCGGATTACAAACACCTTTGAGCAGAAACTGCTTGTTTACAAAGGTTCCACGTCAAAGGATGAGGGTCAACATACATACAGAGGTAGTAAAAGAATGCACAATAAACAACCAAAACAACTAAAAGAAAAAATAAAGATACTCAGTTATAACATACTTTGAGATAATATTCATAAAACAAGCAGCTTGAGTAGGCAGCTGGCTGCGATAATAATAAGAGAAAGAGGGCACCATAGGCAGTTAGTTTTGCAGGCATGCAACCAGGAGAGGAAGTTGGCAGGCTAATGGGCCACTGTCCGATGGTAGTGGAAAATGTCTTGTACCAGTGGAGATGTGAAGCAGGAAAGGAGTCACAAGGAAGGCCCAGTGCCAGAGGGAATGAGATTGGGAAAGGCGGGCTGTGAGACATGAGTGAGCTGGGAGGTATTTAGAGATCTCTGTTCAACAAAGCAGTCACATTGAGTGGTAGAGGTGAGGTAAAGTTTGAGATTCCTTTTGAAGGGTCCAAATGTAGTAGAGGAAAGTGATTCTTTATTGAGGGAATTGAACCATTGCGCAGCTCTATAGATAAAGGACCGCTGACCCATGGAGGTACGACATCTGGGAACCTGAAAGGTTAGAGATTGGACACCACGTGTTTGTTGAGTGCCACTATAGGTAGTAAGGAGTGAGCTAACACCAGGTGACATGAGACCAAGGAGAATCTTTTTGGTAAGTAAGCAGGTCTGGTATTGTATTCTGCTGCGTAGGGGTAGCCAGCTGGCCTGTGCATAGAGGTCACAGGTGTGAGTTAGTCGGGCTGCACCTGTCAGTAGTCTACAGGCTTTGTTGAGAGCAACTGAGATCCTGCAGAGGGCACTTGTTGGGGCAGAGCCATAGATGGCAAGGCCGTAGTCAATGATAGAGGTGACAGAGCTGTAGATGGCTAGTTTAAGGGCATCCACAGGCATACAGTGCTTGTGTTTGTGTAGTAGTCCAATCCGTATATTGGCAGTCTTGGCAACAGTGTCAATATGCCGAGTGTAGGAGAGGGTACTATCCAGGGTAATACCAAGGTACTTGAACTCCTTGACATGTTCGAGTGGGTTCCCAGTGTGGTTCTTGATGGTGAGGGACAGAGAGTTGTGCCTGCTTTGTCGGTTACAGAAGGACATGGCTTTAGTCTTGCTGTGGTTCAGGACAAGTTTATGAGAATTGAACCAGTCTTGATTCGATTGAAGTCGAGCTGCAGCTGGGATTCAAGGACTGTAATGTCATGGTGGCTGGAAAACAGGACTGCATCGTCTGCGTGTAGTAATATTTTTTGGTGGCAGGCACTGGGGAGATTGTTGATGAAGAGGGAGAAGAGTAGAGGGTCCAGAATAGACCCCTGGGGGACTCCGGAGCAGACCGGTTTCTCATCCGAAGAGATCCCTGCAATCCTTACACGTTGGATCCGATTATCAAGGTAGCTGGTGAATCATGGAAGGGCATCACTGGAGATCCCAATGGAGGACAGTTGCTTGAGCAGTAGGGGGTGGTTAACTGTGTTGAATGCCTTGGTAAGGTCTATAAATACTGCCCCTCCACAATTCCCTTTGTCAAGCATGTCATGGATGATGGTTGTAAATTCCAGTAGTGCAGTGGTGGTGCTGTGCCCTTTTCTGAAGCCATGCTGCTCTGGGCACTGTACATTGTACTTATCCAGGAATTCAGCTAGTTGGTCCGACACTATTCATTCCAGTGCTTTGGATAGTGGGGGGAGGAGTGAGATAGGTCTGTAATTGGTGTGCAGTGTCCTATCTCCACTTTTGTGAACCGGTGTGACAGTGGCTTTCTTCCAGAGAGAGGGGAAATGGCCCAAACTAAGTGAGAGATTAAAGATATTTGTAAGTGGTTCTAAGATTTCATCAAGGACTTGTGCCAGGAGTTTCAGGTCAAGGGAGTCACCACTGTACCCTTGTTTGCCAATGGCCTTTTGAATGTATTTTCTAACTACTTGTGGTGGGACCTCCTTAAAAAAAAAGCTTTGGGGTTGTACGTTCTAGTTGGGGGGTAACTTGGGAGGAGCTGGACGGGAGGTTGTCGAAAAAAGGTGGAAGGACACTGTCCAGGTTTGTAAATGCATTATTAAAAGTGCTGGTGATGATACCTAGGTCGAGTGTAGGAGTGCTATGAAGGTTGAGCATAGTGGGTGGTGCTTTAGGATCCTTGCCTGTGAGTTCTTTCATGCTGTTCCAGAATTTGTTTCCCTGGCCCCAAGAGTTGGTCAGAGCCTCTTTGTAATAGCTGCGTTTAGCATTCCGTATTCTTTGAGTGCAATCATTTCTGGCTGCTTTGTATAATTGTATATTTACTTGCATCGGAGTTGCATGAGCACAATGCCAAGGTGGTCTCTGTGTTGAGCAGAGTTAAAGGTCAGTAGTAACCCAGGGTTGGTCTGTCCTTTGACCTTCATCTTTTCACTGGTGCATAGATGTCACAGGCTCGTTGAAACATTTGATAAATAGGTCCAGAGCTTTGTTGGTGTCATTGAGGGAGTCAAGCACTGCCCAGTTCAGCCTGGTTAGATGGGATTTTAACAGCTGGAGGTGCCCTTGTTTGATAACCCTGGCATAGATAAGTTTGGGAGGGGGCTTGTGGTATTTGTTTGACCAGGAACAGATGACAGGCGAGTGGTCACTTATTGTATCCGGGAGTACAGAAACATTGGAGATGCGTTCAGGGTGGTTGGATAGAATCCAGTCGAGAAGCGTAAGGGAGCCTGTCCTATAGTTACACCTAGTGGGGGCATTGACCAGTTGAGTGAGGTGATGCGCCGCGGCTGCATCCTTATAGGTAGTGGCCTCAGTGGAGAGCCAGTTAATGTTAAAATCACCCATGATTATGGTTTCCAGAATTATGTTGCTGGACCCTAGATATTCCATGATGCTATGGAAGCCAGCAGCCTGGTCTCTTGGGGTAGGTAAACCGAGATGACAGTGAGTTCCTTGTTATGTGCACCAAGGAGGATTTTGATTGTGAGGACCTGAGAGGAGTTGCTCAGGCTGGGGATGGGATGATGTGACCCATAAGGGTATCCTTAAGATAGATGGCACAGCCCTGCCCTGTTTAGCAATCCTGTCTTGCCTGAAATGCAGTAGCCAGGATAGAGACTGAGGTATCAGGATTTTAGGGTTTAGCCATGTTTCCACAACTGAGAGGACATCAGGGTTGTGCTGTAGGATCCATGTTTGGAGGGAGTCAAGTTTGTTGAGGATGCTGCAGGCATTGATGGATGCCATGGTGAGTGTCCCTGTCCTTCTGCTTGGTGCCACTGCTGGCTGCCCAGGTGGTCCTGGGTTGGGGTGAACATTTCCTGAGAGCAGAAGCAGCCTAAGGAGAATTTGTAGGAGAAAGGATTTCAGCGTCTTGTAGATACCTGGTGGTTAAGTCATAAGCCAAAAGAAATTATCAACAGCTGAGGTCCAGAGTCACAGAATGTGTTAGAATTCTGCAGGTGATGAACTGTGCCTGTGCATATGCAGGATGTGAAATCCTTTTGTCTGCATGCTTCTTTGTCATTCAAAGAGGTTGTTGAAAAGTCAACATACAGATCATGGAGCAGGTCAGATGAAAATGTGGATTCAAGCAGACCTAGAGTCACTGAGTTTGTCAGACTTAAATGCTTGACTTATGTTTTGCTTGGGATAGCTTCCAAAAAGTTGAGTTTTAAATGAAAAATGCAGATACCTGGTTGTGTTGTTTTGCAGAAATCCAGTTCAGGAGACTTTCATGGATGTAGTGAGCAAGAATGGTGTAGTTACTCCAAGAAGAAAACCATGTAAATCCACAAAAACTAAGCTACAGACACAGACAAGCAGCCACTACAAACATACCTCCAGCATTAGATGAATTATGTGTGATGGAATATGATGATGGAAAATATGGAATATTTTGGAACATATATAATAATCGAGGTAAAACATTCATTCTGATTGTTTCAATTCATTGGAACAGGGAGAGTGGAAGATGCGTCCACTTATCCAAGTCCTTCTTTATCGAAACTGAGATAGGTTCATAATTGATTAATTCAGTTACCTGCATGTTTTGAGATATATTTATGCCTAGATATTTTGTTTTCATGGAGTACCATTTAATAGGTAAACTTGGTTTTAAAGTATTTGGGGGGGGGTGTAATTATATAGGAGAGCTTTTGTTTTGGATATATTTAATTTAAAGCCAGCCAGTTCTTCAAATTTTGTTAAAATTTTCCATGTTTCCATGATTGATTCTAAGGAAGACAAAAGAGAGAGGAGAATGTCATCAGCAAAGAGACTGGTATTGTATTCATTTGTTGCATGGGAATTCCTTCTATTTTTTTTTTGTGTTCTTATTGCTACTGCTAAGGGTTCAATATATAATACAAACAGTAAGGGGGAAAGCAGACAACCCTGTCTTGTACCTTGATGTAAAGAGATTGATGAAGAGAGTCCCCCATTAATACACTTGTATGCCTTAGGAGAAAGATATATTTGGCCTAACCATTGTAAAAAAGAATCTGGAAATCTGAAGGCCCTAAGTGTATCCCATAAAAAAGGGCCAGTAGACCCAATCAAATGCCTTTTCTGTGTCTAGGCTTATAAAAGCGGCTGGTATTTTTTGGGTTTGGATATATTCAATTAATATTAGGGATTTTCTAATATTGTCCATTGTAGACCTATGTTTTATAAAACTGGCTTGATCTGGGTGTATTACTGTTGGAAGGATATTTTCTATTCTAGTTGTCCAAATGGCCATATATATTTTATAGTCTGTATTTAATATGGATATCGGGAATAGGCTAATGGTTCTAATTTGTTCCCATCCAGTTTGGGGATGGACGCAATCGTGGCATATTCCCAAGTCAAAGGGGGGTCACCTTTCTCCATCTCTCTATATAACAGGAGAAGTATTGGAGTTAATTCCTTGTTGAAGAGTTTATACCACTCTCCAGTAAATCTGTCAGGTCCCGGACATTTTCCTGTGGAAAGTTTAGTGATTGCAGTACTTATTTCTTCAATTACAATTGGGGCCTGCAGTTTCTGTATTTGGGGACTTGTTAGTTTTGGTAGTTGTAATTGGTTTAAAAAGTGTTGCCTATCTTTCTGGGAAGAATTGTTGTGTGTATAATTGCTGATAGTAATGAGCAAAAGTTTGTCTTATTTCTTCTTCTTTATGCATTATCTTACCCATTTGGGGATGTTTAATTTTTAGAATTGTTACTGTATGTTTTCTTGCCCTCAGCTTCTGAGCCAATCTACAAGTCCCTCTTGACCCTCTCTCATAATTAGCTTGTTTTAAATATATAAGGGACATCTGGATCTTGTCATCCATTATTTTTTGGATGGCTGCTTTAGTCTGTCTTATTTTGGTTTGTAGTACTTTATCCCCTTCTCTATATAGTAGTTGATAATTTTGCAGGGTAGTGATAAGATTGTTATATTTTTTCCCTCTTTTTTTTTTCTGAGAGGTGTATGCAATGATTTCACCTCTGATGGTGACCTTCATTGCATCCCACTTGTTAGCTTCCGAAACTTCAGAAGAGATATGATCCTCAAAAAATTGGGGGATTCTTTTCTTAATTTGGTCAGTGAACTCCCTATCCTTTAAAAGATAAGGACTTAACCTCCACAGAGTTTTAGATTTCTTACCTAAGTCAAGTTTTAATAATATTGGATGATGATCAGATATAATTTTAGGGCATATTGTGATGTCACAAACTGTAGAAAAATGCTCACATGTGGTGAAAACATAGTCCTGTCTTGAATACGAGTGAAATCTGCCCGAATGATGTGTAAATCCTGGGGAGGAAGGGAAAAATTTCCTCCAAACATCCACCAATCCAAGATTTTCAAGTTGTGCTTTAAAAAATTTTACAGCATTAGACAGACGGTAAATTTTAGGGTTTGAGGAGTCCAGGTTTGATTTTAGTGTTATATTAAAGTCACCAGCCATTATTAACTGACCCTGTAGTAAATCCAAGATTTTTGCCAAGATTGAGCAAATTATTGGTGTTTTAGTCTGTGGAGGTAAGTATATATTGGCTAGAGTGACATCTTGGTTATATAGGTGACCTTGGATTATAATATACCGCCCTAACCCAACTGAATATATTTTATCTATTTTAAGTTGGGTGGTGGCAGGTATCATTATTGCAACTCTCCTTCTTCGTCCACTTGGGTGGGAGGAGGAGTGGATCTTATATCTACTTCCCCCAGGACAATTTCTGGTGTTCCAGCTCCGAGAGGTGTGTTTCTTGTATAAATGTAATGTCTGTCATTTGTTTATTAAGGTACTGCATTGTTCGTGATCTTTTTATGGAATTATGAAGACCGTTGACGGTTATGGATTAAATCCTAACTCGTTGGGTAGTCATTTAGTTTTGTTTGTTTTTATTTTGCTTTTTTGTTGATTTAGGTTTGTTACTTGATTCTTTTTTATACAAGGTAGCATTCTTTTATTATTTTTCCTTTTTTTATATATTTTTTGTTTTTGTTTTTCAGGTCATTCCAGCTTGTCATCACCCGGACCACTCCCCCCAGTTCTCTGAGGAAAGGACTGACTATTACCTTATATCCCTCCTCAGGCTTTGTGTTTGATCTCTCACATTCTTTTTTTAAAAACGTTATTGTTTTTAATAAAACAAACATACAGTTTGAGTTACATGTTTGAACATTTCCAATTATTACACTAGAGGGCGCCACTCCTCATTAATACAACCATGTGGTACATCCATGCATTTAGATACGTCAGTGAGGGGTTACCAAAAACTTCTGTTTAAACCATAAAAGAATCAATTCCAGAATCTGTGAACTGAGCCCATGAGCAGCATGGTAAAAATCTCCCGAAGTCTTTAAAACAAAAGTCCTTAATGTTCATGTCCTTTGAGAAGGACATTAAGATTGCCATGCACTAACTTAATTATGCACTAAATGTGTCATATTCATTATTGATGGATTTTATAGCCAGTGAACAAAACTAATAATATCTGTCATTATGTCAGCACTATAACTGTGCAAAAGAACAGACAAGATATTTCAATTGCATGGTCTCAGGCACTAAAGGTAACAAAAAGACCCAAACTTTTTTAATTTAACAGGAAGGAAACTGAATAAACCAAATGTCCTTCCCCTTCAATAATTAAAACATATTGGTATACATATAATATCTTGAGTTCAGACTGTTCGTTTTTGTTATTACTAAAGTGAGATACTGTATTTAGTATTAGAGGAGGAAAAAAACAATAGTTTAAATCAACTCTGAGACACCATCAAGATCAGCCCAGGCCCAATATTAGTACTAATTAAGTTCCAGTGAAGTACTCACTCTACTGTCCAAACCATCAAAAGAAGGAGAATATATGAAAAGTTCAAAAAACTCAGGTTTCCTCTTTATCCATAGAAGAATAAGAAGCTCTTCTGGCTCATCTGGTGCCATCCACGGGAGCTGCATATTTTTGGCTCCACTTGAGAGCCTCTCCTGGATTGGAAAACAGATGCATCTTCCCCGAGGCACAATTCTGAGTCGGGCTGGAAATATCATCCCATGTGGGATAGAGGCAGTCAATAGCATGGCCCTTACGCCATCAAATTTCTTCCTTTTTTGCCTTGTGGAGAAACTGATGTCTGGAAAGAGCTTAATTTGCTCACCATCATGTAGAAGAACACCCTTACGTTGGGCGAGTGTCAGCAGAAAATTGCGTGAGCCTGACCCATCTGTGATTACCATGACGGTACGAGGAGCTTCAGAGGTCTCCGGGAGGCTGTGTTGAGTAATCTGATATGCTTTCTGAAACATTTCCACTTTTGGTACTGCTTCTTCTCCCAACTGTTGAATGAACCACTCCTTAAAAAATAGAAGCAAATGATCACCTTTGCTGCCTTCAGGTAACCCCAGGATACGTATATTCGGGGATCTTATTTGGTTCTCTAGTGATTCAATGCATGCCTTCCATTGAGTACTGTCCTTAATCATCTTTGAAACTGCTCCTAAAGCATCATCCACCCGTTTAGCCGTATCTACTGAGGCAGTTTGTATATGCTCCCAGTTCTTCTCCAAGTTAGACACCCTGTTTGTTAGGCCATTCAATTTTCCAGACAGATTGGAGACTGATTTAATTAGTTTAGAGAGCTTGGCACTGATTGTTTGAAGAGTTTCTTTGCTCTGTTCTTTGGTTTGTTCTTCAGTAGGGACCTGGTTTGACCTCATGTTCTGCACTTTGGGAACATTTTTAGATCTGGCTCCTGAGCTCTGCTGTTGTCCTTTACAAGGATTGCCCATGCCAATCTCTATCAGAGCCGCTATTAATTTTACTACTTTTCAGTTCAGTTGCACAAGGATCTTTGGCTGAATACTGCTGAATTTAGATCTCTGGCTTGCAGTCACCATCAGAAGGCTGCCATCTTGCTCGGGCTCCACAGCACCCCCCAATCACTTACATTCTTGATTATAAAGTATTCCTATTAAAGCATTGATGTGCAACATTGCATTTTGTCTCCAGTGTCTCCTTTCACACCACACTTTCAAAAAAACTTCAATACCATAAACCGGTATTTTAGAAGTACATTTAACATTTAACATTACTATACTAAAAAAAACTATGTATATGAGTGCTTCCATTGTTAAGGTGGCAATACAAAACCACCCTATAGAAATCTCAAGCCAATCTCCCTAAGGGAACCAGGTTTGATCGAGGATCTCCTCTAATTGGAGATACCTCCAAGGATGGGAGTTTCCCACCCAAATAGTCTGATAAGACTAGTATTTCAGGGCCCCCTTTTACATCTAACCTAAATTCTTCCCCTTTCCCAACCTATTGTAAGTAAATTACCGTAACCCATACCCAGTTTCACTGCTTTCCCACCCAATTCCACCTCTCCTCCTATCTGAATGAAAGAGTTAAAATGATCTGAGATGCTACCTACCTCACTGTGTAGTGCACTATCTATTTGGGATTTCCCTTCTCCCTTTAATCATCATAGAGACAATAGAGACAGAGTGACAGTAAGATAAACCCCCTTTCTCCTTCAACCGCATATTATCTTTTGCTATTCTTTGCCCCAAGTATTCCACTGATTTCAAGCTCATTTTAACATTTCAGCAGTGGAGCCTGTTAAATAATAAGGGGGGGATCTTAATATATAAAACTTTGTTAAGGTATATCAAAGTCATCTCATCTGGAATTTGCTCAGTTATAGCTCCCTCTAGTGTCTAGCCTAAGTCACTAGGCTGTCTCTAGGACCCTCTTACCCTTCCCCAAATCTCCACAAGGACGCCTTGTTCTATAGGATCATTAGTTTTCTCCCACATCTTTACCTCAACAGACCTTTTTTATTGGGTACATTAGAACGCTCCCCCCCTTTACCTCTCAGGAAATATGATTCATTATGCTAAACTTTTATTTAGGTTGGGTTAATTTATATTGTATTGTTATCCCTGGATAAGTCAAAAGTATAACCATTTCCCTTCCACCCCCAATTCAGTGTAGAATCTAAATCCAAGTTGAGCATTTAAATCGTAAAAAAGGGAGGAGAAGGAAGGGAAAAAGAAGAAAAGGAGAGAGAAAGAGAAAAAAGGGGGGAGGGGGGAAGGAGGGAGGGAAGGGTGAGGGCAATGCCCAAACATTAGATCAAAACCTTAATATAAGTGATTGCCAGAAAGTACCTTTGGTAGAAAGACTTTAAAGTCAGTAATAAGTAGTGGCCTTCTCGCTTTCATATATTATCTCTATCCATGTAATAAATGTTAGGTTTTAGGATTTTGTTTTCTTGATAGAAGTTCACGGATGGCATTGTTTAAGTTCAAGTTCCAAAAGTTAGATGGTTAATGTCTCAGAGTAGTCCTTCTAGTCTTCACCTGGGGTAGAAATATTCCAGCCATATCCAGCCCACTGGGGAACTCCCCAGGACTCCCACCTATACAGACTATTTGGCGGAGAGCCCACGAAGCAGGGGAGAAGTCAGAGAGACAGGGAACAGTCTGTCGCGGTGGTGAGAAGCCTGATGCATAGGATACCTCAGGAACCCTCTTAGCCAGACATTATATCTGCCATCAAGAGGGTCCCCTTTCCCAATCTTACAGTGAGAGGTCTAATCATACTGATCTTTATTAATTGCCTTGATGTTTGCACTGTTTGGGATGGTTTTAATATCTAGGCTGCACCAGATCCCCCACCAGGCGATTCCCCACATCCCAACCCCTCCCATCTGTCCTCCCAGTGTTAGGCAGATTCAAGACTGAAAGTTCCCAGGACTTACTTCTAGTCCTCAGTCAAGGTAGGGTTTCTCAAAAGACGAATCCTCCACAGCATTTCATCAAACCTCAGATTAGGTCGAGATGGTCTTCCGGTTTCAGGTTGTCCTGTAGTTATATTCTTAGAGGCATTATTCTAGTTTAGCAGACGTTCCTTAAGTACCCCTCACTGGAAAAGATCATCCTTGGCCTCCGTAGCCAAGTTGTAGGTAACTGGACCCTCTGGCAGTATCACTGTAAGTTTTGAGGGATATGGAGTTCGAAACTTAATCTGCTGGGATCACAAGGTGGGGAATATGGGGGCGTATTCTCTTCTTTGGCTCTGGGTATAAGGAGCGTGATCGTTGTCAATTATTAAACAGTGAGGTCCCATCATTATTTTTCCCTTCTGCCGTGCTTTTTTTAATAGTGTTTCTTTTATTTGAAAGCTTTGGAATCTAACCACAAATGATCTGGGCCTGGCATCCTTTGCCTTAGGCCTGGGGCCAAGGACTCTGTGTGCTCACTCAAAATCAAGAGGGTAGTCTGGACCAAGGTCGAGGATGGTTCTGAAAAATGATCAGCATAGGCCAGGGAGTTGGTGCTTTCCTCGCATACCGGAAGGCCAAAGATTCTCAAGTTTTTTCTTCTTCCACGGTTCTCCGCATCCTCCTGTTGCTGTGAAATGTGTAGCTGAGCCAAAGCCAGAGAGAGAATCACAGACTCAACAGAGCCAATTTTTGTGGTATTTTCAGATATTTGTTTATCAGCATCATCTGCACGTCTTTGTAAGGTTCCCAAGTCAGCTCTAAGTTCCTGAACAGAGTCCCGCATTTCCTCTCTAAATTCCGTTATTGCCCTTAAAATATTTTGCTCAGGTTGTAGTCCTGTTTGGGAGTCATTCCCTTTCTTTTTCCCTCCCCTACCAGCCATGGCTGTTACCTGATGAATTGTATTTATAGCTGTAGTTACCACACTAAAAGTTGTGGGGCCTTGGGGGGGGTCACCGCGCTCCTCACTCTCCTGCAGGCCATCTTCTTCCTCCTCCACGATCAAGTCTGTGAATGGCTGGAATCTGTTCGTCTGTTTTCTGGCCATCCAGGGTTGGCTTTGGGAAAGGTTTTAGCTGCTATGGTCTCTCAAATGCTTTTGTAGTGATTTACTGTGGAATTGAGTTGAATTGTTAAGGCAAGAGACCTTTTTTAAAATATTTTGTCGTGGAGCCCAAGTAGAGACGATGTTCACCTAGCCATACTGGAACCAGAAGTCTTGGACCACGACTGCTTTTGACCTTTTTCGGTGATACTATTAATTACCCTGAAACTACGTGAATATACTGAGTTGTACTTTTTCAGATATGTAGGAAACAAATGTAAACTGCTAGATATTATTATATCAAAGCTGACTAAGCCTGACAATATAGATGAGCAATGTGATGATTACAGCAAAACATGAGGCGCTGAAAAAGCAACCAGTCTAAGTGTCTTGAATAATAAGACCACCAAGCGGGAACGGTCAAAAAAAAAAAAAAAAGTGAAGAAAAGGAATTGACAATGAAAACACAAAGCAACTTCTCCACCTCTGTTCTCCAGCGTGTATCAGCTTGTCTTGCACCTTAGTTTGTTCTCTTTTTAGTCCCAGGCACATGTGTATTATATTTCAAGAAACATACACCTTAAAAGCGAAAAGCACATAAAGCTCATAAAAGTACATAAAATAGTGAGATGGTGATGTAATAATATGAAAAAAATAAATGGCGTAAGTAAGTAAATAATATACTTGTTTTTTGGACAAAGCTCGGGAGTGATTAACAAGCTTCAATCTGATCTCCCGCGGCCACCTGATTCATGGGCCCACTTCCCCACAACACGGCACCGAGCAAGGCTTAAAATATTGTAAGCATGTGCAGAGCTAAAATCAATCTAAATTATAAAACAATTTAAAGTAGAAAATCAATTACCAAGTCAAAAATATCCAAAAATGCTGTAAACTATAAATTGAATAAGCAGAAGAGCGGAGTACTGTGACCTCTTTGAAAGCTTCTTTTATTTCCTTCTTTTGAATAACTCTCAATCAATGGGTATTTGTACTTGAACCAGTTAAGTGAAAAAAAAAAAGTAGCAGCCATCACCAAGTAGAGAACCAAGTTTCAGGATTCCCAAAGGAGTGCTTCTATGGCTGTCAAAACTCAGAGAAAGTCCCCTGCAGACAACCAATTCCAGTTCCAAAGCACCTCCTCTTGTGTCTTGTGTCTCCTCGACTCTTTCCCAACCTTCCACAGGATGTCTTGTTTAACTAAGCGGCGAGGGCTCCCTGTCCACCACTGGGATTCCACTCTAGCTCCACTTCTGGTAAAACAAGCAAAAGAAAAAGGGGAGAACACGAGAACCCGATGGCACAAGAAAAACTGGAAAGGCAAAGAGTTTAAAACCTAGACAGGCAATGGTGACATACCTTTTTTAAAATAAATTAAAGCTTTCTTTCTGCTCCTGCTTGTGTGATTCCTCCTCAATCACTTAGCGTTCAGCCATCTTGGAACCTCTACCTTCAACAGCGCCCCTAGTGTGTAGCATCTCCTTCCACATGGACAGAGCTTGCCTATTAACAAATAATTCAGGAAGCAAGTGCTTAAAATTCTTGATATCCCCAACACCATCTTGCCTGTGGACAAGAAAGCTGACAAGAAATTTCAGCTTGATCCATTAGGGGCGGAATTTCTACTTTCTCACCCAGACCCTGAGGGGGTGGTGCAAACAGCAGCCTGAAATAAGGCTAAAATACCTCTGGCTACACATCCACCAGAGAAAGACTTCAGGAAGTTGGATGGGATGGCCAAGAAAGAGTACCTGGCAGCCTCCCTGGGCATTAGGGAAGCTAACTACATGAGTTATGCAGCCCAGTATCAGAAAACCCTATGGAACATCATTATGGCCACCGCTGATAAGGCACCCCCAAGCCTGCTGGCTGACCTTGTGGAAACAGTCAGGTGTGGCCTGGAAGTCACAAAATATCAATTCCACGTGGCTGTTGATGCGAACGACAATGCAGCCAGATGGATGGCTTTGTCCAGAGCCCTCATACGATTTGCCTGGCATAGGCCTAGTTACTCACAAAGAGGGTACTATAGGGGCAGAGATCACAGAGGCTCCAGAACGGGAGAGAAATCCCTTCAGCCTTCCACACAGTTGAAGCAGAACCCCTGATGTCTTAGTCAGGGTCGCCTCCTCTATTCCAGTCAGAGGCAGACTGACCCACTACTTCCAAAACTGGAAATCCATCACCACAGACAAGTGGGTATGGGAGGTGGTGAGTCAAGGGCTGGTCCTCAGTTTCAAAACCTTTCCCAGGTTAAGACCATGATTATTCAGGTGTCCAGATCCAACAGAGAGGAATCTACTGGAAAAAGAGGTTTCCTCACTGTTGGAAGCAAAGGCAGTAGAACCAGTTCCTTCCTCTCAAAGGGGAAGAGGTTTCTACTCCAAGTATTTCCAGACCTCAAAGAAAAATGAGGAGTGGCAACCCATACTGGGATTTGAGATCCCTAAACAGGCATCTCATAAAACCAAAGTTCCAGATGGTTACTTTGGCAATGAACTTACCCACATTGCAACAAGGAGACTGGTTGGCATCACTGGACCTAAAAGATGCCTACTTCCACATCCCCATAAGGGAATCCCACAGAAAGTACTTGAGGTTCAGACTACCATCAAGACACTACCAGTTTGCAGCTCTGCCTTTCGGCCTGTCTTCTGCCCCAAGGGTATTCACAAAGTGTCTGGCAGCGGTAGTGGCACACCTGAGAAGACAGAGTATCTCAGTGTTCCCTTATCTGGATGACTGGTTAGCAGTGGGAAAAACCCCACAAGTAAGAAATGCTTTGAGTCTCACACAGGAGACATTGGAGTCCCTGGGATTCCTCATAAATGTCCAAAAGTCTGTGTTGCAACCTGTTCAAGTACTGCAATTCAGGAGCAGAATTAGACGCTGTACAGGGAAAGGCCTTCCTTCCCCAAGACAGAGCAGACAGTATTGTGAGCATGGCAGGTTCTTTTGTCAAAAAAAAAAAAAACAAGACCTGCAAGACATTTTCTGCAACTGCTGGGACACATGGCTGCAGCTACAAGCACAGTGCAGGGATGTTGGTTCCAGATGAGAGACATCCAATTCCATTTAAGGGCCCACTGGTGCCAAAAAAGGGACCCTCTGTCAAAGTTGATACCAGTGTTAGAGACCCTAATACAGGCCCTGCAATGGTGGCAGGACCGAAGCAACTTGAGGAAAGGAGTACCAATCGAGACTCAGCCTCCTACCATGGTACTCACAACAGATGCTTCTGTGCTGGGTTGGGGGCCCATGGCACTTGGTCCCCCATGGAGTCACTGCTACCCATAAACCTTCTGGAGCTCGGGGCAGTACTTCTAGTACTCCAGTCTTTCACATTTCTAATAAAGGAAAAGGGGGTGCAGGGCAGAACAGACAATAACATTACCATGTATTACATCAACAAGCAGGGTGGGACAAGGTCTGACCTGCTGTGCACAGAGGAAATCAAAATCAGGGGTCTGGCATACTCTGTACAAGTGTCCCTGGTGGCAGTGCACCTTCCAGGGAAAGACAGTACTTTGGCGGATGCCTTAAGCAGAATCAGCCAGAACCATTACAAATGGTGTCTCAACAGACAGGTGCTGGAGATAGTGTTCAGAAGGTGGGGAACTCCAGAGATAGATTTTTCCCCCAGAAGAGAACCATCAGTTGCCAAAATTTTGTTGCAGACTACCAGCCAAGGGGTCAATCATGGCGGATACCATGGTGCTGAATTGGGCAGGGAAAACTCTGTATGCGTTTCCACCATTCCCTTTGTTGCTCAGAGTCCTGATCAAGCTCAGGTCCCAGGCAGCCACCATGATTCTGATAGCTCCGGATTGGGCAAGGCAGCCTTGGTAGTCACTGCTGCTCTCCCTGTCAGTGGCACAACCGATGCACCTTCCACACAGACACAGTCTCCTAACATCTTTAAAGGGCAGGACTCTGTACCCGAATCTCGGGTCTCTCAGGCTCAAGGCATGGCTCTTGAGGACATAAAATATGCTGACTTACACCTCTCAGAGGTGTTTTACAGGTGCTCAGAGGTTCTAGGAAACCTTCAACAAGGAAAAACTATACTTCCAAATGAAAGAGGTTTTCCATCTGGTGTGCAGCACAAGGGTTGGTTTCCACAGAGGCTGGGTTGTCAGTCTTGCTGGAATATCTGACATACCTGAGTACTCTGGGACTTCAGCCATCCACACTCAAAGTCCACCTGGCAGCTGTTTCTGCATATCTGTCAGCTGATAAGGGGTCTCCTTAGCAGCTAACCCTATTTTTAGAAAATACTTTAATGGGTTGGCCCATCTGCATCCTCCTCACAAGGAGCCATTTCTGGCCTGGAACCTGAATATCTGTATTGCTAAGCTCATGGAGCCCGTATTTGAGCCATTGGCCAATGCCCATCTGAAATCTGTTACTTGGAAGACTGTCTTCCTAGTGGCCATCACATCCGCAAGAAGAATAAGTGAGTTACAAGCTCTGTGTCTGGAGCAAGACCACATTTCTTTCCACAGAGACAAGGTGGTGCTCAGAACTAACAGGAAATTCCTTCCTAAAGTAGTTTCTGATTTTCATCTGAATCAGTCTGTTACTTTGCCAGTATTCTTCACCAAGCACTCTAGCTCAGGAGAGCGTAGATTGCAAAGTCTAGATGTAAAGAGAGCCCTGAACTATTACATCGAGCATACAAAGGAGCATAGGCAGGAAGAGCAACAGCTGTTCTTGACCTATGGTGACGTGGGTAAAGGTAGGCCAGCATCTAAAAGGACAATTGCACGCTGGGTTGTGGCATGCTTACAATTCTGTTACACTGAAGCTGGCAAGGAGCCCCCAGTAGGCCTGAGGGCACATTCCACTAGGGGTACAGCTGCTACAACAGCAGCAGTTAGGGATATTTCTTTTTTGAAAATCTGCAAGGCAGCCACATGGAAATCTGTTCATACCTTTACAAAGCACTACAGTCTGGGCATCCAGTCCAGGAATGATGCCAGGTTTGGCACAGCAGTGCTGCAGAGTCTGTTCCCTAAATAGGGTTCTGGACCCTCCTCCAAAGGTACTGCTTCATAGTCTGTAAGAGTCAGTGATATTGAAGAATACCTGGAGTTAGAAGAAAAAATTACTCACTGTAGTAATCATCTTTCTTCCAGGGTATTCTTCAATATCATTGACTCTCCCACCCTATCTCCCCTTCCAGAACCTATCAGTATAAGATTACAAGTGTTACTGTGTGTTGGTTGCCTTCACTGGCACAAAATATTTTTTTTAAACCAGTAGGCCCAGTTTCTATTTCATTGGTCTTTTTGAACATTGCCAGTTGGCTCAGGGAAGTAAAAGAAAAGTGGTTTTAATCTAATTAAAATATTATTGTTACTTTGTTACAAAGTGTTAGGATAGCATAGTATGAGACCTAGGTACAGACTTAGTGAAAATCTGAGCATCTTGGAATGCCTACAGTTGGCAGGGCAGCAGATTTGAATAGTGGCATGAGCAAATTAATGTTCCATTATTTGCATAAAGTTCCATTTATCTCCAGGGCAGTGCAATCCAGGAGGCTGATTGCAAGAGTTAATGATATTGAAGAATACCCTGGAAGAAAGAAGATTACTATGGTAATTTTTTTATCTGCATCAAGGCATTATGAGATTGGCAAGCTCTGTCTGCTGGAGTTTGGTGTGCTGAGTCCTTGTTATGGTTAGGGAGCTGTGTGAGGGTAGAATCCTACTTATTCCATCGATCCTGTCTGGTACACTGTGCAGGTGGCTGTGGTAATTGAACTGGTATGCCCCAGCACTCCAGATCCACTTTTGCCTCCTTGTGGGTAAATATATGATTTCTCCTTCTGGATATCTAACCTTCAGTTTTTCAGTATATGGGGTTTGGAATTGGAGACAGGCCTGCTTCAAAGCCCAGAGGCACTGAGCGAAGGCCTGCCTTTTTAGCTGGATTTGCAGTACATAGTCATTATCCACATATATTTGGTGATATTTATACATTACAGTTTTTTGTTTCCATACTTGAACCATACCATTTCCTTTGTTCAAATGTGTAAAAAGTTCATAAATGGGCCCATTTTTGGGCCTAAAGCCCTATGGACTTGCTCTAGCTCAAGATCCAAGTCTGATGGTAGGTGGAGGCTTGTTTTCAGTAGGTCTTGCACAAAGATGATAATTTGTGGTCCCTCAGCCCCCTTGGGACCCCATAGATGTGGAGATTTTTCCTCCACAGTCTGCCCTTCATATCCGGAAGTTTTAAACCCATTTGCACCTGTCGATGGTGTAGATAGAGAAGAAGATTAGCCATGTGATCTGAGCAGTCTGTGAGGGAGAATGTAGTTGCCTGCAGGTCTCAATGATCTGTCTCACTGGTGTCCAGTTCTTGTCTCTTGCCAACCAGCAAGACCCTCACTTCAATTTTGGAGGCAAGGAGTTCTATCAGAATGTGATCATTAATGATGTTCAATGGGAGACCACGTGGTGCAAATTGCGGTGAAGAGGCCATGCTATTCCCTTCTCTTAAGGCTGCACTGGGAGTCAGCAACATGGGGACTAGTGACTGAGCTCCTGATTTTGTTTAATTTTTAGCACCCCCTATCGTTCTTGCACCTGAAGTGTTTTATGTTTAATTTTAAAATAAGGATGGCCAACAGCACTGATTTAGCAAGCGAGGAAGCAGAGTTGAAGTGTCAAGTGGCTATTCCCCAAGCTGACTTCACAAGAAGTCCCTGTTTATGTAGTATCCATTGTGGTATTATTTGTCCATGTTTGGACTGACTGATCCTGTAATTTGGAGGAGAAGTATTGCATTGCCAGCACAACTGCCCTGAGCTCGAGGAGGTTTATATGCTCCTGAGGGCTCCAAATGTCATTTACTATGAGGTGCTCTAGATGAGCATCCCACCATAGAAGGGTGGCATCTGTTGTGAGAACCTTGGTGGGAGATAGCTGGATGAAGGGAATGCCCTCTCTAAAGTTGCTTTCCTGCTTCCACCACTCCAATGCTTGCACAAAGCTTTTTGTGACTGGCACTGATTAAGGCACTTTCCCCACCACCTTCACCCTCCTTTGAGGGAACCAGTTCCCCCATGGGCCTTGAACATCTGTCTTATCCAACTGATGGAATATCCCTTTGCACCTGTGGCTACAGCAGGCCTAAAATGTCACCTTGAAAACAGTTTTTCTTAGTAGTCATGAAATATGCACAGAGGATAAAATTAACTGTAAGCCCTCTGTACAGATTCAGACTACGTAATATTCCACAGGGATAAGGAAGCCCTCAGAAACCAATAGAAAATTCCTACCTAAGGTGGTTTCAGAATTCCACCTAAATTAATGAGTGACCCTTTTTGATCTTCCTTGGCATAAAGTCTCCACCACTCATTCACACTGATGGGACCTACGCCAGAGGCACTAGGACCCAGTGGGAGCAAACTTTTTGCAAGAGGGCCGGCGCCAGAGATGTAGCTGTGAGGAGTGGCAACACAAGCCTCGGCCCATGCGGCAATGACTGTCTCAGCGTCGACCCTCCAACCGCCTCAGTTCCTTTTTTCCCCACTGTCGAGTGGGCTTCAGTGACAACATCGCTCGCCAGCCGGGAGTCAAACTTCAATCTAGCAGCTTAGTTTTCAGTTTATTGTTTTGTAAATTATCTCAAAATAAGTACCGCTTACTTTTAAACTTTACTTATTAAGAAAAAGATGTCTTCAGCCCTCCATTGACGGAGTCGACCATGAGCGGGTCAAGTGATGGTAGGGAGATTTCGTATGAAAGCTGTTCAGTCAGCCGGGCTGGGTCTGGTCCACCACCCATCTCCAGAGGGAGGGTCTGACAATGGATGGTCCAATGCCTGGGGGGATGGGTGGTCCCTCCGGAAGCATAAAAGAAAATTGTCACACTCTCGGCACCATTTGGCTCCAAGCTGTTCTGCGGCCCACAGGTCAAAAAAGAGAAGGTATCCCTCGAGGTCGCCTTCTGGTATGTCTGTGCACCAATGGTCAGTCGTTGGGCTCAGATGCTGGTCTCCTCCACCGGAGTCACCGGTTTCTGTCTCCGGTGACCAACCTCTTCGACATCGAAGCCCCTCCCCACCTATTGAAAGGGCTTCCGATGAGCAGTTTCATCAGTGGGCCACTCTTATGGAGCAATGGGCTCGGAGGTTGGTCCAGCTGCCTGGCCCAGTCACTCTGAGGCCTTTGGGCCCTTTGGGGGAGTGGGTAGGGCGGTTGGACTTTCCTAGTAGCGCAGCGCCATCTTTGGTGCCGTTGACTCCACGCTCAGATGTTTCCCCCCTCACATGGCTGTGGTGCAGGGGCCACATCGATGCCTTTATTTCCTGTTATTCTTACTTCTTTTTCTTCAAATTTAAGTCTTCAAGGCCCTGGATTGCTTTTAAAGCTGTCGGGGACTCTCTTGGCGTCGATGTGTCTCTTGGTGCTGTCTTCAGCAATGGCACGCCTGTTGGTACCGTCCTCAGTGTCACTGGGGCTGTCAGCACCATCCTTGGCACTGATGTGCCTGTCGATGCCATCCTTGGTGCCGCTGGGGTTGTCGGCACCATCCTCGGCGCTGATGCACCTGTCGGCACCGTGGTCTCTGTCAGTGCCATGTGCTGGGTTGTTTATGATGGTGCCGTCTCCCTTGCCTTTGGCAGCCTCAGTATCATTCTCTGCCAAGATTACAATAGGGTCTACAAAGTCCTGGCAGGCCAAAATGGGTCGATACTTGGGTGCTGTCCAGCCTTCAAGGGTTCTCGACTCCGAATCCTTTCTCTTCTTCATTTTTTTTAATTTTCACTCCTTTCCTGTCCATACAGTCCCTCCGGGGCTTTCAGGAGATGATATTGAGCCTGACCCAGATCTGAGACTGGGTGATGATGTTGAAGGGGTGGGGATCAATCCTGTCTCAGAGCCTGTGGTTGAAGACCTGTCATTTAAATCTCTGCTGAAGAATTTAAATTCTACTCTTTCTCTCCAGGCTACAGATGTCGATCCTGGGAAGCGTTTGAGACTCCAATACCTACATGTCCCAGAGATCCCTATGGATTTAACTCCCCCGGTACAACCATCCTTTGAGACACTCTCTCAGATGGTATGGAATAATACTGCTCTCATTCCTTCTGTGGCTAAGTCCATAGACAGGAAGTATGCTGCTCCCAAGTATCGACCCATTTTGGCCTGCCAGGACTTTGCAGACCCTATTGTAATCTTGGCAGAGAACGATAAGGCCGTTCTTCCTCAGGCATCTGCAGCCCAATCTACAAACAAAGAATCTCGTAAGATAGACGCCTTAGGTAAAAGAGTCTTTGCTGCCTCCACCCTGGGTATGCGTATTGCCAGCTACCACGGCTATTTCTCCCAATATGAGTATGTTCTTTGGCATTCGCTCAAACAGATGGTGGAAGCTCTGCCCGAATCAGACACTAGTTCAGAGCTAATTCAGACCATAACCAGGGGTATCGAGTCCAACAACCAGCAGGTTAAAGCAGCTATGGACGCTTTCGATACTGCTTCCCAAGCGGCGGCGGTGGGCATTTGTACCCATCGCCACTCCTGGCTACGCACTTCGGGCTTCACAAATGGTGCCCAACAGCGGGTCATGGTGTTGCCCTTTGACGGTATATATCTGTTTGGACCTCAAGTAGAGCAAGTGCTGGAGGCTACACGGAAGACTAGGTTGGCCATTAAAACGACTTGACCTGCTCCCACCCCTTCTCGGGGGGTGTTAACAAGCATCAATTTCACAACTGTCAGTCCTTTCAGGGCAAGGGCAGGGGAGGTTTTAACAAAAAGCAAGCCCCCCAGCCTCAAAAGAAAATGCAACAGAAGGCACAAGGGCCAAAAGTGCCCAGTGCCACCTTCTGAGTTTCTAGCCTGGGTCCCACCTCAACTGCCCAAGGGGGACTCTTCCTCAGTGGTAGGAGGAAGTCTGACTCAGTTCTGCAACCAGTGGAAGTCCATAACATTAGACAAATGGGTCCTCTGGATAATCCACGAGGGGTACTCCCTCAACCTTTCAGAAACCCCTCTGGATCGTCCTCCCAAATGACAGCCTAGGCTGTCGTCAATTCAGTCAGACCTTCTTGCCGCCGAGATACAAGGCCTTCTGAACAACAAGGCAGTAGAAATAGTTCTGCTGGATCAATGAAACACAGGTTTCTACTCCCATTACTTCCTGGTCCTGAAAAAGACTGGTGGCATGCACCCCATTCTGGACCTCAGAAAGTTAAACAAGTTTCTTCTCAAGGAAAAGTTCAAAATGATATCGCTAGGGACCCTGTTACCCTTGCTTCATCAACACAATTGGCTAGCTTCCCTGGACATGCAGGATGCTTACCAACATATTCCTATACACCCAAAGCACCACAAATACCTAAGGTTTGTAGCTCTGGGCCAACATTATCAGTTCAGAGTCCTGCCCTTTGGGCTATCTTCAGCACCACAAGTTTTTACAAAGTGTTGTGCAATTCTCACAGTGCATCTCAGAAAAATCGGTATTCAAGTGTTCCCATATCTGGACGACTGACTTCTAGCAAGTCCTTCCAGGCAAGGAACTCTCGACGCTGTAGCCATGGCCTCAGACTTTCTCACATCCATGGAAGTCCTGCTAAATCTCAAGAAATTGCAGTTGCAGCCCTCCCAGAAGCTCCTTTTTGTAGGAACTCTTCTGGACACCACCTCTCCGAAAGCTTTTCTTCCAGAGGACAGAAGGAGTGATATCCTACAGATGGCCTGATACATCAGAGAGAACAGCTCAGTTCGAGCTATCTCGATGCAACGGATGCTGGGTCTTGTGGCATCCTAGGTGTTCACTGTACCACTAGCACATCACCACATGAGAACCTCTCAATGGATGCTCAGTACTCAATGGTCCCCAACCACTCACCCTCAGTCCTTTCTCATCAAGGTGACAGAACCTCTGAAGAGGTCACTCACCTGGTGGTCGCAAGAGGACAACCTTCTGGAAGGGTATCCCTTTGCTCCCCTGGATCATCAGATTTCCATTACCACAGATGTGCCCCTGATGGGGTGGGAAGCTCACTGTCAGAATCTCCACACCCAAGATACGTGGACTCAGGATGAGTTCCAGCTACACTTAAATGTCCTAGAAATGAGAGCTGTCCTTTATGCAGTCTGGGCTTTGAAGGACATTCTCTGTCACAAGAACATTCTCCTTCAAATGGACAACAAAGCAATGATGTATTACATCAACAAGCAGGGCAGTGCACACTCTTACCCTTTATGCAGGGAAGCGATGAGAGTGTGGGAATGGTGCCTAGAGTACAAGGCTCTAATTCAGGTGGTCTACCTGCCAGGAGTGCAGAACGAACTGGCAGACCATCTCAGCAGAACAGAAACAGATCCTCACGAGTAGTCTCTCGACTCAACCGTAGTTCAGTCACTATTCGCAGAGTGGGGAACTCCAGACCTGGAACTTTTTGCATCCCCACTCAACACAAAACTGCCTCTCTTCTGCTCCAGAAATCCAGGGCCTGGCATTTTCTGCCAGGATGAGTTCATGCTGCAGTGCACAAAACGCTTTCTGTATGCCTTTCCTCCTCTTCCACTAATTCAGAAGGTACTTCTCAAATTTGAGTCCCATGGGGACTAAATGACCCTTATTGCTCCCTTCTGGCCTCAACAGATATGATTTCCATTACTCAACAGTATGTCGGAAACCCCTACGAAAGCGCTTCCCCTTCAGACAAACCTTTTGACCCAGGGGCCTGTGGTCCATCCCAATATGAGGTCATTTCACCTTCACACTTGGCTCCTGAAGAGATAGAAGTAAACAGGTTCAATGTTTCTCAGAGAGTTTCAGATATTCTTTTGGCTGCACGCAAGCCAGGCCACCAGAAAAACTTACACAGCCAAATGGAAGCATTTTTCTCTTTGGTGTGCAAAATCCTCTTTGAATCATTTTTCCTGCCCTCTTAATAAAGTTCTAGAGTACCTTTTAGACCTCTCAAATTCAGGTCTACAATACTCTACAGTCAAAATTCACCTTTTTGCCATTTCAGCTTATCATGATCCAGTACTTTCCTTATCACTGGTTCAGTTGCCAGTAGTTAAGAGGTTTCTTAAGGGTATTCTGCATACCAGACCTCCTACCAGACATCCAGTCGTAGCCTGGGACATTAATCTTGTGCTAGACATGCTCACTAGAAAGCCTTTTGAGCCTCTAGCTACCTGTGAGCTGAAATTTCTCACTTGGAAAATGGCCTTCCTGGTGGCCATTACCTCGGGCCCGCAGGGTCTCTGAAATACATGCCTTGGTCACAGACCCTCTGTATACTGTATTTCATAAGGACACAGTAGTTCTTAGGACCCATCCTAAGTTTCTCCCTAAGGTTGTTTCAGAATTCCATCTAAATCAACCTTTGGTCCTTCCTACTTACTTTGCGAACTTCCATTCTTTAGATGTCAAAAGAGCTCTGCATTTCTATTTGGATAGAACAAAAGAAATTCGCAAAGCTCAACAACTGTTTGTTTCCTTCAGCAAGACCCAGCTGGGTCAACCTGTCGCTATCAGATGCTTTTCGGCATGGCTGGTGGCATGCCTTTTCCACTGTTATTCCATGGCGCAAGTTAAGCTGGAGGGCAGTGTGTATGCTCACTCTACTAGAGCAGTCGCGGCATCCCTGACCGAAATCTGCAACGTGCCTATTACAGACATTTGCAATGCGGCTACCTGGAGCTCAGTGCATACTTTCGTCAAGCACTATGCCCTGGATGTCCATGCCAGGTGACATCTTTTGTTTAGCAGGACTATCCTTAACGGACTGCTGTCCTAAATTTGTGAGCTGTTGGTCTCTCCTGCCACCCTCTCGGGGGATTATTAGCTCGGTACTCTCCCATCAGTGTGAATGAGTGATGGAGACTTTATGTCCAGGAAGATATGGAAATTACGTACCTACCGTAATTCTTGATCTTCTTGGATGAAGTCTCCACCACTCATTCCTGCCATCCCTCCACCACTCCGAGTTCACTCTTTCGTTGTTGGTCTTCACTCCTCAATCTTTAGGCTGTGAAGACTTCTTTGTTGACCCTTCTTGTACGGGTCACTCAGACTCTCTTATGTCCATTTGTTTTGTTAGGCTATCCTTCTAGGTTAGTTACGCTGCACCTCCTTGGAAAAAAGGTACCGAGGCAGTTGGAGGGTTGACGCTGAGATAATTAATTGCTGCACGAGCCTAGGCTCGCGGCACCACTCCTCGCAGCTCCATCTCTGGCACTTGCCCTCTTGCAAAGAGTTTGCTCCTGCTGGGTCCTAGCACCTCCGGCATAGATCTCATCAGTGTGAATGAGTGGTGGAGACCGTCCAAGAAGATCAAGAATTACGGTAGGTAGGTAATTTCCATTTCTCTTTCCTGAACACTCCAGTAACGATGAGCAAAAATTGCATTGTCTTAATGTAAAAGAAGGCACTGTCCTGCTACATAGACCTGACAAGGGATATAAATTCGGATAACAGACAACTTTTTGTTATCTATGGAGAGTTTGGCAAAGGTAAACCAGAAGCTAGAAAGACTGTCATCATTGCATAGTTTCCTGCATACAGTTCTGCAGTGGAAAAGCTGGTGAAATATCTTAGTAGTCACTTAGGTAATTTTGGTTGTCACTGCTTCTCTGGCTGTAGAAATGCATCTGGTGTTAAGCCAGTAGTGGGAGTATGACCACAGCACAGAGGTTGAACTTGTATCCCAAATTTAAAAATCTGCAAAAAGTTCTATCCTATCTCTGAGGCAGCACACTCCTGCAGATTGATCTAGGAATAAGGTACATTTTGCAGCCAGAAGTTATCTTCTGTGAATGCCTGAGTTTGCATGCAAGCGGGATAAAAACCAGTCAGGTTTGCATTTGTCAGAAAATTTGAGCAAGGCAGGTTATCTAAAAGAAGGGGGGGGTAGAAATACTGCATATATCTGGGATGTGCATGCATCCAGTGTGCAAATAAGTGGGCTTCACTGTACAAAATCCAGGATTTTTGGTACTTTCTCCCCTTGACTCTGAGCTGCTACAGTACTTGAGAGACCTGGATCTGGACCTGGGAACTGACTTTGAATTCCAGAGCCCTTAACAAGTGTGGGCTCAGTGGGCAAGGGAGATGATGTACTCAAACTCGGTGCCACCGTGGGCTCAATAGGTTAAGGGTGGCAATGTCCCCTGTCTTGGGGTCAATTTAAACTCAGTAGGTCATGGAAGTGAAGTGAGGTGCTCAATCTTGGGGTCAGAAGCAATGAGTAGGCACTGTTGTATGCTTCAGAGAGAGAGACCATCACCTGGCCAGGAACTGGTGAAAGAGATGAAAAAGAGACAAAGGAAAGTACTTAAAAGAGGAGAACAGTTTCTTCTTATAATGATAAAATGTTTACCCTTGCTCCATTTGGTGCAGGAGTCAGTTGAATAAGCAGCTGATCTTGTGTACTATGTGTCTGTTTCTGGTTGTAAACAGATGAGCACACTTTCTGCCTCCTAACTCATTTATTTCCACTGCCAGAGGATGCAATTACTTGTGACTTGTGACATCAGTCATTTCCATGGCAGTAGTTTATAATGTCACAAATATAAGATGACGCTGCTGCATGCTGTAGCACTTGGAGTAGATGGTTTGTGAGGGAGAACGCAGTAAAAGATTGAACACAGGGTCTTTCCATACTTTGGGCATCTCTAGGCAGTAGTGATCCCAGAGGGGAATCGGTGAAATGTCAGTGGGGTAAGAAAATAGGACATTGGAGCAGTCATTGCAGCCAGCCTGGGGATACATATGTGAGCCTTGTGCTAAATGATTAAATGTATATACTGTACATTCCATACGTGGCAGCCTAGGTAAGGGAACTGCATAGGAGGTAAAGGAATTCATTTGTTAAAAAACTGTACACTAGTGAGAAAATCCCTTTTTCAGATCAGACTTTCTTTATTCTGTTCAGAGGATAATGCTCAGGTTCCCTGCGTTACAGTTTGTGTTGGTCTTGCTCAAGACGCAGAGATCCCGTAGGTAAATCAGTGAAAACTAAAACCTTGGGAGACTATCATCCCATTCTTGGTCTCCAGAATATGAATGTAACCCCCCCCCCGCAAATGGGGGTTCCCAAAAGACTTCCAGGAGCTTGCTTGAATGCTCCAAGCCTGAATGGTGTTTGGCATTTAAGCCATTTATCAGTGAGTGTTTTTAGAGCCTCTGGTACTGTCTCTTTAAGAGCTGTCTGCTTGCAGACATAATTAGTTTGTATGGGGGGGGACTGTGTGCTTCTCTGTTTGAGTACCACTCGAGCTGCTGCCAATTCACTTCATTTTGCAGTCACTAGGGTGCAAAGGGAACCTATCTGAAAGATGTAACTGTTTGCCAGAAATTATTTAGAGTAATAATGAAATTACAGTTTGTCTAACCTGCTTTCTTTGCAGTCAGAACTGTGTCTGCTAGTTCCCATTCTGGTTTTGAACTGCTGAACTGGACCAATCAGTGTGGGGTAAGCTAGCTCTAAAATGGTGCCTGGACGAATCAGAACTTGGACTCATAATCTGAGCCAGCCACAAGAGGATTGTATGGGCAGTGACTCTGGGAGATGTAGTTTAGACTTCGCGCCTTTTTGGACCAACAGGAACAGTCTATTGTGAGTGACAGCCAATCCAGTCAAGAACTGGGAGGAACTCAAACGGCGTGCCAGTTTTGTCTGTTGGAGTTTCAGTTTGAGCTCTGGAAGTGAAGAAGGAAGGAGCCCTGAGCGTTTCGTGCAGTTTTAGTCAGGAAACGTGTGAGTGCCCTGAGTTCCGGTCTGCAGCTTGTGTAACTGCTTGTTAGGACTGAATCTGTCCTGTGAAAAGAATCAAAGGGTATCTGAAGAGTAGAAACCAGGCTCACCCTGTAGAAGACTGGAGAAATTGCTGAATCGCACTCTGTCTGTCAGGAACTGAATCTGCTGTGTGTTCTCCCGGGTATTGTGCAGTAATTGCGATCAGGATAGAGAAGCAGCCTGCCTGGTATAGTACTTTCTTTTTGCCATATAAATGTGTGAAGAGTCTCGTAGAGCTCAAGAGTAGCCCTGCTGATGCTGAAGGACGCTATCTTGTTTGGAGGTCGTGAGTACTAATTCAGGTCGCTCCTGTTGAATTGCCACATTAAATCCAAATGGAATCACTGTACTGTGACTGTTTAAACTAATTTTCTTTTCTCTGTGGGAAAGGCCTACCAGCTGCCCACGGTTTTGGACTAGCCACTGGGGCTTGGGTACCCAGGGACAGTAACTGGTAGGATAGGCCTTGCACAGAGCCATGGAAGAATGAGTAAAGTGATAAGCTAATTAACCTTTTTCCCCTGTCCTTGTTATATTCCCCTAAATAAATCAGAGCTGCTTGTTTCAGCAAAGTTATACTGCCTGAGGTATTTGTCTATGTTAAAGTATTGTACTGTGATTGTTGCACTGTATCTTATTTTACGGGAGGTCCCAGTGCCTGAACCAGCCCTGGGGGTAAGTGTATACTGTGAAGGTAATTCTGATATATTGTGTGGGCCACTAGTGGGAAGAAAGGTTGCAGTGTCCCAGAGGGCTGTGACCAAGTAAGTTTAACTATTGCAAACCCTGACCTCTGGGTGGAGGCACCGCCATTGAATCCAGGCCCTCAACCTGTTAGTGGCAAATCAGGCAGGGTAGTAGCCCCTTGATAGCGCATCTAGGGTTACATCTTGGAGGCACCGCTGGGATTGTGTGTCCTCTAGTGGCCATATTTACAAACCACTGTTAAGGAAAAAAAATAAATAAATGGGTACCCCGACAGAAGTGGCTGTGCACCGCTGGTGGAGTGGTGTACTGGGAGGAGATCGCACTTCAAAATGCTATGCTTATCCTGGACATCCCCTGGGTATCAATACGGACACTGTGCAGGAGTACTTTCCAAGGTGGAAGGTTTACAAAACCCTGTGGTGGTGGGTCGGCATGCTAATCTGCTCACCCACACTTTCCTGGCCCTAGTAGAGTTTAAGGATCCCATAGATAGCTCCAAAGTGCCACAGACCATTACCCCAGAGGAGCCCTCACTGCTTGGAGAGTGATAACTAAGGACAGTAAGACCGGGGCAAATGAGCCCCCACCACTATCTGAAACTTTTGAGGAGAAATTTGCTAAATGGTTGCTGGGGGAAGGGAAAACTGTGGAGGACTTGAAGAAACTATTCTTGCCACCTGGGGGTGTTCCTCCCCCAACACTCTCTCCCGCTCCAGTACCCATAATGGTGGCTGAACCAATGCAGACTTCTATTCTGCACCTGCCATTAGTCACGATTCTTACCGAGGTTGAGGATCTTCTCTGGCACCCTCCCACCCCCAAGGGAGGATGACTGGGAGACCTGGATAACTATGTTGCCCCCATGCTAGAAAAGGCAATGCTCGGAAGGTGAAAAGCGAAAGAGGGTTAGTGAGAGCCTCCGAGGTCCTGCCCTGACTACCATCCGTGCTAAACGGGCCAGTAACCCTGAAGCGACTGCACAGGCCTATCTTGAGGCCTTGGAGAATGTGTATGGGAGCCCAGATTCTGATGAAGACCTATGGTGGAGGGTAGAGATGCACAACAGTACCAAGGGGAGTTGTTGTCTGTGTATGTATCTCGGCTGGAAAATTGTTGCAAGAATGCCTCAGAAAGGGTAGTTTGCCAGCGATTGAACTGGACCGAACCAGGCTGGACAGGATCCTTAAGTCTGCCCCTTCTCAGAACTGCTGTTGCTTCAATTACGCCTGGCAAATCGACTGGAATCCCCACCCTCCTATGATGAGTTAATGAGAGAAATTGAGGAGTTGAGAAAGGCGACCTCGGGAGGGACCTGCACCAGTAGCTGCTGACACGACCCGAGTGACTGAGGGTGACCCATCAAGTGAAGTTCAGGGTAGAGGTTGGCAGTAAATGAGTACTCTGACAAGGAAAAGATATGCCACAATGGGTCGAACTGTTGAGAGAGATCCGGGAATTCAAAAACTAGTCCTTTATGAAGGCCACGCCTGCAAGCAGGGCCCTGACCTATATCCGACTGCATCTGCTATGGGGTTGGGGGTACCCACCCATGTATCTCCTGCTGATAACAGCTCCAAACTCAATTCCTTGACCGTGGAAGTGGAGAAACTGACGAGATGTCTCCAAATGCTTATCACGCAGCAGACAGAGATGGCACCAAGGTTTCCAGTTAGTAGTACCCCTGCCCTGGCTCCCAGTGTGGCGCCTCGACCAGCTCAAACTGCAGAAAGTATGTTTTGCTATAATTGTGGGAAGGATGGGCACATGAAGAGGGAATGCCGGTCCCAAAGAGACACTGACAAAGTTGCATATAGGCTACAAGGAGAGCTTGGAGAACAAATCAGTGGTTAAGAGGTGCACAAAATGATCCCAGTGAGGGCACCAAAATGCTAACTCACGCCTTTTGTGGCAAGGTCAGTTGCCCAGGCCCCACTACCGCCTCTCCAGACTGGTCCAGAATAGTGGGTCACCCCATGAGAACCACTGTAAAGGTGAATGGAGTGTCTACAAGAGCTGTATTAGACAGTGGCTCCCAAGTGACAATTATGTTCCAGGATTGGTATCAGAAGCATTTGTCAGGCGTACCCTTACAACCATTAGAAGGACTGCATGTATGGGGTTAAGTGAGAAGGCCTACCCCTATTCCGGGTATATCCGAATTTGGCTGTCTTTCCCACCTCCGTGGCTGGGTGGCTGAACAAGTAGAGACCCTAGCCTTAGTGTGCCCCCACTGGACTGTATGATGGTGTCCCTTTGTTGATTGGAACAAATGCTCATATGTTCGGAAGGCTGGCACAGTTGTGTTATGAAAACAGGGGTCAAAGACTAGTAGAGCTTTAAGAGTTCCGCTTAATTAAGAAGGCCTATGAGGCCAGAGAGAGATGCTGGAAAAAAACAGAACCAGAGGAACCGGTCGGAATTGTATGGAAGAAGGATCTGAGTCTCGATCCTGGCGCCTAAATGCTCCAGTGTACCTTACAGGAGAGGTCCATATCAGAAAGGATGTTAAGAATAAAATATTAATGTTGGATGCACCAGGCGATGGAAAATTGCCAGAGGAGACGCTGGTCAAGCCTAGTATTTTGCCCGCTAGAGCCCATGCTTATGCCAGAAGGGTAATGGTCCAAGTTCATAATGTGTCTGAAAGAGACATTCGAGTAAATAGAGGTTGCATCCTGGCTAATGTGCATTGTGCAGACTGCAGTGCTACCCAGCAGCAAGAGTTCAAGGAAGAATGACAGAGTAACGCCAGACTTGTTTGATTTCGGCGACTCCCCGCTGCCAGCTGAATGGAAAGTGAGGATCAGTGAGAAGCTTGCCCAGAGAGACCAGGTGTTTTCTTTAAAGGAATGGGATGTAGGATGCATGCAAGGAGCTGAGCACAATATCCGGCTGCATGACGAAAGACCATTTCGTGAGAGGTCTCGACGCCTGGCACCTGCTGACATAGATGATGTGAGCCGGCATCTGCAAGAGATGTTAGCTACTGGGGTAATACAAGAATCCAGAAGCCTTATGCTTCCCCATTGTGGTAGTGAGGGAAAAGAATGGGACAGTAAGGATGTGTGTGGATTATCGCACCTCAAACCGCGGACTATTCATCAGTCAGTACAATGCCCGCATTCAGGATGCTTTGGACTGCCTAACGGCAGCAAGTGGTTCTCTGTGCTGGATCTCCGATGGGTACTACTAGATCCGATGGCCCCAGAGGACCATGAGAAGACAGCCTTATCTGTCCGCTTGGCTTCTATGAATTCATGAGGATGCCTCAAGGATTTCAGGTGCCCCAGCCACTTTTCAACGATTGATGGAGCGTGCAGTGGGGACATGAACTTACTAGAGTGCCTGGTATACCTAGATGATGTTATTGTGTTTGCAGCTCACTGGAGGTATATGAGAGCAGATTATTTACGTATTGGACCGACTGGAGGACTTTGTCTTAAACTGTCCATTGATAAGTGTCAATTCTTTCAAACATCAGTAAAGTATATGGGACACATAGTATCCACCGAGGGAATAGAGACCACCCAAGTAAAGTTGAGGCCTTGACCACCTGGCCACAGCCCAAAAATCTAAAAGAACTGCAAAGATTCCTGGATTCTGTGGTTATTATCGGCGCTTTCATCAGGACTATTCAAGAGCGATCCGCCTTTACTTAACCTTATCAAGGGTATCCCCAACCCACAAAAATACCAAAAGTCAGCGTCCTCAAGACTGAAAGAGTGTATTTTCATCCGAGTGAAGTATTTGGGGCCGCTAGACTCCTGATTGTGAGACTGCTTTTCATGAGATCATATATCAACTTACCCATGCTCCAGTGCTGGCCTATGCCGATCCAAGAAAACCTTACGTCCTGCACACTGATGCTAGCTTGCAAGGGTTGGGGGTGTTGGTACCAAGAAGCACAGTATGGCCTGAGACCAGTGGCCTTTGCCAGTAGAAGCCTGACCCCATCCGAAAAGAACTATCCTGTACGCAAGTTAGAGTTCCTAGCTTTGAAGTGGGCCATTGTTGACCAATTCCATGAGTACTTGTATGGGGCTAAAATACTAGTAAAACTGACAATAATCCTTTGACCTATGTGCAGACCTCAGCTGTTGGATGCCACCGCCATAGGTGGCTTTCTGCATTATCTATATATGACTATGCTCCGAATACCGAGCAGGTCTGAACCACATAGATGCTGATGCTCTCTCCCGGAGGCCTGTTCCCCAGAATGATTGGGTCCGATTGGCAGAACCTGACTTTCGGGCACTCTGCCGGAAGTTTGACAGGGAGGAACAAATGTCCACGGACGCAGTGGACTGCATGGTGGATTGCTTGGGACCCTCTGAGAATTGCATACCTGCTGCTTATTGCCACTTTTCTGCAATAGACATTGGTGCACTGCCTCAGCTGGACAATGACAGTACCGCGGGCTCAATCGCGATCCCATGATCAAAGCAGCTTTAGAAGCCTCTATGCAGGAAAAGATGTGTCCAAATTACGCTCCACGGATTTGAGAACTGCACTATTATACAAAGAAGGTCCTAAGTTGAAACTGATCAATAAACTGTTATACAGAGAAACAGTAGACAGAGGGGGACAAGTAGACAAACAACAACTAGTGCTGCCCACTGCCTTTCCAGACTCAGTACTGATGTCCTTGCACAACCACATGGGGCACCTTGGTATAGACAGAACACTTGACTTGGTGAGATCCAGATTCTTTTGGCCTAAGATGGGGGCTGATGTGGAGCAATACATTCGAACTTGTAGTCGCTGCTTACAGAGGAAAGCTTTGCCCCAGAGGGCTGCCCCCCCTTGTTAACATTACCACCAGTGCACCCATGAAGCTGGTCTGTATTGATTTTCTGAGTTTGAGTCAGATCAAAGAAATATCAGTAATGTGCTGGTGGTCACTGACCATTTCACGAGATATGCCCAAGCTTTCCCCACCAAAGACCAGAAAGCATCCACTGTGGCCAAAGTACTTGTAGAAAACTTTTTTGTTCACTATGGGGCTCCACAAAGAATCCATTCTGATCAAGGGAGAGACTTTGAGAGTCGTCTGATCAAAGAGATGCTTTCTCTGTGGGAAGTGCGAAAGTCCAGAACCACTCCTTACCACCCCAAGGGGGACCCTCAGCCTGAACGTTTCAACCGCACTTTGCTAGATATGCTAGGCACCCTGCACCCAAAGGACAAGCCTAGATGGAGCCAACAAATTAGCACCCTGGTACATGCTTATAACTGCACCAAAAGTGATGCCACTGGGTTCTCCCCCTACCGCCTGATGTTTGGAAGAGAAGCTCGACTACCGGTAGATGTATGTTTTGGGGTCTCTCCTGATGGGGTTCAAGCTGACAACTATTTACAGTATGTGCAAAAGTTAAAGGCCCAGCTAACTCATGCGTACCAACTGGCTCAAACCATGGCTGCCAAAAGAAATCTGGCCAACAAAGAAAGGTATGATAAAAAGGTGAAAGCACATGAACTCCAGGAGGGAGATCGGGTATTGCTAAGAAAACTGGGACTGCATGGCAAACACAAGATTGCTGACAGATGGCACCATCTCCCTCACATTGTAGTAGGCAAACTAGATGATCTGCCAGTGTACAAAGTAAGGCCTGAGAATAATTCAAAGATGTAAAACAATGCATAGAAATCATTTACTGCCCATTGGACAAATCTTGATTGAGTCTGAGCCCCAGAAGATGCCCCTCTGGACCAGTGACTAGAGCTGCTGCTAAGAAAAGATCAAGAAAGTCTGCACCTACAGAAGCAAAGTTAAAGTGTTCCCTCCACAAGTCCCAGTTGAGCATGACTGTCAGTCCATATCGGAAGAAAGTGAGAGTGACTTTGAATACTATCCTTCTTACGAACTGAGTCAATTGTTCAGGGCAATCCCTAGTCAATACTGGAGATGAAGCTGGGCCATCTGGACTGTCTAAGCCCCCAGCTTAGTCCCCGAGCCAATGCTCCCAGAAAGTGAAGTGCAAAGCATCAGATCAGATGAAATGGAATCATTGTGCATGGTTGAACTGTTTGAGCTTTCAGGGAGAAAATGATAGATTGGGGCAGACTGGTGATACACCGAACAAGAAGAGTATTTTGAGTGCCCTGACAGTCCACTGCCAGTGTCCGAAAGCTCTCCATGCGAGCCAAATGTTGTGGACTCAGAAACTGTAACTCCTGGAGCTGAAAGTGCCCCAAGTTCTAGCCTCTCTACCCCATGGAGACTCCCCTGACAAGTGAGGACAATGCTGAAAATGAGGCTCAGAGTGCAGAGACTGTAACAGTTCCCCTAGAAAGACTGGTCGAGCTGTAAAGCCTGTGGTGCACCTCAGTTATGATTCACTTGGGAGGCCTGTGGACTTGCCTCTCAATGTTGTCCATAAAAGAGTGTATGTGTCCCGAGCTCATTGCCCAAACTGAGCATCAGTGCTAACTCAAGTTACTTGTGTTATGCTCTAATGGTGCCCTGCCCGTCCAGCCCCAAGGTAACTGATAGGAAGGGGAATTCTTCAGGTTTCATGTACAAGAGGTAATAACTTGAGTTATGGTACAATGTGTGTGTAATACTGTGTAAAGTGACGTACTGCAATGTTTCAGAAATGTGTTCTTGGTAAAATGATATATTGACTGATGATTACATATGCGAGCCTAATGCAAATGTATATGGTTGCAGTTGAAACTTATGGTACTTGCTTGACGCGGACGTCAAGCTTTCCCAGGCCAGGAAGGTGTAACCCCTGCAAATGGGGGTTACAAAAGACTTCAGGAGCTTGCTTGAATGCTCCAAGCCTGAATGGTGTTTGGCATTTAAGCCATTTATCAGTGAGTGTTTTTAGAGCCTCTGGTACTGTCTCTTTAAGAGCTGTCTGCTTGCAGACATAATTAGTTGTATGGGGGGACTGTGTGCTTCTCTGTTTGAGTACCACTCGAGCTGCTGCCAATTCACTTCATTTTGCAGTCACTAGGAGTGCAAGGGAACCTATCTGAAAGATGTAACTGTTTGCCAGAAATTATTTAGAGTAATAATGAAATTACAGTTTGTCTAACCTGCTTTCTTTGCAGTCAGAACTGTGTCTGCTAGTTCCCCATTCTGGTTTTGAACTGCTGAACTGGACCAATCAGTGTGGGGTAAGCTAGCTCTAAAATGGTGCCTTGGACGAATCAGAACTTGGACTCATAATCTGAGCCAGCCACAAGAGGATTGTATGGGCAGTGACTCTGGGAGATGTAGTTTAGACTTCGGCGCCTTTTTGGACCAACAGGAACAGTCTATTGTGAGTGACAGCCAATCAAGTCAAGAACTGGGAGGAACTCAAAGGAAGTGCCCGGTTTTGTCTGTTGGAGTTTCAGTTTGAGCTCTGGAAGTGAAGAAGGAAGGAGCCCTGTGCTTTTTCGGTGTGCAGTTTTAGTCAGGAAACGTGTGTAAGGCCCTGAGTTCCGGTCTGCAGCTTGTGTAACTGCTTGTTAGGACTGAATCTGTCCTGTGAAAAGAATCAAAGGGTATCTGAAGAGTAGAAACCAGGCTCACCCTGTAGAAGACTGGAGAAATTGCTGAATCACACTCTGTCTGTCAGAGACTGAATCTGCTGTGTGTTCTCCGGGTATTGTGCAGTAATTGCGATCGGGATAGAGAAGCAGCCTGCCTGGTATAGTACTTTCTTTTTGCCATATAAATGTGTGAAGAGTCTCAAGAGCTCAAGAGTAGCCCTGCTGACGTTGAAGGACCCTATCTTGTTTGGAGGTCGTGTGAGTACTAATTCAGGGTCGCCTCCCTGTTGAATTGCCACATTAAATCCAAATGGAATCACTGTACTGCTGACTGTTTAAACTAATTTTTCTTTTCTCTGTGGAAAGGCCCTACCAGCTGCCACGGTTTGGACTAGCCACTAGGGCTTGGGTACCCAGGGACAGTAACTGGTAGGGATAGGCCTGTGCACAGAGCCATAGGTAGATGAGTAAAGTGATAAGCTAATTAACCTGATTTCCCCCTGTCCTTGTTATATTCCCCCTAAATAAATCAGAGCTGCTTGTTTCAGCAAAGTTATACTGCCTGAGGTATTTGTCTATGTTAAAGTATTGTACTGTGATTGTTGCACTGTATCTTATTTTACGGGAGGTCCCAGTGCCTGAACCAGCCCTGGGGTAAGTGTATACTGTGAAGGTAATTCTGATATATTGTGTGGGCCACTAGTGGGAAGAAAGGGGGGTTGCAGTGTCCCAGAGGGCTGTGACCAAGTAAGTTTAACTATTGCAAACCCTGACCTCTGGGTGGAGGCACCCGCCATTGGATCCAGGCCCCTCAACCTGTTAGTGGCAAATCAGGCAGGGGTAGTAGCCCCTGGGATAGCGCCATCTAGGGGTTACATGAACATGAGGTATTCACAGACTCAAACTTCAGGCTAACAGTACTGACTGAAAGTACCAGAAAAGTATGCTTTTTCATGAGTAGGGGCTGTAACTCTGTTGGATTTGCATTTTCATCTGGTGGAAAATACAAGAAAATACATCAGTTAGCTATGATCATCCTTAATACTGTATGTAAAACTGATTTCCTGTTTTGATCAGTATGATAAATTATCATTTGTACTAGTTTATTAGCAACTTCATTTTTGTATTCCAGTTGTTCCCTGTCCTTTGTATGTTCTCCTCTGCAGCTATGACTACCCAGTGCAATCTTCCTGTGCTGCCCTGTACAACACTGCACTAGCCACCTCAGTAATAGCTTCTCTGGGCAGCAGTGATCCTGGAGGGGAATCACTGAAATGTTGGTGGGGTTAGACAATGGGACATCTTCTGGAGAAGTTGCAGCCAGCCTAGGGATGCACATGTGGGTCTTGTTCAGGTTCCTGCAACACATTTGAGGGATATACAGCATAAGCAGGATTCTGCAGACATGACTCCTTGTCCCCTCTGACCGCCAAGGTACAGCTGTTTGGCAGCAGAAGATGCCAGCTGTCCTCCATGACTGTCAAGGCCTTTAACAAATATTGCTTAATTCCTACTTTACATTCTGTGTAGCGCAATTTAAAATACATTTTTTCTTCTCCAAACTCTATTCCCTTTTCCCTTTATGGTACCCTTCCCTGGCATCCAAATGTGAGCCTCCACCCCATAGAGAAGCCTCATGTGGGTGCCTTCCATGGGGGATGTCAAGGCCCTCCATCCTTTGCCTGCCTGTCATGGTCAGGGCTTGATTACCTCTTCCCTTGTCTGGAGTTTCTCTTGACCTATGCTCTAGAGTCTACCCTCTGTCTGGATATCCATTCCTGTACTGAAGCGAGAGCAGCTATGCAGTGGCAAATGTCATTCTTCCTCCTTGGAGATATGGCTTATCACTCAGGACTGTGATTAGTCTCTGAGACTTTCCAGAAGCGTGCATGGCTTTCACTCATGAAACTACCAGAATCCAGTAAAAATCTTTCAACAGTACCTATATGAATGCGTTCCTTCTCTAATGTTGTATTACTGCAACAGATGCTGATAAATTTGGCTAGGCCCTATCTGGTGGCGCAAAATGTGACTTGTAAATAAATTAGAAGCTCCATGCCTCACCAAAAGCTTTTAAACTACAGTCAGACCTGGTTAATCCGTAAGCATTTGTGTTTGCCAAATTTGTTACGTAATACAAATCTACGTAGTAACCAGACAATGACCAGATGACGGATTTTTTTTTTTTTTAAGATTTATTATTGTAGAAAATTAATCAATTTAGAATACAGTACACTGCAGGTAAGAATAAATAAAATCCACAGCATTAGACAGCTGATCTTGATCTTAGGTGCACACAAGCAGCAACTTCTAAAACTTCCAGTTCATTCCAACAAAAGCACTGGCTTAATTATTTGTACACACCGATTCTATTATGCATGCCTTTCTATGAAGGGGAAAACTGGCCCAGATCCAGGTTATCATTCATAATGCACCACTTAAACTCGGAGGAAGGCATGGCCCAGCCGAAATGTAAGCTTTATTTAGCACAGCCGAACTGGTATTCCTGGAATAACCTGATAAACACATCTTACAGGCATGAAGACAAATTGAGAAGCACACCTTGGGGACACCATTCATGTCAGGGTTGCTATGCACCAGGTTGCTGGTAATGCACGTGAGCAACACTGACAATCCCGCTACACGTACCACTGCTCAACTGTGGGTGCAAACTCATAAAATTGGTCCCGATATACGCGTTCAGCTCCCCGATCCTGTTTCTGCCTTTTTTTGCCAAGAAATGCTGCCTGACCACTCACTTTCTGACCCCTCGTTCTTCTCCCCAGTCAACTCATAAAATTATTGTACACAACGAGGGCACATCACTATAGACTTCCTTGACAAAAGGCGGCATAAGGGATATGATGCATTTATCCACCAGATGTTGCTACAGTGGGAGAAAAACTGTGCTGCAGTCTGATACTGTATCAGTAAAGAAATCCAATATGTCCTAATTCTGCGAGTGGTCAGGCAGCATTTCTTGGCAAAAAAGGCAGAAACAGGATCGGGAGCTGAATGCGTATATCGGGATCAGTGTTTCATGGCAAAGAGGGGTAGAAACAGAATCGCATAGCTGTACTCACGCAGCTTGACCGGGTCGGCAGAGTTTCACAGCGAGGAAGGCAGAAACAGGATTGGGGACCGAGCTTCACAAAATAAAATCCACAGCACATTTAACATTTTAAAACTTCTTGCCACTTTAATGTTTGGGAACTGAAGCTGAATTGAGAAGAACCTAAACTGGAAGCAGCAGGAGAAGTTAAGGGAAGAGTTTCATTCAGCCATGGTAACACGCCAGAGGATTAGCAGGGATTAAGAACACTGCCAATTCACACTCTCTTAAGACCTGTTAGCACCTCCACCTGATCTCACTAGAAACGGATTAAGAAGGTCACAAACAAGGGGAATTAATCAGCTTGGTTAAAGAGAACATGCAAACGGATTTGGAATCTCAGGTTTATGTATTAAAGAGGTCATTAAACAGAGAAAAAATCCGTTTGCATTGTTTCTCATTCGGAATGTCAGACGTACGGACTAATGAGGCACGGATTAAACAGGTCTGACTGTACATGAATATAAAATCTTTGACGATATCTCTTGCAGCAGGTCACACCTTTGGAGCTATTGCTACCAGGCACTAGGACCACATAGAAACATTTTTGCTAGCAGTCTACCAGGGACCACCCACAGCGACGTCATCATGTTGATGTTCTCTCTATATAACCATGGGTGGCCCTGTGCCCTTCTCAGTTCTTTTTCCACTGTTGAACCATTGCACAACAGTCTCCATGGAGACACAGCTGCTTCAGTTGACCGCCATTGTTACCATTGAGAATTTTTTTTTCTTTCTCACCCTAGTTTCGCTATCACATTACCCTCTAAAGTGATGTTTGTTTTTCATCTATGCCGACCGAGTCTAAAAACATATTCCAACGCTGCGGGTGGGGCAAGAAGATCTACGACAAAGACAACCATGAAGCCTTTGTCCGCTGCCTTGGCACTGATCACGACGTGAAGGCCAGCAAAATCTGCTGCGACTTCAACCAGGCTAACTGGTGTCATTGCCAGAAGGCCCTCGAATCCTTCCTGATGGAAGAGAAGGTTGCCCAAATGAAAGGAGCTCTAGGCCAGAAGATCCTCAGCATCCCCAGCCCCATCCTCCAGTTCTCATGGTTCCAAGGCCTGGGACAAATTGGCTGGGATACACAAGCACTGGGAGGAAGAGTCCTTCCCAGGAGTGTTCTGGGTTGCTGCTTCCAGCGCTGACTGCTGTGGGGTTGTCAGCCAGTCTGATGGTGACACCTGCTGCTACCCACACCCTCTCTTCTACTGGGTCGACCTGGGCAGCTCTTCCCATTGGTCCTCATCTGGCTGGTGTTGGTGTCTCATCAGCGGGCTTTCCTTCTCCCCGCCAATGATCGCTACTGCCTCCCTCACCCTATTTTCTAGAGGGGGACTTTGGCAGTTTGGCCTATCACTTCCATCTTGGCTGACACTAGCCCATTGTCAGTGGGCCTTTTCTCGACCCCACCAACACTTCAGCCCCTGCCCTCGCACATCTTCTCTCTTGGGCCACAGTCAGAAGTTCAGCCAGCTGTGCCTTGGCCAGTGATGGCCAATCAATGTTGGGATTCAGGCCCCTTCAGTTGACACCTCTGGCTGTTCTTCCAGTGCCGGGGACACAGCTTCTCCCACTAACACCTCAGCCTGCTTTACCAATGCCAGGGCCTCAGCCCCTCATGTCAACTCTTTGGCATACTCTGCCAATGCTGGGGCCCCAATGCCCCCTGTCACTGCTACAATGTCTTCCCTCAATGCCAATGACCATCAATGTCCAGACCATACTTTCCTCCTTCTGGGAGTTTATGCATCAGGTTGCCCCCTGTCCAGGCTCATTGCCATTGGGACCTATTAAGTCAACCTCCACACCAATTCCCTCTATGTCATTGCGGCCAACTCCCTCCAGGTCATCAACATCCTCAATGCCCATCTCTGAACCAGGGGATAAGAATGAGTACCATTCCGATCTTCTCCCTCCTGATAAGGAGGATGAGAATGACGAAGAGGGTGAAGGGAACCCACCCAGTTCTGTTTCCACTGTCTCTTCAAGGGGTGAGAACTCCACAAACTATACTCCGATGTCCCTTCTTGATGACCCATCCTTAATCTCAGTGATGAAGCAGCTACAGACTGATATGGGGTTTGGATACTGCAGAGCAGGATGTTACTTGGAGAAACCTTATGGAGTACCTAGAATTGCCAGATTCCCCTCCCAGAATTATTCCTCCTCTCCTGAATGCCTTTGAGGATGCCACAATGGCTGTTTGGTGCTGGCTGAATATGATCCCTGCTATGCCTAGCAAGGTAGACAAATTGTATCAGGCCCCCTCTAGGAAATCTCACTTTGCAGAGCCATTATGGGCTGACTCCATGGTGGTAAATGCAGCCTATGAGTCTAAGAGGCCTCAGCTCTCTCCTCCTAAAGAAGGAGTCCAGAAAGCTGGACCTTATGGTCAAAAGGGTCTTTGTTACTTCCACATTGGCCATCAGAATTATTTATTTATTTGTATTTCGGATGACACCTTTGAGCCGAGGGCTCTTTCATAAAGGTTCCACATCAAGGCAATAAGGTACAAAACATAACATGATCATTACAATGGAACTTACAAAAAAAAATAAAGACAAGTAAGGTTACAATAATAGCAGCCAAAGGCATTGTCAAGGAACTGTGTTGTTAGTTAATTATACAGTACAAGTCATAGGTGGCTCAGTGAAGCTTTGTTAGGAGTGGCCTAGTGGGAAAAGAGAAAGAAGAGTGGTGGTGGTGAGGGGGTGGTATGGGAGAGAGAGAGTGAGAGAGAGGGAGGAGGGAGGAGGAAGGAGGGGAGAAATAGGGAGGGAATTGCATTGGGTATGTGGTAGATGGGAAATAGTAAGGGAGGAGGAATGGGGGGATGGAAAGGAAGAGGAGACAGATTCCTCCTATACCCAGTAATGGGGGTAGGAGAGGAGGAGGAGCTGAGGCAGTGAGGAGGGATGCTTGAGGGTAGTATGCCTGGAGAATTACTAATTACTTGGCCCACATGGTCAAATTTCAGAACTCACGCTGGAAAAAGGTCCTCCCAGAGTCCTCTCAGTGACAGGAGCTTCTTAAAGCCCTTCAGTCAGGGGCAGATGTAGGTAAGCATCTCTTGAGTGCTGCCTGTGATGTTACAGATCCTTCTTCAAGAGCATCTGTGGTGGAAATCTGCCTAAGGAGGCATTCCTGGCTCAGAGTATCTGGTTTTGCTACAGATGTCCAGCAATCCATTTTGAATGACCCCTTCAGATATAACAAGCTCTTCAGGGCTGATGTCCAGGATATCCTTAATGACTTACAAGCTCCAGGTGGACTCTGCGGTCCGACCTTTCCTTCTGCCACACTCATCCAAAAAGTAGACAGAAGGTGCCGTTTTAGCGTGCCTCCCATAGACCCAGGTCTGGAACCTGACAGTTGGGCAAGCGCAAAGCAGGGACAGTCTTGCCTACCCCTACCTCCACTATGTGGAGAAGCAGCCCTGGTCACAGCTTCCAATTTAGCCTGACTCCTTTCTTGATTCCCTCCATCCAGTACCTCAGGAGGTCATGGTAGAGGGGTCACTTCTCTCTCCACCTGGATAGGTGGAGAGAGATTACAACAAATGCCTGGGTTCTGCTGCTCATAGAACAAGAGCATACTTTAGAATTTCTTGAACTGCCTCCAGACCTTCCCACTTCATGCTACCTACCCAGATGACTCCAAGCCACCGTCCTGGTTCCAGCACCCAGCCCAACCTCCCAGATTGCCACTGCACCCCGAGCGGCACCTCCAGACACTGATGGCATCTCCAGCCACTGCCGCCGAGCCCTCGGATGACTCCAAACCACCCTCCTGGTTCCAGCACCTGGCCCAACCTCCCAGATTGTCACTGCGCCCCAAGCGGCACCTCCAAACACTGGCGGCATCTCCAGACGCTGCTGCCAAGCCCTCAGATGACTCCAAGCCATCCTCCTAGTTCCAGCGTCCAACCCGGCCTTCCAGATTGCCACCGCGCCCCAAGTGGCACCTCCAAACACCGGTGGCATCTCCAGACACTGCCGCCAAGCCCTCAGATGACTCCAAGCTGCCCTCCTAGTTCCAGCACCCAACTTGGCCTCCCAGATTGCCACCGCATCCCGAGCGGTGCCTCCAGACACCGGCAGCATCTCCAGCCACTGCCACCGAGCCCTCGGATGACTCCAAGCCGCCCTCCTGGTTCCAGTGGCCAGACCAATCCTCCCAGATTGCCACTGCGCCCTGAGCGGTGCCTCCAGACACCGGCGGCATCACCAGCCACTGCACACGAGCCCTTGGACGACTCCAAGCCGCCCTCCTGGTTCCAGCGCCCGACCCAATCTCCCAGGTACTGCCGCCAAAACTCCCGGAGATGCCCAGCTTTCAGCGGCTCCCTCATTGGTTCACCTGCCAACTTGGTGACTCTTGATTGGCCCGGCGAGTAGCCCTAAGCTCCAAATTGGTGCGCCTCCTTGACCGAGGAATCCAAGCTGCTGTACGGCTTTCTGAAGCTCTACAACTGGATTGCCTTAGCGGTCACTATCCGAGGCATACAAAAGTGTACAGTCAGCCTGTTTTTTTCTGTTGTAAATGCATGACTTTTGGCTTAAATATTGAACTTTGATCTATGTAGTCATTTACTGACACATTACATCAGTCTCAAAAGTGCTGTAACCTAGATAATTTATGTGTTGGTTGTAGTGTACTGCCTGTTAATCACATTGCTCTACATCGTGATTACATCCCTGTTTTTGCTGCGTGTGCTCTCTGATATTTTTTTCTCACCACCCAGGGTCTCTGGGAGCCTGCCTTCATTCTCTTTTCAAATTCTGCTCAACCGGTGCCTTTCTCCTGACCCTCCCCCACTGTTTCCCCTAACTCCTACACTAAGCTAACTCTCGGCAGACAGCCCCCGGCTTTAATTTCTCTCTAACTACTCTTAATCATCCTTCCTCTGTCTGTCTAATCCACTCCCTCTCCTACCTCAAATTGCTAATTTTCCCTTTGTCCAGGAATTGCACCCCCACCCACTCCTCAATCTCCCGTCTGCCACCGCATATCTGTAGCTCCAAACTTAATCTGCCTTTTATCTAACGCTGTTCTCTCTCTTCCTCACAGATTGCCATCGCGCCGCAAGCGGTGCTTCCAGACACTGGCGGCATCTCCAGCTGCTGCCACCGAGCCCTCAGATGACTCCAAGCTGCCCTCCTGGTTCCAGCGCCCGGCCCAACCTCCCAGGTACTGCCGCCAAAACTCCCAGAGATGCCCAGCTTTCAGTGGCTCCCTCATTGGTTCGCCTGCTGACTAGGGCATCTCCTGATTGGCCTGGTGGGTAGCCCTAATCTCCCAATGGGTGTGCCTCCTTGACCAAGGAATCCAAGCTGCTGTATGGCTTTCTGAAGCCCTACAACCAGATTGCCTTAGCAGTCGCTATCCGAGGCATACAAAAGCGTACAGTCAGCCTGTTTTTTTGTCCTTCCCCCAGCACCACCACCCCAGGCCACCTATTAAATACACTACTTGCCCCACCCCTAATACTTACTCTACCACTATTGGTTCCTAGCTTACTCCCCCTGACTATTGCCCTCCCGTCAGCTCCAAACAACTGCCCCTTTCCCTCCGACGTATCTCTGGCATTATTTTGCACCTCCTGTACTCCTTTCAACCATGACACAGACAACAAGGAACCTACTCCTCCTCATCATCTCCTTCCTATTCTGCTTACCCACTATAATTCCTCTTCTAACTTGCTACCCTACTCCTCCCCTCAAACTGTCAAACAAACTCATTCTACCCAAATCCCCCACACTGCCACCTTACCCCTCCCAGCCACCACCTGGACCTTCTTTCCAATAAGCCCCCCCCCTCGCTCTTCACCTTTGCCTGCTCCTTGTCATCCATCCACCTAATTACCCTCTGCGCTTCAAATGCTGGCTGCCCCAATTCGCCTACTAGAAGGCACTTGCCCAAATCAAAATGTTTGTATGTGTTTTCTCACCATTTAACTATTGCCCTACTGCTTCTTGCCGCGGGGGACATACACCCAAACCCTGGCCCAGCACCTTCAATTTCAATGTCTCTCCCCCTGTCAAGGCCACCATTAACCCGTCTAGCTCCCTCCCCTGGGGGCTATGATTACTCCACCTCAACATTCGTAGCCTAGCCCCCAAACTTGATCTCCTCCAGGTCTTAGCTGCACAACACGCCCCCGATATTATCATCCTGTCAGAGACCTGGCTAAACCCTAACCTTCTAGACCCAGCCATTGCCATCCTGGGTTTTAATATCACTCGGCAAGACAGACCCACCCATGGAGGCGGAGTGGCTATCTATACCAAATCAGACCTGCATTTTTCCATCACGCTCACTAAATCAGAGCCCAAAGCCTATGAACTGCTCATGCTAAAACTGTCCCTGCCCTTCTCTCTCCCAATCTATGTGGCTGGTATTTACTGCCACCCTGGCACCCCAGCCACGACAGTCACTGACCTCCTAACCCACCTAGCCTCCATAGCCTTTTCGGGTGAGCTCTATATCATGGAGGACCTAAATCACAACTGCCCATCCCCTGCTTTCAATAAAGCTTGCACTGAGATTACAGCCCTCAGTCTAACCCAAACCATCTTCAAACCTACACGCTCAAACCCTAAGACTAGCAATCACTCCCTACTTGACTGGGCCCTCACCTCTCATCTCCACTGGGTCTTCAGCTCTGGCCTACTTCCAGACTCTGTAAGTGACCACCACATCACCTACTTATTCTGCAAAATCCATCGGCCCAAATCCCCCCCAAAAATCCTACTACAAAGGTCATACAAATCACTAAACCTCGCCCCTCTCCTGGAAGACCTAGCACACTCTAACTGGACTTCCTCCTTACTAGTAGTGATATGGATGAAGCCCTTACACTCTTCCGAAACACCTTCCTCAGTGTCTGGGACAAACATGCCCTCCTGCGTCGCGTTAGAATCTGGGGAGCCCATCTCCCCTGGATCTCCTCCGAGCTTATTGCGTGCCAGAATGCCCAGGACAAGGCGTTGCGATTGTACAAATCTATGCTCCTCCCAAGTGACAATATCTCCTACCATTCACTCTGTAACAAGTGTACCAAGGCCACCCATTTAGCCAAGGCTGAATATTTTAACAACACCCTAAATGCCAGCCTCGGTAGGCCCTCTAAATTCTGGAAAGTTATCAACTTCCTTTTCTCCCCTCCATCTACAAATCCCACCCCTCGCCTACTCACACAAGGGACTCTCCTCACAGATCCCCTCGCGGTCGCCTTCGAATTCAACACCTACTTCACCACCTGTGCTACAAACCTACTTGCCTCGCTTCCAAAAATAACCTCACACTTTCAATCTGAGACCCTTAAACCACGTGGGCCAGATTTCTTCACATTCAAACACATTGCTCCCACAGAAACTTTAGATGCCCTACTCACCCTGAACCCTGAAAAGGGTGAATCATCTGATGGGTTAGACACCAAACTCCTCTTCCTATTTGCCCACGCCATTGCATCTCCCCTCGCCTCCCTCCTAAACCTCTCGTTTGCCTCTGAATCAATTCTCAAGAAGTGGAAGCATGCCACAGTTATCCCACTACCAAAAGGAGGTGACCCCACCACCGCAGCAAATTACCGTCCCTTCTCCCTGCTCCCCTCCCTCGCGAGGCTGCAGGAGCACCTTGTACTCTTGCAGCTTTCTCATTTCCTCTTTGAATTTCACTTTCTCACACCTTTCCAGGCTGGATTTAGAAAAAAACACTCTACCGCCACCTCCCTTCTAAGGCTCACAGATTCCATCCTTTCAGGAATAGACAAAGGCCAAATTACATCAGCCATTTTCATCGACGTAGCTAAAGCATTCGACACAGTATCCCACCCTCTTTTACTAACTTGTCTATCCACTGCTGGGTTATCCACATCAGCCACTAACTGGTTCAGAGCCTACCTGCAAGATAGAACCCAGTCTGTAAAAATAGCGGACTCCACCTCACCTTCACTCCCTATCATCACTGGCATCCCGCAGGGCTCTGTTCTCGGCCCCCTTCTCTTTTCTGTCCTGCTAAATGACCTGCCAAAAACCTGCTCTACCACCTCTATACACATGTATGCAGATGACACTGTCCTCTTCACCTCTGGCCAGACCCAAGAAGAAGTCACTACCACTCTCCAGGCTGATTTCACCAAGATACAGCTCTGGTTTAACTCCCACCAACTCTCCCTCAATACAAAGAAGACAGTCTTCATGACTTTTGGCTCTAGGCAGAGACTATCTAGACTCACCTCACAACCGATCTTCCACACCCTCAATGGAACAATACTAGAGGACGTGCCCTCCTTTAGCTACCTCAGAGTCTGGCTTGACCGTCACCTGTCCTTCTCCACCCACGTGGACGCTATCCAGAAAAACCTATGCCCAAAGCTTGGGGCTCTCTACAGGAATCGCAGTTGTCTCCGGCCCCCAGTGAGACGCAAAATTATTCAGAAAATGATTCTACATTCCTTTGACTACTGCGACATAGTCTACAGCTTGGCCCAAAGTCCACCCTATCCATTCTGGAGCCACCTTTCTATGCTCTCTGCCATTTTGCCCTAGATGCTCCCCTCGTACCCACCACTGTGAGCTCTGTCACTCACTAGCCCTCCCATCCCTGAGCAACCAACGGCTACTTCACAGTATCAAATTTGTGTCCAACTTCTGGCTTGGTGCTCTTCCTCCCTACCTCGCCTCCTCCCTCTCCTCCCTACCAACCCCTTCCCATGCCCTTAGGTTTACTGACTCCCGGCTATTGGCAATTCCTTACCGGCGGACCTCTGCAGGCCAATCGGCCTTCTCCTACTGCTTCCTTAAGTTGTGGAATGCCCAGCCGTCCCAAATCCGCCACTCCTCCTCTAGGCATTCTATATCTTCTGCCCTAATTAACTACTATGCCATAAATTGTTCCTGCCCCTTCCCCCTCCCCTTCCCCCCTTGCGCTACCCCATTTTCTACTCCCTCATCTTCTTATGCGGCCTGACCAGCGGCTCTAGCATTTCTCCTCTCATGCTGGCATATAAGTTCTACCAACACTGCACTTGCCTCTTACTGCACTCTGCTCAGCCCACTGTAATTCGTTTCTCCCATAGTCTATGTCTGTCAGCTATGGGCGCGTTCTAAATCCTGCGCTCTTCCCACCCACACTACTTTCAGTCACTCCCTAGACAGCAAGTACTAGCCACCAGCACTGTGAATCTCAGAAATCACTTCAATGAAATTGGTGTAAGCATACCCGTATGTATATATGTCTGTAATCTATGCACGATATGCCACTTTCCCCTGTATGTATCTACACTCTGTAAACCTGTATGTAAGCAATGTAGCAAGACCCAAATGTATATTTCAATGTTATGTATTCATGTACACTCTGTACTATGTACCATGGACTCCTATGTGTAACTCTATGAAATGTATATGTAATTGCCCATGTATTCACCCCCCCCCTTCCAGGTCGCACCGTGAGACAAGCATCTTTTTGCTCAGTGTGCCCTTCCTGGTGAAACATTTCAATAAATACATAAATAAATAAATACCCTCCAAGCCACATACTAGTGTTGCTGGAGGAGTTCCTTACTCTGCTGTGAAAAAGTGCCATAGAACCAGTTCCAGAGGATCAAAGGATCAGGGGGTTCTACTCCCACTTCTTCCTCATCCCTAAGTCCACAGGGGACTTGAGACCCTTCCAGGACTTAAGAAACCTGAAGTACTACATCCAGTACAAAAAGTTCAGGACGGTAACCCTGCAAGGCCTGCTGCCTCTGCTGCAGAAGGGAGACTGGATATGCTTCTTAGACATGCAGGACACCTACCTGCACATCAAGATCTGCCTGCCCCACAGGAAGTACCACAGGTTTCTGTTTCTGAGGGCTCACTGCCAGTTCAGGGTTTTGCCCCCTGGCTTGTCATCTACACCACGGGTCTTTACCAAATGCTTAGCGGTAGTGTCAGCATCCTCTCAGGATGGAGGAACTCTATGTATTCCCCTATCTGAGTGACTGGCTGCTCAAAGCCCAATCCCAGGAGCAACTGTCTCTGATCCTAGAGCATACTAGGCAACTGTTCAGCACACAGGGGATCACAATCAACCTGTCCAAGTCAGTTTTCACTCCATGCCAGCATCTCCAGTACATAGGTGCTATACTGCCCAGGGTTCACCTTTCCTGCCTCAGAACAGGGCAGAACACCTGATACCACAGGCCCAGGAGCTTTACAACAACAGGTATGTCACAGCCAGGACATTCCTGTGATTGCTGTGCCTGACTGTGGCAGCCATTGTTATGGTCTCCCTAGCGAGGATGCATATGGGAATCCCTCAATGGACACTGAGGGTCCAGTGGGATCAACACACTGGTGATCTAGAACAGAAGGTTCTAGTAACATCATCTGTAAAGAAGAAACCCAGCAATTTGCTCAAGGATGTTCTGTTTCTCATTCCTTCCACTCATCAGATCCTCACCACAGATGCCTCGGGGATGGACTTGGGTGCACATTTGGGCCTTCACCACACACAAGGAACATGGACTACAGTGGAAACTTTTCTCTGAATCAATTTCCTAGAGATGCGAGTTGTCCTGTACGGCCTGCAGGCCTTCCAGAGTCACCTGTTCCAGGGTCCTCTGCTAGTACAGATGGACAATATCAGTGTAGTGTGGTGCACTACATCAACAAGCAAGGGGGAACTCACTCTTACCCCATGTGCAGAGAAGCGATGAAGGTTTGGTACTGGGCTCTACAATATGGTCTAGAACTGTCGGCCATTCATGTTCCAGGTGTCCAAAATGTTCTGGCAGACAGGCTAAGCAGGTCATGGTCTAGCATGCACGAGTGGGAGCTGCTGACCTCAGTGGCAGAAGATCTGTTCAACATGTGGTGTCATCCAGAGTTGGACCTTTTTGTGTCCCCACACAATGCAAAAACTGCCTTGTTTCTGCTTGCTCGGTCCAGGGACTGGGGTTTTCTGGCGAGATGCGTTGTCCCTCTCTTGGAAAGGGAGGTTCCTTTATACCTTTCCTCTGTTTCCTCTGATTCAGATGTTTTTAATCAAGCTCCAAATGGAGGGAGCCACTCTAATTCTGGTGGCCCCCTTTTGTCCTCAATATATCTGGTTTCCTTTGCTGCAACAATTAGCAGTGGAACCTCCAGTACCCCTGCCCCTGTGCAAGGGCCTGCTGTCACAGGAGCAAGGGACCCCAGTCCATCTGGACCTCGGGTCACTCCATCTTCATGCTTGGCTCCTGAAGACATAGCCATTGCCAGATCTGGAGTATCTCCTAAAGTGGCTGATGATCTGGTGTCCACCAGGAAGACTTCACCAGGGCTACTCATGCCATGAAGTGGAAGCGTTTTACTTTATGGGCAGCTTCCCACCACCTGGACCCCTTCACTTGCCCAGTGAACCAGATTCTAGAGTACTTACTGTCCTTGTCAGATGCAGAACTTCAATATTCTTCTTTTAAGGTGCACTTGTCCACCATATCAGCCTTCCATGTGCCCATGGCCGTACAGTGGCCCAGCTGGATGTGGCCCATACGTTTCTGAGAGGCATTCTACATTTGAAGCCTCTCCTCCATAAGTTGTCCCACCTTGTGACCTGAATTTTGTTTTGGAAAAGCTAATTTTGGCTTTTTTTGCTATGCTTTCTGTCATGGAAAGCATTATTTTTAGTTGCCGTTACTTCTACATGAAGGATTTCAGAGCTACAGGTGCTCATGTGTGAGCAGCCTTATTTGATTTTCCGCAAAGACAGGGTGTCTTTGCATACAAATCCTAAGTTTTTATCAAAGGTGGTGTCTGAGTTCACTTTAAATCAAACCATCCACCTGCCTGTTTATTATCTGGAGCATTCCAATCCAGGGGAAGCATTGCTCCATACTTCAGATGTGCATAGAATACTTAGATACTATATACACCGTATGGACTGCAGGAAGTCCTCACAGTTATTTGTTTCTTTCACCCCTGGAAGAGAGGGCATTCCCATTTCTAAACAGTGTTTATCCAAGTGGTTGGCCAACTGTATTACTTTCTGTTACAGGAAGTACGGCAAGGAATTTCCTGGGTCTGTCAAGGACCACTCAACTAGAGGCATGGCCACCTTGGCTGCATGTTTCAGAGATGTTTCAGCTGCTGAGATCTGTGCTGCTGCAACCTGGAGTAATGTCCACATTTTTACAAGACAGTACAATCTGGACATGGTCTCTAGAAGAAGGTCAGGTTTTGGCCAGCTGTGTTACAGGGTCTCCTTTCCGAGGCCTCTGCATTCCAGCCACCCAGACTGTTCTGTGCAGTACTGCTTGGGACTCATTCCAAAGGTGTGACCTGCTACAAGAGATATCCTTGAAGAAGATAGAACAGTTACGTAAGAACTTACCATAACAGTAGATCTTTGAGAGAATCTCTTACAGCAGGTCATGTCATTCCACCCTCTGTCCACTGTGGACTCATAGCTCTACTTCTCCTGTCTATCTTTCTCCAGGACAGTATACCTTCTGTTCTCCCATTGCCTAGTGGCTGGAACCTCTAGCTTTCCTTGGTCCCTCAGGAGCAAGTTCTTGGTGGATGGTCTCAGGCGGGGAACTAAAGAGGATGCAGGGCTGCCCATGGCTCTATAGGGAGGATGTTGACGTGACGACTTCGCCATGGGCGGCCCTTGGTAGACTGCTAGCAAAAATGTTTCCATGTGATTCTAGTGCCTGGTGGCTATAGTTCCAAATGTGTGCCCTGCTGCAAGAAATTTTCTCGAAGATCTACTGTTATGGTATGTTCACACATAACTGTTATTTCCTTAAAGAAGATGCCTCGAGGAAACTTTTTCAGAAATAGTCATTTTTTGTACTGCAGTTCTTTCTCCCTATTTATTACTAAGAAATTTTGCATGAAAACAGGATATTTGTCATATTCCCCCAAGGCATACTTGAATGCATAGACCTCTACTGGTGATACCATCACAATTTCCACAGCAAGACATTGTGATTTCTGAAGTGGAGGACTATGACTTGAGATGGGATAGAAGCAGTAGAAGCTGATTAATCCTATGGGATAAATATATTAAATTCATGCAAATATTCTTAGTAGTGAAAAATGGGGGGTGCAGAAATATGTGAAATATAACCTGCTATTGCCTTACTGCATATATTATAAAGCATACAGTTTTTAACAACTAGAGCTGTATTTACTTAAGGCTACCTACTACTACCGCATATCTGCCTGCATACTACCTCCTAATTTCACCTCTTGGCCCTTCCAAATTTCCTCCCTCACATTATTCTTTGTTCTGTCCTCCTCTACATTGCCCTCCTCCTTCTACCCATGTCCCCATCCCCTAAACCCTACATCTCCAACATCTCCCATCCCCCCTCTTCCTCTCTCCTCTCTATCTCCCCCTTTAATTATCTCTCCCCCCAACCTCTCCCCCCAGGTCCTCCTCTCCGAGTCCTGCTATCCACCCTGGAGCTGTATTCTCCTTTCTTAACCCTGAATCTTTTCACCGATTCTGCTTCCTGTTTGTTTCTCCCTCCCCTCCCTTCCCCACCCTCATAAAAGGCAAAGAGACTCTCTCTCTCTACACCCTCTACTTCTTTTCCTCCTGCTTCTCTCCGATGACGTTGAACTCAACACTGGCCCACATTTCCCTTCCTCCCCATCTGCTATACCAAAAGGCCTCAGCCTCTGCTGTCTGAATGTCAGGAGTCTCCTCCCCAAATTTGATGCACTCAAAGTCTGGATCAACCAGCATTCCTCCGACATCATGTGCATCACCGACACCTGGCTGTCCTCTAAGGTCCCCGACTCCTCCCTCGTTCTCCCTTATTTCCACCTCTTCCACCAAGATAGAGGCATATGTGGTGGGAAGGTAGTACTGTACATTCAACAATCCCTTTCCTGCTCCATCTCTCTCTGTGAAACTACCCCCTCCTCTCATGAACTCATTATTGCTAAATTAACTCTTCCTTTCACTCTCCCAATTTTTTTCGGAGCATTATATACTTCCCCTAGGCTCTCTCCCGCTTCCCTGGTCACCTGCACTGCTTCAATTGCCACCTATGCCACCTTGAGTGAGCTCATTGTCCTCAGGGACTTCAGTTTAAACTGACTCTTCCCCTACCTCCAATGCTACCCTACACAAAATTGAATCACTGAACCATACCCAGTTATTAACTGAGCCCACCTGACTCAACTCACTCTCCTTAAACCACCCCCTTCTAGACTGGATGCTCTCCTCCCATCCCCACAGTATCATTGCTGCAGGCACCCTTCCAGGTGCTTTCAGTGACCATTGCCTGACCTATTGTGTCAGGAAGGTGCATCCCCCTCAATCAGCCCCCAAATACATTTGGTAGGATCTCTCAGGCACTTGACACAAACTTCCTGCTACAAAACCTCACTGACTCTAACTGGTTCCCTGTTTTCTCAGCCCCTGACATTGATTCAGCCCATGGCTTGTTCACAGGCATTCTCACACATGTCTGGAACTCTCATGCCCACCTCAAAAAAGCCAGGGTCAAATGCTGTCATCACCCCTTGATCACAACCAACCTTATAACCATGTGTAAATCACGGTATTGTGCTTGGACTCATTTTAAATTCTCCCAGTCATTGTCAAATCTTCAAGTGTACAGGTCACTAAGGAACTCTTGAACTATGACTGTCCACATCAATCAATCAATCAAACTTTATTTAACCAGGCAGTTACATCATTGAGCGAGCTCATTTGCAAGATGGTCCTGAACACAAAGGACATATACAGATACAGTAATTCAACAGTAGTTCAATAAAACATGTCAATAAAAAAGCTAAATTTAAAAATGTACTCATTAAGCATCAGGAGCCAGGCTTAGTTAACAGAAAGCAAATTCAGACATAGGTAAAATAGGAGATGATAGAAGGAAGAGGGAAGAAAGGAGGAGGGCAAAGGCGAATTAAGGGAATTGGGGGTGGGGAGCAACACTGCCTGAGCAGAGGACCCCGGGGGAGAGGGATATCAAGGGGAAGGAGGGAAGGCAGGAGGAAGAGGTGTAGTTTCCCCACATGGGAATGATTGATTGATTGATCCCTCCTCCATCGTGGCTATTCTCAATAGATTCTTCACAATGTGGGCTCTTCCTGACCATCCTTCTCCAGCCCCTATTGACCCCCCCCACCTTGCCTGGAGGTTACCATTCTCCCCTCAGGAAATCTACCATGCACTAAAGTCCCTAAACCCTGCCAAAACCAGTCCCGATGGCCTAGACCCCAAGCTCCTCCATATCTCCACCCCAACCATTGTCCTCCCCCTCTTACACCTTTTGAACCTATCCTTCTCTTCTCTGGCACAGTTTCCACTGGCCTGGAAAGCTGCCAAAGTTCTGCCCTTTCATAAAGGTGGAGAGCCCTCCTCCCCCGGTAACTACCGGTCTATATCTCTCCACCCCTCTCTAGCTAAATTCCAGGAGTCCATTGTCTACTCTAGGCTTGCTGAGTCCCTTACCTCTACCAATATACTCTTCCTTGTCCAGTTCAGCTTTAGGAAATGCCACTTCACAAACTCCTCCTCATTGTGGGTTACTGACTCTATCCTCTCTGGGATGGATCAGGGTCACATCACTGCTGCCATATTCATCGATTTGGCATAGCCTTTGATTCTTTGTCCTACTCGCACCTTCTAAATGAGCTGTATTCTGTTGGCCTGGCAGCTCCAGGTGTAAAATGATTTGGCTCATATCTCACGTTGTCAGATTGTGCAAGGTCTGGCCTGATTGTAAAACACCACAACCTCAGATGTGCAGAACAATGGTTTATTTCTCCCAAATAACAGTACAAAGTACATATGCACAAGATAAATCTTACCTGCAGAAACACAGATACAGTCATACACCAGATGTGGAAGCTGGATGCACCCGAGGATCCCAAACGGTCCAACCCTGCATTAAGATTTTATATTTCTGATAACAACATCCTGTTGCCTGGAGCAACAGGCTCATTTGCATCATTGTCTTACTGTATTTGGTGTTCTATTGGACAATACATGGGCGTTTCACACCCAGGACTGATACTTTTTGTAGCATTCTGAGTAATCTGCTGAATAGCTAGTTATGAGAACAATAGATGACCTCTCATATAATCTATTAAATAAGCATGCTGACTTCGGAACATAGGTGGCACTGCAGACCACAGAAAACATATTATTATATAATTATGTCATGTTAGGTTGCTAATATTGCAATTGCCAGTAGAAACCACAAATATATTTCTACAGTAAATGTTCGGCTAAACAGGAGATTCCTGAATAGGCCCTAATACAGCAAAACTGCATTAGTAAACCATTGTTAAACAGTACTGTAGTATTATCCCTTGTCATTTATTTATTTATTTCATTTTGGTAACTGGGTAGGCCCACTGGAACCAGGGGTTCCTTTTTCAGGAGCAACCTGGAATTAGCTACATGTAGCAATAATGGTCAATCTACCATCTTCCATCCTACTTGCCTCCAATCTAAGTCTATTCAAAACCGGGTTCAAGAAGTTTCTCCTTAACTTGGAGACCTGTAGCTGTTCTCCATCTTTCCCCCTAGGTTGCTGACTACAGGGGCCACCACACCGGTAGGAACATCTCAACCCTCAGATTTTCTCTGAGCCTTGGCAGTAACACTATACTGTGATTGTTGAACCTTGTAATGTCCTGTTTTGGAAGCTTCTGTACAATCCTGTTCTCTGTGTAAATCTATTACAACTTACGAGTAGCCTTTTACTTATGCTATGATTTTAATCTTTGTCATAATGTAATATCTCTGTTTTGAGAACTTTGTACACTCTGCCTTGATGTTTTGTCCTGTCATTACTGATGTGGAGCCTTTGCAAAGGAGTCCTTGACTCAAAGGTTGTAATTCCGAAATTTTCAATAAATAAATAAATGGTCGTCATATGGGACGACAGGTCAAGCACGTCCAACAATGTGTAGGCAGCAGTCTGTACAGGTGGGGAATGTCTAGTCTTCCCCTCTCCTGATCTTTGCTGGGGTACTAAAAGGTTCCAGCCTTGGCCCAATCCTCTTCTCTCTCTTCATTAATGACCTTCCTTCTGTATGCACCAACTCTCACAGCCACATGTACGTGGATGACACGGTCATCTACACCTCTGGACTATCAACCTCAGATGTGAAGGGCCTTCTCCAGCAATCAATCAATCAATTAATTAATCAAAACTTTATTTATAAAGTGCTCCTTCCCAGGGGCTTCGAGTGCTGTACAATATCCATACATTTAAGGTATATACAGTACAGTAACACCAAACACATATAAAGTCAATCATAAAACATATTTCAGATAATGAACATATATCAACTATTCTCAGATCATATCAAGCTAAATGTTTGTTCAAACAGCAAGACTTTAATAATGTGCTGAGCTGATTCTATGCAAACCAACTCATGGTAAATATTGAAAAAAAACATCTCAGGGACCTTCGGCACCAGACAAAAACTGACAAGGTTTTCGACACTTCCAGTGTTCACCATCCTAGAAGGCACCCCCTTGACGAGGTCCCCACCTTCAAATACTTTGGGGTTTGGCTGGATAACGATTTTGACTTCTCGGTTCATATTGATGCCATCCACTCCAAACCTCGCCCTAAACTAGGAACATTGTATCAAAACAAAGTCTGCCTCTCCCTCCCTGTTCGCTAAGAGTTGTTAACAAAAATGATCCTCCCTGTATTTGACTAACATGAACATAGTCTATAGCACTGCTCCTGCCTGGTCCCTTGCCAAACTGGACACCCTCTTAAAGTGCCTTTTGTTGATTCACTACCAACTCCCTTTTCGCACTCATCAGTGCTCTCTTCACTCCTCTCTGTTTATCACACTCCTACCCACCATCGTCAGGCCCACTGCTTAGCCTTTATCACTAAGTACTAGTTTGGGACCCTTCCATTGTACTTCTCCTCTCTCCTATCTCTTGTCCTCCCTACCCACTGCACTCCAGGGAATTCCTCTCCTGCTCCCTTCCCCATCCCCTCTTAACAGCCAGTCAGTCTGCCTTCTCCTACCGCCTCCTCTCCCCTCCCTCTGGAATCAGCTCTCCTCTATCATTCGTCTAACCCTCTCACTTCCTGCCCTTAAATGCCTGCACAAACTCACACCTGTTGCTCCTCACTGCTGCTGTTGTCCCTCAGCCTCCGGAGCCTTCTTGCCTCTTAATGGTCCTGAACAACTGCGTTAAGGCATATATTGCCGTTTGTAACTTTGTTTTGTCTGTATACAGCACTTCATTATTGTCATTATGTAATTTCCTTTTGTATGTTTTTGTTTCCCCTTTCCCTGGGTCACACCTGCAAATAAGACTTTGCTCAGTGTGCTTTTCCTGGTTACCAAATTTTAAATAAATAAATTAAAATAAGTGTGTCTCTGTATTTGTTTTTCATTGTGTTCCTGGAGTTGTCAGTGCTGTACCACTTAAAGTTGAGATAAAATTGCACTAAAAATAATGCAGTTTGATATATAATGTTTGTTCATACATAATTTTCTTTAGAATGATGTTTACAATTTTTTTCAAACTATAAATACTAACTGCAACACAGAAAGAAGTATTTTTGTTTTTTTAGATTCATTTGCCATGAATCAATCTTCACCATTGATTCTCACTTATGGGTCTGGGCCTATGGCTTTTGCCAGGGAGCCACTAACGGCTACGGGGCATGTTGCCTGCACACTCTCAGTGTGGTGCTGCATGCCAGTCAGTAATCATTGCAGGTTCTCTCACTAACGTCAGTTCTGTTCTTCCTGTAGTCGAGTGCACGCTGTGGGGGTGCAGTGCCTCCATTTGAATTAATCATCGCTTTTCTAACGCTTCCATTTTTCCTTTATTGCAGTGTTGCTTGTGTTTGTTATTTTACCGCAGTGCTGAAGTCCAATAAAGAAGGGGTGAAATTGTCAAAGAAAATCCGACAGCCATCCATTATGCATTGTTGTCTCTTTGGGAACCCAATGACTTTTCTGGACCAGCATCAGACCTGTGCAACCTGTCTTGGGCCAGAGCATGACATGGATGCATGCAGTGCCTGCTTCTCCATGGACTACTGTACTCCCAAGAACCATGCATTAAGGTGGGATCATCTGATCCCCATGTTTGAAAGCAATCATCACACACATGTGTCTAAGCACAGGCCACTAGGCCTTTCCTCTGGGCTTTTTCCTGGGACCTCTGGTTCCATGGAAGTACAGAGGTCCCCTTGACCTAACCACGATGAGGTTTCGGAGAGTCCAGAGGATGGGTCTGGTGGACAGTTGACTCATTCTGGGCAGTTGACTGTGAGACCTCCACAGTCTGTCTGCCATGAGCAGCAGACATCTCAGGTGGCAAGGCTGCAGCAATATGCTTGATCTACAAAGGTGGACACCTTGACGTCCTCCTCTGGCATCACCCATACTGTTGTCACCATTTGCAGTGATGATGTGGTGCGTGGCATTGAGAATGCAGCCTGGACCCTTTCTAACACTGGGCTTTATGCATAACAATGTGGCTTGCCTATATGTCATATATCTGCGGCACGTAGGCAACCCTACTTGTGCATGCCATGCAGCAGGTGTCTGTCGGCATGCACTGTCAGTGCGCCAGCCAGTTGCACACCAGTCCCACGGCCTAACAGATAACATCATTAGATCCTCCCAACCAGCCTCACTGGCCACTATGTTTATTCCTGCAGGCCATGTTTATCAACTACGGTCTTCCACCTAGGCCCAAATGGCAGTTCTAAAATGCTCCACCAAGATGGGCAAACAGGCATTTGACCACTTCGCCCCTGAATCCTGGAACTCCATGCCTTTGCACCTCAGGGTCTCCAAGTCTCATACAACTTTCAAAAAAGATTTATTTTGCTACCTTGGATCCTCAGATAACTGTTCCTGCTCATGTCTTCATCTAATCTAATTGCCTTTTTTGTCCTTCCTATTACCATGCACTGCCTCCCACACCTGTTCCTTTTACCTGTATAAGTAGGTATATTTTGTATCTTGAAGGTGTAACTGCTGAGGCGCTAAGGGGTACTTGTATGTGTGTCTTGCTTGGCTAATAAATTTGATAAGCACTTTTGCACCACAACTTGCTTGCCTGATGGCTTTATTTTTACCGAGTGCTGTAACTTTGGACACTGTGTGCTCATAGGGCTGGTAGCTCTCTTAGAGTACCTGCTTACCTGGTGTATGCGTGACTTTCTTTTGGATTTGGTGTATTTTGTATGAGTAGGAACTAGCCTTGCTTACTTGTGTGTACCTAAATCATTGCAAATCTTGCCTGTTGTGTATAGGCTAATTTCACTATCTTGTTTTTTCTGGGACTATTTAATAGTGTTTCCTCTGTCACTGTCAGTTAGTCTTGGACTATTTGCCCTACCAGTATTTAATAAACTTTGTACGTATGATAACACTGCATTGTACCTACCTGATGGCTTGCAATTGTGCACTTTTTCTCTGCTGTTTCAATTATTGTGTTCTGATCATTGTATTTATTGCTGTCACCTGCAATTGTACTTTCCTGGGTCATGTCTGAAAATAAGCTGGCTTTTGTCTAGTGTACTTACCTGGTAAACAAATGCTAAATTTATTTATTTAGTTTTTGTTGACCGGGTAAGTGCACTAGACAAATCCTGCCTATTTTCAAACAGTAAGGGAGAAATTTTATCAGATGAATGCCAACTGACTTTAAACCAGATTAAGCTGTTGGTGGTATTTTTAGTGAAGGAGGAAATTTGGCCAGGACACTGGGGAAATTCCCTACTCTTTTCGATAAGTGCCATGGGGTCTTTAACATCCACCTGAACTACCACCAATCCAGGCAGATGGGACCTCGGTTTAATGTCTCATCTGAAAGACGGCACCTCAGAAGTGCAGCACCCCTCTCATGCTACACTACATTGTCAGTACTGGGATATTAACCCAAGTGCCAGATGTGGGAACTGAACCCACAGCCCTCTGATCTTCTAGCCTCAGAGGCGAGTGTGCTACCTACTGAGCCACTGACACTGACAAATGATAAATACTAGAAAGCCCTATGGAATGCAGTACTGGAACTAAATGAAACAGTGGATGGTAAAGTGGCACAGGATCTTGCTGCAACTGTAAACTCAGCCCTGGATGCCACAAAATACCAGTTCCACATGGCTGTAGATGATTCAGCATCAAGGGTCCTGACATATGCAATCTCCCTGAGGAGTCTGCCTGTTTTTTTTTTTGTTTTTGCTTTTTTAGTCTTTGGTAACTGGGTAAGGCCCACTAGGCACAAGTGCCTGTCTTCAGGGGCAACCTGGGAGCACTGGGCGGTTAAGTGACTTGCTCAGAGTCACACAGTATTAAAAGTGGAGGTTGTGAGAATCAAACCCAGGTCTGGTCTGCTGGATGTTCCAAGCTCATTAACAGCTTGTTACTCTAACCTCTAGGCTATACTGCCAGGCCACACTCCTAGATGAAAGTTACTGATTTCCCCTTTGAAGAGAACTCATTGTTTGGTGACATGACTGAGGCATACATGAAAAGAGTGGATGAGCACAAATCCACCTATGAAAATCTAACTGAAAGAAAAATGACCTTCACCTCCTATAGGCCTTATGGAAAGGGAGACAGAGGCTATTAACTCAGCCCCTACTCTGGGTATGAGTACCAACCACAAAAAGTGTATCATAGAGGTAAGATAACAGGTTATTTTGCAGCACCAGCCCATGAGTCACAGCCAAAACAAACCTCCTGACAATTATGCCCTGTTCGCCATTTAGCCATTGCCAGTGGGGAGGTTGACCCACTAATTCCAGCAATGGAACATACAGTAATCACAACAGATAAATGAGTCCTGGAAGTAGTGAGTCAGAGATTGTCCCTGTAGTTCCAAAGGTTCAGTGGGCATAAGCAACATGGTGAGGAGTTATGCTTGTGTGGCACTGTTGATAGTCTGAAGGTATTTGAATGAATATGTTGTTGCCTGTCATACATGGATAGTTTGGCCATTTGCACTCTCTGTCCCATGGGGAACTATCTCCCAGTTGGGGTACCATGAAGGCAAAGGAACCCTCTTAAGGAGGGTTCCACCCCTATAGGTTCCACAGAAATATAATTTATTTAAACTAAAGGTACCTTAGGAAGGAGTCCCAAGGTGAGAGGCGTGCCACTGGAGGTGCCACTGGAGGAGGAGGGGAGGATGGTGGGGCAAAGAAACAGTGCTTCTGAGTGAGGCTGGAGGACGCTGGCTTAAATAGCTCAAGAAGGGAGGCATCGCTGGTATGTCCTACCCACTAAACTGCAGGCACAGCCTTTGAATTCAATGAGTATATGCAACTTAGTGAGGAGTTATGCTTGTGCAATGTTGTTGGTAGTCTGAAGGTATTTGAGTAAATATGTTGTTGTCTGTCATACATGGATACGTTGACTGTTTGTACTCTTTGTCCCATAGAGAATTACCACCCTGTTAAGGTACTATGAAGGCAAAGGAACCCTCTTAAGGAGGGTTCCCCCCCAGAGATGCTATCAGAAATAATTCATTTAGGCCAGGGCCCCTACTTTTCTGCGGCACAGTGGGACCAAGTTCTGCGGCAAGACTACCATTTGCCGCAGAACTTCTGCGGTGGTGGTTTGTAATTTCTGTGGAAGTTCTGTGGCACTAACAAACTACCACATCACATTGTCAACTTGTCATCCTGACTTCACTTTCATGACAGTAGTTATAGCAATCAGGATTGTGGAAAGCACAGTAACACTAGTTCAAAAAATAACAGACTTATAAAAATAATTTTCTGCCTAAAAAAGCAAAACAAGTGTCTCTCCCTTAAGGTCCTAGCCTGTTGCATAAATGACATATGCAGAGGGGCTCTTATGTGATAAATAAGGTATTTCTATATGCATGCTATCTATCCCACTAATGAGGTTCCCACTGTGTATCACTTATATATTTATCTGCAATCTGTAACATACATACAAATATACATATGTGTGTGTGTGTGTGGTGAGAGAGACAGAGATACTGTGTGTGTGTGTGTGTGTATAAATATATATATATATATATATATATATAATTTATTTTTTTAATTTTCATGAACTTGCATCCTCATTCATACAGGTTCCATTGGAAATGGAATAGGGGAGTTATTGCAAAACTCATTTTTCATGTCAACCTGCTTTCCCTGACACACTGCGTAACACCAGCAGACCATGACATGCATGTGAACCAACTGTGAGATAGAGCTCTCCGGCCCATCACAATGTGTTCACCATGTGACAGAACACTGCACCATACCTTCCCAGGCTCCAAGCAGTGATGTGTTCCATCAATCCTTGTGCTGCCCAGCCAGCTCCCAGAGCTGATCTCTGAACCTGAGTTGCCGGCACGGAAACACAGCATGCTACCCTCTGGCCCAACAGCTGTCCCTACACACAACATTTCTCAATAACTTTTAGGTGATTCTATCAACCAATGACAATATGTAATCAATAACCCTGGCAAAAATGCCTAAAGTGCAATTATTTATTTAACAGGTCTAATCTTTCAACAGGTCTAGACTTATTATATTTCACTTTTCTGGGCATAATTACTTTATTTTTCTTAAAAATTTAGGCAGTTGAATTCATTTTACCAGTTATTCATTTCAGATAGCGTCTCTATACTTTAAAGGCACAAATAGGTTTGTACAAAGCGAGGTATGGACTTAACAGGTCTGTGCTATTGACAAGGTTTTGTTTAAGTTGGCCCTAGTGCAACAATGTAAGACTGAAAATTGTATTAGGCTGTAGTGCAGGTTGAGCAAATATCACCATGCAGCAGACTCGATAGACCGTAAGGCCTAATCTGCTGGCAAATAGTATGTTAGTATGATGTGCTGTGCCATTGTCTCTGGCAGTGGGAGCTGTGGTAGGTAAGAGACTATTAATTTCTGTTGCAGAATGCAGCCATTTCATTAGCTAATGTATGATATAACAATGATAACTTCACATTCTGAGCATGGAGGGATTTTGGATATAAAAAGAGGGGAAGGGAACCAGATTCTATGTATAAACAGAAATATTAATAAAAAATCACCAAGAAGAGTGAATTCTGCGGCACCGCAGAATTTCTGTGGTAGATTGCAAGTTCTGCGCAAAATTCTACGGCCGCAGAATTCTAGGGGCCTTGATTTAGGCTAAATGTTCCTTAGGAAGGAGTTCAGAAATACTGCACAGCAGGTGGTTAACACAGAGACTTGAGTGAGGACAGATTAACAGCAACCAGTGACGACTGATAACAGACAGAAACTAAACTGAGCAATGACTGACAGAAATTGGTAACATTTGGCAGATGGAGGCATGACTTCTGGAAGGAGAGAGAGAATGGCAGGATAGAAAAGAAGGCCGCCATCCAACCTCAACTCACAGCAGAAACCTACTAGGATAAATGCTATACTAATATAGATATACTACATTAAGGACCACCTCCTGTGGAGACTACCTAACTTTTATGACCTTCAACACAGAGGAAAAGTAAATACCCAATGAGGAAGAAACTTCTGGGGATCCAAGGCCTTGGATCCAAGGCCTTGTCCGCCTTCCCTGTAGGTTAGGGATAAAATTAGTGACAGCTCAGCTACTGCACTTTAGAGACCCAATTCAAGGGGAAAATTTTACAGGAAGGTCTCTCACTGTATCTGTCACAGGAATGCCACGGGGGTGCTGTGAGCTGATCTCTGCAGCTAAAGGAGGTTCCCCACAAAGGAGGCCCACCCCCCAAAGTGGAAAGAGGAGAACAGTGACCACTGAGATGCACTCACCTGGCCTCCACTGAGGGGAGGCCTAGAGAGGAAGCCGAATCCTTGAGGGGTAAGACATAGAAGTTGGTCCCTTGAGGGGCCTGGACTTTCATAACTTTATAATCTTCACCCTTGAGGGGCAGAGGAAGGGAAGCAGGTGGAGACCAGGTAGGCATCAGACAGCTATAGGGGAGAGTAGCTTCAGAAAACGCTGCCGACATGGTCAGTGCAGCTAAAGCAGCTCCCATGAACTTAAAGTCTCACCCTCTGGCAGCTGAAGTCTTAAATGCTACATCAAAAGGTGCCGCTGAGTCAATATGCACTGCCAAAGCTTCCCCCAGAGTGTAGGACACTCTCACCTGAAGGCCAAAAAGAGAAGAATACCACCCAAGTTGAGGACCCCCCCCAATATGCAGACTTCAAGTGAGCAGAGTGAAAGTATCAGAATAGAGGGCAGTGAGCCTTGGAATCCATGCTATGGTCATGGCTGGCATGTGTCAAAGTGCAGGAGTAGTGGCAGGCTGATGGTGAAACCTGATGGCCATGAGCACAAGGTAGAAACAAAATGTAGGCAAGGATGAGTGACTGACTGAGACATCAAATGACAACTAAGATATGAGACTAAATGATACGTGCTTGGACTGAATGGTGAATGCATACCCGCCAATTCCGTAAGGAAGGATAGTGTTAGTTGCTGATGCACTGCAGGCCAGGTAGGCTGAGGCAGTAGAGAACAACAAATAAACTGCTGGGGAAAAACAAGAGCATATGAGAACTGCATACTAAGAAGCAGCATGCTGCTGAAGTGAGCACACTAATTAAACTACCAGAACACAAATGGGAGTGGCTGCCAGCCGGCCCGGTGGCGCTGAGGGTTGAGGTGCTGGACGCCATACATTGCGCTATGCTGACAGCCCGGGTTCGGGGATGCGCCTGGGCCATTGGGGGTTGGCCTGGGAGGGAGAGGATTGAGCATCCGATGGACTGCTTTCCTCTCCCTGGGATGAGTTCAGGGCTTACATCACTATGTAGGGGTCCCCGATGGAAGTCAAGGACATTACAGGTGCAGTGTGATCAGGGAGAAGTATGGCAGACATCGGCAAGCAGCATCTGGATGCCATTGCATGCCTGTACTTCGGGGAAAAAAGCTTGGCTGAAAATGGTGGTCGATCATGGCGGCTTGATGGCTGTGCCTCTCTTCACCCAGGGGATTTGTCTGGAATCATGCTCCAGTATTAGATCTGGGCCTAGCAGGGGGAGTGGGGACCCCTCTGCAGGTACTGTGCATGCTAGCCAGATGCGAGTGAGCCGGCAAGTTGAATGGAGAGAGAGGATGGCAGCCAGATGACAGGCAGACTGAGCTGCAGGAGTAAGAAATAATGTAGTGATAAAAAAACAAATGGGCCAGCCCACCGGCGCAGCGGTTGGAATTCCACTTGTGACACTGGCGACCCGGGTTCGGGGACGGACCCAGGTTGCCAGAGGGCCGGCTGGGGGGAGAAGGATAGAATGTCCCATGGACAGCTCTCCTTCTCTGGGGAAGGGCGGGGAAGTGTCCGGCACGTGATGGACCCCTAGCTGAGGCCAGGGGTCCCACAGGTACCGGCACTCACAGCTAATGGAGGCAGGGCGGATGCTGGATGTCATTGCACACCCCCACCTCCCAGAGGAAAAAACCAAGAAAATGGAGGAGGGGAGAGCCTCCGTCTACATGAAGCCCTCCCCGGGCTTCAATAGCCACCGCCGCCACACTCCCAACCAGTCACTAATCCCGTGGCGTGGAATTAGGGGAACCAGGGCCGTGGCCCCACCTTCCTGGGGGTAAGCTGGGGGTAACCGGGAGTTGCGGCAATGGGCAGTTGGTGGGAGCTCCGGGGGCTGTGACCAGGGCAGATAAACAGGACGTAGGTCTCTCCCGGGAGAAAAAGATAATAAAAAAAAAAAATGAGAGTGGCTGCCTTGCTACGAAGCCAGGTGAAAACAATTAAGGATTATAGTTGAACTTGGAGATTGCAAATGGTCTGGAAGAAATGGTAAAAAATGGGAAGCCTGAAATAGCACAAGTCACAACAAGAACAATGAAGCCAGAACACTGCGAAAACTAGAAGCACACAAGAACTGAAACAATAGGAAACACAACAATCACATGAGAAGAGGAGTGCAGCAGGAGTTGTTAACTGAAGGCCCTTTTACACACCAGGCTCTGCACTGCATTGATGGGTACAGATCAACCGCAGTGTTGCCTTTTTGTGTGTGCAGGCAACCTGTACCACTTCCAAAACCAGCGTTCGCTGAAACGGCATTCCCAGTTTTCCTAGGCTCGTCATTTCGCTCATCGTTGTGGAACGCATCTGCTGGCCATGTAATCAAACTGCAGTGCTCACATCTCTGCTGGCGAAAGTCTCGCATGGCCCTCTGGGGTCCTCCTTGTCTGTCAATGCTGCACTGCCTTATGGCGTATCCTGATGCTTGTACAAGCAGTATTGTGCCCAAGTTCAGCTACTTATATTTTCTAACAGTACAAAGAAAGGTGAGCTTGGGCAAGTAGGCAGTTTTTTGCAACGGTGGCTAAAAAATGCTTTAAAATCACTCGGAAAGTGGGGCATTATACTTAGCATGCGCTTATACATATGAACATGCACACGCATATGTCCAGTATAATGCCTCACTTTCTGAGTGATTTTAAAGCTTTTTTAGCCCCAGTTGCAAAAAACTGCCTACTTACCCAAGTTCAGCTTTCTTTGTACTATTAGAAAATAAAAGTAGCTGAACTTGGGCACAATATTGCTTACATGAGCATTGGGACACACCATAAGGTAGTGCGGCATTGGCAGGCAATGAGGATCACAGAGGGTCACGTGAGACTCTTTTCGGGATCGATTTGAACTGTGCTGTGTAAAAACACACTGATACAGGAGCAAAAACGTGAACGGAGCACAACAAAACGATTCTGGTGCAGTCAGGCACCATGTAAAAGCACCTCGAGAGAAGCAAAAACTGCAGCCAGGAAGGTAGAAACACAAAATACTGACCTAGAGAGCCGCTGGAGGCACAAATCAAGCAGCCCAAAAGCACAAAGGGAAAGTGGGAGACAGACGTGGGAAGAAAAGGGGGGAGGGGGGCAGAGCCTCCAGTTGCAACAAAGAAACAGTGCTTCTGAGCGAGGCTGGTTGAAACTGGCTTAAATAGCTCAGGAAGGGAGGGGTGGCTGGTTGCTCCCACCCATTGAACTGCAGGCATAGGCTTTGAATTTCCCAAACTGCAGAGGTCAAAAAACCTCCAGCTCATTCCCCAGCAGAAAGACTCCTGTTGGAACTGTAAATAAAGAAATTACTTCAAGTAAAGGCAGCAGGAAAGGTCCCTTACCATAATGAGACAAGGGCCTCTTTTAAAGTTGCTTAACCCACAAAAAATGGAGAATGGCAACCCATTCTAGATTCAAGGTACCTAAATAGTCATATCAAGAAAGAGAAATTCAGGATGGTAAGACTGGGCACGGTAATCCTATCCCTATGGTTAAGAGATTGGTTGGGGTCACTGGATCTGAAGGATGCCTATTTCTACATTCCAGTCAGACCCAGCCATAAAAGATATCTTGTGTTCAGGCTGGGAAACTGACAGCACCAGTTCACAACCTTACCCTTTGATCTCACCTCAGTACCAGGAGTATCCACAAAGTGCTAAGCTGTGGTGGCAGCTCACGAATAAGGTGTAGTAGTTTTCCCCTACCTGGACAATTGCATAATCTCAGGGAAAACAAAACAGGAAGCAATGTGCTTCAAACAGATGGTAAGAGACACCTTGGAAAAATATAGATTCCTAATAAATCTGCAGCAGTCCCAGCCCAGACAGAACCAATACAAGTCCTGGACTTCAATGGAGCAGAACGGGATACTCTGCAGGGAAGAGCATTCCTCCCAAAACACAGGGTAGCAAACCTAATTGCCAGTGCATACTCATTTATCCTGGGACACCAAGGCCTGCAAGGGATTTCCTGCAACTCTCAGGGCACATGACTTTGTCCACAGCTGTGGTGCCACGGGCTTGCCTCCAGATGAGGGACATACGATACCACCTCAGAGGCTGTGGGTCCCAAAGGTCAGACCCCTTGTCCTGCCAGAGTACCAGTCACAAGGAAATATGTACAAGCACTGGGATGGTGGAAACAGAAAGAAAACCTCAAAAAGGGCATTTCCTTCCTGCATCAATCTCCCACCAAGTTTCTAACATATGATTCTCTACTAGGGTGGGGTGGTCACCTAGAGGACCTCACAGTAAGTGGCATCTAGAGCTCACAGGAGCATATAAACCTCCTGAATCTCAGTGTGCTGCTCCTGTCAATGCAGTCATTCTCATTCCAGTTGCAGAGTCAGTCAGTCCAGATACAGAAAGACAACACAGCTGTGTATTATGTAAACAAATAGGAACAAGATTCTCAAACCTGTGCTTGGAAGTAATGAGGATCTAGGATCTGGCTTACCCCAGGGATGCCAGAATTACTGCAGTACATCCGCCAGGCAAAGACAATATGCTGGCAGATTCATTAAGCAGGATCAGTTAGGAAAATCATGACTGGGTCCTGAACCAGCAAGTTCTGGCTTCAGTTTTCAGAAAGTGGGGCACTCCAGAGACGGACCTGTTTGCATCATGGGACAACAACCAGCTCCCTGATTTTTTTTGTAGACCCCCAGTCAGGGGCATAGTCTCAGATGATGCCCTAGCCCTGACATGGGTTTCTGTATACCTTCCCCCATTTTCTCTCATACAGAGGTAACTTATGAAGCTCAGGAGGAAATGAGTAACAGTGACCCTGATAGTCCCAAACTGACCAAGGCAGGCATAGTATTCAATGTGGCTAATCATGTCCTACAGGTCCCCAAATCAGACTCCCAGTGAGATACAACTTACTGACTCTGTGTCAGACAGGTTAACCTTCCCAGATCTCACATTATGCCTGAGGGCATTGTTCTTGGGGAGCTGAAGTTTTCTTGTCTGAATCTGTCACAAGAGGTGTTAAAAGTACTGAAGGTTTCAAAGAAACCAGATACAAGAAAGGCATACTTCTCAGAGTGGAAGAGATTCTCATACTGGTGTGCCCCCAGAAAGATAGCCCCCATACAGGCAGGGCTGTCCACAGTTCTAGACTACTTGGTACACTTGCAGTCCTTATGTCTGAAGACCTCAACTTTGAAAGTGCATCAGGTAGCTGTCTTCATTTGCACATCAGCAGGCAAGAATAGGTCATTGGCCTCACAACCTGTTTTTAAAAGTTTTTTTTCAAGCACCTCAGTCACCTACATCCCGTTGTAAGGGAACCAGTCCCCTCATGGGAATTTAACATTTGCCTTGCTCAACTGATGTAGTCTTTCTTTGATGGCTACAGCACATTTGAAATATGTCACCTGGACAACAATTTTCCTAGTAGCCATGATGTCTGTCAGGAGGGTAAGCAAACTGAAAGCCCTTTGTACAGATCCAACTACATAGTATTCCACATAGACAAGGTAGTCCTTGGAACCAACAGGAAATTCCTACCCAAAGTGGTTTCAAAATCCCACCTTAACCAGGAAGTGATCCTTACTGTGCTGTTTCCATAACACTCCAGTTCAGGTGAGCAAAAGCTACACTGTCTTGAAAAAGAGCATTAGGATGTTTTATGGGTTGGACAAGTTATGTCAGGTCTAGTATCACACAGCTATTTGTTACCTGTGGAGAGGTTGGCAAAGGTAAACCAGCAGCCAGGAAGACTGTTTCTCACTGGATAGTCTCCTGTATACAGTTCTGCTATAAGAATTCAACCCCCAGAGGCCTATAGGCACACTCCACAAGAGGTACCTCTGCCTTTGTGGCAGATTTAATGGGCATCACCCTTCAGAATATGTCTAAAGCAGCTACCTGGAAGACAGTACACACTTTCACAAAGTGCTGCTGTCTGGGCATACAGTTCCTGATGGATGCCAGTATTGGAACTGTTGTCTTGCAGAACCTCTTTCCTAAATAGGTTCTATAATCATCTTCCCAAGGTACTGCTAGTGAGCCTGCACTTTGTATTAAGCATCATTGGTGGATTCCAGTTGTTAGAAGACCAAATTACTCACTGTAGTAATGTTGTTTCTTCTTTGGCATCCATTAATGAACCAAATACAAACCCTGACCCTGCTACCTGATAGTCAGCTCAGAATTGTCTGGGGGAGGTGGTTAGAAAGCTCCTCCCACCAGGTGACAAGCTGAACCATTGAGTCGTGTAAGCCCCACCCCCCCCAGGTATGCGTTCACATGCATGGTGGTCTGGCCCGCAAGCTGAATGAACACCAGTGACTCTGCAAATAAATGAATGAAGAACCTGCATTTAAAAGCTCAAAAGACTTTTCAGAAATATGGGCCTACCATGCCACCAAAGAAGAAATCAAACTTAAATAATCCTGCAGCCAGATCTATTAAGAAGCTGGAAATCCAGACTAGGCTCTGAGTGGCGTCCTTACAAAAAAATTAAAAAGAAGGAAAAACACCTGTGAACATGGATAAGTCCATAATGAGTTGTTTGGCAAACAGCTTAATACGGACTGAACTAGCAGCTGCAGGTGAGACGTTACCCCTAGAGAATGATAATATAACATCAGGATTCAAGGAAAAAACTATTCTTCCAACACCTATTTTTAGGAAAAAGGGCTCTCTGTCCACACACCAAAAAGAAATCAGTGAACTGGTGGTGAAGGCAATTGAACAAATGGAAGAGAGCAACCAGGCACAAGTACAGACAAGTGCATTCAGATATCTGACATGGACATGAAAGAGAATGGAAATGCTACATTCCCAAGCCATGGACAACTCAAGGGAAGTGGAGGATTATCCTGACAAAATGGTGAAGAATGCCAAGGAATGAAAAGAGGACAAAGGAAGAAGCCCAGAACTCACAGCTTTAAACACTCAATCTTCTCTTTTGAATAATGTAACAGGGAAAGTCTCACATGAAGAGTGGCCATGAAAGTGCACACAAAGAATGTGGTGCTCCAAATTAAAATAAAACTTACATGTCCATAAAATTTAGGCACACACAACCCATAAAGAAGGATGCCACAACTTGAATAAAATTCAAAACATGTATTAAAAATAAAAAAATGTCTGATGCGTTTTGGACACAGACTTGCCCTTTATCAAGGGCAACTGTATTCTAAAATGCAAAAGCAGCCAGCAGTGACACACAGTCAGACATGAATGAGGAAGACAGCAACCCTCTGACATGGGCCAAGCAGATTCTTGCTCAGTTAACTAAAATGAATGAGGGCCTAAAAAAACAGAGAGAGTGGAACAGAAGATTGATAATATTCAGTCAACTGTAAACTTGCTGACCACAGAAAATTTACAAATGAAGCAAAGCATCACAACTTTACAGGAAAGGGTTTCAAACCTAGAGGATGACTTTTCACCTCTACAGAGACAAATAAAAGACTTGGAAGTTATAAATCAGGAAATTAAAAATAAACTAACATATTTTGAGGTAAGAGCAAGGAAAAACAACATTTGGGTCTTAGGAGTACCAGAGGACTTGGAGACAATAAGACCATAAGGAATACTTGAAACTAATTTTTGCTGCTTATATGGACACAGACACATTGAATATTAATATGGATATTGACAGATCCCATAGAACTTTTCAGGCAAACATGAGTTCTGCTGCATGGTTACCTCCCAGGCCGATTATTGTTACATTTTTTTAAATCTGATGACAAATGTCTCAGGTTTATAAAAAGAAGCACATTTCCCTGATAGGGGCAAATATATCTATATTCAATGATTTTCCCACAGAGATAGTACAGGAAAGAAAAAAGTTTGATTTTCTAAGAAGCAAATTGTGGACTAATAGCTATAAAGCCACATTGGTATACCCTGCTAAAATGAAGGTTGTCTTGAATGGTATACATTTGATTTACAACACTGTTGAAGAGGCAGAGAATGACTTAAGGAAGAAGATTCCAAACCTGTATGCTTAGTAGATTTGTAATTTGTTAAACTATTAGGTTATTTAGTACCATGCAACTTAAGATGCTCTTTTTTCCATGAGAGAGTATCAAGAAATTTCGCTGTTATATTTCAGAAGGTACTCCAGTCTAAGTGTATGTTGTCTTTACATCCTTTTTTGGCTTTCAGGAATGCATGAGGGAAGACATGGGAGGAGGGGGGGAACTGGAGCACATTCAGTGGGACACACAGGAAATCCATTTGGATTTTGCCATAATTGAAACTGATGAAAGATGTATAATGTTTTCAGGAGGGGGGAGGGAAGGGGAAGGGGGGGGATTTATACTTCTGTAAAATGGCTCTTAAATGGTGGGATCACTATATGCTACGATTTTGTGATGATGCATAATGAAAGTTTTAAGTATGTTTCCCTAACCATAAATGGTATTCATTCCCCAATTAAAAGGACTCAACTAATGTCCTATTTGAATAAATCAAATGCCCACTGTATAGCACTTCAAGAGACTCATTTAGATCAAAATGAAATTTTGAAATTAAAACAAAAATTGGTTGCACATTTTTTTCCAGAGTGAACCCACAAAACTGCAGTAGTAGTTATTTTGCTAAAAAAAATCAAATTTCTATTCTAAATACATTTTCTGATAAGAATGGTAGAATTGTTTTAGTAAAATTTAAAGTAAAAACTACAATTCTTATGGTAGGGTCTACGTATGCCCCATTTGTGCAAAATGCTTCCTTGTTGCATAAATCATTAGCACACTTAACACGATCTAAGCTCAGAATACTATTGTAATTGGATATTTTAATACATTAATTACCCCTGCTATTGATAAAATATTAAAAATACCATCAAATAATATCTGGAGGTTAATGCACCCAATGAACGTGAATATACACGCTATGATTAAAAAAAAAAAAAGATTTTCTAGAATTGATTATATACTGACATCAGAATCACTTATATCCAATATTCAGTACTCTAAAATAAATTTGATTATAATATCAGATCACACACTTATAGATTTAGATATAAAAATCTAAACTCTCTCCCCAAATCCTGCCGGAACAAATAATCTTTTATGCTGACGATGCCGTGATTCTCTCCTCTCATAAGGACCCGAAACCCTTACTCCAGAGACTGCAACTTGCTTTCTCCTATGTTGAAAAGTGGTTACTAGATCACAAGCTGGTCCTAAATCAAAAAAAAAAAACAAAATCCATGCTTTTCTCCAGTCCATAAAACAGAAAAAGACAAATTCCACTTATTATCAAAACATACCCAGGAAATACCCTTGAACAAGTGTCAACATTTAAATACCTTGGAATCACCTTTGATCAAGGTCTTACCTTTGCGACCCACATCGATAACACAGTAAAAATGGTGAACCAGCGCATTGGTATCCTGTTACAAAACTGGCAATTCCTTACCCAAGCTGCGCTGAGGATTGTTATCCAAAGCTCTGTCATCTCAATCATAGACTATGGCCTAATTATCTATGGCTCTGCCACTACCACCGCACTAAGGCGCATCACAACCATCCTAAACAATGCCTGTCGGCTGGTCACTGGAGCGCAAAGGCGTGCTCATACATGTAGAGCTCTACACTGAAACAGGATGGTTGCAACTCTCGAATGGTACCCTGCTACGCTGATGGCAAAAATCCATCTTGGGCTGCACCCCGCCGTGTATCCTAGACCTACTTTACATGAATACCAGTATCCTTCCCACCAGAAGATTGGAACACCAGCCTCTCCAGGTTCCCAGATGCTGGACCACACAGGGCCAAAGATCTTTTACCTATCATGCTCCCAGCTGGTACAATGCCCTGAGCTCGCTCATTACATCCTCCACATCACTAGGAGCTTTCAAATCTATGCTTTACTCTCACCTCTCAGCCTCTAGCTCCTGTGACTGCCTTGACTAATGATTCTTCCCTCATGGCTGTTTTTACTATTTTTCATCCTCCTCCTCCTCCTCTGCTCCTTTCTTGACAAAGGCATTTGAGTACCTCTAACTACTCTAAGTCTGCTCCCTTCCCCATATCTCTCCTACCCTTCCCACCTTGACCATTCCTCCAATGTTTTGTTTTTTCCTGTGATGTACTGTATTATACTGGCTTATTGAAACCTTTATAATTTGCTGACCATTCTATGTAACATGTCTTGTTTGTTTGTACATTGATGATGTGGAACCTTTGTAAAAGAGCCATTGGCTCAAAGGTAATAATTCCTAGAACAATAAACTAAACAAAACTAAATGACTGATGGAGATCACACACTAAACAATGGTGGCTGAATAATGATCTAATAAAAGATCCTGAATTTAAAGAGAAAATAAAAAATACGATCAATGAATATTGGTACTTTAATTATGACAGTGCACAGACCATATCATCTGTTTGGGATGCCTTTAAAGCAGTTTTGAAAGGTACAGTAATTTCCTATAGTTCTTTCAAAAATAAGCAGGAATTAGCTAAGAATCAGTCACTTGATAAAAGAATAAAAGAATTAGATGCACTGGTGATTTCAGATTACAAATCTTATGCACAAGAGTGGTACAATTTTAAACTCCAAAAAACTGAGAAAATAAATAAAGAAGTGGCACATAATCTGCAAAAATAAAAACAAGGCAAAATACATTCAGGGTGACAAATAATGAAACATGCTTGCATATTTGTTAAAAAAAAAGGATCAAACAATTATTACCCATTTAGAAGATGAATTAAGTAACTCACATTACACAGACAAGGATATGGGAATAGTAATGACAGAGACTTATAAAAATATTTATCAAAAGAATCTAAACCCACCACAGGAAAAGACAGAAGAATAATTAAATAATATTTCCCTTCCACAGCTATCATGTAAAAATGATAGCTTTTCAGTAACTGAAATACAAGAAGTAATTAAATCTCCCCCAAGGAACAAACACCCTGGATTAGATGGATTCACTAGTGAATTCTATTTAAAATTTATGGAAGATTTAATCCCTTGGCTACATATCATGTTCTTGAAACTAGCTACACAGGACATTTTTTACCACCTCATACTATGCAAGAAGCAAAAATAATCTTTATCTTAATACAGCATGAAAAACAAGTTCTAGACCAATAGCTCTACAAAATCCAAATTATAAGATCTTGGCAAAATTAATTGTGAACAGAATTAAATCTGAACTCCTGAAAGGGATAAATGGGGATCAGTTTGGGTTTATTAAGGGGAGAACTATTTCTCAAACGACTAGAAGAGCCCAATCACTTTTTTATTTTGCACAAACACAGAAAATACAATCACACGCAATTGCAATTGAAGCTTCAAAAGCTTTCAATTTAGTGGACAGAACTTTTATTTTAGCAGTATTAAAACATTGGGGGTATTGCAGATGTATTGTTAAAATGATTAACAAAATACTTCAGTTCATTTAGCAATCAAGTCATATCTGGGACTTCCCTTTATGATGCTAAACGGAGTAAGACAAGAGTGCCCCCTTTCTCTAGTTCTCTTCATTGTGTCATTAGAACCTCTGTTAATTATGTTAAGAGAAAATCAGAATATTAAAGGAATTCAACTTTATAACCAACGTATAAAGTTGAATGTTTTTGCAGACAATATTGTACTTATATTACAAGATATTAATTCAGCTATTCCGATAGTTTTTTTTAATATAACTTTTTATCCTCCTGGGAGCCCTGGAAGGTGGCTGTAGTCTTTCCTTTCAGAGAGACTCACTGTCCGGGTTACCTGTGTCCCTGTATCGCCAACCCGGTCAGTCCCCCATGGATTGCTCCCCTGTGGCGGGGCTGGAGGGAGGACACCAGCACTCCCCCTCCCAGAGACCCAATCCAGATGCACCGGACTGATCCACGTGGATGCAGGAGCCATCATGGAACCTGCCAGGCTCCAATTTTCCATTTTTTTCCACCCCCCCTGCTGATGTAGTGATGTCAGCACGTCTCCTGACCCGTACTGCCCTCTAGTCACTGCCAGAGGGTAGTCAATGAGTGGGATGATGGGTCTCTCTCCCCCTGAGAGAGGAAAGCAGTCCTCTGGATGCTTGATTTTCTCTCACCCCTGCTGATCCCCAGCGGCCTGAGCTCATTCTCGAAACAGGGTCTCCGGGCGTGGTGCAAGATGTGGCATCCAGCCTTAACCCTCAGTGCCACTGGGCCAGGCTATTCCAATAGTTTTGAATGAAATTGATAAACATGGTCAGCTAGCAGAATATGAATTAAACAAAAATTGATTGTTACTGAAAGTTTTGGAAATAACTATAACATAAATCCAGAAATCACAAAAGACTTTAAAATTTATTTATTTTATTTTATTTATTTAGTTTCGGGTTAATACCTTTGAGTCAAGGACTCATTTTCAAAGGTTCCATGTCAGACAACAAACAGACAAAATTGCATACAGAATACATACATCACTGCACAATAACTAGGGTACAACATTGCATATTGGCTAGGGTACATGAAGGTTACATAAAGGCTGCACTTACTTTAATACTCACTGATACAGAGGAGTCTAACATAGCAACTATCATCACATACTGTGAACAGTATAGAACTATAAATAAGTACAGGGGAGAAGGTTTGGGACAGTATCCCTGGGGCGTTCAAGCTGAGAGGATGGGGGGAGAGGCCAAAGGCAGGCATTGTCGATTGTGTGCTTAGGAGGGGGGTATGCAGCCATAGGTAGGCATTGTCGAGTGCTTGCAATTGAAGTAGATGGGGTGGGAGAGGGGAGGGAGAAGAGAAGAGGCCAGTGTATTCTGGGGATAGGGAGGAGAGTGAAATCTGTGCCAGCAGGTGTTTAGGGGGTTGGAGAATTTGTTGGGGGATGGGGAGGGAAACCAGGGGCAGGAGGGGGTGGTAGATGCAAAGGGATAGTGGATGGAGTAGAAGTGCCCTTTGCAGGGGCTACATGTGGCAGCCACAGACTTTTTTGAGGTCCAGCATGGAACAAAGTCCGGTTTTAAATTGTACAATAGTAAGTAATAAATGTCGTTATTTAGGTATGACACTAGCAAATAACCAGACAAACAATATTAAAATAAATTATGACACTGCAAAGAATAAAATGAAGATGTTACTGATGAACTGGGAAAAACTCTCACTGTCATCATGGGGCCATATAGAGACCATTAAGATGATGGCATTGCCGCATCTAATGTTTGTTATTCATAATATAGTTGGAGTTCCCTCATTAGAATAGTTCAATGATGTAAAGAGAATTGTTGTGAAATTTCTTTGGAGGGGAGGGAAGCCTAGAATTGCTTGGCAACAACTGATTTACCCAAGAGGACGGGGGGGGGGTTACCATTGTCCCGATTCAATTAAATATGCTCTCACTTTTCAAATTAAACTCCTATGGGAATGGTCTTTCTTTCCCAGTAAAGAAAACATGTGGGAAATCATATTTTGGGGAGATTTTAACCTTGCAGAGCCAAATAATTGGTTAAATAATATAAATACAGATATCATGTTTCCACAAATTATTGCTCCCTTAAAAAATGATCTTATACAAGCTGGAACTCAAGTTAAAGAGAGCATTTTATTTCCATAGCTTCATTTAAACATATGGGGAAATGATAGCATTATAAAGAACAATTTAAGGAAGAAGATAAATTAGAGGATGAAACACCAATACAAAAGTACATTAATCTTTTGAAAGATTAAGGGGTTGTACCTATAAAACATTTTTATGCCCTGTTCCCAAGAGTCAATAAACATAATTTCCTTATATATTATGCTATTAAGGATATGTTTTACAAATTTATAGTTTAAGATAAAAAAATATTTACTCTATATAAGGGATGAACAAAACAAACTCAGGAAAAAAAGGCTGAGAAAAGTTTTTAAAGAATATATGCTTTATTAGTTAGAAGTAAATTAGATCCTTGGGCAAAATATAATTTTAAATGGGACCAGGTGGGAACACAGTCCCACACAAAAGATTAATAATCAAGTTAGCCATCCTGGGAGTGGGTCGTAGGGTGGTAGCCTGGGTAAAAAATTGTCTGGACAACAGGATACAGAGGATAATAGTAAACAGAGTCCACTCAGAAGAAAGGGGGTGGTTACTAGTGGGGTACCACAGGGTTCAGTACTGGGACTGGTCCTCTTTAATGTCTTTATAAGTGACATTGCAGAGGGACTGGAAGGAAAAGTATGCCTCAATGCAGACGACACAAAGATCTGCAACAAGGTTGATACACATGGGGGTGGAAAGAATGAGAAGAGATTTGGCAAGGTTGGAAGAATGGTCAAAAGCATGGCAGCTTAGATTCAATGCAAAGAAGTGCAAAGTAATACACCTAGGAAACAAAAACCCAGGGGGAGTGTACACAATGAGGGTGAGAGGGAGGTACTAACAACAAATAAAATGGAAAGGGACCTGGGGGTAGTCATATCAGATGACCTAAAAATAGGCAAGCAATGTGAGAAGGCAGTAAAGAGGGCTGGGGGGATACCAGTATGCATAGGGAGAGGCATCACCAGTAGAAAACAGGAGGTTGTTGTCTCTCTGTACAGACAGTTGGTGAGGCCACATCTGGAGTACGGCATGCAGTTCTGGAGACCCTATCTCCGCAAGGACATAGACAGGATGGAGGCAGTCCAGAGGAGGGAAACTAAACTGGTGCAGGGTCAGCACCAGAAGCCATACGAAGAGAGACTAATGGACCTTAATATGTATACCCTTGAGGAAAGAAGGGAGAAGGGGGACATGATAGAAACTTTTAAGTACCTCAAGGGAGTCGACAAAGTTCAAGAGGGTAGCATATTTCAGAAAAAGAGATGTGCAAGAACAAGGGGGGCACAATTTGAAGATAAGATGGGGGATGGCTCGGGGCAATGTGAGGAAGTATTATTTCATGGAGAGGGTGGTGGACACATGGAATGATCTTCCTGAGGAGGTCATGGGGCAAAAACAGTGGGGGAATTCAAGAATGTATGGGACAGACATAAGGCAATTCTGGTGGGGGTAGGCTGTTGGTTAACTAGGATCTGCAGCTTATAGAGTAGGTAGAGAAATGGGCAGACTGAGTGGGCCAAGCAGTACTTATCTGCCATCAAAGTCTATATTTTTATGTTTCAGGAAGGGGCATTACATTTTACTGAACAACAATGGCGGAACTTAAGAAGTAAAATAAACAAAGATTATATTTTTGCAAAATATAAAATGATACAGAAAAAAATAATAGACCGAGCCTATTTTGTGGCCCAAATTTTGGGAAATACATCAAAAAATGGGAAAATAGATTGCTGGCATAATTGTAGAATAATAGGGAACCTCTACCATTGTCTATGGTATTGTCAGTGTCTGTAAGAAAGATGAAAAACTACAAATAACATGCTTTAAAAAATTCTAAATCAAACCCTTCCTCTACAATTCGAGTTATTGGTACTCAATGATACTTCCAAATTAAAATGAAGCGACAGCCATAGAAAGATTCTTTGCATCGGAACAATGGTAACAAAAATAATCGTCTTGGAAATCTGGAATTCACCCTCATTGGGAAAAATGGATACTATGAAATGATGGTATACGGTAAGGGAAGCAGCACAATTAGAAGCATTATGGGAAGATATAGACCAATTACAAAATAAGAATGAACCATTATGGTATGAAATGCAAACTTTATTGCCACCATTAGTTACCTTTGAATAAAAAAAAAATATTCTTAAAAGATAGGGGAAGGGGGTGGGGTTATTAGGTTTTATCTGATGTTATTGTTATAACTGATGATATTGGCTTGAAATTTATATTATATGACATTTTTGATCTAAAATAAGATTTATACCACTGAGGTATTATACAAATGTGCAAGAGGTTGCATCAATTTGGTATAACTCCCAGAAATAGTCTTTTGAATGTAAATGTCCTTTTTTTTATTTTTTTTCAATGAAATAAAATATTTATAAAAAAAAAAAAAACTGACCCCACTTCTCCTTCTAGAATCTGAAAATACAGTGCGAGACGACCTCAATTTCAAACCCCAGGATCCCTCACTATTGCTTGACAAATGTAATCATTCTCATGGAATGAGCTGTCCCAGAGCTTAGAACGTTATGCTAATTGGAAAACCTTAGAATGAAATTCAAAACTCTGCTGAGCAGTCACACTCTCCCCTTCCTGCTAATGGCAGATTTCTTTCTGTGCCTGAGAAGAAGCATTGCCTCAAAATCGCTGTTCACTCAGTTGACATCTATGGTCCATTTCTGTGTGTATTTCTTAGTGACAGTTTTTTATTTTTAGTTAGTTTCGATATTGCTGCTTTAGTTAGGGGGATTTTGTTTGAAATTGCTAGTTTTTTTGGTTCCTTATTGGTTCCAGGGAGCCGAGAAAAGACCTTGAGGTGCAGTTCCCGCTTTAGCGGAACCACATTTATTTAATAAGAAAAATATATAAAAAGTGACGTATGTTAGTTTCAATTGCTAGCGGTTGGCCATATTTTGTAACCTATTTGCAGTTCCCTTACTTTTGAAGTCCTCGTTCCTACTTTGGGGAACTGAGATGATATTTTTTTCACTTTTGGCAAATAAAATTGATTAAATTATGTTTTAAATTGCAGTTCCTGTTTCTTCTGTGAAACCGTTCCACTAGTTTCTTTTGGAAACATTTTTTTCTCCTTGGGTTGTCAATGACTGGCATGTTTGATAGACTTAAGAAAAGAACAGGACCCACAGGTTTTAAAAATTGTACTAAGTGCTTCCAACTGCTGGCTAAGGCAGAGTGCCATGAGCTGTGCTTTAAGTGCCTATGTCCTGATCACGATTTTACAAGTTGTGAGCTCTGTATCAAGTTCTGCCCCAAGGCAATTAAAAAGAGGGCTAAATAACTTGAAGAAATGGTGCTTCTTAGTCTGCCTCTTCCTCACAGGCAGGCTCTGGTGACAGATCGGTCCCTCAGAATAAACAGAAGGACAAGTCTACTAAGGTTGTCACAGAGGTCAGGGTGTCTGACAGGGAGATCCCTGAGTCCTCCAGGACAAAAAAGGGCTGCTGAACAGGCACTGGAACCAGTTCCTGCTAAGAAAAAACAGAAAGAGAAACATGTCACTGCCCCTTCTGCTGAAGAAGCACAGGAGATGCCAGTTGGCAAAACTAGAATGCCCTCTATGGAGGACATGAGTAAAGCATGGCAGGTTTTCCAGCCTTTCCAGGCAATGGGAGCCTTTATGACCATGCCTGTCCTACTCCCCAGGCTCCTGTACCTGTACCAGTGCCTGTGGTGGAGGAGGCTGAGCTCTGTTATGAGGAAGTGGAGGAAGAAGATGAATCTATAGAGCCTGATGGTTCTCTTGTTCAGAAGTTTGGTTCCCCCTCCCCAGTCCTTGGAGGATTACAACTCACACTACTCTTTTGTGAGGCAGATGGCAAATACCCTCAACCGCTCTTCACAAGATCAGAGGACAAGGATGAGGTGGAGTTTCTAGATATGATGGGCATAACACCTACAAACAGGTTAACAGCACAAATGAAGTGGCTCTCTTTTTGAACAATGACCAAAATACAAGTATGGAAAGTGGGTGCACCTTACCTGGGTACATGGCAAATGTTCAGAACTCACTCCGCCAAGGCGGAAAAGAGGTCAGCACTCCACAAAATTTCAGAGATTTTAAAATTCCATCTTTATTAGATATCAAGCAGCACAAAAAAACAAGCTCAAGTTGATTCATCAACTGTAGAAACAGACAAACTGAAATGGTCTGTAAGTGGTTCCAAAAATGCTTGCTTTGCATTTACCATTCTACAGACCATTGTTGAACTGAGAGTACACCATACATCCACATGGCTGATTACCTCTTTTCCACCTGGGCGGACTGTGTTCTGAACACCTATAAAGAGGTTGTTTCTGCCCATTCATAAGTCCCTTAAGAAGTCCACCTGCAAGATTCTGGCAGCCACCACTTCTGCAGCTGTCTTTGATAAGAACCTTGAAAGAAATACTAGCTGGATAGGCAAGATGCTGAATACCTGTATATGCACCCTGACCATGACAGGGTGGAACAAACTGCTGCCTGTGACAAGGCCAAGGTACCCATTTCCTCACAGCCCCCAGAAAGGGATTCCAGGAAGCTGGACAGTATGAGGAAAAAAAGTCTATTTCAGCTTCTTTGCTGCTGAGGCAAACAGCTTATATGGCCTACCCAGCTCAGTACCAGAAGGCACTGTTGAACTTGTGATGGCAATGAGTGAGAAAGCTGCTGGTGACTTATCCCAGGACCTAGCCAACACAGCAAAGGCTGCAATGAATGCCACCAAATACCAGAGTCATATGGTGGTGGATGCCAATGACACTGCTTCCAGGGTCATGGCACATGCAGTATCCTTGAGGAGGTTTGCATAGCTCTGGACTACAAATCCCCCAAAGGACACTCAGATGAAGGCCTTGTATTTCCCCTGTGAAGGAAATTCCTTGTCTGGGGACAAAACAGAAGTTTAGTATGAAAAAGGTGGATGAGAATAAGACCACCTGCAAAAGTAATATTGAGAAGGAGAAGGCCTCTACTTCCCATAGGACTTATGGAAGGGGAGGTAGGGGCTGGGGTTATTTTCTCCAAGCTTATGTGACTTATGATTACCTTTCCTAGAGGGGGTTTCTTCAGGGGAAGAGGTCAAAACGATGCCCAGTGGGCTGCAGCCTTCCAGCCCCTAAGGTGCAGGCTAAGCAGAACCCCTGACATATTTTTCCAGGTCTCCCAGCAATTGACAATGGGGTGGAAGGTTGTCTCACTATTTCTAGGCATGGAAAAAACATTAGCAGAGACAAGTGGGTCCTGGAGATAGTGGGCTCGATTTTTGAATGGCCATGGATCAACACAAGGGTCTTGCATCAGAGAGTGTGCCGCAAGTAGTGATGTGCGGCAATTGTTATGGCGATTGCAGTTTTAAAAGGTAGCCTGACACACATCCCTGATGCAAGTTCCCTGTGCCAGATGCAGCAAGTTAGACCAACTCCCCCGTCTAACTTTGTGTCAAAGGAGGATCCTTTTTATGGGGGTTTGCGCCAAAGCTTTGGCACAAGCTGCTGTAAATTGAGGAAAATGTTACAACTGCACCAAACATTGTAAAATCGGGTACAGTTGTGGCAGATGCATCTGGCGCAGTTGCATCAAACTTTGGGGGTGACCAGGGCTTGACACAAGCACTGCAACAACCTTTGAAAATTGAGTCCAGTTAGTAAGGGGCCTCTCCCTACAATTCAAAAGATTTCTGAAACTACAGGTGCACAGGGTCTTCTCACCTCATACCCCAGCAGAAAACATACCTGTTGGACTGTTGGAGTGGTAGTACTCCAAACATAGGTGCCAGAACGGGGGACCACTAGGGCCATGGCCCTACCACTTTCATAAGTGGCCCTATCACTTTTTGCTATCATGGTAATATATTTAATAGGGGAAAATTTACCCCATACATCCTTGGCCCTACCACTTTTCAAACTGTTCTGGCACCACTGACTCCAGATACTTCCTGACCCACAAAAAAAATGGAGAGTGGCAACCCATTTTCAACTTGAGGTTTCTGAGCAAGCACTTGAAAAAGGAGAAATTTAAGATGGTTACACTGGCCACAGTGATCCCATCATTGCAACAAGGTCATTGACTGTGGTCACTGGATCTGAAGGATGCATACTTTCACATTCCAGTAAGACACTCTCACAGAAAGCACCTCAGCTTTGGGGTGGGGAACTGCCACTACCAATTAATGACCCTTCCCTTTAGGCTTTCCTTGGCACCCAGGGTTTTCATAAAGAAAGCAGCAACAAGGACAAACAAGATGCTGAGATGCATAGCTAGGGGGATCAGTAGTAGGAGACAGGAGGTTATACTGCCCTTGTACAGGTCACTGGTGAGGCCACATCTAGAGTATAGAGTTTTGTATTGGTGCCCACACCTCAAAAAGAACATTAACCTGCTAGAGAAAGTCCAGAAGAGGGCTACAAAGATGACAGCAGGTCAGCAGAGTAAGGCATGCGAGGAGATGTTGAGGACACTCAACATGTACTCCCTGGAGGACAGGCATACGAGCAGAGGTTGAGGACACTGAACATGTACTCCCTGGAGGGAGGGAGGGGGAGAGGGAGAGGGAGAGAGAAAACACACACGATTGAGACCTTCAAGTACTTTTTGGTTTTTAACTCTTTTTTTTCTCCCCTGGGACTGGGCATCCTTCAGGAGTGCCTACTCAGCTGTGCCTCTTACTCCCAGGCTCTTCCCCCACATGACTGGTCAGGTCTAGCCCCCTGGATCACCCTTTGGGGAGGGATCACCCTCCTTTGGCATCTCTTTCTGTAATTCGAGGTACCTACCAGTTGTCAGGTGGCCCATGGAGAGTCCTGGGTGTGTTGGACTGGTGGTGGGATGTGGTCATGCTCTTGAGGTCTCCATCATGTCATCGGCTCCAGAGGGGGGTTTTTCCTTGTAGGTTACCATCCCAATGCAGAGCGCGGCCATCAAGGTATCATTGTGCTGCAGCTCCACCCCCCCGTACATATGTGGCATTGCTACGTCGTGCTCCTCTAACCATCACCAGAGGTCACCCTAAGAGTGATTGTTTCCCCTGAGCCAACCCCGGGAAGAAAGAGCAGTCATTTGGATGCTCGATCCCTTCCCTCTCCTGCTGACCCCCGATGACTCAGGGTCGTTCCTGAACCAGGGTCACTGCTGGCGTGGCGTGAGGTGTGGCATCCAGCTCCTCAACCCTCAGTGCAACTGGGCCAGTCTGACCTTCAAGTACTTGAAAGGGATAAATAAGGTGGATAAGGAGGGAGTTCTTTAAACTAAGGGGCAACTATAACATGAGAGGGCACAGTCTTAAGCTGGAGGGCGTTTGGTTTAAGGGGGAAGTTCAGGAAGCACTTCTTCAGGTGCTGGACACTTGGAATGTGCTGCTGGAAGAGGTGGTCTCATTGAAGACAGTGGACATCTTCACAAGAGACTGGGATAGGCACAGGGGGAAGGTAAGGATCATGGGTACGGAGGTTGGAAAAGATAAGAGGAGTGGGGGGGTAGGGTCAGTAGCTCAAGCTGTGAACGCTGCAATATGAGCAGACTAGATAGTCCAAATGGCCTTCTTCTGCTGGCTTCTTTGAATGTTTGTAAAGTGCCTGGCAGTAGTTGCAGCCCACTTGAGGCAAGGGATAATGGTCTTTCCTTACCTGGATGATTGGTTAGTCTTTGGAAGGTCATACCAGGAGGGCAAGTACTCCCTTCTGCTCACCCACTGTACCCTAGAGGATCTAGGCTTCCTGGTAAATGTTCCAAAGTTCCAGACAGAACCCTTTCAGGTGTTGGACTTCATAGGAGCAGTGCTAGACACCTAGCAGGGAAAGGCATTCCTCCCTCAGGAGAGGGTGGCAAACCTGATAGGCCTAGCAAGATCTTTCAGGGCAGGACAGCCCAGACCAGCAAGAGTCTTTCTTCAGTTGCTAGGGCACATGTCTGCCTCCACAGCAGTGGTACAAAGTGCCAGATTCCAAATGAGGGATATCCAGTACCACCTAGTGTCTCACTGATCCCAAAGGCTGGACCTTCTGTCAAGGCTGTTACCAGTTACAAGGTGCCTCTTAAGGACACTGGACTGGTGGAAAAAAGAGGAGAATCTCAGAGTGGGAGTCCTTTTCCTCTAGAAGTCAATCACAGTGGTGGTCACTACAGATTCCTCCCTCCTTGGTTAGGGTGCCCACCTGTAAGACTATACTGTAAGTGGGGTGTGGACCCAACTAGAGTGGCAGGAGCACATAAATCTCCTGGAATGCAAGGCTGTGTACATGGTAATGCAGGCCTTTTCCTCCCATATCAGGGGTCAGTCAGTCCAGATCAGGACAGATAGCACCACCACCACCATGTACTATATAAAGAAACAGGGAGGAGCAAGATCGTCCAAGCTATGCACAGAAGCAATGAAGATCTGAAGCCTGGCATACATACATTGGAGGTGAAGCTATCTGCAGTACACCTGCCAGGGAAAGACAGTGTCCTCACAGATTCCCTGAGCAGGATCAGTCAAGGGAAACCACAAATGGACTTTGAACAGGCAAATGCTCTCTGCAGTGTTCAGAAGGTGGGGGAAAACAGAGGTAGATGTGTTCACCTCCTGGCAAAACCTCCAGCTCCCCCGCTTTTGTTGCAGGCCTCCCTCAGTGGAGGCAGTCCCAGAAGATGCCCTGGTCCTCTGTTGTACGGGGAGGGTCCTTTATGTATTTCCCTCCTTCCTACTCATAATGAGGTTGCTGTTAAAGCTCAGAAGGGAACCTGCAACAATAATTCTAATTGCTCCAGACTGGGCCAGGCAGACGTGGCACTCTCTGCTCCTTTCCCTCTTCATCAAACCTCCAGTCACACTTCCCCCCAAGTTACAATCTGCAGAGCTTGTCTCAGGGCAGGATAACATTCTCAGACATGACACTCTGTGCCTCAGGGTTTGGTGCTTGAAGAGCTAGAATTGTCTGTGCTAAACCTCTTGGAAGAGGTTTTAAATGTGCTAAAGGTTTCCAGAAAGCCAGCGACCAGGAAAATCTATGCTTAAAAATGGGAAAGGGTTTCACTGTGGTGCTACTTCAGACAACTTAACCTTTTACAGGCTACTCACAAAGCAAGCTGGTCTCAACACTCTACTCCATGAAGTTTACACGGAAGCTGCAAGTTGATCCAATATTTCCAGCTGTATTTGTAGATAGAAAAAAGTAAAATCAACCCCACACATACACCCATGTATTGCCTCCAACGTTTCAAGCTGCTCTGGCTTTTTTCAAGGAACAGAGCCATGTAGTGAGCAGTGAATTTATAGCAACTAAATGAGCACATGATGATAACATTTAATGTGACAGATGCCAACAGTGCAACCCATATACAACTAAAGTATCAATGTACCAATAAATATGTACAACATTCATATACAACACATGTGAAAAATCACAGCTAAGAATAGGTTTGTTGGCCAAGGCACCTAGCTTCACCTGAGCTCTTTTCTTCTAGGTTGCTTGAAAGGACAGAGCAAAGAACCTTACCAGAGCAAGGATAAGGATTAAGGCTTCTTTTGGCTAGGCAGATTTACTGTGTGTTGTAGTTTTTATTTTGTACTCACAGTGATTGTTACTGTTTGTTGTTAACATTTTATTGCTTTATTTTTCTCTGATTCAGATTTAGGAATTTAGCTACTCTGATTTCTGATTTATACTTGTTGCACTATAAGCTTTGTTCTACTGTGTGAATTTTGTTTAAAAGGACAGAACCTTTAGTGTTTTAGCATAAAACTTTATCTATTGCTTGGAGCCCTGCCCAGGAAGCAGGAAGAGTGAGCCTGTAGTTCTCACCGTAGCACTGAGAACTACAGACTCAGATTTAAACATCCATTTTTTAAAACTGTTATATTCTGACAACTTCTGGGGCATTTCCTAGCTATTTAAAAGCTAAGAAGCTACTTTGGGGCTAAATTTGAGCATTTTGTAAATGCTACAATTTCGTGACCCTGCAGACCAGCTTCCGGGTCACCTGACTCCTTAAAACAGCCCCACTACGAGCGGGAGTGAATTTAGCTACTCTAACTTCTGATTTATACTTGTTGCACTATAAACTTTGTTCTACTGTGTGAATTTTGTTTAAAAGGATAAAACCTTTAGTGCTTTAGCATAAAACTTTATCTATTGCTTGGAGCCCTGCACAGGAAGCAGGAAGAGTGAGCCTGTAGTTCTCACCGTAGCACTGAGAACTATAGACTCAGATTTAAACATCTATTTTTTAAAACTGTTATATTCTGACAACTTCTGGGGCATTTCCTAGGTATTTGAAAGCTAAGAAGCTACTTTGGGGCTAAATTTGAGCGTTTTGTAAATGCTACGATTTCATGACCCTACAGACCAGCTTCCGGGTCACCTGACTCCTTAAAACAGCCCCGCTATGAGTGGGAGCAAATTTAGCTACTCTGACTTCTGATTTATACTTGCCACACTATAAACTTTGTTCTACTGTGTGAATTTTGTTTAAAAGGATAAAACCTTTAGTGCTTTAGCATAAAACTTTATCTATTGCTTGGAGCTCTGCACAGGAAGCAGGAAGAGTGGGCCTGTAGTTCTCACCGTAGCACTGAGAACTACAGACTCAGATTTAAACATCTATTTTTTTAAACTTTTATATTCTGACAACTTCTGGGGCATTTCCTAGCTATTTGAAAGCTAAGAAGCTACTTTGGGGCTAAATTTGAGTGTTTTGTAAATGCTACAATTTCGTGACCCTACAGACCAGCTTCCGGGTCACCTGACTCCTTAAAACAGCCCTGCTATGAGCAGGGCGAGTTAGGGCAGGGCAACGCGCATTCACACATGAAGATGCGTGCAAAGACACACGTGTCTGCATGTGTTTGGCGTGTTCAGTGTGGAAGCGTGGAAAGGAGGATTCACATACTTAGTAAGTTGAGTAACCAATTTAGCTTCATATTGCATTAAATTTAATTAGAGTTGAATTGTTTACAATGGCTGACTATATTAAAACTGAAACAGGGGAAATTGGTATCAAATGCCCAGTTTGCAACGTGTATTCATTTACATCAGATCTATTAAATAAACAACTAAGTTATAAATGCATCAAATGTATAATAAATGAAGAACTTCAACAAGAAATTGAAACATTTGGTGTGAGACTGCAATGCCTAGAAGCAAGTCAAAGGAATATGGTACACAGATTTCAAACAAGTAGTGAAGCCCAATCAGAACCATTGACTAAGAAAAGTGGAAATACTGATAATTTAACAAATAACGATTTAATTAATTTTCATATAAACGACTCTAGTTTAAATTCGGAACCATTGATACAAATGCTAAATACTAATCCAACAGCTGAACAGTTAAACATTAATAAAAAAAGACCAAGAGAAAATGATTTAACTAACTTAGATTGTGATTGGGTTACTGTAAATAATACTAGAGCAGCAAAAAAAGGAAGAAGGGCAAAAACTTTTGAACTACACTTGTCAAACCAATACTCAATCCTCAGTACTACTGAAAATAAAGAGAATGACACAAATCTTTTGATTATTGACAATCTACCCAACGGAACTATGGAATATCAAAATTCTGATAATTCAGACAACTTAATGAATCTTGGACTTAATGAAGTACCCAATCAAACAATTTTAGGAAGGAAAATAACACCTCGCCCTCTTTTTGTTTTGGAGGATTCTATGGTTAAGTTCCTTGATAGACAGATTTGCAATCCTGACAAAGAGTTTAGAACGGTATCATCCTTTAGAGGTGCAAAAATAGGGGATATCACCTTAGTGCTGGATAATATACTACCAAAGTCTTAAAATCCTAAGGTTATAATCCACACAGGTGCTAATAACATATTAAGAGAACCAATAAACAAAATTAAACAAGATTTTGTCTCAATGACAAACAAATTAATGGATCTAAACTTTAGTATTACTTTTTCTGAAATTCTACCAATACCTAAAGCTTCTGAATATAATCTAAACAAAATCAAATTGATAAATAATTGGTTGAGAAAATGGTGCTTGAAACAGGAACTGGGATGCATAACGCATTGGGAAAACTTTATCTATAGGGATGAACTCTTTTCAAATGATGGACTACATCCTAGTAGGAGAAGGAATGCCCTACTAGGTAAACAAATATTATCTCATATGCAAAAATCTTTAAACTAAGTTATGGGGGAGATTCCAAAATCATTGAATTCTCTTAATATTGAAACCACTCAAGGACATAATAAATTAGACAATACAACTAACTGTACTTCCAAGGATCATGAAACAACAAAAGTAGAAAATACTAAAATTAATATATTACTCTTAAATGCAAGAAGTCTCTTGAATAAAATAGATGAACTATCTGAGTATCTACATAAAAATAAAATGGATATATTCGGAGTTACAGAAACATGGTTTAAGGATGATGACTGGGCTACTGAAATACCAGGCTATCTAAAATATGAAAAAAATTGCACTAATACTAGAGGAGGTGGAATAGCGTTATATATTAATAATAAATTGAAAAGCTATCCAATAAATAATCTAAATAAGGATACTTCAAGTGAATTAATATGGATTAAGATAAATCTTACGCCAGAACATACTATTACAGTGGGACTTGGATATAGAGCTCCAAATTTAAATATAGAGGAAAATCATATGTTTATAACCTATATAGAAGACAATTTACAGGATCAAAATTGTTTACTTATGGGAGATTTCAACTTCCCAAATATTGATTGGTACCATTTAAAAGGCAGCACATTAATAGATTGTGCATTTTTAGATCTAATTAACATAAATAATTTAAATCAACTGGTAAAATTACCTACAAGAGGGAAACAACATATTAGATCTGATTTTTTCTAACATAGAAAATGCAGAGGCAAATGTTACTATTAAACATCCACTTGCAAATAGTGATCATAATATAATACATACAACAATTAATTTAACTCATTCGACCAAAACTTTGGGCTGTACAATTGTAAAAGATTTCAAAAATGCTAATTAAAAAAAAAAAAAACAATATCTTATGGAATGGAACTGGGCTTCAGACCTTACTGACAATAACATTAATTCAGTTTATAATAAATTTATGTCAAAAATAAATACAAGTATTAAATTATGGGTCCCCATCAGAAAGAAATACATAAAAAATTGAAGAGCCCCTTTGTGGTGGAATCACAAAATAAAAAAAATCTTGGCAAAAAAACAACGTTTATATAAGAAATTTAGGAAAAATAAAACCAGCTCTTGTTGGGAGAGATACAAACAAATATCAAATAAGAGTAAGAATATGATTATAAAACAAAAAAGGAATCTTGAAGAAAAACTTGCAATTACTGTTAAAGATAATAAAAAATCATTTTACAACTACATTGGTTCATTAAAAAAATATAATCCTTCTATTGGACCCTTACAGTCATCAAATCAGATAATAACCAATGAAACAGAAATTGCAAATAGACTGAATAATTATTTCATAAACATTTTTAAACCAAACAATTCAGAGTCTGTAGGTGATAAAATTAAAAGAAATTCTTCTCCCCTATAACAGAGGGTGAGGTGTTAGATGCTATAGATACTTTAAAAAATAATGGAACTCCTGGACCAGATGGTATTCCTCCATTATTCATTATTAATTTAAAGGAACTATTGGTTGGACCATTAACATTAATATTTAATTTATCAATGAATACAGGGCTTATGGCTCCAACATGGAACAGAACTATAGTTATACCAATCCACAAAGGCGGTAGCAAAAGCCAAGAGCAACATTACAGGCCAATTAGTTTAATGGATGTAATATGCAAACTGATTGAAAGAATAATAAAGAATAGAATCTCTAATTATTTAGTTGAAAATAATATCAGTGATGTCTATCAACATGGCTTTGTCAAGAACAGATCGTGTCAAACTAATCTTCTGTATTTCTTGGAACCAGTCAGCGATGCTTTGGATAAAGGATTATCGGTGGATATAATATTCTTAGATTTTTCTAAGGCATTTGACTCAGTGTCACACCAAATACTAATATCCGAACTAGAGAAATTGAAAATTAATCTGATAGTAATTAGATGGATACATGCTTGGTTGTCAGATAGATCTCAGCAGGTATCAGTCAAGGGCTATCTATCAAAATGGAGTCCTGTTACTAGTGGTGTTCCTCAGGGCTAGGTACTGGGCCCAAACCTTTTTAATATTCTCATTTCATCCATGTGTCCATTAAACGACTCCTGTTGGTTGATCAAATTTGCTGATGACTGTAAAATAGGAAGCATTATAAATGATCAAAATTCTGCTGATGAAATGCAAAATAATCTAAATCACTTAGTTGACTGGTCTACGAAAAAAGGTCTACTGTTTAATGAAACAAAGTGTAAGGTAATGCACTTGGGCAAATATAACCCATGTTTCACATATACTATTAATAATACTGCTTTACAAATAACCCAACAAGAAAAAGATTTAGGAGTTATTCTTTCAAATGACTTTACATATAATATACATACAATAACAGCTGTTAAAAAAAGCAATAGAATATTACATTGTATATTGAGAAATATTAAAAGCAGAGACAAAAAAGTTCTGTTGCCATTATATACTGGTCTTGTTAGACTGCATTTAGAATACTGTTCCTCTGTTACGGCTCCATACTTAAAAATTATAAAAATAAAAAATTAATTGAAAACATCCAAAGAAAAACAACAAAGAAAATAACTACTATTCTGAAGTTGGATTATGAAACCAGACTAAAAAGAACAGGATTATAGGAGACTTCAAGGTGACCTATGCTTAACATACAAAGCATTTCAGAACGAAATAATACTAGAAACTATAGGATTACAAAAGAAAAAGACTGCTATAAATACCAGATCTCATACACTAAAACTTAAAGGTACAAATAACAACATGGTTAAAAGAAATAATTGGTATACTCAAAGGGTTGTAAACTCATGGAATAAGCTCCCATCTAACGTGGTACTTAATAAATCAATTGCTAAATTTAAAATTAACTTAGACAATTATATCGGTGATTAAAAATATAGTTTCCACCCATGATGGGGTGTCGAGTTCATTAAAGGTAGAAATACCTACTGAACCCATATAAATCTATGAATCTATGAATTCAAATTATTGTTGCTGGGTATATCTTCGGCTTCACTATTACAGGGTGTGCCTACAGGTGTGTGCTTACAGATTACTGCTGTAATCTTCTGATTCAAATTGTTTTTTGCAAGGTATATCTTCTGTTACTGCTTTATTTTTTTCTATAGCAAAGTGTTTCTTACAGGGTATATCTTCTGTGAAATTATTACAGGTGGTGCTTTACAGGTTTTACAATTTTATCTATCATTAGGATAAGCTTTCAGGGCTACTGCATTTGTTGCTGGCTGATTGTTTCTGCTCTTACTTCCCTGTTTCTTTCTTCCATGGTTCTTTTTTGGCAGGGGAAGGGCCCAGCCACCCACCCCCATCCCCAACCACCCCACACTACACTCCTTTTATAGGGTAGTACAGTCGGGACATTTCCTGTAGCAAAGTAGGAAGGGGCGGATCAGAGGGGTATCCAAACAGTGACCTCATTTACAGGGGCACTAGTAATTTAACTTGTTATAACAAGTTATACAAAAACAAACAAACAAAACACAAAATCAAAACTTTTGCTTATATTTTCTTCCTTCTGATTACTCTGACCAGGTTATAAACCCAGCAACTTATCTGGAATGGATATCATTAACTGCAGGTACTGTGGAACACTTTCCAGAAAGGCAGTTTTACAGGATTTAGAACACTGTCCTACATGCTGGGCCATTGGAGATCTAAGGGCTCAGCTCCAGGCTGTATGGGCAGAGATTGAGTGCCTCAAATTGCATATTCAAGAGGAAATACATTATAAGAACCGCTCGCCATTTCCCCAACATCCAACAGAAGCACATCGATCGCAGAGGGTAGTTGGTCCAGGAGGTTGGCAGATGGTTAGGAGGGGCAAATCAGGTGCCCCATCACTCGGTGCTCTCCAACATATCACCTTCACAAACCATATAAAAACTACAAACAGATATCTGCCTCTATTTCCAAAATCAAACAAAGGGGCAGAGGACACTGCAGAGCAGGACACTGCAGCACAGGAGCTAGCACAACAAAACTCACCCAAAACAGGAAACTAAACAAAAAAAGCAAAAAGGAAATCCAAAAAACTTCTGATCATAGGAGACTCCATGATTCAGGGAGTTGATACATATCTCCAGCCAGGGGTAATGGTCAGATGTCTCCCAGGTACATCAGCATAGAGAGACACTGACCACATTGCTAAAATTGTTCAGGAAGCAGGAGAAAATGTTGATGTCCTGGTACACATAGGGACTAATGATCTCGTCAGCCGGTCAGTTGTGGAGACCAAGGAACACCTGACCAGGCAGGTTGACAAGCTATCACCCATTTCATCTTGAATCTCCTTCTCTGAGATCCTGCCAGTCTGGGAGAGGGGGACAGATGGACGGAAGGTCAGAGAAGGAGAGATAGGGGGGCTAAACATGTGGCTCAAGGGCTGGTGCCAGGAAAAAGGACACAAATTTGTAGGGAACATGCAACAATTTTGGGAGCGAAAGTTCTTTAAATTTGATGGACTGCATCTGACTAAGGAGGGAGTCAGTGCATTGGGGTAGAAGTTTGGCATCTTTGCAGAATATTTAAACTAGCAAATGGAGAGAGGGGTGCAGCACCCCATATGTCGAATGGGAACAACACCCTTCCCCCCTCAGCTAGTGGTCAAACAGGAGTTCAGCATGTTTGTAGTTCATTTGCATCACCAGGTAAAGAAAAAGGTCCGGCTCACCATACTACACACAGGGGAAAGGCCGGCCCTCGCCCAACAACTAACACACCGAAATCTGGCCAATGGAAAATTAATGTACACAAATGCTTGCAGTATGGGAAACAATATCCCAGACCTGCAGGCAATAATGACAGAGGCTAAACTGGACATAGTAGCCATTAGCGAGACATGGTTAAAATCTCAAAGCCCACCTATCTAATAGCAACTGGCTCCTCATTTACACCACGCAGTCAGTACCTTGCACTCGCCCACTTTATAACCACCTTCAACAAAGCCTGTGATATATTCGCTCCCCCTCACAAAGCAAGTTGTGAAAACCAGAACCACCCCCTGGATCACACCCTCACTACTAAACCTGCTACAACAAAGGGACAACCTTTGGCACAAGGCCCTTGACTTCCAACGCACCCAGGATAGACAGCTTTACTGGGAGGCACGCAATAAATGTACATGGGCCTTGCGGTAGGAAACAGCTAATTACTACCAACAAACCCTTACCTCCTCCTGGGGAGATGGAAAAAAAATTCTGGAACAACATAAAAGAACTCAGTGGAAAATCCTGCTCCCCACTCCTACCCAACTCAGTCTAAACGGGGATGTCACACAGGATCCTGCCACTATCGCAGAAGCCCTTAACTCCACCTTCTCGGACCTCTCCATATCCTCCCTCTAATTTCTTCCATCCTCCCACACCCCACCCCACCCCCCAAAACCCGTGTAATGTCAACTCTCCTCCCTTCTGGCTTCAAGTCATCCCTGCAGCGAGGTAAAACACTATATTACCAAAGCTATCGCCAATACCCGTTACAGCAATGACTCCCTTGATCTTAAACTCGTTAGGCTTACCCTGGATGTCACACTACCCCATCTTCAAAAATTCTCAACCTCTCGCTATGCCTCGGTCAGTTCCCACCAACCTGGAAGAGAGCCATGATCACTCCCAGTCTGAAGAACAGTGACCCCACTAACACCAGCAACTATAGACCTATCTCAATACTTCCACCCCTCACCAAAGCACTGGAAAAAATAGTCTCGGACCAGCTAACAGAACATTTAACTAAACATAACCTTCTCAGCCAGGAACAGCATGGTTTCTGGACTGGCCATAGTAACGTCACTGCACTTTCTGAGCTCACCTTGTTCATCCACGAGGCCCTTGACCAAGGCTCAGTCGCAGGGGCGATCTATGTGGATCTGACCAAGGCATTTGACACGGTCAGTCATGAGCTACTGCTTTGTGTCCTTCCACAACTAAATGTGGTCCCAAAGGCAACTGCCTGGTTCAAGGATTACCTCTCAGGCCGGTCACAGCATGTCAGGATAAACACCATCCTCTCCACCTCCAAAACAGTTTGCTCTGGGACCCCGCAGGGGTCTATACATGGCCCATTGCTTTTCACCCTCTTTTTAAACTCTCTCCCTAAGCTGTGCAGCGGCCATCTTCTTCTCTACGCTGATGATGCAGTTCTGTATTGGAAACACCCTCAACCGAGCGCCCTTCAACTGGCCCTTCAGGGTTTTTTCTAGGAGCAAGAGAACTGGTTCACTGAACACCACCTGATCATCAACTATAATAAAACTAAGTCCATGATCTTTGCGTATCGCCAAAGCCCACATAGTCAGTCAGCACTCCTAATTAAGAACTCACTAGGTGCCCCACTGGAACACGTTACAAACTTTAAATACCTGGGTATCACATTAGACACCTCCCTCTCCTACCATAGTCACATCCAACTTCTCTCTTCTGCTGTCAATGCTAGAGTGGGCATCCTCTACAGACTCAAGCACTGCCTACCCGCACAGGCCATGCAACTTGCAGTCACCACCTCCATCCTCTCCCTAGTTGACTATGGGATAGTTATATATGGCTCAGCTGAACCCACCACGCTAAGCAGTATAAACACTGCCTTGAATAAAGCCTGCCGCCTAGTTACAGGCAGTGACAGACTAACTCACACCTGCGATCTTTATACTTTGGCTGGTTGGCTAAACTTCCAACAAAGACTAAAGTACCACACCTGCATCCTCGCAAAAAAGATACACCTTTAGCTAGCCCCCATCGGCCTACTCCCATTATCAGTGCAGCCCCCATCAGGCGCAATACAAGACTCACAGCAAACCCATCATTTCTGGTCCCCCTTTGTAGAACATCCCTAGGGCAAAGATCCTTCCGCTACCGTGCCCCTCTCTGGCTCAACACGTTACCACCTCCAAGACCCATAGCATCTCACTATTCAAAACAGGCCTTAAAGCTCAACTACTGGAGAGTGCTAAATGTGACTGTGGCAAATGCTGCCCACCCTCTTTGCTCCCAAATCCTCCACATTTCCTGACACAGGGCCTCTCTAGACCCTATGAAATGGCATCCTACAAGTCTCTGTCTAGGGATTCCAAGAATGCTACCTAATTATCTCACCAGCTAAATAAGTTCAAGCCTGGACTGCTCTGTCAGTACTGATACTGTAAATACTGCCCGTTTATGTTCGTCTTTGACTGTATTTGTTTACCCTCCACCCCCTGTAACCGACGTGGAGCCTTTCCAAAAGAGTCTGTGACTCAAAGGATTGCAATTCCGATTGTATTCAATAAATAAAATAAATAAATAAATGGTTTACCAGTAACCACACTTGGGAGACTTCAGTACATGGCTATGTACTGTTCAGAAGAGACCAAGGTACAAAAAGAGGGGGTGGAGTGGCCCTTTATGTCAATGAAAATATCAAAGCTACAGAAATTGAGAATACATATAAGGAGCCAGAAGAACTGTGGGTCACCCTGGAAACAGGAAATGGGAGAGCCACATGAACTGAGGTTGTGTACAGGCCTCCAGACCAGGAGGAGGTCATAGACACGTTACTGTTAGAAGATATACAAAACATGACAGCTAAAGGGGAGGTTCTGATAATGGGAGACTTCAACATGCCAGATATAGATTGGTCAATACCAGCAGGGACGTCTGCCAGAACTGGACACATGGTGAATTCCCTGCAGGGGAGGGCCTCACACAACTGGCACAACAACCCACAAGAGACAGGGCTATCCTAGATCTAGTATTGAATAACAGGGAAAGGATCACAGCTTTCCAGATGGACGGTCACTTGGGTGCCAGTAACCATCACATGGTATGGTTCAATTTGGCCACTAGAACAAAATCATCCCATTCCAAGGCAAAAATATGGGACTTCAGAAGAGCTGATTTTGATAAGATGGCCAACAGAGCTAAGCTAGCCCTGGCAAAAATAAATACAGGTGAGGGGGTACAGGCAAAATGGGCAAGCATTAAGATGCAATACTTGAAGCAACATCCCATTATGTTAGTGAGAAAAGAAAGTGCAAAAGAAGAAGGAAACCACTTTGGTTTTCAAACACAGCAGCAGAAAAGGTCAGAGCCAAAAGTCTGGCCTTCAGGAAATATAAGGGAATGCAATAGGATGAAGATAGGGAGGCATACCAAACTTCCCTAAGGGAAGCAGGGAAGGCAGTAAGGCAGGCAAAGAGCCAAACCGAGAAAACACTAGCATGAACAGTAAAAGAAGGTGGCAATACTTTCTAAGAATACATTAGTGAAAGGAGAAAGTCCAGAGGGGGTATTGCTAAGATCAAAGGGGATAAGGGGGCGTGTGAGGAGGAGGACCATGTAAAAGCATCTATCCTAAATAGATACTTCTGTTCAGTATTTACCTGAAGAGAAAGTAGGGCAGGGCCCACATCTCAGCACTATGGACACAGTGGGGATGGAGGTGTGCACTAGTCCCTTCACAAAAGAAAGGGTCTTACAAGAGCTCAATAAGCTCAGGGTGGACAAGGCAATGGGACCTGATGGCATACATCCCAGGGTACTAAAGGAGCTAATGGTGGAACTAGCAGAGCCATTATCAGAACTGTTTAGTGAGTCTCTGAGCACAGGAGAGGTCCCAGAAGACCGGAGAAGGCTCATGTGATCCCATTCCACAAGAGTGGTAGCAGAGAGGAGGCAGAGAACTACAGACCAGTCAGTCTTACCTCAGTAGTGGGCAAGATCATGGAGACACTCCTTAAGGAAAGGATAGTGCAACACCTGGAATCCATAGGAGCACAGGATCCAAGACAGCATGAGTTTACAAAAGGAAGGTCCTGTCAAACTAATTTCATAGATTTCTTTGACTGGGTAATCAGAGTGGTGGACCAAGGGGGGAGCAGTTGATGTCGCCTACCTTGACTTCAGCAAAGCTTTCGATACTGTTCTATATAGAAGATTGATTAATAGGCTGGGAAGCTTGGAGTGGGTCAGACGTTGGTCAACTGGGTGGCAAACTGGTTGACGGGCAGAAAACAGAGAGTGGTGGTAAACGGTATACAGTCAGAAGAGATGCTAGTCACAAGTGGAGTACCTCAGGGATCAGTCCTGGGGCCAGTCCTCTTCAATATCTTCATCAGTGACATTGCAGATGGACTAGAGGGTAAGGTTTGTCTGTTTGCAGATGACACCAAGATCTGCAACAGAGTAGATGATCCAGATGGGGTGGGCAGAATGAGAAGAGATCTGGATGAACTAGCAAAATGGTCGGAAGAGTGGCAACTGGGGTTTAACACAAAGAAGTGCAAGATCATGCACATAGGGAAGAGAAACCCTGAAGCCACCTATAGGCTGGGAGGGGGGAGTTGCTGGCAGTCACAAGGGAAGAAAGAGACTTGGGCATCATCACCACCGATGACCTTTAATCATCCAAGCAGACCACTAAAGCAGTAAGTAAGGCTAGAGGGATGTTGGGGTGAATTAGTAGGGGTATCACAAGTTGTAAGAGGGAGGTAATAATCCCTCTTTACAAGACACTGGTTAGGTCCCATCTGGAGCACTGTGTGCGGTACTGGAGGTCACACCTTCACAAGGTCATTAACCAAATTGAGGCAGTCCAGAGAAGGGCAACCAAAATGGTGCAGGGACTACATCAGAAAACATATGAGGACAGATTAACGGAGCTCAATATGTATACCCTAGAGCAAAGGAGGAAGAGAGGTGATATGATTGAAACATTCAAATGCCTTAAGGGCAATAACAAGGTGAAAGAGTCTAACATGTTTCAATATAAGAAAAATAGCAGGACAAGAGGACACAGCATGAGATTAGAGAGAGGCCAATTAAGGGGTAATGTGAGGAAGTTCTTTTTCACAGAAAGGGTGGTGGATGCATTGAAACGGCCTACCTCAGGAAGTGGTGGATATGAATACAGTGCAGGGCTTCAAACAGGCATGGGATAGGCATAAGGGAGCAATACAGATGAGTGTGAATAGATTGGCCAATGACATAGCAAAGGCCAATGGCACATTTATAAGGTAGAAAAAGAAATGGGCAGACTGGATGGGCCTTGCGGTCCTTATCTGCCGTCAACTTCTGTGTTTCAATGTTTCTATGATTCTATGATGACCAAGCAGTACATCCATGTAATCAAGGGAGGAGGTTGGATGTTGGTTTCCAACCTGAAATAGTTCTTGAGCAGTTTAATTCTCAGAGATGTGAATTCTTCAGAGGATGCTGAGGGCACCACTTTCCTCTTGTCAGCCATACACTTTAGAATGAGAAGACAAACTCTGAATTGCAAAAAACACTGCTCGAATAAGCCAACATGGAGCTCCTACAAAGAGCTTCTATTTGTAGCCATGTTAACTCCACCCCCCAAGAACTTAAATTCCTGAGATGAGAACTGAGGACCACTGTCTGACAACAACTCTTTAGGCAGTTAATTCACAGCAAACAAGTGTCGCAGGAGGTTCATACTTTTTTCCATAGTGGTCACTGTTGAGGGGAGCACTTCAATCCATTGATTATGAGGAGGAAATATTGTTTGTCAATTTCCACATAATGTTGATTGACTCCCAAGGTGTTGTTGCCCAGGACCAGGGATGTAGGGCTGCTTTGGTGGATTGATTTCGGGCATCTTAACAAGGTGTACCTTAGTTGATGCTCTTGAATGTTATGATCTAGTCCTTGCCTCCCGACGTAGCCTGTGCTCTGGCCAATATCTTCATCTGTGAAATTCCATGATGGCTCTCAAGTAAGTTGTCCAGCAGTTGTTTCTGGAACTTCAGAGGAATCACCACTCTGTCACCCCATAGAACACAGCCTGATTTTGTGGACATCTAACCTGTTTTGTGAAAGAAGGGCCGAAGGGTTGGATCCTTTGTGAAAGTAGGCCATCCATTTAGGATGAGATGCAGAGCTTTGGAGAGGATTGGAACCCATCTTGTTTCCTTTGCCACATCTCAGCATACTATGGGTAGCTTTGTAAGGTAAGAGATCTGAAAGATTTCTCCATCATCATCTTTCTTTGGATTGGTTTTGCATGGCAGATGAGATCATGTGTCTGCATTAGCGTGGTCCTGGGATCTTTGATATTCTATAGCATAGTGATGGGCCAAAAAGATGAAGGCCCAGCACTGAAGTCTGAGGGCAGCAAGAGTTGATATGGCTGTGTTCAGCCCTAGAATGCCCAGGATGGGCTTGTGGTCCATGATGATCGTGAACTTGTGGTCATATATGTATTTATGAATTTTTTGGCACAAAAAATTATGCTCATTGCTTCCTTTTCAATATGTGTATAATTTATTTCACTGGAAGACAAGGTTATGGAAGTGAAAGCAATTGGCTGTTCACCTACTGATTGTGACATGTGGGAAATGACTGCGCCCATTCCATATGGGAAGTGTCACATGCTAGCCTTATTAATTTTTAAGGGTCATAGTGAGATAATCACTTGCTGTAAAGAAGTCATTTCTTACATGGGTACATGAATGGGTGGAGGAAGAAGGGAGCAAGGTGGAGGTATTGAATGATTACTTCTGCTCTGCATTCACTAGGGAAAAAGAAGGGCCAGTGCCATCTGGGGGGAGAAGACAAGGGGGGAGGGAGCACAGACATAGCAAGAGAAGAGGATAGAGTGAGGGAGGGAGGGGCTGCTGGCACTGAAGGTAGACAAGTCCCCAGGACTGGACAGCATACACCCAAGGTTGCTAAGGGGGCTAACAGAGGAGCTTGCGGGGCTGCTGACAAGCATCTTCAGTAGTTTCCTGGAGTCAGGCATGGTGCTGCAGGACTGGAGAATGGCACATGTGGTGCTTCTCTCCAAGAATGGACCCAGGGATGACCCAGGGAACTATAAGTCAGTCAGTCTGACCTCAATCGTGTGCCAACTCGTGGAGAACATATTCAAAGGGAGGCTTTAATGCCAAGAAATGCAAAATTATGCACGTTGGAGTCAGGTACACTCACAGGCAAGGGAAATCAAATATAAAACACTTGTAAAAAAATGTAAAGAGGCAATAAAGATAGCCAAGGCAAAAGTGGAAAGAAACCTAGTAAAATATAAGAATGATAATAAGAAACAGTTTTATAGTTATATAGGTAGTATTAGAGGTGGGAATAAGCAAATTGCAAACTTGAGGGAAATAAGTTGATAGAAAATGAAACTGACATGGCCGTTAGATTCAATTCTTACTTTCTGAATGTATATCAAAGTCAGGACAAAGAATCACAAAGGATGAGCAAAAATGAAGGAGTGGAATGAAATGGATATACTATAACAGACAGACAAGGGTATGCAAACTAAGAAATTTGGATGCGCACAAAGCCTGCGGTCCTGATGGAATACACCCACACTTTCTTAAAAATATGGCAGCAGAACTAGCAGGCCCCCCTGGCCCTACTGTTTGACAGATTCCTGGAATCTGAAGAAACTCTCAAAGTATGGCGAGTCACTCATATAACCCCAGTTCATAACAAGCATTTGTCAATGCCGAATGTTGTCGCACTGGCATTGGCTTTGGTAGTGCAGTGCGGAAACACATTTTGGGCAGGATGTGAAAAGTGACAGCTGTACTGCTCATAAGGAGGTGTAAAAAAATGGCAGTGTTGAAAATGTGGCATGTTAATTTTGCAAATTTGCGAGGTTACAAGGGTGCGTGGGAAATACGCAATGCATGCTTGTAACAGTCATTTTATGGACTTTTGGCACCAAATTTTCAACATGGGCATTTTAGCACCTCTGCTCATGCACAGTGTCGCTGTCATTTCCTAAAACTGTCCCAGAAAGTGATTTCGCACAGAGACCATGCTATTCTGTGCCGGACGTGCAAAAACACATTTCGGGGAGGATATGCAAAATGACAGCTGTACTGTTCATCAAGAGGTGTGGAAAAACGCCAATGGTGAAAACCCAGAGTAAGAATATTACAAATGCACGCTTGTAACACAGTCACTTTATGGAATATCATCACCAATTTTTCAGCATAGGCATTTTAGGACATCTGCTCATGAACAGTGTCACTGTCATTTTCATAATCTGCTCCGAACACTGATTCCCCACAGCGACTGCGCTATTGTGCGCCGGAAGTACGGAAATACATTTTGGCCAGGATGTGAAAAATGACAGCTGTACTGTTCACAAGGAGGCGTAGAAAAATGACAATGTTGAAAATTTGGCATGAAAATATTGCGAATTTGTGAAGTTACGAGCATGCGTAGCAACTGCGCAAAGCACACTCGTAACACAGTCATTTTAAGGGCTATCATCACCAAATTTTCAACATAGGTATTTTAGGACCTCTGCTCAGGAACAGTGTCACTGCTATTTTCATAATCTGCCCCAAACACTGATTTCCCACAGCGACCGCACTATTGTGCGCCAGAAGTGCGGAAACACATTTTGGCCAGGATGTGAAACATGACAGCTGTACTGTTCACAAGAGGTGTAGAAAAATGACAATGTTGAAAATCTGGCGAAAATGTTGAATTCATGAACTTCTACGGGTGCTGTAGCAACTCAGCAACGACGCCGAAATGTTTCATTTTGGATTTCTTCCACCAGACGGTAACATAGCCTTTTGAGAGCCCACCTCATGAACACTGCCACTGTCCTTGTGTTAATCAGTCCCAAAAGGTGATTCTGTGCAGTGACTGCGAAATCACCTTTTGGGACCGATTAACATTGTAACAGTGACAGAATTCATGAGGAGGGGTTCCAAAAACCCCAAGTTGAAAATTTGGTGCAAAAATTCCAAAAAATGCCTGAGATATGCAACAAAGTTGAAAAAACCCTATTTATTCCATTATATAGCTTACCGGCATTTCCTCAGTTCACGGTCAGCTTTGAAGAGTGCAGACGTGTTCCCGGTCCACTAAAGATCATCACACCAGACTCCAGAGGTAAGTATTGGGGGGATGGGGAGGCAGGGTGCGCAGTGGGTGGGTGCGAGTGGTAGGGAGACTACGAGGGACCGTTTTCTGTTTACAGGTGTTAAAAAACAACATCGGGATGGTTTTCTTTTTTACAGGTGTTTTTTTGGGGGTACAGTAGCTGATGGGGATTGGGCAACCCTGTCGGCACATAGTGAGTGGGACAAATCCGACTGGGATTGGGCACCCCACACAAACAACGAAAGTGGGAGGCACATGAGCCGAGGGGGATTGGGCACCCCCCCGGCAACCAAAAAAGGAGAGGGGGGACACATTATGCCTACAGAGAGTGGGCTCCCCAGTCGGCACATACAAGAGGGGCAGGGTAAGCCGACCGGGAGATTGGGCACCCCCGAAGTTGGCAGTTTAGTGGCCACTGTGCTGCCATGTTTGATGCTGAGGATGCACGTACGATGGTCCGCTGCGTGTGACAAGCTTTGCTCGCATTGCAGCGGACCCTTCCTTAGATGTGCTTACCCGGGTGGTGTGGCACCGGCATGCAGGCTGATTGGAGAATGAGGGATGCACCTACTGGTGCGTGCCCTGCATTCGCCCAACAGCGACTGCACCTCCAAATCTCCACTACCGCAAGATGTTGGCTGCGCAAGTGCACCAACATAAAAAGGGAGATAAATCAGTGGTAGAGAACTACCGGTCAATAAGTATTACATCTGTTGTGGGTAAAATTATGGAAACTTTTATAAATAACTGTTTAGAAGAAAACATGCTACAGCTTGGTTCACTGGATATAACACAATATGGTTTTGTACAGGGGAGATCCTCTGTTAGCATTCTCTTGGATTTCTTTAAACCGGTGAGTCAGGCCTTAGACCAGGGATTGCCAGTGGATGTAGTATATCTCGATTATTCTAAGGCATTTCACCCACAAGGATGTAATAGAAGTGCTCCAAGAAATAGGTGTAGATATTGTTTCACTTAGATGGATTCAATCTTTATTAACTGATATGCACTAAAGAGTAAAAATTAGGGGATATTACTCAGGATAGGGCAAGGTGACTAGTGGGGTCCTGCAGGGATCAATTTTGGGACAGCCTTTGTTTGCCACCCTGGTGTCTGGCATGCAGCTATCCTGCGGGGCCTGGTTAAGAAAGTATGCAGATGACACCAAGATCAGTGCAATTGTACACAATATGGAATCAATTAATAATGTTAGAAATCAGATAAAGCAATTGGAAGTATGGGCACAGAAGCACAACTTGAGATTTAATGAAAGTAAATGCAAAGTCACACACTTTGGTCCAAATAATCCCTGTGCTGAGTACACAGTGAACAATAAGGTGATGATATCCTGTACTGAAAATGAAAAGGACCTAGCAGTCATAATTACCAATGATTTGACATTTATTGCACATAACAAAGAAGCAGTAAAAAAGGCCAACAAAACAATAGGAAACATCCTTAGAAATATAAAAAGTAGGCATGAAGACGTCCTGATACCCCATGTACAAGTCTCTTGTAAGATCAATTCTAGTGTATGGTGCTCCATTGTCTACTTCACAAAATATGAATATAACTAAACAAATGGAAAGTGTGCAAAGAAGATTTATTAAAAAAATAAAGAGAGTTAAACATAAAGCATATCAAAATAGATTACAGTACTTGGAACTATACTCGCTAGCTTATAGAAAAAACAGAGGGGATTTGTGTTTTGTTTACAAGGCCTATAATAATAAAATTCTTTGAGAGGCAGCGGGCTTTATTCAGAAACCAGAAACAGGTAAAGAAACCAGATCTCACCATAAGCAATTAAAAGGTGAAACATAGAAACATAGACTTTGTCGGCAGATAAGGACCGCTTGGCCCATCTAGTCTGCCCATTTCCCTACCTACAGGATAGGCTGCAGATCCTAGTTAACCAACAGCCTATTTCTTCCTACCCCCCACAAGAATTGCCTTATGTCTGTCCCATGCATTCTTGAATTCTCCCACAGTTTTAGACCCCACAACCTCCTCAGGAAGGCTGTTCCATGCATACTACCCTCTCTGTGAAATAATACTTCCTCACATTGCCCCAGAACACGCCCTCCTTCTATCTTTAAATTGTGTCCCTTGTTCTTTGCAAGTCTCTTTTTCTGAAAAATGCTACCCTCTTGGACTTTGTTGATTCCACTGAGGTACTTAAAAGTTTCTATCATGTCCCCCTCTCCCTTCTTTCCTCAAGGGTATACATATTAAGCTCCTTTAGTCTCTCCTCATACGGCTCTTTGTAGACCCTGCCATTTTAGTTGCCCTCCTTTGGACTGCTTCTATCCTGTCTATGTCCTTGTGGAGATGGGGTCTCCAGAACTGGACACAGTACTCAGATGGGGTCTCACCAACTGTCTGTACAGAGGATAACAACTTCCTGTTTTCTGCTGCTGATGCCTCTCCCTATACATCCCAGTATACCCCAGCCCTCCCTACTGCCTTCTCATTGCTTGTAACCTTAAGGTCATCTGATATGATTACCCCCAGGTCTCTTTCCTTTTTGTTGTTGATACTACCTCCCCACCCATTGTGTATTCTTCCCTAGGTTCTTGTTTCCCCAGGTGCACTATTTTGCACTTCTTTGCATTGACTCTAGCTGCCATACTTCTGACCATTCCTCTAACCTTGCCAAGTCCCTTTTCATCCTTTCCACCTCCTTGTGTGTCAACCCTGTTGCAGATTTTTGTGTCATCTGCAAAAGGCATACTTTCCTTCAGTCCCTCTGCAATGTCACTGATGAAGACATTAAAAGGACTGACCAATCTGAACCCTGCGGTACCCCACCAGTAACCCCCTTTCTTCAGAATGGACTCCATTTACAATTACCTTCTGTGTCCTGTTGTCCAGCCAATGTTTTACCCAGGCTACCACCCTGGGTCCTACTCCCAGGCTGGTTAATTTGACTATTAATCTTTTGTGTGGGACTGTGTCAAATGCCTTGCTAAAGTCTAGGTAGGCCATGTCCACAGCCCCTCCCTTGTCTACTACTTTGGTCACCCAGTCAAAGAAATCTATTAGATTCGTCTGACATGACCTGCCCACTGTGAACCCATGCTGCCTTGGGTCCTGTGCTCCACTGGCCTCTAGGTACTTGACTATTCTTTCCTTCAGAAGTGACTCCATCACTTTCCCTACCACAGAGGTCAGACTGACAGGTCTGTAGTTTCCTGCCTCTACGAACTATATAAATCTAGTAAAACAGGGTCATGGTTCAACCAAAGAGTCATAGAAGTATGGAGTAAACTATAGAGTACAGTAGTGGAAGCGCCAAGTATGGCATCATTCAAAAATTTACTAGAGATGTACATGGGTACTAAAGTTAGAGATTATTACCACTGATAAGTGACAAGTCTACAATGGCTTTATTGGTCACTTAACTTATAATCTTTACCTATGACCCTACTGTATGAAGCATAGGACCAAGTACTACCGGGGGCAGGACAGATAGCAACAATGATAGGAGGAAAAGGATCTGGGAGTGATGATTACTAGTGACCTGAGGTACTCCTCATGGTGCAAAAAGGCAGCAAATGCAAACAGGATGCTGGGGTGTATAGCCTGGGGAATCGGCAGAAGGAAGTTATACTGCCCTTGTACATATCACTGGTGAGGCCACATCTAGAATATGGAGTAAGATACTAGTGTCTATACCTTAAGCAGGACATCAGCCTGCTGGAGAAAGTCTGGAGGAGGGCAACCAAGATGATCGCAGGTCAACAGTAGAGATGCAGCGAAGTTTAACTCTGTTAGTGAAGTAGAGGCGGAGTAGCCCACTCTGCCTTGCTTTGTAGCTACACGAAGTGGCCATTGAGATGCACTGCTTCGCCCACTTCATGTCATAATGACTTTGTATTGCTTGCTCCGCTTTATTCCACTTTATTTTACTTTTAAAGGCGGAGTGGGTGAGCATTGAAAAAGCCTACAGGTCACATGGCTCACAGTCTGCAGGTCACATGCTTCAGGCAGGAAGTTAATTATGCAGACAGTGAAAGACTATCATTTTGCCTTACCTAGTACGGGAGAAAGAGCTGTGTTTGAAAGGAGACTCAGGAGAGAGAGATAGCAAAAAAATCATATAAACCTTTTGAATTTGTTTCATAATCAGCTGATTTTTTTTTATAGTTTAATAGCCTATTTGTTGTCTTGAGTTGTGTTTTTGCACCTATTTCAGTCTAGTATTTGTTGTGTGTGTGTGTGTGTGTGTGTGTGTGTGTGTGTGTGTGTGTGCGTGCGTGCGTGTGTGTGACAGAGACAGGCAGACAAGAATGGAGAGAGGTGGTTTTTGTCCATGGAGCAGAGATTGTGTAGGTGTACGCACGTGCGGTGGCACACCGCGTCTGAACCAGAGCACCTTCTGGGCTAGTGGTCCCCTCCCTGAAGCAGGAATTAGTGGTGCCATGGAAGCACCACCTCTGGTGACACCTACCAGCACACCCCCACCAGTGCCACCACCTGCAATGGCCCCTGCACCAGTGGCTGAGCAGGAAGTGAGGGAGGAGCTGCAGCAGTTGCAGCCACAGGTTTCCCCACCCCCAGCCCCAGTTGAGCACCAGCAGCAGTCGCCAACATCATCTGGGCCCCCTCCGCCTGTGCCCGGTCCTCCTTGCAGCTCATTAGTGTGGGAGTTCTTCATTACACTGCCAGTGGACACCAGTGTAGTGAAGTGCAATCTGTGTGGTGTGGTGGTGCGCCGTGGCCCCAAGGTAAGTCATCTGGGCACAGGTGGTCAGCGCACCCACCTATACAACCACCACCGTGCAGAGTGGCAGGCCAAGGTTGCTGAACAGAGTAGGAATGTGCCTGCTGGCCCTGCTGGTCAACAGGTGGCAGCACAGCCTCCACCTGCATGTGGTGTCAAGCAAGTAAGTAAAATGTTATTTATACAAGGTGCCCTTCCATAGCTCAGGGTGCCCTTATACCATACTTACACACAATACAAGTATAAAACACATTAAAATGATACAACTGAATTCAGCTTACAGTGGGGACGGGACATGGAGGAAGCAGCTGCTCCACTACCTGCAGGAAACGGTGGCAATCCTGCACGAATACCTGCCACCAATGCTGATTTGGGCCTGATGCAGAGTGAGTTGGACCATGTGAACCACGTATTGACAACGTGGAGCAGCGATTGGAGCACATGGAGATGCACCAACTCCAAATTATGGCCATGTTTCAACTGCTGCTCTCACACCATAACATTGATCATTAGTTTTTGTTTGTCCTTGCACCCACCAACCTCTCCGTGAAAAAATAGTTCCTGACATTGCCCCTAATCTGTCCCCTCTCTATCTTCAAATTTTGTCCCCTTGTTTGTGCACATCTCTTTTTATGAAAGATGCTACCCTCTTGTATGTTGTTGATTCCTTTTCAGTACTTGATAGTTTCTATCATGCCCCCCCTTTCTTTGCGGTTCTACATATTAAGCTCCTTTAGTCTCTCTTCATCTGGCTTATTTATTTATTTGTTTTTTGTTTACCGGGTAAGTACACTAGACAACAATGTTGCCTATATTCAGGCACGACCCGGGACAGTACAGACAGGGGAGACCAAAGTCAACATTAAAGAGTATTTCATGACGCAGCATGAGGCGAGAACAAACATTTGAACAGTATACAGCCAGGTACAGTCTTTATCAGTGATGACAAAGAGAAACAGCAACATTTAAGTTGCCCTCCTTTGTACAGCCTCCATTCTGTCTATGTCCTTGCAGAGACATGTTTTCCAGAACTGCACGCTGTACTCCAGATGAGACCTGGCTGCTGTCAAAGTGTTCCAAAAATGCCAGACTCCAGATCAAGAGAAATAACATGGTAAAATGTGCTGAAAAGTCTAAATTATTTCCTGATGCACTGCTTTATACGTGCACCCACTCTGCATAAGTGCGGCCCCAAAAATGGCTGCTGTCAAAGAGTCCTGAAAATGCCAGACTCCAGATCAAGAGAAATAACATGATAAAATGTGCTGAAAAGTCTCAATTATTTCCTGACACACTGCTTTATGTGTGCACTCACTCCCACAACTATGGCACCTGCTGCTGCTCCTGTACTTCTATCTTCTGCTGCCTGTGCTGACTGGGCTGATGCACAGTGTCTTGCCAAATGATGACAGCCACAGATGATCATTGTGTGAACAATGATGTGATGAAGCTATGGCGGACCGAAAGTCTGCTGCACTGGCTATAACATGGTGCCCTATGTGTGTGTGCACTCATACTATCATTGGTAAGTTACTGTGCCTTGTACGCTCATGTTTTTTCACAGAACCAGACATTTAATTTTTATATGCATACATATAAATACACATACACGCATATCTATCTATCTATCTATCTATCTATCTATCTATCTATCTATCTATCTATATATATATATATATAATATATGTCTATACATACACGTAATCATTGCTGTTTTTTCTCTCACAGGTCATCCAGTCATACTTGGGTTGCACGTGTTTTGGCTTGCTGAGGAATTTTGCCATAAGAAAACTGTCAAGACAGGAAAGTTAAGTAATTTTTGGGAGGGTGGGGGGTATCATTTGGAAGCAAGTTTCATTAATGGTTTTGTTTTGACTTCTTTACAGGTTTTCTGTGTATCCTCCGGATTCATACAAGTTACATGTGTTCTTATTTGAAGAAAGCACCGATGGCAGCACACAGCACTGAAATGTTACCTGTGAACAGATGAAGAAGAAATAATTAGTACTTCATTGCATTAACACATTCTGTTCTGTGTGGCTGTTACTGTCTGTTATATCCAGCTTAACAGATACCAAGCTGTTAGTAAGTCACACCAAGACCAACTAACACATTTAGAACGTGTGACATGCACTGGCCCACTGTCTTAACCTAAGTTACATTACAAGACGTCTTGTCACGACCCGGATAAAACTTTGTTCAGCTCCATGGCCTGCTGAAGTAAGACAGTGACTGATGTGCATGAAAAATATATTATCTGCCGTACATGTCACCTACTTTGTATGATTTACACTGCCCTGAAAAAATGAAATACCTAAAAGAAGTGATGAAATAGATTGATATACTTACCTGAAACTGATATCCATAGATGGTTGTAGACAGTGCTGCAGTACTCTAGTCCTCCAGTCCTGTTACACTGTTTGAAACTGGAAACCTGTAAAACAAGAAAAAAAGTTGCCTGTATGTGTTTCTCAAGTGCATCTCTAAAATGGTAAAGGAAGCATTCACACAGCTCAAGGAAATTCCATAGTATGACAAATTTGCACATACTCATTGTAAACTACTGATAATAAGAAGTGTGGTGACTGTGGCTGTATACAGGCTTCTTCTTGCAGGTCCTGATCACAGAAGCACATTCCCTCTCACTGTCATACCTACTGGTGGCTTTGGCTGGCTGCGGGTTACTTCTGGTCATGGGCTCAGGAACACATTCCCTCTCCCTATTAAACATACTGGTGGATTTGGCTGGCTGCAGGTTACTTCTGGTCATGGGCACAGGAACACATTCTCTCTCCCTATTAGACAGACTGGTGGATTTGGCTGGCTGCGGGTTACTTCTGGTCATGGACACGGGAACACATTTTCACTCACTGCCAGACAGATGGCCGGGTTGCTGGATATGGTATGTTACAGTCTTTCAGTGTCACTCAGGAGGAATATATCTTTAAATGGCAGGATTTAAGTGGCTGCTGCCTACTACAAATGGACAGTTGTGTTTAAGAGGCTGACTGTGTTTGCTAATGACAGCACACATTCTGTTAAAGAGCAGGTACTCACTCAGGTACCCAGCCCCCCTCAAACATATAAAATAGCAGACCTGCTCCGCTGTTGAGGAGTATTAAAATGTCCATGAGCTTCCCTCTAGTTAAAAAGTTCTAGCATCCCAAATTTGCACCCCCATAAAAACACAGCCATGTCTGACATGCCTTCAGGCAGGTACCCCCAGCCTCCTTTTGTGATGTCACAAAATGAATACTGAGTGTACATTCCACTTACCTGTATGTGTGCAATATTTCTATGATTTTTTGTACTATTTAGAGGTGCCATGTAGAAAAATCAAAACAGCTGCTGGAGTAACAGTCCCTACTTACTGGAGTGGTCACTTTCATTTTTCAAAGTGGCAACTCTAAATAGTACTAAAAGTCTTTGAAAAATGGTGCCAATACAGGTCTATGGAGCACTCACTCAGTCCTCATTTTCTGACATCACAAAAGGCAGCTGGGGGTACTTCCCTGGGGGTGTGTCAGGCATGGCTCTGTTTTTATAGGGCTGCACATTCAGGGTGCTATGACTTTTTAACTGGAGAGAAGCGCATGGAATTTTTAATGCCCCTCAATAGTGGAGCAAGTTGGCTATGATATATGTGTGAGGGGGGGCTGGGTACCTGACAGTGGGTACCTGCTCTTTAAGTGTAACCAGAAAATATACCAAGGGGAAGGTAAACTAGAATGATTGTGATGGGTCATTATTTGTGCAGATCTGAATTATAGAATGAGACTGAGTCAAGAACACTGGTTTTATTTTATGAAAAGCCAAAAATGTACCATTAATAAAATGTGACAGCCTTTCAACCCATTAACTTAAATACCAGCAACATCCACCTCATCCTCATCAAACTGGAAGCTGCCCTCGCAGTCATCAAGGTCGGAATTGTGCCCACTAGGGAATTCTTTGTCCATGATTGCATCATCAACTTCAATGGTAGGCCATTTGACGCTGCCACCAGGATGGTCTGCTTCTCCCACATCATCAGCACAACCATTGTCGTGACGGGGTACGAACACACAGATGTGGTAGTTTGAGTAGATTTGTGGCCTTCATTCATTTTTATGAATGTCAGCGTGCTGACATTTGTCGGCAAGAGGTTGGTACGATGGTCACAAACTATTGCCCCCGCAGAACTGAATACCCTCTCCACACTTACACTGGAGAGTGGGCTGGTCAGGTACTTCAGAGCCACTGAAGTCTGCTCTGGCCATTCACTCACCTTTCCACTCCAGTACAGCAGAGGATCATCAATTACTGACAGATGCCTGTTTTCAGCCAAATATGAGTCAACCATTCTCTGTGCTGCATGCAGTCTTGTTGACTCATCTTCCTGTTCACTGGATTAATTGATGTCACAGATTCACACTTGGGACAAGGCACCCCAAAGTGGGTTAACAGCAGCCGATTTTGCTGACACCCCACCTGGACCCGCAGCCGCCTTATTGGATGTGCTTAGTAGTCCACAGTGACCTTCAGCCTTGTTGTGCTGTGGTTTGCTGAACTTGGCATGTGACTTCTGAGCCCCATGAACCAATTGCACCAGTTGTCCACTGAGATTTTTAACCTGTTCAGGCCCTCCCTCCAGTAAGGATGCAATTCCACATTTGTATCGTGGGTCCAGCATTGTTGCTATTCTGAATTCGGCACTTTGTAGAATACTTGCGATGTGGCGATTGTGGTCAAATACTGTCAGCATGTGTTTAACTAATGCACTGCTTGAACAATCTCCAGACATATCAAGGCTATGCTGCAGATTCAACAAAGTCTGCCTCAGCACCAGCAGCAGTGGAATGGCTTGGCTTATGGAGGCAGTGGTCGCCACTCACTGCCTGTGTGGCATATTCAAATAGTCTCAAAATTGATATCACTGAGTCCATGAGGTGCCACTGTTCTGTTGTCATAGACATCGAGGCACTGGAAGTGTCATGGCTAGTGTGCATGACTAGGTATTCCGAGATGGCTTTGTACTGTTCATACAACCTCTCTGCTATGTAAAGAGTTGAGTTCCAGCATGAGACAACTTCCAGCTTTAGGCAGTGCTGAGGGAGGCTGTTTTGAATCTGCAGCTGCCAAAGTTGGTTATGGGCCTTTCCAGAGTGTGAAACATGTACACAGATGTGGCGTGCAACTGCCAACATTTCCTTGATGTCAGGGTGCTGCAGAAACTCCTGGACCATTACATTTAAACAGTGGGCCATGCATGGAACCCGAACAAAGCCACCATCGATGATACATTTCACCATGTTTGAGTCATTGTCACTGGCTATAAAGCCAGCTTTGAGGGACAGGGGGTTCAGCCACTCATCAATTTTGGTCAGTAGCAAGTCAGACATGTTTTCACCAGTGTGGGAACCGGCCACACTGTGCATTGCAAGCGTTGCATGCTGTTGAATTCTCAGAAGGTTGCTACCACGACAGTCTGCCTTACTACACTGATTTCCAATACCGCCAGCACAGACAACCCCTGGTAGCTGCGCCCAATGTGCAGTAATACCGACATGATTGGGTGAGTATTTCATGTTCGTGGGCTGAGTTGTTACCCGTTTTACACGTGGTGTACCAAATGGCTCTGCTCTGCGAACGGCCATGGGTGGGGTGCTTTTGCCTTGTGATGAAGTGGGGTGCACAGGTGACACTAAAAAGTCCACAAACTATGTTTATTTTCCCTGTTTTAAGCACATCGATTGATGTTGGACTAGAAATACTGTTGCATAGACCACCACCACTGCTGCTACTCTGACCACCACTTGACAACAATTCAAAATCTTAATCCTCCTCATGCCTGTAGTAATCCTCAGCTGTTATTTCACCATACTGCAGATATGGCTACTTGGGCTACTTACAGTCATGGAAGGGGATAACATGCTTAATAAGGTGGATGAGGGTGAATGCCCCACTATGGCATTAGCGCCCCTCTGGTACCGAGTCCACAGTGCCATGTGCCTGTTCTTCAAATGTGTATGCTGGCCCCCGGTGCCCAGATGACTACTCCTTTTATCATGTCTGACACACACTTGGCAAAACTGGCAGCTTGCCACTGCTTCATCACTTGGATCTTGTACAAAAAAAATCTCAAACGAGGGATTTTGATCCCCTACTTTTAGTTTTCACAGGTCCCTGATGCTGCATATTGGACTCCAGTTTTTTAGACAATAACATGGGGGGGTGTACTACATTTCTGTTTCTGGCCACACTTGGGCTTTACCTGCCTATCACTGTCTATGATGACTGCTACTGGGTCATCATCATCATCAACAGAAACCACCACATGGCAATTTTGATGAGGGGGTGATTTAACATTGACAGACTGACTGTTTACACACAGCCACCTTTAATTGCTTTTTCTTTGGTTCCCAACCTGGGTCACTGAAATCATCATCATATTTCTCATCCACATCCACAATTTCAGCTTGGATGCTGTCCTGTGGAGAACATGTACCGACCACAGCATCATTATGATCATACAATATTTTTTCTCCATTTGAAGGGTTGGATGGCAGAGGCATGACCTCATCAACAGTGCTGGAAACATGAGATTGCGACAAGTCATCGTCAGCAGTGGAATCATGTTCAACCAATGTGGGGATGGGGATAGGGACTTTGGGGAGTGTGACATCTACTACACTCTGACTCACGGTCACGGCTTTAGACTCCATAATATTTTGGAAACCGGTTAACTTGTCACGGGTTGAACTTGGGGCAGTACGCATGCCAACAGCAACTTCACTACCACCAGTGGGGACAACAGCATCTCCAACAATGACTGCAGCTACTGATTGCACTGTGAAAAACATAGAGAAATCCCTTTACTTTGTACCAGCTATGCACTTCTGCTGTGTACTACCACACCCATGGCCACTCTTGCCACTGGCAGCAGTGCCATGGCCAGAAACATCTTTGCATGCACGTCTCTTTGTAGGCATTTTTTGGATTACACAGAAAATTCACAACAAATTGAGATTTTTGAACTTTGGGGTGGATGGGAAGCCAAAAAACGACAACTGTGGCTTACAGATGCAGATTGGGCACTGAACAGATGCAAACACACAGACGGAGATTGCACACTGTAAAGAGATGGAACCGCACAGCCACAAAAACACCTTAACCAATGGTCACACAAATCCAAACCTGGAAAAATTAATTATACCTTTTGCGGGTTGGGGCGCTACAGTAGCAGTCCACCAGTAGTGTAGCAAATTCCCAGAGGGCCTGGGTGCAAGGCAATGTTACAGGACCCTTCCCCAGATTTTAATAAACATCAACATTATGATTTGGGCCCCTCAAACCTCATGGGCCCGGGTGCCACTGCACCCCCTGCACCCTTGTAGCTACGCCCCTGCAGTCCACTAGCTAGAAAGAAGGAAGCAGTAAAAAATACAGCAGATGGATAACAGATTCAGAGTGATGCAATTACTGTGTGGCAATGGAACAATAAAATTTGTCTGACTTGATGGTACACACACACACTCACACACTGCTACAGGTAATGCGCAGATGATTTAACAGTTCAGTACACTGTATAACCTGATCTTTTAAACCGACTGAAAATATGCACTGCACCACAACAAAAAATGATCAAAAATTAATACAAGTATTAGTGTGTACATGAACACACAAATACTAACACACTACTACTACCCAACAGTTAGAAAGACTGCCTTTCTCACTGTGAATCTCCCTCCACCACAGATACACCCTTCCCCCAAAGCACACTTCAGCAGTGTTTGTTAGTACGCAGACTGAATGTTCTATTTTATTATACTTTTTTTTCCCACTGCCAGCCACCTGGAACCTCTGCCCGGTCACAGACTATGGCTTCCACTTCCAGATTGGCTGCACCCTCCAATACCCCCCCCCAGCTTGCCCCCCAGGGCGGGGCTACAGCACCAATCCTACAGTGCCGCAGATGATGGGATAGGTTGGAGGGCAGGCCTGGAAGCTATTTAAAGCTGAGGCGGGCTTCATCTAGGACAGCTGGCAGCAGCATTTTCTTCCCCAGTGTGTGAAGGTGGGGACTTGCAATGATGTCCAGCATCCTTCCTGCCCCCCCCGAGCTACTTGGCATCAGCATAATTGGTACACCCAGTCTCCGTTAGGTGTCCATATTGCTCCAAGCACTCTACCCCCCTCCTCCCCCGGAGAAGGAGAGCAGTCATCAGATGCTCAATCCTTCTCCTGTGGCCAGCCTTCCAACGATCCGGGTCCGTTCCCGAACCTGGTTCGCCGAGGTCGTAGGTAGGCACCCTGCCCCTGTGCCAGCGGGCCAGCTAATGAATGTTCTAAATTAACATTCAAAATGCACACAAAAACAATCAACACTCGATGTTATAAGCACAGGAGTGTTTCCTGCAATCTATATACTAAATTTTGACCAAAATGATTGGCACTTCGTGTTAAACTTAAGGGGAAGGCAGTAAAACAAAGCAAAGCTACACAAAGTCCATTGCAGTCAATGCACTCCATGTTAAAATTAGAAGGCAGAGTTATACGCATCGCACTGCGGAGTACCATGTTAATAAGTAAAGTGCTCCACATAGGCGAACCCTTATGAGGAGAGGCTGGGAGCCCTGACAATGTACGAGAGAGAGAGAGAGAGAGAGAGAGAGAGAGAGAGAGAGAGATTCTAAAACTGAAGGTGGAAAAAGCAATGGAGCCTGATGGGATTCACCCCTAGAATTCTAAAAGTACTAAGGGGAGAGCTAGTGACACCACTGACTACCCTTTTTAACAAATCATGGGAGGATGGTGTAGTACCTAAGGATTGGAGGAGGGTGGATGTGATTCCCCTTCACAAAAATGGGAGCAATCTAGAGGCAGGAAACTACAGACCTATTAGCTTCACCTCAGGACTAAGGAAAATGATGGAATCACTTCTGAAAGAAAGAATTGTTGAATTCCTAGAGGCCAGCGGGGCACAGGATCCAGGGCAGCATGGATTCACAGCTGGAAGGTCATGTCAGACGAATCTAATAAATTTCTTTGACTGGGTGACCAAAGTAGTAGACCAGGGAGGGGCTGTGTACATGTCCTGCCTAGACTTTAGCAAGGCATTTGACACAGTCCCACACAAAAGATTAATAAATAAATAAGCCAGCCTGGGAGTGGGTCCCAGGGTGGTAGCCTGGGTAAAACATTGGCTGGACAAAAGGACACAGATGGTAATAGTAAATGGAGTCCACTATGAAGAAAGGGGGTTACTAATGGGGTACTATAGGTTCAGTATTAGGTCCGGTCCTTTTTAATATCTTTATAAGTGACATTGCAGAGGGACTGGAAGGAAAAGTATGCCTCTTTGCAGACGGCACAAAGATCTGCAACAGGGTTGATACCGGGGGAGGTGGAAAGGATGAGAAGGACTTGGCAAGTTTTGAGGAATGGTCAACAGTATGGCAGCTTAGATTCAGTGCAAAGAAGTGCAAAGTAATGCACCTGGAAACAAAAACCCAAGTACACAATGGGGAGGGAGGAGGTAGTAGTAACAACAACAAAAATGGAAAGGACCTGGGGATAGTCATATCAGATGACCGAAGGTAAGCAAGCAATGTGAGAAGGCAGTAGGGATGGCTGGGTGGATACTGGGATGTATAGGGAGAGGCATCACTAGTAGAAAACAGGAAGTTGTTATCCATCTATACAGACAGTTGGTGAGACCCCATTTGGAATACTGTGTGCAGTTCTGGAGACTCCATCTCCACAAGGACATAGACAGGATGGAGGCAGTCCAGAGGAGGGCAACTAAAATGGTGCAGGATCTGCAACAGAAGCATACAAAGACAGACTAAAGGAGCTTATGTATACCCTTGAGGAAAGGAGGGAAAGGGGAGACATGGTAGAAAATTTCAAGTACTTCAAGTGAATCAACAAAGTCCAAGAGGGTAGCATCTTTCAGAAAAAGAGATGTGCAAGAACAAGAGGACACAATTTGAAGATGGAGAGGGGACGGCTCGGGGCAATGTGAGGAAGTATTTTTTCACAAAGTTTGTGGTGGACGCATGGATCGGCCTTCTTGAGGAGGTCGTGGGGTCAGAAACAGTAGGGGAATTCAAGAATGCATGGGACAGACATAAGGCAATTCTTGTGGGGGTAGGAAGAAGTAGGATGTTAGTTAACTAGGATCTGCAGCTTATCCAGTAGGTAGGGAAATGGGTAGACTAGGTAGGCCAAGCAGTCTTTATCTGCCGTCAGTCTATGTTTCTATGTTTCTATGACAGAGACCTTCAAATACTTGAAGGAGATAAATAAACTGGATAGGGAAGGTCTCTTCAAGCTAAGAGACAGCCTAGCCATGAGGGACACTGTTTAAGTCTGGTGGGGGGAGGTTCAGGAGGGATGTTAGAAAGCATTTCTTTATGGAGAGGGTGGTGGTCATCAGGACTGTTCTGCTGGGGAAAGTGGTCTCAGAAGATGGTGGGTAGCTTCAAGAGGGCCTGGGATAGGCATAGGAAACTATGGGATATGGGAGGGTAGATAGGGAGGGGAGGGAGGAGGGAGATCGGGTGGGCAGGGTCTGTGGCGTAAGCTAGGGACCCTGCAATATGAGCAGACTCGATAGGCCAAATGGCTTTTTCTGCTGGCTATTTCACATGTTCGTATTTTCGTACATGCTTGGAATGCTGCTCACATTGGGGTGACCAGTTCCAGCTTGTGTCCTTCTGTAGCAGCTAATGCAGTTGGTTTAAGTAGTGTGGACAGGTTTGCCATGGACCTGCCATAATAGTTCAACAGTCCCAGAAATGAGAGAAGTTTTGTAATGTTGCCTGGTGTGGGCACTCTGTTGCTGGCCACTTTTTCCTCTATGGGATGCACACCGTAGGTGTCAATTTGGGTGTCCCAGTTACTCCACAGAGTCTTGCAGGGATCTACACTTCTCACTTTTGAAAGTCACCCCAAATTTTACACATGACTGGATCACGGCTTTGTATGTGCTCCTCCATCATGGGCACTGTAACTGGGATATCATTCATGAGGCAGGTGGCTCAGTCAAAGTAATGTAAAATCTAGTCCATGGTGTGTTGGAAAAGGGCTGGTGCCGTTGACACTCCATAGGCCAGGCAGTTGTACTGGTACAATCCATTGTTTGTGTTGAAGGCTAGGAATGGTTTGAGTCAGGACTGAGTTCCTGATGCTGGTAGACAAATGAGAGGTCCATTTTACAAAGATTTTACCACCAGCCAGTGTGACAAATTGGTCCTCTGTGCCAGGTAAGGGATAGGGGGTCTCAATCCACACATCAGTTTACTGTGACCTTGTAGTCGCTGCACAGCTGCCCTGCCTTATTGCGCTTCTGGACTATGATAATTGGGGAAGCCCAATTGCTCCTTTCCATGCTGGACACAATGCCGTGTTGTTCCAGCCTTTCCATCTCTTGTTTGACTGCCCCTTCAGTGCACAGGGCGCAGGTCAAGGTTTGTGGAAGATGGGGATGGTGCCTTCTCACACTCAGATACTTGCCTTGAAGTCCTGAATGGTGCCTTATGCATCCAGGAAAATGGAGGCATGCTTGCATTGAAGTTGTCTGATTGCATCCTGTTGTGCCTCTGCCACGGTGTGCAATGGGATATGTAATGCCAGAGAAAGGAGGTGTGTCTGGGAGTACTAGGTACAATCATGTGAGCCTGTAGCTCAGTGGTTAGAGCACTGGGATGGTATCTAGGGGGTTTGGGTTCAATTCCCAGTAGGTCACATTATTTCTTTCCCACACTTTGTGATTTAAATAGCTTAGCAGTGGCTAGTGCTGCACCAAAAACATATAATTGTCATCTTGATTATTCCTAGTTGCAGACTGTAGCTCAGTGGTTAGTGCACCGGGACAGTATTACAGGGGCCTGGGTTCAATTCCCAGTAGGTCACATTATTTCTTTCTCACGACAGTTTGTGATTCTTATTCTTTTCTGGCATGGAAACTATTTCTGTACCAAAGCTACTGACATTATCAGTATCACCTTCCTGTGAAGTGAAATATTGACTCAGTGCAAGTAATTAAGTTTCTGAGCAATATACAGTATATTCTGAGTTCCAAATAACATAAGAAGAGATCCGATAAGAGCAGCAGGCTTTTCAGTGTGCTATACTATTTTTCATCTCTCCTGCAGCTTCCCATACACTTTTCTTAACCAAGCATACTATGCTGCCCCATATCCACAAGGTGGCAGTATAAATACGTCTCTTAAACTGAATGCATTCAATGGCATTTTAACTTGGCATTATAAACCACTAATGTGAGTTCAGCCAATCAGTGCACAGAACAGCTGTATATCTTATGCTGTGTACAGTGTGCTCTTGTGTGGGATGTGTGGGAGCATTAGTGGAGAATGCTTCACTTCAGTGCTGGGGGGAGGCATATGTAAATTATAAAGAAAGTCTCTAAACCCATTATAAATCATTTGGAGCTAAACTTGAGTGATTCATAACAAGTTAATAGGGCCTCTGAGGGTGACACCTCTCGTGAGATTTGGGTGGACAGAAACGCTCAGCTTTGCTACGGAGTCCTCGTCTAAACCTCATGCCTGGTGTCTCTTATACCATAAGAGATACCACTCGGAGGCCCTATTAACTTATAGTATTAACATCCTAAACAATTAACATAATTCTAACTGCACACTAGTTTAGGGAGAAGGTTTCTATGGTAGACACCAATGTGGCAGGAAGTCAAGGTGACCTTCCAAAAATAATTCCAGGTATAAAAATGGGATCGACCTCAGAAGGGATCCACTCAGGGTCTTGAAGACCAAAGGGGACTGGAGTTTATCCAGTTGTTACCTGGAGTCAATGGTCATAGAGTTTTTTTTTGTATTTATATTTAAAGTATACCACAAAAACAGCCAATACAGGATATTTAAAATGCATTTTTTGCCAAGTATGGAAAATATATGGTTGCTCAGTATGGGATGATTGTAAGCACCTTTATAATAGTGATGTTTAAGTGTTTCTACCTGCTTAACTAGTTACCTTTTAACCGATACAATTGGATCAGGTTGTAATCATGTATACCTCATTGCTTGTATTTACTATTTATATCTGTTCAGCTAGTGAACAAGTATTATATGGCAATGATTTGTCCACAGCCAATCAGCGAGGAGAATGGCCATGCCTCTTATTCAATGTATAGCTGTCTCCTCCTGCTGTGCATCAGACGTGCTCATTTTGCGGTCCTAACAGCTGATGTGGTAAGACATTGACTTTCACTGTCTTTCCACTCAGCAGACTGCAGTGTCATAGCTCCGACCATCAATAATTCCACCAAAGAGCAGAAACAGACAGAATATTTCATGTATAAATGGAAACAATTCTCCAGTGGTCTCCACACCACTGCACCAAGTCCTAACAGATGCCATCTGAACGTGCACATCCTCAATGATTGACATCAGACAGCGTATGATGTTGGCCAAACCACTTGCAGCCGGGGAGTGTACCAAAATAACATACAAACTAACCTTGCAAAATAACAAGAATACAAAAATGCACACCATAACCATATTGTGGGGATCAAGTACCATATAACATGATTATGAATGTAGTAAGGGATGTCTCTTACTGTTTCACAAGGGTCGCTTGTATCGATTAGACAGACAGAACTGCTTAGCCTCACTTCACAGTCCTCTCGCCCAACCAGTGCAAGATACCATTGTGAAACAGTAAGAGACAACCCTTGCTACTCCCATAATCATATAACTCAAGACAAAAAAATGTATTGCTAGTGTTTTTTTCTGTGCCACGGACAAAAGTATTATTGCTTACTGCCGTATGCCTTCTACTGTACTACCTCTCTTATCAACTGAGATTCCTTGAGATGTAATGGCCACATTTGCTATTGGATGTCAGCCCTGTTTTTCCGCTGTTATTGTACTGTGATGTAGTGCTCCCAAGTCATGCCTGACAGTAGACTTCTGCATACCGTGGGTGGGATATTCAAAGTGGTTGCGCATGGCACAACTGCGATGCGTCAGCGCAATAGCAGAAATGCGCCAAAGAGCGATATTCATCGGGAGACAATGCGTGGCACATATCGCAGTGCGCCAATGTGCAACCCTAATGAATGCATGCACAAATGCAGGGGGCATAGCCATGAATAAGCTGCACAGTGTAATATTCAACAGCAAGCTGATGGCGCAAGCGCGGAGCAACAGGGACATGTGAGGAGCAAAGTTTAGCCCATAAAAAGATGGAGCAAGCAAGGGATGGTGGCTTGCACCTCGGGGAGCAGGGGTAAGAGACAGAGAGAGAGCCAGTGGCCAGGCAGGACAGCAGCAGGGGTGCAAGACAGGCACAGAGGCAGGAGGTGCAACAGGCAGTGGGACAGGGAGTGTGACCCTGACTTTGCTTGTGGGCGTGAGCAGCCCAGTGTGTGTGTGTGTGTGTGTGTGTGTGTGTGAGATATCCATGGAGGCAGTGTTTGCAATGTGAGCCTGCGAGCCCGGACAGAGGAGTGGCCGTGGGAGAACCTGGATGGGTGGGAGGTGGTGTCCACTGCTCGCAGGGTCCCCATCACAGGAGTGCACCCAGTGCAGGGGCACAAGCAGCAGCACACAGCCGGGGTAGCCCAGGGAGTCATCTGCACAGGGGGGCAGGACAGGCCAGGCCATGGCCAGTGCAATCTTCCAGATGGAGGCAGTAATGAGGGGTGTGAGGAGGCAGGAGGCAGAGCGGCACAGCCGTGGAAGGGCCCAGCGGTGGTATGCCCGGAACAGGTGGTACCGTGCCCACACCAACTTTGAACAGAACAGTGACACCAAGATTGTGGGCTGGTACCACCTGAATCAAGCAATTCTGAGGCAGCTCTGTGAGCTGTGCAGTGATGAGATGCAGGCACCCACAAGACGGAGCCATGTCCTGTCGGTAGAGACCAAGGTCACGGCTGTTATGTGCCTACTCACCACGGGTACCTTCCAGAGACCAACAGGGGACATCATAGGCATAACCCAGTCAGCCACGTTGTGGCTCCTCACACAATTCCTCAACGCACTGCTGCCACATGCTGCAGAATACATCCATTTGCCCAGCACACAGGTGGAGCATACAGCGAATATGCAGGAGTTCCGCAGGGTTGCATGTATGCCTGGCATGCTAGGGGCCATCGACTGCACCCATGTAGGCATCCACACACCACCGGAGCCGGAGGGGGTGGCCTACATCAACAGGAAGGGCTACCCCAGCGTCAACTGCCAGGTGGTGTGCGATGCCAAGGGGTGCATAATCAATGTCTGTGCCACACACTATGGTGGACACCACGATGCCTTCATCTGGCACCAGTCAGCACTATGCCACAGGTTCAAGAGTGGGGACATCCCCACCGGCCACTTAGTAGGTGAGTATGCAGCTGGAATGGGCAGCCTGGCACAACAGGGCAGGTGTGGGGGGATGCTATGCTGGGGGTGTCAGAGGGACTGGCTGGGTATGTGGGGGGGGGCAGCCACACAGACCACCATGCTAACCCAACATGTCCCCACACAGGTGACAGTGGATACCCACTCAGGCCCTGGCTGCTCACCCCATACCGGCACCTGTCAACCCCAGCGCAGGAGAGCTACAAGGCACACACCAGCACACGGAACATCATCGAGCGTGTGTTTGGACTGCTGAAGGCATGGTTCCATTGCCTGCACAGGTCTGGTGGTGCCCTACAGTACAGGCCCTTGAAGGCCTGCAGTCTATTCCTGGTCTGTTGTGTGCTACACAACATGGCCACTGACCGTGGGATAGCTGTCAAGGTTGAAGAGGGGAACAGCAGTGGGGATGATGCGGATGCTGGGCCAGGAGGTGGTGGGCAGCCCCCCTCGGACAACGGGAGCCCTGGCTGCACAGGTTGGCCCAGCAGCACCGGGACATGATTGCAGAGGAGCACTACGGTGCATGCAGGTAGATGAATTTGACCACATGCAGGGACCAGGGCACAGTATACAGGCATGCATGGCTGGGCCCCACAACAGACACAGCTGGCAGGCAGCGTGGACGGGCATGGGACAGGACTCCGCGGAAGCACCCTGTACGGCACTGTAGACCCCACCCATACACCCCCAAAAACATCCACACACACATGCACACGGGCACCCACATGCACACACCCAGATGCATGTGGCCTCGGCCAGGAGCTGCTCATAGTCCTGGTCACGCCTCCCTGTGGACTGGCGCAGCTCTGTACGGAGTGCACGCACCCCTGCCACGACCAGCATCTGTTGCTCCACGGAGGCCTGGAGCAGCCAGGTGTGCTCGGTCAGTGGGTCAGTGCCCTGTGGGGCATGGGCGTTGCACCGACCCATGGGAGTTGTGTGACCCCACAGCATGGCTCCCCACGCAGGTGGGGGCTGCACAGCGGGGCCTTCTTGGGCCTGTACAGTCTGCAGTGCAACGGCAGCGGCCACTGCACCCGGCCCCCTCTCGACCCAGTCCTGCTGCAGCCCCTGTGGCTTCTGTGTGCGTAACGGCGCCGGGGCGGCTGCACCACCACCACTGCCACATAGTATGGACTGCGCCGCACCAATGTTGCCCACTGCCTCACCGGACGTTGCAGCCAGTGGGTGGACAACCGCTACCATGGCACCATCTGCGCCGCCGTGATGGGTGCATGATATAGGTGCCTCCCCTTGATCAGCCTCACCACTGTCCAGGATAACAGTCACATCGTCATCGGTCCCGGACCCTGCCCCGACCTCTGTCTCAGCATACTGGATGCCATGGCTGGCATCCTGCTGGAACACTGACAGGGCCTAGTCGGCAACCATGCCACAGGCATCCGGTTGGACAGTGGCGATGGGGTGGCAGTAGTCTGGACCCCGGACACTGGTGGAGGTGGATGGATGGTTCTCCAGGTCCAGGACCGCCCCCATGGTGGTCACCCCCACCCCTACTGCTGCATGCAGGTGCTCTGGATCTGTAAAGGAATGCATACACGTTAGTGCCGCTACCACACACCCCTGCCCCCCAGCACCCCTGCCCCCTTACCCATGCACTGCTGCACCTACCATGCAGTGATGCGCTGCCCTCCCCCGGTCTGGAATCCACCACCAGGAACACCCTCAATCATGCTGTGCTGCATGGATGCCGCCTCCAGCTCCTTCTGCGGTGTCAGCTGTGGTACTTTGGGCTGTCCACTGCCCATGGCGGCACATGCGGCCCGGATGGCAGCCACCTTATCTTTTATCCTCCTCCGGTCCGTGCCCACCTTGTTTTTGCACTCCTGTGCTGACCTCTGATGGCTGCCCTGCTGATTCACAGCCCTGGCCACTCCCTCCCATGCAGCCGCCCTGGCCTGCGGAGTACCTGTTGTGCCACTCAGGGGGCGCTTCTGGTCCAGGTATGCGTTGAAGAGGGCATCGCTCTCTGCCCTTGCGAAGTTGGGCCTCGCCTCTGTGCAGGGCCCTACTCCTCAGCCTCCTCGCATTCTGACATGTTCAATCCTGTGGGTATGGACATGTGGTTAGTGATGGCTGCCACACACAATGCCCCCCCAATCCACTGTCCCAACATGCACACCGCCTGGTGTCTCACCTCTGAAGGATGCAATACCGGTCTGGTGCTTGTGCAGTCCCATGGCGCCTTTATAGCGCATCACATGCAAATTAGGGAATGCGCAACTGTAATGAGATGCAAATGCCTCCAATGCACCGCGGCTATGCTGATCAGCCCATCTGCATATTCCTGCTGAATATCGTGGAATTGCGCATGACGAATTAGGGATGCGCATGCACAAGCCATGGCACAACCTTATGACACGTACAGTAGGCCTGATGGCGCGCATGCACGCACTGATATTGCTACGCTGGTGGCGCATCTGACGCACAGCGCGCAATACGTAGTACAGCGCTCTGCCGCTATTGGGCATGTGGCGCTCGTGCGCTGTGTGCCCTATGGCACCTGTGTGCCATTGGCACATGGACCGTGGATCACATGAGACCCTATTATGCACCATGCATGGCGTGCCCTATCACGTTGTCATGCATGGTGCGCGTGCCGACCTTTGACCTTACAAGTGTCCTTTGACCCTCCGAGTGCCTGCGGTACGTGCCAGTGCCACCCCAGCTGTATCACGCAGCAACCAGGCATGCGCAATTGGGGATGGCAGCGCATCACCGAGCGAGTCGCGCACCCACAGCACGTGTGACTCATGTGCTACCGGTCACCATTTTGGATTACCAGTGCAGATAGGAGCATGCCACACAGGAGCACAGTGAGGGCACGTAATTGGAGCCAGGTTGAGCTGGTCAACCTGGTGGCACTGGTAGAGCCACATGTTGGCTTCCTGTATGGGCAGGTGGTCCTGGACTGGCTTCACACCGAGGTGTGGCAGGAGGTGGCCGATGGGCTGGAGGAGGCCACAGGAGCACAGCGTAGTGGGGAGTAGTGCCGCCACAGATATGGGGACCTGCGGCGGAGGGATCCTGACCGGCTGAGGTCACTGCTGGCATGCGTCCGGAGGGGCACCGTTCCACGGCCAGGTGAATGCACCTTTCATCGTCTGTGCCATGTCGGTGTTCTGTGGAGGTCCAGTGGGGTGTCACGCCATGCTGCGGGGGGGGGGCTGTGGCTGCGCACTCTGCTGGCCATGGCAGCACCACTGTGTACGGCCATGGGGTATACTGTGCTGGAGGGGGGTGGGGCGCATGGGTTGTTGCCAGGTGCTGATGTCTGCCTCTCACTGTCTCCCTACTAGGCCCTGAGGATCAGCGAAGAGCCAGGATGGCGGGTGCTGCTGCCGGATGTGGGCAGCCCAATGGTTGTGCACGGGCATGGGATGCTGACCGCGTGGGAGGTGCTGCCGGTCAGGTGCTGGTTGTACCACAGCATGCAGGTAGGCACTCTGTCAGTGATTGTTGTTGTGCGGGGTTGGGGTGGGCCACAGCCCCCTGTGCAGATGGCTATTACAGCCGTGCATCGCTGGCGGGGTCCATTGCACCATGCCGTGCCCTTTGCACGTGTGTGTGGCTGCTGCGGGTGGGCTGTGGGTGCACCCAGGTTCCAGCCATGTTACTGCCATCCCGCCGCTTAGCCCTGTTGTCTGGCCGCCATGGTTGTGGTGTGTCGTGCATGGGTGGTGTTGGTGTGCAGTGCTGTGCATGGCTGTAGACGGTCAGGGTGGCAGCTTGTGTGGGCACGCAAGCTGTGGCTGGCTGTGTGCCTTCTACAGGGCACATGTCACTGCTGTCTGCTGCGCACGGTGGATAGGCTACGGTCATATGGGCATGCACGCATCCATGTCCCCTCCTTTGTCCTAGGCATCCAGCGGGTGGATGTGAACACCAGGCTCCTGGAGTGTATCCTGAGGGTCACCATAGCCACACTTCAGGTGGCACGCATCATCAGGCAGGCCATGTGCAGGCCATGGAGGAGACGGAGGACCAGGCGCCAGTAGGGCATGGATGGACGTGGGTCCCGTTGGCCTGCATCACCTTCCCTTCCCCTGACCCCCCCTTCCTCCCTTGACCCTAACCTAGCCATGTCCCCTGTCCCCTTGCCTCCTTTCCCCGGCCTACCATCTTGTTTGTGACCTCCCCGTTCCCTGCTCCCTATCCCTGTTCATCTGTAAATAGTTGATGTTGTTTTATTTTAATACACATTTATGTTGTTAGCCATCTGTGTCTGTGCAGCTTTGCAGCTGGTGTATGGAGCCATGCTGCAGTGGTGTGCATGGTGTCCATGTGGTACGTCTGGGGTTGACTGGGATATGTGCCTGGTGGTCTATGCCCAGTGGCCAGTGTATGTGCCCTGGGGCGTACGTGTGCACCCTGTGTGGCCTGTGTGTTGTGTGCTGTTGGTATGTATGTTGTCAGCTTGGTCCGGGTGGCGTGTCCTGTGCCGCCCTGTGGGTGTTGCCCGTGGCTGATTGCCAGTGGTCATTGGTGCCACACCACCTCCATGCACCGCTGTGGTGCGCGTCGTCTGGGCCTGCAGGTGTGCGCCTGCCATGCCTTCCTCCTGTCTTCCCCTGCACCCTGGTGGTGGTCTGTCCTGCTCCTGTGGCATGCTCCCCACTGTGTCTGTTGCCCTGTGTCTTGGCCCATGTGCCTCTGACCCCTGCACAGTCCATGTTGTGCTCTTGCTGACTTGCTCCATTGTGCAGCCCAGGTTGCGCGATGCTGCCTGCTGACTTGCTCCCTGGTGCAGCCCTTGTTGCGCTATGGCACATCCCTGCAATATTCAGCCGTCTTGTGCTGTCACTTGCCGTTGTGCTCAACCTTTGAATATTGCATTGGGGGCGCACTGGCGCAGTGTACTTGCGCTGTGCAGCTGTTGCACCTGCCTTGGGCACATTTCTGAATATCCCACCCCTAGTGTACTTACCTGGTGAATAAAGACGAAGTAAATGAAATAGAAAATGTGCATTAGTGAGTGCAGTGCTGCACTAAGGTGGTGCTGTACTGTTGGAGTTGTTCTTCAGGTGAGATGTTAAACTACGCTTTCATCTACCTGTTTCATGTGGCCATCAAGGTGGAAGATTCCCATAAAAACTTTCTGAAAGAGTGAGATCATTATCCCCCAGTGTCCTAGGCCAGAATCCCACTTTCAGTAACACAAGTTCTAGTATAATCAACGTGTGTGTGTGTGTGTGTGTGTGTGTGTGCGGTAGTGGTATTAGTGGGATTAATTGCTGCTGCAGTATATGTTTGATCACTTAATTACTAGTACTGTATCTAACAAATTGATTTGTAAAACACTGTAAGCTACATGTGTATGAAAGGAGCTATAACATGCAAAACCAAATTCAGTCCAATTCTAGTTTACACTGATGACAGGGTGACACGACAAGGTAGAGAGGCATGATGACAAATGGGAGCATAAAAAAGTAATAAAATAAACAGCAAATCTATCATTGTAGAAGACTGAAACTGGTAGGTGGCCATACACGTCAATTACATGTATATTTGCTACTGTTGATCCATGTTATCCTGTAGTTGTCCAAATGTAATGTGCTTTACTGAAGCATTTTTGTGTTTATTCAATTATCCTCATCTGTATTGTTTTCCCAATTCCACTGTGATGTTTTCTATTGTTAATATGTATTGCACATTTTCTTGTTGGTATTGTACCATATTATTTTAGCCTGTTACTTATGTTTTGAATTTACTCATAATCTTGGTACTCCCTGGGATCTTGACAGAAAACTGGCATTTCCTTGCCTAGTGCATGTACCTCGTAAACCAAAACAAACAAATATATACATACATAAATAAATACATTGGGAATGGCAAATACAATATTTCTATGCATAAGAATGTTTACAAATCTCAGAGGATTTCCTAATGGTGTCTGATTCATACATTTGTAGAGAATGTTATCACATGAAAACATATATTGCCTATCATTTCTTAGGGAAAATTAAATAAAACAAGCATTTGTCAATGCCGAATGTTTGCTTGCTGGCATTGGCAGTGGTAGTGTAGAAGTTACAGAGCTGTGTAATAGGAATGGCAGTGAAGTATTGAACTGAAGCCAACCCCACCACCACCCTGCAGAGAGTGACAGGCATTGGGGTGTGCCTTTGGGTGCGTCAGCCATAGCGGCCCGCCATTTCAGTACACCCCACTCTGCAGACACTGACAGAATCACGGTGTGCCTTGGGGTCTTTGGTCATTATGTGCACCCCATTCCATTAGGAAATACAGTGGGATGGGTGCGATATAGGAGAATGGGGTGAACTTTGGGGCCGAAGAGTCCAAGGCATACCTCAATGCTTCTCACTGGGTGCAGGGTGTGGAATGGTATGAGCATCACAGGCAAGAATCCCAAGTCACACCCCTGATGCCTGTCATTCTCTACAGGGTTGGGCGTTATGGTTGGAAACCCTAATACCTCAGGCATTCATTGGTATTTTCACTCCAAATGTTCAACATGTTTTTTTGACCCCACCTCATGAACAGGGGAATATCAGTTTCTTAGCTGAAAGCTGCTTATGCACAGCGACTACGGCATTTAGCACCACAGGTGCAAAAACATTCCGAACAGGATGTAAAAATGACAGCTGTACTGTTCATGGGAGGTGTAAAAATGGCAATGTTGTAAATCTGCAGTAAAATATTTAAAAAATGGTGAAGTCATGAGCGTACATAGAAACTGTGCAACGACATCTGTAATATAATTAGGTTGGGATTTTTACAGCAGATTGTCAACTCAGGCATTTTGGTGCCTCCAATCATGAACAGTGTCACTGTGATTTTCTTTATCTGTCCCGAACAATAATTTCCCACAGCGACCACGCATCTCTGCACTGAAAGTGTGAAAACACACTTCGGCCATGTTGTGAAAAATGACAGCTGCACTGTAAATAAGGCAGTGTGGAAAAATGCCACTGGTGAAAATCTGGACTTAAAATATTACAAAGTCATGAACTTATGAGGGTGCGTGGAAACTGCGCAATGCTCACTCGTAACACAGTCATTTTATGGACTTTTGTCACCAAATTTTCAACATAGCCATTTTAAGACCTCTGCTCATGAACAGTATAACTGTGATTTTCTTAATATGTCCCAAACATTGCCTTCACACACCTACAGCACCATTGTGCGCTACATGGGCGGAAACACATTTTGGGCAAGATGTGAAAAATGACAGCTATACTGCTCATAAGGAGGTGTGGTAAATGGCAATGTTGAAAATCTGGAGTGTAATATTGAAAATTCGCAACTTCACGAAAGGTAATGAACTGCATAACGACGCTTGTAAAATAGTCATTTTTGGAATTTTTCACCAAATTTCAACATAGCCATTTTAAGACCTCTGCTCATGAACAGTGTCACTGTGATTTTCTTAATTTGTCCCTGACATTGATTTAGCACACCGACTGTGCCATTGTGCGCCACGTGGTGGAACACGCTTTGGGTGAGATGTGAAAAATGACAGCTGTACTACTTATAAGAAGGTGTGGTAAAATGGCATGTTGAAAATCTGGAGTGAAAATATTGAAAATGTGCGAACTTACGAGCGTGCGTAGGAACTGCGCAACGCACGCTCGTAAAACAGTCATTTTGGAATTTTTCCACCAAATTTAAAAAATAGGCTTCTTGAGAGCCCACCTTACGAACACTGGCAGTGTCATTTCGTTAATCGGTCCCGAAAGGTGATTTTGCACAGTGACTGCGAAATCACCCTTCGGGCCTGAATAATGCCATGACAGTGACATCATTCATGAGAAGGGGTCCCAAAAACCCCATGTTGAAAATTTGGTGCAAAAATTCCAAAAAATGCCTGAGATATGCAACAAAGTTGAAAACCCCTATCTAGCCCATTATGCAGCTTACCGGCATTTCCTCCGTTCGTGGTCGGCTTTGAAGAGTGCAGACGTGTTCCCGGTCCACCGAAGATCATCGCCAGAGGTCCAAGTAAGTATGGGTGGGGGATGGGGAGGCAGGGGTGTAATGGGTGGGTGCGGGTTATGGGAGGGGGCCAGGGAGACTACATGGGACCATTTTTTCTTTACAGGTGTTCTTTTTGTTTCCAATGACTACGGGATGTTTGCCATGCTGGGGTGGGCTCCCAGCGTGGCACAAGGATGGTTGGGGGCATACAGCCGATGGGATTAGGCACCCTGTCGCCTCAAAACATCGATTCCACGCTGGGTGGGCTCCAGCGTGGCACCCAGTACTGGAGGGGTGAAGACAGTGGAGCTAATGGGGATTGGGCACCTCATATCATGAGATGCTACGCTGGGGTGGGCACCCAGCGTGGCATTTGAAGGCTTTAGAGGCGGGGGAGCACAGCACAGCCGACGGGGATTGGGCACACGCCATCAGCTATACAGTGTGCATCTTGAAGCGCACACACGTGTCTTGTGTGTGTGGCGGGGGGCTGCGCATGAGCAGGCGATATCTTATAGCTGCTCACTGAAGCATAGCTCCCTCTTTGAACTGTATGCCACTGTATTTTGGGCTTGTCATAGACAGCTCCATCATGCATTACTAACAGGGGGCAGCCTGCAACACACTGATTGAATTGGAAAAGTGGTGACACACCTCTGAAATCTCGGATGATGGCACTATGTTCTTGCCATGCATGCAAGCAAACATAACAAACATAATAAATGTATCTTAATTTTGAAGACCGTTTTTTTATAGTGCATATGTGACGTATGAATGAGGATCCACTCACTGTAGATCAAGGAGGATGTGAAATGGTGCAGGTACATGGGGTGTGAGCGAAGTGGTAGACAGTAAGCCCTACCAGAGCTTCAGGCTGATGTTGCACAGCTGGACTAAGGCAGAAGCACCTACGGCATGTTCTTATAGTCCCCATTTATATGTCCATTTATGTTCTTACAGCGCTGATTGCCTAACTGAGCCAAGATGTAAAACAGATACTAAAATGTCAGGTTTATTTCAGGTGACCAGGATCATGTAGTGGGAGAGGGAGCAAGTAAAACAATGTCCTGAGAATGTGCTTAAACTTATTAACCGTTGCTGTGCCACAGAGTGATACACCGGTCCAGAATCCCTATACATTCAAATTATGTTTTGCAGCCTAAAGGTGCTTAGGTGGATTGGCATTTACATTACTCAGCAGCAAATCTTTTTCATACTTTTTTTGATCATCAGTTAAGATATAACCACTAACTGATGAGACACTTGGGGGTATTTTTTTTTTCTGGAGGATTAGAACCCATGGAGTCCATGAAGGTGTGCTTTGGAGAGCTGGCGTGTGTAAGGACTGTTAGGCACTCACACATTTTGGTGGTCCTGCTTTGGCAGGGAACAGTTTATTAAAGTAATGATGTGTGGCTTGTCTCTCTAAGCTAGACAAGACTACACCATCCTATCAGGCAACCGACACAGTTGACCTGTGTGTGTGTGTGGGGGGAGGAGCTGCTCACTGAAGCGTAGCTCCCTCTTTCAACTGTATGCCACTGCATTTTCAACTGCTGTCATAGACAGCTCCAGCAGTGATTGGAGAAATGTGACCACGCCTGCAAACACACTGACTGAATTGGAAGATGCTGACACACCTCTGAAAAACTCAGATGATGGTACTATGTTTCTTGCACATGCATGCAAGCAAACATAAGCAGATGAAATGAAAAACATCTTACAATAGAAAGCAGTTGTAGATGATTTGCTGCTTACAGTATTACATTGGCTCCCTCTAGTGGTAGACTTTTATGAAAGCATCAGCAAAGCATGCCTTAAATTGGTCCCTGTTCACTGAATCCAAAGTGCCTGTTATGAATTGTGTAACAGCAATGCATAGCACTTCACTCCACAGGATCACGCAACTCTTACATGTGTAAGCCTGAGCCCTCCAGGGTCTCACCTCTTCACCTTTACCTTCACCTTCATCTCTCTGAGAGGGCCAGCCTGGGTTCTGCTAGTTCAGATAACCTAGGTATATTTATGGCATGATGTCTCTACCTGGGGTAGAAGGGGTACCTGTTCACTGAACTTCTTACACCCCAGGAAGTAATATATTTCACGCTCCCACACAGTAATAAAATCACTAGACAATGATTATGACTTGGAAGAAGCATTGTGAAGAAACCCTATATAAAATGCAATAAAACAGAAATTTATTTAGAGCAGAGATGAGGGAGAGAACAAGGGGCAGTAAGGAGAAGAACAGGATCAAAAGGACTTACACACTAAGCAGATGATATAACTTTCTATAACAAGCTCACAGATCCCCGCCATCAGTCTACTTTTCCCACAATTGTTGTGTAACCCCCCTACAAATGGGGGTTCCCGAAAACCTTCCTTTGGTATGCTTAAATGTTCTCTGCCAGGCTGGTGTCCTGTGTTTTAGCTGTTTAAAAAGAAATTGCATGAGAGTGCCTAATCGCCTCTGCGCCTGTCTGTTTAAGAGCTGCCAATAACGTGGTGCTTATTTAATCTGGGAAGGGGCTGAGTGTTTCTATGCTCGAGTCCCTTCTGGGCTGCCAGATAATCACTCCATTCTGCCATCGCTATTTGCGCAGAGGGAGCTCTGTTAGAAGCTGTACTTATTTGATGATTATCTTATCTATTAGCATAGTAATGATATTGTAGTTTGTCTAACCTGCCTTCTTTGCAGCATGGACAGTTCTGTTAATCACCACCGTTTTGGTTTTGGACTGCCAGTCAGCACCAATTGGTACCTTTGATGACTCTAAAATGGAGATTGTCCCCAGGGGTCTTGTGGGAGCAAATTTCTGTAGAAATTGTAGTTTTTACATTTTGGCACCAAAACAGACCTGGAGAGGGAGCCCTTGCTTTGACAGACAGATGGATCTCCCAAACAGAACCTTTTGTACCGAAGGGGAATTCCCAAGCTGCCTGTTGCAGTGAGTCAGTCTGGAGTCAGAGTTTGAAGAAACAGCTTGAGTTATTCAAGCAGGTGCTTTTTTTGGCCTGTCTGCCTGCAGTCCCTTGAGAGGGAATCCATTGAAAGGCTTAGCAATCGAACTATATCCGAATTGGAGTGTGACAAAGCCACTGAATAGTGACCAGGTTTGAACCTGAAGAAGACCAAAGATTTGCTGTACGTGATCGACCTGTCAGGACATCCATTTACCATAGAATTCCCGGTTTTGCTCACAGACACTGGTATTGCGGCCAGACTGCCTTCCGCTTAGTGGTAAGGTGATTGCTTTTATTATAAATGTGCTGTGTGCTGTTAGTGGGTCGTGAATTGATTCCCCACTGTGTAAATGTGCCACGCTAGCTGGAAGCTGCATCCAGCACTACCGGACTCAAAACCCTAACAGTTCCACCTAGCCTGGGCCTTGCCATCTGGCCCAGCCAGCTACTTCAGGCGCAGAAGCCATCATCAACGAGAGACTCGCCCAGGGATCAGCCCCCTGCTGAACCATCTCGAACAGGAACGACACCTCGGTGATTCGTGTGGGCCCAGCTTCTCCTGGCAAACCATTCATCAACCTGCAGTCTCCATTTCATCTAGCCTGTGACTCATATTGGGTAGCGTGACTAACAATAAGGGTAGCTCCCTGCAGCAACAGCTAAATCTTAAGTGTTGTCATTTGATTGCATTGTTGTTTTTCCTTTCACAAACTGAGCCTTCAGGCTCTGGATTATAAACTGTGTGTGGTTGTGCATGTCTTTTCTTTTCATCACAGGGACCCAACCAGCTGCGACACCGGCCTACCCCGAGCAACGTTCCAGGCTAGCCCACCTTACTTCCAACTGGGTACCCAAAGCGTGTGACTGTGTAGGGACTAAAAGTGCATGCATAATTGCCTGACTAGATCAGTTTTCGAATCAATCAACCTGATTATGCCCCTCCCTTGTTCAATTCCCCTGAATAATTCAGATCTAACTTTTTTTTAATTTAATCTGACTGTGGTTCCAGTCTGTACCAAAAGCACTGTACTGTTGTTATTTGCTATGCCTAACCTTGTTTTACAGGGGGTCTCCAGGGTCGAATTGGTGGAACCAGCCATGGTGGTAAGTGCAAACAGTGTGGGGAATTGTATTCTGAATAGGGGCTACTGTGAAAGTGTTTGTTGCATATTGTGTAGGCCACGTGAGGGGGGGGGAGGGGGGTTACAGTGTCCCGGAAGGCTGTACCCAGGTTAGCCTTGTTACTAACAACCCTGTCCTCCAGGTAGAGGCACCCGTTTCAGTACCCAGGCCCTTTAACCCGCAACTAGCATGCAGGCAGGGTAGTAGCCCTTGGGATAGTGCCACTTAGTGATTACATTTTGGAGGCACCAACGGTGGGATTTGTGCCTTCTAGTGGTCAGAAGTGGGTATTACAACCCCATACTCATAAATTGTGGTAAAATGGAGGCACTCAATACGCACAAGTTTAAACTTGCTCCCCACAAGCTGCTAGTGCACCGTATGATGGGGTGGAGTGAGGCAGAGGGGGTGGACTCCCGGCAAGCTCTGCTACTAATAGATGTCCCCTTGGGGACTCATAATGCCACTATTGTGGAAGTGGTTGAATGAATTAAGTGTATGGGGAAGGTTGAAGTAAGGGGAAGAGATTCTGACCTATTTGATCAAACTGTAGTGGCCTTAGTCTCCTGCAGCCTGCCCATTGAACCAGAGAAGGTACCCCCTGTCATTTTACCTGAAAGGTCCCAAAAGGGGTGGAGGGTCATTCACTTACATAGCGACCCAGCAGCTTCTAGATGGTCCCTCTATGTAGAGGGGTTTAAAGATAAGCTGTATAAACTGTTAGCCTCTGAGGGGTGCCCTGCTACAGATCTAGTACAAATGTTAAAGCTTTCTGAGGAGATCACATCTGTGCAGTCCCCCATAGCCTCTCCTGCCACCCCTACAGTTGCTTCCCCCATAGTGATACCTACTGTACATTTGGACTCATACCACAGACTTAGGCTCTTTTCGGGCACGGTCCCGGTGCCGTGGGGAGGACGATCTGGAAACGTGGATGGACCACGCCACCCCATTGGTGCAGGAGTGGCAGTGTACTGAGGGGGAAAAGAGGAAGAGACTGATGAAAAGCTTGAGGGGCCCTGCACGGAATGCCATTTGTTTCGTGCGATCCACCAGCCCAGAGGCCACAGCTGCCGAGTACCTCTCTGCCCTGGAGGGGGTATTTGGTAGCACCGAGTCAGGAGATGACCTGATGTGGAAGTTTGAATCTGCAAAACAGTGGAAGAATGAAAAATTGTCAGTGTTTATTACTCGAATTGAGTGAGCTTTGCAGCAGGCCCACCGGAAAGGAGGGGTGCCCACCAGTGAATTGAACAGGGTCAGGCTAGATCACATCTTAAAGTCAGCAAGGTACTCTAGCGTGATGTTGTTGAAGCTTAAACTGCAAGACAGAAGGGGAAATGCCCCCCCAATATTGTGACCTAATGAAAGAGATCTGTGAGATTGAAAATGACGAAGAGGTATGGGAGCCCGATGCTGGGGCTGCCCACACCTGCCAGGCCCCTGAGAGAGGTGAGGAGGCTGAACTGCAACAGATGAGAGAACTGATCAAGGAGTTAACTGAGTTGAAAGTCAGTCAGAAAGCTGCCGAAGCAGCCAAAGATGCTAATTCCTGTCCAGTCCCCCCCAAGACAAAGAGGGATGTCCTGCCAGGAGGGGTGGGGGTACACGTGGTTTCTTTTGAAACTTGGCCTGAAGATAGCCTGTGGGAAGAAGTATGAGAACTGAGAGCTGTGGTGGAAGACCTACTCCAACTCTGAGCTGCCTGAGACACTGACCCTTGGGGGAACTCAGAAAGTCAAGAGAGCAAACCCCCGACCAGAGAGAGACCCCGAGACTCCCCCACTATGTTCAAGCAGGGGGACAGCTCCTCTTCCCCTAGAGACTCTAAAGAACCTGTTTTCTGTTACCACTGTGGAGAGGATGGGCACACCTGGTTCACTTGCCGTTCAGCTGAGAATTTGAGAAAAGTTACTATTAGGCTGCTGGCATTGATCGACGGAACAACATATGGCCACAAGTTGGGGCTGCCCAAAAAGCTATTCATCCAAGGCAGCTGTAAAGCCAACGTCCAAGCCCAAGTCACCTCAGTGGTCCGAGGTTTTAGGTCTTTCAATGGAAACTACAGTGACAGTGAACGGTGTGTCTACCCAGGCCGTGCTTGACACTGGATCTCAAGTGACCATAGTATTTCAAGACTGGTACCAGAAGCATCTGCCTGATGTGCCCCTACAACCCATGGAAGGTCCTCACATGTGGGAGTTGAGTGAGAAGTCCTATCCATACTCTGGGTATATCCAGATATGGCTGTCATTCCCTACCGCCGTGGCTGGGGTAGATGAACAAGTTGAGACACTCGCCCTAGTGTGTCCCCCCACCGGACTGTATGATGGAGTTCCCTTGTTAATTGGAACAAACGTCCACATGTTTGGGAGATTAGCACAACTCTGCCATGAGAAACAAGGGCAATGGACTGGATGGGCCCTAAGAATTCCAGCATTAATCAAAGGGGCTTATGACTTACAACAGAAACCCGATGAAGTGGACCGAGATGAGCCAGTGGGGATAGTGTGGAAAGAAGATCCTGACTCTTTGGTGTTGGCTCCCAACGCCCAGTGTACGATCCATGGAGAAGTCCACCTAAGGAGAGATGTAAAGAACAAAATATTGATGATAGACGCCCCAGGTGAAGGGAAGCTGCCAGAGGGGTTGATGGTTAAGTCCAGTATACTATCTGCACATGCCCATGCCTATGCCCGTCAAGTGATGGTGCAAGTGAGAAACATGTCGGACAGGGAAGTTCATGTGAACCGAGGATGTATGCTGGCTACAGTACACTGCGCAAACACTGAAGTATTGCCCAGTAATGAGTACTCTGGCAAAAGGGAGAAAGTGACCCCAGACGTATTTGACTTTGGTGATTCCCCCTTGTCCGCCAAATGGAAGACCAGAATTAGCAGGAAACTTGCTCAGAGAGACCAGGTGTTCTCACTAAAAGAGTGGGACATGGGATGTGTCCATGGGGCTGAGCACAACATATGCCTGCATGATGACCGACCATTTCGAGAGAGGTTCCGACACCTTGCATAGACGCATAGATGATGTTAGGAGGCACCTACAGGAAATGCTTGCTGCCGGTATTATTCAAGAATCAAGAAGACCATATGCTTCCCCCATCGTAGTGGTGCAGAAAAAGAATGGATCCGTGAGGATGTGTGTGGACTATCAGACTCTAAACCGATGGACTATCCCACATCAATATACCATGCTGCGCATACAGGATGCCCTGGATTGCTTGAACAGGGTCAGTGGTTCTCAGTACTGGATCTCTGCAGCGGATATTATCAGATTCCGATGGCCCTGGAGGACCGTGAGAAAATGGCCTTCATCTGTCCTTTGGGGTTCTATGAATTCCTGAGGATGCCACAGGGGATTTCGGGTGCCCTTGCCACCTTCCAGAGATTGATGGAATGTGTGGTGGGAGACATGAACTTGCTGGAATGTTTAGTGTACTTAGATGATGTCATTGTTTTTGGACGCACGCTGGAGGAACATGAGCCCAGACTGTTCAAAGTCCTCAATCATTTGGAAGAATTTGTCCTCAAGTTATCCATAGATAAGTGCCAGTTTTTTTTCAAACATCTGTGAAATATGTGGGGCACATAGTGTCTGCTGAAGGGATACAGACAGATCCCAGTAAAGTTGAATCTTTGACCACTTGGCCCCAGCCCAATAACCTAAAAGAGCTACAGCATTTCCTGGGGTTCTGTGGCTACTATCACAGGTTCATCATAGACTATTCAAAGGTGATTCAGCTGCTCCTTAACCTTACCCAATGCTACCCCCACTACCAACCGCAAATACAAAAAGGAGGCTATCAAAGACCAAGAGAAAGTGTATTTTCGAATAGGTGAGCCTTTTGGGACTCGGTGGATTCTCGAATGTGAAACAGCGTTCTTTGAAGTCATATACCAGCTCACCCATGCCCCAGTCCTTGCCTATGCTGATCCTACCAAGCCCTACATTCTGCATATGGACGCTAGTTTGCAGGGCCTTGGGGCTGTGCTATATCAAGACTACAAAGATGGCTTGAAACCTGTAGCTTTCACCAGCAGGAGCTTGACCCCATCAGAGCGGAACTATCCGGTCCACAAGATGGAATTCCTCACCCTAAAATGGACCATAATTGACCAGTTTCATGAGTGACTCTATGGGGCAAAGATATTAAGACTGACAATAACCCACTGACCTATGTTCAGACTTCAGCTAAACTGGACGCCACTGGGCACCATTGGCTCTCTGCCTTATCGACTTATGATGATGCTGTTGAATACAGACCGGGATTAAACCACACTGATGGTGATGCTCTGTCACGAAGGACAACTTTTAAGAACAATTGGGTCAGATTGTCTGAACCTGACATCAAAGCATTATGCCAGAAGTTTGATAAAGGGGAACAAATGTCTGCAGACACAGTGGACTGCCAAGTAGATTGCTTGGGCCCTCCTGATACCTGTATACCGGCTGCCTATTGCCATTTCTCTGCTCTAGACATTAGTGCACTACCTCAGTTTGATAATGACAGTATTCAGTGGGCTCAATCCCAAGATCCCATGATTCAACCAGCACTTGATGCCCTGCGTGTGGGGAAAGATGTGTCCAAGTTGCATTCCCCTGACTTGCGAATTGCTCTGTTGTTCAAGGAAGGCCCCAGGTGAAGGTTGCATGATCAGATGTTATACAGAAAGACAGTGGATCGTCATGGTCAAGTAGACAAGCAACAGTTGGTTCTGCCCATGGCCTTTAAACAGCTGGCACTGAGGTCCCTCCACAATCACATGGAGCACCTTGGTATTGACAGGACTCTCAGCTTGGTATGATCCCAATTCTACTGGCCAAAGATGGGGGCAGATGTCTAGCACCATGTAAAGACCTGCAGTCATTGCCTCCAAAGAAAAGTCCTGCCTCAGAAGGCTGCCCCTCTTGTCAATATCACTACCAGTGCCCCTCTAGAATTGGTCTGCATAGACGTCTTGTGCCTAGAACTCAACCAAAAGAACATTGGCAATGTGTTGGTAGTTACTGATCATTTTACACGGTACGCACAAGCCTTCCCAACTGAAGATCAAAAGGCCTCTACTGTGGCCAAGGTGCTGGTGGAAAAATTATTTGTCCACTATAGTGCTCCCCAGCAGATCCATTCTGACAAAGGCAGAGACTTTGAAAGTAGGTTAATCAAAGAAATGCTCTCTCTGTGGGGGGTGCGGAAGTCAAGAACCACCCCCTATCATCCACAGTGGGACCCTCAACCAGAACACTTTAACCACACCCTTCTAGACATGCTGGACACCCTCCATCCAAAAGACAAGCATAAGTGGAGCCAGCAAATTAGCACCTTGGTACACACGTACAATTGCACCAAAAGTGATGCTACTGAGTTCTTCCCCTACCATCTCATGTTCGGGAGGGAGGTCCGATTGCCAGTTGATGTCTGCTTTGGGGTCTCTCCAGTTGGGGTTTGAGCCAAAAACTACTTGCAGTATGTACAGAAACTGAAAGTTCAGTTGAATCATGCCTATCAACTAGCTCAAACTATGGCTGCTAAGCGAAATCTCGCCAACAAAGAAAGACATGATCGACGAGTAAAAGCCCAGGAGTTGTTGCCCGGAGACAGGGTGCTACTACGCAATTTGGGGCTGCATGGAAAACACAAAACTGCTGATAGATGGCACCAACTTCCCACGTAGTAGTTGGTAAATTGGATGATCTGCCGATGTACAAGGTGCACCCAGAAAACAATTCCAAAGCTGTGAAGACCATGCACCGTAATCACTTACTGCCTATCGGCCAAGTTATTATTAATGCTGAACCAACACCTGACACTTATCCTGGGCCAGTGACTAGTACTGCTGCAAAGAGGAAACAGAGCCAACCTGTCCGTGTTGTTCCAGACCTAAGGCCTTCCCCTTAGCTGGTCCAGAGTGATAGTGATGACTGTTCGTCTGTCTCTGATGAAAGTGACTGTGAAAATGCCTATTATCCCTCATATGAACTGAGTCAGTTGTTTCGAGGCAATCCTCTGCAGATTCATAGGGATGAAGCTGGGCCTTCAGAACTGCCTAACCCCACAGCTTCTTCCCTGGACCCAGTGCCCCCTGGAAGTGAGGTGCAAAGTATCAAGTCTGAGGTTGCAGATTCTCTGTGTCTTGTAGAACTGTTTGACTTGCCCGAAAAAGGGACTGATGGTCTGAGTCTCCCTGGTGACATACCAGAACTTGAAGAACAATATGAAAGTGTTGACAGCACTCCTTTAGTGCCGCAAAGCCTAATTATGCCAGAGTCTCCTCAGAATGAGCAACCTGGGCCCTCGTCAGAAGATAATAATGAGCAAAGTGTTGTGGAAACAGAGTCTGCAGAGCCAGGAGCTGGTAGTTTTCCTAATCTGGACATTTCAACCAGTGCAGAGGCATCCCTTACTACAGGAGAAGAAATCAGTGCCAGTGTTGACCGCCCAGAGCCTGTGTCTGTTCCTCCCAGAAAATCTGGGCGACCTGTTAAGACAGTGCTACACTTTAGTTATGATTCCCCTGGGAGGCCTGTGGACTTGCCTCTCAATGTGTTCCATAAAGGTGTTTACATTTCCAAGAGCTCACTGCCCAAACTGAGCCTGACTGCCACCTCCCGATTAATTGTTATTCCTTCAGAACATGGTGTCCCTGTCCCATCTAGCCCCAAATTAGCTGATAGGGAAAGACCCCCTTCTGCATTGTTTACTGAACAAGAAGTTATAAAGTGAAGTCATAGGTAACTGTTCATAGTATGTTAATCATAATAGAATCAGTATAGAGAGTGCATGAAACATGCATAAGTATTGTCAAAGAAGATATGGTATACTGAAATGTATAGTAATGTGATAAGTTTACGTTAACTGATGCATCAGATATTATTGCCATAGTATACTAATGTCACGTATGTCTGGTATATATTGCTTCTTCAATATTGTGATGGTGTAGAATTGATGCGAATGCCAAGTTTTTCCAGGCAGAGAAGGGTGTAACCCCCCTACAAATGGGGGTACTCAAAAACCTTCCTTGGGTGTGCCTAAATGCCCTCTGCCAGGCTGGTGTCCTGTGTTTTAGCTGTATAAAAAAAAAATTGCATGAGAGTGCCTTATTGCCTCTGCGCCTGTCTCTTTAAAAGCTACCAATAACATAGTGCTCATTTAATCTGGGAAGGGGCTGAGTGTTTCTATGCTCAAGTCCCTCCCAGGCTGCCAGATAATCGCTCTGTTCTGCCATCGCTATTTACGCAGAGGGAGCTCTCTTAGAAGCTGTACTTATTTGCTGATTATCTATTAGCATAGTAATGATATCATAGTTTGTCTAACCTGCCTTCTTTGCAGCACGGACAGTTCTGTTAATCACCACCATTTTGGTTTTGGACTGCCAGTCAGCACCAGTTGGTACCTTTGATGACTCTAAAATGGAGATTGTCCCCAGGGGTCTTGTGGGAGCAATTTTCTGTAGGAATTGTAGTTTTTACATTTTGGCACCAAAACAGACCTGGAGGGGGAGCCCTTGCTTTGACAGACAGATGGATCACCCAAACAGAACCTTTTGTACTGAAGGGGAATTCCCAAGCTGCCTGTTGCAATGAGTCAGTCTGGAGTTAGAATTTGAAGAGACAGCTTGAGTGATTTAAGCAGGTGCTTTTTTGGCCTGTCTGCCTGCAGTCCCTTGAGAGGGAATCCATTGAAAGGCTTATCAATCGGACTGTATCCGAATTGGAGTGTGACAAAACCACTGAAAAGTGACCGGATTTGAACTTAAAGAAGACTGAAGATTTGCTGTACACGATCGGCCCGTCAGGACATCCATTTACCACAGAATTCCCGGTTTTGCTCAGAGACACTGATATTGCGGCTTGACTGCCTTCCGCTTAGTGGTGTGGTGATTGCTTTACTATAAATGTGCTGTGTGCAGTTAGTGGGTCGCGATTTGGTACCCCACTGTGTAAATGTGCCACGCTTGCTGGAAGCTGCATCCAGCACTACCGGACTCAAAATCCAAACAGCTCCACTCGGCCTGGGCCTTGACATCTGGCCCAGCCAGCTACTTCAGGCACAGAAACCATCATCGATGAGAGACTCACCAGGGATCAGCCCCCTGCTCAACTATCTCAAACAGGAATGACACCTCGGTGATTCGTGTGGGCCCTACTTCTCTTGGCAAACCAGTCATCAACCTGTAGTCTCCATTTCGTCTAGCCTGTGACTCATATTGGGTAGCATGAGTAACAATAAGGGTAGCTCCCTACAACAACAGCTAAATCTTAAGTGTTGTCATCTGATTGCATTGTTGTTTTTCCTTTCACGAACTCGGCCTTCAGGCTCTGGATTACAAACTGTGTGTGGTTGTGCATGTCTTTTCTTTTCATCACAGGGCCCCAACCAGCTGCGATGCCGGCCTACCCCGGCAATGCTCCAGGCTAGCCCACCTTACTTCCAACTGGGTACCCAGAGCGTGTGACTGTGTAGGGACTAAAAGTGCATGCATAATTGCCTGACTAGATCAGTTTTTGAATCAATCAACCTGATTATGCCCCTCTCTTGTTCAATTCCCCTGAATAAATCAGATCTAACTTTTTTTTTATTTAATCTGACTGTGGTTCCAGTTTTTACCAAAAGCACTGTACTGTTGTTATTTGCTGTGCCTAACCTTGTTTTACAGGGGGTCTCCAGGGTCGAATTGGTGGAACCAGCCCTGGTGGTAAGTGCAAACAGTGTGGGGAATTGTATTCTGAATAGGGGCTACTGTGAAAGTGTTTGTTGCATATTGTCTGAGTCACTAGAGGGGAAAAAGAGGGGTTACAGTGTCCCAGAAGGCTGTACCCAGGTTAGCCTTGTTACTAACAACCCTGTCCTCTGGGTGGAGGCACCCATTTCAGTACTCAGGCCCCTCAGTTGGGTCGATGGCTACAACAGTTTGGGGCTTGTTGATGCACTCTGAAATAATTGTTGCGGAAAATCTAATGACTTTGAACAACAGAAAAGGGTCACCTTTGCTGTAGGATCAATATACCTGACAGGATCTTAGGACACTTTTCCTCATTACATATTGCATTTCTATATTTTAGTCAGTCTTGTATGGGGAGGGGGGTAAATTTTACATAGGAGCAGTACTTTTTGTGTTTTACTGGAGTACAGATGAAAGGACTCACAAAACAAGGTTCTTCTGGAACAAAATGGCAGAGGAAGGAATAGTATCATGCAGCAATGATGTCTGGTATCCCAGACTTTTAATGCTATGCATGCAGAAATACCAAGTACATTACCTAAGGTGCCAATGTACCATAACAGTGAGACCAGGAAAAAACATCCTGATGTTTTGGGGCCTAAATACCTTTTCATCAGGGAGCCTTATTTTACTCTTGAAACTGAGTCAGACTTTTAATTTCACTCTTGAAACAGTTTTCCTTTGGGCCCCCACCCTTTTATCTCTAAACATTAAACTGTAGACTCAAAGTCCTGGATGTGTTCCTTCCGTTTGTAATATTTGCTAGCTCTTTGGTCTGAACTGGGCTCAATTACACCATCAGATGCAGTTATATGGACTTTACTGTCCGCAAGGGAGACATCCCCAGCAAGATTTACTCTGTTAGTTGCACTTCATCCTTATGCCCAAACCCCATACCTTGTAGCTGCTGCATATAAATCTGCATGGTTTTCTCCTTCTAAGCACACTTACAGTATAATCTGGCCCTCTGTGTAAGTGGCACACTGTCCTCCCCTTGGCCATTCCCCTGCTTCTTATAAGGTATCCCTGTATGCCCAGTTCACACTTTCAGGAACAAAGGAAGACCCAAACGTGGATTGTTCAGTGAACACTCTCTTTTTTGTTTTCATTATGTGGCCAACTGTCTCAGTGGTGCCAACAGAATGTTTACTGCACTCTTTAACAGATCCAGATATGTAACGAAGTAGCACCAGCTTCCTCCCAGACCAACAAACTGCAGCTTAGTATCTTAATTTACATTTGTGTCCCTTTTTGAGAACCATTTTTATGTTGCTTGCACGCATGTGCAAGAAACATAGTGCCATCATCGGAGATTTCGGAGGTGTGTCACTTCCTCCTCCAATTCAGTCAGTGTGTTGGCAGGCGCGGCCCCTGTAAGCCAATGCATTCTGGAGCTGTCTATGACAAGCTCCAAGATGCAGTGGTATACAGTTGAAAGGGGGAGCTACGCTTCAGTGAGCACTGATAAGATATCGGCTGCTCACGCACAGCTCCCCCCCAGACACCCACGCAGGCGTGTGCGCCCCCGCTCCCCGCATGCACTGTATAGCCGACGGGGCGCCCAATCCCCATCGGCTGAGCTGCGTCCCCCCCCCAGTAGTAAGTGCCATGCTGGGAGCCCACCCCAGCATGGCAAGCGTCTCTGACCGACGGGGTGCCCAACCCTCGCCGGCGAACACTGACCTTGTGCCACGCTGGAGCCCACCCCAGCGTGACAACAATGCTATGGGCCGACGGGGTGCCCAATCTCATCGACTGAACGCCTCACAATGTTTGTGCCACGCTGGGAGCCTCACCCAGCGTGGCAAATGTCCCATGACGCTTTTTTTTTTTAAACCTGTAAACAAAAACTGTTCCTGCTAGGCCTCCCAACCCTCCCACAACCCGCACCCACCCACTGTGCACCCAGCCTCCCACACACCCCCACCCCATACTTACCTCCGACCTTGGCGCGACGATCTTCGTGGACCGGAACACGCCTGCACTCTTCAAAGCCGACCGCGAACTGAGGAAATGCCGTAAGCTGTATAATAGGCTAGATAGGGGGTTTCAACTTTGTTAACATCTCAGCATTTTTTGAGATTACTTCAACTATGTCTTGGACTTTTCATGAACGATGTCATTGTCATGGCGTGAGTTCGGGTTCAAGGGTGATTTCTGCCAGTCACTGTGCAAAATCACCCTTGGGCCTGAATAACGCATGACAGTGACATCATTCTGGAGAAGGGGTCCCAAAACCCTATGTTGAAAATTTGGTGCCAAAATTAAAAATGACTGTTTTACGAGCGTGTGTTGCGGTAGTCCCCACGCACGCCGTAGTTCGCGAAATTTCAATATTTTCACTCCAGATTTTCAACATTGCCATTTTACCACACCTTTTTATGAGTAGTATAGCTGTCATTTTTCAGATCTCACCCAAAATGTGTTTCTGCCCAAGGAAGACAATGGCTAGTCGGTGTGCTAAATCAATGTATCGGACAAATTAAGAAAATCACAGTGACACTGTTCATGAGCAGAGGTCTTAAAATGGCTGTGTTGAAAATTTGGTGAAAAAATTCCAATTGACTGTTTTACGGATGCGTTATGCGAGTTCCTGTACGCACGCCGTAGAAGTTCGCAATTTTCATTATATTTTCACTCCGATTTTCAACATTGCCATTTTACCACACCTTCTTATGAGTAGTACAGCTGTCATTTTTCACATCTCACCCAAAATGTGTTTCCGCCCATGTAGTGCACAATGTCGCAGTCGGTGTGCGAAATCAATGTACGGGACAAATTAAGAAAATCACAGTGACACTGTTCATGAGCAGAGGTCTTAAAATGGCTATGTTGAAAATTTGGTGAAAAAATTCCCTTCAGATGTTCTGCAATATTACTAATGAAGACATTGAACAGAACTGGCCCCAGGACCGATCCCTGCAGCACCCCACTGGTCGCCACCTCTCCCTAGACTACATACCATTTACCACCACTCTCTGCCTCCTGTCTGTTAGCCAGTTTCTAACCCAGTTTACCACCCTTTCCCCCATGTCCAGCCTACCCAACTAGTTTATCAGACTCCTATATGGGATGGTGTCAAAGGCTTTGCTGAAAATAGGTAAGCGTTGTCCGCTGCCCCACCCTGATTCACTTCCTTTGTCACTCAGTCAAATAAATCAACCAGATTTATCTGACATGATGTCCCCACTGTGAATCCATCTTGTCTATGGTCCTGGGTTCCGATGGCATCTAGATGCCCCACTATCCTTTCTTTAAGCAATGTCTCCATGATCTTCCCCACTACTGAGGTGAGGCTGAATGGCCTATTGTTCCTCTGCCTCCTCCCTGCTGCCGGACTTGTGTAGAGGGACCACATGTGCCCTCCTCCAATTCCACTCATGTTGAATGACTCAGTGAACATGGCTGCCAGAGGTACTGCTATCTCCCTTCGCAGTTCTGTTAGTATCCTTGGGCGTATGCCATCTGGTTCCATCGCTTTGTCTACCTTCAATTTAGTGAGCTCCTGCAGGACTCTTTTGTCCACCTCTTCACCCCCTTGGCAACTGCTGTACAGCTGTGGCCCTTACCCCTCCCACTCTTCTGTGAATACTGAATGGAAAGACACAGTGGATGTCTTGGGAGGAAGGCATGAAACTGTCACTTCCAAATACCTAAACAGCACATACAAGCAAGCAACATTCGGCATTGACAAATGCTTGTTTTAACTGGTTGGGCATCAGCTGTCATTACAGGGCCTTCAGCTGGGTGAGGAGGCTGCTCAAGCGTTACTTCTGTTAGTCTAGGACAGTGGGTACCCACCAGCAGCAAGCCACCTTGGAAACATTCTTTACTTTAAAGCACTCATTTTGTACAACCACTGACAGAGTCAAACAGAAATGGATTTATTGAGGTAGATAGTACAGTAAATCATGATCTTGCTCCCTCCTGGGAGCAGCTCAGGCACAGTGCACAGTTCATTCTTTACTCCTGGACAGAACCTAGGGAAACCTTAGAAAATTGCTTTCAGTTTACAACACATCTATACCCTGATCTCATGGGGAACATAAAAACATACAAAATGTCGGCAAGAAAAGGCTCATTGATCCATTGAGTCTACCATTGCCTGCCTATCTATTGAACCAAGCCTTTGTCAGTCCCATTGACCTCCCCTTGCCCTACCCTGCATATTCAACCTCCTAGTGCCCATAAGCCTATCGCATCCCATCTTCTCTTGACCTCCTCACCACCATCACACCATGTATGAATTTGTCTGAAAGTTTGTGCCATTGTGTTACAACCCTTTCGCAAAAAAGTATTTGCTGATAGCTTTTTAACCTACCCTCCCACCAGTTTCATGGAGGTACCTCTGATGGAAGTATTACTTTTCTAGCAGCTACTAGAGGGCACAGTTGGAACTAGGGGGATGAAAGATTAAAATGGACATCAGGAAGTTCTAGTTCACAGAGACAGTGGTAGAACAGTGGAATTGGCTACCAAAGGAGATAGTGGAGGCAGAGACAACAACTGGGTTCAAGGGTGGGTGGGACAGATTTAGGTGCTTGTAAAGATGGGGGGGAGAGGGGAGTAGAGCTGAAATACTAGTCCTGAAGGCACTAAACCTATGTAACAGCCCTTTGACTCACCTTTGGCTGCTCCAGGGCCCTCAGGTAGTTTACACACACCTCCAAGGCTGGCCTGTTACAATAGTGTAGCTGATGGTGCGTGTGCTTCCTCCTGGGGTAACGGCAAGGGACTCCTGTGGATAAAGAACAGGTTACCACCCCCAAGGAAATAGTACACTGCCCTGATAATATTTTCCCCACACAAATAAGTAAGCAATAATACCCAACAGGGTGGGCGGTATTGGTCTATACTGGTCCGCCCAGGGGCGTAATCTGGGATGTGTAGTACGGTAGGGGCTGCACGCCCATTGGCTCATGCTATGAAGCAATGGGCATGCAGCCCTACTGAGGTGTCAGTCGGCAGGTGGCAGGGTGGCAGGCGGGTGGGTGCTGCCGCCGCCGGCTGACGGGGAGAGCGGTGGTGGGGCCAGTGGCGGGGTGGTGGTACCACTAGACCATCAGGGATATTGGAATTATTTTGTTTTACTGATGCCCGCGATCGGGCAGATAGCGGTCCACTGGACCACCAGGTATATAGGACTTGGGGTTGTCTTTTCTTACTGATGCTCGCGATCGAGCAGATAGCGGTCCACTGGACCACCAGGGATATAGGACTTGGGGTTATCTTTTTTACAAATGCCCACAATTGGGCATGGTGGGGGCGCCTCCAGGTGCAGCCAGAACTCGGATGGCCACCCACAGGTGGCAGCTGCCGTGTTGCACCCTGCAATGCGGCAGCTCCCCTGTGAGTGGCCATCAGTTGTTCCTTTTTTTTTTGGCTTAACTTTGTGCTGGCACAAGTAGGGGTTGCACATGCATGGCTCTGCACATCCCGGGCTGAATATTGGGCTGTGCAGGTTATGCATGGGCACACCCCCCCCACCTGTGCCTGCATACATTACTGATGCGCTCCGGCGCATCAGGATTTGTGCCGCGCACTTTTCCCTTTTGAATATCGCGCTGGGGGCACAACCCTTTTGAATATCTGGGCCATTATATTTTATCTGTTTTTATTACTGTTTGAATATGTACTTATGTATATTTTTCTACTCCCTTACGTGTTTTTATGTGAGGCGCCCCCAAAACCTCTGGGAATGGGTGCCATAGAAATAAACTTTGCCTTACCTTGCCCTCTACATCCTACATTAAAGAGTATATAAATTGTATTCCTCCATTAATTTATGAGTCACAGCACAGCCATCCAATTCACTGGGAAAAAGTGGGCTCCTTTTACAGAAATGCCCTTAGTTCAATGCTATCATTGAGTCTTGATTTTTTGGGAACAGCCAACTCAAAAATCCACAAAGACTCCATCCTAGAAAGTTTTGTTTCATAATCCCCTCCATTTGGGCTCATCTCAATTTTTTCTATGCCACAAAATGAAAACTCATGTGGCTTATCTCCTTGTACACTATTCACGTGTCTGAATAAGGCATTGTGTTCATTCCTGCTATGAATTGCACTAAGATGTTCACCTACCTGGACCTTAAACATCCACTTGGTTCTCCCCACATAAAAGGAATGGCAGATATAAGTTGCCAAATAGATGACACCCTGAGTGCTGCACCTAATAAACCTTTCGATGTCATACATTTTGTGGCTGTTAATGTTATCAAACATTTTCTTCTCTTGACCACCCACAAAAACTACAGTGGCCACAGGAGAAGCATCCTGGGGGTAGAGCAACCGATTCCTGTGTTGCATTTTTTTCTAATCGTCCCAAACTGACTCCCATCTGCAAACTACTCTTGGGGAGTCAGTTAAAAAATTTCATTCAGTGCTGGTCCAGTGGACAAGATGTTCCAATTCTTTTCAACAATATCCCTGATTCTTTCAGATTTAGGGTAATACTGTGTACTAAAATGTACACCCTCATTATACCCACTTTCTGCTTGTAGTGCAATACTTGTTCTCTAGTGGTGTGTCTTACTTCTTCCCTGATTTTGCTCACAAGTCCTGGACCATATCCCCTACTCAAAAGCCATTGTTCCATCTCAAGTGACCTCTGCTTAAACATCTAGGGCAGGATTCATGAAACTCGAGAAATACATGCAGCTGCGGGTAAACATCGGCACAAGTTGGTTACGACTTGTGGATCTGCAGGTTACCCGCAGCGGCGGGTATTCACAAAGGTGGAGCCGAATTACGACTGGCTTCACGTTCTACGGCTGCTTGTGGGTGGTGTTGCTGGGGAGATGGCCGCAGCAGCGGGAATGGGCTATGGCTGGTGGAAGCAGCCATAACACCCTCCTCAACTGCTGTGGCTGTGAATCACTACCGCTGCAGCTGCGGGCGATTCCAGTCCACAACAGCAGTTGCAGAGTGGAACTTAGAAAGAAACTCATCGTGAATCCTGCCCCCTGTCTGTAGAACCGTTCCTCTGAAGATTAAGAGCCTGTGTCTTGGGGATATTATTGATGGTGTGACATGGATGGCAACTACTAGAATGGAGGAGACTGTTTCTATCTGTCCGCTTCTTAAACAAATCTGTTATGATGGTACCTTCCCCAGTCCTTTGTATATTCAAATCTAAAAACTGAAAATTCTCTGAGTGCAACATCACACAGAATCTCAGGTTAAGATTAGATTGTTCAAGAAACAAGAAAAATGGCTGCAGCTCCTGTGTCCCCCATGCCACACCATCAATATGTTGTCAGTGAAATAACGTCAAAGCTCCAGATGGTCAAAAAAGGGGTTAACCTCAGTGTTCAAGACTATTTCCTTTTTCCACAGGCCTTGACCTGTAGGAAGTATTGGCCCTGAAACTGAAACAAACTGTAATTCAGAACAAATTCTGCCAGCCCGCATAAAACATCTTTGAAATGTTCCTTATACTCGGAAGAGGTGCAAGTCAAGCATGCAATGCACAGAGTCCCTCATCATGGGGGGATATTCCTGTAAGCCCCTTAGTTTGGGGCTTACTAAAGTTACCTTTCTCTCGCCTCCCCTTTGCCCATGTAAGGTTAGGGGTAAAGCTGGTGTCTGTCCTTGGGCGTAGTTTGCCTGCCCCTTCAGGATATAAAAGGGAGAGTTTTCTAGAAGTAAGAGAGGCTGGCAGGAGACTATTCACAAATTGGGTGTGGGGTTCAATCCCTAGCCTGGGAGTATGGCCTAAGCTCTGCGGTGAATAGGAATCACTTGGGAATTAAGGTGGGAGGTTGCCAGGGAGTGCGGTCGGTGGGTTGGGTAAAAAGGGGAGTCGCAGCCCAGAGGACAATGGAAGTTTCAACCCACCTCATGCTTCATAGCACTGTGGCGGGTCTGGGGCCTCATCCATGTATGTTTGGAGTAGGTGATGGGGGCGCTTTGGCGGTGGCAGTGCCATGGTGTGGCCCAGATGGTGGTGGCAGCACTGATGGGTCTTACCTGTGTGGCATGCTGTCTCAGTATGGTGGCCGGCTGGGAGTGAGTGAGGATTGGTGCCCACTTTTCCTGTGTTTGTTTAGGTCTGAGACCGGGGTGGTCCCAACCATGGGCTCGATGCAGCAGGTAGGATGGGTAAGTGAAGTTGTGCAGCTGCCTGCATTTGTAATAGCCCCTGGGTTCAGAATGGCTGAGTGGAATTGATATCATGCAGCTTTGAGAATGGCCTAGTTGGGTACCAGGGAGGAAGCGTGTACAAGGTAGCCCTGGATGGTAAGGACAAGGTCGCTACTTGAAGGTTCAGCCCCTGGCTCAGTTGTAAGTGGAGACCATACATTGGACCTGCTCTGGCCCTAAGTTTGTGCCACAGCCTTCTGCTGCAGATGGAAATAAGTGCTGTCAGCTTTGTGCCTGTCTCCAGCTGCCTCCAGCCCCATGGAGCTGTTTCACTTATTGTTTTAAAATAAACTGTTTTATTCTTTTAATCACAAGTGCCCCTGATCTGTTTTTGCTGTGGTGCTAACCAATATTTCCCCCCCCAGAATGCTCCAGAACTGCACCTGCCTGCTGGACTGCTTCTTGTTGATCCTGTCACCTGGTTTGCCACCTCTGGTGGTAAACAGTTTATGGATGTCTGTTCTGTGTCATCGTTCAGGTAGGCCAAGCATTTCTTTATACATTTTGGATAGATTCTCGGCTTATGCCCCCTTCAGGTTAAATTTTACACCAGGCCCCTAGACACAAGCCAGAGGGAGGGTTACATTAGTATACTGTGACTCTACATCCATTATCACCAGCAAACAATTAGGTTCAAGTTTCAGACCCTCCAGGACGTCAAAAACCTGGGTGGTGTCCCTAATATAAGATGGTAAAGAAGGGAGCCAGATGCTTAATATGCTCCTCCACGATTCTAGATAATGACTCAGTTACGGACTCTATCCCTGATATGATAGAGCATCCTAGGGAATTATGACATATGTAATGCCCCCCCACATCTGGGAGGCTTACCTTGATGCCTCCAGATGTTCTCTTGCTGCTGTCAGTGTTCCCGTTCCTCTGCGACTCCTTCTGCCGCTCAGCCTTGTCCCCAGGTGTCTTCTATGTATATGAGCCCTGCGGGGCTCGCAAATCCATCTGCGAGTGGTCGGCATGTCTTGGGGCTGCTGCTCACGGTGTGACAAAGGTGCACTGCGCATCTGACCACTGTTGCAGTCCAAAAGCCAAAAGTGTGTCTCCAGTGGTTCCCATTGCTGTGCCTAAGTTAAACAGGCACCGTGGACACAAACAAAGCAGCGGAAAATATTTTTAAATAAACAAATTGGCAGCTGTCTAAAGTACTACCTCTCGGGCACCAGAAAGAGACAAAGGACAAGGGGCAATATCATGGCAAAGGAAAGCCCTAATGAATATTTATTAACTCTGCAGTGTTTTCTGGGGGGCAGTGTGTTACGGGAGCTTATGTTATTGAAAGTGGACTAATTTAAGAGAGGACTTTTAGGGCTACAAAACAGTGGGGAAAGCAAATTAAAATAATGGTGTTCTTGGCTGCACCAGAGCTTAATCTATGGGGGACACTAATACAGACTGCCTAAACTTAAACTGCAACCACCATTTTAACAAACAATATCCAATCGGAAGCCAGGATTAAACAAAGGAGCTCTTGGGACAATGCCAGAGACTTATGGGGGATTAACTGGGACAATTTCTAGGCACCAAAAAAGGGAGCCAGTTAGCATCTGGGAGTTGTTTAGGGCATCTACGGCAGCCAATGGGAGCTATGGAACTCAGCTCCATATAAAAGGAGGTAACTGCTCAGTTTGGTCAGATTTGAGAGATTTGTCCAGGAGTTCAGTCTCTGAGCCTATGGGGAGCTAGCCAGCTCTCAGGCATTAGGCCTGCCAGGCTTAGACATTTCCGGTTGTCAGTCTGTGGGTCCAAAGTGTCCAGCTGGCCCACGTTTGGGGTCGCAGCAGCAGGGGATTCGAGTAGCATCCAAGCTGAGAAACCAGGATCAGCCTACAAGCTGGCTGGAAGGGTGCAGAGGAGGTCAGAGCCTTACATATAAGTGTGCTTAGTTTGCCAAAGTGTCTGCACGGCCGATTAGTTCGACACATTTGGTTTGCACATTTTTGGCCAGTGTTGAATTACTCCTGCATCCCAAAGACCAACATTTTGATGAGGGAATTCTCCTCCTGCTTCACCAAGCCATCTGCACCAGGTCTCGTTTCATCAGATCATCATTCGGTCTGGGCAGTGTGAGTACAAACAGGGTATCTCCCTACAACAAAGCGGCAATCATTTGTGTGTGCCATCTAATTTACTTGTGTAACCCCCCTACAAATGGGGGCCACTAAAAAAACCTTCCTTGGGTGAGCCTAAATGCTCTCCACCTGGCTGGTATCCTGTATTTCAGCCGATTTTAAAAATAATTTAGTGAGAGTGCCTGATGCCTCCATGTACTGGTGCTTTAAGAGCTGCCAAACCACAATATAATTAATTTGAACTGGGGAGGACTGTGTGTTTCCCTGCTCGAGTCCCGCCTGGGCCACAGAGCAGATCGCTCCATTCTGCAGTCGCTATATGCGCAGGGGGATCCCTTTCAAAAGATGTAATTATCTGCTGGTAATTTGTTAGAGTGATAATGACAGTACAGTTTGTCTAACCTGCCTTTCTTGCAGCTGGGACTCCGTGTGTTTTGCCCCTCCATTTCAGATCTGAACTGCTAAAAGGGGTCCAATCAATGGGGAGGGGTTATTTAAAATGGAGCCTGCTGGCAAATCAGAACTTGGACTCTCAAATGGAGCCAGCCACAAGGGGCTTGTATGAAGAGAGCCTCTGGGAAATATAGTTTAGACCCTGGTGCCTTTTTTCACCAATAGAGGGAGCCTGTTGTGACTGACAAGGAGACTCAGCCAATGGAAACCTTTTGGATTTGGGGGAAATGCCCAGACTGCCTGCTGAAAGAGTTCAGTCTGAGCATGGAGCTGGAAGGGTGAGCAGCTCATGGGGTTGCTGCCCATGGGGCAGTGCGGGAACCACGTGGGAGGCCTGAAAAAGGCCTGTCTGTCATCAGCTCTCCTGGAGGGAGAGAGAAGGACTGTGTTTTCTCGGACCAAGTATCCGAACTTTGCGTGTAAAAGGAAAGCAGTTGTTGTGGCCTAGATCATGGGCAACCAAGTGTGGAGAAGAACTGAAGAAGAGGAACCTTGATTTTTGGACTGAGATTCCGAAGAGGAAGCAAATGCTGAATGCCCTGAGGTTTGGGGCAGAAGACAACCGCTTTGCAGTTGGAAGCAGGTGGGGAAACCGCCCTGTGTGTTTATGCAGCAGTTGTTGTGCAGTAGTTCACGCGGGAAGCGCGTGTGAGGCCCCAAAGTAGGCCTGCAGCCATTAGTAAGCGTTGTTCGGACTGAATCCGAGCTGTCAGAGTGAAAGAAGAAGCTGAAGTCATTTTGGGACCAGGCTTAACCTGAAGAAGACTGAAAGTGTGCAGAATTGCGATCGGTCTGTCAGAACTCTGTGGTCTGGTACAGTAAGTGACCTTTCCATATAAAAATAAGGCACTGCATCAGCATGTGGTCTAAAAGCAAAACAAAATGGTTATATTAAATGCATGCTGAAAATAGAAAATAGAGTTAAAAACGTTGACTTAGGTCTTTTTCCAGGAAATATCTAAAAAACACTAACTTTTTTTTTTTTTTCTTTTAGATATTTCCTGAAGAAGACCTAAGGTCGAAATGTAGATTTTTAACTCTATTTTCTATTTTCAGCGAGCATTTAATATAACCATTTTGTTTTGCTTTACATATAAATGTGCTTAGTGCTTGTGGGGATTGAGCTCTGAGTAATTCCCCATGTTGTGAACTGTGTGTTGTGCTGGGAGTGTGATTCCCTAGCAGGGTTTGAACTGAATCTGAGTTTGAGTCAGAGAAGATTGCCTCTGTAGCCAGACTAAATCTTTGGAAGTGACCAGCTGCTTGCCTGGTAGTGTTCTGTGTACATATAAAATGTGCAGTGAGCTAGAAGTCATAGCCAGCATCACTTGGACTGCATCTGCCTGCAATGAGTGCAAGTGACCCCTGCCACAAGGGCTGGGCCAGCTATTCTGTTTCTCCTAGCAATCCGGGACAATCTGCATTCCATTCAGTTTCAGCATTGAATCTGTGAGTACAAATCAAGATAGCTCCCTGCCATCTGTCCATCTAATTGCAAGTGTTTTTCAACTGGCTCCGGATTACAAGTGGGTACTGTGCAAGTGTTTTTGCATCACAGGGCCCCAACCAGCTGCACCGATCCTGGCTAGCCCCCCCACCATCCTGGGTACCCAGCCAAGTGACATTTTGGGACTTTGAATATGTGCACAGTACTGTGATTATTAATGTGTTTAACCTAATTAACCTGATTTCCCCCTGTCCTTGTTACAGCCCCTTAAATAAATCAGATCTGTTTGTTTCAGCAAAGTTACACTGACTGAGGTATGTGTTTATGTTAAAGTATTGTACAGTGGCTATTGTATTACATCATCTTGTTTTACAGGGGGTCCCCAGAGTCAAGCTGACCGAACCAGTACTGGGGGTAAGTGTAAATAGTGAAGATACTCATGGTGTATTGTGTGGGCCACTAGTAGGAATAAAAGAGGGTCTCAGTGTCCCAGAGGACTGTGACCAAGTTAGTCGAACTACTGTAAACCCTGACCTCTGGGTGGAGGCACCCGCCATAGAACCTAGGCCCCTCAACCTGTTAGCAATTAGGCAGGCAGAGGTAGTAGCTCTTGGGATAGCGCCACCTGGGGGTTACACTTGTTTGGGTTTGTTTGCAATGGACTGAGCCATCCAGCTCCAGATTACAAATTCTGGGTTGATGTGCATGCTAATTGTTTTCTTTCCTAAGGGCCCCAACAACAGCTGCGACGACGGCCGACCATGGGCAATGCTTCAGGCTAGCCTGTCTTCCAACTGGGTATCCAGGGTTGTGTGACTGTATCCAAGGGACTCACTGCGCATGTCTGTTCAGCCTGAGTTAATCAGATCTGCTAATCATCTGCTAGATTCCTGCCCCACCCTTGTTCACATCCCCCTGAATAAATCAGATTGTTGGTTTTTAACATTTAAACCTGGCTAGTGTGTACCTTCTTGGTGGGGGTACAGTACTGTTATTATATGGTTGCATCATTGGTCTTATTTTATAGGGGGTCTCCAGGGCAGCTGCAGAGGATCCAGCCCTGGTGGTAAGTGCAAGGGGTGTGAGCAAGTCATTACTACCATACGGTCCATGTGACTGTTTTGTTGCTATACTGTTTAGGCCACTAGAGGGGTTGGTGGGGGGTTATAGAATCCTAGAGGGCTATACCGACAGCAGTTACACTACCTCAATACCATACCTCCGGGAGGAGGCACACGTTTACAGAACTCAGGCCCTTCAACCTGCACATAGTCATGCAGGCAGGGGTAGTAGCCCTTAGGATAGTGCCACCTAGGGGTTACAGCTTGGAAGAACTGCTGGATTAGTGCCCCCTAGTGGTCAAAACTGAAAAGTACAGCTAAAATATTTATGGGTACCCCTGAAGAGATGGCTGTGCATCAGTGAGTGGATGGTGCACAGGGAATGAAATTGACCCCCACAATGCCTTGTTAATACTGGATATACCCCTGGGCACTAGTAAAGACACTATAGAAGGAGCACTTTCAAAAATCGAATGCCTGGGAAAAGCTGTAGTGGTAGGCTGACATGCTGACTTGACTGCCCAAACTCTAATGGTGTTAGTGGAATGTGGCAATCCTGTGGAAAGTACTAAGGTGCCCAGAACTATTGCTGTTGATGAGTCTCCAGCTGCCTGGAGCATGGTAACTAAAGATAGTGAGGATCCCTCGGGAAATGAGCTTCTACCCTTATCTGATACTTTTGAGGAAAAGATTGCCAAATTGCTACAGGAGGAGGGTAGAACAGTTGAGGAGTTTAAAAAGTTGTTCATGCTACCTGGGGGTGTTCCTTCCCTGATGCCCATGTTAGCTCCAGTACCTGCCCCTTCACCAGCTCCTGTGCCCGCACCAGCACTGGCATCACACCTGTGCCTGCAGTTGATGTTTCCATTCTTGTTTGGGATGTCCGGCATTCTCCCCACCCCAGGGGAGGATGATTGGGAGACCTGGATAGACTGTGTTGCCCCCAAGTACTCGAGTGGCAATGTTCTGAGGCGGAGAAGAGAAAAAGGTTAAGCAAAAGCCTCCTAGGTCCTGCTTTGGCTACTATCCATACTAAGCGGGCTAATAACCCAGAAGCAACTGCAATGGACTATTTGGCTGCATTGGAGACTGTGCATGGGAGTCCAGATTCAGATGAGGATTTGTGGTGGAGTGTGAGAAACACTCAGCAATACCAAGGGGAGCCTTTATCAGTGTATGCACCTCAGCTTGAAAAAGTGCTACAGAAAGGGTAGTGTGGCCTCAGACAAATTAGATCGGACTAGGTTGGATCAGATCCCTAAATCTGCCCCATTTTCTGAATTATTGCTGCTTCAGTTACTACTTGCAACCCTGATGGATTCACCTCCCTCCTATGATGAACTAATGAAAGAAATTTGGGGGCGGGGGTCGAACAAAGGTGGCCACGCAGGGGCCCCCCTCAAGCATCTGCTATTGCTGCCCAGGTGACTGAGGGTGATCAAGCGAGTGAAGTTCAAGGGTGGAATATAGTGCCAGACGAGCACTCAGAGACTGCTAAGGACATTCTGCCATGGGCTGAACTACTGAGAGAAGTCAGAAAAATGAAAGCAGGTGCTTCTACTAAGGCTCCTCCTACGGACAAAGACCCTGGTCCTTCCCAGAGTGTGTCTGCTATGGGGGTGGGGGTGCACACTTAGGCATCCGCTACGGAGGACAGCTCCAAGACTGAGATCAGTGAATTGACTGCCACCATAAAGTAATTACTGAGAAATATTACATCGCCTTCAATGCTGCAGACAGAGGTCTAACCACGATTTTCAGTTGTTAGTGCTCCTGCTCCAGCACCAAATGTGTACTCCGCACAGCCCTCTAATTGTGAATGGAGACCAGCTCCTAATGCACTGTTTCAGCCATGACAGACATAGAAACATATAAATATAGAAGTTGACGGCAGCTAAGGATCACAAGGCCCATCCAGTCTGCCCATTTCTTTTTCTACCTTATAAATGTGCCATCAGCCTTTGCTCTGTCAATGGCCTATCTATTCATACTCATCTGTATTGCTCCCTTATGCCTATCCCATGCCTGTCTGAAGCCCTGCACTGTATTCATATCCACCACTTCCTGAGATAGGCCGTTCCATGCATCCATCACCTTTTCTGTGAAAAAGAACTTCCTCACATTAAACCCAGGGGATGAGTACACAATGGGGGGTGAGATACTAACAACAACAAAAATGGAAAGGGACCTGGGGGTAGTCATATCAGATGACCTAAAGGTGGGCAAGCAATGTGAGAGGGCAGCAAGGAGGGCTGGGGGGATACTGGGATGCATAGGTAGAGGCATCACCAGTAGAAAACAGAAAGTTGTTATCCCTCTGTACAGACAGCTGGTGAGACCCCATCTGGAGTACTGCGTGCAGTTCTGGAGACCCAATCTCCGCAAAGACATAGACAGGATGGAAGCTGTCCAGAGGAGGGCAACTAAAATGATGCAGGGTCTGCACCGGAAGACATATGAAGACAGACTTAAGGCACTTAATATGTATAGCCTCGAGGAAAGGAGGGAGAGGGGGGACATGATAGAAACTTTCAAGTACCTCAAGGGAATCAACAAAGTCCAAGAGGGTAGCATCTTTCAAAAAAAGAGGTGTGCAAGAACAAGGGGCACAATTTGAAGATGGAGGGTGGCTCAGAGGTAATTTAAGGAAATATTTTTTTCAGAGGGGGTTGTGGATGCGTGGAATGGCCTTCCGGAGGAGGTTGTGGAGTCAAAAAACAGTGGTGGAATTCAAGCATGCATGGGACAGTCATAAGGCAATTCTAGGGGGTGGGGGTAGGAAGAAGTAGGCTGCTGGTTAACTAGGATCTGCAGCTTATCCAGTAGGTAGGGAAATGGGCAGACTGGGTGGGCCAAGCAGTCCTTATCTGCCGTCAAATTCTATGTTTCTATGTTTCTCTTAATCGGACTCCCTCTAATCTCATGCTGTGTCCTCTTGTCCTGCTATTTTTCTTGTATTGAAACATGTTAGACTCTTTCACCTTGTTAATGCCCTTAAGGTGTTTGAATGTTTCGATCTTAACACCTCTCTCCCTCCTTTGCTCAAGGGTATACATATTGAGCTCCGTTAATCTGTCCTCATATGTTTTCTGATGCAGTCCCTGCACCATTTTGGTTGCCCTTCTCTGGACTGCCTCAATTTGGTTAATGTCCTTGTGAAGGTGTAGCCTCCAGTACTGCATGCAGTACTCCAGATGGGGCCTAACCAGTGTCTTGTAAAGAGGGATTATTACCTCTCTCTTCTGACTTGTGATACCACTACTAATACACCCCAACATCCCCCTAGCCCTACCTACTGCTTTAGTGGTCTGCTAGGATGATTTCAGGTCATCAGTGATGATGATGCCCAAGTCTCTTTCTTCCCTTGTGACTGCCAGCAACTCCCCTCCCAGCCTATAGGTGGCATCAGAGTTTCTCTTCCCTATGTGCATAATCTTGCACTTCTTTGCATTAAACCCCAGTTGCAACTCTTCAACCATTTTGCTAGTTTATCCAGATCTTTTCTCAATCTGCCCACCCCATCTAATCATCTACTCTGTTGCAGATCTTGGTGTCATCTGCAATGTCACTGGTGAAGATATTGAAGAGGACTGGCCCCAGGACTGATCCCTGAGGCACCACACTTGTGACTTGCATCTTTTCTGACTGTATACCGTTTGCCACCACTCTCTGTTTTCTGCCCGTCAACCAGTTTGCCACCCAGTTGACCAACTTCTAAGCACAGGAGAGGTCACAGAAGACTGGAGAAGGGCTCATGTGATTCCACTCCACAAGAGTGGTAGCAGGGAGGAGGCAGGGAACTACAGACCAGTCAGTCTTACCTCAGTAGTGGGCAAGATTATGAAGGCACTCCTTAAGGAAAGGATAGTGCAACACCTGGAATCCATAGGGGCACAGGATCCAAGACAGCATGGGTTTACAAAAGGAAGGTCCTGTCAAACTAATCTTATAGATTTCTTTGACTGGGTAACCAGAGTGGTGGACCAAGGGGGATCAGTTGATGTCGCCTACCTTGACTTCAGCAAAGCTTTCGACACCGTTCCACATAGAAGATTGATAAATAAGCTGGGTAGGCTTGGGGTGGGTCAGAAGTTGGTCAACTGGGTGGCAACCTGGTTGACGGGCAGAAAACAGAGAGTGGTGGTAAATTTTATACAGTCAGAAGAGATGCAAGTCACATGGGGTACCTCTAGGATCAGTCCTGGGGCCAGTCCTTCAATATCTTCATTAGTGACATTGCAGATGGACTAGAGGGTAAGGCTTGTCTGTTTGCAGATGACACCAAGATCTGCAACAGAGTAGATGATCCAGATGGGGTGGGCAGAATGAGAAGAGATCTGGATAAACTAGCAAAATGGTCAGAAGAGTGGCAACTGGGATTTAATGCAAAGAGGTGCAAGATCATGCACATAGGGAAGAGAAACCCTGAAGCCACCTATAGGCTGGGAGGGGAGTTGCTGCAGTCACAAAAGAAGAAAGAGACTTGGGCATCATCATCACCAATGACCTGAAATCATCTAAGCAGGCCTCTAAAGCAGTAGGTAAGGCTAGGGGGATGTTAGGGTGTATTAGTCGTAAGAGGGAGGAAGTAATCCTTTACAAGACACTGGTTAGGCCCCATCTGGAGTACTGCGTGCAGTACTGGAGGCCACACCTTCACAAGGACGTTAACCAAATTGAGGTAGTCCAGAGAAGGGCAACCAAATTGGTGCAGGGACTGCATCAGAAGACATATGAGGACAGATTAATGGAGCTCAATATGTATACCCTTGAGCAAAGGAGGGAGAGAGGTGATATGATCGAAACATTCCACCACCCTAAGGGCATTAACAAGGTGAAAGAGTCTAACATGTTTAAATATAAGAAAAATAGCAGGACAAGAGGGCACAGCATGAGATTAGAGGGAGGCTGATTAAGGTGGAATGTGAGGAAATTCTTTTTGACAGAAATAGTGGTGGATGCATGGAACGGCCTACCTCAGGAAGTGGTGGCTATGAATACAGATCAGGGCTTCAAACAGTCATGGGATAGGCATAAGGGAGCAATACAGATGAATATGAATAGATAGGCCACTGACAGAGCAAAGGCTGATGGCACATTTATAAGGTAGAAAAAGAATTGGGCAGACTGGATGGGCCTTGCGGTCCTTATCTGCCATCAACCTCTATGTTTCTATGTTTCACCCCGAGCCTACTCAGCTTATTAATCAATCATCTATGTGGAACAGTATCAAAAGCTTTGCTGAAGTCGAGGTAGGCGACATCCACTGCTCTCCCTTAGAAACATAGAAACATAGACTTTGACGGCAGATAAGGACCGCTTGGCCCATCTAGTCTGCCCATTTCCCTACCTACAGGATAGGCCGCAGATCCTATTTAACCAACAGCCTATTTCTTCCTACCCCCCACAAGAATTGCCTTATGTCTGTCCCATGCATTCTTGAATTCTCCCACAGTTTTAGACCCCACAACCTCCTCAGGAAGGCTGTTCCATGCATCCACTACCCTCTCTGTGAAATAATACTTCTCACATTGCCCCTGAACCGCCCCTTCTATCTTTAAATTGTGTCCCCTTGTTTTTCACTTCTTTTTTCTGAAAGATGCTACCTCTTGGACTTTGTTGATTCCACTTAGGTACTTAAAAGTTTCTATCATGTCCCCCCTCTCCCTTCTTTCCTCAGGGGTATACATATTAAGCTCCTTTAGTCTCTCCTCATACGGCTTCTCTTGCAGACCCTGCACCATTTTAGTTGCCCTCTTCTGGACTGCCTCTATCCTGTCTATATCCTTACAGAGATGGGGTCTCCAGAACTGGACGCAGTACTCCAGATGGGGTCTCACCAACTGTCTGTACAGAGGGATAACAACTTCCTGTTTTCTGCTGCTGATGCCTCTCCCTATGAATCCCAGTATACCCCTAGCCCTCCCTACTGCCTTCTCACATTGCTTGCTAACCTGAAGGTCATCTGATATGATTACCCCCAGGTCCCTTTCCTTTTTTGTTGTTGTTACTACCCCCCACCCATTGTGTATTCTTCCCCTGGGTTCTTGTTTCCCAGGTGCATTATTTTGCACTTCTTTGCATTGAATCCTAGCTGCCATACTTCTGACCATTCCTCCAACCTTGCCAAGTCCCTTCTCATCCTTTCCATGCCTCCTTGTGTATCAACCCTGTTGCAGATCCTTGTGTCATCTGCAAAAAGGCATACTTTTCCTTCCAGTCCCTCTGCAATGTCACTGATGAATACATTAAAAAGGACTGGACCCACTACTGAACCCTGCGGTACCCCACTAGTAACCCCTCTTTCTTCAGATTGACCGCTCTGGTTACCCAGTCAAAGAAATCTATGAGATTAGTTTGACAGGACCTTCCTTTTGTAAACCCATGCTGTCTTGGATCATGTGCTCCTATGGATTCCAGGTGTTGCACTATCCTTTCCTTAAGGAGTGCCTCCATAATCTTGCCCACTACTGAGGTAAGACTGACTGGTCTGTAGTTTCCTTCCTCCTCCCTGCTACCACTCTTGTGGAGAGAGAGATCACATGAGCCCTTCTTCAGTCTTCTGTGACCTCTCCTGTGCTCAGAGGCTCACTAAACAGTTCTGATAATGGCTCTGCTAGTTCCACCCTTAGCTCCTTTAGTACCCTGGGATGTATGCCATCAGGTCCCATTGCCTGTCCACCCTGAGCATATCGAGCTCTTGTAGGACCCTTTCTTTTGTGAAGGGACTAGCGCACATCTCCCTCCCCACTGTGTCCATGGTGCTGAGCTGTGGGCCCTGCCCTACCTTCTCTTCAGTAAATACTGAGCAGAAGTATCTATTTGGATAGATGCTTTTACATGGTCCTCCTCCTCACATGCCTCTTTATCCCCTTTGATCTTAGCAATATCCCCGCAGGACTTCCTCCTTTCACTAATGTATCTATAGAAAGTCTTGTCATCTTCTTTTACTGTTTGTGCTATTTTTTCCTTGGTTTGGGCCTTTGCCTGCCTTGCTGCCGTCCCAGCTTCCTTTAGGGAAGTTTGGTATGCCTCCCTATCTTCCTCCTGCTGTGTTCCCTTATATTTCCTGAAGGCCAGCCTTTTGGCTCTGACCTTTTCTGCTATTGTGCTATTGTTTTTGAGAAACAAAGTGGTTTCCTTCTTCTTTTGCACTTCTTTTTCTCTCTAACACAATGGGATGTTGCTTTAAGTATTGCATCCTTAATGCTTGCACTTTGCCTGTACCCCATCACCTGTATTTCTTTTTGACAGGGCTAGCTTAACTCTGTTGGCCATCTTATCAAAGGCAGCTCCTCTGAAGTCCCATATTTTTGACTTGGATTGGGATGATTTAGTTCTAGTGGCCAAATTGAACAATACCATGTGATGGTCACTGCCACCCAGGTGACCTTCTACCTAGAGATCTGTGATCCTTTCCCTGTTAGCCAGTACTAGATCTAGGACAGCTCTGTCTCTTGTGGGTTGTTGTACCAGCTTTTTGAGGCCCTTCCCCTGCAGGAAATCCACCATGTATCTAGTTCTGGCAGATATTCCTGCTGGTATTGACCAATCTGTATCTGGCATGTTGAAGTCTCCCATTATCAGAACCTCCCCTTTAGCTGTCATGTTTTGTATATATTTTAACCGTAATGTGTCTATATCCTCCCCCTGGTCTGGAGGCCTGTAGACAACCCCAGTTCATATGGCTGTCCCATTTCCTGTTTCCAGGACCAAAGAAACTGTAATTTGCCACAATTGTGGGAAGGAGGAACATATGAAGAAAGAATGCCGGTCTCAAAAGGACCTAGAAAAGGTGGTAAACAAGCTCCAAGGGTAGATTCGAAAGGCAAAACAATTGTAGAGGGGTGCTGGGAATGATCACAGTGGAAGTTCAGGCAATCCCCAGTCTAATTTTTTTGTGACTAGATCATCAGTCCCAGTTCTTACTAAAGTCTTGACGGATTGGTCCAAATTGGTTGATCCTTCCATGGAAACTATGGTGCACATAGACGGGATTCTAGCTTGAACAGTCTTAGATAGTGGGTCCCAAGTCACCATAATCTTGCAAGATGGTATGAGCAGCATCTATCTGACCATCTGTTACAACTGCTTGATGGACTGCATATGTGGGGGTTAAGTAAAACTTATCCATATCTTTGCTATTTAAAGGTATGGCTTTCTTTTCCATCCTCTGTGACTGGTGTAGGAGGTTCTGCAGAGATGCTAACCCTGGTCTGCCCTGCCACAGGACTTTATGATGGTATCCCGGTACTGCTTGGTACCAATGCACACATGTTTGGGTACCTGGCCCAACTCTGTGAAGAAAGGCAGAAGAGAAAGACAGGAAAAGCCCTGCGTGTTCACACCCGGATCCAAAAGGCCTACGAGAAACACATGCACCCCGAGGGGAGTGACAAAGACGAGCCTGCTGGGATAGTTTGGAAAATGGATCTGGCTGCTATCACGTTACCTCCCAATGCAGAATGCAGTATCAGTGGTGAAGTGCGGCTGCGAAAAGATGTGACCAACAAAATTTTGATGCTGGATGTCTCAGACAAGGGAAAATTACCCGAAGGACTGCTGATTAAACCCAGTGTGCTTCCGGCCTAGTCTCATGCTTATGCCTAATGAGTGGTGGTACGAATACAGAATGTTACAGACCGAGACATCACGGTACCTAGAGGATGCACCCTGGCTAAAGTCCATTGTGCCAACACTGCTTTGCTCCCATCCAGGTGCAAAGCTGAAGAAGGATGTGAGGTATCATCTGACATGTTTGATTTCAGAAATTCACCTATCCCAAACAGCTGGAGAACCAGGATCAGTAACAAGCTGGCTGAGAGAAACAAGGTATTCTCCCTCATGGAATGGAATGTAGGGTGTGTCACGGGTGCTGAACACCACATTCGTCTGCATGATGAGAGACCCTTTAGAGAGAGGTCTAGACGTGTAGCTCCTGCCGGCATTGATGATGTCAGATGTTACTTATAAGAGATGTTAGCAGCTGACATCATACAAGAGTCACGCAGCCCATACGCCACCCCAATTGTTGTGGTGCAAAAAAAGAATGGCTCCATTTGCATGTGTGTTGATTACAGGATCCTTAACAAAAGAACCGTGCCTGATCAGTATACAATGCCATGCATACAGGATGCCCTGGACTGTCTAAATGGGAATAAATGGTTCTCCGTCCTTGACCTTCGAAGCGGATACAATTGGAGCCCAAAGACTCCTGAGGACAAGGAAAACTGCATTCATTTGTCCCTTGGGCTTCTATGAGTTCCTTTTCATTCCCCAAGGCATATCAGGTGCACCAGCAACATTTCAGTGACTACTGGAGCGTGCAGTGGGAGATAGGAATCTCTTGGAATGTCTCGTCTACCTTGAGGATGTCATAGTCTTTGGAAAAGCTCTCAAGAAGCATGAGGCTCACTTGTTCAAAGTGCTGTACAGACTGGAAGAGTTTGATCTTAAGTTATCCATTGACAAATGCCATTTTTTTCAGAGTTCTGTCAAATATGCGGGCCACGTTGTGTCATAAAAAGGCATACAGACTCCAGTAAGGTGGAAGTCTTAACAGGCTGGCCAAAGCCCAGCAACTTAAAAGAACTTCAAAGGCTTCTCAGATTCTGTGGCTATTACTGCCGATTTGTCAAGGATTATACCAAGGTGATCCGCCTACTCTTGAACTTAACTCAAGGGTATGCACCTACTCACAAAAAGTTTAAGAAAGGTTCTGACAGAGACACTGAAAAAACCTATTTCAGATCTAATGAGCAGTTTGAACAGAGATGGACTCTTGATTATGACACTGCTTTCGAAGAAATAATATACAGACTGACTCACGCTCCCATACTTGCTTATGCTGATCCATCAAAGCCCTATGTATTACATACAGATGCCAGCTTGAGTGGTCTCGGAGCCATACTCTGTCATGAATACCTGGAAGGACTGCATCCCGTAGCCTTTGCTAGCAGAAGTCTGACATCTTCTGAGGAAAACTATCTGGTGCATAAATTGGAATTCCTCGCTCTTAAGTGGGCCATAGTTGACCAGTTTCATGAATACTTGTTTGGTGCTAAAATACTGGTCAAAACTGATAACAATCCACTAACATATGTCCAAACAACCACCAAACTAGATGCTACCATCACAGATGGCTTTCTGCTCTAGCAACCTATGATTATGCGGTGGAGTACCGGCCAGGCATAAACCACGTAGATGCCAATGCTCTTTCCCGAAGACTTGCTTCTGACCAACAGTGGATCCATATCTTTGAGCAATCTGTAAAAGTACTATGCCACAAGTTCGACCAGGAAGAAACTCTGTCCTCTGAAGCTGTAAACTGTCTGGGAGATTGTTTGGAACCTCCAGAGACGGTAGATACCAGTTGCTTACTGTAACCTCGCAACTTTAGACTTGAGTTTCTTACCCCAGCCAACTCCAGCTGACATCCGCAAAGAACAGTACTATGATCCAGTGATCAGAAAAGTAGTTGATGCTTTAAGGAAAGGGGAAGACATCTCCAAAATGTGGTCCTGGGACCCCAAGACTGCTTTACTTCTACGAGAGGGGCTCAAACTCAAGCTTCGAGAACAGCTATTGTACAGAGAGCTTACTGACAGCCAAGGTGAAATCATGAAGAAATGGCTAGTACTGCCAGTTAAGTTCAAGAATGTTGTTTTAAAAGCTTCACATGACCAAATGGGACATCTGGGTAGTGAAAGAACCCTTGATCTAGCCCATTCACACTTCTACCAGCCTAAACTGGGCCTAGACATCGAGCAACATGTTAAAACCTGCGGTAGGTGTCTTCAGCGCAAAGCTCCACCCCAATGAGCAGCCCCTCTGGTCAATATTACCACAAGTGCACCAATGGAACGTGTCTGCATTGAATTTTCTTAGTTTGCAGCCAGATTCAAAAGGCATTGCAAATGTACTGGTAGTCATGGATCACTTCACGAGATATGTGCAGGCCTACCCAACCAAAGACCAAAGGTCTCAACTGTAGCCAAAGTTCTTATTGAAAATTTTTTCATACATTACGGTGTCTCCGTGTATCCACTCAGATCAAAGCCGGGATTTTGAAAGCAGACTTATCAAAGAACTGTTGTCCCTATGGGGTGTAAGAAAATCCAGAATGACCCCCTATCATCCCCCAAGGAGATCTGCAACCAGAAAGGTTTAACAGAACCCTACATGATATGCTGGGCACCCTGCAACCTAAAGATAAGCCAAAGTGGAGCCAACAAATAAGCGCACTTGTCCATGCTTATAATTGCACAAAGAATGTTGCTACTGGTTTTTCCACTGTACCAGCTTATGTTTGGCAGAGAATCTTGTCTCCCAGTGGATGTGTGCTTTGGAGTGTCTTCTGATGGTGTTTAGTCAGAAAACCACCTACAGCGGGAAGGTCATGTCAGACGAATCTAATAGATTTCTTTGACTGGGTGACCAAAGCAGTAGACCAGGGAGGGGCTATGGACATGGCCTACCTAGACTTTAGCAAGGCATTTGACACAGACCCACACAAAAGATTAATAGTCAAATTAACCAGCCTGGGAGTGGGTCCCAGGGTGGTAGCCTGGGTAAAACATTGGCTGGACAACAGGACACAGAAAGTAATTGTAAATGGAGTCCACTCTGAAGAAAGAGGGGTTACTAGTGGGGTACTGCAGGGTTCAGTACTGGGTCCAGTCCTTTTTAATGTCTTTATAAGTGACATTGCAGAGGTACTGGAAGGAAAAGTATACATCTTTGCAGATGACACAAAGATCTGCAACAGGGTTGATACACAAGGGGGTGTGGAAAGGATGAGAAGGGACTTGGCAAGGTTGGAGGAATGGTCAGAAGTATGGCAGCTAGGATTTAATGCAAAGAAGTGCAAAATAATGCACCTGGGAAACAAGAACCCAGGAGAAGATTACACAATGGGGGGGAGGTAGTAACAACAACAAAAAAGGAAAGGGACTTGGGGGTAATCATATCAGATGACCTTAAGGTTAGCAAGCAATGTGAGAAGACAGTAGGGAGGGCTGGGGGTATACTGGGACGCATAGGGAGTAAGGCATCACCAGCAGAAAACAGGAAGTTGTTATCCCTCTGTACAGACAGTTGGTGAGACCCCATCTAGAGTACTGCGTCCACTTCTGGAGACCCCATCTCCACAAGGACGTAGACAGGATAGAGGCAGTCCAGAGGAGGGAAACCAAAATGGTGCAGGGTCTGCAAGAGAAGCTGTACGAGGACAGACTAAAGGAGCTTAATATGTATACCCTTGAGGAAAGAAGGAGAGGGGACATGATAGAAACTTTTAAGTACCTCAGTGGAATCAACAAAGTCCAAGAGGGTAGCATCTTTCAGAAAAGACATGTGCAAGAACAAGGGACACAATTTAAAGATAGAGGGGGGTGTCAGGGGCAATGTGAGAAAGTATTTTTCACAGAGAGGGTAGTGGATGCATGGAACAGCCTTCCTGAGGAGGTTGTGGGGTCTAAAACTGTGGGAGAATTCAAGAATGCATGGGACAGACATAAGGCAATTCTTGTGGGGGGTAGGGAGAAATAGGCTGTTGGTTAACTAGGATCTGTGGCCTATCCTGTAGGTAGGGAAATGGGCAGACTAGGTGGGCCAAGTGGTCCTTATCTGCTGTCAAAGTCTATGTTTCTATGCAGTATGTTAAGAATTTAAAAGCTCAGTTGGATCACACATATAAGCTGGCAAATACTATGGCAGCAAAGAGAAACCTGGCCAATAAAACTCGTCATGACAAGTGTGTTAAAGCTCAGGAGCTCCAACCAGGTGACAGAGTACTGATGAGAAATTTTGGAATTCGAGGTAAACACAAAACAGCGGACTGCTGGAGTCACATTCCATACATAATAGTCAGTAAGCTACATGATCTGCTTGTGTATAACGTACGTCCCGAGAGGGATCCTCGTGCTTTTAAAACCATTCACAGGGACCACCTGTTACCTATCGGCCAAATAGTAATCAAAAATGTTAGAGAGACTGAAGCTCCTCGGCGCCCTGTAACTAGGTCTGCTACTAGGCCAAGCAACAAAATCAGCAAACCCCTGCTTCCCAGCCTGTCGCTCCTAATAATGTCTCCAATCCTGCAGACATTGCAGATACTGAGAATGTTGAGAGTGATGACAAAAGTGAGTTCTGTACTGCCTATTACCTATCTTTTGAACTTGAGAGAGTGTTCCAGGGAATTCCTTCCGTTGACTACAGTGATGTCTCCGAACTGCCAGCTGTGTTAGAAGATCTCCATTCTTCAATTGTACCTGAACCTTCAGAAAGTGAAGCTTGCAGTATGGGTTTTGAAGAGGTTGAATCCCTTTGTATGGTGGAATTAATGGCAATCAGTCAACCTGAAAACAATGAAGCAAGTCGTGAATCTACAAGTGACCATGCAAGTGTTAATGAACTAAGTGGGCTAAGTGAACTGTTTCATGTTAATGAAAGTGCTGTTAAAGAATCGGAAAGATGTATCCTGGATGAGTACAACTTTTCGGAAATACCTCTGACAAATGACAGTGAGCCTCAACAACAAGAAGTGCCAGTGCCAACGTTGCCACGTCACTCAGAAAGATTGGTGAAACCAATCTTGAAGCTCACGTATGACACCCCAGGGCAGCCTGTTAACTTGCCCATGAATGTTGTGCACAAAGGAGTCTATGTCATGCCCAATTCCTTGCCCAAAATAGTGTTCAAGGCCTCCACCCAAACCAAAGCCTCTACCCAAGTTAAGGTGCCCATTCAGTGTGACAAAGGGTATAATAAGATGGGAATAAGGTGAAATGCTATGGTAAAATGTGGTAAATGACCACTGTACTAACTATGTGATCCTGTTAAATGTAAGAAATGTGGATTCTACACTGCTAAGGTATTCCACAAGTGAAATTAAAATGTCATGACAATGTTAAAGTATAGGACGTCCAAATGCTAAATAAGACCAAATTGATAGTATGCTACCTGGTACATAGTTATATGCCTAGCTAGGTTGTTCAGAAATATCTGTTGTAATAGAGTATTAGTAAGAGTATATCTAGTAATGTGTTAATGGTTGCCAATCTGTTATAGACTTGATGCAGACGCCAAGCTTTCCTAGGCAAGGGAGAGTGTGATGCTTCCCCCATCTGAGGGGCTTACCTTAATGCCTCCGGGCATTCTCCTGCTGTCGCTGGTGTCCCCATTCCTCCACAGCTCCTTCTGCCACTCAGCCATGTCCCCAGGTGTCCCTCTATGTAATTGAGCCCTGTGGGGCTCGCAAATCAATATGTGAGCGGTTGACATGTCTTGGGGCCACCACTCACACTGTCACAAAGGTGCACTGTGCATCTTACCACCGTTGTGGTCCAAAAGCTGAAAGTGTGCCTCCCGTGGTTCCTGGTGCCATGCCTAAGTTAAACAGGCACCAGGGACACAAACAAGGCAGCAGAAAATATTTTTAAATAAACAAATCTGCAGCAGCCTAAAGCGCTACCTCCAGGGCACCAGAAAGAGACAAAGGTCAAGGGGCAAATTCAGGGCAAAGAAAGGCCCTAATGAATATTCATTAGCTCTGCAGTGTTTTCTAGCGGCAGTGTGTTACGAGAACTGCAACTCCCCAGGATAATTGTTTATGTTATTGAAAGTGGACTCATTTGAGAGAGGACCTTTAGGGCTACAAAACAGTGGGGAAAGCAAATTAAAATAATGTTGCTCCTGGCTGCACCCGAGCTTAATCTATGGGGTCACTAATATAGACTGCTTAAACTTAAACTACAGCCACCGTTTTAACAGACAATATCCAATCAGAAGCCAGGATTAAACAAAGGGGCTCTTGGGACAATGCCAGAGACTTATGGGGGATTAACTGGGACAATTTCTAGGTGCCAAAAAAGGGAGCCAGTTAGCATCTGGGAGTTGTTTAGGACAGCTATGACAACCAATGGGAGCTTTGGGACTCAGCCCCATATAAAAGGGAGTAACTGCTCAGTTTGGTCAGATGTGAGAGATTCATACAGGAGTTCAGTGTGTGGGCCTCTGGGGAGCTTGCCAGCTCTAAGGGGTTAGGCCTGCCAGGCCTAGACTTTTCCGGTTGTCAGTCCGTGGGTCCAGAGTGTCCAGTTGGCCCACGCGTGGGGTCACAGCAGAAGGGGATTCGAACAGCATCCAAGCTGAGAAATCAGGTTCAGCCTGCAAGCTGGCTGGAAGGACCAGAGGAGGACAGAGCCTTACATATAAGTGTGCTTAGTTTGCCAAAGTGTTTGCATGGCCGATTAGTTTGAGACATTTGGTTGGCATGTTTTCGGCCAGTGTTGAATTGCTAATGCATCCCGAAGACCAGCATTTTGACGAGGACCACAAGGGAATTCTCCTCCTGCTTCACCAAGCCATCTGCACCAGGTCTCATTTCGTCGGACCATCATTCGGTCTGCGTAGTGTGAGTACAAACAGGGTAGCTCCCTGCAACAAAGCGGCAATCATTTGTATGTGCCATCTAATTTACTTGTTTAGGTTTGTTTGCAATGGACTGAGTCATCCGGCTCTGGATTACAAATTCTGGGTTGATGTGCATGTTAATTGTTTTCTTTCCTAAGGGTCCCAACAACAGCTGCAATGCCGGCCTACCCCAGGCAACACTTCAGGCTAGCCTGTCTTCCAATTGGGTACCCAGGGTTGTGTGACTGTATCCAAGGGACTCACTGTGCATGTCTGTTCAGCCTGAGTTAATCAGATCTGCTAATCATCTGCTAGATTCCTGCCCCACCCTTGTTCATGTCCCCCTGAATACATCAGATTGTTGGTTTTTTACATTTAAACCTGGCTAGTGTGTACCTTCTTGGTGGGGATACAGTACTGTTATTGTCTTATTTTACAGGGGGTCTTCAGGGCAGCTGCAGAGGATCCAGCCTTGGTGGTAAGGTCAAGGGGTGTGAGCAAGTCATTACTGCCATATGGTCCATGTGAATGTTTTGTTGCTATACTGTTTAGGCCACTAGAGGGGTTGGTGGGGGGTTATAGCATCCTGGAGGGCTATACCGGCAGCAGTTATGCTACCTCAAGACCATACCTCTGGTTGGAGGCACCCGTTCACCAAAGTCAGGCCCCTCAACCTATGCATAGTCATGCAGGCAGGGGTAGTAGCCCTTAGGATAGTGCCACCTAGGGGTTACACATACATTGAAGGTTTCACAGGAAATGTAACTGTTAAATAGTTCAAAGACTGTTCTGATATAGAGTCTGCTGCAAAAGAACTTAAGAATGAATCAGTCTCTCTCTCTTAAATTTGTCTGTTAAATCAAACTTAAGACCAGCATAAAAAAAACATTATTACAAAAATGTGTCAATATATTACTGGGTATCCATGAATACAACTGACTCTCCTTTATCAGCTATATATATTGCAAGCAAAGGATTTCCTGCAGTTCCATAGTAGCTTCCCTTTCCCTTGCAAAAATGTTCACAAACTCTGGCATGGAATCCATCAGAAGGAGTCTCTCAAAGTCCTAAATACAGGCTTTCTCAAAGACTGACAAAGAGGGAGAATAAGGAGGAACAGAAGTGGAGTAAGGTCTTAACATATTCATTTGATTTTGATTATTGGTCACATCCATAGTCACACCTATTGGGGGGGCGGGTGCTGGGGATGAGGTGGGCTGGTGGGTGGGGGATTTGAATCTAGATGGGAAACCACTGGACACCAGGGGATACTGCGGTATGCATGACCAGGGGCCGGGGGAATCACTAGCCACCAGGGGATTTAGAGATATCGTGGGGGGGTTGGAGAGTGGAGGGAACACTAGCCACCAGGGCATATAGGGGGTGTTTTGGGCAGGGGGCTGGCCAGTTTTGGGACACAGGTGATAAGACCTGGTTTGGGGAATTGATACATATGATAGTACTAATAATTACTTATCAACTCTCCAAACCTACAAATGTGTCAATGCACTTATTTGCAAGGTGCTATCAGCTGTTTTGCATAGGGACACTGCATATTTTAGGACCCAGGGTAGCACCTCGCTAACCATGCTGTCCAATATGCCGATTTGTTGTTCTTCTCTAAAGTGGTCACCAGCAAGTTACTAACCTGTTTAGCGATTGCTAAACACCTTCCGATATCCTGGTCCAGTTCTGCTGTATACCATTGTTTATGCACTTTGGGGATACCATACTAGGTAACAGAGATACCCATAAGGTGCAACCTTTATGCAACTGCTCCCATGTCACCTCCAGATTACTAACTGGAGTTCAGAAGTCAGGAAATTATAGAGGCCCTGGGGCTTCCAAGACCTGTGTGTTACCCATGGGTATCCCAATGGGTTCCTAAAATTTAGTGAGGTTGTCTGCTGACACCTCAAAGATTATGGTTGAAAACTCTGTCTGCCATATGGTCTTGTGCATGTATAAAGGGGAGGGGGCTAGTGTACTGTATAATTACCACTCAGGTGAGCATCGGTGAGTTGTTTTTGTGGTTGGAGTTCTGGGAGTCAGAGTTTGAAGGAGAGCTGCCTGTGCCAGAGCTCCGAGGGAGGCCACCTTGTCTCCTTCCTCTCATGCTCCCATGTTCCTCTCAAAGTTTCAGTGGCATGGTCAAGGCTGTTGGCATTTCGTCCAGCTATCAAGTGTCTGCCCTAGGAAGATGAACTTGGACTTTGCCTGCTGCAGTCAGCCAGGATTGCCGTCACAACCATGGACTACTTCTTTCAATGTGAGACTATTTGCTGTTACTTCTGCCATTCTCTACCACCAGGAATGTTGAGTGACACCTTTTCTGTTGCCTAGGTAATGCTAAAGCTCTTTCTAAGTTTGCTGCTGAAATAACAGGGGAATATTTATTGTCATTAATGCTTCAGAAAAGTGTCCTTATTTGAACGGGAGCCAAGTTCTATTATTGATGAAACTGCTGTTTAAAATTGTTGTTATATCATTCTCAGCAAGAGCTGCAGCATATAGTATGTGTTTCACTGTTTACCTCCAGTCTAAACTGTATGTTTGGATGAGTGATTGTGATGTGGCATGAGATACACGGTCACTACCATGGATAGTGTCAGGATGGTTGCCTCGTTTCCTGGATGGGTTCCGTTTCATTTTTATTTATTTATTTCAAAAGTTTCACCAGGAAAAGCATACTAAGCTGATAAAAGCTCATTTCCAGATGCATCCTGGGGGGGGAGGGGGAACATGGAGGAGAAAGAATAAAGCAAGAACAATGAATAAATAAATAAATTACAAAGTAGGTAACTTAGCATCATACATAAGCAAACTGAGCAGAAAAAGCTAAGCTTTGCAGTAGGGTATTAGAGCAGAAAGCAGTGTTTGGGCATAACTTTTGAAAATACATTATATAAGAAATACATTACAAAAGTAGAGGCAATGCAGGGAGCAGGGGGTGCAAAGGTTTTCACTTCAGAAGTGGTAGAACTAAATCAGTGAAGCAGGAAGTGGAGAGAGGAAGAGGGGGAAGTAGGAGCGGTTAACGAATGAGGACAAGGTATCAGGGCAACTGCAGGCATGAGAATTGAAAACATGGAGGGGAGGAGAGCGCATGTATGGGAGAAGCAGAGTGGATGGCAAGGGGGATGGATCCCCATAGTTTGGGGAAGCAGTAGGAGAAAGCAGCCTTACCAGCAGCGGATTTCCTAGAGGGGAGTGTAAGGGAGCGATAGCCGGAGTTGCGAAGGGGGTGAAAAGGTTGGGTGGGGGAGGTAGGAAGGGAGGGAAGCTAGCCAAGATTTACAGATGAAAGAGGCACAATGTGCTAAGTGTCTGGCTTCGAGGAAAGGGAGGAATAGGAAGGAGTTCAGGGAGCAGTGTTTTGTGTGGTGTGGACAGTCCACAGCAAAGCAACAGAAGGCGTGAAAGAGAGGGCCCAGTCTGGCCAAGGTGGAATTAGAGGCTGCACTATAAACCATAGTCAAAGATGGGGAGTATCATTTTCGAGACGATGATTTGACATACAGGAAGTGGAGTACAACCTTTATTCCTGTAGAGCGCACCAAGTTTGGGGTGCAGCTTTTTGTGGCTAGCATCCACGTGTGCTGAGAAAGCTAGGTGCCAGTCAAGCCAGACCCGAAGTACTTGAAGGAGGAGGCATCATCAATCTCAACACCAGCCAGGGTGAAGAAGGAGGGGAGAGAGGTGAGGCTGGTGCGCTTTCGTCTAGTGCCAAAGGTCATAGATACCATTTTTCTTGGCATTGAGAAACAGCTGATTTGACTGAAACCAGTGCTGGATGTTAGAGAAGTCCAGCTGGAGTCTGGGCATGAGGTCAGGGAGGAGGAGCCAGAGGCAAATAGTACTATATCTTCAGCATACATATGGATGGATGGATGCAGTGGAGCAGGCAGCCGGGAGGTTATTCAGGAAAACTGAGAAAACAAGTGGGCCAAGCACAGACTCTTTTGAGTTAATATTGAGTGGGGGGTGGGGATTAGTGTAATCCCTTGGTGGCACTACTCCTGGGGCTACTACCCCTGCCTTGGTGGCCACTAACAAGGCTGAGGGGCCTGGGTTCCCAAAATTAACTTTAAACTGATTCTTACCCAAGATAATGCATTGTGCAGTGCCTCCACCCAGAGTTTACCTCTTAAGTGGGTCTAACTTTAACTAATGCAGCCCTCTGGGAAGCTACTGTATCTTGCCACCCTCCACCACAAGGCAGAACAAATCCTAGTGGGGGACCTTAACGTGAACTGGCTCAGTGCCTCCTTCTCCACTACCCGAGATTCTTTCGCTGCCCTAGACCTGACTCAACTCATCTCCCAGCCCACTACAGTAAACCGAAAGAGAGGAACCAGTACCCTTCTGGACGTAATTATCACCAACCACCCCAAAAGAATCCATAACATCCAGGTCCTCCCAGACTCCATAAGTGATCACTCCCCTATCCTATTCCTTTGGGTGGCCCCAACCCCCAAACCCACAGCACAGACCACACTCTGCAGGTGCCTCCGATCTGGTGGGCTGATAAAATTCAAACAGTTTCTCACCCAGATTAATTGGTCCCCAATTCATCATGCTCTCGACATAGACACTGCTCTCGCCTTTTTCTCCCAAACCTTTAACAATGCATGTGACCTCTTTGCACCCCTCACCAGAATTCTTTCCAAAAAACAAAATGCACCCTGGGTTACCACTGCCCTACTATAAATGCTCAGAAATAGGGATAACCTCTGGCACCTTGCCACTGAAACGGGATGGATGGCTGATAGGCCTACAATGCGGCTCGGAACAGGTGCACATGGGCTGTCCGTAAAGCCAAGGCCGACCATTACCAGGCCACCCTTACCTCCTCCTGGGGGTGTGCCCGGACTTTCTGGGACAATGTTAAACAGCTAAATGGGAAATCACGTTCCCCTCCCCCATCCCAGCTCACTATTGATGGCTCTACCTCCACTGACCCTGCCTGCATTGCTAACTGCCTTAACACCTCCTTTACTGACCTTAGCTCTGTCCTCCCCAGTAATGTCTTTGACCCTCCCCCCACCCTAACCCCCTGTCCTCCAATGACCCAGCTTCCACCTATGCCAGGTATCTGCCCATGAAGCCAGACCTCTCCTAATTAAAGCATTAAATAGCAATAGTCCTGACAGCAACTCCTTGGACCTCAGTATTCTCCGGCTGGTGCTGGATGAAGTCCTTGCCCCACTCACCAGCCTACTTAACCAATCCCTCTGCCTGGGGCAATTCCCCACTGCATGGAAAACAGCCATAGTCACACCCGTTCATAAAGGGGGTGACAGGTCCTCCGCCGGGAACTACCGACCAATCTCCATCCTTCCCCCTCTCCAAAGCCCTAGAAAAAGTGGTGCCCATTCAAACCATTGAATATCTGACTAAGAATAACATCTTATGCCCAGAGCAGCACGGCTTCCATGCTGGTTACAGTACCGGCACTGCACTAGTTGAGTTCTCCAGTTTCCTACACTCCTCCCAGGACGCCAGTTCCCTAGCTGGTGCAGTGTTCATTGACCTCTCAAAGGCATTAGACACTGTCTCCCACCCTCTTCTGCTGGATGCCCTCTACCACACTGGTTTCTCTGCTGACCCTCTCGCATGGTGCACAAGCTATCTATCCGCTTGCTCCCAATGTGTAAAAATCAATGGGACACTCTCTGAAACCCTTCCTATCCACTCAGGGGTACCCCAGGGCTCCATCATGGGCCCCCTACTCTTTTCACTCTATCTAAACACCCTGCTCAGTGCATGCTCTGGGAAAATTCTTATGTATGCAGACGATGCTGTCATTTTTGCCACCCACCGCAATCCCATCTCCCTCCAGGACACCCAACAACAATCCTACAATGATGCTGAAGCCTGGTTTAAAGAGCACAGACTCGTCATTAATCTAAAAAAAAAAAAACAATGCTCTTTGCTCACCCCCAAAACAAAGACTGCAACTTCCCACTCCCTATCCTCCCTAGTACCAAACAACCGCTTGAACAAGTCTGCTCCTACAAATACCTTGGGGTTACTTTCGATTCAGCCCTCACCTACCACACCCACATTGATGCCCTTGCATCCGCCACTAATACACGGCTTGGCATCCTCTACTGCTATAAAAACTGCCTCCCCCCGATGCTCTCCAACTTGTGGTTATCTCTTCAGTACTGTCCCTTGTAGACTATGGCCTGCCAGTCTATGGTGCTACTGACACCACTGCCCTCAACAAAATTCACCTCACCCTAAATAAGGCCTGCAGGCTGATCACTGATGCCCCCAGGCTCACACATACTTGTCAACTCTATGACAAGGCAAAACTACTTAACCTAGATGTACGGCTACGTTATCAAACCTGCCTCCTCACAAAAAAAACTCTACTCGGGCTGTCCCCTCCCGGGGTGACAGCCTCCATCTGCCACACCCAATCCACTATCACAACCCAAACCTCCAACAAGACCACTCTACTGGTCCCTAGATCCAGGACCACCCATGGTCAGAGGTCCTTCTGCTACAGAGCCCCATCCTGGTTTAGCTGTCTCCCTGCTTCCATCTCCAATGCCCCCACAATCTCCAACTTCAGAACCGCCCTTCGCGGAGCCAACTGTTTAACACTCGCAGCTGCTCCTGTCTCTAAATGTGGCCTCGATCTCTCCAAGCTTGACAACGCCCAATGAGCAGCACTCCACCTCACCCCCCCCACTTCTCCCCCGTTGCATCCTGCCTCTGTTCCAGGATGTGCATGTGCTCAGCTGTATCACAGTAATTGCTACTAAATTGTATAAATGTATGAAATCTTTCTGTGTAGCTCTAAGTCACTGACTTCTATACTGTAACCTAAATTTGTTCTGTCTGTCCTCAATGTGACGAGGTACCTTTGGAAATGAGCCTCTGGCTCAAAGGTTGTAAACCAATTTGCTAATAAATAAATAAATAAATTAACCCACATTACCTTAATGCCGACCCAACAGATAAAATGCTACATTTTAACACTTTTACTATTTAATGACTTACTACTACTAATATGCTCACAAGACAGGTATCTGTAAAAACAAACAAGAAGAAGTTTATTTACAGGGGGGAAGGGCTAGGAAGGATGAAAATGGAATAGAGGTTATACTATTTACAGTAATTGCATCGGTTTGATTAGGTTTGATTCAACATTATGCATTTTGATCACATATAGCCCCAGTGGCCACCCACACACCAACCTCTGATGTAGTCAGGTCCCTGACTAACTATCTAGCTGCATTAAGGCAGAACATGTATTATTAATGCCCACACTAGTACCGGTTCCCCACCTAATGTACGACCCTGCAATCCCACACCACCTAGGTACCCAGTAATCACAATTCTAGAAAGGTGCAGGCCTGACGGATGGTGCATCTGTACATTGGCTGGCTAGTTGGGGCCCTTAGGAAAATTAAAGAGATTCATTTTGGATTTCTTCCTCAAGCTTAAATAAACTGCAGCTTGCAGGATTTACCAACCTTTGAACTATTTACAAGTCTCTTCCATGGTGGTGCAGGGCTGACCCTGCATTACTTACAGTTAGATGTCTTCATAAGCTTAGACAAATCAGGATCAAGTGCTTTCAGCAGGCGGGTTCCATCGTGGAAGGCTAAAATGCTGGCAAAGCTGAAAGTCAGCCAGGGCTGGATTTACATATAGGCAAACTATGCCTGTGCTTAGGGCCCAAGATGCACTGGGGGGCCCACTTCAATGACAGGTGGCCCAGTACATGGGCACATGGTGCTGTCACAAAGTGATGAGACTGACCACTTAGCCCCAGTAAACCATTAGCAATCCTGTTGTGCTATGTTCTATGGGATTGCAAGCCTTTTTCTACATGGTTGCTACTGACACTACAACCATGTGGAGGAAGGGGTGGGAGTCACCAAGTAAATGGATTGCAGGGCCATGCAGAAAATATAACATTCCTCACCAGTGGTGAGCACAGAGTTTTCAGATGCCTCCGGCCTGTAGAACCAATACAGCCAGGTGGTATGGGTGTTAGAATTCTGCTCTCAACCACTAGCTAGAGGGCCACAGGAATTTGTGAGGGACCGTATAGTAATGAGTAGGATATTGGGGGGAACTGAGAAAGGGAGGAGGTTCTATGTGATGCTAGGGACTGTATAAGGGCTGGAGATTGTGAGGGGGCACTAAATCACCAGGAGAGTACCACAGCACCAAAACAGAAAAATCTCAGTAACCCAGAAGTGGGCCATAAGGTGAGAATTGAGATTGTGGTTGGAACATTATAGACAGTGCTCACGCTGGAGTCAATATCATGATATAGCACCATGGAAATTGTGCAATGTCATGCCAAGACATTCTTTAGTGGAGCAGTTCAGCATATTAGTAGGTATAAACCCTGTTTCCCCCATTTGCAATAGTGGTCACATTTATATTATGCATCAACCACCTGTTAATGTACTCATGCTAAATGTTGTGTATAGGGCCCAACAATATGTAAATCCAGCCCTGCAGTCGGTCCCCCAATACCGAATGCAAAGGTTGCTCTTGCAGTTGGAAAACAACACATTAACATTCTGTAGGCTGGGCCCCTCTTCTGGGCTGAAGTCACCCTTTTACATTCAGCACATTTATGCTCTTCAAGTCTACATCCAGCACATTTATGCATTCAGCACAATTATAGGTCAGCACATTTATTTGACAACATCTGGAGCTTCGGTTGCATCTGTTGCACAAGGCCAGATGATGCTTGAAACTTGGCTTTTCACCACCTGACCACATACTGAATCTGGACTGAGCTTGAGGCTTGACTCACTGCCATTTACAATGACTTTAACTGGGCTGAGCTTGCAGCAAGACTCGCTACCCTTTTCAGACTTTGCTGGTTAGCAAACAGACACAGTAAACTCTTTCAACACCAGCACTTGCACTTGGCAATAGACTGTTTACTATAGATCTCTAGGCTTTTTAACACCAAACTTGCACTTGGCAGCAAATGGTTTCTGTAGTTCTCTAGGCTCAATAATATAACATGTAGTCTCTTGTGGCCTTCACTGGCATTTGCAGCTCCCACAGACAACATACTGGACCTGCCAGGCAAAGTTAGGAAAAGCTCTGGCTCTGAGTACTTCCCTTCCAGTCCTGTAGGCACTTTTAAATCAGACACATTTATACACAATACTTGGACCCTTCTTGGTCACTTAGCAAATGTCCACGCTCTGAACGTTGCTGTGAATTCAGGGTGCAGACAGACAGACAGACAGACATACACTATTGGTAGGCTTTGGGCTTCTCTGCTACTTAAGACTTTCTTAGAGTTCCACATGGCAAAAGCAATTTACTCACTTAGGTGTCTTACAGAAATTGCGTTCCTCCTTCTGAGGTTTCAGGCTTTCATCAACGCTCTCACCGTTGAGGCAGGTTCAGCTTTCGCACAGCTGGCTTCATCAGGTTACTGGCCCACGTTAAGGCTCTAGCTAGCCCTGGAGGACATTCTCTGACAACCCCCAGGTTAGTGACTTCTGCTTTAGGTAGCCACTTGTCACTCTCTTGGTAGGAAAAAAAAACCTTCCCTGAGGAGGGGCTTGCACTGGATCACTAGGCCCATTTTTGGCAAAGGGCCTAAGGCCTCACCCTGTTGGGGGGCTCATGATAGAATCTGCTTGCACAGCCCAAAACACTGTTTTTTATGTGGCTCCTATGAGGCTCCCAATTGGCTGATGCTATCTGTTGCCCCCTCTCTAATTGGCTGATCCTGCCTGTCAGTCCAGAAAATGAATATTCATTAACTCCACTCTTTGCAGATGACACAAAGATCTGCAACAGGGTTGATACATGGGGGGAGGGGGGGTGGAAAGGATGAGAAGAGACTTGGCAAGGTTGAAGGAATGGTTAAGAGTATGGCAGGTTAGATTCAGTGCAAAGAAGTGCAAAGTAATGCACCTGGGAAACAAAAGCCCAGGGGAAGAGTACACAATGTAGGGAGAGGTGCTAACAGTAACAAAAATGGAAAGGGACCCTGAGGTAGTTATATCAGATGACTTAAAGGTAGGCAAGCAATGTGAAGGCAGTAAGGAGGGCTGGGGGGATACTGGGATGCCTAGGAAGAGGCATCACCAGTAGAAAACAAGGAGTTGTTATCCCTCTGTACAGATAGTTGGTGAGATCCCATCTGAAATACTGCATGCAGTTCTGGAGACCCCATCTCCACAAGGACATAGACAGGATGGAGACAGTCCAGAGGTCGGCAACTAAAATGGTGCAGGGTCTGCACCAGAAGCCATATGAAGGGAGACTAAAGGAGCTTAATATGTATACCCTCGAGGAAAGGAGGGAGAGGGGGGGACATGATAGAAACATTTAAGTACTTCAAGGGAATCAATAAAGTCCAAGAGGGTAGTGTCAGAGGCACAGGTCAGGAAACATAGGAAAAACCAGGAGCAGTTGTAGAATTCGCAACAAGAGTTTTATTATGAATAACAATAAAATAAAAAAAAATAAAATTGTTCAGAATAACTATTTGCAAAGGCAGAATAAACAGAGAAGATCCAACTGTGTGTCTCTTAAGCAATTGCATCTCTCTCTCTCTCTCATAAGTCTTTGCTACCCCCCTCCTTAGCAAGCATCCTGTATTTTTCTAAAATATTTTTGCATATTTCAGGCAGGTGCAGGAAGGAACGCAATGTCCCAGAACTAAGGCCCCTTCTCCATAGCTTCTGAAAAAGGGCTTAAAAGCTGCTCTCAGGTTAACCCCTTCAGTTTCCAATAGCTTTTTGCAATCATCTCAGACTATAATTATATACATTTCAACAGTAACACTATATCATTTCTAAACAAAGGGATCCCAATATCAGTTACATTTCCACATAATGATTTGCTTATATGTTTATACCAACAGATAAGCAAGGGAGGAAAAAGACATAAACAGCAAGGGAAGACTGAGAGACAGTGAGAGGCAAAGAACTGCAAGACTGTAGGGGTGATCAAATCCTAGGTCTCACAGAAAAATCTGGTTGTGCAACCAGACAGACAAGAGACAGGAAAGGAAAGAACAGAACATACCCCTGCATTCAAACTCTCCATAATGACTGGGACAGGGTCCTATTCAACCCTGTCACAGGTAGCATCTTTCAGAAAAAGAGATGTGAAAGAACAAGGAGGCACAATTTGAAGATAGAGGAGGGATGACTCAGGGGCAATGTGAGGAAGTATTGTTTCACAGAGAGGGTGGTGGATGCATGGAACAGCCTTCCTGAGGAGGTTGTGGGGTCAAACACAGTAGGGGAATGCAAGAATGCATGGGACAGACATAAAGCATTTCTTGTGGGGGTAGGATGAAATATTCTGTTGGTTAACTAGGATCTGCAGCTCATCCAATAGTTATGGAAATGGGCAGACTGGGTGGGCCAAGCAGTCCTTATCTGGCATCAAAGTCTATGTTTCGACAATATGTTTCCACTCAATGCACTATAGGCTCCCTGTTTTGGTGCCTGAAATTGGTCCCTGCAGCTTCCCCATAAGCACTTTGCTATGCCCCATGAGCTCTGGCAAAAGTCCCATAAATCCTGGCTGAAAAACATGGCTTTCCAATTGGCTGTTGCTGCACTATAATGGCTGCTAATACACACAGCCCCCTTGCAGATTTTCACAGTCTCAAACTACAAGTTTTGGTGCAGACAGGAAAATTATTTAATCACTTGCCCCACAGTTTAAAAGTGGCTACTGTGCCCATGAGATCGCTGACCAGCTTAAAAATTTTAGTTTAGTCCTTAGCCTGTCACTGCTACCAATATTAAGTGCCCCCAGGCAGCATGCAGGCTGTTTTTCTGAGTCCCAACATTTAAAACTGATGCAGCCAGAAAATACTTTTTATTTACATTATTTCCCCCTGAACATTAGCCCCTTTAATGTCTTTGGTGGCTGCTGCTATGTTTTATCTATATTTTCACACCCTGCAGCAGCCGCCGAACCCTTAGCCCCAAAAACAGCACCCTCATTAAGATTCATAGATGATCGGGGCTCTGCTCATTAATGTTCATGTTCACGGTACTTCGTAGCTCTCTTTATTTAAAATAAAAAGAGGGCTCTCTTGGCCTTGATTAAGGTCACCGGTCCCCACTCTGCCCAACGCAGGGACCAGGACAATCGAACACTCTCCCGACTGACTGCAAAGTTGGCGGGTGGGAGATCAAAGGTGCCAGACTTGCATGCGTGAGCACCAGTGGCACTATCAAATATTGGCAGCTCGTGAACAAGGATTTAAGCCCAAGATGGGCTAGAACATACACTGGGGCTGATCAGGGAGAACACGGCACCCTTTGTGACACGGGCTATAGCAGTGATTCTGGGGATAGAAATGGGGAAGACCCGGCAGGCACAGGAGGTGCTCCAAAGTGGGAGTGGAAATGGGAGAAATGGGCTACAAGGTAAGCCCCCATTTTGAGGGGGGTGTTACATAAGGAATCTTCAATACGAACAGACTGCGAAGTACCCTCGAGGTAGGAGTGGAACCAATTGATTGAAGAGGCAGAGAGCCCAGGTGCCTTGAGCTTATCCAGGAGAAGGGGGTGGGAAACAGTGCCAAAGGCTTTAGCCAGGTCAAGAAAAATGGTGGAGTTGATCAGGCCCTTATCCATGCCAGAGAGAATGGAATCAGTAAGCCAGAGGAGGAGATGGAGTGGGCCTTTCAGAAGCCAGAAAGGAAGAGGGTGAAAACAGTGGAGGAAACAAAGAATGGGATCAGCTGAGATAGTACAAGGTATTCTTTGATTTTGGCTAGGGTAGGGTGCAAGGAGCTAGGGCAGTAGTTGCCAAGAGAGGAGGTGTCTCCTCCTTTGGGAAGAGGGATGACAGTGGCCAGTTTCCAAGAGTCAGGGACATAAGCAAGGGAGAAAGAGAGGTTGAGGAGGGAGGTAATAGATAGTGCAATGGCAGGGGTGGAGAGGTGGAGGAACTTGGGGTCGAGATCATCAGGGCTCCTGCCCTTGTGGGGGTTAGACAGCAGGAGAGAGGGAGAAGGTGAAAGGGAAGAGAGCAGTGGAAAGAAGTGGGGTGAGGAGGGGAAGGGGAGGGAGAGGATAGTAGGGAGGAGGCAAAGGAGGTGAAGAAAGAGTTGAAAGTTGAGAGGCAACAGTGAAGGGGTCAGAAATGGGAGTGCCACCCACCTTGAGGAGAGGGGAAGAGGACTGGGTTGGGGGGAGGCAGAAGGAGGCATGGATAATCTCCCTGAACTTAGAGGGATGATTAAGGTTTATATGGAGAGTGGAAGCAAAGTATTCAGACTTGGCAAGCCTCATAGCTCATGCATGGAGATTGAGGATTTAGGTGTTAAATGTTCATACCCAGGTGGGCCTAAACCATCCCTTCATTTGTTTACATGTAATCCTCCTATCAAGATGGTGGTTACTAGTGTTCCTCATCCCTGCTCCAGCTTGCAAATGATTAACAGTTTTCAGACAGAAAAGAAATGTTGCAGTGCTTGTTGTTTACTGTTGTACAGAGATCTCAGTGTTCTAAAAGTTGTTAGTTTCCTGGGTACCTCTTGTTCCTGTTATCACGCAAGGCTCCATGCTGTCTGGAGTGCCTTCCCTCTCCAAGTATAAATATAGGTACTTGGGCTGGATTTGCATGTGCTCACTGGTGCAAGATTCGGGTGCTCACAGGATGGTTTCTGCAGTTGAGTTCCAAGGTACGACAGTCACCAAAAGCAGCACTCCAAACTTGTGGCAGTGATGTAGATGAGAAAATAGTCAGACCCATAGGAAATAGCGCTGATGAATTTATTGTGGAAATACACAACCACACTGCCTCACGGCGAAAGAGACCTATGGTTTAGTTGCCCCGTCACTTCATTCTGGGTGGAGCTTCGTCAGGGGACGCGTACAGTAGTGGGGGCCACAATGGCCCCATCATATGCAAACTTATTCTTGGGCCTCCGGGAGGAATCCCTTGTGCTTAATTCTGATACCAGTCCACACATAGACCGCATACTAAAGTGGCACAGATATACTGTACTGGTGATGCAGTCTGTGTGTGGAAAGGCACAAGCGGCAAAGCTGAGAGCATCATCAGATGGGTAAATCAGAATGAACTCAACTTATGCTTCAGTTGCACTATTGATTGTAACCAGCTGAATTTCTTAGATATAACACTGGAAATAGGGCCAGACAATATTGTGGAAACCAAGGGGTTTAGAAAGCCTATATCCACTAACTGCCTACTTGTAAGCTCCCCATCATGGAGTGGGCTTACTAGACTTTGGTTTGCATCACCCCTTCTCTGTGGTTCCCCCTTGTCTAGTAAGTGCTTCTGGGACTTTACATTTTACTGCCACCAGGGGGCAGTGCTGGTGGCTGATATTTAAGCCCTTGTCCCCTGGGGTGGGAGGAGAGATGATGAGGAGTCGGCGGCTGTAAGTAGGAACAGTGTTCTGAGGGCCCCCCCACCATGGCCCAGGAGTCAGCAAGGGAAGCATGGTGCGATGCGGGGTGTTTGGTCTCCAAGGGAGGGTTGGCAGGAGGTTTGCAGTTGTGTGGGTCCAGAAAGATTTGTTTACATCAGCTGCAGGTGGAGGGGAAGGCAAAGAGCAGAAAGTATAAAGTTGGAAAGGTGCCGGAATCCCTCTGCGGTGCTGGGGTCCCGGTACCCCATTTTCTGTAAGGGGTAACCTAGCAGTGGGGCTGCTGTAGTGGTGGCAGGGCTGCAGCAGAGTCACCAGAGGTGGCAGCTCTGGTGTGCCATACCCGTGTGGTACTCTGCCAGGAGGAATAGTTTAAGGCAAGGGGAGTGCAGCCTGGGATTCACTATGGGGTCTGCCGTGCCCCTGTCTGCGGCAGGCCTTGGAGCCTGTCATGCCCATGTCTGGGTCAGGTCTGTCAGACCCGTTAAGGGCCATGACTCTTGGTAACGAAACCCTGGTTTAGTAATGGAGTTGCCACTATGCTTTAGGCAGCCTGGTGCAGGATCAGAGAGGAAAGGAGATTTGGAGGCACCATTTATGGCTCGGGAAGACAGTATGGGTACAAATTGGGAGCAGCTGTGGGAGGCTTAGGCTGCAATTGCCCTGGGGCCATGTTTCTGGCTCAGCTGGTATGGGAGGAGTGAAGCACTCCTCCGCTAGGAGGTTGAAGTATGAAAAAAGAGTTTGTTCATGAAGGAAAGCTGTTTGTGATTGAGCTAGATCTCTGCCCAAGGGAAAAGAAATATAAATGGAGCCATCTTGGTCTAAGTTCTATGCCTGTGTGAAAATCTTAGCTGCTGTGCTAATTTTGTGAGCATGAAAAAGCCGTTGTACACTGTGTAGTCATCTCTCAGCCCCATGGAGCTGCTCCTAGTTAATTGGAAATAACTCCTTTTGGATGCAACCATTTTACAATGTCCAAAAATTAAAGTGTTATCATTCCTATGATGAAAGTTGTGTCGACTGATCATTTAATTGATGAATTAAGAAATAATGAATTGAACCCGACTGCTCACAGTGTTTGTTCTGTTTTGGAGAAAATGCCACCCCCCCATGCAAGAAACTAGCGGGGAAGTCACCCAGAAGATGCCATCTGCAAGACTGTCACCACCTGTAATAGAGAAAAACTACTTGGGTAAGGGAGGCCTGCTTAAATCGAAGACACCAGCAGATAAGACCACCTTGTTTTCCATCTTTGCTGTGAGAATGCCAGGAAGTGTTCTGGTTTGTGCCCCCCCCAATCATAACATCGGGACCCCTAGACAAAATTTGAGGACAAGGGGTAGGTTACAGATGTGGGGCTCATCTGGGATTTATGTTTTTTGTACCCAAAATACTGGTGACACCGCTGCTGTGGGGGAGTCAGAGGGGGCCAGCTGGGTGTGGGGCCTGTTGGTTTGATGGCGCAGTTATAGTAGGCTGCAGACATGGCGGAAAGCTCCTTGTGGACGTGGCTGTCTCTCCTGGCACCTCTGTGTCTGGAATTGTGTCAGATGATGTAAAAGGACATTGGTGATTAGTCCACTCCATGGAAGTGTCTGGAAGGGAGCTGTGAGGAGGCACCATTTTGCCAGCATAGCGAGAGGGGAACGAGAGAGTTGTGATTTACAGGGTATTGGAATATTGAAAGCAAGTGAGACAGTTTCATCTGAAGATCATGGCAGAAGGTTTTTCGTCAGAGGAGGAGCCCCATGCAACTGTCCCTACCTCCCTGCTTACTTGACTGTGGAATTCTGCAGGGAGGGGAAAGGCTGAAGAGAGGTGCGTGAGATGTGGCTATCGTGGTGAGGGGGTGGTTGAGTTGCCACTCTGTTCCATCTGTTCCAGCACCCTGCCAGGGGGACTTTTCAAGGGCACACCATATGAGTACCCCTGGCATTACCCCACCAGCGCATCATGTGGAGGGGTTGTGGAATAACAGATGGACCAGACATCGAACTTCAGGTTCAACACACAATCTCTGTGTGGTGTTTATTCAAAATACGAGAAATAAGCTTCTGCAATGCCATATTCCTTTTTCAGAACAGCAGCTTGCAGCAACAGAATATGTATGTCCTTTCTCTGCACTTAGCCAGGACCTACTGACACTGATTTCTGATCTAACCACTTTTCAGTGAAAACCCTTCATCCCTATGTGGGTCCTGTTTGCTTGGGTAGTGGGGCTCAAAAGGAAAAAAAAAATAACAAGCTAAAAACGAAGAACCTCAGTGCAGAATCACTGCAAAAAGGGTTACCCCAAAGGGCATTGGCAACAAATTAAGTTTCAAAGAAATACAACACCATACATACTTCCATAATGCAAAACATCATGGGATATTTGCAAATCACCACGAAATTTCAGACTTGTTCAGTTTACAGCAATTTACATGCATTTTAAATAGCACAACTAACTTAATTTTTATAATAGTCACCTAGTGCTTTTTACCTTTATCAAAAACACCTAGTGCCATGGTATTTTCATCATTTACAGGTTTCATAAACATAAGGTATATACATCAAGGTATTTTATGACATAGTGCTATTACATACTAAATCCAACAATGAAACACACCACCTGTTTTACATATGTTTGGAGGTCACCACAATAACCTCCCTGTATGAGGACGTGAGAGGGAAAAGGAAAATCAAAGAGGACACTATAGCATAGTCAAGAAAGGGAAGGGGGTGCTCATAGGTGGCCAGCCTTATGAACTAGAAATTGTAAAGGATAGCTCAGGCTCAGAAATAGAAGAACTCTTGCAGCAGATTTAAGAAAAGGTCGGTCCTCAAGAGTGGCAGGAGCTCCCTGTCACATATCAGTGGGCATAACCTCCCTACTTTCTCAGGGAAGCCTGGACCTGGGAACTGAAGCAAAACTGGAGTTGCAGGAAAGCAAAGAGATAGCAGCAGAGATCAAGGCCGAGTCTCCTGAGGTTAAAATTGAGGCTGTGGAGGAGTCAACAGAGGGTGGTGAGGGGGAGCACAGCCATCTGCCCAGCTCCACCCTGCTGGCTGTCGATTATTCCCATGACAGAGGGAGGAGCAGGGGGTGTGCAGATGTCAGCAGAGGACTCCTCCAGGGCCCAGGGGGTCTCCGGTGGGGTCACTGCCTGGCAACAGCATTTCCAGTGCACCAGCTCAAAGGGAGGCACCTGCACCATATACAGTATGGCCTGTAGCGAATGTAGAGCCCAGAGAGGAGGAGATCTGGGAGGAGACTGCTCCATTGGCCACAGGAGGGACCATTGAGGTGATACCAGTTCGCTGATCACAAAATTCGAAGGATGATCCCTTGGCCTTTCAGTCAACCTGCCATAACCCTACCAGACACCATCCTGCATCTGGTGGCGCAGTGCAAAATGCTCAGAGAAAGAATGTATGGCCTTCTGAGAAGTGATCCGGCTAATGATGTGTACCGGACTGAGGTGTGGTTAGAGCCAGGGGCAGCCCAGCGCACCAGCGTGAGGGATCTGCCTGAGTGGTCCCTGGTTGAGCGGTGGATAAGGAGAAGAATTCATACAGAGTACCCCACCATGGAGTATCCCTACATTCTGGAGCAGTTATGGGACATAATTGAGGGAAAAAGATCTGACTGTGTGTTTAGAGGGATGCCCAACAAACTGCAGTCAAGGCCTGGAGAGACAGGGCATGCCACTGAGCAGGTCATCCAGAAAGCCAGAGCAATGTGCTTCTCCACCCCCTGGGCCAGTCTGACCCTGTTCAAACATCTTGCATTGGTGCAAGACCTGGTTGAATGCAGAGTCAAATATTATGTTATCTTGAAGGACTCTTTTGGGGATGAGACTACCAAACCAGACCCTAATTACTATTCCCCCCAGGGTGGTGGGCCCCCTATCTGAAACAGAATGACTGTGAATGTTAAGTGATTGCCAGGACTGTCCCATTGATTGGAATGCATTAGAAGAAACAGAGCTGTTTTGTTGGAAATGCATGCTGTTTCGACCTTCAATCAAGAAAGAAATGTGCCCTGGAGAAGATTTTCAATACCTGAAGACCTGAACTTGATTGTTTGTTTGCTTCCTCTGAGACTTTAAAGAGTTTGGTTCCCCTAAAGAAAAAAAAAACAAAGCAATGTAATCTTTAGAAAATAATTAAATATTTTAGGCCACTCTTTTAGGAGTGGCTGAAGGAACACATTCTATACATTTCTACCTCTTCGTGAATGGAGAGTGATCGAGACAGTGAATGGGGTGTGAGAGGGTAGGTAAGCCCATGAAAATAAATGTTGCAGATTTAATCTGAAAAGTTATACACTTACCTGTTGGTTATAGAGTTAAACAGGCAGTCTGGCTAAAACAAGAAGTAGCTTACTAATTTTAAAAAAGAAAGTGTTTTACTAAATTTATTTTATGAGTAAAATGCATTTTGACCAAAACTTGCTCCACAGAGCGGTTAGGTAGGCACTTACAAGGATGGGGGTAGGTGTATCTGGTAGCTTCTTTGGGCCTGGTGGGGACTGCGCATACCCACTTCATCGCATAGGGCCTCCGGAAGAGTCAGTACTGCATGCCTGTCTGTGCTGGTTCAGGTTGCCCTAAACATGCTAAAGGTTAACTAATTTGGGTCATTCTACAGGGGCAGTCAAAGTCAAACAACACAATAATATAGGATGAACTCCACTACACACAAGCTGTATTTGTCAAGTACACAAATGCTTTTATTTGTCAGTAAGTCCACACTAAAGCCTTGGGCGACAGTTTTGTAGCTGATGCCACTTCATCAGGCCCCATAAAGCAGTGTTGTATTCCTCATCTTGTTCAACAATATTCACTGTCTCTTTAAATCACAGAGTTCTGTTCTTTGTTTCTAACAAGAGTGTTAAGGTCACACATTCATGACTCCATGCTGTTCTCCTGCTGTCTCTAAAGTCCTTATTACTCCATAATGCCACACTCTGCTCTTTCCGTGCTGTTGCACTGATTGCAGAGTCCTTACTCCAATGCTTGCAGTGAGTTAGCCATCTCCTCAGACATGCAAGAGAAGAATACAACACTGCTTTATGGGGGCCTGATGAAGTGAAACTGTCGCCCAAGGCTTTAGTGTGGACTTCCTGACGAATAAAAGCGTTTGTGTGCTTGATTAATACAGCTTGTGTGTAGTGGAGTTCATCCCATGATGCTTTGCATTGTGGGGGCATGTGTGATTTCGTATTTTCTTGAAACTTGGCTTCCTAGCCAAATGCCCTTTGGGGTAACCCTCGCCTCAGTGTTTGTGCACAGAGGTTCTTTGTCTTTTAAATAGTTTTTTATTTAATGGGTTCACCACAACATATCCAAGACACACTGTCTTAGGGTAGCTGGTCCATTCCACAGGGGTGTCAAACAGACAAGGCATACTGATGAGTCCTGGTTGGACGAAACACGTGTCTATGTCATCTGTTAGCACCCTTTGCAAACTGTGTGAGAGGCCTTTCGGCACCATACAATTCTGCTTAAAGTTGAACCAGCATAACATTCTGTGGTGATTTGCATATGCAGCCCATGATGCTTTGCATCGTGGGGGCATGTGTGATTTTGTATTTTCTTGAAACTTGGCTTCCCAGCCAAATGCCCTTTGGGGTAACCCTCGCCGCAGTGTTTGTGCACAGAGGTTCTTTGTCTTTTAAATAGTTTTTATTTTAATGGGTTCACCACAACATATCCAAGACACGCTGTCTTAGGGTAACTGGTCCATTCCACAGGGGTGTCAAACAGACAAGGCATACTGATGAGTCCTGGTTGGACGAAACACGTGTCTATGTCATCTGTTAGCACCCTTTGCAAACTGTGTGAGAGGCCTTTTGGCACCATGCAATTCTGCTTAAAGTTGAACCAGCATAACATTCTGTGGTGATTTGCATATGCAGCCCATGATGCTTTGCATTGTGGGGGCATGTGTGATTTTGTATTTTCTATATTATTGTGTTGTAAGAGTCAGTACTGCCCAATTTCCAGGATGAAATGGTTTAAAGGGATGGTAGAGTGTAAGCCCTCCTTGTGGGGTGGGCTTACTAGCCTTTAGTTTGTATCTTCCCCTCTCTGTGGTGCCCACTTGTCTAATAAGTGCTTTTGGGCCTTAACACTTTACTGTCACCAGGGGGCAGTGTTAATGGCTGGTATTTAAGCCCTGGACTCCCCAGGGGGGCGAGGAGAAATGATGAGGAGTGAGTGGCTGTACGTAGGGTCAGTGTTCTGGGGGGGGGCAGGCCCAGGAGTCAGCAAGGGCAGCGTTGGTGTGACATAAGGTGTTTGGTCTCTGAGGGAGGGTTGGCAGAAGCTTTATGGCCATGTGGGTCTGGGATGATTTGTTTACATTAGCTGCAGGTGGAGGGGAAGGCAAAGAGAAGAAAGTATGAAATTTGAAAGGTGCTGGAATCCCTCTGTGGCGCAGGGGTCCCGGTACCCTGTTTTCTGTAAAGGGTAACCTGGCAGGGCTGCAGCAGGGTCACCAGAGGTGGTAGTTCTGGTAGGCCATACCCATGTAGCATGCTGCCAGGAGGAACAGATTAAGGCAAGGGTAGTGCGGCCTGGGATTCACTATAGGTTCTGCTGTGCTCATGTCTGGGGCAGATCCATCAGACCTGTAAAGAGCCATGATTCTTGGGAATGGAACCCTGGTTAAGTAATGGAGCTGCCACTATGCTTTGGGTAGCTCAGTGCAGGATCAGAGAGGAAAGGAGATTTGAAGGCACTATTTATGCTCGGGAAGACAGTATGGGTACAGATTGGGAGCAGCCGCAGGAGGCTTAGACAGCAATCACCAGGCCATGTTTCTGGCTCGGCTGGCATGGGAGGAGTAAGGCACTCTCCTGCTAGGAGGTTGAAGTGTGAAAAAAGGGTTTGTTCATGAAGGAAAGCTGTTTCTGATTGAGTGAGATCTCTGCCCAAGGAAAAAGAAATACAAGTGGAGCCAGATTGGTCTAAGTGCTAGGCCTGTGTGAAAATCTTAGCTGCTGTGCTAATTTTGTGAGCCTGAAAAAGCCATTGTACCCTGTGTAGTCATCTCTCAGCCTCATGGAGCTGCTCCTAGTTAATTGGAAATAATTCCTTTTGGATGCAATCATTTTACAACATCCAAAAAATAAAGTGTTATCGTTCCTATGATGAAGGTTGTTGCGACTGATCATTTAGTTGACGAATTAAAAAATAATGAATTGAACCCAACTGCTCACAGTGTTTGTTCTGTTTTGGAGAAAATGCCCCCCCATGTGAGATACTAGCGGAGAAGCCACCCAGAATATGCCATCTGCAAGACTGTCGCCACCTGTAGCAGAGAGAAACTACTTGGGTAAGGGAGGCCTGCTTGAATAGAAGATGCCAGCAGGTAAGGCCACTTTGTTTTCCAACTTTGCTGTGAAAATGCCAGGGAGTGTTCTAGTCTGTGCCCTTCCCCCCTCATCATAACATCGGGACCCCTAGACAAAATTTGAGGATGGGGTGGGTTACATACTTAGAGTTGTTAGTGCCCACCCTAAACCTCTTAAGAAGTCGATCCCCTATGAGTAGTTCATCTGAGTTAGGAGGAACTGTTCTGAGGAAGCAGAATTTCAGAGAGAAGCTGAAGACCTTAAAAATAGATTTTTCAACTGGGGCCATAGCAGGTGAACAGTTGATGCATTGCAAACAAAAACCCTTATGCTGGCTAGGCAGATTCTTCAAACTCTGAAAAATAAAGAAACAACGAAAGGAAGACAGGTCAGTTTCATTATGGAATATAACACCAAATCAAGTAAAATTAGTAACACAGTTTGCAAATACTGGCCCATACTCTTTGTGACCCTACACTGGCTGAAGCTATAGATGACTGTCCTAGAATAACATTCAGTCGTGCACCCATCTTAAGGGATAAATTGGTACGCAGCCAATTTAAGAGGGAAACAGATAGACTTGGATATTCTGCTTGGCTGGTGATGGAACCAATGGGTATACATTGTTGTGAAAATTGTAATACGTGTCAGTTTGTCTATTAGGATAACCTTCTAAGCCTATAGAAGACTATGAGAAAGATTGCTAGCAGGGAATTAATTTCTTATGGCACGACCTTTGTGGTTTATGCCCTTCGGTGCTCTTGCAAGAAGTTATACATTGAACATACCATCAGAGCATTACACAAAAGACTGCAAGAGCATTCAAGGAACACAAGCAATGACAGCCCATAAAGTCCAGTGGCAGAACACTTTGATAAGTTCCACAACTGAGACCCTAAACATCTATGCTTTATGGGAGTTGAATGTGTCAAAAACAATAGAAGAGGAGGTGACAGACTGAAGAAGCTTATTCAGCATGAAAGTTGTCGGATCTATAACACTGGGAGCCAAAGACCCACAGGCCTTAACATCCACTGGGATTTAAAACCCTTTCTCTGACACAATCTCCCACAAACCTTGAATTCGTTATTCTTACATCTTTGAGACTGACAATAAGATTATCCCCCAAGGTTTTCTGATATTATGATTTGTGTCTTTATTTGATGTGTCAAATCTGAATTTATACATCAATTGATAAGCATCTATCATGATAAACAATATCTAAACATATTCTCATTTTTATCCCTTTTCCTAGGTTCTCTCTGAGTCTTTATTCTGAGGCATTCACTGAGCAAGTGGACAGTGCAGATTCTCTGTTTGTATACCCTTCTCTCATTTGTGGTTAAATATGGTATAGTTGGAGGTAGCTTCCATCTCTGGTTGCCTCAGTTTGTCTTTGTTCCTCTTTACTGTAGTATCTGATATTTTGTTTATTGTTATTAAGTTATGAACAAATGAAATACTTAATCTCTACCCGGCCACTCCCTCAGATCCACTGGCACTCGAATTTTGGCGGTCCCACGCCGCTCCACAATCAGTGTCCAGTCTTTTGCTTCCTCAAAGTCTGGAACTCCCTCTCCCCTCAAATATGCTACTCCTCCTTCTCCCATTCCCTTGGATATGCCCTTCACAACTACCTCTCCCCTAGCTGCTCCTGCTATAATCCTCCTTGACTTCCTCCCAAAGCTCTGCTCCTGATTATTCACCCCAAATTTTCCACTCCAATAATTTGATCCCCTTTGCCTCTATCCCCCTTTTCTACTTCCAGCCTTCTCTCCCTCCTGCCCACTCACCCCACTGACCTATATAACATATCTTCTCTCCTTCCCCCCCTTCTTTGCCTTGCTTCACCCCCTGGCAGGGGAGCATCCTGTAGGGGTCAGTCCTTGGTATGCCTCCCTTCCAACATAGAAACATAGACTTTGACAGCAGATAAGGAATGTTTGGCACACCTAGTCTGCCCATTTCTCTACCTATTGGATAAGCTGCAGTTCCTAGTCAACCAGCAGCCTACTTCCTCCTTACCCCGCTCCTACCCCCCACTATAATTGTCTTATGTCTGTCCCATGCATGCTTAAAGTCCCCCACTGTTTTTGACCCCATGACCTCCTCAGGAAGGCTGTTCCATGCATCTACTACCCTCTCCATGAAAAAATACTTCCTCACATAACCCCTGGGCCATCCCCCCTCTATCTTCAAATTGTGCCCCCTCATTCTTTCACATCTCTTTTTCTGAAATATGCTACCCTCTTGGACTTTGTTGATTCCCTTGAGGTACATTCCTTCACCTCCCTCCTCCTCATTGAACTCCTGCACTAACTCATACCTACCTACTGCCCCCCCACCTATCTAGTCTTCTCTCCTTCACCTCTATCTTTGATTTGTTTCTGCCCCTGGTAGGGTTGTCAGCATCCTGAAGGGGTCTGTTCTCGGAAAGCTCTCCTCTAACTTTGCCTTGTTTCTGCCCCTTGCAGGGTTTACAGCATTCTGAAGGGGTCCGTTCTTGGCTTGCTTCCCACCTCCCTCTCCCTTCCCCTTCTTCCTCCACCCCCACCCCTCCTCTGTACCATACTGTTAGCCACTCCTCTGCACTAACCAGTTAGCCCCCGAACCTAAGTGCAGTTGATTTTAATTTGCACTACTGTTATACTGAAGCTTATTGTACTGTCTATGCTATTGACACCAGCTTGCCTAGACCAATCTGTTTGCATTACATTTTATGCACTGCCTGCTATCTTCTCCCTCTTGCTTCACTTATGGTTGAAGGTGTAACCCCGCCTACAAATGGGGGTTTCTAACAGCCTTCTAGGAGCTGTCTAAGCGTCCCTCTGGTGGTCGGCGTTCGGCACTTAAAGCCGTTTAAATGGCCCTGTGAGTGCTTGTAGAGCCTCCCCATACTGTCTCTTTAAGAGCTGTCTGCTTGCAGACATGGTCACTATTTATGATGAGGGGAGTTGTGTGTTCTCCTGCTCGAGTCCCACTTGAGCCGCTGACTAATTGTTCCGGTTTCGGACATCGCCGAAGGGGCAGAGTGAGCACTTTCCAGAAGGAGTAATTGTTTGCCACATACCTTTAGATGTGTTCGGGGGAATGTAAGCTGTTTAACCTGCCTTTCTTGCAGCTGGACTTTGTGTGCTGTGTCCCTCCATTTTGGACCAGGACTGGCTGAAGGATCCAATGGGGGCAGGGGGTATCTAAAATGTAGTAACTGGCGACCAGCCAGGATCGGGACTCTCAATGGAGCCTGCTGACCAATGGGGATACAGTTAGAGGTTCTGGGAAATGAAGTTCTGGACCATGGTGCCTTTTTGCACCAATGAGGGGCGAACTTAGTGGCTAGTTCCAGCAGCCAACCAATGGGATCGGGTGGTGCCCGAAGAGAGAGAGTCTTGCCCCATACTGTCCAAGCGGCAGAGGCATGTGGCTGTGAGCGAAAAAGGAGCTCGGGGCTCTTGTGCCGTTTGAACGGTCACGCAGGAAGCCCGTGTAAGGCCAGCGTCGGGCATTTGTAAACGGCAGCAAGTTCGGACTAAATCTGCTGGGAAGCGGTCAGAGGAGGCCGTGCAGGAGCGCGGCTACCTACCAGGCTCACCCTGTAGAAGACTGGAGAATCTGCTTGAATTGCACTCAGTCTGTCAGGAACAGTGAAGCTGCGTCGGTTGGGCCCAGTGTATGGCGGGCAGGTGATCGAGAAGGACAGCAGCTGCCTGGTGTGGTACCCCTCTGTCTTGCATATAGATGTGTGGAGAAGTGCTTGAAGTACAGGCTCGGTCCTGAGAGAGGCGAAAGAGCGCTCTGTCTGCTGGAGTCGTGAGTACTAAATCAGGGTAGCTCCCTGGCCAAGGGTCCTAGTGAGGGCAGGACAGTTTAGGATCTGTACTGGTGACACTATCTGGGCCTGCTGGCTCCATCTAATCTTCATAGGAATTAAATGCTCATTTATGTCAGGGCCCCAACCAGCTGCATCGAGGAACTAGCCTTTGGGGCTTGGGTACCCATAGACAGTAACTTATAGGTTAGGCCTGTGCACAGAGCCCTAGGTAGATACTCATATATTGTAGTGGTAAGCTAATCAACCTGATTTCCCTGGTCCTTGTTATCTCTCCTTAAATAAATCAGATTGCTTGTTTTGAAAAGGTACACTGGCTAGTTTGTGTATTAATGGTGAATTACTGCACATTGAATATTGTGTAACTGCAACTTACTTTTCAAGGGGTCCCCGGAGTGAACTGATTGGTTCGAGCTGAGAGGGTAAGTGTATATGGTAAGGACACTGTAATTGAACTGTGTGGGCCACTAGTGGGAAGAAAGGGGGGTTGCAGCAACCCAGAGGGCTGTAACCAAGTCAACCTTGACTGTTCTAACCCCGACCTCTGGGTGGAGGCACCCACCAACGGATCTAGGCCCCTCACCCTGTTACAGTCGGAGCAGGCAGGGGTAGTAGCCCTTGGGATAGCGCCCCCTGGGGGTTAAAAATGTCATTATATAATCATGTTGTGCTTGATTCTTAATTGTCTGCCATTCCAATTGTGTATATTGTGTTTCTGTATCATTCTATGTTGTATCCCCATATAGCCCCCACCCCACAGGTCCCACCGTGAGATGAGCTTCTTGTAGTTCAGTGTGCCCTCCTGGTGAATCATTTCAATAAATAAATAATCGATATCTAGTAAGAATGTGCTATGCTGCATGCGTTGCAAAGTATTTTTTTCTTTGGAACTCAGCTTTACTCAAAGCATAAGGGAATCAATTACAATGAAATAAAAACTCCATGTCAAACTTTTAAACGTATAAGTCAATAATTTCAAATTCTAACAAAGTTTAAAGTTAAAAGAAAATTATGCTGCCATAGTACAACATATCATTCCCGATGAACTGGTGAAAATTTGACCTTCTGTAGTCAATTAGGAATCACTTACTTTAATAGAGAGAAACAACAACCCAATTAATTTAAATTAATTTAATTTATTGCCCCAGCACACCACACCATAGAAAGGGAAAAAGAAAGTGGAAGAGGATGAAAAGGTCTCCCCACTGGGGGTCTCCTTAAATATGTGAGACATTTGCTTCTGGAAGAATACTGAGAGTCAACTGGCATACTTTTTATAGGCCAAATCACGGAGGGTGTGTGTGCGTGTGTGTGTGTGTGTGCGCATGTGTCACCAGAATTAACCCACAGGCAATGCAATGAGCCCTCACCTCAGAGGGGGTCTCCCATATCCAGGGTCTGCCAGATTCCAAATCCCACCAGGCCAAACTTTATTCACCTTCAGAGGGAGCCAAAACCCTCCTTTCACTGAAGCCAGAAACACCATCTCAACTGCAATTGTGCAGTAAGGGTCTCCATCTTGAACACCCGTTTCATGCGTATGACCCATTCAGGAAATGAGGGAGGATCTTTCTGTAACCAGTGCACAGTGATGCACATTAGTGCTATTGCCAAAAACACCAGGGATACCTTGTGTCTGTCAACAGGCAAGTAGACCACCATGGCGAGGCCCTAATCCCAGTCTGTAAAATTATTAGGGATGCCATGTTGTAGTATTTGTGAAACTGCATCTTGTATGTCCACTCAAAACCCACTTAATTTAGGGAATGCCCTAAAATATGCCAATGGGAGCCCTCTTCTCTGCAGCCCCTCCAGCAGTCCATTGTGTTAGTAGTACAAAAATGTTTGGTGATTTTGGCTTATTCAAAAGCATTGAACTAGGATTCTCCAGAAAAATTCATACCAGGTTGGGGAGGATTCCACTCTCCAGCCAAACTGCAAGCGTTGATCCCAGTCCTCATCCGTTATGGTGCAAGTTGCCTCCCTCTCTCAAGCCAGCTTTATTTTGTTAAGAGGATTGGTCCCCGCATTACTTAATTTACTTAATTTAAAGATCTGAGATACACTTTGTTTTTCCCTTCAGAGTTACCACCCCATATATGAAATCCTCCCAAGAGGTTCTGGACTGTTCCAACTGAGTTTTACTAGTACCATTATTAATAAAATGCCTAACTTGTAAATATCTATGAAAGTCCTGAGATCGTAGTTGGAATTTGGCCAGTAATGTTTGGAACTAAACACAAGATCCTGAAGTCAAAAGCTGGGAAAAGCAGGTTAATCCCTGCTTCTTCCACCAGGCGTACCCTGCATCTAGCCTTGGAGGTGGAAAATCCGTACAGTAATGAATGAAAGACAAGGGACCCAAAGAGGCACCCAGCGCCAATCTGTCCTGAACCTGGCGAAGAACCCATCGAGTATGTTTTACCCAGGGATTCAGCACTTTTGAAAAATGTTCTGTGAGGACATATGATAAAGCCAAGGTAAAAAGGGGCTGCCCCCACATCCTGAGTCCTCCACATCATACCACCCTGATGAATGGCGTTGCTTGGCCTACGTACAAACTGTGGTCATCTGCCCAGCAAGGTAATAAAATCACACATTTGGCTGGGAAAGCTTCCCCCCCATTCTGTGGAAGTGTCAAAAGATGATAATAACTTATACAGGACCTTTCGCCACACCATATAAAGCGCTGGATACCCTTAAGCAGCAGGGTCCAGTATGACAGGGGAATAGGTATTGGCAGGGTACTAAAAAAAAAAAAAAACAAGGTAATAAATTCATTTTAATTGTGACAGATAGTGGAAGCAATGCCCATCTCACTAAGTCTTGCTGCACTGTATTCCAAAGCCAGTACCGGTTCAGTATTGTGCTGCCGAAACAACGCATGAATAACCGTGCTGCAGAAAGCGCAAAAGCATCTACAGAGGCAGGAATTTCTCAGCATGTGTGCAAAAGCATCTACAGAGACAGGAATTTCTCAGCATGTGGTAATAACCGCTACTCCTGTGGCTGTAGGCTCACATGGGGGAGTGGCAAGTAGGCTGCCGGGTACAATGCCTGGTCATGCTGCTCCGTGGTAGAGTGGCTATAGCACTGGCACCTGGTGGCATTGGGGATCTGAGCTATAGTTCGTTCCCCAGGTACCTTTGTGTCATGGGTTTTTATTTTAAATAAAATTTATTTTCCACACTCCATGTTGCGCCCCACCCCCCTAAGTCCACACCCTCTGAGGTAGTCAGTTTTAGTCTGGGGGTGGGGGTTGTAGCCTCCACAAAAACAAAGACATTGTTATTGTTCCCAATGGTGTGTGCTGTTTGTGTTGTGGTTGGCGTTTTCTCCTGACCTTATTTTAGCACACACCATTTTGTCTGCGGCATTGTTGTTTTGAGTGGTTTCAGCCGCAACATTATGACCCCATGCCCCCAAAACCTGAGATAATTAATGTCAAACAGTTTATTGATTACAAAGTATTTTCAAGCTGTGACAGAAGATATTTTGTTATAGTGTATGGGAGAGGACTATTAACAATAAAATTCAATTAATTCCTGTCGTTATTATACTATTGTGACATCAAGAAGTTGTTATACCCACTTGAATATGTCACCATGATAATATAACAAGAGCGAACATCTTTGCGCATGCACATCTTGCAAACTTCCGCATTTCAACAAATGGCCACGGCAGTGAGAGCTGGCCCCAAAGTAGAGCAGTGCAAAACAAAAAAAATGAAAATTAACGATACATTTTTTTTTCCCTCCACAGAGCCGATGGGTAGCTCCAGCCCTCCCTCCCTCGGAGAGACTCGTTTTCTGACCCAAATGTGTTGGGTCATCATGGACCAGGTCGGCTCCCTGCCTTTTTCCTCTTTTCTCCCTTGGACACCTGAACCATGCAATGGGCAAGACAGCTGTCCCCAACTCTGCAGAAGCAGCCAAATGCCCTGGATGGGTGCCTTCCCCTCTTCTGGGTGACGTGTCTGGCCGACACTCAGCCACCGCTCAGTGTCCGTCTACAGCACACTGCACTGTCTTCCCCTCCCCAAAGAAGGAGAGCTGTCTATGGATGCTTAATCCTTCCTCCCCCTGCTGATCCCCGAGCAACCCAAGTTCATTCCCGAACCCAGGTCACCAGTGTGGCACGAGGTGTGGCGTCCAGTGCCTCAACCCTCAGTGCCACTGGACCAGCCAATGATACATTTTGTTTAACTGTTGCCCATACACTACAAAACATAATGGAAGGGCACCCGTTAACAACAATGAGGACTTCCCTTCTTGAGGTTGTCATGCCAGTGGTAAACCTCTTGAACTTTGCTTTCCTGCTTTACTAGGTTGTCATGACAACCTCCCGAATGGAACACAGCATTGTTGTTAACCAGTGCCCATCCATTATCCTCTATATTATTATTTTTAATTAATACATGAAATCAAGAAATGCTTTGCTGTATCATAAGACCTATTTGAACGAAACTGCATAGATTTTTGAAAGTGTGTGTTTCATAGTGTATAGTTCACAGTAATCCTAGCATGTTTGGGTCCCACCATTTACTCCACAGTTTAGATACCTTTACATTTTCTGTAAAGGAGCATCACACGACTGATCAACCTGGTCTCTGTGTGTATCTGTGAGTATAAAAGGCAGACTTGAACCCCAGGTGCCCGCCTCCTGATGAAGTTTTACCCAGAGCAAAGTGTTGTGGCACCTAGACTATAGGTCTCTTTTTGCAGTGAGGCAGTGTGGTTGTGTATTTCCACAGTAAATTCATCAACCCTATTTTCTATTAGTCTATTTGCTAACCTACATCACTGCCATGAGTTTGGAATGCTACACTAATCTGTTTACTTTTGATAAATACAGGTAGACTGAAAAAGGAGCAGATTCAGTCCTTTCAGTTCTTATTGTGTTACTGGATTTACAGCAAGTAACATCTCCGGGTGTATTTTGTCCAGTGACCAAATGGTGGGTGCTTGAGGTCCCAGGAATAGTGGAAGGGTCTTGAGTCCAAGTGATATTGACTCCCTCTGGTGATCTCTGGAACCTTTAGCCTTAACTGGGGTCCAGCTTTGGGAACAGTGGGGAACTGTTGGTGGCTCACCGTCAAGGTGGGTTGTCTAATGATTTCCAAATCAACTGTCCCATGCTCCAGCAAAAAAATGGACTAGAAAGCTATTCCAGCAGAGGTGAGACTTGCATGAACAGTAAAAGGAACAAAGGGATTTTGAAAGAGTAAGCACAGTTGGCAGGTGCCGATGATCTGATATGATAAGCCCCACTGTATTCACCCTGGGAGGGTATACCACTCCATTGTTAACCTCTTCTGAGGCACTGAGTAATAGCTGGGCCTCTCAGAGCTGGGTACACCCTGGATCCCCTTTTTCCCACTTGCAGGTATGAGGATAATGGTATTCTGGGTGCATGCTGTTACCAAATGTGTGGTGTCTCTGGGCACCTAATAGCAAATAACATTTAGTGTCTCTAGACATGTTTGTGCTTAACATTATTTGAGACCGGACTGGGAGAAGTATGTAACATTGAAGTGTCACCTGTTAAATCTGATGCTATACCAGAGACTGTGCTCAGTGCCTTGTGGATCAATTATTTTTGTTAAGCAACTTCAGTTTCGAGTGTCAGGTCTTGCAACCTGAAGTTACTGATGGGAGAGATTGGTTGAAAAAGTTATTTATATGGTTGATGAATGACTTTGCACTTCCCCCATACTGATGCCCGTTTTATTCCAGGAATCCATTTACACTAGGCTAGTAACATCCAGAGTCACTGCTCAGTGACTTCAGTGCTCGAGTGTCCGGACTGGGGACATTCTTTCACTATACTCCAGGTGGAGACACCATGCTAATTTGTAAATGTTTTCCTCCGTACCTGTTTAAAACAGTTTAAGAACCCAGATTGGCCCCCTTGATGTAAAGGGATGAGTCCCCTGAGGGCACTGGTACAGATGTGACAGATTGCCCAACATCACCGCTGCTGGGTTTGTGGACATGTGTGCTTATAACCCCCCATGGGTTGCACTGACCCAGGTCACTGGTTACATGTGGGCATAGTGGAGTCACACAGCCATTACCATTGCTGTTATCTTTCCTGTATGCAACTATCTCAGTTGCTTGCTGTTACTGTCGGTCTCTACATAATAACTGCTGGGTGCCCAAAGACTAAAGTGCACATCATTAAATCAGCTGACCTTAAGAATGTCAAGAGAGAGATATGAATTGATTACTAAAGTGCCTTTCTACAGAAATGGTATTTACCTTGGAAGTTATGACTTGTATACCAACTGTGCAGTCATCCTCATCTTCTTTAGAGTGGTGATTAACATATTACTGTTTTGGACTTTGTCATTGAAAGCTCTTAACTTGGATTTGAGTGTCTGCAACATTTTACACCTGCTGTCATCTGTTTGTGTAATAAAGGAATAGCTATACTCAGCAGATGGCGTGGACATTAACTTCCGTAACTGTTATTGCAGCTAAAGGTGCCCTGTTCCAGGGACATTGTGCCAAGAAACTATCTAGGGGATAGGGCAAAGAAATAAAAACCAATCTAAAAGGCAACACTTAATGTTACTGTTACAAGCTTTATTAGAACCAAAATGCACTACTTGGGTAGGAATGTGAGGTGGGGGGGGCACTCTCTTTGAAACTGTCCCACTGTATTTTGAACCCTGAGACAATACCTGCATTGATCACATTAGTGGGTAGACTGTTCCACCTGTTCACCACCAGCTCTGTGAAACAATACTTTCTGATTTCCTTTTAAATCCTACTGTTTAGCTCAACCATGCAAGCTGTTCATTTCTCTATTTACCAATAGTGATTATAGATACCTATTCCTGTCCTTATAGTAGATGCCCTGTTAAGTACCTACTGCACTGCATCTTCTATTGTTCAAATCTACATTACATCCTTTACATTGTACCAGATGTGTTTATTGCATATCTATTTCTGTGCTGGACCTAATGCACTACTTGTGATTTGCACTACTATTGTATTGTTAACTATGCAAACTGTCCATTTCATTGTGCACCAAGTGTATTTACTGTGTCTTTCTGAATTGTCATGCTCCACATCCCCTTCCCCCCAGGGCGCTTCTGGAAATGAGCTCTACAGCTCAGCATGCCTTCCTGGTGAATCTTTTGGATAAATAAATGAATAAAAATTCCCCCACTTCTAGCTAGAAGTTGTGTCCACTGGTTCTTGAACTGTTCCTCATCCTGAACAACTCTACTGAGGGTACCCTATTATATCCACATACCATCTGTACCTATTTGTTGTTTTTTGTTCTTAAATTTGTATAGAATTTTATTGTAGAAACAAACGGTAGCACTTTAAGTTTTCTTAATTACATTGTAGTTGCAGTGTAATTACACGGTAACTGCATTGCAGTTACAATGTTGTTACATGCAACAAATGTGTAACTACAGTGCAATTACCCTTGTTGCATGTAATTAATGATTACCTACAATATTGTTATATTGAAATTGACACAAAGTGTGACTAAACATATATAATCTGTGTACACTCAAAAAATAAATATACAAAACAGCTATTCCTGTATGTTTTCCTGGCTTCTTTCATACCACTAAGTATATGTAATGTATAGTAATATCATATATAATAGAACTATGGTATACTATCACTACCTTTACTTATACTACTGATTTAGCCTATGACAAGGTCGAAAAAAGTGGAGCCGCGATCAGCAAAGGCGGATCGGTACACAGTACTTCAGGGCGGCCAGCCCTAAAAGTGTATGTATGGACCTCCAAAGTTTATAGTGGTACTTGAGACCCAAATGATACTCCAACAAGATTTGCTGTAGGGTGGTGAGGAAGGAGCAGGAGATGCTGCAGACCCTATGTTGAATGTGTGCCACAGCACAATAAAATTGTTTGAAATATCTACAGCAAAGCTTGTTGGAGTGTCATTTGGGTCTCATGTGCCACTACAAACTTTGTAGATTCATTTAGCCTATGACATTCTGGATTGGGGAAAAGGTGGGAAGGTTAGAAAGAAAATTAGGGAGGTGGTAGAGCTGAGATGTAAAGGAAAGGTGGGGGGGGGGATAGAGATGGGAGGGAGAGGTAGCACCCAGCACTGACCTATGGCATCCATACCAATTTAAAAAAAAATGGGTTCTACCATACAGGTCCTCCTCCAGATCCCTCTGTATACAAATACTAAGGTGGGAAGTCCCTCCCATGCCCCCTCACAACCAGGAGGCCCATTAGGGGACAAACTCCTTCCTACTATAGTAATATATATAGGACCCATACAGTTCCATCTTGGTGCAACTTCATTACAATGGATTAATCGATTGGACACCTGGCCTAATTAGTTGGGATTCAAAAGAAAGCTGGATAGATTTTCCACTCTTTGCAAGCAAAATTGCCTTCAAATCCACAGAGAAAACAGCTCTAATGGTCATATTTGGGCATAGAAATAAAAAAAATTTGAATCTCTTTCTCAATAAACACCCTCTACAAATTACTAAGTACTATGATTAGCTGGGGGTTAGGTTTTCATGCAAAATAACTTGAAAAGAACATAGTGATATTTTGTTGAAAAAATTAAATCTTTTGGTATATCTAACGTTTTTAATGCAAAATATGGTGGGCAGTCTGCCAGTGGAGTTCTCAGAGTATCAAATGTTAAAATCTGCTCAGCATTGCTCTATGTGACTGAAGTATGGAATAATAAAACGTATCATCATTAGATAAATTAATATGAAAAATCTACTAAGAAAACACCTGAAACAACTTCTCATGCAGTTCTGAGAGTAGAACTGGGCCAGTTACTACTGTAAATTTGTATTAGAGGATGTATGACTATGCTGTTTCTTGATCTTTTCACATTAAAGGAAAAAAGATTACCTAGACCATGCCTAGAAGAACAATTAGATTATATTTCTTGAGGTTTAATTTTCTAATGATGGTGTTTTGAAAAAAAAAAAAGATTTATTTCATGCAGGACGTGGCTACCTATTAATGGAAATCTATACTAAACCTAGAGAATTTAGTTTAAGTAAAAACCAAACAAAGATACAGAGATATAGATAGACAAATGAATTTCATGATAATCAATAATTTGAGGATGTCGATTGGTATAAATTAGATAAAAGAGTACCAAAAAAAATGGCATATCTGTTATTATTGGATGATCCAAGGGATCAAGCAATATTGACCAGATTTAATTTAAAGATTTTTTACCAGTAACTTCCTTCATTTTAAACAAAAATTATTAGGCATTGACACTCAAGTATGTAAATATGGCAATGGGATCTAGATAACCTTAAACATGTGACTTTTTATCCTGTACAATATATGAAAGTAGACAATAAATATTTCTTGCTCCAATTTTACATGATCATTATCTGAATACAGATGATCTCTTTTTAACTTGGTAACTCAACATCAAAAACTATACTCTCCTCTTTAGTTAAATTTTTGCATTCCTTAAAAATTAGGTAGGATGCTTCAGGAATTTCTTATTTTAAGTATGTCAAACATGTACTTGTTTGTATAGGGGCGACCATCCAGATCAGAGGGTTGGAGATAACAAGACCTGAACCTCTGTATCCGGTAGGGTTTCACACCTTTAGGTTTTAGCTAATAAGAATATCACTGATATTTTTATTTATTTATTTATTTGAAAATCAGGTAACACCTTTGAGCACAAGTACTCTTTTCCAAAGGTTCCACGTCAATAACAAACAGGTATACAAAATATTGAAACACGCGAGCCACAAAAGTGACACATGGATAAATTAGATTAGGTAACGTATAAACTTCAGGATTTCACCAGCTCAAGTGGAGCCAGCTACTCCACTCATTATAAATACTATACAGTATTTTAAGATAATGAAGATTTTTTTTTATATATGGCTTTTTGGTCCCTGTCACCTCCTTCTTCCAACTGGCGATGGGGACACATGTGCATTTTTACAGATTTTCTCCCTGACCCCCCCAAGGCCCCAGCACATGGCTGTGCGAGCGTGTGGAGGCATGCTTCACACCCCATGGTGCCAGCTCAGCCCCTTTCACCTCCCAATACTTTGCCGCCCCCTCTCCACCTATGCTACCAACCAGACCTCCACCCAGTGGGAGCAGAACTATGTGGGGTACCAGCCAACTCTTACCACCTTCAGGAGAGGAGAGCTGCCTGCTGGGATGCTCAATCCTGCTCCACCCCCCCTCACTGGCATCCCGATGACCTGAGGTTGTTCCCAAACCCGGGTCACCAGCATAGCGTGAGGTAAGGTGTCCAGTGCCTCAACCCTCTGCGCCACCAGGCTGGCAAAGATAATGAAAATTTTATGTTAGGTAACTATATTTATTTATGTTTTATAAGTGGTGGGATATTACTGTTAGAATCTGTGTGTTTGTTTTTGCCTAGTTTTCAGATATCATAATTTTTGCATTTATGTCTTATTTATTCTTTTTGAATTATAGTACTGTAATTGTAAAAATGTGTATGCTTAAGAGTTAATGTCTGTTTGTCTGTCTAGCTAGCTAGCTATCCCATATGTATGTATATGTTTTTATCATGTCGCCCATTCTCTCCTGTCTTCCAGAGAGTACATATTGAGGCTGACCAGTCTCTCCTTGTAGGATCTACCCTGCTGCCCCTGGATCATATTTGTAGCCCTCTGCTGGACATTCTCTAAACTCTCCCTGTCCCTTTTCATAAGTTGGGCTCCAAAATTGTACACAATACTCTAGGAGCAGTCAAACCAATGACCTATACAGTACATACAGTGGCAGTATCATCTCTCTTGCCCTCCATTCTGTGATCATGAAAGCCCTCCTGTTGCACCCTAGTATCCTGTTCTCCGTCTTGTATGCCATATTACATTGACAACAGGCTTTCAAGCTATTTTTAATTGTCAACCCTGGTCCCTTTCCTCTCTTCAGTGTTCTATCTTGATACCATTGAAGCAATATTCTGTTTGCTTGATTTTTGATACCACTGTGCATTACTTTATATTTTATGGCCTTGGACTTCAATTGCCAAGTTCTAGATCGCTGCTCCAACCTCTCTACATCCCTTTTTGTGCTGACAGTTCCTTCCTCCCTATCTACCTGCCCACAGAATTTTGTGTCATATGTAAACACTGTCTCCTGTAACCCCTCTCTGATGTCACTGTCCTTGTAATGATGTACATGTAAAAAAGAATTGTACTATGCATGTTAAAAAGTACTGGCCCCAGAACAGACCCTGTGGCACCTCACTACTAACCCTCCTGACATCAGAGAACTTTCCATTTAGGACTACTCTCTGCATTCTGTCTGTCAACCAGTTTCCAATCCACTTAGTGAACCTTTCCCCTAGCCCTAAGTTTTCTATCTTTTTTTACTATCCCCATATGTGGCACAGAATCAAATGCCTTGCTGCATTCTAGATATTGTACAAAATGTTGGCTGTCTGGCCCTTTTTCACCATCTGTGCTACTGAATTAAAAAAAAAATCAAGTCACATTTATTTGACATGACATGACTCACATGAATCCACATTGGTTCTTATCTGTAAGCCATTTTTCTCTAGGAATTCAACTGTCTGTTCTTTTTTTTAATTTTCCCCAGTAACGTGCCCACTACTGACATAAGGTTGACTGATTTGTAATTTCCTGGGTTTTTCTAATCTCCATCCTGGTACGGGGGACTATGTTCGCCACCCTCCAGTCCATCGGCACTACTCCTGTTGTCAGTGACTTGTTAAACATGTTTTCTAAGGGTGCTGTCATAGCCTGTCTTGTCTTCTTCAGCACCCTTGAGTATGGCTTGTCTGACCCTAGGGACTTGTTTATGTTCAGGTCCTTCAGACCCTTCAGCACTGTCTCCTTAGGTATATATCCTATGTCTAATCTGTGGCCATCTGTACCCTTAACACTTACTTGCTGTGTGGGATTGGTCCTGTAGTCTTCACTGTAAACACATTACTGATGTACTCATTTAGTATGTTTACCTTCCCTTTGTTTTTCACCACTCTTTCTTCATCTGTCCTCATCCTTTCTACACACTACCGTTATTCTTGAATGTACATTTGGACATTTTAGACAGCAGTAGAAGGTACTTACCCATTTTGAACTGTTCCTTTAGCAATAATAGTTCTGTAGTATGTTACCATTCATATAACTATCTAATTTATTTTTGAAAATATCTATGCTATTACTGTGAACAATATACAGGGGCAGTGAATTCAAGATTCTGAAAATACACTGGGTATAAAACAGTTTTCTTTTACTAGTTTTAAAATTCCTGACATTTAGCTGTTTATCATGACTTCTTGTACCAAGGGTGTGCACTTTGAATTGGAGGTCTAATAATATCATAAGATCATTTTCATTATGCATAGTGTAGAATGGCACTAGGTCAAGATAACAAAATCAATAACAGTGCCATCAACAAGCACACTGCAAAAACAATGCTGTCAACAAAGCACCGTCCCAAAACACCACCAGAACAACAGCACCAATGGTACCCGATGACTGATACCATGGCGAAAACACAAAATATACATTTTGTTTTTGCGAGGGCTTCACTACCCGCACCCCCAGACGTGGGAGGCTTTGCCCCTCCCCCTGCACCACCTGAGATTAAAATATTCAACTGCGGTGGGGGGGTCGAACAAGGAGATGGGAAGAAAATGGGAGGGGGTCTTTGATTTTTGGGACAAAATCTATCTATCTATCTATCTATCTATATAAACACTACATATTAGGGGAAGACAAAAGAACTACTAGTCAGGAGACAGGAAACAGAACCCTGGTCTACCACTCTGTGCTGCCCTCTCTGCCTTGGGAACAGCTTTGCCAGCCACCACACATTCAGTTCCTTCATTCCTTCCTCCCTTGCCTTGACAGCTACAGAAGTAGCGGTAATTAACATGCGCTATTCTACCCCTGTCGCCATCAAGGCAGACGTGCTTTTTGAAGTGCAGCTTTTATGGTGCTATATTTGAAGCACTCTTTTCACTGAGTATGCTGTAGAACAGCATCATGTTAACTCTAATTCACCTTTAATGTAGACTAAACAGACCTAATGTGTTTAACCTTTCTTCATATTCTAAATGCTCTAATCCTGTTATTATCTTTGTTGTCTTCCTTTGAATTTTTTAACCTTCAATCTCTCACCAATACTCAGTCCACCTCAGAACTGTGACCAGCAGCCCATTAATGGCCTAATGTAAGAGCTATATAGCGGTAATAAAACTTTCCACTTAATTGCTTTTTTTTTAAAGCAGTAGTACATTGCAACTGGGCACCATTAGAGGTCAGATGTGAGTGTGCCCCCCTGCAAGTTTTCTGTGGCCCCGCTGAAGTGAGTGCAAATACCCCACTACTTTGCTAACATTCCCTGTTAGACTCCATGCTGCACTTTGCCTTTACAATTAGACTGGCTGTCTTGGCAAGCATACTGGCAATGGCGCACCCAGCTCACATCTGACTTGCACCACCCGTTGCAATGGCACACCACACAGGCCCGTAGTTTGTTCAGTCAAGCTTGCCTTCCTCTATGGCCCTTCCCCTCTTGTCTCTAGACAGGCTCAGATGGTTGCTGATGCTTAGGGGTATAGCTTAGTAGTGGCTAAAGCACAGTGCTGTGAACACGGAGAGCAAAATTTGAATCCCAACCATGCTATTGACTCACTGTGTGACACTTTGCAAGTCACTGGACCTCATATCGCTGTAGTCTATCAGTCCAAAAATTGGGAAGAACTAGATCTAATTGTAAGGTTGTTACAATCTCGGCTCCCTGTCAGGATTTTGTTTCAACAGAAGAGGAGAAGGTGTATACTTTTTTTTTAGCATTTTTGACCATGAAAAGCCCACTGAGCTGAGGCTTGTTTCCAGGTGAATCCCGGGAGCACAGGAAAGATGAGTGGCTTGCTTAGGGTCACGCAGTATGCAAGTGGTGATGATTGTTTTCAAACCCAGTTCTAGAGATCCAGTTTTGTGCCTAATCCCTAAGACAGTATCCCTAAGAACTCATAGTTCTGTAACTGTTACTGCAGCTAAAGGTGACCTCATATTGCTGTAGTTCACAAGTCTATAAAATGGGAAGTAACTGGATTTAATTGTGAATAGGTTGTTTCAAGCTCAGCTGGGCTCTGCTGAATCAATACATTGTAAAAACACGAGCACAATAAATATAAATAAATCCGGAACAGTATTATGGGACTTGGAAAAGGACAAATTGTTGCACACCACATCAAATCAGGGAAACTCATGTTCAGAATTGTAGTATCATTAATTTTTTTTTGTCCCTGCTTCTTCTTGCTGGTGGTTCTGGTCCCCCACTCCATTCACCACCCTTCCATCCCCAGGCTTGCCCCTCTGGGCGGAGCTGCCAGGCAGGCATCCCCTCCCAGGAAACACAGTTCTCAGAGCCTTGGCTTGCTCTCCAGGGCAGGTCACAGGAGGGAGCCTCCCGGCAGACTTTTTATCTGCAGTAGGAGTGGCGGCAGAAGTGGGGGCCACCATTAGTGGCCTGCATTGTTTTTACCAAGGTTTTTCTCTGGGGGTGGGGATGTGCAATGATGCCAGCATCTGCCCTGCCCCCCTAATGTGTGGTGCCGGCCACGGTGGTACCTCCAGCCTCTGCCAGAGGTCCACATTGTGCCAGACACTCTTCCCCCTCCCCCCAAGGAAGGAGAGCAGTCCCCAGGAAGCTCAATCCCTCTCCCCCCCCGACTGGCCCTCTGACTCCCGAGTCTGTCTCAGATGGACGCCTTGCCACTGCCCTGGTAAGCCAGCCTCGGAATTGTAGTATCATTAATTATTCACCCTATACATCATAGATTTATATATACCTTTGACAAGACTCAATGCATTGTGCATATGGTATGCTTGTGTGTGATTCTGGCAATGATTTTTTTTTTTGGTGCAATGCCTGTGGTTCTGTTGAAATGATGCCCCTGATGGCAAGTTCCACATCCAGTCCATTTTGCAGCCCTGCCAGTTATCTAATTGCAAATCTCTATCCTTCCTTGTCCATTTTCCAGGATTTCCTGGTATCAATTGTCAAATCATTGACCCTCTGTGTCACTTTTGCTGCCCTCCCTGAAGCCAAGTGGCACTTCCACCAGTGCATCACAAACCTCCCACCCTTTATCACAAAGGGGACTGGCACAGCCCACCACTCACCCTGGCCAGCTAATGTCTGAATGCTGATACCAAAAACTGCTCCTAGCTGTTGTCAGTATAAGCAATCAGATGGCAGCTGCCACAGAGGCGAGTGGTGGGATGTGCCTGTTGCCGTCTCAGCATGGGTGTCAGGGAAGAATTTGGAGTACACTGGGGGCAGGGGAGAGTCAGTTGACACCAGTGAGTTCTGGAAAAAGAATAGGGAGAGGAAGGATATGTCATTGTATGATACCAGGTAGTACAAGAAAAGGAAAGTGGAGAGGAATTGCCACACAGCATTTTTTTTTTTTATTTAAAAGTTTCAGAAATACAGGATATGTTCCATGAGAAGCAAGTCTCATTTACAGAACGTCCCAAGACATAATTACAATGCCAAACAATAATTATAAGTCTGATAACATTAACAATCATACATGGCTCAAGTAGCAAAACAGTTGCAAAGAGATTGTTCCTGCAGCAGCAATTTTTTAAGCCATGTTTAAAAGTACCAAGAGTAGAGCTATTTCTAAGCTGAGGGGACAAATTGTTCCAGGATAAAGGGGCCCCATATGAAAAACTTTATTTACTAAAGTGTGCATAAAAATTTAGGTAGGGAAAAACTGGACTGTGGCACATCTCTGAAACTGTACTTGTGAACAGGAACAACTATTTTTTTCTGGTAAGAAGTAGGAGTTTCATTGTTGGCTGATTTATAAATGAGAGATAACCAGTGAAGACTGCGCCTGGACGAGGGAGATAACCAGATTAACTGATATAGTAAAGAACAATGATGATTCTACTTTTATGGTGAAAAAAAGTAACTGAAAATAAACAGTATTTAAAGGAAGGAGATGTAAATCAAGAGCATGGAGATAAATAGTATCACCATAATCAAGAACAGGGAAAAGTGTTTGCCCAGTAATGATGCTTACAATCTAAGCTTGACAAACAATGTCTGGCATGCTTTAAATGTCCCAGGCATTGGCAAACTTTTGAGATGGTTTTATCAGTATGTGTTTTGAAGGTCAAAGAGGAGTCAAAAACAAGGCTGAGGTTCTTAAAGGAGAAGACTCCTGTATATGTATGATTTGGATATATCAGATGTATTTACTATACATTACATCAAGTACTATACATATGTCAATAAGAGATCAGCCATTTCTTCTGTTGCAACACATATCTAGAGTTTGAGGCTCTGACACAAGGTAGTAAAATGTCAAGCAAGCCTCTATTTACATGCAAATGAGTCACTTGTAATACGGCCCCTCCCATTCCTTGATGTCACTGCAGCAACAGTGCAGAACAAAACATAAGGGTATCAATGCTGTCTATCCTGATTTTAGTTTAATTTTGCAATGGCTTAAGGCAGTTCTGTCATGGAACTCACACAGGGAGTGGTACTTGTAGACTTAATACTGCATGTGTACAGCAAATAATACATCTAATAGTATTTCATTTACAGGAAATAAAAGCTGTTCCTGTGTACTGCTCATTTCTCTCTGTGAGACAGTTGTAACATGTTGTGGAAAGCAGTAGACTGAATCAGTTAATCAACCAATCAATCAAGCAGTCAAACAGTCAATCTGTATTGAACCAGGTGAACTCCCTTGAGAAGATTCGTTACAAGATGAGCCTGGACAGTTTACCAAAGGATCACACAAGACTGACTTATATACATCCCCTTTCAGCAGCCTGAAAGTGGACAGATAGATCATTTACTTTATAAAGTGTATTGTTTTACATTTCAAATGTTCCTTAAATCTGAGTTTCTGACTGGAAATACCAAGACACAGAATGCATATGACATGGGAGGAGTGAGCTAAGCAAATACAGAGCACTACAAACAGAAACTGATTAGTTTCTTTACCTACAACAGCTGAGGTGTAGCATCTGATTTGTGAGGGACATCCTACCTTAAATGCTGGCATTACAAAGTGGGGGGGGGCTGCCACAGCTTATCCTTAGTACCTTGAAAGTGAAGTGCTGTAGCTCTCACATCACTGCTAATGATTTATAATGGGAATGGGGGCACTTTTAAAGTCATGGACCTGAGGGTCCATCACAGTTTCTAAGGAGGTTAGGGGAACTTCTTAAGGGTTAGAGAGTAAGGGACTCTAGTAGGATTTGAACCAGAGTCCCCCAGTGCTTATGCCTGTGCTTTCCTGGTAACCTATTCCTTGTCATAGCTGAATTCTTTATTGCCTTACAGCAGCCATCCAATCACTGACTGCCTAGTTACAAAGGGAAAGGGGCCTATTTGCAAGATTGTTTCTCACTACTGCTGTCAATCAAAACAGAGAATGTTAACACACACACACACACACACACACACACACACACACACACACACACACACACCATAATACAACAGCTGCATACCACTTAAAACTCTTGTTGTACCCAGAGTCATTTATTGGGTAAACTGTTTTTGCTAACAGAAACAGTAACATAACACATACAGGCACTTCCTTATATGAATACTGTATACACCTCAAATCAGTGCTGCATCACACTCACATGGTCCTAGTCCCTATTAGACCTGCACTTCAGGATGTGCACAACACTTAAAGGGTTCCTCCATTACTCAAGTGGGGAACCAAACATTGTGGGTTTGGTCTATTGGTGGAACTGCATTTAGTGCAGCACCATTATCTGTTGCTCTGATGACAGCAACCTCCAGCAACATTTATGGTAAAATGGAGGACAGACACAGTGATAACTTTTGGGGGCTGTATATTTTTATTTATAATCTAGATCTGGACAGCAATAGGACTGCTGGCAACTGGAGGAGGCACACAACAGTTACACATTAAGGAGTTGGGAAAACATTGGTGTGGAACTGTGGAAGACTTCCCTTTTAAATTCATTAACAAGTTCCAATAGGTGTTTTTTTCAAATGACTACAAAAGGAAGAGTCTATCAAAGACAATGAGTGCTGAGACCCAAACAGCATTGTTTCAGTCTTCTTACTATTTAAAAGTAGTAGGTTGTGGGTATGATCATGAAAAGGGAATACTGATACCCAGCATATGCACTACAGGCAAACCAGAAAAATCCAAAAGTATCTGGTATGCCTTTTTTATTGCATTTGATAGTGGGTCATATATACAGATAGTAAATAAAAGGGTATAGAATTATATGATATATATTTGTTGCAAAAAACTTTGTTAATGCATCAGTTAGGGATACAGCTACAAAAGTTGGGAAATGTGGTGTTAGGGTTTCCAACCCTAACAACGCACCCCAACCCTGCATGCACTAACAGCATCGGGGGGGGGGTGCCTTGGGGTAGGTTAACTTTAGAGAGACTACAATTGTATCCCATCACTCCATAATCATGGGCCCTATGCATTAACAGGCAGGAAGTACATTCCGGAGGTGTGCACCCAGCCCGTGTAGCTCTGCGGCCCCGGACAGGCATGGGATGCATGGTGTTCACAACCGCAAGTGCCCAGGGGACACCTGCCTGTGGTCCTGCTTCTATGGTATGCAGGACTATGCAGGGTGGCTGGGGAGGAGTAGTGGATCCAGGTGGGCATCCAATTGGATGCCCATCCTGGGTCCCAGAAAGGATCCCTTGCATGCAAAGGCATGGGTCTGGGTGCATAACTAGCCCCCACAAGCACCCATATCCACATGACCATGCACCCATGTCCAGCAGTCCCATACAATGCCCCCCTCCTGCCACACAGCAACCCCCATCCCCATCAGGGTGCAGTGACCCCCCCAACACATTTGTGCCCCATCCCCTATATTGTAAATGCACACCCAACACATGTGTGCCTTTCCCCAGTATTGCATCAGCAGACCCCCCTCCCTCCACACATGTCTGCCCTGGCCCTGATATTGCATCAGCAGACACCCCCTTGCCCCCAATAGTGCTGTGCCCTGTCCCCAGTATTGCATGACACCCCCCTTGCACACACACAGGTATCCCATCCACAAATTCCCAACCAAAAAGCTGCGTAAGTGGTGGTCTGTGGCACCTCCTCCTTGTGGCACCAACACCACTCCCCAGTCACTGTACCTGCCAGCCAGTGCCAAGACTCTGGACGGCCAATGGCACAGCCCTCTGCATACCTCCATGGCCACTGGCCAGCCATCCAACTGATGCTGGGAGTGGGCTGCCTATAAGTAGCAGTGTGCTCCCAGCATCAGTTGGATAGCTGATAGCCAAGGAGTGCCACTTGCTATTGAGCCCTGTGGCACTGACTATCAGGTATGGGATTTGGGGGGAGTTATCAGTGCCATAGGTGGGTGGGGGGTCCACTGGCCACCAATGATGATGCTGAGGTACCGGGTCTGAGGTCGGGGACTTGTGGACTGGGGCATGTGTGCAGGGTTGGGGGGGTTTATATATATATATATATCTGTAGGAATTACATTATGGTAACAATGACTTGGTATGGGGATGGGCCTTACATGTGCGAGGGGGTTTGACATGCCACAACAGGGACGGGGCTTACGTGTGCTGGGAGGGTCATGATGTGTGACAATGGGGATGGGGCCTACATGTGCTGGGGGAGTTTGACTCATGACAACGTGGACAGAGTGGCCATGTGTGGGGGGTGGGTTATGTTATGACACTACGGGGATAGGGACAACATGTATGGGGAGGGGTTATGCCATGCCAATGTGGGGACAGGGCAGCCATGTGTTGGGGGGGTATGTCTGGAACATATCTTTGAACACTCACCCGTTCCACTGCCCTGGCCCTCCCCATTAGCCTAGTGGGCTGGGGCAGCATGGAGGGTCAATTTCAGGCCCCGCCATGACTAGTGGGTTAAGTCCGTGAGGGTGCGCAGTGGGTTATGGCAGGGTCCTGGGTGCCATAACCAGTGGCCCCCTGTACCTGACACTATTCACCTTTGTGAATGGCGCGTAGTGTAGGCATGCCCCTGACACACACCCGCCTGCCCCCAGCATGTTGTTGACCACACAGCCAGGGGATTAGGCACTTAACTGCCTTGTGCATGGTTTATGAATGCCACTGGGTGTCCATGAGACCCCTGCTGTGTGGCATTCCAACTTAGGGTTGCCTATGCACCTCAGTTATGTGGTGCATAGGCAGTTTTTTTGTTTGTGCGTAGCCCTCCATATCCTTATTTCTGTGAGGACCCTACACTCCCATCACTGCATACTGGTATCCATATTTTTGTATGGGAGGGCCCTGCACTTCCATCAATGCATGAGTGTAGGGGGGAAGGGAATAATTTTTGAGATATTGTAATCGCACTGTTATTCCCCTCTGAGCCCTGCGCTCCCATCAATCCATAATGGTCCACGCCCAGTGCTCCCATCAGTGCACAATGCTCCCCTGTGAGAGAGCAAGGCTCGCCATACAGTACACTCCCATCACATCCTTATTTCTGTGTGGGAGGGCCCTGCGCTCTCATTACTCCATACTGGTATCCATATTTGCACGTGGGAGCGCAGGCATGCACATTTTTTTAGAGACTGTAGTGGTATCCTTATTTGTCTGTGTGCGACACCAAAGAAACACCTCATATTACAATATATTCCTATAGAAAAGACAGAAAAATTTTAAACCTTTATAACTGAAGATCAAACTAATATATTTTCTTTTTTTTTGTAATTTAAACGTTATTAAATTTTGTAATCATACAATCACAAACCAATAACATGAAATAATGAGCAAAATGTGAGTGAGAACCAAAGAAATATAAGAGAAAACACTAGTAACCATTTAAATCTTCCCTACCGAATGCCCTAACCACACCCCCCACCCCAAAAAATACCAACCCTCCCCCACCCCTACTAATATATTTTCAGGAAACCAGCAAAAGGCACATTGGTGGGGCAAACCCTTTTCACCCTGAAAAGTTCACAGAAAAACTGCATACCGTTTCTTCACAGCAGAGTGACAAAGAAAGGACTGGGTACACCTCACATTACAATGTTATCCTATGGGAAACAAAGCAAAATTTAAACCCACAGAACTCAAGAGCAAAGTAATTTTTTTCCCCAAACCAGCTAAAAGGCACATCTGTGGGCACAGCTCTTTGTACTATGAACATTTCAAGCCAAAATCCCAAACCATTAGTTAACTGTGAGGTGACAAAGAAAATGCTGTATGAAAAATCCTCTTTCGCAAATGGCAAAAAAGGATCCTTTTTTGTGCTTCCTTTATCACAGTTGGTGGCAAAGGATGAATCCTTTTCTGCAAATCGCGAAAAAGGATCCTTTGTATGACTTGTAACTTTTAAGCAACTTAATTTAGAGATCTCATTTTTGGCATGAGGCTGATTGGGTCTATGCTGATCCAAATTCGGAATTTGCTGATGCCAGAAATTTTGACCATAATCCCACTTCAAAAGGTGCAGACACCGACCAGCAGCCTCATTTTGCATGTTCCTTCTGGAGGATTGTTTGCTTCATGTCTTGGCTTGCCTCAGCTGTTATGATCACCTGCAGATGGACCCCGTTTATGATAATCACACTGATTATTCTTTTATTTTTAAATGGTCTGTGCTTGCTAACAATGGGGATATTTGTGCAAAGCTTAATGAAATGCAGCTGGAAATAAAAATCCATGTGACAAAGGGGGATTTAAGGGAAAGTTTCATGTTTTAATGCAGTTGTGACACCAGGCACTTTCGTTTACTTGTTCATTTACCACATGGTGTGCCTGGTGTCATAGTAATGTTAATCACACCAAGCAGTCTCAGTTGTTTTTCCTTGGGTGGGGGGGTCACATCACTTAATGGAGAAGGGTAATCTGTGTGTTTTACTGTTTATTTATTTTTTAAATTTCTGCCTTTTATGCTATTTCTACACTGACTTCGGTGGTGGGGAAATTAATGGAAAAGACTGTGGAATATCTTGAATCCAGAGGCTTACAGGATCTGAGGCAGCATGGATTCACTGGTGGAAGGTCATGTCAAACAAATCTGATAGATGTCTTTGACTGGGTGACCAGGGGATTAGATCAGGGAGGAATGGTGGATGAGGCCTACCTAGATTTCAGTAAGGCCTTTGACACCGTTCCACATAGGAGACTCATACACAATCTGGTCAACCTAGGAGTGGGTCCAAAAGTGGTAAACTGGGTAAGGAATTGATTGGGGGATATCGACAGAGGGTGGTGGTAAACAGAGATCACTCTGAGAAAGGGAGGGTGACCAGCGGGGTGCCACAAGAATCAGTACTGGGACTGGTCCCCTTTATTGTCTTTATTAGCAACATTGCAGAGGGGCTAGAAGGGAAGGGATGCCTTTTTGCAGACGACACTAAGATCTGTAATAAGGTAGACACTCCGGGGGTAGATCTAAGAAAGCTTGAGGAGTGGTCAGGAGTGTGGCAACTAAGTTTCAATGCGAGGAAGAGCAAAATTATGTACTTGGGGCACAGAAACACAGAGGTGGAGTACAAAATGGAGGGGAGTGGTACTGATGACCACCAAACAGGGTAGAGACCCGGGGATAATCATATCTGATGACCTAAAGGTATCCAGACAGTGTGACAAGGCAGTGGTGAGAGCTAGTGGGATGCTAGGGTGCGTAGGGAAGGGTATCAATAGCAGAAAGAAGGAGGTGGTGATACTGCTGTATAGATCACTGGTGAGACCTCACTTAGAGTACTGTTTCCAGTTCTGGAGACCATGGGCAGGATTCATGAACATTGGGGAAGGTCCCACAGCTCTGGAAAAACCTTGGCGCTAGTGGGTTGCCACTTGCAAATCCACAGGTCACCCGCAGCTGCAGGTATTCACTAAGGTAGAGCCGGAGTACAACCGGCTCCACGAATTATGGCAGCTTGCTGGTGCTGTTGCCAGGGACAGCACCGCAGATGTGGGAGGCTGCTACGGCCAGTGGGACCTGCCGTAACACCCTCCGCAACTGCTGCGGCTGTGGATCGGCCACTCCGCAGCTGCGGCAATTACAAAGCGCAACTGGGGTTGCGGAGTGGGACTTAGTCCCAAAATGCTTTGTGAATCCTGCCCCATATCTCTGGAAGGACATATACAGAGTTGAGGTGGTCCAGAGGAGGGCAACTAAAATGGTGCAGGGTCTGCATCAAAAGCCCTATGGGGAGAGAGACTAAAGCACCTCAATATGTACACTCTAGAGAAAAGGAGAGGGGGGGATATGATAGAGACTTTCAAATACCTCACATGTATAAATAAGGTTCATGAGGGAAGCATTTTTCAGAAAAAAAGATGCTCAAGGACAAGGAGTTATGCTATGAAGCTGGATGGGGGTAGACTCAGGGGAGATATGAGGAAGCACTTCTTCACAGAAAGAGTGGTGAATGCCTGGAACAGTCTCCCAGCAGAGATGGCGGGGCCAAAAACTGTAACAGGATTCAAGAATACATGGCATAGGTGTAGGGCTACCTTAGTGGTAAGGAAAGGAGGGGTTAACCGGAGATCAAGTAGGGTCTGTGGTGTTACACTAGGTAGGGAAAATGGGTAGATTAGGTGGGCCAAGTGGTCTTTATCTGCCCTCAAATTCTATTTTCTATGTACCCTTTGTTGTAGAACATATGTGGCAAAACCAGGTAAGAAAACACACCTGTAAAGGTGTTTTTCTTTGTTTGAGAGGAGAGGGCTACAAGCTGCAAGGAGTTAGTTTGTTTGTTTGGTGCTATGAATGTTTGGCCAAACTTAGGTGATAAATGCACCTGGATGTGTGGGTTGCAGGCATTTTAATTGTTTTTAAATTGCCCTCCTCTCTTTGTCCAGGTGTGTTTGTTCACCTGTGCTCAGCCATTTTGAGGACCATGTGGCTTTCTTTGTTTGGTGGGGAAGGGGGGAGATATCTACTGCTGTTTGGTTTCTGTCTCTGTGCTGGGAATGTGTGGTTGAACATAGGTGTGCACAAACCCACCTGGATGGGCACTGATCTTTTTTCGTGGCTTGCAAGCAGTTTACATTTTTGCGGTGCAAACATGCCTGCCCTTATGCCTTTGTCCAGGTGAGTTTGTTTACCTACGCTCAGCCATTTTGAGCACCATTCGGCTTCCTTGGTCTATGTATGGGGGAGGGTAGACCTACTGCTGTTTGGTTTCTGCTTCTGTGTTGGGAATGTGTGGCCAAACGTAGGTGTGCACAAACACACCTGGATGGGCATCGGCCTTTTTTGGTGGCTTGCAAGCAGTTCACATTTTTTTGGGAACAAATGTGCTTGCCCTCATGCCTTTGTCCTGGTCTGTTTGTTCACCTACGCTCAGCCATTTGGAGGACCACGTGGCTTCCTTTGTTTGGTGGTTGGGGGGGGGATATCTACTGCTGTTTGGTTTCTGCTTCTGTATTGGGAATGTGTGGCCAAACATAGGAGTACACAAACACACCTGGATGGGCATCGCCTTTTCTGGTGGCTTGCAGGCAGTTTACAATTTTGTGGTACAAATGTGCTTGCCCTCATGCCTTTGTCCAGGTGTGTTTGTTCACCTATGTTCAGCCATTTCGGAGCTCCATGTGGCTTCCTTTGGTAGGGGTGATGGGGATATCTACTGCTATTTGGTTTCTGCTTCTGTGTTGCAAATGTGTGGGATGGGCATCAACCTTTTTTGGAGGCTTGCAAGCAGTTCACATTTTTTGCAAGACAGATTCTCTCTGAATTTGCTATTCCACTTTATTGTCAGCTAGTGTGTGTGTGTGTGTGTGTGTGTAAAATGCATTTTTTTCTTTGTTCACTGATCCATTTTAACAATAGTTTAAAAATGTTAACTGTTTAGTGCATCTCCTTTGCTCTTCTGTTTCTTGTCGATGTTTAGCGATCACCTTCAGAATGTCTGTATGTTGTAGAATGTTCAGCGTGTCTCCTTCAGTCTGTCTGCATGAAATGTTCAGTGCATCTCCTTCGTTCATCTGTATGTTGGGAATGTTCACCATGTCTCCTTCAGTCCATCTGTATGTTGTGGAATGTTCAGCGATCTCTTTTGGTCTGTCTGCATGAGAAGGTTCAGTACATCTCCTTTGGTCCATTTGTATGTTGTGGAATGTTCAGCATATCTCCTTCGGTCCATCTATATGTTGTGGAATGTTCAGCGCATCTCCCTTGGTCCATCTGTATGTTGTGGAATGTGCAGCACATCTCCTTCAGTCTGTCGGCATGAGAATGTTCAGCGCATCTCCTTTGGTCCATCTGTCTGTTGTGGAATGTTCAGCACATCTCCTTCAGTCTGTAGGCATGAGAATGTTCAGCACATCTCCTTTGGTCCATCTGTCTGTTGTGGAATGTTCAGCATAACTCCTTTGGCTCATCTGTGTGTGTGTGGAATGTTCAGCACATCTCCTTCGGTCAGTCTGTATGTTGTGGACTGCTCAGCATATCTCCTTCAGTCTGTCTGCCTGAAAATGTTTAGCATCTCCTTTGGTCTGTCTGTATGTTGTGGAATGTTCAGCGATAGCCTTTGGTCTATCTGTATGTTGATGAATGTTCAGTGTGTTTCCTTCAGTCCGTTTGTATTTTTTTCAGTTGTTGTACCAGGAGTAACACACTAAGCTGAAAGCTTGTTTACAGGTGCGACCTGAGAGCACAGGGAAGTTAAGTGACTTGCTCAAGGTCACACAGCATGCAAGTGGGGCTTTGGAATTCAAACCCAGGTCTCCAGATTTGCAGCTCAGAGCCTTAAACCACTACGCTATACTATATGTTGTGGAATATTCAGCGCATTTTCTTCTAGCCATCTATATGTTGTGGAATGTTCAGCATGTCTCCGCTCATGCCATCGTTTGTCAGGTGTGTAGCACTTCTCTGCATCAGTCCATCTAAATCCTGTGGAATGTACCGCCTCATCATCATTCCGTCTACATCCTGTGGAACGTGCAGCCTGTCTGTCAGCTGTTTTCATTTGTTCAGAAAAATTATTGCCTCTAGTATCTGCCTTTATTTTAGTTTGTATTTTGGAGCACTGGAGATGAGAAAAAGACCTTGTGTATCCACTGTTGCCTTGCTTAGAGATGCACAGAAGATTTGCCCTGTGCACTGTCAGAAAAGGAAAGAAGTCAACGGTACCAAGACAACTTGAAACAAGGGCCAGAACATCATCGAATACATTTAGAGAAATGTAAAGCACGCTCACAGGCTTATTGAGATGCAATGGATGAATACAAATGAAAACACTGTAATGAGAAGGCTAAATTAAAAATGCAGTGATACAGAGAGTGAAAGGCCCAAGGTGCAAAGACTGCAGAGCGACTTGTTTAAAGCCAGCCACCAGAGCAGATGCACAAAAGAAGAGTGAAAAAAAGGCACATTAGAGGGAGAGAAAACAAAAAGAATGGAGAAATATGTCAAGTCAGAAATGCAGACAACTAAATGAAAAATACAAGAAATGTACAAGAAACAGAAAGAAAATGAGAAATGGGTTTGCACCACCCCACTCACGGCCACCAGTCCCACAGGTCTAGTGTCTTTCAAGGATAACTTGTGAGACCCTGGATAAACCAAGTAAGACAACAATCAGAGATCATCGATCAAACAGAGCTATCCGGAAAGCAGTACAGAGAGCACAACAAGGACTGCCATGCTCACTAAGATGGTTCGCTGTAACTATTGCAAAAATTATTTTGTCCTGCTCACCAGCCAAACAGAATGCCCTTTTGAAGCAAAACTAGAGCTTGACTTGCCACACCAACCTTCAGGACAAATTGGTAGAGGTTACGAAGGAGAAAATGTCCATATTAAAGACATGCAATACAAAAGAGCAATGAGAATTCAAAAACACTCTTACCAGATCCTTTCTGGTACTGCAAAAGTACCAAATGCTCTGTGGTAAAAGCACAGCCCTGGGAATCAGTTGGAGGAGGATGATGAGGGCATCATGGAGTGAATGAAAGCCAAGGAGCAAGCAGCACAGGACAGCATTGTCTGCAAGAATAGTGGAGAAAGTCTAACATTTCTTCGCGGTCTCATTTACACCTCTGCCTCACAAGAAGGCAGTTTCAAAATGGACTGTGAAAACAAAGGCTTTCCTTGACAAGCCCCTTAATAGTCTTCACCAGGAGATTTGGCAATAAAACCCCGAAACAGCAATGGGATCCATTAAATTCTGCAGCGTGATACCAGTGAATATAAAACTCACCGGGCAGCAAAAACTGGACCAGTGCTTGTGTGAGTACTGTATTAATGCAACACTAAAGCTGTGATTGTTGAAGTGGTTTGCCGATGTGAAACATTCCACAGTACAAATTCGCAACATCTACAGGGCTGTTGAGATCACCATGTGCCCACGGACACTGGGTGAGAAATTCTTTTCAAAGAATTGCATAGACAAAACATGTGAAAACTGCAGTACAAATGCAGGGTGAAAACAGAGGAACTCATGCAGAAACATGGCAATGAACTCAGAAATGGTAACAATGGGAAAACATTAGTGCGACCCGAGACGTAAATGGCACTGTGATGAAACAGGAAAGAAAAGTGCTTCAAAGAAAAGAAACCACCATAGCACAACTTGCGGAACTCTGAATGGAAGATGTGAGGTTTTTGGGGCGATGCCTGCATGCTGTAGCACGGCAACAGAAACAGTTTAGGAATATGAAAGAACAAATGGCAACAGATTGGGTCCTAATGGTGTTGGACTTTGAGAATTATACCTGTAAATTTCAAGACAAAATTCAGTCCTGTCATTGGCACCATGAACTGGCCACAGTTCACCTTGTAGTCTCATATTACAGGTGTTCCAAATGTGAAGGCACTGTCACTGAATCATTTGTATGCACATCAAGTGACCACATTCTGTTCACCATTTTGTGGGACTTGCTAATAACCATCTACATAATATCTGTACACTTAATACTGAGTGAGTAGTGCAGTTCACAGATGGCTGTGGAAGCCAGTACAAATTGACTTACTTTGTTACATCATGTTGTTGAGCCTCTTGCTGAATCCTATCCCTATAAAAACTGTTTTGTTCTACTATGTGTGAAACTGTTCTCGGAATCCTTATCTTATGTAGAGTTGTTTGGAAAGCTTGTGTTATTAGTCATCGATAGTGTTTTGACCTACCCTACATGTAATTGTCCTGCCCTCATGAAATGTTACCTGTCTGTTGTACTTTGTTGTACTCTCCCAGGCTGTGCCTGAAAATAGTCATTTTATGGCTAGTGCACTTACCTGATTAACAAAAACTAACTAAATAAAATAAATAAATTGGGTTTTTAACGCAATTTCATCCTCACCGACACAGTACGGTTTTCCAATTGAACAAGCTTTTTTTAGTTCATGTCATGGGAAAGGCCCGTCAGACAGAGAGAGTGCTGTGATAAAATCTCCTGTAAGTCAGTCAGTGCAGTGTCATCAGGCAGTGATTTCTAATGTGGAAGAACTGTCCAAATGTTGTAAAAATAATGACAAGAGAGCAGGACACTGAAGGGTGCAGCCATTTTCTAACAACATTCTTTTGGGTGGAAGAGAGGCAAATAAAACAGCGAGCAGGACCTGAAGTGAAAACCATGCCAGGAACACAGAGGATCCAGAGTGTTAGGTCTGTGGCTGATGGTATGGTCGCAACAAGAGGATTCAGCTGTTTCTGCAGACCATGCCAAATTGGAGACAGTCCATGTGAGAACTCTTGTCATGTGGAATCATGGAAGGTGCAGAAACTCAAGAACTGTTCTGAATATTCTTCTATGACAGATGGTGATACTATGCAAAGTACCTATGATCTTACTTTGAGAGTATCTCTTGCACCAGGAGAAGAGTACGCAATAGCAGGGGAGGTACTAACGACAACAGTAATGAAAAGGGATCTGGGTGTAGTCATATCAGATGACCCAAAGGTGGGTAAGCAATGTGCGAAGTCAGTAAGAAGAGCCAGGGGGATACTGGGATGCATAGGGAGGGGCATCACAAGTAGAAAAAAGGGAAGTGGATATCCCTCTATACAGACAGTTGGTGAGACTCCATCTGGAGTACTGGGCAGTTTTGGAGACCTCATCTACACAAGGACATAGACAGGATGGAAGCAGTCCAGAGGAGGGCAACTAAAATGGTGCAGGGTCTACATCAGAAACCATATGAAGAGAGACTGAGAGCTTAATATGTATACCCTTGATGAAAGGAGGGACGGGGGACACGATAGAAACTTTTAAGTACCTCAAGGGAATCAACAAAGTCCAGGAGGGTAGCATCTTTCAGAAAAAGAGATGTGTAAGAACAAGGGGGCACAATTTAAAGTTAGAGGGGGACGGCTCAGGGGTAATGTGAGGAAATTCTTTTCATGGAGAGAGTGGTGGACGCATGGAACCGCCTTCCTGGAGAGGTTGTGGGTCTAAAACAGTGGGGGAGTTCAAACATGCATGGGACAGACATAAGGCAATTATAGTGGGGATTGCAGGAAGTAGGCTGTTGGTTAACTAGAATCTGCAGCTTATCCAATAGGTAGGGAAATGAGCAGACTGGGTGGGCCAAGTGGTCCTTATCTGCTGTCAAAGTCTATGTTTCTATGTTTCAGCAGGTCACACCTGTGGAACTATAGCCGCCAGGTACCAGGACCACATGGAAACTTTTCTAGCTAGCATTCTACCAGGGGAGCTGCCCACTCTGACATCATGTGCTGACATCATCAGCCCCCATGCCCTCCTCAGTTCTTTTGTTGCCATTGACCATCACATGTTGGACCTCTCGGAGATTCTGCCAGCTACAGTCGACTGCCAATTCTTCGTCGATTTTATTTCTTTTTTCTCAGTCTAGTGTATCATCACTTTACCTTTTAAGTGATTTTTTCTTTCATTTATGCCATACTTTGTCTCCAAAAAATTCTTCAGGAGGTGTGCCTGTGGCAAGAAGACTCCTGAGAAGGACAACCACAAAGTTTATGTCCACTACCTAGGCCCAGGCTATGACCTTAAAGCCCAGGATCTGCTGGGCTTCAACAAGGCTAAGGACAGCACCACCAGAAGACCCGTGAAAATTTCTTACTCAAGCAGAAGGTAGCCTGAATGAGGAAGGAGCTACAGGCTAGAGTTCCTTCACTTCCTGGCCCTGTCCTCAGGTTCATATTCCTTCAAGGCCTGGGACAAATCAAGCAGGAAGCACAAACACTGGGAAAAGGACTGCACCAAGCTCCAGTCCTACCCAACTCACTTATGGTCACCACCTCACTCATTGGCTGCAGCGGGCTGTCCTCCTCTTGGGAGTGACGATCTGCCTTGCACACCTCTCCCCACAGGGCTACTCTTGGCAGTTCCCACCGCCAATCTCAATTTTTCCTGGTCCTCAAATGCAGAGGGGCTTGCAGGCCCATTCTAGACCATTGACAGCTAAAGTTCTTCATTCAATACAAGAAATTCAGGACAGTGACCCTGCAGGACTGCTGCCCTTCTGTATAAGGGAGATTGTATCTGTTCCCTCAACATGAAGGATACATACCTGCATATCAAGATATGTGCCTCCCACTGGCAGTACCTCAGGTTCCAATTTCAGAGGGTGCACTTCTAGTTCCAGGCCCTGACTTTTGGCTTGTCCTAGGCCCCTTGGGTGTTTCCCAAGTGCTTGGCAGTAGTAGCGCAGCCCTCAGGAGGAGGGGCTGTATGTCTTCCCTACCTGGATGACTGGCTTCTCAAAGTACAGTCCAGGGAACACCTGCTGCTGACTCTGGATTGCACCACTCACCTGTTCCAGGACCTGAGCATCACAATCAATCTGCCCAAGTCAGTCTTACACCCCTCTCAATGCCTCCAGTACATAGGAGCATTCCTGGCTGTGGCTCAGGGTATGACTTTCTGCCCCAGGACAGGGCAGACCACCTAATGGCCCAAACCCACCTGCTGTACAACAGCAGACATATCTCAGTCAGAGCCTTTCTTCAACGCTTGGGTCTGTTGGCTGCAGCCATAGTCACAGTGCCTCTAGCCAGACTGCACATGAGGGTTCCCCAATGGACACTGAGGGTCCAGTGGGATAAGTGTACTGATGACCTGGAACAGCTAGTGTCCTCTCCGGTCAAAAAGGTCCTGTTTTGGTGGATGGAACCCAGCAATCTGTTAAGAGGAGTTCCTTTCCTCTTTCCTTCCCTTCAGCAAGTTCTCACCACAGATGCTTGGGGGTTGGGGTGTGGGGCTCATCTGGGGCCCCACCAAACTCAAGGGACATGATCCAGGGTGGAGTCCACTCTCCACATCAATGTCCTGGAGATGTGGTCAGTCCTATATGCCCTGCAGACCTTCTAGACTAAGCTATCCTCAGCCTTCTGTTAGTGCAGATGGACAACATCAGTGTAGTCCATTACATCAACAAACGGGGCACTCACTCATACCCTTTCTGCCAGGAAGCAGTGAGGGTCTGGTACTGGGCTCTAGAACATGGTCTAGAACTGTCAGCCATCTATGTTCAAGGTGTCCAAATGTTCGGCGGACAGACTAAGCCGTTGCAGTCCAAGGCACCTAAGTAAGAACTGCTGACCACAGTGATAGAAGACCTATTCAACAGGTGGAATCATACAAAGTTGGACCTTTTATGTTCCTACTAATGCAAAACTGCCACTTTTTGCTCACTCATTCCAGGGCCTGGAGTTTCTGGCAGATGCATTGTCCCTCTCTTGAAAGGGAGATTTCTTTATGCTTCCTCCCATCCCTCTGCTTCAAAGGATTCTGATCTGTTCCAGATGGAAGGGCTATGATGATCCTCATTGCCCCCTTCTGGCTTCAGCAGATCTGGTTCCCTTTACTACAGCAGTTGACAGTGGAACCTCCAGTACCCCTGTGTCATTGCCTCTGTGCACTGTCTTGCTTTCCCAGGAATGGGGTACCCTAGTCCATCCAGGCCTCAAATCCCTGCACCTTCATGCCTGGCTCCTGAGGACATAGCCATGGCTAAGTTTGGGGTGTGTCCCTAGGTAGCTGACATCCCGGTGGTGGCTAGGAAACCCTCCACCAGGGCCACTTATTCCATGAAGTGGAAACCTTTCACTCTGTGGGCTGTCACGTCAGCTGAGACAAGCAACTTGTTCTTCAGTGTGCTTTCCTGGTAAAACATTTCAATAAATAAAATAAAGCTAGACCCTTTCACTTGTCCAGTGAATCAGGTTCTGGAGTACTTGCTGTCCCTCTCAGATTCTGGTCTGAAGTACTCCTTTATTAAAGTGCACCTGTCTGCAATTTCAGCCTTCCATGTGCCTGTTGAAGGCTGTATAATGGCAGAATTGGAGGTGTCCTGTGCACTTCTAAGAGACATTCTTCACTTGAAGCCTCCTACCTGCAATCCAGTCCCACCACGGGACTTGAATTTTGTGTTAGAGAAACTTATTTTGGCTCCTTTTGAGTCAGCCACAAGTTGTGAGCTATGCTTCCTGTTGTGGAAAGCGTGTATTTTATTTTTGCATAACTTGTTTATTTATTAAAATTTTTATACAAATACAAAACATACCAACATCTAACACATCCGACAAAACAAATAAAAAACAATACATAAAACTATATACAGTACATGGGTCCAGTTCATTACAACATACCGTTTAAAAAAAGAATTACATGGCACTTAGATGGATATGGATTTCCTAACCTTAAATTGCACAATGGTCAGTACACCTGGCAGGGTACAATATAGTGACTTGAGCCTTAGATTTTTATGACCCTTGGCAGGAGGGGGACCTATCAGTCAGCATACTTATGTTCAAATTAATGTAACCTTCTCTTAAGAGCTGGCTTCCTTGGGATAGTGAGGGCAGAAAGGATCCCACGAAGAAAGAACATCTCAGCCCTGCTTTTAACCACATAAGTGAGGCATCTGAGGGCAAGTGTTTGATGACAAGATTACACCACTGTGAAATGTGGGCTTAACCCCAGAGACCCAAGTATTCAGTATATAATGCCTGGCCAAGATCAATAGTACCCGGGTCCATCTCACCAAGAGCCCCACCCTCAGATCCAAGTCCTCAATACCAAAAAGAAGCAGAAGAGGATCCAATGGAATCTGGTGCCCTAACAAGGTACCCATTTCTTGGCCTATATCCACCCAAAAAACCTTCAGAAATTGATCTTGTCCCTCTACATCATGACTTAACTCACATTGACTGGGCCCCTATATTGTCAGTTAAAACTATCAGTCACGCCCTGGCTTATTTCAAAGATAATTTCATCAATGTCTGGAACAAACATGCTCCCCTGAAGCAAGTTAGAGTGCATGGTAGTCACCTCCCTGGGTAACCTCTGAACTCCTGGCCTGTCTGCAAGCGTGTGATAAAGCATGGAAAACCCACAAATTCTCCAAACTCCCTCATGACTATGCTATCTATTGGACACTCTGAAATGCCTGTACCAAAGCCATCTGCCTGGCCAAAGTGGAATATTTCCGTCCACCTTTAATACTAACATAAACAATCCATCAAAGTTTTGGAAAGTAGTTCACCACTTTCTCTCCCCAAACTAAATCCTCATCTTCGCTGCTCAAAATAAACAACCAACTCATTGCTGATCATCCCACAGTAGCAGCAGAATTCAATTCCTACTTTACTTCCAGCATCTCCACCCTGTTAGCCTCCCTCCCACCCAACCTACTACTAATATACTAAAATGCCAGCAGAATAGGCCTAACAGTCTTTTGCATCTGCTCATTTGGTCAGCCTCCACCCTGGGAGCTGACCTTGCTGCCCCCCTCGCCTTCTTTGGCTTCTCCCTTCCCAGTTCCAGATATTCTCTGCATTGGATTTTGCTTCCAGAACCCTTCCCCTGTACCTGTCCCACCCCCTCTTGAACCCCTCCACCGTCTCTGCCTCCACCAGCCCCCTAGGCAGTGCATTCCATGGCTCCACTGCCCTCTCAGTGAAGTAGCACCTCCTCGTTTTTCCCCTGAATCTTCCCCATTCCAGCTTCCACCCATGCCCTCTAGTGGCCCCCTCCTCCTTCCTTTGAAGCACCCTGACTGCTTCTCCCCTATTTAACCCCTTCATGTACCTGAAGACCTCTATCATGTCCCCCCGGTCCCTTCTCTCTTCCAATGTGTACATATTTAGCTCTTCGAGCCTCTCCTCATAGGTCCAGTCCCCCAAGCCCCAAATCATTTTGGTTGCCCTCCTCTGGACCCTCTCCAAGAGTTTAATGTCCCTCTTAAGTGTGGCCTCCAAAACTGCACGCAGTACTTGAGGTGCGGCCTCACCAAGCAGTTATACAGAGGGAGTATCACTCCTCCTTCTGGAGGTGATCCCCTAGCGATGCATCCTAGCATCCTGTTGGCCTTGCTGCTGCCCTCCACAAGTCTCCGAGTTGTTCATCTTGACATTCACCATCACCCCAGGTCCCTGTCAGCCATCGAGACTTGTAGCATCCTCTCCCCCAGGGTGTACACTTGGCCCAGGTTTCTGGCCCCCAGGTGCAGTAGCTTGCATTTCCTTGCATTGAACCTCAGCTTCCACTTTCTAGACCATCTTTCCAGAGCCTCCAGGTCCCCCTGTAGGGCCACTCTCCCCTCCTCCCCATCCACCACCACCCCCAGTTCTGAGTCATCCACAAAGAGACGCATCTCACTCTAGCTCTTTCGTCCCTCACAATTCCTCCCAACACCACCAATTAGTGGAGAGTTTTGCCTTTTCACCCATCTCTCCCAATGACACTTTAAAAGGCACTACTCTATCAACCCAGCTAAGGTCAGCTCCTCCATGGCCTCAACCCTAAGCTGCTGTTCCTCTCTGCTCCTGCTATTTTGCTCCCTCTCGCTGATCTCCTCAACCTGTCTTTCCACACTGCGACTATCCCAGAAGCCTGGAAACATGCTACAGTTCTCCCTCACCAAAGGGAGGTGATCTCCATCTCCTAGGAATTACCACACCATCTCGCTTCTACCCACCCTGTTTAAACTTCAGGAACACCCTATTCTCTCCCAGCTCTCCTCCTTTCTTGATGACTCATCCTACATACCCCGGTCACCCACCACACTCCACTCTTCCTCCCTGCCCTTCTCTCCCTCCTTTTCTGCCTGGTCCTGTCTCCCTTGCAGGGTTCCCTGTCATCCTGAAGGGGTATAGATCTTGGTCCCTCTCTACCCCTCTTCCTTTCCTCCCACTTTCTAATCCTGACCCCCTTGCAGGGTTCTCTGCATCCTGAAGGGGTATATTGCTCTCTCTTCCCCACTTTCAAATCCATCACCTGCCCACCTCCCTTGTCCCTATCCCTTCCTCCCTCCTGTTCTCCTGCCCTCTTCTCTACTACCCTGCTCTGTTTCTCTCCTGTCCCTTTCTGCCTGGTTCTAACCCCTTGCAGGGTTCTCAGCAACCTGAATGTGTATAGCTCTTGTCTGTCCCTCTCTCTCCTCTTCCATCCCCCACCCTCTACTCCTCGCCTGGCCCACTTCCCCACTTGTCTTATAACTGCCCTCCCTTGGGTATATAATAACACTTTGAATCTTGTGCTCAGTCTACTACTTCTAGACTTCAAATGTGTTATCCATCCTCTAACCTTTACCCTACTGTATCACCTGCTCTTGGTTGTTGCAATGTATGCTATATACGAATACAGTTTTGTTTACCCTAGCTGGTTGGTCTGGGTTATTTCTGCTCAGTAATTGTACTATACTGTTTTGTTTTAGTAATTGTACTTGTATTGCTATGTGTTTGCTTGTTCTCCCAACTCTTGTCCCCCAGGACATTTCTGGAAATGAGCTGTTTACAGCTCATGTTGTCTTTCCTGGTGAAACATTTTCCAAATAAATAAATAAAATAAATAAAAGAACTGGACATGACCAGAAATAATGGAAGTATGTGCTCAAATCCACTCCGTACCTCCCACATATCGGAGACACAGCAGGGTTAAATTTATGTACAATCATAGAGGGACAGTAAAGTTTATGTACAAATTTATAGAAAGATTCTTTATATTTGTTGCATATCAAGATACCTTTATGCAAACCCAAGATCATTGCCCAGTTTTCTTTTTGAATGTGTATCCCTAAGTCCAGCTCCCAGAACAACTTAGTTTTAGATGTAAGGTTAGGAAGAAATTGTCTCCCAATATATACAGCCTTACATATGAACCCCTTAGCATCTCTTCTGGCAAGGCGTATAATGTGTTCCACCCATGCCAGGGGAAAATCAGATCCTGGAATGCTGCCCAACCTCCCAGTGTAAGCCCTGACCTGTAAATACTGAAAAATTATGTGGTAAGCCCACCTCTCTGAGCTCCTCAAAGGAGTATATACTATCTCTCCCATATGTTTCCAAGGCATTTTAGGCACTTCATTTCCCAGTCCTGCTACTCACCGCCCACCAAACTGGGGACAAAGAAAGGGATATCAGCAATAGGGAGTAACAATGTTTCTCCTTCTGTGCCCCACCCATGCTTGTACTTGATCCCATCTTTTACAACTGCTGAGAATACAGGGTTAGTCCTCCCAGACTGGTGTATGCCTTCCAGCCTCCCTTGTGAGGTATGTAGATCACCCTGGCAGCCCATCTCTTCCCTATCCAGCCAACCTGCTTCCTCTGGTCTATGAACCCAATCAAAAGCATTATTTTTAGTTGTCATTACTTCTGCTGAAAGGATTTCTGAGCTTCAGGTACTCATGTGGTAGTCTCCTTATTTGGTTTTCTGCAAAGACAGGGTGTCTTTGAGGATGAATCCTAAGTTCCTTCCTAAGGTGGTGTCTGAGTTTACCCTGAATCAATCCATTCACCTGCCTGTTTATTACCAAGAGCATGCCAATTCAGGGGAAGCATTGCTCCATACTTTGGACGTACACAGAATTCTGCATTACTACACACACCATGTGGACTGCAGGAAGTCCTCGCATCTGTTTGTTTCTTTGGCCCTGGGAAAGAAGGAGTTCTTGTTTCAAAAGGGTATTTGTCCAAGTGGTTGGCCAATTGTAATTACTTTCTGCTACAGGAAATATGGTAAGAGTCTTCCTGGTGTTATTCGTGATCATTCCACCAGAGGCATTGCCACTTCTGTTGCCTGTTTCAGAAATGTTTCTGCTGCAGAGATCTGCACTGCTGCCACTTGGAATACTGCCCATACATTTACCAAGCACTACAGTCTGGACATTGCCTCTAGGCATAACTAACTGTGCTCCAGGGCCTACTTTTTTAGGTTCTTGGTTTCCAGCCACCCAGACCGATTCTTTGGATGCCAGAACTGCTTGGAACTTGTTCCACAGGTGTGGCATGCTGCAAGAGATACCCTTGAAGTAAGATAGTACACTTATGTAAGAACTTAACATAACAGAAGTGCTTCGAGAGGATCTCTTGCAGCGTGCCATGCCATCCCACCCTCCATCTCCCTAGGCCGGTTAGCCTTCTGTGTCTGTCTCTCCTTCTCCTTAGTGGAGAAACTTCTTGGTCATTTATACACTGGCAGAAACCTTGGGCTTCTCCTTAGTTCTCCAGCTAGTGCTAGGTGGTTTATGGTCTCCTGCAGGAGAGCTGAGTAGGTGTGGGATCACTCACTTTATAGCATCAGATGATGTTAGCGCATGACATCAGAGTGGGCAGCCCCTGGTAGACCGCTAGCTGGAAAAGTTTCCATGGTCCTGGTGCCTGATGGCTATAGTTCCATAGGTGTGGCCTGCTACAAGAGATCCTCTCCAAGATCTATTGTTACGGTAAGTTCTTATGTAACTGTACTTTCCTGCTTCACTGTCATCATCTACCCTCCCTTCTAATGATAGTGCTTTGGATTCCAGCCATGACATTCCAGATGCACATGTGACCTCAGCATCTCCTATCACATTGCCAGCTGTTCCTACAATGCCTGCCATCCTGACAAAGACACGTCAACAATTCCTGAGACTCCAGCTGTACCATTGTGCAGCAGTACCACCAGCAACCAGGGTTCTAACACAGTCACCCTCCATAGATTATTCAACTATCTGAAGTCCACAGGAAACTGGAGCATATACAGGTCAACAAAATTTATGACGTGTACTATTCCAAAACTTCTGTATTGGCCAGATAACCACTGTGGATGAGAGGAAAAGATTCCATTTAAAATTTCTTCATCAGCATGGGATGGCAGCTTCACATGGCCATGGGGCCAGGATACTGATGCATTATGGATAACAAGGCCCATATTTTATGGGCCAATAAACTTTGAAGGGCAGGGTACATTTAAACTTCAACTCAGTGAACTGCAGACTATCACCAATAAATATTAAGTTCTGAAACAGCGCTGGAATTAACTGACAGTGGTGTCTGTGTCTGCTAACTGTACAAAAACCAAACATCACAATTGCCAGTAATGTAATGTAATTATTGTAAATATATTTATTCATGTTTTGTAGTATTATGTTACTCATTAGGCATGTTTAGTAAACTTTTTATAACTGAAGCAAATATGTGTTTCATTTGTTACATTCACCATGGTAGTGGTGCCACTTGTTACATTCACCATGTTACAAGTTTTTCTCTCAGGCACCTGTTAGGCATTTATCTCCCAATATGCTTCTTCTTTCGTAGTTGGGTCATAGTATCTTAAAATGCATCACAAAATAAATCTAGAAGTAATTTGAAAATCTGACTGCAATGTCACACTTTGGTAATGCTTTTTCATAAACAGATCCTTGTCCAAGGACCATTTCACCACTTTGTCAAAGTCACCCTGAAGGATCATGGCAAGAGAAGAAGAAGATTTGTGAGCATAGAAAAAATCCGTGTTGCCAGAATAAGGTCTGACTGAATGAAGGTCAGTAATAGAGGGTGGCAGATCTATGAATAGATTAAATGGAATAGGACCAAGTATGGACCCCTGTGGAACCCAGTGGAAACAGGAAGATAGGAGAAAATCAGCCATTCCAAGAAACAGATTGAATTCTCCCATGTAGATAAGATGAAAACCAATTAATAACATTTGGGAAAAAGCCACAAGGCAGATGAGTTAAAAACAAAGAGTGACAGATCACATCGAAAGCCTTCGACGGGCAATGAAGACATAACCCAAAAGAAACCCCTTTTCTAAGGCCATGGAAACGGAATCATGAAAGTCAGTCAGTGCTGTCTGGGTAGAAAATCTGGGTCTAAAACCTGACAGCAAACCAGAAAGAACCTGATAATTTACTAATCAAATCAAATCAATACATTTTTTTATACCGCTTTTCAAAACCGAGGCACTTCACAGATTATAAATACATTAAAACAGAATATAAAAGTATTAAAATCAACACAGTCCAATTCAATTAATCAGGGAAGGCCAAATAAAACAAGTATGTTTTCAACATTGATTTAAAATTTGTGATGGTCAGGCATTCTCTAGGTAGTAGGTAACCTTTAATCTGGGATAAAACTATTTTTCCATGAGTTGTGAAACCATGGGAAGCACAGAAACTGGATGATGGTTATCTACCAAGGTTTTGCCCCACCCCTTTGTGAACAGGGATAAATAAAGAGTATTTCCATGCAGTAGGAAATGTTTACGTGGTATATGATAAGTTAAATAAGAAAGTTAAGAGAGGGGGCCTGAATGTCAGCTCTGCAATTGAGTAAGAAATTATCTAGATTATCAATTCCCTTGGCAGTGTCCTCTATCAAAGAACGTAACAATTTAAATACTTTCTCAGTCTTTATAGACCTAAAATAAAAGCTAGATCTTGAAAGAGGGTACACAGCAGTGGGATCACAATGCATGCCAGCTGAGGATAAACCAAATGTATTTAGCAGCATAGCAGGCACCTCAGTAAAGAAAGAATTAAACATAGCACAGACACCCTCCTTGGAATAAGATGTAGTGCCACCATAACATAGCAGGGAGCACTTAAAAAGGGATGGAGAGAGGAACAAGGCAATTAGTGTCTAAGACAACAACAACAAAAAAATAACAGCGACAATTTTGTTTCAGTTTTACAAGCGGCATATCCTAAAAAGCAATAGGCTTATTTGTTGTGGGCTTAAACACCCAAACAACTGCAACATCATTTTACCAAATCATATTTAATTCCAAGTCATTATAATAATACAATTAAATATTGTGTAGTATACCAAAATGGTTGTTATATAAATGTAGTTTATATAAAACGGGTAAGGAGGGAACAATCATCACACATACTGGGGGTTGGGTTCTTTAATTTTGATGATGTTACATTATATCAGTGTAGCCCCTCTCTGGTGCCATCCCAGAGAGGACCACTACCCCTGCCTTGCAGGCCCAACCAAGGTTAAGGGGCCTGGGTTCCCATACTTGATATTACTTGGGGTCCTTTCCCAAGATTACAAATAAAATGGCAGGGCCTCCACCCAGAGTACATTTAGTGGGTCTGATATCTGCCAGTACAACCCCCTGGGATGTCATATCAACCCACCTCCCCAAAACAGTCACCCCAGACATGGACTTATGGGACTCAAACCTCACCACACTTAAGCAGTTGCATAATTAACTTCAGGTAATAATATGCTCAACAAAATCAGGCTCTTGAGTCAGCTCTTTCTGAAACACTAACATCATAATTTATTTACATGTGGAGGGTTAGGAAGGGGTAAAATTGGAAAAGAGGTTAAGCAGACATTTATTAAGTTGCATGTAAAGTAGCAGTGCAAGATAAATCTTTCCTTACTTTTTGGCTTTCTGATGCGGGTTCCGATCCCCGATTCACTGTTCTGTGCTTGTTTTTTCCGGTCTGCTTGTTTAACTGTTTAAAATTTATATTTATTATTTCAGGTTTGTTTACCTGACTGTCACAATTGCCAGCCATTTCTGGATGTCGCAAACAGCAAGGAACAGCATTGTGGGAAGCGAGCAGCCAGTCTAACTCCCTCCTCTTCCGGTTTTACGGCGTGGTCCCGATAATCGGGAGTATTGTGCACTGCAGCTCTTACATGGAATGCAACATGAAGTCTTCTAGTTCCACTACTGTGGGGAGCTGTCCATGTTAGTAGGAGCACAGTATTGTTTTTTCTCGGTCACACAGTGGTGGAGGAATGTTGATGCAAGCTTTGCGATTGTCGCCCTGTAATTTAGCTGCTCTTACTTTGACTACTTTTGGGTGCTGCTGTCCATTCTACCAATGCAGTCCTTGTTTACTGTGCAATCTGGCCAGGGTGCCATGCATTGATGGGGTGTAAGAGGCATGGGGTATGTGACATTTTGGGGTTTGGTGGGGCGTGAGCATTGGCCTTTGGGAAGCTTGTGATATGTGTGAGCAGGTATGGCAGTCCACATTTCCTGTTGTGTGTGGGGTTCAGAGTACGGTGGCACACTATGTTGCAGTTCCTGATCGCAGTATGACTAAGTGAGTGCACTGGAAACCTTACATTACTGTGCTGCACCATTTTGACTCTCACATGACAGCATATGGATTGGTTCATTTACAACCCACTGAAATGGAATTGCCAGCATGGTAGAACACTGCAGTGCCCAACATGTACTGTACACCACATGTGTAGTACATGACAACAGTGCATCACCTGGGGAATTGACCACCCCGAAGTACACAGGAAACCAGTAACAGGTTGCTCCTCTCATTCTGTGAGCCAAACAGAACACAGGCATACAGTATTATGAAATGAGTGTATGACAAATAGTTGAAATTACAGCTACACATTTACAGCTCAGTGCCATTCAGAGAAGCTCACTGATAGGCAGACTGTCCCCATGCAGGGTTAGGGGGAAGTGGACAGAGTATGGTACAATGATATGGAGCTCCACACCATGGTGCCCTGATGGGGGGGTCACGGAGAGGGAGGGTACATAGCATGCTGCAATGATACTGCCAGTAATATGTAAGGGTCCCAGTGGTCACTGCAACACATGCAACACAGCAGTCCATATAAATAATTTCACTGTGAGCAAGTGACAACAACACTAAATTCCCAGTACTCTGCTGCATAATTCTCAGTAGCACCTGAGAGTCGGCAGCATTATATGTGTGTGACACTGGGTGGAGAGGGGGGCGTGATTTGGAATCCCTGTAATGATTCTCTATGTGAGTCGGATAGTGGAACGGACAGTGTGGGATATGGATGTTTGCATTTTACTGTGGGAGATGTTTCTGAGTATTGTGACAGCCCCCCCCAAAAAATGTACCAACTTTCACTGAGCCCAATAATGATTACTGACACAGCACAAGGTCAGAACGAGAAATGAGAATGTGCCACCACATAATACAATAAACATACTGAGACACACTGTGATGTCCAGTAGTGATGAAAAAAAAATTAGCAGCAGCAGGATGAAGAGTGGGAGAGCGCATCCAATGCAAGAGATGGAAGTAAACACTGCATATAAAAGCCAAAGCACGGAAGGAAAACATTGCTAAATATGGCAGTCGCCATATTTAATGTAGCGCTACAAGAACAGAAAATTTTTATTTTTTATTCAGTATTAAAATATGCTGGTGCAGGCCACTCTGCTGGCGCAGAGGCAGGGTGTCCATCTGTGATGCCGATGACCCGGGTTTGAAAAAAGACTCAGGATTTTAGAGGCCAGCCAGGGAGAAGGATTGAGCATCCTAGAGACTGCTTTCCTTCTCTAGGGGAGGTTGAGGTCCGGCATCCCATGGACCTCTGGCGGAGACTATGGGGTTCCTTTGTGCCGTCACCATTACTTGCGGGGGGCAGTGCAGATGTGGGTCATCATTGCTCATCCCTGACCTCAGTTACAAGTAGCAAAAATAGCCTCCGGCGTGCGACCATGAAGCCTCGCCCTGCAGCGGATCCAGTGGCCTCCCAACACATCCGTAATTGAGATTCATTGGGGCTGTGAGGGGGGCTCCAGCAGCTCTGCCCTGTGGGGGTAATCCAGGGGTACTGCAATTGGTGGGGAGAGGGATCCCTGATCTGGTGGCAGTGGTGGGTGGCTGAAGAGGAAACTAAGCCACTGGGAAAAAAAGAAAAATATGCCGGTGCAAAAAAACCCCACAGATTTGTGAATCCCTCCCTCTGCCCTGCTCTCCAAAAAAAAAACTATGCAGGTGCCTGGGGGAGAACCTGAACACTACTAGGAGCTTCACTGAGGAACTGCACAGACTGGGACACAAATGGAACCTACGGGGCACAGCCAGAACCAGCGGGAACCATGGGGGAAACCGGGCCAAAATGGGAGCCCCAAAGGGGCAGACAGGTAAGCCCCCAGGACAGAGGGGTTACAAGTGTAACTGTCCCCACCTGGGATTCAAAAGCCAATCAGTTAAGAGGAGGGCCAGGGCCTTGTTGGGTTGTTCGGCCCAACGCCCGGGCGATTGACCCTTTTCAACGCAGGCCAAGCAGCACCGGCAACTGGTAAGTTTAGAAACGGAATAAAGGGGAGGTTCTGTTCCCCTATGTGGGTACCACTGGGTGATCAGCAGAAAAGAGACGAACACTGAAGAGTCAGATGAAAACAAATATTTATTAAAGATTAAGGTAATGATAACAACTATTGGGGAAAGGGGGAACCTATACTGACTAACAGAACAAAACCCTAGGTCTTGGGTAATGAAGTAGTTCGAGCACGGTTCTAAAGAGTCACAGAGGTGACGGCTAAAAAGTTAGTCCATCACAATCACTGGGAGGAGCCGAGTTCTTGGCCCCGGAGCCAAGGATGTCTGTGATAGGGCAAGATGTTATGGTGAAGGCCCTCTTATGACCACCCCAGATGATCCTCTCATGACCCCAACGTACTATGTTGTCTGCGTTGGGGCTAGCTGCTTTGGCAAGGCCCTTCCCGACCACCCAGATGGTCCACTCTGACCCTGATGTGCCACGTTGTTCACATAGGGAAAACTGGTACAGTGAAGGCCCTTTTCCAACCACCCCAGATGGTCCACTCTTGACCCTGATGTATCACATTGTCTGCATTGGGGCAAACTGCTACAATGAAGGCTTCTTCTGACCACCCCAGGTGGTCCTCTATTGAACCTGTTCCTGGTTCTGGTACTCTGCAATGAACCCTCAGTGTTGGACCATGGATATGGAAGTGTTGAAACACTAGCCCTGTGGGTACAGACCTCTGGACCTCCGGCACTGGACCTCTGGACCCCCGGCCCTCTGGCCTGGACCTCTGTACCTCTAGCACTGGACCTCTGGACTCCCAGCACTCCAGTGCTGGGCCTCCAGAAATGGACCTCTGAACCTCTGGCACTGGGCCCTGGACTTCCAGCAGTGGACCTCTGGACCTCCTGCACTGGACCTCTGGTGTTCTGACACTGGACCTCTGGACCTCTGACACTGGACCTCTAGACCTCTGACACTAGAACTCTGGACCTCTGGCACTGCATCTCTGGACCTCTGACACTGGACCTTCAAGCCTCCAACACTGGACCTCTGGACCTCTGGCGCTGCATCTCTGCCACTCTGGCTCTGGACATCTGGTACTCTGGACCTAAAAGGGGAACATTTGTAGAGCCTGGATGTGTTCGAACCTGAGCAGCACAGATTGGCTACTGTAGCTTGGAATAGACCCCCAAAATAAATTATGTCACAGATCATACAATGCAGGCTGCAAGACAGTCTTGCACCAGTTCACATGCAGCAGAAATCAGGAAAATAATTGCAGAGACACTGGCAGTGTCATATTCGAGTACTGTCTCTTTAAATCCTACAGGTAGTCTTCAGTCATCTGGAAAGCTGCACTCAATGCCTCACACTCTGTACTACTTCCCATGCAGAAATCTCACTGGATACTATGGAGGTACTATGGGTTAGGAGGAGCCTTCCCAAAACTGCTCCTTAGCGTATGTGCCAATTGCAAGTTGCTGACTAGTGACCCTTTTATTCTGGCCTAAAACTGGCAGTCCCTTTTCAATTGGGGCATCACTCTTCACCCAGAAGACTTTTGATTTCTATATTTAAACAAATCTTCAGCTTGTTCTACCCTAGGCTCCACCTCAGGAGCTCCTTAATTTAAATAAAGCCCACCCCAGTCCTGTGTTCCAAACAGGAGCACATTAACATAAATGAAACTAAACCCACCTAGTGGGCGGTCCTCATTCCCAGGGGCCCTTCCTCAGCCCTGGAACCTGTGGCTGTCTCTGTCCCTTTACTGTACCCAAAGCACATTTAAACAATTTATTTTAATAAATTAAATCAGTTCAGGTGGTCAGCACCTAACTGTTGATGCTGCCTCTGATTCACCGCCCCAACCCAGGGTAAAGCCTGGAGAAACAGAGAGGTGAGAGGCTTGCTGGCAGAGGGAGTGACTGTTTCAGGAAGGCAGGTACTGTGGCGGATGACTGGGGGATCAAGAGGACCGTCGCTTCTCACTCTCTTCCTCAGGATGCGGCTCTTCTCACGCTGCCGATGGGGGACTGGACAGTTTGCTTTCACACTAAAAACAATAAAAGGGGCTGTACTGAACCCACACTGCGGCCGATGTCCACCGACTTCTGATTCTCACGGGACCCAATGGCACTTGAGGATCCGCCACACTCGACTGCTGGCTGCTTCATCTTGGGACTGAGAGGAGACAGCTGAGGCACACAGATGAGCTCTGGGACGGCTTCAACCACCCAGGTAAGCCTACTTGTCCCATTGGCAGCACTCTGTCCCTTCTGTCCTTTGGGTCAAGCTCAAAAAAACTCTCAAATGGTCACTACTGCCTCTCCTAACCATCCTCCTTGGAATCCCCCACCACCCGGGAGTTCTCTCACGGCAGGCCGTGAGCTGACATTCCAAAATGCCCCTTTCTTTTCTTCTCACACTGGGGAACCTAAGCCCTGTTCCCCATGCACATACACAGCTCCCAAAGCACAGAAAAACTAAATAAAATTGAAAAGGGGGGAATTTAGGGGAAAAGGTTGCACAAAATCCTGTTACACTACCCTTTTCTCCCAAAAGGTCATGCCCTTGTGTCCAACACTTCTTTGTTAGTCCAATTTCATTATCTTGATACCACCTAAGTGATTATATCCCTCTTGCGTGGGATGATGTCCCTTCCCCTGTACCTTTCATTCTAAATGACTGATTCTAAGTCCTTCAATGTGGAGCTCAGTGGTATCCCACCTCTGCCACCAAATTTGTAACCGGCCCTGCCTGGGATTCAGAAGCCATTCAGCTAAGAGGAGGGCCAAGGCCTTGTTGGGTTGTTCAGCCCAATGAATGGGTGATTGACCCCTTTTCAACACAGGCCAATCAGCAGGGACAACTGGTAAGTTTAGAAAGAGCCAGAATAAAGGGGAGGCTCTGTTCTCCTATATGGGTACCACTGGATGATCAGCACAAAAGAGACGGACACTGAAGAGTCAGATGAAAACAAATGTTTACTAAAGATTAAGATAATGATAACAAATATTGGGGAACCTATACTCTAAAGAAAATGCATAACAGAACAAAACATTAGGTCTTAGGTAATGAAGTAATTCAAACACATTTCTAAAGAGTCACAGAGGTAACAGCTAAAAAGTTAGCCCGTCATGATCACTGGGAGGAGCCAAGTTTTTGACCCCAGAGCCAAGGATGTCTGCGACGGGGCAAGATGTTACGGTGAAGGCCCTCTTCTGACCACCCCAGATGGTCCTCTCTTGACCCCAACGTACTACGTTGTCTGCATTGGGGCTAGCTGCTATGGCAAAGGCCCTTTTCCGACCATGCCAGATAGTCCACTCTTGACCCTGATGTACCACGTTGTCTGAGGTAGGGCAAACTGCTATGGTGAAGGCCCTTTCCGACAACCCCAGATGGTCCACTCTTGACCCCGATGTACCATGTTGTCTGTGGTGGGGCAAAAGCTACAGCAAAGCGCCTCTTCTGACCACCCCAGATGGTCCACTCTTGACCCCATTGTCCTGGTCCTGGTTCTGGTACTCTGCAACAAACCCTCAGTGCTCAACAATGGATACCAAAGTGTTGGAACACTAACAGTGTGAGTACAGACCTCTGGACCTCTGGCACTGGACCTCTGGACCCCTGGCATTCCAGCACTGGACCTCTGGCACTGGACCTCTGGTGTTCTGACACTGGACTTCTGGACCTCCAACACTGGACCTCTAGACCTCTTACACTGGACCTCCAGACCTCTGTTGTTGCATCTCTGAACCTCTAACACTGGACCTCTGGTCCTCTGACACTGGACCTCCGAACCTCTGGTGCTGCATCTCTGGATCTCTGACACTGGACCTCTGGGCCTCTGACACTGGACCTCTGGGACCTCTGGGCCTCTGACACTGGACCTCTGGGCCTCAGACACTGGACCTCTGGACCTCAGACACTGGACTTCCGGGCCTCTGGCACTGCATCTCTGCCACTCTGGCTCTGAACCTCTGGCATTTTGTACCTAAAAGGGGGAAAATTTGCAGAGCCTGGATGTGTTCAAACCTGAGCAGCACAGATTGGCTACTGCAGCTTGGAATAGATTCCCCCCACAGACATTATGTCACAGATCACAAAATGTAGGCTGCAAGACAGTCTCACACAAGTTCACATGCAGCAGAAATCAGGAAAACAATTGTAAACACACTGGCAGTGTCATATTCGAGTACTATCTTTTTAAATCCTTCATGTAGTCTTAAGTCCTCTGGAAAGTTGCACTCAATGCCTCACACTCTGTACTACTCTCCATGCAGGAATCCCAATGTATACTATGGGGACACTATGGGTTAGGAGGAGCCCCTCCCCAAATTGCTCCTTAGCGTGCGGCCAATTGCAAGCTGCTGGCTAGTGCCCCTTTTTATGCTGGCCCAAAACTGGCAGTCCCTTTTCAATTGTGTCTTCACCCTTCACCCAGAAGACTTTTGATTTCTGTATTTAAACAAATCTTCAGCTTGTCCTGCCCTAGGCTCCACCTCAGGAGCTCTTTAATTTAAATAAAGCCCACCCCCAGTCCTGTGCTCCAAACAGGCATACATTAACATAAATTAAATTAGACTCACCTAGCGGGTGGTCCTCATTCCCAGGTCCCTTCCTCGGCCCTGGAACCTGTTGCTGCTGCTGTCCCTTTACTGCACCCAAAGTGTGTTTAAACAATTTATTTTAATAAATTAAATCAGTTCAGGTGGTCAGCACCTAACTGTTGGTGCTGCCACTGACTCACTGCCCTGATCCAGGGTGAAACCTGGAGAAACAGGGAGGCAGGAGGCTTGCTGGCAGAGGGAGTGACTGTATCAGGGAGGCAGGTACTGTGGCGGGTGACTGGGGGCCTCAAGAGGACCATCGCTCCTCTCTGTCTTCCTCAGGATGTGGCTCTTCTCACGCTGCTGACAGGTGACCAGATAGTTTGCTTTCACACTAAAAATAATAAAAGCGGCTGAGCCCACACCAAGGCCAGTGTCCACTGACTGCTGATTCTTACGGGACCCAACAGCACTTGAGGAGCTGCTGCACTCCTGACTGCTGGCTGTTTCATCTTGGGACCAAGAGGGGACAGCTGAGGCACACAGGTGAGTTCCAGGACAGCTTCAACCACCCAGGTAAGCCCACTTGTCCCACAGGTAGCTCTCTGTGCCCTCTCTCCTTATGGTCCATCTCAAAAAAACTCTCAAATGGTCACTACCGTCTCTCCTAAGTGTCCTCCTTGGAATCCCCCACCACCTGAGAGTTCTTTCATGGTCAACCGTGAGCCAACATTCCAAAATGGCCTTTCTTTTCTTCTCATGCTGGGGAACTGAGCCCTGTTCCCCATGCGTATACATAGCTCCCAATGCATGGAAAAACTAAACAAAATTGAGAAAGGGGACTTTAGGGAAAAGGTTGTACAAATACAGTGCTATTCTGTCTATACCCTCTAAAAAAAACAGGGTTCAAGTTTAAAAAAAAATAAGAACCCTAGAATATCTTTAAAAGTTCTAGACTAGAACTAGGACCCAGAACTCCAGAGGGTTCTGAGAACCATATGTCCCATGATATCTAGTCTGGACTCACTATTTGAGTCTCTTACAAAGGAATATTGGCTACCTTTCCCTCTCACAAAGTGCTGCATTTTCCCAAATTCCACTGGGTTGAGGACTGCAGTACATTCCAGATGGATCATGAGTGACAAGGACTCACTGAGGGACCATATGTCAACAAGTTTATTCAAGTTAACCAAACAATATGTCAGATATCCAGGAGAGGGTAGAGATGGATAGACTGGACCATTGCAAAAGAGAAATTCATGAGGATAAGGTTGACACCTTCCTTCATTCTACTACTACTTAAAGATTGCCTTTAAATGACAGAAGGCATCAACCATGACTCCCTGAATAACTCTTTTGTCACAATTCAGGCTACCCACGTCTACCGTCTTCTGGATATGAAACATATCCTTTGTTTAAAGAGCAAGGGCCAGATTTTTAGATGGTTTAGATTGTCATAAGCCCTGGGTGTGCCCACAGTATGGTACATTGTGCCTGCAGTAATCTAATGGGATTTTCTATTCCATGTGGCAAATGACGCAGGTTAGACCAACTTTTTGTGGTCTAGCTTGCGGCAATCTTGAGAGCTGTTTTGCTGGGCTTGTGCCAGATATTTGGCACAAGCCATAAACTCACAGAACATCATAATTGCACATGAGATTGTAAAATGGGGTGCAGTTGTGGCAATCAGGACTGGCGCAGCCATGCTGATGCAAGGATTTAACACAGGGATTACCGCAAGCTCTGTGCCACCCTTTAAAAATCTGGCCCCAGGTGTTTACTTCTATTTTGATGTATTAGTAATTACTGTCTCCTTTTATAATAAGATAGTTGTGCAGTGAAACAAACTGGTTTTCACTTTTGCTTTACACACTAATAGTAAAAAGACTTCAGTAGAATTCTGGAATTGCAAAGTCAGAAATTGCCAGCTACTTACAAGTCCAATGTATTTCAATGAAAAACTAAATAGATTTTTCTATCTTTTTCAAAAGAAATAGATACTTCTTTCAGCAACAAACTTTGCCTTTTATAGGTTTGTACTATTGTGGTACATCTATATGATTTTATCATTTTTAAAAACAGTAATTGGTGTCTAGTGGCCAATTTTCAAAAGGGCTTTTTTAGGTTTTCTTGCACCCCGTTAGAGAAGGTTTGTCATGTTCAAGAGTTAGGTATGACCTTGAGGCTTTAGGAGAAGTATGCCATGGTGTTAGGTCAATGGCAGTACTGAGATACAAACTTATCTTTGTTGAGCCCCTACCCCATAAAAGTGACATCCAGCACTGCCAATGAGAGAGGTTTAACTGGCACTCAGGGTTCAATATCTCAAAAAGATTTAAAGATATGTGTTGTTTGGTGGTGGAAACTTAATAATGTCTTTTCCTTTTTCAGTTTATAGTATGTTTAATATAAATATGTTCTGTTTAATTGCAGGAAATTACAAGTAAACAAGGTATTGGACTTGTACCATCGCCAACAAATAAGTTTTGTAGGTCACACCGAGACTATGCAACTGTTTATATTATTTGCCAAGACAGAGATGCTTCACAAAATCTTCTTGCAGCCTAAGCCAGAGGTCAAGAAACTCTGTTCAGATGTATGAGAGAAGCAGATGATGAATTGTTTAGAAGCATTAAAACATCAGGGGTGCTGGATGAGACAGGATTCACTGTTGCCATTCGCTATCATCGCCAGTGCTATCAGAATTACACCAGCAAAGAAAACCTTTCACACAAGCACAATCCACAAGCAGGTCATCTAGACTCAGAAAAGCCTGGAACAAGCAACCAGGAGCTGGCTATGAGAACAAGACTTACATCCATAACATTTGCAGCTAACAAATGCATCATCTGCAGTTGCGTGAAGAAACATGGTAATTCACATATTTTCCAACTGAGAACATTTCAAATACAAAGGAGCATTCAGTCAGCAGCCATGTCTCTTAGTAATACAAATCTATTGACTAAGATACAAAGCCAAGATCTCATAGCCTTGGAGACTAAGTACCACAAAAATTGTCGAGCTCAGCTACTCATTACAGCTGGATGAGCCAGTGAAACTAGTATTGAACAGACAGAGGAGAGCATTGATGTCTTCACAAGAGCATTTGACATGCTTGTAAACCACATTTGGGATGACTTAACATGAGGCAGGGCATTTGATATGACATTCCTGTTGACAAAATACAGAGGATATTTGGACACATGGGGTCATGCTGAATCAGGGATATACCATGCTGAAAAGTTGAAGAAATGTCTTGTTAGACACTTTGAAGGTTCAATTACATGCCATCAGATTTATTCAGCAAGCAAACTAGAACTGGTGTATAGTAGCAAAATAAAATTTGAAAGAAACATTTAACAAGATTGCTGAGTTTCAAAGAAAGGTCCAGGAAGAAGCAATTGAGGCATACCTGGAGCTTTCTGATGATGAGTATGAGAATCTCAGTATTTTTCATGCAGCAACAACACTTCATACATCTGCCATAAAAGCACTGGGGATTTCCACCACCCACCCATTGACTGTAGAGAGATTTGTCTTGAAAGAGCAGAGTCCCTAGTGCCTGCTGATCTGTACCAGTTTCTGAGTCTGCTCAAGATGAGTAAACCAGCAGAACATATCTGAAACACTTCTGATGCACACAGAAGTGTCTTAGCAGAAATCCAAGATATAATCTACAGTGCTTCAAATTCTTGCTGTAAAACACCAAAGCATATTGGACTAGCCATATCAGTCCTCCATTTTGCTAGGAGTCACCAATTGTTGGATATGTTACACAGTCAAGGGCATTCCCTGAGTTATAATAATGTTTGCAGAGTTGAGACATCCACAGCAAGTGCCATCATGTCATGAATTACACAACAAGGTGGAACATTTCTTCCAACAAACATCATTCCTGGAATATTTGCACATGCCGCAATGGATAACATAGACATAAATGAAGAAACAAGGGTGGTCAAGGAACAATACATGCTCTAGGCAGTTTGCTGTATCAGGACAATCTGAGTCCAATGTGTCTGTTGGACGAGACCTAAAGTAGTTGACATTAGGGGAAAACTATGAGCAAAACTTACATGCTTTGGTGTTCTAGAAGTGTCCTAACCAATTCAAGAGAAAGGGCCCAGTCAGTCACCTGTCTGGTGAAATTGATGTGAAGTCTTGGTTTTTCACAAACCAATCCAAATCTTTGACACTCAGAGATTGGATATTTGCTTGTTTATGCACCTCAGAGATCTTCATTCTTGAGTTTGAGCCCCTACAACCAGCGGATCAAAGTGTACCAAGTTGGGGTGGGTTCCATGCAGTCCTTCACTACAACTTCAAAATGGAAAGATTCAAGACCACAACTGGTTACAATCCTGTGGCACCAAGCCTTCCCACCCATCAGGATATATATACACAGGACTAAAACAATTGAGAAACAGATGTAAGCGCTGGGCAAGGAAACCCCAGAGATAACTTTTGACCTTCAGTTGTACATCATTGCCCAAGAAGTCTGTTTCTTCAACTGGGAGAAGCTGAAGCATCATGTTTTGAAATGGGAGGATTTCACATCATGGAGCTCTACTGGAAGATACTTGGCAAATGCCATGCAGACAGTGGATATGAAGATTTGCTAGTTGAGGCAGAGGTATTTGGAACAAATGCTGCAGCTGTGATCATGCAGGGAAAAACTAAAAATGTTGTACATTAACCCACAAGCTGATGTTTGAAGCCATGTGCCAGCTACAGTGGCAAGCATTCTTTGCCTGGGTGGTGCAGAAGAAGAAAATACAATCAGGGGACACAGATCAAACTGAGCTGAAGTGCAAAAATGCCCAGCAAGTAATGGCTGTGATAGCAACAGAAGGTGAAATGAATGAGGAAAACAGAGCTTTGTTGATGCATTTCAAGACCTTGAAGCCATGCTGAAAAGTCTACAATGTGATTTCGAGAAGTTCATTAACTAAGGGCAAAGCCGTGGTCAACATTTCACTTCTGGCAGCAGTATATCACAGAGGTGCAAATTCCTCTTGACTACATTCCAGCTGAGAAAATTCCAAACTGGAACCAACACCTACAATGCTTTGCTGATATCCTTTGCATGCGTTCACATAAGATAATCAAAACTATGCCAGATGGGGTCTTGTGTACATCTCAGAAATGTTTCTGCTTCCAAAACTGCACCAGCAGTGCATGAGCAATTGCCAATGGAAAGCATGTCATCACATGATCACCCTCAGCCTGCTTTAACAGTGTCTGGTCAGACTCTGGCCTGGAACAAACTGTGGTTGGGGATTCCAAGTCAAGGCAAGGGAGTCATAGAAATAAGCAGACAAGAGAAAGCAATTCTCAGGTGGTATCTCACAGTACGTGAAAGAAGTGCCATCATGAGGAACTTCAAGTACATGTGTAGACTGGACAATCTTGAAGAGAAGATTCATCGTGACCTTGACCACAGCCAATCATGAAAGAAAATGAAGACATCATGAGGATTATTAGTATAATCTTGGATCGTAGAAATCCATTTGCTGTGGATGTACTTGAAGACTCAAGATATGAACCTGATCCTCTCATGAACATAGCTACAGGAATTGTTGCTCCATCGTATGTCAGTACTGCCCTGTTGACTGCAAAAGATCATGGCAAGACTGCCTTAATGGAATTTGTTGAAGAAAGACTCAATATCAAGGGTCCCACTCAATGACCCTAGCAAAAGGATGAACCTACCCATGTTTACAAACATACAGCACTCTAACAAACCCAAAATCAGGGACAAGGTAAAATCAATAGATTCAAATAGACAGCTCTTTGCCAGGCTTCTGGTGATATCAAGAGACAGAAAGATAGACCTACAGAAGTTCTTTGAATATGAACTGTCAAACTGACCTCTGGCTATTGCTAATGCAGATGGTTCACTAGCAAAAAGTAACAAGGCACAAATGCTCAGGGACCTGGAGGCCATAGGTGATTCCTCACTAGCTACAGCTATCTTCATGAGAAACATTAACTCAGAAAGATACACCACAACCACTTTCATAGACCATATGGCATGTCCTTAGAAGCTGACATCGAGAACTGGTATTCAAACTTTTGGTGACATGCTGGATGGACTGTAAAAGTTTGTGGAGAGTGCATTTAGTGAAAGTGACACAGTTCAGGTCATATCAGACAGGTACAGCAAAGATGTGTCTATCAAAGCTGGTGAAAGAAAAAGAGGAGAAGCGGGGAGAGACAGTGGGATTTCCAGAAATCAGAATTAGTGCAAGAAACCAGATACTACCCAGAAACATGAAGTCATAACTTTCCAATCCCAAAAACTAGGAGAACTTCAACAACTTCACTTTTGAGGAGTGGTGTAAAACCATGCCTCATGTTCTCACACCATCCCAAACATTGGTGCTATCAGGAGGTTTTGAAAATCCTGAACCAGTGGTGAAAATAACTCATGGACAAGTAAAGGATCTTCCTGAACTCTTCTCTACCCAAGAGGAAGCTGATAATAGGATATATCTTCATGTTGGTGACTTAGTCACTCGCTACAAGACAGACAATTCAATCAAATGTTCACCAGACATGGCTGTTCTTGTGCTTGGAACATATTTTGCAGAGGAGCTTGGCATCAAGCTATGGTTCAAAACAGGAACCAAACTGAAGACCTGATACATACCACTGCATTTCATAGCTGAGAAATGTGGCAGCTCAATATGCAAATTATTTCTGCCATTCCACACCCTTACAGGCTGTGACAGCACCAGCTGTTTCAAGGGCAAAGGCAAAAAGAAGTCCTTGCAAATACTAGGAATGAACCATGAAACTTGTAGAGGTTGGCTGAACTTGGAGACTCTTTCGAAGTCACGAATGATGTCACTGATGTCTGTCACAAGTTTGTATGCAGATTCTACCAACCAACAGGACCTATTAGTTCTGACATCAATCTACTAAGGTAAAACAGTTTTGCAAGCATGCAAAGCAGAATGACAGCTTGTCACCATGTATGGACAGCCTGGTACAGCACATAAAGAGAGCTAATTATCAGTGTGCAGTTTGGAAAGCAGCACTAGTGGCTAAGCTGTTTATTGCATCACATGATTGATGTGGCTGGAAACAGACAGAGAATGGTCTTGAGCCTCAACTAATGACGCAAGAATTAAGTCCAAAAGACTTGATAGAACGTTACCACATGCCAGTGCACAAAGCCTAAATGCTCCTCAAAGAAGTGCAGGCGGTGATGATAGAACTAAATGTACACCAAGTTGTGTGTGAAGGACACCCAAACACATGAGACAATATGCATGAGACAGGTGAAGACAATATCAGTTATGAAAATGGTGATGTGGAATCAGATTATGACACTGACAATGATGGCTCTGAGTAAACAAGTTAAATGTGCCTCTGAATTAAGAATAAATGCTATAGTGAAAAGTTGCATGATTATAAATATGGTCATAGGTCTTCATTAAAATGTCATCTCAAACAATAATATATTTGCTGTATTAGAATTAATAGTTTAATTTGTGCTCAGGATGGACTTTATTACGATAATAACGTCTTGTAGTAAAAATTATGTGGGTCATTTTTTTGGCTGAAAAGGACATTTGCATTTCCATGGGTGTCATTATTAATCAAAAGTAAATTTTCTCACTATTTCTATTCAGCCCAGAAATAAAAATATTGTTTGAAAATGTGTTGTTTCTCTACATGTGTACAGTGTATGCCTTCAGGAATGAGATTTGATTATAGAACACATTCTTGGCCAGCAACCTTAGTGTGTACAAATCAATTATTACAATGAAATTGTGATATAATTTCTGAGCAAATGAAGAAAAGTAAGAGCAATAAAGAATATAATTAGTTAAGATGCTATTAGACACGATTGCTGGACATAAGGCATGACAAATTGGTTTTCAATGGTATGTTTTATTATATTTAGGGTTAATTTATGGGCATTTAGGTTCACTTTATTCAAATTTAATTTAGCAATTTACAAAATTGGAAACGAATATCCAAACTATACAAATATGTTAAAATAACAGTTTTACAATTTCTTCAAAATTCAGGATTTACTCGGTTTCATTTTTTTCAGCTGTATTGTCCAGATTTTCTCTTCAAAATTCAGTATTATCAACTATGTGATGAACACCACAACATACCTTTTCTGAAAGCTGATGAGTAGAGCTATCTTATGCAACTGTCAAACCTTCTCTAATGGTGTATGTGTGTGTGTGTGTGTGTGTGTGTGTGTGCACGCTGTGTGTGTGTGTGTGTGTGTGTGTGTGTGCAACAGGATGAATATTTTGAAAATTGGCCACTAGCCTATTGTCTTCTTTCTTCTTCCCATGTAAAATCTGGTTATAAAGAAAATGCCACCTAAACTTTAACAAAGATCCCAGGTAATCAAAAATCATATATTTCTATTGAATATATAATATTTTTGTGGTAGAATGTGTTATTTTTCTATAAGAATCTGAAAACAGGTTTACAGTTTCCCATTGAAATACGCTGTCAGCCTTGCCAGTAAAACTTTTCTGACGTCATAATACAAGAATTCCATTGGATTCTTTTATAGGTAAATGGTGTCTCCAAGATGTCTCTTGGTTAATCAAGAGTGTCATCATGTTCACCAGTGGAAAACCTTATATACAGACTGTTGCCAGGCAGTAAGCCCCTATCTGTGTGATATAGGCTGATACACAACAGCACTCCCTCTAATATAGAGGACTACAGGGAGGCTTGGACTAGGGACCTTAATATTGAGATGGCAAAAGAACATTGGTCTAGAGCAATAATGCATGCTCAGACATTTGCAAGGGCCAATAGACTGCACCAAATACAATATCATGTCCTATAAGGACCTACCTGTACTGGCCAAGTTACACCAAATGAAGCCCAGGATAAGTGAATATTGCCTAAATTGCAGACATCATATGGTACTGGAATGCCCTAAAATAATGTCTTTCTAGTTAAGAGTGCATGAGTTTATGGAAAGTGTCCTTGGCTCCAAACTACTTAGATCCCCTCTAGAACTGTTACTGGTACCAGAAGTTAAAGATACAAAGCAAAAACACTGGCCCCTGTGGGAATTAGCCTTGATAAATGCAAGAAAAGCAGTAGCTCACTACTGGAGCAGAGTAAACTCCCCACCCGTGGCCCACTGGATACAGAACTTACTAGATTGTATGCAACTGGAAGAAGCCCAAATGCAAGCAAAATTAGCAAATGGAAAAGAGGAGAATTTCAAGACAATGTGGAAGCCAATCCCAGCAGCCTTAGAGTTGGACATCCTCATGGGATAGAGTCATTCAATGTCAGGGATTAGCCAGTACTTACAGGATATGAGTAGTGGACACCACTGGGTAGCCATGAGAAACCAAGGCTAGGAGGGCTGTTAACAAGGAGTAAGCTATGGTATTAATGACTGTAATTTCTCAAAATTAGGAAAGTGCTTTCTGTGACTGTAGCTAGCATAAAATTCATGAAATGTAAGTGTTACAACCAGATGGATTGCACTTAAGATGTTTCTGCGATCATAGGTACACATCTACACACATACATCTCACTTTGTATAATGCGTGGAAGAAAAAAATACTTACCATAGTAATGTTGTTTCTTTCAGGGGATCCTTCATTATGCTTAACATAGGTTGAAGTGCCCCGGAGCACGTGTATGGAATTTGGAATGAAATTCAAACTCTGTTCACTAGGTGACACTACGTTCCATAGCCTAACGTCAGATCCTTTCATAGCCTAACTCAAGGATACCCAATGCAATATACTAACTATTCATAGCTAAAACAATGTTAAAGGGTGGTAGTCAGTAGAACAATTTAATTTTGTGATTTGTACATGAACAATTGAAATTCAGGCATTTAAAAGAAATCCAATTGTGGAAATGAAAGGAGAAGTATGGTTCTCACTGGGACTTGAACCCAGGACCTCAGCAATCCATGCCTTAGCTCTTACCATCTGAGCTATGAGAGCCTTAGACAAGTATGCCTCCTGAATTTTCCAAATGAATCACACACATTCCTTTCAAGGGTGTTGCATAGTGAGCAACTAGGCAGTCTTTTTAAAGATCCAAATAACTACTTCTCTCTCTCTCTCTCAATGCAGTAAGCCATGGCGAGGCATTACAGGCAATTATTAGGCAATTAAAAGAGGAATACAAACTGAATATTATGGAACCTTTTCCTGGTTCTGGAAGGGGAGGTAGGGTGGGAGATTCAAGAATAATGAGGAATCCCCTGGAAGAAGCATTACTATGGTAAGTAACTTTTTCCTTCAAGCCTCAGGAATCCCTCATTATGCTTAACATATGCAGACTACAAAGCAGTACCTTGGGAGGCTGGGTATAGAACCTGTTTGGGGAAAAGGTTCTGTAGTACAGCATTGGCAAATCTGGTGTCTCTTCTGGATTGAACATTCAGGCCATAGTGACTTGTAAGTTATGCACTGTTTTTGTGTAGCTGCTTTATAATTTTCTGGCAAGGGAACAATCTGAACTGCTGTCACTGAAGCAGCAGTACCACGAGAGAAGTTTGCCAACTATAGAGTAAGAGTTGGATACAGGCAATAATCCAATGAGCAATAGTTTTCTTAGAAGCTGTGTTGCCTTTTTCCACCTCATCATTTGTGAGAAACAACTGGGTATGAGTATATTGATAGTCTTTAGTATGCTACTGATAGTATCCCAGTGACCTCTTGACAGCCAGGGTGTGCAGCCTCTGTGTGCCTATAATGAGCTTTCCTGTGAAGATTACAGAAAAAGGGTGATGGGCTGGTTTAGATGAAACTCAGACACCACCTTAGGAAGGAATTTTATGTTACTTTTAAGGACCACCTCATCCCTCTGGCAGATGATGTGGTTAGGCTTAGTGCAGAGGGCTTGCATCTCACACACCCTTCTGGCAGAAGTGATGACTACCAGAAAGACTGTCATCCAAGTAACATACTTCAATTCAGCAGTGACCATTGGCTCAAAGGAGGTTCCATGACCTTGGCTATACAGGTGTTCAGATCCCATGCAGTGCAGACTCCTCAATGGGGAGATACAGAGACCAGAGGCACTTAAGAACCACTTAAGAAAAGGGTGAGAACCACTGTTTCAAACAACATGAAGTCTTGCTGTATTCTAATAGTTGCAGTGATTCCCAAAATTTGAACTGCCCAGGAGAACCAAGGGCCAACTTTCCACGCAGGGCATGGAGCATGAGCTCGAGCTTGGCTGGCGTCTCTGTCTGAGTGTTTTGAACCTAAACCGTCAGATTCTTTACTCCGCCTCACTGAATGATCACTCCGGAGATTTCTCCTTCAGCTCGGTTTGAAGTCGGTTAAAGTTTTCAGTTTTTCGTTGGTTTAAACCAAAAAAAAGTATCCGCATAGTCGGTTCAGTCTCTGTCTGTGGTGCCGTGAGTACTAGATAGGAATTGTTCTATATTTTCTGTGTGGAACTTATAAAGTGCGTCAGTCTGGCTGAACTGACTATTTGATTAATAATTTTGCTATATTTAGTGTATGGTTACCGGTTCTTATCAGTTCTAAAAAAAAACGTGTTTAACCGTTTTCCAATACTATAACACCGGTTAGGAACGATAAAGTCTGCCTGGCGGTTGCCGTAAAAAGGTAAGTTTGGTTAGGTTGGCCATGTCTGAGAAAAACCCAAGAAAAACCGGGCCCACTGGTTTCAACACTGCAGGAGTGTGGGAGGGTCTTGCCAAGGCCAATCCCACACCACCTGTGTTTATTGTCTGGGGTTTGACCTCCTCGATTCAGACTGCCAATATGTAAAACTTTTCCCAAATCTACCCTTGAGAAGAGATTAGGTAGACTGAGGAAAAGGAGGCTGAGAAGTCCGCTGACCGGATGGCCAGCCAGGTTTGGTTTCGACCAAACCAGAAGAAGTGCCTCTGACCAGGGTGATACTTCATCGGGCAAAAGGAGAGCCGATTCTGAGGGATCAGTTCTGACAAAAAGAAAGTGCAAAGATAAATTGACTGGTTTGGATCCAGAAGTTCATGCTCCGACTGCCAAAGAGATAGCCTGGGCGATTCAAATTGTGGAATCGCTCCGTCCGGTTCCGACCGATCCGGGTCCTTCTGGCAGGGGTTTGGTTCAGTTGATTCCACCAGTTCAAGAGTATACCCTTGAAGAATTTTATGAACCGGAGTTTGAAGAGGAAGGGGAATTTGAGGATTATGATGTAAGTGAAGGTCTGGATGTGCCTGTGGAACCGGACATCTCCCCAGACAGACCATCAGGTGTTTCCCCTCCTAGGCTTTCCAAGTCCCATTCCCATTTTATGTTTTACAGGAAAGTGGCTGAAACCCTCCAGCTTCCTATGGAGGAGGCTGTGGAAGATCAAGAAGAGCCTGATTATGTAGAGATGATGGATATCCCAGAGACCAGGAGACTGCCTATTCCCCTCCATAAATCTTTTGGGAAACAGACACAAAAAATCTTAAAGTCTCCTAACACTATACCTCCTGTGGATAAAAGAATGGAAAAGAGGTATACACTCTCAGGCTCAGACATGGAGTTCTTGTATCAGCAATGCAGCCATGTTGGGGTAGTGCAGGCTGCTGCTTATGACAAGGCAAATATTCCCTTGGCTTCACACACCCCTGACAAGGACTCCAGGAAGACTGATTCCATGGCAAAGAAGCAGTACATGGCATCTTCTTTGGGACTCAGGCAGGTGAATTACATGGCCTATATAGCCAGATACCAGAAGTCCAGGTGGACACTGTACTGGCACTGGCTAAACAGGCCTCCCCCCAGCTAGCCAAGGAGCTGGAGGCGGTGGCTGCAGATGGGATTGAGGCATCTAAAGTGCAATTTCATGCTGCTGTGGACTCTAATGATGTCTCATCAAGAGTCATGTCTACATCTGTGGCTCTTTGGAGGATGGCTTGGCTCAGATGTACTAGCCTCTCGAGGACACCTAGGCTAAGGCTATGGATTTTCCTATGTGGGTAATTCTCTGTTTGGGGCAGACAGAGAATTACATGAAAAAATGGATGAGTACAGGACCACTTACAGGAGTGCTCAGGCCAAGGAAAGGCAGGCAACTCCTCAAAGGCAGCAGTCTAGGGGCAGGGGCAGGCCTTTTCAAAGGCCTTTTTACCAAGCACAGGCCTCTTCTTCATTTTCGCAGAGGGGGTTCTTCAGAGGGGGAGGCAGAAGGGGGATGAGCAGAACTGCATCCACCCCTCAGCCTAAAGCCCCTGCCAAGCAGACACCCTGATGGATCTGCCCAGGTCGACTTAAAGCCCCTGCCAAGCAGACACCCTGATGGATCTGCCCAGGTCGACTCTCCTATTCCAGTAGGGGGCAGGCTGGCTTACTTTGTCTAGGACTGGATGTCTATTACATCAGACAAGTGGGTCCTGGAAGTAGTAAGCCAGGGACTGGTTCTCAGCTTCAAAAAATTTCCAAAGATGAGAGCCAGATTTTTTCCACCTGCAAATCTTTCGGAAACCCTTGCCATAGAGGCAGAGGTTTCTTCCTCCTAGCTTTAAGAGCTATAGAGAGAGTACCTATCCTACACTGGGGCAAAGAACTGTACTCCAGGTACTTCCTGACCCCCAAAAAGACAAGGGAGTGGCGATCCATCCTAGACCTCAGATATCTGAACGAACATCTTTTAAAACCAAAGTTCAAGATGATAACTCTGGGAATAATCCTTCCCTCTCTAAGGCCAGGAGACTGGCTAGCCTCCTGGACCTCAAAGATGCCTATTTTCACATTCCCATCTGGTGCTCCCATAGAAAGTACCTCAGGTTCGAGTTGCCCTCAGTCCACTATCAGTTCAGAGCAATGCCCTTTGGCCTAACCTCAGCTCCAAGGGTTTTCACAAAGTGCCTGGCAGTAGTAGTTGTCTTTCTAAGAAGGCAAAAGATTTCCATATTTCCTTATCTGGACGATTGACTATTAGTGGGTCAGTCTCCAGACCAAGTCAAGTCTCACCTGCAAGTGACCCAGCAAGTGCTCACTTCCCTAGGATTTCTTCTCAACCTTCCAAGTCAGTTCTCAAACCAGTCCAGCTCCTTACCTTTATACGGGCAGAACTGGACACACTCAGAGCAAGAGCCTTTCTTCCTCTAGAAAGGGCAAGGGCTCTTATGGAACTAGCTTCTTCCTACAGCCTTCAGGTATCTCGACCAGCAAGGCATTTCCTCCAGCTCTTGGGCCACTTGGCAGCTTCAACAGCAGTGGTCCAAGGTGCAAGATTCCAGATGAGGGATATTCAGTTTCACCTGAAAGCTTACTGGTCTCAGAGAAAGGACTCCCTTACCAAACTGATTCCAGTGACTCCGACCTTGATCCAGGCCCTCCAGTGGTGGCAGGATCAGGACAATTTAAGGCAAGGTGTTCCTTTTGTTGCTTAGCCTTGTTCAGTGGTCCTTACCATGGATGCTTCTCTTCTGGGCTGGGGAGCCCATCTGGGGTCCCTCACTGCCCAGGGCCTGTGGTCCCCCCAAGAATCCCTTCTACACATCAATCTTCTAGAGCTCAGGGCAGTTTTCTAGATCTAAAAGCATTCTCACAGTCAGTTCAGAACAAGGTGGTTCAAGTCAGAACAGACAACACTACCACCATGTGGTACATCAATAACAGGAGGCACTCGGTCCATGGCCTTGTGCACAGAAGCCGTGAAGTTGTGGTCCCTGCTTATTCCCTGCAAGCCTCTCTTGTGAGTTCACCTTCAGGCAAGGACAATGTGCTAGCAGATGCACTGAGCAGGATTTCTCAGAGCCATCACAGAATGGTCCCTGGATCCTCAGGTGTTGAAAGTGATTTTTTCAAGGTGGGGCACTCCAGAGATAGATCTCTTCGCAGCTCCAGACAATCACCAACTTCATCTCTTTTGTTGCAGACCTCCAGTCTTGGGCTCAGTCCCCCAAGATGCCCTGATTCTGAATTGGGAAGGGAAGTTTCTGTGTGCCTTTCCCCCCTTCCCACTCCTGTTCAAAGTTTTAGTCAAAATAAGGTCTCAACCTTGCAAGGTGATTCTGGCTGCTCCAGATTGGGCCAGACAGCCCTGGTACCCCCTGTTGCTGTCCCTAGCAGTCCATCTCCCCCTGTCTCTTCCCAGGAATTACAACCTGTTAACATCCTCTCAGGGGAGGATTTGGTACCCCAATCTTCAGTCCCTCAATCTCAAGGCATGGCTCTTGAAGAGTTAGAGCTTGCAGATCTGCATCTTTCCCAAGGGGTTCTGGACATCCTCAAGGCTTCTCAAAGCCCTCTACCAGAAGGCTTACAACTCCAAATGGAAAAGATTCAGCATTTGGTGTTCTAAGAAGAATATTTCTCCAGACACTACTGAATTGAGTACAGTTCTGGATTATATGGTCGATCTTAATGGCCTAGGCCTCAGACCAGCTACTCTCAAGGTACATTTGTCAGCTGTTTCTGCATTTTTGTCTGTGGGGAAGCCTTCTTCACTATCTTCCCATCCTGTGTTCTGTAAATTTTTAAAGGATTGTTTCACACCAATCCCCCCTTTTCAGACCCTGCCCCTGCCTGGGATTTGAATGTTTGCATTGCTTAGCTTATGCAACCCCCCTTTGAGCCTATGTCTTCAGCACAGTTTAAGTACTTGACTTGGAAAACTGTGTTCTTGGTAGCCATTACCTCTGCCAGGCATACAAGTGAATTGCAAGCCCTGTCAGTGGAACCTGATTTTATCTCCTTTCATAGGGATAAAGTGGTCCTTAGAACCAATAGAAGGTTCTTGCCCAAAGTGGTTTCAGACTTCCATTTAAACCAGTCTATGACTCTCCCTGTTTTCTTCACTGAGCATTCTTTCTCAGGAGAGAGGAGGCTACACAGTTTAGATGTCAAAAGAGCCCTTAGTCCTATTTTCCAATATCCCTTTGATACTTCCCTCTAGTTTTCTTACCAAAATAGACAAAATTATTGGCAGCTTCATTTGGGAAGGCAAAATACCTAGATTTAGTCGTAATAAACTTAGATCCCATTGGTCAAAAGGTGGCTTTGGCCTTCCTTGGTTCCAAGCCTACTTATGGGCTTTCCAGTACATCTCAAACAATTAAATGGTTTAACAAACCCAACATCCAGTCTCCTTTATGGGTCAATATGGAAACATCCTTATGTCCTGGTAATGTGCGACTTCTTTCCTTTATAACACCCTTACCTCTTCTTTAAAGTCTCACCTACCATAGCTGCTTCTATATTCTATTGGAAAATCATTCACAAGCATATTAAATCTAACCCCAAACCCTTAGTTTACACCCCATCTAGGGTAACCACCATATATCTCTTGATAATCACCCCATTTTTTGTCGTACCTGGAAAAATAAGGGTATTCTCTTTTTGCAGGATATACTTGAACCCAAGTCATTAAAGTTAAAATCTTACACCGACCTACGAGGCATATGGAATCTTCCCCATCAGGATTTTTGGAAATATCTACAGCTTCGTACCGCATGCAACTCTTACCTCACACCCTTCTCTATCAATTCTCTGTATGATAAGCACATCTCTAAATGGATAAAAACAACATCCAATTTAAATAGCACTGTTTACAAAGATATTTGTGATATCCTTCCTGACTACTCTGTCAATGCTAAAACAGATGGAGTACTTTGCTACAATATAATATCACCAATGCACAATGGTCAGATGTTGGCTCTCCTGTCACAAATCTTTTAATGATAAACGCAGTTCCCTCATTCAAACCAAGATCCTTCATTTGTGGTACAGAACTCCTGTTGTATTACAAAAAATGGGTTTATTGAACAACAACAATTGCTGGTGCTGCAGTTCCCCCAATGGGGATTTATTGCATATCTTATGGCACTGTCCCCTCATACAAAAGATTTGGCACTGTACTCACAGATTTGCAATGAAAGTGGTAGGTCAACCTTTTACACTAGACCCTAAACATTGCATTCTTGGTATTTTTAATCACCGTTCTTATAAAATTTCATATTCGCAGAGCAGATGGTTAAATATACTCTTCCTTCAAGTTAAACACACAATCCTCATGCATTGGAGATCCAACATAATCCCTACCCTTCCCGGTATCATTAACCAACTATTGCAATATGCCTCTCTGGACCGTATGACATATATGTTGTCTGACCGACTCATGTTATATAACAATTGTTGGCAGGGCTTTTTAATTTTTGGAATCAACTAAATCTTCCAACACCAATGTATGGACTTAATATATAGATTTTCCCTTTTACTGATACATCATTGTAGTTTCGCTTTTTCCCTTTTTTATAGTTTCCCTCTCTTCTTAACTTTCTTATATATCTTTTCTTTCCTATACTCTGTTCTCAATCATTCTTTATTACTCCACAATCCTTTTTACGAATGTACTTTTTTCCCTTTGCAGCATCATATATAATTATGTAACATTTTAATATAAACCGTATCTAATCATACTATCCGCTTTAAGTTCACTACAAATGTCAAGTATATGCTAATTACATGACCTGTATTGTTTACTATATTTTAAACCAAAAGCTCCTTGTATTATCGTAGCAATGTTCTTATTATATGCTGCCTCAATTTCTTTAAAAAAAAATCCTCATTGTACTGTACTGTAAGAGGTTTGTCTGTATATATCTTATGAAAATTAATAAAAAGTTTAACTGCAAAAAAAAAGAGCCCTTAGTTACTACATAGAGCATGCCAAGGGTCACAGGTTTGGCTCCCTCCAGTTGTTCCTCACTTATGGAGAAGTGGGGAAGGGCAAACCTGCCACCAAAAGATCTATTACCAGGTGGATTGTATCTTGTATAAAATTCTGCTATGAAAACTGGGAAAAACTCCACCCTCAGGCCTGAGGGCTCATTCCACAAGAGGTACAGCTGCTTCCCTGGCTGCAGCCAGGGATATTCCTCCCCTAGAAATTTGTCAAGCAGCCACCTGGAAAACAGTCCATACCTTTACCAAGCATTACTCTCTGGATATCCAGGCTAGGAGTGATGCTCGGTTTACACAACAGTACTTCAGAGCCTATTCCCAAAGTAGGTTCTGTCCCTCCTCCTTGGAGTCCTGGAGTAGTCTGCAATTGTCAGAATACAGCAAGACTTCATGTTGTTTGAAGAAAAATTACTCACCTTAGTAATTATATTTCTTCTAATGGAGTCTTGCTGTATTCTGACCTCCTCCCTCCCTGCCTCCCCTCTCAGAACCTGTTTTTGGGAAGTGGGTGGGCAGGTGCAGTGTTGCACCCCAGGGGTGTATTTGCTGGCACCCTCCTCCCTTTTGTTTGGGTGCTTATTTATTATTGTTTTTTTAAGTACATTGGGTTTAGTTTTTGGGTTTCCTGACTTGAGTCTTCCTTGGGAATCCAAAACTTTTCAGCCAGTTGGCTAGTAGAATTTTTACAATTTCCACATAGAATTTTTAGTTTAGTTGGGCTGTAAGAATCTGAGGTTTAGGTTCAAAACACTCCAGACAGAGACTTCAGCCGAGCTCAAGCTCTGCATTCCATGCCCTCGTGGAATGTTGGCCCTTGGTTCTCTGGGACAGTTCAAAGGTTGGAATCACTGCAATTGTTAGAATACAGCAAGACTCCATTAGAAGAAATAAAATTACTAAGGTGAGTAATTTTTCTTTCTGCCCATCTGCTGATATAGAAGCAGAAACAGCAGCCAAGTGAACCATTAGGGGAGCAGAGCTAAGGCCTAAGGTTTGCAGGTGCAGAAGACAGTCCAAGAGTGAGAGCATATCTTCCTGAGGGACTGATCTGCTTAGGGCAAACCATGGGCAAAGAACCCCTTCCAGTTTGGAGGCATATGTTTTTCTAGTAGCAAGGTCTGTGGATAATTTTAGGGCCTGGAGAACTTGGCCTGAGAAGAAAACAGTACACTATGAATCCTTAAGAACCAAGACCTGAGGTGTAGAGACCTGAGGTTCGAGAGGGTTATTCCCCTGCAACATGGTCAGTAGATTGAGTCACAGGAAAGACAGATGGGCTGTCTGATGAACGGGCTAAGAGTAGAGAGTACCAGGGCTGCCTGGTCCAATCTTAGACTGTCAGAATCATGGTTGTGTTTTGACTCCTGAGTATTAGGAGAACTCAAAACCACAGGATGAATGGAAGGAAGGCATACAGAACCTTCCCTAATGGTCCAGGAATAGGGCCCCCTGGAATTGTACTCATTGTTGAGATCTGCAACAGTAGAGCAGACTGAGAATTTAATTTGGATGCGAACCAGCTATCTCTTAGCCATTTTGAGCACCATTCGGCTTCCTTGGTCTAAGCATGGGGAGGGTAGCCTACTGCTGTTTGGTTTCCTGCTTCTGTGTTAGAATGTGTGGCTAAACGTAGGTGTGCACAAACACACCTGGATGGGCATCGGCCTTTTTTGGTGGCTTGCAAGCAGTTCACATTTTTTTGGGAACAAATGTGCTTGCCCTCATGCCTTTGTCCTGGTCTGTTTGTTCACCTACGCTCAGCCATTTGGAGGACCACGTGGCTTCCTTTGTTTGGTGGTTGGGGGGGGGATATCTACTGCTGTTTGGTTTCTGCTTCTGTATTGGGAATGTGTGGCCAAACATAGGAGTACACAAACACACCTGGATGGGCATCGCCTTTTCTGGTGGCTTGCAGGCAGTTTACAATTTTGTGGTACAAATGTGCTTGCCCTCATGCCTTTGTCCAGGTGTGTTTGTTCACCTATGTTCAGCCATTTCGAGCTCCATGTGGCTTCCTTTGGTAGGGGTGATGGGGATATCTACTGCTATTTGGTTTCTGCTTCTGTGTTGCAAATGTGTGGGATGGGCATCAACCTTTTTTGGAGGCTTGCAAGCAGTTCACATTTTTTGCAAGACAGATTCTCTCTGAATTTGCTATTCCACTTTATTGTCAGCTAGTGTGTGTGTGTGTGTGTGTGTAAAATGCATTTTTTTCTTTGTTCACTGATCCATTTTAACAATAGTTTAAAAATGTTAACTGTTTAGTGCATCTCCTTTGCTCTTCTGTTTCTTGTCGCATGTTTAGCGCATCACCTTCAGAATGTCTGTATGTTGTAGAATGTTCAGCGTGTCTCCTTCAGTCTGTCTGCATGAAATGTTCAGTGCATCTCCTTCGGTTCATCTGTATGTTGCGGAATGTTCACCATGTCTCCTTCAGTCCATCTGTATGTTGTGGAATGTTCAGCGTATCTCTTTTGGTCTGTCTGCATGAGAAGGTTCAGTACATCTCCTTTGGTCCATTTGTATGTTGTGGAATGTTCAGCATATCTCCTTCGGTCCATCTATATGTTGTGGAATGTTCAGCGCATCTCCCTTGGTCCATCTGTATGTTGTGGAATGTGCAGCACATCTCCTTCAGTCTGTCGGCATGAGAATGTTCAGCGCATCTCCTTTGGTCCATCTGTCTGTTGTGGAATGTTCAGCACATCTCCTTCAGTCTGTAGGCATGAGAATGTTCAGCACATCTCCTTTGGTCCATCTGTCTGTTGTGGAATGTTCAGCATAACTCCTTTGGCTCATCTGTGTGTTGTGGAATGTTCAGCACATCTCCTTCGGTCAGTCTGTATGTTGTGGACTGCTCAGCATATCTCCTTCAGTCTGTCTGCCTGAAAATGTTTAGCGCATCTCCTTTGGTCTGTCTGTATGTTGTGGAATGTTCAGCGCATAGCCTTTGGTCTATCTGTATGTTGATGAATGTTCAGTGTGTTTCCTTCAGTCCGTTTGTATTTTTTTTTCAGTTGTTGTACCAGGAGTAACACACTAAGCTGAAAGCTTGTTTACAGGTGCGACCTGAGAGCACAGGGAAGTTAAGTGACTTGCTCAAGGTCACACAGTATGCAAGTGGGGGCTTTGGAATTCAAACCCAGGTCTCCAGATTTGCAGCTCAGAGCCTTAAACCACTACGCTATACTATATGTTGTGGAATATTCAGCGCATTTTCTTCTAGCCATCTATATGTTGTGGAATGTTCAGCATGTCTCCGTCATGCCATCGTTTGTCAGGTGTGTAGCACTTCTCTGCATCAGTCCATCTAAATCCTGTGGAATGTACCGCCTCATCATCATTCCGTCTACATCCTGTGGAACGTGCAGCCTGTCTGTCAGCTGTTTTCATTTGTTCAGAAAAAAAATTATTGCCTCTAGTATCTGCCTTTATTTTAGTTTGTATTTTGGAGCACTGGAGATGAGAAAAAGACCTTGTGTATCCACTGTTGCCTTGTAGAGATGCACAGAAGATTTGCCCTATGCACTGTCAGAAAAGGAAAGAAGTCAACGGTACCAAGACAACTTGAAACAAGGGCCAGAACATCATCGAATACATTTAGAGAAATGTAAAGCACGCTCACAGGCTTATTGAGATGCAATGGATGAATACAAATGAAAACACTGTAATGAGAAGGCTAAATTAAAATGCAGTGATACAGAGAGAAAGCCCAAGTGCAAAGACTGCAGAGCGACTTGTTTAAAGCCAGCCACCAGAGCAGATGCACAAAGAAGAGTGAAAAAAGGCACATTAGAGGGAGAAAACAAAAGAATGGAGAAATATGTCAAGTCAGAAATGCAGACAACTAAATGAAAAATACAAGAAATGTACAAGAAACAGAAAGAAAATGAGAAATGGGTTTGCACCACCCACTCCACGGCCACCAGTCCCACAGGTCTAGTGTCTTTCAAGGATAACTTGTGAGACCCTGGATAAACCAAGTAAGACAACAATCAGAGATCATCGATCAAACAGAGCTATCCGGAAAGCAGTACAGAGAGCACAACAAGGACTGCCATGCTCACTAAGATGGTTCGCTGTAACTATTGCAAAAATTATTTTGTCCTGCTCACCAGCCAAACAGAATGCCCTTTTGAAGCAAAACTAGAGCTTGACTTGCCACACCAACCTTCAGGACAAATTGGTAGAGGTTACGAAGGAGAAAATGTCCATATTAAAGACATGCAATACAAAAGAGCAATGAGAATTCAAAAACACTCTTACCAGATCCTTTCTGGTACTGCAAAAGTACCAAATGCTCTGTGGTAAAAGCACAGCCCTGGGAATCAGTTGGAGGAGGATGATGAGGGCATCATGGAGTGAATGAAAGCCAAGGAGCAAGCAGCACAGGACAGCATTGTCTGCAAGAATAGTGGAGAAAGTCTAACATTTCTTCGCGGTCTCATTTACACCTCTGCCTCACAAGAAGGCAGTTTCAAAATGGACTGTGAAAACAAAGGCTTTCCTTGACAAGCCCCTTAATAGTCTTCACCAGGAGATTTGGCAATAAAACCCCGAAACAGCAATGGGATCCATTAAATTCTGCAGCGTGATACCAGTGAATATAAAACTCACCGGGCAGCAAAAACTGGACCAGTGCTTGTGTGAGTACTGTATTAATGCAACACTAAAGCTGTGATTGTTGAAGTGGTTTGCCGATGTGAAACATTCCACAGTACAAATTCGCAACATCTACAGGGCTGTTGAGATCACCATGTGCCCACGGACACTGGGTGAGAAATTCTTTTCAAAGAATTGCATAGACAAAACATGTGAAAACTGCAGTACAAATGCAGGGGTGAAAAACAGAGGAACTCATGCAGAAACATGGCAATGAACTCGTAAAATGGTAACAATGGGAAAACATTAGTGCGACCCGAGACGTAAATGGCACTGTGATGAAACAGGAAAGAAAAGTGCTTCAAAGAAAAGAAACCACCATAGCACAACTTGCGGAACTCTGAATGGAAGATGTGAGGTTTTTGGGGCGATGCCTGCATGCTGTAGCACGGCAACAGAAACAGTTTAGGAATATGAAAGAACAAATGGCAACAGATTGGGTCCTAATGGTGTTGGACTTTGAGAATTATACCTGTAAATTTCAAGACAAAATTCAGTCCTGTCATTGGCACCATGAACTGGCCACAGTTCACCTTGTAGTCTCATATTACAGGTGTTCCAAATGTGAAGGCACTGTCACTGAATCATTTGTATGCACATCAAGTGACCACATTCTGTTCACCATTTTGTGGGACTTGCTAATAACCATCTACATAATATCTGTACACTTAATACTGAGTGAGTAGTGCGTTCACAGATGGCTGTGGAAGCCAGTACAAATTGACTTACTTTGTTACATCATGTTGTTGAGCCTCTTGCTGAATCTATCCCTATAAAAACTGTTTTGTTCTACTATGTGTGAAACTGTTCTCGGAATCCTTATCTTATGTAGAGTTGTTTGGAAAGCTTGTGTTATTAGTCATCGATAGTGTTTTGACCTACCCTACAATTGTCCTGCCCTCATGAAATGTTACCTGTCTGTTGTACTTTGTTGTACTCTCCCAGGCTGTGCCTGAAAATAGTCATTTTATGGCTAGTGCACTTACCTGATTAACAAAACTAACTAAATAAAATAAATAAATTGGGTTTTTAACGCAATTTCATCCTCACCGACACAGTACGGTTTTCCAATTGAACAAGCTTTTTTTAGTTCATGTCATGGGAAAGGCCCGTCAGACAGAGAGAGTGCTGTGATAAAATCTCCTGTAAGTCAGTCAGTGCAGTGTCATCAGGCAGTGATTTCTAATGTGGAAGAACTGTCCAAATGTTGTAAAAATAATGACAAGAGAGCAGGACACTGAAGGGTGCAGCCATTTTCTAACAACATTCTTTTGGGTGGAAGAGAGGCAAATAAAACAGCGAGCAGGACCTGAAGTGAAAACCATGCCAGGAACACAGAGGATCCAGAGTGTTAGGTCTGTGGCTGATGGTATGGTCGCAACAAGAGGATTCAGCTGTTTCTGCAGACCATGCCAAATTGGAGACAGTCCATGTGAGAACCTTGTCATGTGGAATCATGGAAGGTGCAGAAACTCAAGAACTGTTCTGAATATTCTTCTATGACAGATGGTGATACTATGCAAAGTACCTATGATCTTACTTTGAGAGTATCTTGCACCAGGAGAAGAGTACTAATAGCAGGGAGGTACTAACGACACAGTAATGAAAAGGGATCTGGGTGTAGTCATATCAGATGACCCAAAGGTGGGTAAGCAATGTGCGAAGTCAGTAAGAAGAGCCAGGGGGATACTGGGATGCATAGGGAGGGGCATCACAAGTAGAAAAAAGGGAAGTGGATATCCCTCTATACAGACAGTTGGTGAGACTCCATCTGGAGTACTGCGTGCAGTTTTGGAGACCTCATCTACACAAGGACATAGACAGGATGGAAGCAGTCCAGAGGAGGGCAACTAAAATGGTGCAGGGTCTACATCAGAAACCATATGAAGAGAGACTGAGAGAGCTTAATATGTATACCCTTGATGAAAGGAGGGACGGGGGGACACGATAGAAACTTTTAAGTACCTCAAGGGAATCAACAAAGTCCAGGAGGATAGCATCTTTCAGAAAAAGAGATGTGTAAGAACAAGGGGGCACAATTTAAAGTTAGAGGGGGGACGGCTCAGGGGTAATGTGAGGAAATTCTTTTTCATGGAGAGAGTGGTGGACGCATGGAACCGCCTTCCTGGAGAGGTTGTGGGGTCTAAAACAGTGGGGGAGTTCAAACATGCATGGGACAGACATAAGGCAATTATAGTGGGGATTGCAGGAAGTAGGCTGTTGGTTAACTAGAATCTGCAGCTTATCCAATAGGTAGGGAAATGAGCAGACTGGGTGGGCCAAGTGGTCCTTATCTGCTGTCAAAGTCTATGTTTCTATGTTTCAGCAGGTCACACCTGTGGAACTATAGCCGCCAGGTACCAGGACCACATGGAAACTTTTCTAGCTAGCATTCTACCAGGGGAGCTGCCCACTCTGACATCATGTGCTGACATCATCAGCCCCCATGCCCTCCTCAGTTCTTTTGTTGCCATTGACCATCACATGTTGGACCTCTCGGAGATTCTGCCAGCTACAGTCGACTGCCAATTCTTCGTCGATTTTATTTCTTTTTTCTCAGTCTAGTGTATCATCACTTTACCTTTTAAGTGATTTTTTCTTTCATTTATGCCATACTTTGTCTCCAAAAAATTCTTCAGGAGGTGTGCCTGTGGCAAGAAGACTCCTGAGAAGGACAACCACAAAGTTTATGTCCACTACCTAGGCCCAGGCTATGACCTTAAAGCCCAAGAGATCTGCTGCGGCTTCAACAAGGCTACAAGACAGCACCACCAGAAGACCCTAGAAAATTTCTTACTCAAGCAGAAGGTAGCCTGAATGAGGAAGGAGCTACAGGCTAGGAGTTCCTTCACTTCCTGGCCCTGTCCTCAGGTTCATATTCCTTCAAGGCCTGGGACAAATCAAGCAGGAAGCACAAACACTGGGAAAAGGACTGCACCAAGCTCCAGTCCTACCCAACTCACTTATGGTCACCACCTCACTCATTGGCTGCAGCGGGGCTGTCCTCCTCTTTGGGAGTGGCCGCATCTGCCTTGCACACCCTCTCCCCCACAGGGCTACTCTTGGCAGTTCCACCCGCCAATCTCAATTTTTCCTGGTCCTCAAATGCAGAGGGGCTTGCAGGCCCATTCTAGACCATTGACAGCTAAAGTTCTTCATTCAATACAAGAAATTCAGGACAGTGACCCTGCAGGGACTGCTGCCCCTTCTGTATAAGGGAGATTGTATCTGTTCCCTCAACATGAAGGATACATACCTGCATATCAAGATATGTGCCTCCCACTGGCAGTACCTCAGGTTCCAATTTCAGAGGGTGCACTTCTAGTTCCAGGCCCTGACTTTTGGCTTGTCCTAGGCCCCTTGGGTGTTTCCCAAGTGCTTGGCAGTAGTAGCGGCAGCCCTCAGGAGGGAGGGGCTGTATGTCTTTCCCTACCTGGATGACTGGCTTCTCAAAGTACAGTCCAGGGAACACCTGCTGCTGACTCTGGATTGCACCACTCACCTGTTCCAGGACCTGAGCATCACAATCAATCTGCCCAAGTCAGTCTTACACCCCTCTCAATGCCTCCAGTACATAGGAGCATTCCTGGCTGTGGCTCAGGGTATGACTTTCTGCCCCAGGACAGGGCAGACCACCTAATGGCCCAAACCCACCTGCTGTACAACAGCAGACATATCTCAGTCAGAGCCTTTCTTCAACGCTTGGGTCTGTTGGCTGCAGCCATAGTCACAGTGCCTCTAGCCAGACTGCACATGAGGGTTCCCCAATGGACACTGAGGGTCCAGTGGGATAAGTGTACTGATGACCTGGAACAGCTAGTGTCCTCTCCGGTCAAAAAGGTCCTGTTTTGGTGGATGGAACCCAGCAATCTGTTAAGAGGAGTTCCTTTCCTCTTTCCTTCCCTTCAGCAAGTTCTCACCACAGATGCTTGGGGGTTGGGGTGTGGGGCTCATCTGGGGCCCCACCAAACTCAAGGGACATGATCCAGGGTGGAGTCCACTCTCCACATCAATGTCCTGGAGATGTGGTCAGTCCTATATGCCCTGCAGACCTTCTAGACTAAGCTATCCCCTAGCCTTCTGCTAGTGCAGATGGACAACATCAGTGTAGTCCATTACATCAACAAACGGGGGGGGGGCACTCACTCATACCCTTTCTGCCAGGAAGCAGTGAGGGTCTGGTACTGGGCTCTAGAACATGGTCTAGAACTGTCAGCCATCTATGTTCAAGGTGTCCAAATGTTCTGGCGGACAGACTAAGCCGGTTGCAGTCCAAGGCACCTAAGTAAGAACTGCTGACCACAGTGATAGAAGACCTATTCAACAGGTGGAATCATACAAAGTTGGACCTTTTTATGTTCCCACTAATGCAAAACTGCCACTTTTTTGCTCACTCATTCCAGGGCCTGGAGTTTCCTGGCGAGATGCATTGTCCCTCTCTTGGAAAGGGAGATTTCTTTATGCTTCCCCTCCCATCCCTCTGCTTCAAAGGATTCTGATCAAGTTCCAGATGGAAGGGGCTATGATGATCCTCATTGCCCCCTTCTGGCTTCAGCAGATCTGGTTCCCTTTACTACAGCAGTTGACAGTGGAACCTCCAGTACCCCTGTGTCATTGCCTCTGTGCACTGTCTTGCTTTCCCAGGAATGGGGTACCCTAGTCCATCCAGGCCTCAAATCCCTGCACCTTCATGCCTGGCTCCTGAGGACATAGCCATGGCTAAGTTTGGGGTGTGTCCCTAGGTAGCTGACATCCCGGTGGTGGCTAGGAAACCCTCCACCAGGGCCACTTATTCCATGAAGTGGAAACCTTTCACTCTGTGGGCTGTCACGTCAGCTGAGACAAGCAACTTGTTCTTCAGTGTGCTTTCCTGGTAAAACATTTCAATAAATAAAATAAAGCTAGACCCTTTCACTTGTCCAGTGAATCAGGTTCTGGAGTACTTGCTGTCCCTCTCAGATTCTGGTCTGAAGTACTCCTTTATTAAAGTGCACCTGTCTGCAATTTCAGCCTTCCATGTATGTGCCTGTTGAGAGGCTGTATATAATGTAGAATTGAGTGTCCTGTGCACTTCTAAGAGACATTCTTCACTTGAAGCCTCCTACCTGCAATCCAGTCCCACCACGGGACTTGAATTTTGTGTTAGAGAAACTTATTTTGGCTCCTTTTGAGTCAGCCACAAGTTGTGAGCTATGCTTCCTGTTGTGGAAAGCGGTATTTTATTTTTTTGCATAACTTGTTTATTTATTAAAATTTTTATACAAATACAAAACATACCAACATCTAACACATCCGACAAAACAAATAAAAAACAATACATAAAACTATATACAGTACATGGGTCCAGTTCATTACAACATACCGTTTAAAAAAAGAATTACATGGCACTTAGATGGATATGGATTTCCTAACCTTAAATTGCACAATGGTCAGTACACCTGGCAGGGTACAATATAGTGACTTGAGCCTTAGATTTTTATGACCCTTGGCAGGAGGGGGGACCTATCAGTCAGCATACTTATGTTCAAATTAATGTAACCCTTCTCTTAAGAGCTGGGCTTCCCCTGGGGATAGTGAGGGCAGAAAAGGATCCCACGTAAGAAAGAACATCTCAGCCCTGCTTTTAACCACATAAGTGAGGCATTCGAGGGCAAGTGTTTGGATGACAAGATTACACCACTGTGAAATGTGGGCTTAACCCCAGAGACCCAAGTATTCAGTATATAATGCCTGGCCAAGATCAATAGTACCCGGGTCCATCTCACCAAGAGCCCCCACCCCTCAGATCCGAAGTCCTCAATACCAAAAAGAAGCAGAAGAGGATCCAATGGAATCTGGTGCCCTAACAAGGTACCCATTTCTTGGCCTATATCCACCCAAAAAACCTTCAGAAATTGATCTTGTCCCTCTACATCATGACTTAACTCACATTGACTGGGCCCCTATATTGTCAGTTAAACTATCAGTCACGCTGGCTTATTTCAAAGATAATTTCATCAATGTCTGGAACAAACATGCTCCCCTGAAGCAAGTTAGAGTGCATGGTAGTCACCTCCCTGGGTAACCTCTGAACTCCTGGCCTGTCTGCAAGCGTGTGATAAAGCATGGAAAACCCACAAATTCTCCAAACTCCCTCATGACTATGCTATCTATTGGACACTCTGAAATGCCTGTACCAAAGCCATCTGCCTGGCCAAAGTGGAATATTTCCGGTCCACCTTTAATACTAACATAAACAATCCATCAAAGTTTTGGAAAGTAGTTCACTCACTTTTCTCTCCCCAAACTAAATCCTCATCTTCGCTGCTCAAAATAAACAACCAACTCATTGCTGATCATCCTACAGTAGCAGCAGAATTCAATTCCTACTTTACTTCCAGCATCTCCACCCTGTTAGCCTCCCTCCCACCCAACCTACTACTAATATACTAAAATGCCAGCAGAATAGGCCTAACAGTCTTTTGCATCTGCTCATTTGGTCAGCCTCCACCCTGGGAGCTGACCTTGCTGCCCCCCTCGCCTTCTTTGGCTTCTCCCTTCCCAGTTCCAGATATTCTCTCTGCATTGGATTTTGCTTCCAGAACCCTTCCCCTGTACCTGTCCCACCCCCTCTTGAACCCCTCCACCGTCTCTGCCTCCACCAGCCCCCTAGGCAGTGCATTCCATGGCTCCACTGCCCTCTCAGTGAAGTAGCACCTCCTCGTTTTTCCCTGAATCTTCCCATTCCAGCTTCCACCCATGCCCTAGTGGCCCCTCCTCCTTCCTTTGAAGCACCCTGACTGCTTCTCCCTATTTAACCCTCTTCATGTACCTGAAGACCTCTATCATGTCCCCAGTCCTTCTCTCTTCCAATGTGTACATATTTAGCTCTTCGAGCCTCTCCTCATAGGTCCAGTCCCCCAAGCCCCAAATCATTTTGGTTGCCCTCCTCTGGACCCTCTCCAAGAGTTTAATGTCCCTCTTTAAGTGTGGCCTCCAAAACTGCACGCAGTACTTGAGGTGCGGCCTCACCAAGCAGTTATACAGAGGGAGTATCACTTCCCTCCTTCTGGAGGTGATCCCCCTAGCGATGCATCCTAGCATCCTGTTGGCCTTGGCTGCTGCCCTCCTACAAGTCTCCGAGTTGTTCATCTTGACATTCACCATCACCCCCAGGTCCCTGTCAGCCATCGAGACTTGTAGCATCCTCTCCCCCAGGGTGTACACTTGGCCCAGGTTTCTGGCCCCCAGGTGCAGTAGCTTGCATTTCCTTGCATTGAACCTCAGCTTCCACTTTCTAGACCATCTTTCCAGAGCCTCCAGGTCCCCCTGTAGGGCCACTCTCCCCTCCTCCCCATCCACCACCACCCCCAGTTCTGAGTCATCCACAAAGAGACGCATCTCACTCTAGCTCTTTCGTCCCTCACAATTCCTCCCAACACCACCAATTAGTGGAGAGTTTTGCCTTTTCACCCATCTCTCCCAATGACACTTTAAAAGGCACTACTCTCTATCAACCCAGCTAAGGTCAGCTCCTCCGATGGCCTCAACCCTAAGCTGCTGTTCCTCTCTGCTCCTGCTATTTTGCTCCCTCTCGCTGATCTCCTCAACCTGTCTTTCCACACTGCGACTATCCCAGAAGCCTGGAAACATGCTACAGTTCTCCCCTTACCAAAGGGAGGTGATCTCCCATCTCCTAGGAATTACCACACCATCTCGCTTCTACCCACCCTGTTTAAACTTCAGGAACACCCTATTCTCTCCCAGCTCTCCTCCTTTCTTGATGACTCATCCTACATACCCCGGTCACCCACCACACTCCACTTTTCCTCCCTGCCCCCCTTCTCTCCCCTCCTTTTCTGCCTGGTCCTGTCTCCCTTGCAGGGTTCCCTGTCATCCTGAAGGGGTATAGATCTTGGTCCCTCTCTTCTACCCCTCTTCCTTTCCTCCCACTTTCTAATCCTGACCCCCCCTTGCAGGGTTCTCTGCATCCTGAAGGGGTATATATTGTCTCTCTCTCTTCCCCCCACTTTCAAATCCATCACCTGCCCACCTCCCTTTGTCCCTATCCCCTTCCTCCCCTCCTGTTCTCCTGCCCCTCTCTTCTCTACTACCCTGCTCTGTTTCTCTCCTGTCCCTTTCTGCCTGGTTCTAACCCCCTTGCAGGGTTCTCAGCAACCTGAATGTGTATAGCTCTTGTCTGTCCCTCTCTCTCCCTCTTCCATCCCCCACCCTCTACTCCTCGCCCGTCCACTTCCCCACTTGTCTTATAACTGCCCTCCCTTGGGTATATAATAACACTTTGAATCTTGTGCTCAGTCTACTACTTCTAGCACTTCAAATGTGTTATCCATCCTCTAACCTTTACCCTACTGTATCACCTGCTCTTGGGTTGTTGCAATGTATGCTATATACGAATACAGTTTTGTTTACCCTAGCTGGTTGGTCTGGGTTATTTCTGCTCAGTAATTGTACTATACTGTTTTGTTTTAGTAATTGTACTTGTATTGCTATGTGTTTGCTTGTTCTCCCAACTCTTGTCCCCCCCAGGACACTTCTGGAAATGAGCTGTTTACAGCTCATGTTGTCTTTCCTGGTGAAACATTTTCCAAATAAATAAATAAAATAAATAAAAGAACTGGACATGACCAGAAATAATGGAAGTATGTGCTCAAATCCACTCCGTACCTCCCACATATCGGAGACACAGCAGGGTTAAATTTATGTACAATCATAGAGGGACAGTAAAGTTTATGTACAAATTTATAGAAAGATTCTTTATATTTGTTGCATATCAAGATACCTTTATGCAAACCCAAGATCATTGCCCAGTTTTCTTTTTGAATGTATCCTAAGTCCAGCTCCCAGAACAACTTAGTTTTAGATGTAAGGTTAGGAAGAAATTGTCTCCCAATATATACAGCCTTACATATGAACCCCTTAGCATCTCTTCTGGCAAGGCGTATAATGTGTTCCACCCATGCCAGGGGAAAATCAGATCCTGGAATGCTGCCCAACCTCCCAGTGTAAGCCCTGACCTGTAAATACTGAAAAAAATTATGTGGTAAGCCCACCCCTCTCTGGAGCTCCTCAAAGGAGTATATACTATCTCTCCCCCATATGTTTCCAAGGCATTTTAGGCACTTCATTTCCCAGTCCCGATACCCACCGTCCACCAAACTGGGGACAAAGAAAGGGATATCAGCAATAGGGAGTAACAATGTTTCCTCCTTCTGTGCCCCACCCATGCGTTGTACTTGATCCCATCTTTTTACAACTGCTGAGAATACAGGGTTAGTCCTCCCCAGACTGGTGTATGCCTTCCAGCCTCCCTTTGTGAGGTATGTAGATCACCCCTGGCAGCCCATCTCTTCCCTATCCAGCCAACCTGCTTCCTCTGGTCTATGAACCCAATCAAAAGCATTATTTTTAGTTGTCATTACTTCTGCTGAAAGGATTTCTGAGCTTCAGGTACTCATGTGGTAGTCTCCTTATTTGGTTTTCTGCAAAGACAGGGTGTCTTTGAGGATGAATCCTAAGTTCCTTCCTAAGGTGGTGTCTGAGTTTACCCTGAATCAATCCATTCACCTGCCTGTTTATTACCAAGAGCATGCCAATTCAGGGGAAGCATTGCTCCATACTTTGGACGTACACAGAATTCTGCATTACACACACCATGTGGACGCAGGAAGTCCTCGCATCTGTTTGTTTCTTTGGCCCTGGGAAAGAAGGAGTTCTTGTTTCAAAAGGGTATTTGTCCAAGTGGTTGGCCAATTGTAATTACTTTCTGCTACAGGAAATATGGTAAGAGTCTTCCTGGTGTTATTCGTGATCATTCCACCAGAGGCATTGCCACTTCTGTTGCCTGTTTCAGAAATGTTTCTGCTGCAGAGATCTGCACTGCTGCCACTTGGAATACTGCCATACATTTACCAAGCACTACAGTCTGGACATTGCCTCTAGGCATAACTAACTGTGCTCAGGGCCTACTTTTTAGGTTCTTGGTTTCCAGCCACCCAGACCGATTCTTTGGATGCCAGAACTGCTTGGAACTTGTTCCACAGGTGTGGCATGCTGCAAGATACCCTTGAAGTAAGATAGTACACTTATGTAAGAACTTAACATAACAGAAGTGCTTCGAGAGGATCTCTTGCAGCGTCATGCCATCCCACCCTCCATCTCCCTAGGCCGGTTAGCCTTCTGTGTCTGTCTCTCCTTCTCCTTAGTGGAGAAACTTCTTGGTCATTTATACACTGGCAGAAACCTTGGGCTTCTCCTTAGTTCTCCAGCTAGTGCTAGGTGGTTTATGGTCTCCTGCAGGAGAGCTGAGTAGGGTGTGGGGATCACTCACTTTTATAGCATCAGATGATGTTAGCGCATGACATCAGAGTGGGCAGCCCCCTGGTAGACCGCTAGCTGGAAAAGTTTCCATGTGGTCCTGGTGCCTGATGGCTATAGTTCCATAGGTGTGGCCTGCTACAAGAGATCCTCTCCAAGATCTATTGTTACGGTAAGTTCTTATGTAACTGTACTTTCCTGCTTCACTGTCATCATCTACCCTCCCTTCTAATGATAGTGCTTTGGATTCCAGCCATGACATTCCAGATGCACATGTGACCTCAGCATCTCCTATCACATTGCCAGCTGTTCCTACAATGCCTGCCATCCTGACAAAGACACGTCAACAATTCCTGAGACTCCAGCTGTACCATTGTGCAGCAGTACCACCAGCAACCAGGGTTCTAACACAGTCACTCCTCCATAAGCATATTCAACCACTGTGAAGTCCACAGGGAAACTGGAGCATATACAGGTCAACAAAATTTATGACGTGTACTATTCCAAAACTTCTGTATTGGCCAGATAACCACTGTGGATGAGAGGAAAAGATTCCATTTAAAATTTCTTCATCAGCATGGGATGGCAGCTTCACATGGCCATGGGGCCAGGATACTGATGCATTATGGATAACAAGGCCCATATTTTATGGGCCAATAAACTTGAAGGGCAGGGTACATTTAAACTTCAACTCAGTGAACTGCAGACTATCACCAATAAATATTAAGTTCTGAAACAGCGCTGGAATTAACTGACAGTGGTGTCTGTGTCTGCTAACTGTACAAAAACCAAACATCACAATTGCCAGTAATGTAATGTAATTATTGTAAATATATTTATTCATGTTTTGTAGTATTATGTTACTCATTAGGCATGTTTAGTAAACTTTTTATAACTGAAGCAAATATGTGTTTCATTTGTTACATTCACCATGGTAAGTGGTGCCACTTGTTACATTCACCATGTTACAAGTTTTTTCTCTCAGGCACCTGTTAGGCATTTATCTCCCAATATGCTTCTTCTTTCGTAGTTGGGTCATAGTATCTTAAAATGCATCACAAAATAAATCTAGAAGTAATTTGAAAATCTGACTGCAATGTCACACTTTGGTAATGCTTTTTCATAAACAGATCCTTGTCCAAGGACCATTTCACCACTTTGTCAAAGTCACCCTGAAGGATCATGGCAAGAGAAGAAGAAGATTTGTGAGCATAGAAAAAAAAATCCGTGTTGCCAGAATAAGGTCTGACTGAATGAAGGTCAGTAATAGAGGGTGGCAGATCTATGAATAGATTAAATGGAATAGGACCAAGTATGGACCCCTGTGGAACCCAGTGGAAACAGGAAGAGGCGGAGAAAATCAGCCATTCCAAGAAACAGATTGAATTCTCCCATGTAGATAAGATGAAAACCAATTAATAACATTTGGGAAAAAGCCACAAGGCAGATGAGTTAAAAACAAAGAGTGACAGATCACATCGAAAGCCTTCGACGGGCAATGAAGACATAACCCAAAAGAAACCCCTTTTCTAAGGCCATGGAAACGGAATCATGAAAGTCAGTCAGTGCTGTCTGGGTAGAAAATCTGGGTCTAAAACCTGACAGCAAACCAGAAAGAACCTGATAATTTACTAATCAAATCAAATCAATACATTTTTTTATACCGCTTTTCAAAACCGAGGCACTTCACAGATTATAAATACATTAAAACAGAATATAAAAGTATTAAAATCAACACAGTCCAATTCAATTAATCAGGGAAGGCCAAATAAAACAAGTATGTTTTCAACATTGATTTAAAATTTGTGATGGTCAGGCATTCTCTAGGTAGTAGGTAACCTTTAATCTGGGATAAAACTATTTTTCCATGAGTTGTGGAAACCATGGAGCTACAGAAACTGGATGATGGTTATCTACCAAGGTTTTGCCCCACCCCTTTGTGAACAGGGATAAATAAAGAGTATTTCCATGCAGTAGGAAATGTTTACGTGGTATATGATAAGTTAAATAAGAAAGTTAAGAGAGGGGGCCTGAATGTCAGCTCTGCAATTGAGTAAGAAATTATCTAGATTATCAATTCCCTTGGCAGTGTCCTCTATCAAAGAACGTAACAATTTAAATACTTTCTCAGTCTTTATAGACCTAAAATAAAAGCTAGATCTTGAAAGAGGGTACACAGCAGTGGGATCACAATGCATGCCAGCTGAGGATAAACCAAATGTATTTAGCAGCATAGCAGGCACCTCAGTAAAGAAAGAATTAAACATAGCACAGACACCCTCCTTGGAATAAGATGTAGTGCCACCATAACATAGCAGGGAGCACTTAAAAAGGGATGGAGAGAGGAACAAGGCAATTAGTGTCTAAGACAACAACAACAAAAAAATAACAGCGACAATTTTGTTTCAGTTTTACAAGCGGCATATCCTAAAAAGCAATAGGCTTATTTGTTGTGGGCTTAAACACCCAAACAACTGCAACATCATTTTACCAAATCATATTTAATTCCAAGTCATTATAATAATACAATTAAATATTGTGCAGTGGCTACCAAAAATGGTTGTTATATAAATGTAGTTTATATAAAACGGGTAAGGGAGGGGAACAATCATCACACATACTGGGGGGGGGTTGGGTTCTTTAATTTTGATGATGTTACATTATACTGTGTAGCCCCTCTCTGGTGCCATCCCAGAGAGGACCACTACCCCTGCCTTGCAGGCCCAACCAAGGTTAAGGGGCCTGGGTTCCCATACTTGATATTACTTGGGGTCCTTTCCCAAGATTACAAATAAAATGGCAGGGCCTCCACCCAGAGTACATTTAGTGGGTCTGATATCTGCCAGTACAACCCCCTGGGATGTCATATCAACCCACCTCCCCAAAACAGTCACCCCAGACATGGACTTATGGGACTCAAACCTCACCACACTTAAGCAGTTGCATAATTAACTTCAGTAATAATATGCTCAACAAATCAGGCTCTTGAGTCAGCTCTTTCTGAAACACTAACATCATAATTTATTTACATGTGGAGGGTTAGGAAGGGTAAAATTGGAAAAGAGGTTAAGCAGCATTTATTAAGTTGCATGTAAAGTAGCAGTGCAAGATAAATCTTTCCTTACTTTTGGCTTTCTGATGCGGGTTCCGATCCCGATTCACTGTTCTGTGCTTGTTTTTCCGGTCTGCTTGTTTAACTGTTTAAAATTTATATTTATTATTTCAGGTTTGTTTACCTGACTGTCACAATTGCCAGCCATTTCTGGATGTCGCAAACAGCAAGGAACAGCATTGTGGGAAGCGAGCAGCCAGTCTAACTCCCTCCTCTTCCGGTTTTACGGCGTGGTCCCGATAATCGGGAGTATTGTGCACTGCAGCTCTTACATGGAATGCAACATGAAGTCTTCTAGTTCCACTACTGTGGGGGGAGCTGTCCATGTTAGTAGGAGCACAGTATTGTTTTTTTCTCGGTCACACAGTGGTGGAGGAATGTTGATGCAAGCTTTGCGATTGTCGCCCTGTAATTTAGCTGCTCTTTACTTTGACTACTTTTGGGTGCTGCTGTCCATTCTACCAATGCAGTCCTTGTTTACTGTGCAATCTGGCCAGGGTGCCATGCATTGATGGGGGTGTGTGTGCTGGGCATGGGGTATGTGACATTTTGGGGTTTGGTGGGGGCGTGGAGCATTGGCCTTTGGGAAGCTTGTGATATGTGTGAGCAGGTATGGCAGTCCACATTTCCTGTTGTGTGTGGGGGGTTCGTAGCACGGTGGCACACTATGTTGCAGTTCCTGATCGCAGTATGACTAAGTGAGTGCACTGGAAACCTTTACATTACTGTGCTGCACCATTTTGACTCTCACATGACAGCATATGGATTGGTTCATTTACAACCCACTGAAATGGAATTGCCAGCATGGTAGAACACTGCAGTGCCCAACATGTACTGTACACCACATGTGTAGTACATGACAACAGTGCATCACCTGGGGAATTGACCACCCAAGTACACAGGAAACCAGTAACAGGTTGCTCCTCTCATTCTGTGAGCCAAACAGAACACAGGCATACAGTATTATGAAATGAGTGTATGACAAATAGTTGAAATTACAGCTACACATTTACAGCTCAGTGCCATTCAGAGAAGCTCACTGATAGGCAGACTGTCCCCATGCAGGGTTAGGGGGAAGTGGACAGAGTATGGTACAATGATATGGAGCTCCACACCATGGTGCCCTGATGGGGGGGTCACGGAGAGGAAGGGTACATAGCATGCTGCAATGATACTGCCAGTAATATGTAAAGGGTCCCAGTGGTCACTGCAACACATGCAACACAGCAGTCCATATAAATAATTTCACTGTGAGCAAGTGACAACAACACTAAATTCCCAGTACTCTGCTGCATAATTCTCAGTAGCACCTGAGAGTCGGCAGCATTATATGTGTGTGACACTGGGTGGAGAGGGGGGCGTGATTTGGAATCCCTGTAATGATTCTCTATGTGAGTCGGATAGTGGAACGGACAGTGTGGGATATGGATGTTTGCATTTTACTGTGGAGATGTTTCTGAGTATTGTGACAGCCCCCAAAATGTACCAACTTTCACTGAGCCCAATAATGATTACTGACACAGCACAAGGTCAGAACGAGAAATGAGAATGTGCCACCACATAATACAATAAACATACTGAGACACACTGTGATGTCCAGTAGTGATGAAAAAAAATTAGCAGCAGCAGGATGAAGAGTGGGAAGCGCATCCAATGCAAGAGATGGAAGTAAACACTGCATATAAAAGCCAAAGCACGGAAGGAAAACATTGCTAAATATGGCAGTCGCCATATTTAATGTAGCGCTACAAGAACAGAAAATTTTAATTTTTTATTCAGTATTAAAATATGCTGGTGCAGGCCACCCTGCTGGCGCAGAGGCAGGGTGTCCATCTGTGATGCCGATGACCCGGGTTTGAAAAAAGACTCAGGATTTTAGAGGGCCAGCCAGGGGAGAAGGATTGAGCATCCTAGAGACTGCTTTCCTTCTCTAGGGGAAGGGGGTTGAGCGTCCGGCATCCCATGGACCTCTGGCGGAGACTATGGGGTTCCTTTGTGCCGTCACCATTACTTGCGGGGGGCAGTGCAGATGTGGGTCATCATTGCTCATCCCTGACCTCAGTTACAAGTAGCAAAAATAGCCTCCGGCGTGCGACCATGAAGCCTCGCCCTGCAGCGGATCCAGTGGCCTCCCAACACATCCGTAATTGAGATTCATTGGGGCTGTGAGGGGGCTCCAGCAGCTCTGCCCTGTGGGGTAATCCAGGGTACTGCAATTGGTGGGGAGAGGATCCTGATCTGGTGGCAGTGGTGGGTGGCTGAAGAGGAAACTAAGCCACTGGGAAAAAAGAAAAAATATGCGGTGCAAAAACCCACAGATTTGTGAATCCCTCCTCTGCCCTGCTCTCCAAAAAAAAACTATGCAGGTGCCTGGGGAGAACCTGAACACTACTAGGAGCTTCACTGAGGAACTGCACAGACTGGGACACAAATGGAACCTCACGGGCACAGCCAGAACCAGCGGGAACCATGGGGAAACCGGGCAAAATGGGAGCCCAAAGGGGCAGACAGGTAAGCCCCAGGACAGAGGGGTTACAAGTGTAACTGTCCCCACCTGGGATTCAAAAGCCAATCAGTTAAGAGGAGGGCCAGGGCCTTGTTGGGTTGTTCATTGCGCCCGAGGCGATTGACCCTTTTCAACGCAGGCCAAGCAGCACCGCAACTGGTAAGTTTAGAAACGGAATAAAGGGAGGTTCTGTTCCCATGTAGGTACCACTGGGTGATCAGCAGAAAGAGGCGAACACTGAAGAGTCAGATGAAAACAAATATTTATTAAAGATTAAGGTAATGATAACAACTATTGGGGAAAGGGAACCTATACTGACTAACAGAACAAAACCCTAGGTCTTGGGTAATGAAGTAGTTAGAACGCAGTTCTAAAGAGTCACAGAGGTGGACGGCTAAAAAGTTAGTCCATCACAATCACTGGGAGGAGCCGAGTTCTTGGCCCCGGAGCCAAGGATGTCTGTGATAGGGCAAGATGTTATGGTGAAGGCCCTCTTATGACCACCCCAGATGATCCTCTCATGACCCCAACGTACTATGTTGTCTGCGTTGGGGCTAGCTGCTTTGGCAAAGGCCCTTTTCCGACCACCCAGATGGTCCACTCTTGACCCTGATGTGCCACGTTGTCTACATAGGGGAAAACTGGTACAGTGAAGGCCCTTTTCCAACCACCCCAGATGGTCCACTCTTGACCCTGATGTATCACATTGTCTGCATTGGGGCAAACTGCTACAATGAAGGCCCTCTTCTGACCACCCCAGGTGGTCCTCTATTGAACCTGTTGTCCTGGTTCTGGTACTCTGCAATGAACCCTCAGTGTTGGACCATGGATATGGAAGTGTTGAAACACTAGCCCTGTGGGTACAGACCTCTGGACCTCCGGCACTGGACCTCTGGACCCCCGGCCCTCTGGCCTGGACCTCTGTACCTCTAGCACTGGACCTCTGGACTCCCAGCACTCCAGTGCTGGGCCTCCAGAAATGGACCTCTGAACCTCTGGCACTGGGCCCTGGACTTCCAGCAGTGGACCTCTGGACCTCCTGCACTGGACCTCGTGTTCTGACACTGGACCTCTGGACCTCTGACACTGGACCTCTAGACCTCTGACACTAGAACTCTGGACCTCTGGCACTGCATCTCTGGACCTCTGACACTGGACCTTCAAGCCTCCAACACTGGACCTCTGGACCTCTGGCGCTGCATCTCTGCCACTCTGGCTCTGGACATCTGGTACTCTGGACCTAAAAGGGGAACATTTGTAGAGCCTGGATGTGTTCGAACCTGAGCAGCACAGATTGGCTACTGTAGCTTGGAATAGACCCCCCCCCAAAATAAATTATGTCACAGATCACACAATGCAGGCTGCAAGACAGTCTTGCACCAGTTCACATGCAGCAGAAATCAGGAAAATAATTGCAGAGACACTGGCAGTGTCATATTCGAGTACTGTCTCTTTAAATCCTACAGGTAGTCTTCAGTCATCTGGAAAGCTGCACTCAATGCCTCACACTCTGTACTACTTCCCATGCAGAAATCTCACTGGATACTATGGAGGTACTATGGGTTAGGAGGAGCCCTTCCCAAAACTGCTCCTTAGCGTGCGGCCAATTGCAAGTTGCTGACTAGTGACCCTTTTTATTCTGGCCTAAAACTGGCAGTCCCTTTTCAATTGGGGCATCACTCTTCACCCAGAAGACTTTTGATTTCTATATTTAAACAAATCTTCAGCTTGTTCTACCCTAGGCTCCACCTCAGGAGCTCCTTAATTTAAATAAAGCCCACCCCAGTCCTGTGTTCCAAACAGGAGCACATTAACATAAATGAAACTAAACCCACCTAGTGGGCGGTCCTCATTCCCAGGGGCCCTTCCTCAGCCCTGGAACCTGTGGCTGTCTCTGTCCCTTTACTGTACCCAAAGCACATTTAAACAATTTATTTTAATAAATTAAATCAGTTCAGGTGGTCAGCACCTAACTGTTGATGCTGCCTCTGATTCACCCCAACCCAGGGTAAAGCCTGGAGAAACAGAGAGGTGAGAGGCTTGCTGGCAGAGGGAGTGACTGTTTCAGGAAGGCAGGTACTGTGGCGGATGACTGGGGGATCAAGAGGACCGTCGCTTCTCACTCTCTTCCTCAGGATGCGGCTCTTCTCACGCTGCCGATGGGGGACTGGACAGTTTGCTTTCACACTAAAAACAATAAAAGGGGCTGTACTGAACCCACACTGCGGCCGATGTCCACCGACTTCTGATTCTTACGGGACCCAATGGCACTTGAGGATCCGCCGCACTCCCGACTGCTGGCTGCTTCATCTTGGGACTGAGAGGAGACAGCTGAGGCACACAGATGAGCTCTGGGACGGCTTCAACCACCCAGGTAAGCCTACTTGTCCCATTGGCAGCACTCTGTCCCTTCTGTCCTTTGGGTCAAGCTCAAAAAAACTCTCAAATGGTCACTACTGCCTCTCCTAACCATCCTCCTTGGAATCCCCCACCACCCGGGAGTTCTCTCACGGCAGGCCGTGAGCTGACATTCCAAAATGCCCTTTCTTTTCTTCTCTCACTGGGGAACCTAAGCCCTGTTCCCATGCACAACACAGCTCCCAAAGCACAGAAAAACTAAATAAAATTGAAAAGGGGGAATTTAGGGAAAAGGTTGCACAAAATCCTGTTACACTACCCTTTTCTCCCAAAAGGTCATGCCCTTGTGTCCAACACTTTTGTTAGTCCAATTTCATTATCTTGATACCACCTAAGTGATTATATCCTCTTGTGGGATGATGTCCCTTCCCTGTACCTTTCATTCTAAATGACTGATTCTAAGTCCTTCAATGTGGAGCTCAGTGGTATCCCACCTCTGCCACCAAATTTGTAACCGGCCCTGCCTGGGATTCAGAAGCCATTCAGCTAAGAGGAGGGCCAAGGCCTTGTTGGGTTGTTCAGCCCAATGAATGGGTGATTGACCCTTTTCAACACAGGCCAATCAGCAGGGACAACTGGTAAGTTTAGAAAGAGCCAGAATAAAGGGAGGCTCTGTTCTCCATATGGGTACCACTGGATGATCAGCACAAAAGAGACGGACACTGAAGAGTCAGATGAAACAAATGTTTACTAAAGATTAAGATAATGATAACAAATATTGGGGAACCTATACTCTAAAGAAAATGCATAACAGAACAAAACATTAGGTCTTAGGTAATGAAGTAATTCAAACACATTTCTAAAGAGTCACAGAGGTAACAGCTAAAAGTTAGCCCTCATGATCACTGGGAGGAGCCAAGTTTTTGACCCCAGAGCCAAGGATGTCTGCGACGGGGCAAGATGTTACGGTGAAGGCCCTCTTCTGACCACCCCAGATGGTCCTCTCTTGACCCCAACGTACTACGTTGTCTGCATTGGGGCTAGCTGCTATGGCAAAGGCCCTTTTCCGACCATGCCAGATAGTCCACTCTTGACCCTGATGTACCACGTTGTCTGAGGTAGGGCAAACTGCTATGGTGAAGGCCCTTTTCCGACAACCCCAGATGGTCCACTCTTGACCCCGATGTACCATGTTGTCTGTGGTGGGGCAAAAGCTACAGCAAAGGCCCTCTTCTGACCACCCCAGATGGTCCACTCTTGACCCCATTGTCCTGGTCCTGGTTCTGGTACTCTGCAACAAACCCTCAGTGCTCAACAATGGATACCAAAGTGTTGGAACACTAACAGTGTGAGTACAGACCTCTGGACCTCTGGCACTGGACCTCTGGACCCCTGGCATTCCAGCACTGGACCTCTGGCACTGGACCTCTGGTGTTCTGACACTGGACTTCTGGACCTCCAACACTGGACCTCTAGACCTCTTACACTGGACCTCCAGACCTCTGTTGTTGCATCTCTGAACCTCTAACACTGGACCTCTGGTCCTCTGACACTGGACCTCCGAACCTCTGGTGCTGCATCTCTGGATCTCTGACACTGGACCTCTGGGCCTCTGACACTGGACCTCTGGGACCTCTGGGCCTCTGACACTGGACCTCTGGGCCTCAGACACTGGACCTCTGGACCTCAGACACTGGACTTCCGGGCCTCTGGCACTGCATCTCTGCCACTCTGGCTCTGAACCTCTGGCATTTTGTACCTAAAAGGGGGAAAATTTGCAGAGCCTGGATGTGTTCAAACCTGAGCAGCACAGATTGGCTACTGCAGCTTGGAATAGATTCCCCCCACAGACATTATGTCACAGATCACAAAATGTAGGCTGCAAGACAGTCTCACACAAGTTCACATGCAGCAGAAATCAGGAAAACAATTGTAAACACACTGGCAGTGTCATATTCGAGTACTATCTTTTTAAATCCTTCATGTAGTCTTAAGTCCTCTGGAAAGTTGCACTCAATGCCTCACACTCTGTACTACTCTCCATGCAGGAATCCCAATGTATACTATGGGGACACTATGGGTTAGGAGGAGCCCCTCCCCAAATTGCTCCTTAGCGTGCGGCCAATTGCAAGCTGCTGGCTAGTGCCCCTTTTATGCTGGCTCAAAACTGGCAGTCCCTTTCAATTGTGTCTTCACCCTTCACCCAGAAGACTTTTGATTTCTGTATTTAAACAAATCTTCAGCTTGTCCTGCCCTAGGCTCCACCTCTCAGGAGCTCTTTAATTTAAATAAAGCCCACCCCAGTCCTGTGCTCCAAACAGGCATACATTAACATAAATTAAATTAGACTCACCTAGCGGGTGGTCCTCATTCCCAGGTCCCTTCCTCGGCCCTGGAACCTGTTGCTGCTGCTGTCCCTTTACTGCACCCAAAGTGTGTTTAAACAATTTATTTTAATAAATTAAATCAGTTCAGGTGGTCAGCACCTAACTGTTGGTGCTGCCACTGACTCACTGCCCTGATCCAGGGTGAAACCTGGAGAAACAGGGAGGCAGGAGGCTTGCTGGCAGAGGGAGTGACTGTATCAGGGAGGCAGGTACTGTGGCGGGTGACTGGGGGCCTCAAGAGGACCATCGCTCCTCTCTGTCTTCCTCAGGATGTGGCTCTTCTCACGCTGCTGACAGGTGACCAGATAGTTTGCTTTCACACTAAAAATAATAAAAGCGGCTGAGCCCACACCAAGGCCAGTGTCCACTGACTGCTGATTCTTACGGGACCCAACAGCACTTGAGGAGCTGCTGCACTCTGACTGCTGGCTGTTTCATCTTGGGACCAAGAGGGACAGCTGAGGCACACAGGTGAGTTCCAGGACAGCTTCAACCACCCAGGTAAGCCCACTTGTCCCACAGGTAGCTCTCTGTGCCCTCTCTCCTTATGGTCCATCTCAAAAAAACTCTCAAATGGTCACTACCGTCTCTCCTAAGTGTCCTCCTTGGAATCCCCCACCACCTGAGAGTTCTTTCATGGTCAACCGTGAGCCAACATTCCAAAATGGCCTTTTCTTTTCTTCTCATGCTGGGGAACTGAAGCCCTGTTCCCCATGCGCATACATAGCTCCCAATGCATGGAAAAACTAAACAAAATTGAGAAAGGGGGACTTTAGGGGAAAAAGGTTGTACAAATACAGTGCTATTCCCTGTCTATACCCCTGTTAAAAAACAGGGTTCAAGTTTAAAAAAAAATAAGAACCCTAGAATATCTTTAAAAGTTCTAGACTAGAACTAGGACCCAGAACTCCAGAGGGTTCTGAGAACCATATGTCCCATGATATCTAGTCTGGACTCACTATTTGAGTCTCTTACAAAGGAATATTGGCTACCTTTCCCTCTCACAAAGTGCTGCATTTTCCCAAATTCCACTGGGTTGAGGACTGCAGTACATTCCAGATGGATCATGAGTGACAAGGACTCACTGAGGGACCATATGTCAACAAGTTTATTCAAGTTAACCAAACAATATGTCAGATATCCAGGAGAGGGTAGAGATGGATAGACTGGACCATTGCAAAAGAGAATTCATGAGGATAAGGTTGACACCTTCCTTCATTCTACTACTACTTAAAGATTGCCTTTAAATGACAGAAGGCATCAACCATGACTCCTGAATAACTCTTTTGTCACAATTCAGGCTACCCACGCTCACCTGCCTTCTGGATATGAAACATATCCTTTGTTTAAAAGAGCAAGGGCCAGATTTTTAGATGGTTTAGATTGTCATAAGCCCTGGGTGCCACAGTATGGTACATTGTGCCTGCAGTAATCTAATGGGATTTTCTATTCCATGTGGCAAATGACGCAGGTTAGACCAACTTTTTGTGGTCTAGCTTGCGGCAATCTTGGGGGCTGTTTTTATGGAGCTTGTGCCAGATATTTGGCACAAGCTACCATAAATCACGGAGACATCATAATTGCACATGAGATTGTAAAATGGGGTGCAGTTGTGGCAATCAGGACTGGCGCAGCCATGCTGATGCAAGGATTTAACACAGGGATTACCGCAAGCTCTGTGCCACCCTTTAAAAATCTGGCCCCAGGTGTTTACTTCTATTTTGATGTATTAGTAATTACTGTCTCCTTTTATAATAAGATAGTTGTGCAGTGAAACAAACTGGTTTTCACTTTTGCTTTACACACTAATAGTAAAAAGACTTCAGTAGAATTCTGGAATTGCAAAGTCAGAAATTGCCAGCTACTTACAAGTCCAATGTATTTCAATGAAAAACTAAATAGATTTTTCTATCTTTTTCAAAAGAAATAGATACTTCTTTCAGCAACAAACTTTGCCTTTTATAGGTTTGTACTATTGTGGTACATCTATATGATTTTATCATTTTTAAAAACAGTAATTGGTGTCTAGTGGCCAATTTTCAAAAGGGCTTTTTTTTTAGGTTTTTCTTGCACCCCCCGTTAGAGAAGGTTTGTCATGTTCAAGAGTTAGGTATGACCTTGAGCTTTCAGGAGAAGTATGCCATGGTGTTAGGTCAATGGCAGGTACTGAGATACAAACTTATCTTTGTTGAGCCCCTACCCCATAAAAGTGACATCCAGCACTGCCAATGAGAGAGGTTTAACTGGCACTAAGGGTTCAATATCTCAAAAAGATTTAAAGATATGTGTTGTTTGGTGGTGGAAACTTAATAATGTCTTTTCCTTTTTCAGTTTATAGTATGTTTAATATAAATATGTTCTGTTTAATTGCAGGAAATTACAAGTAAACAAGGTATTGGACTTGTACCATCGCCAACAAATAAGTTTTGTAGGTCACACCGAGACTATGCAACTGTTTATATTATTTGCCAAGACAGAGATGCTCACAAATCTTCTTGCAGCCTAAGCCAGAGGTCAAGAAACTCTGTTCAGATGTATGAGAGAAGCAGATGATGAATTGTTTAGAAGCATTAAAACATCAGGGTGCTGGATGAGACAGGATTCACTGTTGCCATTCGCTATCATCGCCAGTGCTATCAGAATTACACCAGCAAAGAAAACCTTTCACACAAGCACAATCCACAAGCAGGTCATCTAGACTCAGAAAAGCCTGGAACAAGCAACCAGGAGCTGGCTATGAGAACAAGACTTACATCCATAACATTTGCAGCTAACAAATGCATCATCTGCAGTTGCGTGAAGAAACATGGTAATTCACATATTTTCCAACTGAGAACATTTCAAATACAAAGGAGCATTCAGTCAGCAGCCATGTCTCTTAGTAATACAAATCTATTGACTAAGATACAAAGCCAAGATCTCATAGCCTTGGAGACTAAGTACCACAAAAATTGTCGAGCTCAGCTACTCATTACAGCTGGATGAGCCAGTGAAACTAGTATTGAACAGACAGAGGAGAGCATTGATGTCTTCACAAGAGCATTTGACATGCTTGTAAACCACATTTGGGATGCTTAACATGAGGCAGGGCATTTGATATGACATTCCTGTTGACAAAATACAGAGGATATTTGGACACATGGGGTCATGCTGAATCAGGGATATACCATGCTGAAAGTTGAAGAAATGTCTTGTTAGACACTTTGAAGGTTCAATTACATGCCATCAGATTTATTCAGCAAGCAAACTAGAACTGGTGTATAGTAGCAAAATAAAATTTGAAAGAAACATTTAACAAGATTGTTGAGTTTCAAAGAAAGGTCCAGGAAGAAGCAATTGAGGCATACCTGAGCTTTTGATGATGAGTATGAGAATCTCAGTATTTTTCATGCAGCAACAACACTTCATACATCTGCTATAAAAGCACTGGGGATTTCACCACCCACCCATTGACTGTAGAGAGATTTGTCTTGAAAGAGCAGAGTCCCTAGTGCCTGCTGATCTGTACCAGTTTCTGAGTCTGCTCAAGATGAGTAAACCAGCAGAACATATCTGAAACACTTCTGATGCACACAGAAGTGTCTTAGCAGAAATCAAGATATAATCTACAGTGCTTCAAATTCTTGCTGTAAAACACCAAAGCATATTGGACTAGCCATATCAGTCCTCCATTTTGCTAGGAGTCACCAATTGTTGGATATGTTACACAGTCAAGGGCATTCCCTGAGTTATAATAATGTTTGCAGAGTTGAGACATCCACAGCAAGTGCCATCATGTCATGAATTACACAACAAGGTGGAACATTTCTTCCAACAAACATCATTCCTGGAATATTTGCACATGCCGCAATGGATAACATAGACATAAATGAAGAAACAAGGAGTGGTCAAGGAACAATACATGCTCTAGGCAGTTTGCTGTATCAGGACAATCTGAGGTCCAATGTGTCTGTTGGACCGAGACCTAAAGTAGTTGACATTAGGGGAAAAACTATGAGCAAACTTACATGCTTTGGTGTTCTAGAGTGTCCTAACCAATTCAAGAGAAAGGGCCCAGTCAGTCACCTGTCTGGTGAAATTGATGTGAAGTCTTGGTTTTTCACAAACCAATCCAAATCTTTGACACTCAGAGATTGGATATTTGCTTGTTTATGCACCTCAGAGATCTTCATTCTTGAGTTTGAGCCCCTACAACCAGCGGATCAAAGTGTACCAAGTTGGGGTGGGTTCCATGCAGTCCTTCACTACAACTTCAAAATGGAAAGATTCAAGACCACAACTGGTTACAATCCTGTGGCACCAAGCCTTCCCACCCATCAGGATATATATATACACAGGACTAAAAACAATTGAGAAACAGATGTAAACGCTGGGCAAGGAAACCCCAGAGATAACTTTTGACCTTCAGTTGTACATCATTGCCCAAGAAGTCTGTTTCTTCAACTGGGAGAAGCTGAAGCATCATGTTTTGAAATGGGAGGATTTCACATCATGGAGCTCTACTGGAAGATACTTGGCAAATGCCATGCAGACAGTGGATATGAAGATTTGCTAGTTGAGGCAGAGGTATTTGGAACAAATGCTGCAGCTGTGATCATGCAGGGAAAAACTAAAATGTTGTACATTAACCCACAAGCTGATGTTTGAAGCCATGTGCCAGCTACAGTGGCAAGCATTCTTTGCCTGGGTGGTGCAGAAGAAGAAATACAATCAGGGACACAGATCAAACTGAGCTGAAGTGCAAAATGCCCAGCAAGTAATGGCTGTGATAGCAACAGAAGGTGAAATGAATGAGGAAAACAGAGCTTTGTTGATGCATTTCAAGACCTTGAAGCCATGCTGAAAAGTCTACAATGTGATTTCGAGAAGTTCATTAACTAAGGGCAAAGCCGTGGTCAACATTTCACTTCTGGCAGCAGTATATCACAGAGGTGCAAATTCCTCTTGACTACATTCCAGCTGAGAAAATTCCAAACTGGAACCAACACCTACAATGCTTTGCTGATATCCTTTGCTATGCGTTCACATAAGATAATCAAAACTATGCCAGATGGGGTCTTGTGTACATCTCAGAAATGTTTCTGCTTCCCAAAACTGCACCAGCAGTGCATGAGCAATTTGCCAATGGAAAGCATGTCATCACATGATCACCCTCAGCCTGCTTTAACAGTGTCTGGTCAGACTCTGGCCTGGAACAAACTGTGGTTGGGGATTCCAAGTCAAGGCAAGGGGGAGTCATAGAAATAAGCAGACAAGAGAAAGCAATTCTCAAGTGGTATCTCACAGTACGTGAAAGAAGTGCCATCATGAGGAACTTCAAGTACATGTGTAGACTGGACAATCTTGAAGAGAAGATTCATCGTGACCTTCGACCACAGCCAATCATGAAAGAAAATGAAGACATCATGAGGATTATTAGTATAATCTTGGATCGCTATGGAAATCCATTTGCTGTGGATGTACTTGAAGACTCAAGATATGAACCTGATCCTCTCATGAACATAGCTACAGGAATTGTTGCTCCATCGTATGTCAGTACTGCCCTGTTGACTGCAAAAGATCATGGCAAGACTGCCTTAATGGAATTTGTTGAAGAAAGACTCAATACTGCTGCGGTCCCACTCAATGACCCTAGCAAAAGGATGAACCTACCCATGTTTACAAACATACAGCACTCTAACAAACCCAAAATCAGGGACAAGGTAAAATCAATAGATTCAAATAGACAGCTCTTTGCCAGGCTTCTGGTGATATCAAGAGACAGAAAGATAGACCTACAGAAGTTCTTTGAATATGAACTGTCAAACTGACCTCTGGCTATTGCTAATGCAGATGGTTCACTAGCAAAAAGTAACAAGGCACAAATGCTCAGGGACCTGGAGGCCATAGGTGATTCCTCACTAGCTACAGCTATCTTCATGAGAAACATTAACTCAGAAAGACACCACAACCACTTTCATAGACCATATGGCATGTCCTTAGAAGCTGACATCGAGAACTGGTATTCAAACTTTTGGTGACATGCTGGATGGACTGTAAAAGTTTGTGGAGAGTGCATTTAGTGAAAGTGACACAGTTCAGGTCATATCAGACAGGTACAGCAAAGATGTGTCTATCAAAGCTGGTGAAAGAAAAAGAGGAGAAGCGGGGAGAGACAGTGGGATTTCCAGAAATCAGAATTAGTGCAAGAAACCAGATACTACCCAGAAACATGAAGTCATAACTTTCCAATCCCAAAAACTAGGAGAACTTCAACAACTTCACTTTTGAGGAGTGGTGTAAAACCATGCCTCATGTTCTCACACCATCCCAAACATTGGTGCTATCAGGAGGTTTTGAAAATCCTGAACCAGTGGTGAAAATAACTCATGGACAAGTAAAGGATCTTCCTGAACTCTTCTCTACCCAAGAGGAAGCTGATAATAGGATATATCTTCATGTTGGTGACTTAGTCACTGCTACAAGACAGACAATTCAATCAAATGTTCACCAGACATGGCTGTTCTTGTGCTTGGAACATATTTTGCAGAGGAGCTTGGCATCAAGCTATGGTTCAAAACAGGAACCAAACTGAAGACCTGATACATACCACTGCATTTCATAGCTGAGAAATGTGGCAGCTCAATATGCAAATTATTTCTGCCATTCCACACCCTTACAGGCTGTGACAGCACCAGCTGTTTCAAGGGCAAAGGCAAAAAGAAGTCCTTGCAAATACTAGGAATGAACCATGAAACTTGTAGAGGTTGGCTGAACTTGGAGACTCTTTGAAGTCAATGAATGATGTCACTGATGTCTGTCACAAGTTTGTATGCAGATTCTACCAACCAACAGGACCTATTAGTTCTGACATCAATCTACTAAGGTAAAACAGTTTTGCAAGCATAAAGCAGAATGACAGCTTGTCACCATGTATGGACAGCCTGGTACAGCACATAAAGAGAGCTAATTATCAGTGTGCAGTTTGGAAAGCAGCACTAGTGGCTAAGCTGTTTATTGCATCACATGATTGATGTGGCTGGAAACAGACAGAGAATGGTCTTGAGCCTCAACTAATGACGCAAGAATTAAGTCCAAAAGACTTGATAGAACGTTACCACATGCCAGTGCACAAAGCCTAAATGCTCCTCAAAGAAGTGCAGGCGTGTGATGATAGAACTAAAATGTACACCAAGTTGTGGGTGTGAAGGACACCCAAACACATGAGACAATATGCATGAGACAGGTGAAGACAATATCAGTTATGAAAATGGTGATGTGGAATCAGATTATGACACTGACAATGATGGCTCTGAGTAAACAAGTTAAATGTGCCTCTGAATTAAGAATAAATGCTATAGTGAAAAGTTGCATGATTATAAATATGGTCATAGGTCTTCATTAAAATGTCATCTCAAACAATAATATATTTGCTGTATTAGAATTAATAGTTTAATTTGTGCTCAGGATGGACTTTATTACGATAATAACGTCTTGTAGTAAAAATTATGTGGGTCATTTTTTTGGCTGAAAAGGACATTTGCATTTCCATGGGTGTCATTATTAATCAAAAGTAAATTTTCTCACTATTTCTATTCAGCCCAGAAATAAAAATATTGTTTGAAAATGTGTTGTTTCTCTCTACATGTGTACAGTGTATGCCTTCAGGAATGAGATTTGATTATAGGAACACATTCTTGGCCAGCAACCTTAGTGTGTACAAATCAATTATTACAATGAAATTGTGATATAATTTCTGAGCAAATGAAGAAAAGTAAGAGCAATAAAGAATATAATTAGTTAAGATGCTATTAGACACGATTGCTGGACATAAGGCATGACAAATTGGTTTTCAATGGTATGTTTTACGTACATTTAGGGTTAATTTATGGGCATTTAGGTTCACTTTATTCAAATTTAATTTAGCAATTTACAAAAATTGGAAACGAATATCCAAACTATACAAATATGTTAAAAATAACAGTTTTACAATTTCTTCAAAATTCAGGATTTACTCGGTTTCATTTTTTTTTCAGCTGTATTGTCCAGATTTTCTCTTCAAAATTCAGTATTATCAACTATGTGATGAACACCACAACATACCTTTTCTGAAAGCTGATGAGTAGAGCTATCTTATGCAACTGTCAAACCTTCTCTAATGGTGTATGTGTGTATGTGTGTGTGTGTGTGTGTGTGCGCGCGCGCGTGTGTGTGTGTGTGTGTGTGTGTGTGTGCAACAGGATGAATATTTTGAAAATTGGCCACTAGCCTATTGTCTTCTCTTTTCTTCTTCCCATGTAAAATCTGGTTATAAAGAAAATGCCACCTGCTAAACTTTAACAAAAGATCCCAGGTAATCAAAAATCATATATTTCTATTGAATATATAATATTTTTGTGGTAGAATGTGTTATTTTTCTATAAGAATCTGAAAACAGGTTTACAGTTTCCCATTGAAATACGCTGTCAGCCTTGCCAGTAAAACTTTTCTGACGTCATAATACAAGAATTCCATTGGATTCTTTTATAGGTAAATGGTGTCTCCAAGATGTCTCTTGGTTAATCAAGAGTGTCATCATGTTCACCAGTGGAAAACCTTATATACAGACTGTTGCCAGGCAGTAAGCCCCTATCTGTGTGATATAGGCTGATACACAACAGCACTCCTCTAATATAGAGAGACTACAGGAGGCTTGGACTAGGGACCTTAATATTGAGATGGCAAAGAACATTGGTCTAGAGCAATAATGCATGCTCAGACATTTGCAAGGGCCAATAGACTGCACCAAATACAATATCATGTCCTATAAGGACCTACCTGTACTGGCCAAGTTACCAAATGAAGCCCAGGATAAGTGAATATTGCCTAAATTGCAGACATCATATGGTACTGGAATGCCCTAAAATAATGTCTTTCTAGTTAAGAGTGCATGAGTTTATGGAAAGTGTCCTTGGCTCCAAACTACTTAGATCCCCTCTAGAACTGTTACTGGTACCAGAAGTTAAAGATACAAAGCAAAAACACTGGCCCCTGTGGGAATTAGCCTTGATAATGTAAGAAAGCAGTAGCTCACTACTGGAGCAGAGTAAACTCCCCACCGTGGCCCACTGGATACAGAACTTACTAGATTGTATGCAACTGGAAGAAGCCCAAATGCAAGCAAAATTAGCAAATGGAAAGAGGAGAATTTCAAGACAATGTAAAGCCAATCCCAGCAGCCTTAGAGTTGGACATCCTCATGGGATAGAGTCATTCAATGTCAGGGATTAGCCAGTACTTACAGGATATGAGTAGTGGACACCACTGGGTAGCCATGAGAAACCAAGGCTAGGAGGGCTGTTAACAAGGAGTAAGCTATGGTATTAATGACTGTAATTTCTCAAAATTAGAAAGTGCTTTCTGTGACTGTAGCTAGCATAAAATTCATGAAATGTAAGTGTTACAACCAGATGGATTGCACTTAAGATGTTTCTACGATCATAGGTACACATCTACACACATACATCTCACTTTGTATAATGCGTGGAAGAAAAAATACTTACCATAGTAATGTTGTTTCTTTCAGGGATCCTTCATTATGCTTAACATAGGTTGAAGTGCCCGAAGCACGTGTATGGAATTTGAATGAAATTCAAACTCTGTTCACTAGGTGACACTACGCTCCATAGCCTAACGCCAGATCCTTTCATAGCCTAACTCAAGGATACCCAATGCAATATACTAACTATTCATAGCTAAAACAATGTTAAAGGGTGGTAGTCAGTAGAACAATTTAATTTTGGATTTGTACATGAACAATTGAAATTCAGGCATTTAAAAGAAATCAATTGTGGAAATGAAAGGAGAAGTATGGTTCTCACTGGGACTTGAACCAGGACCTCAGCAATCCATGCCTTAGCTCTTACCATCTGAGCTATGAGAGCTTAGACAAGTATGCCTCCTGAATTTTCCAAATGAATCACACACATTCCTTTCAAGGGTGTTGCATAGTGAGCAACTAGGCAGTCTTTTAAAGATCCAAATAACTACTCTCTCTCTCTCTCAATGCAGTAAGCCATGGCGAGGCATTACAGGCAATTATTAGGCAATTAAAGAGGAATACAAACTGAATATTATGGAACCTTTTCCTGGTTCTGGAAGGGAGGTAGGTGGGAGATCAAGAATAATGAGGAATCCCTGGAAGAAGCATTACTATGGTAAGTAACTTTTTCCTTCAAGCCTCAGGAATCCCTCATTATGCTTAACATATGCAGACTACAAAGCAGTACCTTGGGAGGCTGGGTATAGAACCTGTTTGGGGAAAAGGTTCTGTAGTACAGCATTGGCAAATCTGGTGTCTCTTCTGGATTGAACATTCAGGCCATAGTGACTTGTAAGTTATGCACTGTTTTTGTGTAGCTGCTTTATAATTTTCTGGCAAGGGAACAATCTGAACTGCTGTCACTGAAGCAGCAGTACCACGAGAGAAGTTTCCAACTATAGAGTAAGAGTTGGATACAGGCAATAATCCAATGAGCAATAGTTTTCTTAGAAGCTGTGTTGCCTTTTTCCACCTCATCATTTGTGAGAAACAACTGGGTATGAGTATATTGATAGTCTTTAGTATGCTACTGATAGTATCCCAGTGACCTCTTGACAGCCAGGGTGTGCAGCCTCTGTGTGCCTATAATGAGCTTTCCTGTGAAGATTACAGAAAAAAAGGGTGATGGGCTGGTTTAGATGAAACTCAGACACCACCTTAGGAAGGAATTTTATGCTACTCTTAAGGACCACCTCATCCCTCTGGCAGATGATGTGGTTAGGCTTAGTGCAGAGGGCTTGCATCTCACACACCCTTCTGGCAGAAGTGATGACTACCAGAAAGACTGTCATCCAAGTAACATACTTCAATTCAGCAGTGACCATTGGCTCAAAAGGAGGTTCCATGACCTTGGCTATACAGGTGTTCAGATCCCATGCAGTGCAGACTCCTCAATGGGGAGATACAGAGACCAGAGGCACTTAAAGAACCACTTAAGAAAAAGGGTGAGAACCACTGTTTCAAACAACATGAAGTCTTGCTGTATTCTAATAGTTGCAGTGATTCCCAAAATTTGAACTGCCCAGGAGAACCAAGGGCCAACTTTCCACGCAGGGCATGGAACGCCGAGCTCGAGCTTGGCTGACGTCTCTGTCTGGAGTGTTTTGAACCTAAACCGTCAGATTCTTTACTCCGCCTCACTGAATGATCACTCCGGAGATTTCTCCTTCAGCTCGGTTTGAAGTCGGTTAAAGTTTTCAGTTTTTCGTTGGTTTAAACCAAAAAAAAGTATCCGCATAGTCGGTTCAGTCTCTGTCTGTGGTGCCGTGAGTACTAGATAGGAATTGTTCTATATTTTCTGTGTGGAACTTATAAAAGTGCGGTCAGTTCGGCTGAACTGACTATTTGATTGTGAATTTTGCTATATTTAGTGTATGGTTACCGGTTCTTATCAGTTCTAAAAAAAAACGTGTTTAACCGTTTTTCCAATACTATAACACCGGTTAGGAACGATAAAGTCTGCCTGGCGGTTGCCGTAAAAAGGTAAGTTTGGTTAGGTTGGCCATGTCTGAGAAAAACCCAAGAAAAACCGGGCCCACTGGTTTCAACACTGCAGGAGTGTGGGAGGGTCTTGCCAAGGCCAATCCCACACCACCTGTGTTTATTGTCTGGGGTTTGACCTCCTCGATTCAGACTGCCAATATGTAAAACTTTTCCCAAATCTACCCTTGAGAAGAGATTAGGTAGACTGAGGAAAAAGGAGGCTGAGAAGTCCGCTGACCCGGATGGCCAGCCCGGTTTGGTTTCGACCAAACCAGAAGAAGTGCCCTCTGACCAGGGTGATACTTCTTCGGGCAAAAGGAGAGCCGATTCTGAGGGATCAGTTCTGACAAAAAGAAAGTGCAAAGATAAATTGACTGGTTTGGATCCAGAAGTTCATGCTCCGACTGCCAAAGAGATAGCCTGGCGATTCAAATTGTGGAATGGCCTCAGTCCGTTCGACCGATCCGGGTCCTTCTGGCAGGGTTTGGTCTGTTGATTCCACCAGTTCAAGAGTATACCCTTGAAGAATTTTATGAACCGGAGTTTGAAGAGGAAGGGGAATTTGAGGATTATGATGTAAGTGAAGGTCTGGATGTGCCTGTGGAACCGGACATCTCCCCAGACAGACCATCAGGTGTTTCCCCTCCTAGGCTTTCCAAGTCCCATTCCCATTTTATGTTTTACAGGAAAGTGGCTGAAACCCTCCAGCTTCCTATGGAGGAGGCTGTGGAAGATCAAGAAGAGCCTGATTATGTAGAGATGATGGATATCCCAGAGACCAGAGACTGCCTATTCCCTCCATAAATCTTTTGGAAACAGACACAAAAATCTTAAAGTCTCTAACACTATACCTCCTGTGGATAAAAAGAATGGAAAAGAGGTATACACTCTCAGGCTCAGACATGGAGTTCTTGTATCATCAATGCAGCCATGTTGGGGTAGTGCAGGCTGCTGCTTATGACAAGGCAAATATTCATTGGCTTCACACACCTGACAAGGACTCCAGGAAGACTGATTCCATGGCAAAGAAGCAGTACATGGCATCTTCTTTGGGACTCAGGCAGGTGAATTACATGGCTATATAGCCAGATACCAGAAGTCCAGGTGGACACTGTACTGGCACTGGCTAAACAGGCCTCCCCCCAGCTAGCCAAGGAGCTGGAGGCGGTGGCTGCAGATGGGATTGAGGCATCTAAAGTGCAATTTCATGCTGCTGTGGACTCTAATGATGTCTCATCAAGAGTCATGTCTACATCTGTGGCTCTTTGGAGGATGGCTTGGCTCAGATGTACTAGCCTCTCGCAGGACACCTAGGCTAAGGCTATGGATTTTCCTGTAGTGGGTAATTCTCTGTTTGGGGAGCAGACAGAGAATTACATAGAAGAAATGGATGAGTACAGGACCACTTACAGGAGTGCTCAGGCCAAGGAAGGCAGGCAACTCCTCAAAGGCAGCAGTCTAGGGGCAGGGGCAGGCCTTTTCAAAGGCCTTTTTACCAAGCACAGGCCTCTTCTTCATTTTCGCAGAGGGGGTTCTTCAGAGGGGGAGGCAGAAGGGGGATGAGCAGAACTGCATCCACCCCTCAGCCTAAAGCCCCTGCCAAGCAGACACCCTGATGGATCTGCCCAGGTCGACTTAAAGCCCCTGCCAAGCAGACACCCTGATGGATCTGCCCAGGTCGACTCTCCTATTCCAGTAGGGGGCAGGCTGGCTTACTTTGTCTAGGACTGGATGTCTATTACATCAGACAAGTGGGTCCTGGAAGTAGTAAGCCAGGGACTGGTTCTCAGCTTCAAAAAATTTCCAAAGATGAGAGCCAGATTTTTTCCACCTGCAAATCTTTCGGAAACCCTTGCCATAGAGGCAGAGGTTTCTTCCCTCCTAGCTTTAAGAGCTATAGAGAGAGTACCTATCCTACACTGGGGCAAAGAACTGTACTCCAGGTACTTCCTGACCCCCAAAAAGACAAGGGAGTGGCGATCCATCCTAGACCTCAGATATCTGAACGAACATCTTTTAAAACCAAAGTTCAAGATGATAACTCTGGGAATAATCCTTCCCTCTCTAAGGCCAGGGGACTGGCTAGCCTCCCTGGACCTCAAAGATGCCTATTTTCACATTCCCATCTGGTGCTCCCATAGAAAGTACCTCAGGTTCGGAGTTGCCCTCAAGTCCACTATCAGTTCAGAGCAATGCCCTTTGGCCTAACCTCAGCTCCAGGGTTTTCACAAAGTGCCTGGCAGTAGTAGTTGTCTTTCTAAGAAGGCAAAAGATTTCCATATTTCCTTATCTGGACGATTGACTATTAGTGGGTCAGTCTCCAGACCAAGTCAAGTCTCACCTGCAAGTGACCCAGCAAGTGCTCACTTCCCTAGGATTTCTTCTCAACCTTCCAAGTCAGTTCTCAAACCAGTCCAGCTCCTTACCTTTATACTGGCAGAACTGGACACACTCAGAGCAAGACCTTTCTTCCTCTAGAAAGGGCAAGGGCTCTTATGGAACTAGCTTCTTCCTACAGCCTTCAGGTATCTCGACCAGCAAGGCATTTCCTCCAGCTCTTGGGCCACTTGGCAGCTTCAACAGCAGTGGTCCAAGGTGCAAGATTCCAGATGAGGGATATTCAGTTTCACCTGAAAGCTTACTGGTCTCAGAGAAAGGACTCCCTTACCAAACTGATTCCAGTGACTCCGACCTTGATCCAGGCCCTCCAGTGGTGGCAGGATCAGGACAATTTAAGGCAAGGTGTTCCTTTTGTTGCTTAGCCTTGTTCAGTGGTCCTTACCATGGATGCTTCTCTTCTGGGCTGGGGAGCCCATCTGGGGTCCCTCACTGCCCAGGGCCTGTGGTCCCCCCAAGAATCCCTTCTACACATCAATCTTCTAGAGCTCAGGGCAGTTTTTCTAGATCTAAAAGCATTCTCACAGTCAGTTCAGAACAAGGTGGTTCAAGTCAGAACAGACAACACTACCACCATGTGGTACATCAATAAGCAGGGAGGCACTCGGTCCATGGCCTTGTGCACAGAAGCCGTGAAGTTGTGGTCCCTGGCTTATTCCCTGCAAGCCTCTCTTGTAGAAGTTCACCTTCCAGGCAAGGACAATGTGCTAGCAGATGCACTGAGCAGGATTTCTCAGAGCCATCACGAATGGTCCCTGGATCCTCAGGTGTTGAAAGTGATTTTTTTCAAGGTGGGGCACTCCAGAGATAGATCTCTTCGCAGCTCCAGACAATCACCAACTTCATCTCTTTTGTTGCAGACCTCCAGTCTTGGGCTCAGTCCCCCAAGATGCCCTGATTCTGAATTGGGAAGGGAAGTTTCTGTGTGCCTTTCCCCCCTTCCCACTCCTGTTCAAAGTTTTAGTCAAAATAAGGTCTCAACCTTGCAAGGTGATTCTGGTTGCTCCAGATTGGGCCAGACAGCCCTGGTACCCCTGTTGCTGTCCCTAGCAGTCCATCTCCCCCTGTCTCTTCCCAGGAATTACAACCTGTTAACATCCTCTCAGGAGGATTTGGTACCCCAATCTTCAGTCCCTCAATCTCAAGGCATGGCTCTTGAAGAGTTAGAGCTTGCAGATCTGCATCTTTCCCAAGGGGTTCTGGACATCCTCAAGGCTTCTCAAAAGCCCTCTACCAGAAAGGCTTACAACTCCAAATGGAAAAGATTCAGCATTTGGTGTTCTAAGAAGAATATTTCTCCAGACACTACTGAATTGAGTACAGTTCTGGATTATATGGTCGATCTTAATGGCCTAGGCCTCAGACCAGCTACTCTCAAGGTACATTTGTCAGCTGTTTCTGCATTTTTGTCTGTGGGGAAGCCTTCTTCACTATCTTCCCATCCTGTGTTCTGTAAATTTTTAAAGGATTGTTTCACACCAATCCCCCCTTTTCAGACCCTGCCCCTGCCTGGGATTTGAATGTTTGCATTGCTTAGCTTATGCAACCCCCCTTTGAGCCTATGTCTTCAGCACAGTTTAAGTACTTGACTTGGAAAACTGTGTTCTTGGAAGCATTACCTCTGCCAGGCATACAAGTGAATTGCAAGCCCTGTCAGTGGAACCTGATTTTATCTCCTTTCATAGGGATAAAGTGGTCCTTAGAACCAATAGAAGGTTCTTGCCCAAAGTGGTTTCAGACTTCCATTTAAACCAGTCTATGACTCTCCCTGTTTTCTTCACTGAGCATTCTTTCTCAGGAGAGAGGAGGCTACACAGTTTAGATGTCAAAAGAGCCCTTAGTCCTATTTTCCAATATCCCTTTGATACTTCCCTCTAGTTTTCTTACCAAAATAGACAAAATTATTGGCAGCTTCATTTGGGAAGGCAAAATACCTAGATTTAGTCGTAATAAACTTAGATCCCATTGGTCAAAAGGTGGCTTTGGCCTTCCTTGGTTCCAAGCCTACTTATGGGCTTTCCGTACATCTCAAACAATTAAATGGTTTAACAAACCCAACATCCAGTCTCCTTTATGGGTCAATATGGAAACATCCTTATGTCCTGGTAATGTGGCGACTTCTTTCCTTTATAACACCCTTACCTCTTCTTTAAAGTCTCACCCTACCATAGCTGCTTCTATATTCTATTGGAAAATCATTCACAAGCATATTAAATCTAACCCCAAACCCTTAGTTTACACCCCCATCTAGGGTAACCACCATATATCAGCTTGATAATCACCCCATTTTTTGTATCGTACCTGGAAAAATAAGGGTATTCTCTTTTTGCAGGATATACTTGAACCCAAGTCATTAAAGTTAAAATCTTACACCGACCTACGAGGCATATGGAATCTTCCCCATCAGGATTTTTGGAAATATCTACAGCTTCGTATCGCATGCAACTCTTACCTCACACCCTTCTCTATCAATTCTCTGTATGATAAGCACATCTCTAAATGGATAAAAACAACATCCAATTTAAATAGCACTGTTTACAAAGATATTTGTGATATCCTTCCTGACTACTCTGTCAATGCTAAAAACAGATGGAGTACTTTGCTACAATATAATATCACCAATGCACAATGGTCCAGATGTTGGCTCTCCTGTCACAAATCTTTTAATGATAAACGAAGTTCCTATTCAAACCAAGATCCTTCATTTGTGGTACAGAACTCCTGTTGTATTACAAAAATGGGTTTATTGAACAACAACAATTGCTGGTGCTGCAGTTCCCCAATGGGGATTTATTGCATATCTTATGGCACTCTCCCTCATACAAAAGATTTGGCACTGTACTCACAGATTTGCAATGAAAGTGGTAGGTCAACCTTTTACACTAGACCCTAAACATTGCATTCTTGGTATTTTTAATCACCGTTCTTATAAAATTTCATATTCGCAGAGCAGATGGTTAAATATACTCTTCCTTCAAGTTAAACACACAATCCTCATGCATTGGAGATCCAACATAATCCCTACCCTTCCGGTATCATTAACCAACTATTGCAATATGCCTCTCTGGACCGTATGACTATATATGTTGTCTGACCGACTCATGTTATATAACAATTGTTGGCAGGGCTTTTTAATTTTTGAATCAACTAAATCTTCCAACACCAATGTATGGACTTAATATATAGATTTTCCTTTTACTGATACATCATTGTAGTTTCCTTTTTCCTTTTTTATAGTTTCCTCTCTCTTCTTAACTTTCTTATATATCTTTTCTTTCCTATACTCTGTTCTCAATCATTCTTTATTACTCCACAATCCTTTACGAATGTATTTTTCCCTTTTGCATCATATATAATTATGTAACATTTTAATATAAACCGTATCTAATCATACTATCCGCTTTAAGTTCACTACAAATGTCAAGTATATGCTAATTACATGACCTGTATTGTTTACTATATTTTAAACCAAAAGCTCCTTGTATTATCGTAGCAATGTTCTTATTATATGCTGCCTCAATTTCTTTAAAAAAAAAATCCTCACATTGTACTGTACTGTAAGAGGTTTGTCTGTATATATCTTATGAAAAATTAATAAAAAAGTTTAACTGCAAAAAAAAAGAGCCCTTAGTTACTACATAGAGCATGCCAAGGGTCACAGGTTTGGCTCCCTCCAGTTGTTCCTCACTTATGGAGAAGTGGGGAAGGGCAAACCTGCCACCAAAAGATCTATTACCAGGTGGATTGTATCTTGTATAAAATTCTGCTATGAAAACTGGGAAAACTCCACCTCAGGCCTGAGGGCTCATTCCACAAGAGGTACAGCTGCTTCCTGGCTGCAGCCAGGGATATTCCTCCCTAGAAATTTGTCAAGCAGCCACCTGGAAAACAGTCCATACCTTTACCAAGCATTACTCTGGATATCCAGGCTAGGAGTGATGCTCAGTTTAGCACAGCAGTACTTCAGAGCCTATTCCCAAAGTAGGTTCTGTCCCTCCTCCTTGGAGGTCCTGCTTGGTAGTTGAAATTGTCAGAATACAGCAAGACTTCATGTTGTTTGAAGAAAAAATTACTCACCTTAGTAATTATATTTCTTCTAATGGAGTCTTGCTGTATTCTGACCTCCTCCTCCCTGCCTCCCTCTCAGAATCTGTTTTTGGGAAGTGGTGGGCAGGTAGTGTTGCACCCAGGGATGTATTTGCTGGCACCCTCCTCCCTTTGTTTGGGTGCTTATTTATTATTGTTTTTTTAAGTACATTGGGTTTAGTTTTTGGGTTTCCTGACTTGAGTCTTCCTTGGGAATCCAAAACTTTTCAGCCAGTTGGCTAGTAGAATTTTTACAATTTCCACATAGAATTTTTAGTTTAGTTGGGCTCGTAAGAATCTGACGGTTTAGGTTCAAAACACTCCAGACAGAGACTTCAGCCGAGCTCAAGCTCGGCATTCCATGCCCTGCGTGGAATGTTGGCCCTTGGTTCTCTGGGACAGTTCAAAGGTTGGGAATCACTGCAATTGTTAGAATACAGCAAGACTCCATTAGAAGAAATAAAATTACTAAGGTGAGTAATTTTTTCTTTCTGCCCATCTGCTGATATAGAAGCAGAAACAGCAGCCAAGTGAACCATTAGGGGAGCAGAGCTAAGGCCTAAGGTTTGCAGGTGCAGAAGACAGTCCAAGAGTGAGAGCATATCTTCCCTGAGGGGACTGATCTGCTTAGGGGCAAACCATGGGCAAAGAACCCCTTCCAGTTTGGAGGCATATGTTTTTCTAGTAGCAAGGTCTGTGGATAATTTTAGGGCCTGGAGAACTTGGCCTGAGAAGAAAACAGTACACTATGAATCCTTAAGAACCAAGACCTGAGGTGTAGAGACCTGAGGTTCGGAGAGGTTATTCTGCCCTGCAACATGGTCAGTAGATTGAGTCACAGGGAAAGACAGATGGGCTGTCTGATGAACGGGGCTAAGAGTAGAGAGTACCAGGGCTGCCTGGTCCAATCTTAGACTGTCAGAATCATGGTTGTGTTTTGACTCCTGAGTATTAGGAGAACTCAAAACCACAGGATGAATGGAAGGAAGGCATACAGAACCTTCCCTAATGGTCCAGGAATAGGGCCCCCGTGGAGATTGTACTCATTGTTGGAGATCTGCAACAGTAGAGCAGGAACTGAGAATTTAATTTGGATGCGAACCAGTCTATCTCTGTTGTGCCCCATCTCCCGAAGATTGTGGCCAATGTCTGCTTGTTCCATGGCCATTCATGAAGGGCCTGGTGGGTTCTGCTGAGGGGATCCTCCAGGAATTGTCCTTCCCCAAGAGGTGGATTGCTGACAAGTGTACATTCAGTGAGCAAGCCAGACCCCAAAGCTTCATAGCCTCTGTGCACAGCTTGAATGATGCAGTATGTTGTGGTGGTGCTGCTTGTCCTGACCTAGACAGACTGGCCCTAGACCTGAGGAGTCCCAGGAACAACACATAGATGGTAGGGTGCTGATGCCTGAAGAGTTAGAAACAATCCTGTTATCTCCAACTGGTTTATGCTTCCAGGACCCTGAGGAAATTATACTCCCTTTACCGTTGTGTCTGCCAGGTGAGTACCCCAGTCCAACATGTGTGCGACTGTTAACTGAACAACTGTAGTTGCCTGTACCTGAAAAAGGTACCCCTTCTGCAAGGATGATCTTGTCTTTCTCCCTAATCAGAGACCTGTAATGGGGTTTTTGTGACAGGCAAGAGCTTGAAGAGGGGTTCCCGCTTAAGAGAGTAACTGGCCTGCAAGCAGTATTGAAATGTCCATTATATGGAACCTTGCTCCAGGAACCACTGCCGTGTCAGAGACCATATGTCTTAGCAGCTGGAGAAAGTGCCTTGCTGGCCTGGGTTGACTAAAGGGTTATCTCAATGTATTTCCTTACACACAAGGAAAGGCATTTTTTTTTTGTAGACCTTTAATTCATCACCAGGGAGGGAGTTATTCTCACATGAAGAAAGAACCTGGCTTTTGCCTGGGTATCATAAGACAAATGGCTATCCTTAGCCAAGCAAATCTCCTCAGGAAGACCACATGAGCCATTGTTATTGAGGAAATGGCATAGGTGTCCACTGATGTATGTAATGGGTACTAAGTGGCATCCCAGGAAGTCCTAGTAGAATCTGCTAAGTGCTGAATCTGGACCCCTTGGATTTGTTACAGAAGGCCAGGACCACATTACAGAGAGCTTTCTGGAAATGGACCATGCTAGCCATGCCTGAAGAACAGGGAGGCAGCAGCGTACCCTTCCTTCCTCATATTGTCCGGCTTCCTCAAAATATTGTCTGGAGACCAAGAGGTGAGGGTAATTTTGGCCTTGTCAAGAGTAGCTTTTTGGATGATTCCCTTATGGTGAGGCCGTGTAGGTACTCAGTATTGTGTTATCCAGCTGATACTTTGTTCTGTTTTTTGTTAACTCCTAGAGTAGATGCAGGGGATTGGCCCCCGCTTTCTGGCTGTCTTCTTTTGTGGCATGTGCACTAAGAGCAACCTTTTAGTGGGCTATCACCACATAGTCAAATAATCGCCTTCCTCCTCATCCCTTCCAGGATTTGGTGAGAAGGGTGCCAGGGTAATGGCCATTTGTCTCACCAAGGGTAGTGTGAGGAATATTCCTCCTACTCCTGTAGATGAGGATCAAAACTCCTAGTCGGGGAAACCATCTGGTTTGATGCTTCCTCTTAGTCATCATGTTCCTCAGAATACAGATGATCACTTCTGCACCCCTGAACCAGGGTTAGTAGAGGCTATGGAGGACAGGTAAACCCATAAGGACTCCCATGGCTTGAAAAGCCTAGAAAAAATCATAAGCCTTTGTCATGACCTCCTGAAGGGACATTTTTGCTTTGTCCACTGGCATCTACTGTGCTCTTCAGCAGGAGGGGCAGTGACATACAGTATTTCTCTTATGCCTTATTTTGTCCATAGAAGGCAAGAAAAAAATTACTCACCATAGTAATCTTGTTTCTTCAAAGGGATCACTCATTATGATTAAACTTAATGCAGTCAGCCTCCTGTGTTGAACTGCCCAGAGAAATGGAATTTTATGCAAATTATGGAATTCTCAGTTGGCTCATGTCACTTTCAAACTGCTGCCCCAGCAACTGTTGCACTCTGAGTGCTTCAGATTCTTATGGAGACTAACTGGGTAAAAGACCCACTAGCTAAAATTAACAACATTTTTTGCTCCTTTCAGGTCAAAACATCCTTAACCAACAAACCTAAGAAACTTTAAGACCACCTGGACACCAACTGTTTAAACAAAGTGAGTCTCTACCTTCACCTATATATGAGAAAAGTAAAAAACACCCTAATGCAGGGATGCAGAACAACTTCTATAGGTTCTAGCAGGGTATGTAGGAGGGTTTTTAATCATAATGAGTGATCCCTTTGAAGAAACAAGATTACTATGGTGAGTCATTTTTTCTTCTAACCCCAGGAATCACTCATTATAATTAAACTTAATGCAGACTACCAAGCAGTACCTTTGGAGGTTGGCAGAGAACCTATTTAGGAAACAGGCTCTGCAGTACCACTGCACCAAACCTAGCAGCACCTCTGGCTTGTAAGTCCAGGCTATAATGCTTTGTGAAGGTGTGTACTGATTTCCATGTAGCTGGTTTGCAGATTTCCAGTATTGGGAATTTCTCTTGAAGCTGCCACTGAAGCAGCTGTGCTCCTGGTGGAGCGTGCCTTTAGGCCTCGAGGAACCTGTTTCCCCACCTTACTATAACAAAACTGTATACATGCTACTATCCAACGAACAATCGTACGTTTTGTTGCAGCTCAGCCCTTACCAACTTCACCATACGTGAGGAAGAGCTGTGATTGACTTGTCCTGTAAGACTTGGTTCTGTCAGTGTAGTGGATGAGTGCCCTTTTGACATCAAGGGAATGAAGTTTCATTTCTGGAGAACTGGAGTTGTCTGTAAAGAAGGCAGGTAGAGTGATAGACTGATTCAAGTGAGAATCAGATACCACCTTGGGAAGAAATTTTCTATTAGTCCTAAGAAACACCTTGTCCCTGTGGAATGAGATGTAGTCCACATCTGTGCACAGGGCTTGTAATTCACTGATCCTTCTGACTGAAGTAATGGCAACGAGAAAAAACAGTTTTCCAAGTGACATACTTCAAATCTGCAGTTGCCATGGGTTTGAATTGTGCGTCTGTGAATTTAGCAATGAAAACATTTAGATTCCAGGCAGGAACTGGTTCCCTCAGGGAAGGGTGCAGAAGATTAAGGCCTTTAAAATATTTTCTAAATACTGGATGAGAGGCCATAGACCTCTCCTTACCAACTGACAGGTAAGCAGAGAGTGAAGCTAAGTGGACCTAGAGGGTAGAAGGATTCAGACCTAAGGAATGTAAATGTGTAAAATAATCTAGAAAAATAGCCAAATCAGCCCTGACAGGGGTCACACCCTGACCTGTGCACCATATAGTAAATCATTTCCACTTAGAGGAATATGTCTTCTTAGTAGACGTCTTCCTGGAACCCCTAAGAACTGCCAGCACCTGTTCTGACAGGTTAAGGTTGGCAAATTCTAAGTCTTCAAGAGCCATGCCTTGAGTCTCAGTGATTTGAGATTGGGGTGCAGGATCCTGCCCTGCGAGGAGGTTAACAGGTTGTGCCTCCTGGGCAGTTGGATAGGGGGAACCACTGACAGAGACAGTAGAAGAAAGTACCAGTGCTGTCTCGCCCAGTCCGGAGCCACCAGTATCATTTTTGCTGGTTGGGACCTCAATTTCAGTAGGGTCCTGAATGTCATAGGAAAAGGGGGAAATGCATACAGAAACCTCCCTGTCCAATCCAGGGCCATGGCATCAAGGGGAATTGTGCCCCTTAGAGGAGGCCTGCAACAGTACATTGGAAGCTGGTGGTTTTCTGTGGAGGCAAAGAGCTCCACCTCTGGAATGCCCCATTTCCTGAAAATTGTACTGAGTACCTGAGCATTCAGGCACCACTCATGGTGGTCTTGACTTATCCTTCTGAGAGAGTCTGCCAATACATTGTCCTTCCCTGGAAGGTGTATGGCTGACAGGGATACTCCCATGGAGTATACCAGGGACCACAGTCTCATTGCTTCTGTGCACAGCAGATCTGACCTGTTACCTCCTTGCTTGTTGATGTAATACATGGTTGTGGTGTTGTCTGTTCTGACTTGCACCACCTTGTTTTTCAGGTAAGGAGCAAAAGTTTTTAGAGCCAGGTAAACGGCTCTGAGCTCCAAGAGATTTATGTGCAACAGAGACTCTTGTGGGGACCATGTGCCACTTGCTGTGTGCTCCAACATGTGTGCCCCCCAACCTAGAAGTGAGGCATCTGTTGTGAGGATTACTGAAGGGTGTTCCCTTAAAAGGTACACCCACTGTGAGGTTGTGCTTGTCCAGCCACCATTGTAAAGCTTGGACTAAGATTTTTGTGACTGGAACCAGTTTGGACATAGGATTCATCCTTTGAGACCAGTACTGTCTGAGATGGAACTGAATATCTCTCATTTGAAACCTGAAGCCCATTACCACTGCAGTGGCAGATGCCATGTGGCCCAGCAGCCTGAGAAATTCTCTGGCTGGTTTGGGTCTCCCATACACGAGGGATTTTGCAATCCGCAGAATGCTTGTCACCCTGTCTTGTGGCAGGAAGGCTCTGCTTTGTCTGGTGTTTAATTCTGCTCCAATAGACTCCAGCACCTGGAGTGGTACCTGCTGAGATTTCTGTTCATTGATCAGAAATCCCAGGAACGCTAGTGTAGATTTTGTTAGTGCCAGTGACTGTGTTGCATGCTGCAGGGACTGTCCTACTACTAACCAGTCGTCCAGATAGGGGAAGACTGTTACCCCTTGTTTCCTCAAAAACTCTACCACCACTGATAGGCACTTTGTAAAAACTCTTGGTGCCGGAGTTAGCCCAAAAAGGAGAGCTGCAAACTGACAATGGCCTGATGCCAGCCTGAATCTCAAGACTTTTCTGTGAGGTGGTCTGATGGGAATGTGGAAATAAGCATCCCTTAAATCTAGGGAGGCTAGCCAGTCTCCCTTTTGCAGTGAGGGAATGATTATTGCAAGAGTGACCATTTTGAACCTCGGTTTCAAAATGTACTTGTTCAGAAGTCTTAGATCCAAAATAGGTCACCAATCCCCATTTTTCTTCCTTATGAGGAAGTACCTGGAATAAAAACCTTTGCCCCTGCTTATCAAAGGCACTATCTCTACTGCTTTGATTGCCAGTAGATGCTTTACCTCTGCCTCCAACAGAATCCTGTGTGCTGTTGTTGATGCAGCAAAGGTTCTTGTTCTCAGCTTTGGAAGTGATTTGAAACTGAGTGCCAGGCCCTGGCTCATTACCTCCAACACCCACTTGTCTGTGGTGATGGAATGCCAAGCGTGAAGGTAATGAGCCAGTCTACCACTTACTGGTGGTCCTGAAATAGGGGATGCGACCTGCACTAGCCCATCAGGGGTTCTGTGTGGGCTGTGCTTGAACCTGTGGTGCAGGGGCCATTCTTCTCATGGCTCTCCTGCCCCTTCCTCTAAAATAACCTCTGGCCTGCTGTTGAGGCTGAGAGGCCTGCACTTGAAAGAAAGGTCTGGGGTAAGAACCCCAACCCCTACCTCCCCTACTCTGGGGTCTGTAAAAGGTGGAAGGCCTATCTTTGGAATTGCTCCGATAAGTGGATTTATATTCCTCCACCTTCTTCATATATGCCTCTGTCTTATCCCCAAACAAAGAGTTGTTTTCCAGGGCAAAATCCATTGCTTTAGCCTATGTGTCCAAAGTCAGGTTGGTGGCTCTAAGCCAAGCGAACCTCCTAAGTGAAACAGACAAAGCCATTAACCTGGATGCAGCATCATTGGCATCCACTGCCATATGAAATTGGTACTTATTAGCAGCACTGGCAGCCCTTGCTGTATCCTGTAAGTCTACAGCCACTTCACCTGGAACCTTATCAGCCAAAGCTAGAACTGAGTTCCATAAAGCTTTTTGGTACTGCACTGAATATGCCATGTAATTGGCCTGCCTAACTAATAAAGAGGCAGCCATGTACCCTTTCTTCCCCATAGCATCCATTTTTCTTGGAGTCTTTGTTTGGAGGATGGGTAGCCAAGGGGATCCTGGCCCTGTCACAGGCAACAGCTTGTACTACTCCCTCAGGATCAGGATGAGTAAAAAGAAAATCAGCTGTAGCTCTGTCAAGCTGATATTTCTTGTCAGCTTTCTTATCCACACCAGGGATAGAGGTCGGAGTTTTAAAAATCTGTAGTGCAGCCTTTTTTAAAGACTTATGCATGGGTAGAAGCAGATGTTTAGTGGGGGGTTAACCCCATCATGTCCATAAAAATCTGCCTCCTCCAAATCCTCTTCTGTTTCCTGAAGAGGGAGATTCAAAGTTTCCACCATGCTCTTGACAAAGGCATAGTGGGAGGAGTATTCCTCAAGGCCCCTAGGAGGGGACCCAAATTCTTGCTCAGGGGAAAACTCTGGATCTTTAGGTTCACCTTCAAAGTCATCCTCCTCCTCCTCCTCCTCCCCAAACACTTCCAGCATTTCCTGCCTTGCTGGGGATGTAGGAGGAACCAGTGCAGTTGGTGTAGGAACCGGGATTGCCCCCTGTAGGGCTTGTAGCACTTGAAGTGCCTTAGTAATGTCCTCAGCCGAGGGCATAATATGTTTGTCTGCTGGGAGCTCCTTAGTCTTCTCGGCTGGAGGCACAACGACATGTTTTTCTTTACACTTTTTCTTTAATGGAACAGGTTCAGATCCTGTTTCCAAAGCCCTTTTTGCTTTACCTTGTTCAGATTTATCCGAACTCTTGTCGGGATTCTTGGCTTTACCTCCATCCTTTATGTGGGAAGAGGAAGAAGCAGAATTATCTACACTAGAAGCAGAAACAGAAGCCGTCTCTTCTAAAATCTTAGACCTTTTCTTTAATGTTTTAGGGCAAAAGGTCTTACAAATATCACAATTGACAAATATATGACTTATACCTAAACAAGAAATACAGAGAATGTCTGTCTGCTTTTGCTATTAGTTGCCCACAAGACTCACAACATTTAAAACCTGTGGGTCCTGTACATTTTTTAGGTTTATCTAAATGGACCTCTGACATTGATAGACAAAAAGATTACTACACAAAAAAAGTTATTTAAAATACCTCGGAACTGGAGGTTCTTTAAATATAACTACCGCTAACGGTTCCTGGAACCGATCACTATTCGGTACCTGAAGAAAAAGGAACCGATAAAATACAGAAATTTAAACAAAAATAAAGCGGTTCAAGGAACCAATCGTTAAATGTATAAAATAAAGCAAAACTGAGGTAAAAACCTCCCAAATAGACACGGAGCCCTTGGTTCCAAGGAACTGTGAGGGAACCGTGAATAAAGACAAAAAACTACTATAACACTAATAAAATATACTAAACAATGTTTCTAAGGCAGCAATTGAAAATTAAACTAAAATTTAGTACTTATCCACAGATAACTTTATTCTGAAGACAGTTCAAGGAGAGCTCTCCGGGACGTCCTTACTAGGCAGGCGGAGTAAAGAATCTGAAGCACTCAGAGTGCAACAGTTGCTAGGGCAACAGTTTGAAATTGGCATGAGCCAATTGAGAATTCCATTTCTCTGGGCAGTTCAACACAGGAGGCTGACTGCATTAAGTTTAATCATAATGAGTGATTCCTGGGGTCAGAATGGCACTTTCCCTCTGTTTTACTTTGCCCACTGATGTCTCCCTTTGCTTTTCAGCGGGAGGTTAGTGGCATTTATCTCTTTATATTTTATTTAGTCCACTGGCATCTCCTTTAGGTTTGCATCAGAAAGGGCAATGACACGTTATATTTCACTTTTGTCCACTGGAGTTCCCTTTTGCTTTTCAGCAGAAAAGGCAGTGGTACTCTATTTTGTTTTGTCCACTGGTGTGTCCTTTTGCTTCTCAGCGGGAGGGTCAGTGGAATTTTCCTATTTTACTTTATCCACTGTCATTTTCTTTTGCTTTCTGGCAGGAGGGATAGTGGCATTTTTTAAAAATTATTTATTTCATTTTTGTTGACCGGGAAAGGAGGACTAAACAATTCTGCCTATTTTCAGCCTCGTCCTGGGGGAGGGGGATACAGATGGTTGCCAACTGACATTGAACCAGATTAAGCTGCTGGTGGTATTTTTAGTGAATGGGGGAAATTTGGCCAGGACACCAGGGAAATTCTCCTGCTCTTTCTGCAGGGGGTGCTGTCTCTCTGTGGGAAGGATGGAGAATCCCAGTATGGAACAAGACGGTTGCAGGAGAAATTTGTGTTTCAACGCAGACACTGGACAAAACCTTTTATGGTCCTTTCCAAGATTCAGAGAATATGGACTTTGCAAAGGAACTGGTTAGTGCTACACTTGATGACCAGATTAAGAGTTTACCAGGGACTACAAATGATACTTCTGAACCAAATATTTCCACTGAAATGGATTTGACAGAAGATGAAGCAATATTGAAAAGAGACCTAGATAAAAAGAAAGCCCAACTACCTGACATGCTAAAGGGTGTGGAAAATGAATATACAATGCAAAAAACCAAAATAGAGGAGGAATGGAAGAGAAAGCGGTCAGCGGCTAGTCCACTATGCATGACTAACAGATGCTTACCAGTGGATATTTGTTCAGTACCGGAGAGCTTTGAAGTCTCTTGCAGCATGGAAACACCATTCTCAGGAGTCAGATAAGAAGAAGGCATCACTTTTAGCTGGTCTTCTACAGAATGGTCGCCTGAATCAGCCCCGAAACAAGCGGGCTGGATATATATATAAATAACGAGTGGATTCCAGACCCCAAAATTCCCATTCCAGGAACGTCAAAATGAGCACAACAGACTCCAAAAGACACTGTATTTTCAGTAACTCACCAGCCCAGAATAATGCTGAGACAGGGTTGCAGCTGTTGAAGCTGCGCAGGACGATGAGGAGGCTCCAGAGAATGTTGCTGCGACAGATGCTGAGAGAGACGATCTGCGGACCACGTCAGAGAAAACTTCACAAAAAACTTCCCTTGCCTCCTCGATATCATACCACTCTGTAGAGGATGGCATAGAGGATTAGGACATGGGAATACATTCATCAGGTGTGAAACCAATTTCAGTACATCTGGTGGAGAGTAACGGGAAGGGGGGAGCAAGCCACACAAACCAAGAACCAACACAGCAACAAAAATTAAATTATGCAGGGCTTTTTCAGAAGCCAGTAGAAGCAGCAAAAAGATGCTTCGAGGTATGGTTGAAGTACAAGGAACTGGCTACCCAAGCACCAGACAGACATTGGGTGGGTAAAGTGCTAATTAAAGAATCTTTGTGTTTCACCGCAGCACAGGTATATGCTTTTATGCACTCTCCTGGGGACTGTAACTATGACATCAGTTTTTGCTCTGCTACCCAGCTTGACAAATTCTGGAAATTGTACTATTAGGAGAAATTGCAGATTTAGGGACAGATTTTTGGGCTATTCTTATTACAAAACCTACAATAAAAACTATTACTATTTTATTTTGTAATGAGGGGGTGAGTGTTAACGATGTAATATTTTAGTTGGAAAAGAGGTGTGACATTCAGATCTGATTATTGACAATAATGAGTTTTGGACAGGGGGTTAGACCTTTCGTATTCAGCTTAAACAATCTGAAGAAGGCATACAATATCTGCCAAACTGTTTTTTCTTGGGCAGGGACAGAGGCATCTTATTTTATCCAGGACAGCCTAAACGTTGTTAGAGGTGTGGTTCCCTTTCTCATTTAATCACAGAATGTACACAAATCAAATGTTTTTAATGTGGTGAATTAGGCCACACAGCAAATGTATGCACAGTACCACCCATTTGTAATTTATGCAGAGATAAGGAATATTCTTTTAGTACATGTCCTTGGGCAGTCCATAATTCAGAAGAAACAGCAGAAAAAGACTATTATTTACATCCAGCAAAAAAGATTTATAAGAACATGGAGCAAGCTAGAAGTATGTCTCCACCCAGTTAGACGAAGAGGACGAGATGCAGGCAGTAGGCCTCTAACCAGAACTGAGGTGCAATTGGTTTCTCCCCCTTCTGATATAGAAACTGGCTGAATCAGACAACACACGATTTTCTCAAGTAATGAAGAGTATGCACCCACTACCAAGCCACACACGACATGCCCTCAAATGACCTCAGAACAATCTCAGATTGTGGAAACTGAGCCTGAAACAATTAGAGTATCCCCCCCCCCCCCAAAATGAGACTGCAGAGGACCCAGGAGCAAGAGATATGCCTCTTCCCCACCTACACCTTCAACGGCATCTAAAGATGTGACATATCCTTTCCAAATGGTGCCAAAAGCACAAAGACTGACACAGACTTTTTCAGCTAAACATCAAAGAACATAATCCATTCCCCTTGACAACAAATATGAAGTCTTACAAAACTGGGGAGATAGCATGGAAAATGATGGTTCTGATGTCTCCACACAGTCTGTTCCTAGTGAACCACTGGAACATATAGTGGCTAACAGTTCTAAAAATAAACTGTCTGGGAAGAAGAAAAGGGTAACCCATTCTAGCACTAAAAAATCCTCAAATTAACTATAACACTATCTTTACTGGCTGGCAAGCGTCATTGTAAACAGTATTAAATCTGCCTTAAAATGTACTACAGCATTGTGGTGCTACAGCAATTGATATTTTATGTCTTTTTTTTTGCAAGACACCCGCCTACATACAGTGTATGAAGAACAAACAGCGATAAGAGACTGGTTCATAAGACAATCCTTTTGGTCTATTGGAACTGACTCATGTTGTGGGGTGGGGTTTTGTTTTAGTACACAAGAAATATCTGTGCAGAAAGTTATTGAGGTGGATCCAGGGCGAGCCCTGATATTGGATATTGTTTTTAAAGGTATTGCCTGTCGTTTGATAAATCTTTATGGACCAAAGCCCTAAGGACTGAATTATTACGCAAGATTCAGCCTTTCTTATTTACTAGTAAACAAATATTTTTGGTGGATACTTTAATATAAATCTTAGCACTACAAAACAGTCCCCCACACTACAAAAAGTACAGTATGACAAATCCTTTGTACAACATTTATTGAAACAAGCTGACCTGGTAGATGCCCATGTGCAACCAGGGCAAAACCCAACCCCATCTTTCACAAAGGGAAGCTGTCATCCAGAATTGATTTTTTCTTTCTTTCAAAAGCAGTGCCGATTATATCCACTAATATGATGCCCATTGAAACCTCAGATAATTTATTACTAGGAATGCATGTCTCCTCTACTCCTCCAAAAATACCTAAGAAAGGCCTTTGGAGATTAAATATGAGTCTATTATTAAATCCAGAAGTACGGCAAGACTTTGCCACTATTTATTGAGGATAGAAAAACAGCCTGGTTTTTGTGTGACTCTTCTCATTACTTGGTGGGAGGACACAAAACACATGTACGTTTTTTTACTCAAATATCCAATGATCAGGCTTTCACAACCTACCAAAAATATAAGGCTTTATGTAAAAAACTGAATTCCCTTATTTCAAAACAAAATACTTTTCACATAGATTTGACAGGATATTATTATATTAAAACAAGAAATGTCCATTTATCAATATAAAAGACAAAAAACATTAGAGCAGGAACAAAAATTCGGGACCAAGGGTAGAAAAGAACAGAACAACCACTTCAACGACTGTCAAAACAGAGTCCAGAAAAGGCATTTTGTTCAGTTATGCTCGGCCACAGGAGAACATCATACTGATAATGCTGGAATTATGACAGTACTGGAAAATTTTGTAAATGAGACATTTGTCTCTCCAACCCCAGAATCAGATTTTATGGTTTCACTGGTGCAAACTGCAGCCTTACCAAAATTAAACAATGCCCAAACTCTCCCTTTAATGTCCAGTTTCACAATACAAGAAGTGGAAATAGTGATAAAATCATTACCACAAAATGTCTCCCCGGGATCAGATGGACTCTTGGGGGAATTATATAAACCATTATGGGAATTTATGCCCACAGAGCTAGCTGCTGTGCATAAGTCCTTCCTAGAAGAGGACAGGTTGACTGAACAAATGTACAAAGGTCTTATGATTTTTTTGTTTAAATCAGGACAAAAATCGGATATCCACAACTGGAGGCCGATTACTCTATTAAATACTGATTAAGATTTTTTCCAAGTTTCTTAGCAATCGTCTGTCTAAAATTTTAGATTATCTGATTCATCCCAAACAATTTTGCTCTATACCAGTTAGATGAATTACTGATGCTCTATTGTTATTAAGAAAAATCATGTCTGTAGGAAGTCAAGCAAAACCCAAGGCTATGTGATTAGCCTGAACCAGTCAAAGGCCTTTGATAAGGTGTCTCATCCCTATTTATGGCTTTGTTTGGCAAATTATGGAATCCCACCAGAATGTATCCATTGGATTCAGATGTGCTATGCACTGGCATATGCAAAACCCTATGAGAATGGATGGGTGGGAAACAGATGCCCTTTAGAAGTAGGAGTTAGGCAGGATTGCCCCTTAAGTCCTCTCCTTTATATCACTTCTCTAGATCCAATTCTTCGGATCCTTCAAGCTTCACCCAGGATTCAGGGACTTAGTTATGCAGGTACACTAGCCAAAATAGACAGTCAGGACCATTAACTTGTACCTTATTGTGGACAATAGCGAAAGTATTAGGTGCAGCAATTAATATGACAAAAAGCCATTGCTTAAATGTACAAAATACTGGACAATGTGAGGAGAAAATTGCAGGGATTCCTGTAAACACTACCCTTTATAAGATTTTGGGCATATATTTTGAACCAGGTGATATGGATACTAATAATTGAGACTTTTATTTGGTGAAAGGTAAAGTAAATAGATGGAACTCGTGTTGTATGGGGAACCTACCGAGTTATAATGTCACATGCTGAATAGCGTACGACATTACAGCTAACCCAGAATAGTGCTGTACGAGACAACGTGTGATGCAATACCGCAAATACTGCTGTACACGTTATTGCACCACTTGTACTATCCCAGGCAGTGGATAAGATCTCTGCTGGGATGGGGTACCACTGAGCAGCTGTTGTGGCTCTATGGACTAAGCCACTGGCAGTGGGAACCCAAGCAGTGCATTTGGGACTGGGTTTGATTCCTGGTCCCAGCCGCAAGGGAATTGTTTTATTTTTTGCACTTTAGTGCGATTTTATCTTAACCCCCCAGATGGAGTTGAGAATTTTTATTGGGGGGGTTGGGGATGCGGAGGTGGAGCCCCCAGCAAAAAAAAAGACTTATGCTGCTTGTAAGAAATTGTGATGTATTGACAGTGCAATTTTTACATGCGGCATAATGTCTTTCGACATTATGACCCCGTGCCTCTGGGGAAACAGAAATAAATATACAGTACATGATTCTAACTTTTTTGATACTGTACCTATATTTTTATATCTTAGTTTTGTTTTTCTTGTCCCCCCAAAAATTAGAGACTAATCTTTTAGGATGTTTTTTTTTCCTTCTTCTGGGGGAGCAGGTTGAATCCAATTAAAAGGAATATATTGTACAGTATAAGGATATTAAAGATGGAAGGATGGGAATGCCCAATCTATTGGTATTTTATTTTTCTATTTTCCTATATGCAAATGTGCTTCTGGTCATATGGCGAAGTAAATAATTATGGGTAGCCTGGACCACAATTACTATAATGGGGATCATTCAAGAATGGGTATCAGGTCTTTCCTTGCACAAAAATAAGTGAACTCCTATACTATTGCTTATGTGGGAAACTATTTTTGATAACATTAAAAAATGGAAGGTATCGTATGCCTCTGTATTACAATTTCCAAGAAAATTTATATATAATGATATCATGCAACATTGTTTTATGGAATATCCTTTTTCCTCCTTTTCTTTACTTCATCGAGATCAGATAAAATCAATGTTTTTGGACTCTAGAATCCCAAATAAAATGTGGGATATTGTATGGTTAGGGGTACATGGTAAAATTAATACAAAAGGCAATCAGAAGCATAAAGAAATGAAGGACAGGTATTGTCCTAGACAGTCGTGTACCACCCAGATACTGACAATGAACCATCTTTATTTTACATATCCTGATATATTTTAAGCTTTTGGGATCTGTTGAAAGACAGATGAAAAACAGATACTTTTTCTTCTTTAATTACTGATTGTTTATATTTTGGGATTTTTCTCCCACAATGGAATAAGCACCACACCAGTAGTATGTGCCTAGTGATTGCTAGGTGCCTATATTGGATTTGACAAGCGAGGTGTAGACTAATACTTCAACAACAAGAAGTTACCATTTCCGAATTAGTATCTATGATTACAAGTGAATTAAAAGTTATTCAGAATACAGAACTCATTTCTCTAAAAGAAATATGGTGGAGATCATATTGGGATGCTTTTGATTGTTTAACAATATAAGTCTTAAAGACAACAGCTATATGACATAGGTGTGACCTAAATACTCCGATTTATTTTATGTTGTCAACATTGTATTTCCCTTTCTTATTAATTAATTTTGTCTTTCATGTGCTGTAAACATGTATTTCTTTGAGTTTATATCATTCTTTTTTGGAAAAGGCAGATGGGACCTCTGTTTAATGTCTCATCTGAAAGGTGGCACCTCAGGAGTGCAGCACCCTCCTCATGCTGCACCACAGTGTCAGTACTGGGATAGAACCCACAGCCTTCTGATCTTCTGGCCTCAGAGGTGAGTGTGCAACCCGCTGAGCCACTGACACTACCACACTATCAGGAATTTATATCAGGTTTATATTATTATACTTTGTCCACGGGTGTCTCCGTATGCTTTGCAGCAGGAGGGGTAGTGGCACTCTATATTTCACTTTGTCCACTGGTGACTCCTTTTGCTTTTCAGCAGTACTGGCAGTGGCACTGTATATTTTGCTTTGTCTACTGCTGTCTCATTTTGATTCCAGCAGTAGGTGCAGAGACATGCTTTTTTTGTTACAATTTGAAGGGAACTCACAAGTAAATGTCTGGAATGGGGAAAAGCACTAGCCACAAATGTAATAGTCTGACTAGTCATAAATAACAAGCAAACAAATAATATGGTTTTCTAGTATGCATATAGTCTGCATGATTACAGAGCTACAGTTTTTAATACACAGCTGTAAAATCCCCATTCTCTCAGCACCTGGCTGACATCAGTGGTCAGACAGAGTGATAGGCAATACAATTCCCACAGAGAAAAGGGAATGCAGTTAACCCTTTGGTATTTATTCATTTATTGTATTTTTTTTTCAAACTTGCTGAGAATTTGCCCGCTAACTGTCTAAATGTGGAAGGGCAGTGAGACATAAATGTGGCCTTTCCAATAATACAGTGCTCCCAGATCTACAGGGATGCCTGTATTTTAAGGGATTTTTACTACAAAAACGGGATATGGGAAGGAAATTTTATTTTTAAAATATCAGGGGAAATGGACAAACACTACAGGAAAATCCCCACTATGAATCTCATGGCTGCCAAGATCCAGACAGAGCCCTCCAATTGGTGCTCAGTTTGCTGACTTTGCTACACTAAGCAATTCTGTTGGTCCATTTGCAGCCTGTGTTTCTCTGGGGTAGTAAGGTAATATGCTGGCAGTGCATCTTTTTGAGGATGAATTCAGATCTTCTGATCAGGAACCAGTGAGCTGCTGCATGATCCAAACACCTGCCATGTGGCCCCACTCAAAACAGCAACACCATTGAGTCAGCCAAGCTGCATCTCAAATGTCACTGTTCTGGACTAGCAGAGCCTAAGCCATTGATGGTAAACAAGCCTTCTTGTGGGCAGCCTCAGGTTAGTCTATTCTAAATTCATTTTAAGTGCAAAATGAGTCAGACAAAAGACTGACCACTTGATGGTGTTATGCTTTGGGGGAAGAAAGATTGCTTAAGTGTTGCTTGAGAGAAGCAGCACCCTGAACCACCAAGGCAAACAAACCTTCTGTTTGGCAAATTTGTCTATTTTAAACACATGAAGTGCAAAAAGCGAGCCAGACAAAAGAAACTCGATGATGGTGGGCTTTAAAGGGTGACGGGGACACGAAGAGTGCTTAAGTGCTACTTGGCTTGTTTAGTGCGCAGAGCAGAGTTGTGTTTTTAAAAAGATCACTAAGGCAGCACTTCTTCTGACCTGCCTAGAGGTTGAGGTTATTTGAAAAAAAAATAGACAATGTTTCTATTTAATTGTGAGCCTTGGAAAGGTATGGGGGTGTCTTCATCAAGATAAGCAGGAGTTATGAATTATATGTGTGAGATCAGAAGGGACCCATAGACCCTGGTCTAGCCTAAGGTTAGTAAAATAAATGAAAAAAAAGGGAATATTTGTTTTTACCTCAGAGTTTGGTGCACAAAGCTGTGTGTGTGTAGGGGGATGCTTAAGCGTGCTAATGAAAAACACAACAATACACAGAAACAATGTTTATTAATGGAGCGCTACAGGTACACAGAGCTGTAGGCCCAATGCATGCCTGGTGTGGAGTGGCTATGCAAGCGTATCTGGGGAGAGTAGCTACTCCACACCCCCTGTGCACTCTGCATTGCATGCATGAAGGGGGCATATGCAGACCCACTGCACCCAATCCCCCATGTCTGCAGACAGCTCCATGATGGGGACGTTCCGGGGGCATGCCAGCACTATGTGTATTCACTAACCCGCATAGTGCTGGCCGCATGGGCGCAGAGGGTGGTGCAGGGTATACTAGGGAGACCCTGCCATAATCCACAGCATGCCCCCATGAACACAGGCATTTGGTCACCAGGGGACCAGGACAGGGCACACTGTGCTGCTCCCGACTGCTGGGCAGCAGGAGGTGGCAGGGGCAGCTGGATGGGTGAGTGCCCAGAAAGTTTATGTGAGGCAGCACTGGGACTGGAGGGTGCCGCACTGGTCTGGGTATGTGCTATCAGCATGCACAGCCCCAGACCCATGCCACCCTACGTGTGGGATCCACTATGGGTCCCGGGGGGGCATCCCATTGGATGTCTGCCTGGGACAAATCCCCACCCGGGCCACCATGCAGAGTTGTGTGTGTTGAGGGAGGAGCCGTGGATAGGTGATCGGCATTGGTGAATGCTGGTATGGGCGCACCTGTCCATGGGCTGCAGGGGTGAGGGTGGGGTATGTGCATTTTGTGCATCCCTATGCCCCTTTCATGCATTGTGAGCAGAACACAAAATGTATCAGTCTGTGATTAAGGGATACATTTCAAGTTAAGGCATGTCATACTGTAAATAGAATACTGTATAAGGGACTGTATTATTACAAAGTTATAATACCTTCAGGAGGCTCTGGAGACATGTGAACCTTGAGAACTGAGCTTTATAGGTTCCAGCATTTCCCCAGAACCTCAAGATGGTATTATATTGTTACATATAAAGTTCTTATAGTTGTAGAGTTGTTATGTGATACATTGTAGGTGATTTTTTTTACATTTAAAATAAATAATAACACATAAAACAGCCTGAACATTTGTCCTAGTGATTTTATTGACTAGCACAATGACACCAATTGAGTACTTACATTGATTTGTGCATACAGGAAAATCTACAGGAATTTCATACCAGTTTTACAGTGAAAATACAGGGAAATTAGGGTGCACTACAGGAAAATGCTTTGCTTGATCTGGGAGCACTGATAATAAAACAAACAAATCCCCATTTTTGCTTTCTTCCATTTTTTTAAACTATAACAGCTGTAATGACTTGCGACAGCTATGAGGAGAACAGCAGCAAACTTGGCCCACGAGTCTCAACTCATGCCAGGCATCCTAGCACCCAGCCAAGACAACACTGAAGCCCAAAGAAGCCAGTATAAAATAAACTAAAAGTTATCCGACATAGAAGAATATATGGGTCCCCGGGTTCTTTAGGCATCTGCCTGACTTACCACTAGTCAGGCAGATATGCTAGAACTCAACCCCACAGGGATCAGAACATGGTAACTCTTTCAGCTGAGAATCGCAATGTGACTTGAGATTCATGTCCTGTGTCTTGGCTCCCAGAAAGTGGACCAAGATGACACTGACAAATACAGAATAAGAAAAAAGCAAAACAAGCAAACAAACAATACTAATACTTAAGTGGAGTTCTCCGGTTCCTGGGACTGTGGTGGCACCAGAAGACTCGAGCTAGGGTTTAAACAAAAGGTAAAACAAAATACACCAGAAGCTCCATAAACTAAGACAGCGTAGGATCAAAATAAATTAAAAACTATACTTAATCTCTCTGTGGATGTCTAGAGCAACTTGCAGAAGAGAGCTCTTTGGGGTGACTTCCTTGTGCAGCGGAGAAAGAAATCTGATATTAGGCTGTGGAATGCAGTGACAGCTAGTGGACAGAGTTTGAATTTCATTCCAAATTCCATACATGTGCTCTGGGGCACTTCAGCCTGCCAGACTGAAATGCATATGTTAAGCATAATGAGGGATTCCTGGGGCTTGAAGGTATTATCTGTATACCTGCAAAAATATTGAAAATAAAGTTTTGAAAAAAAGGGTGCCATCTTGAAACATCCTCGTGTTTGAGAACTGTGAAGCAAAGCTGAGCAAGTCTGGAATGCAAAGATGTATTGAGATGATACTATTGATTAGCCAAGAGACATCTTGGAGATGCCATTCATCTTTCATTAAGCATTTCTTTTTTTCACTCCCAACTGCTGCTTTTGTGCACCATTTAGAATTCCATACCATCTGAAAGATGCGCATGACCGAACTGTGGAGCACCAGCAGTGATCAGCTAACCCATCTTTCCTTTGTCTGAAAAATTTCTGCACTTCCAGGTATGATCACTTAGCATGAATGGTTTGAAGTCAATGATAGCTAATGGCCATAGCGGATCTGCCGGACCACCATTTTTAACATTAAACTAGTGGTAATTACATCTGGTAATTACAAAGATAGTGGTGAAACAATAGTGTTATCTTGGTGATTAGTCAAGAGACATCTGTGGCAACCCATTTAATTTTTAAGTGTTTTTTTTTTCAGCATTGTTGGTACCACTTGTTATGTTAATTTTAGGCAATCTACAATAAAGAAACAAAACTCAGTTGAGATTGCCACATGATTAACAGCAGCATCCCACCGACTACATGCTTCCGAACCCACCATGGGATTACCGACCAGCTAAAGTGAAGCTATTATATTTAACAATTCCTCATCCCCATATTTTCCTTGATACAGGCTCTAATTACCATTTTTTATTGTTTAGCAGTGCGCTTAACCTTACTTTCTTATACTGATTGCAGTTTGGATAATTGCACTATTTCACTATAGTACTTCCTGTTTATGATTTTTTGCATGTCACTCAGTAGCGATGGTTAGCAGAGAACAGAGTTCAGCAATGTATTTTTTCCAGACTCTCCCCTTTTTCTTTTCTTCATGCAGTTATGGCTGGGGTTGGAACAGTACCGAATGACTCGGAAAGGCAGGGAAGATGTTCAATGATATGAACAGTATGCGAGTACATTAAAAAAAACAGATTCTGAATACTCACTATCAGTTAAAAAATAATTTAGAATGCTACTAGGCAGGCATAGAGGCAACAGTACGTGAAGACTGCTTGGCTGTATAAGAGGTCTTCACATGCTGCAGGTTCTACCATTCATTTCAATGGCCATGAAAAAAAGAAATGCTTTATAATTTTACTAGCAGTTGGCAAAATACAAGTAAAATGATGAAAAGGCAATTAAGGAAACAAATAAAAGCAAACAAAATGATTAGAGAGGCATCTAAAGGCCCCAGATCTTCATTCATTAAAATATACATCCTTTTTAAGCACTGGCTCTTTAACTTGGTTGAACTTGATGACCTGTGTCTTTCAGTGACTCCTTGTCACTCACTATCCATCTGGACTGTTCCCTTGACTACTCACAAGTCAGTACAGAAAGCCTCTATGCTTGTAGGAGGCATAATCAAACTTACACGAAGGGTGACCATACCCTACAAGCAAGTTTTACCATCCAGAAGGTTCATGGCATGCACTGATCAGAGACTGTCCAACGTAACAGAAATTAAGTATTTCCTAGCCTTGGATTTTTATAATGGCATCTGGACTGCAAAGGTAGCTCACAAGAAGAAAGCACAGTTGTTCCTAACTCTTGATTCATGGCACTAGGAGAGGGGAACCTATCCATGTCTTTATATACTGTAGATGCTGAGGGTCTCCACACTCGGAAGACTATGGGTACAAGCCATCTTGAATCTCAGAATTCCTACTAATGTGAGAGTTGCATGGCTCCTGGATTCTGTGACAACTCATGCCAGTTTACTGAAAAATGCACATTAACATAGAAACATAGAATTTGACGGCAGATAAGGACCGCTTGGCCCACCCAGTCTGCCAATTTCCCTACCTAATGGATAAGCTGCAGATCCCAGTTAACCAGCAGCCTACTTCTTCTGGTTAACTAGGATCTGCAGCTTATCCATTAGGTAGGGAAATGGGCAGACTGGGTGGGCCTTGCGGTCCTTATCTGCCGTCAAATTCTATGTTTCTATGTTAATGTGCATTTTTCAGTAAACTGGCATGAGTTGTCACAGAATCCAGGAGCCATGCAACTCTCACATTAGTAGGAATTCTGAGATTCAAGATGGCTTGTACCCATAGTCTTCTGAGGGTGGAGACCCTCAGCATCTATATAAAGGCATGGATAGGTTCGCCTAGATGGATAGGTTGCCTGCAAAAGAAAGCTCAGCCCTGGAACTAAGGTCCACAGTGTACCACTGCTGTGAAATAGCTGCAGTTAGGACTTGGTCAGGCAACTTGTCTACTTACCACTGATGTGTAAGAAGGTCTAACTTTAGACAGATCACACCAACCACCATACCAGTGCAATTCCGTGTCAGTGGTATAACCAGGTTAATGGCAATGGCATATGTAAAGCTCCGAGAGGTGGGAAACAAGTATACAGAGTTTAAAAAATATGTTTGCTGCCATGTGGGTCTTGCCACACTGTGCTGATCTGACCAATGAAAAGATTCCTTTGTGTGTGCTTTTATCCTAGATGTCCATGTGTTCAGTAGCTTGACTGCTGTTGGTTGCTGCCGCTTCTTCCCATCCCTAATAAAAGGGGGAGGTGTATGTACCAGCTCAGTCTTGCCTGGGCTGGGCTCTGAGTCCTCAACCCAAAAGAGTTCAGCAATACTGATCTACAGAAAGAAGCAGCTTCTCCTCTGGGGTGTGTGTTGTGTGGGGGTTCTGATCAGAGGAGTGAGGAACTTAAATAAAGATGAAAGGGAGAGAGATAACCAATGTATGAGATCTGAGAACAGAGAGATGAAAGAATATGAGCAAGGAGAATGGAGAGTCCTGAGGCCCCACAATCTCACAGCACAAGGATGTAGATGGAGAAGCGGGGGGGGGGGGGCCTCTCTTAAAGGGAGTCACCCAGAGGTTCATAAGAACTCACGTCAGGATTCAAGATGGTAAAGGATGGCAGCCTAAGCCATGCAGTCTGACCCATGGGTGAGTCCAGGAGAAATCTTCCATTCGCAATCATCAAGATCCTTCTGACTGAGAAGTTCACACATGTGTGCCGAGTGAGGCCTGTGTCAAGATATGTGTCTGTGCCCCAGGAGGTTCATGAAAGTGTGCCCCACAGTAAGCTGAAGCAAAGTATAGGTTGCGTGGAAGCCTAGGGAGAGTTACCTACTTAAATAAAGCTGCAAAAAAGAGAGAGAGAGCAGGGAACTTGAGTATGAGATCTGAAAGCAGAGAAGAGAATAATCTTATTTATTATACTGGTATTGTGTGTAACATGTATTAGTTGTCTGTTAATGTATGACACTGTGAATTGCTATGCTTTTGTATTTGTATTTAGTTTGACAGTTTTTATTTTGTAACTAGGCACCAACTTGTTTATAAATAGGACAATATTGTAAAAGGACAGCACTGTAAATAGGGCTTAATGTCCTGATGTTTCATCCTGTATAAAAATAAAGGTTTTACTTACTACTGCTACTGAAAATCAGGTCTCTCAAGGGACAGAAATAACATCAGACCCCAGCCGCACTAGATGGAGGGTCATTTTTAGAGATTAGCCCAATGTCTACCTCTGGATGTACCAATAATACGTGCAGAGTGCTCCCTGTAATTTATGGACCCTAGAAGTAAGCCATATGCATTTGTGTCCATGTAAATAGGTGTGTCTCCCTTGGGGGATCAAACATCTACAGTGGTGTGAAAAAGTATTTGCCCCCTTCCTGATTTTCTCTATTATTGCATATTTGTCACACTGGATGTTTTCAGGTCTTTAGACAAAATGTAATATTAGATAAAGGGAACCTGAGTGAACAAATAACACTTGTTTTTTTTTTTTATTTCACTTATTTAACGAAAAAAAGTTAACCAACACCAATTGGCACTGTGTGAAAAAGTAATTGCCCCCTTACACTTAATAACTGGTTACGCCACATTTAGCTGCAATGACTGCAACCAAACACTTCCTATAATTCAATATCAGTCTTTCACATCGCTGTGGAGGAATTTTAACCCACTCTTCCTCGCAGAACTGCTTTAATTCAGTAACATTTGGTAGGTTTTCGAACATGAACTGCTCGTTTCAGGTCCTGCCACAGCATCTCTATCAGATTTGAGTCTGGACTTTGACTAGGCCACTCCAAAACTTTAATTTTACTTCTTTTTCGCCATTCTGATGTGGACTTGCTTTTGTGTTTTGGATCATTGTCTTGCTGCATGACCCAACTACGCTTCAGCTTCAGCTGATGGAAGGATGACTGGACATTCTCCTTAAGAATTTTCTGGTACAGAGCAGAATTCATGGTTCCTTTAATTATGGCAAGTCATCCAGGTCCTTAGGGCAAAGAATATCCCTACACCATCACACTACCACCACCATGTTTGACTGTTGGTATGGTGTTCTTACTGTGAATGCTGTGTTTGCTTTACACAAGACATTATGGGATCCATGTTGTCCAAAAGTTCCACTTTGACTCATCTGTCCATAGAACATTTTCCCAAAAGGCTTGTGGATCATCCAGGTGCTTCTTGGCAAATGAGAGATGAGCATTTATGTTCTTCTTGGTTAGCAGTGGTTTCCGCTTTGCTACTCTCACATGAAGCCCATTTTGCCCAGTCTCTTTCTGATTGTGGAGTCATGAACACTGACCTTAGCTGAGGCAAGAGAAGCCTGCAGTTCTTTGGTTGTTGTTTTAGGATCCTTTGAGACTTCTTGGATGATTTTATACTGCCTTGGAGTAATTTTGCAGGCCGCCCTCCTGGGAAGGTTCACTACTGTTCCAAGTGTTCTCCATTTGGAGATTATGGCTCTCACTGTGGTTCGATGGAGTCCCAGAGCCTTAGAAATAGCTTTGTAACCCTTTCCAGACTGATAGAGGGCAACAAAATGTTTTTCTGATCTTTCAGGAACTTTCTTTGATCATGGCATAATGTGCTTGTTGAATCTTTGTCCTGACAATGTGACTCTGATGGTAAGGGCCAAAATAAGTGAGGTTTATATTGAGCAGGGCTGGCTGTAATCAAGCCTGGCTGTGTTCAATCAGCTGACTCTAATTATCCCTTTAATTGGGTTGATTTAACTAGGGGCAATTACTTTTTCACACAGTGCCAGTTGGTGTTGGTTAACTTTTTTCATTAAATAAATGAAATAAGTAAAAAAAAAAAGTGTTATTTGTCCACTCAGGTTCCCTTTATCTAATATTATATTTTGTCTAAAGACCTGAAAACATCCAATGTGACAAATATGCAATAATAGAGAAAATCAGGAAGGGGGCAAATACTTTTTCACGCCACTGTATGTTGTAGCCAATAAATGTTAAATTTGTCTGACTTTACTTCCCTGAGGACAATGGTGTTTGCAAAGTGCAACTACTTATTGCAGCTAGCATCAAGTCCAAGAGACCACATGATAACCCCAGTGACCAGACACATCTAGAACACAGGCCAGCTCCTCACTTCATGATGTGGGTCCCATAAGTAACCACTTTACAGTGAACAGGCCATCTGAGTATGTACCAAGTTATTTTCCAGCATGCGGTGGCTATGGATGGCCATTAACAAAGCAGTCTCCATCATTCATTTTAAGACCAGTTAAAAAGAAACAGTTCAAAGCATCCATCTTTACCATGCTCCAAAAAGGGGATGAAAAACGACTGTAACTAACCTGTCTCCAAAGTGTCTTTTTAGGTAGCAATATAGGTGAATATGATTTGCACAAATTGGGTGCTAAGTTACAGTACCTATAACATAGAGGATAATGTATGGGTCACTATCAGTAACCAGCTCATTAACCGTCGAGTGGTTGCCATGGTGACCTTGTAAACCTCGAGAGCGAAGCTCGAGAGGTTTATGTAGCTATGCCAAAACATTCAACACTGTCTTCCACCCCCTGCTACTATCCTGTCTCTCTGAAACTAGCCTATCCATGCCTGCCTCCAGCTGGTTCAGAGCCTACCTGGAAGGGTGAACCCAATCCGTCAAAATTGCTGGTTCCACCTCTCCCCCACTCCCTATAACTACTGGTGTTCCCCAAGGCTCAGTACTCAGCCCCATCTTCTTCTCCATCCTCCTAAACAACCTGCCTCTTGCCTGCTCAACTACCTCAATTCACATGTATGCAGATGACACCGTCGTCTTTTACTCAGGCCGTAACCCCGAGGAGGTTACTACCAGTCTCTAGCAAAGTTCAGCACTGGTTTAGCTCCCATCAACTCTCCCTTAATGCCAAAAAGACAGTCTCCATGACCTTCGGCGCTAGGCAGAGACTATCCAGGCTTATTACCCCACTGAACCTCCACACCCTTGACGGGACAGTCCTTGAGGATGTGTCAACTTTCGGGTACCTTGGCGTCTTGCTTGACTGACATCTATCCTTCTCAGCTCATGTGGATGCTATCCTGAAAAAACTGTGCCCTAAGCTCGGCGCTCTCTACAGAAACCACAGTTGCCTCACCCTACCGGTGAGACGTGAAATTGTGCAGAAAATGATATTACCTACGTTCGACTACTGTGATGTAGTCTACAGTGCTGCTCCTAAGTTGATGCTATCCAGACTGGACCCCCCCTCTTCAACACTTTCTGCCGCTTTGCCCTCAATGCCCCCCTCACACCCACCACTGCAAGCTTTACCATGCACTGGCCTTCCCCTCCCTTGACAGCCGGCGCCTACTCCACTGTGCTAAATTTGCATCAAACCTCTGGCTCAGGTCCCTTCCACCCTACCTCACCTCCTCCCTATCCCCAACCAAAACTCCCACTCATGCCCTTAAATCTATTGACTCTCGCCTGCTAGTAATCCCTCACCGCCGGACCAATGCTGGCCAATCAGCCTTCTCCTACTACCTCCCAAAGCTCTGGAACGACTTGCCGGCACAAATCCGGCACTCCTCCTCTAGGTATTCCATCTCCTCTGCCCTGACAAACTACTGCGCCATAAACTGCCAGTGTCACTTACTCCCCCCCGTCTTACCTTCTCTCTTCCTCCCTCCTCTGCCCTATCGGAGACCCTATGCAGCCTGACCAGCGGCCTTATCTATGGCTACAAATGCTGGCATATATTCCCAACCTCTGCACTTACCCCCTACTGCACTTCTAACCTTGTCTCTCTGTCCTCCACATTACTGTAGCTAGTAGCCGACATGTATGGAGACATATTTTACACCCTTTGTCATTATAATCCTTGTACAATCTCTCTCCCACTTTTTGTAACAATGTGGACAACAATGTGGATACCTCCCTGTGGCAATGTTTCCTATGCTCCTCCTACCTCATGTTCCTCGGGTGTTATATCTATGTACCGTCAAGTAATTTCACTCATGTAATTTTGTTTCCTGTACAAATGTATACAGTTGCTCTCCTCTGTAATGCCTTCCCAGGCCGCACCATGAGATAAGCATCTTTTTGCTCAGCGTGCCTTTCCTGGTGAAACATTTCAATAAGTAAATAAATAAAAAGATGGTTAGACCAGCTGGTTGCCGATAGCAAACCATATATTATATTTTATAGTGTATGGTTCACATAACGAATTAAAATAATAAAGCGGGAACCTTACAGCTGCTGTTAGATCAGTCACCACTGCTAATTCCAGGTCATGCTCTCACTGTCGCGGCCATTTCAGGAAGGTCATCGATTTTTGTAGCACGCAGGCACAGGCTGTTCCCAGTTGTTAACCCATTGATGTGATGTACCATCGATGGGTTAACGACATTGTGATGTCACATCGATGGTAAAAAGTTGTTATAAAAAAGAAGATTTCTACTTCTAACAACAGTCTACCATACATTATATCTATTCTGTCTGTATTGCTTGAATAAATGTAACCGTAAGTAGTAGTAGTAAATCATTTTTTATTCACAATGAATAAAAGGATACATTCAATTTAGCAAAGCTCATTTTCAATGAAGTTCCATATCACAAATAAAATAAAATAAGGCTCCACATCAAAAAGACATGACATCAGATCACTAAAACCACATATAATTAACAACAATCACAATACAACAATAAATTAAAAAAATTAATATAAAAACAATCAATCACATTGCACAATAACATACCTAAGACACTAACAGTTAATGCACCTAGTAGTATTATGTAATACAGTAGTACACCAATTCCTTAATTCACTTTTATTATATCTAGTTCTATTTTTTCTCAATTCTAGGGGAGAATTATTCCATAATCTTATTCCTCTAACAGGTACAGACGATCTACCAATACTCAGATTTATATTTAGTTGAGACAAATTGAATTCCATCAGAGGCTCTCAAACATTGCTTTGTTTTCCTAACTTCAAAGAGGTCAATTACATATTTAGGTACTTCCCCATACCAAACCTTAATCATGAATTGTAACAAGTGTAAGTCTCTTCTCACAGCAGGTTTATGCCAATTTAATTCCTTAAAAAGTGTGCATCTATGGGTTCTATAAGGGGAATCCAGTATAAAACGGGCTAGCCTACAAAAGACTAAATCCACTTTATCTATATACTTTCCAATAGCTCCTCCATAGAGCAGATCGCCATAATCAATCACCGGGAGTAGAAGAGAATTTACCACATTCAAATGGATCTCTCTAGTCATAAACTTTTTATACTTATAAAGGGCGCCCAACCTCCTATTTATATTTTTTATAAGGGAGTCAATATAAACATCCCAACTCAAGCATGGCTCTAACCAAACTCCCAAATACTTATATGAATCCACCTGCCTAATAGCTATACCTTCCTTGGTATTAATTTCTAAATATAGATTTTGTTTTTTATTATTTTTAAACAAGAGTGACTATGTTTTATTAGCATTTAAGATAAGATGGTTCAACTTTAAGAATTCCTGTACTTCATCAAAAGCCAATTGTAGTCTCATATTAATCAATTCTAAAGTATCTCCCTCTACATATAATATGGTGTCATCTGCGTACATATGGCACCGGGCAACCGTTGATGTCATTTTAAGTTCATTCATATAAATATTAAATAACAGAGGCCCCAATATCGAACCTTGTGGTACACCGTTTTTCACCTCTAATACCCTAGATTTATAAAGACCCACTTCTACAAATTGGCTACGGCCCATCAAGTAGGAAGAGAACCACTTTACAGATTGAGGGGATAAGCCAATCCCGCTGAGTCTGGACAGGAGAACCCGATGGTTAAGGGTATCAAATGCCTTTGAAAGATCTATAAATAATGCTCCAATCATTAACCTCCTGTCCAGACTCAGCTGGATATCACTTACAACCCTCGTCAAAGCTGTTTGTGTACTATGGCAAGTCCTAAAACCTGATTGAAAAGATGTCAATTTATTATTATCTTCAAGAAAGCTTCTCAATTGGCTAGACACTATCTTCTTGAATATTTTAGAAATTTGGGACAAGAGTGATATAGGCCGGTAATTGCCTAACTCGCTCCTTCTACCAGATTTAAATATAGGTCTAACCTTTGCAGTCTTCCATCCATCAGGAAATTCCCCACTTTGAATAGATAGATTAAAAATATAAGCCAAGGGATAAGCCACACAAGGAGCTGCATATTTCAGCAGTATTGGTGGAATTTCATCTGATCCCTTTGCTTTACATATATCTAACTTCAGAAGTTCAGAACATATCTCTTTCGGAGAAATATGGGAGAAATCAAAACCACCTATATCTCTATCTTCTATATTAATGTCTGTAGGATTAAGCTTCAAAGTCTCATTTTGTTCCCAATAAGTCCCAAATAAGGAACTTAGTAAAGCCACTCTTGAGAAATAATCATTAAAAGAGTCAACCATTCCTTTTCCCGGTGGTAACACAATATCATCCTTCTCCTTCAACCTCTCCTCCATCCTTCAACCGTATTGAACTTCATTTCTCAGCATGTGGTAAAGCAAAGATGTGTCTGCTTTGTACCTTTTCCAAAAACATATGACCATAAGAACTCAAACTCAAAAGAGTGGCTCTTTGAGCTAGTGTAAAATAAATCTGCTTGCCTCCCCAGAATATTTATCTTCCATTGTAACATGGGACAAATTTGAGTTAGTGTAACATTAAACCAAGACATCTTACTCACAGAGATTAGATTACCCTTTGCTGGCACTTCACCTCTCATCCTGCTCAGTGCAGTGGCTGAGTGAGCTACACAGAGGGAGTACCCTCAGTGTACATTCTACCTCTCTCAACCTCCAAAGAATTTGTGTGAGCTCCTCTCCTAAGAGCCACCGAACCAATGGGGATGAGTTCCTCTGCACAACGGGTGTAATGGTAGGCAGAAACAGCCATTGTTAGCATGATGGAAGGAGGCCAAGTCATTTGCCCAGCCCCACGCCGTTTTCCTACCACTCTCTGGGACACAGGTACATGAAATCATTATGCTCCTTTAGGCACCAGATGTCCTCTATATCTTCCTTCACTACCTAAACTGTTGTGCATGTTGCCACCTTCTAACACTAGTAGGCAGCTGAGCAGGAGAACGTACCAACCTCTTTCCAGGTAAGGGAGTTTGTGATTGGGCACATGATCCTTTCCTGCTTCATCCTAACATCCTGGGCTCAGATGTCCTGACACCTTGGTGTCCTGGACTCAAATGTCCTGAAACCCTGTTGTCCTGGGTTCAGATGTCCTGAAACCCTGGCATCCTTGGCTGAGATGTTCTGACCACCTGTCATGCTGGGCTCAGATGTCCTGGCTCCTGCCACCCTGGCATCCTGGGCTCAGATGTCCTGACACCATGTCATCCTGGGCTCAGATGTCCTGACATCATGTCATCCTGGGTTCAGATATCCTGACACACTGGCATCCTGGGCTCAGATGTTCTGACACAGTGGTGTCCTGGACTCAGATGTCCTGACACCCTGTTGTCCTGGGTTCAGATGTCCTGAAACCCTGGCATCCTTGGCTGAGATGTTCTGACCACCTGTCATGCTGGGCTCAGATGTCCTGGCTCCTGCCACCCTGGCAGTCTGGGCTCAGATGTCCTGACACCATTTCATCCTGGGCTCAGATGTTCTGATACCCTGGCATCCTGGGTTCAGATATCCTTACACACTGGCATCTTGAGCTCAGATGTCCTGACACCCTGGGCTTAGGTATCCTGACACCACAGCATCCTGGGCTCAGATGTCCTGGCTCCTGCCATCCTGGCATTCTGAGTTCAGATGTCCTGACACCGTGGCATCCTGGGTTCAAGGTGTTAACCTGGGTTGTCAGCATTCAGAGTACATGGTCCCCTACTACTCTAAACCACAGAGTCGGCTTTTGAAAAATTGCTTTATTAGTTAATTAATTTAAAATGGATAAAAAAAATTGACTGTGTATATTTAAGCTGCCAGCAGTGTTCAGCCCTGAAAGATAATTTTTCAATAGCAAAACAAACATGGTGATCATGACATGAATCAAAGTCTTTGAGAACATTTTGAAAATCAGTCAGTTTTCTTGTGCACAGTATGTGGAGTAATACATTATGAGACAAGTAGGTTGAATTCCTTCATGCTGTTTAAAAGCCCGCTCTTAAGTCACCTTAAGCCAATGAAACATCTTTCAGCAATTCCTGTGCTAACTGGCACTAAAGCTAAAACAAATAAGGAAGACTTGGTGTTTAGATAAAGCAATCCATTTAAATGTTATGGAGCTTCAAAAATGGGGTCTAGACATGTGTACAGTGATGTACAGTGATGTACAGTGATGTACAGTGTGTACAGTGATGTACAGTGATGTACAGTGTGTACAGCGATGTACAGTGATGTACAGTGTATAGTACAGTGATGTACAGTGATGTACACCTCCAGTTCTGCAGTACATCTGCGTATATCCTTCTGAACTCTTCAGGACTAAAAAGATCCTTCCTGTATGCTTCTATTTGCCATAAACTCTCTCCTCACTGGTCCTGTATAGACATTACAGTTTGCTTGGCACCTGATGATTACCGAGTATCGAGTGTAACAAGCATTGGCCAGTGACAAACATATTAGATTGCAATGTTTTTGCTATGTAAATGTAGTAGTTGATCCAGTTCACTGAAGAGTCAGCACTGAGGAACAGAGGAGTGATGATGAGGACTGCTGTACAGAGGTGGGTGCCAGTGAGGTGGGTGAAGGGGTGCACAGAAGGTGGGAAAAGGTGGGGGTTATTTTTAAATAGTTTGAGAGAAAGGGGATACCGACGGTGGCACTGGGCACACACCACCAAGAATTCTGTGTGTAGTGATGGGTTGCAGTGATTGTCAAGAGGGGAGGAGGATGGCGGGGTGTTTAGAGGGTAGGAGAGGATGGGGGTTACTTTTTTAAGACTGTGGGGGAGGTGCTGATGTTTGATTAGGTGCGTGGGACATAGATTCTTATTATTGCTGCCACCCACAGTGGCAGATCCCAACCCTGGAGGGTCTTTTGTTGTTGCTGCCATCGGCAGTGGTGGATCTTGACCCTGGAGAATCTCATTAGTGAAGGCACTGCTGGAGCCAGTGTTGCTGTTCAGGTTGGCGGGAGGGGGAGAGAGTCACTGGAGTGATTTTACTGGTGGAACTGGTGTTGCAGCTAGTTTCTTTGGAGCAAGGTAGGCTGTGCACCAAGGAATAAAAAATAGTCATGGCTTTGGACTGGTTTCCTTGGAGCAGGGCAGGCAGCACGCTGAAGAATGAATAAAAAAAATAGTAATGGGGAAGGAAATTATGTGATAGAGGGGGAGAGAGAGAGAGACAGACAGGATGCATTGACGAACAAGTTCCTCAAAAGGGCAAAACCCAGTGCATTCACTGGAGCACCAAAACCCCTTTGAAAAGTCTTCTTTCTGGTTGAAAACTTGCATCATCAGCCATATCTTTATTTATTTATTTAAATATGTCTTTGGTTACTGGGTAAGTGCACTGATCCAAGGGACCGTTTTCAGGCACGACCTGGGCCATTAAAGATGGCAAGGTAAACAAAAGTACAATCATAAGGAGCAATAAAGGTACAAAATACTGAGATCAACTAATTTACAATAAAGGAATATGGTCTACAAAACAGTAAAATCAGCTGATTGACAATACAGAAATATTGAAAGCTGATATACAGGGTAAAGCTGATAAATTACCGGTAGGCTTACTGATTCATAAGATAAGATGGAACAGACAGTCCTGCCCCCCCCCCCAATACAATACATCTTTGAGAGACACAGAGAGATGTAGGAAGGAAGAGAAAACAGGGACTAAGACAGTGAGAGTAGATGAAAAACCCCACCAGGAGTCATGTTAGTGCAGTGGTAGTGTAACTGTGTGCGAGAGGAGGGGAGGGGCTACCCAGGTGAGCAGGAGCAGCAGGTTCTATCCATCAGCCAGGTTTTAAAGAGAGATTTGAAGGCTGTATGTGTGCTTAATAAGTGGAGGAGTGCAGGGATCCCATTCCACAGAGAGGGGGCTGCAACTGATAAGACTTTCCCTCCTATGTTGGTGGAGACCCGTGGTACCTCAAGAGGAGGGACAGTGGACGAGCGCAGTCTCTGGGTAGGGGTCTGACCTTGAGTAAGGAAGAGAGAGGGGACACATTATCACCCCTGATAGTACTGTACACAATGCAACCGAGAGCAAAGTCAAAGTGGCCTTGGAGGGGTAGCCAGCCTAGGGTACTATAGAGGTCACAGTGATGGGTTGAGAAAGGTGCCAAGACAGCAAAGCAGCAAGCACTATTATAAATACAAAGAACCTCTGTGCGCAAACACTGAGGCAAGGGTTACCCCAAAGGGCATTTGACTGGGAAGCCAAGTTTCAAGAAAATACAAAATCACACATGGCCACACAATGCAAAGCATCATGGGCTGCATATGCAAATCACCACAGAATGTTATGCTGGTCCAGCTTTAAGCAGAATTGCATGGTGCGGAAAGGCCTCTCACCCAGTTTGCAAAGGGTGCTAACAGAAGACATAGACACGTGTTTCATCCTACCAGGACTCATCAGTATGCCTCGTCTGTTTGACACTCCAGTGGAATGGACCAGCTACACTAAGACAGTGTGTCTTGGATATGTTGTGGTGAACCCATTAAAATAAAAAACTATTTAAAAGACAAAGAACCTCTGTGCACAAACACTGAGGCAAGGGTTACCCCAAAGGGCATTTGGCTGGGAAGCCAAGTTTCAAGAAAATACAAAATCACACATGCCCACACAAGCACTATTATAGACAGACATGAGCCTAGTTCTGAGAGAAGAGGATGCATGAGAATAGATGGGGGAGCAGTATTCAATGATAAGAAGCAGGCTACCCTGCACTATAGCTAATTGAGCCTCCGCGGTTAGTAAGTTGCGTAGCCAGTAAGCAACCCCTAGTTTGTGATTGACCTTGTGAACCAAATTGTTGATGTTGTCAGATAAAGTTAGTGCTGGGTATCAACCACAATTGGCTGCAAGCTGGTTCCCAGTTGCATGGTTGACTTTCAGTTCGACACACCTTCAAAGCCTGCTTTCCTTCATAGACTATACTAGTATGTTTGATTTGCAATTTGCAGTCATACATAAAATAGTAAGTATTTTTTATTAAAATCTTTATTGAATTTTACACAAAATTTAACAATCAAAAATAGAGAATGCAAATTAAACAACATTCAGTCGATATGTAAAGTACATAACAGCAAGTTATTTGAACATCTAAACATAAAGAACCATATTCACCAAGAGGTTTCAACTTGCTAAAACCCATCAGATGGATGGTAAGGTATCTAGGAGAGAGAATTTTCCCAGATAGGAAAGAGCTTTTTAGACTGAACTTTCTCCCATTGTGGACAGAAATTCAGTCAGGCATGACTTGATGGGAAGCTATGCCCTTGTCACTGTCTGGGAGAGTGGACACCTTTAAAATGAACATTCTTCCTAGGCTGTCGTTTCTGTTCCAGGCACTACCTATGCACATCCCTGTATCCTTTTGGAAAATGATGAACACAGCCATCCTGAGGTTTATTTGCAAGGGGGGGGGGAGACATAGGACTGCCACAAGGGTCCTGACACTCCCACGGGAGAAAGGGAGTCTAACCATGCCAGACCTACGCGCATACTATTTTGCAGCACAATTATCTCCAGCAATCACCTGGATTAAGCAGAGCGGGGAATCTGGGTAGAGGGAGATTGAGGCAGCTCAGATGGGCTCACTGCCATTGTGCACTCTCCCACATGCCACCTTCACGGGGAAATTATGGAAAGAAAACCGTAATCCTTGGATCAAGCAGACAATGAAAATCACTGCTAAAGCTAGAAATCTCACAGGCACTCCAAACGAAGTGGGGCCACTCACATCTATTGGGGGGAACCTGGGTTCCCCATAGCTTAGACAGACCCCAGATTCTGGAACTGGAATCAGAGGAGCCTAGTTAGATACTTCTCTGTGATTCAGAACAACATAATTAAAACATTTTCAGACCTTCAGACACAATACCATCTCCCAAGAACATACTTCCATAGATTCCTGCAGATAAGGCATTACATGATTTCTCAACAGATCATCACTAAAGTTGGAAGGGAGCTCACACAACTAGAGAACTGCCTGTATTGTCTGGTCAGACTCAATGATAGCAAGGGGAGGGTCTCCTGTATCAACAAAGTAATTCGTGGAGCTGATGAAGGGTGGATGGAGAGACTGAGGATATGCTGGGAGATAGAAGCAGGAGTAGAGATCCCACGGGTGGACTGGAATAGAGTCTGGGAAAGAGGATGGAAAGTAACAGCCTTCTTAGGGTGGAGGGAATTTATGTGGAAGTGTGGCACCAGGTTCTTCCACACACCAACAATCACTTGCCACTTTGCCACGGGCAACTCACCCTTGTGTTGGTGGGGCTGTGGGCAACTAAGTTCTCACCACCACATCTTTTGGGATTACCCAAGACTTTCAGAGTTCTGGGACAAGGTTCACACAACACTTAGGGGGATTTGGGGTCAAGCTCTTCCCAGAGACTTCAGACAGTTGGTCCTTGGCCTAGAGGTGGGAGAGGTACGAGACCCCAGGTCATGCAAACTCATCAGGGTGGTGTGTTTGGCTGCCTTGAAGGATATTTTAGTTAACTGGCTTAGCCCTAATATGCCTTTGGTGGAGACATGGAGAACAAGGGTGGGGAAGACTGAAAAGATGGAAAAACTCACAGCCAAACTTAGGTTGCAGACAGACAAACATAAGGACATGTGGGATGATTGGATAAACAAATCAGGGCAGGTCCAGGTGGAGGGTTTGGAGTAAAGGTAATAAAGTGTCAGAACTCACAGGTTCAATTCCAAACCAGAGGGGCTACCAGAGGAGAGGGTACTCCCACATGGGGGCAACTGGATCTCAAGGATTAGTAAATAAAAAGGAATCAGTGCAAAGCGTAATTGTATATAGCTTTCTTATTGTAATCATAGGTCTTTAGTTGTATATGCAATGTGTTGTAAAATACTGAGGTTGTGCAGAAAGAATCAAGAGAGGGCATACCAAAAAATGAAAGGTTGAGGAGAAGGTGGACTGTATATAGCAGAGTACGGCAGAGTAAGTTAAGCACATCTCCTGTATAATATATTTCTTAGGAAAACCTGTCTCGAGTAAGGAATAGAGGGCTATATAGGCTTTAGATAATCCAACTGCCATACCTGACTAACTTACTGCTAATGTATGCCATGATCAGACGTATTGAAGGCACTATGTAATGTGAAAAGTTGTTTCATGTATCATCCTCAATAAAAATTAGTTTAAAAAAAAAATCCCATCAGATGGAAGAAACAAGTCTTTCAAATAACAACCAAACACCTTGAAACCATCCATTCCTCCCTAATTTTAAATAAAAATCCACCCTACCTAAAGAAAAATTTAAATAATCATTTGTCAATGCCGAATGTTCATCGTGTGCACTGGTGTCATTTGGGGGGGGTTATGAGCCAGCGTTGGCAAACTGAAACATGGGTTCATAACTTCATTGTTTTTTAATATTTTTACACCACATTTTCAACATAGCTGTCTTATTACCCCACCTCAGGAAGAAAAGAAGAGTACAATTTCAACTCCTGTCCAGAAGGTAATTTCACGAAGTGGCTGCAAAATCACCTTTCGGGATGCAAAAAAACATTTTGGCCAGGTTCTGAAAAATGGCAGCTATCACATTCATGAAATGTAGTGAAGAGATGGCTATGTTGAAAATTTGGTGTCAAAATACTGAAAAGTACCAAAGGTACGAGCCTGCATTTGCTAATTTAAGTGCTGGCTTGTAACTTTGTTATTTGTTAGTATTTTCAAGCCAAATTTTCAACATGGCCTTTTGGACACACCACCTCATGAAGAGTGCCATTGTCATTTTGTTTACTCATCCCGAAAGGTGATTTCGCAGAACAACCGCGACATTCTGCACCACAGGTGTGAAAACATGTTTCAGGCAGTATATGAAAAATGACAGCTCTACTGTTCATAAGGAGGTGTGAAATAATGGAAATGTTGAAAATCTGGAGGGAAAATATTACAAATTGGAAAAGTTAGGAGCGTGCATAGAAACTGCACAACGCATGCTCGTAATACAGTCATTTTTTGGAATTTTTTTCACCAAATTGGCAACATGGGCTTTTTGGAACCTCAGCTCATGAATAGTGGCACTGTTGTGTCATTAATCAGTCACAGATACACAGAAATGTGATGGCAGAGAAAGGCCCCACGGCTCATCTAGTCTGCCCAGTACCCTGCCCCCCCCTTCTGTTATGCTTCCACCTTCTTTTCCCAACCCCTTGAATCTATCCCAAGCCCTCTTGAACCCTTCCACCATTTCAGCTGCCACTACCTCCTCCAGCAGTTTGTTCCAGGCCTCCACCACCCTTTCTGTGAACAACTGCAGCCTGACATTACCTCTGTATTGCCCATCTTCCAGGTTGAGGCTATGTCCCCTCGTGTTCGCTCCCTTCTTCAATTTGAACAAACTATCACCCTCCATCTTATTTATTCCCTTCAGATATTTAAAGGTCTCAATCATGTCCCCCCTCTCCCTCCTAGTCTCCAGAGGGTACAAATTCAGCCCTCTCAATCTTCTCTCATAGGGTACATCCTGCATCCCTCGTACCATTTTGGTTGCCCTTCTCTGTACCCTCTCCATCAACTCAACATCTCTGCATAGGTGAGGCCTCCAGAACTGCACCCTATACTCCAGATGCGGCCTGACCATGGTTCTGTATAATGGCATTAGCACCTCCCTCTTCCTGCTATTAAAACCCCTCGCAATGCAGGCCAACATTCCATTTGCCTTTCCCACTGCCCTACTACACTGGCTGCACACCTTGAGGTCACGTGATACCATAATCCCCAGGTCCCTTTCTGTTTCCTTCTCCTTAATCCCCACCCCCAAGGGAGTAAGGTTCCCTCCTATTCCTCCTCTCCAGGTTCATCACTGAGCACTTTTGTGCATTAAAATTCAATTTCCAGGTGTCAGACCACCTCTCCAGCCTCTCCAGGTCCCGCCTCATGGCTTGCACCCCACTAGGGGAAACCACCCTATTGTAGACCTTTGTATCGTCTGCGAACAGGCAGACCTGTCACTCCAGACCCTCTGCTAGGTCACTAACATAGGTGTTAAAGAGTATTGGTCCTAGCACTGACCCCTGTGGCACCCCATTGATCACTGCCAATTCCCTGGAATGTGTCCCATTTACCACCACCGTCTGACTCCTTCCTGTCAACCAGTTTTCCACCCACCTGGTGATCCTTTGGTCCACCCCATGTCTGTCCAGCTTATGCACCATTCAACCATGCAGGACGGTGTTGAAGGCCTTACTGAAATCCAGATAGGTCATGTCCACTGCTCCTCCCTGGTCCACTATCTGTGTCACTCCATCAAAAAACTCTATCAGGTTAGTCTGACAGGACCTTCCATTGGTGAAGCCATGCTGCCTATCATCCTGCGTGCCATTTATATCCAAGTATTCTAACAACCTGATCTTAAGTAGTGTTTCCATTACCTTTCCCACCACTGAGGTAAGACTAATGGGATGGTAGTTTTTGACCTCGTCCTTCCTCCCCCCCCCTTATGTAGTGCGACCACCTCTGCCTTCTTCCAGTCCATTGGCACCACCCCTGTGACCAAGGACAAGTTAAACAACCTCGCCAGATGCGGCGCCAGTTCATTCTTCACCTCCTTGAGAACCCTTGGGTGTATTCCATCAGGCCCCATTGCCTTGTCCACCCTAAGTCTACCCAGCTCTTCCCTTACTCCTTCAGCTGTGAATTCTGCCACACCCACCTACCTGTGGCAGTCACCCTCCCCATCCTGTCCTGGTCCCCTGCCCTCTCTTTCCTCTGTGAAGATTGAGGCGAAATAGCTATTTAATGCCTCTGCTTTTTCTAATTCCCCTTCCAGTATTGTTACACTTCCCCCCGTTATCCTTCCAATCCCATGCTGTGCCCTCCTCCTTTCTCCAATGTACCTAAAGAAGGTTTTGTCCCCCTTCCTTGCCTGCTTTTCTATCCTCTCCTCGGTGGCCTCTTTAGCCCTCCTTATCTTTTGCCCTGCCTCCTTTAAGCACAGCAATGGCAAAATCACCTTTTGGGACTGAGTAACAAAATGACAGTGACAGTGTTCAGGAGGTGGGGTCCCAAGAACCCCATATTGAAAATGTGGGGCCAAGATTCCTAAAAATGGCTGAGATATCAACCTAAGTTGAACTCCCCCCCCCCACTTGACTCCCATTATTCGGCTTACCTTGAAATCTTCAGTTTGCTGGTCGGCTTTGAAGAGTGCAGACAAATCGCGGTCCACAGAAGATCACTGCTCCTGACCTTCAGAGGTAAGTATGGGAAAGGAGGGATGCAAGGAGGTGGGTGCACAGTGGGAGGGTCAGGATTGGGGAGGGAGACGGGGAGGCAATGAGAAACCGTTTTCTTTTTTGCAGGTTTAAAAAAAGTCATCAGGGACAGTTTTCTTTTTTTTAACAGGGAGCAATGTTATTAACGTTTCCGGACACTGAACAGTGGGAGGGATCGATTTGCTGCAGGGGGGGCTTGAACAGAACAGAGGGTGCGGGGAGGACAGCAGCAATGGAAGGGAGTGGGAGGGATTGATTTGCTGAGGGGGCTCGAATAGGAATGGAGGGAGTGAAGAGGACAGCAGCAGAGGGAGGGATTAAAGCAGCAGTGCTTTTATGGTGAATTACATATACATATAATGGTATTATATCAATAACATCTGATACCAACTTCTGGTGACGTCAGCGAACTTGATGGCCGCCTAACCTCAGAGCTCCAGCTCCCTACTGACTGCAATCCTCTTACATCGCCTTCTAAAAGATGTCCTCACCCGCAAAATTCAAGCGACATAGGTCAGGTAAACCTCCGGCTACACCAGTGCAAAAACTGAAGGAGCTCCTCCACGCTGAAAAAGCAAATTCCTTTGAAGATCGGGAGGCACCGGAGGATCTCCAACTGGCCATGACTCATGGCGAAGAGGCCCAAGATGACCTAATTGCTACAATTATGCAGCCTGCTTGCAAGGTAATCAAACTAGACCAGACACTATCCGAGCGTTGCTCGGACAGGAATAAAATCGATCACAAGACTGAGCAATTAGAACAATGCCTCATTCAAGTGTCGGAGCAAACAGACAGGCATGACCGGCTTCTCCTGTACCTACTTGTGGAACACAGAGCTCACACACTGTCTAGATGACCTGGAGGGGAGGAGCAGGAGACACAATATTAGAATCTATGGGGTCCCCGAGAGTCTTGAAGACAAGCACAGAGATGTCATTGCATTCCTACAGGACCTGCTTCGGAATGCGCTCTCACTGGCAGAAGATTTTGATTTGGAGATGGACCGTGCTCATCGGTCCCTCAGTCTGTGGCCCCGTAATCCAGATGTGAGGCCCAGATCTTTTATCTCAAGGCTAACCTCATACAAAAGCAAAGAGCTGCTTCACAAGGCCTGGCAACAGGGAATCTTGGAATTCTCAGGGCATAAAATTTCAGTCGATAACGACCACACTTCAGTGGTTCAAGAAGCATGTAGAACCCTATGGCCAATTGTAAAGCAGCTACGAGCAAAAAGCATTAAAGTGCAGATTCTATATCCAGCAAGGCTCAAGGTTACCATGGACCAAGGAGTTAAAATATTTTGAGACCTCCTAGCTGCCTCACCATACCTCGAACAACTGGGAGTCAGCACCACCTCCCCCCGATTAAAAAAATACTAGAACGGGACTTACTGGCATCAGCATGGACTGTGGCCCAGAAAGGGCCCTCCAGGCAGGAATCATTGCAAAGAGTACCACAAACAAAACTCAGGGCAGATGTCTCATCAATGCTTTGGAAATATGGAGATCCAACTATTGTGAACAAAAAGCATCCCACCTCCAAGAGAGTGGCGAGGAACCAAGCACAGCTGCCACCGCAGACTTGGCTCCAGTCCCCGAAACATGAAGGACACAGTCCCAGCTCACTTTTGGCGCCATGTGAAATCTCCACTCTTCCCAATACTCACAACCCTGATCTCTGGACTGGCTGGGCCCCCTGCTTCTACTACTCTACATCCCTTGAACTCACCAAGGCCTCGTCGGTGATAGCCTCCTGAGGAGGTCACGGCGGGTTTTTCTATCAACACAGTGAGTACGTTGGGGACTTACCATAGCCTTTTACCCAATGCAGCCACTACTCTGGCATCACGGAGGTGGGCCAGGTGGGGTAAGTTAAGTGGGTTCTACTAAAGCCCATTACTCGTATTCACTGCCCCCTCTCAAGCCTCCCTGGTTCATTACAGAGACCGCAAATTCAGCATGGGCTTGACCTCCTTTCCTATCAGCTTCCTCCATCATAATTAACTCTGCATGACTGTTATATGCTTTATGCAACTATAGTCTGGAAGTGAACTGGTGGAGAACGGAGGGAGAGGCCTTCACATTGTCTCTTCTGCGCTACACCCCCTAGCTCCTGCTGGACTGTAGAAGAGCCCTTACCCTGTGGATTAAAGAAGAACTTGGGACTTTTCAGGAATATGAGAACCCCTGATATTTTGGGGGAAGAGACTGTGGTCTTACAATAGAGTTGATTGTAAACATTTACTGTCTAATTAACAAACTTTTATCCCGGATGCATCTTTGGGCTCGAGCTGTACTTACACAGTCTGACTGCCGCCTTTATCCCACCCCCATAGACCATCTACAGTGATTGTCTTACAGGCATCTTTACTACTTCAGAATCTATTAACTGTAGCTAGACAAGGGCGAACACCCCTTCTTATAAAAATACATATTCAGCAGGGGAGAGGAGTCTTAAAGGGGGCTGCTTCCTCGGATGTTTGCTGACCGAAGAAAGGTAGGCCATACCCAGGAATTTTCCAGGGGGCCACAGGGCGTGCTCATTATCTTTTTGAGTTCCCTTATCCTGAACATGCAAGCGGACACCTTTCGGCTGAGGTCCACCTTTCAGCCAACCCTTGGAAGTCACGACATAACACATTGGGTAGGGTGGTTTTGAGATTTTCTAACCTTGGAATACCTGTCACATCATTTTCTTATGGCTCATAGTTTGATGAGGCCTGAGCACAAAATCTGTTTTACTGTGGGTTTTGTTATTGTTAACTTGGTTTTCTGGTTATTTGTTTAAATTACAACAGGGTACACTGTCCTTTAAAATAGCATGGTTTCGACAGATCTGGTGCAGGTACATCTCCATACTCTTGAAGTCAGTTGGTTCTATATATTGCTGCTTAAATGGCTAAACAACACACAAAGGTTCTCTTCTATAATATAAATGGGTGCTGTAATGCCATTAAGAGGAAGCAAATTCAACGATACTTAACAGCACAAAAATTTGATGTTATCTTTTTGCAGGAAACGCATCTGTCACCCACAGAGCACAGAGGTCCAGAAATTGAGGTCCAGATCCTTTTCCCACTTGTTTCACTCATCCCTGCCCTCTGGTAGAAAGAGAGGGGTGGCCATGTTACTTTCAGCTACTCTCCCTTTTGAGCAGGAGGAGGTGGGGGAGGACCACAGGGCCAGATACATTATTGTAATTGGCTCAATCCAATATATCCAGGTTACCCTGGTAAATGTGTATGCTCCCCGGGGTCTCCGCTCTCTTTTTACTCCTCCCTTTTTCAGCTTATTGCCAAGAAGACCAAGGGCCTCCTGATAATGGGCGGGGGATTGGAATCTGGTAATTGACAGGGCCTTAGACACTACTTCCCAGATACCTAAGCAGGATCTCCGGAGGGCTCATTCCTTAAAGTTGCTTATGGATCAGATGGGGATAGTGGATATTTGGCGTGAAAAATACCCTAGGGCAAAGGAATATACCTGCTACTCTCCAAGATTTCAGATTTTTTCCTGATTAGACACTTTCCTCACATTTTCTAGGGGCTTCCTCAGTTTTTCTCCATGTGGGTTGGGACCTCCACCCTCTCAGATCATAGCCCTGTTTTCCTGGAAGTAGATATAGGTCTTCCTAAATGGATGACCCACTGGAGACTGAACACCTCTCTTCTTCAGGATAAAACAGTAGTTGAGGAGCTCAAACAGCATATTAAAAACATTTTGGAGGAGAACACCACAAATGGGACAACCGCACAGATTTTGTGGGACACCCTCAAGACCGCTGTTAGGGGGAAGCTAATTTCCATAACATCCCATAAGAAAAAAATACTTTGGCAAATGCAGCAGGAACTTCTCTCCCAAATTAGGGAGCTTGAGGGTGCCCAGAAAGTCAAATGGGAGGAGGGCAGGGATAGGGAGCTGAAATCCCATAGGAACAACCCGCAGAAACTGCAAAAAGCAGAAATTGAGAAAGCCCTCTTCTACCTAAAACAGAAATATTATGAGGGTGACCCTAGAGGAACCAAGCTCTTAGCATTTAGGCTCAGACAGCATGCAGCCAGGGCCACTATTACCAAAATCGTTGCTCCCCAATTCAGCTGCTTAGTCAACCAATCTGCACAAATTGCAGAAGCTTTTGTAACCTACTACTCCAAATTTTATAGTCCTCAGGCGGAATTGTCCTTACAGGAGAAGATGAATTACCTTGGCTCTCTCGCTGTCACCTCCCTCACCCTAGAGAAGGCCCAAACACTAACTAGACCAAGTACTCAGAAATTTTAAATACTATAAAAAACTTAAAAACTGGAAAATTTCCAGGCCCAGATGGCTTCAGTGCTGAATTTTATAAAACCTTCAAGGTGGAGATGGCTCCCCTACTGCTTGAGGTATATTCGAGCATCTGGAAAGAGGGAAACCCTGTCCCCCCCTCCTGGCAATATGCCACTATCTCCCTTCTCCATAAAGAAGGAAAAGACCCCAACCGCTGCGAATCATACTGCCCCATTTCCCTCCTTAATTCAGATTACAAAATATTCACCTCTATAACAGCATCCAGATTGAATTCCTTCCTACCCACTCTGATCCATCTAGATCAAATGGGCTTCATAACTGGCCGGCAGGCCCCAGATAGTGTCCGTTCTACCCTAAACCTGATTGATAGCATTCAGCGTTCTCATACCCCCACGTGCCTGATGAGTTTGGATGCTGAGAAGGCTTTTGACAAGGTCTCCTGGGGGTTCCTATTCTAGGTACTGGAGTACATGGGTTTCCCACAATCCTTTGTAGACACAATTAAGGTACTCTACTTTGGCCCACAGGCCTATGTCAGGGTGAACTGGAGGATATCCACTAGATTTAGGCTAGGTAGGGGCATACGTCAGGGATGCCCCCTCTCACCCCTCTTGTTTGCCCTTTATATAGAACCCCTAGCGGAAGCTATTCGGAAGTCAGATGGGGTATGGGGGGGGGGAGGTGTGGGGCCTACATCGGAAAATATCCCTTTATGAAAATGACGTACTGCTGTGCCTCTCTTGGCCTGAACAGTCTATTCCACAGGTGTGGTCCATCCTGGAGGAGTTTGGGGGGCACTCGGTTACTCCCTCAAAAGAACTAAGACAGAAGTACTCAGCTTCTTTTACAACCCTTCAGAGACCATCCATGACCTCCTCCCCTTGAATTGGACTGCGGGGAAGATGAAATACCTCAGAATATATATTTCTAAGCACATCTCCCAACTTTTTAAGGTAAATTACACTCCCCTGGTATACCAAATGATAAAAGATTTCAAGAGGTGGTCCTTTATTAACTTCCCTAGGTACTCTCAGATCCAAGCCATCACGATGAATGTGCTTCCTAAATTTCTATACTTATTCCAGTGTCTGCCCTTCTTTATCCACAAATCACATTTTCAGACTTGGCATAAAATGATCTCAAAATTTATTTGGAACAACAAAAGGCCCAGAATAAACCTAAAATTCCTACAGACATAAAAGTGGAGGGGTTCGCTCCCTTCCAGATTTCGAGGACTATTTCTTGGCAGCACAACTGAGGGCCACCCTTCAATGGTCCAATCCCAATTACTCCACAAATTGGAAGGAGATGGAGAAGGGGGAAGAGAAAGAGCTGGGCCCACCCCTCGAAACCAGACTAGTATTTCCCCTCAATACTTATAACCTTCCACCCCCCCCCCCAGACTGCCTGTGGTCAGGGACACAGTGAAAGCAGCTTATAGGGTTTGGCAAAAATACAAGTTAAAATCCTCAATTTGGCCCTTGTTTAGGCTGGCCTGGGACCCTGGTTTTCCCCCTGCATACCAAGACCATTCCTTCAGGACCTGGGACAGAGCTGGACTTAGGTACTTAGGTCAGTTTCCACAGGGAGGTGTTGTTCAAGACTTTGAAACTATTAAAAACACATTTGGTCTGCGGAACTCGGACCACTTTAGATAGCTTCAGGTCAGGACCTACATTACCTCTCTTCAGAAAGCAGACTATGACCCTACCAGGGCTGCTCTCTTTCTGACAGATTTTCAGATGGGTCGGTCTGTTCAAGTTCAGGGAGGTCTGATTTCTGCAATCTACAAATCCCTGGCTAATTTGAGGGGGGACCCACTAGCAAAAATCAAAGCAAATTGGCTGGGGAAGGGAGGTCCTGAGTTGTGGGATCTCAACTGGGGCAGTGTCTTCCAGATAGTCAGGGGGATGACATACTCTCCATACTGGCAGGAGTTCACCTGGAGGAGAAGGGTCCGTTATTTCCTTACACACAAGGCTTTAAATAGAAGGTACTCTGCTAGGCCAGAGACATGCTGGGGTCTGTGGAGAATTGGAAGCAAACCATTTGCACATTTTCTGGGCTTGCCCATAACTCCAGGCCTTCTGGAGATAGGTGTCCCAGGCTATTGGGGATATCTTCTCCCCTGGACCTCCCTTTGAACTGGCCAGGCGCTGTTCTGGGTGTTCCCCCTCTGGGTCTAAGAGGTGCAAATTCACTCTGTCTCTGGGCTGTCCTCTTAACAGCTGCCCACAAAGCTATTACAAGGTCCTGGCTGAAGCCTCAGCCACTGACCAAACAAGATTGGATACAGGTGACACAGGAGATCTCCGGGCTGGAGGAGCTCACCTTCAAAATAAACAGAGATCTCACCTCTACACCCAGAGATGGACAAGATGGGAGATCTGGCTGAACTCTGACCCATGTTTGAACAGCCAAGCACCTCCCTGACATACAACCTAGAGCTCAACCCTGCACACTCTATGGGGGAGAGGGGAACCAAGATTGGGGTCCCGATACTTGAAAGGAAGAGGAGAACGTTTTAAGAACTAGTCAAACCTAATTGTATGTACTGCCAACAATAATAATCAATTGATTAAAATGCTTCCTATCTGTATAAGTAAGCCTATGAACTGTATATCTAATTGTATCACTATGAGATGATGGAAAATATCTGTACCTGCACCTATTGATGTTATGTACCTGATTGATGTTAATAAACTTGAATAAAAAAAAAAATAACATCTGACACCAGTGTATTGAATTCACCTTTATTTTTAGTTGAATATCTGTCTGTGCTTCATCGCGGATGTTTAATTTGCCACTGTTGCAGCATAGATGTGCCTCGCTCTATGCTCGTTCATGTACATTGTGAATGACAGTTACATGAATGAGCTCATACTTCGAGACAATCCATGCTCGTCCACACAAATCGGCGTCATGATGCAAATTAACGAGAGTGGCTAGTGAGCGAGAGAGAGAAAGGGAGATTACCGAGATTAAAAGACATGAGTCTTTTAAAACATTTTAGTAAAGAAGTTTAAAAAAAACACAGTGACCGAGAAGATGACAAAAAACAACTGACTATATCGGGCGTCTCCAATAGGATTGTTGGCGGGCATATTACGATGCCACATTTTTTTTTTGCTTTTATGTACTACTGCTTACTGAAACAGCGCTACATAGAGTGAGTTGCAGTGCGTTCACATGTCAGCTTGAGCAGGTTGGCACTCAGCAAACTCGTTCGTGACAGCAACTGCCGTGAGCATGCAACCAGGAAATAAATGTAATCCCTTGCAAGGCTGTTTACACATCAAAGGACCGAGCTGCGCCACTATTGGTTCAGCTTTGTCCTTTGAAAACCTTCCCAGCTCTGCCCCCAGACAGAAAGTTAGTCATCGGCAGCCTGCCTACTGATTTGCCTGCACAGACCTGACCCTTGAACAGAGCTCTCCAATGGACGCACCCCCCCATACCCCTCTATAGCAACTCTCATATCAACATGTTCGTCTGCGCATAAAAAGGAAAAACAAATTTAGAGAAATCTGAAAAGAAAAAAAGAAAAGGAAAGAAAAAGAAAAGTCCCATCAAATAAGATAAGTTTAATAATGAATAGTCAATTTAAAAGAAAAACTAGTTCTGCAAAGTACACTCAAGTTATTTTGGAAATAATTAAAGCACATACTTCAGACAGTGCAATAATCCATTAACTTCTCCCACTTTTTGACAAAAACATTTTTATTATCCTTTAGTATATGGGCAATTTGTTATCAAATTTTAGGGCTTTCAGTATCTCCTTTTTTCCAATGCTCTGTTGCGAGTACTTTTTCCTTAACCAACAGTTTTAGAATTATATTCAGCAAACTCGTTCATGACAGCAACTGCTGTGAGCATGTTGATATTCGTAACAATTATGGATTGTTGAATGGAGGGGTTGAAAACTGTGGTAAGATGGCGGTAGTATGTGTGAGCTGCCTGAGCCTGAGCTCTGAATAATTGTGTTTTCTGAGCTCTATTTCATTTTATTCGTTTTATTTTGTGTTTTTTAAATATTTTTTTTGTTTTGTGATTTCTTTTTCGTTTAGTTGTTTTGTTTTTTTGGCCGTTACCGGGAGCGTGTGGAGCGAGCGATGAGCTGCTGTTTTGCAGCCGCTGGGGTGTAGTGCCTCGGTTTTGGCAGCTCTGTTTTTCATTGTGGCACGTCTGGAGGAGATAACATCACGGGTGGTTCCTGGCTTCTGTGGGATCTGAGTGTGGACCCCCGCGGTCTTGCACCAGCCGGCTTGTTGCTTTTTGGGGAAACTGCTGGAGGCTGGCGTTGGGGAGCTCCCCGAAGAGTGTGTGTTCTTGGATTTTTGCTCTTGTTAGACTGGCTTCTGGATTATCAATAAGTGTATTATCTGGGCATTTTCTACGGATTTTATGGATTGACTTTTTTGGAAGGTTGAGGAGGAGGTCTGCTGATCGGAGCCCTAAGAACTGACTGGTGATCTACCAGAACTAAAAACTGGGATCGTGAGTGGAGATCTCTTTCATTTTTCTCATCCTAATTCAAGACGGGAGTGTTTGTAGATTCTGCTGAATGTTAACTGCCCCTAAATATCGGTCTGGGTGGTGAGAGCACCTGGGGCCTGGGGGACATTAAACAAAATCTGTTCCTTGTTTCTGGACACTTTTTGTGGAATACTATGGTCACAGGGAAATCTTCCTGATTGTTTAGGAGAATGCTCCCTCTCCCCTGGTGTGGGTGATTCCTTGGGAATTTTTTGTCCGTCTTAGGAGGAATCATGGGGACTTTGGCCGGAGGTCCGCTCTCCTCTGTGGTTGTTGGTTGGGGGATCTCAGCGGCTGGTGGGCAGTTGGGATCTCAGGTTCCCCTCCTGGGGTGGCCTGCTTTTTCTGTGGGTCTCATTCCTACTGGGGGTGGGGGGTTCGCATTCTCCTTTTGGGTCCTTTCAGATTACAGCCCTCTGACCTGATCTTAGCTTAGGTGTTTGGGCCTAGGTTTTGAGGATACAGCTTTTTGGAGAAGAGGCGGTTTTTAAAAAAACCTTTTCAGCGATCAGAATAAGAGGGGGTGAGAGCCCCTCTTGCTGTCAGCTGGATTCTGAAATGTACTAGCACTTTGTTCGATAGTCTGCGGGTTTCTCCATCCTTCATGACTCTTGGATTTAATTGGTTTATTTAAAGCTGTTGTTGGGTTTGCTACTACTTCTCCTACCATTGGTTGACTTCTTTCCCAGACTTTTTATTTTTTTGGTCTCCCGGTTGGTGAGAGGACCAGGACACCTGTATTTATTTTTCTTTTGTTTTATTGTGTTGTTTTTGTTTATTTCTATTTCTGTTTGATTATTGTGTGTATTTTGGGTAGTGGGAGTGCCCCAAATTCTCCCTTTCCCTCGACTGTGAGAGGGTGGGGGGGATGAATTTATATTTGTATATGTATTTTATGCTGTGAGAGAGGATTTTTATTTTTATTTATTTTATTTATTCTGTTTTTCTGGGTTTGAATTCTATCCAGTTGGGGAGGAGGGTGGTTTTGCAGGTTTTGTTGGGTTGGGTTTATTGTTTAAGTTATTATTGTTTTGGAGGATTTTAGGATTTTAATTGTTAGTAATTTTGTTACAGGTATTTAGAGTTTTTAGATTAGTTTAGTTAGATATTTGTTTTATATTGTCTAGTTTGAGCTAAATCATGTGTTGGCTGGCAGACTCCACTATGGTGCGCTATTCATCCTCCTCTCTTTGCGCCCTCCACCCTTTTTATACTCCTCCCTACAGTTCGAGACATATCAGCACTGTAGAGCACTGGGGATTGTTCGTAGGAGAGTTAGGAGGGCGGGGCTGGGCGAACAGGAGAGGATGAAAGAGCGGGGCCACCGTATCGGGGTTATTAAGTCCAGAAGGCGCCTTGGGGCGAAATGGAATCCAGACTGGGGTTTCCCGTGTCTGGTGCCCATACCCAAGGGTAGGACAGCTTCCGAGGTTTGTCCAACTTGGGCAGTGTTATGCAATGCCAAGTCTGTTAAGAATAAGACCGCTATTTTAGCTGATCTTATTGGTTCGACTGACCTGACTTGCATCACCGAGAACTGGCTGGATGAAATTTCGGGCCCCATATTGGAGGCCATGATTCCGGCCGGGTACTCGATGATACACCGCCTGAGATTGGACCGGGGGTTGCAGTCTGTTTTGTTTTAAGACTAAATTGGGCCTCACGAATGTGGTAGTAGGTGAGGCTGAATCCTTTGAGTGTACAGTTGTAGCAGGTGTAGGCGTCCGAATCGTTCTCGTCTACCATCCATCCGGAGATGGGAAATGCTTCTTACAGGAAGTAGCAGACTTCCTAGTCAATATGTCATTTGAGTCACCCAGATTGATGGTTCTGGGCGACTTTAATGCCTGGGTCGATGATGAACTCTCACAATTTGGTAATCACTTCCTCCAACTTTTGTCTTCTCTGGGCCTTACACAGGTAGTTTCCCCTGCTACACATAAATCTGGGCACTCTTTGGATTTAGTCTTCCTCTTAGGGATTGACTCATCCGACGTGAGGGTGGAACCAGTCACCTGGTCTGACCACCACAGCGTGAGGTTCAATTTCTACACCCCCCCTGAGAAGGCCTTCCCTTGTGGAGATGGTCAGGTACCGCCCATTATGGAATATTACTTCCCAGGGCCTTGTAGCGGTCCTTGACCTCTCATCCCTCATGTTGACTAGCAGTAACCCAGAGGCACTGGTGGCGGCCTATAATACGGCCGTTATGGGGGCCCTGGATCTTATTGCTCCTGTTCACAAGCTCCCCCTATCCCTTCACCCCAGGTCCCCTTGGTTTGATGGGACATTGAGGGAGTTGCAGAGACAGGGGCGAAGGTTAGAGCGTTGTTGGTGCAAATCCACCCTTGATGCTGACCACCTTAAAATGATGGAACATTATTCTATCTATCAATCTGCAATCACCCATAAGAAGGCAGAATTCCTGTCCAGGGAGATTACAGTTGCACAGAATCGACTGGCTCAGTTGTTTTGGACTGTAGACAGACTGTGCAACCCAGCCTGTCTGCAAGTCCGAAAAGCCTTTTCGCAAGTAGAGTGCGAGGAGCTCGCTTGGTTCTTTGCAACTAAGGTGGCTGACATCAAGGCGGGCTTGCGTCTGGCAATCTCTAAGGGTGATGTTGTGGAACAGTGCGAGTTCACAATACCTCAGTTCTTTTGGAGTTCCTTTTGCCGACTGGAAGTCATGGATATTATGAGGATCATCCATAGTGTGCGGCCTACGAGCTGTAGTTTGGACCCTGGACCAACTCCCCTAATTTGGGGTTGTTTTGAGACCATCAGTCCAGTTACGGTGCAAATAGTCTGGTGCTCCTTAGAGTCTGGGGAGTTTCCCAACTCCCTGAAAGAGGCGGTGGTGACACCCTCTTGAAAAAAGCTACTCTGGACCCAGACTGGTTTTCAAACTACAGACCTTTATTGGGAAGGTTATTGAGAAGGTAGTGGCAGCCCAATTGGAAGACCATTTAATCATCCATAATGTCTACGAATCCTTCCAATCTGGTTTTCGTAAAAGACACAGCACCGAGACTGCGCTGGTTCGTGTGCTTAAGGATCCTCTAAGGGCGAGAGATCAGAAGAGACATTCCATTCTAGTTCTTCTTGATCTCTCATCAGCTTTTGACACTGTGGATCACTTGGTGTTGTTAGCAAGCCTGAGGTCAATCTGTGGAATGTCGGGAACTGTTTTAAAATGGTTCACTTCATTCCTCACTGGGAGATCACAAAGAGTTGTGTCGGGGGTTCATTCCTCTGGCTCAACTCCTTTGTTGTGTGGGGTGCCTCAGGGTTCAGTGCTGTCACCCATGTTATTCGCAGCGTATATGCTGCCCCTCAGAGACATTATAAGATGGTATGGGCTGAGGTTTCACTGCTATGCAGATGATACCCAGCTATACTTGTCTTTTGCACCTGACCAGGATGGAGCACTCTCGGTGTTTAACAACTGTCTGGAAGAAATCCATGGGTGGATGGATTCTAGTTGATTAAAGTTGAACTCAGAGAAGACAGAGGTGTTAGTGGTGGACTGGGTGGTCACATAGCGAGGTCACATGGTGGCATGCCCTCTGGAATTTTTCTTGGCGGTGTGTCACTTTTGACCTCTAAACAGGTGCTCAACCTTGGGATTGTCCTGGACGATAGGCTGACCCTTCAATCTCAAGTGTCGGCCGTTGTCAGAACTTCCTTTTACCATCTTAGGAATATTGCCAGGGTGTGTCACCTTGTTCCGTCTGACTCCCTACCAACGTTGGTCCACGCTTTTGTGTCCTCGTGCTTAGACTACTGCAACGCCCTTTACTTTGGGCTTTCTGGGGTTGAAATCCATCGCCTTCAGCTGGTGCAGAACGCTGCAGCCCGGGTGTTGACTGGCACAAGGAGATCCAGTCATATTACTCCGGTGCTGCGCAATCTGCACTGGCTTTCTATACGGTGGCGGATCACCTTTAAAGTCATTTTATTGACTTTTAAAGCCCTTCATGATCAGGGTCCGACCTATCTGAAAGAACTTCTGGTGCCTTACTGCCCCAGCCGATCACTCCGCTCGGCTGACGAGGGGTTGTTAGAGATTCCAAGAGAGAATTTAAAATCTTCTGGTAGTAGAGCATTTTCTTATGCCACACCCACTCTTTGGAATTCTCTACCATGCTGGTTAAGGGAGTGCACTTCCGTGGAGGTATTTAAGAAAGATTTAAAAACCTACTTATGGGATTTGGCTTATCTGGATGATTAATAGAAACTATTTATAAATATCTGCTATCGTATAGATGATCGCATGGCTTGTTTTAACTAAGTGATGTTTTAATGTATTTATTTTTATATGTTTAAAATTGATATTGTATATTGTGTTTTGATGTAAAGCGCCTTGATATTTTTGAAAGGCGCTTTAGAAATAAAGTTATAATTATTATTATTTATTATTACTATTAACAATGTTGTACATTTCTCTGACCATGTTAAATTCAAATAGCCTTCAAGGAAACCAATGATGAATGATTTAAAAGGTATACTTTTTATCTTTGGTGCTCTCTTAAAAACATTTTGATTTGTTTTTATATTTTTATTCTCTTACAGACCCACTTTGTATGCCGTATGTTAGCATACGGTTCTGCACATTTCATACATTTTGCTTCCAATTTTAGTCCCATCTTATACATGTGCGCATGGAAGAATAACATGGGTTATGTGTGACTTTATATTGTTGAATTCTGTGATCGAACTAATGAAAAGATTTTGTAAGGTAGACTACAAATTTCGTCCCATCGCCAGTTGATCTTTCCCTGCAAAGGCCATAGGAGCATTTTATAAAATATATTTTTTTCTTTCAAAAGTTTTACCAGGAAAGACATACTGAGTTGGTAACAGCTCATTTCTAGATGTGTCTCACCTGGGGTAGGAGTACACAATACAATAAGGTGCAAAAGTAAACACAGTGGTCCCTTGCTATAATGAACATTTTGGGAGCCAGCCACAATGTTCGTTATAGTGGCGTGTTCGTTACATCATGGGACACTGTTTGTAAATATCAGGCATAATGATTTACAGCCACATTTATATGGGGGTATGTAATTTACATTAAAATACCAAAACCATACCTTTGAATGATCACAGTAAAGTTTATTGATGTAGTGCTTTTAAAAGATTTTTTGAACCTGTGGATTTTGAACTCAAATTCAGACTTCAAACTTGGTATGCTCTACTCACTGCTGTTGTGGTTTGAAGAAAGCCATATTCTGTGATTGCTTTACATTTGTCATTGCCAGATCGATGGTGCAATAGGAGTTAAGGTTGTGAAGCTGGAGCACCTTAGTTGGGTCTCCCTCCTGTACTTGTAACCATTCTAAGCCTTGATTTAATCCAGTGATGGCTTGATTGTAGGTAGTAGGTATTGCAGGCTCATCAGGTTCGCTGGACTCTTCACCAGACTCCTAATCTGGACTGCCGTTATTGGTCACAGCACAGATGATCTCGCTGTCAGTCATCTGTTCAGTTGTCTGTATAGTATCGTCCACTGCCAGCCACTCATCTATGATATTAGTTGCTGGTTCTTTCATGGCATCAGTGACGTTCAGCTCTATAGCAATAGCCACAATTTCATCAATGTCATCTGGCTCACCATTCTCGTCGTCCTCCTGAGATAGCAGATCTCCAAAGCCAGTCCCAGTGTGACTTTCCAGCAGTGAGCCATAGTAGCTATTGACACCCTATCCCAAGCCTCACCCACGAGAGCTGCCACATCTTTCAAATTGAGCTTTATGAGGAACTCAGTCACTTGAGTACCCTCTGCAGACACCAGATCACTAAGCAATCATTTGCGACAGTGCTTCTTGAATGCAACGATTATGCCACCATCCATGGGCTGTTTCCTTGGTGAGTTGTTCTTTGGCAGGAATAGCATAGATTCATCCATCTCTGGATCTTAGCTCAGTTTTGGGAGTGTGGAAAGGCACTGATCAAGTAGAAGATGGGCTATGTTGGGCAATTTCTTCTACTGAAGGTGTGCTCTGACAGAGGGCACAAAGCAATCCATAAACCACAGTCTTCCGGCTATTGCGGCTATGATCATAGGTGACTGGCAAGGAGCGCCTCTGCACATGATAGAAACACCTGGGTTTTTAGAACTTCTCTATGCACAATGGTTGCACTTTAAGAGACCCAGTGACATATGTACAGAACAGTAGGGTGACTCTATCCTTACTTATTTTAAAGCCTTGCTGGCATTCTGTTAAGTTTTGCTCTCCAGGGTAATGTCAGAGAGGCACCTCTGGAACAAGCCAGTCTAATCTGCATTACAAACCTGTTCTGGTAGGTAACCTTCCTTGGCAAGGATGTCTTTAAGCCTGGGGATAAATTTGACTGCTGCAGTGTGATCACAGGATCTCTGCTCACCTGTGATGCACACTCTGTGGATACCATGATGGCGCTGGTATCTCCACAGCCAGTCAGAAGAGGATTTGAATCTTGTGACAGGGCCATGGGTCTCCTTGGTGAACTGTTTAGCCTTTTCTTTAATGATGAATCCTGACACAGACATGCCATTTACCCATTGCTGGGAGAACCATAACTGAGTAGACTGGCTGATTTATTTCTCATCTGGCCACCTGAGTCTCTTCTTGCCAAACTGCTGGATCCTGCAAACTTGTCAGCAAACTCTCTCAAAGCACCTTCCTGTTTTTTCCAGGTACATATAGTAGATTTGGAAAAGCCTATCTCCAGAGAAGGTTTTGCTAGACTTTTGCCTCCCTTTGGACAGTCAAGGATTGCAAGTTTTGTTTTCACAGTGTACCCGAACTGCTTCATCTTTAGCAGCTGTGACTACTGTGAGCAAGCATAACAGAAACTCAGCAGGGAGCCTGTACTTATCAGGTTCCATTACCTAATTTAACTAACTACTGCACTAATTGAGCAATGGGTGACAGGAGGATTGATGGTCGTCAGACTTAAATTGACAGTGCGCATCATGATCAACTGTATGTGTCGGTTTTAATCTGACAGTCAGGAGCCAAGAAATACATTCGTTATATACAGGAATTTGCTACAGTGGAGTTTGCTATAGTGAAGGACTACTGTACATACAATAATGCACAAGTGTAAACAAACTGCATGTCAGTTGTGTAGTCACAGGGCCCTGATTTGTAGTCACCTCAAGCAACTGAAGAACATGGTCAGATCAGCAAATGTCAGAATATTAGGCATACCCGAGGACACAGAGGTGGAAAATCTCTCAACTTTTCTTGAGAGGTGGCTTCCCGGGGCAGTTGGACTTGGCTTCTTGGTACCTGTTATTAAAGCTTTTAGAATCATGCTTTGTAGGGCCACTAATAATGCAGAGAGACCCAGGAATGTGTTAATGACAATGACTACATTGGTTCTCCGGGATCAGATTCTCAAATCTGCTAGGGAATCCTCACCAGTCATGCTAGGGGATAGTAAGATTTTATTCTTTGCTGACTACTCATGTGTCACTAGGATGTAAAGTAAGGCTTTTGAGGTGGTAGCTGCAAAACTAAAAGCGGCAGGCATTGCAAATAGAATATCTTTCCCCACCCACCTTCAGTTTACTATTATATGGACAAAAAGTACTCTTATATGGACACTAAGGCAGTGGGGGAATTTGTAGCCAAGCTACCCACCCCATCTCCAACTGTGGCAGAATTGGAGGGTCCAGACAATGGGAATGCTAACTAAACTTGGGAACCATTTCTGGTATTGTCAAACTTATCTGTTACATGATTTTCCCTCCCTCCGTTCTTTGTTTTGACTGGCAATAGATAACTTTTTCAGGTTAAAATGGATAGTGCAGCTCTCTGTCCTGGGCACTTATTATACAGAAATGTGTGTGTGTGTGTGTTTTCTTCTTTTTTTTTTTTTACCTCAAATTTGTTTATATGTGTATTGAGACAGGGAGTCTTTGGATCTGTAGTAGTCAAACATGTCTGTTTTTTTTACTTGACATCCGATAACAGTATATAGTAATTGTTCATTCATGTTAGAATTAATTTCATTAGATAGGCTGATAAAGTGTACAGGTTGGTGCTAAAATGGCAGTGGTTAAGTGGGGGAGGGCAGGGAGAAACATCCCCATGGTGACTAGCAAAATGGCGGAGGGCTGTCGAGCTGGAGCTCTGGGTAACTGAGGTGGCCATCTCGACTGCTCTTCTGTTTCGATCTTGCTCCTACACCACTAGCCATAAGCCTAACTGAATCCTATAATATTTGAAGCCTAGGATCCTAAGATTTCTGGAGCCTTTTCTTTACCTGGACACAGCAATAATTGCTTCCCTGGGCAATGACAGGTATTATTATGACTAAGCTGATTTCTTAAGTTAGCTTAAAACTTTGAACATTTTTTACAATGTTGTCTACCAGAGTATATTACTGTTCTTGCAACTGTGAGTTGTCAAGAGTTTGAGGGATGTGTGACAACTAAGGTGTGAATTTCACACTTGCTGCATTTGGGAATCTGATCATGACCGCATTGAAAAAATCGTACAGAGCGCAGGAGACAATACAAAGGTTCTTATCCACCTATGAACAAACAACCTCACCAACTGGTGATTAGAAGAGACCAAGGAACACCTGACTAGACTGGGTGATCGGTTGGCATCCATTTCGTCCAGCATCTTCTCTGAGGTTCTGCCTGTCTGGGAGAAGGGTGGAGGCAGGCAGAAGATCAGGGAAAGAGAAACAGGTGAATTAATGCCTGGCTTAGAAACTAGTGCCATGAGAAAGGATACCAATTTGTAGGAGATTGGCAGGCCTTCTGGGATAGGGAGTTCTTTAAATTTGATGGCCTGCACCTAACAAAGGAGGGGGTCAGAATGCTGGGCAAAAGTTCACCATTTTTGCGGGTTGTTTAAACTAACGGATGGGGAAAGACGTCTGACACCTGTTTTGTTACACAGGGTAACAGTCGCCCCTCCCCCCTTAGCTAGCAAACCACCAGCAGGACAAAGTGTGGGGTGCACCACAAATGGTAAGAAACTTAGATATCCAGAGGAATATAAAAATGGTAAAAATGACACACAATTGGAGAAGGGTAAACTCGTGAACAAGGTAGGAAACCTGGGTTGGAAGGTAATGTGCACCAACACCCGCAATCCGGCAAATTAGATACTGGACCTTACTGCCATGATGGCAGAATCAGACCTAGACTGGGTAGCAGTGACAGAAACATGGTTCAGTGAGAACTATAGCTGGGATGTCACCATCCCAGGATACAACTTGTTCAGAAGGGACTGGAAGGGGGAAAAAGGGGGGGGGGGAGCTGTAGCTATCTGTGTAAAAGAAGGAATCAAGGCTACAGAAATTCAGGGGACCCACAGTGAAGGCGAAGCCCTGTGGATTACTCTCAGAACTGGAAACAAAGCCCCCCATATGGGTAGGAGTGGTATATAGACCCCCGTCTCAGGAATTAGAAAAAGACAAGGAAATTCTAGAAAACATTTAAAAGATGGCAGAAAAGGGTGAGCTACTACTGGTTGGAGACTTCAATTTACCGGATGTAAATCAGAGCTTCTACACGGCTGCTTTGGAAAGGAGTAAGGAATTCCTAGTGACACTCCAAGGAGCAGACCTAAGCCAAATGGTGGAAACCCTCACCAGAAAGGAAGCAGTCCTGGACCTTATGCTAACCAACAATAACAGAGTCCTAAACATACAGGTGGGGGCCCATCATAGATCAAGTGACCATAGGACTGTCTGGTTCACAGTAAACATGACCGAAGACATCAGTCACTCTAAACAGAAGATCCTGGACTTCAGAAAGGCGGATTTCATCAAAATGAAAAGCTGTCTGAAACAGAATCTGGGTTGCTGTCCAGGAGGATAGTGGAAGAACACTGGAGGAGACTGAAGGAAGCAATTACACTGGTCACATCACAGTGTGCCAGGCTAGTGAGCAAATCCAAAAGGAGAAGGAAACCACTCTGGTTCACAAAGGATATAGCATCCAAAATCAAGGAGAAGAAGAAAGCATTCAGGAGACACAAGGAAACAAAAAAGGACAGTGACAAGGAGGTGTATAGGGAATCCCCTGCTAAGTCTGCTACCTGCACCTTGTCTGCACCCTACCCTCGCCTCAAATTATTTCTGTCACCTTTCCCTGCCTCTTTGACCCTCAATCCCCCCTCTCCTCCTTTGTTTTTATCCTATTTTATCCTCTTACCATTATTCCCCTAACTCTGCCCCTTCCCCCCTCAAGCCTCTGGAATTAATTTCCCATAACTGTAACTTTCCTAACTTCTTCTTATCAATGACAATGGGAACCGGCACTGCCTGTTCCCTGTTTCTTCTCACCCTTACTACCTGTCCTGTCCTCTGGTATTCACTTATACTTGAATGGTCAAATATCTCCTAATATTGTTTTTTATAGAATGTATACCCTACAAATGCTCTACGCCTGAATCATGTATTCTGATAACCTTGAAAAAAGTCTATGTATATTACTTTGTGTATTTTTTGTATTGTCTTACTTGACGTGGAACCTCTGTAACGGGCTCATAGCTCAAAGGTTGTAATCTGAGACTTGAATAAATAAATAATTGTATTTATTTATTTATTGAAATTGTTTCACCAGGAAAAGCACACTGAGCAAGAACTGCTCGTCTCCCGGTGCGACCTGGGTGGAGGGGTACAGTGGGGAAGAGGACAAGGGTAGACCAGGTCCTGACATATATACATACAATTACAAAACAGTTGAAAACATTTCACAGAAATAGTTGGGCGTAGATGACAATTTACCCTTACTTATAGTATAGTAGCAATTACATGGGGAAGTCATGCTTTATACCTCGAAAACATATAATTAGATAATACAGCTGCATATGTTTGACAGGAATAGGTGAGTGTGAATTAATACATATACCCTAAAAGTCAAGAGTAACAGTTACAATGAGGAAATCCTGCTAAGGTATTGAGTTGTGGTATATAATGAGATAGGGGTAAGTGCAAGCTAGCTAGCTCAAAAGTTGGGATCAAGTGCAGTAGCTGGGTGTGGTTAGCGAAGTAGCACCATTGGGCATACTGGGAGAAGAAATATAGGAGTGTCTGAGGTAGAAAGATTGGAGAGTTAGCTGTAGAAGCAATTTACTCAGCAGTGGTTGGCAAGGGCATAGGATAGTGAGCAGATAGAGGAAAAGTGACAAATTTCAGAGGGGAAAGAGTTCCAGAGTTGAGGGAAGTGGTGAGAGAAGGCGGCCTGGCCAGCTTAGGTCTGACATCTGGGGACTAACAGGAGCCGGGAGTCTAGGGACCTCAGAGCATAGGTGGGTGCCAGAGGGGGTGATAGTATGGAGGTCAGATACACTGGGAGGGTACCAAACCAGTTCTTCGGGATAAACTTGGCACAGTGTATTAGGCGGTGGTTCTCAAGGAAGGGGAGAGCAAGGGAGCGGTATAGCTCGCAGCGGTGGGTGCGAGGAGGAGCATCAAGAGTGAACCAGTAGAAAGCATTAAAAAGGGTATCAGTTTGGATAAAACTGACTTGTGGGTGGCACTGTAAACAATATCTCAATAATCGAAGGAGGGAAGTATCATCTTCTGGATAAGCTCACGACGGAACGGATGGGGAGGCTAGAACGGTATAAAATAAAAATAAAAAAAATCTTCAAGAAGCTGGGAAGGCAATTCAGACTGCAAAAGCTCAAACAGAGGAAACATAGAAACATAGAAACATAGAATTTGATGGCAGATAAGGACGCTTGGCCCACCCAGTCTGCCCATTTCCTGACCTGATGGATAAGCTGCAGATCCTAGTTAACCAGCAGCCTACTTCTTCCTACCCCCACCCCCTAGAATTGCCTTATGACTGTCCCATGCATGCTTGAATTCCACCACTGTTTTTGACTCCACAACCTCCTCTGGAAGGCTGTTTCATACATCCACAACCCTCTCTGTGAAAAAATACTTCCTTAAATTACCTCTGAGCCGCCCCCCTTCTATCTTCAAATTGTGCCCCCTTGTTCTTGCACACCTCTTTTTTTGAAAGATGCTACCCTCTTGGACTTTGTTGATTCCCTTGAGGTACTTGAAAGTTTCTATCATGTCCCCCCTCTCCCTCCTTTCCTCGAGGCTATACATATTAAGCTCCTTAAGTCTCTCTTCATATGTCTTCCAGTGCAGACCCTGCACCATTTTAGTTGCCCTCCTCTGGACAGCTTCCATCCTGTCTATGTCTTTGCGGAGATTGGGTCTCCAGAACTGCACTAGTACTCAGATGTGGTCTCACCAGCTGTCTGTACAGAGGATAATAACTTCTTGTTTTCTACTGGTGATGCCTCTCCTATGCATCCTAGTATCCCCCAGCCCTCCTTGCTTCCCTCTCACATTGCTTGCTCACCTTTAGGTCATCTGATATGACTACCCCCAGGTCCCTTTCCATTTTGTTGTTGTTAGTATCTCACCCCCATTGTGTACTCTTCCCTGGGTTTTGTTTCCCAGGTGCATTACCTTGCACTTCTTAGCATTGAATCTAAGCTGCCATACATTTGACCATTCCTCTAACCTTGCCAAGTCCTTCTCATCCTTTCCACCCCACCTTGAGCATCAACTCTGTTGCAGATCTTTGTGTCATCTGCAAAGAGACATACTTTTCCTTCCAGTCCGTCTGCAATGTCGCTTATAAAGACATTGAAGAGGACCGGTCCTAATACTGAACCCTGCGGTACCTCACTACTAACCCCCCTTTTTTCAGAGTGGATTCCATTTACTATTACTCTCTGTGTCCTATTCTCCAGCCAATTCTTTACCCAGGCTGTCATCTTGGGACCCACTCCCAGGCTGGCTAACTTGTATATTAATCTTTTGTGTGGGACTGTGTCAAATGCCTTGCTAAAGTCTAGGTAGGCCATGTCACAGCCCTCCTGATCAACTACTTTGGTCACCCAGGCAAAGAAATCTATCAGATTTGTCTGGCATGACCTGCTGTTAATCCATGCTGCCTTGGGTCCTGTGCCCTCTGGCCTCCTAGATACTCAATAATTATTTCCTTCAAGTGATTCCATCATGTTCCCTACCACTGAGGTTAAACTAACAGGTCTATAGTTTCCTGCTTCTGCCTTGCTCCCACTTTTGTGAGGGGAATCCATCTGCCCTCCTCCAGTCCTCAGGTACCACCCCATCCTCCCATGATTTGCTAAAGAGGGTAGTCAGTGGTGTCACTAGTTCTACCCTTAGTTCTTTTAGAATTCTGGGATAGAATCCCATCAGGCCCCATTGCTTTGTCCACCTTCAGTTTTAGAGCTCAGAACCCTTTCTTCTGTAAATGGGCTGGTATCAACTTCTGTATCCAGAGTGTTTCTACTGTTTGTTTGAGGTACCTCCCCCTCTTCCTCTGTAAATACTGAGCAAAAATATTTGTTTAGTATCTCTGCCTTTTCACAGTCACCCTCTGCCCACCCTCCCTCCCCTTTATTAAGCCTCACTATCCCTCCCTTGGTCTTCCTTCGCTCCCTGATGTACCTATAAAAGGTTTTATCCCCCTTCTTAACTGAGTTGGCTATCTTTTCCTCGGTTTGGGCCTTTGCTGTTCTGACTGCCTTTCCAGCTTCCTTTTGCTTTAACTGATACAGTTCTCTGTCCTGTTCCTTCTGTGATTCCTTGTACTTCCTGAATGCTTTCTTTTTCTCTTGAACCTTCACTGCCACTTCCTTTGAGAACCATAGTGGTTTCTTACCTCATTTTGTTTTGTTTATTTGCTTTACACAAAGGCTTGTTACCTCTGTGATGGCAGTTTTTATTATTCCCCATTGTTCTTCCACCCCTCCTTCCTGCCCATTTGCTAGTGCATTCCTTAGGCACTCACCCATTTTGGCAAAGTCAGCCCTCCTAAAATCCAGTACCTTTGTCTTTGTAAGCGACTCTATTGCTGTGTTTATTGTGAACCATACTGTTTGATGGTCGCTAGTTCCCAGATGGCTACCCACTTCTACATCTGTGATCCTCTCTTCATCTCCATTTGAGAGAACCAGGTCTAAGTTGCTCCCTCTCGAGTGGCTCCAATACTAGTTGTCTAAGGCATGCCCCTGTAGGGCATCTAGAATAACCCCACTCTTAGAAGTGGCTGCTGCAACTGCACTCCAGTTAACATCTGGCATATTCAGATCACCCATCAGCAATATCTCCCCTTTATCTGCCATTCTAAGTGTACTTTCTATCATTTCCTTGTCCATTTCCTCCCCCTGAGAGGGTCTGTATACAACCCCTGTGCGGATTGTGGTGCCATTGCCTGCCTCCAAATTGACCCGCAGTGCTTCTTCTCCTCCCTGTTTACCCTTTTGTTCTATTGCTTTGATTTCTTCTCTTATGTAGAGAGCTACTCCTCCTCCTCTTTTACCCTCCCTGTCCCTCCTGTAGATAGTGTATCCTGGTATGTTTACATCCCAGTCATGGTTCTGTGTGTACCATGTTTCTGTGACTGCCACGATATCCAGATCTTCCTCCTCCATCAAGGCCACTAATTCAGGAAGCTTGTTACTCAGACTACGGGCATTGGTACTCATTGCTCTCCATCTTTTGATGGCTTTACCTTCTGTAGCGGCATCCCCCACTGACCTTTCTACCTTGGTCTTTTTCTCATTTAATACCCTGTTTTGTAGGGGGATGCTGGGATTTTCCTGCTGTTTATCAGTGCCTCCCTTCTTGACTAGTTTAAAGGCTTGCCAATGAAGCATTTAAACCGATTGCTCAAAAGACTTGTTCCCTTCCTGGACAGATGCAGACCATCCTGCCAGTATAGGCTGGTGTCCCTCCAGGTGAAACCCCAGTCCCCAATGAAGCCAAACCCCTGTGCTCACACCATTTTTCAACCATTTGTTAAACTGCATGGTGCAAGTACCCTTGCCACACTGCCACTGACAGGCAGCACCTCTGAGAAGGATACTGTGTGTGCTACTTGTCTTAAGCCCCTCCCAACTCTACAAAGTCCTTCTGCACTGCTCTAATCTCATGATGAGCCAAGTCATTTGTCCCTAGGTGGACAATGCGTCCAGCTCGAACTCCGTGCAACTGTTCTCGTGATCCTAAGGATGCGCTTCCTGTCCCTCAAGCCATGGCACCAGGCAGGCACCTTACTTCAGTTTTTTCCCTACTCCCCAGTTCTATCCCCATAATAATTGGAGTCCCCACCAGGAGCTGCTTTCTTTCCCTGTGGTGCCCTCTGCCTCCTTCCTGAGGGCCTCCCTTGTGACAGTTGTCTGCACCCTCCTTAGTCTCCTCTGTGGGTGCATCCATAGGGGAACTATGCTCCCCCAGAATGGTGTATGGATTGTGGAGTGGAATAACTGACTGGGTGTGCCTCTGTTCCACCACCCTTACCCTCCCTGAGCCCACTGTGGTTCAACTGCTGTGCTTTCTTCGCAACCTCTGAGGTAGTGGTGGTGGCTCTGATGCTCCCTGGATGGGGGAGGTTCCCTTGCCACTGTCCAGTGCGGCCTGAAGATGGGCAACTTCCTCCCTCAGGGCAGATAGTTGTCTGCAAACAGGGACCTAAAAGGAAAGGATAGTGAAGGGAGTCCAACATGGTGACAAAACTTTCTACCAGCATATGAGAGAGAAAAGAAAGAGCAAAGGGGGAATAGTTAGATTGGCTAAGAACAATGACCAGCAAACAGAAGACAATTGGGAGAAAGCAGAGTCTCTGAAGAAATACCTCTGCTCAGTTTTTACATAGGAGGAAGCAGGCAAAGGACCATCTCTCCACAGGAAGGCACACCACCTCATGGGAGCTGACAAAAGTCCTTTCATGGAGGCAAGAGTCCTGGAGGAACTCAAGAAATTGAAGGTTGAAAAAGCAATGGGGCCAGATGAAATACACTCAAGAATACTGTGGGAGCTTGGGGAGGAACTAGCAGCACCACTGGTGGAGCTCTTCAACAAATCACTGGAAAGCAGGGAGGTCCCTGAAGACTGGAAAAGAGCCACAGTAGTACCCATACACAAATGTTGCAGTAGGAAAGAAGCAGGAAACTATGGCCCAGTCAGCCTCACCTTAGTGGTAGAAAAGCTGATGGAATCCCTACTAAAGGAGAGGGTGGTGACATTCTTAGAAGATAGTGGATAGCTGGACCCAAAGCAAGGTCCTGCCAGATTAATCTAATCGAATACTTTGATTGGGTCACAAACATGTTGGACAATGGGGGTGCAGTAGACATGGTATATCTAGACTTCAGCAAGGCTTTCAACTCTGTTCCACACAGGAGTCTAATAGACAAGCTGGAGCACATGGGCATTGGGCCAAAAATTGTAAACTGGATCCAAACCTGGTTCAATGGGAGGACTCAGAAGGCACTGATAAATGGCACACTGTCAGAGGAGGGTAGAGTTACAAGTGGTGTTCCACAAGGTTCAGTGCTGGGACCAATAATTCTCAATGTCTTCGTCATCCACATAGCTGATGACCTAAATGGGAAGGTGTGCCTATCCGCAGATGACACAAAGCTCTGCAATAGGATGGACTCAGCTGAATGGACTCAAAAGATGGAGTCAGGCCAAAAGAAATTGGAAGAATGGTCAGGGAATCAGCAACTGACGTTCAACATCAAAAAATACAAGGTTATGCACCTAGGAAGACGCAACTCAGGAAGAAATTACTTTCTAAATGGGGTACAGCTGGCAGCAACAAAACATGAACGTAATCTTGGTGATCATTGCAGACAACCTGAAGAGGTTGGCAAGCAGTGTGAAAAGGCTGCACAAAAGGCCAGCAGCATCTTGGGTTGCATAGGGAGGGGCAAAACCAGTAGAAAAGGGAGGTGATTATGCCACTGTACCGGTCTGTGGTGAGGCCTTACCTGGAGTACTGTGTCCAGTTCTGATGGCCTCACCTTAGGAAGACATAGAAAGACTAGAGACTATACAAAGAAGGGCAACAAAGATGGTGCAAGGTCTGCATCATAAGCCATATGATGCAAGGCTAAAACAGCTCAACATGTACTCACTAGAACAAAGAAGAGATGGGGGGGACATGATAGAGACGTTTAAATACCTGAAGGGTATCAACAAGGTACAGGCACAGGATCTCCTTCAGGTAAACAACTGCACCCGGATCAGAAGTCATGACATGTGCCCAAAGGAGAGCAGGTTCAGGAGCAACACAAGGAAGTTCTTTTTTTCAGAAAAGGTGATGGAACTTTGGAATGGCCTCCCCTTCCCCCCCCCACAGGTGGTGGGGTCAAAGATGGTCAGAGAATTCAAGCTGGCATGGGACAGACAGTGTGGAAAACTTAACATAGCTGCCTGATTTTTTTTTGGGGGGGGTATTATACATGGACAGACTAGATGAACCCCATCTGCCGACACATTCTATGTTTCTATTATAATACAGCCCAAGGACTAGTGTAGTTAGCATGGAGTTTTTATAATATTTTATAAGTCTGTTCCCTAAAGAACATTAGCTGCAGTTTGGTCACAATACAATGTGTTCTTTGTAGTATGTTCACTGAGGCATCCCCCTCATGTTGTTTGAACAGAAATGTAACTGATTCTAACCTGTATTAACATTTGGAGAGTCATATCATCCATTGTGAAATGCCATTTCTTGTATGCATATATGGTATGTATTTGCTATAAAATACAATAAAAATAAAAAAAAGTTGTGTAATCACAGTATTCAGGCAGGAGGATCAGTGCAACCTAAAATGGAATGTGCAAGCACAGTATGATAAGGTACAAGTGTGATGCATTACCCGATGTGAGCACAATATTAGGAACAGATTTAAATGCACAGACTGTGAGAAGGTGCAAGAGTAATTAATGCATTTCAGTGTGCTGTCTCAAATTAACTTAGGTAGGCAGACTAGTGCATCCCACAATAAACGGTGCAAACACCATACAATGAGATACAAGTGCAGAACATTACTGGATGTGATTACAGTATTAGGAGCAGATTTATTTTATTTATTTATTTACGAGATTTACCAGGAAGGCATACTGAGCAACATGCTCGATTCCAGATGCAAGATTAATGCCACACAGACTGTGAACCTGAGGTGGGCAGAAATTACTGTGATTGGGGGGGGGTGTGGCAGCATCCAACATAACAGGGAGGGAGGAAGATGGATACTAAGATATGGGTTAGGTAAAATTCAGTGACGGGTAAGTTACTTTTTCTATTACTTTCTATTACTTTTGGAAACTTGTTCCAGAAAGCTCTGTGCAGTCATTAGCAAGGATGGAGAAGTACTGGAAAATGTAACACACCTTACAGTTAAAATTACTTATGTCTTTTTGTACAAAAGTAATACATAGCTGTACCTGATTACATTTATTTGAAAGTAACTAGTAACTAACCTATTACTTTCAAATAAATGTCATCTGTTACAGTTTTTTATTATTTTTGCATTGATTTTGTATAAAAAGAAATACGTAACTATAATTGTAAGGTGTATTACTTTTTCTAGTACTTATCCATCCTTGCTAGTGACTGCACAGAGCTTCCTGGAACAAGTTTCCAAATGTAATAGAAAGTAATAGAAAAAGTAACTTACCCAACACTGGTAAAATTGTAGGAGGGGTTAGTAAATACATGAAGAAGAAACTTGAGGAAGGAGAAGAAAACATAAAAAACATAGAATTTGTCAGCAGAAAAGGACAAGTAGGCCCATCCAGTCTGCCCTATTTTTCCCTGCCTATTCCAACACCTCAAACCTTATTTGGTCACAAGTGTCCTTCCTGCCTTTTTTTTTCTCTACTTATTGTGCCTGTGTGCTTATCCCACACATGCTTGAAGCTCCCAACTGTCTTTGCCCCACCACCTCTTCTGGCAGGCAGTTCCAGGTATCCACCACCCTTTCTGTCGAAAAGCATTTTGTCACATCCCTCTTTCTTCTCTGAAAGAGACTCCCCACCTGCACCATGTTCACCCCTGTCAAGCACCTATGAGGTTTTAATCATGTCTCCTCTTGCTCTCCTCTCCTCCATGGAGTACACTTTGAGATTCTGCAGCCTCTCCCTACTGTATGTGGCTTCACATGCAACCCCTGCATCATGTTGGTAGCTCTCCTCTGGACCGCTTCTACCCTGTCAGTGTCTTTGCGAAGGTGCGCATTCCAAAACTGGACACAGTACCATAGGTGGGGTTTCACTAGTGAGCAATACAGTGGCAACCTCACCTCCCTTCTCCTGCTAGAAATCTTCCTCCTTGAGTACCCCAGCATCCTACTAGCCTTGCCTACTGTCTTGTCACACTGTTCTACCACCCTAAGGTAATCAGATATGATTACCCCAAGGTCAATTTCTTGCTTGGTGACTATAAGTAGTTCCCCCCATCTAATACACAGCTCCCGGGTTTAAACAACGGTGCTGACACCACTGTTGGGTTGCAGGATAAACTCTTTACTGTCCAGTCTGGCAAGTGGTGTGAGGCTCCGGTTCCCTACCCAACTTCCCCTTTAGGGCACCTGTGCCCTTTTTACTTTATTCAAAGGTTGGTAGTCAGGTTTTATTTTGTTGATTATATTTCCTATTCCCTTTCCTTAATGGCTAGGAATATTCTTAGCCCTCTCTTATTTTTTCTCCACATTGTTTCTCTCCTAGTGAACAGAACTGAGGTTGGTGAGAAAGCCGGCAGTGGTTATTGGCTGGCACATGGCACCATGTGAAAAAACATCATTCTTCCCCACAGAAACAATACCATACAATACTTTGTACTGCACTCCAGGAATGATGTAAAATGCCTTTAAATAAATGAATGAGTTTATTCATCTGTGATGGTGTACATTCAGTTTCCTCAGTCTCTTCATGCAAAACATAAGTGACTCCCAGTTTAAAGCAGCAGTTCCTATTACGGTGAAAACTTTTTCTCTTTTATTCCATTTTAGATCACTTCGTTTCCTGTGTTGTAAGATGCATTTTATACCCGTGTTGCGTCTACTTGAGCCTTTTTTAGAGGTGGAATCCTTAAAAAGCGTGCTCTATTTAATTTGATAGTCCCCAGGTTTTCATTGCTGTTCTCAGCAGGTTTTGAAATCCCACTGTTGAATGTCTCTTTTTCTATGACTGTGGTAAACTAGCATGCAACAGAGTCTGCTGTCTGACCTTATGGGACAACGGATGTGAAAAATAGTTGAGAAAACTGATGATACCCTGAGGTTAGCCATGTTAAAAGGAGTCCTCTTTTTAAAGCAGCAGTGCAACGAAATAGGGCAAAAAATGTGACCTTACCCTTTCTTCACTAGGAGAGATTCTGGGCATCTCTCAGTTTTATTTGGTGATAAAATTGTCTTGTTCCACTGTAATTTGAGTCTTTTAGTTTAGTTTTTTTTTCTCTAGAAAAAAGATGGCTGGCAAATTTGACTCAGAAATAGTATTAAAGACATAGAAAGCATTCAAATTGAGAAAATCTAAAAAAAAAAAACTCATGGTGCACAGCACAGGAGGTACCTAGAAAAGAGACTTGACAGGTATGCTAATATTTGTATTAATTGTTGCTAAACTAGATTTTTGGAAAAACATTTTCTGATGCACTGCTGCTTTAATTATTTAATATTTTAAAGCAAATGGTAATGCAGACTCAACATGTAGAACAAAGGGCATTTTACTAGACAAGAGAGAAAAAAGGTAATTTAAAATGGAATGAAAAGTTACAGGTCCACAATTTTCACCATACCATGCACTTGTGCTTTAAGCACTTTGGAACTGTTCATTGTCAGACTTCACTGGGCCTCTCCTGAAACAAGTTGGGGCCTCCCCTGGGAGGCTGGCCTCACCATTTGAGAAACAGTCATTTAGGCAATACTTTGGGAATATGCATATGAAGTACCGGAGACTGTCAACTTATTTTGAAAGGAGCATGGGAGGAACAGATAGAGTGGGAGTCTTGGCCCCCAAGGGAAGTAACTCACTCATGTGTCAGTTTATCATATGACAAATGATGAAGCCGCGTTGACTGAGCAGTTTGTTCTGCCCATGGAGTGCTGTCTGGGGATCCTTGAGAGATTGAAGCAGGTTATCAGCAGATATCCTTGCTAAGCTTTCCTTTCCCTCCACCTTACCCATCTTCATGGGGTGTTTTATGCTTCAACTAAAATCTCACCTTCTTCTGTGGGTGACTCTGTGCCATCACCTCACACTCCTCAAGTGAACTCATCCTCCTTGGGTCCTTCAGTATGAACTGGCTCTTCCTGGCCTCCAGGGAAGCTCTGTCAGAAATGAGTCCCTTAATTTCTTCCAGCTCATTACTGACCCCACCCGGGTCAATTACCACTCCTCTAACCACATTTTTCTGGACTGTGTCCTCTCCTCCCACCCCCATCGCATTATTGCAGCAGGTATTCTGCTGGACACCTTCAGTGACCACTGCATGACATTCTACATCAGGAAAGTCTAGTGCCCTCCCTCCCTCCTACCCTAAGTAAATGTGGTCTAGGTCCCTCTGGTTGCTTAAAATCAATGCTCTCCTGAGCGACCTTACTGCTGCTGACTGGTCAGCCATCCTCTTTACACCTACCATTGATGTGGCCCTCTTCCAGTTCCATTCTACATTCTCCTCTGTCTGGGGCAAGCATGCCTGCCTCAGAAAGTCCAGGGTTAAATCTTCCCACCAGCCCTGGATTCTCTTAAACTCATTGAACAGTGTAAATCCTGTGATCACGCTTCGGCCCGTTACAAATTATCCCACTCCCTGCCTGACCTCCTCTCCTACAAGGCACTTAGACATTCATGTGCTAAGGCTGTTCAGTCTGCTAAAGCCCTATATTTCAAGACCAACCTCCAGAACAACTTTAGCTCCCCAGCTAAATTTGTGAAGATGATTCACCTTCCTTTTTGACTCCCCTGCAAAGTCCAGTCCCCCATTCTTCATGGTTAATGGTTCATCTGTCTGTGACCTTCCCTCTATAGCAGCAGCTCACTTCAGTGAGTTTTTTACTACCTGTGCTCGCCCTCTCTCCACCCCCTCCTGGCTCCTCTCCTCTCCCCTCGGTTTCATGCTCCTCCCAACCCCACCCCTCCCTGGGGTTTCATTTCTGCTGTTACCAGCCAGTAAACCTTGCTTGCCCTTTCCTCCCTCAGTGTGTCCGTCTAGCCCTGACAGGCTGTATCCTAAGCTCCTCCACCTTTCAGCTCCTGCCATCTCCTTCCCCCACCCCCTTACCTCTTCAACCTGTCCTTCTTCCTCTGTGTTGTTCCCCAGTCTTGGAAGATTACCAAAGTTCTCCCCCTTCATAAATGGGGGTGACCCCTCTTTCCCTGGTAACTTCTGTCCCATCTTCTTCCTCCCTTCTCTTGCAGAGCTACAAAAGAAACATGACTAATCTAGGTTTGCTGACTTCATCTCTTCATCCAGCTTCTTCTCCCCTTTCCAGTCTGGTTTCCAGAAACACCACTCCACTGTCTCCTCCATGCTGCATGTTTCTGACTCCATCTTCACTGGAAGGGATCAGAGGCCCATCATTGTGGCCATTTTCATCAGTCTGGCCAAAGCCCTTGATTCAGTAGCCCACCCACTCCTGGACAAGATGAGCTCTACCAGCCTCTCAGCTCCCACTGTTGAATGGTTCCATTCCTGCCTCATGGGCTATCAACAGCTGGTAGAGGTAGGAAACATCCTGTCACATCCATTACCCATCCTGTCTGGGATCCCATAGGGCTCCACAGGGTTCCATCCTGGGTCCCATTCTCTTCTCCATTTTTTTCTGAATGATCTTCGCATATTTTTTTTTCCCCCATTTGTTTAACCAGGAGAGACACACTAAGCTGAAAGTTTTTTTACAGGTGCAACCTGGGAGCACAGGGAAGTTAAGTGACTTGCTCAGAGTCACACAGTATATGCAAGTGGGGGCTGTGGGATTCAAACCCAGGTCTCCAGATTTGCAGCTCAGAGCCTTAATCCACTGCGCTATACTGCCTCCCTTATATATTCACATGTATACAGGTGATGCAGTGATCTTCACCTCCGGCCCCTCAGCTGCAGTGGTGGAAGGCTTGTTCCATCAAGACTTCCACAATATCCTGCACTTGTTCCACTCCAACCAACTCTGGGTCAATTCTAAAACAAATTGTGTCCATGACCTTTTGCATCGCTAGAAATTGACCAGCCTCTCCCCCCTTCCTGTCTTTTGCACTCTGAATGGCAACCCCCTTAAAGTGGTTTCATCCTTCAAATATCTCGGTGTGTGGTTAGACAGTAAACTTGACTTCTCTTCCCACATCGATGCTGCCCATGCCAAGCTCCACTCCAAACTTGTTGCCTTGTACTGCAGCAAAGATTGCTTATCTCCTCAGATCCATAGGGAGCTTGTTATCAAAATGGTGCTCCCAGTCTATGACTGTGCGGATGTGGTCTGCCACACCACCCCCTTCTCATCCCTTGGTAGACTGGATACCCTCTATAACACCTTTTGTCACTTTGCTACCAGTCCCCCCCCCCAATATCCACCACTGCTCCCTCTACTCCTCCCTCTCCATCCTCCACCTACTTTCATGTTGCTAGTTTCACTGTGCCTCCCTCATCACAAAATACTGATTTGGGTCCCTGTCCTCTTACCTTTCCTCACTCCTCTCTAACATTCCCTCTGCCTCATACTCCTTCTGCTCCAGGGATCCTCACACCTTCTCTCTTCTCCACCCTCACTCCTCTGCTGGGCAGTCAGCCTTCTCCAATTGTCCTCCCTCCTTCTGGAACCTGCTTCCATTTTCTCACTATCTCTCCCCCTCAGGCATCAGCTAAATCTCCTCCATGCCCCCAACTGCTCCTGTCAGCCCTCTCTATAGGTGCTGGGTGTTATGGGCCTGTGGGGCACAGGCTCCACCATTATTCTGTAAAGCGGGCCCAGCTCCACCAATAATTGTACCATATTCTGGCCTTTTGCTTTTGCTGCACCATGAGTGTGCACCCTCTATGACCTGCTGCAGTGTCCCCCTGCTGTGAAGGGAGCAGTCCCCTCTGTGCCTATTGGTGCCACTTTTATGTTGTCTTGTGCGTGAGCAAGAAACCTGTTGCAGTAACTTTAGAATAGCAGGTTTTGGAGGTGCAGTCATGTTGTGGCCAGTGGCACCACTGCTTTTTGGGGCTGGGCTCCATGGCACGAATTAGATTGCACGCTGTCTATGAAAGCAGTGCAAAAGCGTGCCACCAACTTAAAACGTTTTAGCCACTGCAATGAAGGAGCTCCACCTCATTGCAGGGCATGCCTTTCCTGGTGTAACATTTCAGTCAGACATGGCGGTGGCTGTGCCGTCCGCCTTGCACAGTCCACAGAAAAGTCGATGTCAGGGATGCCCAATCCCCCTGTCAGCATCATCATGCCCCCCCTCCTGAGTTCATTTGCTGACAGGGAGCCCAATCCCCATTGGCATCATGTCCTGTGGCAGTTGTTTGCCAAGGGGGGTGCCCAATCCCCCTCGGCATCATCTCCTCAGCACCTTTTATTTGCTGATGGGGTGCCCAATCCCCATCTGCTCCAGTCCCCCCACCTCAAAACACACAGGTGGCACACTGGGAGCCCACCCCAGCATGCCAAAAGTACCTGTTAAAGGAAAAAATCTTCCCATGATGTTTATTATTTTAACCCTGTAAAGCAGAAAATGGTCCCTAGCTGTCTGTGGCCCTCCCCAACCCATGCCACCCACTGCATACCCCTTCCCCACCTCCCCACCCGATGCCCTCGGGACCTGCACGATGATCTTCGGTGGACCGGGAACATGTCTACCCTCTTCAAAGCCGACCGTGAACTGAAGAAATGCCGGTAAGCTGTATAATGGCATAAATAGGGTTTTTTCAACATTGGTGCATATCTCGGCCATTTTTGGGAATTTTGGCACCAAATTTTCAGCATGGGGTTATTGGGACCCCTCCTCATGAATTCAGTCACTGTCATGGTGTTATTTGGTCCCGAAAGCTGATTTTGTGGTCACTGCATGAAATCACTTATCGGGACTGATTAACGAAACAGTGCCACTGTTCATGAGGTGGGCTCTCAAAAAGCCTATTTTGCAAATTTGGTGAAAAAATTAAAAAAATTACTGTTTTATGAGCCTGCATTAGGCAGTTTCCATGCACGCTCATAACTTTGCAAATCTGTAATATTTTCACTCCAGATTTTCAACGTTAGCATTTTTCCACAACTCCTTATGAACAGTACAGCTGTCACTTTTCACATCCTGTCTGAAATGTGTTTTTGCACTTCCGGCACAGAATAGCGCGTTCATGGTGGGAAATCAGTGTTCGGGACAGATTAAGAGAATCATGGTAACAATGTTCAAGAGCAGGGGTCCTAAAATGTCTGTGTTGAAAATTTGGTGACGAAAGTCCATTAAATGACTGTGCTATGAGTGTGCATTGTGCAGTTTCCATGTACCCTCGTAACTTCGCAAATTTGTAATATTTTCACTCCAGATTTTCAACATTGGCATTTTTTCATGCATTCTTATGAACAGTACAGCTGTCATTTTTCATATCCTGTCCGAACTGCGTTTTCGCACTTCCCACGCAGAATAGCACGATCGCTGTGGAAAATCAGTGTTTAGGACAGATTGAGAAAATCACAGTGACTCTGTTCATGAGCAGAGGTACTAAAATGCCTATGTTGAAAATTAGGTGACAAACGTCCATAAAATGACTGTGTTACAAGCGTGTATTGTGCAGTTTCCACGCACGCTCGTAACTTCGATAATTTTTAATATTTTTACTCCAGATTTTCACCATTGATATTTTTTCACTCCTTATAAACAGTACAGCTTTCATTTTCCACATCCTACCCGAACTGTGTTTTTGCACATTTGTCACGCAGTGTCGCAGTCGCTGTAGGAAAACAATGTTCAGAACAGAATAAGAAAATCACGGTAACACTGTTCATGAGCAGAGGTCCCAAAATGCCTATGTTGAAAATCTGTGGAAAAAATTCTATAAAATGACTATGTTACAAGCGTGCATTGTGCAGTGTCCATGCACAGTAGTAACTTTGAGAATTTGTAATATTTTCCCTCCAGATTTTCCATATTGTCATTTTTGCACACCTTCTAATGAACAGTACAGCTGTCATTTGTCTCATCCTGCCCAAAATGTAGTTTCACACATGTGGCGCACAATCACGCAGTCACTGTGGGAAATCAATGTTTGGGGTAGATTAAGATAATCATAGTGCCACTGTTCATGAGCAGAGGTCCCAAAATGACTATGTGAAAAATTTGGTGAAATAATTCCACTAAATGACAGTGTTACGAGCGTACGATTTGCAGTTTTCACACACGCTCATAACTTCGAGAATGTTTAATATTTTCACTCCAGATTTTCAACATTGCCATCTCTTCACACCTCCTTATCAATGGTGCAGCTGACATTTTAATGTGGTGCAGAATGGCGCAGTCACTGTGGAAAATCAATGTTCGAGACAGATTAACAAAATCACAGGGACACTGTTCATGAGCAGAGGTCCCAAATGCTTTCATGAGGTGGGGTCACAAAAAGGCCATGTTTTAAAATTTGGAGTGCAAATACCAACACACGCCCAGGGCGTTATGGCTTCTAACCATTACGTCCCACCCTGTACAGACTAACAGGCATCGGGGGTGTATCTTTGGATCGTCTGCTGTACTGCTCATGCATTTAGCCCTCCACCCCCACTCTGCAGCCACTGACAGGCATCAAGGTGTGCCTTGGACTCTTCAGCCCCAAAGTTCAACCCATTCTCCTATGCTGCTCCCATCTCAACATACATACTTATGAAATGGGGTGAGCATAAGGCCAGATGACCCCAAGGCACAATGTGACACTTGTCAGACTGCAGGGTAGGGTGAGGTGAAATAGCATGAGCATCATGGCCAGCTAACCAAACGCACACCCCAATGCCTGTTACTCTCTGTAGGGTGGGGTGGGGTTGATGTCGGTTCCATACTTCACTGCTATTCCTACTATGCATCTCTCTTAACTCCTGCACTACCAATGCCAACACCAGCAAGACAACATTCGGCATTGACAAATGCTTGTTTTAAAATTGGCACCTTTTTTTTTAAAAGATAATTCAATGTGTGTGCACACAGTGAGAGCGGGGAATCTGACTGGGCAGCAGCAAGGACTCGAGGTGGGCGATAAGGCTACGGAGAGACAATGAGCGGTCAGCGGGAGAGAAGAGAGCTAATGAGTGACAGCCAGGCAGCAGAGCAAAATTGTCAAACTTGCCAGAAGAAGCCAAGGACTAAGGAGGACATCCATCAGACGGCAGTGCTATTTTGCAGCCAACGGCCCAGAGTGAGAGTGACGGTCGGCGAGGGAGCGAACATTCAATAGGTACAACTACAACTGTTTTGGTTCTTAGCCAAATGCCTTACAAATCCCAGAAGAAACTCTACTTGAGTGTTGATTCTGATGGATAAAGGTGCTATGATCTTCTGCAGAATTGACTAAAAGAGTAAATGAGTTTTGAATACGAAACAGAGTATGGCTGGATTCGCACATCAGTAATGGATGCCAGCAAACCTCAGAGAGCACTAAACAATTCTCCTTTAGGTATGAATTATGGTTGTAGTTTAGTGTTGAGCAGATCTGTTGCAGAGTGCATGCTGGTTTGTGTGGCAGTAAAAAGAAGAGAAAAATTTTCTTGTGTTCTGTGACAACCTCCTGTCATAGCATACAGCCAAAGTAATGCTTTAAAGAGATGGCACACTGACAGAAATTAGCAACAACTTTTAAAAGTAATCAACAGTTATACTTTTTAATATTTGAAGTACTTTTTCTTCTCCCACTTGATATTGGAAGTAGTTCTACCTGAAAGTGTAAGGTATGACGTGTGGAACAGTATTCAGCTGTTCGAAGACCTGGAACCATGAAGTGAGGAAAACGTCACTTGTTTGTAACATGAACTGCTGCTTTCAAAATGTTGGGGCTGGCCCAGAGCTTCTCTGAATTCAATCAGACATGCAGTAAATAAAGATGACAGTGGATTCTGCAAAGGCCATTTCTGTGTTTTGATTAGCGTAGCATGATAAGTTGTAGGTGTTCTGTAGGCCACTGGCCAGGTGAGCTATCCTTTCTTCAGATGGATCACGTCCCTTAGGTAGGTACAGGTAATTGTAGAAACAGCAACATTCAATCACTGAGTTGTCAGTATTGAAATGACTTCCCAGAACAAAGGAATTGGAATGGTATGTTAGTTAATTAACTCTAGGTTGCTGAGGCGATAAGATTTTTCATTGCTGGGAACATAAAACTTGAGAGTCTGGCTGAAACATAAGTTTTAATGAAGTGTTTGAACAGTGCAACAATATGTCTGAGTTTGTAACTGTAACCTCTTATAGGTTGATAGTCATTGCAATTTATGCCTTACATATTTCATCAGTGGTTAAAAACAAAATGCTTTTGTTTAAGTGCTGGCATAGCTCAAAAGAGTTAGCGGAGCTAGCCAGGGAGCCTACTGCAACAGTGAGATGCTGGTGTGATTCCAGTTGTTCTGTGGATTAAAAAGATCATTGATAACAGGTTTCCGAACCTTGCTGTGCAGGGTTGTTATGGTGGTTGTAGTATTCTAGGGCATTGCTGGCACCTTCGCCTTGCTTCCTCTCGATGCAGTTGACAAGAAGCGTGTGTCAGAGACCACCCCCTTGGAAGCAGATCCTCTGTAGCCCTCCCTGCCCATCTCTGCTCATGGAGTCCTGCACTCGTGGTGCCAACTCATGTCATCAGCCTGCCAGGGTGGCAGCACCATACTTCCTGCCTCAGATCTGGTTGTACTGCATATTCTTTTTTGGGGAGGAGAACAAAATGTTTCTTATCTAGAGTATTACTGGCCAATTTTTAGGTTTACCACAGTGATGGATGGCAAGAGTAGTACTTATTTTGTGGCTGTAAGACTGAAATGTAGAAACTGCAATACTTGAGCATGAGGACTGATTCCTGCATTGTGACAGGGATAGTATCAGTACCGGTTTACTTACTCCCTAGCCTTGGCAAGTGAATCACAGCAGGGTTTGACATAACATGCCTAGTACTGCCAAGAATTATGACTGATACCAACTGCTCTTGCATCTCTGTTTAAAAACATGCATTGCCAGAGAGCCATTATTTAGAAGCCAGTGATGCTAAAACAAAATTGATCATGCCTCTGAAAGGTGTTATTTACCACAGTTAAAAAAACAAACAACCCCCCAAAAGAATACAGCATGTTCAAGTCCCATTCAGAGATGTAGAAGTACCCATTACTCTCAATGTATCATTCTATAACCACTAGATGTGTGCAGTGCATGTACTCCTTATGCCATGACAAAAGCTTTAGTGCAAAATAAATCTTGATTGACCAATGAGTTCTGCTAAATGCACTGAGTAGTGGCTATCAGCCCTTTTTTGATTATTAGTAGCTACTACCCACATTCCTATTAGCCACCAGTATTCCTATTTAGTCCTTTTACTTCACTGATTTACTTATTCTGCACACCAGGAGAGCTTCATTTAGTAATGCAGTAATTTAAGACTGAAAGGGACTCCAGGTCAGTTAGGTCCCACTAACTCCTGTTTTATAAGCAGGCATGAATAAATATGCTGTGAAAAAGTGTACTAATTCATAGGGGTTCCCCCACACACTCTATTACCCAGGATACCCTGCAATTCCCTTGGTAAGCAGAAATTTGTCCAGGCTTACCTTGAAGGCCTGTACTATTGTCATATCCACTCTCTCTCCACTAGAAGGCTATTCCCTATGTCCACTACCTTCTGGGAGAAGATGTGTGTCCTGGCATTACTTCGAAATTTACCATCTCTGAGCTTCAGGGCATGACCTCATGTCCTGCTGAAGCACACCAGATTAGAGTTTACTGAGCCACCTGCAATAAAAATGTTTGTCTGTCTCTTTAAATTGAACAGATAAAAGGTGTACAATGATGGCCTTGCCCCACCACGCTGACAATGAGTTTTTTCTTGTCGAAGCACAGGGGTTTGGAGTGGGGCTCCTGTCTACTCACACAAGAGCAGTTTGTTGCCTTTTTTTGTATCTGCATATCCAGATATGGATGGAATTCTGGGATTAAAAGGCTTTGCTTACCTTGTGACAAGCTTGGAACATACTTTCTTTATTCTTCTTGGACCTGGATGTGCACCCAAACTTGCCTGCTGCATGCCTTGGCTTTGTGTTGGTTACTACCCAGGGTACCCCTAGTATTCCCCTGGTAAGCAGGAATGTGTCTAGAGAATTCAGTGCACACCCTCCCCCATGGCAAATCTTTCAAATATTGTATAATATTCTTTCTGCCTGAATTGGCTACTTAATTATCTCATCTTCAAGTTGACAGTCACACTGCTTCATAATACCAAAGATAATATTAAACTGTATCTAAAAAAGTTGACTTCATATGTTTTTTAATGTCTGTCTCCCAGAGATCCTTTAAATATCGCACCTCACTCTGGATAAATGCCCTCCCTGGTCCTGGTCCTCTGCTCACTGAGCCAAGACTTGGCCCTTTTAAAACCTACCTGCATGACCATATTCTGGCCACCTCAAGCTGTGACTGCTTGTAACCCCTCTTTCCCCTCTTGCCTCTTGGGCCTCTGTGTTTTTCTCTTTTCTCTCTTCTTCTCTCTTCCCCTAATCCTCCCCTTATGAGGATGTCCTCTGGACAGATACTCCCCACTCTACGCTCCCCTCCCCCCGTCTGATCTCCCTTATTCCCATCCTCACTGCCTGTTAAATGTCCTAACTGTTGTATTTTTGCTGATGTGTCTCCCGATTGTTTACCATGATGTATTACTATGTTTTTTACCTCGATATACAATTGCCCAGTAGTGCTGTTATTTTTTCAGCACCTGTTGCTGTAACTACTATTTTGTTTTGCCACGCCTGCCTTTTCCAATGACGCAGAGCCTTTGTTAAGGAGTCTCAATAAATAAATAAAATAAATAAATAAAATTTACATCTTGGGCAGGGAAAACCTAAACACAGGTACACCCTGGGAGGGGAGGCGCTGGAGGCCTCAATAGGGGAAAAATACCTAGGGGTCATGGTGGATGCATATATGAATAACTCTGAGCAGTGCAGGAGAGCGGCTAGCAAGGCAAGCAGGATGCTGGGATGCATCGTAAGGGGGATCACCTCTAGAAGCAGGGAAGTGATTCTGCCGCTGTACAATGGACTGGTTAGACCACACCTTGAGTACTGTGTACAGTACTGGAGACCACACTTGAAGAGGGACATACAGCTCCTGGAGAGGGTACAGAGGAGGGCAACTAAGACGATATGAGGACTAGGGAATTTGACGTATGAGGACAGACTTGAGGAGCTCTGCCTGTTTTCATTGGAGGAAAGGAGAGATGGGGGGACATGATTGAGGTCTTCAAGTACCTCAAGGGAATAATAGGGTAAACATGGAGGGGATCTTTAGACTAAAGCAGGGAGGTATCACCAGAGGGCATGGTTTGAAGTTGGAAGATGGAAGGGTGAGGGGGAAAAGAGGAGGAGGTTTTTCACTGAGAGGATGGTGGACCCTTGGAATGCACTGCCTGGCGAGCTGGTTCAGAGATCCACAGTGGAGGGCTTCAAGAGAGGGTGGGACAGACACAGAAAGTGGACATATCAGATGATGGCCTGGCCAAGGGGGGTGGGGAAGGATAATAGGGGTTTCTGGAACCCAAGGTGGGGGAGGGCCTCGACACCCAACTAGGGATGTGAGGTTCGAGCAGACTCAATAGACCGTAAGGCCTAATCTGCTGGCAATTAGTATGTTAGTAAATGTCTATGTGTGTATTTTTGCTTCAGGGTCCTTCCTTAAGTGATATCCATGTTTTGGGACTGGCTATCTTTGTGATACACTTTCATGAAGTGAAGGAGCTCCTTCCACAGTTAGACATCGGGGTTCCCACCCTCTGGACTTGGTCTCACTGAATACGTGAACTGGTTCCTCACTTGCGAGACAGACAACTCACTGGTAGTCTGTAAAAAGTGAGCTCAGTGTCAAGATGTTCTATCAAAGGGCCACACCTCCTGAGGTTTTGATCCATGGTGCATACATCACAGCTTTTTTGCAACCTCCATCATACCACAACAGGACTGGCTTTCATCAGGGTAGCTGGTGATCAGGCAATTACAGCAAATTCAAATGCTTTGTTGTAAAATTTGGTGGCCCATATGATGCCCCAAAAGTAATTCCATGCAGCATCATAGAATTAGAACCTCTTATCTGTTGGATGGGTAGCACCATGTCTAATAATTAGTGTACTAATTGAAAGGTATACTCATCCCCAATTTCTAAGTAACCATTTGCTTTCGATCCATTAGATCATTAAATCTCACATCTTGTCACGGTGTGCTTTCCCTAAGCTACAGAAGTGATATCCCATCTCCCTGTAGAAAAAAGTAACAAATCCCAACCTCAGGAAGAACTGTAATGGAGGCAAACTGTGCCTTCAGTGGCAAGAAAGATCTGTGGAGCTAGGGGGATAAGACTCGAGGACATGTAGTAGGGTGGTAGGGAAAGTCAGCATGTGGATGTGAACTGAATACCATCAGTAGAACTGTGGTTACAAGTAAGGCCTCTTCACACTTTGTACAGTGCACCAAGAGTAAAGGGAAAGAGATTTGAAAAAATGGCTGTTTATTTACCTGACATCAGTTACATTCATTTTACTGCGTCTCTTCACACATACCAGATGAAACATATCTCAGTCCTCGGTACATTGCCGGGCTTATGATGGGAGGCACACCTCACAGTTGGAGAACAGATGCTGTAGAGTGTTTACCCCAGGAAGGTTAAAAAAATTCTAGACCCAACCTGGTGGCTTGGAGGAAGCACATCATGTTTCTGTGTGGGCGACCTGAGTTCAGAAGCGAGCTCGGGTCCTCGCAGCCGGGCGGTCTGGCTGGGAGACGTGTTAACACATGGCAACCCATTCTAGCCAGGGTGGGTTGATTCTATCAACTACCACAGCAATGACCCCTTATGGCTGGCTGGCAGCTTGCTTCCTTACATGTACAACACTGCCATGCATGAGGCATTATGGTGACTGCGTGGCACAGAAGTGGTGGAAGGGATAATGGGGGTAAGGCACACATCACACACCCATATGGTCATGCTTTCTACAGGGGACAAATCCCCTTTTTTTTCTGAATGGCATTTGTGACTCACATTCCTGGGTCTCATGGAGAGGTGTGCAGGTGGACCTTATCCTGATGGCTCCCCTGTGGGGGTGGGGGTGGTAAGCCCCAGGGATAGAAATTAACTTTTTGCGGAACCTGCACCAAGGTGCATGTAGCAACAAAGGTTGCATGCACCAGAGTCAGGTTACCTGCACTGCACAAAATAATAAAAACTGAAAAAAGATACTGATTCTGGAAATTGTCGCATATGGAGTGAATGTATTATACTGTTCTACATTTCAGAGTCTTCATCACTTTCCCAGCCTTTTTCCTTATCTTTTCTGGAACCATAAGGTGCTATTTGAGGTCTCATTGTTCTCTTTCCTGCGGACCACCACCTAGCTATGGCATTATCTGGTGAGTATATGGATACTGTCATTAATGAGTGAGCTGTCAATCAGTGGGCATGTACTGAATACAGTACAGTGCTCATTGAGAGCTCAATTGGTGGCTGGCCATGGTGGTGAGTGGTGAGCTGTGCCAGTAACTGGCTCGGTTTGGGGATGGGGGAGCAGAGTGGTGGGACACTGTCAGCTGGTGTGGGGGATGGGGTTAACTAGATCACCAATGATTGTGTTACTTCATAACAGGTGATTGGGGCTTGGGGGGAGGCACTAGATCACCAGGGGATTAGTGCATTGATATTAGGGACATGGAGGATTGGGGAAGAGGGTCCACTAGACTGCCAGGGGATTTATTTCATTTAGTTTTGGGGACATCAGGGATTGGGAGGGGGTCCACTAGACCACCAGGGGATTTTAACATGACTTATTGTTGGGGACATAGGGGGATGGGGGATGGGATTCCACCAGACCACCAGGAGATTTTTACATAACTTATTTTCAGGGACAATCGGGATCAGAGAGGGGTGCCGCTAGCCATTAGGGACTAGCTAGAGTGGCACATAGCCACCCCACAGCTAGTGGCACACCCTCAGGATGTGCCATCTGTTTGGTGCACAGCCAGGGTTGCTGCAAGCCATGGAACTTTGCTGCTGGGACCCTGCCCAATAGAGAATTGGACAAAGGGTCCCTGGTGCACCAGGCTTTGACACAAGCTGCCTTGGCAGTAGCTTGCGTCAATCTAAGGGCTCTTTCAGAATCGAACCCAGAGTGTCTTTGCATACTAACTCTAAGTTTCTTCCTAAGGTGGTGTCTGAGTTTACTTTAAACCAATCCATCCACCTGCCTGTTTATTATCCAAAGCATGCCAGTCCTGGGAAAGCATTGCTCCACACTTTAGATGTGCATAGAATTCTGCATTACTATATACACCATATAGGACTGTAGGAAGTCCAAACAGTTTTTTGCTTATTTTGCCCCTGGAAAAGAGGGCATTCCTATTTCTAAGTGGTTGGCCAAATGTATTACTTTCTGCTGCAGGAAGTATGGCAAGGACCTACCTGGTGTTGTTCGGGGTCATTCCACCAGAGGCATGACCACTTCTGTTGCCTATTTCCAGAATGTTTCAGCCGCAGAGATCTGCACTGCTGCCGTGCCACTTGGAGTACTGTTCATAGCTTTACCAAGCATTACAATCTAGACATTGCCTCAGGTGTAGGGCCATTTCTGGCCTAGCTATTCTACATGGCCTACTTTCTTATGCTCGTGGTTTCCATCCACCCAGACTGGCCATTCTGATGTGAGAACTGCTTGGGACTTGTTCCATAGGTGTGGCCTGCTGCAAGAGATACCCTCAAAATAAGATAGTACAGTTATGTAAGAACTTACCGTAACAGCTGATCTTCGAGAGGATCTCTTGAAGCAGGCCATGTGGCCCCACCCTTCATCCTCTGGCCCTGTGGGCTTTCTTGTGTGTCCCTCTTTCTCCTTAGCAGAGAACCTCCTGCTATTTCTTTCCTGGTGGGAACTTTTGGCTCTTCCTCAGTTCCTCAGCAGAAGACATGTTGCTTCTGGTCTCTGGTAGGAGAACTGAAGAGGGTACGGGGCCACCCGCTATAGGGTGACATCAGCATGTGACATTGGAGTGGGTGGCCCCCCTGGTAGACTGCTAGCTAGAAAAGTTTCTGTACGGTCCTGATGCCTGGTGGCTTTAGTTCCATAGGTGTAGCCTGCTGCAAAAGATCCTCTTGAAGACCTACTGTTATGGTAAGTTCTTATGTAACTGAACTTTTGCTTTTCTAAATGATGAGCACCCATCCCTGAAATAATTATTTTTTCCTGACTTATCAAAAGTTTGCACCATTCACATTTCATGATGTTCAATTCACTGTCGTACTTTAGCCATTTACGATTCTGCTTCCATAAGTCTACAAATGTCTATGTTGTTTTCTATTTTAAAGGTGGCTCTCCATCAGTTGGCTCATTAGTAGGAGGCTGAGGAGGTTGAGGAGGAGGCACTGAGCATTGTTGGATACAGTCAGATATGGGGCTAGGAGGCAATGGAATCTGAGAAGGCAGGAGAACACATGCAGGTTCAGAATCAGAGGAGTTAGATTCCATTATGGACATATTGGAATTACTGGGAATGGCTTCAGTCTGAGAGACTTGAGACTTGTCAACACCACCACCAGACTGAGACTGAGACACACAAGACTGGATCTGGACTACATCAGCTACAGGGGCTGTAGAAGCCACTGCTGCCATTTCACAGCTTGTTTTGCTAAGCTTGTAGTGAAAAAGAGTATTCACTGGTTTGGGTAAAACTTTCTTGAGTGGCATGGTTTAATGTTTAATGAACTGAGCTTGCCTTTGCCTTCTTATGTAACACTACTGTCAATAAAAAATGCCGTGCTGTCAGTCAGAAAAGTGTGTTCACGTTAAACTCAGCTACAGAGTCAAGCCATACAAAAGTGAGGGTACTGGACTTAAGGAGGGCTGACTTTGGTAAAATGGGAGAATGCCTCAGAAAAGCACTAGCAAACAGGCTAGAAGGAGGTGTGGAGCAACAATGGGGAATCATCAAAACTGCCATCACAGAGGCAACAAGCCTTTGTGTGAAGCAAATAAACAAATCAAAATGAAAGAAAAAGACACTATGGTTCTCAAAAGAGGTGGCTGTGAAAGTCAGGAAGAAAAAGATAGCATTCCGGAAGTATAAGGAAACACAGAAGGAGCAGGACAGACAGCTGTACCAGTTAAGGCAGAAGGAAGCAGGGAGGGAAGTCAGAATAGCAAAGGCCCAAACTGAGGAAAAGATAGCCAACTCAATTAAGAAAGGGGATAAAACCTTTTATAGGTACATCAGCGAGCGTAGAAAGACAAAGGGAGGGATAGTGAGACTGAATAGAATTAACGGTGGGTGGGCAGAGGGGGACAGTGAAAAAGCAGGGATACTGAACGATTATTTCTGCTCAGTATTCACAAAAGAGGAGGGGGAAGTGCCTAATCCAATTAACAGAAGCACTCTTGATAGGGAGTCGATCCCAGTCCTTTCACAGAAGAAAGGGTTCTGCAAGAACTCCTAAAACTGAAGGTGGACAAAGCAATGGGTCCTGATGGAATTCACCCCAGAATTCTAAAGAAATTAAGGAGGAGCTAGTGAAACCACTGGCTACTCTTTTTAATAAATCATGGGAGGATGGTGTGGTACCCGACGACTGGAGGAAGGTGGATGTGATTCCCCTTCACAAAAGTGGGACCAAGACAGAGGCAGGAAACTACAGACCTGTCAGTCTGACCTCTGTGGTAGGGAAAGTGATGGAGTCACTTCTGAAGGAAAGAATAGTTGAGTACCTAGAGGCCGGTGGAGCACAGGACCCAAGGCAGCATGGGTTCACAGCGGGAAGGTCATGTCGACGAATCTAATAGATTTCTTTGACTGGGTGACCAAAGTAGTAGACCAGGGAGGGGCTGTGGACATGGCCTACCTAGACTTTAGCAAGGCATTTGACACAGTCCCACACAAAAGATTAATAGTCAAATTAACCAGCCTGGGAGTGGGTCCCAGGGTGGTAGCCTGGGTAAAACATTGGCTGCACAACAGGAGACAGAAGGTAATTGTAAATGGAGTCCACTCTGAAGAAAGAGGGGTTACTAGTTGGGTACCACAGGGTTCAGTATTGGGTCCAGTCCTTTTTAATGTCTTTATCAGTGACATTGCAGAGGGACTGGAAGGAAAAGTATGCCTTTTTGCAGATGACACAAAGATCTGCAACAGGGTTGATACACAAGCAGGCATGGAAAGGATGAAAAGGGACTTGGCAAGGTTGGAGGAATGGTCAGAAGTATGGCAGCTAGGATTCAATGCAAAGAAGTGCAAAATAATGCAACTGGGAAACAAGAACCCAGGGGAAGAATACACAATGGGTGGGGAGGTAGTAACAACAACAAAAAAGGAAAGGGACCTGGGGGTAATCATATCAGATGACCTTAAGGTTAGCAAGCAATGTGAGAAGGCAGTAGGGAGGGCTGGGGGTATACTGGGATGTATAGGGAGAGGCATCAGCAGCAGAAAACAGGAAGTTGTTATCCCTCTGTGCAGACAGTTGGTGAGACCCCATCTGGAGTACTGTGTCCAGTTCTGGAGACCCCATCTCCGCAAGGACATAGACAGGATAGAGGTAGTCCAGAGGAGGGCAACTAAAATGGTGCAGGGTCTGCAAGAGAAGCCGTATGAGGAGAGACTAAAGGAGCTTAATATGTATACCCTTGAAGAAAGAAGGGAGGGGACATGATAGAAACTTTTAAGTACCTCAGTGGAATCAACAAAGTCCAAGAGGGTAGCATCTTTCAGAAAAAGAGACGCAAGAACAAGGGGACACAATTTAAAGATAGAAGGAGGGCGGTTCAGGGGCAATGTGAGGAAGTATTATTTCAGAGAGGGTAGTGGATGCATGGAACAGCCTTCCTGAGGAGGTTGTGGGGTCTAAAACTGTGGGAGAATTCAAGAATGCATGGGACAGACATAAGGTAATTCTTGTGGGGGGTAGGAAGAAATAGGCTGTTGGTTAACTAGGATCTGCGGCCTATCATGTAGGAAGGGAAATGGGCAGACTAGATGGGCCTAGCGGTCCTTATCTGCCGTCAAAGTCTATGTTTCTATGTTTGTATCCTAATTTGCTAAATAGATTCCTCCAACGGCATTCAAATAAGTTCACTTCAGTCAGCTGAGATTTACTCTGAAAAATTAGGTTAAATTCATTAGGCTAAGTTGGTCCGCAAGACTGAACCAGGAGGGCTTTATTTATTTCTCCCACCAAAATTGGTAACTTTACTCCCAAGCTACAGAAAGACCAAGAGAGACTGTATTTCAGTAAGTCTGAGAGAGAGAATTTACACACACAGACTGGGGTGGAGTGGGTGGGCATAACGTAGCACATCAGTGATTTACTCTGAAAAATTAGGCTACATCAGTTATAATTAGATTCAGTGCTACAAAGCAAAGGATTTTTTTTTATTGCATCAGAGATGGCTCAACAGACAAAAGTATTACTGAAGAGGCTAAGGCTGTAATTATCCTTGAATTACTTTTTGCTCTGAGAAGAAAGTATGTTACGTTTTAGATAAATGATTAAGTGCCACAAAGCAGCTACCTTGGATTTATTTTTCCCACCAAGTAACTCCCAACCAACGCAAGTCACTATATGTTTTCCAACAAGCCAGAGGAACGTCTCACACACACACACACACACACACACACACACACTCGCCAGGCAAGCGCAATAGTAGCAAAGCAGAGATTTATTCTGATTCTGAGAGTTCACCGTCATACACACACAGATAGTGGTCAGAGTCAGGTCAGGCAAGCACAGTAGCAGTGGTAGTAATACAGCAGTGATTTACTCTGATTCTGAAAGCTTAACATCACGCAGAAACACACATATAGGGATCAGGCAAGCATAGGGTAGTAGTAGCAGCAGCACAGTACAGCTGAGATTTACTCTGCTTTAATCTGAAAGCTCACTCACACACACACACACACACACACACACACACACACACACACACAAGATAGGGGTCAGACAAGAGTACTAGTACACACACACACACATATACACACACATATACACACACACACACATATACACACACACACATACACATACACACACATACACACACACACACACACACACACATATAGGGGTTGGTCAGGCAAGCATAGTAGTAGTAGTACAGCCGAGATTTAGTCTGATTCTGAAAGTTCACCGCACACACACACACACACACACACACACACACACACACACACACACACACGTCAGGCAAGTATAGTAGTAATAAGTACAACAGTGATTATTTACTCTAATGGGATTATGAAAGCTCACTGTCACACAACACACACACACACACACACACACACACACACACACACACACACATAGGGGTCAGCCAGGCAAGCACAGTAGTAGTAGTAGTAGTAGTAGTAATAGTACACAGCAGAGATTTTACTCTGATTCTGAAAGCTCACCATCACTGTCACATACACAGATGGGAATCAGGCAAGCGTACAGTACTAGTAGTTCAGCAGATATTTTCAAGTTCAAGTTTATTGCAGGAAAACGCCATTGAACAAGCTCATTCACAAGGAGGTCCTAATTACAGGTTTACAGACAAGTACACACTACATATATAGAATGACATAATAGTAATTAATAAACAGTAAGATTCAATGTAGTACATTATGTTCAGGTCATAAAGTAACATTCTTAAAAACAATCAGCATGAGCCTATGGGGAGGCGTAAGGAGCAGGAGGGATAGGGAGTACATGGCAAATAAGAAGAAAGGGGGAGGGTAGGTGATGGCTAAATGAGGAATACTAGGATGGAGGAGGAGATTAGAAGCAGTTACATATATCTTTTAATTTGTCAATCGCTATCCTTTTGAAGAAGTTAACAGGGACAGTACTGGATAATTTCAGCGAGGATTGTAAGCGATTCCAAATGGTTGGAAGGGAACATAAGATAGCGCGTTTACCAAAGGAGGTTTGAGTCGTGGGTACATCTAGAAGTATAAAGTCTGACTTTGAGTGAGTAGACACTGTGGGAAATATGGACAAGAGAAGTTAGGTAACTCGGGAGTTTATTCAGAAGAAGGTTTAGGGTCTAGGTGCCGGGACGGAGTGCACGTCTAATGGTTAGCGAGGTCCACCCAACTGCTAGGTACAAATCACAGTGATGAGTTCGGTACGGGGAGTTGGAGATAAAACACAGGGCATGGTGGTAGAGAGTGTCTAATTTATGGAGGTTGGTAGTTGCTGAAGTGTTATAAATTATGTCGCCATAGTCCAGAAGGGGGAGGAAAGTGGCTTGTACAAGTCTGAGTCTGGTCTCCAAGGAAAGAAAGACCTATTGCGGAAAAAGAGACCTAGCCTGACTTTTAATCTCCTGGACAGGTCTTCGAGGTGATCATTAAAGGAGAGTTTGTTATCAAGCTAGATGCCAAGATATTTGAATTTAGAAATAATTTCCAGTGGTTCTCCTAAAGAGGTGACAATAAGATCTTCAGGTATGTCAGGAGTAGTAGTGCGGGAGGTATATGGAGAGAAAAACATGGCTTTAGTTTTCTTGGCATTTAGTAGCAGCTTGGCATTAATTAGGTTAGTTTCTCTTTGCGTAAAGTCAGCTTGGAGGAGGTCTTTGACTCCAGATAGTGTGGGGCCAGAGGTATATAGCACTGTGTCATCTGCAAAGAAATGCAGCTTTGACTTAGATAGCTGTTGGTCAAGATTGTTGATATATAGAGAGAAAAGAATAGGACCTAGGATGGAGCCTTGTGAAACTTCCCTGGTGATAGGCAGGGAGGATGAGAACAAACCTACTGCTTTAACTTTCTGGGTCCTTCCAGATAAGTAACTATTGAACCACTGAGTAGTGGAAGGGTTGAAACCGATTTTAATAAGGCTATTCGCTATTAAGTTATGATCTACTGTATCGAAAGCTTTACTGAGATCTAAGAATACTGCTCCCGTTATTTTTTTAGAATCCATTGCAGCGAACCAATCATTAGTAACTTTGGCCAGAGATGTGATGGTGCTGTGATTAAGGCGGAAACCGGATTGTGCAGGGTTTAGAAGAGAATGGGATTCAATATGGTTTTTTAGTTGTGTGTAGATCAATTTTTTGAGAACTTTTGAGAGGATGGGCAGAATTGAAATGTGCCTATAGTTGTTTAGGACACACGGGTCACCCGATTTAAATAGAGGGAGAATGTGAGCAGATTTCCAGCAAGAGAGAACTGTGTCGGAGGAGATAGAAAGGTTAAGAATATGGAGGATAGGGACAGTAAGGTATGAGTAACCAAGTTTTAGGAAGATTGGATCCAGTCCATCTTCCCCTGTGCTTTTTTTGGTATCTAAATTAGTAAGAGAGTCTTCAACTTCTTTGAAGGTCAATGGGAGCAGCTGGAATGAACAGGCCAAGGAAGGCAGCTATGAGTCTGAGCCGTCTTGAATCTTAACACGAGTAGCATACTCTGCTTATGAAAAGATCACTGTCACACACATACATATAGGGGGCAGGTAGGTGCCAGGCAGGCATAGCCAGGCCAGCAGAATTATAGTGCAAAAATTTTTTTGTAACACTAATTACTGCCACAGGGTAAGGGGGCAGGCACTCCAGGCAGACGCCAGGCAGGGGTAACCAGACCAGCAGAATTTTAGTCCAGAAATGTTTTTTGTAACACTAATAATAAACTGCCACAAGCCAAGGTAAGGTAACCTCTGCCAGGCAGGTATTTATTACTCCAAGTTCCACCCAGAAAGTACTCCCCCTGGCCGTGGCACCATAAGTGTATGGTTGAATATTGCTTTCAAGCGAGGCAGGGACAGGTGGGTGGGTCAGTCACAGTACACAAGGGTGGGCATACAGTGTATGTACAGCACAGCTAATTATAGCAGATTCACTGGTGGGTGGGTGCACACAGCAGCACTGCAGCAGCAGACACACTGCCTGCAGCAAACCTCAAACTGCCTTACCTTTTTTTTTTTTAACATGGGATATTTATGATGCAATTTTATTTATCTTTTTTAGTGATTTTAAGGCTAAGGGTTTTTGCTAATTTATTTTAGACACAACTGGGGGTGCCAGAGTTCTGGTCTGTCAACTGTAAACTGGGAGCCAGGTCACAGTAAGACTGTGCAGCTAATATGCAGTAAATTAGATTTTTCATACAAATTGCCACCACCAAAATAAGAAAAACATCTGTCAGCAAGTTTTTTTTTTTTTGCAACAAAACAAATGAGTGGGGAATTGAGGATGTGGTTTTGGTAAAACCGCAGTTGCTGACAAAGATTTTCTGTCTCTGTAATATTTTAAAAAAAGTCTTAGTTTCTACAAAAAAAAATTAAAAATCACAGCAACTACTGTTTAGCATTTAAACAGTAGCTTTTTTTATAGCTCTCTGAGGCAAACAAAGCTTGTCTCAAAGTCCCTTGGGGGGGAGGGTGAAACCCCATCTCAATTTGCTTGCTTCTGCCAACAATCAGTGATTGCTCAAATTTCCAGTTTTTTTGTGAAAACAACAAACAAAAGTCTTGCACCCAGCCTGCCTAAATACCGCTACTTTCACGAGTACAAAACAGTACAAAATTCAACTCAGTGAGTTGATATAGCAAGTTTTGCACAGGGAGCTTCCCGACAAGTAATTGATCACTTCAGCAACTCTCTCCAAATGCAAAGCTCAAAAGATGATACGCATGCCTATCTGAATGTTACTGTACCATGAGGGTCACAGAAAGAGGCACACTTGGTAGAGTAAAGCTAGGATGGCATGCGATATGCCACCAGCCAACCCTTGAACTCTATGACCACTCCCCACCCAACACCCATTGCTATGATTGGCAGAATGGCAGCACTGGCACTCACACACAGATTATGCTGACTCGGTAGTCAATGAAAGAAAGCCCACCCCCAATCCCTTCATCACCAGTCACTGCTGTAGCCTGGGACCTCAAGAGGATGAGCCTGCTTTGTTTTGGAGCTCCTCCCGATGTCCTGCCTTCTCATGTCCTGACAATGACTTTGGATTCCTAAGGCAGTTCCGACCGAGTCTTCACACAGCAAAATATTGGTGGCACACAACATCGGAAACTTAAAGAGAAATGGTTTTAAACCTGGTGCAATATGTGTCCACTCTCCTGCGCCCCTTGTTGTGGCTTCTATTATTGCAGCCACAAGAAACAAACTACATGAACTACAGTGCATAGGGGGAAAAAACTACGTGCACCGGCCTGTTCCTACTTGCACAGAGAACAGGCTGGGTATGTTAATTTTGACACCTTCCCAACTCCAGGTGCATGTTTTTGCTCTTTTTGGCATTGAAACCCAGTTGCCACACCCTAGACTACTCCTTAAGCTTCCCCAGATCCCTTTGCATTCTCTTCATCCCTTCCTGAGTGTCCACCCTGTTGCAGATATTTGTGTCAACAAAGAGACACACCTTATGATCAATCGAATGTCAACAAGTGGGATGGACGTGCATGAGTGAGCTCCACAGTGCCCCCCCGATCTTTTATATAACATAAAAAAAAGGAAAAAAAACATGTTTCCGTTTATTTTTATTTTACTAAACGTTTGATAGTGTTGAGTTTAAAACCTCTCATTTCAATAGTTACTCAGGTCTGCAGTATCCTGTGATAAGTGTCCACTATTGAGCACTTACAAAAAGGGCAACTCAATAGCAGCACCTGTTCAGAGGGCTACTGGACAGGGAGGCAAATAGGGCTATAGTGACATCCTGTTGCTACATGTACACGCGCACAAGGTGGGGGAGGAGCGAGCACACTCTGCGATGGGCGGAAGGAGAGGGAGGGTGTGTGAGGTGTGGTGTGGCAGTGGGATGCCAAGCTGGCCGAGTGGTGTGGTGGGTTCATGGCAGGCTAGGGTTGGGAGGGTGCTAGGTTCAATGCTGGGCGCATTGATATTTTTGAGCCAGTCTGAGATTTTTGTGGGGTTTTTTGTTTTCACCTCCCCCCGACATGCACCCCCCTGGAGTTGAGAATCTATTAGTGAGGGGGGTGCAGGAGGCACAGCCCCCTGCATAAATAAAAACCTGTTTTCTGCACGCTTTTGGTGTGCGCTGTGAGTGTACATTGCCAAAATCGATTTTCACCGATGTACACTCGCCCTAATGGCAATCGCCTTTCCGCGATCACTGTTATCACATAGAACCCAGGTCTGCTAGTAAATTTCACAGTTGGGATTGGCTTTTCTCTTTTGGCATCCAATGAGCTGGCCTGACAGCACAACTGCTCCACCTTCAGCTGTTCTGCCATGGAAACAAGCCTTCATTGACACAAGCAAGTTTGAGCTCTCTAGAAGGTATTTTTGTTTCTTAAAAAAAAAAATGGAAACTGCAGAAAATCTTGTCGACATGCTTCCTGAAGTTAAACCTATGAAACGTCCTCTCCCCAGCTCAGACAGCAGTTCAGAAGAGCCAGACATTTTAGACTTAGATCCTAAAGAACAAGCCACTGCATCTCTTGTAACAGTAGCTCATTTCGATACTTTAATGCAAGAAATTGCAGGAATGAAATTGACTTTAGGTAATATGGCTGAAAACATAAAAGATGTTAAAAAACAACTGGCTATACACAAAAGGAAAATTAAGGATGTAGAGGCTAGAATCAGTAGTATTGAAGATTTGTCAGCAAAAGAACAGGCAGAACAAATATTAAATAAGTCAGCGCTTTAGAAGCTAAAATTGAAGACTTAGAAAGCAGGAACTGACTAAACAATTTAAGAGTTTTTGGACTTCATGAGAGGATCGAGGGATCTGACCACACTGAATTTGCCAGTTGCCTCTACACAAGTATTGCTGGTCCACCACCTGAAAGTAAAAAATGCATAATCAAGAGAGCGCATCAATCTCTCAACCCCAAGCCTGGTAAAAATGAAAAGCCATGATCTTTTGCACTAAAATTGGTTAGCTTTCAACATAAAGTTCATATTCAAAAGGTTTTTCGTGACACTGTTACAATTTTGTTTGAAGGATGTACACTCAAAATCTTCAATGACTTACCATCAGAAACAATTAAGAAAAGAGACACCTTTTTCTTCATTAAAAGAAAATTGTGAGAAACAGGACAGAAATATGGTTTATTTTTTCCTACTGAACTTAAAGTCTGGGCACCAAATGGAGCTACAGAGTACAATGGATTTGAAGTGGCAAAACAAGGACTCCATAAAGATTTCCCCAGCCTGCTCACACATTTCAGCTTTCAACATTAATGTAAAACTGTTAATAATAAATGTGTTATTATTGCATGTATGTACAGTTGTTGAATGAATAAATCAAATTCTGCGACCTGGTGGGTGGGATTGGCAATTTTTGGAAGTGATAGGTCCGGGTTTGATGCTCATGCCCGCTCCATTTAATTACTAATAATTCACAGTTTTGTGGTTAAGATGGTTTTGTAGTGTATGCTTTGTTATCCATGGTCCAGCACCCCTGACTGTGCCCTCACCTCGTGGACACTAACATATATATAGGTACATGTACTAATATTAGGGCAGAGACACTTATTGTATAAGCGTAAGTGTCAGGATCTGTGTTCTACTGTATTTTACTAATGCATATTATGCTTTATTATGTTTTACAAATGTATCTTAGTCTTGGGAGATGCTTTCCACTCTGTTTTCATTGTATTCTTGTAAGTAAGGCAATAGTGCCATCTTTAGTAATTGTAGTGCTGTTATGACCTTGGGGCTCACAGTAGCCCATTGTTAGCCTAATCATGCAAGCTAAGCAACTTCTCATGTTAGTTAGGATAGTTTCTCAAGCCACCTGTTACTGGCCAATTATACACTTTTTATGTATCTTCCTTAGCTTTTGCTTTAGTAATTATCAAGGTATAAGACCCTGTGCAGCCCATAGCTTCTCCGAGACGAGACTACATTTTACCTAGGTAAGAAACTGGCTAAGTTCTCCCAGAGTTATCAATGCTGGTTATAAGTCTGTATTACTGACCTGTAATAAATTTCATTTATTACATTCATACCACTTGTCTGTTGCCTCTTTCTTCGTGCCATTCCACCAAGAACCTGAGAAAGGTAATTTATTACCACTTACATTTTGGTGACTGTGTGCATGTTGAAAGGTACAAAAGAAGATTCCATTCAATTTATTTGAATGTCGAGTAGTGTAGTGCAATTTTCGCCTACTTGGACCTACTCGTGCTTACAGTGGTAGTGGCTGTGGTGGACCCACACTGTCTTGGTCTCAGGCATGGCAGACCCACACCGGACCCCCTTACATTCCCTCTGTGAGTGACAGTGTACCACCTTGGCATCACCGTTCACCCACCGGGGACCAGAAAGTGGTTGGTATGGCGCCAAGGATTTTGTCCAGTTTTCCAACAGCTTATTTGTTTGTTTGTATACCCCTTCTTTGTTATGTCTGACTTGTGCACAGAACTGAGACTGGGTGTTTCAAACAACCTCACATTCCATGGCAGATGGACAGATTTTGCACTGGATGCAAAATCTGCAGAAAAACCATTGCTGGTTATATCTGACCAATACTTAGAGTCCAAACAAACAGACAAGAAATACAACCTTAAAGGCCTTTTGGTTGTGGCTCTACATACCGCTGTTAAGTCTCACAGCGAGGTGTGCCTCCCTTGAACTGCAAAATTCCGCTCTAAAAAAAGAGATGGGCTTGCAGGCATCGGAGTTACAGAAAAAGGAAAAGAAACTAGCAGTGGAGACACAGTCACTCTGTGAGGCCAATAACAGACTGCTGCACTGCACTGCTCAAGACAATGAGCAAGAAATTTGTATGTTGAGATGATTGTGAAAGGTTGAAATGTGATAAGAAACAGCGTATTTGAATGATATCTTGAGCGATATGAATGAGGGTCTGAGAGAGGAGAATGCTGAGTAGAAAGAGGAGTATCAGAGTGTGAATCGTGAGTTAGAGAAAGAACTTAGGGAGAACGTCGAATTGGGCGCCGCGTATAGAGTGTTGTAGCGTGAGGTTGAAAAAGGTATTGAGCAGGGCACTGCAAGAGTTTGTCACAAGAAGTGTAGAGAAAAGATGGCGAAGCTGTGCCATCAATGGGAGATTCTTGCTGGACATGTTAAGGCCACGGACGGGTTTCAGTATATGCCCATTGAGACTGCGTCATCCAGCAATGACGACTCTGACTGATGAGGCACGCCACGTCACATGCAAGTGCAACCCCCTTGGTGGTGTAACTTCTGCCTGCCATCCACAAGATGGCGCCTACGTCAGCACGCACTCTGCATCACCATGTCTACACAAACAATGGTGGAAGTCAAGTGTACAACGCCAAGATGGCAGACCCCATGACACAGGCGGATGGCCTGTATTCTGCAGTGCGCCTCCCCTACTCCTCTCACAAGGGAAGACACAGCGGAGGTCAGCAGCCTAATTCAGGAAGCTATCAATAATATCACTGTACTGGAGGACCAAAGGAGAGCCATCCGGGACCAAATTGACAAAATGTTCAAAGAAACTGTCAACCAAGATCATGCGTACAAGGCAGTTGTCGATGCGGCAGCGGAAGCTGCTCTTTGCAGCACCATGGAAAGTATTGAGTTGAATATGACCATGCATACTTCCAATCCCCTACAAGTCACTCACACTGTCCAGCAAATTGCCCAAAGTATCAGACAGATGGGTCTAACTGACAATCTCAGTTGCCATCTTGAGAAGGTGTGCTCCCTCTGCAAGAAGCTTTCCCTCCAACCCGAGTTCCAGGTTCAAGTCTTGTGACAGATGATCGATCCTACCTCTGGGCTAAACTCCCAGAGACAGTATGCAACTCAGACATGCTTGTCTATGATGCCATCGCTGTGGCCCTCATAGCTGCCAACTCCCTGGGTGTTGTAGGAGTCCACTTGGCCTACAAGGTTAAGCAGAATGTGAAAGAAAGCCCTGTAGCCTACCATCAATGGTTATGGCTCGCATACTACACTGGTAAAGGCCTAGCAGGTGAACTTGCAGACCGAGACCAAATTGAGTACAAGGACTTGTACATCTGGAACATGACTCCGGCCTTGCAGGAGAAGGTTGAACTCAATGTTTACCCAAATACTCCTTTGCGAATATTCTCATGAAAATGGAGTGTGCCTATGAGGTTTACCTCCATAACCCTGCTTCTGGCAAATCCAACAAAGTGGCTGTGATACAGCCCACTCCAGAGATGCTGACCCACTATACCGTGGAGGGCAACAACCAGAAAAATGATACCCCTTCTGACGACAAGCAGTCGCATGGGGGAACTGGAACTATAAAAAAACAGGAACAGAGACAGAAGCAACTGGAAAAATCCAAATACCCAACAGGATGGCCAGAACCGCAATGGTCCTAGCTATCAAAGTCTCAAAGATGAAAATGAGACCCTCCGCAAATTACTGGAGGAGATCTGCACTGAAAGAGTGGCTAAGCCAACACAAACCATAGGAGCCCTTGCTCTGGCCACTGGACAGCCATGCAGTCAGGGGAATCCTTTCCTGGCCTCGACTGCTGAACAAATGAACAACTGAGGGAAGAATCCTTTTGTGGCATCGGCTACTGGCCAGGCCGATGCAACAACCAAGGAGGAACCATGTGTGCAGGCCACTGTTGTGCCTGTGATGTCACAGGTACAATTGTATCCAGTGCAAGACATACAGGAGGCTTTGAAAGATCCTGCAGGCCTCAGATTCCAGGAACAGAATGATGATAATGATTTTGAAAATACTGATTGACAATTACAGGCCCCAGTCCGGATTGTGAGTAACTTGATTGTTGACACAAATGGACGGCCTTGTGTAAAGGCCACAGTTGGTGGCCGCCAACTTACCATGCTTCTGAATACCAGAGCAGCCATGTCGGTCCTCCATGATGAGTACCCAGTCTCATCTGACTGGTCTACCAGCTGGAAGACCAGTGCCCTGGGTGTAGATGGTACACAGCTACACACCTACCAATCTGTTCCTCTACCTGTGGGGGCAGGCCACCTCAGGATTGATTTTGCTTTCGACCTCATTGTATTACATCACCACCCCAGCATATTGGGAATTAAGTTCCTAGCACTACACAGCTGTGTAGTGGACCTAGCCAACAGGCTACTACTTCAGATCAAAGGACAATGTCATGTTGTCACCTTTCCAGACATGCACATGGTGGCAGCCATCTCTCATAACAACAATGTGTATGATGTCATGGCTTTGTTCAAAAGTCATGACGTGTTTTCTGAACTTGCACCCTTGCTGCAAGAACACCATGATGTGTTTGCCACCAACAAGCATGACTGTGGTAGGATGCACACTACCATTGAAACCACAGGGCCTGACCCTGTGAGGCAGAAGCAGTACCCATTTCCTGTCGAAGCCTTGCAATCATTGAGGGAGACCATCCAATCACTGCTACAGCAAGGAGTGATTAGAACCTGTGTCTCCACTGTTAATTCACCTATTTGGCCCGTGAAAAAGTCAAATAGAGCTTGGAGACTCACAACTAATTACAGGAAACTCAATCAAGTTACCCCCAGTTGTGCCCCAACAGCAGCATCAGCACCTGATGTACTCAAGCTGTTAACACCCGACAAAAAGTGGTTCACAGCTCTTGACATCTCTAATGAGTTCTGGTCACTCCTATTAGCACAAGAAAGCCAATACAAATTTGCTTTGATGGATGCCAGAACACCTGGACCTGTCTTCCCCAGGGTTTTCATAACAGCCCTTCTCTCTTCCATCTCCACACGATGGATGCCCTGCAGGGATTCGCCACACCCCAGTGTCTCTTGCAGTACGTGGATGACTTGCTCTTAGCAACCACCACGAAAGAAGATCATTTGGCCCTTCTAGATGAACTTCTGTCTCTCCTCAAGAGAGTAGGTCTCAAGTGCAACCCCTGTAAGGCACAATTGTGTGAAAACAAGGTTATCTTCCTTGGCCTACATATCACAGACCAAGGCAGAAGCCCAGCTGTCAAGAAGATCCAGGGCTTGCAAGATCTGCCACTTCCTAGTAGCGTGGCAACATTCAGATGCTTCTTAGGAATGGTAAACTACTCCAGGGATTTTATCCCTCACTTTGCCTTGAAGGCTGCTCCCTTGTGTGAACTTCTGAAAAATGACGTCCCATAGACATGGGGCCCCACTCACACTGAAGCTGTAACACAGCTCAAGCAGGCCATAGCCTCAGCCCCAGCACTGATGAATCCTAACCCAGATCTCCCATTCTGTCTGGAAACTGCCACCTCTGATGTGGCCATGTCTGCAGTACTGGCACAAAAATACAATGGGTACTTCAGACCCATTGCTTATGCATCCCAGATGCTGTCCTCAGTAGGGAGGAAAGTATATTCTCTGTAAAAGAACACTTTTGGCAACCTACTAGGCTGTCAAACATTTTATGTATATCATTGGGTATGCTCCTATTGTCTTGCATACCTGTCACACCCCAACTAATTTCTTGCATTCAGACAAGTTAAAAGATGGTTCAGTCTCCAACATCAGACTTACCTACTGGCCTTTGCTTTTGCAGGACAGGGACATCAAAGTACTACCTGCAAAAATGCCATCATTCCTGGCCCATGGCCTACTCTACACAGGTAAGCCCCATGACTGTGCACTCCAATCTCCTCACTTACCTGAGTCGGGGTCATTTTTACCAGCTACACCAGATGTTTTAGAGGATACCACCATGTATCGTGACTTTACAGACGGCTCCGCCTCCTATGTGGATGGAGAACAGGTAATAGGATTTGGGGTGCTCATAATAGATAAAGATGGTGATTTCAGGTGCATTTCTAGGAAGTGCACTGTAATCTCCTCACAGTATGCCAAATTGGCAGCTGTGGCCTGTGCTTTGGAGGTCATATCTCATGGTGACAAGGATGCCATAATCTTTGCAGACTTTAATTGGGTCTGTTCTTCCCTTACTGAGTTTCTACCATTCTGGGAGAGAAACAACTTTACATCCTCTGATGGCACACCTGTCAAATACAGGGATCTGTTCATGTACATACACACCCCGACACAACAAATCACTCATAAACTGTACATCCACAAGGTAAAGGCTCACTGCAAATCTGACCCTTACCATGAATTCAATGATCAAGTGGACTTGCTTGCCAAAGCAGGCACTCAAGGTGGGGGGAGTCATGGACAATGATTCACCCAGTAGCTGTGGCAGCTCTTTTCTTAGCCACCAACACTAGGCAGAAACCAGTACCAGAACCTCCACTGGATCTTTCTGCTGCATAGAAATTTGACCCAGAACTTAGCAACATAGACTTTGATGGCAGATAAGGACTGCTTGGCCCACCTCGTCTGTCGATTTCCCTACCTAGAGGATAAGCTGCAGATCCTATTTAACCAACAGCCTATTTCTTCCTACCCACAACAAAAATTGCCTTATGTCTGTCCCATGCATTCTTGAATTCTCCCACAGTTTTATACCCCACAACCTCCTAAGGAAGGCTGTTCCATGTGTCCACTACCCTCTCTGTGAAAAAATACTTCCTCACATTGCCCCTGAGCCGTCCCTCCTCTATCTTCAAATTGTGTCCCCTTGTTCTTGCACATCTCTTTTTCTGAAAGATGCTACCCTCTTGGACTTTGTTGATTCCACTGAGGTACTTAAACATTTCTATCACATCCCCCATCCCTCCTTACCTCAAGGGTATACATATTAAGCTCCTTTAACCTCTACTTGTATGGCTTCTCTTGCAGACCCTGCACCATTTTAGTTGCCCTCCTCTGAACTGCCTCTGTCCTGTCTATGTCCTTGCAGAGATGGGGTCTCCAGAACTGGACGCAGTACTCCAGATGGGGTCTCACCAACTGTCTGTACAGGGGGATAACAACTTCCTGTTTTCTGCTGGTGATGCCTCTCCCTATACATCCCAGTATCCCCCCAGCCCTCCCTACTGCCTTCTCACATTGCTTGCCAACCTTAAGATCATCTGATATGATTACCCCCAGGTTCCTTTCCATTTTTGTTGTTGTTACTACCCCCCATTGTGTAATCTTCCCCTGGGTTTTTGTTTCCCAGGTGCATTACTTTGCACTTCTTTGCATTGAATCCAAGCTGCCATACTTCTGACCATTCCTCCAACCTTGCCAAGTCACTTCTCATCCTTTCCACGCTTCCTTGTGTATCAACCCTGTTGCAGATCTTTGTGTCATCTGCAAAGAGGCATACTTTTCCTTCCAGTCACTCTGCAATGTCACTTACAAAGACATTAAAAAGGACTGGACCAAGTACTGAACCCTGCGGTACCCCACTAGTAACCCCTCTTTCTTCAGAGTGGACTCCATTTACAATTACCTTCTGTGTCCTGTTGTGCAGCCAGTGTTTTACCCAGGCTACCACCCTGGGACCCACTCCAAGGCTGGTTAGTTTGACTACTAATTTTTTGTGTGGGACTGTGCCAAATGCCTTGCTAAAGTCTAGGTAGGCCATGTCCACAGCCCCTCCCTGGTCACTTGGTCACCCAGTCAAAGAAATCAATTAGATTCGTCTGACATGACCTTCCTGCTGTGAACCCATGATGCCTTGGGTCCTGTGCCCCACTGGCCTCTAGATACTCAACAATTCTTTCCTTCAGAAGTGATTCCATCACTTTTCCTACCACAGATGTCAAACTGACAGGTCTATAGTTTCCTGCCTCTGTCTTGCTCCTACTTTTGTGAAGAGGAATCACATCAGCCTTCTTCCAGTCCTCAGGTACCACACCATCCTCCCATGATTTGTTATAAAGGGTAGTCAGTGGTGTCACTAGTTCTCTGCTTAATTCTTTTAGAATTCTGGCGTGAATTCCATCTGGCCCCATTGCTTTGTCCACCTTCAGTTTTAGGAGTTCTTTCAGAACCCTTTCTTCTGTGAAAGGACTGGGATCGACCTCCCCCCCAGAGTACTTCTGTTAATTGGATTAGGCATCTCCCCCACTTCCTCTTTTGTGAATACTGAACAGAAGTATTCATTCAGTATCCTGCTTTTTCACTGTCACTCTCTGCCCACCCACCATCCATTCTATTCAGCCTCACTATCCCTCCCTTTGTCTTTCTCGCCCCTGATATACCTATAAAAGGTTTTATCCCCCTTCTTAACTAAGTTGGCTATCTTTTCCTCAGTTTGTTCCTTTGCTATTCTGACTACCCTCCCTGCTTCCTTCTGCCTTAACTGGTACAGTTCTCTGTCCTGCTCCTTCTGTGTTTCCTTATACTTCCTAAATGCTGTCTTTTTCTCCCTAACCTTCACTGCCACTTCTTTTGAGAACCATAGTGGCTTTATCTTTCATTTTGATTTGTTTATTTGCTTCACACAGAGGTTTGTTGCCTCTGCGATGGCAGTTTTGATATTTCCCCATTGTTGCTCCATCTCTAGCCTGTTTGCTAGTGCTTTTCTAAGGCACTCTCCCATCTTGCCAAAGTCAGCCCTCCTGAAGTCCAGAACCCTCACTTTTGTATGGCTTGACTCTGCAGCTGAGTTTATCATGAACCACATTGTTTGGTGGTCACTTGTTCCCAAATGGCTACCCACTTCTAGATCTGAGATCCTCTCACTGTCCCCATTTAAGAGTATGAGGTCTAAGAGTGCTCCCTCATGAGTAGGTTCCAAAACTAGCTGTCTGAGGCATGCCACCTGAAGGGCATCAAGAATGGCCCTGCTTTTGGATGTGGCTGCAGCAAAGGTGCACCAGTTAACATCTGGCATATTAAGGTCCCCCATCAACAGTATCTCCCCTTTCTCTGCCATCCTAAGTATGCCTTCTATCATATCCTTGTCCATTCCCTCCCCCTGACATGGGGGTCTGTATACAACCCCTGTGCAGATTGTGGTGCCATTTCCAGTCTCTAAGGTGATGGCCCAGTGCCTCCTCTCCCTGTTTACTCTTTTGTTCAGTTGCTTTTATACCTTCCCTTACATACAGAGCTACTCCCCCCTCTTCTGCCCTCCCTGTCTCTCCTGTAGGTTGTGTACCCTGGTATGTTAACATCCCAGTCATGGTTCTCTGTGTACCATGTTTCTGTGACTGCTATGATATCCAGGCATCCCTCTTCCATCAAGGCCACCAGTTCAGGGAGCTTGTTACCCAGACTATGGGCGTTGGTACTCATTATCCTCCATTTCTTGATGGCCTTACCCCTTTTTGCCCCATTCCTGTCCTTAATTGCATTTGTCACTTTCTCCATTTACCCCTGCGCTTCTCCCTATTGACATCTCTATGTTGGTATCCACCTCACTTAGTACCCTGATGTTTTGGTGGGGCTAGGATTTCTCTGCTCCTTTCCAGTGTCTCCCCCCTTGGTTAGTTTAAATGCTTGCCAATGAAGTACTTAAACTTATCACCTAGGATCCTAGTTCCCCTCCTGGACAGATGCAGACCATCATGCCAGTATAGGCCTGCATCCATCCAGGTGGACCCCCAGTCCCAAATGAAGCCAAATCCCTGAGCTCTGCACTCATTTTTCAACCACTGATTGAATCCCGTGGTGTGGAGCACCCTAGCCTCATCCATGCCATAGACAGGCAGCACCTCCGAGAAGGTTACTGTGTGTGCTATTTGCCTAAGGCCCCTTCCCATCTCCACAAATACTTCTTGCACTGCTCTGATCCCTTTCTTAGCCAGGTCATTTGTCCCTAGGTGGACAATGACATCCAACTCCTTCCCCTGTGCAGCTGCTCCTGTGATCCTGAGGATTCACTCCCTGTCCCTCCAAGCCATGGCACCAGGCAGACACCTTACCTCCCTCTACCCTGCCTCCCCAGTTCTACCTTCCTAACAATGGAGTCCCCCACCAAGAGTTGTTTCCTTCCCCTGTGAGGTCCCATGCCACCCTCCTGTGGGTCTTCTTTGTGGAGGTTCCCTGTATCCTCCTTGGCCTCCACAGTGAGTGCCTTCATAGAGGAAGCACACTTTTCCAGAACGGCATAAAAATTGTGGAGAGGTACAACTGGAGGGATGCGCCTCTGTTCCACCACCTTCACCCTTCCTGATCCCACTGTGGTCCAACTGCTCCTCTTTCTTGGCAACTTCTGAGGCAATGGCAGTGACCCTGGTGGTCCCTGGGTGGGAGAGGAGGTCCCACAAATCCTGGCCAACTCAGCCTGGAGATGAGCAACCTCCTCCCTCAGCCCAAAGAGGTGCCTGCAGATGGGACAACACTGCATCCTCCAGAACATCTCCCGGAAGACTGCTGCTCCACAGCCACTGCACTGCACCACTCCCATCATGTATTTTTTCTGACCCCCTAACTGTTGTTTGGAATACTTAGTCTTTCCTCTGTTTAATTTCTTTTTTTCTTTTTTTCTTCCCCTACTTACTTACTGCCTCTGTGCCCTTTTAGCTCATGATCTTCCTGTTCTAAGACAAGAAATTCCTATATTTCTCAGTAGTCTCCTTACTTGCTCAGAGTCAGACCTCCAGAAGCAAGGGGGGCAGAGAGCTACTCTTGCCCTTCTAGGATGGTGAGTCTTTGGTGGCTTTGTGATCACTCACTTCCTGCTCCCAAACAGAAGTTCCTATTGTCAGTTAAATCCTGTGCCTATAAAAGTAGAACTGGTTTAGGGTGGGAGGTGGAGAGGAGGGAAGGAGGGCAATATAGTCCCAGTAGAGAAGTTTTAGTTATACCAGTAGCTCCTTCAACCTGGTGTTCTGTCTGTTCTCTGGCAGAAGCTATCTAGGGCTGTGCTTAAATCTGGTTTTAACCTGGCTCCTTCTAGCTAAGCCACTCCACCTACTTTACAAATCTGGCTCCTTCTAGCTAAGCCACTCCCCCTACTGAAACATGTGTTCATATTCCTGGATAAAGGAACTGAACAGGAACTACCTGTTGGTTGTCCATACAAAAGGCACTCTGACAACATATACTTGTCCAGTGATCCTAAACTCATCTCATATCGGAAAGAAGATACCGGTGACAAATAGTGGGTTGCACCACAATTCTTGCAAACTGAATTCATCCATATGGTTGATACTCCCACTGGTGGACACCTGGGGGCAGACAACACCCTCCAGAGACTCAAAACCATTGTCTGGTGGCCTGGCATGGCAAAAAATGTAGAGCACTATGTGGATAACTGCATAATGTGTGCCCAGAATAACCCAATTTCAGTGAAAAGACATGCCAAATTGTTGCCACAAAGGCAAACTGGGCCATGGAATGTGATACAAATCAATTTCATTGGCCCCTTGACCAACTCCAGCAAGAACAAGTATGCACTTGTCACACATTCGTTTTCCAAGTGGGTGGAAACAGTTCCCACTAAGAATAACATGGCAAAGACAACGGCCAAGATCCTGGTGAATCAGTTGTTTTCCAGGTGGGGCCTACCCCTTAAGGTAGACTCAGACCAGGGAACTAGTTTTATAGCTGAGCTGATGAAGCAGACACTCCAACTACTTGGAGTAGATCAGAAATTCCATCTCTCTTACTATCCTCAATCCTCAGGCCAGGTAGAAAGAGGAAACAGAAGAATCAAACAGACGTTATGCAAATTCATCAATGACAATCCCAAGGATTGGGATTCCATCTTGCCACTACTACTGATGGCAATCAGGGGCACTCCTACAGCAACTACCCAGTACACACCCTATGAGGTTATGACTGGTAGAGCCATGAGATTATCTGAGCACCTGTTGATTGATCTCCACACCCCTACTGCAGATAGAGTATTTGTAGACAAGTATGTTGAAAAACTTTGTGATGATATCATGAAGACACACCTGTTCACTCCTAATCAAATGGGTAAGGCTCAACAAGCTAAAGCTAATTTTGATAAGCATGTTAAAGAAGTCAACTGGCAAGTTGGAGACCAAATTATTCTTCTCCAATACAGGCAACCAACTCATTCTTTTGCCAGCATATGGGAAGACCCATATCCCATTGTCAGCAAACTCAGTCCTGCTGTCTATCAGGTCCGAGTTCAACAGCAAAAACAGACCACCAAGTTGTTCCAAGCTAATCAGCTCAAGTTGAACAAAGGTGACTAAAATTACTTTTCCTAAACCACTTAGGGTAGAATAGTACCCCTCACTTAATAATCATTTCCTGTTTCTTTCAGGTACACTGGCAAGATGGCTATCTTGTACCTCCTCATCCTGGTGGGGCTACTCTCTCTGATTGACTCTCAGAACAAACCCCTATCAACTGCACACAAACAACTATAGAACATTTGCTTAGCAAACTTGAACACTCAGCCCCAATGGGAGTTCATATTAATGTACCCAACAAAATGATTACTTTTAAGGAAGGCTCAGATGCCAATCTTAATGCCATGGTAGTAGCTCCAGACAAGTCCACATTGCAGATACAATGGGAAACTGATCTTAATGGTTATACACTTTCTGTAGCTTGTTTATCCAAAAGTACTTTCCAGGGATGGCCCCAAACAGGCATCTCATCAAATGGTACACTCTCTCTTTGACAAACTTCTCCCAGACATACTGGTTGCTACGATCTTACTACTCTCATAGATTCTGCTTGGTCTGACCACCTCATTTCTGAGGAGTCACGTGCTTTCTGTCTTCATAACTATGTAGCTACTGAAGCTCTTTTCCTTTCGGTAATCCCACCCACTGAAGAAGAAATGACTGACTGCCCTCTTCAGGAGGAAAGCCCTCCTAGTGTTTTGACCACCATGTCCCTTCCAGGTGCCCTGCTTAATAATGTATAATTTATGCATGTCCCAGTTATTTTCAATCTTACGCATTGGAATATGGCTGAGATTGGTCTGTCACACGACCAATACCTCTAAATTTTTCAGTATGATGCTTACAGATATTGTAGCTGCTTATCAAACCTGCACTAGTGATCCAGTTAGTGGACCTCATACCACTGATCATGTAGGAGTTTTTAGACCTGCACCTAATGCTAAAGCTAGACCACACACTAGGTGTGATGCTGCAGATGTAACCGGTGCAGCAGGTACTGTCTCAGGCCTTTTTGGCTCAGGCATGTCCATCTGGAATAGAGCAGATATAGCCACTATTAAAGCACAAACACTTAATTTTCAGCAAGCTGTCAAGAATGATATCCTACCCCCCACTGTTACATGGTGTAGATGGTTTAAGTAAAGAGGAATGTTTTACTGTATATAACATGCAGAAAGTTGCCAAAGGGTTCAATGATACTAAGAATAAGATTAATGAACTGATTTTTCAAAATAACAAGGAGGCAGACAAGCAATATATTGCCAGTGAACTTTTATGCTCCACCTATGGTTCTTATGTAATTGCCACTGTTAACAATCTCTTCAGGGACTTGGAAACAGAACACATTCCAGATCTTATCCATGATAGGAGAATGGCTAAATGGTATTGTCCTCATTGCAAATCCAGTGGTTGCATTACTATGTATTTAGCACGTTCTGTTACCATCTCTATGTCTACTTCTAGAAATCTTGTGTATGTTTCACAATATCCAAACCAAGCACCTTGTTATTTTACTAAGACTTGCTCAATCCATGACAATATGTTTATTACCATTACTGTTTCACTACCATGCTTTGATCCACAAACTTCTGTCTTCAACAAATTGGCTGACATCAGACATCTTGATGAAAACATTTACTGAGAAAGAATGGACTTGCCTTCTTTATTGGTTTATCACTCTGTTCTCCTAGCCCGGGTGGTGCCCCATACGAACTGTTGTGCCAAGAAGCGATACTATTACCTGTGTCACTGTGACATTCTTGATATTGTGAAACCTGTTTGCGGATACTCTCCAGAACATCTTGACTGGTCCTTTACCTTGGGTAAGGATTTGCCATTCAACCTGACTGACCCGGATGACGAGTTTGAATCTTTGCAAGTTGCATCTTCAGCACCTAACGCCAAAACAGTCGTATCCCGAAGCTACCTGGAAGAGGTACATCGCTTCACTTCATGGCTCACCAACCAGTCCTTTGCTTGTCCTATACATCTACAGTGATGGAAGGTTCCAACTGTGAGAGTTACTTACAACTCCAATGGGTAGTATTGTGTAGTGCCAAATCATAAATCCTTTGCTTATGGTCAAAAATCTTGTAAAATCTCAGCTCCTAACTTCTGTTTTACTTCACAGCAGAAAACAGTTATACTGTAGGTCACGCAGTCATTACTCCTGTTCCTCTCCCTGAACCAGATGTTATTGATACCAATTTGCAATACTTGCTTGCCTTGTCTCAGTACTTGTCTGTGTTTAACGTGCACCTTGACACTTTCACTCTTTCTTTGAAATCTCTTAGCTAGAAAAGATTTACATTTGATTTATATTAGCAATAATATTTCTAAGGCTGGTGATGCTCTTGATCTTATTCATGATGGTGATTTAAGCACTGCTCTATCCAACACTTGGTTAGAATTGACTTTTAAAGCTTTTGTTATTATCCAAGCATTTTTGATTGTTTTTATGGTACTAACCCTTTGCTGTCTGTGACGTACACTAAGACAACACCGTGAACAACTTAAATTCCTTTACAAGGCTTGTGCGTCGGGCTTGTAAATGACTTTTTAGCTCCATCCCACTACTTTCCTGTGGTTATTGCCTTTTCTTTTGAAGGCAACAAGAGGGCAAATGTTATCCATGGTCCAGCACCCCTGATTGTACCCTCACCCCGTGGACACCAACATATATATAGGTACATGTACTAACCTTATGGCAGAGACACTTACAGTATAAACATAAGTGTCAGGATCGGTGTTCTACTGTATTTTACTAATACATATTATGCTCCATTATGTTTTACCAATGTTTCTTATTCCTGGGAGATGCTTTCTGTTCTATTTTCACTGTATTCTTGTAAGTAAGGCAATAGTGCCATCTTTAGTAATGTTACTGCTATTATGACCTTGGGGGCTTTCAGTAGCCCACCATTGTTAGCCTAATCATGCAAGCTAAGCAACTTCTCATGTTAGTTAGGATAGTTGCTCAGGCCACCTGGTACTGGCCAATTATACACTTTTTATGTATCTTCCTTAGCTGTTGCTATAGTAATTATCAGGGTATAAGACCTTGTGCAGCACGTAGCTTCTCTGAGACGAGACTGCATTTTACATAGGTAAGAAAAACTGGCTAAGTTCTCCCAGTGTTATCACTGCTGGTTATACGTCTGTATTACTGACCTGTAATAAATTTAATTTTATTACATGCATACCACTTGTCTGTTGTCTCTTCCTTTGTGCCATTCCACCAAGAACCTGAGAAAGGTAATGTATTACCACTTTCAGTTTGCACTCTCCTTTCTGTACTGCTCAAATCACCAGCTGAATAATTTGGCTTTCCCAAGGGGAATAATGGCCAGAGATTGTAGAGTGTCAAGGTGACTGTCTAACTGAAAGTAAAACCTAGAAAAGGGGACCAAGGTCCTGCCACATAGGCCAATAGTGGGGTGTTTCTATTGAATCTAAGTCTATATTAGTAAGATTGATTCAGGTTGACCATAATGGCTCTGATGTCACTGGTCGCTGTGATGACTTAACTCAAACCCACAGAGTTTGCTCTGTCAATCTAAACCATAAATGTGTAGTATGAACAGCAGTGAATTATAAAATACAATGTGAGCCTACAGTGGGGTAGTGCAAAGTACCACTTTTAATTACATCTAATTTGTATAGAAGATCACATCTTTATTATGTGTGTTTATACTAGGACGGGCTGGGTGATTTCCCAACACTTAGTCACTTCTAGATAACTGTCTCTCTCATTTGCCAGTCACTCTACAAATGAGATCTAACTAATATTTTTCAGTTTCAACCATGTTGTATTTCACTCACAGTTTAATTCTCAACGCCTGCATCTTACATTTCATCTGCCTCGAGATATGTTGCCCTGTCAATTTGGTGCCATCTCACATGGGCAGCATGGGGTGATGTTACTGATCTTTATCCAAATGGCTGATGGGAAGACTGGCATGGTGCTGATAATGGATGGATCCCACAAGACGTAAGACTGATGTGCATATAATTGAACTGTTTGTAGTGACTAACATGATTTTTTTATCACAGCTCTTAGCATGTTCAAATTTCAGTATTGTGGCCATTATTAATCCACAGAGCTGGCTTTAATGTAAAAAATTTGGTTAAATGTTCTGGATTATCTCTGATTAAGGTCCAGAAAAAAAAAAGTTACCTGCCACTCCAAAAGAGTCGTACTTTAAATGTGTATTTTATTGTAGTCAAAATAACATTTCAGTCCTCATAATATCCAATGTTTTGCTGACTGGCTTCATCAGGGAAGAGGATCACACACTGCTGTCCCACCCCAGGGCTGGCATTGGAATCCCCTCACCCTCTGACACACAGTGCACCCCCAGCACATCAGTGTCCTATGCTGTCTCACCTTTGTAGTGCTGGAACCCCCAATAGTGAGGTGTGTGGAGGGGTGGTATGGTGCCATCTGATGCTTGAGCACAGCACCCCACCCTGTCATTGGTATTCAGTGGCTCCCCCACCTCCCGTGTCACTGGCATCCCCCTGTCCCCTGTGCCTGCCAGTAGGCCCACTGCCCTGGATGGCCAGTGGCGCAGCCCTCTACACACACTTCCTCAGCCATCAGCCATCCAAGTGATGCTGGGAGCACACCACTATTTATAGGCAGCGTGCTCCCAACATCACTTGGACAGCCAGTGGCTGAGGCAGTGTGTGGAGGGCTGAGCTGCTGGCCATCCAGGCAGTGGGCCTACAGGTGGGTATGGGGGTGCTGGCCAGTGCCAATAGGGGTGAGGGGCCCTCTCTGCAACCAAAGAGTGGGCTAGACGGCTGTGTGCATGAGTCAGGAGTGTGTGGTCCTTTTGTGTTGGGGGTTGTCGTGTCTACACCAGGGATGGGACCACATGTGGGGGGGCTTTAGAACACCAGGCATGGTGCATGGCTCTACGTGGGGGTAGGGGGTACTGCACTCAGGGGGCCAGTGCCCCTCCATATGTGTGTGTGTGTGTGTGTGTGAGTGAGGGAGTTACAGCAGTCACAGGGCAGTGCCCCTCTGTGGGTGTGGGGGTGTGGCTTCACCAGGGGTGGGGCTTACATATGTTGGAGGGGTTGCAGTTGCTGCTGCTGCTGTACCAGGGCAGAACCACACAGGTCTGGGTACCTGCATCTGCTATTTATGTAAATGGACCCACACCTACAGGTGCAAGTGAGCCACTATTGGACCCAGGCCGGGCATCTGATTGGATGCCTGCCTGGGTCCACAACTCTGCCCCAGCTGCCCTGCAGAGTCCTGCAAGGGGGTGGCAGTGCCATGGACATGTGCCCTGTGGGCACTTGTGGTTGTGAATACTGCACACACTGCACCTGTCCAGGGCCACAGAGCTATGTGGGCAGGATACATGCCTCTGGTACATAATTCCTGCCCATTCGTGCATAGGGCCCTACATGAATACCATAGTTATAATAGCAGGGTAGACCAATGCTTTGAATCCTACTCTAAACAGATCCAGATTCAGACCATACCACTATAAAATAGATAGAGATCTGAGTGACCTAATATCTAATACCAATCTAGTGGATGCATGGAGAACACTAAACCCTCAAGTAAAAGAATATACATTCTGGTCCCCATGTCACATGTCTGGATCAAGAACTGACTACATTTTTATTATAGGAGAACTCATAAGAAGAGTTAATTATGTTGAAATTAAACCAAATGCTATACCAGACCATTCTCCTGTTCTTAATTTCTGTAGGTTACAGAATATTGAGAAACCTTAACAATGGAGAATCAATAATTTTTTGTTGAATGATCCTGAGATAACAGTGAAAATTAAGGACCATTTCTCTGAGTTTCTTGTATTTAATAGTCCAGAAGAGACCTCCCGGGGGAATTTATGGGACTCACTGAAATGCTGGCTGAGGGGAGTTCTCATTGGTATAGGTACTAATAAAAAAAAACGGTGTCTTAAAGCTCAAGCAGATTTGTTACAAAAAATTAATGAGCTAGAAAAAACACTTTCTGCTTTGAATTTTAAAGAAATATGGGACACGTGGTCTGAGTTGAAGACAGATTATAATGAAATTATTAGAACAGAGGAAGAATTTGCTATTTGGAAAGCTAAAATTAATTATATTGATTCAGGAGCCAGGGCGTCCAAGATACTAGCGATCAGGTTAAAACAGAGCTGCTCCACAACCAGCATTACAGCCATCTAAAACCAAGAATCCAAAAACATAATAACTGGTTACAGACAAATTAATGAAGAATTGTATAACCTTTATCAGAAAATATATGAAGCAGACATATTAAGTACTGGGGATGCCTTATCTAGTTTCTGTGAGAATTTAACAATTCCTAAAGTGTCCCAAATAGATAAAGCCCAACTTGACTCTAGAATTACAGAAAATGAGATAATTATTGCCATCAAGGTATTAAAAAAAAAAAAAAAACTAGTCCAGATGGTTACTCTTCCAATTTCTATCATACTTTTTCAAAAGAGCTTGCACCACTCTTAAAGGAAATGCTCAGTGAGGCATTAGATAAGGGCAGTTTATCATGGGACAAGACCCGAGGTCTGATAAAATTGATACAAAAATCTGGGAAAGACCCACAAATTTGTAACAGCTATCACCCATCTCATTAATAAATACAGACATCAAAATACTGGATAAAATTCTATTTAATGGATTAGAAAAATATATTCCTTACTTAATTTCACCACAGCAGACAGGGTTTATGAGAGGGTGGATTTCTGCAGACAATACCAGGAAACAATTTAATGTTATTGAATCTGCTGATAAGTCCAGCTTACCATGTGGTCTGTTGTCTTTAGAAGCAGTTCTCTGGCCCCACATTTTTAATTTCTTGAACCTTTACCAATTCTGTGACACATTTATTAAGTGGATCAGGATCTTGTACAATAACCCTACATCAGCAGTAATTTCTAATGGCATGGTTTCTCCTTATTTCAAGGTTATGAGAGGCACATGGCAGGGTTTCCCACTGTCACCATTGCTATTTAGTTTGACAATAGACCCTCTGGTGAGGAAGATAAATATGGACAATATAATCAAGGGTATTATGATTAGAGATCAAGAAATGCACATCTCAGTTTACGTGGATGACCTGCTTTTATCAGTAGCAGAACGAGATAATTCCATTCTACAGATTTTAAAAATACTTCATAGGTTTGGCAGTCTATCTGGTTACAAACTCGATACTGGGAAACATACTTCTTACCACTTAGCAGACTGTGTGTCAAGAAACACATTCTCAAACATGGATTATCTCGGGCCCAGGACTGTATAGTGTATCTGGGGGTGAAGCTGTATAAAACCATAGTCTGAACAGTCGCCAAAAACTTAACATCTCTCAAAGCCAATATATTGGAATCCTTGACAAAATGGAACAAACTACCTTTAGGGATGTGGGATAGACTGGATGCTGTTAAATATTCTGCCACGAGTCTTATATGTATTTGTCATGCTTCCTTGCCACCCGCATAACAAAGAAGTAGATAGAGGGCCTCAACCCGAACCTCTACAGATTTATTTGGGGTTATAAAAAAATCAGATTAGCCTACCATAAGCTCACAAGGAATAAATATAAAGGTGGTCTGAAGGCACCAGACTTATTCTTGTATTATTTAGCAGTTAGAATTTCTCAACTTGCAAAATGGGTTACATTCACCACTGAAGATAACTACATTCCAGAGTGGGCACTGATTGAAATGAGGCATGCTGCATCCCACAGTGTAGACATGAACTCCATGATTTATGCCAAGAAACTTAAAATAAGCAGTTCTAGAGTCATGTTGGATTCACGTAATGTACTTAGGTACAGTATGTTAAATCTCTTATACACCTGGATCAACCTGATTCTAAAATGCAACCAATTTGAAATAACACTAATGTCACAGATATTGGGGTACCTCTTAGCAGTGTTGAATGGTATCAGACAGGTGTAGTCTGGATTCAATACATTTTAAAATCAGGTTACTTTATAACATTTGAAGGCCTGGCAGGAAAGTATAAAATTGCAGAAACTGAGGAAGTGTTTTATGACAACCCTAAAAATATAATAGGGACCTCCTTACAATTTAACTCTACTCCAAATGAAAATACTAAAAATTTCTTAGGATGTCTATATCTCTCACCTACAATCTCATCACTATATAATCTACTAGACTGCACTAAAGGACTAGTGTCAGAACCCATGAGATAGAGGACACAAGAAATAGGAGTGCATACAGAAAACTGGAATTGGACAAAACTCTAGTCTTTCTATGAAAGCTTTCAGTGTGGTAAATTTAAAACTTCTACATTTTAAAAGACTACACAACTTATTCTACACACCTTCCCATATGCATAGAAATGGCCTTAAAGCTGGTCCTAATTACAGTAAACGCAAAATAGGGAAAGGCTCTTTGGTCCATATGTTATGGTAATGCCCTCTAATTCAAACATTGTGGAATGAAGTAAGGCAACTATTTCAGGACATCCCCTTTTTGAGTAATAGAATTAACATAGAAATATGTATTCTGGGGCATTTTAATAACAACAAATATTGGCACAAGAATAAAAATATTCTTTGTTATTAATAAGTGTCTCAGTTAGAACTAGCATTCTTAAATATTGATTAGAGGACAAAGTGCCAACACTCCAGGAATGAAATTCATAGTTTATTAAAGCCATTAGGGTGGAAAGGTTGGCTCATTGTACGAAAGACCGTAGACATCAATTTGATAATAGATGGGGCACCATTTGTAAATTATTTAATGGAGGAGGCTCAAACAATGCTACAGATCCTCATCAGGACGTATAGTCTTTCTTTCCTTCTGACTATTTTATAATACACATAGCACAGAGTATCTTTAAAGAAATAATTATTACTTTAAAGAAATACAAATTTTTTGGACTTTCATAGGAGATACTTAATTATTCTACCTCATGACAGAGGATCCCAGTGTATTTGTAATGTCTAAAATATCTCATAGTTTTTCCTCCCCCCTTCTTTTTATTTTATTATCTTATTTAGTAGACACTCTAGGACTAATAGACTAGCCTTTACTCTTTTCTTTCCTTTTTCTTCCTTCTCTCGCTTCATTTTCTCAAACGTGTTGACTTTTTCTGATATCTTGATTTCTTATATCTCATGGCAAGAGAGTGCAGGGGAAAATATAGCAATCTCAGTAGATTTATTTTATCATTAATAGATATTTCTTTTAGGTCAGGGATATAACATATTTCTGTTTTAGACTAAGTAATAATATTTTAAAAAGTTTTCAATTAAAATATCAAGGATTTGGATGTTATTTCTCATTGTACTATTCTTTTATAAGTGTTGTAGTATATGATTCTGTTCTATTTTCTGATATACCTACTTTTTTATATAATAAAAATTATATTGCTAGAAAAGAGACACACCTTCCTCTCCATCTCATTAGCAATGATACTTATTACACTGAAGAGGAATGGTTCCAGTTCTGATCTCTGTGGCACCCCACTGGTCACTCTCCTGTCCCCCAAGTGTCTGCCATTCACCACCACCTTCTGCCTCCTGTCCTTCAATCAGTTTGATGCCCAGCTTACCACTTTCTCCTCAACTCCCAGGCTGTTTTGTTTCTTTATTAGCCTCTTGTGCAGCACAGTGTCAAAGGCCTTATTGAAGTTCAGACAGGCCACATCCATTGCTCTCCCCTGATCCACATCCCTAGACATCCAGTCAAAGAAATCTATGAGATTTGTTTGGCATGACCTCTCCCCTGTGAAACCCTGCTGCCAGTGGTCTGGCAGCCCATTTGCTTCCAGGTACTCCATCAGCCTCTTCTTCAGCAGGGTGTCTATTAATTTCCCCACCACTGATGTGAGATTGCCTTGCCTTTAATTGCTAGCCACCTCCCTGCTGCTGCTCTTGTGCAGAGGGGCAACATTGGCCCCCTTCCAGTCCTCTGGAACTATACCCATCACCAGTTAGGTGCTGAATAGTGTTGCCAGAGGCATGACTACCACAGTGCTCAATTCTTTTTGAACCCTTGGGTGATTCCCATCTTGGCCCATTGCCTTGTTTGCCTTTAGGGCTCCTAATTCCCTTAGGACTCTCTCCTCTGAAAATGGATTTGTGTACACTCCCCCCTCCTCCTGGTGCCTGCTGATACATGGTAGTCTGCCCTCCCCAACTGTGAAGACTGAGTAGAAGTACTCATTTACAGTTTTACCTTTTTCCTGATCTTTTTCTGCACAGTTCTCTCACCCTCTTGATTCTCACTTTCTCACCCCTTGCTTTCCACTTTTCTCTCACGTACCTGAAGAAAGTCGTATCCACTTTTTGATCTCTTTGGAGATCCGTTCCCCTGTTTATGTTTAGTTGCCATCACCTGCCTTACTGCCTCCTTTTTGTTTTTTCAGATATACCTCACTGTGCACCTTCATGTGGATCACCTTGCACTTCCTAAAAGTCAATTTTCTCTCCCTTATTACCTTAGTCACCTCCTTTGAGAACCATAGCAGCCTCTTCTTCCTCCTACCCTTGCTTACTTCCATCAAACAGCATGCTGTTGCCTTAGCTATTCCCTCATTTATCTTTTCCATTGGGTCTCCACTCCCCAGTGATCCCCTCTTCAAGGTATTTACTGAGACAGTCTCCTGTTTCTTTAAAATCTGCCCCCCTGAAGTCCAGGACCCTTGCCTTAGTGTGTTTTTTCTCTTGCCCAATCCATATGCCAAATCACCCAGTATGGTGATCGCTTGTACCCAGGGAACTATCCACTGTGATGTCTGCAATGCTATCCCTGTTTGTCAGTACCAGGGCCAGCACTGCCCCATCTCTAGTGGGTTCTGTAACCTGCTGTCTGAGAAATTCCCCCTGTAGGGAGTCAATAATAACCCAGCTTCTTGTTGAAGCTGTGGCCAGAATGCAGCAGTCTACATCTGGCAGATTAAAGTCCCACATAATCAATGCTCCATTTTGCTTGCCATTCTGTCAATGGCCTCTTCCAAAACATTGTCTAACTGTGCCCCATGTGTTGGGGTCGGTACACCACCCAATGTTGATAATGGCCCTGGATCCTCTCTTTTAGCTGACCAAAAGTACCTCCAGCTCTTCCTTATGCCCCTGATGTCCCTGTATCTCTGTGGCATGTGTGCCTTCCATCACATATAAAACAACCTCCCCCACCTTTCCTTCCTATCCTGTCCTTCCATAACATGTTGTAGCCTGGTGTGGCCACTTCCCAACTGCAGCAGTCAGTGCACCATGACTCCATTATAGCCATGAGATCCAGATATACTTCTACAATGACTGCTTCAAGGTCAGGAACTTTATTTCTTAGGCTTCTTGGATTGGCACACGTGGCTCTCCAATTTTCTCCCTCTCTCCCCATTCTGCCTTCCTTTCCTTTCCTGTTTCACATGTACTCCTCCCCTTTTTTCATTTTCTCTCTGCCTATCTTTCTTAACCCCTTTCTCAGCTTTAGATCCACCTCCTGACCTGTCTGTCCTGCAGTCTGCTTTATCCTTATGCATCTCTACTCTTGGGAAATTAATTTCTCCTGGGCTTCTCCTCTCTTATCTGGGAAGGGGCAGTTTCTGCCTCCCTCCCCTTGGCTAGTTTAAATGCCCATTAAAGTAGCAATTAAACCTTCCACCCAGAACAGCCATTTCTCTCCCAGATGGATGGAGGCCATCTGCATTGTACAGGCCTATATCCCCTCAGGTAGGACCTCAGTCCATGATGTAGCCATAACCCTCCTCCCAGCACCATGCCTTTAACCACTCATTGAAGACCTTGATACAGGGTTCGCTGGCCAAATATAGGTAGCACCTCAGTGAGGGCCACTGTGTGAGCTACCTGCTTCAGGCCCTTTCCTAGCTCCCTAAACATATCCTGCACCACTCCTGCTGTGTCTCTTGGCAGGTCATTTGTGCAAGATGGACAGTGACATCCTGCTCTCCATCCTGCCCTATCACCTTAGCAGTCCTAAGGATCTGATCTTCATCCCTCCATGCTGAGGCACCAGGTAGGCACTTCACCTCCCTCTTTCCCTCCCATGCTTCTTCCAAAACTGCTTCCCCTAATGGCCGAGTGCCCCACCAGAAGTTGCTTCCTCCTTTGCAGGGGTCCTCTGCCTCCAACCTTGGGGTCTTCTCTATGGAGGACCCTCACATCCTCCCTGCTCACTACCATAGGTGCCTCTCCAGGCAGTCCTGTTCTGCCAGAGCAGGGCATGACTTCTCTAGTGGCACTGGTCGAGGAATGTGCTCCTGAGCTGCTGCCCCAACCCTCCCAGAGCCCACCAAAGTCTAGCTGGACCTCCTTCTTTGTATGCTCTGAGGCAATGGTGGTAGATTTTGTGGTCCTTGGGTAGGAAAAGTGGTCCACTGAATCCTAGTTAATGCAGTTCAGAATCTAGTGACCTCCTCCCTTAGCCCAGAGAGGTGCATGCAGATGGGGTAGCACCTCCGTTTCCAAAAGGTTTCTCTGAAGATTGCCTCTCCACAGCCACTGCACTGCATCACTTCCATCATTCCTGTTTCTACACTATCTACTATCCTGGAAAATAACTTTGTGCTTTTACCCCAGATAGGGTGTTTCTAAATTCCCCCTTTTTTTGTTTTGTTCACCCCTTTGTTCCTTGACCCTAGATATGTTTTTTTTAAAGCAGTGCTACAGTCAGAATTTGCAAAAACATATGTTGTGCAGAGTGTTTTGATTTGTGTGTATAGTCCTAGTGTGTCCTTCCCTTTGTTTATTATTATGATTTTTTTTCTAAATTAGGCTAATAGTTTTATGGTAGTTATGCCCCTGGGGATCTCAGCATGGTTTATTCATATAAATGTGATGGCAGAAAAGGACCTTTTGGCCCATCGAGTCTGCCCTTTAAGTCCCTCTCCCTACTTGCCCTCTTCTCCCAGAGATCCCCCTTGCCCCAGTCAACCCCTTGTGTCTGCTCCATGCCCTCTTGAATCCCTCCACTGTTTTGACCCCGACCACCTCCTCTGGCAGACCATTGCAGGGCTCCACCACCCTCTTCATGAAGAATTGCCCCCTCAGATTGCCCCTAAACCTTCTTCCCTCTAGCCTTAGTCTGTAGCCCCTAACTTTAGTTCCTTCTTTCCATGTCAATATGCTCTCTGCCTTATTGATCCCCTTCAAGTACTTAAATGTTTCTATCATGTTCCCCTCTCCATCCTGGTCACCAGCAGGTACAGATCCAGCTACATTAACCTGTCTTTGTAGGGCTTTCCATGCATCCCATGCACCATCCTAATGGCCCTTTTCTGAACCCTTTCAAACCCATCAATGTCCTTGTGTAGGTGAGGTCTCCAGAACTGGGCCCTGTACTCCAGGTGAGGCCTCACCATGGATTTGTTGCTCTTCTTGTTCCTACAGTGCCTATGTCCTATGTGACAGTGATGTATCTGGGACCATGGATTCAGCAAGCACTGGTTTAGAGTCAATTTTACAACAGCAGAGTTGTGATATTAAGTAACTTTCCTTAGCCACTGATCACTAATGGCTACATTTACAGTTTAGCAAATATCTGAGGGCTAATTGAGTGGCACATTTTGTAAGAAAACAGCTAGAGACTGTCTTTACTAATTTTAGCATTGATGATCTGGGTTGAATTGTGTACTTTTTATGGCTGTGTGTAGTTTGATGAAATGAAAAGTTTTAAAAGCAAAACATTTACTCCTGCTGACTAGATCTGACACACACACATAGAAAACATACATACTGAATTAGAGCTATTTAATGACTGACAGAACAGCAGGATCCTATCTCTAGTAGTTGCTGAATAAGCAGTCCCAGATGCATCATTGTCACATGGGATAGGAAGCATTGTAAGAAAAAGAAGAGCAATAAACCTTGCTGAGACAGAAATCCTTAGGGACCATAAAACTACCATACAATTATTTATCTTAATTAGCTCAACAGAGCTGGAGTAAGTGTTCCTCTGGTGAGAGGAGGTCCTCATGTATGAAACATATTGCTTTTAACTGTGCTAGTGTTATTTATATTGAATACTGCCTACTAGACCTTCCCTAATATTGCACTGAGTGACATTTCTGTAGTGGTCATAGGGATGGTGGAAGTCTGTACTTGTTATTGTGCTGGAGCTTATTTTTAATTAAATGGACACAATTTGTGCAGGGATCAACATTCCTTACTATCTGCACATGGGGAAGTAACTATTACAGTCGGTAGTGTAACAACTGGGCTAAACTTTATTAGCTTTCACTCGTGCCCAAACTGGAGGGCTAAGCAACACAGCTTCCGGTTTCAGCAGGATTAAAAGGCTTGCACTATCGAGTGGGGCAAGCGTACATGGGGCCACGCGTGGAGACGCGTGGAGAGACACATGCATCTGCGTGTGTTCTGCTTGTTATGCATGGGTTGTGAGGTCAGAGGCATCAAGGCCTTGAAGTTCTGCTAGGTGTTGTACCATACAAGGTTCCAGGTACACATATTGGAGGGTCAGTATTGCAGGTCTACATGCTTGGGGTCTAGACTTTAAGGTAATTAATCTCAATATGAACATATACAGTTTTCTACTTTTGAAGTTATAAAATTGGTATGGCTGAAACTATCATGACATTAGATAGGGGAAGTGGCAACAAGGTGTAATGTATGTCTTATGTATGCCTTCCTACCCATTCCTATAGTACAATCAAACTATATGTGTATGAAATGCATGGATAATGCTTCCTTACATCAATAAATTTCCATGTTTAGCTCTAGACTAGCAGCTTTAGAACAAAGTCAGGCCAAAATGTTCCTCAGATATGCTACTTTAGACAGTAATTTCACTGTTAACCCTCAGCAAGAGAAACAGCCTCATAGCACCCCCCCAACTGGCCACTTGTTGGACATCACCTGGAGCATGGTGACTAGTGGAGTGCCCCAAGGCTCAGTTCTTGATCCAGTTTTGCTCAATATAGTTATTTCTAGTATGAATGTCACACAGGCAGTGTGGCTTAATAAATATGCAGATGATAGCAAATTAGGGTGTATTGTAAATGACTCTAATTCTATTCATCTGTTACAAGTTAATTTGAGTAATCTCTCTATTTGGGCTAGAGAAAGTGAACTAATTTTTAATATTTCCAAATGTAAAGTTATGCATTTTGGTAAAAATAACAGGTTAACTGATTACTATATGAATAATACTTTACTAAAAACAGTAACCTCTGAGAAAGATCTGGGAGAATACATTACAAATGACTTGAAATTTACTGAGCATACAAATAAAACAGTAAAAAAATGTCATAGATTAATCAGTTGTATTTTGAAAAATATTAAAAGTAGGGAGCCAGTGGTGCTTCTACCTACATACTGTAGTATAGTAAGATCTCATCTAGACTACTGCTCATCATTCTGTTCTCCGACATCAGCACAAGATAAAGTGTCATTTGAAAAAGTACAACGGAGACTTACCAGAAACATTACTAATTTGAAATCACTTTCATATGATAATAGACTGGAAGTCTTGAGTCTTTATTCCCTAGAATTTCATTCATTAAGGGGTGACTTATGCATGATTTTCAAAGCTATAAGAGATGGTGATTTATTTGAGACCATTTGTTTGGGTTTGTATCCTTCTGTAAATACTAGGTCTCATAAATTAAAACTAAGATCTAATATTAACAAGACAGTTATAAGAAATCAATTTCTTACCCAGAGAATAGTACCAATTTGGAATACTCTCCCTTCAGATGTGGTACAAAGTGCTAATTTACAGCAGTTTAAAATGAACTTAGATCTGTATATGGGTGATCATAAATATAATTTCCACCCTAGTTAAGGGTGATGAGTTCACTATGGGCTAGTCCCTCAAACTCGTACTAACCTATGAACCCCAGATAACAATGTGGGTAACAACACTAACATCAGCCATAGAAAACGACTAAGGGATGAAGATAGTACAGAAACCTCTAGTGAAAATTTGGATGATCATTGGTATGAAGTACAGAAAAAGAGAGTTTATAAAATGGGTGCAAAGCATTTGTATTTTCTCTCTTTTTTTTTTTTAATTACTATGCTTTTTGGTCCCCTTGCTAGCTGTCAGGTATCTGCTCTGGTCACGGACCCCCTTGCCTCCACCTCTGGACATGCTTGCCCCCCAGAGAGCAGGGTCACGGCACCGACCCCCTATATCGGGCCACGCTACAAGTATCTAGTCGGGGAGCCGGCTCCTGGAAGCTGATCAAGGCGTCAGGGGCTGAGCTTCATTAGGACAGCCAGGCAGAGGATGTTGTTTTCTCCCTTTTTTGTGAAAAGGGGTGGGGATATGCAATGACGACCAGCGTCCGACCCACCCCTAAGTTCAATTTGGCATTGATGCGTGCGATGCACCCAGCCTCCGCTAGGTGTCACCGTAACATCGAATACTCAACCCCTTTCCCCCGGAGAAGGAGAACAGTCCTATGGATGCTCAATCCTTCTCCCCCCGGCCAGCCCTCTGACAACCTGGGTCTGTTCCTGAACCTGGGTTGCCGGGGCAGCAAGTGGAAATCCAGCCGCTGCGCCGGTGGGCTGGCCTGTATTTTTTCTTGACACTCACAATAGATTTACCCCTCTGATGGACTTATTGGACACCACTACAAATGGAAGCACAGGCAATAAGGTCAATAGGCAGCCTATAGAAACAGGACTTAATCCAAATACTGTCTCTAACCCCCCTGAGCTACTTATACCAACTAACAGCCCCAGTCTAACTACTACCCACCCCTCTTCACTGACCAATACCACTATTTTTCCTACGGAAATTGCACCCTGTCCCATATCGCAGGTTGTACATACAAGACAAGTACATGTGTTGGGAGATTCGATGATTAAACACCTGGATAGGGATATATGCAACTCTGACAAAGTAAATCAAACTTGTTCTAGGTTTTGGGGAGCAAAAATAGCTGATATCACCTCGATGGTGAAGAATGTTTTAAATAGTAATGGACCCAATCCCCTTGTGGTTATCCATTCTGGAACAAACAATATCATGCATGATGATCTACTAGACATTAAAAATGACCTAGTATCATTATCTAATTGACTGGTTGAACATGGTTGTGAGATTGGTTTTTCTGAGATTTTGCCGGGTTCCCTATGCATCTCACAAGACTAATCAAAAAATTTAACATTTTAATGAGTGGCTTCGTAGGTGGTACCTAAGGCAAAAAATAGTATGCATCACTCACTGGGAAGAGTTCTCACATAGGTCTGTTCTCTTCTGTGGTGATGGTCTACATCTAAGTCATCAGGGCTGCACCTTGCTGGGTAAACACATTTCAAACCATATAAATAACCTTTTAAACTGATAGACTTGGGGGAGAGGCAGGATACTTCTCCCCTCTGAACAGAGGTAATCTACGTGGCAATAAAAGCACTGGAAATAATCCAAATGTTTTATACTTTAATGCTAGGAGTCTAACTAACAAAACAGATGAACTCAAATTAAGACTAGCAAAGGGTGATATTGTTATAGTTGCACTAACTGAGACATGGGGAGATGATAAAGCTAACTGGAATAACCCCCTACCAGGCTACATACCACATTTTTTTAAATAGAACAGAATGAAGAGGTGGGGTATGGCAATGTTTATAAAAAATACTTTGCAAACACTAAATATCAGAACAGATTAAGATCCCAAATAGTCATACAGAAACCATCTGGATAAAATGTGTCCTAAATAAAGTAAAATATGTAATTCTGGGGCTTTGTTACCACCCACCTACTACATCTAGATGCAATATGTCAAGAAATAGAAGCAGCATGCACATTAGGGGATATATTACTTATGAGAGACTTTAACCTAGAGGAAATATCCTGGAAGGACCAGACGTCTTCATCAGGGTTAGGAAAAAAAATAATCCATACATGTCAGAAATATAATCTTATTCAAAGAATCAATCAACCTACAAGAGGGGATAGTATTCTTGATCTTATTGGTCATAATAAAAATATGGAGATGACAAAGTACATGATTAATTCACCAGCTGGCAGTAGTGATCACAATACCATCTCCTTTACTCTAGTTATTACCTATACATCCAGCCATAGTACAATGAAAATATGTGTGTATGATGAGGCAGATATTCCCAATATCATATCCAAAATGAATACATTTGATTGGGATCATATTTTTTCATCATTACCTATTAATGACAGTTGGGATAAATTTTACAGTACCCTATGTGTCCTAAGAGATAAGTATATTCCCATCAAAACCAAAAGTATAAAGAATAAACATTTTTTGTAAATGGATGAATAAATCAATAAGGAAACTAATAAAACAAAAAGATAACAGACATGCAAAGTACCATAAAGCTCAAACACAAACTAATTGGACTTCTTATTTACAAAGTCAAAACAAGTGTAAAAACAGTATTCGTAAGGCTAAAATTTAATGGGGGCATAAAACAGCATTTGAAGCAGATAAGAATAATAGCAAATCATTCTTTGCAGATATTAATTCACTTAAAACCCCAACTTATCAGGTTGGGCCCTTATTGGGTAATAATAACACAATCAATCAATGATCTACAAGAAATGTCCAACTTCTATAATACAAAATCGTGTGATATTTTACAACCTTCACAAAAAATGGTTACACCTACAGACCTACAGTGGGGAGCCTATCAATATATCAGATGAAAGTCTTCATATAAAAATATCCCCTCTTAAGGGAAAAACTAATATCTCACCTGATGGAATATCTGGGCATTTATTATATCTTCTTTCTGATGGTCTGGTATATCCCCTCAGGAAATTTTTGGAAAAATGTATCCTCTTAAACTTTATCCCCAATGTATGGAAAACAGCTTATGTGGTTCCAATACATAAAAAAGGTCTTATAAATAACTGAGAAAACTATAGACCTATAAGTCTAACATCACCATTATGTAAAGTCTTAGAAAGTATAATAAAGGATTTAATATCCTCAGCTCTAGTTGAATTGGACAGTGCACAACATGGGTTCAAAAAAGGTTCTAGCTGTCTAACTAACTTGTTGATGAAGGGGTTTGTTGTCAGCTTGAAAACAAAATACCATACAACGTAATTTTCATCAATTTTAGTAAAGCATTTGATTCATTGCCCCATTGGGCCTTAGTGAAAAAATTATGTAGTATGAATATTAATTGGAACATTGTCAAGTGGATCTTCAACTGGTTATTGAATAGGACAAAAGGGTCATAATTTCTGGACATTTGTCCAATATAGGTAAAGTTACAAGTGGGGTCCCACAAGGGTCTGTGTTAGGCCCCAGTCTGTTTCAACCCTTTATAGCAGATCTTACCTATAGGTGTTTTTCCAGTAATGTAAAATACGCAGATGATGTTAAAATTGAAGGGCGTTGTTCAAATCAGAATCAAATAACTTCTATACAAAAAGACCTAGATTCCATTACACAATGGGTATCCAAGTGGGGGATGAAACTAAATCATGATAAATGTAAAGTGATGCACTTAGGTCCTAACAATCCAGGTTTTTCATATAAACTAGATGGGAAAGTTCTGTCTGCAAGATCTAATGAAAAAGACCTTGGGGTTAGTATTTCAGACAATTTTCTTCCGATTTCTCAAATGAATGGGGCTTTCCAAAAAGCAAATAGGGTAATTTGGTCAATTAAAAGAAACATAAAAACCCAAGATCGCAAGGTGATGATGCCATTGTATAAAACACACATCCGGCCTCACCTAGACTATGCTTCACAGCTATGGTGCCCCTTCAAGAAATCTGGCATCTACACACATGAAAGGATACAAAGAAAATTCACCAAATTAATATGGGGTCTCTAAGATCTTTCTTATGAATCTAGAATTACATCATTAAATCTCATGTCACTTTCCACCAGACGTATTGGGGGATCTCCTCACAATGTATGACATTATGCAGGATCCTTTTTTACTTACTGAATTGGGATTTGAATTTAAAAACAATAAATATGGCACTCATGGGCATCCTCTACAGTTATATGGAAAGAGGCTTAATTTGATGGCACGAAAGTTCTTTTATACCTTGAGAATCATTAATCCCTGGAATGCACTTCCTATTGAAGTAATCTCAAGTAAATTGAAATTAGTATTTAAAAATAGACTAGATATACTTACACTTTCAGGAGCTAAAATTCATTATTATTAATACAAGGAGCAACTATGGGCCTCTAAGCCTTCTAGTTCCTACAAATCCTTAGTATGATCCTTAGTATAACTAGCAGTTTAATTTAGAAAAAGCTAACTTAATAGGAAACAAAGAGAAGGACACACCAGGACTACACACACAAATCAAAACATTCTGCACAACATATGTTTTGCACATTTTGACTAGAGCACTGGGTCAGGTGAGTGCCTACAACAATGACACCGGCAACAATAGTGCCGCAATTTAAGTGACAATTATTGTTTTTTGGGAGGGCTGTGCCCCCCACATCCCCCACGCAGGGGGCTTTGTCTCCCGCACCCTCTGGACTGAAGGATTCTCACTCGGGAGGGGGGGAATGGATCACAGGGTAAGTTAAAACTTGTAGGGCAATGGAATACTGTTTCCACAGCCCCATGTAACAAAAACTAAGTCCACAGTGCATAAACATTTTGTAGACCAAGATTAGAACCCTGGTCTCCTGTGTCGCTGGCCAAGCTGCTCAATGCCCCAGCCCTCCACACCACGAGAGCAGCTCAGCCAGCCTCCTGGACCCAGTGCTCTTGAAGAGCTTGAGCACCATGGACAGTGACCAGGGGAGCACTTAGTGTAAGCACTGTAAATCCCTTGCTGCTGTCTGTGTGACACTTACAAGACTAGCGCCAAATAGTGTGGCACTATTCTGGTAGTGCTCAATTGACGGGGTACCATTGAGGCGTATTCCTTTAAGTTTTTCCCTTTCACTTTTAATAACACTTTTTCTAACTTTTCCCTTTTTTGTTTTGCTTATCTCTTTGTTAATTGACCCTAGGTAGGGTGTTTTAGGTTTTCCTCTTTGTTTCTTTTCTGCCCCTTTTTACACTTAGCCTAGATAGGGTGTTATATCCATTCCCACTTAACAAGAGTTTTTAATTCCTGCAGTCCCTTACTCAGGCAGCAACAAGTATACAGGTAGTCTACTTTAACATACTGGACTGGCTGAGTCACCTGTAGATGCCTAGGACACCAATCCTTTCTGCTGTTCCATGCCTGCTCTGTTTCATTCATGTTCAGGGACACAAAGAGGCTGAGAGGATAGACAAAAGAAGAATTGAGGGAGGAGAAGGAAGAGGCTGAAAGGATAGACAAGAGAAGAGTTGAGGGAGGAGAAGGAAGAAGCTGAGAGGATTGACAAGAAAAGAGAGGACCAGAACTTGGGGAAATGATAAAAGATGGCAGTTTGGCCTGAAATAGTTTTCCTGAAGGGAATAGAAAGGGAGTGTTCTGGAGAGGGTGAGAGGAAAGAAAAGGGCAGAAAGGAGGGAGGAAAGGTATGGACAAAGAGAGACAAACTAGAATATGGATGTGAAGATGGCACAGTGGGCAAGGGGCCTGATATCAAGGGAAGGGAGGGAGAAGGAGGAGTAAAGAGAGCAGTGGTGGGTATGGGGAGGGCAGCTCAAGGCAAAGCAGCAGAATGAGTGAAAGTGGGGGTCCAGTCTGGCAAGAGTGGGCTTGGGAGGAGCACTGTAGACAATGTCACCATTTATTTATTATTTTATTTGCAGCTTATGACCAGGAAAGGCACACTAAACTGTGATAGCTTGTTTCCAGGTGAGTGGGTAGAATGAACCTGTTTTGTTGATGTGGGAATGTTGGCTATGACACCATAGATAGAAATATAGGAAGTGATGGCAGAAGGGGACCTCCAGATCCATCTAGTCTGCCTATAAGCCTAGCCCCTCCCCTAACTACTATTCAGTGTTATGATTCTTTTGTACCTATCCTAAGCTTTTTTGAATGTTACAACTGTTTTTGCTTCCACCACCCCAGGTGGCAGGCAGTTCTGCACATCCAGGGAAACTTTCCTACTCTTCCTGAAGTGAGAACTGCTGGTCATCGGGTTGGCAAGATGGCTGATCCAGGAGGAGAAGGTGGAGGAGGAGATGGTGGTCGAGGGACCAGTACTGCAGTGTTGAACATTGTATGTTTCTAGAGCTCCTTGGAAATCCCTGACAGTTTAGGGATCCAACCTGGTGCTTTGAAAATAGAAATGAAAGAGACCCCTTCTGAAATGCAACAAGAAATGGATAAAATGGAGAGAGAGAGAGAGAGAGATGGCTACAATACCTTCCGAGAGTATGGATTCATAGAATTCTTTGGGCAAAGTGTCTGGAGAAACTGAACTGATTTCAGGCATCCAGGAGGGGACAGCCCTTTTGCTTTAGATGTTAGCAGAAGATGAGGCTGCACTGGAGGCTGCAATTATGACAAAGCGCCCATAGTTCGAGGATTCAGCAGCAGACAACAGACCCAGGCATGACAAATGCCACTTACTTCAATGCAGTACTGAGGTCTGTAAAGCAAACTCTGCAAGGAACAGACAGGATAGTTTGTCAAATCTGGAAAGTGAAGCTTGTTCTTGGTCTCCAGAAAAAGCCTTGCAAGTGGCGGGATGGTCCTACTCGAAGGATGGGACATGGTGGGTTGCGGGAATGGCTTCCAGTGCTGCAGGCATCATGCAGAGCACCACGGGTACTGTTTTTTCCTAAAAAAAATGTCTTCTAACACAAACTGCTTTGTGGCCTTTGCAAAGTTAAAAGAAAAAGCAGAGTCAGGGGTTTGACAAGCCAGGCCACCATGTCACAGTGCTCCATGCTCCATGGCAATTGTACAGTCGGTGGGTATGTTGGCAGCACTGACAAAAGGTTTGGTCCACAAGATGGAATTCATGACAGGCTAAAAAAAATTAGGAGTCTTTTGCTACAGCTTTGGATTGTAAAGTGGAGAACTGGAGCACTATGGGACAGGAGTGGGTATCAGAGCTAACAAAAAATAACCAGGCTGGTATAACACACCTAAATATGGCTACAGGTTTCAAGGGGGATGCCCCACGTGCAGAGTCTGGTACTACTGGTATTCCTCAAACAATTCAAGGGACTAATTCTGATCTGAATGTGGATGGTAGCTCAGCCAGTGTCACTTTTGAAAATACCACTGCTGACAGGTCGGCTACAGTAGCAGAAGGGGTTGAGCAGGAAACTACTTCATGGGCGATCAAGTAGACTTACATGATGCTGCAGGTGGGGAAGAACAGTTGACTCCTACTGTGGAGGGTCAGAGGAGTTTGGATCAATACTTACTGGCAGCACACTTAGAGGATCACAGTCTTGCCCCTCCTTGTAAGTGGGACCTTTACCAGAAAATCAAACTCAGGAGGAAAGGGCCTCCATCTCGGATACTGATAACAGGGGCTACAGGGGCCAGTTTGGGATGGCAGACTTGTTTGCTAATGTGGGTGCACCAGCAAAATGAAGCAATGCTGTACAACTTAAATAGAAAGGAGGTTTAGAAGAAGCACCTAACAGAGTTACATAGTTACATAGTAGTTGTCGGCAGAAAAGGACCTCCAGGTCCATCCAGTCTGCCCTGGTTTAGTTCTAAGAAAAATCTTGCTTCTTTCCATCAGATTCTTCTGGACCTGTTTCCATTCTTCCCTTCTGTCCTAGTCTCACTAGTACCCTGTGTCTATCCCATGCATGCTTGAATGCCTCCACGGTTTTTGTCCCCATCACTTCCTCTGGTAGCCTGTTCCAGGGTGCAACTGCCCTCTCCGTGAAGAAGTACTTCCTCACATTGCCTCTGAGTCTCCCCCCTTCTAGCCACATATCGTGATCCCTAGTTCTAGTTCTCATTCTTTTCTGCAGATAGGTGGTCTCCCTTACCTTATTTATTTCTCTGCCACAGTTGAATGTTTCTGTCATGTCCCCCCATCCCTTCTTACCTCCAGTGAGTACATATTTAATTCCCTGAGCCTTTCCTCATAATTGTTTTGATGCGTGTCCTGGACCATTTTTGTAGCTCTTCTCTGTACTGCCTCTACATGGTTGATATCTTTTCTGAGATGGGGCCTTCAGAACTGGATATAGTACTCGAGGTGTGGCCTCACCAGTGATCTATATAGGGGCAAAATTACTTCCATTTTTCTGCTTGTTATTTCTCTCCCAATGCATCTTAGTATCCTTCTTTGCTTTCCAGCTGCTTTACCACACTGACTAGACACCTTGAGGTCCTCTGTTATGATGACTCCTTGGTCCCTTTTCTGGTTAGTTGTTGCCATTTCTTTCCCTCCTAGTTGGTAAGTTGCCCCTGGGTTCTTGCACCCCATGTGCATAACCTTACATTTTTTAGCATTAAACCTCGGCTGCCATACCTTTGATTCCTCCAGTTTTTTTAAGTCCCTTCTCATCCTATCCAATCCCTCTTGTGTGTCCACTCTGTTGCAGATATTTGTGTCATCAGCAGACAGGCATACTTTCCCTTCCAATCTGTCTGCAATGTCTCCAATGAATACTTTGAATAGTAATGGCCCCAGGACTGACCCCTGCGGTACCCCACTTGTCACTTCCCTCTCTTCTGATCTTCTCCCATTCACTACTACCCTCTGGTGCCTGTTACTTAGCCAGTTCTGCACTCACATCACCAACTTTGCATTCACTCCTGGACTGTTCAACTTGTTGACAAATCTTCTGTGTGGGACCATATCAAAGGTCTTCCTGAAATCCAAGTAGGCCATGTACACTGCTCCCCCCTGGTCTAAGACTCTTTTCACTTAGTCAAAAAACTCAATTAGGTTAGTTTGGCATGATCTCCTCCTGTGAACCCATGTTGTCTTGAATCCTACAATTTGTTACTTGTCAGGTACTCCACCATTCTTCCCTTTATCAATGTGTCCATTTACCTTCCCCACCACCGACATCAGGCTTCCTGGCCTATAGTTCCCTGCCTCCTCCCTGCTCCCACTCTTGTGGATTAGCACCACAACCGCCCTTCTCCAATCTCCCAGTGCTATCTCTTTATCCAAGGACAGAGTAAATAGGGCTACAAGGGCTCAATCAGTTCTTTTAGCATCCTTGGGTGTACCCCATCAGGTCCCAAAGCCTTGTCCACTCTTAATTTCTCTAGTTGTTTTAAGTATCCTGTCCTCTATAAAGGGCTTGTGTCCACCCTCCCCCACCGTTAATTTCTTTTTCCTGTATCTGTGGACCCTTTCCTTCCTTTCCTTCGTGAATACTCAGCAGAAATACTTGTTCAGTATGTCTGCCTTCTTCTGGTCCTCCTCCACACATTCACCTCCTCCCCCTTGATTCTCACTATTCCTGTCTTATTTTTACTTCTTTCACTGATGTATATGTGGCAAAGAGGTTATTAAAAGAATCAATGCAGTTATTGGCAGCAGATTTTTTTTATGCCCTTATTCACATTTCAGGGACTACACAGTCTGACGTAAGTTTCAAGCCAAAGATGCTGTTAGAAAAAATTTGGTTTCAATTTCAGCAACTCCAGAACTCCTCCTTGTGGTCTCCCTGTATAGCTACTCCTTTGATGAAACCAACAATAAAAACAATTACAGTACATTTTCAGAATGAGGGAGTCCACATCTCAGACATTTTATTTTGGACTAAACAGAAAGTGAATGATGTTGATCATCTGGTAACTATATTGGACAGAAAATATTTGGACAGGTGGCTGGAAAATTAGAGTATGCTTACATTCCAATGAAACTGGCACTCACCATCTGCCTAGCAGTTTTTATATTGGCCGAGACTACTTTTTTTTTTCCTACACAGGTCAACCTAAAACATACCACCTATGTGGGTCCTTGTCTCATCTCAGTAATGTGTGCGATGTTATGGTTTGTGAGTTATGTCTCGGGCAAGGATATTCCAGTCATTTCTGTCCAGATCCTGTGAGATGTAATTTATGTGAGGAATCTGGACATTTGTATTTGACAAGCCCATGGGCAGTACATAACAAAGGATTCTTTTATGATCAAAAGGATATGGTTCAGGAAGCACAGAAAAAAGCAGGTACACGGACCAGAATTTCTCCACAGAATTCACTGCACCAACATCTAGTTCAGGAAATTCAGAACCTGTTCCAGAAGTTCTTAGACGAATACATATATATTTGATAATGCTATAAACAGCAGGCTGAGTGGGCACTGCAGCAGGAGGAGACTTTGGATGATAATCAGGAATCAGCTGGTGAGACACATCAAGTTGGTGCGGACTGGGATAATCTAGCCATACTGCCAGCCCTTCTCCTCCCAGCAGAAGATTTTCAAGTGGTGGGAGGCAAATAAAGAAGCATCAGGCTGCAATCAAAAGAAAAATATGGCAAAACAGGATATTGTAAAAACACAGAATAGTTATGAGGTATCACAAACATTACAGAAGGGAATGGACGGGAAGGATGGAGCGTCTGATGCCTCCTCGATCAGTTCATCACAGAGAGATTGTTCAGAAACAGAAGGCTCACTTTTGGAATCCTCTTTGACAAGACAAGGAAGGAGAAGAAAAAGGAGTGTTACTAAAAATAACTGATGCTAGTCTATCTCTTTTTTTCTTATCCTGTGATTCCTAATGGGAGATAACATTTAAGTGAAAATTACAAAACTTAATAATTATAGGAAGTATAGGAGGAGAATGGCTGCTTTTACATCAATGGCGAATTCCTAGGCAAAAGTGTTTCTGTTGCAGGATATCAGGTTGTGATCCACTGGGGATATTTATCAAGCACAACAAGCTTGGCCCTGTGGACCCTCTGTGTGGTCTATAGGGGAGGACCGCTGCTCAGGGGTGGGCATATTATTTAAATCAATGCAGGTTCAAACCTTTAAGATTATGGATATAGAGCTGGGGAGAGCATTATTGATAAATGTGGAATCAGGAACACAATTAATGAGTCTGGGTGTAATTTATGCACCGCAAACAAAATCTGCAAGAATCTAATTATTTAGGTTGATACAATCATATTTGTATACTGCACGGTCAGTTTTCTTGGGGGGGGGGGGGTATTTTAATTGCCCATGGAGTAGTAATGATAAGACAAGTAAAACAGCTAAATTATTTTGTGACTCTAATTTTTTAAAACAAATGACACAATCAGCAGGATTGCATGATGATTACAAAACAATACATTTGACAGGAGGTCACACTTATCACCGGGGGGTCAGTATCTTTGAGAATTGATTATATTTTTGTCTCTAGCCAAATTGTAATTAGGGAGGCCAAAACAGTAGTTTTGGTGATGTCAGACCACTTCAAGGTTCAGGTACTGATAGGGGGTAGTATAACCACTAACATGGAAAAGGGATACTGGCGTTATTAGAGGATCAAGAGTTAAATGAAAACTGTGAGGAATTGCTTAGGGCTAGGATGTCAGTGGTGTGTTGTTTTGATGACAGTGCTGGAATATGGGAGAATATAAAACAAGAGATTCAGAAGTTTTTCCGAAAAGTTAGGAAAAAGAAAGAACAGAGTACTTTACATATCTACAGTTAAGAGACCGCTTATTTAGAATTTTATTATTACAGCATGTAGAGAAAGTTTCTTATAAGTGTCAAATAGAGTGCTTGAAAAACAGAATGAAAGAATCTTTATGATAGGGCAAAATCCCTTAAAATGGAGCAACCATATGGGGTGCAAGGTTCTAAACCATCTTTGGATATTTATAAAGGGTGCCAGGAGAAAACAAATCATAAAGTGTTTATGCCATTAAAGATGAAAGAGGCAACCCGTACAAAGGGTCTGTACAGGTACTGCAAGTGATTGAAAAAGCTTTGGGTAATTTTTTTGGGAAAGCACTCTCAACACAGAAAAGTATCGAGAGTTGTGTGGGTAGGTATAGAGTGGATGTTTGTCAGAGGGTAAAAAAGAAGAGTTGGTGAAACCCATAACAGTAGATGAAGTTGGGAAAGTGATAAAGTCCTTGAGAAGGAAGGCAGTTCCTTGGGCAGATGGATCAGGTGCTAAATTTTATAAAAAATTCTTACATAGTGAGTATAATATTGGTTGAAGTATTTAATGACATGCTGGATAATCTTAGGGCTTCTGAAGACATGTTTCAGGCAATATTTATCTTAATATATAACAAGCATTTGTCAATGCCAAATGTTTGATGCTTTGGAAGATGTCTTCTCTTGCACCTTGTTTATGTCCTTGAGGTACTTGAACATTTTGTGCCCTGTGCCAGACTACCCACCTTGTTAATCAGCCTTCTATGTTGGTTGGTGTCAAAGGCTTTCCAGAAGTCAAGGTAGATAATGTCCACTGCTCATCCCTGATTTACTTCCATACTGAGGCATTAGAGTTTCCAATCCAAATTCCACCCCCCACCCCCACCCTGCAGAGACTGACAGGCACTGGGGGGGGGTGTCTTTGGGTCAGTGGCCATAACTCTCATGCCATTCCACCTCACCCCACCCTGCAAACACTGACAGACATCATGGCCATTACGCTCACCCCATTCCATAAGGAAATAATCTGAGATGGGTGCAGCACAGGAGAATGGAGTGAAGATTAGAGCTGAAGACCCAAAGACACACCTCGATGCCTGCCACTGGCTGCAGGGTGGGGGTGGGGAGGGTGGAATGTCATAAGCATTATGGCCGATGACATTAGTCACTCCCCTGACACCTGTCAATCTCTACAGGGTGGGTGGGTGAGGCATTACTGTTTGAAACCCTAATGCCCTGGACATTTGTTAGTATTTTCACTCCAAATTTTCAATATGGGCTTTTTGGGGCCTCACCTCATGAACAGTGGCATAATAATTTTGTTCATGAGGAGGTGTGAAAAATGGCAATGTTGAAAATATGGAGTGAAAATATGAAAAACTGGTGAAGTTACAAGGGTGCAAAGAAACTGTGTAACGCACTCTAACGCAATCATTTTTTGTAAGTTTTTCGCCAAATTTTCAACATGTGCATTTTTGGACCTCTCCTCATGAACAGTGGCATTGTAAGTTTGTTAATCTGTCCTGAAAGTTTATTTCCCACAGCGACCACACCATTTTGTGCCACAGGTGTGAAAACACATTTCAGGCAGGATGTGAAAAATTACAGCTGCACTGTTCATAAGGAAGTGTGAAAAAATGGCAATGTTGAAAATCTGGAGTGAAAATATTGAAAATTGGCTAAGTTATGAGCATGCAAAGAAATTTTACAATGTACATGCGTAACACAGTAATTTTGTGGAATGTTTTCATCAAATCTGCAACTTGGGCTTTTTGGGACCTCCCCTCATGAATAGTGGCACTATCGTTTTATTATTTGGTCCCTAAAGGTGATTCCATGCAGCAACTGTGAAATCACATTTCAGGACAGAGTAATAAAATGACAGTGACATGTTCATGAGTTGGGTCCCAAGAATCCCATGCTAAAAATTTGGTGCTAAAATTCCTAAAAATGGGAGAGATATCAACCTAAGTTGAAACCCCCCATTGACTCCCATTATACAGCTTACCTTGAAATCTTCAGTTTGCCGGTCATCTTTGAAGAGTGCAGACGTGTTCCACTCCACAGAAGATTGCATGCTGCTGACCTCCAGAGGTAAGTATGGGGTGGGGGATGCAGGGAGGTGGGTGCTCAGTGGGAGGGTGGGGATGGGGAAGGGGAACTGGGGAGATGGCAGTGGACTGTTTTCTTTTTGACAGGGGAAAAAAAGACTTCAGGGGACCAATTTCTTTATTTTATAGGTAACAAAATATGCATTTGGGCACACTGGGGTGGGCTCCAGAGTGCCACAATGGGGGCATGCTGACATGGGGATTGGGCACCATGATGTAGACAAAAAAAAAAAGAAAAAAATTAAGGCACACTGGAGTGGGCTTCCAGTGTGTCACAATAGTGTGTGTGTGTGTGTGTGTGTGTGTGTGTGTGTGTGTGTGTGTGTGTGTGTGTGTGTGTGTGTGTGTGTGTGTGTGTGTGTGTGTGTGTGTGTGTCATGCTGACACGAGGACTGGGCACCCCAATGTCGGCAAATATTACTGATGGGTTTTTGGGGGAAGGGGTGCATTTGACACCTGGAGTGAACATCCTGGTGTAAAAAAAAAAAAAAAATTACTTTGGCACACTGGGTTGGGCTCCCAGTGTGCCACATCAATGGAGGGAAGGGGGATACATACTGACATGGGGATTGGGCACCCCAATGTCAGCTTTCTGTGGAGTGTGTGGTGGGCAGCAGGAGCCTCCTCCCACTCATTTCTTTATTGAAATGATTCACCAGGAAAGGCATACCGAGCAAACAAGTTGCTTGTGGAACAAGGCCCAGGGACAGAGTGCTTGGTGGCACGAGCCGACCTGGTTGCGAGGAAGGGGAAAGGTGCCGCTGCAATGACAAAACTGTTCGCAATTGCAGTGGCAGGTTTCTTTTAACTTCTTGGCTGTCTTTGAAGCTGCTGTCATTGGCAGGTTCCCCACTGATTGGTGGCCGCAGGACGCACCCAGTAAAACATCCGTTACACTGGGTGGCAATGACACACCTCTCATTTCCCATTATTGTCCCAAAGCATTTTTGCACAAGCGCATCAAATGCAAAAAGGGAGATAGGTTGGAGTTGAGTAAATGGAGGCCTATTTCTCTTATGAATATTGACATAAAGATTTTGAATAAAATCTTAGGGAACAAATTAAGTAAAATTGCACATACTGTCATTTCAACAAGTCAGGTGTGTACAATTCCAGGGCGGCATGTGTGAGACAATTTAATATTAATAAGAGAAATAATTACAAGGAGTTTTGTGAATAAAGTACAAGGGTTTCTATTAGCCTTGGATCAGGAAAAGGTGTTTGATCAGGTCTTATATGAATGTTTACTAAAAACTTTGGAATTTTTATGGAATACCTGGAACATTTATAAAATAGATTAGATTCTTATACAGTAAAGCTAATTTTACACCTTTGGTTAATGATTTCATAGGTAACAGAATAAGCATTTTGTGTGATGTTCAACAAGGGTGTCCTTCAAGCATGCAGTAATTAAGTAAGTAAATATTTATTTCTTACGTGCCCAATCCTAGAGGCTCTGGGCAATTTACAAGAGAATAGATGCAAAAGACATACACAATATCAACAATTGCAGTAAACAGATCATGACAAGTCAGTAAATACAATAAATAAATATCAATAAAATAGAAGTATGTCAATAATAGATGACCTATAGCTAGCTTCCAAAAGCTTCTCTAAATAGATGGGCCTTCAGATCCCGCTTGAAAGTCTCTACTGATGGAGTCTCCCTCAAGGATCTTGGTAGTGAGTTCCACAGGGCTGGGTCAGTCAGTTGCACCCTGGGAACCACCAGGAGGCCCTCAGTGCAGGAGCAGAGTGAATGCACAGGGTGGACAGGTGACAGGAGGTCACTCAGGTAACCAGGACCCAAACTGTATAGGGCCTTTTAGGTGAGCAATTCCACCTTGAAGGCAATCTTCTACTACACCAGCAGTCAGTGCAAGTCACGCAGGACCCAGAAAGCCTGTCAGCAACCTGGCTGCTGAGTTCTGCACCAGCTGCAGGCAATGGAGAATCTCCCTACTGACCCCAAAGTATAAAGCATTACAGTAGTCTAACCTTGACGTAACAAAGGCATGCACCAGTGAGGGCAGGTCACCAGGCAGAATTAAGGCTTTGATCCAGGTGACATTCTTTAAGTGGTAAAAACCACTCCAGATGATGGATGACACCTAAGCCTCTGATGACAGTACCTGTGAGTCCACAGAGCTCCCTGAGGTGACCCAGTAGCACTATATGGCCCACAGTGTCGAGTGCTGACCTGAGATCAAGGAGAATGAAAATTGACTGGTCTCCTCTATCTCTTGCCCTGAGGACATCATTTTGCATTTTGACTAGTGCTGATTCAGTGCTATGCCTTGACCAAAATCCAGACCAGAATGACTCAGATGTCATAGGTGGCAAGCTGTGGAGCCACTGCTTTCTCAATAACCTTCCCCAGAAATGGGAGGTTGGAGATTGGTCATAATTCACCAAGATGTCGGGGTTGAGTGATAGTTTCTTCAGGAGGGGTTTTGCCAAGGTCTCTTTGAGGGCATCAGGAAGAAAACCCTCTGAAAGTGAGCACCGCACAATCTCAGTGAACACTGGACTGATGGACTCAACACATTCCATTAAGAGATGAGTTGGGCCTTGGTCCAGTTCTCAAAAAGTGGGCTGCAGCTTTGAGATTACCTCAATGATCTCTGCCACCCCCACCTGTCTAAACTCACCCCAGACAACAGGAGTGGCTCTGACCGCAGAAGGACCACCACTGCAGAGCTGGTCATGCCCCACTGGAGAGATCCCAGTCCTAATAGAGTACACCCTGTCAGAGGTGAACAAGTGAACTCCTCTCACTGAGTGACTGAAACTGCTCTTTTCAGCTACAGACAGGCAAGGTGAAGTAGCCTATCTACAGTCCCTGGACAGGAACTCTGTCTTCTTATAGTTAATTACCCTTTGATATTCATCATAGTGAAATCTCAAAGCCAGTTTGTCCTTCTCAGACTGAGTCCTCCTCCAGCAATGCTTGAACGTCCTCCTTGAGAGCCCAATCAAACCATGGGGATCTCAAGCAAGAAGATTTGGGTTGTGTGCAGATTGGTGCAACGGTGTCAAGCGCCTTGGAGACAGCACCATTGTAGGCTGCCACCACCCTCGCACACCCACCACACACGCAGCACTCACACTAGAAAAGTCCACTACCACCAGCAGTCCTTCTGGGGACAACCCCCTCAATAGGCAGTTGTGGACCATCTCGACAGGGGAGGGACTACGGGGGGGGGGAGGCCCGAATGAGAACTCCTCCATGCAATGATCAGACCAAGAGATCGGATTAGTCTTGAGATCTGTTATCTCAAGCCCCAGTGAGAATGCTAAGTACAAGGTGTGGCCATGTCTGTGGGTTGCAACAGCAACAGCTTGTGTGAGGCCATGCAGGGTCATCATCTGGAGGAAGTCATGACCAAAATGTGAGATTTTGTCATTGATCCAAGTGTTATGGTCCCCCAGAATCAGCCATCTGGCTGACACCAACACCTTTCACTCTTTGCACTCTGCTTGTCAGGTATGACCTACACCTGTTGATGACAATACCAGATAGGCCACACCAAAACTGCAGGTGGTCAAGTAGCACCCCGTGGGCCACGGGGTCGAACACCACAGAGAGATCCAGGAGAAACAAGATGGTAAGGGCTCTCCTGTTCCTCACCATCAGGAGACCATTCAGCACCCCTATTAGGGCTGTCTCCATGCTATGCCCTGCCCGGAATCCAGACTGGAAAGGCTCATAGGTAGAGGAAGAGGTGAGATGTCTCTCAAGCTGCATGACCATCACCTTTTCTATAACCTTTCCTAAAAATGGAAGGTTTGAGACTGGCCTGTAGTTGTTGAGGCTATCGAGATCCAAAAAGGGCTTCTTCAAAAGGGGTCTAATCACAGCCTCTCTCAAGAACAAAGGAAAGACCCCACTCCTCAAGGAACACCAGACAATCTCAGCAACCACAGGCTCAATCAGGTCCAGACATCCAACCAAAAGGAGAGTTTGACCTGGGTTCAGATCACACTGTGTAGGTTGTAGCTTTGAGATAATCCCCACCACCTGCTCCACACCCCAACCAGCTCAAACTCATCCCAGGCAGGAGGAGTGTTTCAGCACAACTCAGGCTGAACACTGTATCCCTTTCGAGAGATACTCAAGGAGAACTCATCCCTGATGGTCAACACCTTGTCAGCAAAGAATAGAGCCAGCGCCTCACACCTAGTGCTTGAACCTGCTACCCTGACATGGAGACAGGTCAGATGTAAAAGCCTGTCTACCACGCAGAAGAGCTGGGCTGGTCTACTCCTTGTCGCAGCAATCTCCCTAGACAGAAATTCTGCCTTTTTCCTGGAGATTGCTGCATGATAAACATAATGTGACATCTGGACCAATGTGTCTCCCACTGAGCCAGATCTCCTCCAGCATCTCTCTATCCTCCACCCCTTAATCTTTAACCTCCAGAGATCCTCAGTGAACCAAGGACGTCTCTGAAGAGTAGATAAGGGGTGGACACGAACGGGCGTGATTGAGTTGAAGGCCGTAGTAACAGCCCCATTATTGGATGCCTCTGCTTCCTTTGGCCCAGTTGCACAAGCTGCCACAACACTCGATAATATCACTTTTTATAATACAGCACTTGGATTCACCTCGGGCCTTACCGAAACATTTTTCATAAATTACCAAAAATAATTATAAAATTCACATATGATATTATAATTTTCTCCAGATTCAAAAATGATAGTGAAAATGCTTCTTCCACACTTAGAAATAGGGAAAATACATATATTTTATTCACATATGTGTAACCCCCTTGTTACCCGGGGTTACTAGAATCCCAGTAAGACCAAGTGGTAGGTAGGGAAGGCAGCTTGTGGAACTCCAGTTAAATGGGTTTCACACTGTTTCACTCTGTTCTCAGTCTCAGCTGAGACTGAGGGATGACATCACCAATAGAATTTTCGCAGCTGCATTAGCCACATTGGAATCTGCAGCAGAGGGAGTTAGATAGAACATTGGGGTTTTTCAAAGGTTAGTAGTCAGTGTCCAGTTTGTGTTCAGTAAGTGAAGGTGTGCTCAAGTAGTGGAAATCCTGTTCGGGTCTCAGTGCCCCCTCCCTCCGGCGGGGGGGATGTAAAGATCCCCATGCAGATTCCTGGGGCAATCCCCTTAATTCTGCCAAGAGGAAGAAAAGCTGCCATTTCAGTTCAGTCTTTGTTTTGGAAAGTTGGAAGATTTGTGATTCGCCTGTGGGGCACCTGCAACTAAAGGGTGAGTGTTTGCTCTAACATGAGAGGGAAAAATGTTTTCTTCACCCTGGTACATGCGTGGAAATCTAGGAACTGAGCTACATTTTGGGAAGCCTATAGAACTGGGCCAAACAAGTAAAGTAGTGTCAAATACTAGAGTGTTGTGTGATTCAAGTAATATGTAGAGGAGATGCACCCAGATCATTTACCCTTTAATCTACATTCAGAAGTTCAGTTTTCCCAGGGAACTGGCCGGGTATGGGCTGTGTGAGCTGGAGGTGGGCAAACCCCCCCATCTTTAGTGACCAGGTCCACCTCTACGGATTTCTGCTGTGGCTGCTACTTTGCCTCATGCACTTGGCCAGTGATGGGGGAAGTACCCAGATGTGGGGTTGCAAAAGGTAAAATCTCTCTAGGAGTTATGGACTCTAAGTGGTGTGAGGAGCCACAACAAGTGGAAAGAAAAATTCTCTTTGTGAGATGGGGAGTCATAACAAGTAAGGAAGAATTCTCTCTAGGAGTTGCATACTCCAAGTGGTGTGGGGAGCCACGACAGGATAATTGGTTCATTCTTCCAATGGACCGTGGATCAAGTGGCTGGCGGGGTAGCCGGGCCGGGCCAGTCAGGCTGTGTACCCAAAGCTGCGTGCAAGTCCGGGCTGTGTGCCTGGTGGGTCCAGAGCCTGAAAACAGTATAATTGGTTCATTCTTCCAATGGACCATGTTGTAGTCTCTAATCTGCATTACCAGGAAATGTAGCCCCATGGGGGTCCATCTATGCTTTGTTTTGTTCAGCTAGTTTGTGAATAAAAGCCACAATGAAGAATCCCATTCCTGGTTCTGGACATTACAGTTATTGCTTCCTGTGTTCAGATTTACTTGGGTGCCCCTGTGCAGAGTAGCCAAACCTAGGCTCCCCTGTGCCGAGTAACCTCATCCTCCCCGAACCCAGGTCCCCACCAGGTAATGCTGTCAGCTTCAACAGCATGCCACCTGTCATTTTGGCAAAAACGCAGGGGTGAGGGGTTACAAAAATGGAGGCACCACTTTGGATTTTGTTCTGGGAGGAAGGTGCTTGGGCAAGGGAGCTAGCGTGTTGGCTATCTGGCAGTGGGTAGCCCAAAAAGCTGAAGCAATTTCCCTAGTATGTTGCTGTGAGCTGTGAATCTTGTGCTGCTGTTTAAAATTGTCAACTCTTTACCAAGGAGCAGTAAAGCCAAAGAGTGTGCCCTTGTCTTGCATCAAAATTGTTTACAGCATTTTTGCCTGCTTTAAAAATGAACTGTGGTAAAGAAAAGTGTGGAAGACTAGGGGTAGCAACAGGAAAATTGTGCCCTGGACATTTGAAATGCTTTTAAAATGAACTGTTGTGAAGGAAAGTGTGGAAGACTAGGGGTAGCAAAAGGAAAATTATGCCCTGGACGTTGGAAATGCTTTCTGAGTGAATTGAGAGACTGCAGAGTAAATGGCTATGTTATATGGCTGAAACAGGCTCCTGCCGTGGAGTCAGTTGGAAAAGAAAAAAAAAGTTGCATTCTGCATTTTGAATTTGCCTGCTCGACGATCGCCGTGAGGAGAAGAGCCCTCGTAAAGAAGAAGAGGCTCATTTGCATGGCATCGTGTGGTTGGTCAGGCTGCAATCAGTCCCGCCCCTCAGCCAGCTCTACAGAGACTGCCCCAGCATTCGAGAGGGAGTGAGAGTGGAGCGAGTGTACTGGCAGTGGAGGAGCGTCGCGGAGTGTTCAAAACGTTGTAAACAGTTCAAAAATAGACTTTATAGTTTAAAATCGGGCTCAACCTGCTAATCAATCATCAGAATTGCAAGTTTGGTGTTTAAAATGACGATCGCTAGAACTGCCCACCCGTTTGTGTACCGAGGCCTTCAAGAACTGGCTGCAGGCCGTTTTTCCCCATTGCAGCAAATTGCTACTGATAACAGTAAGTAAACAACCAAGAAACTGCTCAAACAGTGATTTTCAGCCTATGCCATATAAAATGTGTGTGCAGCAGTGTAGTCGCTTTGCAAGTAACGACTGTGTAATGTCCTGCCAGCAAGTGCAAGTCTGTTAAGCCATTGACTGTATGCATAGTAATGAATTTAGCCTCAGTTTAAAGTTTGCAGCCAGAGACAGACTGTGGGTTGCAGCAAAATACAGCACTAGTAATACAGGAAACCCTGTGCTAAAAACCTGAAGCTTTAAGGGACTGTGAATAAAATAAATGTTACCAGCATCTGAAAAGTCCAAGGAAAATCCTGTAAATGTGTTTGAAGCCAGATCAGAGCAAGTTGTGCAGTTTGAGTAAAAGTTATCAGTAGCTTGTGTAAATCAGGTGTGCAGTGGCTTGACCTAGATTCTTAATGTTGATGCACAGGAGTGCTGCCGCCGTCATTACAGGATGGGGTAGTAAAGGAAACACAGCAGCAGAGGAGCTATTTTACAGCTAAAGAGTGTGTTCAATAAAGTGGGACTTTCAGTTACAGTGAACTTTTGTTTATTTTTCTGCAGTTATGGCCTCAGGACCAGCTCGTTACCCGGATCATGCCGGGGTTGCAGTAACAGCAGCAGTAAATAGACTGAGAGATATTGAAAAGTGGTGCTACGGAGTGCAACTGCCTCCTCAGGAGGCGATTCCTAATTATCCAGTGCGTGTATGTCAAATATGCTTGGGAGCTGGAAGGGACGTCTTCATGATTCCTCACTGTGCTGGATGCCTAGAAAAATATGGCTTGCATAAAGCACCTCCAATTCGTTTGGCCCCCACATGGACAAAGATTCAGGAATCTGCAGTTGGCAGCACACAGCACCAGGCAGAGCCTGTGGAGGAAGGCCCCTCAGGGGAGTGTGGCACAAAGCTAGAGGGTGCAGAGTTAGAGACAGAACCTGAAGTTGAAGTTTCAGATGCTGGATCCCAGAAAGAAAGTTTGGATAAAGCATCAATAGACCCTTGGGGGGGGGCCTAGCCCGAGTCTCTTAGGTAAAGATAAGATGCGGGAGGCCTTTGAATGGGAGGTGTCGATCTCCACGCCCAGTGATGAGTGGATAGTCTCGGGAGTGAGGACGACTGCTCACTCCTGGGCTCAGATCCTCAGTGAAAAGGAAGATGAGGGGGAACCTATGTGACGTTGCGAAAAAGTAACGGGTACACAGCCTCAAGATCTTGCTTTGGAGGAATGTATGGAAGAAAGTGGTGATGCCACTGCCCTGGCTTTACAGGAGGAAGAAGTCAGGGATCCGTTTCTAATTTTCTTGAGGATACCTAGCTGGCAGAACCAGGACTGGCCACCCCCAAGTCAGGCCAGCGGTCTCAGATTGACCAAAGCAAGTAAAGAGGACAGACTGGTTCGTAGAAAGGCAAATGAGATCTATGGTATGACCTTTCCCACTTTTCCTCGAAACATCTGGGAGGAGATTGAGAACTACAGAAAATCCTGGATCTGGGATGAAGCAATGAAAAGTGTGCATCCTGGGGCCAACAAGCATGTAAAGAATAGACTGTTCCATGAAAAGTATACCCAGTGGAAGAGAGGCAGGACATTGTTTATGGACAAAGTGAGAATAGTGGATGGAGAGGGACGTGCAATCTCCCACTGTGTGAATTATGTGCGCCCAGGCAGGGTAATAATTCAAGCTCCTGACCCCCGGTGCTATTGGCCTCAGTACAAGGACCTCTCAGCAAATGTGCCCATGCCTACAAAATGGAGAGCCGAGCAGTGGTAGTCAATACTGCCACACCAGACTGTGACGTGCCTTATTGATCCGCCAATATGAATATCCAGGACTCACGTGCCCCACATTCATCAGTCTACAGTGTACTGTCCTTCCCAGAAACCATCGACTGGATCACCAGATGACTTCAGATCCAGAGAGGACACCAGCCCAGCTGTTTCCTGTTCATTGCCTGGTAATCGGATGACGTCGGACCAGCTGTTTTCTTTTTGTTCCTGTTTTAAGGTTCCGTCTCCAGAGATGACATCAGCCCAGCTGTTCCCAGATGTGCCCTCCTGTGGTTCCCGGAAGATGTCCGCCCAGCTGTATCGGAAGAAATGCTGCCAGGGAGAGTCTTCATCAGAGGTGCAGGTTGGTGCCAGAAATCTCGTACTACAAGTGGCTGGTAAGTCCGAACTTTTCTATCTTTATGACATTGCAGTACACACCTTACACTAACAGATTTCAAAATGTGTGAACTGTCCTCAAAGACTCTCCCCTTCGGGACTTTGGCCTTTAGAACTGTGCTTCACCGGGCTCCGGCCCAGGGGAGACTCTTTATTGGACTAGCCTTCGGGCCTTGTGGTCATTAGTTGGGACTTTTAGGGCACTCCATCCCCCAAATGTGTATTGTAAATAATGTTGTTATTTTCTAATGTAAATACTGTTTTTCTACCTTTTTTCTAAAAAAAACCTTTTTGGGATTTTTCAGTGTTTTGATGGTAGGGGCATAGGTAGCCTGTGTATGCAGATTAGGAGTGTGTTTGGTCTTTCTTTTTCTTACAGGTGTTCCTGGGAAGACAGAAGAGAAGACAAGAAGGGGGGGGCTCATCGGAGTTCCTCATCAGTGCTTTATTGTGTAGAAATTTAAAGTGCTGTGGTGTTATTGTTATGGTTATTGCTGTATTAACCCTTTCCTTCCACAAGTGTGGTTGTAGGGGTAGGGAGGAGGCAGCAATGTGGTATTTTAATGGTGCGTGATTGCAGGTTGCCCAAGGTCGGGGAGGTCCCTGGGTTGTTTTTTGGTTTTTGGAATATTATGTTAGAGGCAGATAGGTTTTCCCTAGAGGGTTGGGGGAGGTAGACAGGCTGTGGTCCTGAATGGCCATAGGGACTGCAGTGCTGATCTATCAGGGCTATGCTCTGGATGGTTCTACCAGAGCCACTAGGTGTTCACAGTAAGTGGATAGTGTAGAGGCTGATATGTCAGCTACAGGCCTCTAGGCCCTTAGTGTTGCCTGCCTGTGCTTGCACATGGTAGGAGGGGGCCTGATCACCCCCCTCCGCAGGTAGCACATTGGGTGGGATGGCCTAAGGCCGGGTAAATAATGACTGCGGACAGTCATTTTCCTGGTCAAGGGCGAGTGTAACCCCCTTGTTACCTGGGGTTACTAGAATCCCAGTAAGACCTAGTGGTAGGCAGGGAAGGCAGCTTGTGAAACTCCAGTTAAATGGGTTTCACACTGTCTCACTCTGTTCTCAGTCTCAGCTGAGATTGAGGGATGACATCACCAATAGAACTCTCGCAGCTGCATAAGCCACATTGGAATCTGCAGCAGAGGGAGTTAGATAGAACACTGGGAGTTTTCAAAGGTTAGTAGTCAGTGTCCAGTAAGTGAAGGTGTGCTCAAGTGGCGGAGACCGCTGTTCGGGTCTCAGTGCCCCCTCCCTCTGGGGGGGGAGGATGTAAAGATCCCCATGCAGATTCCTGGGGCAATCTCCTTAATTCTGCCAAGAGGAAGAAAAGCTGCCATTTCAGTTCAGTCTTTGTTTTGGAAAGCTGTAAGATTTGTGATTCGCCTGTGGGGCACCTGCAACTAAAGGGTGAGTGTTTGCTCTAACATGAGAGGGCAAAATGTTTTCTTCACCCTGGTACATGTGTAGAAATCTAGGAATTGAGCTACATTTTGGGAAGCCTATAAGACTGGGCCAAACAAGTGTCAAATGCTAGAGTGTTGTGTGATTCAAGTAATATGTAGAGGAGATGCACCCAGATCATCTACCCTTTAATCTACATTCAGAAGTTCAGTTTCCCAGGCAAATGGCCAGGTATGGGCTGTGTGAGCTGGAGGTGGGCAAACCCCCCATCTTTAGTGACCAGGTCCACCTCTACAGATTTCTGCTGTGGTTGCTACTTTGCCTCATGCACTTGGCCAGTGATGGGGGAAGTACCCAGATGTGGGGTTGCAAAAGGGAAAATCTCTCTAGGACTCATGGACTCTAAGCGGTGTGGGGAGCCACAACAAGTGTAAAGAAAAATTCTCTTTGTGAGATGGGGAGTCATAACAAGTAAGGAAGAATTCTCTCTAGGAGTCAGACTCTAAGTGGTGTGGGGAGCCATGACAGGATAATTGGTTCATTCTTCCAATGGACTGTGGATCAAGTGGCCGACGGGGAGCCGGGCCAGTCGGGCTGTGTACCCAAAGCTATGTGCAAGTCCAGGCTGTGTGACCAGTGGGTTCAGAGCCTGAAAACAGTATAATCGGTTCATTCTTCCAATGGACCGTGTTGTAGTCTCTAATCTGCAGTACCAGGAAATGTAGCCCCATGGGGGTCTGTCTATGCTTTGTTTTGTTCAGCTAGTTTGTGAATAAAAGCCACACTGAAGAATCCCATTCCTGGTTCTGGACATTACAGTTATTGCTTCCTGTGTTCGGATTTACTTGGGTACCCCTGTGCAGAGTAGCCAAACCTAGGCTCCCCTGTGCCGAGTAACCTCATCCTCCCCAAACCCAGGTCCCCACCAGGTACTGCTGTCAGCTTCAACAGCATGCCACCTGTCGTTTTGGCAAAAAGGCAGGGGTGAGGGGTTATATATGTACAAATTCTAAATATTCCTAATTAGCATAAATATCAAGCATAATAAAAATAATGTAATCAACAACAAAAGGTTTTGGAAAATCAAACAAATTGCAAAGAAATAAAACAAGCACATGTTAGCAAATAAACAATGCAAATGAATAAACAATATTCTGCACAATAAATTACATTGTCTGTACTATTCTTCCAGCATACTTATAGATATCAGGATCTTTTTATTATGAGAACTTAAAACTCATTACACTAGTATCTGAGATTATATCTTTGTATGATAATTGTTTTAAACTTTGTAGCATACAAAATGTACCATTTCTTTATGTCTCAACCTATATACCCAAGGTTTTGTAGCTAAAAGTTTACTATGCCACCACTCCAAATAGCCAAACTGAAGTATTAAAATTGAAATAATTAAAATAATACTTACATTTCTGGTTATCTGTAGGTGTGGTCTTCTACTTTTTAACTTTCAAAATCTTGGTGAGAACTTCTGATTTTGGATGAGAAAAGTCCTTTAGTGGCATGGCTGTAGTCTTCTGTCTTTTCCCTTGGAATTGTAGAATCTTCTGACATCGGTGAAGCAATGCAGGCTGGATCCTTCTTACTTGATGTCACGAATCATCAAAAGTCACTTATCAGGTTTTGGTGCTAAAAATCAGACAGCAAGATTTTAGCAGTTCAGCAGCACAACAGGTTGTAAGAAGATAGTTCCTTGTGGACAACAACATTGTTTTGGTAACTGGACTCTGAGTCTTTCCTGTTTCAGTTCATTTCTGCTCTTGAACCTGCAACTCCGGACTCACTGCAATCCAACAGCAATGCAGACTTGCTGGCTGGTAAATTCCAAAGTCAGTCACTTGTTCAGGATTTTAGCAGAAATTCCAAAGCATTACTTTAGTCCAGATTCTCAGTATGTAAAACATAGGTCTTGCTTCATACAATATTGGAAAGAGTCCTTCCTATAACAGTTTTAGCAGCTGGCTTTGGTGCACTGTTGTGCAGACTTTCAAGCTTGCTCTTAGCGCCCCCTGGTGGATGCAATGGCTCAACCCAAATGCTTGATTCCAAGTTGGCATGGCTTCATGCTTTTGGCCTAGTAGAAGTTGCAAGACCACCAAAATTATCAAGACAGCCAACATAGGTCCTCACACACCGAAGGATCAAGCAATTCTGGGCACTTTGCCAGCACCACATATGTCCCTTTTGCTGGATGACATCATCATCAAATTATGATTGGTCTATGTGCACTTCGAGAGTATGACTGTTAGCCCCTCCTAAACCACTTTCTCAATATGACCTCATCTCCAGAAACAATTTTTGATATAAAATAATTTTCCTTTCTTGCATCTATGTGCACCTTGTTACAATCGTAAAACCTGAATTTTCAGATGCAGCTAAAAGACAGGATTTATTTAAGACCAAACATGATGGTGTTAATTCAAATATAAAATCAGTAATTTATAAAAACCTTATAAAACTTTTGATATCTAAAAAGTATTTACAGATTTCAGAAGTACATTTTTCCTGTTCAAATGTTATCTGTATTGCTTATCTGTCATTTTTCTATAGTCTATAACATGAGAAAACATCTTCCTAAAAATGCTTTCCTTTGTGTCTCCTGATGCATGGCATCGTGCTATCTGTAACTCACTAAGAATGCTTAAAGATAAAGTGACTAGGTGTTGCTGTTAGATACACAGTCAAGACTCATCTTATCGGAGAGGTTGTAAGATCAGCTTACTTTAGACACCACTCTGTAATTCATATCTTTAACAGCTTTGATGAGACAGAATTGTGTAAACAGTTCAGACTACACTTCTCTAACATAACTGACACTTAATCCCTGAGCAGATTCATGTTTTGCCAATAACCTGTGTGATTTTCAGATACATAGGGCCTTCTATGCATTTTCTATGAATAAGTTTCAGTTTCATGAGTCTACTGTATTTCAATCTGTGTTAGACTTCTGTGCATACCAGGAGTTGGGTGGCACAAAAAAAAACACACATCTATATATCATGTCAAGTTTCCCTAATAACATCTTTTTTTTTCCTAAGAAGTGAAACTTATTCCCTATATGGGATCTGTCACAAACTCACTCAGCCAGTCAGCCCTCTACTCCCAAAGTGCCAACCTCTGAGCATATGATTTGTGGACAGTGAACAGAACAAGGTAACACTCTTGTCTGTTTTATGGGTTCAAGTCACCTTAGTCTCAAGTTGTGGAGGGATTCGAACTGATAACCTCTTGTTAGCGTACCCAATTATCAGGCTCAGATAATTCTGTCTTTGGGGGGCCAGATATCTTTGCCTATGGACACCCAGCCAGGTCTTTCAAATGAACCTTTAGAACTCTATACAAGACTTTACAGAACTCTATCCTTTCCCAGTTTTGTATATCAATATGCCCATACAGTGTTAACTGTAACCTTTAAAAGCTCCACTTAAATAAAAAGAAATGTCAAGGTACTCCATGCAGTTTCCATTGTAAAATGTATCTTTACTTTAAAATATCAAAACAGAACAATAAATACAGAACACATATCCCAAACACATACAATCTTAAAAACAAAACAGGTTTTCAAAGTACAAACTAAGCTCTCTTATCTACATAATACTTATCTACTACAGTGCTGATGTTGTCCTTCTTCTCTCAGTCAGAAATAAAATAAAATGTGTCTCTCTAAGGCTTGCTCAGTTGGATAGAAGCAGCCCTTAGCTGGCCTCCTTTCTGAGGTCATTAAACTCTGCCTTGGAGTATTAAAAGTTATACTTTATAGCACATGATGTCCCAACAAGATTTAAAAAAAAATGATAAGTGACATACTCAATTTCCTTTCCTCAGGTTAACTGGTCAGAACTGGTTTTTGTTCTGACACACACAGTTTCTGTGATGTCCTTCTAAAGCATCCTGGGAATGTGTATTGGACCTTCCAAATTCGTCTGGATCCTTGTTATTTACACATCAATGGACTTTCTGATGTAATTCAAGGCCTCCCTGCAAAACCCCTCCCAACACAGGTTCTTTCTGGCAACTATTGCAAGTCAAAGGATCTCCCTGAGGGCATTATAAAGTGGATACTTTGGTTCCTGCCTTCAAAGAAAATTTAACAAAGAAATTGCATTTTAAATAGCTGCAGATTTAGCTATGTCCTGTTCTTTGAACTTATCCCTGTTTTTTTTTTTTTTATGCGTCAGTTCATCAAGACTGTGGGTCTTCTGACTGCCTTTCCCTTACATAAATTACATGTAATACAAAAAAAATTCGATACATGGATCAGAAATATATACACACACACACACACACACACACACACACACACACACACACACACACACACACACACACACACACACACACACACACACACACACACACACACACACACACATACATATATATATATATATATATATATATATATATATATATATATACACACACACACACACACACACACACACACACACACACACACACATTTATACTTATACAATGTATGTTTTGGGATAAATAGCAGGATAAAAGTAATATCTCTGCCAGGTCATGGCGATATCAATGATATCTTCACATGTGAAGATATCACTGATATCTTCACATTCCTATACATCATCGTTAATGAAAGTGAAAGTGTTTCACTTTCCATCATCCAGCTATCTTTGCTGTGTCCCTTTATGAGCTTGACACCCCTAACACAAACATCTCTGTGATCTCGGTGATCCTGTTTGCATTTCAAACAAATTAATTATTGAAAACATACTTTTAGTTGATCCTGCGAACTTTCTTTTATCCACCTGCAACTGTAATGAAGGTTGACTGAGCGCTATGCCCTGAATGTATTGTGACAGAGCGCTAGGCAGACTCAAATGTGATAAACTGTAAGATATTTTCAATTAGGGACCCTGTGCTGTAAAACTTGCAAAAAATGCATTCTTTTCTGAATGCTGCCTGTATTTTGTGAAAAGAAGCTGCCGACAGTACTGAGGGAATAGTGAGTGAGATGGCAGCTTCACAACACCAGACAGAAGTGTGCGTGTCTGTTGCATAGCAACGCATGCTCGCTTTGTCTGGTGTTGTGAAGCTGCTGTCTCACTCGCTATTCCCTCAGTACTGTCGGCAGCTTCTTTTCACAAAATACAGGCAGCATTCAGAAAAGGATGCATTTTCTAAGTTTTACAGCACAGGCTCCCTAATGAAAAAGATCTTACAGTGCTTCACATTTGAATCTGCCTAGCGCGCGGTCATGCTAAATTTCAGGGCATAGCGCTTAGTCACCCTACATTACAATTGCAGGTGGATAAAAGAAAGTTGCAGCATCAACCAGATAAAGTATGTTTTTCAATAATTAATTTGTTTAAAGATGCAGGCAGGATCAACCAGATATGTATTATGAAAATAATTTTAAAGTGGCACTACCAGATGTTTTTTCATAATATATGTAATCTGCTGTTTTGGAGCAGGGGGGTATGGAGAGTTGTGTTGGGGGTAGCCACGACTACATAAACTTAATACCAAACATTTTTTTTCATAATAATTTTAAAGTAGCAGGATCAGCCACATATATATTTTTTCAACAACATATGGCATCTGTTGTGTTGGTAGAGATACTGCAGTTTTGTGTTGAAATAGCCATCAACTCTATGTAGGGGATTGTATTAAGTGGACATCTGGAGCATTTGTTGAGTGCAGCCCAAAACATACGTTATATAAACAGAACATGACCTGACTGAAGATATCATATTTATCTTCACTCGAGGTCAATGACATCATGATCTCACTCATGGCTTCGCCACTCGTGAGATATCATTGGCCTCTCGTGAAGATAAATATGATATCTTCAGTCAGTCCATGTCATATCCCATATACACACACACACACACACACACACACACACACACACACACACACACACACACACACACACACACACACACACACACACACACACACACACACACACACACACACACACACACACACACACACACACACACACACACACACACACACACACATACACATACACACACATACACACACATACACACATACATAACACACACACACACACACACACACACACACACACCTCTAGATATATATCTATATATGGGATGCCGTCAGTGTTCCCTTTCTCAGCCAGACAGAGAACACTTGGAAATTTAAACTACAGGAGCATTTTTTTCTTAACTCTGAAGTGATGTTTTTCATGTAGGCACTAGTTGTAACAAGGAGTTATTTTTTTATATGCCTTCCTTATAGTTAGGCCATTATAAAGCATATGATATAGCAATTAATAATTAATAAGAATAGGCTAATAATATTATCCTAATAAAATATTTTCAGTCAAATTAGTTTTGCTCCTACAGCACCACAAGTAAAGGTATGTGCATGTGTGGATGATTTATGTTTATTTTTGGCAGATAGGAATTCATGTTTTGGGGCAATGCAGATTTTACATAAATATTCTCGGTTGTCCAGGGCAAAGACAAATCATAGCAAAAGTAGTGGTTTGTGTTTAGAACCAACTAGGGAAAAATATTCTACACAAATAGAAGGTATTCCTGTGACAAAATCTGGAATGAAGATATCAGTAATAAAATTTTGAACTGTGTATGCAGAGAGAGAAAATTGGGAAGAGAAACTAGTGGAAGGAGAAATGAAAATATCACAATGGAAATCTATGCAAATGTCAAAAAAGAAAAGAATTTACTTGATAAAAATGTGTTATAGTATATGGTTAGACTTTGTTCTGTATAAAAATCAGCCTGCTTAAAATCCTTGTTGTGCACAATGGCCTGGATATTCAAAGCAGTTGCGCATGGCACAACTGAATTGTGCCGGTGCAAGTGCATACTTGTGCCAAGAAGCGATATTCAGCAGGAGCAAGTGTTCAGCTCAAATCCCATTGCACCAATGCACCTTCCAGAGACCAACAGGGGACACCACAGGCATAATGCAGTCAGCCACATTTCTCCTCCTCACACAGTTCTTCAATGCTGTGCTGCCACGTGTGTCAGAATACATCCGTTTCCCCAGCACGCAGGCAGAGTGTACAGCAACCATGCAGGACTTCCACTGGGTAGCACGTATGCCTGGCATGATTGGGGCCATTGACTGCACCCATGTGGGAATCCACATGCCACCTGACCCTGAGGGTGTGGTGTACATCAATAGGAAGGGGAACCCAAGGGTTAACTGCCAGGTGGTGCGTGATGCCACAGGGCGCATAACCAATGTCTGCGCCACACGCCCTGGGAGTGCACATGCTGTGTTCATCTGGCACAACTGTGCTGTGCCACAGGTTCAAACATGGGGATATCTCCATGGGCCACCTAGTGGGTGAGTATGGTATGGGCATGGGGTGATGGGCAGAACACACCATGGGATGGGGAGGGCTGGGTGTGCATGTTGGCATGGGCAGCAGGGACAGGCAAGGGGCACAGCCTAGCATAGCAGAGGATAACCATGTCAATATCTACACAGGGGACAGCTCCTATCCACTGTGGCCCTGGCTGCTCTACCCACTACTGGCACCCGTCGTCCCCAGCAGAGGAACACTACAACGAGGCACACGCCAGCACATGCAACATCATTGAGAAAGTCTTTGGCATGCTGAAAGCATGCTTCTGTTGCCTAGACAGGTCAGGCGGTGCCCTACAGTCCAGTCCTCAAAAGCCTGTGGCATATTCCTGGCCTGTTGCATATTGCGCAACATGGCCATTGACAATGGGATAGCTAGCGAGGCTGATGAGGGTGACATTAGTGGGGACGATGGAGGCAATGGGCCAGAGGGAGGTGGACAGCCACCCCCTGGGCAGAGGGATCCCCGGTTGACCCAACAGGCAAGATGGCACAGGGACACCATAGCACGGAAGCACTTTGGTGCATACAGGTAGGTGGTATGGAACACTAGACCACACAAACAGGTACAGCACACATGCAGGGGTGTGCATGGCAATGGGCATGCACACACTGAGATGGGAAGAAGGAGTATGGGTGACAGGGGCACACACCCACACACACAGCACCCCACACAGCATCCCCCACACACGCACCCACACACACAGGTGTGGGTATGCGGCATGGATCAGATGCATCACACCGGTGCACAGGCGCAACTGGTACAGGACTGCTGTCATAACACCCATGCCACACTGCCCAGTGGCTGGGCAAGGATGCACACACAGGCAGCATGTGGCACGACACACAGGTGCCAATCCTGCGGCAGGCACACACACACACACACCACCCATGTGCCCACTAGGCAGCAGCTGCAGACTGCAGACAGGGTGGAACACACATCACGGCCACTGCACAGAACCATGGCCACCACGGCCACAGGGGCAGCCCTGCTTTGGCTGATCAGCAGCCACAGGCTGTGCATCAGCCATGTGGGGTGTGCAACTGCCCCTTGTGTGGAACCGCGGGACTGCGACCATGTCTGCGCGAGTGTGTCGAGGCGCCCAAACAGCCCAGCCCCGGGCATGCCTGGGATGCTGACATCTGAGCCCGGCATCAACTGCGCAGGGGTTACCTGATGCCAGGTACGTGGGGTGAATAGCACACTGCAGGGGGGTCATCTGTGCCTGGCCATGCCCTGTGGCAGCCAGCAGCACAAAGCCATCCAAGATCACAGTGGCAATGTGATCCTGGGAGATGGTCATGGCCTGCTGCATGCACTGCATCCCTGCCAGGATCTGCACAGTGCCCCTCTCCTGCTGCTCGGCTAACTGGCACACCTCTGTGTGCAGTGCATGCACCCCAGTGGTGAGCTGCACCTGTTGCTGAATGGACTCCTGCAGCAAACAGGTGTGTTCAGGCAGTGGCTTGGCATCCTGGGGCTCCTGGGCCGGACGCCGATCTCCATGTGGTGATGGGCCACACTGCACAGCCCCCTCTCTGGTGGATGCTGCACAGTGGGGCCTGCAGGGAGATTGAGTATGGCAGGTTCACCGGCAGTGGACCCTGCATCTGGCTTCCCGGTGGCACCCACAGCCCACTGCTGCTGCTGCCTGTCTGGCCACTGCACACCACCCAGCACCTGCGCACCAGCACCACCTCCACTGCAGGACACAGTCTGGGCAGCGCACATCGCTGCGCCCGCACTGGTGGCGGGCAGCTGTTCCGCTGCCAGCAGGGTGATGGGCATGCTGCCTGTGTCAGTGGCCAGCAGGGGCATCTCCCCCACAATGGTGACCATGCTGTCCAGGATGAGTGTTACATAACGTATCGGTGTTGGACCCCACCCTGATCTGTGACTCTGCGCACAGGACCCCAAGGCTGGCATCCTGAAGGAACACATCCAGGGCCTCGTCTGACTCCAGGTCCAGGACATCCACCTGCACAGTGGTGGTGAGCTGCAGCCTGTCAGGCCCCTGGATGCCTGTGGAGGTGGAAGGCTGGTCCTCTGGGGCCGGTCCAGTGGCCATGGCTGCTGCCATCACTGGCGCCCCATCATCTGCATGGAGGCATGCTGGTGCTGCAAGAGAAAGAGAGGCGTGATTAGTGATGCATTGCCCACATGTGCCCCCCCACTGCCACTGCCTGTGCCCTACAGTATGGCATGCATGTGGGTGCACATACATGCACATGACAGGCATGCCAGCTGCAAGCATACCAGCATGACCATGTTCTCACCCTCCACACCCCCAGCTGTGCATGGCTGACATACTTATCATGCAGTGATGGGCTGCCACCCATCTGGAGTCCACTACCAGGCACACCCCCCACTGTGCTGTGGTGCATGGTGGCTGCCACCAACTCCTCCTGCACTATGAGCAGTGGCACAGATGCAGGCCCCCCTCCAGTGGCATTCTGGGAGGCACGGATGGCCCCCACCCTCTCCTTGATGCACCTCTTGTCTGTGCCCACCTTCTTCCTGTACTCCTGCACTGAGCACTGGTGGCTCCCCTGTTGGTTTCACACATTCTTCTACCTCTACCCAGGCCCCGGCCCTGGCCTGTGGTGTGCTTGTGGCACCATTCAACAGGGTCTCCCTGTCAAGGTAGGCCTTGAACAGGGCCTCTATCTCTGTCTTAGTGAAATTGGGCTTACGCTTGTGAGCAGGTCCACGCTCCTCACTCTCCTCACGTTCTGACATGTTGCTTCCTGTGGTCATGGACAGCACAGTGTGTCAGTGGCAGCAGCAGCACTGTGTTCCCTGCTCCCTGCTGTGCTGGCTGCACCCAGCGTGCTACAGCAGCATGCGCAACTTACCTCAAAAGGATGCAATACCGGTCCATGGCCTGTGCTGATCCATGGCACCTTTATAGCGCATTGCATGCAAATGAGCTTAGGTAATGACGTGCTAATTCCCCCAGTGTGCCATGCATTGGCTGATGAGCTCATTTGCATGTGGCAGCTGAATATCACGATTTTGCTCTGTGCGCAATGAGTGCTTCGGAACAAGTCGGAGCGCAGTACGCACGCTTGTGCAGTGCACAGGTCCACAGTGCGCATGTGCCAGATGGTGTAATGTCACCAATTGCCCACTGTGCACTGACTGTGCGATGTAGGCCATGGCACATGGTGCACCAGGCCTGATATTGTGCCCATGCGCACTGTGCGGTGGCCGAAACTTGACCTCTGCTGTGACCTCTGCCCCTGGGTGACCCCACAACCATGACCCCACCTAGCCACACCCATGCCATGCATCTCCGAGACTGTGCGATGGGTGGACACAGTGCATGTCCCCTTAGCCCACACATCTGGCACATGCTGTGGCCATGTGCACTTACCGCTGCCATTTTGCTCACCGGCTCACACCTGTAGCATGGCACAGCAGAGCACCACAGGCGGCTAACTGGATGCAGGTTGAAATGGTCAACCTTGTCTCATGCGTCCTGCCCCACACACCCCAACTGTTTGGACAGGTACAACAGCAGCAGCCCCGGGTAGCAGTGTGGCAGACCATTTCTACCACACTGCAGCAGCACACATGGGTGCCCAGGATGGGGGAGCAGTGTTGCCACCACTATGGTGACCTGGCATGGAGGGACCCGGAGCACCTAAAGAGGCTGGAGGCATGCGTCAGGTGTGGGGCTGTGCCACAGCCAGGTGAGTATGCCCATAATGCATGTGTGCCCTGGTGCTATACTGTGGTGTTGGCTAGGCTGCCTGGCATGCCCTGCTGGGCAGTGTACTGCCATTGTGTGCATCATGGGGTGGCATTGCCCTCTGCCACTTGCATTGTGATGCCACTGTGTGGGACGTGTCGGGCAGAGGCTCACTCTGTGAACAGGAGTGGGGTGGTGGGCAGCTGCTGTGGTTGGTTATTGATGTGTACCTGTTTCTGTTCCATTTCCAGGGCCTGAAAACAGGAGAAGGGCAGTGGAGGCAGGAATGCAGGCCGCAGCGGGCCAGGGTGGCGGTGGAGGAGTGGCTCCAGCACCAGTGGGGCCACAGAGAGCAGGTAGGCACTGACATTGTCCTTTGCACCATACATGGGGGTTGGCAGGAGCATGGGTGTAGGAATGGCCACCTGTGCCATGTGCCATGGGAGCTGTGTGTGTCACAATGTGTGTGGTGCCTGCCACTGTGGCGCATCCATTGGACATGTGTGCCAGCTGTTGGTGGGGTGGGTGTACACCTGGCGGCCACTGAGGTTGCTGTGGTGCTGCCGGAGATCTGTGCCATGTGACTGTCATAGCAAAGTCGGGTGGCCACTGTGCAGTGAGGACCACCGCTGTGCACTGTTGTGGTGTGCCGCATTGCTGGCAGGCATTAGCTCACCCCTCTGTGGGTGGCCTGTACGGGCCCTCTGGGGTGTGTGAGCCCACTGCCCATTGTGCGCTGTGGATGGGCATGGTTCCTTGAGATGTTGCATTGATCACCTGTCCTGTCCCTTGTCCTAGGTGTCTGACGGCGGCACAGGAGACCCCTCTACTGTCGGCTACTCTGCCAAATCATCCTAATCACCTCAACGACCATGGAGCCAATGCTGCAGGTCCGCAGGATGCTGCTGGCAGACAGGAGGCAGTTAAGACTGCAAGGGGTGGCAGGCCATGGCCGCCGCTAGTTGGATCCTGATTTCCCCTGTTTCCCCAGCTTTACTTCCCCCTCCAGTCCCCCTTCCCACTGTACATTCCCTGTTTCCTATCCCCTTCCCTTGCTTTCCTACTCTCCCCCACACCCTTCTGTTGTACATAGTTGATTTTTCTATATTAGAGGCAAAAAACTCTGTTTAATGCATTAGTTAGGGTTGTTCCACAGTGACAAAGTGAGTAAATTAGCTGTTGGGTTGAAAACCCCGTTGGACCCCTCCACCACCTCGACCAGCATTGGCTGCGATTGGGATCGTCAGCCCTAACTCTCACCCCATGACATGAGTAAAGCAGCAGAAGTATAGGAGAATGGTGAGAGTTAGACCCTGATCCCAATGCACACCCCAATGCCGGTTGGGTGGCGCGGGTCCAAGGGGGGTTTTCAACCCTAACAGCGAATTTCCTCACTTTTGTCACTGTGGAACAACCCTAACTAATGCATTAAACGGAGTTTTTTGCCTCTAATTTCCCTTCTTTTTGAGAATGATTACGAGAAATAGTGAATGTAATGCAGCAGTGGCGGGCCCCGCGCTCCCACCACATGATGTCTTGTGGCATACTAGCAGGGACAGCAATGCAAACAGAAATGCTAACAGTGGCGCACATGGTAACACAAGCGCGAATGAGAACAGAAAGGGTAACGCACATGGTGGCGTAGACAGGAACGGTCTGCCACGTGATGTGTTGTCACATAGTAACATGGTGCCTGCAAACAGAAATGTCAATGGGCATGGTGACGTAAAGTGAAACAGAAAGATAAACAGTACTGTAGACAGAAATGGCAAAAATTAACAGAAACGCAAGCGCAAATGAAAACGCACATAGCTCATAGAAATGGCTCCTCAACCCTAACTAATAATAATATTTATGCAATAGGTGTGAGACTAAAAGCCATTGAATAAATCCATTTATTTCCACATATGTGGAATAAATCTAACCACCCTAGATTTATCCCACATATGTGGGATAAATGCAAACTGTCAATCAAAGCTTTTTTGTTCACTTTTTTGACAAACAAATGTGAATAACTTTAAAACGAAAATGATAGCATAGTACTGTGAGCACAGAAAATGTTCTGGACAAAATATCTACAAAATGAGTGGTGTTTCATTTATAGATACCTTTTAGTTTTTTATAATTAGCAAAAACAGCAAAAATCCTATTTTCTTTTCACTTTTCAGACAAATAAATATAAATAACTTTAAAATGAAAATGATAACATGGTACTGTGAGCACAAAAATGTTCAGCATAAAATATCTACAAAATAAGTGGTGTTTCATTCAGAGATACCTTTTAGTTTTTCAAGATTAGCAAAAACAGCATAAAATTCAGTTTTCTTTTCACTTTTTCGACAAACAAATGTGAATCATTTTAAAACTAAAATGATAGCATGGTACTATGAGCACAAAAATGTTCAGCATGAAAATATCTACAAAATGAGTGGCATTTCATTAATAACACTTTTAGTTTTTTTTTTATAATTAGCAAAAACAGCATAAAATTAAATTTTGTTTCACTTTTCATCAAACAAATGTGAATAACTTTAAAACAAAAAGGTAGCATGATACTGTCACCATGACATTTGTTCAGCAAGAAGTTCTCTACAAAATGAGTGGTGTTTCATTTAATAGCAACCACCCCGCTAGGCGGACATACACCAGGAAAGTTAACCAAAAGTCCCAGAAATTACCATTTAAAAAAAGAACATAAACAGTCAAAACCAAATGTTCCCACACTGATAAGAAGCATCCCTATTGCATAAATGAAATATACAATGGTGAGCTGTCAGATAAATGATTTATCTACACTTGTACTGTTTTGACCTCATACACCTCACTGCGTGAGCTTACGCCACTCGTGAAGTTCCCCGAGGTCAAACAGCACTTGTGTAGATAAATCATTTATCTGACAGCTCACCATTGTATATCCTATATATATATGTTATTTTTTGCCATTTCTGTCTACAGTACTGTTTATCTTTCTGTTTCACTATACGTCACCATGCCCATTGACATTTCTGTTTGCAGGCACCATGTTACTATGTGACAACACATCACATCATATATATATATAAAAATAATAGTGCCACTATAGTTAGGGTTGAGGAGCCATTTCTATGTTAAACCCCAAAACATTGCACCTTAATAACTTTGCAGCCGTTTGACGGATTTACCTGAAATTTGGAATACATTATCAAGAACTATAGGCCTTGGGATCTGCCAAGTTTTGTACTGGTCAGATATACAGCTGTGGAGTTATTAAGCATGATCTGTGCGCACGATTACGCGTTTTCTGGAATTCTACGGTCGCACCTACAGGTCGTACGGTTTGCGCGACCAGCCCAAAATCTTCAGGGAACATGTGGCCAGGGTCCCTGATGTGCCTTTCAAAGATTTCATGAAAAAATATTAAACGGTTCAAAAGTTATTCAAAAAACAATTTCCCATTATAAGTCAATGGGAAAAGTTAACAAAAAGTTCGACAGTGTCGCAAATGCACTTTTTAGTGTCGCAAATGGCCCTGTTACTGTCGCAAATCTGCCATCTTGTTTTCAGTTAGTTATCAGAAAAATGCTTGGCATTTAAAATTGAGACCCTCTAGCAACCTAATTCTTTTTGTATTCACCTAGTCGGGCCCTGAGGATGCTAGCCATGTCTTTATTTTGGAGTAAAACACCCCAGAAATTTGTTTTTAAAATTTCTGGAAAAAGTAATGTCGCAAAGTAGTGACGCACTCACGAAAGTGTCGCAAATTTTTGCGAAAACTTTTGCAAATTGCGACACTACTTTGCGACACTATGCCCAAAATAACAGTAATTCTTTGGCACTCCGCTGCAAAAGAACGGTTGGGAGTTTTGGGCTGAAATTTGAAGGGAACGCAGATGACATCTCACAGATGTGCCTTTAGTGTTGTTTTGGAAAAATATTACATGGCGGCAAAGTTACGGCACTCCAAAGTTGACATTTTTCCCATAGGATAACATTACTGGCCTGACTTTACAGAAATCATTTGGATCCCTGCTGCAAAATAACGGTTTGGTCTTTTTTCCTGAAATTTGGAGGGAAGACAGCCAACAGCCCACAGATGTGCCTTTCAGTGGTTTGGTGAAAAAATATTACAGGGAGGCAAAGTTATGGCACTCCGAACTTCTCTTTTTTCCCCATAGGATAACATTACGGCGTTCACCGCGCCTTTCAGGGCCCGTATCTCGGAAACGGTGCGAGATATGGACTTTTCATCAGAAAAATGCTTAGCCCCCTAATTGGGGCTAAATAAAATTAGCCAGGACAGTTGTAAATCATACGACTTTTAAATTTTTTTTCTACGTTGTACGGTTCCTGAGATATAATGTATTTAGTATTCCAAGTTCTCATTTTCTGCTCCGATACTCATTATTATGCATACATTATTTGTACTCACTGTCTTTCTCTATGCAGATTTTGGAGAAAACCAGCCTGTGTGCTTACATTACTGTTACTGTTGCCCTTTCCGCTTGCGTTCCAGACCGCTTTCACTTACCGTTGACGCTCTGCGCCACCTATGTGCGTTATCCTTTTGCGTTACTATGCTTGCATTTCTGTTATTTTTGCCATTTCTGTCTACAGTACTGTTTATCTTTGTTTCACTTACGTCACCATGCCCAGTGACATTTCTGTTTGCCAGGCACCATGTTATTATGTGAACACATCACGCGGCAGACCGCTCCCTCGCTTCACGCCACCATGTGTGTTACCCTTTCTGTTCTCATTCACGCTTGTGTTATCATGTGCGCCACTGTTAGCATTTCTGTTTGTGTTGCTGTCCCTGTTAGTATGCCACAAGACATCATGTGGCGGGCCTGAGGCCCCCACCGCTGCATTACATTCACTATTTTTGTTATCATTCTCAAAAGAAGGAAATTAGAGCAAAGAACTCCATTTAATGCATTAGTTAGGGTTTTCCACAGTGACAAAAGTGAGAATTCGCTATTAGGTTGAAAACCCCCTTGGACCCCCCCCAACCGGCATTGGGGTGTGCATTGGGATCGTGGGTCCCTAACTCTCACCCCATTCTCCTATACTTCTGCTGCTTTACTCATGTCATGGGGTGAGAGTTAGGGCTGACGATCCCAATGCCGGTTGGGGGGTCCAAGGGGGGTTTTCAACCCTAACAGCGAATTTCCTCACTTTTGTCACTGTGGAACAACCCTTACTAATGCATTAAACGGAGTTTTTTGCCTCTAATATATATATCAATCAACTATGTACAATAGAAGGGTGTGGGGAGAGTAGGAAAGCAAGGGGAAGGGGATAGGAGACAGGGAATGTACAGTGGGATATATATATATCTTTTGACATATTTACCTGTGTCTGTCTCTACTTTGCAGGTGGCGTGAGAAGCCATGCTGCAGTGGCCCAGTGCCTGTCTGTGTGGTGTGCATGTGTTGTGCTTCTGTGGATCACTGCTGTGTGCTGAGGTGTGTCCCACTGTGGTAGTGTCCTTCCCCTCGGTCAGTGGCTGTGCCTTGGGGTGCCCATGGGGTGGATGTCAGGGGTGTGTGGCGGGGGTGTGTGTGTGCATGGCTGCATGGTCCTGAGTGTGGACTGCTCTGGTCTGGGTGTGTAGAGGGAGCATGGCCTGCAGCCTGTGGGGGGGGGCCCTTGGTGGGCCTTCATTCACTATTGGCACCCCCTGTTGCCTACTGTCTGTGCCATTGTTGTGTTCTGGGGTGGGGGTCTGGGTGCCTGTATGCACTCTGTTGTGCGCAGCTGGTGGTGGCCTCCTGTAGCCTGTCACTGTGCTTCCTTGGCTCTGTCCCTGGGTCACCTCTCTGTGTCATGCTCCCCCCATTGCTCTGTTGCTCTCCTCTCATGCCCTGGGGCTTATCTGTCTGCGCCATGGCGCACCTGTGTTTACACCATGGTGCACCTCTGGTTGCACCATGGTGCATCCACAGTTGCACCATGGCACAACTGTGCCATATTCAGCCAGGTTGTGCTGGTGCAGTGTGGCCAGTGCATCCTGTGAATACGGCTCCTGTTGCACCATGGCACATTGGATTTGCACTGTGCTGGACTTGGCGGTGGCCTTTGGTGCATTTCTGAATATCTGGGCCATTCTAAACTGTTGTGCACATTCCAAACTGTTGTTCTGCATAGTTCAAAGGTCATACAGTTTTTGAATTTCTCATTTATTCCCCACTAGCTACTTACTAACCACCCAGTGCCCCAAGTTCGACAGTTCGCCAACAGGTCACTGTGTTGGTGCACCTCCTGATCCTGCACCCCTCCCCGAATCAACTCTGACTCAGAGTTGATAATCAACAGTACGGGGGATGCGTGGAGCAGTGCCTCCCACATGGGGAGTTTGGGGTGAAGCCCCCAATGAAAAAAGGGACCAGGAGACAATCAGATTTATATCAACTGCAACTTGCAGTTGACATAAATCCTGTTGCTGAGATACCGGTGCACTAAAGTGTTGTCGAACTGCTATCGTAGAGCTCATGTAATGAAGTAATGGAAACTCAAATGCATCTATTTCTAGAATGCCCTTATGTGAAAAGGTTATAGGATATTATTGCTAGTGATTTAAAGTGTACAGATTATAATACAATAAACATATGAGATGTTAATCCTAGGCATTTATTTGGGAACAGGGTCTAGTTATTATCCTAGCATGTTAAGAGTAATAGGAGGTATACTGAAATATTATACATGGCTAGCCAGATGCAAATTAATGCTTCAGCAACAACATTGATCACAACAGGAGTTATTAGTTTATATTACAAAGCATGTGATCTTTCTGTACAAGATAGAAAATATGTCATTTTGTAAGATATGTCACAGTAATTTGTGGAAAACAGTTTTAGATTGGGTATGGTGAGTAATGGGAATAAAGGAAAGGAGTGGATCAGAAGGATGGAAAAAGTGTTCTTTTGTTGATATTGTGGAAAGTCATGTTTATTTAAAGTCTCTGAACTATGTATGATGTCTCTATGTGAGGTAAGATTCATACTTCAATAACAATTCCCCTATTTTTCATTGATAAATGCCATGGGATCTTTTACTTCCACCTGGACAGGGACCAGAGATGGCAGATGGAACCTTAGTTTAATGTCTCTTCCGAAGGACAACACCTCAACAGTGCAGCACCCCCCCCCCTCAGTACTGCACCAAGTTATGGGTATTACCACAAGTACCTGATATGGGGATAGAACCCACGACTATCTGATGTTCTGGTTCCAGAGGTAAAAGTGCTACCTAGTGAGCTATTGACGCTGACATGTAGGGAGAAAATAGGGAGGATCATCTTCCAATCTAGCTCTCAATGGGCAGGAAGCAGGATACTAGCTTTGTTCTTGTAGAGTGCACCCAGTTTGAGTTGGAGAGGCATCTATGTCTGCTGCAAAATTGTGGTGACAGTCCAGCTGGACACCAAGGTGCTTAAAGATCATTAGCAAATATGGTTTTAATTTAAGCAACTGTGCCTTTTGGTGTGTGTTTATTGAACATATTTATATTTTTTTCACTTTTTGTTACCTTCATCTTCCTGTCAGTGATGCGACACTTATTCAGCTGGTGGTTCAGCGGTGTTGATCTGCAGATATGTCATAGGAATCGTGATGTTACTTGGGTTTATTTTTTATTGTCATTCACGCATGAACAGTATGTTCCTGAACGTGCACAAACAGTTTTTAACAAGCCGGTAGCCGTTCATGCACGTCATTTGCAGCATGATAGCCAAGTGTGCTACAAAATGGGGCTGATGATATAGCAGAACCTTTCACTATATTCTAATATCTGTGAATGAAACTCCTAATATTTTCCCTCCATCAGGTAAAGCATGCAGGTTATTTATTATGGTATAGTGTATTTATCTTTCTGAGTCTGACATGAATCTATGATATTAACCAAGTGGGTGCCGACAGCTTTTACTGATCCTGTGAAGTTGCAGACTGAATTTTTTTTCAGATTTGTTTACAACCTTTCTCAGACTGTCAGTCTCTCTCTCTCACTCCCTCTCTTCAAATACTCTTCTGCTTTCCCTCCCAGCAACCAAAAAACAATGTTAACCAGTTACCTCGTGCCTGTTTTTCCATCCAGCATGTTAGTGCTGTCACCCCCAGTTTACATTACGAATGTGCACAAATAGAGATTTCCATTGATTTCTGGCTGGTTCCAGTATACTAAGATTTCTGCTTGGTTATTGTGCACTGCATGCTAACCCCCTCCCTACCACGGGTTGAGCAGCCCCACAGTCACTGATAATAGCAATAGCAAGCAGCAGTCTGGGGAGCAGTGTCTGTGGCATTGGTAAAGTAACTCAACTTAAACAGAAAGGAAACAGAGAAGTTTGGTTTGTTAGTCACCACCTGACTGTCACTGGATTGTAAATTGCAGTCAGCTACAGTCACACACAGATAATTATGTTAAAAAAGTACCACCTGTTATATGCCAGCTGAATTGATGGTGATGGGAAGATTAAATAATGTTAGAAAATAGGATTGAAACATAAAGCATGCTGATTGGCTGAAAGCTCTGTCCAGGCATGCATTTATTTTTCAACAATGCCCACTAGGAAAAATAGGTGCCTCTTTGGGGTGCCCCATTACTTAGGTTATCCTTAGGCCATCCTGAATTTTTTCAAAACCCCCTGGCCAGGCTATTTTTCCCGCTTATGAGCCATAAACTAGTGGCTGGGCCGATCTCCCCCTTTTTCATATTGCAAGATTTTCTCTACAAAGCCAATTTTCTAAAGCACAATAAATAAATAATTAAATCAGCAGCGTTCAGTCAAAAAAATACAGCTAGGCTCCAAAAATATAAATCATTTTCACTGAGAGAGCGAGAGAGAGAGAGAGAGAGAGAGAGAGCGGTAGCTCTGGTACCACAATGGTGCATGAGAGGAGTGGCACTTTGTTTTCCGTACCGCAGATGGATGTGCATCTGCGGTATGGAAAATGAAGAAAATAACACTCTTCTCACTTAGCATAGTGCCATTAGTGCTTCCAGCCAGCTCACTCACTCATTGTACCCACCTCCTCTGTCTGTTCACTTGCCTGCTGACTAGCTGCAGCAATAACTGCTGACGTAAAATTTAAACAGAAAAAACACAGAACAATGCTGCTAGTCGGGTTGGGGGGGACTGTTACCTGAAAATTAAGAACAGTACTGCTTCTCTCACTTAACATAGTGCCATCAATACTTCCAGTTAGCTCAATCGTGCCTGCCTCCTCTGTCTATCTACTAGCCTGGAGACTAGTTATGGCAACAACTGCCAATTTAAAACTAAAAAAAACCCCCAAACCCCAAAAACACAAAACAATGCTGCTAGTCAGGTATTTTCAAATTCTAAGCCCTGCAGTGGGTTAACCATGACTACCAGCTCCAAAGTCAAAACTACAGAGGCTGTAGTAGGACAAGAGTCCCTAGCTCAAAAAAAAAACCACAGCATTCTAATGCAGGCAGAGGAACTATTTTATTACAAAATAAATGAAACACTTAAGAGTTTTAACATTTAAACATAATTGTTTTTTCAAACATATCTGCAAGCACCTCTCTGGGCTGAGGGCAGAGGTTGCTTGTTTCCAGGCTGAGGTGGCTGGGATGTGGAGGACCTCCTCCCCTGCCCAGGGACCAAAAAGTCCACCCCCACTGCCTCAACGCTTGCCAAGGAAGAGGAGTGGCTGGACAACGGTGGGCTCCGGAAGGGTGAGGGCACTGGGGAAGAAACACATCCCTCCTACCTTTCCACTCCATAATGCCTGTGCTGCTCCAGCAGGGTGGGACTGCCCAGAGAGGCACCTGCAGGGTAACCAAGGAGGATGGAGGGGCTCTTCCATGGTGGAGACCCCACAGGGAAAGGTAGAGGAAGAAGAAACAAACTCCTGGTGTGGGACTCAGTCTTCAGGGGCAGACTTGGGGTGAGATGGGGAGGGAGTGAGGGAGGCCAAGTGCCTGCCTGGTGCCATGGCTTGGAGGGATGGACAGCACATCCTAAGGATCCTTGGGGCAATAGGATGGGAGGGTGAGCTTGATATCATTGTCCACCTGGGGATGAATGACCTGGCAAGTGGTTAGGCTAGGGTAGTGCAGGAGCAGTTCAGGGAGTTGTGGAGGGGTCTTAGACAGGTGGCACGCTCTGTAACCTTTTCAAAGCTATTACCCATCAAGGGCAAGGGAGAGAACAGGGTACTTCGCACCAAGAGATTCAATGCATAACTGAAGGACTGGTGCAGAGTGAAGGGATTTGTCTTCATTGAGGACTGGGGTTCCACCTGGAGGGATGCAGGCCTGTACAGGTGCGATGGCCTGCATCTATTCTGGGGAGATCAGGATTTAAACTAGCCAAGGGGTTGGGGGGGCAGAAATAAGCAGGGTGAAGCAAACAGCCCCTCCCCACAAAATGATATAGATGGCAGAGAAGACCCTAAGGTTGAAAAATTGTCAAAGATAACTAAAACCAAAATAGGTAACAATGCAGAGAAAAGTCAGAATGGGAGTAAGGACAAGAGGAGCATGAAGGAAAGACATGGGGATAGGAGGGGACTCTGTAAAAATTGGAAAGCCATGTGCACAAATGCCCGTAGTCTGGGAAACAAAATCCAGGACCTAGTGGCCCTGATGGCTGAGGTGGGCCTGGACATTGCTGCCATTACTGAGACATAGTTCACAGGGAACCATGACTGGGATATAGCAATACCATATTACACTCTATTCAAGAGGGACAGGGTGGGTAAAAAGGGAGGAGAAGTGGCTATCTATGTCAGGGAAGGAATTAAGGCAACTGAGGTACAGGGAATGCAGGGAGAGGTGGAGGCACTGTGGATCACCCTGTAGATGGGAAATTTATTTATTTATTTAGTTTTTGTTGACTAGGTAAATGCACTAGACAAATCCTGCCTATTTTCAGGCACAACCCAGGGGAGGGGGATACAGATGAATGCCAACTGACCTTGAACCAGATTAAGCTGTTGGTATTGTTAGTGAATGAGGGAAATTTGGCCAGGACACTGGGGAACTTCTCCTACTCCGTGTGGGGGTGCTGTTGGACCATGGATTCATTCATGGGACCCAGTCAGTCTGCTGGTGTACCTGCAGGAGAGCAGAGCTCCACTCCTGCAGGTCCAGCTGTGGAGCCTGAAGTACTGAGGACGTCTGACCATTTTGTTGATATGTTTGTGGATCTTGCTGTACCAGATGAATCTTTATCTGCTCAGTCTGCCTCTGCATCTTCAGATTTTTTGCCTGCGGATGAACTTTGGTTGAAGTCCCTCCTTGCTGCACATCGGGACCAGGTACTTGCTGTCGTTGATGACGTTAGCCCTTTTGAGTTGGCCTCTCCTGGGACACGGACTCTGTCACCAGAACTAGGGGCTGTGGAGGATCTTCCTGCTTTCATTACGAATGCGGTACCTTTGGGCTCTTTGGAGGTGCAGAGTCGGCAACAATCTCCTGTAGCACCGGTCCTACCACTGTTGCACCATACTCCGTTGGAATTTTCGGTTTCTACAAATCTGGATCGAGCAGTGTCTTCTCCGCCTTTGAACTCGGCGGTGACTTTGCCTGGTGAACTTGTGAGTACTATGCTTCCTAGACCGTGTGTTTCACCTCCTAATACGCAGACTATCTTGCCTGTTTTGCCTCCTCCCGCTCTGTTGCCTTGTTCTAACCCACTACCTGTCTCTTTAGAGGCCTCCCTGTGGAGTGCGGGTTGGAAACCAGGAGGTTCGGGGCACTGGATACCTAACCCTGCCCATAGCCCGATACTTGGTTGTGGAGGGCAATAGCCCTCCTTGATAGACATGCCTCCACCTTTGCCTGGTAGCCCAGATTTGGATTTGTGTGCTGAGGATGTTCAGCATCCTGCATTGGATACTATTCTGCTGGCTAAAGTTCCTTCTTTGCCTCCCTCCTCTTCAGGTGATGAAGGCCCTAGCTCCTGGGGACCAGCATGGGGTGGCAGAATAGACATGGATGTCCCGCTCCCTGACCCTCCTCCGGGCCCTTCTCCTGACCCTGGGGACAAGGCTAAATCTACTTGGGAAGAATTTCGTAGAAGGGATATGTTTCGGAACTCCCCCCCCTTCAATGACAGAATGCGGTCCGCCTTCAGTATATTGGGGGTCTTGATGTAGCTCCAGACCGTCTCTATGTGGGAAAGTCACTTTTGAAAGGATCTTTGTTTTTTTTTTACAAATGAAATATTTGCATTGATTCATGTATCAGGTTCTTCCTTATATGACGTTAGTTTTCAAAGCCCTAGAGGATTAGATCGATTCTGGACAAAGTACGATACTCTTAAATACACTGAGTTGTGGCTACCATTTTGGGCTATCTTACTTACTAGTCCTTCTATTAAAACTGTCACCATTTTTTTCGAAATGAGAATGTAGCAGCTAGTGATATTACGCATTGGTTAGCTAAACGCTGTGATGTCTTGGGGTTGCCACAGCCTATATTTGACTCTGAACACTTATGGACTGGTGGTTGGCGTTATAGGGTGCAACTTAGAAATACGAATGTGGGTCCCATACATTTACCTAATAGTTTGTTTTTAGGTAGGGAACAGGGGTATTGCTTCTATGTGGGGCAGCCTCGTACCCGTTTTAAATGTGTCTCCCCCTCCCATCTCAGTGCAGCCTGTGATAGACAACGATGTTCCCTTTGTTTATCTTTTGGCCATGCTAGTACAGATTGTAATTCTGAACTAAAGTGTAACCTGTGTGAAGAACAAGGTCATGGTTTTAGATCCTGTCCTTCGGCTTCCCATAACAGGGAAGATAGCCCAGATCAGGATGAGATCCTTCTTAATGCCCAGAAAAAGGATATTGCTATGGCGAAGTCCCTTTCTTCACATGTTAAGGTAGTCACTGGTCCCCCCTTTGTGCTCTGATATTGCGGTGCCTGCTTCCCAGTCAGTGGTTTCTGTATCTGAACCTTCCTCTGAGCCTCCTTTACAGGAAGTTCCATGACCAGTTGTACAGGATCCTTCCTCTACGTCCCCCTTCCCCCTCTTTCTGTTGTTTCTCCAGTTCCTGCTGAACCTGTGCCTGTCTCTGACAAACCTCTGGATATTATTATTGTGCCCCCTCCTGAGCCTAGTGTTCAAACAAAGAAACAGGGTCAAAAACAGACTACAGGTAGGGCCAAATTGGCTAAAGCATCTTCTCCTGGTGGCTCTGTTCTCTTAAGTAATAAATTTGAGGTCCTGTCCCGTCACACTCAGTCTTCCGATGTGGAAGCTGATTCTGACACCTCCTCACAACCTATGGTATCCTCTGATTCTGAGAATGATAAATCAAAGGAGTTGCCTAGGGATACTCGACCCTCGCGGTCGGGGGTGAGACCCCGGAGAAGTACTAGAAAGGGAAGGGTTACTTGATGTTGACTTATTTTTATTTCGACCCGTTATCTGATTCTCTTTCATGGCCATGGCATTTCATCTCACTGTAGCCACCCTCGATGGTGTGAAAAATGCTCGTAGGCACCTGATTACTTTTCAACTTTTGAGTGATTTGGCGGGTGATATTTGCCTTATTCAGGGTACCTGTCTCAATACCCTTCCTTTGGTTAATATGGCCAAAAAGCTTTGGCGATGGGGTCCTTTTTTTTCTTTAGGATTAGACACATGTAGTGATGTTGGGGTGTTGTTTAGGGGTGATGGATTTCTTGTTACCAAGTTGGTTGAACTGCTTATGGGATGGGCCTTAATATTGGATTTGACTTATTTACTTTACACTTGGAGATTAATTGTGATTTATGCACCAGTTATGAAGAAAGGTCGAGTGGATCTCTTTCGTGAGGTGCAGCCTTTTTTGTTCATGTCACGCTTTCTCATATGGGGTGGTGACTTTAATTGTGTAGTGCATAAATCAGATCGGGGTGCCCGGACTGATAAGGATTTCTGTGATTCACATTGTCTCAATCACACTATTGTCCAGGGTCATTTACAGGATGTTTATAGGGTTTGTCATCCTACTGGTGGACATACTTTTTTAAGGGCGCCTTATCCACTAGGATTGATTTTCTTTTTGTCTCTGCAGCTTAGAGGGTGATTAAAGCTCAAGCCATTCCAGTGGAGATTTCAGACCATAATGTGGCAACTGCCACGTTAGGGGTAGGCCCTCATGCTAAACTGGGGCAGGAATATTGGAAACTGAATTCTTTACTGCTACTTGATGACAAGTTTTTGGCCCAAGTTCATGATTTGTTGAAAGCTCGTATGTCACTAGCTGGACTTTCCGAAGATTTGTTAGATTGGTGGCTACTCACTGAATCTGAAATCTCTACTTTGGCTAGGAGGACATCTAAATATGCTGCAGTGACTAAATATAAGAGATATTTGTCTTTTCGTATGCAATTGGAAACATTATATTTAGCTATACACTCACAAGGCTCATCTTTGACAGCACAGGCACAGAATGTAAAAAAAGAAAAGGCTGCACTATAGTATACTAGAGCTACTTCCCTGTTACAAGAACATAGAGTTTGTTCTGTTAATAAATCTGCTTTGGGGGATGTTTTGGATTGTAGTCATAGGTGTTCTGCGGATCGCCTTCTGACTGAGGTTGTGGATACTGCTGGTACTAGTTACACTGCATTTCCGGATATCTTGCGAGCAGTCTCCTCACATTTTTCAGACTTATGTGCTGCATCTCCAGTGGATAGCGCTGGTGTAGAACAATTCCTTTCCTCTCTCCATATGGCCCCTTGTTCTGATATACTATTATGGGCCTTAGTTGCTCCGATTAGTGTTGATGAGGTTAAAAGGGAAATTTCCGGTTTACGGAATAACACGGCGCCTGGTATTGATGGCTTGCCTGCAGAATTTTATAAAACCTGTAGTCCTTTGGTTTGTGATGTGCTCACAGTAGTGTTTAATTGGGTTTTGCAACATCACACTCTCAATTTCCATTTTTATACTTCAATTCAGATTTTGTTATATAAGAAAGGTGATAGAACTTTACTTTCCAATTGGAGGCCTTTAAGTCTCCTTAATATGGATTTTAAAATTTTAATGAAAATATTGAATACCAGATTGTTGTCCATAGCTCCACACTTGATTTCCCTACACCAATCCTGTTCAGTACCGGGCAGATCTATCTATAATAATCTCCTTTTGCTTCGGGAACTAATAGAGCTTGGTAAAGCTGATGTTATAAAGGGTTTTCTTATGTTCATGGATCAACAAAGGGCATTTGATCAGGTCCCGCATTGTTATTTGTTTCAGGTTTTACAAACCTATGGAGCTCTTGATCACTTTATAACCTGGATTGCTTTGCTTTATAGTCATGCTTATGCTATGCCCTTGGTAAATGGTTACTTGGGTTCCTATATCCCTATTCATCGGGGGGGGGGGTGAGACAAGGCTGCCCTCTGAGTCCATTGCTTTATGTTTTTAGTTTGGATCCACTTTTACGTACAATTGCCCAAGCTGTGCGGTTTCTTGGTATTGCTTCCCCTCATAGTACCCTTGAGACCAAAATTTCAACTTATGCTGATGATGTCTGTGTCTTTGTTACTGATTTGACCTCTGGAGATAAGGTGTTACATCATTTTTCTAATCTTTCGGATGTTGCAGATTCCTCTCTTAATAAATGTAAGAGTTTTTTTTTTTTTTTTTTATCCTCTGCATACTGCCATTCCTGAGGTTATGGAGCTGCAAGGTATTCCTTTTATACTGGGCCCGGTCCGAATTTTAGGTATAGATTTTGGTAAAGGTGATAATGCATTACTTAATTGGTCAGCTAAAATTGAGGCAGTTCAGTCCAGAATCAGATTATGGAAGTCTTGGCAACAAACTACACAGAAAAAGGTTATCATTACTAAATCTTTACTTCTCCCTCAATTTTTATACCTTAGTGCGGTATACCCCATTCCTTCTGGTTTGGAAGCCACTTTATTGGGTCTTTTTTTTCAAATTATTTGGGGGAGTTGCCTAAATCCCATTAAGAGAGATGTGTTGTATCTTCCTATTGCACAGGGTGGTTTGAATTGTGTGAATCCGATTACTTTTTACTATAGTATTTTTTTTCATTGGAATTTACTAGACTTTAGTCATCCACACTCTGTGTTATGGGTGATTTATGTGTATGGTTGGTTACCTAAATTGTCCTCAGAGTGGCCAGGTTTGAGCCAGAAAAATTTACACACTCCTAGTTACCCAATTTATGTCAGACCTGTGATATCGAAACTTAATAGATGGAAGTTACTTCCGGCCCATGTGTATTGCAAATCGCGCAAATATATTTATGATGTCTACAATCTAAAGCACATTCCGTAGTCCCCGTTTTTAAGGATGTACCGGATGGTCATGTTGATAACCTCCTTAAAAGTTTGGTAGATAAATGGATTCCACCTAGATTATGGGATGTTTTATGGCTTAGTTGTCATGGGTGTCTCAATCTTAGGGGGAATTTAAAGCATAAAATGGTTACTGAACGTACTTGCCCGAGGGATACTTGCATTAACTTCTGGATGACCCTTTCTGCCCGTTGAAGCCAGCCTTTCTGGCGGGCTGTTACATATCTGGAAGTTGTGGGAGGTTTTTTGCTACATTCTACTTTGTTGGATGCAGGTGTAGTACGGCTGCTGTTTGCTATGTTCAAGTTTCATTTATGGCATGCCAGATGTCACCTTACTCTACAAGTTATACCACTCACCACTTGAAGTTCTTCAACATATTGAACATGATTTGTTGTTACAATGTGATTCTGAACGCAACTGTTTGTCCAAAAATGTATGGCTTATCAGGTGGAAAGAGGTTCCTTTTTTGAAAGACAAAATAGGTTGAATCATTATGCTGTCAGAGAATTGAGTATTGCTGATATTCGCTTTGTTACATTTTTTTTTTCTTATTTTCCATGAATTGTATTACTGTTTTTCTGATTTATTGTTCTGTTTATTAATGAAAACCTTCCCCTACTCTTTGATAAGTGCCATTGGATCTTTAACATCCACCTGAACTACCACCAATCCAAGCAGATCCAATCCTCGGTTTAACGTCTCATCTGAAAGACGGCACCTCAGAAGTGCAGCACCCCTCTCATGCTGCACTACAATGTCAGTACTGGGATATTAACCCAAGTGCCGGATGTGGGAACTGAACCCACATCCCTCTGATCTCCTGGCCTCAAAGGTGAGTGTGCTACCTACTAAGCCACTGACACTGCCATTTGCACTGGCGTGATCTACAGACCTCCTGCACAAGTGGAAGAGCTGGACAGGGTACTTGAAGCCATCCACAGAATGACAGCGAAAGGGGAGGTGCTGCTGGTAAGAGACTTCAATCTGTCAGATATGGATTGGAGCAACCAGGCTGCAACTTCAGCCAGGAACAAAGACATCCTGGAAGTCCTGTAGGACTGCCTAAGACAGCTAGTGATGGAGCCCACCTGGGAGGGAGTGACTTTGGACCTGGTATTCACCAGTGGGAACAGAATTACAGACATAAAAGTGGGGAGCCACCTGGGAGCAAGCGATCACAGTACGGTGTAGTTCAATGTGAGAACAGCAGAAGACAAAAGTAAGGGTCCTGGATTTCAGGTGAGCCAACTTTGCAAAGATGGGGGAATGTCTTAGGAAATCACTAGCAGGGAAGGAGAAAAGGGGGGTGGAGGAACAATGGGAGACTCTTAAGGAAGCCATAACAGAGGCAACAAACCACTGCATTAAGCAAGTAAGCAAAACAAAGAGAAAGAAAAAAGCACTGTGGTCCTCAAAGGAGGTGGCTGAGAAGATAAGGGAAAAAGGGTGGCATCCAGGAGGTACCAGGAAACACAGAGGGGAGAAGACAGGGAATTGCATCTGGAAAAGCAGAGAGAGGTGGAGAAAGCAGTCAGGAGCGCAAAGGCTCAAACAGAACAAAAAATAGCCCAGGTAGTAACAAAAGCAGACAAGAACTTCTTCAGGTACATTAGTGAAGGGAAAAAGACTAAGGGTGGGATTGTGAAACTAAAAAGGGAAAGAGGGAAGTGTGCAGAGGGGGACCAAGAAAAATGAGAAATCCTGATCAAGTATTTTTGTTCAGTATTCACAGAAGAAGGGGAAGGGGAGGGACCAAAGTTAGGCGACTGAAGCACCACTGGAAGGGAGGTGGACACCAGTCCATTTAAGGAGGAGAGAGAGTCTTAAAGGAACTTGCTAATCTGAAAGTGGACAAGGCAATGGGGCCAGACAGGATACATCCCAGAGTATTAAGAGAACTCAGGGAGGTGCTGGCAGCACTAATGACAGCCCTGTTCAATAGTTTTCTAGAAACAGGTGTGGTACCAAAGGACTGGAGGAGGGCAAATGTAGTCACTCTCTACAAAAGTAGGAGCAGGGAGGAGGCTGGAAATTACAAACCAGTCAGCCTGACCTCGGTAGTGTGGAAACACTACAAAAAAAAAAAAAAAAGGGTTGTGATGTATCTCAGATCCAACAGAGTACAGGATTTGAGACAGCATGGATTCATAGCGGGAAGATCTTGTCAAACAAATATGATATATTTCTTTAACTGGGTGACTAGGGAGGGGTGGTGGATGTGGCCTACCTGGATTTCAACAAGGCCTTCGACACCATCCCACATTTGCTAGTAAACAAGCTGGGCAGCCTGGAAGTGAGTCCCAGGGTGGTAAACTGGGTCAAACATTGGCCGAGTGATAGGACATGGTGGTGAACAGAGTTCAATCCAAAGACATGGGGTGACCAGTGGGGTCCCACAGGGATCCATGCTTGGACCAGTTCTTTTTAATGTCTTAAGTGACATTGCAGAGGGGCTGGAAAGGAAGGTGTGTCTCTTTGCAGATGACATGAAGATCTGCAACAGGGTTGACACTCCAGGAGGGGTAGAGAAAATGAGAAGGGACCTAAGCAAGCCTGAGGAGTGGTCAAGGGTATGGCAGCTAAGATTCAATGCAAAGAAGGGCAAGATCATGCACTTGGGACACAGAAATGCAAGGGATTACATGATGGGGGGTTACTGATGGCTGTGGAGGTGTGGAAATAGACAGATGCAACAACAGTAGATAAGGTGCATAAAAACCCAGGATATGCATTGTTCCTAATATTTAGATAATCCAAAAACAAAACAAAAAAATGACTTGTACAGAAAAGACCAATATTCAAGGTTAGTCGGCTCCAGCAGTTTTCTTTGTCAGGATAAACAAACCTGGCAACAGCATCAATAGGAGACGTGAAAGCAAGCACAATCTTCCAGTAACTTCTCTCTCAGGCAAACTGCAATGAACTGGAAACTCATCTCACCAGTCAGTGGGCTACACTGAACCAAAGTCAAAACTGATCTCACCAGTCATCAGGCAACTAACTTCACTAAACTAAAGCAATCTGATCTGTTCTGTCCTAGTGGAGGATTTATATACACAGCTTGGAGTGACATCACAGACATGTGATCCACCCCTTTTTAGAAACATGTTTATAACTTCTTTAATATTATTGCTTTTCATCAAGTAACAAGAATTAAATAGAGATAAATACAGACCATATTTACACAATATCCTTTCTCTACATAATATCCATGAGAAACACTTTATTTCTATGTGCATATGAAATAGGGTATAATGAAGGGGTCTAACTCCACCCTCTACTGTGACATCACTCTCTTAAAGAGCATAAAAAAGTTCAGTCTGTGGGCTGGTAGCCCTTAGAGAGACCATACATACATACATATAACTTGCAACTCTCAGGTAAGGAATTAATGTGTATTTTAAAGCTCCGAGTTTCCTTTATGTGTTTCTTTTGTTAAAAACTTTTTAACATTTGGTTTTTAAAGCAAAATATGGTGTTACAAGTTCACAGGGAAGGTTTCTGTGAGTTTGCAAGGGAAAACTTTTCATTTGGGCCTGCTAACAGCCTACAGGCTGCTCTTTACAAGTGCATTCACTTGTAAGCCTAAATATTTGCAGTTTCTGACAAAATATGCTTCTAAGACTGGTATTTTGGAAAAAGGTGGGTGGGGGGGGATTCAAAAATACAACTACAGCCAAGTTTTTATCTTTTTTCAAGTATGTATGCCTGTCATGCATTTTAGGCCTCAGGCTTGTAGGCCTCCTGTTTTCACAAACAGGCAGTTGGACAAAAAGCTAATTGGCTATGGAGCCCCACTTTCAAGTAGCCTTTCAATTTCTTTCATTGTTACACAATTTAAATAGTCTGAACATCTCTCTTTCACATTTTGGGAAAAGTCTTACAAGTTCCGTAAGAAATACACACATTGAGCACAGTTAAAGGGACAGGCATTACTTAATGGAAATGAATGTTAGCCTGTTATGTTAACACTTAGGACCAATTTATAGTTGCAAATGATACTAGAAAGCATGGTAGGTGGCCAGCCTAACAGTTAGGACAGAAAACAGTACAGTAACATGAAAAAAGAGAAGTACTGCTGCAACAGTTTTTTGGTAGAAAAATTGAAGATTATGGAAAGAATAAGACACCAAAAAATAGAAGAGACAAAGGCCTAATAGAGATATGGCCCAAATACTGGAATAGGGGTCACTCTATTGCAACAGCCACTAAACAGGAAAGGGACCACGGAGTAATTATATCTGATGATCTAAAGGTTACCAAACAATGTGAGAAGGCTGTGAAAAGAGCCAGTGGAATGCTGGTGTGTATAAGGAGAGGTATCTCCGGTAGAAGGAAGGAGATGGTGATGCTACTGTATAGAACATTGGTGAGACCTCATCTAGAGTACTGTGTCTTGTTCTGGAGGCTGCATCTCCAGAAGGACATAGACAGAGTAGAAGCAGTTCAGAGAATGGTGACAAAAATGGTGCAGGAGCTGCACCAAAAGTCATATGAGGGGAGACTGGAGGATCTCAATATGTATTCTGTGGAGGAAAGGAGAGAAAGGGGGGATATGATAGCGACTTTCAAATACCTCAAGGGTATAAATAAGGTCCAAGAGGGTAGCATCTTTCAAAAAAAAAGATGTTCAAGAACTAGGGGCCATGATATGACAAGCATTTGTCAATGCTGAATGTTTGCTTGCTGGTATTAGCATTGGAAATGCAGGAGGCAGACAGATGCAGAATAGGAATGGCAATGAAGTATTGAACTGTACGCCAACCCCACCTCCATCCTGTAGAGATGGACAGGCATTGGGGTAAGTGTGTGGGCCATCGCCCATGATGTTCATGCTTTGTCACCTCACCCTATTCTGCAGACACCGACATGTGTCTTGGGGTGTTTGGCTTTACAGTTACCCCATTCCCTAAGGACATACGCTGAAATGGGTACAGTATAGAAGAATGGGTGAACTGTGGGGCTGAAGAGTCCAAGGTACACCTCAATGATTGTCACATGGTGGGGGGGGCTGGCATGAGCAGTACAGTCGGCAATCCAAAGGCACACCCTGATGCCTGTCAGTCTGTACAGGGTGGGACGTTATGGTTAGAAATCCTAACGCCCCGGGCGTTTGTTAGTATTTGCACTACAAATCTTCAACATGGCCTTTTTGTGACCCCACCTCATGAAAGCATGTGGGACCTCTTCTCATGAAGAGTGGCAGTGTGATTTTGTCAATGTGTCTCGAACTTTGACTTCCAACAGCGACCGTGCCATTCTGCGCCACATGATTCTTCACATTCTGTGCCTTTATGATTCTTGGACTTAACTGGTTTTGAAGCTGTTGTTGGACTTATCAGGACTTCTCCTACCACTGATTGACTTCTTCCCCAGACTTTTTATTTTTTGGTCTCCTGGTTGGTGAGAGGACCAGGACACCTATATTTATTTTTCTTTTGTTTTATTTTGTTGTTTTGGTTTTTTTTTTTTATATTTTTGTTTATTGTGTGTATTTTAGGTAGTGGGAGTGCCCAAAATTTTCCCTTTCCCTCGGCTGTGAGAGGGTGGGAGGGGGAGTTTATATTGGTATATGTATTTTATCCTGTGAGAGAGGATTTTTATTTTTTATTTATTTTATTATATTTTGTTTTCTCGGTTTGAATTATTTCTAGTTGGGGAGGAGGGTGGGCTTGTAGACTTTGTTGGGTTGGGTTTATTGTTTAAGTTATTATTGTTTTAGAGGATTTTTAGGATCTTAATTGTTAGAAATTCTGTTATGGTTTTTAGAGTTTTTGGATTAGTTTATTTAGATATTTGTCATATATTGTTTAGTTTGAGCTAAATCATGTGCTGGCCGGCAGGCTCCACGGCGGTGCGCTATTCATCCTCCTCTCTTCACGCCCTCCGCCCTTTTTATACTCCTCCCCTACAGTTCAAGATGTACCCGCATTGTAGAGCACTTGGGGTTGTTCGTAGAAGAGTGAGGAGGGTGGGGATGGGCGAATAGGAGAGGATGAAAGAGTGGGGCCACTGTATCGATGTTATTAAGTCCAGAAGGTGCCCTGGGATGAAATAGAATTCAGACCGGGGTCTCCCGTGTCTGGTGCCCATACCCAAGGGCACCACTGAATTTGGTGGGCAGATAGGCTGGACAGCTTCCGAGGCTTGTCCAACTTGGGCGGTGTTATGCAATGCCAGGTCTGTTAAGAATAAGACCGCTGTTTTAGTCAATCTTATTAGTTTGGCTGACCTGGCTTGCATCACCGAGACCTGGCTGGATGAAAATTCTGGCCCCATTTTGGAGGCCATGATTCCAGCCGGGTACTCGGTGATACACCGCCCGAGATTGGACCGCAGGGGTGGGGGGGGTTGCAGTCTGTTTTAAGACTAAATTGGGCCTCACAAATGTGGTAGTAGGTGAGACTAAATCCTTTGAGTGTACAGTTGTAGCAGGTGTAGGCGTTCGAATCATTCTCATCTACCATCCACCAGGAGATGGGAAACGCTTCTTACAGGAAGTAGCAGACTTCCTCGTTGATATGTCGTTTGAGTCGCCCAGATTGATGGTTCTGGGCGACTTTAACGCCTGGGTCAATGATGAACTCTCACAATTTGGTAATTACTTCCTCCAACTTATGTTTTCTTTGGGCCTTTCACAGGTAGTTTCCACTGCTACACATAAATCTGGGCACTCTTTGGATTTAGTCTTCCTCCTAGGGATCGATTCATCTGACGAGGGGGTGGAACCAGTCGCCTGGTCTGACCAGCACACTGTGAGGTTCAATTTTTATACCCTCCTGGAAAGGCCTTCCCCTGTGGAGATGGTCAGGTACCGCCCATTATGGAATATCACTTCCCAAGGCCTGGTGGCAGTCCTTGACCTCTCATCCCCCGTGTTGACTAGCAGTAATCCAGAGGCACTGGTGGCGGCCTATAATATGGCCATTATGGGGGCGCTGGATTTTATTGCTCCTGTTCGTGAGCGCCCCCATCCCTTCACCCCAGGTCCCCTTGGCTTGATGGGACACTGAGGGAGTTGTGGAGACAGGGGCGATGGTTAGAGCATTGTTGGCGCAAATCCATCCTTGATGTCGACCACCTTAGATTGATGGAACATTATTCTATCTATCAATCTGCAATCACCCATAAGAAGGCAGAATTCCTGTCCAGGGAGATTGCAGTTGCACGGAACCGACCAGCTCAGCTGTTTCGGACTGTAGATAGACTGTGCAACCCAGCCTGTCTGCAAGTCCGAAAAGCCTTTTCGCAAGTAGAGTGCGAGGAGCTCGCTCAGTTCTTTGCAACTAAGGTGGCTGACATCAGGGCGGGCTTGCGTCCAGCAATCTCTAAGGGTGATGTTGTGGAACAGTGCGAGTTCACAATACCTCAATTCTCTTGGAGTTCCTTTTGCCGACTGGAAGTCATGGATATTACAAGGATCATCCATAGTGTGCGGCCTACGAGCTGTAGTTTGGACCCTGGACCAACTCCCCTAATTTTGGGTTGTCTTGAGACCATTGGTCCAGTTATGGTGCAAATAGTCTGGATCTCCTTAGAGTCTGGTGAGTTTCCTTACTCCCTGAAAGAGGCGGTGGTGACACCCCTCTTGAAAAAAGCTACTCCGGACCCAGACTGTTTTTCAAACTACAGACGTATCTTTAACCTTCCCTTTATTGGGAAGGTTATTGAGAAGGTAGTGGCAGCCCAATTGGAGGACCATTTAACCATCCATAATGTCTACGAATCCTTCCAATCCGGTTTTTGAAAAAGACATAGCACCGAGACTGCGTTGGTTCGGGTACTTAATGACCTTCTGAGGGTGAGCGATCAGAAGAGACATTCCATTCTAGTTCTTCTTGATCTCTCTTCAGCTTTTGACACTGTGGATCACTTGGTGTTGTGAGCACGCCTGAGGTCAATTTATGGAATGTCGGGAACTGTTTAAAAATGGTTCACTTCATTCCTCACTGGGAGATCACAAAGAGTTGTGTCAGGGTTTTTTTCCTCGGGCTCAACTCCTTTGTTGTGTGGGGTACCTCAGGGTTCAGTGCTGTCACCCATGTTATTCGCAGTGTACATGCTGCCCCTCGGAGACATTATAAGATGGTATGGGCTGAGGTTTCACTGCTATGCAGATGATACCCAGCTATACCTGTCTTTTGCACCCGACCAGGATGGAGCACTCTCGGTGTTTAATAACTGTCTGGAAGAAATCCAAGGGTGGATGGATTCTAGTAGGTCAAATGTATGGCAGCTTAGATTCAATGCTAAGAAGTGCAAGGTAATGCACCTGGGAAACAAAAACCCAGGGGAAGAGTACACAATGGGGGGTGAGATACTAACAACAACAAAAATGGAGAGGGACCTGGGGGTAGTCATATCAGATGACCAAGCAATGTGAGAGGGCAGCAAGGAGGGCTGGGGGGATACTGGGATGCATAGGGAGAGGCACCACCAGTAGAAAACAGGAAGTTATTATCCCTCTGTACAGACAGCTGGTGAGACCCCATCTGGAGTACTGTGTGCAGTTCTGGAGACCCAATCTCCGCAAAGACATAGACAGAATGGAAGCTGTCCAGAGGAGGGCAACTAAAATGGTGCAGGGTCTGCACCGGAAGACATATGAAGAGAGACTTAAGGAGCTTAATATGTATAGCCTCGAGGAAAGGAGGGAGAGGGGGGACATGATAGAAACTTTCAAGTACCTCAAGGGAATCAACAAAGTCCAAGAGGTATCTTTCAAAAAAGAGGTGTGCAAGAACAAGAGGGCACAATTTGAAGATGGGGGCGGCTCAGAGGTAATTTAAGAGTATTTTTCACAGAGAGGGTTGTGGATGCATGGAACTGCCTTCCGGAGGATTGTGGAGTCAAAATCAGTGGTGGAATTCAAGCATGCATGGGATAGTCATAAGGCAGTTCTGGGGGTTGGGGGTAGGAAGAAGTAGGCTGCTGGTTAACTAGGATCTGCAGCTTATCCAATAGGTAGGGAAATGGGCAGACTGGGTGGAACAAGCGGTCCTTATCTGCCGTCAAATTCTATGTTTCTATGGTTAAAGTTGAACTCAGAGAAGACGGAGGTGTTAGTGGTGGACCTGGGTGGTCAGATAGCGAGGTCGCATGATGGCACGCCCTCTGGAATATTTCTTGGGGGTGTGTCACTTTTGACCTCTGAACAGGTGCACAACCTTGGGATTGACCTAGATGATAGGCTGACCCTTAAATCTCAGGTGTCAGCCATTGTCAGGACTTCCTTTTACCATCTTAGGAATATTGCCAGGGTGTGTCACCTTGTTCCGTCTGACTCCTTACCGACGTTGGTCCACGCTTTTGTGTCCTCGCGCTTAGACTACTGCGACGCCCTTTACTTTGGGCTTTCTGGGGTTGAAATCCATCGCCTTCAGCTGGTGCAGAACGCTGCAGCCTGGGTTTTGACTGGGACATATGGTGGCAGATCACCTTTAAAGTCATTCTACTGACTTTTAAAGCCCTTCATGACCAGGGTCCGACCTATCTGAAAGAATTTCTGGTGCCTTACTGCCCCTGCCAATCGATCTGCTCGGCCGACGAGGGGTTGTTAGAGATTCCAAGAGTGAATTTGAAATCTTATGGTAGTCGAGCATTTTCATATGCCGCACCCACTCTTTGGAATTCTCTACCACGCTGGTTAAGAGAGTGCACCTCCGTGGAGGTATTTAAGAAAGATTTGAAAACTTATTTATGGGATCTGCCTATCTGGATGAGTAATGGTAATTATTTGAAAATATCTGTTGATAATATGGATTACTGTATGGTTTGTTTTTAACTGACTGATGTTTTAATGTATTTATTTATATGTCTAAATTTGATATTGTATACTGTGCTTTGATGTAAAGCGCCTTGATATTTTTGAAAGTCGCTTTAAAAATAAAGTTATTATTATTATTGCGAAAATACAGATCAGGCAGGATATGAAGAATGACAGCTGTACCATCCATAGGGAGATGTGAAGAGATGGCAATGTTGAAAATCTGTAGTGGGAATAGTAAAATGCTCGTCACTTCCGAGTATTACATGGAAATCATGAATGCATGCTAATAACACAGTCATTTTATGGACTTTCATCACCAAATTATCAACATAGGCATTTTAGGACCTCTGCTCATGAACAGTGTCACTGTGATTTTCTTAATGTGTCCCGAACACTGATTTCCCACAGCGACTGTGCTATTCTGCAGCGGAAGTGCGAAAACATATTTTGGCCAGGATGTGAAAAATGACAGCTGTACTGTTCATAAGGAGGTGTGTAAAAATAGCAATGTTGAAAATCTGGAGTGAAAATATTACAAATTGGTGAAGTTACGAGCTTGCGTAGCAACTTCGCAATGCATGCTTGTAAAACAGTCATTTTTGAGATTCTTCTCACCAAATTTGCAACATAGACTTTTTGAGAGACCACCTTATGAACACTGGCACTGTGGTTTCGTTAATCAGTCCCAAAAGGTGATTCCGCGCAGTGACTTCAAAATCACCTTAATGGACCAATTAATGCCATGACAGTGGCTGAATTCATGAGGAGGGGGCCCAATAACCCCATGTTGAAAATCTGGAGCCAAAATTCCAAAGAATGCCTGAGATATGCAAAAAAATTGGAAAACCCTATTTATGCCATTATACAGCTTACCTGCATTTCCTCAGTTCGCGGTCGGCTTTGAAGAGTGCAGACGTGTTCCCGGTCCACCGAAGATCGTCGCACCAGATTCCAGAGGTGAGTATGGGGTGAGGGGTGTGTGTGGGGAGGCAGGGTACCCAGTGGGTGGGTGCGGGTTGTGCAAGGGGGCAGGGAGATCTCGAGGACCGTTTTCATTTTTACAGGTTTAAAACAAACAAAAAACCCCATTGTGGGACATTTTTTTTTCTTTACAGGGCATTGGGCATGCTGGGGTGGGCTCCTGAATGTTTGGGGCTGTAGCCGATGGGATTAGGCACCCTGTCGCACATATGGAGTGCTGGGGGAACAAGGCCGGGGGATTGGTTGCCCCTCAGCATAAACCGAATGTTTTATGGTGGGGGACCATTATAGTGATGGAGAGTGGGCTCCCCATCGGCAACCTGAACTCATGCAGGGACTGAAGCCGATGGTGATTGGGGCCCCCGTCGGCAAGCAAACACTGTTGTGGGGGGGGGCATATGCTGCCGAGGGGGATTGGGCACCCCTTTGGCATTGGGGGTTCAGTAATATTGTTTGTGAACACGGTGGCAAGCCGCCGCCATGTTCTCAAACAATATTACAGTACCAGCGTTCCACCCAGCAATGACGGGTTGCTCCCTCATTGCAGCAGAATGGCTGGCGCTGCAGTTATGAGGCAGCCCTTGATTGCTGCGGTGAAAATGTTACAACTTGGTGGCATTTTTGAAAGCCAGTGTCATCAGCACAGTGTGCCTCCATTAGCCCACCACTGCCAAGCCCCCAAAAGTAGTGCCTCCGTTGGCTGCTACAGTGCCATGCCTCCAGAACCTGCTTCTCTCCTAAGCTGTCACTTAATATTTCTTGCACATGCACGCAAGAACATAAAAAATGGGGGGTAACCTTAAGAGTAATGTGAGAAAGCATTTTTTCACAGAAAAAGTGGTGGATCCATGGAACAGCCGCCCAGCAGAGACTGTAGGGGTAAAATTAAGAAGGGGAATTGAAAAACACGTAGGACAGACATAAAGGAACCCTAGTGATATGAAAGAGAGGGTAATCTGCAGATCATTTAGGATCTGTGAAATACAAAACAGGTACGGAAAATGGACAGACTAGGTGGGTCAAGAGGTCTTTATCTGCCATCAAATTTTATGTTTCTATATATATAATACAGTGGCCCATTTTCTCAGTGCGATAATACCCACCAGGGTGGGCAGTATGGGCTATACTGGACCTTCTGGGGCACTAAGGCTTTAGCAACTTGAAGAGGCTCAGGCTGAGAGAGAAAACTGTTTTGGTCTCAGCCTGACAAAATGCTTTCCCTCTCAGCCTGAGAGAGAGAAAGCAGTTTTCCAATCTCAACAGGCTGAGTTTTTAAGATCTTCAGCCCCATCTCAGGGGGAGGAAATGGACCAGGAATTGATAGAAGGTATCTTTAGAATGGCAGAAAAAGGGTAGATATTGTTGATGGAGGAGCTGAATATGCCAGATGCTAACTGGAGTGCATTTGCAGCAGCCACTTCCAAGAGTGGGGTCTTTCTAGATGCCCTACAGGGGGCATGCCTTAGACAACTAATATTGGAACCCACTCGAGAGGGAGCAATCTTAGACCTGGTACTCTCAAATGGAGATGGAGAGAGAATCACAGATTTACAAGTGGGTAGCCATCTGGGAACTAGCGACCATCGAACAGTATGGTTCACGATAAACACAGCAGCAGAGTCAAGCCATACAAAAGCAAAGGTACTGGACTTTAGGAGGGCTGACTTTGTCAAAATGTGTGAGTGCCTAAGGAATGCACTAGCAGATGGGCAGGGAGGAGGGGTGGAAGAACAATGGGGAATAATCAAAACTGCCATCACAGAGGCAACAAGCCTTTGTGTGAAGCAAATAAACAAAACAAAATGATGTAGGAAACCACTATGGTTCTCAAAGGAAGTGACTGGGATGGTTCGGGAGGAAAAGAAAGCATTCAGGAAGTACAGGGAATCACAGAAGGAGCAGGACAGAGAACTGGATCGGTTAAAGCAAAAGAAAGCAGGGAAGGCAGTCAGAACTGCAAAGGCCCAAACCGAGGAAAAGATAACCAACTCAATTAAGAAGGGGGATAAAACCTTTTATAGGTACATCAGAGAGTGAACGAAGACCAAGGAAGGGATAGTGAGGCTTAATAAAGGGGAGTGGGGTTTGTCAGAGGGTGACTGTGAAAAGGCAGAGATACGAAATAAATATTTTTGCTCAGTATTCACAAATGAAGAGGGGGAGGTACCTAAACCAAACAATAGAAACATTCTGGATATGGGGGTTGATACCAGCCCATTCACAGAAGAAAGAGTTCTGAAAGAACTCTTAAAACTAAAGATGGACAAAGCAATGGGGTCTGATGGGATTCATCCCAGCATTCTAAAACAACTAAGGGTAGAACTAGTGACACCACTGACTACCCTCTTTAACAAATCATAGGAGGATGGGGTGGTACCTGAAGACTGGAAGAGGGCAGATATTATTCCACTTCACAAAAGTGGGAGCAGGGCAGAAGCAGGAAACTACAGACCTGTTAGTTTAACCTCAGTGATAGGGAACATGATGGAATCACTTCTGAAGGAAAGAATTGTTGAGTACCTAGAGGCCAGAGGAGCACAGGATCCAAGGCAGCGTGAATTCACAGTGGGAAGGACATGCCAGACAAATCTAATAGATTTTTTTGACTGGGCGACCAAAGTAGTAGATCAGGGAGGGGCTGTGGACATGGCCTACCTAGACTTTAGCAAGGCATTTGACACAGTCCCACATAAAAGATTAATATACAAGTTAGCCAGCCTGGGAGTGGGTCCCAAGATGGTAGTCTGGGTAAAGAATTGGCTGGAGAACAGGACACAGAGGGTAATAGTAAATGGAGTCCACTCGGAAGAAATGGGGGTTACTAGTGCAGTACCACAGGGTTCAGTACTAGGACTAGTCCTCTTCAATGTCTTTATAAGTGACCTTGCAGAGGGACTGGAAGGAAAAGTATGTCTCTTTGCAGATGACACAAAGATCTGCAACAAAGTTGATACACATGGTGGGGTGGAAAGGATGAGAAGGGACTTGGCAAGGTTGGAAGAATGGTCAAATGTATGGCAGCTTAGATTCAATGCTAAGAAGTGCAAAGTAATGCACCTGGGAAACAAAAACCCAGGGGAAGAGTACACAATGGGGGGTGAGATACTAACAACAACAAAAATGGAAAGGGACCTGAGGTATTCATATTAGATGACCTAAAGGTGGGCAAGCAATGTGAGAAGAGCAGTAAGGAGGGCTGGGGGGATACTGGGTAGCATCTTTCAGAAAAAGAGGTGTGCAAGAACAAGGGGCACAAGTTGAAGATGGGGGCAGCTCAGAGGTAATGAGAGAAGTAGTTTTTCATGGAGAGGGTTGTAGATGCATGGAACAGCCTTCCTGAGGAGGTTGTGAAGTCAAAAACAGTGGCGGAATTCAAGAATGTATGGGACAGTCACAAGGCAATTCTAGGGGTTGGGGGTAGGAGGAAGTAGGTTGTGGGTTAACTAGGATCTGCAGCTTATCTATTAGGTAGGGAAATGGGCAGACTGGGTGGGCCAAGTGGTCCTTATCTGCCATCAAATTTTGTGTTTCTATGTTTCTACAGCACCAACTAAAGTTTGAGTTGGGATCACTGATGTGGTGTTCAGGTGGTGTGCTATAGTCCAATTATAGTAAAAGGGTGAAAAAAGCAGACGTGTTGTGATGACCCAAGTAAATTGCACACTACTTACCAACACCAGTGTCACTCCCAGCAGGTGGAATGGCGGGAGGACACTTCAGGTTCTAAGAAGGTGGATGGTATCACCTGACAAAGAGAAGCAGGAGTCGTGAATGAGGTTCAGATACTTTTCCATATTTATTTTATAACCAGGGAAAGCAAGACATGGTCTCAGAGAAGAAGGGGTAGACTAAGCACTCTAAAATTCCTATAAGAGAAAAACTCTAAACTGTAAAGGTACTGTAATGCAAGAGCTGTATAAGTTTCTAAACTGTAAGAGTAGTGCAATGCAAGAGCTATAAAAGTCTGTAAACTGTAAGACTGCTGTAATTACTATACAGGTCACTCTATCATTTCTTATAAGAGGAAACATAGAAACATAGACTTTGTCGGCAGATAAGGACCGCTAGGCCCATCTAGTCTGCCCATTTCCCTACCTACAGGATAGGCCGCAGATCCTAGTTAACCAACAGCCTTTTTCTTCCTGCCCCCCACAAGAATTGCCTTATGTCTGTCCCATGCATTCTTGAATTCTCCCACAGTTTTAGACCCCACAACTTCCTCAGGAAGGCTGTTCCATGCATCCACTACCTCTCTATGAAATAATACTTCCTCACATTGCCCCTGAACCGCCCTCCTTCTATCTTTTTATTGTGTCCCCTTGTTCTTGCAAGTCTCTTTTTCTGAAAGATGCTACCCTCTTGGACTTTGTTGATTCCCTTGAGGTACTTGAAAGTTTCTATCATGTCCCCCCTCTCCCTTCTTTCCTCAAGGGTATAAAAATTAAGCTCCTTTAGTCTCTCCTCATACGGCTTCTCTTGCAGACCCTGCACCATTTTAGTTGCCCTCCTCTGGACTGCCTCTATCCTGTCTATGTCCTTGCGGAGATGGGGTCTCCAGAACTGGACACAGTATTCCAGATGGGGTCTCACCAACTGTCTGTACAGAGGGATAACAACTTCCTGTTTTCTGCTGCTGATGCCTCTCCCTATACATCCAGTATACCCCGGCCCTCCCTACTGCCTTCTCCACGGTAGCACTAACCTTAAGGTCATCTGATATAGATTACCCCCAGGTCCCTTTCCTGTTTTGTTGTTGTTACTAGCTCCCCACCCATTGTGTATTCTTCCCCTGTGTTCTTGTTTCCCAGGTGCATTATTTTGCACTTTTTGCATTGAACCCTAGCTGCCATACGTCTGACCATTCCTCCAACCTTGCTAAGTCCCTTTTCATCCCTTTCCACGCCCTTGTGTATCAACCCTGTTGCAGATCTTTGTGTCATCTGCAAAAAGGCATTCTTTTCCTTCCAGTCCCTCTGCAATGTCACTGATGAAGACATTAAAAAGGACTGGACCCAATACTGAACCCTGCGGTACCCCACTAGTAACCGCCCTTTCTTCAGAGTGGACTCCATTTACAATTATCTTCTGTGTCCAGAGGAGGACTCTAATTACTATTCAGGTCACTCTGCTCTGACCCCGATGTGCACCTCTACCCAAGTGACTACCCCTCTGGAGTACTCCAGACCTGAGAACAATTACTATGTTGCAGAATGGTAAGGGGAACAAGCAAGATCCTGAAAGGGGAACAAGCAGGCTCGCTGGCCGGCGTGGCTAAGAAAATTTCTGTTGAACTAAAGGGATACATAGGTACATACATACATAGACAGTGTCGGCAGATAAGGGCCTACGGCCCACCCAGTCTGCCCATTTGAGCTTGTAAGTTCAGTTTGTTTTCCTAGAAGTCTGTTGCACCTTACCCCTTACCTCCAGAATTCCTTTATGTCTATCCCATGCATTCTTAAATCCCGTGATTGTTTCAGCCCCCACCACTTCCTCTGGCAGGGTGTTCCACTTGTCCACCACCCGTTCTGTGAAGAAATTCTTTCTCATGTTTCCTCTGAATCGTCCTCCCTCCAACTTCATCCCATGCCCTCTAGTCATGGAACATATTTTCATTAAAAATAGTGTTTTCCTGCACCCTGTTCCTCCCTGTAAGATACTTGTATGTCTCTATCATATCCCTCTCTCCCTCCTCTCCTCCAGGAGTACATGTTCAGTTCCTTCAACCTGTCTTCATAGGACTTGTGATGCAGTCCATGCACCATCTTTGTTGCCCTCCTCTGAACCTTCTACCCTGTCTATGTCCTTACATAGGTATGGTCTCCAGAACTGTACACTGTACTCCAGGTGGGGCCTCTCTAGTGTCTTGTATAGCGGAATTATGACCTCCCTTTTCCTGCTTGTAATGCCCCTGCCTATACATCCCAGCACCCTATTTGCTTTACCTGCTGCCTTGTCACATGTTTCCTACCTTGAGGTCATCAGAGATGATAACCCCAAGATCCCTTTCCTGCTTGGTGCATGCTATATCCTCACCCCAACTGATATATTGTGCCAGGGTTTTTGTGCCCCATATGCATTATCTTGCACTTCTTTGCATTGAATTTCAACTGCCAAACCCCTGACCATTCTTCAAGTTTCTGCAGGTCGCTCTCATTCTGTCTACACCTCTGGTGTGTCTACTCTGTTACAGAGCTGTGTGTCATCCGCGAACAGTGAAATTCTGCCTTCTAGGTCCTGCGCCATGTCACTGATGAAGATGTTGAATAGGACCGGTCCCAGCACTGATCCCTGTGGTACCCCACTGGTCACTCTTCCCTCTGTGGAGTGACAGCCATTTACCACCACCCTCTGTGTCCTGCCACCCAGCCAGTTACCTACCCACCACACTACTGTCCTGCCCACACCCATATTCCCCAGGTTGTGTAATAGTCTTCTATGTGGCACAGTGTCACAGTGGGATGTGGAGAGGCTTTTAAAACAGGTCACGGGTCCATCAGCTACACCCCCTCTCCACGGTTGCTGGAAACAAGGAACAAATACAAGAACTCTTTCAGCTCAAAACCCACTGCTGGGCCACCAGAAACAAAGAATAAATGCAAGAACTCTTCAGCACAAAATCCGCTTGTGGGCTGCCAGAGTGTAGCAATGAAGAACAAGCACAAAGGATCCAGCCATGGTCCTCTGGCAGACAGCTGGGATGAGATGACAGATGCAGAAGCCACCCTGCCACAGCCCTCTTGAGGACTGCCGGAACACAATACCAGATGCAGAAAATGGGAGGACCCCATGGAAACTGAGAATCAGGATGAGGATTTGTTCGGAAGCCAGGCAGATGGTGGAGTTCTGGGTGTCAATGCTGGATGAGCCAAGGATAAACATAAAACAACAAACAGGGCATTGGTTAGGGGGAAACTGGAACAGAAGATTTTGAAGAAGCTGTGATGAAGAAGGAAAACAACAAAATGGATGACAGGATCTGAACAGGGCCAGGCCATATACTGTGACTAGTGGAAAACAACACACTTGATGTTGCAGGGGTACAGCTGTGGATGAGGATCTTCGGAAAATCCTGCTGCAGACTGATTCTGGAATACACTTGCTGAATGCCCTTTGAAGGCTCCTGAAAACTGATTCAGGAATACACTTGCTGAATGCCCTTCGAAGGCTGTAGAAGACTGATTCAGGAATACACTTGCTGAATGCCCTTTGAAGACTGCTGAAAACTGATTTAGGAATACACCTGCTGAACACCCTTCTAAGGCTGCTGAAGACTGATTCAGGTATTCACTTGGTACAAGATGCTGACACATTATGGTGTAACTGCAGCCTGGGGCAATTACATAGTTACAGGGGCAACTGACCAGTTTCAGGGGAAACTGCACAAGTCCAGGAGCAAAGAAATGGCTTTAGGGCAATTGACTAGTTCCATGGGCAATTGACCAGTTTCAGGGGCAATTGACCAGTTCTGGGGGCAGTTGGCCAATTTCAGGGGCACTTGACCAGTTCCATGAGCAATTGGCCAGTTGCAGCAGTTTTGGGCAACGTAACACAGTTCAGACAGCTTTCAAGCAATGTAGCACAGTTCGTACAGTTTTCAGGCAACGGACACAGTTCAGGCAGTTTTCAGTCCAATAACACACAGTTCAGGTACAGTTTCCAATAACTGTCTGCAGTAAAACACAATTCAGGTATTTTCCAGAGTTATTGTCACACTCAGTGCCCTGAATGCCCTGTTGCCCCACATTAACCTAATTAAAGGAGCCACAAATCAATTCTTTCCCCAGCCACCTTTATAGGTGGTCTGAAGGTGGGAAAATATTTTAAAAACCCCTTTCCCCACCAATGTGACTGCAGTCGCTGACCCAATGTACATACAAACAACAGAGGTCCCAGAACCAACCTGTGTATACCTAGAGCTATTGAACCCCCGCCTCTCTAGGGTGTGAACAGAAATATGCAGGCACCTGGGCTTGCCAGCCCTTACTTTATTATGCCTCCACTGGCTTCCAATGACAATGGGGCTTGCCTTGCTCCCTTACTTCCCCTTGGGAGTTGCCTCTTTAAATAATTCTTTAATGCTGTCAGGGCCTTTCTGCCTTAGCCCCGCTTTAGCTCCACCTCCAGGAGCAATTCTAATAAATATTTAAACATTACTCAGAGATTCCTATGCCCTGCCCTTTCCTTTGGGCATTGCTATGCTCAATAAATATTTATTTATTTAAATACTGGGCTCCTTGAGCCGCCCCCTCAGCTCTTGGCCAATTCTTCTCGCACCTACGGGTGCTTTTAAAACATTTAAAAACTTTAATTTAATTTTTAATATCTTTGGGCAGTCAGAACTCTTGCTCTGGTGCTGAAGCTGACTCATCGCCCCAGCCTGGGGTGAAGAGGTTGCTCTGGGGAGGTGCTGGCAGTGGAAGGAACAACCACAGGCAGGAACCAGATGGCAAGGGGCCTTGTAGGACCTCCTGATACTCGATGGCCTCTCTCTCTTACAGGAGCAGTTTGGGATGTGGTCACCATTCAGTCATACTACAGACGAAGACAGCGTTTTTTTTTTAAATGAATAAGAAAATAACAAAAGGGACTGAACAGAGCCCACACTGAGATGGATCGGGACTTCAGGACTGCCGTACACAACACTGGACCTGACGCCAGCACCAAGGGATGAGAGATGGACCACAGGTAAGTTTCTAAAGCACTGCCACTAACCTGTGTCCCCTCTCTCCCTTTTCCACAGCAACGGACCTCTTCTTTTCTTCTGGGGTGCCTGAGAGCACTCCGCTGGGCTCTTCTATGCCCACAGCTCCATGGCGGCGAACGACCATCCGCTCCACTGGCCCGACTTCAACTGCTGTGTAGCCAGCCTTCAGGATGCTGTGTCCCTGGCAACGCTGGCTGCCTTCCAACAGCTCAGAACGGGCTGAACTTTAAATGATGCTCCCTGTCTAGCACTGCTCATTCCGGGAAATTCTAGAATGGAGCAGGCAGCCAGTGACAACACATGAAAACGTTTCCTTTTGTTACAATTCTTTAAAGCAGCTGCTCTCTGCTGATTGGGGGGGGGACACACTAACAGGGACCCCACCTTCTGCCCTCTGTCTGCCCCTACACAACTGTGATGCCCACACTAAACAGAGCCCTGAGAGGTACTTTATTTCTTGCATTTCTGTGGTGCCCCCAACTTTTGGGTACTACACTGATGCATTGTCAGCCCAGCTGACGCAGTCTATTGCTATTGACAGGTTCTTGTTTGGTGGGGGAGCCGAGCTAGACTTATAAACTAAAAGTGCACCATCATCCCCTGCCCTGGCGGCTGCCCTCACTACAAGAGGCTGATGATAAGCTGCTCAGCTAGACCGGAGTCAAGGGGGGCAGGTTTGCAGCAGCCGCTTCCAGCCTTACTGACAGTTGTTATTACTCCTCTCCATCGCCACCATACTAAGTGTGGAGATATCTGGAAGTAGAGTGATAGACCCTGATAAGTGTTTGTGGGGTTAACATGCAGTACACTGGAACAAGGCAGAAATTTGTGGAAATCTGCATTTGTGCATATCCATAATATAAACTGGTGGGGAGAGCTCTAATATGCTGGGTGGGAAAATGGAAACAATACCGGGAGAGACTGGATGAATGCTGCTTGCAGTAGCCTAAGGAGTCAGGGTGGCAGGTAGCAGGCTGACATCCTTTTTTGGGGCTAGGAGAAAAGCTGGGAGCAAAATTGAAGAGGCGGAGTGAGGTAGACTGATAGAGTACAAGTAAGGGTGAAAACAAATTTGAAAAAAAAATTGTCAGTCTGCAACTTCACAGGATCAGTAAAAGCTGCTGCCACCCACCTGGGTAATATTGCAGATTCCTGTCGGACTCAGAAAGATAAACACAGTAAATAATAATAAATGACCTGCCAGCTTTAGCTAAAGGAGGGAAAATACAAGGAGTTTCACTCATGAATATTAGAATATAGTGAAAGATTCTTCTACTGAATATCATCAACCCTTTTTGTAGCACACGTGGCTATCATGCTGCAATTGACGCACCGGTACTGCTTTTGACTTGTTGATAACATTGTCTGAATGTGCATTCATGAACATACTGCTCATGCTTGAATGACAATAAAAAAACCAAGCATTTGTCAATGCCGAATGTTGATTGCGTTGGTCTGTTGAGCTCACTCAGTTGCCCAGTGTCGCTCGCTCGTTCTGTTTCTCCCAGTGCTGCAGGCTGGACCTTTGTACGGGTCTCCTGGCTGCGTTGGCATGTTTTTTCTGCCCACAAAGAAATCTGCAGCCGTCCTGACAGAGCTGTGTTGAGGTGGGTCACTCGCCCTCTCTGTCGCTCATTCTGTTTCTGCTGGCGCTGCAGGTTACCCTTTTGTACTGGGTTCCCGCCTCTGTTGGCGGCTTTTTCTGCCCACAAAGAAATGTGCAGCAGTCCTGACACAGGTCCATTGAGCTACCTCATTCCCCCTCTCTCGCTCATTCCGTTTCTGCCGGCACTGCAGGCTGGCCTTTTGTACAGGGCCCCTGCCTGCGTTGCCGCCTTTTTCTGCACACAAAACAATCCGCAGCAGTCAAGATAGAGGTCTGTTGAGCTCGCCCACTCCCCCTCTCTCACTCACTCATTGTGTTTGTCCCAGCACTGCTGGCTGCCCTTTTGCACTAGACTTCTGCCTGCATTGGCACCTTTTTCTGGTCACAAAGAAATCTGTAGCTGTCCCGACACAGCTCTGTTGAGGTCGCTGTCTCCGCCTGTCTCACTCTCTCATTCTGTTTCTCCTGGTGTTGCAGGCTGCTCTTTTCTACTGGGCTTCTGCCTGCATTGGCAGGTGTTGCTGCCCACAAAGAAATCTGCAGCTGTCTCGACACAGCTCCGTTGAGGTGGGTCACTCCCCCTCTGTCACTCGCTCATGCTCTTTCTGCTGGCGCTGCAGGCTGCCCTTTTGTACTGGGCTCCTGCCCCTGTTGGTGGCTTTTCTGCCCACAAAATAATCTGCAGCAGTCCTGACACAGGTCCGTTGAGTTATCTCACTCCCCCTCTCTCACTCGCTTATTCCGTTTCTGCCGGCGCTGCAGGCTGGCCTTTTGTACTGGGCTCCTGCCTGCATTGCCGCCTTTTTCAACCCACAAAGAAATCTGCAGCTGTCCTGACAGAGCTCTGTTGAGGTCGCTCACTCCACCTGTCTCAATCGCTCATTCTATTTCTCCTGGCACTGCAGGCTGCCATTTTGTAGTGGTCTTCTGCCTCTGTTGGTGCCTTTTTCTGCCCACAAGCAAATCTGCAGCAGTCCTAACAGAGCTCCGTTGAGCTCGCTCAGTCCCCCTCTCTCACACGATCATGCCATTTGGCAGCACTGCAGGCTGCCCTCTTCTACTGGGCTTCTGCCTGCATTGCTGCCTTCTTCTGGGCACAAAGAAATCTGCAGCAGTAATGATAGAGCTCAGTTGAGCTCGCTCACTCACTTCCACTCTCTCACTTGTTCGTTCTATTTCTCCCGCCGCTGCAGGCTACCATTTTGTACTGGGCCCCTGTGTGCATTGCTGCCTTTTTCTACCCACAAAGAAATCCGCAGCAGTCCCAACAGAGCTCCGTTGAGCTCACTCACTCTCCCTCCCTCACTCGCTCGTTCTGTGTCTCCCGCTGCTGCAGGCTACCCTTTTGTACTGGGTTCCAGCCTGCATTGGCGGCTTTGTCTGCCCACAAAGAGATGTGCAGTAGTCCTGACACAGCTCTGTTGAGGTCGCTCACTCGCCCTCTGTCACTCGCTCGTTCCATTTCTGTGGGGACTGCAGACTGGTCTTTTGTACTGGGCTCCTGCCTGCATTGCTGCCTTTTCCTGCCCACAAAGAAATCCGCAGCAGTGATGATAGACTTCCGTTGAGCTCGCTCACTCCCCCTCTGTCACTCGCTCATTCTGTTTCTCCTGGCGCTGCAGGCTGACCTTTTGTACTGGCCTTCTGGCTGCATTGGCACCTTTTCCTGCCCACAAAGAAATCCACAGCTGCCCTGACAGAGCTCCGTTGAAGTTGCTCACTCTCCCTGTCTTACTCACTCATTCTGTTTCTCGTGGCGCTGCCGGCTGCCCTTTTGTACTGGGCTTCTGCCTCTGTTGGCATTTTTTTCTGCCCACAAAGAAATCTGCAGCAGTTTCGACAGAGCTCCGTTGGCCTCACTCTCCCTGTCTCACTTGCTCATTTCGTTTCTGCCCACGGTGCAAGCTGCCCTTTTGTACTGGACTCCTGCCTGCATTGCCGCCCTTTTCTGCCCACAAAGAAATCTGCAGCAGTCATGCTAGAGCTCTGTTGAGCTCACTCACTCACTCCCCCCTCTCACTTGTTTGTTCTGTTTCTCCCAAAGCTGCAGGTTGCCCTTTTGTACTGGCCTCTGCATGCATTGCTGCCTTTTTCTGCCCACAAAGAAATCCGCAGCAGTCCTAACTGAGCTCCGTTGAGCTCACCCACTCTTCCTCCCTCACTTGCTCATTCTGTGTCTCCCACTGCTGCAGGCTGCCCTTTTGTACTGGGTTCCTGCCTGCGTTGGCTGCTTTTTCTGCCCACAAATACATCTGCAGCAGTCCCGAGAGAGCTCTGTTGAGCTCACTCACTCCCCCTCTCTCAGTCACTCATTCCATTTCTGCCAGTGCTGCATGCTGGCCTTTTGAACATGGCTCCTGCCTGCATTGCCGCCTTTTCCTGGCCACAAAGAAATCTGCAGCGGTCACGATACACCTCCGTTGAGCTCGCTCACTCCCCCTCTCTCACTTGCTCATTCTGTTTGTCCCGGCACTGCAGTCTGCCTTTTTGTACTGGGCTCTTGCCTCAATTGCCACTTTTTCCTGCCCACAAAGAAATCTGCAGCTGTCGCGACGGAGCTCCGTTGAGGTCGCTCACTCACTCCCCCATCTCACTTGCTCATTCTGTTTTTTCTGGTGCTGCAGGCTGCCCTTTTGTACTGGGCTCCTGCCTCTGTCTGCATTTTTGTCTGCCCACAAAGAGATCTGCAGCAGTCCTGATACAACTCCATTGGCCTCACTCACTCCCCCTGTCTCACTTGCTCATTCCATTTCTGCCGGCACTGTAGGCTACTCTTCTATACTGGGCTCCTGCCAGCATAGCCACCCTTATCTGCCCACAAAGAAATCAGTGACGATAGAGCTCTGTTGAGCTTGCTCAGTTCCCCTCTCTCGCTTGTTCGTTCTGTTTGTCCCACTGCTGCAGGCTGCCCTTTTGTACTCAGGCCCTGCATGCATTGCTGCCTTTTTCTGGCCACAAACAAATCCACAGCAGTCCCAACAGAGCTCTGTTGAGCTGACTTACTGCCCCTCCCTCACTCGCTCGTTCTTTGTCTCCCGGCGCTGCAGGCTGCCCTTTTGTACTGGGCTCCTGCTTGCGTTGTCGCCTTTTCCTGTCCACAAAGACATCCACAGCAGTCCCGACAGAGCTCAGTTGAGCTCGGTTACTCCCCCCCCCATAGTCATTCAATCCTAATCTGTCCCAAATGTTGATTTCTGACAGTGACTGTGGTATTCTGCACCGGAAGCGTGGAAACACATTTCGGCCAGGATGTGAAAAATGACAGCTGTACTGTTCATAAGGAGGTGTGAACAAATGCCAGTGTTGAAAATATGGTGTGAAAATATTACTAATTTGCAAATTTACAAGGGTGTGTGGCACTTGCACAACACACTCTCGTAACACGGTCATTTTATGGAGTTTCATCACAACATTTTTAACATAGGCATTTTAGGACCTCTGCTCATGAACAGTGTCAGTGTGATTTTCTTAATATGTCCTGAACACCGATATCCCACAGCAACCGTACTATTATGCGCCGGAAGAGTGAAAATACATTTCAGCCAGGATGTGAAAAATGACAGCTGCACTGTTCATAAGGAGGTGTGGCAAAATGGCAATGCTGAAAATTTGGAGTGAAAATATTGCAAAGCTGCAAAGATACGACCGTGTGTGGAAACTGTGCAATGCACATTCATAACTCACTAATTTTATGGACTTTTGTCACCAAATTTTCAACATTGTCATTTTAGGACCTCTGCTAATGAACAGTGTCACTGTCATTTTCATAATGTGTCCTGAACATGGATTTCCCACAGAGACCACGCTATTCAGTGCTGGAACTGTGAAAACACATTTTGACCAGGATGTGAAAAATTAAGCTGTACTTGTTCATAAGGAGGTGCAGAACAATGACAATGTTGAAAATCTGGAGTGAAAATATTTTAAATTCGTGAACTTACGAGCGTGCGTGCAAACTGCACAACACACGCTCGTAACACAGTCATTTTATGGAGTATCATCACCAAATTTTCAATATAGCCATTTTAGGACCTCTGCTTATGAACAGTGCCACTGTCAGTTTCTTAATCTGTGTGGAACACTGATTTCCCACACCAACCGCGCTATTCTGCGCTGGAAGTGCGAAAACACATTTTGGCCAGGGTGTGAAAAATGACAGCTATACTGTTCATAAGGAGGTCTGAAAAAATGCCAGTGTTGAAAATCTGGGGTGAATATATTGCAAATTTGCAAAGTTACGAGCGTGCGTAGCAACTGCGCAACGACGTCAGAGAACAGTAATTTTTTTGTTTTCCCCATCAATTTAGCAACATAGGCTTTTTGAGGCCCACCTCATGAACACTGGCACTGTCAGCCTGCTAATCGGTCCCAAAAGGTGATTCCACGAGTGACCGAGAAATCACCTTTGGGGCTGATTAACGCCATGACAGTGATAGAATTCATGAGGAGGGGTCCCAAAAACCCCATGTTGAAAATTTGGTGCCAAAATTCCAAAAAATGCCTGAGATATGCAGCAAAGTTTAAAAAAACCTATTTATTCCGTTATACAGCTTACTGGCATTTCCTCAGTTCGCGGTCGGCTTTGAAGAGTGCAGATATGTTCCCGGTCCACGAAAATCATTGTACCAGAATCCAGGGGTAAGTATGGGGTTAGGGTGTGTGTGGGGAGGCAGGGTGCACAGTGGGTGGGTGCGGGTTGTGGAGGGGCAGGGAGACCGCCGAGGGACCGCTTCTTCTTTACAGGTAAAAAAATGACATCGTGGGACCGCTTTTTAATTTTACAGGGGAATGTAGCATGCTGGGGTGGGATCCCAACATGCCAGCAGAGTCTTCTGTTTGGGGGCAGCTGTAGCCGGAGGGGATTGGGTACCCCTGTCAGCACACAAGAAAGGGGGTAGCCGGTAAATATACTATTTCATGGGCATCGGCAACTGCATCGCAAACAACCAAACCGGGGTTACATAATGCTGACAGGGTGGGCTCACCATCGGCAACATACAGTGTGGGGCGCATGCTGCTGAGGGGGATTGGGCACTCTCTCGGCAGGGGAGGTTAATGTTGTTTGTGAACACGGCGGCAAGCCACTGCCATGTTCATAAACAATATAACAGTTTCAGAGTCCCGCCCTGCAATGACAGGTCGCTCCCTCATTGCAGCGAATGGCTGACGCTGCAATGACGAGGCGGCCCCTGATTGCAGCAGCTAATTTTTTGTTGGTGGCACGCTGGCTGAACTAGTGTCAGCAGCAGCGTGCCACGGCATTGAGGGAAGTGAGACAAGCCTTTTCAGGCTGTGGGGGCATTGGCCACAACAGTGCCGCGCTTCCACAACCTGCTTGTGGAGAAACCTGCCGCAACATGTTTCTTGCGCATGCGCACAATCAACATAAAAACAAGTAATGTCATAACCCCTATGACCTATATGCAGATCACCACCATGGACTTGTCAGCTGAATAAACACTGCATTGATGAAAGAAAGATGAAAGTGAGAAAAAGTGAAAAAAAATATATGTTAAATAAATACAACACCAAAAGGCAAAGTTGCTTAAAGTATTAGGACTTTATTCTGGTTCTTTGCTTCACTCTGCAATCGGTCATGTGAGGAAAGCCATATTTGCCAGTGATCTTTTTTTTTCAATATAGGATTTTATCCTTGGCAGGATTGGGAGGCTGTTTCCATTCCCATCCCCACCAGATGTAGCCATCCTGAATCACCTGTGGTACCGGGGACCATTATCCCCACAAATTGCCCTCCACAGCTGGGCCAGGAAGGGAAGGCCATCCTCCCCCACCTGACACACAAATCCAGACTGTCCCAGATCACAGAGATTGGGAGGGCTATCATCCTGATGGGCAGGGCTTCAGGAAGCCCATCCTCTATTTTCCTCCTAATTTTCTCACCTAAGCTCCACAGATGTGCAATGAGCATGATGAGCAAGTTCCACCTCTGTGGAGATGCCCCAGGCACTCTGAACGTGGGCCTTTCCCATTTGTGTGATTTGCACGCACCACCACCTGGATTCCTCCATGTGTTAGTCAAGTGGTGAGTCACAGAATTCCCCCCTCCCTGAGGGAGGAGAGCTGTTCTACAGACACTCAATCCTCCCTCTCCCGGCCAATCCCTGAGTGTCCTGAGTCTGATCCCGAACCTGGGTCGCTAGAGTGGCAAGAGGTAAGGCACCTGCTGTGCCTCTGCCCTCTTTACCACTGAGCTGGCTTGCCACAGTGATCTTTAAAGGAGGAAGATATCCACATTGGTAGCACCATCAAGGATATGGATGGAGAGGAGTGGGAGAGTGTGGGGAGCCTCTGCTGGGAGCCAAAGGTCATGGACACTGTTTTCTTTGAGCTGAGGGTCAGTTGTTTTGATCAGAACCAGCACTGTACACTGTCTAAGTCCTGTTGGAAGCAGTGTGGTCAGTAGCAATGCAGCCAGATGCAAACAGTACAGAGTCTTTATTTGGTTGGCTGTGAGCAGCATTACCTGTTTTGAGGTGGAGTTTTTAAATTTGTATACTGTGTTGTTGGTTGGGGCTTTGTGATGAGGGAGGTTGGCTGCATAGGGAGGGCTCTGAGGAAGGGAGTATTTAGACCATTGGCAAGCACTCCAGAGCATGTAGGGGAGGAGAGCACCACTGGGGCACTCCATCCTCAACCCACCCCTGCCGACCCATCAGCGCCCGAGCTCGCTCCTGAACTTGGGTTGCCGGTGTAGCGTGAGATGTGGCGTCCATCGCCTCAACCCTCAGTACCACCGGGCCGGAATGTGGCAGGGTTTTGACAGCACCTGGTATCAAGGGTACTGCGTCTTCACAGTCAACCTCTGAAAATTCAATGTGCACAGAGGACATCAGTGCCCTGGCCTAAGGCAGGTGAAAAGCCCCATCTCATATTAGCCCTGGTGCCTCATTATACTGTAGGAGTGTATCCTGGCATTAGCAAGAGATATGGGCACCCTGCTGTGGCACGGCCACCAAATCTCATTTTATCAGGACTATTCTGCCCAGTTGAATAGAAAGAGGGTTACCTTTAATGCTGTACATAAATACTTACAGCAGCTGGGGGTTAAATACAAAATGTCATGTCATACCATCTTTAAACTAGAGAGAAATGGGGTCTTTCATGAATTTGGTGACCCGAAAGAAGCAGCGGCCTTTATCAGCCAGAACTGGCAAACACCTCAGAGTGCTTCCCAAGTATCCGCCAGGTTCCAGGGACAGAGCCACGCATAGACACCAAAGCCTCCAGTTCAGGACATGAACACACAACCTTACTCGCCTGCCCCATCAACTAGTATAGCCCCACTGAAGCAATAGCAGAGGCATAGAACCAACAGGAAAAAATCAGATCAGCTCTCTCTCAGGTGCAATAGTGCTGCTGAACAAACACATAGGAGCCGCAGTCAGGGCTCCAGAGAATCCCCTCTAAAATCCTCATTTTCAGAGTCCCCCCAGGAGCATCAGATCTTAACACTTAATTTCATCGATGAAGACAAAGCAGTACTGCTACCTCCAAGACAAAGAACCTCCCACAACTCAGAGCATCACCTGAATTCAAAATCTTGACCTCCACTCATTCCCTCCTGGATGGAGGTCACCCAGCTTGTGGCAGTGAGCTTAAGCTCCTCATTGGCTAATGGAACCCACAAGGTGATGGCCAGCCTCTCATCCAGAACTGTATCCTGAAAGACCTGGAAGTCCTGACTTACTTCTGTGTATAAGCTGCTGTCAGCCTGGCTGTATCCTTTAATGGGCTGTCAATGATTTATAATGTGAGGTAGACTGTGTAGTGCTCAAGAGTTACAGCATCTCTATCACTTTCCCACAGGTGAGTGTCCATCCCGTAAATATTATTAACTTAGGTGTGGGTGTGGGGATTCTCTTGTCTTCTTGTGGGTGACCCTGTGAGGGACTATGGGTTCCATACTGGAGGGTGAGTAAGGGAGATCACAGTGATCCATCCTCACTTCCAGGCCTGGCAGTGCAGGGTGACCCAGCAGGGGCAACCCAGAAATTAAGTTGTGACAGTACAACTAGTGCATGGCAGGATTGCCATCGCTCTGTTGTTGTAGCTACTTGGCAGTATGTTCTTCCACTCCCCTCCCCCAATGTCACTCCTTCTATGCCTTCCTCACAAAAGAGCAGCTGGGACCAGATGCCACCTGCTGCTCTGCAGTGCTTCCCCTACTCTACCCTATGTGGTTCGTCTGTGCTGTCTCAGAGCGCTGGCTAAGGTGATGGTCTTACTTACTGGCCCCAATCATGCTCAAACGAGCACTTGTGGCATGGAGGTTTACTCTGGTGTGTCTTACAGATGGTGAGATGCTGCTCCTGGTCATAGAGAGGGGGTTGATTAGGGTCTGGCAATTTGGGGGGAGGGGCTGTACACCACACTCCAGAGTTAACGACAGCCAACCTGGGCAAAGGGTCTCTCCTGGGCACCGTTTCCCCCTTCCATTCATGATTGCCCCACCCACGTTTACTATGCCACAAGAAGCTAGGGAGCAAATCTTTTGAAGTTAATAGTCACTGTGCTCATCACACTTTCTCCTTGGCTACTGGAAATTCTGTTTGTTCATGGCTCTGTTTCATGTTTATTTATTATTCTCAGAAGGCCCAAGGCCACTCAGATGGATAACACATGTTGGGGGTTGCCTCATCTCTGCCCTGGTCTGCCTCATCACCCGCCTCCTTATTCCTTACACGTCTTTTGCCATGCTTAGACACCCCTGTTACACTGATGTTTGTTTCCTGCTCTACTTTCAACTTCTCCTTTTCTTTCAACTACTCCTTTAGCTGCTCAGAGTCCATGCTATGCACTGTTATAAGCATAATGCAATATTCCAGCCTGATCATGCAAGGGTGACAGCAGGAAACAGTTGGAGGACAAGGTTAAGCCTGCGCACACCAGGGAGCAGCCTTCTGGGCACCCTACACAATTGGTCTGCAACATAATGGTTCCACCCCTGTATGAAGCTCATCCGTCTTGCTAAGCGACCCCACAGGCGTGACAAGCAGCTCAAATATTAAGTGTCCCATAGTCTCCAACTTAAATCAGTCATGCTGATGCAAGAATAAATTTTCTTCACAGAAAGGATGATGGACAAATGGAACACCCTGCCAGAGGAAGTGGTGGGGGATGAAACAATCATGGGATTTAAGAATGCATGAGATAGACATAAGGGAATTCTGGAGGTCAGGGGTAAGGGACAACAGACTTCTAGAAAAACACAAAGTGAACTTATAAGCTTAAATGGGCAGACTGGGTGGGCCATAGGCCCTTATCTGCTGACAGTGTCTATGTATCTATGTATTTAGAAGGCCTTTTCAACTGCCCAGACTGGCATGGGTGGATGGCTCCTCTGAGCCATCGCTGCACAGCCACAGGCTGCATTTAGTGTCCTACTCTTGCCTGTCTTTGTGGGTCAGAAGCATCAAGTCACCTGCTCATATGCCTGAATGCATTGGTGGGTGGACCAGACTATAGTCTCTTAGCAAGCATGGTGATACCCTCAGGGTAAGAGCTCTTTATCATTCTATTCTGATCTATTACTCATCATGTGCTTATTGAGAGGCAGGAGGCAGAATAGCACAGTGGTTTAGGGCTCTGCACTGCAAATCTGGAGGCCTGGGTTTGAATCCCACAACCCCCACTTGCATATAGTGTGATCCTGAGCAAGTCACTTCCCTGTGCTCCCAGGTCACACCTGGAAACAAGCTTTGGCTTAGTGCACATTTCCTAGTTAAACAATCCACCCCCCTCTATTACTACAGCCTTTCCATATCCTGAATATGGGCAGTCTGAGCAATACCATCACACGGCATGCCCTACTAGTATGGGGGGGATCATATTGCAAGAACCGTATGCATAGCCTGTGATTTATATATTGCCCCAGTCTCTACTTCAAGAGCCTTAAACATGAAATAGCCGAAAGGGTATTCCCCCCGTTTGCTCTTACCTAGTGTACCACACAAGTCAATAACTATTTCTATAGCCACTCTTTCTAATTGCTGCTGAGTCATGAGGATCTTTTACAGTTAAGAATTGAAAGGCTCTGCCTGTGGTTATATAAGGGAAGAGCTCCTTCTCCATATTTTATTTAAGCAGCAGAGCTCTGCTGCTCTGCTTAGAGCAAGATGCACTCGCTGCTGTGACATCACTGGTCCATGGCTACTCACTTTGCTTGCTTGTGCCTCCCCCCCCGTCAGTTCTGCCCATTTGCTTCTTCTCGTGGGTTTTTGTCTCCCTTCCCCTTCTCTGTTTGTGTTTCTTCTGTCCATGCCATTGTTTTTTTTCATTTTTGGGGGGGGTTTCTAGCTCAGTTCGAACTGCTGCATGATTCTTTCTCTAGCTGTCTCCGTTCCCTCATGCGCCTCTGCACTTGCTTTTCCATCTCTTCTCCTCCTCGAGCTGCCCCGGCTCCATGCCCAGTCCATTGCCACTTTCGCTCCATTTTCTTTTGCGTCATGGCTGATGCTTTCCGGTCCGCCACCATACATGGGTTTCTACTAGGCCGCTGCCACACCAGCTACCTCATTGCTACCTGCCACCTAACCCTCAGTTGCTCTTCCTATTCTATTCGCTTGCTGGATTGGACTATCTGCCCACTGCCAGGAATGCACCATGACTTTTCTTTGAACTCTGCAGCTGCATGCCATTTACTATGCTGCCTCTGCTCAACTTGGACTTGCAATTTACGCTGTACACCTTACGCACTCATGCGGGTGCAACCTTACACTGCGGTAAGCTATCACCTCTTGTTTCTCCACAACGTCCGTGATATTTATTAATTTAAAGTCATCCGTGGCTCTACTCAGCAGTATCTAGATTTTATTGGACTTCCACTATTCAGACTTAATATAGACCGAGTTTTCTAATCTCCTTCTACCATCCTGACATATACAGCTTAAAACATTGCTTTTCCATAACTCCTGCTGACAAAACTTCTGGGATGTGGACTCTGCACACCTACCTTCCCTGGCCATCCGAGTCTTGGGTTATCATTACTATTACCCCTTCAGTGTATGCTGCACACTCACCCCTTCGCTAAGCTACCCTACAGCCTGGTGCCTTTGTCTGCTCCTCTCACCACCTCCATGTGGCCGGATGCCACCTCCGAGCTGGGGCCTTCGTCTTCTACATACCAAGGATGTCTGCTGCATCCACCCTAGAATCGTGCCTGCCCCAGGACTTAGCTGGTTCAGCTGCCTGCCAGTGTTTCCTATTCACCCATTCCAATTGAACAGCTAACAGATGCGGACAATATTGGAGCTCAACGCTACGGTATCTATATTAATTCACAACCTCTATGTCTATTACCGCTACTGTACAGTGAGTGTCGGCTCGAGACACAGCATTACTTAAAACCATCCTACGCCTCATCTACTATGAACTCACTGCTTCACGGCAATGCTAGCTGCGTGTGCCTGACCATTCATTGAATGCTTATTCAAACTACCATGAACCGCGTTTAGCTCTGACTTTCGCATTCATATTATCCCTAGCTCTGCAGATTCTTGATGCTCCTCATAAGGTTGCAGCTCATTCTGGAGACACAAATTAAATTGATGAACACAGCTGATTGAAACATTCCTATCACTAATTATATGGAGCCATTTCCTGTACACTTGTTATTGTCTGCCATAAAGACGCTGCTTCACATTCTGGACCCTTGCTATGATTTTGCTGTATGGTCACCAAGCAAACTAATTTTAGGAGGGTTAGACTAATTCCTGCTATTCACATTCCTCTTCGGTCTCCACTATGTACCTTCATATTATTCAGGCTACTTCATTTGCATTTTTTTTTTTTTTTTTTTTTTAGTCTTTTGGTAACCGGGTAATGCCCACTAGGCACAAGTGCCTGTTTTCAGGGGTGACCTGGGAGCACTGGGCGGTTAAATAACTTGCTCAGAGTCACAGAGTATGCAAGTGTAGGTTGTGAGACTCAAACTCAGGTCTGGTCTGCTGGATGTACCAAGCTCGTTCACACCTCATTCCTTTAACCTCTAGGCTATACTGCCAGCCCAATTCATGCAATCCAATGACTACTACTACTACTGCCTGTGTGCAAGTCAGTGCTTTGAACTCGTTACCTATTGCTCGCACTATTCATAGCATTCCTGCCTCCTGCTCTTCCCTGGCTGCCTGGAATCTGCTAACTATATATATATATATATTTGAACTTGCAAGGTCCTCACTTGAACACTCCTTCAGATTACCTCATCAATGCTCATTCAGCTTCAAACTTGCTCTTTACTGCACCTGCCTTGCCCAGCGTTGGTTCGGAGGTTCACCACTTCTATATACCTGCCATGCCCTATTTGGGCCTGGAGGTTCGTATACTTCTACCTTGAACCTGCTTTGCCTTCGGGCTTGGAGGTTCGACTATTCATATCCTATGCCTGCCTCACCCAGCATCGGGCTTGGAGGTTCATAATCATCTATCTGCCTGCCACGCCCGGTCTGGGCCCAGAGGTTCGTATACTTCTATACCATACCTGTTTCACATAAAATGCCTGCCTCGCCCCCCAGCATCGGACCTGGAGGTTCATCGAGAGCGTCACCAGTTTACACGACCTGCTTTGCCTGTCCGGGCCTCGAGATCTTTCGAGCTCTCCATCTACTCATACATGCAATTCCATTGCAATTTACTCACTTCCCAGCAGACCTATGAGGGTCTGGCTGCGCTTACATGTTTACATGGAGCTAGCCGCCACTCTACTTATCTTACCAGCTGTCCTACGAAGGTCTAGCTGTGCATCCTAACCATGGGACTAGCTGACCAACCTGATCTGCATTACCTGTTATTTACTACCTCATATCCAACCTGTGCTGTCCATCTGCATATTCTTACCCAATTGGGATCGCCAATATACTCCCTTGGATGCTTCCTACCCTTGCACTGTATTGTTTCAGATTTACTACCTTCAAATCCTGCCAGGATTCAGCTCAGCTCTACTGCGATATGCCTTCTATATCATGATGTAAGCATAAATTCTACTGTCTTCGTCCTATTACCTGAACTGGGTTCGTCAGTCCTCAAGTTTCATCTCAAGATATTCTACCATTCCATAAATTCATAAGCCTCATATCAGCAGAATCCGGAGGTTGGACTATGTCTAATTCATCCTTGCTGCCAACGTCAGTGCCTGGATATATATGTACTCTATATTTGTCTATTTATCATGTACTAACCTTAGGAGCTCCTCATTTTAGCCCTATCCTGAATCTGTTGAACGTGTTCCAACAATGCTCATCTCAGTGCAATCAATCTGGATGCTTCACGTGTTCATACAGCTACCTGCAGTGCTCACGCAAGACTTGGAAGCTTGTTTCTGACCTTCATTTCTTACTACGACCTATTCTGCTGGATCATCTGTAATCTGCAACTTGGACTAGCCAATCATTTAGTTAATTTAGGATTATGTTCCTTTAGTATGCCCAAAAGGACGGGCAGGTTGGTAGCCATGGGTCCTCAGAGGTTTCCCCCTAAGTGGGTTTTTCCTCTCCTGCGTGCTGCCGGCCATACTCTCTGGAGTTGGAGGACATTATTGTGGATATCATATTTTCTTGGGGGGTGTCACATCCTACTGAACTAACCATCCTTCCTTTGGTGGGATACAGAGTAAAGCCACACGATCAACTCATAACGAATAACTCATCTGTTCCAGTACCAGCACTATCTTACTGTCAGCTCATCATGTACTATAATCACTGACTTACTCATGTCCATGCCTAAGTACCTAAGCACTATTCATTCATACAACTATACCTTGGAAGCATCATTCCACTTACTGGCCTGGCCTCTGTATCCAAACTCAAACCTACATGCAGATGCTGTATGTAACACAAGCACTGAGCTCTGAACCACATATAATTGGGCTTGTGGGAAGGGAGATCTGCTTGTGGTATTGTGTGCAGTATCCAACAAGTTTAGAAGTCAGTGGTGTGCACTTGCGGTTTAGCAGGAACTCCTTTCCTGTCTTGTGAACCATATCCACTGCCCCTTCCCCTTGAGGTTGTTGGCTTTAGTTTAGTGTTTCATAAAATGTTCCTTCTATTATTCTTGTTACTTATCGTTTGTGAAAATATGCATCACTTTAGTCAGTTACTGTGTTTCTCAGTAGTTAGTTATCAGGCTGTTCTGCTGGGATGTTATTATGTTAATCAGCCTGGTCTTACTCTTCTGTACAAACACCAATGGCTTTGCCTACTCAGTGCCACTGGATAGGTTCCTGGTATTACTATGCTTTGGCGTATTACTCTGGTTTACTTGTACAGCTGAGCTTTTCCTCCCAACTCTGGGGTTTGCCAATGCCCCTGGGAACTGTCACATATTCAGCCACACAGTGCTAAAGTCTACCACTTTCTTTGTAAAGTTAGGATCAAGAGGGTGAACAAGGCCCAAGGAAAGCAGGTCTGTATCCTAGCCACTTAATCTACCATTCTGCCCTATGCACATGATGGCAGCTGAACTCAAACCATATCACATTATTAGCTGGAATGTGAAGGGCTTGAATTCGCCAATCAAAAGGAAGCAGGTCCTTATATACTTAAAAAAGGAAAAAGGTGATATTGCGTTTATTCAGGAAATGCATCACCTCCCTGTAGAAACACAGAAATGTACTAGGTGCTGGGTAGGATTTCCTACAGGAAGCTCACACTCCACCAAGGCAAAGGGGGTGGCCATCCTGCTCCACAAATGCCTTCAAGTGCAGTCATTGCAACTGATCACTATGGAGGGTAGATAGATATTAGTTAGAGCTATAATAAATGTTAAAACCATAATTTTGGCTAATTTCTGTGACCCTAATGCAGATACAATAGACTTCTACCCAGAAGTAGCTCAGCATATCTCATCCCTCTTGCGACAAGGTGATCTCCTACTACTGGGGAAGGGGAGGGCTCCAATGAGGTCTGGGACCTCATCCTGCAACAATGTGACCTCCTACTGCTGCAGGGTGGAGGGGGATTTCAATAAGGTCTGGGACCTCATCTTAGACAGACTTAGAAGCCCCACAATGGCTGCTACTAAAATCAGGACCATGTTAAAAATATGGCATCAGAATTCAACCTGCTGGACCCTTGGTGGAATTATTCCCTCAGGGGAGAGGCTTCACTTTCCACTCGACACTGCACCTTAGTAAGCAGAAACCAAATTACTGCACCATTCACCAACTTCACAAAATGCAGTCAAACGCCATATATATTTTTATTTATTTCAGTTTGGGATTAATACCTTTGTGTCAAGGACTCATTTTCAAATGTTCCACGTCAGTGTTGAACAAACATTACAAAAATACAAGGTTTACAGAGAAAAAAAAGAAAAACATTGAAGCATATACACAGACAGTAATAATAATATTGGAACTTACACACATCAAATTAGTACATATTAACCGATAGACTGATTAGATAAGAGGGGGTTGGGGGGGGCAGCTGGAGGTGGCAACGTCTGAGGTGGGAGAGAGGTGGAGCTTTCAACTAAGTGAGACCATCGTCAGGTAATTGGGGGTAGGGGAGCGGGTTAAGAAAAAAGTGGTATATAGCAGAAAGATGTAGAGGGGGGTAGGTAAATGGAAAACTGGGAGCGAGGTACTATCACATTAGCACAGGCAGGTACAATTCACTTTAGAGCCAAGGAGAGATTTGAGCCCAGCTTTGAAAGTACTAATCTTGGTAGTATCAGGGAGGTCAGCAGGTAGTTCATTGTACCATTTTGGTCCTTGATACAGGATGGAGTTCTGGGCACGTTTTGTCCTTTTGAAGGAAATCACCATCTTGTCAGCGACTGCACTACAGGTAGATTTTGTTGGGATGGCCAGCTTAAAGTCTCTGCCCAGTCTGGGGGATGTCAGTCCAAGTAGTACTGTTTTTAGAAGTAGGCAGGTTGGTATGCACTCTAAGATGGAGTGGGAGCCATCCAGTTTCAGTGTACAGCAAGCAGGTGTGGGTGTCGAGAGTAGCCCCCAAAGTAAGATGACAGGCTTTATTGAGGAGTGTGTTGATCCTATTAAGAACAGTTTTTGTGCCTGCCCCATATATAGGCAACCCATAGTCAATGGTAGACAGTATTGAGCTACTGGTGGCTAGTTTGAGTGCATCCGGTGTCATTGAATATCTGTGATAATAAAGTACACCATGTTTCATGTTGGCAGTCTTGATAACAGAGTCAGTGTGGTTTGAGAAGGTGAGATTGCCATCAAAGGTAATGCCGAGATTTTTGAAGTTAGATACTTGGTCTAGGATTTCACCCTTTTGGTTACGAATACGCAGGGACAGGTATTTCTTTTTGCTTTGGGAGATGGTGAAGAGCATACTGTTTGTTTTTTTGATGTTTTATAGTAGCTTGTCTTCCGTAAACCAAGATTCAAGTTTATGGAAGCTGCTTTGGAGTTCAGTTGTAATGGATTGTTGGTCATTGCCAGCAACTGAGATTACTGCATCATCAGTATAGAGAACTGTGCTTGCTGAGCAAGCCATTAAGGCAGAGTTGATGAAAGGCTAAAGAGTAAAGGACCGAGGATTGACCCCTGCAGAACCCTGAGGTGCACCTTCTTAGCTGCAGATAGGGTATCACCAATTTTGACTCATTGTGATCTGTTAGAGAGGTAGCTGCCAGACCACAGTACCATATCTGGGGATAGACCTGTAGACAGAAGGCAACTTAGAAGGAGGTTGTGATTAACAGAGTTGAAAGCTTTCGTAAAGTTGATGAAGACTGATCCAACTGCCTGACCACTATCCAAGGCGTTATATAGTTGGAATGAATAATCAGCTAGAGCGGTGAGTGTGGAGTGCTTTTTATGGAAGTCGCGCAAAAAGTCTTTTATTGCAAAGAGCCACAGTATGGTACAGGAAACCTCTTACCAGGTATGCCAGCAGGAGCCCCTCACACCAAACCTCTGACTGGTTTCACTTAGTGCATCATCAGGGACTAGATGATGTGGTAATTTAGTTTCTGCTTACATGTGTTTTTTACTGCACATCCTGGGGTAGCTTTGTTTTGTTACTGCACCATAGTGCCAGTAGAATTGCTTTCTTCCTGCTATCACAAGGACATCTACAGGATGTCTGTCATGCCTCTGTAGGTCCCATCATTATTTCAGACCATGCCTGTGTCCATATGACCTTGGGTACTGGACCATCCTCTCTAGCCCCCGAGGTGGCATATGGACAAGTTCCTGTTGTCTTTACCAGACTTCAAACCATGACTAGCCAAAGAAATTACTTTTTTTGATAAAGGGCTGTTGCCCAAAACATGTTAGATGGGAGCTGGTGTTTTTGTATGTTTTTATAAATTAAATGATTTAGGTGGGAAAAAGATAGAGCGTTCTTCTTTATGGGCTTACGTGTGCTTGGAACTTGTACTTCTACAAATTACTTTCTTTCTTCAGAACAATGTCAGCATGGATGTCCCCTGATCTACAGTCTGGGATGCCCTCAAAGCCTACCTATCCAGTAGAATAATCAGCTTTGCACCCACAGAAAGAAACAAAGAACCAGCCAACTGCAGGAGTTGGAGAAGGAGCACAAGAAAAAAAGAGGACCAATACGGTGGACTGGCTTGTCACTCCCCTCAGCTACATTAGGATAGTCTACGCTTAAAATACTAGATCAGTAGTAACACCTCCATCACTGTGGCACTAGCTATTAAAAGGACATCCCACAAATATTTACAGTCTGGAGAGAAAGCGGGATGCCTACTAGTGCACTGCACCAGAATGCAGCAGGCTGCTATGCATATTGGGTCCATACATCTGCCTAATTGGGAGATCACTACAGACCCACAAAAGATCAACCAGGCATTTCAAAACTTTTATGCAGATCTCTATAAGTCTGGGTGGGCCCCCTGATGTCCGAGACTTGGGAAATTTCCTGCAAAGCACAACCCTTCCTGTTTTGTCAGCTGAGCAGAGGGAGTTACTTGAAGCCCACATCTTGCTCCTGGAAATTGTGACTGCAGTAAAGCTTACCCAAAAGGGGATGGCTCTGGGTCTCGATGAGTTCTCTGTAGACTCTTATCAGTCTTTTTTCCCCAAAGTTGGACAGTTCCATACTCAGGTCCTACAGGAGGTGTATAGGAAAGGGCAGTTACATGGCTCGATGTTGGAAGCCCTAGTCTCTTTGCTTTCCAAACAGGGGAAAGACCCCCAATGAGTTTCTAGCTATTGCCCTATTTCCCTCCTAAATGCAGATGTCAAGATTCTGGCAAAAATCTTGGCACTGTGTCTCCAGCAGGTTATTCCCTACTTAACCGATATCCACCAGACTGGTTTTATTAAGGGTAGATTGGCAATAGACAACAAGACTTACTGTTTCTACCCATATGCTGCGAGACAGCTCCATGCTGTGAAGCAGATCTTGGTCAGAATTTCTACAAGGCTTACTATTTCTACTCACATACTGAGAGACAGCTTTGTACTGTGAGGCAGAGCTGGGTCAGAATTTTTATAACTTCTGCTAAAATAAAATCTTGTTGTAGTGTGTAAAGGAAGACCTAGGGCATGGGCGTTGCCTAGCAATGGAGGTCTGAAACCAGGAAGTGGGGTGGCCACAGTAGTTCACAGTACATGAAGGACTACAGGAGCACAAAAACATGGGCTAAACTAAAACAGCTCCAGTTTAAGGTGCAAAGTGCTTTATAACTGTGCAGGATAACTCCGCAAAAAATATTTATTTTGTGTTAAATTAAATGGGACTTTGCGATCCCGATAGTCAAGTGATCTAGAGAGGCACATCTGGTTTTCTCAGAGATAAAAGGCCACTCTGAGTGAATGGAGTGGGCACAGGCAGAACGCACATTTGCCACGCATGCAGAAACGCCTAGAGACTCGTGCATCTGCGCTTGTCTTGCATGTCCTGCAGGGACAAGTGGATTGGAGCAGGACCCTATCCTAAACCACACAAGTAAGTGTCTGTCTTGGGGCTGGTACAGGGTCTATGTTGTACAAGGCACTACTGGGAACCAACAAAATAGCATAAATAAGTTGTTGCAAGGAAATTCTAATGACTGAGGAAAAAATGGAGGCCAATAACCAACTGAATGAAGTCCTAAATAAACTAAGTTATGAAGGCTCTGCTAGTAGGTATGGTAGTTGCTTAATGTTCTCTATAAACACATCAGGTCTGAATGCTACATCTTACATATGTTACAAATGTGTAGAAATGGAGCATCTAAAAAATGAAGTCACTTCCCCAAGAGCACAAACTAGGAGAAGTGATTTAGATGCAGCAGGGAAGAGGGGCTAAATGAAAAAAACCTTTAGAGGTAGTAACTGACTCGAGCTTAAACACAGAAATGGTGGTGGAGAGTGGTGGCTCAGATTGAGCCACTATTGACAAGGCACCTAGAAAAAAGGGGAGGTGGGCACTGGGAACTGAGGAACTAGAATTGTTTAATAAATATGCACCCCTAGCTACAACTGAAGTTGAAACACCAATACACTTAAATATGACAATGGAAAGTAAAACTATATTGGTCATTGGGGATTCCATTTTATGCAAAACAGATACCATAATCTGTGAAAAGGATAAAGTAAACGGAATGGTGACATGTTTACCTGGAGCAAGAGTTAAATATATAAATAACATTCTACCAAGGGTTATTAATGGACAGATAAACACTCAAATAAGTGTATTCCACGTGGGAACAAATAATGTGGGAAAAGACCATGAGAAGGATATAGTGGAGAAAATTATGGACATGGCCACTAGAACTAGGAACAGTGGACAGACCCCTATGATATCTGGGCTATTACCAAGATTGCACTGCCATAGAAAAAAAAAATACAATACAATACAAAGAATCAATGAATGGATACAGAATAAGTATATGAAGGAGAGAATCAATTTCATAGACACACAGAACACGTTTTTCCAGAATAAACAACTATATGCCAAGGATGGTCTACAGCTAAGTGAATTGGGAACACGTACATTGGCAACTATAATAAACAACCAACTACCAGCTATGAACAATTTAAACTGACCCCAGGGAAGGGGGGATATTGCTGGCAAACAACAAAAGAAACAATCCAAAAACAGTCTCAGAAAATGAAGATTAAGGAAAATACTATCAACAACATAAACTGCTGTCTAATCAATGCAAGAAGCATTCAAAAAAAGACAGAAGAAATAGATGCATTACTAGAACCCCAGGACAACATAAACATGGCATGTATATGTGAGACCTGGTGGACTTCGGATGATATATGGGGTAGGGATATACCAGTCTACACTTTATGCTACCTAGATAGGAAAGAGAAGAGAGGAAGGGGTGTAGCAGTATATATATATCAAATAAGATAAAATCTACAGATATCTTGGGGAAAATTCAAAAAGGAGACGACAATCCAGAATCAATATGGGTCAAAACTGAAACAGGAAACAGTAGGAATAGTGTAATGGGAGTATGTTATAGATCTCCCGATAGAGAACAAACTGAGCAAATAAAAGTAGAACTGCAGAGAGCCTGTGATTTTGGAAGAGTAATATTTATGGGAGACTTAAATTACAGAGACATAGATTGGGATAAGTTTGGAGCAAACAAACAACACAGTATCTCTTTTTTTAGAGATAGTTAATCAGTTAGAACTTATAGGAAGATTAGATGCAGATGGGAATATGAGGATTCATAATTCAAAAATAATCAAATGGACAGAACAAACTGCTGCCACAGTGAGAAATATATTATAAACCAATGAGATGGTTGACTTAAAATATAAGTGCATATCTAACATTAATTACTCGCAATATCACTTGCTCATTTTGGCACTTGGGGCTCCTCCTCCTCTCCTCTCCTCTTCTTGTACTTATCTACCCTCTGCTAACCCTATTTCCCTGCAGACAATTGATTGGTTTTCTCCATTCAGGCATCTTATAAGTGTTTTGTTAGCCCTCACTTCCCCTATCCTAACTTCCTCTGTAACATGTACTACTCTGTCATATCTGCTGTACATTCTACCACTGTAATTTGTACTACTCTGTTTGTATTGTGATCATGATGTGGACCCTATGTAAAGAGCTCTGAGCTCAAGTGGTGTTATCCTAGACTGCAATAAATAAATAAAAAAATAAATAAATAAAACATAGAAGACAGCAGATGGGAACATTTATGGGATCAATATGTAGAAATAGAAAAATTAATATTTCAGTCATTAAGCAGTTAACATAGGTCCAAAAGGTCTAATAAGGGCTATAAGGCAGAATGGTTTGAATGGTATGAATATGAGAAAACTAATTTTGAAAGTTGGAAGATGAATTAGAAAGTTTAATCTAGTTGGTGACAGAATATAGATTAAGCATTTAAAAAAAGGAATGTAAGATAATGATAAAGGGAAAAAAAGAACATCATTACAAAGGCTTGTGGCATGCAATGCAAACCGCAATTAAAAATAAAGATAGTGTTACTTTCTGGAACATGGTAGCTTTTGGTATGGATAAAACCAGATTTAACATAGAGGCAGTTATCTCCGGAGAGGAATGGTATCAACATTACAAGAAAGTCTTTGGAACTGCTAGTACAGAGAATGAACATTAATATAGTGAATGGTGGAATGCTGTTATGCACGGAATTCCATTCCTGGAATGTGTTTGTTCTGCTGCGGTAGTAACATTATTATGTTATTGTAATAACAAAGAGTTGGATGTTGCCAACACTGTGAATACAGCTGCAGGAATAGGAGGAATGGAAGTAACCAGACATGAAGTTATTATAGCTGTATTAGCACAGTAACATAATAAAGCACCAGGGATAGATAATATTGTAGCTGAGGTGTATCAGGCAGATCCTAAATGGTGGGCAGACCTACTTCTCCCTCTGTTTGAATTTATTACCAAAAGCAGAATGATCCTATGAGCATTGGAAAATAGGTGTAATTGTTCCCCTGCATAAAAAGGGAGCAATTAATATTCCAACTAATTATCATCCTATTACATTACTAAGTGTGAGCCTTAAAATATTTTCTAGGATTTTGCTGAACAGACTGCAGTACTGGATGGAAGATTATAAGATACTGTCACCCTTTCAAGCAGGGTTTTGAAAGAGAAAATCCACTATAGATCACATATTTGTCTTAAACTATATTCTTGACAAATATGTTAAACAAAAGAAAGGAAGGATATATGCAGCCTTTGTGGATATAAGGGCTGCGTTTGATTCTGTCAACAGAAATATCCTTTGGGACTTATTGAAGTCCAAAGGTATAGAAAAAAAATTACTTTGACATGATAATACTATTGCACAAGGATACAATTTTGAGAGTAAGATAGGGTAATGATGGAGCACTTTCAAAGCAATTTGAGGCATTCACTGGGGTGAAACTACAGTAGGTTGCTTCCTGGCCCCTATGCCTTTTTCATATTTATATTGAAACTCTAGTGGAAGATATATCAAAGATTGACACCTTTGCTCTGAAAATTAACCAAATACCAGTTAAGATTCTAATGGACACAGATGATGCAATTCTTCTAACCCAAACACCACTCATCCTAAAAAGAGCGATAAATTCAATTAGAAACAACTTGAAGAATTTGGAACTATCTTTAAATACTCAGATACACACACAGAAATGTGACGGCAGAGAAAGGCACCATGGCCCATCTAGTCTGCCCAACACCCTACCTCCCCCCCTTCAGTTATGCTTCTACCCTCTTTTCCCATACTGATAAAACAAAGATTGTAACATTTGAAAAAAAAGAAAAAGAAAAAGCTAAAACCATAGAATATTAATGGCCTACATATTGCAGAAGTCGATGAATTTTAATATCTGGGAGTGGTATTTAGTAAGGACTTAAAATGGAAATCACATATCAAACAAATTAAAGAAAACGTGAAAAGTTGGATTGCTAGGAATTAACAGATTTATGAACTCATTTGCAAAAGACTCTTATACAGCTCTGTATAGATGTTGTGACTCCAAAATTAATGCACAAATTTTATATGGAGCAGAGGTATGGGGCGTTTATGCTATTATAACAGAACTTGATTCAATACAAACTGTCTTCTTGAAAAACATTTGGGGGGGGCCTTTATATACATTGAACAGCACAGTACATGCTGAGACAGGAACACTAACTTTATTTTTTGCAGTTATTCCTTTTTCTCCCCTCCCAGAGTCCTCTGCTATCCATCTGATGTCCCCCCCCATGTGGGCACCAGGTATGAGACCCCCTCCCCTTAACCCCATGACTTACCCTTTGTGGCAGGGGGTGGGGAGCAACTCGACCCACTGGACCGGATTTAGTGTTCAGGGAGGTGCCTTCCCAGGCTGTTGCGGTGGGGGACCATCAACATCCTGCAGAGGACTCCCTTTTCACTTTTTCTCACTTCCCCCAAGGACTGCGGCATGCAATGGTGCCAGCAGTGGCAGCACACATGCACCCATGCGCACCCCCACCAAGCACCTGCCGCAGTCTCTCACCCACAATCTCCAGTGCTGGTGTGCCACCTCCCAGCCTCTGCTAGGGGCAGGCAATCGCCAAATGCTTCTAACCCCCCTCCCCAGAGAAGGAGAGCAGTCCTGAGGATGCTCAATCCTTCTCCCCCCTGCCAACCTGGGGGCCCATGCTCGTTCCTGAACAAGGGTCGCTGGTGTGACATGAGGTAAGTTGCCTAGTGCCTCAGCCCTCAGCACCACCAGGCCAGAACACTAACTTTAAAAACAAGAATTTTGAAAAGATCAATCTGCTATCTGAAAAAATTTTTAGTGCCTCAGAAGATAGTTTATTAGCTAATTGTAGAATAGGTATGTTAAAAAATTTAAACAAAGAAACAGAAGGCTGGTTTGTAAAACTGAATCAGGAAATGAACAAGGCTGGGTTATCATACAATGCATTGTTAAAACCCCATTTAGACTGCGAAAGGTTCACTCAAATAGCTATACAAAGAAAAGTTGATATTGCCATGCAAGAAGATTTGGGTAATATCAAAGAGTGGAAGAAAGACTCATCCAGTACAGCCCCCAATCTTCAAACACATAGAGAAGTTTTTTTCTTTTTTCAACATGGGGTGAGCCTAAATCCAGTAGATAACTGACGCTATATAATCAAAAGAAACAATACTGGATATGATAAGGCCCACTGTCCCCTATAGCCCGAATGAAAAAGTCTTGTACAAATAGTGTCCAAATAGTTTATTCATATATCTTCCAGACTAATATTCAATGTTTCAGGATATACCCTTCGTCAGGACACTGGTCAAATTTCTAAGAAATAAACACACACAAAAATATTAATAACTAGTTTTTCATAACTTTGTATTGCCATGTAAATACCAATAAACCCAATATGACCAAACATTGAAAAATGTCCTTACATGTCGAAGTTTATAATCAAATATCTGATATCTTCTTATACACAAACGTTAGGTTCTATGTTTGACTCCCCCTTACAGCCACTGTTGAACATCAACCAGACAAACAAAATCACCAAATGCAATAATACTTCTTAAATGTTGATACTTTTGCATTAATTAATATACCATTATATCAACTATTCTCATAAAAACCTTTTTTTATAAAATATATATATTTTTATGCTTTACCATTTAATCCTACCCATCTAATAAACTATTATAATGTAAATTAAATTTTTCAAATCATCATTTGCCTCATGACAATTATTTCTCTCTAGGTTAAAGATTCATATGGGTGAAAATGCAGAGCGGACTTTTAAACCTTATCACTAGGACTTTAAATGTGTTACTTGTCACCACTTAGTGCCGTAAAAATGCCTATAATCATTATTCAGTTCTCGCATTACTCAGAAAAGTTCTCATTACAAAAATACAATACAAATGAAGTAAAACGCTAACCTGCAATCATGAACTTTTAGTCTTGTCTTCTAAACTCTTTAAACCGTCACCGTGTTCAAGTTATGTTGCTTATTAGTGGAGAGAGGAGACAAAGAACAACATTCTGTCAAAACTCTATTTCAAACCATTCTATTTGTTTTTTCAAAGTCACTAAAGCTCTACATTTTCAAAACGTATCATTCAGTAATAGTGACTTACTTATTCAATAATTCGGGTAGCAAGTCTGGCGTCTGTTCTGTGGGAGTAAGAACGCGGGGAAAAGAATAATTTGCTTTTAAAAGGTAGAGAAGCACCGCCTCTGAATCCAGCAACCAACTACAAACGTTGACGTAAGCACATACGAGTTCACCTGTATGCTGGACCCACCTCTATGCGGCACCGAGTACCTTATTTCTTGATGTCAGAGGCTGTTATAAACTCGCATCAAAATTTCCCTTATTCCTGAAACACTATCGCAATCTTTGCCATAATGTTGAGCCAACACATTAAAAGCAACGGATTCATTTGCAGGACAAACAAACTGTCAGATATCATTACCTTAATAATGCCTAAACACTTTTTTTTGTTTTTAATTATTAAGAAGGAGTTATTGGCATAACACCTACATAAACCATAACAACTATGTGTCATAACCTTATCAAAGTGCTCTAAACAAGAGAAGAAAATCCCATACGTTATCCAATTTGTTTAACACGAACCACTAAATCCAATGAAGTCCTTAAAAATATTAAGTATTCCCATTTTCGCTCACTTCAATAATGTATCACTAATAACTGATAGTCCCCTTAGTAATATAAATAACCACATAGTAATAAAAAAATCCCAAGTTGACAAACTCATAATTGCAGGTTCAGCTCCCCCTTACAGCCACTTGTTCCAAAAAATCCTATTTAAACAAAGCAAAATATGGATAATTTCAGGCTAGTAATTTAGAAATAATTAATAAGCATTACGTCCCTTAACAAAAGTTTAGTATTATAATTTCCCCCTCTATTGTTTTTATACTTTTTCAATGCCAATCAATATTAAAATTACAATAGAATCTCCTCTTTCTATAAAGTGCCCAGCTGTAAATTACCCAAATTGTAACAAAAAAGTCCCAAGTATACAAACTTATATTATCGGTTCAACTCCCCCTTACAGCCACTTATGCCAAAAGTTGTCCTATTTCTAAACATGAACAATACTAAATTAACATGATATTATTAAGGTACTATCCAATTCATTTATAAAATCGGTTGCCAATCTATCGGTTCATTTAGCCCAAATTTTGGATTTGTAGTTTGAAAGTAATTAATTAGCCTTGCTTCCCTTAACAGTAATTTGGTATTATAGTTTTCTCCTCAATTGTACTGAATTCTTGAACTTTACTATGAACCATAATAGGGATGAAATTTCATTTCTGGATCTAGTCATTTTTACAAAAATTGAGAAATTGTGTACCAAAATCTTTTGGAAACCCACTGACAGAAATACAATTTTACATGCAGAAAGTTTTCATCGGAAAAAACTAATTGATTCTATTCCTTACTCCCAATTCATTAGTGCTAAAAGAAATTGTACAGCTATGGAAGATATGGTAGAATCAACTAATAATATGACAAAAAGATTTGTGGAAAGGGGATATAGATGTGAAGTACTGCAAAAGGCTGAAATGAAGGCACACTCAAAGAATAGAAAGGATTTATTGGCAAGTAAGGTTAAAACAAATGTAGAAGTAATGGACAAAATTATTTGTTCATTGAAATATAGTGAAATTTGTTATGGTATTAGAAAATCTGTATATAAAAATTGGAATATTTTGAAGTCTACACCTATGGGTACTAAAGCTTTTAATAAAGGGGTACAAGTAGTTGCAAAAAAGTCAAATCACTATCAAATCATGTAGTGCATACAGATCATAAAGTTCCAGAAATTAAGAAGTTTTCTTCTTTTACAAGTGATGATCTGAGAGGAAATTTTAGTTGTGGAAGATGTATTCATTGTCATAATACCTATAAAATAAAAACAATTAGAAACAGTAGTAGGGGAGAAGACTTCAAAATAAAGGACTTTATTAATTGTCAGACAGAAGGGGTTATTTATGGTATAGAGTGCCCATGTGATTTAATGTACATCAGTAAAACTAAAAGAGCTTTGAAACAAAGAGTTGGGGAGCATAAAGGGTACATACAAAATAAAAATCTTTCTTCCCCAATAGCTAAGCACTTTATAGAAAGGGGACATTCTATTGCAACTTTAAGATTTTTTGGTATCGAAAAAGTGCATAAAAATAATAGAGGAAACTATAATACCAAATTACTGTTAAGGGAAGCAAGGCTTATTAATTACTTTCAAACTACAAATCCAAAATTTGGGCTTAATGAACCGATAGATTGGCAACCAATTTTATAAATGAATTGGATATTACCTTAATAATATCATGTTAATTTAGTATTGTTCATGTTTAGAAATAGGACAACTTTTGGCATAAGTGGCTGTAAGGGGGAGTTGAACCGATAATATAAGTTTGTATACTTGGGACTTTTTTGTTACAATTTGGGTAATTTACAGCTGGGCACTTATAGAAAGAGGAGATTCTATTGTAATTTTAATATTGATTGGCATTGAAAAGTATAAAAACAATAGAGGGGGAAATTATAATACTAAACTTTTGTTAAGGGACGTAATGCTTATTAATTATTTCTAAATTACTAGCCTGAAATTATCCATATTTTGTTTTGTGTAAATAGGATTTTTTGGAACAAGTGGCTGTAAGGGGGAGCTGAACCTGTAATTATGAGTTTGTCAACTTGGGATTTTTTTATTACTATGTGGTTATTTATATTACTAAGGGGACTATCAGTTATTAGTGATACATCATTGAAGTGAGTAAAATGGAAATACTTAATTTTTTAAGGACTTCATTGATTTAGTGGTTCGTGTTAAACAAATTGGATAACGTATGGGATTTTCTTCTCTTGTTTAGAGCATTTTGATAAGGTTATGACACATAGTTGTTATGGTTTATGTAGGCGTTATGCCAATAACTCCTTCTTAATAATTAAAAACAAAAAAAAGTGTTTAGGCATTATTAAGGTAATGATATCTGACAGTTTGTTTGTCCTGCAAATGAATCCATTGCTTTTAATGTGTTGGCTCAATGTTATGGCAAAGATTGCGATAGTGTTTCAGGAATAAGGGAAATTTTGATGCGAATTTATAACAGCCTCTGACATCGAGAAATAAGGTACTCGGTGCCGCATAGAGGTGGGTCCAGTATACAGGTGAGCACATATGTGCTTACGTCAACGTTTGTAGTTGGTTGCTGGATTCAGAGGTGGTGCTTCTCTACCTTTTAAAAGTGAACTATTCTTTTCCCCGTGTTCTTACTCCCACAGAACAGACACCAGACTTGCTACCTGAATTACTGAATAAGTAAGTCACTATTACTGAAAGATACGTTTTGAAAATGTAGAGCTTTAGTGACTTTGAAAAAAGGAATAGAACGGGTTGAAATAGAGTTTTGACAGAATGTTGTTCTTTGTCTCCTCTCTCCACTAATAAGCAACATAACTTGAACACGGTGACGGTTTAAAGAGTTTAGAAGACAAGATTAAAATTTCATGAATGCAGGTTAGCGTTTTACTTCATTTGTATTGTATTTTTGTAACGAGAACTTTTCAGAGTAATCCGAGAACCGAATAATGATTATAGGCGTTTTTACGGCACTAAGTGATGACAAGTAATACATTTAAAGTCCTAGTGATAAGGTTTAAAAGTCCACTCTGTATTTTCACCCATTTTGAATCTTTAACCTAAAGAGAAATAATTGTCATGAGGCAAATGATGATTTGAAAAATTTAATTTACATTATAATAGTTTATTAGATAAGTAGGATTAAATGGTAAAGCATAAATATATATATATATATTTTATAAAAAAAAGTTTTTTTATGAGAATAGTTGATATAATGGTATATTAATTAGTGCAAAGGTATCAACATTAAAGAAGTATTATTGCATTTGCTGATTTTCTTTGTCTGGTTGATGTTCAACAGTGGCTGTAAGGGGGAGTCAAACATAGAACCTAACATTTGTGTATAAGAAGATATCAGATATTTGATTATAAACTTCAACATGTAAGGACATTTTTCGATGTTTGATCATATTGGGTTTATTGGTATTTACATGGCAATACGAAGTTATGAAAAACTAGTTATTAATATTTTTTATGTGTGTTTATTTCTTAGAAATTTGACCAGTGTCCTGATGAAGGGTATATCCTGAAACACTGAATATTAGTCTGGAAGATATATGAATAAACTATTTGGACACTATTTGTACAAGACTTTTTCATTCGGGCTATAGGGGAGAGTGGGCCTTATCATATCCAGTATTGTTTCTTTTGATAATATCAAAGAGTCCTACAGATATAAGATACTGAGGTGAAAAAAGGAACTTTCTGTATTGAAAAGTATTTAATGTTCTGTGAGAATATAAAGCATAGGAAAGCACTTACAAAAGCTAAGATTTGAGTTGTTTGGGAATGTATGGAGACTGAATAATGTGCAGCACATTGAAGACTCATGTCTTTGTAATGAAAATATTAAACTGTGTCAATGTATCTGATATGGGAATGCCCAAAATTGATGGAAGAAAGGGAAAAACTCCTGTATCCTGTTTTTAATCCAGATATAGATGCAACATTGAAAACAAGTGCAATATTTAATATGGTTAGTAAAAACAAAGTACAAACCTTTGCTTTGGCTAGTTTTGCCTATAAGATAATGTATAAATTTCACCAGAATAGACTACAACTTAAGGATATATTGTGTTCAATAGGTTGTTGTGGATTGTTCTAAGCCATTGAATGTATAACTGTTGTAACTCAAAGGGGTGATAGGGGTTATCCTTTTTACATATGCTGCTGGGGATAATAGTTTTTATTTAAAATCGTCATGCAATAAAATGTACCCATAACTGTTTAATGATTAATTAGAACATGGTAGTAATAAATGTTCATACGATGTTTGGATTTGTGCAATAAGACAATGTACTTATGTATTTATATGTGAGTAGTTGGCTGGTTTTAATATATTCTATATGTAACAACTTGTTTTTTATGTATATGTTTCAATAAAATAAATTTAATTGAAATTGTAGAGATAGTTAATCAATTACAACTTATGCAACATGTGAAAGAACCAACTAGAGATGAAAACATTTTAGACATAGTGCTGGCAATGAATGAGATCAACATTACAAACTATAAAACTACAGCACCTTTAGGAAATAGTGATCACAACTGTGTACAATTTTCTATCCAAGAATATATTCCAACAACGAGGGGATGCAGAGAGATATATAATTTTAACACTGCAAAGGTTGCCGTTATGCAAGAAGATATGGAAAGAGTTAATTGGGATGTAATTCTGGAGAACAAAAATGTAAATGAAATGTGGGACACCATTAAGCATCAAATGTTCATTAATTGCAACAAATATCACAAAAGTCAGGAAATATAATAGCAAAGGTATCAAGCCAAAATGGCTAACTCGAGCCCTAAAAAAAGCTAATTAAGAAAAAACACTGGCTGTATGTCAAATTTAAGAACACAGAATCTGAGAAAGTATGGACACAATTTCCAAACATCCCCCCAAAATGTAAAAATATAATAAAGAAAAATAAACAGATAATGGAAAGAGGCATGGCAACAAACGCTAGTAAAAATAACATGCAGAAATTTTACGGATATGTGAATTCACTGAGGAAATCTAATTCTAGTTTATGTACTTTAAGGGTGGACAATAAATATGTTGAGGAACCTGTAGCCATGAGAAACATTTTTAATACATATATTGGTTCTGTGTTTACAAAAAGAACTAGATACCCTAATAATATACCAGATATGGCAGAGACCAGTATAAAGATAACAGCTGATGACAATATAGAAAAAATACATAAGCTAAAAAATTCATACTCATCAGGACCAGACAATATTTCCCCTAAAATGCTTAAGCTCCTGGTACCTAATATTGCTACTCCTCTGAGATTATTATTCATGAAATCATTAACTGAAAATAAGACTCCACCAGACTGTTATCGGCAAATGCGGTGCCTATACATAAAAAGGGCTGTAGAACAAATCACACATACTATAGACCTATAAGCTTGACATCTGTCCCAGGGAAACTTATGGAATCAATGCTCAAAGACATGATGAATACGCACATAGAGAGAGACAATCACAGGGATAGAGATCAGCATAGGTTTATGTCTGGTAGGTTGTATGTAACTAATTTTTTATGTTTCTATGAAAAAATATCTGCAGCACTGGACAGATGGGATCCGGTTGATTGTACATATCTGGACTTCACTAAGGCATTCGATAATGTTCCACACAGTGATATTATTCAAAGCCTAATAGGCATAAGAGTGGATCACAGAATGGTGAGATGGATTGCAAGCTGACTGAGGGACAGGTCACAGGGGGTATACACAAATGGCTACTACTCAAGCCCGGTGCCTGTGATGAGTGGGGTGCCACAGTTCTCGGTCCTGGGGCTGGTGCTGTTCCAGATATTTATGTCAGATATGGGGAAACAAACATCTAATTGGCTCAGTAAATATGTAGATGATACAAAACTAGCAAGTATTGCCAAAAATAGTAATAATATTGCTACTATCCAGAATGCTTGGATAACATTCAGAAGTGGGTACATCAGAGGGGGATGAGCTTCAATAATAAATAATTCTGTGTTATACACTTAGGGAGACAAAATAAAAAAGTATCCTATTTTCTTGATGGACAACCCCTTAGGAAATCGAGTGAGGAAAGAGATCTAGGAATAATTATAAACAAAAACCTAAACTATGACTCACACTATAATAACCAAATAATGAAGGTGGAAAGAGTCCTTGGAGCTATTAAATGTAATTTTTGGAGTAGAAACGAACATGTTATAATGCCTTTGTACAGGGCATACATTAGACCATTACTAGACTATGGTATCCCGGTATGGGAATCTAACTCAAAGGGTAAGACCAAAAAGACTGAAAAAAATACAGAGACAAATCACAACATTAATATACAACTTAAAAGACATCCAATATAAGAGCCACATACAAAAAATAAATCTCATGACACTGGAGACAAGACGAATACAAGGAGACCTTCTCCTATGCTATGACATAATGCATGATACATACCTATTAAATGAGCTGGATTTAACATTTAAAAGTAACCGAATGAGCACAAGGTGGCACCCTCTTCAAATAAGACCAAAGAAATTCAACACCAATAAAAGGAAGGTGTTCTATACACAGAAGGTGGTGGAGCCCTGGAATCGACTGCCATTGAATATAATAACAAGTGAGAATAAAGCCCAATTTAAAAATAGACTGCATACCTATATCTTAAATGGTCACTGTCTCAAGTATTATGGGTGATGTGATAGGAACAAATATGGGCTTACAGCCTCTTCAGCTCCTTTACTCCTTAGTATGAACCTTAATATATGGGCCACAATGAATGTTATATGGGCAGCATCTCACTCTGCTACTCCCTTGATCTCAGTGGGTGTGGATATCAAAAAGGCCTTTGATTCCATGGAATGACATTACCTATATCAGGCCAAGGGGGCTTGTGGAGAAGGCTCTTCTTTTATAAAGTGGGTTCAGGTTTTATACAATAACCCCTTGGCCTCCATATTAACAGGAACAATGACTTCCCTGTCTATCAGTCTACACAGGGGCATGAGGCAAGGTTGCCCAATCTCACCCCTCTTGTTCTTACTTGTGCTCAAACCCTTTTTATGGGAGATCAGGGGCTCCCCTAACATTGTGGGGATCCATTGTGGCTCATCTCGCTTCTCTACATTAACCTATGCTGATGATTTGTTGGTAGCATTAGAAAACTTGAACATCTCCTTGCCTGCCTTATTGGACATCCTCAGTAACTTTACATCCTTGTCAGGACTAAAAGTCAATTGGGACAAGGCAGAAGTCTTGCCACTTAATACCCTCATACAACAATCCACCATAGAAAGGTTAGGTCACAAATGGAACTCCTTGCATTTATCCTATTTGAGAGTGACCCTACCCATTGGCCTACACAGAATAGTAGACCTAAATCTGCAGCCATGGTACACAGCACTCTCAGGAGACTTCAGTAGACGGGAAAAACTCAAGGTCTCCTTTGGAGAGAAGAAAACCACATATAAAATGATGGCTTTCTCTAGAATATTATTCTTTCTCAACAGCCTCCCTGTCCCTATTCCTTACACACAGTCTTCATGTTTCGACGGACTGTTTGGGTCATTCTTATGGGAAGGTGCTAGACCTCATTTCAGCCCTCAGAAGTTAAGATCCCCGGGCAGGAAAGGGAGTTGGGTGCTACCCTGGCTCTGGGCATATCATCAGGCAGCCAAGATCCAACAGAACCTACACTGGTTCTCCCCCTGTCAGACCAGACACCAGTTTGGCTGCCTCTGGAGTCAGGCCCAGAGGGAGACCCACCTTGGAATGCTGGGAGCCTCCTGATGAGCAAGGCGGAATGGATTTCCTATAAGTAAGTTCACCACGTAGACATGAAATACGTTGTTGAAGCTATTTGGTGTGGACCTCAGCAAAATAGGTAAATGGGAACCCCTATGGCTTAATCCCAGATTAAGAGTGCCAGGCAAACTAATAGCCTAGAGCTCATGGAAATTAAGGAGACTCTGTCGGGTAGAACATCTATGGTATCCTGGCGTTACTCACATAGAATCATTTCAGTGGTTGAGGGACCACTGGGGATATCACCCATCGACTGTTGGTGCTACCTGCAAATCAGGCAGCTGCTTACCCAAACAGAACCATTACCCCCATCAAATGGGGAGTTGTCTTTGAGTCAGTTGATGGAATTCTGGATGGGGGACTCATCTTGCCACAGAGGACACAACTACAGTGCTATCCTGCAACCTCATACTCTCATTAAATAAGCAAAAAGCAAAGTGGGAGTGAGAATTGCTGATAACTCTCTCACAAAAGGAATGGGAGGATATTGCTAAAGGAGCCCACTCCACCTTTAGAGACCTCAGATACCAGTTGATTCAGAAAAAAAATCCTGTATAGATGATATTGGACCCCGGAAGTTCTGAAGAAAACGAGCCTCCTCCCTATGGATGAATGTTGATGGTGGCACTCAGAAGTGAGCACTCTCACACCTACCTTATGGTTGTGCCCTGTTCTATAGTGCTACTGTGAACAAATATGTAGTTTTTGCAGTACAGTGGTGGGCCACCCAATTCCTAAGGACCTTTGCTTCTGGATATTAGGGGGTTTCCTCCCTAGTCATCAGCTAGTATTAGGCAAGCAAAGTTGGCTTATACCAGCTGCCCTGGAGCCAAAAAGGCATGTCCTTCTTAAATGGAGATCAGACTCCCCTCTGCTGTTTTCTGACAGGCTTACAGCAATGGCTTGACTAGCTGAGTTCAAATGGCTATCCCAGCAGCAAGTAATCTTCCCAGATATCAGTCTATATGGGGCCCATTTATGAACTTACACACAGGTTAAGGTACCAGGTGTTGAAGTCTGTACTCATGAAGAAGCAGCCTAACAGTAGCCTTGGTCAGCTATTTGCTTAACTTAGCTCTTACTCTATTCACTGTATTTTAGGACAACTACTAGCTAGGAGGTATCTTTTTGTGTATGATATTTGTGTGCTATTCCGATAGAGATGGGGTAACACAGTGTAGATATTTTCTACCTATGTACTGTATAAAAGCATCTTGAAATAATGTGATAGTTTGTGTAACATTATCCACTGTGCTCTTTTTTGACTCGCAGTCTTGTGTTACATTGATGTTTGTTTGCACTGCATCAAAGCTAATATCCTTGTGTTCATGTTGTTTGTGTTTGTAATGCCAAAAATTCAATAAAATTGTGTTTTAAAAAAAAGCAGAGTCCAGAAGTCTGCTCCCTCGCTCTAAGTAATCGCCGCCGAGCAACTGGAGGAGAGCAGGGACCTGCAGTGTGGAAAATCTAAGAGTCTTTATTTGATTGTCTGTGAGGGATTCCAGCAGTATAGTCATCCCCATCAAGGCTTTAGTTGAGGGGTAGCAACTAGTCCCTTCCTGGGATCAGCCTAAAGTGAGTTAGCGGACAAGGAACCTCTGAAGTAATTAATTAATTAACTAATTCCTGTCTAGGGTCAGCTAACACTATAGGCAAGGGGTTGCAGCTTTACAACCATCCCCATCTAGGTTCATCGTAGTAAGTTCCTATCTTGTGTGAGGGTAAGATAGAGGTTGCAGCTTTAAAGCCACCCCATGTAAGTTCCACTACAGGGTTCAACTAAAGGGTTTTCAAGGGTGCTGTAGCAAATACCTACATAGGGTACAGCTACATAAAGTATTAGGGCATTACAGGTACCCTGTAAGGAGGGGTTGGAATATTAAAATGTGGAGAGGATGCTTGCTTGGAGAGTTTGGACGGTGTGGGTAGAGCAGTGTGTTGCAGGGTGCTTGGGGCTGCAGTTTTCTTGAGTACTCTCAGCAAATTAGGGGAATGTCCCTTCTGTAGGAGCCTAAGTCAGCTGAGGAGTGAATTATGACAGCTCAGACAGCTACGTAAAGTATTAGGGTATTATAGGTACTCTGTAAGGAGGGGTTGGAACATTAGAATGTTGAGAGGATGCTTGCTGGAGGGGGTTGGACAGGGCGGGTAGAGTAATGTGTTGCAGAGAGTGTGGGGCAGCAGTTTTCTTGAGAACCCTCTGTAAGGCATGGGGGTGTCCACTGTCTGGTCTGTAGGAGCCTAGGCCAGCTGAGGGCTGAATAATGACAGCTCAGACAGGAGATAGTAACATTGGGGGGGGCTATCAAAGAAGGATGAGGAGGGAGCAGGTTTACTCACAGGGAATGGGGACAGGTGGGGGTAGAGTGGTGGTGGAACCCAGGCTGGGAGTGGGTTCAGGTGGAGGGATGGAGGGGAATTTTTTTTTTTCATTCAAATTTTATTAAACATTTATATTACAGAGAATACATCCACGTAAAAGAAACATATACTATAGATAGATATACATGCATATCTCGGTTAACATTAGGATCCATTCTCTGTCTACCCTACAACTAATCCCAAGTGTCACCCCACTCCCCTCACCCCCCTATCCCCCCAGCACTACGGGTAACCACCGCAACTAATACCTTATTACCCAGGAGGAATAAACCCTACCCTGCAGGAGTATAATGCTTGTAAAGGACCCATATCTTATTAAACCTTGGTAACTTATTTTGAAGAATAGCTATAGTTCTTTCTACTCTAAGGTTGGCAAGCAGTTCCTGTAACCACTCTGTGTAAGAAATTTCAATGGAGTCTTTCCAATGCTTGAGGACCACTTTTTTAAGGGATGCCGAAATTAAACTTATATGATATTTTCTGTTTCTCACTGGAATATGTGCAACATCCCCAAGCAAACATATTTCTAGTGTGAAGAAATCCTCCAGTCCCAGTAAAGGATCAACATTCATTTTAATGGCAGTCCAAAGTGAAACTACCTTAGGGCATTTCCAGAAAATATGGAGAAGATCCCCTTCGCCTTGATGACATCTGATACATACTGAGGAAGACACTAAACCCAACCTTGCCAGTTTCTGGGGGGAATAATAGATATTATGTAATAATTTAAATTGCATCAGCCTGAGCCGATCTTGAAGAATGTATTTGTGACAGCTATGCCACAGTGCTGACCAGTTGAAGGATCCGTCAGGAAATAATGAGGCCCAAAAGGAGGTAGGTGCGGGGTTTTGGGAGTAGGCCCAGTTGAATAACGTACCATATAGCTTAGAAACCGCATGTGGCAGGCCAACTAATGGACCTAAAACTGCTTGGAAATCCATTTTTGAAATGGCTATCAGATCTGGGCCCAACGTCTTTAGTAAAAGATGTCGAAGTGAAATATTTTAAAGATGTCCATTTGTGGAAGTTGACATTTATCCAAAATTTCTACTGAGGTGAGTAATTGTCCATCTGGCGTGATTACATCGGATAGAAGGCATTCACCCAGTTGAGAAAGCCGAGTTGTATTAAGAGGCTTACCTTCAATTAAAAAGCGGGGATTACCTCTTATGGGTTGAGACAGATCCCTGGTATGGGTATATTTTAAAAATATGCATAGCTGCAAGTGAACTTTAACAGATAAACCTACCGGGGACTTTCTGAGCATTGTGGGTAAAGATTTAGGGTTAAGGTATAACAGGGCCTTTGGTGAAAGGCCTTGTTTCTTGATACAGGACAATTCAATCTGTAACCATAGAGGTGCATAATTGTTTGGGCCCGAGGGGGCTGAGGCTTGTACCCATCTAGGATATTTATTTGCGTGACTGGCCCAAAGGTATAGCCCGATATAAGGTAATCTCAACCCACCCATTAATTTAGGGGCAGCTAATTTGTGATAGGCCATTCTGGCTTTTTTAACATTCCAGATAAAATTAGCAATTGTCCCATGAATTTTCTTAAACCACGAAAGTGGAAGCCAGATATTTAACATGTTCAGAGAATAGAACAATCGAGGAAAAACATTCATTTTAATTAAATTAATTCTCCCCCATAGGGTAAGTGGAAGCATTGCCCATCTTTTAAGATCTAATTCAATTGTATGAACCAAGGAGTCCAAGTTTAGCTGTTGGATCCGACCTGAGCTCCTTTGCAAAGGTGAGTCCCAAATATTTTATAAAGTCGGATTTCCAGTATAATCCTAACTCAGTAATTTCGTGCTTATGGGTTCTGTTATTAAGGGGGTATACTACCGTTTTCTCCATATTAAGTTTATAATTAGAGATTTCACTATAGGTCTGTATAATTCTTAATAAGACCGGGATAGACCTGGTTGGGTGCGATATGTGTAGCAGAAGGTCATCCGCATATGCCGTTACTTTAACCATGTGGCCATGGATTTTAATACCCTGCACTTTGGGATTATGTAAAATATTCTTGATAAGGGGTTCGAGATAAAGATTGAAAAGGAGAGGAGATAACGGGCAACCTTGTCTGGTACCCACATGCAACCTGAAAGGATCTGACAATACCCCATTCCAGGAAATCCTGGCTGAGGGCATCGAGTATAATGAGGTAATCCAATTCAGGAAAGCAGCAGGGAAGCCGAATGTTTTCATTGTGGCTAACAGGTAGTTCCAATAGACCCTATCAAAGGCCTTCTCTGCGTCCAGAGAGATCAGCACCATAGGCAGGTCCGACTCCCCGGACACACAGAGGACATTGCCAAGTGTCCTTAAATGGTCACTTGATGATCTCCCTTTCATAAAGCCAACCTGCTCCACACCAATCAAACCGGGCAAAATTTTGTTTATACGGTCAGCCAATAACTTCGCAAGAATTTTAACATCGTAGTTAAGTAATGAAATGGGTCTGTAACTAGAGACTTGATCTGATGGTTTATCTGGTTTGGGCAGTAGTACAATAAGTGCCTCAAATAAAGATCTATCAGTTGCCTGACCGTTAAGAATGTATTGGTATAATGAGATAAGTAATGGGGACAGTTCTTTAGAGAAAACTTTATAGAAATTAGATGAAAAGCCATCTGGGCCTGGTGTTTTGTCAAGTGGAGATCCTTTATAACTCTCTATTTCTGCCTTGAGTGATAGGGACAACAAGTTGAGCCCGTTGGAAATCAATAGAGAGTGGAGGTTCAGACCATCTAGGTAAGAGTGTATTTTTTCATCAGCTGGGGGATTTTCCATTGCGTATAAAGCAGTTCAAGGTACTTCCTGAACTCCTCAGCAATTTGTTTAGGGGAAGTTCTAATAAGACCATTATCGATAGCTTGGACTGCAGGTATTAATCTGGAGGATTCTACCTGTTTAATACATCTTGCCAACATGTGACCAGCTTTCTCCCCTTGGTCGGTGTAACTATCCTTCGTTTTTATCATTACTAATTCGGCTTGCTCGCCCAGTACTTTTAAATATGCGTCCCTTAATTTAATTACCTCTTGCTTATCATCCTCCATAGAATAGGGAGATAATTTAGCCTCCTTTGCTCTTAATTGAGCCAATAGCTCAGACATGTATCGCTCTCTTTTTTCTTCTTAGTTGCCAGACCTATTAAGATTCCACGTAAGAAAGCTTTAAGTGCTCCCCATTCCATATCCAGCCAGTTGGTGGAAATAGAATTATTTAAAATAAGCGCAGATATTTGTGAAGAAATATAGCTTACTATATTTGGGTCTCTCAGTAACTGACTATTAAGTTTCCATCTATTACCTTTTTTAGGAAGGGAAGAGAAGGAAACTGAAGAGGATACTAGAGAATGGTCTGAAGGAGGCCCGACGAGAATTTCAGCGTCTAATACCCCTGAGAGGAGGTTACGCGAAACAAAAATGTAATCAATTCTAGATGCTGAGGCATGAACTTGGGAAACATAAGTAAATTCGTGGGTATTTGGATGGAGAATTCTCCAGACATCGGAGAGACCTGAGAGGTCTAAAAGCTCATTGAGTGCTCTTTAGGCTGGGGAAAGGCCCTTACTGGAGGGTTTAGATCTATCTAACATCGAATCAAGTACCAAATTTAAATCCCCTCCTATTATAATAGGGATGTCTAGAAATGGGGTTAATGCTTCCATTAACTGTACAAAGGTAGGTGTATTCATGTCGTGCCGCATACAGATCCTAACAAAACTTCCAGAGTATGTAATTTCCCTTTAAGTAAAATATATCTTCCGGCAGTATCTTGTATCACCTGAAGAGGTATAAAGGGCACGGATCTGTGAACCAGCACCATTACACCCCTACTTTGTGTGTTACCTTGGGAAGCAAAAACTTGTCCTATTTATAAACGTCTCATACAATTACTTTCGTTGTTAAGCAGGTGAGTCTCCTGCAGAAATATTATGTCGGCTTTTAACAAATTCAGATGTTTTAAAATTTTGTATTGTTTGGATTTCTGATGGACCCCCTTAACATTCCAACTTATAAAGCTAATGATTCTGGACAGCGCTATCTTAATAACTAAAGTTATAATTATCTACCCCTGCGGAGTATGTCTGTTCCTCCCTTTTTTTTCTCACATATAATTTGTGCTTCCTTCCCCCCCTAACCCTTCACCCTAGGTTAAAATCTCCCATTACTTCCTCCCAATCTTGATTACACACCAACCCCAAAACCCTCCTTCCTCCATCCCCACACGTCCATCACAGTCCATGACAGCAGTTCACGCCGCTAATCCTCTTGCCCTCCCCTACCCCGGCTCCAATTAGCGGGATTCTGAAATCACCCATTTTGCCCTGTAATTCCTGCTAACATAACGTAACAACCTTAATCAAAAATGCTTGCTTTGAAACTAGATGCAAACCCAACAAAGCCGGTATGTATCCCCTTATTTAAGTAGCTTGACCTATACGCTATAACATTTAAACTCATATTATATAAAACAAGAAACCAAGCCATGTGATAGGCGTTAAAAATAAAGAAAATTACCAAATTTCTCTGGTTATTTAAGCTAAATTAAAACAAGACCCGAATCAGTCCCAGTAACGCCACCACATGCTTTCAAGATAGGGAGTTTCTCCCTGTAGGAAAATGACCCTAATACAGGTCATACAGAATATGAGCTACAATCCATATTTAAATAAGCAGAAAAGAAGAAAGAGATGTTAAGCACATCAAAATAAATCGCGAGCTAACACGCTAATTGTCCTGTGCTGGAATCGTAATTCCCCTTAAGAAGGACTCTGGCTCCATCTACTGGCTGAATACCGGAATTGGTCCTTGCGTCCTCTATCTAGAGATTCTTAGGGGAAAGCTCACAGCTCTCTATAATGAAACCAGGTGTAAAACGGGCGAGTAACCAGCCAACCAAAATTATTTTATTTTTATCTTGGAAACATCCTTCCAGTCTGTTATCTCAAGTTTGCAGACACTGCACACCCCTAATCCACTCGGGGATCGATACGGGCAGAACTCTGGGGATCAAGGGATAAGTGACCAGCAAAGGGGCTATGAGGATCCAAGCTATTTCCCCACCTCAACAGGCATCTAAATGACCAGAAGACAGATGAGGTGAGGCAGACGTCTTGAGTAAACCATAACCCCAGTCAGGGTCACTGAACAAGGCCAAATGTTACAATCAATAGAAGATATACACTTCTCACCACCATGGAAAGTCTGCATAAAACTTTTAGGTAGTTTTGAAAAGATTAGGAAGCGCTGATTGAAGTGCTGCAGTTGCTAGCTCCACATTCTCATATGATTTCCAGGTATCCACTGTAAGTACCTGGAACTTAGCAGTGTAGGACATTCTGAATTTGATGCCCGACACAATTAACTTGCTCACAAGCGGGTGGAAGGCTGCTCTACATTGGAGAATCGAAAGTGGGAGATCTTGAGCGATTCTGATCCTTGAGCCCTCCCACTGCAATTCCTTCGTTTCCTTAACGTTTAAGATAAATAGCTGCTTCTCTTGGTAATTAAGAAATTTGAAAATTAAGGTTCGGGGGGTGCTCCCTGAGGCGGTACAGGACACAGAGCACGATGAGCTCTTTCAGTACTGTAGCAAGGTCCGAAGGGCGATGGACCTGCAAATTTTTCTACAAACTTCTGGACAAATTTGATGGGATCCGGTCCTTCCTCTTTTTCAGGTAAGCTGATGATCACCGTGTTATTGCGGTGACTTCTACCCTCGAGATCCTCCACTTTCAGGTCGAGTTTAGCCAGTCGCTGATTAATTTGGCCCATTACGGGATCTACTTTTTCAACCCGGGTTTCCAATGAGCGTATGCGCGCTTCATTGTCGGAGGTTCTACACGATAAATCTTCTAAGGCAGAGGTGATGTTTTTAACCTCACTTGCAAGCTCTTGCATTTCAGCTTTGAACGGACGAAATTCTTCCAAGAATCTTGAAAGTGTTAGAGGTTCTTCCACCGTAGCACTCGAGGTAGATGCCTGGGGGTGCTGTATAGCAGAGGCCTTAGACTTTTTTGGGGCCTTCTCCGGAGTAGCCGGTGGAGTATGTCTCAGTAAGGCTTTAGGCATTTCTGCTTCCATTGGGTTTTCTGCAGGATGAGTATCAACTAATAAGTAGTTATAGGCAGAAATTTAATGAAAGTCGTGCTGGATTCGTCGTTTTGGAGCGTTTGGTAGGAAGGTTAAGGCAGAGCTCACAGAGAACACAGCTAGCTAGTGCTCTGCATCAAGTGACTCCTCGATGGAGGGGGAATTAAGGCAAGTTCGTTGGGTCCCTTCCCTAGTGGGAGAGGAGGCCAAGGGAAGGGGGTGGACATTAGTAAGATAAATGGGGGCAAGGAGGGAAGGGGCCAGTGGGAGCACCCCCTGAGGTGCTGGTGTGGAATAGATTCCTCCCACTGATTGGGGGGAGGAGAAGGGAAGCTCTGTGGAAGGAAAGGGAACATAAGCATGAGGGCAATATGGGTATTGGGGGAAAGACCACAGAGGCAAGGGAAAAGAGGAGGTAGAGGCGGGGAAGTGGCAACAGGGCAAGGAAGGAGTGGCAACAGAAAGGGAGATGGGCAAGGGGTAGGGGCAACTGTGAGGGGGTTGGGCAGGAGGGTGGAAGGGGTCAGGGGATTTCAGGATAAGCAGTTACACTTGGCATCCTCAGTAATATACCACAAGCAGAGTATAAGCTCATGCAACCTTATTTAGTGCATATAAACATAAAGCAAGCATACTCCAATGCAAAGAAATGCAAATTTTTGAATCTATCACTAAGGAAAGATGAGCTTATAAATAAGATTTAAGAAATGCGAAGTGACAGTGGACACTACAGAAATTATTTAGGCATCTCCTGATGAAGCCTATACTGTAGGTGAAACGTTGAGATCAAAGCCGTTTGAAACAACAGAGTGCAACTGTGACTACGATACAAGTGCTGTCTATGTGTATATATTGCACCCCCAACTCCCATTCTTGACAAGAGACTTGGTTGTAACTTTCTGCGTTGGGGTGGCAGCAGAAAGAAAACTGAACAGTTTATTTCCTGTGGAACATCTGGGGACTTTTATTTATTGAAATCATGGATAACACCAGTGAGCGGATGCTCGTTAATTGGTTCCAAATCAGTTAACAAGTACAGAGTGATACATAAACATTCAGATACAGAGTGGTTCGGTGGCAAATATACAAATACATGTTACAGTACAACAATACAGATAAAATACATGGTTACACTATACTGAGGCATTGTGCAATGTATGCCCGTGTCAAGGAGAGACAAAAATCAGTAGAGCAGACAGAGAGAGGAGAAGGGAAGGGAGAAGATGGAAAGTTAATGGTAAGAGGAAGGGTGGGTGAGAGTAGGAGGTGGGGGGGTAGGGAAGAGAGGTGGGGTGGGGCGTGGCAGTGCCATGGGAGAGGATGGAGGGTCAGTAAAGTGCAAGGTCGGGGCTACCCAGTAGAACAGTGACAGGGTTAAGAAGTGCTAGTGGGTAAGTACAGATTATGGCAATGGGATTACTGACTTGAGGCAGGATTTAGTGGGGGCAGGCACATTTACCCATGGCAAGAAGGTGTTGGTGCAGTTTGTGTTTAAGAGAGCCAACCGTTGCTGCATTACAGATGTCCTGAGGTGGCGCATTTGTCCAGAGGGGGGCCCGGTATGAGAAACCCAGATGAGCTAAGGTAGTGTGGCACCTTGGCACATGGAATACCTGTGAGATGGTGCTTCTGGTTTGCTTTGTGCTCTGGGGAAGGGTCAGTAGGTTCCGTACTCCTGGTGGTAGAAGGTTTAAGGAGGCTTTCTTGGTGACGAGGCAGGTTTGGTATCTGATTCTTCCACTGAGCTGTAGCCAGCCAGTCATGGTATAGAGAGTACATGTGTGTGTGAGTCTAGCAGCATCTGTGCAGAGATGGCAGGCTTTATTCAGTGTGGTTGAGATGCGGTGGAGGGCTGTGTCTGTTGCAGATCTGTAGATCACCAGCCCATAATCAATGAGTGAGATGATTGAGCTATTGATGGCAGTGCTCAGGGCTTCATGCGTGGCAGTGCCTGTGTGGATACAGGATCTTGATTCTGGTATTGCTGGCCCTTGTAGCAATGTTGATGCCAGCATATGATAGGGTGGAATCGATAGTGATGCCTAGGTATTTGAACTGGTGAACATGTTCGAGAGTGGCACCCTCAACGTTCATAATTGCAAGGGGGAAGGCTCTGTGTTTGCTTTGTGGGGTGAACATCATGGTCTTGGCCTTTTTATAATTCAAGACCAGTCTATGGTCCTCAAACCACTGTTCCACGGATGCAAAGCCTCTTTGTAGATCTGCCTCCAGATGTTCAGGGTGTTGGCTGCTGGCGAGTAAAACTGCATCATCTGCGTAAAGGAGCATTTGACATGAGCTAGAGGTCAGGAGGTTATTTAAGAATAAGCTGAACAGCAGCAGTCCTAATATGGATCCTTGTGGTACACCAGATCTGATAGGTCTGCTGTCAGAGATCACATCCCTGATTCTAACCTGCTGATAGCAGTTGCTCAGGTAGCTAGTGAACCAGCCCAAAGTTTCCGAGGAGAGCCCAATGTCAGCCAGTTGTTTGAGGAGGGGCCCATGATGCACCGTATAAAATGCCTTTGATAGGTCAATGAATGCTGCTCCAACCAGGAAGTCTTGGTCTAATGTGTGGTGGATATATCCTGTAAATTCTAGTAAGGCAATGATGGTGCTGTGGCCACCCTTGAACCAGTGCTGTTCAGGACACAGTAGTTGATGGTGGCTGAGGTACTCCACAAGTTTATTTTTTTTTTCAGTTCTCTTTATGCTCATCAAGGACTGGGCATCTCTCAGAGGTTTTCACTCTAAGTGGTGCCTCTGCTCCCCTGTCTGAAGCCTCCTCCCCTCTGGCACCCCCCAACAGGACATTCCAACCCTCCCGGATCACCACCTGTCCTACCTGGCAGCCTTTCTGAGATTAGAGGGTCTGTCCGGTGAGGGGGTCAGCCCTAGCTGTTGGGGATTTGGACCAGCACTGGGGATGTGGGCGCAGTCCACTGGACCCCTTGTCACCTCCCAGTCCAAGGGGGGGGTCCACTTGTTTTTGTTGCCCTCCAGAGCTCAGATGTGAATTGACATCAGTGGCACATACGTGCCGACGTCTGCCGCAGCTCCGCCCTGGCATCCACTCGCACTGCAAGTTCCTTTGTGCTGCCCCTGATTACCATCAGGGGCTGCTCAGGAGTGGTGCAGACCCTGGAACTCTGTCCAGAGAAGGGCGAGCAGTCCTCTGGATGCTCGATCCCTTCCCTCCCCTGCCGATCCCTGACAACCCGAGTCCGTTCCCAAACCCTGGTCACCGGCGTGGTGGGAGGTGTAGTTTCCAGTGCCTCAAACCTCAGCGCCACTGAGCCGGCGAAGTACTTCACAAGTTGATCGGCCACGATTCTGCTCTAGGGCCTTGGAGAGTGGAGGAGTATTGGAATTAGTCTATAGTTATTGTGCAGAGTCCGATCACTACTTTAATGCACTGGGGTAACTGTTGCAGATTTCCAGCATTGAGGGAATTGTGAGTGACAGAGCAGGAGGTTAATAATTTGCTTCAGATGGCTAAGAATTTCCTCAAGTGCCAGGCTAACAAATTTTAGGTTTTGGGAGTCCCCCGCTGTGTCTTGACTTCCCTAGTACCTTTTCCAGGTATTTTCTGGCATCGACTTCAGAGACTACTTTGAAGTGAAATAGTGGTTCGTTAAGGGGAGGCAATCGTTTCCCTTGTGGGTCATTTGTGGTGAGGGGATTGAAGAAGTTAGCAGGCAGCACGCTGCTTATGTCCATGAAGGCATGATTCAGAGGGCTGGCAATGAGAAGAGGGTCTAAGGACAGCACCCCGTCGACTGTGAGCACAGCTGGAGTGTTTTGGGGGTCTTTCCCAGTGTTGTCATTTAGGTTGTCTCAAAAGAATTTGCTGCTATTCCATGAACTGGTGAGGGTTCTTCATAGTAGGTGCTTATTGCACAATGGATGGCTTTCGTGCAGTCATTTTGTGCTTGTTTGTACCGTTGGATGTTTGCTGCTGAGCCATGTGCTCATGCCACTTGCCAGAGATGATCTCTTGAGGAGAATTGCTCTAGCATATCTGGAGTAATCCAGGGGTTGTAGTGTCCTTTAACCGATCTTGTTTTTATCGGGGCATGCTTGTCGTAGACAAAACTGAATTTGGTTATGAAGAGGTCAAGGGCTACATCCACGTCCTTGGCTTCATACAGGTCAGACCAGTCTTGGTACTTGAGGTCTGTTTTGAGTTGCAGATGGCCTTTTAGGAGGACACGGCTTGATATATTTCTGGCAGGAAATTTGCTGTAGTTATTCCAGGTGCATGTGACAGGGGAGTGGTTGCTCAGAGAGTCTGGGAGTATAGTAATATTGTCGATATGTGCAGGACGGTTAGTGAGTATCCAATCCAGCAGGGTGCTGGTGCTGGTTTTGTAATTGACTCTTGTTGGTGAGTCTATCATTTGGGAGAAGTGAATGGCAGACAAGGTGTCCTTGATACTGGCAGATGATGGGGAGAGCCAGTTGACGTTGACGTCACCTCGAAGTAAAATTTCTGTATTGAGGCTGAGGGTTCTGATGTAGTCCATAAGGTTTTGCTAGTGCCAGCTATGGTCTGTTTAGGTGGGATGTATACTGAGAGCAGGGTGAGCACTCTATTGTGTGCACCTAGGATCAGTTTGACAGCCAGTGCTGCAGTTTGTCACTCATGTTGGGGGGAGCAGTCCATACCCCTGCAGATAGTCTTTGGTATATATGACACAGCCGCCATCTCTTTTTGAGAGGTGGTCCTGCCTAAGTAGGGTATAGCCAGGTAGTGCGATGGTTGTATCTGGTATCTTAGGGGAAAGCCAGGATTCCACTATGGAGAGCACATCAGGGTTATGTCGAGATATCCATACCTTCAGGTTGTCCATCTTGGGAAGAATGCTACAGATGTTTATTGAGGCCAACCTAAGCCCAGGTAATTTTTGTGGCTGTGCACTTGAACCATGGGGAGGACCTGGGTTCAGGAGTATATTGCTCGATAGTAGCAGTGGGGAAGAAGCAGTTGAGTGAGATGATCCAGAAGAAGTTTGTTAGTTCAGGAAGGTGATCTCTTGCTCAGTCATCTCGATATTATGGATTTAAAGTGAGTAACATTTCCGTGGAGGAAAGTAACTACAGGAGGGTCAGTGACTTAGTGTGATCACTCCCAGAGCATGAAGGGTTTTTGCTGACTGTAGCTGGTCTCCATGTGATAGGTTGAGGTCACAGATCCATAGGCATTTTGCACTACCTTCGGGTGGTAGAAATGACCATTTGGGTTGGATGCAGTACACGGGTGTCCCAGGAGGCAATTATGATAGAGTAGGATGATGCTCTGTACAAGCCTGATGGCTGGGGTTGGCATTGTCCAGTACTTTGCTTGTGTATGTAATGCAATTAGTAGGGGTAAGACAGCGGTTACTACTTTGATTAATAGGGTTCTTTTCAGAGATTATGGGTCTAGGTTGCCGATACAAGTAGGGGCAGGATATTTGTGAATGGATCCAGTTATCAGTACAGTAGTTGAGGTAGTTATGCGCCCCTTGTGGCGGTGGTGTATAGGATGCAGATAGGAGATCGGACACTTAGTAAATTACAGGAAAGAGGCACATGACCCCTAAACACTACATAAGAAAGTGTCCAGATAGGGTGGGTGGGAACAAGGGAAACGTGGTGTCCTGTACAGGGGAGAGATGAATCAGGGCTTCCCCAGGAGCTTGTAGGCAGTGGCAAAGGTGGAGTTCAGCCATGCTAAAAAGCACCCAGTTTGGCTTTGCTGGGTCCTTGGTCCTATAGATCCTGTGGGGGAGAGCCAAATCAAGGCTTCCCCATGGCCGATGGCGTGAGTGGAGAGAGACGCTCTGCTGGAGCACCCAAATGGGCTGGAAGTTTCTGGGTAGGGAAGGGAGAGGAGAAGATTAAGTAGAGGAGCTCAGGGCTGGCAGCAGACAGCCAGCGGCGGTCAGCAAACAATAGGGGGATTAGGTAAATTAGAGTGGGAGGCCAGGAGCCAAGAGCAGGGAAGAGTTGGGAAAGGGACTGGGTTTCAGGCAGCACTGCTTTCCCCTAGGCTACGGCCTGGCAGTTTGCAGAGGTCTGAGCAAGGAATGTTACAGGCGGGGGATGGAGAGAATAAAAATTTAAAGTGCAGAGTGGCTGCCGCAGGGTGAGGTTTACACAAGAGCAGGCTTAAGTTGTGCCAAGCGGTCGCCTCAGGGAGAGAAAACTGAATCACTAATTCTAACAGAGACAAGCAGTATTAAACAGTAATGGCAGTTTCAAGCAATACAGTCTTTTGCTGTTTGGTTAGACTAACAATTTTACAGTTTCAACAGTCACAAAAGATTCAGCAGAGACAGAGGAGAGCAAGGAGCTCGAGGAGGATAGAAGGGGACCAATCAGCAGGTGGCATGAATAGTTAAGCTTTAACTTGCAGAGCTTTAGTATGGTTGGAGCAGGCTAGGTGGACAGCAGTGTGCAGCAGCCAATGGGAAAGCAAAATGAAGTATCTACAGGGGTTGGCTAGAGAGCAGTTGAGGGAGGCCTATAGTTGACAGTGAAAGATTCTTTTATTTATTTATTTAGAATAATCAGAAATACACCTTAGAGTCATAGACTCCTTTGTAAAGGTTCCATGTCATAGGTACATAAGAGGTTACAGAGAAATACATATACAGAGGAATAAGTCATACAGTAAGTAGTAAATAAAAAAGATCAATCAGGGCAGAACAAGCCCATCATCAAATGTTAGATCAGCAGAGCAACTCAGAGGTATTTGCTAGACAGCATTAGTTGAAGTGCAAGCTTGTCCAAGAAGCAAAACAAAAAACAGGAAGGACACTAGGGACTAAGTGTGGAGGGTGAAATGTAGGGATGGGGGTTATGGGACAGTCACAGATTGATAGTAAGAGGAGCAGGCTTTTGAGGTGTGCCTTGAAAGGGCCTAGTTTTGGTTCATGAAGGATGGGAGTGGGGAGCTCATTGAGCCATTTAGGGGCCCGACACAGAAATGCCCTTTGGCCGAGGGAGGTCCTATAGTCGAGGACGGTTATGAGAGACTTGGCTGCACTTCCGGTGGGTCTGTTTTGGGGGGGCAGGTTGGAGTAGAGGGAGAAGCCCTGGGGAAGCATGGTTGAGAAGGATTTTCTTGGCTAGGAGGCAGGTGTGATATTTAAGTCTTGAGTCGAAGTTTAACCACAGGAACTGTCTATATAGGTCACAGGTATGGGTAAATTTGTCACAGCCTGTGATAAGGCGACAGGCTTTGTTTAAGGCGATTTTGAGGTGGCTTAAGGTGGTCTGATCAGCAGAGCCATATATAACAATGCCATAGTCCATAATGGAGAGTACAGAGGAAGACACTGCCACACGCAAGGCTTCAGGGGGGACAGAGTGCTTGAGACGGTAGAGGAGACCAAGAAGAGTGTTAAGGGAGGTGGATAGGAGTTTGATATGTTTATGATAGGAGAGGGATTGTCTAATGTTATGCCCAGGTATTTAAAGGTGTCTACCTGTTCAAGTGTGTCACCCAAGGAATTGAAAATGGGAAGGGTTGATCCAGAAAGAGTCATGCTGCAAAAAAGAACTAAGGTCCCTCTAAAGGCAGATCTTTATAATGTGCTAATGGGAAACTGGACACACACACACAAATAAAGTAGCTCTAAGCAGTAACTAACAGTGGCAATATTTGCTAAAATAGCTCTGCACAGTAACTAATTGCTTAGCCAGGAGGAGTCGGGGGTGAAAGGAGTGTGTGGAGTTACCTGGACCTGCTGCAGCTGTTGGTGACTTGGATTGGAACTGGCCTGTGTGGTAAGGACGCCACTGCCTGAACTCCACAGGCTCTGTGAACCGACCGAGAGATGTGTTGGGGGAAGACCCTCTGTCGCCTATCTGGGGGTGGCTCTTCCTTTGCTTGCCCAGGACGTGGGCAGGAATGCCCGCATCTGGTCACTGAAGAGTCGGTGGGGGAGTGCGGTGTCTTTCTAAGCCACCTGGGGGTCAGCTTGCAGGCCGGTCTTCTCGGGTGCCTGTAGCGTCTGGTCGCGGGTGGAGAGGAGTGCAGCTTTTTCCTCAGTGGCGAGGTCAGGGGCTTTTGGATTTTTCCCCATTCATTATATTCTCAGGGCTTTTACTGTTGGCTCTCCCTTGCAGGCTGAGGTGCTGACCTGTAGGGTAGTTCCAGTCAGTGCAGAAGCTTTGGGAACTAGGATTAGCTCTACGGGGGACCTTGGAGTTTTTTCGGCGGTTGAAGTTTTTGGTGCTGACTGGTTCTGCTTCTTTCACGAGGACTCTGAATGTTTCGACTGCGGTTTGCCTATCTCCACACTCCCTTTGACTGGTCATTAAAGAACTGTGCTTCAGGGTTCCATTGCCCATATCCCTTTTTGATCTCGTAGACCTTGGATGGTTGGTGAGAGTACTCTGCATGTTATTTTATTATGACTTTCAAATTACTGTTAATTTCTATCCCCACTAAGTGAGAGGTGGTGTTGGGACTGAAGTTTTATCCTGTCATATACCCGGAGTGGTGGGAGCTCTACAGGTTCAGATTTTATTTTACTCTGTAGCAGTGTATGGTGACTGGTTGTTTCTCCTTGACCTTGCTTTCATTGGACTTCTGGCTTGGACAATAATATTATTAGGACAATATTAGATTTATATGTTACTATCGATCTGATTATTTTTAGCTGTTTGCTTAATTTATTTTGTTGGGTTTTGTGAAAGTATAAAAAGTTAATTTAAGGGATAGTTTTAAATTATTATTTGTGTGAAATGTGTCTGGGGCAGAGAATAGTAAGGCGCAGCTACTCTGGGGGCCACCTCTGTGGCCTTCGTCCCTTTGTGCTTCCTGAACTTCCAGCTGCAGCCTACAGGAGGTGTAGAGCTTTGGGAATAGCTCGGGGGGGAAGGGGTTGGCAGTGGTGGTGGCACCCGAGTGGCTGCCAGGGTGTCCAGGATGGTGGTAATGAGGTCAAGGAGATGCTCTGGGGTGAAATGAGAACTGGAGAGGGGGCCGCCTTGTTTAGTTCCCATACCCAAAGGTTCCACGAGGGATTGTGGGCAGTCAGTGGGTTCAGCTGCCTCACCTCATCCTACTAGGGTTGTGCTGTGCAATGCCATGTCAATGAGGAATAAGACTGCTACAATGGTGGACTTAATATCCTTGGCTGACCTGGCTTGCATCATGGAGACCTGGTTGGATGAAAATGCTGCCCCCAATTTGGAGGCAGCAGTTCTAGCTGTGTACTCCATGATACACAACCCCCTTACCCAATGGTGGATTGCACGGGAGAGGAAGGGGGGTAGCTATTTGTTTTAAAACCAGCCTGAACCTCACAGTGCTTCCTGTAGGTCATACACATTCGTTTGAGTGTGTGGCCGTGAGAGGAAGTGTAGGAGCAGGATTTAGGGTCCTTGTGCTTTGTCGTCCCCCTGGGTTGCATGGGGACTTTGTTGTTGAGGTTGAGGAGCTCATCGCTGGCCTGGTGCTGGAGTCCCCCAGGTGGTTAATTCTGGGGGACTTCAATGCCTGGGTCGACGGCGGGCTCTCTGGTTTTGGGAATGATCTTTTAGGAAGCATGGGGGCCCTGGCCCTGTTGCAAAATGTAACAACAGCTACTCACTTGGGTGGCCACACATTGGATTTGGTTTTTTCATTAGGTTTAGATGTGATTGACCTCGGTGTTGATTCTGTAGTTTGGTTATGTCATAGCATCGTGAGGTTCACGCTTGGCAATACCCTCCTAGATGGTCCTGCCCCTGTGGAGATGGTCTGATGTTGCCCATTAAGAGGACTAACCTTGGCGGGACTATTGGCTGCATTGGACATATTGAGTGTTGGGGCGGGTTGTGCGATTGGAGTGGAGGAACCTGTGATGGCCTATAATGGAGTGGTCGCTGCGGCCTTCGATTCCATCGCACCCATTTGTGTCCATCCCTTGTCTACTTGCCGTAGACCTCCTTGGTTTGATGAGGATCTCTGGAGATTAAAAACTAAGAGAGGGAGGTTAGAGAGGTGCTGGAGGAGATCTGGCCTGGTGGAGGACAGATTGGCCCTGAGGTTACATTATACCAATTGTCAGGGGATAATCTCCCGTAAAAAGGCAGGTTATCTGTCTAGGGAGGTTGCTTCGGCAAGGAACAGACCAGCTCAGATCTTCCACACAGTGGATGGGCTATTACATCCTGCCTGTCTCTGTGTCAGGGGAGCAGGTTCAAGCACAAGATGTGAGGAGCTGGCTGTATTCTTTGCCGACAAGGTGTCCTCTATCAGGGATGAGGTCTTCTCGAGCACCTCTTGAAGGGGATGCATGGTCCGGCCTGAGGTGTGTTGAGACACTCCTCCTGTCTGGGATGAGTTTGAGCTGATTGGGGTGAAGGAGGTGGCGAAGATAATCCTGAAGCTGTGACCAACCCAGTGTGATCCGGACCTAGGTCCGACCTGACTTTTGATTGGATGTGTGGACATGGTTGGGCCTGTGATTGCTGGGGTTGTCTGGTGTTCCTTGAGAAGTGGGGTTTTCCCAATGGCCTTGAAAGAGGCCTTGGTTATACCCCTTTTGAAGAAACCCTCCCTGGACTCAAACTGCCTCAGCAACTACAGGCTGGTTTCAAACCTCCCTTTTTTAGGGAAGGTTATTGAAAAAGTGGTGGCTATGCAGCATGAGAGACATCTTGCTTCTTTCTCTATCTATAAGCCTTTCCAGTCGGGGTTTCATGTGGGGCATAGTACAGAGAGCACCCTGGTGAGGGTGCTTAATGACCTCCTGATGGTGAGGGGCAGGAAATATCGGACCATCTTGGTCCTCCTGGACCTCCCTGCAGCGTTTGACACTGTGGACCATGAGGTGTGACTTGATCGCCTGCGGTTGTGGTGTGCCCTGTTTGGTAATGTCATCAACTGGTTCAGGTCATACCTAACAGGCAGAGTGCAGAGAGTAATGATGGGTTAGCTTCATCTAACCCGAAGCCTCTGTGCTGTGGGGTACCACAAGGTTCGGTCTTGCAACCCTTGTTGTTCATGGTGTACATGCTGCCATTTGGGGACATTATCAGGTGGTACGGGCTGGGTTTTCACTGCTATGCAGAAAACACCCAGCTGTACCTGTCCTGTGCACCCAATATCCAGGTGTCAGCATCTGTATTTAACAGCTGCCTCGATGAGATCCAGACTTGGATGACTCAAAACTGGCTTAAACTTAACCCAGATGAGACAGAGGTGCTTGTTGTGGATACAGTTTGTCATGGCGGAGGGCGCTGTGAGTGGCTACCCCCTGGCCTGAGGTTGGGGGTGTTTTCCTTACTCCATCTAGGCAGGTGAAGTATTTGGGCATGGTCCTAGATGACGGTTTGATACTTGATGCTCAGGTGTCGGCCGTCGTTAGGAGTGGATTTTATCATCTTAGGAACATTTCTTGAATCCAAGACCTAATAATGCCAGAGGACCTGACCACACTGGTACATGCTTTCGTTACTTCCAGGCTGGACTACTGCAATGCCCTCTACCTAGGGTTAACTGGAGGCAACCTCCTCAGGCTACAGCTGGTGCAGAATGCGGCGGCAAGATTACTGACTGGGGCAGGATGCAGTCATCATATTACCCCGGTCCTCTGTGGACTGCACTGGCTACCAGTCAGGTGGAGGATTGTCTTCAAGGTAGTGCTCCTAACCTACAAGAACCTATACAATGGGGGACCTGTCTATCTGCAAGATCTTCTTGCCCCCTACAGTCCCTCCCAGGCACTCTGTTCTGCTGGGGGGAGCCTCCTTGGAGTTCCCAGAGTGAGACTGCGGCATTCTGGAGACAGGGCATTTTCAGTGGCGTTGCCCACTCTGTGGAACTCCCTTCCTGGATATCTTAGGGAGGCCCCTTCGGTGGAAGCCTTTAAGAGACAACTAAAAACATATCTGTTCAGGCAGGCTTTTAATGATTGCTAAATTTTAAATGGGATGGTTAGAATTTTTAATGTCTATGTTGAATTGCTGCTATGTTTATTTTGTTTTTTGAACTGCATTGTACAGCACCCAGAGTCCCTGGAATTGGGCACTTTATAAATAAAATGTCTATCTATATCTATCTATCTTAAAGAATAAAATATTTATTTTCAACCTAGAGAAAAAAGAAAGCAAAATGCAGCCTGGAACTGCCAGTAGCTGCAGTTTCTAGTGAGGCCAGTGGGGACAGAGGTAACAGGAAGAAGTGTCCACTCAGGAGCTGGCAGTGTAGGGAGCTTAAATTCAGTCAGCCGCCTAGTATGGTCATACCTTGCCTGGATCTGAGGGAGTCTTTGCTGGCTGTAGAGCATGGGCGACAGCCTTAACAGAGCTGACCACACCACGGAGGAGAAGAGAACGAAGTGGGTCAGGCTGTGGAGGGAGCACCCGGTCGGGGTCCTCCACTTGCTTGGATCCGAGGGAGTTTTTGCTGGCTGGAGAGCATGGGCAACTTACCCAGAACCTGGCTGATCTCAGGATAGACAGGAGGGGAAGGGAGGGACAGAAAGGCGGGACAGTCAGGTAAGCATGGGGGGAGGGAAACCAGGAAGCAGATGGAACAGAGAGAGTAGTGATCTTGGAAGACTCTATAGTTCAAGAAGTGAGATGGGGAGACACAGGGACTAGGGTAAACCTCAGAAAGATGCAGTGTATACCACGGATGACTGCAGGGAGGATGGGTCCACATATAGCCGAGAACACGGAAAATGATGGGGGTACCTCACTTCACCGTTAACCTGGGAATACATGACTTGGCTGAATGTAAGGCAGAGGTGGTTCAGGAGAGGTTCAGGGAGGTGGGGAAGCTCTGCAGTGGGGTGGGGAACTTGGTAGTCTTTTTCTTTTTTTTTTATGGGCTAGCACTGCAAGAAAGCAAAGGATCGAGGAATTTAATGTCTGGCTCATGAGATGATGCGAGAAGGAGGACTATGGGCTAATTGGAGGCTGGGAGATACAGTACTTTGGAGAATAATGCTTTTTATGCATCAGATTGGCTACATCTTGGTAAAGTGGGCACTACATTGCTGAAAGCCAGATTTCAGAAATATGTGGGTAAGGATCTGAATTCAGAACTGGTGGTGGGGCAGCAGGGCTCACAATGCCCTTAGTCACCTGGAGGAGGGGACCAGATAGCCTCCCCACCAATTATGGCAGAAGGCATAGGGTTCATATGAGAGGCAGAGGGATGGTGTGGGGCAGGTGGGACTGGGAGTGGGGGAGTGCATGAAGACCAGGGGGATAGGGGACTCGAGTCATGGTGAAAGATAGTGTCTCTGAATGCAAGGAGCCTGGGGAACAAAATGCCTGAGGTGCAATCACTGATGGCTGAGGGAGAGATGGATGTGGCAGCCATCACAGAAACATGGGCCACACCGAATCATGAGTGGGACTCTCCGTCCCTGTATATAAGCTATATAGGTGGGACGGGGGATAAGAAGAGGAGGGGGAGTGTCTCTGTATGTGCGGGAAGGGATAACTTGTACTAGGGAGGATGAGGCAGATGGAAGGACAGAGGTGTTGTGAGCACAGCTACATTCCACAAAAGGTAGAAAGCTTAGGATAGGAGTGGTGTACAGGCTACCACACCAGGGTGAAGAATTAGACAAGGAACATGGGTCCAAAATTGTGGAGATGGCCAGCAGGGGGGAGGTAGTGATTATGGGGGACTTCAATCTGCTTGGGGTAGAGTGGAAGATACTAGCTACCACCTGTACCAGGACTCAGGAGCTGCTGGATGTATTCCAAACTTGGTTTCTGACACAATGTGTCCTGGAGCCGACCAGGGAGAGGGCCATACTGGACCTGGTCCTGTCTAAAAGTGTGCATGTTCAGGAGGTAAAAGTGGAGACACCGCTTTCAGGAAGTGACCACCACACTATGTGGTTTCACCTAGACATAGGCAGGGAGAAGATTACAACAAAAACAAGGGTTCTAGGCTTCAGGAGGGCAGACTATGGTAGGATGGGAGAGATTCTGGGAGGGCAGCTTGCTGGGATCAGGAAGGAGATGTAGGTGGACCAGAAATGAATCATAATCAAGAAGGGGCTGTTGGCAGTAATAATGTGTGCCAATCTCAAGAGCAAAAAATGTAGTCAAAAGGCCAAACTGGTACAATATGATAGGGAGGTAGCGCAGGTAGTAAAGGGTAAGAAGTCAGCCTTCAGGAAGTACAAGCGCACCCAGAAACATTAGGACAGAGAGGAGTGTGGTACCAAGGCAAGGGAAGCAGGCAGAGCAGTTTGACTGGCCAAGGTCAAAAGAGAGCTGCAGCTGGGAGATGGGATGAAAACTGGGGAGAAGGCTTTCTTGCAGTATATCAGGGAGTACAGGGATATGAAGGATACGATGGTTAGGTTGAGAAGTGTGCGTGTGTAGGGGAAAGGGAAGTGAAGAGAAAGCAAAAGTGCTTAACAAGTAGTCTTTTCAGTCTCTACTATGGAGGAAGATGGTCCAGTACCTTGGGGGAATGTGGTGGGTGGGCACATAGATGAGGGGATTGAATTAAAGGCCCTGAAGGTGGACAAATCTGCAGGAAGAGACGGCATACATTTGAAGGTGTTGATGGAGTTGACGGATGTACAGCAGGTCCCCAGGTAAACCTGTTTAGCAACTCACTGGAGTTGGGGAAAGTACCCTTGGACTGCAAGACAGCACATGTAGTGCCACCACACCAAAGCAGGTGGAAAGACAAACCTGGTAACTTCTAATCAGTCAGTCTAATCTTGATAGTTGGGAAACTCATAGACACCATACTGACAGATAGACTGGTAAGCTTTCTGGAAGAAAAAGGGCTCCAGGATGAGAGGCAGCATGGGTTTGTGTCAGGGCAGTCCTGCTAGATTAACCTGATTGATTTCTTTGACTGGTAACCAGGACAGTGTACAGGGGCCAGGCGGAAGACATCCTGTATCTGGATTTTAGTAAGGCCTTTAACTCTGTTCTCCATAGGAGATTAATCAGGAAGCTGGGAGACCTGGGGATAGGGGGAAAACTGTTTATATGAGTTAGCAACTGGCTGCAAGATAGTTGTGAGAGGGTGGTGGTCATGGAAGGAGATCTTGGGGGATAGGCCAGTCTCTAGTAGGGTCCCAGAGGGCTCGGTGCTCGGTCTGGTGTTGTTTAACATCTACAGTAGTGATATTGCAGATGGGATAAAAGGTAAAATATGCTTGTTTGTGGATGACACAAAGCTCTGTGGGAAAGTAGACATGGAGGACGGGAGACAGGACCTCAGGGAAGACCTGGCTAAGGTAAAGAAATGGTCAGGTATTTGGCAACTGGAATTCAATACCAAAAAGTATAAAGTAATGCACTTGGGGGTAAAGAACCTGGAGACCAAATACTGTCTGGGTGGTGTGCAAGTTAGCAGGTCAGAGGAGGAGAAGGACTTGGAAATGATCATCCTGAGTGACCTGAAGTACTTGGCACACTGCATGAAAGCAACAGCCAAAGCAAACTGGATGCTGGGCTGCATAGCCAGGAGTATAACCAGCAGGAAAGCGGAGTTCATTCTGCCACTGTATTGATACTTAGTTCAGCCGCATCTGGAGTACAATGTACCGTATTGGTGCCCTTACCTAAAGAAAGATGTCAGCCTATTGGAAATGGTCCAGAGAAGGGCAAGCAAAATGATCCAGGGACAGCAAGGCAGAAGATATGAGGACAGAGATCTCAACATGTACTCCCTGAAGATTAGAAGAGAGGGGTGGACATGATTGAAACCTTCAAGTACCTTAAAGGTTTCAACAGGGTGAGTTCTGAAGGTCTCTTAAACCTTAGTGGGAGCAAGACAACTAGGGGGCACAGCCTTAAGCAGCTGTGGGGAAGATTCAGGAGGGAAATGAGAAGGCACTATTTCATGCACAGGGTGGTAGCTAAGTGGAATGAGTTGCTGGAGGATATAGTCTCCCTGAAGACAGTGGACAGCTTCAGGAGAGGTTGGGACAGAGTAAAGAGGAAAGTTGAATGTAAGGGAGAGGGTGTGGGGTGAAGGGAGGACATCGGCTGGGAGGGAAGAGTAGATCACGGGGGGGGGGAAGAGGTCTGCAAACTCGAGCAGACATGATATGTCTTTTTCTGCTGGCTCAACTCTATGTTTACATATTTGTATACAGTGTCATCTGCATACATGTAAATGGATGCAGAGGAACAGGCAGTAGGGAGGCCATTCAGGAATATGTATGGAACCTAGAATGGACCCTTGGTGGACATTTGAGCAGATGGGGAGTGGGGGGAGGAGGATAAGGTGTCTCCAGTACCAACAGCTCGAGACCTGCTCTCAAAGTAGTAGTGAAATCAACTGATTGAGGAGGCAGAGTGCCCCACCACCTTAAGCTTGTCCAGGAGGTGGAAGTGGTCCACAGTGATGAAGGCTTTGGCCAATCCAACAAAGAGAGCAGATGTGAACTAGTCCTGGTCCATAACAGAATTTTTGGAGTAATTTAGTAGGAGGAGGGAGGTGGATGTGGAGTAGGACTTTCTGAAACCAAACTGGAATGAAGTGAAAAAGGAGGAGTCCAGGACGGGGGAGAGTTGTGAGAGAACAAGGTGTTCCTGGAACTTAGCCAGGGTGAGGAGGAGGAGAGAGACAGGATGATAGTTACTAGGAGAGTAAAAATCACCCCCTTGAGGGAGGAGATAACAGTAGCCTGTTTCCAGGCACCAGGGACAGAGGCTGAGCAGAGGGAGAGATTGAGTAGTAGGTAATAGGGATGGCCTATGGATGGACCAGTGGTCTTCTGTCATCATTGTCTATGTTTCTGTGTTTCTTTAGCGAAGGCAAGAGCAAACAGATGCAAAAGCATGAGGTTGAGTCCATCAGAACTCACACCCATGTGGGGTTTTAGAACTAGAAAGGCCTTGAGGGAGATAGGAGCGATAGGAGGGAAGCAGATATACTTGCTTTAACCTGAATGGCCAGAAATGTCTTTGTATTTTCATTTGTTAAGAACCTTATATCCCTCCTCCTATATAATTTGCAGTCCCAAGTTTTGAGTTCACAATAGAGGTCCACTTCTGAAAGATTAATAATAAATGTGTTAACTATGTGATTGAAGTTCATTAAATCTGAATAATTTCTTGTGTGTGAGATTTTATTAATCCCTGCCATCTCCCATTCTCTTCTTTGAAGTGCCAGACCTTTAGTCTTAATAGTCAGGTTGTCCTATGGGGTTGTAGATTTATGTAAACTGAGTCCCAACAATGCTGACATTTGCATCACATGCCTTAATGAATCTGCTGTTATCTGTTTTTTTACACAGTTTAGTTAGTTTTATGTTATTAGCAAAGAGGGAAGAATTAATATTATGACCATATGGAAGCTACAAGTCCTTTTTTATGGTCATCTGTTCTGGTATGCAAGTCATTTTTGGCTCATATATATACCATTGAGATTACTGGTGTGCTCAACATGCCAAATAGTAAAGGTAAAAAGTCTGGTAACGTTAGTTCATCATTTTCTTTCAGCCTTGTAGATTTGTAATATGCTTGCCTCGTTTTTTTCAAAGAACCATATATATTTATTTACTAGGTTTTGTATCATCATGAACCAGTTTTTTTGGTATACATTCAGGCATCATCATTAGAGTATATCATACTCTCAGTAAAAGATTTATCTTTTATTTTTATTTATTTATTTAATTTAGTTTTTGTTGACCGGGTAAGTGCACTAGACAAATCCTGCTTATTTTCAGGCACGACCGGGAGGGGATACGGATGAATGCCAACTGATCTTGAACCAGATTAAGCTGTTGGTGGTATGTGAATGAGGAAATTGGCCAGGACATCGGGGAAATTTTCCTACTCTGAAGGAAAGAATAGTTGAGTACCTAGACCCTAGTGGGGCACAGGACCCAAGGCAGCATGGGTTCACAGCGGGAAGGTCATGTCAGACAAATCTAATAGATTTCTTTGACTGGGTGACCAGAGTAGTAGACCAGTGAGGGGCTGTGGACATGGCCTACCTAGACTTTAGCAAGGCATTTGACACAGTCCCACACAAAAGATTAATAGTCAAATTAACCAGCCTGGGAGTGGGTCCCAGGGTGGTAGCCTAGATAAAACATTGGCTGGACAACAGGACACAGAAAGTAATTGTAAATGGAGTCCACTGAAGAAAGAGGGGTTACTAGTGGGACCAAGGGTTCAGTACTGGATCCAGTCCTTTTAATGTCTTTATAAGTGACATTGCAGAGGGACTGGAAGGAAAAGTATGCCTCTTTGCAGATGACGCAAAGATCTGCAACAGGGTTGATACACAAGGAGGCGTGGAAAGGATGAGAAGGGACTTGGCAAGGTTGGAGGAATGGTCAGAAGTATGGCAGCTAGGATTCAATGCAAAGAAGTGCAAAATAATGCACCAGGGAAACAAGAACCCAGGGGAAGATTACACAATGGGGAGGGAGATAGTAACGACAACAAAAAAGGAAAGAGACCTGGGGGTAATCATATCAGATGATCTTAAGGTTAGCAAGCAATGTGAGAAGGCAGTAGGGAGGGCTGGGGGTATACTGGGATTCATAGGGAGAGGCATCACCAGCAGAAAACAGGAAGTTGTTATCCCTCTGTACAGACAGTTGGTGAGACCCCATCTGGAGTACTGTGTCCAGTTCTGGAGACCCCATCTCCGCAAGGACATAGACAGGATAGAGGCAGTCCAAAGAAGGGCAACCAAAATGGTGCAGGGTCTGCAAGAGAAGCAGTACGAGGAGAGACTAAAGGAGCTTAATATGTATATCCTTGAGGAAAGAAGGGAGACGGGGGACATGATTGAAACTTTTAAGTACCTCAGTGGAATCAACAAAGTCCAAGAGGGTAGCATCTTTCAGAAAGAGATGTGCAAGAACAAGGGACACAATTTAAAGATGGGGGGGCGATTCAGGGCAATGTGAGGAAATATTTTTCACAGAGAGGGTAGTGGATGCATGGAACAACCTTCCTGAGGAGGTTGTGGGGTCCAAAACTGTGGGAGAATTCAAGAATGCATGGGACAGACATAAGGCAATTCTTGTTGGGGGTAGGAAGAAATAGGCTGTTGGTTTACTAGGATCTGCGGCCTATCCTGTAGGTAGGGAAATGGGCAGACTAGGTGGGCCAAGCGGTCCTTATCTGCCGTCAAAGTCTATGTTTCTATGTTTACTCTTTTTGATAAGTGCCATGGGATCTTTAACTCATTGCCTCCACAGGCTCATTCTGAGATTACACCACTTGCCTCCTGAATCTCCTGTATACTTTTAACAGTGAATCCTGGGCCTTTCTAAGCAAAATCAAGTCATAGTCAGCATGTTGCAAACAAATGCTAATAGCTCAATAACTGTACATGCTAGACACAAAGTATGAGTGGCAGAGTTATTCAGCACAAAATTGCCTTTCCAATGGTGGCATGCATGTAATAATAAGTAATTTTGTTTTTTTTTCTATGCTGGTCGAACGAGCAAACTAAATATTTTTTTCACTAAAAAAGGGCAACATAAGCCATTTTTTGTTGGCAAATATGTAAAATATCAACACCAAATTAAGCATACAGACTTTAGATGGTGTTTTAATATTATGTTAGTTAAAAAAAAGATATATTTTTACTATGAAACGTAATTTTTCCCCATTTTAGTCAAGGTGCTTTGGTGAGATTTGAGGGCTGAATCTCAACCACACACACCATATCATAAATAAATGTGTTTAACTCCAAAAGTATACAAGATACACACAAAGTATCAGCATGAAAGTTGATTAACACAAAAATGCCTTTCCAATGGTGCTATGCAACCAGTTGTAATCAATACAGCTTTTATTTTATACCTGCTGAAGTGCCAAAAAAGTGAATTTTATTCAAGCTGCTTAGGTGAATCTTGATGGAAAACATGTCAGCTATACACACCATACCATAAACAAATGTGAATAATGCCTAAAGTATACATTACATACACAAAATATCAGTGGCAAAGTTGTTCAGCACAAACTTACCTTCACAATGGTGTTATGCAAATAATAATAAGTATTTTTTTAAGCTGGTTGAAACAGCAAAAAAAAAATATATTTTTCACTAAAACAGGCAACATAAGCCATACACACCATACCATAAACAAATGCAAATAACTCCTAAAGTATACATGATATGCACAAAATATCAGTGACAAAGTTGTTCAGCATAAAATTACCTTTCCAAAGGTGCTATGCAGTCAAATATATATTATACTCTGTTACGCTATATATTAAAATGTATAAGTGACTTCTCCAGACGTTGCTTGGACACACTGGGAGTCAGTAGCCGACTTCTGCAGACGTCCTCAGGACACACCAGTATTTTTTTACTGACGACTACAGGCGTCTGCTAGGAGACAATGAGTTAACAGCCACCTGAACCACCACCAGTCCAGGCAGATGGGACCTCGGTTTAACATCTCATCTGAAAGACAGCACCTCAGAAGTGCAGCACCCCTCTCATGCTGCACTACAGTGTCAGTACTGGGATATTAACCCAAGTGCCTTATGTGGGAACTGAACCCACAGCCCTCTGATCTCCCGGCCTCAGAGGCGAGTGTGCTACCTACTGAGCCACTGACACTATCTTGATTCCTTTAAAAATGGAATATCAATAATAATTTATAACTGAAAAAAAATGACATGATCCAGAAATGGACTGAATCATTTCTCCAATAGTGCTCCTTAGTATATACTGTAGTAAAATATTTAGGAACTGTCCTCAGTGCTAAAATGTTAGTATTGTTGCACTGTGCCTTTCACATGTTAAGGGGCTAGCCCTTCATCAGCTACAGAAACTGCAAACCATTTTGCCTCAGGGTGCAGTGATTTGACCAGCATCTTTCCTCTTCCGTTGCAAGACTTGAGCATCAACCATGAACCCATCAGTAGCTTATGATGGACAAAATGTGTTCCACAGATACCAATGCAACAATGAACTAAAAGTACGCAGGAACCTGCCAACATCCCTGTCACCCTGTGACATTTCCTCCAGGCAACTGGCCACAACTGCATGCTGTCTTTGAGTTTAAAAAGGAAGTCTGCCTGACTCATCCATTTTGTATTACCCGCAGCAGGAATGGATGTTCTTCTGTCTTGTAACTCGTCATCATTATATTCACCAAGAAGACGTCTGAACATTTTCTATGCTGAGCAGTATAGGTGTCTAGACAGATATTTGACTCAACACTTCAGGATGGCCCCAGTTTTCTCTGTAGTGTCTAAGATTTTAGCATCCTGCCTCACTGTGCAGAAATGCAGTGTTCAGCCATGTACAAGGCTTCAAGGGACAGTGTTCTGTAAGACTGCTGTAATCCACTGAATTTCTCACTTATGTCACTGCTGTTATCATGTGTTTGTCTCCCCTCCCTCCGACCACCATCAAGCAGGTACTCTTAGCAAAAGGCATTCTGCCAAACCATTTGCTGTTGGTGTCAAGCCCCTGCACAAATTCAAGAAAATGTGTGTTCACAAAGCTCAGTGTTTCTACCAATGCTATAATACATATAATACACTAGGGCTGAGGATGTTGGTTTCTTACTGGATAGATCTGTTGGCTCGTCAGTTGTCAAGCTGCACCACTTAGGAGCCTTCACATGATTTAAAAAAATCTTCCCCTTCCCCCATCTGTTGTCCCAGTATGCTGATCAGTTTATTCTGTATTTAGATTAAAGTATAGAGAATATTTTGTTAAGATATTCCTGCTGCAGGAGTTGACACGATGGGGGCTAGTCTTAACATTTTGATTTGAATTCATGGGACTAAAGCCCCCTGAAATGACTTTGATATTTGCTTTTATGGATAAGCAAGATGCAGCATTTTCTTTAATACTTGTGTGTGCTCTTGGGCGAAACCATGGAATAGAAATCGAACATCACTGTTTGGTAAAAACTGGCTTACAAGGAACTGAACCAGACTGGAAAAACTGAGAACAATATCAATGTGCCTGTACTACCAGTATGTTATTTTTTGATATGTAAAGCACTTTAAGGTACAGTGTGTATGAAAGGAGCAGTAAAAAAATTATATTTTATTCTATATTCAGCATGCAACCTCATGCCTTACTACGCCCCTGGAGGTGTGGTAAAACCAGCACAACCAAAACCCTGCCTTGTCGTACTGCTTACCTGTCCTATCCTATCCTACCCTGTCCTGTCCTGTCTTATCCTATCCTATCCATGCAGTCAGGAATGGAGGCAAAAAGGAATTGTGACTGAAAATTTAAGTTTCATAATGAAAGGGTTTATTGTATATGGTTATTTGTATACCGAATACGCACAGGAAAAGCAGACTGTGTGCAGTTTGGGGTCACCTAGACACCATTTGGTCAGTGTTTACACTACTGGATCCTGGCCGCTGCTCTAAGAATGTAAGCCAGGGGATGGGCCAAATTCCAGCAGCTTCAACACCATTATGATCTAAATAATAAGATATTTACTTTCCTACAACAAACGCGGGTTAAGGCATTGCACAAACCCACAGCCACACAGGCACCACCCTTAACACTACCCGAACTTGGTAACCTAGGCCAACAAAGACATGTCATCTCCAGCATTTACCAGGCACTGTGGAATGCAATGCCACACAGATATGGGAACCTTTCCAGTTACTGGCAAGAAGCACTCAAATGGACTCCAGATCAGAAACAATGGAAGGAAGTGTGGACAAGCATATACAGGTACACCACATTAGACTGTTACCGCCTCATAGAAATATAGAAATATAGAATTTGATAGCCGATAAGGACCGCTTGACCCACCTAGTCAGTGGCTAGTCTGTCCGTTTTTCACTACCTACTTTATCACCACAGACTCTACTTGATCTCTGCCTTTCCCACCCCCCTTGTCTTATCACTAAGGTTCCCTTATGCTTATCGTATGCTTTCTTGAACCCCATTACAGTTTTTTCCCCCCACCACCTCTGCTGGGAGGCTGTTCCAGGCATCCATCACCCTTTCTGTGAAGAAGTACTTCCTCACATCTCCCCTGAGTCTACCCCCCAGCCTCATAGCATGACCCCTTGTCCTTGAGCATCTTTTTTTCTGACAAATGCTTCCTTCTTTTTTTTGTCACATTATTTGTACCACCCCCAAGGATCTGGCCGGGGCTATGACCCCCCCCCCCGAGGGGTATGTCCTCCAGCCCATCTGGGCCATCATGGGTCCTGCCGGGTTCCGGTATTTTTCCTTCATTTTCTTCCCCGCGCCTTCACCCGTGCAATGGGCGCAGCAGCTGTCTCCACCTCTGTGGAGGCAGCCAAGCACCCCAGGTGTGGGCCAAACCCCTCTTTGTTGTGCTGACGCGTGCAGCACAAACCTCCTCACCTCGAGGAAGGAGAGCCGTCCTCCAGACACTCAATCCTTACCTCCCTGGTTGACCCCCCAAATGACCTGAGTCTGTTCCCAAACCTGGGTCGCTGGTGTGGCGTGAGCTGTGGTGTCCAGCACCTCAACCCACAGTGCCACTGGGCTGGCTTAAAATGCTTCTCTCTTGAACCTTATTTATACCTGTGAGGTATTTGAACATTTCTATCATATCCCCCCCTCTCCCTCTGTTCCTCCAGGGTATACATATTAAGATCCTTCAATCTTTTCTCATAGAGCTTTTGATGCTGACCCTGCACCATTTTAGTTGCCCTCCTCTGGACCACCTCCACTTTTTCTATGTCTTTCCAGAGATGAGGTATCCAGAACTGGACATAGCACTCCAGGTGAGGTCTCACCAGTGATCTATACAGGGATAACACCACCTCTATTTCTGCTGGTGATCCCCCTCCCTATGCACTCCAGCATCCCGTTAGTTCTCCTGACTATCTTGTCACACTGCCTAGCAAGCTTTAGGTAATCAGATATTATAACCCTCAGGTCTCTTTCCTGTTTGGTGGTTGTTAATACCTCACCCCCCCAATTTGTACTCTGCCACGGGTTTCTGTGGTCCAAGTGCACAATTTTGCACCTTTTGCTTTGAAGCCCAGTTGCCATGCCCTTGACCATTCCTCTAACATTTTCAGACCCCTATCATTTTTTCCACACACAGCCGGAGTGTCCACCCTATTGCAGATTTTAGTGTCATATGTGAACAGTCAGACCTTTCCATCCAACCCCTCTGCAATGCCACTAATAAAGACATTGAAGAGGACTTGTCCCAGTACAGACCCTTGTGGTACCCCACTAGTCACCCTCTCTTCCTTGAAGTGAATTCCATTTACCACCACCCCTGTCTCCTATCCTTAGCCAATTTCTTACCCAGTTTGCTACCTTTGGTCCATCTCCTTGGCTAATCAGCTTGCTTACTAATCGCCTATGTGGAATGGTGTTGAAGGCCTTGCTGAAATCTAGACAAGCCACATCCACCACTCCTCCCTGATCCAATTCCTTGGACACCCAGTCAAAAAAATTTATTAGATTCATTTGACAAGAGCCTCCCCCCTCCCACGAATCCATGCTGGCTTGGGTCTTATAAGCTACTGGATTCAAGATATTCCACTATCCTTTCCTTCAATAACAATTCCAATAATTTCCCCACCACCGAAGTCAGGCTGACTGGCCTGTAGTTGCTTGCCTCCTCCCTACTACCACTTTTGTGAAGTGGTACTACATCTCTGCCCTCCTCCAGTCCCCTGGAACCACTCCCATCTCCAGTGAATGGTTGCAATATAAAAGCGGTATGCAATATAAAATTACACAAAATATGTACCACACATTTGAGAAGTTGCATAAATGGAGTCTGGTAGAGTCTTCCCTTTAAGCAAGATGCAGTACAAAAAAAGGACATCCTGTTATGTATCCCATGGGATTGCTCCAAGGCATAACCCCTATAACAAGCAATGCAAAACATACTAGATTCTGTGTTGAACCTAGAGGGTGCCCTTACCAGAAATAGATGCATATTAGGCCTGGATATCCAAGCATTGGTAGGTAGTAGGAGGTATCACTTCACTCTGATTGCAGTGGTTATTAAAAAATCGATCCTGAGGCACTGGCTTGACCAGGAAACTCCCAAATTACTGGAGTGGCATCAAGAAATCTTGCAAATCCTAAGGCTGTAGCAAATATTGGCTTCTATGAAACATAGGCACCAACCTTTTCAGACAAGATAGGACACTTTAGATGCACTGCTAAATATAGAAGATTGTACTACAGCCTGAGATACCTGAGGGAATGTCAAGAATGTTATGCTGTTACCTACTACTAAAAGTCTATGATGATTGTGAAGGTGCAACTGTGTGGGCTGGGGGGGGGAGGGTCATGCCTGCATTTGTCAATGCCTGTCTGTGTGCTGTAGTTATATTTTATGTCTGAAATTCAGTAAAGTATACTTGTTTAAAAAAAGGAAGAATGTAAACCCTCTTCCAATTTGGAGGCTTATCTTTGGGCTCACAGGCTCCACCGGCGATCTATGCAAACGCTCCCAAACAGCATCTCAGCTGTTTTCGGGGTCAAAATCCTGTTATTCTGAGCCTGTATACACTTTTTATTGAAAGGACACCTGTGTTTGTTGGGGGCACAGTGGAACTATTAATAATTGTCTTAAAACTTCATATCTTGGGATCGCAGTTAAGACCACTGCATGAGGTGGCTTGACTAGTGTAAAGCATTTCTTTGAGAGCTGTTTAATGCTTTTTTTGGCTCTTTACAAATGCCAGCCTTGGGGATGGAGCTCTGAACTTCTGGTCGGCTACTACAAAAGCCGACTGAAGAGCGAGCGGGGTGAGCACGAGCTGGGTCACGCGCAGAGATGCATACAGAGACACGCGCATCAGCGTGTCTGCTGTGTCCGCTGGTAACGCTGGGAAGCTGGGGTAACATCTCTAAACTGAAGTAAGTTAATTATTGTAATTTCTAGTTCCTTCTCTGGCATTGGGTATAATTACCTATCTAGTTAGTAATTACTTGCCCCAGAAAGATGTCACAATTACGCAGTAAATGAGGAAAGGTTAAAAAACCATGTACAAACTGTAAAATGTTTTTGGAATCACCAAACTCTAAAGAATTTGTTTGTGATAAATGTCTTTTGATAATAGCATTGCAGGAGGAAATTAAACGACTGACAAATAGACTTGAAACTAAAACAGATATCAGTTTATTAGAGGAATATGTAGGCACTGTAGCCAAAAGCATCTTAGAACCTACAGTATTACAGAATGATGATACTATGGAAAAAATAAAGGGAGAAAGCAATATAGATAACACTGGTCAGTGTTCCCAAGCACAAAGTGAAAAAGACTTAATACTTACTTCAACTCAAACTTGGTTTGATAACAGTTCACTTAATTTACCCATATCACTCCATAATAGATATGAACCCTTGACACAAGAGCCCACTTTGATTGAGGACCAACAAAATGTTTGTCAACTAGAAAAACAGGACCCCTTAAATGTTGGCCAACAACAAAACAGAGACATTGTGGTTATTGGGGATTCCATAATAAGAGGGGTTGATTCTATGGTCTGTTATGGACGAAAAGCCAATACCACAGTTAGCACCCTTCCAGGAGCTAAAATGGAGAATATTCCAGATATACTCGATGGGCTTCTTGAGGGTACTACTACCCCTTTAGTTATATTACACTTAGGTGTAAATGATGCTACAAACAGAAATATTACTTCTTTCCAGGATAGTTTAAATAAAATCGTTAATAGAATTAGACTTGTTAAAGGAGAAATAATAGTTTCAGGGACACTACCAACATTTGGACATCATGCCTATAAAAATGTGACTATAAAACATCTTGGTCAGTGGTTACGTTGCTATTGTTTAAAGGAAAAAATAGGCTTTATGGATAACTCTTCTTCTTTTGGTAAAAAATCCTGCTATAAGGAAGATGGGCTTCATCTTAATTTTGCAGGAACCAGAATTCTAAGCAGAAAATAAATGAGGTTATCCAGTTCCATTTAAACTGAAAAGGGGGGGGTGGGATTAGAGTATAAAACCCTTTGACACCAATGATAAGGTTCTAGATATTCCTTTTGAGGGAGTTTAATAAATGCCAGAAGCCTTACTAATAAATTTGAAGAATTTAAAATCCTCCTATATACCCAACATATTCAGATTGCTCTAATCACTGAAACCTGGTGGGACAAAAATGATATATTTGTCTATAAAGTCAAATGTTACACATTATACTCTAAAAGTAGAGATCATAGAAGGGGGTGTGGAGTGGCTGTTTATATTCATGAATCTATAACAGTGAAGAAATTACTAAACAGGAATCTAATCATGAAAACACTATGGGTCAAATTACTCCCAAGTAATGGGCCAAAAATTATTTTGGGTTTAATATATCAACCACCATCTTATTCACTTGACCAGGACTTAGATTTGATAAAACAACTACACACTTGTGACCCCACTGATAATATTTTACTCATGGGAGATTTAAATTTACCTAACATAAAGTGGACTTCGTGGCAAGGTATTACTAAGGTAGAAAGATCTTTTTTGGATGTGTTTGATCAGCTAGGCCTCAGGCAAGTTGTCACAGAAAACACCAGGGAAAATAATATCCTTGATATTATACTTACCAACATGGGAGATTGTGTATCTGATGCAACTGTAAATTCCCCATTAGGAAATAGCGATCACAGTACTGTATTTTTCAAAATGATAAAATCACAAGTTATAAATGATTTGCTGTAACAACTAGACTAAATTTTGGTAAAGCAAATTTCAACGGATTCAGACATGAATTATGCAGATGGGACTGGAAAACCTTGTTACATAACATATCAGTAAATGAGATGTGGGAATTACTAATAGGATGTTTGAAGAACTTAATGACAAAATATATTCTGATTAGTAAAAAATATGATAACGGGAAAATTAAACCCCAGTGGTTTTCTTGTAAAATAAAGAAATTGATTAATAAAAAAAACAAAATCTATAAAAAATTTAAAAAAGATCCCACTAATATAAATAGGATCGCACTCAAAAATATTTCATCAGAAATAAAAAAAAAAAACATTAGGGATGCTAAAGCTATCTTGGAACTATGACTGGCTTCTAAAGTTAGAGATAACAAAACGCTTTTAACAGACTTTTTATTCTTACATAAATAGTAAAAGAACAAATTCTAATATGATTGGCCCCTTTAAGGACAATCTGCAACAGCCCATGTCACTCAAGGAAACAGTTGATTTACAGAATAATTATTTTTGTTCAGTATTTAATACTAAACCTATTACACAGGAGGAATATCACGATATCCCAATACTGGATTCAGTTGTTGATACCAAGGATGTATTGGATAAACTTAAGACAATAGATATTAACAAGTCTCTGGGTCCCGATCAAATACACCCTAGGGTTATCAGGGAAGTAGCAGAAATGTTGGTGTTGCCACTCACATATATTTTTCAGACATCATTAGATGAAGGAGCAGTCCCAAAAGGATGGAAGGAAGCTACTGTCATAACCATCTTTAAAAAGGGCACAAGAACATTACCTTCAAATTTTAGACCAATAAGTCTTACATCATTTCTGGGAAAATATTGGAGAACATACAGTACTTAAGGAAAGGATAACTGCTTCCCTATATGAAAAAGGCATGATGGACATCTCCCAACATGACTTCACTAAGTCAAGGTCTTGTCAAACAAACCATCTAACCTTCTATGAGAAGGTTAATAAAGCACTCGACCAGGGTAACCCAGTGGATGTGGTCTTTATGGATTTTTCAAAGGCTTTGACAAATTATCTCATAGAGAACTGATTATTGTCTTAAAAAATCTGGGGATAGAGACAAATGTGATTTGCTGGATTAGGGACTGGTTGGATGACAGAAGACAGAGAGTGTTGGTCAGGGGTATATATTCGGAATTAGGTATGGTGACAAGTGGAGTGCCTCAGGGTTTGGTGTTGGGTCCTTGCTTGTTCAATGCCTATATATCAACTTTAAAATGAGTATTCCAAATATTTGTTATCCAAATTTGCAGATGACTGCAGATTAGAACTATTGTAAGAAATTCATTAGACGTATCAATCTTACAACAAGCAATTACAAATATAGTATCTTGGACAGAAGCAAACAAATTAGAATTAAACATTGATAAATGTAAAATCATGCATCTGGGTAAAAACAATCATAAAGCATTATATAAAATCGGACCAATAATTGTATTTGATACTATTCAGGAAAGAGATCTGGGAATTAGTATCACCCCTGATTTTTCATTTAGTTATCATTGTTCTCCTCAGACAAAAAAAGCAAATCAGAACTTAAACTGTATCCTCAGACACATATCTAGTAGGGAGGCTAAAGTTTTAGTACCACTATTTAATTCTTTGGTTAGGCCAAATCTTGAATATTGTGTGCAGGTGTGGTCACCATATAAACGTGAAGATATAAACAGGATTGAGGGTATACAAAGAAGAATGACAAAAGCCATTACTGGATTACACAATAAATCCTATAATGAAAGGCTAAAAATACTGGGAATCTACTCTCTTACATATCGAAGATTTAGAGGTGTTATGTGTATGCTTTGCAGAATATTAGGTGATTGCAAATTGCAGGATGAGTTAGGCATAAAATTTAATAATGATCGTTTAAGTACAAGAAAGCATTCAAAACAATTGTTTCTGCCAAGGTGAAACTTAAATCAACATAAAAAATGGTTCACCCAAAGGGTGGTGACTTCTTGGAATGAATTATCACAAGCAACAATTGATAGTCCAAACATGGAAACATTTAAAACAAGATTGGACTTGGAATTTAAATCAAGTGTTACCGATTTTTGATAAATTAAATTGGTATAAGGCAAGCTAGAAGGATTAATATCCGTAAATGCTTGAATTTTTCCTATGAATCCTATAAATCTACCATCCAAGTTACTCTTTCAGAAGTCTTCACCCTCCCAGTCCCCTGAGAAACTGCAGCTGTGGGACTGGGTCAGTATGTTTAGTAGGAAGGAGCGCATGTGGGAGTCAAGCCTGGCTCCCTATCAGGTCTTTGCAGTTGGAGCCACTAAGTCAGTCCGACAATCTTGGCCATAGGACTACACTATGGGGTTGGGACCAGAATAGTGGAGCCAGAAAGGGACATTGGGTGTAGAAAGAGTGCTTCTGACCCCAGGACTAGCAGCGGGATCAGGCTTAAAGAAAACTATTGGTGCTGGTGTACCATTACTGCGCACACGTGACAGTGCTAAAGAGGATCCAAAGCTTCATTTTCAAATTGGGCTGTAAATCTACCATCCCAAGTAGTTTCAGACTCTAGGGCATGCAGAGGAGCCAGGACCAATGATCTAGAGCACCTTAGGTGGCATGTTGATGCGATTCTTAGCCTCAGGGTGGGCAGCAGGGCAAGAAAAAAAGAGACTTGGCACTGAGTGACTTAAAGGGTACCAAAAATATTCAGCAGCCCTAGAAACAAAGCAGGAACTCTACAGATCAATCGGGCACTGTAACTGCCTATCCAGCCCCAGTCCTGGTTCAGGGCAGGCAACGTGGTAACAGTAGGTCTAGATAAGCCCATGGCACAACACAATAAGTGGCAGGAGGCAGAACAAAAGAGAAAGAAGTTTTTTTAAAAATACAAACAAATGTGGCTGCCCCATGCAGCCAGCAGCTCCCTTTCAGGAAGGACTACGGCACCATGCCTGGAGCCATTGGTGGAAATCAACCAGTCAATCACTCGATGGTGGCAGGATCCTGGAAGCCAATAAAGCTTTGAGTTTTACACCCTGTAAGAAATGCTGCTGAAGAGAACTCAAAGGTTCAGTACTGAACAGTCTGACTGCCAGGAGGCTTTATGAATGAGAGACTCATGGGGGCTGTAGCTAACCAGGCAGTGTGGCCTGGTGTCTCCTAAGGTGCATCTAAATTGTGAACTTTGAAGTGTATTTACCAACAGACTGAGTGTGCCTTCCGAGAAGTGCTAAAAGAGATGTTTCTCTGTCACTTTACGTTGTCAGTGGGATTCTTTACATGTGGGTATAATGAACCCCATCTGGGGCTCATTAGCACAGCTATGAATTTAGTAGGCTGTGACTGCAGCTGGGACATTGGTAACCTCTGTCTTCCGTGGCAGTCAGAGCTCTTATGCACCACCCCTTTCAATGCCATTTTTTTGTTATCTATAGAATTGTTGCAGTGCTTTAGAGGGAACCATGGATGTTCCTACAGGCAGCTTTTCCTCCTGTTTAGGAAGCAGTATAGCACAGTGATTTAAGACTCTGAGCTGCAGATCTGGAGACCTGGGTTTGAATCCCACAGCCACCTAGGTGCATACTGTGTGATTCTGAGCAAGTCACTTAACTTCCTTGTGCTCCCAGGTCGCATCTGGAAACAAGCTTCAGCTTAGTGTGCTACTTCTGGTTAAACAATGTTCCCTTCCCTGTTTCAAGTGCCTGTAAATTGAATTTAGGCTGAGACTGCCTGAGGTGCACTATAGCCTCTACCTTGAGGGTCTGGGTGTCCTTGCCATTGGCTGGTGCATATTAGTCATTTGTAAGTATTTGACTGGCTGCTTTGTGGCTGTTTGGGGGTATTTTGTTGCTAATTCTGCCTTGCCTAGGTATGTCTCTATGTTTTGATTGTGGTCCTCCATCGTTGACGGTGCTGGTTTTCCCTCAGTTCCTATTTGAAACCTTTTGTAGTTAGGCTGCAATTTATTTGACGTTTTCCTTTTTCTTTTCTATTTTGTTTCCTCCCGCCTGTGTTTAAATATCAGAGCCACCTGTTGGACATGGCCGGCTGGTTGAGCGCAAGTGGGGTTTTCACCCTCTTTTTAATGACCTTTAACTGCCAGCCATGTCTTCTCCTGCAGTGCACAAGCACTCTTCGAGTCCATGCCAACTCCTTTAGCTGAAAGCATGCATGTTTGAATGCTCAGCCATGTTCAGTCAGGTCAGAATGCCGTACTTCCAGGGTCACCTCCTGTTTTCCAGGGACCTATTGTGTTAAGGGAAGTGCTGAACTGCTGAAGGCGCAGTCATGATCCATGCGGTAGAGGAGCTGCATTCTATCAGCAGAGGGGAAGTTTTTAGCTACAGAAGACAGCAGGCATTTTCTAACATTGTAAGCACTATTTGGGAGGGGAGATGACGTTAGAAGGGAATGGTGCACAGGGGGAAGTTTTTCCTCATGATTGGCCTGTCCTTCTGAGGAGTTAGGACCCTTAGAGGCTGTGGACAGTGGAGTGAGCGTTGCTGTCCCATTGGGGTGGTTAGGCCTCGAAGACGCCCTGGGGCAAAATGGGTTCTGGAGCGTGGTAACCTCGTTCTAGTTCCCATACCCAAGGGCACCTCTTCTTTTAGAGGGCAAGTGGTTGGGACAATTCATCACCCTCGTCCCACTCGGGCGCTGTTGTGCAATGCCAGATCTGTCTGCAATAAGACTGCTCTTATAGCGGACTTTGTTGCTAGGGCAGATCTGGCTTGCATTACAGAGACCTGGTTGGATGGGAATGCGGCCCCAATTTTAGAGGCCGCTGTTCCCTCCGGGTTCTCGGTGATACATCGCCCGAGATTGGACCGCGGGGGGGGGGGTAGCGGTCTGTTTCAAGACCGAATTGGTCTAACTGAAGTTCCAGTAGAGGAGGCCAGATCATTTGAATGCACTGTGGTAGCTGGGGTGGGGTGCAGGATTGGTCTTGTCTCACCGTCCACCCGGGATGAGAAGCGCTTCCTGCAGGAAATAGCAGATTTGCTGTCGATTATGGTTTTGGAATCGCCAGATTGATGGTGCTGGCCATTTTATGCTTAAGTTGATGACTTAATCTTCGCTTTTTAGTCAACATTTCCTCCAGGTGATGTCATCTCTGTTTCACTCAGGTTGTTTCCACAGCTACTCACAAGGGAGGTCACTCTCTTGACCTGGTCTTCCTCCTGGGGATTGAGGCATCCGACTTGGTGGTGGAACCGGTCGGTTGATCTGATCATTACTCAGTTGGATTCAATTTTGTGGCCCCTCTGGGTAGGACGACTCCTGTGGAGTTGGTCAAATACCGTCCATTGCGGGATGTTGTCCCTGAAGACCTGATGGCGGTTATTGACCTCTCGTTGTGTGATTAATTATGCTCTGATCCTGAGCGGCTGGTGGTGGCCTATAATGGGCCATCTCAGCTGCCCTTGACCAGATTGCTCCATCCCGTGTGCCTTCCGCTGTCCTGTCGCCCTGGTTTGATGGGCGAGAGGCTGGCAGAGGTTGGGGCGCAGGTTGGAGCCGCTGGAGGAAGACTGCTCGGATGCTGACTATCTCATTTTGCTAGAGCATTACAAGTTTCTATCAATCAGAAATTTCCGAAGAAGGCAGAATTCCTGTCCAGGAAATCTCTGTCGCCGGAATCGACCGGCTCAGCTCTTTCAGAACTGTTGACAGATCAGTGCAAGCCAGCCTGTCGGCAGGTCTGTCGAGTTTTTACGCAGATTGACTGCGAGGAGATCACTCGTTTTTTGAATAAGGTGGAAGACATTCGGAGGCAGTGTCCCCAACCTCACTCCAGGGTTGTTGCAGTTGATCAGTGTGCTGTCCCTGAGCCTGGAGTTTCCTGGAGTTCCTTTGATCCTCCTGACCTCATGGAGACTATGAGGATTATCTCTGAGATGCGCCCAACCTGTTGTAGTTTGGATTCGGGTCCCACTTCCTTGATTATAGGATGTAGTGAATTTATTGGCCCGGTCCTCTCACGGATTATTTGGTGTTCGTTGGAGATGGGAGTTTTCCCTAGCTCTCTGAAAGAAGGGGTGGTGACTCCCCTTTTGAAGAAAGCTTCCTTAGACCCGAATGACCTTGCTAACTACCGTCCGATCTCTAACCTCTCTTTTGTGGGGAAGGTTATTGAAAAGGTTGTGTCGGCTCAACTTGATAACCATTTGACCATCCATAGTCTATACGAGCCTCTCCAGTCAGGTTTTCATAAGAGGCATAGCACTGATACTGCTCTGGTTCAGGTGCTCAATGATCTCCTGATGGCGAGAGATCAGAGACATCGTTCTATTCTGGTTCTCCTCGATCTATCATCAGCTTTTGATACTGTGGATCATGGGGTCTTGCTCGAGCGTCTGAGGTCCATCTGTGGGCTTTCTGGTGTTGTCCTCAGATGGTTTTCATCTTACCTCCTGGGGAGAACACAGAGAGTGGTCTCTGGTTTACATTCTTCCGGGGCTTTCTCTCCCTGTGGGGTACCTCATGGTTCGGTGCTCTCCCCCATGTTATTCGCAGTATATATGCTACCCTTCGGAGACATTGTAAGATGGTATGAGCTGAGGTTTCATTGCTATGCAGATGATACCCAGCTCTACCTGTCTTTTGCACCTGACCAGGCAAGTGCTATCTCAGTGCTGAATAATTACCTTGTTGATATCCAAGACTGGATGAATATCAGTGGTTTAAAGTTGAACCCGGGAAAGTCTGAGGTTATGGTGGTGGACCCCGGTCGCAGGATTGAGGGTTTAGGGATTAGGTCCCCCTCTGGATTAGTTCTTGGGGTAGATCAGATCTCTACCTCTGATCGGGTGTGTAATCTTGGTGTGGAGCTTGACACTGGCTTGACCCTTCACTATCAGGTGTCTGCAGTAGTCAAGACTTCATTTTTTCATCTGAGAAACATCTCCAGGATTAAGCACCTGGTTCCACCAGGCGATTTGCTGGTTTTGATCCACGCCTTTGTGACATCTCATCTTGATTATTGCAACTCCCTTTACCTAGGGCTTGCTGGGGTTGATATCCGCTGCTTGCAGCTTGTGCAGAGTGCTGCAGCACGTCTGTTGACTGGGGTGTCTAGGAGATCTCATATCACCCCGTGCTGCGCACTCTGCACTGGCTGCCTATACAGTGGCGGATCACCTTCAAAGTGGGTCTTTTGACCTACAAAGCCCTACATGGGTTGGGTCCCGACTACCTGAAAGAGCTTCTGGTTCCTTACATCCCTCTGAGACAGCTTCACTCAGCTGACGAGGGGTTGCTGGAGATTCCGAGGGTAAATTTGAAGTCTTCTGGAGCCCGTGTTTTAGCTTTGTGGGCCCACCCTTTGGAATTCTCTGCCCGCCAGCTCCGAGAAAGTTCAATGGTGGATAGTTTTAAGAAGGCCTTAAAGTTTTTTTTATGGAATCAGGCATTCCCTGCAGTATTTTAAATTGTTTTATATTTTGTGGTTTTGTTGTTAATGTTTGTACTGTTATATGGAATGTTATGATGATTTGTACAGCGCCTTGAAATTTTGAAAGGCGCTTAATCAAATAAATTTTATTATTATTATTATTAGGTTCAGAGCTGTGGTGGCCATAAACCACAGCCACAGGTTGTACTGGTGTAGTCTTCCAAGTGAGACAATAAACTGCTGCAGGGGAATGCTTCTTCTGGATCCACATTCTGGGTCTTGTGGCACCATGGCTTTCAAGAGTTCTGCCTCATCTGAAAAATGCAAACATTTTAAAAGGACAATCTGGCTCCTTTTGTCTCTTTTGCAGTACCCAGGCTAGTGCAATGTTTTCTTCTCCCAAGTCACAGCCCTCTGATGATGTGGGGGAGGACACGTCAGGAGCAAACAAGAGCCATGGCAAACTAGAGTTACATAGGTCACTCCAGAAGATTTTAAATTAGATGTTTCGGTCAGAGGAGCCACAGTCTCCTTCCAAGAACCCAGAGGCAGAACGATTGTTTGGGAATTCTCCGCTGTGACCTGCAGAGAGGTCAGGACCAGATAATGACACATCACAGGATGGAGAGGACACTGTTGGTTCTGAACCAAAATCCAAGAAGCTGAAGTTAGCTGGGGGAGATGGCACTGGTCCAAAGGGACCCTTCTGAGCCATCAGACGAAGGAGAGATAGTATCCTCTGAGACTGAGGATGAAGAACCTGGTAGCAGCCATTCCCTCTCTTTCTGATTTACAATTCACCTCTTACCTGGTGTCTGAGACTGTAGAGCTCTGGATCCACTGGAAGTCCAGTCTGTGACACCACTACAAGTGAAAACAGTCCTGTCTGTTACATGAAGTGCTCCAAAATGCTTCCCAAGTTTTCAGCATTGTGACCAGCTTATTCTGCAGTTTCATATTGCAGTTTTAGAGATGGAATGAGACAACTGGTCCATGCAAGTCCTGCTCTTAACTTACAATAAGTATGCTTTGCATTGTTCCCCTTGTGTTTAAGTGTCCACCCCCTTTTTGAATGCCTCTAGACTTGTACTGTTTTCTACTTCCTGTGGTAGGTTGTTCCATACGTGCACCACCCTTTGTGTAAAAAACTATTTTCTTGTGTTTGTCTTATAATGTGCATTTTTGTATTCGTTTATTGTGTCTCTTTAGTGTATATACCACTTGACCTTTCCCCAGGGTTAGTGCATCCATTATCTCATCATCTTTGTACATATTATGTAATAATAATGTCACAATGTGTCCTTCACTGTTCTAGAGTATGCAAACCTAGTCTAGATAATCTTTGTTTATAAGGGATGTTCTCAAACTGCCGTGTCATTCGTGTGGCATTAAAATGTGTTCAGCTGTAGCATTCTTTCCTATGTTAAGCTCACCCCCAAACTAAGAGCCATAATCCACTAAGGACCTGATGTATTTTTTGTAAACAGGTAGTAGCTGATGTTCTGATCTATGATAAAAATGCATTTTGATTGTATTTAATAAATAATAATGTTTTTGTATAGACTGCCGAAACCTGATTTTTGTGTTTTAAATCTTCCCTAACATATACTCCTAAGTCCTTTTCACAAGTTGTTGTTTTCAGTCTTAGAGAGGGCAACGGTCATTACTCCACTCAGCTACTTGTGCTGGACTAAACAAGTTAAATTAACAGCAGAAAAAGCTTTAGTCTTACACCATCCATGTAGTACTGATTTTTCCTATTATTCTATCCCAGATGCATCACCATGCACTTCATGCTATTAAATTTCATTCTTCCTTTATCTGTCTATTTTACAGTTTTATTTAGGTCAGTTTGGCTTTTGTTCACATCATCATCAGTGTTTGTTATTCCTCCAGTTTTTATCGTCAGCAAACTTGTTGCATGTACTAGATATGCCTTCTCCCAAATCCCCAGTGAACAGACCGAATAATGCTGGTCCCAGGACTGATCCCTGGGTTCCCCACTAGTAATGCTGTCCTCACTAGAAAGGTTCCCTTTTATTCTGAATTTCTGGGTTCAATATGCAAGCCTATTTTTGATCTAAATAATTATATTATTGTTAATTCCAATATGTAACAAGTTTTTTGATTCATTTATTGAACAAGAATGGTCAGAGGTGGCCAGGAAGAGATCATTCAGCAAGAGCAGAGCAAGACGCTACCTTTTCCAGGAGGGAGCTGCTGGGAAGCGGGGGTTTCAACTGAGGGTCTCCTCCTGACCTGACTGCTCTTGAGGGATTTCCCAGGGTTGAGGCACCGGCTCACTTCTTGGGGGCGGGCGGGCGACCTCCCTGGCCACAGGAACGAGCAGTTCTGCAGGAGCTGCGCATCGGACTGGGGCTGCTTTGCAGTCAGAAATAGGACTTTCGGCTTTGTTTTCTCACTGGGGACAGTTCAGCATGGAGGCACAGTGGAGGAGATTTTGGGTGCCAAAGAACTTTTGAATTCTGCACCTGCGCCTGATTGGCTCCCTGCTCGCTGCGACGATCGCCTCGATAGTCTAAATTGCTGGCCACTGAGCCTTGTGGCTCACAACTAACTGCTGCTGGGAAGCGGGGGGGTTTCACCCGAGTGTCTCCCCTCCTGACTCCGACTCCATTCTTGAGGGATTTCCCCGGGGTTGAGGCACTGGTTCACTTCTTGCGATGGGCAGGTGGACCTCCCCTGGCCACAGGATCGGGCACAGAGCCCGAAAATGAGCAGTTCTGCAGGAGCTGCGCATCGGACTGGGGCTGCTTTGCAGTCAGAAACGGGACTTTCAGCTTTGTTTTCTCACTGGGGACAGTTCAGCACGGAGGCGCAGCGGAGGAGCTTTTGAGCTCCAAAGAACTTTTGAATTCTGCACCCATGCCTGATTGGTTCCCTGCTCACTGCGACGAACACCTCAATAGTCTAAACTGTTGGCCACTGAGCCTTGTGGCTCACAACTAACTGCTGCTGGGAAGCGAGGGGGGGGTTTGGCCCACCTGCCCACCCTGTTCTCTCCTCCCCTTAAATGCTCACTAGCTCCTCCCACTCGCCCTGGTAGTCTCCTCCCACGTTGGTGTAACACCCAATCAGCTGTTTAGTTCTCCTCCCACGTTGGTGCAACACCCAGACAACTGGTACTACAATAATCCTCTCACTGACAAATATGCTGTAGCCCTTACCCTGTCTTCACTAAGTTTGATAGTAGCTAAGTTTTGAGCATTCCTATGTCAGCCTTACTTGATTTATATTGTTACTAGGCCCACGACAGTAAAATACAGAGATGGATTAGAAATTCCATGTACCAGAAATAGCTAGCCATCCTGATGTTCTAATACTTAGAGACACTCAGATTCAACTGTATAATACAGTGCATGACTTGGCAGCTATCTCGAGTTATGACCAGCTAGCTATCCTGCTATGCTAATAGGTTAGTAATAATTGTAGTTGAGACAGTTAAATTCATTGCATGCTTGACAATTTTCTTGAATTAGGTAAAGTTTCTTATGTTGAGGTACCTCTACTTAGAAGCAAGTATCTTGCACGGCCAGGAGTGGCAATCCCTGAAGCCTGAAGCAACAAACAGCCTACCTCTCGTATCACTGGGTACTGGGTCAACCCTTCTAGTGGTATCTGCCATTGTATACAGGAACCCACCTGCCTAATTTCCTCAGGGGGAGCCTGCATCTGCACCATATTCCCAGAGCGATCTGCCCAAAGGGAGTTTCACTGCAAGACCCCTGAGCCTTGTGGATCTCACAGGACAAATCCAGTCTTGGCTGCCCACGGGACTAATCCCGACTCGGCTACCACCCCCCCCCCCAAACAGCGGCCTGATGGGATGCCTCCACTGAGAGGTTGTCCTGTGCTTCACAGCCTGGCCAGGGCCCCTGTCCAAATTATAGGCCCACTGAGCGCTAGTCCCTCCCCGAAACCACCCTCCTCCTGGGTATCAGCCAAAGGCTTGAGGCTTGTGCACTTAAACATACTCAGCCTTCTACCAAACCTTACTGAGCTAACAGCTTGGGTGGCCCATTATAACCCGGACATTATGGGGATCACGGAGACCTGGCTTAAGCCACACATACCTGACTCAGTTTGCACCCTTCCAGGCTACAACCTTATTAGGTTGGACAGGGCTCAGAACAAGAGAGGGGGTGGAGTACTCATATACTACAAGACACACTTAAACGTCTCAGTCATAGGACACACGCCATCTACATCGCATCTCTGTGAGTTCCTGCACGTCCTCCTCCTGTTAGGAAACACCAGAAAGGTGCACGTGATCTGTGCCTACAACCCTCCTAAGAGTGGGGTGTCTGGGCTCTCCTACCTCCTAGACAGTCTTAGCTCAAAGGTTGGCTCGAACGAGTTACTAATCCTAGGGGACTTCAGCCTTAACTGGGCAGGTTGTAACGTTCAGCAATATGAACCACTGTTGGCTGGACTAGCACTCAGCCAGCTCATCTCTGAACCCACAAGGCCCTCTCCTAGAGGTGACAAGGGTTCCGTCATCGACTGGGTACTAAGCAACAGAACGGAGAAAATTATCTCCTGCGGCGTTCTACCTGATGCTATATCGGATCACTCTCCCACCTACAGCGTATGGGGCAACGCCCCTCCCAAAATCCCTCACAAGGTGATACAAATGAGGGATTACTCCAAACTCAACATTGGAGATGTCCTTACTGACCTGCGTCATGCTGACTGGTCTCAGGTCATGGCCACTAATGACCCCTCAAAGGCCCTCGACAACTTCCTAAAAGCCTACACCCCACTTCAAAACTAGCATGCCCCCCTCACAAGAAGGAGAGTAAGGGGCACAGCAACTAAATTGCTCCATGGAGGCCTGTATTCTCTCATGAGACAAAGGGATAAATGCTGGGTGAGGTATAAGTGCTCATTGTCCAGCACAGACCTCCAGGATTACAGGCAGCTGAGGAACTCGTGCAAGAGAGCCATTTGCTCCGCAAAAAGTGAGTTTTGTCAGTCCATCCTGCTCTCCACAGCCAATAATCTGAGGACTTTCTGGAAGAACATTAAGAATGTGGTTGGTGGGGCTACTAGAGCTCAGGTCACTGACATGCTCATTGACAGGGTAAACTGCAACAACCCCCTCACTATTGCCAATGCCTTCAACTCTCAGTTCACTGACTTGCCAGCTTTTCCCAAACTGCTGCACTACCCCGTAGATCGGGCCTCTTCACCCAGTGGGACTACCCCCCGCCCTTCTACCTCAAGGTCGTATCAGACATGGAGGTCCAGAAGCTCCTTGCTGGCCTTTTCCCCACACACTGGTGCTAGGCATGACTGCCTGGAGCCCAAGCTGCTGAGGCTAGGGGCTACAGTACTAGCCCGACCCATAGCCCATGTCTTCAATGCATCGCTAACCTCGAGTATAGTCCCAGACATCTGGAAGATGGCTAAGGTTATACCTGTGCCCAAGCAAGGGGACCAAAAAGACCTTAAGAACTACCGCCCCATAGCAATCCTATCAGCGATCAGCAAACTTCTGGAAAAGGTAGTCTCCTCTCAGGTCACCCATTACCTACAGACCCACAACCTTCTCTCCCCTGGTTCAGAAAGAGGCATAGCACCTCCACGGCCCTAGCAGTTGTTACCTCTGAGATCAGGTCCGCTGCTGACTGAGGCCATCTTTGTTGATCTCTCAAAAGCCTTTGATCGGGTAGACCACACACTACTGTGCTCCTCTCTCCTACCACTTGGCTTCTCCTCCCCCTCTCTTGCCTGGATCAGTAATTATCTCACAGGCAGGCAGCAGTACCCCAAGTTCAACAAGGTCCTGTCTAAGCATGCCCAGATAAACTGCAGAGTCCCCCAGGGCTCTGTCCAGGGGCCTCTCCTGTTCTCTCTCTTCATAAATGAGCTACCCTCGGCTCCGGCTCTTGGGTTCTCAGTGCTGTACGCAGATGACCTAGTCATCATGACCAGTTCCCAGAACATCTCTACCATCAACACCAAACTAAACTCGGACTTCGACCATATCCAAACTTGGTTGCAGGACCATAAACTTATGATTAACCTGCAGAAGATGCAGGCCATGCCGCTTGGCTCAGCAGCTAACTAAAAGCTGCCCCAGATTCACTACAGATTTCTGGGGCCGATGGTCACTACTGCTAGTTGCAGACCCAGTCAAGTACCTGGGGTGACTCTTGACCCACAACTGGATATAACCTGCACATACGCACTATGGGCATGCCAAACTGCAAGTTGGGTCACGCTACAAAGCAAAAAGTTGTCTCACTCCAGCTGCCCGCCCGCCAGCCAGGAGAGTCCTCCTACTACGCTTTGCTACGGACTAGTCACCTTGCTCATGTTGCAAAACTAGTCTAGTAAAGTGGGACCCAGCGTACAACAACATATGCTGTTTTGTACTCTCAGCCCCCTGCCTCACTCACCGCTGTGAGCTCTACACCCGGCTTGAATGGCTCCCACCAGAAACTCACTGCTCCTATGTCGTGGGCAACTTCATAGACAGTATTGTCAGAACTGCCACCCCCCTTAAACATGCAGAGTCCCTCATTCCAGCTACTTCCTCCTACAACCTGCGATCCAGTGACTCCCATGCCCTCCTGGTACCTAAAACTTGCACACAAATGGGTGACCGAACCTTCGCTGCGTATGCGCCCAGGGTTTGGAAAGCTCTTCCATCAGGCACTCACGCGTCTCCTTCCTACCAGAGCTTTAAAGCCTCCCTCTGGGGCTTTCTCAAAATGGCCTCCACCTGTCTCCGCACTAGACAAACCCTCTCAGCCTGTGACGCCTCAACAAACTGAGATGCTACCTAAACATTATGACTTGGGTAGAGTACATCTGTGCTTACACACCTCCTGTACTCACAGCTTACTAGAAAAATAGACCACTTAGGCCCAACAGGGTGAGTGCCATAACTGTGCACTCTTGTATCTTGCTCTGGGCCCACTCTATCCCAATGTGACTCCTCTCTGCCTACCTGCAAGCCTTACAACATTGCTGCCTGGAGCAATGAAACCACACTGTACTTCTTTCTGCTGCCTGCAATGTAAATACTGCAATGTAAATCCCTGCTGGTACTGTTGCTTGTAATGTCCCTGTATGCTAATTCTCTTTAATGTAATCCTTCACTTGTATTTGCCTGATGGTACTGTTGCTTGTAATGTCCCTGTGTACTGATTCTCTTTAATATAATCCTTCACTTGTATTTGCCTGATGTTCATGTATGTACCTTGTAATCTCCTGGGTCGCACCTGAAAATAGGCACTTGGCTGTCTAGTGTGCATACCCGGTTAAAAAAAGTAAATAAATAAATAATAAGTAGTAGTAAAAAATGTTATTCATTAGAATGAATCGGCAGCTCAACTTGAGTTTAAAAAACTCATTTCCAGTGAGATCCATATAGGAGCATAATTACATCAGTTACATAACATATAGGGATATGCTGAAAAGGTAGGACTGTCCACCAAATGCCGATGTGTCAGTGGTGGATATGTTGAAACACACCACAACCCAACTTGAGGGATCTTCAGCACTCTTAGATGCTAATGACAAGAAAATAGATGCTGCATGCTGCAGGGGTTTTATGGTGGCAGGGACATCAGGGTCAATTCTGCTGCCATCTTAGTATCCAGGGCTGTCCATGAAAGGGTAGCTTCCCTCTCTGATGTATGTCAGAGGATTCTTTGGTGGCAAAATTTATCCCCCTCCTTGATATGGTGACTTCTTTTCTAGGAGACATGGCACTAGACAACCAGAACATTGTGGCTAGATGTTCAGTTGCCAGTGTGGTTTAGCCATGAGAGCAGTGTGGCTGGGACACTGGGTTGCAGACCATGCATCTAACTCACATTTTTTGTGGATGCCTATTTCAGACAAGGTACTTTTCAGCTCTAAGTTAGATGACGTACTGAACAAAGTTACATATAAGGTCAAGTTATCAGTCTCAAGTGGGCAGCTAGGGTACTCCCAATCCTTTCGGGGTTGACGATTCAGATGGTCCTGATTCCTCAAAGGCAGTTTTTGTTCCTTTTGAGGGTATGGGAACAACCAGGGAAGAAGTTCCTTTTCAGGGTCCCATTTTTACCAAAACTGTGGCTCCTTTGCACACAGACATGCAGGAGGAGTTGGCAAGAAGGGCAGATGTTCAGCATGAAGGTCTGTAGGCCCATCTTGTCCCTCTGGCTTTCTGGGGGTGCCTACTGTTCTTTGTAGAAAGATGGGCCCAGACTACATCAGATTCTTGGGTTCTAGAAATTGTGTCTCGAGGTTGTGCAATAGAATTCTCTACTATGCCCTCAAGAGGGTGATTTTTCTGGTCCCCATTCCCAAAGGAACAAGTGAAAAGAAGCAAGGTAGAGCAAACTCTAATCCAGCTGCTCCAGCTAGGGTCCATCTTCCCAGTAAGGCCATTGGAGAGGGAACAGGGGTTCTGCTCTATTTACTCTGTTGTTCCAGAGAAATCAGGGTGTTTTGTCCAATCCTGGATCTCCAGAGCTTGAACAAGTTCATAACGAAGACGAATTCAAGATGGGTCACTCAAATTCATTATATCAACAGTCCAACCAGAGGGACTATCTGGCATCCATAGATCTCTTGGATGCCTCCATTCTGATATGCAAAGTCCACCAGAGGCTCCTAAGGCTTGCTATCCAGAGCCCTCATTTTCAGTATCGGGCTGTCCCCTTCAGCCTAGCTTCATCACCGAGTGTCTTCTCAAAGGTGTTGATCATAGTGGTGGCTTTGCTCAGACAGGAGGGGCATCATGTTTATCCCTACCTGGACAACATTCTTATTTTGTCCAGGTAGGGATAGAGCACCTTCAGAGCAGGCTGTGAGCCTGTCAGTGGCAAAGCCTCTTCGGTGTTAAAACATCACGAATGGATAATCAACAAGGAGAAGAGTTCATTGACTGGAACACCTGGGGGCATATTTTCAGATGAATCAGAAGAGAGTTCTTCTATTGCTGTTCAGGGTGGAGGACCTCCAGAGGTAAATTTGTTTTTTATGGCCCCAGACAGTTGTCTCAGCTCACAGGTGTTTGCAAACCCTTGACCCAATGATGGCAGCAATAGAGCCTGTAATGAGGGCACAATTTCACATGCAGTTGCTCAAGTCCCATCTCCTGACCTTCTGGTCCCCAGCATCAGAGCAGTATTATGCACCAATTTGGCTTCTCCCTTGTGCTTGGAAATCCCTGGTCTCTCTGGTGGAAGCAGCCAGAAAGGCTGAGGATGGGATCTTTACTGTTCTTCCCCCCAGAGAGACTGATGACAACAGATGCCATCCTGCAGGGTGAGGGGGACAGTGCTCGATCAGATCCCAGTTCAGGGAATCTGGACTCCGGAAAAAGTCTGCAGATCAATGTTTTGGAAATGAGGGCAGTTTTCCTGACCCTTCATCATTTTCTGGAACACATCAGGCTTCAAGCAGTGAAGGTACGGTCAGACAACGCTATGATGATAGCCTACATAAACAATCAAGGAGGTACGAAAACTAGAAGCATGCTTCTAGAAGCCCACAAAGTCCTTCAGTGGGCAGAGGAGAATCTAGAGGAGAATCCTCTGTTTCTAACATCCATTCACTTGGCTGGGGACCTAAACATTCAGATAGACTGCCTAAGTTGAGAGGTCTTACGGCCAGGGGAGTGGTCCCTATACCAGGAGGGGTTCAGCATGCTGTGCCATCAGTTCAGGACCCCACAGACAGATCTATTTGCATTAAGAGAAAATGCACAGATCCAAAGATTTTTCAGTTGATTCTGATGCCCACATGTGAAAGCGGTGGATGCACTGTCGCAGATGTGGGACTTTAGAACAGAGTACCTGTTTCCGCTGCTCCTGCTAATTCCAAAGGTGCTGCAAAAGATCAAACTGTCAAGAGGAAGTTTCCTGCTGATAGCCCAGAGTGGTCAAGGAGACTGTGGTTCTTGGATCTGATAAATCTTGCAATAGGGGAACTGTTTCAACTCCCATAACAGAGGGATCTTCCAAGCCAGGGACCTGTGTTTCACCAAAGCCCAGGTTCTTTGCAACTTTCAGCTTGGCTACTGAGAGGAGATCTTGGATTTTCTCCAGTCTGGGATAGACAAGGGCTTAGGGCTCAGCACTCTTTGTAGACAGGTCTCAGTCATCGGGGCAACAGTGGGGCCTTGGATGGAGTCAAGCTAGGCACTCACCCAGAAGTGATTAGATTTTTGTGGACAGTTCGCCAATCTAGACCATCCTATCAATCCCCGGTGCCACCATGGGATTTGACCTTAGTGTTCTATGCTCTCTGTAAACTGCACTTTGAACGTTCGTCACCTATTCCAGAGGATATTTTATCTTATACGATGTGCTGTCTAGTAGACATGTGCTTGGCTAGAAGAATCAGTGAGTTTCAGGCTTTGTCCTGTAAGGAACCTTATCTAGTGATGCATAAAGACAAGAGGTCCTTGGAACAGTCCCTTCCTTTCTTCCTTCTGGAGGTGCCAACTTCTCTGTATGTGAATCAGGAAGTCTGTTTGCCCTCCTGCTGTCCTCATCTCACCAATTCGAAGGAAAAACAACTACATAAATTGGGCCTGCTTAGGGCAGTGAAAACATATCTCAAGAGGGCTGTTTTTTTTTTGACAGTCCGAGAACCTATTTGTTCTTTTTGGGGCAGCAAGAAAAAGTGACAGAAAGTTTCAAAGGTGACTTTGGCAAGGTGGAGCAGTGCCTGCATAGCAAAGGCTTATGTGGCTGCTAAAAAGTTTTATAAAATGCGCAAAGGATTTCAAGCAAGCTGATTGGTTGTTAGCTATAAACTAGAAACCCAATTTAGAATACATAGACTCATTTTATAAGAGCAATAAGCCACTCCAGGGATGTGCATTAAACAGTTCTAATGTATGGCTAGGGGACTGGATGCACTCAGCCTGCGACCTTGTGCATCACTATGCCCCCTAGCCGTGCATTAGAACTAACACACATCCTGTCATGTCTTATTGCTTACTCCACCAACCTTGATTAGAGCTCATTCCATTAGAGCAATGGCAACTTCTTGGGCTGAAAAAGCAGAAGCTTCGGTGGTGGAACCTGGGCCAACTGGTCCTCCCTGCACACTTTCATGAAGCACTACAGGCTAGACATACAGAGATTGGCTGATGCAGCATTTGGCCACAGGGTGCTGCATGCAGTCATCAAAAGGTAATCGCAAATTTGACTCACTGGACTGTCTGTATAGGAATCAATATTCTCCTTCTCCCAGTTCAGAATTGGTACCACTTTTAGAACCCATATGCTTTGAAACCCAGTTGCCATACCCTTGACCATTCCTCTAACTTTTTCAGACCCCTATCATTTTTTCCACACACACCTGGAGTGTCTACCCTATTGCAGATTTTAGTGTCATGTTTGAACAGGCAGACCTTTCCATCCAACCTCTCTGCAATGTCACTGATAAAGACATGGAAGAGGACCAGTCATCCTCCTTTCCTTGAAGAGAACTCCATTTACCACCACCCTGTCTTCTATCCCTTAGCCAATTTCTTACCCAGTTTACTACCTTTCGTCCCTCTCCTTGGCTAATCAGCTCGCTTATTAATCTCCTATGTGGAATGGTGTTGAAGGCCTTGCTGAAATCTAGACAAGCCACATCCACCACTCCTCCCTGATCCAATTCCTTGGAGACCCAGTCAAAGAAATCTATTAGATTCATTTGACAAGACCCCCCGAATCCATGCTGGCTTGGGTCCTGAAAGCTACTGGATTCAAGGTATTCCACTATCCTTTCCTTCAGTAACAATTCCAAACAATTCCAATAATTTCCCCACCACCAAAGACAGGCTGACTGGCCTGTAGTTGCTTGCCTCCTCCCTACTACCACTTTTGTGAAGAGGTACTACATCTCTGCCCTCCTCCAGTCCCCTGGAACCACTCCCATCTCCAGTGAATGGCTGTAATGTAAAAGTGGTATGCAATATAAAATTACACAAAATATGTACCACACATCTGAGAAGTTGCATAAATGGAGTCTGGTAGAGTCTTCCCTTTAAGAAAGATGTGATACAGAAAAGGGCACTGTATTACGTATCCTGTGGGATTGCTTCAAGGCACAACCCCTATGACAAGCAATGCAAAACATACTAGATTCTGTGCTGGACCTAGAGGGTGCCCTTACCAGAAATAGATGCATATTAGGCCAGGATATCCAAGCATTGGTAGGTAGTAGGAGGTATCACTTCACTCTGATTGCAGTGGTTATTAAAAAATCGATCCTGAGGCACTGGCTTGATCAGGAAACTCCCAAATTACTGGAGTGGCATCAAGAAATCTTGTAAATCCTAAGGCTGCAGCAAATGTTGGACTCCATGAAACATAGGTACCAACCTTTTCAGACAAGATAGGACACTTTAGATGCATTGCTAAATACAGAAGATTGTACCACAGCCTTAGATACCTGAGGGAATGTCAAGAATGTTATGCTGTTACCTACTACTAAAAGTCTATGATGATTGTGCAGGTGCAACTATATTGGCTTGGGGGGCGGTCATGCCTACATTTGTTAATGCCTGTCTGTATGATGCAGTTATCTTTTATGTCTGAAACTCAATAAAGTATACCTGCTTAAAAAAAGGAAGAATGTAAACCCTCTTCCAATTTCAGGGCTTATCTTTGGGCTCAAAGGCCCCACCTCTACCATCCAAGCTACACTGTCGGAAGTCTTCACCCTCCTGGTCCCCTGAAGAACTGCAGCTGTGGGATCAGGTGAGTATGTTTAGTAAGAAGGAGCTCATGTAGGAGTCAAGCCTGGCTCCCTATCAGGTCTTTGCAGCTGGAGCCACTCAGTCAGTCTGGCAATCTTGGCCACAGAACTACATTGTGGGGTTGGGACCAGAATAGTGGAGCCAGAAAGGGCCATTAGGTGCAGAAAGAGTGCTTCTGACGCCAGGACTAGCAGCGGGGTCAGGTTTAAAGAAAACTGATAGTGCTTGTGTATTACTGCGCATGTGACACAGTGCTAAAGAGGATCCGAAGCACCATTTTCAAATTGGGCTGTAAGCCTGCTGTCTGAAGTAATTTCAGACTCCAGGGCATGCAGAGGAGCCAGGATCAACAATCCAGAGCACTTTAGGTGGCATGTTGATGCGATTCCTAGCCCCAGGGTGGACAGCAGGGCAAGAAAAAAAAGAGACTTGTCACTGAGTGACATAAAGGGTACCAAAAATATGTAGCAGCTCTAGAAACAGAGCAGGAACTCTGCAGATCAATTGGGCACTGTAACTGCCTATCCAGCCCCAGTACTGGTCCAGAGCAGGCAAAGAGGTAACAGTATGTCTAGATAAGTCCTTGGCGCAACATAATTAGTGGTAGGAGGCAGAACAAAAGAGAACTTTTTTTTAAATATAAACAAACATGGCTGCCCTATGCAGCCAGCAGCTCCCTGACTGAGGAAGGAATATGGTACCAGGCTCAGAGCCATTGGCAGAAATCAACCAGTCAATCACTTGATGGTGGCAGGATCCTGGAAGCCAACAGAGCTTTGAATTTTACACCCTATAGAAAAGGCTGTTGAAGAGTACTCAAAGTTCAGTACCAAACAGTCTGACTGCCAGGATGCTGTATGAGTGAGAGACTCACAGGGTCTGTAGCTAACCAGGCAATGTGGCCTGGTGTCTCCTAAGGTGCATCTAAATTGTGAACTTTGAAGTGTATTTACCAACAGACTGAGTGTACCTTCCGAGAAGTGCCAAAAGAGGTGTTTCTCCGTCACTTTACGTTGTCAATGGGATTTTTTACATGTGAGTATAATGAACCCCAACTGGGGCTCATTAGCACAGCTATAAGTTTAATAGGCTGTGACTGCAGCTTGGGACATTGGTAACTTCTGTCTTCCAAGGCAGTCAGAGATCTTACACACCACCCCTTTCAATGCCATTGTTTTGTTATCTATAGAATTGTTGCAGTGCTTTAGAGGGAACCATGAAGGTTTCTACAGGCAGCTGTTCCCCCTGTTTCAAGTGCCTGTAAATTGAATTTAGGCTGAGACTACGTGAGGTGCACTACAGCCTCTGCTTTGAGGGTCTGGGTGTCCTTGCCGTTGTCTGGTGCATATTAGTCATTTGGAGGTATTTATCTGGCTGCTTTGTGGGTGCTTGGAGAATTTTGCTGCTAATTCTGCCTTGCCTAGGTATGTCTCTGTGTTCTGATTGTGGTCACCCCCCCCCCCGCATCGTTGACTGTTCTGGTTTTCTCCCTCAGTTCCTATTTGAAACCTCCTGTGTTTAGGCTGCATTTTATTTTTTTTAGTTGTTTAACCAGGAGTAGCACGCTAAGCTGAAAGTTTTTTTACAGGAGTGACCTGGGAGCACAGGGAAATTAAGTGACTTGCTCAGGGTCACACAGTATGCAAGTGGAAGCTGTGGGATTCAAACCCAGGTCTGGTCTGCTGGATGTCACCAGATTTGCAGCTCAGAACCTTAAACCATTGCGCTACTGCCTCTCTTTTTGACATTTTCCTTTTTCTTTTCTATTTTGTGGCCTTCCACCTGTGTTTAAATATCAGAGGCACCTGCTGGACAAGGATGCCTGGTTGAGTGCAAGTGGTGTTTTCACTCTCTTTTTAATGACCTTTAACTGCCAGCCATGTCTCCTCCTGCAGTGCACAGACACTCCTGAGTCCATGCCAACTCCCTTAGCTGAAGGCATGCATGCTTGAGTGCTCAGTCATGTTCAGTCAGGTCAGAATGCCGCACTTCCAGGGTCGCTTCCTGTTTTCAAGGGACCTGTTGTGTTAAGGGAAGTGCTGAACTGCTGAAGGCGCAGTCATGATCCATGCGGTAGAGGAGGTGCATTTTATCAGCTGAGGGGAAGTTTTTAGCTACTGCAGACATTTTCTGTCATTGTAAGCACTATTTGGGAGGGGAGATGACGTCAGAAGGGAATGGTGCACAGGGGAAAGTTTTTCCTCATGACTGGCCCCTCCTTCTGAGGAATTAGGATCCTTAGGTTCAGAGCTACGATGGCCAGAAGCCACAGCTACAGGTTGTACTGGTGTAGTATTCTAAGTGGGACAATAAACTGCTGCAGGGGAATGCTTCTTCTGGATCCACATTTTGGGTCTTGTGGCACCATGGCTTTCAAGAGTTCTGCCTCGTTTAAAAAATGTAAAAATTTTAAAAGGACAATCTGGCTCCTTTTGTCTCTTTAGCAGTACCCAGGCTAATTCAATATTTTCCTCTCCCAGGTCACAGCCCTCTGGTGATGTGGGGGAGGACACATCAGTAGCACATAAGAGCAATGGCAAACTAGAGTTACATAGGTCGCTCCTGAAGATTTTAAATTAGATGTTTCAGTTAGAGGAGTCACATTCTCCTTCCAAGAGCCCAGAGGCAGAACGCTTGTTTGGGAATTCTCCGCTGTGCCCCCAGAGAGGTCAGGACCAGATAATGACACACCACAGGATGGAGAGGACACTGTTGGTTCTGAACCAAAATCCAAGAAGCTGAAGTTAGCAGGGGGAGATGGCACTGGTCCAAATGGACCCTTTGAGCCATGAGACGAAGGAGAGATAGTGTCCTCTGAGAATGAGGACGTAGGATCTGGTCGCCCCCAGGTAGCATCCATTCCCATTCTTTCTGATTTACAATTCACCTCTGACCTGGTGTCTGAGACTTTTAGAGCTCTGGATCCATTGGAAGTCCAGTCTGTGACACCACTACAAATGAAAACAGTCCTGTTTGCTACAGGAAGTGCTCCAAAATGCTTTCCAAGTTTTCAGCATTGTGACCAGCTTATACTGCAGTTTCATATTGCAGTTTTAGAGATGGAATGAGACAACTGGTGCATGCAAGTCCCGCTCTTAACTTATAATAAGTATACTTTGCATTGTTCCCCTTGCATCTAAGTGTCCACTCCCTTTTTGAATGCCTCTAGACTAGTACTGTTTACTAGTTCCTATGGTAGGTTGTTCCATACATTCACCACCCTTTGTGTAAAAAAATATTTTCTTGTTTTTGTCTTATAATGTGCAGTTTTTATTTGTTTACTGTGTATCTTTGGTGTATATACCACTTTACCTTTCTCCAGGTTTAGTGCATCCATTATCTCATCATCTTTGTGCATATTATGTAATGATAATGTCACCACGTGTCCTTCGCTGTTCTTGAGTGTGCAAACCTAGTCTAGATAATCTTTGTTCATAAGGTATGTTCTCAACCCCCTGTATCATTCGTATGACATTAAAATATGTTCAGTTGTAGCATTCTTCCCTATGTTAAGCCCACCCCCAAATTGAGAGCCATAATCCACTAAGGGTCTGATGTATGTTTTGTAAACAGGTAGTAGCTGATGTTCTGATCTACGATAAAAATGTCTTTTGATTATATTTAATAAATAATTATGTATTTGTATAGACTGCCAAAACCTGATTTTCCTGTTTTAAATCTTCCCTAACATATACTTCTAAGTCATTTTCACAAGTTGTTGTTGTTTTTAGTCTTAGGGAGGACAACGGTCGTCACTACACTCAGCTACTTGTGCTGGGCTGAACAAGTTAAATTATCAGCAGAAAAAAAGCTTTAGCCTTTCACCATCCATGTAGTACTGATTTTTCCTAGTATTCTATCCCAGATGCATCACCATGCACTTCATGCTGTTAAATTTCATTCTCTCTTTATCTATCCATTTTACAGTTTTATTTAGGTCAGTTTGGCTGTTTATTTATTTATGTCTTTGATAACTGGGTAGGTGGACTGATCCAAACGGACCAATTTCAGCCATGACCCGGGCCAACAGGAAGGCAACAAAAAATGGAAAATACAGTAGTAATACATAGTGCATATCCAAGCAGTAAATACAAGTACATGTGAACACATAGGAACAACTGGTTACAGAGAAGTAGGCTGGGTAAACAATTCATAGTTATAGCTATACAGAGCAACGGTTTTGTACAAACACATGAAAATGAATATGTATAAGGGCTGAGTAGTAACATCCAGCTATACATTTATATGCAGCGGTAGAACTGATGTATAGGATCACATCAGAAAGGCAATAGAAATCTATACAGTAAAAACTGTAGTTTTCCGGTCAGGTACAGCCTGGAAAACCAGCAAGGTAAGAAAAAGCCAACAGAAACATACATGAGTGCGGACAGGACTAGGGAGAGGAAGTTGAAAGAGGTAGGGATTGGAGGATAAAGAGAGGCAGTGCGGAAAAGGAGCATACTATGGGGGTTGGGGTGGGTCATGGGCCAAAGCATGGCCTAACGAACAGTTACAGGAAGATTCCATCAGAAGCCAGGCTCTTAGGTTCCTTTTGAGGGATATGTGGGAAGGAGAGGTGCAGATCAATAGTGGGAGCCTGTTCCAGAGAGAGGTGGCAGACACAGAGAAGGCTTTACTACCCATGACAGAATGGGTGTGTGGGACTTCCAGAGGAGGAGTGGAGGAAGACCTGAGGGTTCTGGGTGCTACCTTATCTAAGAGTAGTGAGGAGAAAGGGGACAGCTGGCGATTCCAAAGTGAGTTATCAATTAGGCTGCCCATGGCATAGTTGAAACATCCCTGAAGGTTGGTCCACCCTAGGGTTTTGTAAAGTGTGCAGTGGTGAGTAGAGTAGGGTAACTGGAGAACAAAGTGGTAGATGTTGTTGTATGTACTATTGAGGTGAGAGCGAAACTTGGGGGTGGTGGTGAAGGAGTAGACAGGGGAACAACAGTCAATCTGAGGGATGAGGTTCCCTCGGGCTATGGCAAGTTGGGCAGCTGGGGACAGAAATTGCTTGGTTCTATAGGCTGCCCCAAGTTTTTGGTGTATTTTGCTTATCATGTTTGTTATGTGTTCATTGAATGTAAGCGAGGGATCAAGAGTTACCCCTAATTATTTGAAAGAGGAGACAGTGTCAAGCGGTGGGCCAGCTGGGGAGTGGATGAGTAGGGATGTATTTGACTTGGCGACCTTGGCTAGGAAAGACTTCAAGCCAAATAACATGGCTTTGGTTTTTTTTTCATTAACAAGTAGTTTCTGGACTTGAACCAACCAAGGGCAGCACCATAGTTAATAGTAAGGGTGGATGAGATTGACTCAAAGGATTTGTCGCTGTGGTACAGTACCAGATCATCGGCATAGAGGAGTGCCTTACAGTTTAGGCTTTCGGAGGGGCGAGCACTTACGAACACTGAGAAAAGTAGAGGGTGTAGTATACAGCCCTGTGGGACTCCAGTGCCTGTGGGTAGTGAGGCAGGAGGAAGGGGGCACTTTTCCAATCAGAACAGATTGGGACCTATTTGTCAGGTAGCTGCAGAACCATGCAACAGTGTCTGGTGAGAAACCGAAATGGCGTAATGTGGAGTGAAGGAGGTGATGGTCGACCAAGTCAAAGGCCTTAGATAAGTCTACAAATACCACCCCTGTCGCCTTGCCTATATTCATATTTCTGAGAACATGGTTGGAGAAAAGGGCGCAGGCAGAGGAGGTGCTGTGATGTTTGCGGAAGCCATGCTGGAGTAGACACAGGTGATTATATTTTTCCAGATGCTCGGACGGCTGGTGGTGGATTATTCTTTCCAATGTTGTTCACATCTTCATCAGTGTTTCTAATTCCTCCAGTTTTTATCAACAGCAAACTTGTTACATGTACTAGATATGCCTTCCCCCAAATCCCCAGAGAACAGACCAAATCATGCTGTTCCCAGAACTGATCCCTGGGGTCCCCACTAGTAATGCTATCCTCACTAGAAAGGTTCCCTTTTATTCTGACTTTCTGGGTTCAATGTGCAAGCCTATTTTGATACAAATAATTATATTATTGTTAATTCCCATATGTAACACTTTTTTTGATTAATTTATTGAACAGGAATGGTCAGAGGTGGACAGGAAGAGATCATTCGGCAAGAGCAGAGCAAGACGCTATCTTTTCCGGGAGGATATGTGGTAGTAGTAGTAAAAAATGTTATTCTTTAGAATGAATCGGCAACTCAACTTGAGTTTAAAAAACTCATTTCTAGTGAGCTCCATATAGGAGCATAATTACATATGCTGAAAAGGTAGGATTGTCCACCAAATGCCGATGTGTCAGTGGTGGATATGGTGAAACACACCACGACCCAACTTGAGGGATCTTCAGCACTCTCAGATGCTAATGACAAGAAAATAGATGCTGCATGCTGCAGGGGTTTTATGGTGGCAGGGACATCAGGGTCAATTCTGCTGCCATCTTAGTATACAGGGCTGTCCATGAAAGGGTAGCTTCCCTCTCTGATGTATGTCAGAGGATTCTTTGGTGGCAAAATTGATCCCCCTCCTTGATATGGTGACTTCTTTTCTAGCAGACATGGCACCAGACAACCTGAAAATTGTGGCTAGATGTTCAGTTGCCAGTGTGGTTTAGCTATAAGAGGAGTGTGGCTGGGACACTGGGTTGCAGACCATGCATCTAACTCATATTTTTTGTGAATGCCTTTTCCAGGCAAGGTACTTTTCAGCTCTAAGTCAGATGAAGTACTGAACAAAGTTACGTATAAGAAGGGCAAGTTATCAGTCTCAAGTGGGCAGCTAGGGTAGTCCCAATCCTTTCGGGGTTGAGGATTCAGATGGTTCTGATTCCACAAAGGCAGTTTTTGTTCCTTTTGAGGGTATGGGAACAACCAGAGAAGAAGTTCCTTTTCAGGGTCCCATTTTAACCAAAACTGTGGCTTCTTTGCACACAGACATGCAGGAGGAGTTGGCAAGAAGGGCAGATTTTCAGCATGAAGGTTCGTAGGCCCATCTAGCCCCTCTGGCTTTCTGGAGGTGCCTACAGTTCTTTGTAGAAAGGATGGGCCCAGACTACATCAGATTCTTGGGCTCCAGAAATTATGTCTCGAGGTTGAGCAATAGAATTCTCTACTGTGCCCTCAACAGGGTGATTTTTCTGATCCCCATTCCCAAAGGATCCAGTGAAAAGGAACAGGGTAGAGCAAACTCTAATTCAGCTGCTCCAGCTAGGGACCATCTTCCCAGTATGGCCATTGGAGAGGGAACAGGGATTCTGCTCTATTTACTCTGTAGTTCCCAAAAAATCAGGGTGTTTCATCCAATCCTGGATCTTCAGAGCCTGAACAAGTTCATCTGGAAGACAAAATTCAGGATGGGTTCCTCAAATCCAATATATCAGCAGTCCAACCAGGGGGACTTTCTGGCACCCATAGATCTCTTGGATGCCTCCATTCTGATATGCAGAGCCCACCAGAGGCTCCTAAGGCTTGCTATCCAGAACCCTCATTTTCAGTATCAGGCTGTCCCCTTTGGCCTAGCTTCATCACCAAGTGTCTTCTCAAAGGTGTTGATCATAGTGGTGGCTTTGCTCAGACAGGAGGGGCATCATGTTTATCCCTACCTGGACAACATTCTTATTTTGTCCAGGTAGGGATAGAGCACCTTCAGAGCAGGCTGTGAGCCTGTCAGTAACAAAGTCTCTTGAGGTGCTAAAACATCACGAATGGATAATCAACAAGGAGAAGAGTTCATTGACTGGAACACCTTGGGGCATATTTTCAGATGAATCAGAAGAGAGTTCTCCTATTGCTGTTCAGGGTGGAGGACCTCCAGAGGTAAATTTGTTTTTTATGGCCCCGGACAGTTGTCTCAGCTCACAGGTGTTTGCAGACCCTTGACCTAATGATGGCAGCAATAGAGCCTGTGTTGAGGGCACAGTTTCACATGCGGTTACTTAGGTCCCATCTCCTGACCTTCTGGTCCCCAGTGTCAGAGCAGTATTATGCACCAGTTTGGCTCCTCCCTTCTGCTTGGAAATCCCTGGTCTCTGTGGTGGAAGCAGCCAGAAAAGCTGAGGAGGGGATCTTTACTGTTCTCCCCCCAAAATAGACTGGTAACAATAGATGCCATCCTGCAGGGCTAGGGGGACAATGCTCGATCAGATCCCAGTTCAGGGAATCTGGACTCTGGGAAAAGTCTGCAGATCAATATTTTCCTGGCCCTTTATCATTTTCTGGAACACATCAGGCTCCAAGCAGTGAAGGTACGGTCAGACAATGCTATGATGATACCCTGCATAAACAATCAAGGACGTACAAAAACTAGAAGCATGCTTCTTGAAGCCCACAAAGTCCTTCAGTGGGCAGATGAGAATCTAGAGGAGAATCTTCTGTTTCTAACATCCATTCACTTGGCTGGGGACCTAAACATTCAGATAGACTGCCTAAGTTGAGAGGTCTTATAGCTGGGGGGAGTGGTCCCTACACCAGGAGGGGTTCAGCATGTTGTGCCGTCAGTTCAGGACCCCACACACAGATCTGTTTGCATTAAGAGAAAATGCACAGATCCAAAGATTTTTCAGTTGATTCTGATGCCCACATGTGAAAGCGGTGGATGCACTGTCGCAGATGTGGGACTTTAGAACAGCATACTTGTTTCTGCTGCTCCTGCTAGTTCCAAAGGTGCTGCAAAATATCAGACTGTCAAGAGGAAGTTTCCTGCTGATAGCCCAGAGTGGTCAAGGAGACTGTGGTTCTTGGATCTGATAAATCTTGCAATAGGGGAACTGTTTCAACTCCAATAACACAGGAATCTTCAAAGCCAGGGACCTGTGTTTCACCAAAGCCCAGTTTATTTGCAGCTGGCATCCTGGCTACTGAGAAGAGATCTTGGATTTTCTCCAGTCTGAGATAGACAAGGGCTTAGGGCACAGCACTCTTTGCAGTCAGGTCTCAGTCATCAGGCAGCAGTGGGGCCTTGGATGGAGTCAAGCTAGGCACTCACCCATAAGTGATTAGATTCTTGTGCACAGTTAGCCCCTCTAGACCATCTTAGCATTCCCAGTGCCACCGTGAGATTTAACTTTGGTGCTCTATGCTCTCTGTAAACTGCCCTTTGAACCTTCATCATCTATTCCAGAGGATATTTTATCCTACGAGGTGTGCTGTCTAGTAGATGTGCTCAGCCAGAAGAATCAGTGAGTTTCAGGCTTTGTCCTGTAAGGAACCTTATCTAGTGAGGCATAAAGACAAGATGGTCCTTAGAACAGTCCCTACCTTTCTTCCTTCTGAAGATGCCAACTTCCTTGTATGTGAATCAGGAAAACTGTATGCCCTCCTTCTGTCCTCATCTCACCAATTCGAAGGAAAAACAGCTACATAAATTGGGCCTGTGTAGGGCAGTAAAAACATATCTCAAGAGGTCTGTGGTTTTTTCACAGTCAGATAACCTATTTGTTCTTTTTGGTGCAGCAAGGAAAAATGACAGAAAGTTTCCAAGGTGACCTTGGCAAGGTAGAGCACAGCCTGCATAGTAAAGGCTTGTGTGGCTGCTAAAAAGTTTTATAAAATGGGCAAAGGATTTCAAGCAAGCTGATTGGTTGTTAGCCATGCATTAGAAGTGTCTAACACACAGCTAATACTAGAAACCCCATTTAGAATACACAAACCCATTTTATAAGCGCAATAAGCCACTCCAAGGATGTGCGTTAGACAGTTCTAATGTATGGCTAGGGGACTGGACGTACTTGGCCTGCAGCCTCATGCCTCACTACGCCCCCTAACCGTGCATTGGAACTGTCTAACACACATCCCATTGTGTCTTATTGCTTACTCCACCAACCTTGATTAGAGCTCATTCCATTACAGCAATGGCAACTTTTTGGGCTGAAAAAGCAGAAGCTTCAGTGGTGGAACTTTGTTCAACTGGTCCTCCCTGCACACTTTCATGAAACACTACAGGCTAGACATACAGAGTTTGGCTGATGCAGCATTTGGCTGCAGGGTGCTGTAGGCAGTCATCAAAATGTAATCGCACATTTGGCCCCCTGGGCTGTCTGTATAGGAGCCAATATTATCCTTTTCCCTGTTCAGAATGGGTACCACTTTTTAGAACCCATATGTAAAGAATCCCATTGACAACATGGAGTGACACAGAAAGAAATTCTATCAGACTTACTATCATTTCTTTTTCTGTTAGCTCCAACATTGTCAATGGGGCTGCTCTCAAGAGTCTTGTTACTCTTTTGGAGAATATTGGATGATTTAATTTAAGTGATTTCAGAATACTGGCACCCTAGTCCTGATGTAAAAGTGATGTAGCCTTGGTAGACTCATAGTACCCTCTCTCCTGCTCTCATCCTAATGTAAAAGTGATGCATCCCTAGTAGTCTAGTGGTACCCTCCTTGATCCCAACATAAAAGTAATGCAGCCCTGGTAGTCTACTAGTACCCTCCCTCCTGCCTTGATCTTGATGTAAGAATGATACAGCCCTGGTAGTCTAGTAGTACCCCCTCCTCCTGCCCTGATCCTGATGTAAAACTGATGCAGCCTTGGTAGTCTAGTACTACCCTCCATCCTGCCCTTATCCTGATGTAAAAGTGATGCCACCCTAGTAGTTTAGTAATACCATTCCTCCTGCCTGATGTCCAAGGTTAAAGGGATGCAGCCCTGATAGTCTAGTGGTACCCCCTTCTGCCGTGAGCCCAGTGAAAAAGTCATGCAGCCCGGCTAGTCTTGTAGTACCTGCTCCTGCCCTGATCCTGATGTAAAAGTGATGCAGCCATGGTAGTCCAGTAGAACCCCCTCCCACCCTGATTCTGATTGTGATGCAGCCCTGGTAGTCTAGTGGTACCCCCTCCCACCCTGATTCTGATGCAAAAGTGATGTAGCTTTGGTAGTCCAGTGTTATCCCCTCCTGCCCCGATCCCAATGTAAAAGTGATGCAGCCCTGGTAGTCTAGTGGTACCAAAAGAAACAAACAGAAAAAGGGACTGCTCACAGTGCAACTGGAGCTGATGGTAACTGAATCAGAGGCACAAAAACAACAAACTAGGCTACACAGGCACACCACACTAATAAATGTCTTATACTGACATGAATTTAAATAGAAAATATACTTTTATTAAAGACATCATGGTCTAGCTAGTTTGTTGTTTTTATGGCTTTTTTGAGTCTAGTAGTACCCCCTTCCACCCTGATACCAATGTAAAACTAATGCAGCACTGGTAGTCTGGTAGTATCCCCTCTGCCCGCACTGATCCCGATGTAAAAGTGATGCATCCCTGGTAGTGCAGTACTACCGCCCTCCCACCATGATCCTGATATGAAAGTGATGTAGCCCTAGTAGTCTAGTAGTACCCTCTTCGTGCCCTGATCCAAATGTAAAAGTGATGCAGTCCTGGTAGTCTAGTGGTACCCCCACCCATCTGCCCTGATCCTAATATAAAACTGATGCAGCCTTGGTAGTCTAGTTGTAACCTCCTCCTTCCCTGATCCTAATGTAAAAGTGAGGCAGCCTTGGTAGTCTAGTGGTACCCCCTCCCACCCCGATCCTCCAATGTAAACAGTAATAGAACACCAGTAGTCTAGTAGTACTCCACTCCCACCTGGATCCCTGATGTAAAACTGATGCAGCCACTCACTCCATGAACACCTGGCACCCCCACCATCAGCACTGAACATGGAAGGCAGTGACTACACAAAGCCAGTGATGCAACATTTAGCAAATATAAAATACAAAAATCTCATTGTATTCTGTTACATAAATGAATATATTATAATAAGGTGGAACTGTGACCACCCTCCCAGAAGGAACTATACACACTGAAAAATAATTATTTTGAAGTAAGGTCAGAAAAACACAGAGATAGTAGAATTCCTGGATAAGGGCATTATAAGTAATGAAATGTGCCCCCCACCACCATGTAATACACTGTGAACACTAAAAAACACATTTATTTGGAACACACAAATAATCAGAGTACTGGTCGAGTTCATTCTAATTGCAGTATGGCCAGTGACAACTCATTAGTAAAATTGAATCAGCCAGTTAATCAATGTGATACCGACCATCACCATGAAATGCTGCAACGTGAGTCTGGCCATGACAGAAAAAACTGTGCATGCTTTCCTTATCAGATGTCACAGAGTCGCGCATGCACAAACATGATTCACTCGTTTGCAAAGAAAGCTTGGTCACAAGTAGAATTTATTAAACTTTGTGTAAGAATCTAGAAACAAAAAAAAATTGCAAAAAGCACTATGAGTCATCTAGTTGGGGTGTGATGGATGACTCAGAAGAAAATGGGCCGGTAAAGACTTTGCATCAGGTGCTCTTTAAATTTCAAGCAAATAGTTCTAGTACCAGTGCTCCCCCAAAGCTTCGTAAAAGTCTGCAATTCATTCAAATCAATTTAAATTTTCTTACTTGGTTTTCATTCCATCATTTTAACATTTAGAGTGGTACTTGGTCTCATCATTCATCCGAATCATGATCAGCCTGATCATTGATAGCAAGGTGACCCACTTGTAGTATATACAGTACATGGATATGTGTGGTAGTATGGACATGGATATATATATATATATTTATATATATGGTAGGAATCTAAGGGATGCCATTAGGGCTGTAGTTTATGCATATGAATATTTGTAGTCCTATCTAAGGTATAAGTTCCTGTCATGCCCAGTGGGCTTTTTTTTGTGTATGTCCAGTGATGTGTGTCCACTGTCTCTGAGAAGAAAAAAAGATGGCTACTACAAGTTACATGCTATAACTGAGTCCTCCTGCACAGGACCTCCCCATATGTATTACACTGGCGACTGAGGATGAAAGCAATACAACTCAAATGAGTGCAAGAAATGTTACTTGAGCTAATGCATGCTTTTTTAAAAGGCATAATAAATTTTCCACCTGCTAACTCACATTTGTTTCGTTGAGCTTCCTTATCTTTCCCCAGCTGCCAGGATCCTGTGAGGACTGGATATTTATCTGCTGCAATCTCTTGCTTACTTACAGGTATATAGCAAGTTTAAAAACAAAACTCCCACTAGTGTGAAATGTCTGTTTAACTTGCTTAGTTTGAAGAGTAAAGAACTACAGAGTGAGAAACAGAGCCTTTCTGGTACGTGAAACCTAAGAACAACAGTTGTAAATGATGTCGACACTTACATCAGCAGCATAGATTCCTGACCACAGCAGTAAAAGCAGCTAAACAGCAGCCTCTTTTGGCATAATACAGAAATTGCAGCACATACTGAAAAGCCTTTGAAAATAAGACAAAGACTTTTTTTGTGGACACTGCAGCTACAGAACACCTTGCCATAACAATGGCTACAATTGGCAGAGTACCAGAATCTGATTAATCAAAAGAGGACTTTGATTTTTACTTGGAATGCTTTGAACACCGGTTGGAGGCAAATGAAGTTCCTGATGCAAAAAAAGGCAAAGATCTTCCTAGCAGTTTTGGGACCCGCAGTGTACCAACTCCTCAAGAATCTGACTGCACCTGCCAAAGTGGCGGACATGCCATATGGCCAACTCACAGAGACACTTTCACTGCATTTCAAGCCCAAGCTTATTCTCATTGCAGGATGCTTCAGATTTTATTGTCAGAACCAAGAGGAAGGGGAATCTCTTGCTGATTACATCATTGCTTTGAAGCATCTGGCAAGTACCTGTCAGTTTGGCCAGTTTCTGGAGGATGCTCTCCAGGATCGCTTTGTCTGCAGTCCGAGAGGAGAAGCCTATCAAAAATGCCTGCTGTCAGAAAAGGACTTAACCTTTAAAACAGCCTGTGAGAATGCCCTTGCTATGGAGCTCACCTGGAAGGATATCAGGGAGTTAGCAGAATATCCTGAACCCCAAAGAAGCAGAGTTCACAAGGTAACCCATCCTCCAGACCCCAAGGGACATTCCACATCATGAAGTGGTCCTTCATCTGTTTCTCAACAACCCCAAACATTTCAGAAGCCAGCACTACAGGGCATTTCTGCAAGGTCAAAACCATGTTACAGATGTGATGGTAACCACCAGCAAAGCACATGCCAATTTCAACACAAGAAATGCCACGGTTGCGGAAAATTGGGTCATATACTGAAAGTGTGCAAAAGTACATCACGGACTGCTACTGCACAGTATGTCAGAAGCCACTGCCACCAATGAAACAGAACAAGAGGCATTGCTCATGTTCATGGTTTACACAACATTGGCAAAAGAAGCAGAAATTTACCTCCAAATGGAGCTAGCAGGAAACCCAGTTAGCATGCAGCCTGACACCAGAGCCACAGTATCTGTTGTGCCAGAGCACATCTACAGAGAGAAACTTCAGCAGTACCCATTACAACCATCGTATATTCAACTCTCATCTTTCTTGGGAGACCCAATTCCTGTGCTAGGGGAGATTGAAGTACCAGTCACCTATGAGGGAGAAACATGGACCTTGCCTCTGGTGGTGGTACAAGGAGACAGACCTGCATTACTAAGCAGAGACTGGCTTACACAGTTCAGACTGAACTGGGAAAAGATCTTCAGGTTAAATACTGTGACCAAAACACTTCAAGATGTGCTAAAGAAAGTACTGGCCAAATGTGATTCTATTTTTCAGGATGGTTATGGCACGATCCGGGATGTCAAGGCAAAGATTCAAGTGTAACTGAGTGCCGCTCCAATTTTCCACAAGCCTCAACCACCATCTTAGACTTTAAGGGGAGTGGTAGAGAAGGAACTGGACCATCTTGAAAGCCATGATATCATCTCACGAGGAGAGAGAAATGACTGGGCTGCCCCTATAGTTGTAGTACCAAAACGAGACAAGGCAGTGAGGTTGTGTGGTGACTACAAGGTTACAGTGAACCATTGTATACAGCCAGACCCATACCCATTACTCAATGCAGAGGACTTGTCTGCCACACTCTAAGGGTCCAAGTTCTTTAGCAAGTTGGAATTATCTCTTGCATACCAGCAGTTGGAACTGGAACCGAGTCAGAACCATATCTAACCATTAGCACCCTCAATGGACTTTACTGGCATCATTGCTTGTCATATGGAGTTTCCACAGTGTCAGCAATTTTCCAGAACACAATGGACCAGATACTGCATGGACTGGACCATGTAGTATGCTTTATGGATGATATATTTGTAACAGCACCCACTGTGGAAGAGCATCTGACAATCTTAGAACAAGTTCTGGCCAGACTGCAGTGGTATGAAATGAGAGTAAAGCTAGCCAAATGCCAATTTCTGCAAAATTCTGTTGAATACTTAGGTTATGGATTGATGACCAAGGCCTACGCCCAACAGAGAGCAAGGTGGATGCTATAGTCAAGGCACCTGCACCAACAAATGTGACAAATTTAAGATAATTTTTAGGACTCCTGAACTACTATGGATAGTTTCTAGCCCAATTGTCCACATTGTTGCAGCCATTCTATCACTTGCTACAGAAAGAAGCTCAATGGAACTGGCCACCACAGTGTGTGAAAGCATTCCAGGCTTGCAAGACATGTCTTCAAAGCAGCAATGGTTAGTGCACAATGACCCCACCAAACCTCTGAGGCTAGCATGCGATGCATCACCATATGGAGTGTGGGCCATCGTCTCTCGTGTGCTCCCTTCTGGGCAAGAACACCCGATTGCTTTTGCTTCCATGACCTTGTCCCCAAGTGAAAGAAACTAGGCTCAGATCGAGAAAGAAGCTTTGAGCATAATTTTCTGTGTCAAGAATTCCATAAGTACTTGTACGGACAGAAATTTACTCTGCTAACAGATCGCAAGCTTCTACTGGCAATTCTGGGGCCAAAGGCCACAGTACTAACTCTCGCAGCACTCAGAATGCAGCGATGAGCCCTGATTTTGTTGGTATATGACTATGACATCAAATACAGATGTTCTCACGATCATGCAAATGGTGATGCATTATTGAGACTGCCATGCAAAAATGCTACAGAGAAGGAAGATGGTGGGGCAGTATTCCATCTTTCACTTCTTGAGGAATTACCCATTGCTTCACAGGATGTTGCAGCAAAGACAAGGCGAGATCCTGTCCTCTCTAAAGTCCTAGATTTCACCCTTAGTGGTTGGCCCAACTTCACAAGAGACCTGACTTTCTTAGACAAGAAGGACCAGTTGTCCATACAGCAAGGCTGTGTTCTGTGGGGTGCTGGAGTTGTGATACCTCCAAAGTTCTGCAAGAGGTTACTTTCTAAATTACATGACAGTCATCCTGGAATCTCGTGAATGAAGGCATTGGCCAGAGGATACCTCTGGTGGCCAGGACTTGATCAAGATATCCAACATCTTATCAACCAATGTACGCCATGTGCAGCTGTCCACAACCAAATGTGAACCGCACCCCTGCATCCATGGTCTTGGGCTACCACGCCATGAGAGCGCATACATGTTGACTATGCCAAAGTGGACAAACAACATTTTCTAGTAGTAATTAATGTCCACTCCAAATGGCTGGAAGTGCTGTCCACACAAGTCACAACTACTGGAAAGACTGTAAACCTTCCGAGACAACTTTTTGCCTCTTATGGCCTACCATGGGAGTTAGTGTTGGACAATGGTCCCCAATTTTCTCCCTTTGACTTCAAACTGTTCTTAAAGCAGAATGGCGTCTAACATATTTTGACTCCACCTTACCATTCAGCATCCAATGGCACAGCTGAAAGAGCTGTAGAGACATTCAAAAAAGCTTGAAATAAACTATATTCACAGCAAGTACCTCCAGCTCAAAGGTTGGCTTATTTCCTGTTCACTTACAGAAACACTCCTCACACAGTTACACAGCGAACACCTTCTGAACTGTTTCTCAAACAGCAGCTTCGTACCCATTTGTCATTGCTTAAGCTGGACTTGGCCGATACTGTCGCAAAGCATCAACTACAACAGCAAAAGGGTCATGACAATTCAGTCAAGCCAGTATGATTTTTTCATCCTGGGGAGGGGGTGATGGTTCAAGACTGTAGACATTCCCATATATTTCTTGGATTCCTGGGGTGGTGATTAAAACACGTGGACCTTTGACTTGTGCAATTCATGTGGGACATCAACTTGTTCACGTACATGTGGATCACCTGCTGCATTCCCAGGTTCCAGCAAATGCAGCAAAAGACATCTCTCCAGATGAGGACAGTGACACAGAGGACTATGCTCCTGCCTGTGAAGTTTCAGCGGGGCTGGTGCCAAATAATAACGAAACATCTGTTTCACCAGCAGCGGTTGTTCCAGCCTGTAGATATTCCATTAGGCACCGAAGACCACCGCAAAGACCTGACCTTTAAAGTCATGTACTGAACCTGTATCTCTGTGCAACTGAACTCATACTTGTACTTTTACTTAGTGACAAGTTCTACCCAAGGGGCAGAATAATTACCTGAATTGTACCACTGTGTTCTGGGTACCGAATTGTGTGGAAACCACTCTCTAGCTTCATCTTTTAATTTTACATTTTACCGTGCCAGTGTGAGCTGAGGTCCCCCTACTTTCTCTCTTTCTTGTGGGGAAACCACTCTCTGGCTTCATTTCCTATACAGTGTGTTCTGGCCCATATGAGGCTCACAGTTGATCATTGGGGAGCTCACCAATTAGGAGAAGGCCACACCTCTTTTGTTTGAAATGCAGTATTAAAGGTTTAGCAAGCTCAACACTGGCCAACACACAAAGATGTCATATTTCTTACGCATCTTTCTTAAATATTTAAAAATGTTTACGGGGTGCACCTGGTGTGTGGTCAAAATCAAAAGCAAATTGTAATAGTACCAATGCTCCCCTCTAAAAGCTGCTTAAAAGCCTGCATTCAGACACAAGAAAGAAAGATAGCAGAATGATGAGGGGTCACCTTGCCATCGATGGTCAGGCTGATCATGTTTTGACTGAATGATGAGACCAAGAACCCCTCTAAATTTTAAAATTATGAAAAGAAAATCAAGTAAGAAAATTTGAATTGATCTGAATGAATTTCAGGTGGGGGGCACTGGTACTATAACTATTTGATTTTGATTTTGGCCACACACCAGGTGCACCTCTGTAAACATTTTTTTTTAAGAAAGGTGCATAAGAAATGTGATAAAATCTTTGTGTATTGGCCAGGGTTGAGCTTGCTAAACCTTCAACATTGCATTACAGTACTTAAACTATTACAACAGGAATATCTGTCCTCTCCCACCTCCACCCACTCCTCCCCACTTGCCTCCCTTGGCTACCTCTAGCTGGTGCCTCCCAGACACTATTTACCCCTCCTTCTGCTCTTCACTACACCTCCCCCCCACTACTCCCCCCTCCCCCAACTCTTCACCTTTCCTCTGGACCCTGTCCCCTTGCAGGGTTCTTAGCATCCTGAAGGGCCTCTCTCCCCACACACACTCCTTCCCTACCAGGCCCTGCTTCCTTGCAGGGTTTCATCATCCTGATAACCCACCTCCCTATCACCTCCACCCCTCTACTGTCATCCTCCACCTACAGTTTCCTCCCTACTCTCCCCTCCTCCCCTCCCTCCTCCTTCAAATCCAGGTCCCATCTCTTGCAGGGTTCACTACATCCTGAAGGGGATTGAGTTCCTGGATTGCCCCCCCTCCCTCTAAGGCCCCTTCCGCCTCCCTCTACTCCCTTCTGCCAGATCCCCTCCCGCAGGGTTTTCAGCATTCTGAAGGGGGTCACTCCTGGCTCAGCCCCTCTCTCCCACCCACCCCTCCTTGCTGCCTCTCATGCTATAACTCCCCTCCTCAAAATGCTTTAGCACTCAGCAACTCAAAGTCTGGCTTTTTGGATCTGGATCGGCACTTACTGCCTGTATTTGACTGTTTAGTATTTCTACTGCATTGTACTAGTACAACACTGTATGTATTGAATTTCATTGTATGTAATTGCTTGTTTTGTTCTTGTTTGTTCCTCCCATTTATGCACCCCCTCCCCCCAGGGTGCTTCTGGAAACAAGCTGCTTGCAGCTCAAGTTGTCTTTCCTGGTGGGGAAACCTTTTCAAATAAATAAATAAATCTGAGTTTTTTTCAGGCACCTTGAACAATTTTTCCAGCTGTGCTGTAGGACTATTTAGTTGTTCTTCTTAGTTAAAAAACAAACAAAACAAAAAAAAAACTTCTCTTGCTAAATGTTATTTCATTTTTGTCTGAACTAGAAGTATGAGAAGCAGAGGCAATCTGTATTAAGAAGGCATTTAACCAGACAAGAAGCCTTCTTGGAGTCCTTGAGGAAAGGGCAGGTTTGATCTTCAGCAAGGTAAGACAGCCATTTGTTTGTTTCCCTTTTTTGTTAATATTTTATTTCCCCCCACGCTGACTGGTCCCCATCCACCAGTCTTCTAAGCCCTGTCACCCCAGCATTCTCCAGGACTTACCTCATCCAGCTTGGATTGCTGGATGCAGGGCGTGCAGGAGACCGGTGTCATCCAATTGGTGGGTGGCCCGTTTCCTGTGTTCTCCCATCCCCCCCCCTTGGTGTGGAATAGGTGGTGTGCAGTGACACCAGTGGTCAAGCTGTGCATGCTCCTGTATGTAGCACACCAGGCACCTGCCCCACATCTTCCCCCCTCCCGTTTGTTGTCCCAGCATGTCAACCCCCAGCCATAGCTAGGGGCCAGGCTAATGCTGAGTGCCAGTCCCATCCCTCCCTGGAAGAGGACAGCATTCCCTCGGATGGTTGATCCTCCTCCCCCCAGTCAGGAACAGGCTAAAAACAGGTGTCCAAGTATGGACCCCGAGTGACGCCTACTGAGACCTATCATTAGACATTACTTACCTATACTTTACTACTATTTACTGCTATTTTGGTATAGCAGAGAATATAAGTCCCCTTGATTTCTCTTTTCCTCTGCTACCCTTTGTTCTTTCCCTCCCATCCCCTTTACATAAAATCTTGGTTTATTGCATTTTAAACTGGGTGTATTGGTAATTTCTTTTCAGAGTTGCTGTTACTGTTTCGGGATTCTATTACTGCTTGGGAGGGGGAACAGTACTACTTCTTGGGGAATATTCAGTACAAAGTCTAGGCCATATTGATACCCCAGATGGAGGCACCATATAATTTTACAAGTATCTCTACGCTGTCCACAACCATCAGAACCCAGGGGCTGCCCCCTTGGAGAGGTAAAGGCAAAGGAGAATCTTGGTGCCACATATGGGTGTGTAAGCTCCCCTCCCCAGCATCTAGGAATATGAGGTGGTAAATTTCCATGCGGAGGAGGTACTCACAGCAACAGAAACCAAAAAAAGTTACAACTCACCGGGATGGCTGGCATTTGCAGGGTACACAGCAGGGGGTGTCATTTCTGGTACTGGCGTAACCACCCCCTTGCCACTTTATACAGTTAGCTACCCATGGCACCCTTAACTGGGCATAGACTCTCAGGACACATTTAGAAATGGTATCATCCCTAGCTTTGGGAATGTATACCAGGCACATTACTTCTAGAGATCAAAAGAGGTGGGGGTGTACATTAGCAAATTATGACATATTAGGTATTTACAAAATGAGGTTCTGAGGAGAGAACTTTTTATTAGGGCTATGCTAGACATATACTTCTGGAAGGGTACCCAGTAAATCCACACACACAGGAAGCAATAATGTAACTGTCAAAACCACAGCTGGGGTTCTAGAGTGTGACTTTATTCCAAAACATGTTCTCTAAAGCAAGGATGGACTCCTGAGGTTTACACATCGTGGCACTAGGAACTTGCAGAACAACAAAACGCCTGAAATCTGACAGAAACTCTTCGTATTCTTGTATTTCAAAGGACATTGAACATCTTGTACTGGCATCCCATGTTCTGTGGACAATTACATTCCCTCCAGAGGCACTAGCCACAATATGAACACACATTTCATGGACAGAACTCTTTCACCTTGTATCCCGTATGGCATAGGACTTTTAAACTTCTTCCAGTGGCACTGGCCATAACTGGAAATACTTCTAGTGGCACTGGCCACAACTGAGCACACATTGGCTAATTACTAGCTCAACCCACTTCAGGGGGTAAAATCATCTTGAACACACTTGGGTAAATGCATCTTTGAATGAACTTTTGCATCCAGCATTTAAGAAACACTACACAGGTAGTGTGAGAACTAAAGTCCTGAACAATGTGAATTGGTCATGCATCTGGACCCCACAATTGTCAGCCAACTTTATACTGACAGACAGCCTTAAACTTCTGAATAAAACAGGAGTATCTTTCACTTTTAGTCAGAGAAAAAAAACAAAGCACAGGTACTTTCTTTTTTCAGCACAAAGTCAGGTCTTATGGTTAGAACATTATAGGCAGTTTCAAATTGTCCTAGATCAAAAAGGGGATTACCCCAGGATCCATTCTCTAGCAGTCATTTTCAACCCTCCGGGGATGTAAATCAGGAGATCCTGCTGTAGACAACGGTTTCCACCACTTCTCTTAGCAGGCTGGAGAATACCAGGACTAGGGTGAGAAAACAAGTTCTCCTCACACCTCAAACTGCAGCTCCAACTCACTCCACTGACTCACTAAACAGACTACAACTCTACACTACTGACTACTGTCCCAAGCTTCAAAAACTCCCCACTCACAGCTGCAGTGGCTTATGCAGCTATGAGAGTTCTAAATGACCTCATCTCTCTCATCTCAGCTGAGGCCAAGTAAAGAAGAGAGTGAGTAGGTGAAAAACCCATTTAACTAGTTATTCACCAGTTGTCTTTCCCTACCTAGCACTGACACTGTTGGGATTCTAGTAACCCCAGAGGACTGGGTGGTTACATTCACTTCTGTCAGGCAAATGACTGTACGCAGTCATTTCTCCAACCAGCACCAGGCCATCCTACCTTCTGTGTTACCTACGGGGACATAGCACAACTTATCCCCTACCATGTGCCAGACACTAAAGGAACAGAGGCCAGCTGATTAAACTTCAGCCCCTATCCTACATTCTATCTATGGATACTCAGTGGCTCCAAGAAGACTGCTTGAAGCATGCACTAATAGACCAGGACTGAAGGCCCCTACTGCAGGCCAGGATCCCAGCCTATCTATCCCCCTAGCCTTCTAGGGAAAATCTATCTGACTAAGCTGCCTACTTGGGAACCTACTCCCAAAACTTCCCAGGGTTCCTGTGAACAAACAAAGGAAACATACATTACATTTCCCCACAGCTTCACACCTGTGAGTAAAACATGTTAACACCCTGTTAACCATACACAATCCTAAAAAACACTAAGAAAAGGGGAACTCAGATGATCTCCAACATCCTCCTCTTCTCCTCTTCTTTTCTTCCTCAGGAACACCTGCAAGTGAAGAAAAACATAAAAACACATTCTGCATTTCACACAGTGCCAAAACCTCCACCTAAACACTAAAGAACCCACAAAATATTTTTTCTATAAAAGTACAAAACTAAAAAATGGAAAGAAGACATTTATACAACACATTCGGGGATGGAAGACCCTACAATGGTCGAAACTAGTGACTAGATTACTGTTGCCCATAGGCATGATCCATTAAAGAGTCTCTCCTATGCTGAAGCCAGCTGAAGAACGGTTCTTGAACAGGACAGGGCATGAATAGCACTGCAATCCATGGGAAGAGTCTTTGATGAAAATTAGAGTTCCGTGGATAGCCTTCAAAAGTAAGATGTGTTGTGCAAAGCCAGTTAAAGTAAACAAAAAGTTGTCTTACCAGCTCGTTGAAGAACGAAAACAAAGGATCAACTTACTTCTATGAGCTGAGGACCTTCTCCCTTTAGACCAGATGGTCTCTTCAGATACTGCTCAGTTGATGTCATCTGGAAACCAAATGATGAAACAGGAAAACTACTGGGCTGTTTTCTGGAAGATCAGATGATGGAACAGGAAAACTGCTGGGCTGATGAATCTGGATACACTTGAAGAATCCTGGAACACCAGAAGAGCTGCATCTTCCTCCACAAATACTGCTACTTCGGATGACAGACACTGGCCTGCTACTGCTCACTTCCTTGAGGCATGCTGGGTAAATATGCTGGGTAAATTTACAGGAATTGGCACCATTAAGGGTAGTACCACTCAGAGTGTGGGACGAGGACTATGATCCTGTCTGGACATTCAAAGTTGATGTTGTGAAATGTCTCATTCCCAGCCCCATTCGCACTTCGCACAGTGTCCACAGAGTCCTGCCCAGTCTCCAGAATTTAAGGTGATCACTTATAACTTTGTCTGTTACACATTCTGCTGCACTAGAGTACAAATTCTTGCTTGCCTCTTCCAACAACCAGGATTGCCTGTTCTGTTCGATTTCCTCCCAGACTTGGCGAGGAGAGGTAGGAAAGGACTTCCCATAGATGGCGTCAGCCCTCCTATGTATCAGTCTGTCCTCTTTATTACTCTTTACTAGTCTGCAGCCCATGGCCTGGCTTGGGGGTGGCCAGTCCTGGTCGAGCCAGTATCTCATACTTAAAGAATGAAATAACTTGTCCCCTATTATCTCTGTGGGCAAGTTGCTAGAGCCTTCTCCAGCTGTGTTGTGTCTGGCTCCTCTGAGGCAAGAGCTTGAGGCGGCTCACTGGAGCCCTCAACATGAAAATACACTTCTTCATTCTCCTCTTCCTCACTCAGTATCTGAGCCCAAGAGTGAGCAAACATTCTCACTCCTGAGACATTCCACTCCTCACTGGGTGCAATGGTAAACACCTCCATATTCAGTGTCTGCTGCAGTTCGTCCTCCCCTACTAGACTAGGACTTTGACCCTGCTTCCACGGGTCCTCTGATCCCTCTGTTGCACTGTCCGTCTGGGACACAGGTGTGGAAACCTTTCTCTCTATTCCTGCCCTTGCAGTGGATCAACATCAATTTTACTTTCTCCTTCTGTAACACACTCTGTAGAACTTTCCCCAACAGGTTTAACCTGGTGCTGCATGCTGCTACAGGCAGGGTCCTCACTCGAGTCCATGTAGGAGCTAATCAAATTCTTGATGCCCTCTTTGGCTCTACACCCCTGCTCATTCCATACTTCACAAGGCAGTCCGAGCAATGGGGTGTCAGAAACACAGCTCTTCCAGCCTTTAGACACACTATGCACATTCTCACTGGATAGCTAGGGATTGCTACATCTGGAGGCAACCTTTCACCATGAAAAGCTCTCTCTATTTCTCTTAGTGCTGCCACCTCCTCGGTGATCATAGGTCATGCATGATCCGGGTAGTGGGGAGTTCCCAAAGCCATGTCTAAAATCAAACACACAAATTTGTTATTACTGAATTGTTTACCAGTCACATGCTGTCTCACAAAATGGCTTCCTGCGCTGAGTTTACAATGCTGACCCCACCCTGTAATGGTGTCGGTAACTTTTTCTCATGCATCAAACTCTGTTCACTTTCTCAAAACTGTGTTTCCTACCTTTTCTGGCTACTGAATTTACTCAAAACTGCAATCGATTGCTCTGCTGGTACATTTCAGCATATTCATATGAATTTTAACTGCCACTTGACTTTGCTGTCAGCATTAATTCAGGAAAACTATTTACACATGTTCAAAGTCACTTGTAAGCCCCAGTCTTTCTTTGCACAGGATTGCCTGTTTGCTACATTCATCCCTATATAACTCACAGTCCCTTTTGCTTAGAAAAAATTTACTGTTGCTGAAACCACTTATCACTGCTCACAGTCTATGCTCAGAATTTTTGTTTGTTACACTTGCTCTAACAACGCACAGTCCTTCTTTGCAAAAAAAATGACACTGCTTGCATACAGATTCAGCTGGCTTTATAATCACACACAGTTTGTTTGCATAGTTAATTTGTTTATTCACTGAATTCAGTAGCTGGTTCCCTCCGATGGAAATTTTTGGCCTGGTGCCGATCCTAGGAAGGCCTCTGGACTGAAACGGGCTGGCAGTCCTGCCAATCGCAGCCATGAACGCCTCGCTCACTCTCCAGTCGGTCAGACAATGGGATGAGCCTGAAATTACACAGTACTAGTCTGTTTACTACTGTTTAGAATGCTCACAAGCCCCTCGATGGTTGATCCTGGTCTAACCAGCTCACACGCCACTCTCTCTCTCTCTCCTCCTCTAATACTCTACAGTGCACAGACACTGGCCAGGGGGCGAGACTGAATGCAGCCACACCAGTCACTCGACGCCATGCAAATAAGCCTCTCTGTCTCTTCGCTTGCTCTTCCTTCATGGTGATCATCAAGCAGGAGCAAATTTAAACTGCAAACAGTAACTTTTTTTTGGCTGCACTTTCAGCAGCTGGAGTGACGTTTTGATCATTTTTACTACAGTTTCTGGACAATTTCTCTAGCGACTCCTCCAATTTGCACACAAAGCATGTGAAACTTTCAGGACACATATCTGAGTCTGTTCCTTAGAGTCCACAATACTTTTGGCACTTGAAAATTGCAATTTAAAAGTTCTGTAAGCTCTTTCTGATGCAGATTCCAGGACACACACTTCAATGGTTTACTGTCTACAGCAAGTTGACAACACACAAGCAGCACTCTGTTCTTTTCTGTACTAGAAGGCACACAAGCAGCACATTTAGATGCCACTTTTCTGGGCAAAAATCCTCTTGTTCAAAGCTTCCTTTCTGTTTGGGATACACCACTACCAGACAGAAAGATGCTAGACATACCCTCAGCAACAAATCTCTAGTTCTTTCCCCAAATTAAACATCATCAGATGAGCCCATATTTTTTGTGGCACTCCCCAAATTTAAACATCTGTGGATGAGCCCCGGTTTTTGTAACAAACCCCTCACTACTTTACCATGGCACCCTTAACTGGGCATAGACACTCAGAACATATTTAGAAATGGTACCATCCCTAGCTTTGGGAATGTATACCAGGCTCATTACTTCTAGAAATCAAAAGGGTTGGGGTGTACAAAATAAAATTATGACCTATTAGGTATTTACAAAACTAGGTCCTGAGGAGAGAACATTTTGCTAGGGCTGTGCTAGACCTATACTTCTGGAGGGGTACCCAGTAAATCCACACACAGAAAGCAATAACATATCTGTCAAAACCATAGTTGGAGTTCTAGAGTGTGACTTTATTCCAAAAGATTTTCTGTAAAGCAAGGGTGGACCCCCAAGGTTTACATATCGTGGCACAAGGAATTTGCAGAACAGCAAAGCAACTGAAATCTGACAGAAACTCTATGTATTCCTATATTTCATAGGACATTGAACATCTTGTACTGGCATTCCATATTTCATATAACAATTACATTCCTTCCAGTGGCACTAGCCACAACATGAACACACATTTTATGGACAGAACTCTTTCACCTTGTATCCCATATGGCACAGGACTTTTAAACTTCTTCCAGCAGAACTGACCACAACTGGGAAATACTTCTAGTGGCACTGGCCACAACTGAGCATACATTGGCTAATTACTAGCTCAGCCCACTTCAGGGGGTAAAATCCTCTTCCGACATTGGCCACTATGTCCAAATTAACCAGGTGCTCTTGCGGAACCTGTAGTCCTGAACTGGTTACTCCAGATGGTGGGCTGTCCACCCTTTGCTCTCAAATCCATACCTAGCCATTCTTTCAGAGCTACACCTTAAACATCTTGAACATACTTGGGTAAATGCATCTTTGAATGAACTTTTGCATCCAGCATTTAAGAAACACTACATAGGTAGTGTGAGAACTCAAGTCCTGAACAATGTGAATTAGTCATGCATCTGGACCCCACAATTGTCAGCCAGCTTTAAACTGAGAAAGTCTAAAACTTCTGAACAAAGCAGATGTACCTTTCCCTTTTAGTCAGAGAAACACCATTTGCACTGGTACTTTCTTTTTTGCAGCACAAAGTCAGATCTTACTCACGGTTAGAACATTACAGGCAGCTTCAAATTGTCCTAGATCAAAAAGGGGATTGCCCATAGGATCCATTTTCTAGCAGTCCTTTTCACCCCTCTGGGGATGAAAATCAGGAGATCTTGCTGTAGATAACGGTTTCCACCACTTCTCTTGGCAGGCTGGAGAATACCAGGACGAGGGTGAGAAAGCAGGCTCTCCTCACACTTCAAACTGCAGCTCCAACTCTCTCCACTGACTCAGTACACAGACTACAACTCTACACTACTGACTACTGCACCAAGCTTCTGAATCTCCTCACTCAAAGCTGCTGTGGCTTATGCAGTTGTGAGAGTTCTAAATGACCTCAACTCTCTCATCTCAGCTGAGGCCAAGTAAACAAGAGAGTGAGTAGGTGAAAACCCCATTTAACTAGTTATTCACTAGCTCCCTTTCCCTGCTTAGCACTGACACCGATGGGATTCTAGTGACCCCAGGGAACTTGGTGGTTACACTGCGCTGCAATGTAGTTCATGTAAATAGGCAGAACAGTCCCATAAAAAATAACTGCAGTCCACACAAGCATAACAGTAACCGGACGGGGGGGATCCCATTTAATAAACAAACCTCATGGTGCCATTTAAATAACTTTTCTGTACATCGGGACAGAGGGGGTTCTTACATGGGGTTTAGTCGATGCATTTTATGGCTGAGATGACCCCACTACTCCATGGGCAGCTTTCTTCTGGGCTGAGCTAGCCACTTATGAAATTAGGTAACACTTCTCGGGGCCGAATAGGCCGTAAAGTGGCAGCAGGCTGTCTCTCTCCCTCTACAACATATTGGCTTTCAGAAATCATACTCTCCATTCCACACTGGGCAAAAGTCATTCTTCAAATCCCAACCACTGGATCTCTATACAAGCAGGCCATAATGAGCGACTCCACCCTGGCATACAGGCAGACATCCCCACTGACCTGCACCCTCCGTGAGGGCATGTTGGACTACAGGCATTTGTTTTTGAGCCCAGGATTTCGCAAGACCCCCTGGCTGAACTGCTCTTCCAGTACAATGGAACTGGCTCCCATCTTGGACAAATGGGTATGGTTGTGACCCACATCCATCTCAATGACCCATGGAGCTGCCAAAACCAGGTTGGCATATCTGCTTCTGGGCTAAGTCTCTCTCTCTCTCTCTCTCTCTATCACACGCAACGCATGGTTTCCAATTCTCCCCTTGGGGCATTTTTCTCTCTCTCTCTCTCTCTCCCCAGAAATGTGGAGCACACAAAGGAGCATACTGCACTCTGCTCAGAGCCTCCATACATTGATTCCACCAGGGTTGCTTCAACAGAAGGTAAACCTGATGGCCAAAAAGAGCCGCCACCCCCATGTCCACTGCCGGACTTGTTTTCAGATGCACACACACAAACTGCAGGCCCTGAGAGCAGGCAAAGAGCCTTGCTCCCCTACACTGTCTCCCTGCACCTTTTCCCTGCAGCCTTCTCTCTTTTTGGCATCGAATTCCCCAATTTATAATCCTGTGCACCAACAATGACCTCTGACCCGCAGAACTCCTGCCAGTGCAGCAGAGGCAATTTAACCATTTAATTGATGGCCTCATAACCAACACTTTTCCAGGTTTAATGTATACACCCCACAGGGGGATGTTACATCTCTCCCCCTTGACTTAAACACTCACCGCCCCCAGTGAGTATTTACACCAGCTACCTCATCAAAAAGCAACAGAGAGGTATGTGCACTCCCTCACCACCCCCAATGACTCCACTTCACTGGTAGCACCGACGAAGGTGGATTCACCCATCCCCACTAAATGTTTGGGACCTAAATACAGGTGCCCAACCCATTTGTTCTGGTGACTCACCTCCTGTAATGTTCCGGATGGATTGCCCAGCAACAGGGGCGGTGTCCCAGCCCTAAGCTCACACTGATCCAAACCCACTATTCTAAAACACTGCCCACCTGCCTAACATTGGTCAACTGCCAAGCCATACCCAAACTTTATACTAGAACAATATGGCACAAAATATTAATGCACAGTATTGCAAACAGTTTGGAAACAGCATGTAAATAAGAACAACAAGAAACATAGACCTCTCAATGAGCATCTACTAACAGGTGTCATCCAAGACTTCAATACATAAAAAAAAATAAAAATAAATAGAACAATTATTTATGCAGCCTTAAACAGTATTACAGTACCCTGCTCCCCCTTTCAGCACCAAAGTGCAGAGTCCAGTTTCAGAATATTAATGTCCAAATGCCCAAACATGTCTGCAATTACTGGAAATAAAACAAAGAAAGAGTTTATCTCACCCGTTTTAGGCTGGCAGTCTGTCTCAGTCCAAGATTTCTAGTTCAATCAGTTGCAGCACCTCCAGGGGAGGAAACAATAGAAACCATGGAGCAAGGACACTGCACAGAGGCCTCAGGCTACAACAGTCACTTCATTTCCTGGAGTAATAATAATGAGGATTTGCCTTGGTGATTACTTGTCCAAATGAGTCCACTCCACTCATGAAGTGCTTGATTCACTTCCCATCGAGGTCTTGAACCAATGCAAAAGTCTTAAAGATGGTAAGTCTCTCATAGACATGCCTGGAACACATTCCCTTTGCAATATGCTGTATCTCCTGCAGGGCCATATTGTTACTTTCTGGACCCAACTTATGCTTTTATACAGCTTGTCAAGGCTGTCCCAATACACCCAGTATTGATGGTTCTCTGCAGTTATGTCCCATATCCATTCAGCAGATATGGGTACATGTACTGGGGGTAGTCCTGGCGTATCTTTCTCTGGATGATCCCTTTGGCCTGTGACCATTCAGGCAGGCTTCTCACCATGGTCAATGCGGCCTGTCCATCTGGCAGTCCCACTCCCTCTCAGTATCTCCACACCTGAGGATCTCCATCCTGAACCCCTTCATAGTATTCACACCTCTTCCGGCATTTAGCAGCCAGACTGAGTCGATCCTTACAAGGAGTCAGATACACAGATTCATGATGAGATGGGATGTCTCTCTCAAAGTTGTCATTGCTAAGTTCAGTAGCCCCCCTCCACAGGCTGGTCAACAGTTTCCAGGTCTCTTTGCTTCTCTGCTATACTGGCTTCTTAGGCTGCCACTTTGGTTCTGGCACAGCTGCACCCATTGGTTCTTTGGGCATACTCAGCAATGGCTTGTCTGGCATCAAAAAGTCCTTAGTGGTCAGTAGCCTAATCTGTGCCCCACAGCCTCAACCTCTTCCTTGGACTATGGGTGCTGGCTCTTCAGGTGGAGCTGTGTGTTTTTTCTGTGCTACTCTGCTGGGCATAGGGGATTCCTGGGGGCTAAAAGGATGCTGGCTGTCTTCCTCAACTTTTATCACTGCTGGCCCATGGGGCTGGCTGCACATCTCTTCCCAGCTTTCAATGGCTGATTCAACTGAAGTCACAGATCTGCTGGGCTGAGGGAAAGACAGATGCTCTACATCTGAAGGAGCCCTCCATTGACACACCATGCACATGGGCAATAAAGTCACTCCCGGGCCCTCGAACTGGTACAAGATGTACTTAGAGCTGGTGGATTTCTCAACCACTTCCTTAAGCCACCTCAGCATGGCAGAGGGAACAGTCACGTCAGAAGTCACTGGAGTGTGAGCCATTTTGAAGAAAGAAAATAGCTTTCTTTTTCTAGCTGATGCACACTGCTCACTCACCAAGGACCTGGAACGATTTCCCTACTCACAGTACAAAATGTGCCCAGCAATGGCCAACTCTGCCCCCAAAAAAACTCCCCAAGTCCAATCGGTACAAATGTCCCAGGGCATTTACATAGTGTTCTGGCCCTGTAAAACACACCAGCTAGAGACCCACTGGTGCCACTGTTCTTCAAGAAGGTACAAAATTCCTCACCACTGCGCCATATTGTTTCCATTCCCAATTTCCAGACTGTAAGTTCACAAAGTTCATGTCTGGCCCAGCACCCAACAAGGTTGTCCAGAATTGTCCTGGCACCCTCAAATGCCATCCTGGATGAGCCCCCACATTGTAGGCCCCCTCCCCGGTGTTTAGTGGTATGAGGTGGTAAATTTCCATGGGGAGTGTGCATTCACAACAGCAGAAACCAAAAAAAGTTGCAACTTATCAGGATGGCTGGCATTTGAAGGGCTTAAAGTGGGAGGGTGCCATCTTCTGGTGCTTGACCGCAATGTAATTCATATTAACAGGCAGAACAGTCCCATAAAAAATAACTGAAGTCCACACAAGCATAATGGTAACTGGGGGGGATCCCATCTAATGAAGAAACTTCATGGCGCCATTGAAACAACTTTTCTGTACATTGGGACCACGGGGGTTCTTACATGGGTGTCAGTGGATGCATTTTGTGGCTGAGATGACCCCCCTAATTCATGGGCAACTTTCTTCTGGGCTGAGCTGGCCACTTACAAAATTAGGCAACAATTCTTGGGCCGAATAGGCCCTAAAGCATCAGAACCTGATGAACGTGAAAAGGTTGTGCTATTGTCGGAGGGTCTGAAGATTGACTTTTGACCTGGATCATGCAGGAGTCAGAAACACTGACCCCCAACTTACCATCCCTGTCCTGGCACTCATTGGAGGGTCCGATGAGTGGCTTATTGGCCGTGCCTGCTGACTTAAAGCCTAAGGTTGTGATGGGCCTAGAGTGGCAGCGGCCTCAGACAAATCAAGGTACCCATCGCTACCATAACCAGTGGTGCGGGGGCCAAAGCCTAATCTTTGGTGGAAGCACAGGCTTAATACTGGCGCATTTTTCTGGAAGAAGAGGGTCGTCCTCTGCCGAAGAGTCCATGGGCAGCTTTAGAGCAAGGGGGGACTACTCTCGGTCCTGATGTTTTCCTTGTCCCTCTTCTTCTTCTTGTGGGGGTCAGTTGGAGAGGAGGAGGAGGCCCTTTATAGCTCCTTTTCCATAAAAGCCATTTTTAATTTCAGGAGATGGGCTTCGAGGGACTGTTGGCACCTTTTCCGTGTGGCCTGGTTGAACTAAGCACAGGCCTCACACTCCTCGACATTGTGATCCGGTCCCAAACAGAAGAGGCAGAGGGCATGCTGGTCCTTATGCGGTAGCTGGACGCCACAAGAATCGCACTTGTTTTTGTGTGATTCTGTACATGAAGTGGATGACATACACAAATATTATGAACATTTTAGTGAAAGAGAAAAAAAATAGATACTCATCTGAAATTAGGCATTTGAACTGCTGCGATGAGCTTCAGTAGGTCCAACATGCAGAGGTCGATAGCGGAAAAGGACTGGAGGGCGGACGTGGGGACTGCTCACTATACAGTGTCACGCTGATGTCCATCATGTGACATCGGGTGGGCGGTCCCCCATTAGACACTGCTAACAAAAGTTTCCGTTTGGTCCTGACGCCAGGGGGCGCAGTCCTACAAGTAATTACCTACTGCAAGAACCCTCTCGGAGTAAGATCATATTGTTTCTTATAATAAAGGCAGCATCTGTTTATCAGCTGCTGTCTGCCTATCGACAGTGACTCCCTCTGGTGACATCACTTCATAATTTTGCAAGTACTGTAATCTGAAAACAAGGACAGCAGCACAATACATAGTGGCAACACATCTGAACAACATAAGGTAAAAATTGGTACAAAATTAGAATAAATACTAAACAATTGTATGTGCAGAGAATAAAGTGTAGTACAGTTCAATGAGAATGCCTAGCGAGAGCAAATTCAGAAGTGGCAGCACTACTTGGTGAACAAGAATACTACTGACAACAGGTAAATGACCTGAGGGTAAGTTATTGCCCAACCTCGTAATGGAAGGAGAAAACTGTAGTGGTGTTGAAGTTAAACCAAGGCGAGAGCTGGGCCCAGCCACCTGCTTACCAGGATGGTTAAGGCTCGATTGTGGTAGCATCAGTAGGAAAGGTAACAGGAACAGGTGGGGAGGGGTTGACATTTCAACTGGTGCCTGAGGGAGCCAGGGGATGGGGAATGGCAAAGGAAGGCGGGAGGTTGGTTCCAGAATGAGGGAAGTCAGTAAGAGAAGGCAGACTTCCCAGCCGAGGATCGGGGGTGAGAAGTGGCAAAAGTGCGATTGTCTCTGGAATGGAGGGAACAGGAGGCAAGAGGGAGTTGGAGGAGATAAGAGGAAAGGGAATCAAACCAGTGTTTGGATATGAAGCAGGTACAGTGAACCTGGCAATGAGAGGGCAGAGGGAGGATAGATAGGGATGAATACAGTGAACAATGGCACGTGTGTGTGTGTGTGAGAGAGTTTGTAGCAAAATGGCAGAAGGAGTTGCAGAGGTTGTCCAGTCTAGCGAGAAAAGTGGAAGGGGTGATGCAGACCACATCTGCATAACTGAATACAGGAAACACCATTTTGGTAACAAGCTCCCTGCAGACATGCAGAGATAAGCAGTCTTTATTGCAGTACAGGGCACTGAGATTGAGATGGAGTTTTGCATGGGTGGCATCGATGTGGGCTGAGAAGTCAAGCTTACTGTCTAGCCACACTCCAAAGTACTTGAAGAACTGAACTGAACTGCTTTAAGAGGCATGTCATCCAGAGTAGTGAAGATGGGGTACAGTGAGTCTTGCCAGTTTCTGACTGGTACCAAAGGTCATAGACACCTTTTTTTTTTGTGCTGGCTCTGAGTTGGTTGGATTGGAACCAGTACAGAATGTTGTTGAAGTCCTGAAGGAGCAGGTCCTCTGTAGCTGCGGTGGAGTTACCAGAGGTGAAGATGACCATGTCATCTACAAACATGTGGATATGCAAGTTGGCACAGGCAGAGAGGAGGTCATTTAGAAAGATGGAGAAAAGGATGGGACCCAAGATGGCACCCTGTGGAACAATGGCCTGGATAGGAAGGGGACATGACAGGATGCTTCCAACTTGTACCAGTTGTTGTCAGCATGTTAGGTAGGAACAGAACCAAGCAGTGGTGGGAGCTGAGAGGCCAGAAGAACTCAGCTTGTCTAGGAGTAGTGGATGGGACACCAAGTCAAAGGCTTTGGACAGATCGATGAATAAAGCTTACGTAATGTGCCCTGATCCATCCCGGAGAAGATAGAATCAGTGATATACAACAGGGAGGAGAGGGTGGTATGGTGCTTCCAGAAACCAGACTGGAAGGGTGAGAGGAAGTTGGAGGATGAAAAAGAAATCTGGAGTGGACCAGTTTCTCTTGCAACTTAGAGAGGGTGGGGAGGAGGGAGATGAGACATAACTTTTCAGAGGAGGGATCACTCCCTTTGTGAAGTGGAATAACTTTGGCCAACTTTCAGGACTGAGGAACAGCACTGAAGGAGAAGGAATGATAGGGCAGATGAGTAAGGACAGCTACAGTGGCAGGAGCTGAGAGGTGGAGGATCTTGTGGTCTAGACCGACAGGGCTGGACTTTGATGGGTTGAGGGAGGACAGAGCAATCAAGGTTTCCTGGATAGTGATGGGGACAGTGAAAACCTGGTGTGGGATGGGGAAGGGGAGCAGGAGGGGAAAGAAAGGGGCTAAGAGGGGAGAAGAAGGGAGGGCACAGGTTGTGAAGAACTCATTGAAGTGAGCAGCAACAGAGGCAGGGTCAGACACAGGTAAGCCATTTACCATGAGGATTGGAGAAGTGGACTGGGCAGGAGGGTCAAGAAGGGAGTGGATAACCTGCCAGAATGTAGCTGGGGAGCTAAGGTTTTTCTGGAGACTGGCTGTGATATAGTGCAATTTTTCAGCTCAGACAGCCTTCGTACAATTGTTCCTCAGAGCTCTGAGAAAGAATAGTTACTAACTACTGTCTTTGAGAGAATCAACTATATTGAGCCACATCCTGGAATTGTAAGGTATTGGTATCAGGACCAACTGGAAATTTTTGCAGGCTAGGGCCACCCATGTCAACGTACCTCATTGGTGCCTGTATAATGTGGGTGTTTGCAGCATGCCTCAGTCCCTACCAGAGACAAGCTAGGAGGATCATTGGACTGGCTGGGACTGAAGCTACTAGGATCACACCGGGCACACAAGAGAGCATATGGAAACTTGAGTATGGATGCCATAGAGGGCATCAGAGGAGAAACAGTTGCAAGAGCAGGCAGTACAGTCACCCATCACCCACGGGGGTGGGATGGGGGTAGGTGAGAAGGAGAGCGGTGGTTCAATGGAAGAGATTTTCTTAACAATCTATTGTTCTGGTAGGTAACATAGCTTCTTCAAGGATATCCCCCTCCATTGAGCCACATCATGTAACGATTCCCAAACAGTACCAAGCACTGAGGGAGGATGGCAGGACCTAATGATCCGGAATAAGGAGGTCTTGAAGAACACTGAGGCCAAAACCAGTATGTCTATGAGAGATGATGTACAGACTGTAGTGTTTAGTGAATGTATGAACAGTACTTCAGGTGGCAGCAGTACAGATGCCAGTAGCAGACACATTTTGAAAAAAAGCCACTGAGGTGGCCACCACATGGGTAGAATGAGCATTAACAGACCCAGAGAGCTGCTTACCATGCTTCTGGTAACAAAACATATTATATTTGACCAGCCATTTGGACAGGCCCTGTTTAGAAACTGGTGAGCCCACCATTCAGTAGGCAAAAGCAATTAACAGCTGAGAGGATTTTCTACAATCCTTTTATATGATCCAGGTACAAATGCAATGTCCTACAGATGTCAAGCTTGTGGAAATGATGCTCTCCACTATCTGTGGGAGTCTAAAACTAAACTGGAAGATTTATAGCCTGATTTTGTGTTCTTTCATACACAACATTCGGAAGAGAACAAGAATTGGTTCATAATGTAACTATCCTTGTGAAAAATAATAAACAGATGATCTGCAACCAGAACCTGCGACTCAGACATGTGTCTAGCAGAAGTCATCACCACTAGAAACAGTGTCTTCCAAGAAAGGAAGCACAGCTCACAAGTAGCTGCAGGCTCAAAGGGAGGTGATATGATGGTCTCTAAGACCAAAATAAAGTCCCACACCAGAACTGGATCTTGGCCCGGGGGGGGGGTGCAGAAGAATGATACCCCTTAGGAATCTACAGGAAACCTCTAGCTGGGCCACAATGTTGCCTTCTGTCAGGGCATGAAGCCAACACAGTAGCCATCTAAACCTTTATAGAGGAGTATCCTTTTCTTGAATCCTTAAGGGACAACAGGTAGTCAAGCAGTTTAGGAAATGGACATGTAAAGGGATCCAGGGCATGCTGAGTACACCATACAGTAAAACGTTTCCATTTTTGTGAGCAAGTGCACTGGGTAGATACAGTAGCTTTCTAGCCACCAAGAAAACATCAGCCACAGCCAGACAAACTCCAGTGCGGGAGCACTTTATGTCCTCAGGAGCCATGCATGAAGGTATAGAGATTGGAGATCCAGGTGCAGCAGAACACCCTACTCTAGCATCAGAAGTCCTGCTCTTAGGACAGTGGGACAGGAGGTTCCAGTGCCAATTGTTGGAGAAGCAGAAACCAAATTTGGGCCAAAGAGAAGCCACCAGAATTAGGGTTGAATACTTGGCCCGTAGCTTGACCAGAACCTCTGTATTAGAGGGAATGGGGAAAAGCACACAGAAACCTCCCTTTCCAAGAGAGGGACAACATGCCTCACCAAAAGACTCCAGGCCCTGGAGCGAGTGAGTACAAACACAGCAGTTTTGCATTGTATAAAGATGCAAACAGGTCTATGTCTGGATGACCTCATGTTTTGAAGAGGTGATTCCCATTCATGGCAGAGCACACTGGATCGACTGAGGTGATCCTCTAGTGTATTCAGGGTGCCAAGGAGGAACACTGGCAACAGAAATATGTTGCGTTCCACTGCCCAGTGCCAAACTCTCAATGCTTCTATGTAGAGAGTGTATGAATGAACTCCACCTTGTTGATTGATATAGTACATCACTAATATATTGTCTATGTGAATCAACAGCTGATACCCTTGAAGGAGGGTGGTGAAGGCCTGTAGACCATGCAGAACAGCCCTCATCTCCAGAGTGTTGCCGTGAAGCACCATATCCAGAGAGCCCCACTGGCCCTACTTTCAGAAGGGGCCCAAATGAGCACTCCAACCTGAACCTGAGGTGTCTGGTCATCACCAGAAGGGGAATGACCTTAAGAATGAGGATCCCTTCTCTAGGTTGGAATGGTCCAACCATCAGAGCAGGGAACAACAGTGAGGAGGAGTGACCTGTTTGAGACACTTCAGCTCATCCATGTGCTGAGCCCACTGCACTCTGAGAAACCACTGCAGGATCCTCATATGGATGTGGGCCAGTGGGACAGTCAGGATGGCAGCTACTGTCAAGTTGATTATTTTTAGCAGACCTCGGGCCAACACATAATTGCTGGAGGTATTAAGCTGTGCATGTGCCACCAGTGCTGTGGCACAGTCTGAGGACAGAAATGCCCAATCAAGAGTTGTGTCCAGTATGGCACCTATGTACTAGAGTCACTGTCAGTAAGGATCAACTTCATCTCACTGACCAGTATGCCTAATTGGTCAAACAAGTGCCTATTCCAAAACAGTGTGTACACAATGGTTTTCTGAGATGGGGCCTTTACCAGCCAATTGTGTATGTAAGGGAAGACATACAGACACTCCCTCTGGAGGGATGCTGTTATCATGCAAATACTTTGGTAAAGACATGTGGTGCAGAACACAAACCAAAGGGCAAAACACTAAATTGGTCATGTGAGCCCTGAAGCATGAAATGCTAATTTTCTGTGCAACTTTCAGGTTTAGACATGAAAGTATGCATTCTTCATGTCCAGTGCAACTATACAATTCCCCCTTCACAGTAGGGTAAGGAGGGATTGCAGGCAGGCCATTCAGAACTTTGCTTTTTATGAAAAATATGCATACCCTAGTACAAAGGAGGGAGAGACATGATATGATCGAAACATTCAAACATCTAAAAAGCATTAAAAAGGTGAAAGATTCTAACATGTTTCAATATAAGAAAAATAGCAGGACAAGAGGACACAGCATGAGATTAGATGGAGGCCGATTAAGGGGTAATGTGAGGAAGTTCTTTTTTCACAGAAAGATGGTAAATGCATGGAACAGCCTACCTCAGGAAGTGGTGGATATGAATACAGTGCAGGGCTTCAAACAAGCATGGGATAGGCATAAGAGAGCAATACGGATGAGTATGAATAGATAGGCCATTGACAGAGTAAAGGCCAATAGCACATTCATAATGTCGAATAAAATAGGCAGACTGGATGGGCCTTGCGGTCCTTATCTGCCGTCAGCTTCTATGTTTCTATGTAAAAAGTTCAGTCCCTGAAGGCCTGGTACTGGCCTTAAATCCTGGTTAACTTTGGAACCAGAAAGCTCTAGGAATAACAGGCTTAATTTATTTTTAAAACTGGGACTAATTCCACAGCTGTTTTGCAGAGGAGGGATTAAACCTCCTCCAGAAAAAGAGCATGTTGTTCTGGAGGGTATTGGTTTGGCAATGGAGGGGGGGGTAACTGGAGGAACAGTGAGGAGCTCTAAGGCATGTCCATTCTGAACCACCTTCAGTCCCCAAGCATCTATAGTTTCCTCCCACCACTTTAGTACAAAGGAGACGTGGTTTCCTCCAGCAGAACATCCTGAGGCAGTGAGGCCTGAGGAAGAAGAGGAGATTCAGAATGCACTGCAGCAGTGGGTGCCGTTAATGGTTTGACCTTTTGTAAGTCTGACATGGGCACCTGGGGGCAAGTTTGTAGCCTGGGAAGTGAAAGGCTGAGGTATCTGGGAACCACGACTGGGACCTCTAGAATAACCATGACCTGGACGGACATAAGGCCTGCGAAAAGAACCATGACCTCATCCCTGGGTTTTGAGGTTCAAAGTATGAAGGGAACTAAGAGGCATTCTAGAAGACTGCAAATCCCTTAAGGCATTTTCAACATCATTGCCAAATAATTACTTTCTCCTGAAAGGAGCATTCATCACAGATTGTAGCACATCAGAGGAAAAACCAGTGACCCTAAGCCAACAGTGGTGACAGAGACAAATCCCAGAGGCTACAGCCCTCCCAGCAGCATCAAAAGCATCATAGGCTAATCTGAGCAGGTGCTTCCTGGCTTCCTGACCATTAGCTATAGTTTGCTGAGCTATTATTTTGTTCTGGCCCTCAGGCAACTTTTCAGCCAGGGTGGCCATTGTCTTCCAAAGACAATTCCGATGTTTAATCATTTATGCTTTATGCCTGAGAACTAGCAATTTTTAGGCCAGGAAAGCAGAAACAAAATTTCTCTTCTCACTACATCCAGCTGCCTCAACTGCTTGTCTGGAGGAAAAGCGCTCATGTGCTTTGGAGCCTTGGATCTGTCATGAACAGCCAGAGTTACCACAAAGTCTATTTCAGGCTCTGAAAAATATTATGGGTTGGCAGTAGTGCTGAATATTATCTGTCTTCCTGGGAACTACAGACAATTGAGCAAGCCTGTGCTAGGCTGCTAAAGTAGCATCCACAAGTGCAGAATGCACAGGAGGAATAATCATAGTAGGAGAGGCAGAAACCTAGAAGAACTTATGGATATTTTTCTTGGAAGAATCCTCCTCTTCAGCTTGGAACCCCAGTTTAGCCTGAACCTGTTTAAGGGAGTCTTGGAAAAAGGCATCTTTGAGGGGAGAGCTAGGTGTGTTTTTCACACTCTCCTCTGATCAAGAGGATAGAGTGGAGCATAAGCCAAACACATCTGTGGCCTCTTCTTCCTCACCCATGGCATCCTCTTCCTTCTCCATGTATTCTGGATTATATTCCAGTTCTTTGTTGATGTAACTGACATTGGCTGAGGTTCGATGGGAGGGGGAGAAAAATGCGGAGGAGCCTACAGCAAGAAGCCTGTTGATGGCTGCTGGTTTGGGCCTGGTACAGAGGTTGGGAAATAGAATGGGAGTGTCGACAATAATGTCAATGGAGTGCTTGCTGGAGGCAGCGACGAAGCAGGCATCGATGGTGGGAGTGGCAGCAGGCACTGAAGTAGCTCTGACATTGTTTGATACAATGCCTGTGAACCGAGTGAGCTCAATGGGGTTGTTGATGGCTGAGCTGTTGATGGGACAGTGCCTGACAGAGAAATTGGCTGTGAATCCCCTAGAGGGAAGGATGCACCAGCACCGAGCCCTGGCCTTGGTGTCTGAGAGACAGTCATGAGGGCAGCAGGTATCACAGCCAGAGCCTGGAACCCATCTATCTGTAGACTTATCCCATCTAATACGTGAACGTGAATGGTCTGGAGAAGTATCCTTATTCTTCAGGTGTGTGTCCTTTTCAGAATGGCTATGTTTTTCACTGATTTTGAAGATTTTGCCTTTTTCTTAGATGACTCAGCGATGGCCGCTGTTGACTGTGGGGATCAACGGGCTGATGATGAAGCCACCTTCTTCACAACCTGTTTCTCCATTTCATGTAGCTTTAGAAAAATCTCTAAAGCATTTTGGTTGCTGTGATGGGAAAGGGGACCAGAGCCATGTATTCTTTTGAATCATTTATTCTTTTCTGAATATACATCTGCTTCAGGTCCAAGATGGCTACCAGATCACATGATCAAGTAGTATATGACAGCTTATATCAGCCAGGGTGGAGGAACTGATGTTCTCATGGGAAAGCTAACAGGAAGGCTAGGGAGAAGACAATAAAGCAATAACCCCAGAGGGAAGTCCTTCCTGGAGATGTTCCCATGTTGGAGAAAGGACCCAGGTGCATGTCATAATGTTAGCAAGGAGGTGCTGAAGGGTGGAGACACACACACACACACACACACACACACATATGCACACTCAAAGGGGGCTAGGACAGCATGGAACTGTCACTCAAAGGGAGTGAGACCCCTCCCCACAGGAGTAAGAAATAAATTGAGGGACTGTAGGAAAGCTCTTCCTCTTGGTCTTGGAAAATCTGAAGACCGGGGTTCCTGCCATACAAAAACTAGCTGACTGGCAAGATATTACAGTAAGGGATAGAGCTTTTCTGTAGCTAGGGCAGGTGAAGGATTTTAGGTGAGAATAGCTCAGAATTCTACTGTACACCAACTGTTTGTTCAACTTGTGTTATTTTCTGCTTCTCAGTAAATGTGCAACCCTTTTGGTTTCCTGTAAATACATCCTGTTGTAAATATGTGTAGTCTTTTAGTTAAGAATCATTTTTATAGAATCAGTGACTGCTTGTTCTTTTTAAAAGGGCAATTCTACTATTTCTGCTGGCCTCTGTTTGCAGTCCGTCTCTGAAGGGGCACTCTACCCACAGTTATTGTGTTTGACCTTCCTAAGCTTGTGCAAAAGAGGAGGTAAACAGGTTTCCTTGGGTCTTGTTGGTAAAAACCCACAGTAGTGGCAGTGAACTTGAAGTCCCTGGTGTGGGATTTTTGTCACAGCTGCCTGGTTAAAGCTCTGTCTAATTGAGCAGGCTTTCATGTCATGGTTTTTACTGAGGCAACAGATACAGATAGTGTGGTCATCATCTTTATAAATCTTAATGTCACTGCATTCGGTGGCAGCATAAAACATTTAAAATAACAAACATAAAGAAGTACAATGGTCCCTTGCTATAGCACACGTTGCAATAGCACATTCCCACATATAAAGAATGTGGTTCTTGGCTCCCAACTATCAGATTGAAATTGACACATACAGCTGATCATGATGCGCACTATTAATTTCAGTCTGACAGCTGTCAATCTTCCTGTCACCCACAGCTCAGTTAGTAGAGTAATTAGTTAAATTAGGTAATGGAACCTGAGAGATGCAGGCTCCCTACTGAGTTTCTGTTATGCTTACTCACAGTGGTCAGAGCTGCCAAAGATGAAGCGGTCTGGGAAAACTGTGGAAACAAAACTTACAATCCTCGATCATCTGAAGGGAGGCAGAAGTCTAGCAAAACTTTCTCTGGAGACAGACTTTTCCAAATCTACTATATGCACCTGGAAAAACAACAGGAAAATGCTATGAGAGTCTGCTGATGAGTCTGCAGGATCCAGCAGTCTGGCAAGGAAGAAACTCAGGTGGCTAAATGAGAGTAAAATTGATCAGGCTACTCCGCTATGGTTCTCCAGCAATGGGCAAATGGTGTGCCTGTGTCAGGATGCATTGCTAAAGAAAAGGCTGAATAGTTCACCAAGGAGACCCATAGACCTGATAGAAGATTCATATTCTCCTCTTGCTGGCTGTGGATATTCCAGTGCCATCATGGCATTTGCAGAGTGTGCATCAGAGGTGAGCAAAGATCCTGTGATGACACTGCAGCAGCTGAAGTTATCCCCAGGCTTAGAGACATTCTTGCCAAGTGAGGTTACCTACCAGAACAAGTCTATGATGTGGATTAGACTGGCTTGTTCTGGAGGTGCCTCCCTCACATTATTACCCTGGCAAGCAAGACCAAAGAGAATGCCAGCAAAGGCTTTAAGATAAGCAATGACAGAGTCACCCTATCGTTCTGTGCAAATGCCACTGGGTTTCATGAGGTGCAATCATTCTGCTTTGGGATATTCAAAAACCCCAGATGTTTTCATCATGTGCAGATGCCTTCCCTGTCCATCAACTGCATTGTCTGGATGACAGCACCTATTTTTAACAGGTGGTTTATAGATTGCTTTGTGCTCTCTGCCAGAGCACACCTTCAGTAGAAGAAACTGCCCAACAGAGCCCATCTTCTATTTGATCAGTGCCTTGCCCACCCTCCCAAAACCTGAGCAAAAATCCTGAAATGGATGAGTCCATGCACTGTTCCTACCAAAGAACACAACATCATGAATACAGCCGCTGGATGATAGCATAATCGCCACGTGGTTGCTTAGCACTCTAGTGGCTGTAGAGGGTACTAAAGTGATGGAGTTCCTCAAAAAAACTCAGTTTGAAAGATGTGGCAACTCGTGTTGGTGAGGTATGGGATAGGGTTTCAGTAGCTACTGTGGCTCACTGCTGGAAAGTCACACTGGGGCTGGCTATTGGAGATCTGCTATCTCAGATGGATGATGAGAATGATGAGCCAGATGACATCCATGAAATTGTGGCCATTGCTATAGAGCTGAACATCACTGATGCCAGGAAAGAACCAGCAACTAAAATCATAGATGAGTGGCTGACAGTGGATGATACGATACAGACAACTGAACACATGACTGACAGCGAGATCATCTGTGCTGTGACCAATAACGGCAGTCCAGATGAGGAGTCTGGTGAAGAGTCCAGCGAACCTGATGAGTCTACAATACCTACAGTACCTATAATCAAGCCATCACTGGATTAAATCAAGGCTTGGAAGGAATGGTTACAAGTACAGGAGGCAGACACAATTAGAGTGCTCCAGGTTCTCAACCTTTAACTCCTACTGCACCAATCTGGCAATGACAAAAGTAAAGCAATCACACACAGATTATGGCTTTTTTCAAACCACAACAGCAGTGAGTAAAGCATACCAAGTTTGAAGTTCGAGTTCGAATTCAAAATCCATGTGTTAAACAAAATCTTTTAAAAGCACTATCTTAATAAATAAAGTTTACTGTGAGCATTCAATGTTATGGTTTTGTTATTTTAATTTAAATTACACACCTCCTATATAAGCCTGGCAGCAAACCATTATGCCCAATATTTACAAACAATGTCCCTTGCTATAACAAACACACCACTATAACGAACATTGTGGCTGACTTCCAAAATGTTGGTTACAGCGAGGGACAACTGTAGCAGCATTAACAAACACTTTAAAGTTCAACGGTGTTCTTCAGCAATGGTGGACCGATGAGCGGTTGACGGCATGAGAAAAAACTGAAGCATGATGGGGATGTTAGCATTACATAGGCGCTGACGAGGCATGACGACATGGGAGGCTCCAGCTTGCAAAATGTTCCAGGTGGTCCTGACACTGTTGGTTTCCAGTTCCATGATGTGGCTCAATGGAGGGAGATAACCTGGAAGAAGATACAACATTTACAAAATGTACATGTGTGAAATCTGTAAAATCTACAAAATTGTAAGGTGCAAAAAAAAAAAAAATACAGTAGAAACAATAAATCCAGGCTGTGAGATGTGTGATGACTAGTTAACAGAGCTAAGGCATTAGTACAGATACACTAAGTGAAGTACAGGAGAATACCATGACCAAATCATCTAAGGCCAGGGCAGGAGCAAGAAGGGACAGCAAGAGATTTGAGTAGGCATTTGGGGGAGAAATCAGAGATGGACAGGCAGAGGGCGGGAGGGATGGAGATTGTTCTAGATGGAAGGAAGATGAGAGGAGAAGGCAGATTAACCGGCAGCAGAGCTGGAGTGAGGAAAGTATGGGAGTCATGAGAGCGAAGGGCATAAGAGGCAAAAAGAATTGGGAGTGAGGCAGAGAATCAAACCAATATTTAGACATGAAACACAGAAACACTGAAACATAGAAATTGACAGCGGAAGGTCCATCTAGTCTACCCATTTGTTACAGACCCATTTTGACACTCTAGTTGCCCTTTGTAGTCAGGGCTCCCTTGTGTCTGTCCCATGCATTCTTGAGTCCCCCCACAGTGTTGACCCCCACAACCTCTTGGGGCAGGCTGTTCCAGGCATCCACCACTCTTTCTGTGAAGAAAAACTTCTTGGTGTTGGTAGAAAACCTCCCTCCTAGCAGTCTGAGGTCATGTCCCCTGGTCCTGGAGCCCTTATTGAAGTGAAAAAGTTCCTGTGCCTGTACCTTGTTAATGCCTTTTATGTACTTGAATGCTTGCAATCATGTCCCCTCTCTCTCTCTCTTCTCTGCTCTAGGGAGTACATATTTAGTTTCCTAAGTCTTTCCTCGTAGGACATGTACTGCAGACCCTGAATCATTTTTGTCGCCTTTCTCTGTACTGTTTCCACCCGGTCAATGTCCTTCCTGAGGTGAGGCCTCCAGAATTGGATACTGTATTCCAGGTGAGGCCTGACCAGTGATCTATACAGTGGTAGTACCACCTCTCTCCTCCTGCTCGTGATTCCCCTCCCAATGCAGCCCAGCATTCTGGTCTTCAATGTTGCTTCTCATACTGCTTGCTAACCTTCAAGTCACCTGAGATTATGATTCCCAGATCTGGTTCCTAGTTTGTGGCCGCCAGTCTTTTGCCTCCTAGGTAATACTCTTTTCTTGGATTTTTATTTCCTATGTGCATGACCTTGCACTTTTTGGTGTTAAATCTCAGTTGCCACACTCCAGACCATTCTTTTAGTTTCTTATGGTCAACTTCCATCTTGCTCACTCCTTCTGAGGTGTCCACCCTGTTACGTTAGCTTGGTGTCATCTGTGAACAGACACACCTTCCCTTCCAGTCCATCAGCGATGTCTGTTATAAAAACATTGAAGAGCAGAGGCCCCAGCACTGAATCCTACGGCACCCCGCTCATCACCAGCCTTCCGCTGATTGCTTTCCATTAACCTGTGCCCTCTGAGTTCTGCCTTGCAACCAGTTTTGTACCCATCTGACTACTTCTGGATCAACCCCTGTGTGGTCAAGCTTCTTTACTAGCCTTCTGTGTGGAAATGCATCGAAGGCCTTACTAAAGTCCAGGTAGACCACATCTACTGCTCCACTGTCATCCACTATTTTTGTAGCATAGTCAAAAAACTCGAGCAGATTAGTCTGGCATGACCTACCTGCTGTGAAACTGTGCTGTTTAGGGTCTTGTTGGCCACTAGTTTTGAGGAATGCTATGATCCTCTGTTTGAGTAATGTCTCCATTAGTTTCCCTACTGTAGACATGAGTAGAGATGCAGCAAAGTGCCCACGAAGTGGCTACTTCGCGTTAGTATTCTGCTATGCGAAGTGCCCATTTTAAACCCTCACTTCACCACTTCACATTGTAATTATGACTTTGCGTTGTGCACTCTGCCTTATTCCACTTTAAGGTGGAGTGAGAATTCATAGGAAACCCACACACATCACATGGCTTACACAGTGTAGGTCACATGCTTCAGGCAGGCAGGCAGGAGGTTATGGGCAAAAACACTCTGCAACATGGGCTAACTTACACATTTTGCATGGGGTGTGACAAATGGCTCTGTTCTGTGAATGTCCGAAGGGGGGGTGTGGACATGTGATGAAGAGGGGTGCACAGGTGACAAGTCCACAAATGAAGTTCTTTTCCCCATTTTATGTACAGGGGTTGATGTACCACTTGCACTAGATATACTGCATTGACTACCACCACCACCACCACTGCTACTCCGACCACCACTTGACAGGATTTCTAAATCATAACCATCCCCTTAACTATGCCTGTAGCAATCCTCTGATGTTCTTTCATCGCTACAGCAAACATTCCTATTTGGTCTTACACTCATGGAAGGGGATAACATGCTCAGTAATGTTAATGACGAGGGTGAATGCTCCACTATGGCATTAGCTGCCATCTGGTGCTGGGTCCGTGGTGCTATGTGCCTGTTCTTAAGATGTGTATGCTGGTCCCCAGTGCCCAGATGACTCCCCTTTTTACCTCGACTCACATGCGCATGGCAAAGCTGGCAGATTGCAACTGACTCATCATTTGCATCTTGGACAAAAAAATCCCAAACAAGGGATTGTGATCCCCTACTTTTAACATGTCCCTGCATGCTGCTTATTGGACTCCATTTTTTTAACCCCTGAAATGGGGTGTGTGCTACATGATTTTTCAGGCTGTACACACTTGGACTCCAACTGACCATCACGACTACATATGATTATTACTGGGTCATCATCATTATCATCAACAGGAACCGCTAAATCACAACTTTTTTGAGCAGGGGGGATTTAATGCCAACAGACCCAGACACAGCCACCATGACTTTCTTTTTCTCCAGTTCCCAACAGGGGTCACTGACATCATCATCATATTCATCAGCATCATCCGCATCCACATTTTCAGCTCGGATGCTGTCATGTGGACAACATGTTTAAACCACAGCATCATCATCATCATCATCACCATCACCTGATATTTTTGCCCCACACTTAGAGTCATTGGATGGCAAAGGCATGACCTCAACAGCGCTGGAAGAAATGTGACATTGTGAGTTATCGTCGCCAGGATCAGAATCATGTTTAGCTACCATGGGGATGTTAACGGGGAGTATGACATCATCTACACTGTCAGTCACAGCTTTAGACTTAACTATATTTTTTGAAATGGTTAACCAGTCAGAAGTGGAACTTGAGGCAGCGATACTCATGCCAGCAGAAAATGCACTAACACCACCAGCTGGAACATCATCTCCTCCAACTATGAGTGAAGCTACAGATTGCACTGTAAAAAACATTGATGGAGAAATCCCTTTACTGACATTGGCTATGCACTTCTGCGTACTACTACGCTCACAGACAGTCTTGCCAGTGGCAGCAGTGCCATGGCCAGAAAGAGCTTTGCTTGCACATCTCTTTGCAGGCATTTTGGGGGATCACCAAGAAAATTCTAAACAAATTTAGATTTCTGAACTTTCAGTCTGGGCCAGTGGATGTGAAGCCCAAAAAATCAACAACTGTGGCTTGCAGATGGAGATTAGACACTAAACAGATGCAAAAGCACAGATAGATTAAGACTGCACTGTGTAATCAAGAAGAGATGCAGTCACAAATTCACAACAACACCTTAACCACTGCTCACAAGTCACAATCCAATCTGAAAACAATAACTTTTGCCGGTTTGGGGCCGAAAAACGCCGTAGTAACAGTTCAAAACCAAGATACCACAAAGCAGTACAAAATCATGCAGGTGCGATGGATAGCAGGTTCACACTGCTGCAATAACTCTGTGGCACAATAAAAGGTGTCTGATTTTATGGCACGCATCGCACACACACACACACACTCACACACACACTACAAGTAATGTGTAGCAAATTGAAAACTTCAGTACTATAACCAAATCTTTTAAGCAAGCTGAAATTATGCACTGCTGCACCACAACATTCAGCAAAAATAGTCAAGAATTACGAAAATATTAATGTGTGTACATTAAAACAGTTATACAAGAAAAATATAACCAAAACAGAAAGACTGCCTTTTCTCCCAGTTAATCTACCTCCACCACAGATACGCCCCTCCCCCAAAGCACACTTCAAGTGTCTGTCAGTACACAGACTTGATGTTCTAAATTAACATTCAAAATCCACACACCAACAATAAACCCTTGATGATATGATCAAGAAGGGTTTCCTACAATCGATGTACTAAATTTTGAGCAAAGAAAATGGCTCAAAAAGGCTTTTCTAACAGCTTTTAGAGGGTTTGAATCACAGAGCACTGAGAGCATACTGTCTCCAGCTACCACTACACACACTACACAAAACTGAGGCTGTGCAGAACTATCTAGAGCCCATGTGACCTACAATCCCATGAATCACTGCAAAATTCGCCTTGGAGCGCAATAACAAGACGAAGTGATGTGAAGTACATTGATTTCTAGGTACTTCGCATTAAAATGGTGCAGAAGTGTTTGGGGGAGGGCAGAGTAACGTGAAGTCATTGTTATCAGTGGACTTTGTGTTCTTCATTTGACACAAAATGGATTACATTCACATTGTGGATTACTTTGTGGATTCCGCAACATCAATTACACAAATTGCTTTATGGAGTGAATTTTGGCCACTTCGCCTACCTCTAGACATGAGGCTCACCGGTCTGTAATTCCCAGCCTCTTCGCAACTGCCTGATTTGTGAAGTGGAACCACTATTGCCTTTTTCCAGTCTTCGGGTACCACACTGCTCTTCAAGGATTTCATGAATAGAAGTGCCAGAGGGGCAGCAAATTCTGCCCTCAGTTCCTTAAGGATTCTGGGGTGCATCTCGTCTGGTCCCATGGCTTTGATTGCTTTCAGTTTATTTAGCACCTCCTGTACTTCGGCTTCTGTAAAGGGACTCATGTCTACCCCTGGTCCTGGCGGTTGTGTTTTTTCAGGGCTGGGCCATCTCCTGGGTCCTGTTTGGTAAACACTGAGCAGGAGTATTTGTTGAGGATTTCGGCTTTCTCTGGGCCATGTTTGGTGCATTTCTGTTCTTCAGTAGCATTTTTTACTACCCCCCCTTTGCCTTTCTACATTCCCTAATGTATCTAAAAAATGATTTGTCTTCTCTCTTTGCCCCTTCTGCTATCTTTTCCTCTGTCTGGGCTTTTGCTTTTCTAATTTGTTTGTTAGACTCTCTCATTGTTTCCTCGTATGACTCCCAGTCTTTCTCAGTTTTGGTTTCCTGGTATATGCTGTACGCCTTCTTTTTTTCTTTGACTACAGTAGCCACTTCCTTGGAAAACCATAGAGGATTTATTTTTCTTTTTGCTTTGCTGATCCATCTGGCACATTGATCTGTGGTGGTCTTTATTGCTCTCTTGAGTCTCCCCCACATCACCTCCACCTCCTCAATCTCTATTTCCATTAACTGGCTATTTATGTTATTCCTCATTTTTGGAAGTCAACCTTTCTGAAATCTAGCACCATTATCTTTGAGTGGCTGGTGTCCTGTGTTATGTTTACCTTAAAGCTTACCATGCGATGGTCGTTATTGCCCATATGGCATCCCACTTCGATGTCCTTGATCCTTTCCGATTTTGTGAGGACAAGATTGAGAATGAGGGCTGCAGAGTGCATGAGGTGAAGGAGGGAAGGGTTGGGATAGAAAGAGAGGTGTAGAGGTTGTAGTAATGAGTACAAAGGGGAGCATTAGCCGCAAAATGACAGAAGACAATGCAGAGATTGTGCAGTCTGGCAAGGGAGGAGGATAGGGCAGTGTAATAGACCACATCTACGCAGTCAAACACCAACAGTACCATCTTAGTGGCTAGCATACTGTGGACTAGGGACAAAAGGCATTCTTTGTTGTGGTAGAGGGTGTCAGGTTTGGGGCACAGCTTGCTGTGGATGGCATCAATAGGAGTAGAGAAGTTGAGCCTACTATCCAACCACATTTTGAGATATTTGAAATGGGAGAACTTCAACGTAAGTCCCATCCAGGCTGATGAGAACAGAGTGGGAAGAGATCTTGGTTTGTTTATGATTCCTCTCAAAACACAGAGTGCACACTGTTCAAAATTTCAGGTGCAGCTTGTAATGCAGCAAACATACAGGATCCAGAAAGAACCAGTGCAAACTGAATGATGCTCAGTGTGATTTATTGCACCCAAACATTAACAATGCTCCTAGTGCTGTGAGGCACACTGCCTCATTATGTTGGAGCCACAAGTATAATAACCAGCAACTTCAGGACCAGTCAATTCAAATAGATTGCATGTGGACATTGCTTATTTCTTTATTTCTTGCATAGCCTTCATTCAAAAGTTTTTAAATAATCCATCCAATGTTTCAAGATCTGAATCCGATCTCTTCTTCAGGGAAAAGGCTAAATAAATATACATAAAATGCACAGTTTTTTTTTTCAGTTAATCTTTTTATTGAAAACATTTAGATTACATACAGCAGAATATCATGTAGATAACACATATTGTTAATACACAGGCGGCCTTCTAAGGTCACACAGACATAGGTAAGACTTTTCTCAGTAAACAATGAAGATAGTTTGTTGCTAATACAAAACATTTCCTTATAGTACCATTAGAGGAGAGTATTGCATATATGCTAGCGGGGGAGCTCTTATCTCTCAGGTCTTCCTGCCAACTTGTAGGGATTAGGAATTGATTGGTCACAGCCTGCCTACTCTTGGATGTGTCACTAAAATATTTAACCTGTTGAATAAAAGGAGGAAGGAAATGAAGTATGATCATAGGGGTTTAAAGACTTCTTTGCGGAACCTGGCAACATTGGGCCTAGCCTGTTGCTTAACATATGCTAGATATGGGCTCCATATCTTGTGATATTCATGGTTCACTTGTCGTAGAGGGTAAGATAGCTTTGCATTGACCACTAATGACTCCATGGAAGTGATTCATTCCTGCAGGCTAGGTGCATCTGTGGTCCTCCACCATTTGAGGATAAGTCTTTGGGCTTCTACAGATGCCATAAAGAGCCATTTCCCCTCTGAGTGTTTGAGAGGTGTTGCTTGTGCCATGTGCCCTAATAAAATAGTTTCTGGTGCCATAGGTATATCAGATTTAAGGATGGCAGAGCAGGACTGTATCACCTGTCTCCAGAAAGGTTGTATTATAGAACAATCCCATAGGACGTGCAGGAGATCAGCTCCTGTAGTATTACAGTGCCAGCATTTATCATGTGGTAACAGACCCAGGGATTTAAGTTGGGCCAGTGCCACTGATGCAGAACTTTGTTTTGTATCAACCAGCTCTTTTAGTGTATACAGGCGTGGTGGGCTAGTCGCCAGCAATTCTGCCATTCATCATCAGATATGTTGGAGTGCAATGATTGTTTCCAGTATCTCCTTGGCATGTGTGGTCAATCAATCAAAACCTTTATTGTTTGACCATTATGGACATCAACAATTCCTCAATAGTACAATACAATTTAAAAATGAAACATACACAATACAAAATTAGGAAGTTTAGTCAATTAGATAAAAATATAAAAAGAATAAATATTAGCAGCAGTCACAGCCATTAAAGAGCCCATTAAAATGGGAATCCACTCTCATTAATTCATACAACCTTTGCAGAATCATTTGCATTTCATTCTATTACACATTTATCTATTTTTCTTTTCTTTTTATTCACGATTATAAAGTATTTGGCCAGTCTTTCTATAATCCAGGTATCTGCAGTATAGATTAGAATAGTAGTTAATAGATATTTACTAATTTGGATGTGTTCAGTACAGAAAGGTTTAAGTCAATATGCTTTCTCCATCGTGTACTAACCACACTTCCACAATATGTGGTTTAGATCTTCTATACCTCCCTCTGCACATGTGCAGTGTTCTGTGCCTTTGAAGGATTTATCTTGCCTATGTTTTATAACATTGCTGGGAAATCTTCCAAACTTATAAGAATTGAACACCTTCCTTATATTAGGGTCTATTAGAAAATCCAAATGTGGTTTTAGGCCAAAGTATGGATTGTTATTTGCATACCATTTGGAATATGCCGAATAACTAACATCTAATAAATCTTTATGGGCCCAGGAATTTTCTATCTCTTTTGTGACATACTTGCTGTACTTATGACTGATCATTGCGCCCTTTTGAATAAGCTTGAGTAGAGTACTCAGTTCATATTTATCTAACAGCTTCAGTATATTTCTATACCATAGGTCATTTCCAATGCCCCTCTGATACCATTCTTGTTTTTCTTTTAGGCACGTATGTGACAATCTATGGGGGTCTTGTTTAGAGATACGTAACCAGAATAGTATTTTTCTTATCTCCACTTTGGCAGTAATATTTACTAGGCCTAATTCCATTCTTAAATAAGATGCTTGACAGCCCAGTCCTAAACCTAGGATGTTTCTCAGTATTTTGTTTAGGGTTACACATAATCGTTCTATATTAATAATCTCCCATATCTCAGCCCCATAAAGGAGCTGGGCTTCATACTTACCTTTCACTGCTTGTACCAATGGCCTTATGCTAAGGCCTCCATACTTATAGTTGAACTTATTCAATCCTATGGCAGTTCTCTTCAATGTATTCATTGTTTTGAGAAAGTGAACATTCCACTTAGCATTTGTGCTTTAATCCAACCCTAAATAAGTATAGTATTTTACAACTTCTATTCTTTCCTCATTAAGTAGCCAGTAATTGTTTTTTTTTCTTTGCATTACTTTGGCCAAATAGTACAGTTTTAGTTTTTCGTAAGTTTATTTTTAGTTTTAGAGTCTCTCTGATTTATTTTGCAAATAGTTAATCTGTTTCTGTAATCTATGATAGTGACAAAAGTACCAGGTCATCCGCATATGCTAATATGGTGCATTTATTTTGTTTTATTTTAGATGGATCTGCACTATAAGGTTAATCTCTCTTAATAGCCTATCAATATAAAGGGCAAACAAGATGGGTGCCAATATGCATCCCTGTTGTACTCCCTTATTAATATTGTAAAAACCAAAAACAAGGCGCTACGTCAGCATGTGGTCTAAAAGCAAAACAAAATGGTTATATCAAATGCACACTGAAAATAGAAAATAGAGTTACTTATTAATATTGAGAGGCTTTGAGAGTTTACCAGAAAGGCCCAGTCTAATCCTAGCCCAGTTATCAGAGTAGAGATTAGAGATTACAGAAATTAAAGATGGATCAATTCCCCTTTCAGACAACTCCTGCCATAATAAGTTACGATCAATGGAGTCAAAGGCCATAGAATAATCAACAAAAAGTACATACTGTTTTTGCTTATGTATTTTAATGTGTTTTTCAACTAAATGATGCAAAGTAAAAACATTGTCTAAAATTGAAAATTTAGCCCTAAATCCTGTCTGTGCTAGATCCAAACCGTCTTTTTCATTAATTTGTTGTTCTAATTTATTTAGCAGAATTTTTGTAAATATCTTAAGATTTACATCCAGCAAGCTAATTAGCCTATACACTGCCGGATTAGTATAGTCTCCTTTTTTATGAATTGGCATGATGGTAGCTACTTTCCAGGAATCTAAGAACTTAGTCTCTTTTATACACTTATTAAACAAAACAATTAAAATCCACTCTAATACCTGACATTACTTAAATAAACTTCTGCAGGCACACCATCTGGGCCAGGGGCCTTACGCGTCTTTAATGAGTTTATGGTCCTAATACAGCCTTAGTATTGATACGTATTCTGTTGTGTCCCTTATATTCACTGTGGTAAAAGATTAATATTTATAGATTGATCAAAAAATATCTGTTCAAAGTATATTAGCCAAACATCTTCTATAATATATGCATCTATCATGTTACTGTAATTACAGGTTCCCCTTGCTACTAATTTTCAGAATTCTTTACTATCTTTTTTAGTTACTGCAGTAAACATCTTTTCCCATTGGCTCCTATAGTATACTTTCTTTTTCTCTTTTAATAATAATGTGCACTCTTTCCTTTTATCTCATATAACCTTTTGTAAATCTCTATCCTTCTTCTGTATTTCCCCTCCATTTATATAATCTCTTTATTTATTTTTAAAAGAGTCTGCATTCACCATCAAACCAAGTATCTTTATTATTATGGTTCTGAGCTTGACTACAAGATATTTCCAGTCTTCTTTTTATATCTTTTAGCAACTGAATTAGATTGCTTAAGATATAGCCAAGTGTAAATCCCTGGAGCTGAATTTGATCCTTTGAGATAATTGAGCCGGACAAAAGTGATGTGATGTCAATTTCAATTCTCTCATTCCATTTTAACCTTTTCTTAGATATAATTTCTGTATTATATTTAATCTCTTGGGAATTCCTAGATACATTCCCAAATCCATGTAGTATAATGGTGAAGTGATCCCTTTTGGCTCTTTCCAACACTTTTAATTTGTTCCATACCCCAAAAGGACCTGACCATAAGATCAAGTCAATCAATGAAGAACCTTTGGAGGGTATATAGGTATATTTCCCCTCTTCATCCCCCATTAACCTTCCATTAAAAGGGAACAGATTAAATTCTTTAATTAATTTAATTTTTGTCCAAAATCATTTATCTAGCATCTTTTGTTTGTCTTAAAGGTATCAAGATACTATTTTTTGATTCAAGCAAATAGGAATGATCACTCAATCCATCATAGGGGCCAATTCTCACATTATAATCCCCCACCATTAGGATTTCCTGTCCAGGATGTTCTAATGTTAGTTGCTCAATTCCCATTTTCAATTTTAGCCACATATTTTCATTAACATATTTGGAATTTCTGGGAGGTATATATCCATTTACAAGTAACAATTGATAGGTTTGTGTTAAAATTGATACCTCGACACAAGAGGACAAAATTCGAATACACTTTGTCTTGCAAAATGTTTCCACTTTTACAAAGGTTGAGATACCACCAGAGCATCTTCCAAGACTGTGTCTCTTTATACCTGGAATACTGAAAGCTTCAAAGCCATTTAATTTTGCATATTCTGTGCATTCACACCATGTTTCTTGAAAGCACAGGATATCAAATTGTTTAATAAACTTAACCCATTCCTCATCTTCTAATTTATTAACAAACCCTGCAGTATTCCAATTAAGCAGCAATACTCCATTTAATTCTGAGTCAGAAAGAAAATTCAGCTCAACAGTATCGGTTTCCAATTCCTTCACTACCTGATTATGATCCCTTACAAATAACCTTCCATCTTCATAACTAACCAGTTGTATGCATTTTTTAAGACCTTTTGGGTATTCAATTGGTTTAATTTTACTTGTGATGGATTGGGTCCGAGTACCTCTGAATCCTCCAGGTGAAGATCCAATAGATCCAGATTCCCTGCTTTCTGCAAAATTTTATCAGCTAAATCCCTATTTTTAACTGTAATATTAATTTGACTGTATATTCCCATTATTTGCACTTATTTTATTCCCTCTTTTCCCAACTCTGTTTTAAGACAGTTTCTAACCAAGTTACATATTGTACCGGTTAGCTTACAGTTGTTTTCCTTTCTTATAGGATCCATTCCAAATAGACTCAAGGTGACCAGCTCATCCTGTCTAGTTATTTGGGGCAATGTGTTGAATAAATGTCTATTGGGGAATGTTACCAAAATATCATTGTTCCCATAATTTATTCCATTCAACCATACAGTTTGCATATCTTGGTGAAAAGAAGCAAATGTCTATCTTCGTTGCTGCTTCAAGGGGGATTATTTCAACTCTATCTGTCTATCTCAATAGTATCTATTTCTAAGTCCAGCTCCCTTCTTATTCTATCAGCTGTTTCACAATAGATCCTTGCCATACATTATTATCTCTTTCTTTTAGCCAATTAGCAGGTCCCAGAAAGTTAATCAGAGGCATAACCTCATTTCATATCTTCCTTTTCTGTTTTATCAAGAGGTTCTGTTTTATCAAGAGTTATTCCATTAGTTTTTCCATTCTGTAAACTACAGGGCCTCCCAACAGTTATTTCCTTTTCTATTGGAGCCTTATGTTGGCATTACAGATTTGTGTTATTTCCCAGTTGTAGGTTTAGTGGTTCAATTTCAGTTTCTAGGTTATTCAAACATGATAGAATCATAGGATGCACAAAATATTCAGGTTCCATCTCTGTTGCTATTTCTTTAACTGTTGTTAAAATCAGTCGAGTCATTATCTTGAGCTACCTTCTTCATAACTTCATTACCCATGGCATGTATGGTAGGGTCAGGTGTAGCTTTCCTTATGGATTGTTGTATGTTTCCCACCAATCCTTTTCTTGCAGCGAGCCATTTGTTACTAGGCAAGGACTGAGCCTTTCCAGGGGAGGTATTACATACACATTTGGATTTTTTCCACTCGAAGAATATATTCCTTATTTGTAGATGCTTCCAGAAGTCACATCTGGGTAGGTCATATTTTGTTTATAAGGTCTGAAAGGATTTTAAGGTGCTCCTGTCTGGGGTTAGCAGATCAATTATTCTATGCATTTGTTTAGTCGCACAACTGTGCCATTGTACTATGCTACCCCCATATACACTGAAGGTTTTTTTCACAAGTGTGTACATGTTCCTTGTTTACAGCAGGATTTGGTTAGTTGAGCTACTTTTTTCCAGGCTGTATGGGATGCTTTAATGGTAAGCCATTGCCCATATCTGTCAGGGAGTGTATTTCCTAGGAGGATGGAGGGATGATTGTTCTCTATTATATAGAAACATAGAAAAGTACAGTTATGTAGGAACTTACCGTAACAGTAGATCTTCGAGAGAGGTTCCTTCAGTAGGTCATCACATATAGGACTGGCGCCACCTGGCGTCGGGCTGCACAGCAGACTTTTCTAGCAATACCTGATGGGGGACCACCCACCCGACATCATGTGACTGACATCAGTGTGACTGTGTATAGTGGGCGGTCCCCACGCCTGCCCTCCAGTTCTCCCACCGGAGCCAGGAAGAGGCCTGACAGCAGGAGTGAACAGGATTTGGAGTCCCTGTAAAACATAAAATGAAGGTAAGAAGGGAGGGGGAAATATGACCTACTGAAGAACCTTTCGCAAACATCTACTGTTACGGTAAATTCCTACATAACTGTACTATCTTACTTCAAGAGGGTTCCTTCAGTAGGTCATCACATATAGGACAGAGTCCCAAGTAGTCCCTCCAAGGAGAGACTGAGAGAAACTAGGGAGGAGGAAAACTAACTCCAACAGAAAGCACTGAAGTCCAGAAAGGACCCAGTCTAGGACAGAAGGCCCTGCAAGATGGCTAGGACAAAGCCAGCCCTCCACCGAGAAGCAATGTCCAGACTGTAATGTTTGGTAAAAGTATGGACAGAACTCCAAGTAGTGGCAGCACAAATGTCAGCCATAGAAACGTTCCGTAGGAAGGCCACAGAAGCAGCAATGCCCCTAGTAGAATGACCTCTGATGGTACCCAGCAGAGGCTTATCATATTTTTGGTAACAGAACTAAATGCAGTTGCCTAACCATTTGGAAAGACACTGCTTAGAAAAAGTTTTACCCTTCGATCTCGGGGCAAAGGAGACAAACAACTGGTCACAAGAGTGAAACTCTTTGGTCTGGTGGGTATAACACAGGAGAATCCGATGGACATCCATCGTGTGAAGGAGTGCCTCACCTCTGTTAGAGGGGGATGGGTAATACACAGGAAGCTCTACTGATTGGTTCAGTGTGGCTTCCGACACCACCTTGGGGATAAACCTTGGATGAGTTCTGAGGACCGCCCCATCCTAATGGAAAATCAAGTATGGCTCCTTGCAGACTAGAGCATGAAGTTTTGAAATCCTTTAGGCTGATGTGATGGTCACAAGGAAAAGTGCCTTCCAGGACAAGAAGTGCAAATCACAGCTCATAGCCGGTTTGAAAGGAGGACGGGTGAGCTTTTCTGGGATGAAGTTCAAGTCCCAAGGAGGAGTTGAGCTGCAGATGGGGAGTTTCAGATGGAGAATCCCTTTCAGAAAAGTTTTTGAGACTTCCAGCTGAGCCACGGGTTTACCATCCACTAGCTCATGGTACACTGAGATAGCTGAGATATGGACCTTTAAGGAGGAATAAGACAGACTGGAGTCTGATAATTGAAGGAGGTATTCCATGACTTGTGGGGCTGAGTAAAAGAAAGGGTTCCAGCCCTTAGAGGTTGCCCAGATGGAAAACCATTTCCACTTCATGGCATAAGTGGAATGAGTTGAAGGTTTTCTGGCCTCAATGAGAACTTGAGTAACCCTGGAAGAAACCCCAAAGTAGGAAATCACTATGTCTGTAGGAGCCATGCATGAAGATCCAGGGTCCTGAGCCCCGGATGAAGCAGACAGCCTTGATCCTGAGTCAGGAGGTCATGAGTCACTGGAAGTGGAACCAGTGGTTCCCCGGAAAGCTGTTGCAGCAGTGGGAACCAAATCTGTCTCGGCCAGAGAGGAGCGATGAGGATCACCCTTGTCCTCTAAGCCTGAAGCTTGAGAAGAACCCTCTGCAGAATGGGAAATGGAGGGAAAGCGCACAAAAATTTCCCTGACCAAGATAGAGACAAAGCGTCGCTCCAGAAAGCACCTTGCTCTGGAACAAGCAAGCAAAATTTGGGAAGTTTTTCGTTGGATTGGGAGGCGAAGAGGTCGATTTCCAGATGCCCCCAATTTTGGAAGATGGATTCCACCACTTCCTGATGCAGTTCCCATTCGTGAGCTAGGGTCCAAGATCTGCTGAGGCTGTCCACCAGGATGCTGAGAATGCCTGGAATGTGCACGGCCACAAGGACCATATGGTGCTGGACTGCCCAGTTCCACACCTGCGTCGCCTCCCTATATAGAGGGTACGACCGGGTTCCTCCTTGTTTGTTGATATACCAAACTACCGACATATTGTCCATTTGGATTAGCAGTGTTCCCTTTGGAAGGAGGGTTGGAAAGGTCTGTAACGTGTACAGGACCTCCCTTAGCTCCAGAACATTGATATGGAGAGAAGTCGCCAAGCCGGACCACAGTCCCTGGGCTTGATGTTCCCCTGAGGTGAGCACCCCACCCAATGTTTAAGGCATTCATAGTGAGGGTGGCTGCTGGTGCAGGATTCCAAAACAGAAGCCCTAAGGAAAGATTGCGAGCATTCATCCACCAATGTAAATCCTTTTGAACTGCAGAGGAGACCAGGACAGGAAGGTCAAGGTTGTCCAGGAGCTGATCCCACTGCACCCGCAATGACCACTGAGTAATCCTCATGTGGAGTCTTGCTAGAAGAACGGTAGTGATGGCGGCCGTCATCAGGCCCAAATAGCGAAGGACTTCCTGAGCCGGGGTAGTCCTGAGGAAGGCTACTTTGGAAGCCTGACGGATTAGGGTCTCCACCCTGTCTGGAGGAAGGAAGGCTCTGCACTGGACCATATCCAGGACTGCCCCAATAAACTGAAGTTTCTGGGCAGGAATAAGGGATGACTTGGGAACGTTAACCGTGATCCTGAGTCGGTTGAATAGGTCCAGGGTAAAAGAAAGATCCTCCAGCAATGAATCCATGGACAGGGTTGAAATCAGCCAGTATTCCAGGTAAGGGAAGACCGCAATACTCCTGCAGTGCAGGAGTGCTGCGACCACTGCCAGGCACTTGGTAAAGACCCATGGTGCTGAAGACAGACTAAAGGGGAGCACCTGGAACTGAAAGTGTTCCCCCTGGAAACAAAATCACAGGATTCAGTGGTGGCTGGGGAAAATGGGAATGTGCAGGTAAGCATCCTGCATATCCAGGGCACAAAGCCAATGATTCTCCATGAGGAGAGGGAGAAGGTCCTGGAGAGTCGGCATTCTAAATTTTTTTGTACTCAACGAACTGATTGAGCTGACTTAGGTTGAATATGGGTCTGAAGTCCCCGGTCTTTTTTGGAACCAGGAAAAAGTGGGAGTAAAATCCCTTTGCCCTAAAGGGATGTGCTCAATTGCTTCCTTGAGCAAGAGCGAATTTACCTCCTTGCGAACGAGAAGGGCCTGGTCCTCAGAGTAAGAGGACTTCTGTGGTGGAGTTTCTGGGGGAATCTCCAGAAGCTCTATGGTGTGTCCAACGGACACGAGTTGCAGGACCCACTCTTCGGAGGTGATCGCCCTCCACTCCTGCATGTGGCAGGTGAACCTCCCCCCCTCTTGCTCCCCATCGCGAGACTGAGGAGGAAGTAGGGCCAGGAAGTCAAGAAGTGGAGGGACGTTCAGGGGGAGGACCTCCTGAACATCTCTGAGGCAGAAGGGTGGCTGTACCTGTGGTCTTACGCTCCCTTTGGTGGCGCATCTGAGTGTCCTTCCTCTGCCTCCAGGTCCTTTTCCGAAAGGGCTGCTGCTGCTACTGGGAGCCTGATCAGTACATCGCCCTAACAGACCTAAGAGCAACTCCCTTGTCCTGTAGGTCTGTTATGATATCCTTGGTGTCCCCACCAAAAAGGACTGAGTCCCTAAAAGGAGCATCCTGAATCACTGACTGGACCTCGTTGGCGAGTCCGGAGAGGTGAAGCCAGGAGTGCCGTTTAAGGGCAACGGCAGTTGCTGAGGTATGGGCCATGGAATCGACAGAATCGTAAGTGGCATGTAAGACAAGCCTGCAGGAGATCTTGGAGAGGCAGAGATCCTTGGCAAGTTCCTCCTTCAAAGGCGAGGGATCCATCGACTGGACCTTCACCTCCAGCCTGGCTATAGTCACCTTTTGATGGGACACCATATGGGCCACATAACTGAAGGACTGGAGGGCGCATGTGGCTGATGAATATATTTTCTTCCTGAACTGGTCCATCTGCCTCGACTCTTTGCCCAGAGGAGTAGTGCTCATGTGCTTGGGCACTGAAAAGCGATCATGAGCCTCAGAGATGACTACAGAGTCAGCCTTGGGATGAGTCTTTAAGAAGGGGGCATCCCTCAGTGCCTGGTAGAGCCTGTCTGCCTGCTTGGGGGCAGCTGGTATTGAATGAGACATCTGCCAGATGGTCTTGGTGAGGTCTTGATGAGATGCCATCCATGGAGGAATTGGGATAGGAGACAGAGACTCTAAGTCTAGGTGTTCCATGAGTCTCTGCCTCATGGGATCCTGTTCCTCTGACTCCCAGTCAAAGTAATCTCTTAAAGCCCTCAAGAGGTCCAAGAAGGAAGGGTCCTCTGGTGGAGACTTCAGTGAGGCCTTACCTTTCGGTTTCTCAGGGTCCTCCATGATCTCCTCCTCCAAGGAATCTTCCCTCCCCTGTGTGCTGTCATCATCATTGTCCGCCTCCTCATCAGGATGGCGTCTGAAGTCTGGAAGGGAAACATCCTGCCGAGTCTTCCCCGAGATGTGGACAGTGGTCAGTGATGAACTGCTCGGGGAAGGGGACCTAGGAAGCTGTGGTTGTGGGAACCTAGTTTCCAGGTCCAAGACCAGCTTCGACCTAGTCCCCTGCCACCAAGACTGTATCAAGGTCTTGAAATCCAGAGCAACCAGAGAAGGGGGAAGTGGAGTTGGCTGATGCTGAGGGGGAGGAGGAGGAGGAGGAGGAGGGATGACCAGTGGTGGATAATAGCTCTGGAGCCCCATATAGTGGTGGTAGGGGTTAAACTAGGGTAGAACTATCCAGGATGACTCCAGTCTGGAGTGGGACCTCCCGTGTAATGATCCCCTGGATACCCGAGTGGGTAATGCAGGACAGTTCGGGGTCTGGTATAAATCCTCGTCGTCAGATATGGCATCAGGAGAACCCACATCAGACCCGCCGTGCTGTACATAGGTGGAGGGTCTGGTGTCGGGACAGCCCACATCAGTGCAACTGACGTCGGAACAGGCGCCACCCGATCCGGTGCTGGAAGTGGGGCTGGCGTCGATGGGGCCGGTGTCAGAACCGGACAAAGGGACCCTGGCGTCGGGGCCGGATCCGGTGTAGGGGTCAAAGGCAAAGGCCAGTCGGCCAGTCCCGGCTGAGGTACTGTCATCAGGATCACAGGCGACGGAGGGGACACCGAAAGCCCGCCAGAAGGTGGAGGAGGGGCCTCCACTGTAAGGCCAGTAGGCCAGGGAGGAGCCTCCTCCTCCTGGACCCCAGAAGGGGAGCATGGAGAGGACCCCAAAGTCTCAACAGGATTGACAGGTTCTCCACTGGCATCTCCGGATGTGCCCGTCAGGGAACTGAAGTGCATGGGTGAAGGAGGTGGAGGAGGGAGAGGGGCTTTCTCCCTCTGGTCCCGCCGGACATCGGGTGAGGTGCCGTGAGGCCCCGATGGGGGAACCGAGCCCATGCGGTCATCAGGGATGGACGACTTAGTGGGTGGGGTCGGGCGGTCAGGGGAGGAGCCCCCGGCTGACTTATCGACCGGAGCCGGGCGACTACCCCCAGCCGGGGGGAGCCGAATTACCAGCAGCTGTGCGGTCCCTGGAGGAGCTGGGGGCTAACTTATCGGTTGAGGTGGCATGGTTGCCAGAGGGCCTGATGGACGACTTATCTGCTGAAGTTTTGTCTGACTTACCATCTGGTTTTCTGGGTGGCAGCTGGGCCTTGCTCATCGAGGGCCTGGCATCATCCGTGGAGCGAGACCACTCCCTAGATTTCTCCTTGTGCTTTTTTGAAGGAGAAGATTTCTCAGATGAATCCCTGAGACGATCCATTTTCTTCTCTAAGGAAGCCAGACGGGCTTTTAGCAAATGGACCTCCAAAGCCTGCTGTTTCCCCTTTTTTGTGGCCTGGTTAAAGGATTGACACTTAGGGCAGGAGGAGACTGGATGGTCCAGGCCTAGACAGAGGATGCCCTTGGAGTGACCGTCTTTGTGCGGGATCTGCGTGCCACAGGACGAGCACTTCTTCTGGGTGAAGACATAAGGAAGAACATGAAATTTTGAGAAAAAAGGTAGCAAGGGATCAACCAATGCGATGAACTTTCACGACGATCGCTAACTGGAAGTCTGCAATGTGACTGACATGAGGCAACAGCGGGAAAGAACTGGAGGGCAGGCGTGGGGACCGCCCACTATATACAGTCACGCTGACGTCAGTCATGTGATGTCGGGTGGGTAGTCCCCTGTCAGGTATTGCTAGAAAAGTCTGCTGTGCGGCCCGACGCCAGGTGGCGCCAGTCCTATATGTGATGACCTACTGAAGGAACCCTCTCAAAGTAAGATCATAGAAATTGATGGCAGATAAGGACCGCTAGGCCCATCTAGTCTGCCAATTTTCCCTGCCTACTGTAAAAGCCGCAGACCCTATTCGATCTCCGTCTTTACCTCCTGGTTACTATAGCTAGGGTTCCCCTATGTCTGTCCTATGCATGCTTGAATCTTCCCCACTGTGTTTGCTCCCACCACCTCTGCTGAGAATCTATTACATGCATCCACCACCCTTTCTGTGAAGAAATACTTCCTCACACTACCCCTTAGTCTACCCCTTTCCAACCTCATGCCATGCCCCCTCGTTCCTGGACATCTCCTTTTCTGAAAGATGCTACCCTCTGGTACCCTATATATGCCTTTTAGATATTCGTAGGTTTCTGTCATATCTCCTGTCTCTTCTCTCCACCAGGGTATACATACTGAGGTCTCCCAGTCTCTCCTCATATGACTTTTGGTGCAGGCACTGCACCATCTTTGTTGCCCTTCTTTGAACTGCCTCCACCCTGTCTACATTCTTACAGAGATGCAGCCTCCAGAACTGGACACCGTATTCCAAATGAGGCCTCACTAATGATCTATACAGTGGCATCACCACTTCCTTCCTTCGGCTGGTGATACCTCTCCTTATGCAGCCCAGCATCCCATTGGCTCTCCCCACAGACTTGGCACATTGTTTGGCCACCTTTAGGTCATCAGATATGATTACCCCCAAATCCCATTCCAATTTGGTGACAATCAGTCCCCCCCATCATGTAATCCTCCCCTGGGTTTTTGCACCCTAAATGCATGATTTTGCACTTTTACGCATTAAATCTCAGCTGCCACACTCTATTTGATTCTGTTTCCATCCATGCTGGTGTGTCAGGCCCTAGGCTTTGGAATACCTGTGCAGTTTTGTCAGTTGCAAATGCATACATATAGTGTTTGAAATGGGGGAGGTTCCACTCACCCCATTTCCAGTGGGCATGCAGTTTTGCCCTACTGTATCTAGGGGGAGGCTCCCCACAGATAATGACTGATCATCGAGTCCAGCCATCGAAACCATTTCTGTGGGATTGCAAATGGTAAGTGTGCTAAGACATAGAAAACATTTGGGGCTAACACCATTTTAATGGATTCAGTTTCCCCCGGAAGGGTTAACTTCAAATGATTCCATCTCTTAAGGCTTTTCCGTATTGTATTCAGCAAAGGGTTAAGGTTAATAGGGATCAGTTCATGGAGGTTTGTGGGTAGTATAACTCACAAATATTTATTGTCTGCAGAAGCCCAGACCAGTCCATAATTATTCAGCATACCTGGGGTAGTTAGTTTAATTAAAGGGAAGATTTCAGATTTGCTTTTATTAAATTGTAGGCCTGATATTTGCTCAAATACATCTAAGATGGCCAGGATGGAGGAGATGTTGGACTGAATGTTACTAGTGAGTAGTAAGCAGTCATTTGCATAAAGCTTGGTGTGATATTGTGATTTCCCCATCTACTGCAGATCCTGCAATTTGACTATGCTGTCTGATGGAAGAAGCCAAAGGCTCAATGGCCAAGACAAAGAGCAAGGGAGACAGGGGGCAACCCTGTCTGGTTCCCCTCTGTCATGTAAAAGGAGGTGAGAGACAGCCATTGGCTAATACTCTGTCTGTTGGGTTATTGTACAAGGCGCTAACCTAGGAGCTAAATTCTGGACCCACATTTATGTGCTGCAGAACTGCATGCAGGTAATCCCACTCCACAGAATTGAACGCTTTTTTGAAATCTGTGGCCACTGCAGGAGTGGGAAGTATCGCTGCTTTCTTGAAAAGTGAGATCAAAGCTCACAAATGGTCAGAGCTGGCTCTCCCTTTAATGAACCCAACCTGTGAGGGGTGGATAAAGGTTGGTAGGATTTTCTCTAGATGGAATGCCAGAACCTTAGCCAAGATCTTCACATCCGCATTAATTAGTGAAATGGACCTATAGGTTGCCGGCACAAGAGGGTCTTTTCCCTCTTTGGGGAGGACAGTGATGACTGCTTCTTTGAGGGAGTTAGAGAAAGAACTCCAGGAGTGAGCCTCTTGCAACATATGAAGCATTGATTTAGCTATTTGTGCTGTTAGAGTCTGGTAAAAATCCACCAGGGAGCCATCACTGCCCGGAGATTTATGCCATGCCATATCATTTATAGCATTAATCAGCTCTTTCTCCTTGAAGGGGGCATCAAGTCCTACTCATTGGGTGTTGCTGAGCTTCAGGAAGGTAGCCTGTGACATAAACTCTTTAAATGTGTTTGCATTAAAGGGCCTGTGAGACAGATATAGGCCCTAATAGAAGGTTATTATTTTATTTATGTCCTCAGGTGTGACATTTAAAGTCCCACTGGGGTCCCGTAGTTTATTTATATACCTCTCTGCCTGCTGTTTGTCCAGCCTATAGGACAGTAATCTCCCCGCCTTTTCTCCCTGGTCCCAATATCTATGTTTAAGCCTCCTGATTTGCAGCTCTGCCTTTCTGGTGACTAGATTGTTAAGCTGTATTCGAAGGGATGTAATTTCAAATCATAGGTTCAGGTTTCTTAGCTGATTGGGTTCTTTTTTATATATAGGGCCTCTTTCTGCATTAGCTGGATTTCCAGCTTCTGTACCTCTCAGCTTTCGACAATGAGTGGCATATCCAATAATCTGGCCACATATGGTGACCTTAAACGCTTCCCAGATCATATTTGAGGATGTGCTTCCCACTGGATTGTTGAGAAAGTATTTAACCATTTCCTGGTGTAGCCATTGCTGAAAGCTTTTTTCCTGCAGCAATAACAGGTCCAGTTTCCATGAGGCAGACTTTGATTTATAGGGATTCAGTGATACTTTTAGAGTGATTGGAGCATGGTCGGATATGTAGAGTGGGGTAATAGTGACATCTGATACGAAAGGGGAGAGTCTGGCTGATGCAAAGGAGTAATCCAGTTTATCAGGCGGTCCAGAGCGAGATTTAAATCCCCCCCTAGTATGAAGTCAGGGTCATTGTATTCCATGTCTATCAATTTTTGTGAGACTGAAGTGAAAAATTCTGGCTGGTATCCATTTAGGGCATACATGTTGTCAAGAATCAGTGGGCCTCTGGGGGTAGATACCTTTACTAAAACCCACCTGCCTTCACTATCACACTTTTGCTCTATAATTTTCCATTTTAACTGTTTGTGGAATAATATAGATACCCCTCTTTTTGTTTTCTCTGAAGTGCTGTGCACTTCCCACCCCACCTATTCTTCAGCTAGCTTTTTTGCATCTGGTTGATTGAGTTTTGTTTCCTGGAGACAGGCAATTTGAGTTTTGAGCTGTTTTAGCCTAGAGATGATCTTTTTCCTCTTAATTTGTAAGTTTTAACCCCCTTACATTCCAGGAAGTAAAAGTCAAAGGCAAAGTATTATCCATAATTATCTACTAGCATGTGTACCATATTGTCTAAGGGGTAGACTCTGAGAGGAAAGCCCCCTCTAGAAGGAGGAAGTATTTCGGTGTGGAGCATCCTCTCCCTCACTATACTGACAATACTTTCCATCTTCATTGATTGTTCCCCTCAACCTATGGCCTCTGTGTATTTTAAACTTTGTAATCCTACTGTATGATTTCAACATTATCAACATTTATAAATACATACCAACATTTGTAACAAAAAATGTATACATTAAACAATATAAAACATGTAGAGTGCCTGATGAATGTACAATGCTAAGCATAAGATTGATAATTATTATACAATAGCAAGGACATTTCCTGTATTCTGATTGGTCAGTGGGTGTCTGAGACAGTGATGTTATTACACAATAACATCACTGTATGAATTTACTTGAGCATGTGGAGCATTTCACTCAACACTTTTTTCTCTTCAAAAACACAAAAAATCTACAAAAATTTGTTTTAATGTTTTGCTTATTTTGTATAACATCGAGCCATTGTCTAATTGTAATAAGGCACTCCAAGGTGTGTGTTATTGTGTAATAACGTCACTCCTGGGGTGGTGGAAGCACTCGGCTTCGCCTCGTGCGTCAACCCACCCCAGGAGTGACATTATTACACGATAACACACACCTTGTCATGCCTTATTGCTTAAATAACCTGCATGCACTATGAGGGGTGGCATTCATTCATTCCTTCATGTGAGTTAAGATTCGGGCACTGGGTATATCTTGGAGGGTGATCTCCCCTTATGATCTGGAGGAACATATTATACAGCCCTCCAAGGATCAAGGGTAATCTCTCTGGGGGCACGTAGTAGTGATAGGGTCTCTAAATGAGATTCCCCTAATTCTAGTAAGGGTAGAAAGGGGCAATAGAGAAAGGTAGATTGTGAGCGCTTAATGGGGTACCACTGAGGGAGTTAGAGAATCACAGTCCATTGGGAGCTTGAAAAGATTTCAAACCAGAGTATATGTCCCAGCAGAAGCTCTGGTGGGAGAGGTTTTTGAGAGATAGAGGGGGAGGGACAAAAAGCTATGGGAAGCGGGGGTCCACTTACTTAGTTTGCTTGCATTCTTGAAACTTTAGGTGAGAGGTTAGATCCTATGGACTAACTCCTAGCTTAGACTGTACTGAGAGGAGAACGAATGAAAGACAGAACAGAGCAAACAGCACTAATTAAGACTGGGGGGGGGCAGGTTAAGCGTCCTCATGAATTAGCCCCTTATTTCCATCCCCTTTTAATATTAAGTTGTGGCCAGGAGCCTATCAATCAGTATACTGGCAGTGTCCATGTACACCAGCTAAGCATCCCAGTTTGCGTCCGTATAGTACCCCTTGGCATGCTATTAGTGCTGTCTCTTTCCAAGTGAGAGTGTAATTTCTTTAGGACCTCCTTTCAGCTAGGTCCCCTATAATCTTAAAACCCTTGCATTCCCATCTTCCGACTTATGGAGAAAACCTAAGCCTATAGGCTTGTAAACATTAATAATAAGAAAAAACATTAAAATTCAATTCGCACCTAAAATGGATCTAGTGAGTAGAGCAGATCTAAAAGCTACAACCCCATTATGCTGTTTAATGGCTCAACTGAGCAACCTTTATCATAACAAACACAGAAAATCAGCATAGGAGATAATTTTTAGATCCAGACAGTAGATCGGCATTGCTATCAACCAGTCCGGGAGTTGAAGCCCGTTTATCTCTGATATATCCATGCAGCTTCTAATGCCTTATCAGTCAGCTGCATCAGCTGCTTTCTTCCCTGTGGCCAGAAAACCTCAATAATGCCTCAGGGGTGCGATTTTCAAAATAGAGTTGACAGTTATCAATGTTAAGCTCTGTGTGGATCTTACATCTTACCAGAGCTCAATGCTTGGTCTGTTGTTACTCCCAGCATGTTAAATGTGCTTTCTATTACAGACTACTGCATCAGATCTTGTCAATATTCTTATGAAAGAGAGTACTTACACTTGACAAGAAGGTGTGTCGGATGAAGCCCCAACCTTTGCCATGTAGCATTTGGAGGTTTCACTCTAGTTTGCCCACCATTGGAGAGAGGCTTTGGGAGGTTGTGGGTTGGTTGATGTAATTTTGGTTGATGTGTGGCTCTTCTTCCCCTATCTCACCTCCATAGTCTGCCCATTCTTTGCACGGTGGCAACCAGTCCATATATTCTGGCAGTGGCAGTTTAGATCCATAGTCCATCCTTCCATTACCCTCTGCCATGTCCAGCGATGAGGAAGCAAGGTCTTGGAGCACAGCATAGTGGTTTGTTGTCTTCACTGGTGTGTCCCTGGGCGAGCTGCTGATGACATCTGTGGGTAACAATCTGCATTGCTTGATCTGGGAGCACTCCCGTTGTGCTTTGGGTTTCAGTGGCGAGTCCAGTTCATTCCTTTTCTTTTGTCAGCCCCGGTGACCTGTTGTCAGGTGGGTGATCAGTTAGTATCTGCTGTTGTAGGTGGTCAGGAAGACAAATTGTCCACCGGAATTACTCCCATCATGGAGCTTTGTCACCTCATGGTTCTGATGGTAGCTGCCACGACTCAGTGTCATCATACCCGTATGTCCAGATAAATTGCTCGGCCTCCATGGGATTTTTAAATGTAATAAAGTCCTCATTTACTTGTATGTGCAAGAGTGCCAGATACCAGAGTGAAGTAGGGATATGGAGTTTGTAGAATTGTTTGACCTCAGCATATGCCCATCTGTGGTTTGACAGTTCTTGCGTGAAATCTTGAAATAGCTGTATTTTGTGACCATTCCACTGAAAGCTCCCCTTTTCCCTGACAGTTCTTTTTAATTTTTTTTATTTTCTCTTTTTGCTGCCGCCAGCTGCCCAGAAACCTCAGCCCAGTCACAGACCCTCACTTCCACCTCCACATTGGACGCGCCACTTTGATACCCCCAGCTTACCCCCCAGGGCGAGGTTGCAGCACTGACCTCACAAAATGACGCAGATGACAGGATAGGTTGTTGGGCCATCCTTGAGGCTGATTAAAGCCAAGGGCGGGCTTCATCTTGGGTTGCTGGCAGCTTGTTTTTTTCCCTGGTGTGTAGGGGCAGGGACGTGCAATGATGTACAGCATCCACCCCGCCCCTGAGCTTGTTTGGTGTTGGCGTGTGCAGTATACCCAGCCTCCGCCAGGTGTCCACATTGTGCCAGACACTCTACCCTTCCCCCCGGAGAAGGAGAGCAGTTGTTGGATGCTCAGTCCTTCTCCCCTGGCTGGTCCCCCGACGTCCAGGGTCCATTCCCGAACCCGGCATCACAGGTAGGTACCCTACCCCCTGCCCCTGCACCAGTGGGCCAGCACTTCCCTAGCAGCTCTGAAGTATAGCTCTTTTACCAGGAATTGAAGGAACTTGCATAAGATCGAGCAAGGTCTCTCTCCTGGTTGGGGCTGGGGTGCCAGAGAGAGATGGGCCCTTTCAAGTTTGGGCAGCGGTTCCATATTGAGTTGTAGCATACCCGGCAGCATGATTCTTAGGAAGGCAATCATGTCACGGCCCTCAGTTCCTTCTGGGACCCCTACAATTCTGATGTTTTTCCTCCAGGCCCTATTTTCTAAATCGTCCACTTTATCCATTAAAGAGCAACTGATACCATCTGGCTAAAAGAGCTACATTGCAGAATAAGAATAAGCATACTCCCAGTAAATCTCATACCAAAAACTAGATTTCTATGTTACTTCATTTTAAAGTTATGAGCTATTTTATAACCCTGATTTAACTACCTGTTCAAAACAGCCTGCATCAGTGAAGAGCTGCTGCTGATGTCATCTCAGGACTTCACAGTCTAGTATTCCCTGTCTGGAAGCTTATAGGACCCATTTCTACAAAGTTGTAAGGATCATGTGCAATGGTTTTCACAATAAAACAGGCAGCACCAGTCAGTAAACATTGCTTTAAAAACTGTGTGTGTTTCAGGTTCTAACCCCAGGAATCACTCATTATGACTAAACTAGTTAAACTGATGCAGTCAGCCTCCTGTGTTGAACTGCCCAGAGAGGTGGAATGCTACACAAATGACAGAACTCTCAGTGGCTCATGCCAATTTCAAACTGGTGCCCCAGTAATTGCTGCACTCTGAGTGCTTCAGATTCTTTACTCTGTCTGCCTAGTGATGTTGTACTGGAGAGCTCTCCTTCAACCTACTTCAAATCCTTTAATTTGGTTGATAAGTACCATTTTAAGTTACTAATTTTAGATTGCTGCCCTTATAAGTTAGTTTGGCATAGTTCATTAGTGTTTTATTTTTTTTTTTAAATCAATTTTTCACGGCTCCATGGATCCGAGGGATTCGCAGTTCTCTATGAGGTTTATACCTCAAATTTAGCGTTAGTTCTCGCTTACTTGATGGTTCCACTTAGGATCTGTCGACTGTTTGTATTTTAATTTAAATTTAGTTTATTTTTGGTTCCCTTTCCAGTCCAGGAACTGATTAGCACTCAATTCCAGGAACTGCTACCGGTTGTTTATATTTAAAGTTGTCGGTTCTAGGGAAGAGATTCTTTTTTCACAAACATTTGAATTCTGTACTTTGCTCAGTGTCAGAGGTCCCTGTTGATAAACCTAAAAAATGCACAGGGTCCACTGGGTTTAAATATTACGAGTCTTGTGTTCAGGTTATAGCAAAAGCAGACTTTGTGTGTTTTGTTTGGGAACTTGTCATATTTTTTCAAATTGTGAAATTTGTAAAACCTTCTGTCCCAAGACTTTGAAAAAGAGATCTAAAAAATTAGAGGATATGGCTTCGACCTGTGCTAGTACTGCAGAAGAAACCCCCTCTTCCTCTGTCCCTAATAAGGACAAGAGTAAGCTCAAAGATGCTGACAAGGGGTCGGATAAGAGTGAGCAAGGTAAATCAAAAAGGGCTGTTGAGACAGTAGCTGAAGCTGTCCCACTTAAGAAAAAAATACGAAGAGAAACATATCACTGTGCCTTTAGGTGAGAAGGCTGAGGAGCTCCCAGCAGACAAACAAAATATGCCCTCAGCTGAGGACATTGCAAAGGCTTTACAGATTTTTCAAGCCTTGCAGGCTGTGGTCCAGGTTCCCACACTGGCTACACCAGTTACTGTGCAAGTTCCAGCACAGCAGAAACATCAACCTCTGTATGATAATCCAGAGGAAGATGAAGAGGAGGATGCAGGGGAGCTTATAGAACCAAAGGTCTTCCCAGAGCAAGACTTTAGCTCCCCTCCTAAGGTTACCACCTACTCGGTTTTTGACCGAATGGATTCGGTTTTCTAGGTCCAATTTCGGTCCTCCTGTTTTCACCACTGTAAATTCGGTTTTTATGGTGGGTCAAGCAGCATCTGTGAGATCCTCCACTAACTCTGTTTCATTTTCTTCTCATCTGACTGTAAGCAAGTGTCTGACATTTCAGTGTGCTTGCTTGCAGTGCATGCTAATCAGGAAGTGCCTTCAAGTGCAGGACACATAAAAGAGCCCAAATGCGTCCCTGTTTTCCCAGTTGTCACCTCTAACTTTACACCAGCAAATTGGAAGGTTATTCTTGGGAAGGATAAACAATACCATCTTAATTAACACCTTCATTTTTCTGAAACCCTTAGACATTCAGACAGGCACCACATTATGGTTGCCTCCTGTCCCAATGTGGACTGAATAATCTGTAGTCGCTTTTACACTGGCAGTCTTGCAATGGAATAAGCATTATGGAAGGACCTTACCGTTCCATCCAATGCTGTGTAAATGCTATTTGTTCCATTGTAAAAATGAACGGTCACCTGAAACGCACTCCGTGGTGTAGGTGGTTTGTCCCAAATGTGCTGTTGCAGAGCGCAGTGTAAAGCGCCCATTCCTGAACAAACAACTGTAGCTCTAGCTAGGAGTACTGCACTGGTATGGACGGCAGGGCACTTTGTGGTGAAAAATAGAACTCCTGTAATCAGACCGTGGAGCGGAACACGCTGTATCGGCGCTACACACGTAACGCTTGTTTCGGCACAGCAGTGTATGTGTAAAAGGGCCTTGTGTTTCAGAAACCTTATCTGCTAATCCAGTTTTATTCAGAAGCAGTACTTTTTCAGTAATTTTGAATGCTCACATACTTGTAAATCAGATTCTGTTAAATCATTCACTATTTTACTTGCATGTTCAGGTTACAAACAAGTTCTGATGTCATGCAGACCTTTGTTTGTATACCAGTCAGTTTGAACAGTGTAAAGTAGGGCTATTAAGACCATTTGCAGCAAATCAACCTAATCCTTTCCAGGCTGCATTGTGAGTGTGGTCTTTCACTGCTGTGATATGGAATACTTTTATACCTTTAAATGCTCACCGGTTTTACTTTTAGAGTCTGTCCTATAGTCTAATATTTGTTACCCCTTTTGTTGTTAAATTAATAATCTAATATTTTATTCCATTTCTAGCAATACTATACCCCTCTCTCCTCAGTAGTTATTGCTGTCAATTTTGATACTACCTGGATATTCCAGGAAGACCATTCCAGGCCTTTCAGATGAACAGCACAGAATAGTGTGGCTAATGTCATGCTAAGCCACAGCAATGAGAAAAGGAAGAGAGAGAGAGCAGTAGCTGATGAGGTGAAAGGAACACAATCTAGATTTGATGGCACTACAAATGTAATTTATCAAAAATTTCTCAAAATATTATTTTTTTTTGCCAGGAGAGAGACACTAAGCTGAAGCTTGTTTATAGGTGCGACCTGGGAGCACAAGGAAGTTAAGTGACTTGCTCAGGGTCACACAGTATGCAAGTGTGGGCTGTGGGATTCAAACCCAGGTCTCCAGGTTTGTAGCTCAGAGCCTTAAACCACTGCATTATACTGCCTGCTACATAACATATCATATATCATGCTATCTACTATGTATGACTGACATGAAAAAATAGGGTATTTAACAGCATAGAATAGGTCCTACCACTTTTAAAAACTTCTCTGACATTACAAATAACTTTAGAGTAGGAGCAATGGAAGGGACAGTAGCACATCTTAAATGGCAGATGATATTTGTAATTACATCTCATCCACCATTACTGGTGTAGTTTATTTATTTATTAAAGAGTTTTACCAGAAAAGGCCACCTGATCTGAAATAGCCGGTTGTCAGAGGTGTCCTTGTAGCCACTCGATGTGTGAGCTAAGTTGTGTATGCAGGATGCAAAGTCCCCTGAACCCCCTCTCTTACCCCACCCGTGTTAACACACACTGAAATTTAAAATATTTAAATCTAAATCAAACAAACCAAAAATAATAATCATGATGTAATTTAAATAAGTTGTGCACAATGCAATATCAGCAGCAATTCTGAATAAATCAAGTGAATCAGAGTCCAAGCAATGCCCTCATCAGTCATAAAAAGGGCGGAGTTAGGGGTGGAGTTTGGGGATGTGGTTTAGTATTCGGTTTTCATCTCATCCAAAGGTGGCAACCCTATCCCCTCCTGGGGGATCAGAGGACTACACCTCTCACTATGCCTTTGTAAAGAACAAGGTGGATACCCTCAATCTCCCCCTTCAGGAGATGGAGGAGGATGTGGAGGAAGCAGATTTCCTTGACATGGGGGGGTTAGCTCCAACAAAATGCCTTCTGTTGCCTATGTACAAATCTTTAAAAAAGGCTGCACTGCAAATATTAAAGACTTCAACTTCAGTACCTGGAGTGGACAAGAAAATAGATAAGAAATATCACCTGGACAGAACCACTGCTTATTTTCTGTTCAGCCACCCTGATCCTGTAGGGTGGTCCAGGTGGCTGCTTGTGATAAGGCCAGAATCCCCTTAGCAAACCATCCCCCTGACAAAGATTCAAGAAAGATGGATACCATGGGTAAGAAGGGGTATATGGCTACCTCACTCATTGTTAGGCAGGCAAATTATATCGCCTATGCTATCCAATGGACTATGGAACTCTGTCCTTGCTCCGGCTGATAAAGTTCCAGGTGAAGTGGCAATCAGCTTGCAAGACACTGCAAGGGCTGCCCTTGATATCACCAAATATCAGTTCCACATGGCAGTGGATGTCAATGACACCGCGGTCAGACTGATAGATTTATCTGTCTCCTTAATGAGATATGCTTGGCTAAGAGCTACCAACCTGACCTTGGACACTCAAGCTAAGGCTATGGATTTTCCCTGTTAGAATAATTCCTTATTTGGTGACAAAACAGAAGCCTACATGAAAAAGGTGGAGGAATATAAGGCCACCTATAGAAGTAACTAAAGAAAAGCTTTCCACCTCTTATAGAGCCCAAAATAGGGGGGCAGGGGTAGGAGATCCTATCCCAGACCTTTTATCCAAGCACAGGCTTCGCAGGTCTACCAGCAGCCAAGAGGCTATTTCAGAGGGAGGGGTAGAAGGGCTATGAGATGGGCTTTTCCCTCACCACAATCCTAGGCTCAGCCCACACAGAATCTCTGATGGGCTGATACAGATCTCCTCCCCACCACCACCACCTCCACCACCACCGGTGGGTGGCAGATTGGCTCACTACCTTCAGGTTTGGCATGCCATCACCACAGACAAGTGAGTTTTGGAGGTAATGAGCCAGAGGCTGTCACTTAGCTTCAAATCACTTCCCAAGCTGAGAGCAAGAACCTTTGCCCCAGTCACCTCTGCAGACAGAATCCTCCTGGAGGCAGAGGTAAAGCACTTCCTATCAATCAAAGCAGTGGAAGTGGTGCCCCTAAATCAAAGGGGCAAAGGCTTCTATTCCAGATACTTCCTTACCAAAAGGAAAAATGGGGACTGGCGACCTATCCTGGATCTAAGGCTTTTAAACAAGCACATCCTGAAACCAAAGTTCAAAATGGTGACTCTCTCAATAATCATCCACACTGCAAAAAGGAGATTGGTTAGATTCCCTGGACTTAAGGGATGCATGTTTTCACATTCCTGTCAGATCAACTCATAGAAAGTACCTGAGGTTCAGACTAGCCTCAGGTCACCACCAGTCTGCAGCACTCCCAATCAGTTTGACTTCTGCACTGAGGGCATTCACAAAATGCTTAGCAGTGGTAGTCGAACACCTGAGAAAACAAGTTGTGACAGTCTTCCCCTACCTGGATGACTGGTTAGTCATAGGCCAGTCCCTGCAACATGCAAGGCAGTCACTGACACTTACAAAATCCATGCTGAACTCCTGAGGTTTCCTCATAAACTAGCAGAAATCACAACAAGAGCCAGTATAAGTGCTTGACTTCAATGGAACAGAACTGGACACCAGCCTGGGCAGAGCTTTCCTGCACAAGGACAGAGTGGTTAGCATCCTACAGGTTGCAAGTTCCTTCATGCTGGGCAAGCCCAAACCAGCCAGGGAATTTCTCAGGTTACTGGGATATGTGGCAGCTGCCACCATAGTGGCGCCAGATTCCAGAAGAGAGACATCGAGTTTCACTTGAGACAGTACTGGTCAAAAAGGACGGACCCATTGTCCAAGCTGGTTCCAGTCACCCACAGCCTACTGCAGGCACATCAATGGTGGCTGGATGAACACAACCTCAGGGTAGGCGTACCCTTTCTAAGGGAACAGCCCTCCCTAATTCTCACAATACATGCTTCACTTCTCAGTTGGGGGGCACACATGCTGGACTACACAGCAAGTGGCACATGGTCTCCTCAAGAGTCCCTGTTGCACATAAATCTGCTGGAGCTCAGGGCAGTGTACCTGGCTTTTGCCCCACATCTACAAAACAAGGTGGTGCAAGTCAGGATAGACAACACTACAACCATGTACTACATCAACAAACAAGGAGGAACCAGGTCCACCCCACTTTGCACAGAGGCAATGAAGCTGTGGGCCTTGGCATACTCCAGCCAGGCATTTCTATCAGTCATACGCCTTCCAGGGAAGGACAAGGTACTGGCAGATTCCCACAGCAGGATAAGTCAGGACCATCATGAATGGTCACTGCACCCTCAGATCCTCAATGCAGTTTTCAGAAGGTGGCTTACTCCAGATGTGGATCTTTTTGCCTCTGCAGAAAATCACCAATTACCCCTGTACTGCTGCAGGCCCCCTCACAAGGGTACAGTTCCCCTAGATGCAATGGCTCTGGATTGGTCAGGGAAGTTTGTGTATGCCTTCCCTCCTTTCCCAATGATATTCAGGACTCTAGTGAAATTAAGGTCCCAACCAGCAACAATGATACTGGTGACACCATACTGGGTGAGGCAGCACTGGTATTTGCTCCTGCTGACCCTGTCAGTGACCTTTCCAAGTCACTTGTCCAGGAGGCATAAATTGCTGACCTCCTGTCAGGGCAGGATCCTGTATCCCAGCCTCAAATCACTGAGACTCAAGGCTTGGTTCTTGACAACTTAGAGTTTGCTAACTTCAAACTGTCAGAACAAGTCCTGGCAGTGCTTAGGGGCTCCAGAAAGCCTTCCACTAGAAAAACAGATTCTTCTAAGTGGAAGAGGTTCTCCATTTGGTGCTCAGGTAAGGGTACTGACCCCTCCAGGGCTGACCTTGCTGTTCTGCTGGATTACCTGACACATCTGCACTCACTAGGACTGAGACCCGCGACCCTTAAGGTCCATCTGGCTTTAATCTTGGCTTATCTGTCAGCTGGTAAGGAAAGGTCCATGGCCTCTCATCCAGTTTTCAGAAAATAGTTCTAGGGGCTTAACCTTCTTTACCCTCCTCTGAGGGAACCCGTTCAGCCTGGAATCTAAACATCCGCATTGCAAGCTGATGGAACCACCATTCAAGCCCATGGCAACTGCAGACCTCAAGTATGTCACATGGAAAACTGTGTTCCTAGTGGCTATCACCTCTGCCGGGAGCATCAGTGAGCTGCAAGCCCTGTGTACAGATGTGGACTACATTTCATTCCACAGGGATAAGGTGGTCCTCAGGACCAATAGGAAATTTCTCCCCAAAGTGGTATCTGATTTTCACCTGAATCAATCTATGACTCTGCCTGTTTTCTTTACAGAGAACTCTAGTTCTCCTGAAAGGAAACTTCACTGCCTCAATATCAAGAGGGCACTTAGCCATTACATTGACTGAACCAAGGCATACAGACCAGGACAGACACAGCTCTTCCTGACTTATGGTGAAGTGGGTAAGGGTAGAGCAGCCACAGAATGGACAATTGCTCACTGGATAGTGGCATGTATACTATTTTGTTACAGTAAAGTGGGTAAACAGGTACTCTTGGGCCTGAGGGCACATTCCACCAGGGGTACAGCTGCATCAGTGGCAGCTTCAAGAGATATCCCATTACTGGAAATCTGCAAAGCAGCTACATGGAAAAAAGTGCATGCCTTCACAAAGCACTACAGCCTGGATCTACAATCTAGAAATTGAGCCAGGCTTGGCACAGCAGTTCCGCAGAACCTGTTCACCAAATAGGTTCTCTGCCCAAACTCCAAAGGTACTGTTTGATAGTCTGCATCAGTTTAATCATAATAAGTGATTCCTGGGGTTAGAAAAAACAATTACTCACCATAGTACCCTTGTTTCTTCAAAGGGATCACTCATTGTAATTAAAGCACCCACCCTGCCTCCCCTACTAGAACCGACAAAAAAAAGTGAAAGGAATTTTGTTCTGCATCTCTGCTTTAGTGTTCAGTATAGGCCAGGTTAGAGACTCACCCTTTAAACCAGTTGGTTTCCTTGTGGTCTCATTTTAGGCTTGTCTCTGAGGGACTTCTGATCTTGGGGCCGGGGGTGTAGTTTTTTCTTTATTATGTAAAGATTAGCTCGGTGGACTTATACCCAGTGAAGCTCCGTAAGATTCTGAAGCACTCAGATTGCAACAGTTACTAGGGCAGCAGTTTGAAATTGGCACTAGCCAATGAGAATTCTATCATTTGCATAGCATTCCATCTCTCTGGGCAGTTCAACATAGGAGGTTGACTGCATCAGTTTAATCCATTTAATCATAATGAGTGATCCCTGTGAAGAAACAAGATTAATAAGGTGAGTATTTTTTTCTTTTGTAACAAAGCTCATAATATTTTGTTTATGTGCCTTTTTGTTGTGGTCCTTTTTCCAGGGTTGCTGGATGCTGGGTCATAGCACACTGTTGTGAGGTTTGCACACTGAATATGTTGCTGATGTGGTAAAAGGCTGAGATCATTCACACCTATCATTCAATTGAAGCAATTTCTAAGAAAGGCACTTTAAAACAATTATTCCATCTCATTGACAATGGGGGTGGGAAAGGTAATACCATTTTGAAAACTTACTAGGAATTTCTAATTTAGCCAGCACAATGTGTTCTCCCTCTTAGGCTGTTTTGACATACATTCAGGCTCATCTCTGTTCTACTCTAAATTAAAAAGATAATTTTACCAGAGCCAACACTTCCACCCCAGTAGGAATTAACACATATAATGCCCCTATTAAAACATATTGTAAAGCATACACTGACAAACAGCAGTGAATTTACCAACATTACAATACTAGCAGTACAGTAACCCCTCACTATAATGAACTAAAAGACAGCCATACTCTGTATTTGTTATAGCTCCCTATTCGTTACAACGAGGGACGCTACTATGCACTACTGTTGGCCAGTGCATATGTCCCCAGCACACATCAAAAACTTGCCATATGCCTTAAACACTGCACTGTTGGCAAAATAAAGCTAAAATAAAAAAATACCTACATCTTAACCGCTAGCTGAGACTCCAAGTTAAAGACAGCACCTGTAACAGGAACGGTGGCTCAGAGCTTCCATGCCCTTTGCAAACACATCCCCCCCCAATTTAATGACTCATCACTCCAGATATTTGTACACAGACTAGTACACTGGGCAATAGTAAAAGCAAAAAAGAAACAGACTGACAAAAAGGAAAGAAGAACAACAAAACACCTCTCTCCAAATTCCAGATCTTTTTTGATACTCTTCCTGCTTTCATAATCACTCCCATCTGACTCACAGATCGCAGCTCCAGCTCCACCACATCTGACTTCCTCAGTATGATTCAGAACTTACTGTGCATAAAATAAATTCAGTACTGGACAATATACATTTACTAAGTAAAGATGAGAGTTGGGTGGGGGGTGGAGGGGGAGCATGTTTGTAAAGTGCATGGAATCTCTGAGCCACCATCCATGTTACAGGTGCTGTCTTTAATGCCAAGTCTCAGCTAGCAATTAAGATGTGGCTATTCAATCAATAAGTCAATCTTTATTTTACCAGGTGAAACACCATTGAGGATAACTCATTTGCAAGGTGGACCTGGACATAATACAGAAAAGTAAAAAGATACACAGAAGTGTAGATATACATGTAATAAAAAAATACAATAACAAGTACTAACAGATACAATAACAATTGCAAGTGATATATTTTGACTTTTTTTTTACTTTGTTTTCCTGGCAATATAGTGTATAAAGCATATGGACAGTGTTTGATGTGTGCGGGTGACGTGTGCTGACTCATTGCTGGCACAGATAGGAATTCTGAAGAACAGAAATGCTGAAACATTGGGAGCCACATGAGGCATTCGTTATAGCTGAGTTTTCGATATAGTGGGGTTCACTATAGCGAGGGGCTACTGTACAACTTCCTAACAGGCACAGTAGAGTAGCACCCCAAATGGCTTCAGCAGCCTGGAGGGATGCTGACTCAGCATTCAGCAACCCTTGAGAAATGGACCACACCAAAACACATTATAAAATACAATTTTGTCAGCCTTGTTACAAAACTTGAAACACATAGTTTTTATAACAATGTTTTTTGAATGGTGCTGCCTCTTTTACTTTAGACATCTATTGCACATGGAACTTCAGTTCAGTTCAATTTATTGACAAGACAGAAATGTCATTACAAAATATCGCACAATACATTTTAGCATACATAAATATACATATAACATTCTATATTGTTAAAACCCATAGAGGTACAATTACAAATAAATATACAGGGAAATTGAGTAGTACAATTAAATTGGTATTTCTACCAGTAAACTCATTCAGATGTTTATAATTAAACTATTGCATGTCTCTGCATCTAAGATTTAGTAACAAATATAAGTGTCACTCTTATAGTAACCTATTCCTTATTTATAATATGCAGTTTATGTTCTATCTTATTAGAGAATATTGCAATACTTTCTAATAACTCAGTATTTTTGGATTTCAATTCACTTGATATTTAAGTTCCGTGTCTAAAGTTGATAATACACTACCCACGTACAGATTTCTTTCTTGAATATAAAGAGGACATAACATCAATAGATGTAATAGGTTGTCTTTCCCAAGTTGGCACTTGCAAATTTGTATAATATTTTTTATCATAGAACCCTCTCACATGATCTTTACAGCTTTGGAGAAACAGGCCCTATAAGTTTGCTGACAGGGAATACTAGACTGTGAGGTCCTGAGATGACATCAGCAGCAGCTCTTCACTGACACAGGCTGTTCGAACAGGTAGTGCAATCAGGGTTACAAAATAGCTCATAAATTTAAATGAAGTAATGTAGAAATATAGTTTTTGGTATGAGATTTACTGGGGGTATGCTTATTTGGAGTCTGCAATGTTGCACTTTTCATATCAGAGGCTCTTTAAGTATTGTATTTGCCTCCCATGGTCTCTGAGAGTGCCATGTTGCTCATGAATGGCATTGCCTTGATTTGTCATTGTTTGCTCCATATGGGTTACCCGCATGGCTACAGCAGCAAGTTCAGAGTTAGTTTTAGCAGCTGATGATTTTAGATCTGCAGTGTCTATTAATATCTTATCTAGTTTTCTCATGATGGTGTCCAGGTCTGTTACCGTTGCCATATTTGCCAATTGTGCCATATTGCCTTGCGCTGATGTTAATATGCCCCATTTGTGTGCCGTCTCTTTAGTCCCAATGTTGGCAGCTGGAAAATCAAGCGGCCCTTCTGTCAGGGCCAATAATGTGGTCATAGAAGATCCCCTTTTTAAAATCATCCGACGGTAGGTCAGTAAAAATGGATGTTGACCTGAAAAATATCATTCTGTAGCTTTGCTTTCTGGCTGTCTGGTAGTTGGTACAATTTCCCTTTTACTGCTTTGATACTGTAGAATGGTCTTAGGATCGCCCTCAGCAGTTGTCCCTTAGAAAATTATGATGCCACCAAGCTGGTTCGCAAGCTCTGGCTCCCCCCCTATAAAATGCACTGTTAATAAATTTACTCTGATATCATCACAGAATATTTACAAAGGTTGTAAACTTGGAATGGACACAACTCCAAGTTATTTTATGTGTTTTCACTTCAGAATGCACACTTACTTGGTGTAAAGTTTCACAAGTTCCTTTTTTTGCTATAACCAAAAAATATATTTGCAAGAATTATTACTAAAGGATCTCATTTAAAAAAATGTTTTCATTAAGAAACTTCCAAAATGTACAATGTTGTTCTGATTATATTCATTTCTAATGTATGAACTGAATGAAATACATTGCATTAAATTCTCATTGAAATTTTCAGTGTTACCTTATCTGTGTGCATCTTATTTTCAGTGGGTCCTCATTTTTATACCAATGTTTTAATGGCTTTTGTGGTTCTAAAAAACATAGTTCATTTTACTAATTCATGATATGAAGGGAGTTACCTAATTTATTGTTATGTTTAACACTATGCTCATTTTTTTTAAAAGAGCTGCACTCATGCACTCATCATAAGCTCCTTATAGTAACTTCTTTGCTTACCAGTTCTCTAATGTTTTTATTAGTCTTTCATCTATTTTTATTTGCAGGCTGTAACAAATAAAACAAACATTCTATCAGTCCCTGTGCATTTGTCTTTACACAGACTTTGCTATCTTTTCCTAAAAGCTGCATTTACCTGGTGTTTTTAAACTGGGTGCTCTGCTCTCACTGTCCTCAAATCGCCATTATTGTTTCAGAGGTGCTTCTCTTCTTCTACCTTTCAGGTGAATAGCATTATGGGCAGATTGGGTGGAGCCAACAACCCATGTGATGTTGCTGCCTCCTGTGTCTCAAAGAGACACCCTTTCCTGCCTAGTCCAAAGCATTGAAAACTCTCAAGTGCCCACAAATTGTGCTGCAGAGAGTCAGTGCCAGTTTTAACTTACAAGCAGTGATTTTTATTCTGATGCTTAGGTACCTGTTTATTGTGCTTTCTCCCCTTTACCAGTCTTTCCAAGATCCCTTTGCTTAATACTTTGAATTATACAGTGAAACTCAATATGGATACAGAACGGGTGTCTAGGGTCCGGGGGGCGGGGGAGTTAGACCTACATGTTTCTATTACAAAAATTTTAACATTCCAATAAGGATCCTTGGTCCTCAGGAGTAGAGTTACCTTATTTTGTAAGTGAATCTAACATGTACCATTTTTGTTTAAGTCCTCTTTATATGGGAGCCACAAGTATAAGACAAAGGAATCGAGTTAAATACCCACCACCAAAGTGCATTAATGACATTATCCAGTGTCTATAACTTCATTAATTAAATATTCAATAAATATAAATAACCATATAAAATACAATTTAAATAGAACAATGCTGGATAATAAAGGGATGTGACTTTTATATTAACCACAGGGGCCATTTATGCAGAAAGATTTGGGAGGAAGGAATCAGAAATGAGACAAGACATAATGTGCATGTGTGCCAAGTGCTATTATTCTTGTATAATAATATTAGTAAAATTAGAGTTCAGCTATTAGCACTGATCTCCAGTGAATGCTTGAAGAATAATTAATTGTCCAAAAAGTATTCAACACATGGGGCTTCAATGTTATTATACTAAGTAATTTGAGATTATTCTCAAATATGAAGCTTCCAAAACAGAGTGAGTCAAGAACTTGTACATTAAAGTGATGCAGCAAATAGTGCAAGTCATGCAACAAGAAAGAATGGACATCAATCTTGAAGTGCTGGATGCCAATTCAGACCAATAATGAGGTGCTTTGAAAGAACAGTGAGATCAGTCAACATAGTGATCTCACATAATATGTGATTTTCTTAAATGACTCCCTGATGGTCTACATGAGATAGAGCACCCAAGGCATAAAATAATTACTGATTTGTAAAAAACTAACAGAACTAAATACGATAAATGTCCCGGTCAAAGTGTCTCCAGTTGACAGTGTTAAAAAGCCCCTGACGCTATTAGAAAAGCTTGGAAAAAAGGTGAGATTTAGACACAATTCATTTTATATTTCATATACTTTCTATAATTCTTTCCCTTTTTTCTTTATTGCTGAGGACAGTTGTATGAAAGAAGATTACTGTACCTTAGACTTTATTTTCTTTTTCTTCTTGCCTATACCTGACATCATAATCCCCTGTTTATGGCTTCATTATTATATCCACATCAACAGACTGTGATGTCATAAATAGAACTATGATGTCACGTGTAGGCAAGCAGCCAGAACAGATAGTGCAGCAATCCTGATTATATACAAATATCCTTGGTAATAAAGAAGTAAGGCTGAGAATTACAGAAAAAAATATTAAATATAAGCTAAACTGTGTCTAAATATTACATTTTTGCAACGTTGTCACAATGGTGGCAGGGGCTCTTTAAATGTGGTATACAAACACATGTAGTAAATGAAGATAGAATGGGTGAACAAAAATCATGGCATGGTGAATCATACACAATTAATAAACCAAAAGACCGGGGGCCCGATTCACATAGCTACCAGCATGGTGCAAGGGGCCTGCACCAAAAAGAATGGTGCAAGATGCACCTTGCACTGAAAGATATGCCAAGAGTGATTCTCAAAGGCAGCCTGCATCAAATGCTGGCTGCCTGCCCCAAATGGGGCCTGCACCACCCATGTGCCAAAGTATGAGCTACAATCCGGCGCTAGGGGGCATGTGACAGACGCAAGCTGCCACAACCCCCTAAATGCGATTCACAGAACTCCTCCAGAAAATGACTTTCTGAGTACCCTTAGACCAGCCAGGGCTGATCTAAAGGTACTTAAAACACAATCCTCTGAAGAAGTGTAGCCCATTGGGGCACTGTGCCATGGTCACCCAACACACACACCCAGCCCTGATATGCCTGTTATTCCATATAGAAATATACAAAATCCTGGTGGTCTAGTGGACTCTCCCCTGCCCCGATATGCCCATTAACCCATTGACATGAATATTTTACTCTGGTGGTCTAGCAGTCCCTCTCCCATCCCAATATGCCTGCTATGTTGTTCATAAAAATAGTTAAACCATCATCCACCTCGATATGCCCAGTATTGTGCACTTAGCACATAATGTACCCTGGTGGTCTAGTGGTTCCATGCCCCTCCAGGCACATAGTTGCTGCCCCTCCCCAATCCATACCCCAAGCCAGCACTGGCACACCCCTTTGCACACCACCTCGGCCATCGCTGACTGAACTGTCACTGAGCACTAGTATTATACTAGTATTATAATACAGTACACGCTCATAAATGAGAGTGTACAGTATTAAAATATGAAAGCTTAGTGACAGTTCGGTCGGTGCCGGCCAAGGTGGTGTGCAGAGGGGTGTGCCGATGCCGGCTCAGGGTATGGGTTGGGGGGCCGGGTGGACACTACGTGCCAGGTTGGGGGGGCACAGGGCCACTAGACCACCAGGGTATGTTATGTGCTATATGCATGATACTAGGCATATCTGGGCAGAGGGTGGGTTGACTATATTTCTGAACGACATAGCAGGCATATCAGGCCAGGGAGGAGGGACCGCTTGGCCACTAGGGATGGGGGCAAGGATGTCTGCTGTGTCCACAGTAGGTTGTGGCACACCCCTCCCATGCACTGGGCATTTGTCACCAGGGAGAGGTTGCCGCAAGTGTGGGGACTTAGGTGCCGGGACCCCACCTGTACCTGAATCAGATGCAGGGTCACTAGCGTGCTGGGCATCGGTGCAAGCTGCTGTTTGCCGCAGCTTGTGCTGATCTAAGCCCCTTTTGTGACTCGGGCCCAGTGTATATAAACAGTATCATAAGAAGGGACAAGATGTAGCAGATGAAGAAATGGAGTGGGGAGGGGTGAGAGGGAAGGAGAAGGAAGGATGAATGGGTGGAAAGAGAAAAGGGGATTGGGAGAGAAGGAGAGAGGGAGAAGGAGGGGTGAAGAATAAAAAATAAATCAAAATGCAAAACATTTGTAATAGTTTTGTGCCCTGGGTCCTGTACCTTACTGGCATCCAGCATTTCAAGAGTGATATTCGTATTTTCTTGTAACATGACTTGCACTATTTGCTGTACCATTTTAACGTATAAAATGCCCACTTGGATGCTGTCTGCTCTTTGTGAATGGAATGGTTATTACCGTTTCTCCGGCAGCTCCTATTGGTGGCCCTGTGGAGATGCAGCTGACTGGATGGATGACCACACACCGCTATCCTTCTCTGTCCCATGAAGCAGTGAAGTGCAGCCATGTGCTTGTGACCATGATGGAGGGAGGGTAGAAAATAATGGAGGGTAGAAAATGTGAAAATGAGATATCTGTGGTGGGCATGTTGACAGCCTTATGTCACATGTGTGCTACATGAAGCTGTGTCTGCTCTCCCTATGACCGTACAGTCACCCTTCCAAAACAGATTCTTTATTGTGGGTGTAGTACTTCTATTCCTCTCCTAGCTCCAGTATGTGGGTACTGTAAATGCACTGCTTATTTTTCTTGTTTTTATCGTGGCAATGAGAGAAAGATAGAAACAGAATCAGTTTGCAAGAAATTATTGCTTGTCCCACACATCCAGCACATAGAAACAGAAACAAAGAATTAATCAGCGGATTGGTACCTTTTTGTCCACCTTGTCTGCCTATTTGTCTCTGCCTATACTGTCAGCATAGACCCTACCTGATCTTTGGCTATCTTCCCCCTACTCCTGCTTCTCTACCAGGATTCCCTTGTACCTATACATACATTCTTCAAGCCCACCACTGTTGTTGCACACACTACCTCTGCTGGAACACTGTTACAGGCATCCACCAGCCTTTCAGTGAAGAGTTACTTTATCACATCCCTTCTACATTTCCCACCTTCCAGCTTCACTGCATGCCCCCAGTGCACCTTTCCCTTTGAAAAGTGTCCCCCCCCTACCTTATTCACTCCATGAGGCATGTATAGGTCATGTCATCCTTCTTCTTTCTCTTCTCCAGGGAGTGCATATTGAAATCCCTCACTCTCTTCTCATAGGGCTTCTGATGCAGCCCCTGCACCATTTTTGTTGCCCTCCTCTGGATAGCCTCCAATCTGTCTATGTTCTTCCTTAGATGTGGTCTCCAGAACTGTACACAGTACTCCAGGTGTAGTCTCTCCAGTGATCTATACAGTGCTAATACCACCTATTAGTTTAGTTAGTTTATTTCATGTAGCACTCCATTTCATTCAAGGTGCTGTACAAGTGAGCAGATTTAAGTAAAACAATTACAATTCGTAAAATATAATCCTAGCCAATTTGACACACAGATCCACTAATTCAGCTGGAAGGAAAGGCTTCTCTATATAAAAATGTTTTCCGCTCCCTTTTGAAGGCACTCACTGATAGAACTTCTCTCAAAGAATGAGGGAATGAATTCCAGAGTGTCGGTGCCATAAATGAAAATGAAGGGGCACCTGATGATTTTAAGTGGACCCTGGAAATCACCAAAGACCCTTGTCAGCTGATCAGAGAGGACGGGATGGGCAATAGGGCTGTAGGAGGTCTTGCATGTAGCAGGCCCTAGTCTGTGCTGGGCCTTATAGGTCAGCAAACCAACCTTGAAGATGTTCAGCCACCTAACAGGCAGCCAGTGCAGAGTGCAGCACAGGTGTAATGTGACATGATCTTGAATGACCAGTCAACAACCTGGCTGCAGCATTCTGCACCAGCTGCAGGCAGCAAAGATCAGCCCCCACTAGCCCCAATTAAAGGGCACTGCAAAAATAGAGCTGTGGTGTCATGAAAGCATGGACTAGTGATGGCAGATCACCTGGGGGTATCAGGTGTTTAATCCTGATGATGTTTCTAAGGTGGTAAAAAGCGCTCTGGACCATGGCCGACACCTGAGATTCAAGTGTTAGGCTGCAGTCCAGTACAATGCCAAGATTACTCACCCTGACAGAGGTGAGCATCTGGGAGTCCGCAAGCCTAAGCCATGAAACTCGACCAGGTTGCACACCTACCCTCGGGTGACCAGGTTCCACCACCAGTACTTCAGTCTTGTCCTGGTTTAACCTCAACCAGTTAGCCCTCATCCAGTCTTGGATTTCAGCAAGACACTGATTGAACACCGAGGCTGCATCCTGCTGTTCAGGTGTAAAAGACAGGTATAGCTGAGTATCATCAGCATAGCAGTGAAAAATCAGCCCATACTGTCTTATAATGTCCCCATAGCAGTCGCATATGCAACGCAAACAACATGGGGGACAAAATGGAGCCCTGTGGGACCCCACATGTCAGGGGCAGTGGTGCAGAGGAAAAAGGCTTTAACACCACTTTCTGCATCCTGTCAGTGATGAAAGAATGGAACCAACTGAGGATTGTACACGTCAGTCCACAACAAACCTGCAGGCGCTCCAACAGCACCCCATGGTCCATGGTGTCAAATGCAGCCGAGAGATCAAGGAAAATAAGAATGGAACATTTTCCTCCATCCCTCGCCACCAGGAGATCATTGTGCACCCGAACAAGGTCAGTCTCAGTGCTGTGTCTTTTCCTAAAACCCGAATGGAGAGGATTGTAGATGTCGTGAGTTGATAAATGGGCCTCCAGTTAAAGAGCTACCACCTTCTCAATAACCTTTCCCACAAAGGGAAGGTTAGAGACAGGTCTGTAGTTAGCTAGGCAGTCTGGGTCCAGTGAAGCTTTCTTCAGGAGTGATCCTACCACCACTTCCTTCAGGGGTTCAGGAAAAACCCCTCTCACCAGAGAACACCAGACTATCCCAGCCAGGACTGGATCAATGACATCAACACACCCTACAAGAAGGCGTATTGGACCTGAATCCAAACTACAGTAGCTAGGCCTCAACTCCTGGATGACCTTCATGACATCCACGACTGCCAGCTGGTCGAAGTCAAACCAGATAGACTGAAAGCCTGTGACCCTTGCTCAGCACTGCATGCCCCAACAGAGGGCATCGACTGGATCTCTGATCTGATGAAGGCAATCTTATCAGCAAAAAACAGAGCAAATTTATCACACCTAGATTATGAAAAGGCTCCTACCAACTGAAGACGGGCAGGATTACATAGCCTGTTGACAGTCTGGAAGAGCTGAGCCAGTCTGTTAATTGCTGCTGCTGCAATCTTCTTGGACAGGAACTCTGCCTTCTTACAGGAGATTGCTGATTGATAGTCTCTATAATAAGACATCAAAATAAGTTTATCTCCATCAGACTGGGACCACTGCCAGTGCCACTCCAACCTTCAACCCCTCATCTTCAACTCCCTGAGAGTCCCATCAAACCAAGGGGATCTCCAGGTATGAGGTGATGGGTCAAACACCGACTGGTGCGATAGAGTCGAGGGCCTCGGTAATAACCCTATTATAGGTCAATACCAACTCCCTTGGCTCATCGCAAGCACTAATCATACCTGATAGGTCGAATACTGTCATAAGACCAGGAGGGGTCAAACCCCTTAAAGGGCAGTACTGGACCATCTCCATAGGGGAAGGTCTATTGGGGGGGCTTAGAATGCGGACCTCATAGTATAGTGGTCCGACCAAGCAACCAGTTCCACCATGAGGTCAGTGACCTCCAGTCTCAACGAGAACACAAAGTCCAAAGAGCGGCCGTGTAAATGGGTTGCAGAGATAACCACCTGTGTCAGGGCCAATGAATGCATTAATTGGAGGAAGTCTTGTCCAAACAGCGAGAGTTCGTCTTCAACCCAGGCATTGAAGTCACCCAGAATAATCCATCTGGGCGACTCCAACACCAGCTCAACAGTGAAGTCTGTGACTTCCTGCAAGAATTATTTCTTATTCCCTGGAGGACGGTAAACGAGAAGGATCTTGCAGCCTGCACCTGCAACCCCCTGAATGGATACACATTTAAAGGACCTCATTGTTCCCACTGGGAGAGCTGTGAAATGCAAGTCTGATTTAGAACAAATCGTCATACCCCCAGCCATACAATCCTTTCTCAGCCAGTGGATCATGAGAACCCGCAGGAAACCACTGATTTCAATACTGGGCCGGCATTCTCATCCAGCCAGGTCTTGGTGATGCAGGCCAGATCAGCTGTAGAAACAAGATCAGCAATAATAGTGATCTTGTTCATATTAGATCTGGCATTGCTTAACACTGCCCAAGAAGGACAGGCAGATGAGGCCGGTCCGGATACCTGCCCACCAAAAGCAGATTCCCTTGGGTATGGGCAGGTATCTGGGTCCCCTTTCCTGGACCCATTTCACCCCAGGGCACCTCCTAGAGCTCACCACACCAATAAGCTCCCCCAGCCACATTCCCACAATAGGCCCCACCAACCCCCGCCTTCTTCCTCTGCGAACAATCCCCAATGCCCTAGAACATCTGTAGACATCTGATGGTAACTGGGGGGCAGTCAAAAGGATGGAGGTAACGGAGCTTAGAGGGGGAATAATGCCTTCTCAAGGGGGCCACCAATCAGCAGATTCTAAATCTAACTTTCAATTTCCTCCAGCTATACTATATAACTTATATACTAGATTAGCTACCCTCAAAATGATAAATAACCTAACAGGCAATAAATAAAATCAGAAATTAAACTAAAACAAAAAACCAAAGCAACTACCACACTCATACATGCACACATTTAATCACACACACACACCTCAAACCCCCAACCCCAAATCCCCAGTCTAAAAACAGATTCATTAAATTAAAATAGAAGGGAGTCCAAATCCAGGGTACAGTCACCCAAGCTGGTCCCACAAGATAGTTCAGGCAGGGAGCTAGGGCCAAACAACAAATAACGACCCCTTGGCCGAGTCTCTTTATAGCAGCTTGGTAGAATATATTATCAGAAAGTATCTGGTAATTTGTAACAGAACAAGGGGCTCTCCCCTAAACTGTGAGCAAACAGTTTGAGTCTCCAGTTACTTCTTCAGTCCTCTCAGGGCTGCAAGTTCAGGAAAAATAGTTATTCAGTCCACTCTCCAGCAATACAAACAAGCCGAGCAGGCAGTATGGTGAATGATTTATCTATATCAGTTCTCTGGATGCCAAGAGCTCTCCCACTGTCCTGGCTCCACTCCCAGTGAAGTCTTTCACCCAGGAACACCAGAATCACTGTACCTACTGCAGAAACCACAATGGAGCCTGTCTCCACAAAGTCCAAGTCCAAACTCCATGGGCCGAGACATAGCCCCAAGGAAACGAGACACGCCGGATCCAACAGCACAGATTACCCACAGCAATCTCTACCAACCCGTTTAGGATGCTGGACGCTGAAACCTTGGGCTTGTTCCATACCGCTTTCTCCTCTGGCTGTCACTGCAACTCCTGGTGCCACAGATGGGCCCCTCAGCATTTGCCAGTCCATGCAGGCACACCTTGGATGCCTTGGCACAACACAACTTCCCTTTGCTCCAAAAGCGGTTGACTCCTCCAAATGCCAAGTCAGCAATCCAGCTTTCTCTCACAGCCAGCACTGACTCCTGGGATCAAAAACTCCATCAGGCAAGCAGTTTGAATTTCAGCAGCTCCCCGCCAATAGGTAAGTACAGCAGCAGACCCCCCTGTATTGGACCAGCTTCTAACTAAAAAACAAAAAAGCTACGCTCCTATTACTAACTCATTTGAGCACCTATGTAGAGCTTCCCACTCTAACTAAATACTAGCTATTTAAAATAAAATGTAACTTAATAACAAAATTAAAATTAGTTAAAAAAACTCACTTCTTCTTAGATTAGTGACAGACAGCCCAGCGTGGCCGCCATCTTGACCCAAAAAAGCAGTCACCTCCCTCATTCTGCTGGTGATACCCCACCCTATTCACCCCCAGCATCACGCTGGCCCTGCCATCTGTCTTGTCACACTGCTTCACTACCTTGAGGACATCCGATCTAATTACTCCAAGGTACCTTTCTTGTTTTGTGACGTCCAAACCTGTTACCCCATTTTATACTCTTCCTCTGTGTTTCTGTGCCCTAGGTATATTATTTTGCACTTTATCACAGTGAAACATGACTGCCATACCCTTGAACACTACACGATGTCTCTGCTCTTATTCGCCACCCTCTCTGGATTGTCTACCCTATTTCAGGTTTTGGTGTCATCTGAAGAGGCACACCTTCCATTCCAGTTCTTCTTAAGTGTCACGTATAGAAACACTGAAGAGGATTGTTTCCAGTACTGACCCCCTGAGGCACCCTACTTTTTCTCTTTCCCCTTCCCCCAAGAAAGTGCTATTTACCTCTTCTCTCTGGCTGCCATCCATCAACCAATTTCATACCCCTTTTACTACCTTAGGACCCACTACCAAACTACCCAGTTTACTTATGAATCTCCGATGTGATGTGCTGTCAGAGGCCTTACTGAAGTCTAAGAAGGCCATGTCCACTGACCCACACTGATATATTTCCCTGATAACACAGTCAAAGAAATCAGTCCTGTTCATGTGCCATGACCTTCCCCCTCAGTGAATCCTTGATTCCTTGAGTCTTGTAGCCTGCTTAATTCAAGAAACTCAAGTCTTTCCTTTAAAAACATCTCCATTAACTTCCCCACCAATTATTCCATACTTATTCTACCTCCGCAGACCCTATCTGGTCTTCAGCAAACATGTCTCACCCACCCCTGTCTCTGTTATAATTGTTCAGAGCCTCTATTGCTCTGCATCACTTTATCCTTATTTCTGCAACAGGGTTCCTAGGCTTTTGCAGCAGAATTTTCTGATGTCTGTGGCATGTGTAATTTCTGTAGCATAATGCAGTCCTAACATTGGCTAAAATATGTGATGTCATGAATGACATCACATGCTGAGCATAAAGGAGGGGCTTCAGGATAAGCAAGAGGGGGAAAGGAGATGAGCGCTATGTAAAAACTGTATATTTGAAAAAAAAATGCACAAAAAACAATGAATTCTGCAGCAGTATATTCTGAGGCATAATGCAAATTCTGTGGAAAATTCCACAATCGTAGAGTTGCAGAATTCAAGGGGCCTTGCATATGTTTAGTATATGTATGCTTGCAGCCTGCCACTGTTGTAGCCTTCACCAGTATGGCTGCCATTCATTTTCATGCACCTACTACACTTTCACTGAAAGAATATTTCCTGACATCTCTCTAGCCCACTCCCCAACCTTCATTGCACAACACCTGGTACCAGTGATTGTTCACAGTTAAAGAGACAGTCAACCCATGGACCTTGTTAACACCTGTTATACACGTGTAGGTCTCTATCATGTCGCTCTCGGGTACGGACCTCAAGAGTGCACATATTGAGATCCCTCATTCTCTGTTCTTATACCTTTTCACCTGCACCATTTTTAAGTCCTCTGTTGATGCTCTTTCTTTGGTGCATTCTACAGAACTGTACACAGTATTATGTGAGGTGGCGTAACACAGAGCGATGCAGCAGAAGCAACACCTTTCTCCTTCAGTGATGTGGTGCTGCCACATTGGTGGACACTAAAGAAAGTATCAATATTTGAAAAAGAAGACATAGAGATGTGACAGAAACTACTTCAGCCACCCTGGTTATTGTTAGCAGTAAATGACATGCACTTACTTTTTATATAGAGAGCTGTGCACTTGTCTTCATATAGTCAGTACATTCATTGGTTTCATGACATGCTCGGCAGAAAGTTGTGAAAAGTGATACCATCATGTGCGGTTACAGTAATCTGGAACAAATGTTTGGAGCCCAGTGGAGAAAACTGTGGTTTCCTGGAGGTTGACAAGACCGAGGATGATATTTTGACACAGTTGTTCCTCGAGGAGTTTAATGCATCGTAACTGAAGTGGTAGTCCACCAACTGTTCCGTTTAAGGTTAACATTTTCCAGAGTGTATCTACTTTAAGACAAACTGTTCCATTGTATTTTGAATGTATGTTTCACACGTGTTTTCACTTTCTAGTATAGTGATATGTGACATTTATTTGTGATCATTAATGCACTTTTATAATGTTGCACTTATAATATGTATCAATGTTAGCAATATTGAATTGCTTATGTTGTGCATAGTCATAATCATTTTTCATTGAGTTTTTTTTATAATTGTAAGTTTACTAAATAAAAAGACCAAGACATACACAGATGAAAATGTGTTGCTATTAAATTATATATGGAACTTCACAGTATGTGAAGATGTTTTCTCAGTTAGTTTTAAAGATAATAAAACTTTTTAAATTCTTTGTTGAAACAGGTTATTGATAATATATCACTATTTAGTACTGTGTATCAGTGTGTGCCATCGCTGTATGCTGGCATACTAGTGCTGGTTGTCACTTAGGTTTGCCAGTCTTTATCAATGCTTGTTTTAAATCACACTTCACACTGTAATCCACGAGTGTAAATTGTGTGCGGCACTGTATACCGAGGTAAGAAAAATGCTGTCACTTGAGACATTTGTTCAGTGGTGAATGAAACACCTTTATATTATTGGTGTGACAAAATATAGTAGTTTTTTCATGCCATTGAGTAGGTATGTGTCCATTACAACAGAACACAATGCCTCGTATGCTGGTTCACCCTTTTTCAACCATTCTACTGATTCTCTGTCTACTGGATCAAGTGGCAGATGGTTACACTGATGACACACTAGGTCAACAGTCCATCAGTACATGTTTGCAGTATGTTCTAAAATGGAAAGCCATTTTTTTGTGAAGAACAATGGTATTTTTGTTACACATTGATGAAGACTACCACAAGTGGTTCATGATGGAATGTATCCGTGGTGACAAACCGTGACAATGTTTTTGTTGGGCTTTCACCCTTTAACATTAGAGCCTATATTTGTGGATGGTGGTCAGGGCAATCTCTTCTATTTTAATACCAATATCAAGAATGGTTTTCTTGCATCTGATGAAGCTCTCCTTCCTTATCACATTTGAAATGGCAACTTCAGAAACCTGAATCAGTTTTGAGTGAAGTATTTTTTATTCTCACTTCCCAGAATAGTGTAGGTGCAATATATGGCACAACGGCTGGGAGAATCACAACGTCCATCACTTATCACACTTATTGTCTTGTCAGACAATGGTTTCCAGTTTTCTTCTCTAGTTTTAAGTCAAGTTGTGTTCACAACCAGAAATAGGTATTTTCTTTTAATTTCATTACACTGGCACTTAGATAACATTGGGACCCTAACGAATGGCAGGAACTGGAATATTCTCCTATAGGTATTGACTCTAAAAATACAACTGCTGATGAGCAAATTTCCTGAACTCATTTGTTGAACCCTCGGTTGAGATCACTGAGTGAAAAAGTGTGATTTACTACAGCAAAACTCGACTACAAGCATGCTTCCATGGAAGAATACCTTCTATACCAAGATGGGCAGGCAACATATGTGGCATACAAGCATTTGGAACAAAGATAAAAGGCATGAACAAAAAATGATATATTTTGTTTCATCAGAAACACTATTAGCACAATCATCACACAACATTTCTCCTTCACTATCAGTGTCAGAAAGTAAAGTGGATCTGGGAGGAAACATGGAAACCTTAGATTATGTGATCATACACTGTTCTGATTAAATGAATGAGATTGTTTTCAATGTTATGCAGACTTGCCTTTGTCTTCTTTGATGCTGAGGTGAAAGTTGGTTTTCCCATGTTAGCTTGATCACATTTTGTTATACTGCTGTCAATGGCAACTGATTTAGTTGCATTTATACTTTTCAGTAATGACTGTGATTCCAAACTGGACATGAAGCAGAGATGATCCTTCATCTCTGACTCTGATGAATCTAGCTGCTGACGTGCAAAAAATCCACCTTTTTAGTATCACACTGCACAGCAACTAAAACTGTTTTCACATTGATATCCTGACATACAGTGTGTGTTGACAAAGAAACCATGGGCTTGATTTTCAGAGATCCCTTAGATTGCTGCAGTTTGCAGCAATCTAGGGCTGTGGCAATCTTGGGATGTGTCATGGACCCTGTGTCATATTTTTTTTAAAATGAGGTTCCCTGCACCCAAGACTCAAGATTTGCTGCATCTGCAAGGTTGCGCTGTACAGGTGGTGCACCTGCGGAGTTTGGCAGAAGGCTCCATCATCCCACCTGCCTGGTGGAACACTCCAGGGGCCATGAAATTAGGGGGTAAATATGACTGCCAGAAGGGGACTGGGGGCATAAGGAGCTTGAGGGTGCCCTAAGGGGTTATTACAGGGGTGTGGCTGCAATGTGTGGGGGTTGAGGTGGCACTCTGTGGGGGTGCCCTGTGCTATTAGAGGCAGCCAGTTGGCCCAGGTAAAAGGCAACTGGCAGACAGGGACCCTGACCCAGCCTCAGAAGGATACAGTGTTACTTCTGGATTTTTTTGTGGGAAATGGATTTATTTGCTTCATGCAAAATAGTTCTTTGGCTCCCATAGGTGCATTGATATTCAGCTGTGTATGTGTTAAAGGGAGCCCTTTTCAAATAAATTCAAGCAGACTTCATAAGTTCTCAATTCATATCTTTTATTTTCCCCAATGTTTCACTCTGTTTATAGAGCTTGTTCACAGGGTAATCAATCTACATAGTGATACAAAAAAAAACATTCATTTATTTGAAGTTTCCAAGAACCTTTCTAAATATTCTTCATAATAATTTTTAACATATAGTACTTTACATACACACGTATTGCTTTGCATTTCTCCATTTTAACTGAATTCTTATAGTTCATCCCTCTGTTAAAGTATTTATCACTTTGCCACCTGCGGGTTATACAATGTAAACGCATTTTTAGTATCCCCATGTGGTTACTCTATTTATATTGTATTTATTACTTCTGTTTCTTAGTCCAGCCACCAATGTGCTCAACATGCAAAATGTATAACTCCTGTATTCAGCCTGATACTATTTAGACATATAGGCCATTACCTGGAGCATTTCAAATTGCACTTCTTTTAAGAACCAGTGTCTTGTAATTATCATTTCTTATTTTTCTCGTTACCCATCCTATTGACCAAATATTCATTGTAAGAGCCTTTTTAGCATTTATTCATCTACTCCCACATTCGAGTTCCAATTTCATTAATCTTTCAATGATACGGTTGTGGGGTCTAAAACTGTGGGAGAATTCAAGAATGCATGGGACAGACATAAGGCAATTCTTGTGAGGGGGTAGGAAGAAATAGGATGTTGGTTAACTAGGATCTGCAGCTTATCTAGTAGGCAGGGAAATGGGCAGACTAGGTGGGCCAAGTGGTCCTTATCTGCCATCAAAGTCAATGTTTCTATATGTTTCACTATTTACCTTGTTTCTAATTTCTCTCAGTGTGTGGCATTCATTCAGAAATTACTCCTACTGTTACCAAACACTTCAGACTAGGCCTTCCTCTTAGATCTGTTTGCAGTTCCCGTGGGTGTGACGTATCATCCCCATTGTACTGTCCCGAGAGTGAGTAGTTGCCAGGCAACAATACACATTCACCCTTTGGACGAAACCAGGTATTGACAAACGGGCCTATGTTTGCCGTGAGCACCTTATAACCTATGTTTACTTTAAAAAACTTTCTCCAGGTAGCCCAAAGTCCAGGGTGTCTCACAAACTCAACTGTATTCTTTTCAACAGTTCAGATTCATCTCATTTGCACAGATATGTCACCGTTGCACTGCAGGATGGGGTGGGGGGGACCTGTATTCTTTATTCCTGTTATGTTCCCATACCATGTCATTCAATTTATATTAAGATGTTTGCTATACATTACTAGTTATAAATGGGATTTGTGACAAGGTCAATGCCTCAACCCAACACAGGTTGCTCTAACTCTAAAACCCTAGGTGCAAACATACCAGTTACTTTCTATGTTCATACCAATCCCTACTTGTAATATTTTTAGATTGAATATTTTTCATTTATTTATTGAATTGTTTCACCAGGAAAGATACACTGACCAACTTAATGTTCGTCTCACGGTATGTCCTGGGGGAAGGGGAAGGGGGATGTACAGTAGTAGCAATGACAAATCATATAGCAATACAGAGGTGCAATTAAATGTAGCAATGCAGCAATAAAAAGGTACAATAAAATACAATACATACATTCGAGCATGGTCAAGGAATATGGAACATAGTAAAAAGTACATCCATGTGAGAGGCATCCATTTACAATACATGAGGAGCATAGATGATGCAGGTATACAATACATAATACATATGAATAATTAAGAACAATGCTGAGACATGGGCCTAGGTGGAGTGCAACAGTATTATGTGGGCGGTACACTGCAGCAGTCGCAGTAGCCTGGGTGGAAACATAGGTGAGCATGTCTCGAGGTTAAGCGCTAGACCATGAGGGGTATGGTAAGTGCATGAGGTAAGAGGGCAGGAGAGAAGGTGAGAAAGGAGTTAGGTATGGAGGGGGTCAGAAGCAGGTGCAGGAAGGAGTGAGATAGTTGTGTAGTGCACAGGTAAGAGAAAAAAGGGAGGAGGAGAAGCGGATTTGAGGAGGCAGAGAATTCCACAGTTTAGGCAGGTGACACAAGAAGGCTTTCTGGCCAGAGGATGAGGTTCTGACAGGGATAGAACGGGTGCGAGTGTCAGCATGGGATCTCAAGGAATAGAGGGAGGGGGAAGGGGTACCAAGAGAGGAGGAGTTGTATGAGGGGAGTGAACCAAGCCAGAATTTAGAGATGAATTTAGCGCCGTGTAAAGCTCACTGATTGTGGAGGGGAAGGAAGTTGAGGGAGCGGTAAAGATCACAATGATGGGTTAAATACCATACCATATCCATCTCATTTCCACTTTCTCTAGTAATTTTTTATGTTCTCCCCCTCATGTTGGCTGGGGTACTACCTCAAGTCCCCAAAATCTCAGGGATGCCCCGTGTGGCCTGCCTCATTAAAATGTTGCTCTACAGGTGATCTTACATCATTGTTCCTAATATCTCCCTTATGTTCCAAAATTTGGACTTTTAAATCTTTTTTTGTCTGTCCTACATATAACTGATTGAAAGGACATTGCATCACATAAACTACTTCCTCTGTAGTGCAATCTATATGGTGTTTAATGTCAAATTTCATGTTAAAATGGGGATGGTTAAAGAAGTTCTTTTTGCTCGTGTTGCTATACACTGGGCAACGCCCACATGGTGTCATTCTCGGCCTTAGGGGTCCCAGTAGTAGTTAGCCTGTGTTATTTTCTTGCTCCTTAAATTGAGATTTCACTAAATTATCTTTCAGATTCTTAACTCTTCTTGCAGCCACTATTGGTGTGTTCTGTAGTGATTTTACATGGGGGTTGTCTGCTGCCACCAAGTGCCAGTTCCTGTTTACTATTTTTCTTATTTGAGGCATCTTATGACTATATTTTATTGCTAACACAGCCTTCTCTAGTTGTTCTGGTTTGTTCTGTGTGTTTAATAATGCTTTTCTATCTTGTTCATTGATTCTGTATCTGGCCTGTCTGAGAACATTGTACTTATAGCCTATGTCCATAAATCTATGTATCGTGACTTATTTGTTCTGGGTATAATTCTCTTGCATGCTACAATTTCTTTTTACAATTTATTATAATTTCTTTTTACCCTTACCAGCTGGGAATAAGGTATACTCTGTTTTAATTGTGGCTCATGTTAACTAGTACCATGTAAAATTGTGTTTTGATCTGTTGCTTTTCGATACAGTGTAGTCTCAAACCTGTTGTTACACAGCAAACATAGGCCCATTTGTCAATACCTAGTTTCATCCAAAGGGAGAATGTGTACTGCTGCCTGGCAACTACTCGCTCTCGTGAGAGTACAATGGGGGTGATACGTCACTCCCATGGGAATTGCAAACAGATCTAAGAGGAAGGCCTAGTCTGAAGCATTTGGTAACAGTAGGAGTAATTCCCGAATGAACACCACATGCTGAGAAAAATCAGAAACAAGGCCTACCGATTTTGTCAGGCATAGACTTGGTATTCAGACTAATCTCAAGATATATTAACTATTACTTGCAACCCTTAGTAGAAACAACAGAAACATATATTAAAGATTCCACTGATGTTATCCAAAAGCTGAATCAAGTGATTTTAAAAACTTCCACAGAGGATGTTTGGCTTGTTACATTTGATGTGGCAAGCCTCTACACCTCTATTCCACATAGAGATGGAGTTATCAGTATGGGGAAAATGTTGGACAGAAGAATAGAAGAAAGTAAACCAAAAACACAACTGTTGCAAGAGCTAGCAATCTACATTTTAGAGTATAACTATTTTGAATTTGATGGGGTATTTTATCATCAAGACAAGGGTACAGCCATGGGGAGCACAATGGCTCCTTCCTATGCTAATCCATATAGGCATGATTTTGGGTTGAATAGAGTTCTGAACAGAAATTGTAATGTATGTTTTGAAAAGATGTTTTTTTGGTACAGATATATCGACGATATATTGTGCTTGTGGAAAGGAAGTGAGTCTGAACTTCAAGAATTTAGTCAACAGTTAAATGTATGGAATGATAATTTGAAATTTGACATGAATTACAGTAAGGAACAGATAGTGTTTTTGGATTTGATGATAAAAATGTGCAACAACAGGTTTGAGACAACACTGTATCGAAAAACGACAGGTCGAAACACAATCTTACATGGTACTAGTTACCATGAGCCAAAATTAAAACAGAGTATACCTTATTCCCAGCTGGTAAGGGTAAAAAGAAATTGTAGCATGCAAGAGGATTACACCCAGAACAAACAAGACATGATACATAGATTTATGGACAGAGGCTATAAGTACAGTGTTCACAGACAGGCCAGTTATAGAATCGATGAACAAGATAGAGAAGCATTATTAAACACACAGGACAAACCAGAACAACCAGAGATGGTTGAGTTGGCAATAAAATATAATCATAAGATGCCTCAAATAAGAATAATAATAAACAGGAACTGGCACTTGGTGGCAGCAGACAACCCCCATGTAAAATTACTACAGAATGCACCAATAGTGGCTACAAGAAAAGTTAAGAATCTGAAAGATAATTTAGTGAAATCTCAATTTAAGGAGCAAGAAAATAACAGGGGCCAACTACTACTGGGACACCAAGGCAGGGAATGACTCCATGTGGGCGTTGCTCAGTGTGTAGCCACATGAGCAAAAATAACTTCTTTAACCATCCCCATTTTAACAAGACATTTTACAAAACACCATATAGATTGCACTACAGAGGGAGTAGTTTATGTGATACAATATCCTTGCAACCAGTTATACATGGGACAGACAAAAAAAGATTTAAAAGTCCAAATTTTGGAACATAAGGGAGATATTAGGAACAATGATATAAGATCACCTGTAGTGCAACATTTTAATGAGGGAGGCCACACGGGGGGATCCCTGAGATTTTGGGGACTTGAGGTAGTACCCCAGCCAACAAGAGGGGGAGATCATAAAAAATTATTAGTGAAAGTGGAAATGAGGTGGATAGTCAATCTAAAAATATTACAAGCAGGGATTGGTATAAACATGGAAAGTAACTGGCATGTCTGCACCTAGGGTGTTAGAGTTAGAGCAACCAGTGTTGGGTTGAGGCATGGACCTTGTCACAAATATCATTTATAACTAGTAATGTATAGCAAACATCTTAATATAAATTGAATGACATGGTAAGGGGAACATAACAGGAATAAAGAATACGGTCCCCCTCCACCCCCACCCCGCAGTGCAACAGTGAAATATTTGTGCAAATGAGAGGAATCTGAACTGTTGAAAAGAATACAATTGAGTCTGTGAGTCACCCTGGACTTTGGGCTACCTGCAGAAAGTTTCTTAAAGTACACATAGTTTATAAGGTGCTCACGGCAAACACAGGCCCATTTGTCAATACCTGGTTTTGTCCAAAGGGCGAATGTGTACTGTTGCCTGGCAACTACTTGCTCTCGCGAGAGTACAATAGGGGTGATATGTCACACCCACGGGAATTGCAAACGGGCCTAAGAGGAAGGCCTAGTCTGAAGCATTTGGTAACAGTAGGAGTAATTCCCGAATTAATGCCACACGCTGAGAGAAATCAGAAATAAGGTAAACAGTGAAACATTTCTTATTGAAAGATTAGTGAAATTGGAACTAGAATGTAGAAGTAGATGAATAAACACTAAAAAGGATCTTACAATGAATATTTTGTCAATAGGATGGGTAACAAGAGAAAAATAAGAAATAATAATTACAAGACATTGGTCCTTAAAAGAAGTGCAATATGAAATGCTCCAGGTAATGGCCTATATGTCTAAATGGTGTCAGGTTGAATACAAGAGTTGCACGTTCTGCATGTTGAGCACATTGGTGGCTGGACTAAGAAACAGAAATAATAAATTCAACATAAATAGAGTAACCACATGGGGATACTAAAAATGCGTTTACATTGTATAACCCACAGGTGGCAAAGTGATAAATACTTTAATAAAGGAATGAACTATAAGAATTCAGTAAAAATGGAGAAATGCAAAGCAATATGTGTGTACGTAAAGTGTTGTATGTTAAAAAATATTATGAAGAATATTAAGAAAGGTTCTTGGAAACTTCAAATAAATGAAAGGGTTTTTTGTATGCCTATATAGATTGATTACCCCATGAACAAGCTCTAAAAACAGAGTGAAACATAGGGGAAAATAAAAGATATGAATTGAGGACTTATGAAGTCTGCTTGAATTTATTTGAAAAGAGTTCCCTTCAACACATACACAATCAGAAGGATACAGCCCTGGCACCTGCCCCATGGGTACCACTGACCCGAACACCATTGGCCAGCAGCAGCCTGCCTCCATGTTGGGAGCCAGGTACCAGAGGACTGGCAGGGTGTCCGGGGACTGTTACCAGCCACCACGTGCACCCCACAACCTGCAGCCACTGCTGTCTGCTGATGGTGTTGGGGTCAGTGGCACCTATGGGGCTGGTGCCAGAGCTGTATTCTTCTGAGGCTGGCTTCTGGTCCCTATCTGCCAGCCCCCCTTTACCCAAGTGAATTAGCTGTCTTTAATAGCACAGAACATCCCCATATGGTGCCACCTCAACCCCAGCACATTGCGGCTGTGCTCCTGTCACCCCCAAGGCACCCCATGCTCCTTATGCCCCCTGCCCCCGTCTTGCAGCCCCCAATTGCCACCCTACCAGCAGTGGCACAGGGCTCTTAGATCACATCCTGGCTGGTCTAATGTGAGACCCTGTTGTGGCCATGGTGGGGCTTATAGAATCCCAAATAAGGGGATGGTGCAGCCCTGCCATGGCGCAACAAACCTTGCAACTTGACACATGGGTGCGTTTGCCGCAAGGGTGGTGCAGGGAGATTTGCTGCACAGCATCCTGATTTTGCCACAGCCAACATTTGAAAATTGGAAATGCAGCAAACTATAACACAAGATGCCACTTGTATCATCCCCATTTGGTGCAGGCACCTTGCGTTATAGTTTCCTGTTTGGAAATCGAGCCCCATGTTTCTGTACAATGTCATTTCATTTGTACTTTTAAACTGAAATGAAATAAAAAGCAGTTAATATGGAACCAAATAACTGTACTGTACTGTGACAGTATAAACATAGGATGACAGACAGGGACAATGTTAGTGATGTAGTTATGAATTTCAACATTCAGCTACCATATGTTCTGCATTCTGAGATAACCATTAAATTATTTTACATGTTTTAAGTAAATAGTTTTGTTCATTTTTGGTGTGGTTTAGTAATGTGGCATGGCCAACATTCACCTGTCAATATACAAGAAAAAAATGATTAGGCCAGCTCTGTGGTGCCAAGTGGTGGGGCACCCACTTGGCACCCTGGTGACCCAGGTTTGAGCTTAGAACCAGGAGTGTCAGGAGGGGAGGCTGGCAGTGAGGGTGACAGAGCATGCTCGCAGATGTTTTACTCCTGGGGTACTGTGGAGCACTGGTTGGAGAGTGACACCTGGTGGTGTGTGGAGCCTTGCAGGCATTGGTGACCACACATCATCTGGCTATGCCTATAGTGCATCACCATGGTACGTATTGGTAGGATAAATTTAGGGTCCCAGAAAATGGGAAAACAGTGCACATCTCGGCCTGCTGAATGGTGGCTAACTGGTCCCCCCCAACCCAACAGTTCCTCTAGCACGCCGCCACAACACCCCCCCAGACTGACTTGGAGAACTAGGGTTACCACCTGTCCTGATTTTCGCAGGACAGTCCTGATTTGGGCAGCTGTGTCCTGCAAAAAAACATGAAAAATACTACATGTCCTGATTTTATAGTAGAAAAAATATTTTCTAACTTTCCACTAAATGTTGGAGAGAACTACAATACCTTAACTAAAATACCTATAAATGATTTATTTATTTACACGATTTACCAGGAACGCATACTGAGCTAAAAGCTCGATTCCAGATGCGACCTGGGGGCTGAGACCCAATAACATACATGGAATATATACAATAAGCAGTACATTTTGGGAAGCCAAGGCTTTCCTATAAACATTTGTTGAGAGAATACAGACAGGGGTTCATATATACATTGTACAGAGTGAGAGGGTCATATACATTACATATACTTTTATAGTACAACCAGCATAATAATTAGATAGTTATAACAGGAGCAGCTGGAAGAGAAATAGGTTCTAAGTAGAGGGTTGCGTTGGTAGGTGTCCTGTGCATGTCTTATGGAGGCCGGCACAGCATTCCAAATCTGTGGGATTCGGAAACTAAAGGCGGCCTGGCCTTTGGTAGTATGCATAAACGGGACATGCAGCAGTCTGGGATCTGTATTCCTGAGGGAGTACACAGGAGGTGATTGTTGGGAGGGTAGAGGCCAGATGGGGGGAGGGAGTGGGACCAGAATTTGACGTAACCCTAACGCCAGTTTGTTGTCTGATCATGGAGGAGCAGGGTAGCAGAGCTGTATAAGTTGCAATGGTGAGTGGATTCGGACAATCTAGAATGGTAGTTGCAGAAGGAGTGGAACATGGTATCTAGGCTGGCCAGAGCAAGCAGCAGGGGCAATGGAGTGACTATGTAGCCCATAGTCGAAAACAGGGAGAATAATTCTTTGGACAATGGCGTGCCTAGTTTGTGTAGGGAGGCATTTTTTGTTGCAGAATAGAGCACCTAGCTTGAGGAGTAGTCTCTTGTGTAGTGAGTCGATATGAGAGGTAAAATCTAGGTGCTGATCTAGCCAGATGCCTAGATATCTGAAGGAAGTACAATTGTCCAGGGGGAGTCCTATCCGAGGTTTTGAAAGGGGAGCAGGGGGTTTGGCGGGAGAGTCTTTGTTGGGATCCGAATGTTTGTGATACTGTTTTTTTAGGGTTTAGGAATAGCTGGTTAGTCCTCAACCAGCACTGGATGGCATAGAAATCCTCCTGGAGTAAGGTTGCTACGCTTTGCGTGGTAGGGCCAGAGGCATACAGGACAGTGTCGTCCGCACACATTAGGATGGATGAGTGGGAACATGCCGATGGGAGGTTGTTTAAAAAAATGGAAAAAAGTAGTGGGCCTAGGACAGATCCTTGTGGGACTCCGGTGGTGACTGGCAGGGGGTTTGAGGTGTGAGAGACCAGTTTGACTGTTTGTTTCCTATCCGCTAGATAGCCATGGAACCATCCAATGGCTGACTCAGAGAGCCCTGCATTGGAGAGTTTTGAGAGGAGTAGGGAATGAGAGACGGTATCAAAAGCCTTGGCTAGGTCTATGAAGATGGCCCAGGTGACGTGACCTTTGTCCATACCAGTGAGAATGTCACCAGTGACACGTAGCAGGGAGGTGGTGGTGGAGTGGGATTTACGGAATCCCGATTGGAATGAAGTGAAAGAAAGGAGGAGGCATCCAGGTAAGGGGTGAGCTGGGACATGACTAGCTGTTCCTGTAATTTGGCCAGGATTGGGAGCAGGGAGATGGGTTTGTAATTTTCTGGGGAGGAGGGGTCATCACCTTTTGGCAGGGGTATGACTGTAGCCATCTTCCAGGCTGTGGGTAACTTGCCCAGAGAGAAAGAGAGGTTGAAAAGGGTAGTGAGAGGGGCAGCTATGGCTGGGGCAGACAGGAAGAGCATCTTGGCATCCAGGAACATAGGGCACTTGCCTTTGTTTGGGTTCAGGGCCTGTAGAGAATGGAGTACTTCGGCATGGGTTACTGGGTGGAAAGAGAAAAGCAGGACTGGGGGGGCATGAGCTGTGGGGAGGACCGGAGGAGTGGATTAGGAGGGAGGATAGGAGTTTGGCAGTGCAACTGGAGAAATGTATATTAAAGTCTTCAGCTACACAGAAGGGGTTGGAGATGTGGGAGCCCTGGTCTGATAGTGTAGGGGATGGGGGTAGAGTGGGGGGGGAGAGCAGGGATTTGAGTGATTTCCAGAAATCAGTCGAGTGGTTAATGTTCTTGCTACAAGCCGACAGAAAGTATGTCTTGTTTGCTTGTCAGATGGAGTTTGTGCATGCGTTGCGGAGCTTTAGAAACAATAGAAGCAACTAAGAAACTACAATGCTTAGCCTTAATTCTGATTATATAGAGAAAACAAGTCTGTTACATTGGTCGAAGGTATGTACTGTCCTGCGAAAAATCATGTTTCAGTAAAAGATGTCCCACTTTGGGCTTTTTAAGAGGTGGTAACCCTATGGAGAACTCCCCAGGAACTGTTAACTTCCCTCCCTCCTGGCCAGGGGAGGTGGTCCCCCCCCCTGCCATGGATAAGCTGGACCCTCAAAGGATGCTGGGATAGCCTCAGGGAGCAAGGTTGAATGGTCTACTTTTTTTTTCTTTTGTTAATTCTTTGATAACAGGATAAGGCCCACTAGGTACAAGTGCCTGTTTTCAGGAGCAGGCTGAGAGCACTGGGGTGGTTAAATGATTTGCTCAGAGTCACTCAGCATGCAAGTGTAACACACCTACAAATGGGGGTTCCCAAAAAGTCTTCCTTGAGCTTGTCTAAATGCTCACTGCGAGGCTGGTGTTCTGCGTTTTAGCAGTTTAAATGTATTGCCAGAGAGTGCCTGTATAGCCTCTGTGTACTGTCTCTTTAAGAGCTTCCTATAGTGCAGTCATAATTAATCTGAGAGGGACCTTTGTTAGAAGATGTACTTGTTTGCTGATCATTTGTTAGAGTAGTAATAATATTGCAGTTTGTTCTAACCTGCTCTTCTTTGCAGCATGGACAGTTCTGTTTGTTTCCATCATCTTGGTCCTGGACTGCAGAATGGGCCAATCAGTACATTTGGGACTCTAAAATGCAGACTGCCTACAGGGGCTTGGTGGGGCCAAAACATGTAGGAATTGTAGTTTTGGGCTTTTGGCACCTAAAATAACCTGGAGGGGGAGCCCTTGTTGTGACTGACAGATCAGCCAACTGAACCATTTGGATCTTGGGGAAAGCCCCACACTGCTTGCAGTTTCAGTTAGATCTGAGTTGGGAAGTGAAGAAGTAACAGCTCAAGATAGTTCAAGCAGCACTCCATAGTGGATTTGCATGGGAGAACTGTGGAAAGGCCTGAGTTTGGCCTGCATGCCTGCCTGCTGTTCCTGAGAGTGAACTTGTGCTTTTTATTTTTTTCGGACTGAATCCGAATTTGGAGAGCGAATTAAGTCACTGAATTGTGACCAGGCTTTAACCTGAAGAAGACCGAAGATTTGCTGAATGCAATCATCCTGTCAGGACTTCCAGCTACCTCTGAACTCCCAGATTGTTCAGAAACTCTGTAATTGCGACCGGAGAGCAATTTGCCTGGTACAGCGGAATTTCCTTCCATGTGAATGTGCTGTGTGCTTATACTGGGTCATGATTTGGTTCCCCTCTGTGTGTCTGAACTGTGTTTTGCTTGCTGGAGGCTGTATCCAGCTCCACGGACTGAATCCATATCCATTTCCATTTGCCTGGGCCCTGCTACACTGGCCCAGCCAGTATACCTGCAACGCAGGGAACGTCATCAACGAGAGACCGGCCTGGGGATCAGCCCCCTGCTCAATGCCTTGAACAGGAACGATGACTCGGTGATTCGTGTGGGCCCTGCTTCTCCGGGCACTCCAGCTCAACAGCCTGCAGTCCCAGTTTCTTCCTGCCTGTGTCCAGTATTGGGTATCGTGAGTAAATATCAGGGTAGCTCCCTGCAACAACAGCTAAATCTAAAAGTGTTGTCATCTGATTGTCTTGTTGCATTTTCTTTCTCGAACTAAGCCCTCCGGCTCCGGATTACAAATAGTGTGTTGTGCATGTTGCTTTCTTCCATCACAGGGCCCCAATCAGCTGCAACATTCCTGGCTAGCCCACCATTTTCCTACCTGGGTACGCAGAGTGTGTGACTGTGTAGGGACTCTGAACTGCATACATAACTGTCTGATTAATATAGCTTTTAAGCAAATCAACCTGATTACCCCCCTCCCTTGTTCAAGTCCCCTGAATAAATCAGATTTAACTTTGTTTGCATTTAACCTGACTGTGGTTCCAGTTTGTACCAAGAGTATCTTACTGTTGTTATTTGCTGTGCTTAACCTTATTTTACAGGGGGTCCCCAGGGTCAAGCTAGGGGAACCAGCCCTGGTGGTAAGTGCGAACAGTGTGGGTAATTGCCTGGTGAATAAGGGTCATTGTGAAAGTAATTATTGTATATTGTTCAGGCCACTAGAGGGGAAAGAGGGGCGTTACAGTGTCCCGGAGGGCTGTGCTCAGGTTAGCTTGACCACTAACAACCCTGACCTCCGGGTGGAGGAACCCGTTTCATTACCCAGGCCCCTTTACCTGCTACTAGCCAAGCTGGCAGGGGTAGTAGCCCTTGGGATAGCTCCACCTAGGGGTTACATCTTGCAGGCTCACTGCTGGGATTTTGTGCTTTCTAGTGGCCATAAATTACGAATTATTGTTAAAGATTAATGGCTACCCCAGTAGAAATGGTTGTACAACAGTTGGTGGGGTGGTGTACTGGGCAGGAGATAGACCCCACAAGATGCTCTGCTTATACTGGATATTCCCCTAGGTACCTGTAAGGACACTGTAGAGGGAGCACTCTCCAAAGTTGAATGGTTAAAAAACCCTATGGTGGTGGGTCGACAGGCTGATTTGATTGCCCAAACTTTCATAGCCTTGGTAGAATGTAGTGACCTTGTGGACAGCTCTAAAGTGCCACAGACTATTGCCTCAGAAGGGTTCTAGCCGCCTGGAGAGTGATAACAAAAGACAGTAAAGACCCTGGGGAGGATGAGCTCCCACCATTATCTGAGACTTTTGAGGAGAAATTTGCTAAGTTGTTGCAGGAGGAAGGGAAAACCATAGAGGACTTTAAGAAACTATTCCTGCCACCTAGGGGTGTTCCTTCGCCAACACCCCTTCCCACTCCAGCACCTGTTACTGCCCCACCTACTGTGCCCGTGCAAATGCTGACCCCTATATCTGTACCCACCATTAGTCATGACTCCTACCAAAGGCTAAAAATCTTCTCAGGCACCCTCCCCAGCCCCCAGGGGGAGGATGACTAGGAGACCTGGATCAACTATGTTGCCCTCTTAGTACCTGAGTGGCAGTGTGTGGAGGCTGAGAAGTGGAAAAGAATCATAGAAAGTTTGAGGGGCCCTGCCCTTGAAGCCATTACATTTTTGAGGTCCACGAACCCTGATGAATCTGCTCAGAAGTACCTATCTGTACTTGAAGGCAATTTTGGGAGCACTGAGTCAGGGGAGACCTTGATGTGGAAATTCCAATGTACCAAACAATGGAAGGGGGAAGGTTTGCCTATGTATGTTACTCGCCTAGAAAGATCTCTGCCGAAAGCTTACTGGAAAGGTGGGGTAGCCACCAGTGATTTGAACCATGTGAGATTGGGGCACATACTGCAACATGCCAAGCATTCTAAAGTGAACATCATCCAGTTAAGGCTCCAGGATAGGAGAGGTAACCCACCTGACTACTGTGACTTGATAGAAGAACTCTGGGAGGTAGAAGATGAAGAGGGAGATTGTAATTATGGGGTGAGTGCAGCCCAAGTGATCGTGGCACCGGAAGGCCCTTCCGAAATGGAGACCACAACGAGCGTTCCGCCATGGACTAAATGGTGGGGGTAGGAGTTGCTGAAGGAAGTCAGAAAAGTACAACCAGGTGTGTTCACTGAGGTATCCCCTGCTGACCGAGACCCTGACCCCTGTCAGGACGTGACTGTTATGGGGGTGGGGGGGCACTCTCAGGCATCTTCTGCTGAGGGTGGCTTCTCGGCTGAGCTCAAGGAATTGACTGCCACCCTAAAGGAACTTTTGAGACATGGTACATTACTAGCAGAAGTCAGATCACAATCTCCCATCAATGCTCCAGCATCCCCTGCCATGTTTTCCCCAAGGATGCCCCAAGAACCTGTCATTTGTCACAACTGCAGCAAGGATGGCCATATGAAGAGGGAATGTCTGTCTCAGAATGACTTCGAGAAAGTGGTGAACTGGCATCAAGGAGAGCTTCGGAAAATGAGTCAGTGGTCAAGGGGTGCACGAAATTACCACAGTGAAGGCTTCGGCCATCCTAACTCAAACCCCTCTGTGGCTAAATCGTCTGTCCAGGTCCCTGCTCTTGTCCCTCCAGACTGGTCCAAAATAGTGGGCCCTTCAATGAAGACTACTGTGGCTGTGAATGGTATTCCTACTCGGGCTGTGCTTGACAGTGGTTCGCAAGTGACCATTGTATTTTAGGACTGGTATGACAAACACTTATCTGATGTGCCATTACAATCCCTGGAAGGCCTACATGTGTGGGGGCTGAGTGACAAGTCTTATCCCTACGTAGGATCTGTCTGCCTCTGGTTGTCTTTTCTTGCAACTGTTACTGGTGTAGAGGAGCAAGTAGAGACACTGACCCTAGTGTGTACCCCCACCTGACTGTAGGATGGGGTTCCCCTGTTAATTGGAGCAAACGCCCTCATGTTTGGGAGACTAGCACAACTATGCCATGAGAAACAAGGGCAACTGACTGGATGGGATCTAAGAATTCCAGCTTTAGTAAAAAGGGCATATGACTTACAACAGAAACCCAATGAAGAGGACCCAGATGAGCCAGTGGGGATAGTGCAGAAAAAGGAACCTGACTCCTTGGTATTGGCCCCCAACGCCCAGTGCACAAACCATGGAGAAGTCCACCTAAAGAGAAATGTAAAGAACAAAATATTAATGCTAGATGCACCAGGTGATGGAAATTTGCTAGAAGGATTATTGGTTAAACCCAGCATCTTGCGTTCCCATGCCCATGCCTATGCATGACGAATGATAGTCCAGATTCGAAATGTGTCAGATCGGGAGGTCCGGGTGAACAGATGATGCACTTTAGCTACAGTACACTGCACAGACACTGCAGTATTATCCAATAACAAGTACTCTGGCCAAAAGGGGAGAGAGAGTGACCCCAGACTTATTTGACTTTGGTGATTCCCTGCTGCCAGCTGAATAGAAGGCTAGGATTAGCAAGAAACTCACCCAGAGACACCAAGTGTTTTTGTTAAAAGAATGGGACATGGGGTGTGTCCAGGGTGCAGAGCATCATATATGCCTATCCATTTCGGAAAGAGATCCCGACGCCTCACCCCAGCAGACATAGATGATGTGAGAAGACACCTGCAGGCAATGCTCACTGCTTGTGTGATACAGGAATCAAGGAGCCCATATGTATCTCCCATTGTGGTTGTGCATAAGAAGAATGGGTCAGTGAGGATGTGTGTTGATTATCGAACCCTGATCCGGCGGACCATCCCAGATCAATACATCATGCCCCGTATACAAGATGCCCTGGCTTGTTTGAATAGGAGCAAATGGTTCTCAGTATTGGATCTTCGCAGTGGATATTACCAGATTCCGATGGCCATGGAAGACTGTGAGAAAACCGCCTTCATCTGTCCTTTGGGGTTCTACAAATTCCTGAGAATGCTACAGGGGATTTCGGGTGCCCCAGCCACCTTTCAGCGACTGATGGAACGTGCAGTGGGAGATATGAACTTGCTGGAATGCCTAGTGTACCTAGATGATGTCATTGTGTTTGGATGCACATTAGAGGAGCATGAGACTTGACTGCCTAAAGTCCTAGACCGATTGGAAGACTTTGGCGTCAAGCTGTCCATTGACAAGTGCCAGTTTTTTCAAACCTCCGTGAAGTATGTGGGGCACATAGTATCTGCAGAAGGGATAAAGTCCGATCCCAGTAAGGTCAAGTCACTGACTACTTGGCCCCAGCCCCATAACTTGAAAGAACTACAATGTTTCCTGGGGTTCAGTGGCTACTCCTTCAGGTTCATAAAAGACTATTCCAAGGTGATTCACCCACTACTGAATCTCACACAGGGTTACTCAGCTACCAACCGTAAATACAAGAAAGGGTCTGTCAAAGAACCCGAGAAAGTATACTTATGAACAAGTGAACCTTTTGGGCTCAGCTGGACACCCGAATGTGAAGCAGCCTTCCATGAAGTCATATACCAGCTCACCCACACCCCCATCCTCAGCTATGCTGACCATACCAAGCCCTATGTGCTGCATACTGATGCTAGTCTGCAGGGCCTTTGAGCTGTGCTGTATCAAGACCATGAGGATGGTTTGAGACCAGTGACTTTTGCCAGCAGGAGTTTGACCCCGTCAGAACAAAACTATCCTGTGCACAAGTTGGAGTTCCTTACCCTAAAATGGGCCATTGTTGACCAGTTTCATGAGTACCTCTATGGGTCAAAGATATTGGTGAAGACCAACAATAACCCGTTAACCTATGTACAGACTTCAGCTAAGCTGGACGCTACTGGGCACCGGTGGCTCTCTGCTTTATCAAGCTATGATTATGCTGTCGAATATAGGCCAGGACTGAACCATATTGATGCTGACGCCCTGTCATGAAGGCCAGTGTCCAAGAGTGATTGGGTTAGGTTGCCTGAACCTGAAATCCGAGCATTGTGCCAAAGTTTTGATAGAGATGAACAGATGTTTGCGGAGACATTGGACTGTCTAGTAGATTGCTTGGGCCCTTCTGATCCCTACAGACCAGCTGCCTATTGCCATTTCTCTGCTCTAGATATTAGTGCACTTCCTCAACTTGACAATGATAGTATTCAGTGGGCTCAGTCTCAAGATCCCCTGATTCAAACAACACTTGATGCCCTGCATGCGGGGAAAGATGTGTCTAAGTTGCGTTCCCTGACTTGCGAACTGTCCTATTGTTTAAAGAAGACCTGAGGTTGAAGTTAATCAATCAGTTGTTATACAGAGAGACAGTGGCTCACAGTGGTCAAGTAGACAAGCAACAATTGGTCCTGCCCATGGCCTTTAAACACTTGGTATTGAGGTCCCTCCACAATCACATGGGGCACTTCAGTATTGACAGGACTCTCGACCTGGTACAATCTCGATTTTTGTGTTTAGAACCTGATCAACGGAATATTGGCAATGTGTTAGTGGTTATGGATCATTTCTCACAGTATGCACACGCTTTTCCAACTAAAGATCAAAAAGCCTCTACCGTGGCCAAGTTGCTAGTGGAAAAATTCTTCATCCACTATGGTGCCCCCCAGTTGATCCACTCTGACCAAGGCAGAGACTTTGAAAGTAGGCTAATCAAAGAAATGCTGTCTCTGTGGGGGGGTGCGGAAGTCAAGAACCACCCCTTATCATTCGAAGGGGGACCCTCAACCAGAACATTTTATTCACACCCTTCTAGACATGCTGGGCACCCTCCACCCAAAATACAAGCACAAGTGGAGCCAGTAGATTAGCATCTCGGTACACGCATACAATTGCACCAAAAATGACGCTACTGGGTTCTCCCCCTACCGCCTCATGTTTGGGAGGGAGGCCCGCCTGCCAATTGATGTCTGTTTTGGGGTCTCTCCAGATGGGGTCTGAGCTGAAAACTACCTGCAGTATGTACAGAAACTGAAAGCTCAATTGAACCATGCATATCAACTGGCCCAGACAATGGCCGCAAAAAGAAATCTCACCAACAAAGACAGAGACGACAAGTTGTTACGCAATTTCGGACTACATGGGAAGCACAAAATTGCTGATAGGTGGCACCTTCTTCCTCATGTAGTAGTTGGAAAGTTGGATGATCTACCAGTATACAAGTTACGCCCAGAGAATAACTCCAAAGCTGTCAAGACCATGCACCGTAACCACTTGCTGAATATCGGCCAAGTTATTATTGAAGCTGAACAAGCAGACATGGCCTCCCATGGGGCGGTGACTCGTGTTGCTGCAAAAAAGAGACAGAGTCAACCTACCCCAGTAGTTACAGATCTAAGGTTTCCCATGCAGCAGGCCCAGAATGATAGTGACTGTGAGTCCACCTCTGACGAAAGTGAGTGTGACAATGCCTATTACCCTTCCTATGAATTGAGTCACCTGTTTCAAGGTAACCCTATGGCTAATTGTGGGGATGAAGCTGGGCCTTCTGGACTGCCTAACCTCCCAGCTTCATCCTTGGAGCCAATGCTCCTTGAAAGTGAAGTGCAAAGTATTACATCTGAGGTTAAGGACTCTTTGTGTTGTGTGGTACTGTGTGAATTTCCTGAAGAAGGGGTTGATGGTCTGAGTCTCTCTGGTGACAACCAGAGCTTGAAGATCAATGTGAGAGTGTTGACAGCCCCCCTTCAGTGCTGCAATGCCTAATTGTGCCAGAGCCTCCTCAAAATGAGTAACCTGGGCCTCCATCAGAAGATAATGAGCAAAGTGTTGTGGAAACAGAGCCTACAGAGTGAGCAGCTGACAGTGCTCCAAGTTTGGACATTCCCATACATGCAGAGGCACCCCTCAGAAGTGACAAAAGCTCCAAAGTCAATGCTGAAAGTACAGAGACTGTGGCTGCTCCCTCCACAAAGACTGGCCTACCTCTCAAGCCAGTGCTATGCTTTAGTTATGATTCCCCTGGGAGGCCAGTGGATTTGCCTCTCAATGTGGTTCTAAAGGAAGCATGTTTCACCAGCTCACTGCCCAAATTGAGCTGGCCAACTCAGGTTACTTGTTCTCCCCTGATATGGTGCCCCTGCCCCATCCAGCCCAAGTTAGCTGATAAGGAAGGGCCCCCTCCTATATTGTTTAATGTGCAGGAAGTTATAACATGAATCAATATTGTGATGTTACAGGTATGTTAATCATAGTGGAATCGGTATTACCTGTATGAAACATGCATAAGTATTGTCCTTATGGATATAGTATCATGAAGTGTAGTGAATATGTATAGTAAAGTAATAAGTTTATGTTAACTCATGCATGATGGTACAGACTTGACGCAGACACCATGTTTTCTCCAGGCAGGGAAGGGTGTAACCCCCTACAAATGGGGTTCCTGAAAAGTCTTCCTTGAGCTTGCTTACAGTAAATGCTCACTGCCAGGCTGGTGTTCTGCATTTTAGCAGTTTAAATGTATTGCCAGAAAGGTTCTGTAAAGCCTCTGTGTACTGTCTCTTTAAGAGCTGCCTGGATTGTAGTCATAATTAATACAAGAGGGAGCTCTGCTAGAAGATGTGCTTGTTTGATGATCATTTGTTAGAGTAGTATTAGCAATAATATTGCAGGTTGTTCTAAACTGCCTTCTTTGCAGCATGGACAGTTCTGTTTCTTTCCATCATCTTGGTCCTGGACTGCAGAATGGGCCAATCAGAACATTTGGGACTCTAAAATGGAGCCTGCCTACAGGGGCTTGGTGGGGCCAAAACTTGTAGGAATTGTAGTTTTGGGCTTTGTACGCGATAAAATAACCTGGAGAGAGCCCTTGTTGTGAATGACAGACAGATCAGACAACGAACCTTTTGGATCTTGGGAAAGTCCCACACCTTTTGCAATTCAAGTTGAATCTGAGTTGGGAAGTGAAGTAGTAACAGCTCGAGATTGTTCAAGCAGCAATCCATAGTGGATTGCGCGGGAGAACTGTGGAAGGCCTGAGTTTGGACGCATGCCTACCTGCTGTTCCTGAGAGAACTTGTGCTTTTTTTAGGACTGAATCCAAATTTGGAGGCGAAGTTAAGCCATTGAACTCTGACCAGGCTTTAACCTGAAGAAGACCGAAGATTTGCTGAATGCGATCAGCTGTCAGGACTTCCTACCTCTGAATTCCCAGATTGTGCAGAGACTCTGTAATTGCAACTGGAAAGCCATTTGCCTGGTACAGTGGAATTTCCTTACATTTGAATGTGCTGTGTGCTTATAGTGGGTTGTGAATGGGTTTCCCACTGTGTGTCTGAACTGTGTTTTGCTTGCTGGAGGCTGTACCCAGCTCCACAGACTGAATCCGTATCCATTTCCATTTGCCTGGGCCCTGCTACTCTGGCCCAGCCAGTATACTTGCAACGCAGAGAAAGTCATCAATGAGAGACTTGCCTGGGAATCAGCCCCCTGCTCAACGCCTTGAACAGGAATGATGCCTCGGTGATTCTTGTGGGCCCTGCTTCTCTGGGCACTCCAGCTCAACAGCCTGCAGTCCTGATTTCTTCCTGCCTGTGTCCAGTATTGGGTGTCATGAGTAAACATCATGGTAGCTCCCTGCAACAACAGCTAAATCTAAAAGTGTTGTCATTTGATTGTCTTGTTGCCTTTTCTTTCACGAACTGAGCCCTCCGGCTCCGGATTACAAATAGTGTGTGTTGTGCATGTTGCTTTCTTCCATCACAGGGCCCAAAGCAGCTGCAACATACCTGGCCTAGACCACCATTTTCTACTAGGTACCCAGAGTGTGTGACTGTGAAGGGGATCTGAACTGCATACATAATTGTCTGATTAATATAGCTTTTAAGCAAATCAACCTGATTACGCACCTCCTTGTTCAAGTCCCTGAATAAATCAGATTTTACTGTTTGCATTTAAACCTGACTGTGGTTCCAGTTTGTGCCAAGAGTACTGTACTGTTGTTATTTGCTGTGCTTAACCTTGTTTTACAGGGGGTCCCCAGGGTCATACTAGAAGAACCAGCCCTGGTGGTAAGTGCAAACAGTGTGGGTAATTGCCTGGTGAATAAGGGTCATTGTGAAAGTAATTATTGTATATTGTTCAGGCCACTAGAGGGGAAAGAGGGGCGTTACAGTGTCCCGGAGGGCTGTGCTCAGGTTAGCTTGACCACTAACAACCCTGACCTCCGGGTGGAGGAACCCGTTTCTTTACTCAGGCCCCTTTACCTGCTTCTAGCCAAGCAGGCAGGGGTAGTAGCCCTTGGGATAGCGCTACCTAGGGGTTACATCTTGCAGGCTCTCTGTTGGGATTTTATGCCTTCTAGTGGCCATAAATTACGAATTTTTGTTAAAGATTAATGGCTACCCCAGTAGAAATGGCTGTACACCAGTTGGTGGGGTGGTGTACTGGGCATGAGATCAACCCCCAAAATGCTCTGCCTTTACTGGATATTCCCCTAGGTACCAGTGAGAACACTGTAGAGGGAGCAATCTCCAAAGCTGAATGGTTAAAAAACCCTATGGTGGTGGTTCGACAGGTTGATTTGATTGCTCAAACTTTCATAGCCTTGGTAGACTGTAGTGACCTTGTGGACAGCTCTAAAGTGCCACAGACTATTGCCTCAGAATGGTTCTAGCCGCCTGGAGAGTGATAACAAAAGACAGTAAAGACCCTGGGGAGGATGAGCTCCCACCTTTATCTGAGACTTTTGAGGAGAAATTTGCTAAGTTGTTGCAGGAGGAAGGGAAAACCGTTGAGGACTTTAAGAAACTATTCCTGCCACCTGGGGGTGTTCCTTCCCCAACACCCCCTCCCACTCCAGCACCTGTTACTGCCCCACCTTCTGTGCCCGTGCGAATGCTGACCCCTATATCTGTACCCACCATTAGTCATGACTCCTAATGAGGCTAAAGATCTTCTCAGGCACCCTCCCCAGCCCCCAGGGGGAGGATGACTGGGAGATCTGGATCAACTATGTTGACCCCTTAGTACCTGAGTGGCAGTACGTGGAGGATGAGAAGTGGAAAAGAATCATAGAAAGTCTGAGGGCCCCTGCCCTTGAAGCCATTACATTTTTGAGGTCCACGAACCCTGATGAATCTGCTCAGAAGTACCTATCTGTACTTGAAGGCAATTTTGGGAGCACTGAGTCAGGAGACTTTGATGTGGAAATTCCAATGTACCAAACAATGGAAGGGGGAAAGTTTGCCTGTGTATGTTACTCGCCTAGAAAGAGGCTACAGAAAGCAGGAAGGTGGGGTAGCTGCCAGTGATTTGAACCATGTGAGATTGGGGCACATACTGCAACATGCCAAGGATTCTAAACTGCAGATCATCCAGTTAAGGCTCCAGGATAGGAGGTAACCCACCTGACTACTGTGACTTGATAAAGAACTCCAAGAGGTAGAAGAGGAGATTGTAATTATGGGTGAGTGAAACCCAAGTGATCATGGCACGGAAGGCCCTTCGAAATGGAGACCACTATAGTGTCCACCATGGGCTAAATGGTGGGGGTAGGGTTGCTGAAGGAAGTCAGAAAAGTACAACCGGGTGTGTTCTGAGGTAGTCCTGCTGACAGAGATCCTGGCCCCTGTCAGGGCAGTGACTGTTATGGGGTGGGGTGCCCTCAGGCATCCTCTACTGAGGGTGGCTTCTCGGCTGAGCTCAAGGAATTGACTGCTGCCCTAAAGGAACTTTTGAGACATGGTACACTACCAGCAGAAGTCAGATCACAATCTCCCATCGATGCTCCAGCATTCCCTGCCATGTTTTCCCCAAGGATGCCCTGAGAACCTGTCATTTGTCACAATTGCGGCAAGGATGGCCACATGAAGAGGGAATGCCGGTCTCAGAATGACTTACAGAAAGTGGTGAACTGGCTTCAAGGAGAGCTTCAGAAAATGAGTCAGTGGTCAAGGGGTGCATGAAATGACCACAGTGAAGGCTTCGGCCATCCTAACTCAAACCCCTCTGTGGCTAAATCGTCCGTCCAGGTCCCTGCTCTTGTCCCTCCAGACTGGTCCAAAATAGTGAGCCCTTCAATGAAGACTACTGTGGCTGTGAATGGTATTCCTACTCAGGCTGTGCTTGACAGTGGGTCACAAGTGACCATTGTATTTCAGGACTGATATGACAAACACTTATCTGATGTGCCATTACAATCCCTGGAAGACCTACATGTGCCGGGGCTGAGCGACAAGTCTTATCCCTACCTAGGATCTGTCTGCCTCTGGTTGTCTTTTCCTGCAACTGTAACTGGTGTAGAGGAGCAAGTAGAGACACTGACCCTAGTGTGTCCCCCCACCAGACTGTATGATGGTGTTCCCCTGTTAATTGGAACAAACGCCCCCATGTTTGGGAGACTAGCACAACTATGCCATGAAAAACAAGGGCAACTGACTGGACTGGCCCTAACAATTCCAACCTTAGTAAAAAGGGCATGTGACTTACAACAGAAACCCAATGAAGAGGACCCAGATGAGCCAGTGGGGATAGTGTGGAAAAAGAAACCTGACTCCTTGTTATTGGCCCCCAATGCCCAGTGCACAATCCATGGAGAAGTCCACCTAAAGAGAAATGTAAAGAACAAAATATTAATGTTGGATGCACCAGGTGATGGAAAGTTGCTAGAAGGATTATTGGTTAAACCCAACATCTTCCTTACCCGTGCCCCTGCCTATGCATGATGAGTGATGGTCCAGATTCGAAATATGTCGGATCGGGAGGTCCGGGTGAACAGAGGGTGCACTCTAGCTACAGTACACTGCGCAGACACTGCAGTATTATCCAATAAAAAGTACTCTGGCCAAAAGGAGAGAGTGACCCCAGACTTATTTGACTTTGTTGATTCTCCGCTGCCAGCTGAATGAAAGGCTAGGATTAGCAAGAAACTCACCCAGAGAGACCAATTGTTTTCGTTAAAAGAATGGGACGTGGGGTGTGTCCAGGGTGCAGAGCATCATATATGCCTGTCCATTTCGAGAGAGATCCCGACGCCTCGCCCCAGCAGACATAGATGATGTGAGGAGACACTTGCAGGCAATGCTCGCTGCTGGTGTGATACAGGAATCAAGGAGCCCATATGTCTCTCTCATTGTGGCTGTGTGTAGGAAGAATGGGTCAGTGAGGATGTGTGTTGATTATCGAACCCTGAACTGGCGGACCATCCCAGATCAATACACCATGCTCTGTATACAAGATGCCCTGGTTTGCTTGAATAGGAGCAAATGGTTCTCAGTACTGGATCTTCGCAGTGGATATTACCAGATTCCGATGGCCAAGGAGGACTGTGAGAAAACCGCCTTCATCTGTCCTTTGGGGTTCTACAAATTCCTGAGAATGCTACAGGGGATTTCGGGTGCCCCAGCCACCTTTCAGCGACAGATGGAATGGGATGGGAGTGAGTATGAACCCGAATGCCCTAGTGTGCGAGATGATGTCATTGTGTTTGGACGCACATTAGGAGCATGAGACTTGACTGCTTAAAGTCCTAGACCAATTGGAAGACTTCAGCATCAAGGTGTCCATTGACAAGTGCCAGTTTTTTCAAACCTCCATAAAGTATGTGGGGCACATAGTATCTGCAGAAGGGATAGAGACCGATCCCAGTAAGGTCAAGTCACTGACTACTTGGCCCCAGCCCCATAACTTGAAAGAACTACAATGTTTCCTGGGGTTCAGTGGCTTCTCCTGCAGGTTCATAAAAGACTATTCCAAGGTGATTCACCCACTACTGAATCTCACCCAGGGTTACCCAGCTACCAACCGTAAATACATGAAAGGGGCTGTCAAAGAACCCGAGAAAGTATACTTATGAACAAGTGAACCTTTTGGGCTCAGCTGGACACCCGAATGTGAAGCAGCCTTCCATGAAGTCATATACCAGCTCACCCACACCCCCATCCTCACCTAGGCTGACCCTACCAAGCCCTAGGTGCTGCATATAGATGCTAGTCTGCAGGGCCTTTGAGCTGTGCTGTACCTAGACCATGAGGATGGTTTGAGACCAGTGGCTTTTGCCAGCAGGAGCTTGACCCCATCAGAACAAAACTATCCTGTGCACAAGCTGGAGTTCCTTGCCTAAAATGGGCCATTATTGACCAGTTTCATGAGTACCTCTATGGGTCAAATATATTGGTGAAGACCAACAATAACCCATTAACCTATGTACAGACTTCAGCTAAGTTGGACGCCACTGAGCACTGGTGACTCTCTGCTTTATCAACCTATGATTATGCTGTCAAATACAGGCCAGAACTGAACCATATTAATGCTGATACCCTGTCATGAAGGCCAGTGTCCAAGAGTGATTGTGTTAGGTTGTCTGAACCTGACATCCGAGCATTGTGCCAAAAGTTTGATAGAGATGAACAGATGTCTACGGACACAGTGGACTGTCTAATAGATTGAATGGGCCCTCCTGATACCTGCATACCGTCTGCCTATTGCCATTTCTCTGCTCTAGATATCAGTGCACTACCTCAACTTGACAATGACAGAATTCAGTGGGCTCAATCTCAAGATTCCATGATTCAACCTGCACTTGATGCCCTGCATGCGGGGAAAGATGTGTCTAAGTTGGCTTCCCTGACTTGCGAACTGTCCTATTGTTTAAAGAAGACCCCAAGTTGAAGTTACTCAATCAGTTGTTATAAAGCGAGACAGTGGCTTGTAGTGGTTAAGTATACAAGTAACAACTGGTCCTGCCTATGGCCTTTAAACACTTGGTACTGAGGTCCCTCCACAATAACATGGTGCACTTCGGTGTTGACAGGACTCTCGACCTGGTACAATCTCGATTCTACTGGCCCAAGATGGGGGCCAATGTTGAGCACCATATAAAGGCCTGTAGTCGTTGCCTCCAAATAAAAGCCCTATCTCAGAGGGCTGTCTCCCCTTGACAATATCACTACCAGCACCCCCATAGAACTGGTCTGCATAGATTTTTTGTGTTTAGAACCTGATCAACAGAATATTGGCAATGTGTTAGTGGTTACGGATCATTTCACACGGTATGCACAAGCTTTTCCAACTAAAGATCAAAAAGCCTCTACCATGGCCAAGGTGCTAGTGGAAAAATTCTTCATCCACTATGGTGCCCCCCAGTGGATCCACTCTGACCAAGGCAGAGAATTTGAAAGTAGGCTAAGCAAAGAAATGCTCTCTATGTGGGGGGTATGGAAGTCAAGAACCACCCCTTATTACCCGTAGGGGGACCCTCAACCAGAATGTTTTAACCACACCCTTCTAGACATGCTGGGCACCCTCCACCCAAAAGACAAGCATAAGTGGAGCCAGCAGATTAGCATCTTGGTACACACGTACAATTGCACCAAAAATGATGCTACTGGGTTATCCCCCTACCGCCTCATGTTTGGGAGAGAGGCCTGCCTGCCAGTTATGTCTGTTTTGGGGTCTCTCCAGATGGGGTCCAGGCTGAAAACTACCTGCAGTATGTACAGAAACGGAAAGCTCAACTGAACCATGCATATCAACTGGCCCAGACAATAGCTGCTAAAAGAAATCTCGCCAACAAAGAGAGGCATGACAAGAAAGTAAAGGCTCAAGAGCTACGGCCCGGAGACCGTGTGTTGTAAAGCAATTTCAGACTACATGGGAAGCACAAAATTGCTGATAGGTGGCACCATCTTCCTCATGTAGTAGTCGGAAAGTTGGATGATCTACCAGTATACAAAGTACACCCAGAGAATAACTCCAAAGCTGTCAAGGCCATGCACCGTAACCACTTGCTGCCTATAGCCCAAGTTATTATTGAAGCTGAGCAAGCAGACATGGCCTCCCCTGGGGTGGCGACTCATGCTGCTGCAAAAAAGAGACAGAGTCAACCTACCCCAGTAGTTACAGATTTAAGGTTTCCCCCGCAGCAGGCCCAGAATTACAGTAACTGTCAGTCCACCTCTGGCGAAAGTGAGTGTGACAATGCCTATTACCCCTCCTATGAATTGAATCAGCTGTTTCAAGGTAACCCTATGGCTAATTGTGGGGATGAAGCTGGGCCTTCTGGGCTGCCTAACTCCCCAGCTTCATCCTTGGAGCCAATGCTCCCTGAAAGTAAAGTGCAAAGTATTACATCTGAGGTTAAGGACTCTCTGGGCCAGATATTCAAACTGCGCTATTTTGTGGAGTAAGCCCTTGCGCTGCACAAAATAGTTGCGTAGGGGTGTCCAGAGTGATATTCAAAGGAGTTGCTGTGAGCAACTCCTTTGATCTTGACCACAGCCACAGCTACGTGCATGGCGCAGTGAACTTGCGCCACCGCAAGTTGTCAGAGTGAGCATTCAACTTGTGGTGGCGCAAGTACCATTGCGCCATGCATAAAAATCGATATTCAAAGGTGACATGCAAATGGGGCCATAATTCATGCAAGGCGCGAGGGATGCCATTTGCATCTGATTATAGCCCATTTACATGCCATAGCATGCAGGTGCGCCCGATCCGAGGACTTGCGCCTGGCGCCTGCCAGGCAGCAGCCATCGAGGACCGGCGCCCTGCAGTCGATTGCGGGCAAAACAGTGTAGAATCCCCCACCACCCCACTGGCCCGATCGTGGGCATAGTGTAATTCCCCCACCAGCCCGATCGCGGGCAGCAATATATCTCCCGAAAGTATCCTGGTGGTCCAGTGGACCCGAAAATCCCGATCGCGGGATTGAATAATAACCCCCACCTTCCAATTATATCCCTGGTGGTCCAGTGGACGAAAGATCCGATCGTGGGATGAGTGTGCAAACAACCCCCAACACATCCTGGTGACCTAGTGTCCCCACCCACCCACCCACCCGACACCACCCGCTCCCCCGCAGCTGGCGGGCGGCAGCATCCACCCGCCTGCCGCCCGCGCCGCCGCGACAGACTGCCGGTAGAGCTGCCGCCCATTGGTGCAGAGCAGAGCCAATGGCGTGCAGTCTACCGTACAAAACAATCTAGATTTGTGGTGAACTCATTCACAAATCTGGACTGTCTTATACCGATATGTTCATTCCAAATCTGGACTGTCTTGTAGATACTACTGGTTCTTGTCGGTACTATTGGCGGCAGGCCTTACCGGAAGTCGGGTCGGCAGGCGGCAGGCGGGTGGATGCTGCCGCCGCCGCCGCGGGGAGGGAGCGGGTGGTGGGGCTTCATGGGTGGGTGGGGTGGGGGACACTAGGTCACCAGGGATGTGTTGGGGGTTGTTTACACAATCCATCCCGCGATGGGATCTTGGTCCACTGGACCACCAGGGATATAATCGAGGTGGGGGTTAATACTCAACTCGCTGATCGGGATTTTCGGTCCACTGGACCACCAGGGATGTGTTGGGGGTGGGGCTTTTTATACCATCCCGCGATCGGGAGTTTCGGTCCACTGGACCACCAGGATACGTTCGGGGAACACATTGCTGCCCACGATTGAGCTGATGGGGGAATTAAAGCTATGCCCGCGACCGGGCCAGTGGGGGTGGTGGGGGGATTTTACTCTCTTTTGCCCGCGATTGGGCCGCAGGGGAGGCACAGGGAGTGGGTTGAGGGCCAGCCACAGGTGGCAGCTGCTGTGTTGCGCCCTGCAATGCAGCAGCTCACCAGTGGGTGGCCCTTGACTTAAGCCTTTTTTTTTGGCTCAAAGTTGTGCAGGCGCAGGTTGGGGGTTGCACCTGCACAGCTCTGCACAGCCCGGCTGAATATCGGGCTGTGCAGTTTATGCATGGTCCCCCCCCCCTCCAGTTCAGCATGCATTCATTTGCATTGCACTGTTGCTCAGCCTGTTTTCAGTGGCGCAACTGCCTCCTGCTGATTATCGCAGAATGGAGCAAGTTCGGACTTGCGCAGGCGCAACCCTATTGCGCATGGCGCAACCCTTTTGCATATCTGGGCCTCTGTGTTTTTTGGAACTGTGTGAACTTCCCGAAGAAGGGGCTTATGGTCTGAATCTCTCTGGTGACACACCAGAACTTGAAGAACAATATGAGAGTGTTGACAGCCCCCCTTCAGTGCTGCAAAGCCTAACTGAGCCAGAACCTCCTCAAAATGAGCAACCTGGCCTCCATCAGAAGATAATGAGCAAAGTGTTGTGGAAACAGAGCCTACAGAGCAAGCAGCTGACAGTGCTCCAGGTTTGGACATTCCCATACATGCAGAGGCACCCCTCACAAGTGACAAAAGCTCCAAAGTCAGTGCTGAAAGTACAGAGACTGTGGCTGCTCCCCCCAGAAAGACTGGCCAAGCTGTCAATCCAGTGCTATGCTTTAGTTATGATTCCCTTGGGAGGCCAGTGGATTTGCCTCTCAATGTGGTTCACAAAGGGGTTTATGTTTCACTAAACTCACTGCCCAAATTGAGCTTGATGGCCAACTCCAGGTTACTTGTTCTTCCCTGTCAGTATGGTGCCCCTGCCCCATCCAGACCCAAGTTAGCTGATAGGGAAGGGCCCCAGCCTACATTTTGTTTAATGTGCAGGAAGTTATAACATGAATCAGGATTGTGATGTCACAAGTATGTTAATCATAGTGGAATCAGTATTACCTATATGAAACATGCATAAGTATTGTCCTTATGGATATAGTATCATGAAGTGTAGTGAATATGTATAGTAAAGTAATAAGTTTATGTTAACTGATGCATGATGGTACAGACTTGATGTGGATGCCAAGTTTTCTCCAGGCAGGGAAGGGTTTAACCCCCCTACAAATGGGGGTTCCCGAAAAGTCTTCCTTGAGCTTGCTTAAATGCTCACTGCCAGGCTAGTGTTCTGCATTTTACATGTATTGCCAGAAAGTGCCTGTATGGCCTCTGTGTACTGTCTCTTTAAGAGCTGCCTGGATTGTAGTCATAATTAGTCTGAGAGGGAACTCTGTTAGAAGATGTACTTGTTTGATGATCATTTGTTAGAGTAGTAATAGTAATAATATTGCAGTTTGTTATAACCTGCCTTCTTTGCAGCATGGACAGTTCTGTTTGTTTCCATCATCTTAGTCCTGGATTGCAGAATGGGCCCATCAGTACATTTGGGACTCTAAAATGGAGCCTGCCTACAGGGGCTTGGTGGGGTCAGAACTTGCAGGAATTGTAGTTTTGGGCTTTTGGCTCCTAAAATAACCTGGAGGGGTAGCCCTTGTTGTGACTGACAGACAGATTAGCCAACCGAACCTTTTGGTTCTTGGGGAAAGTCCAACACTGCTTGCAGTTTCAGTTAGATCTGAGTTGGGAAGTGAAGAAGTAACAGCTTGAGATAGTTCGAGCAGCAATCCATAGTGGATTTGCATGGGAGAACTGTGGAAAGGCCTGAGTTTGGTCTGCATGCCTGCCTGCTGCTCCTGAGAAGGAACTTGTGCCTTTTTTTTTTTCGGACTGAATTCAAGTTTGGAGCGCGAATTAAGCCACTGAATTGTGACCAGGCTTTAACCTGAAGAAGACCGAAGATTTGCTGAATACGATTGGCCTGTCAGGACTTCCAGCTACCTCTGAACTCCCATTGTGCAGAGACTCTGTAATTGCGACCGGAGAGCCGTTTGCCTGGTACAGTGGAATTTCCTACCATGTGAATGTGCTGTTTGCTTGTAGTGGGTCATGAATGGGTTCCCCACTGTGTGTCTGAACTGTGTTTTGCTTGCTGGAGGCTGTACCCAGCTCCACGGACTGAATCTGTATCCATTTCCATTTGCCTGGGCCCTGCTACACTGGCCCTGCCAGAATACCTGCTATGCAGAGAAAGTCATCGACGAGAGACTGGCCTGGGGATCATCCCCCTGCTCAGTGCCTTGAACAGGAATGATGCCTCGGTGATTCTTGTGGGCCGTGCTTCTCTGGGTACTCCAGCTCAACAGCCTGCAGTCTCAATTTCATCCTGCCTGTGTCCAGTATTGGGTATCATGAGTAAACATCAGGGTAGCTCCCTGCAACAACAGCTAAATCTAAAAGTGTTGTCATCTGATTGTCTTGTTGCCTTTTTTTTCATAAACTGAGCCCTCCGGCTCCGGATTACAAATAGTGTGTGTTATGCATGTTGCTTTCTTCCATCACAGGGCCCCAACCAGCTGCAACATTCCTTTCTAGCCCACCATTTTCCTACCTTGGTACCCAGAGTGTGTGACAGTGTAGGGACTCTGAACTGCATGTATAACTGTCTGATTAATACAGCTTTTAAGTAAATCAACCTGATTATGCCCTTCCCTTGTTCAAGTCCCCTAAATAAATCAGATTTAACTTTGTCTGCATTTAACCTGACTGAGGTTCCAGTTTGTGCCAAGAGTATCTTACTGTTGTTATTTGCTGTGCTTAACCTTGTTTTTCGGGGGGGTCCCCAGGGTCAAGCTAGAGGAACCAGCCCTGGTGATAAGTGCAAACAGTGTGGGTAATTGCCTGGTGAATAAGGGTCATTGTGAAAGTAATTATTGCATATTGTTCAGGCCACCAGATGGGAAAGAGGGGTGTTACAGTATCCCCGAGGTCTGTGTCCAGGTTAGCATGACCACTAACAACCCTGACCTCCGGGTGGAGGCACCCGTTTCAATACCCAGGCCCCTTAACCTGCTACTAGCCAAGCAGGTATGGGTAGTAGCCCTTGGGATAGCGCCACCTAGGGGGTTACACAAGCAGAGTTTGTGGGAATCAAACCCTGATCTGCTGTTTGTACCAAGCTCATTCACAGCTTGTTACTCTAACCTCTAGTCTATACTGCCATCTGCCTCTAGGCTATACTTACAGCCACGGTGGCAGGGAGCTGCAGTGCAAGGTGACACTGGTGTACAGAATGGCATGATGAACAGCCAGGAGTGACAGGGCCAAAAAAAATGGCTGAAAAAGAAATGTGAATGGACAGAATACACACAAGTGCTGGAAAGGAACTGATGGATTTTAGAGATGCTCCAATGACAGCCTTATTGAACAGCTCACTGAGTAAAGGCATTTCTCTGGAAGACTTTGAGAAGAGATGATGCAGTCCATCTATGTAACACAGCAAATCCTAATCAGTAGAGGCCCATCACTCTTATGTTACTGTAGTTAACTTTATGGAAACACTGCTAACAGAAAGAACAAGACACTTTCTTGAATCCAGTGGTCTGCCACACAGCATGAAGCATGGATTATGGGGTGTTGTGGTTTTGTTTCTTTGAAAATAAATCTGACAAGAGTTCTTTGAATAAATGTGCTGAGAAATAGTTCAGGGGTGTACTCCAAACTGGTGAATTTGATTATTAACATGTTACACAGAAAATGGCACAGTGGCTCAGTGCTAGCATAATTGAAGACAATGATGACAACCACAGTCTAGAAGCCAAGTCGTGGCTGTGTGTGGACCAGATGTGAGAAAGACGAGCATGCCACGTACTGCTCTCCTCCTGTGTGGTGGGAGTGTTCTGGCACCTAGTATGGCAATGAGCCCTGGCGTCGTCTACAAGTAGGTGCTCCTAGGGTCGGTGCTCCGTCAGTGGCGGGAGCATCCCCAATGTGCACTGACATCACTGTATGCATGGTTCCAACAGGGGATAGCAACACCCAAGAAAAAACAGGACACGGTGAGCTGAATTAAGCTATGAAAGCCTCCAAGTCCACTGCACAGAATGATGCTCAGTCAAGCATTTCTGGGGAATAAAAGGTGGATCTTGGTCTCTCACCAATCCCTCAGGGGAACCACCACTCTTATGGGTAATTCATGAGCATCTCCATGATGGCCAGCTGGGTGCATGCCAGATGTGGTGGTTGTTGATGGCAGAAGTCCAGAAATATGGTACCACTAATACAGAGACATAAACAGTGTTTACTAAACAGAACAAAGTTACAAACACATCACTGAGAAGCAGAAAGCAAGGGGAAGACAGGGCTATGGGAGTTGACAGGATAAACCAAAGGGTGTTAAAGGGACACTGTCAACCCCCTTAGGTCTCTAAGTGACCCTAGTTTAAAAAACACATTTTATGATTGCCAACATTCTGTAAAGACTGCTAATGTAACTGATAGTTTAATTCTCATTCTTTTTTTTCTTTACAAAAGTGAAAAGCGGACTGCCCACCATACTGGTGTTACCACACTAAAACAGGATTGTTTACATTCCTTGATCAGCTCCAACTCCATCTTTCCTGGACTTGGGAACACCCACAACACAGTCTAGCAACTCATGATGCAGTGGGAGTTTAGGAGGGTGTTGCATCATTAGTGACTGCACTATTTAGAGGTGTTTCTAATGTTCAGGAAGTATTCAGTAAGAACAGATCCAGGGTTGTAAACAAAACAAGGTTGTTTATAACTATACATTAGCATGCATTTCAGTTCTACTAAACAAGGAGACAGACAAAACAAACAGTAACATCAATGAATTGTAGAGAAGGTAAGCAATCATGAAATGTAGGTTTTTAACTAGAAATAATATGATGAAAAACAGCTTGACAGTGCCCCTTTAAAGAAACTCATATAGGTGTGAGCTGCCACAGTGATAGCCTTATTCAACAGCTCATTGAAAACAATTCTGCTTCCAGAGGACTGGAGAGCAGACTGGGTACACTTCCATAAGCTCAGTAGCATGGAGGAAGATAACAATCAAATGCCCTTTTTACACCGCGGCAGCACTCTGCATTGGCACGGCTCCTTTCCCTTTGTGCTGTGTTCTCCATGAGCAATAAACAGTTTACACAACCCAACCTCACTGCGTTGCAGATCGCAATGCAGAGAGTTTGTACATTCCAGGGTCTGGGTTTCCTTGAACTGATGTCAGCAGTGACACATTGCTGACATGCTCCCCTGTGCTGAAAGCCTCAATTTCCACCACCCCGGCCCCAAAATACATCTGCCTTGTTAGAAAACAAAACCCCACCAATAATGAACACTGATCTCGGTTTTTAGTGTGGAAACTATTGATTATTTGACTGCACGCAGCATGAATACTGTCCCACTGATATGTATTGTTCCCTGTGTTTTTTACATGATGGCTGGTCTCCATTTACTTCCTGGTTCTGGCAAAAGAGGCTCATGGGACCAATGGAGAAGATGAGAGACAAGGCTTCACAGCAGAGTGAGCACAGCAGAGGAGTCACAATGCAGCTCAATGAGCTTGCTCCGCTACACGTCCCATCTCTTACGTTGGAGTGAAAAAAGGATTCAAAGTGCTCTTAGGGCACTCCCATGTTTACAAAGCTGACTTTGCAGCGGATCAACCTGTGCGCATGGGTTGATGTGCTGTAAAGTCGGTGGTGTAAACTTGCCTATAGGCTATTTAGTCTGACATCAGTAGAGAAGCAATGAATGAACACCCTGCTAAAGTAAAGACTGGAACAGTATCTTGCATCCAATGGGCAACAAGACTGAAGGCAGCACGGATTCATAGAGGGGAAGGTCATATCAGACAAATCTTACTGATTTGTTTAACTGGTTAAGCCGGGAAATATATTGGGGAGGGAAGTGGGTGTGGCCTATCTGGACATTAGCAATTACCTCGACAATGTGACACACAGGAGACTTGTAAAGAAACTGAGCAGCCTATGTGTGTATCTGAAGTGTACAAAATACGTATGGATGTTTGGAAAGTAAATGATTGTTCCAGAGCATGGCACTTTGGGTTCAGTGATAAAAATGGTAAAATCATGCACCTAGTTCATAGGAACTCATAAGCTGACTACAGGATGAGGTGGGGAGGTACTAACAGCCACAAAGAAGCAAAGGGACCTTGTGTGATGACCTTAAAGTAACACTGAAGTGTGACAAAAGATCTATGATGAGGGACTCAGGGATATCAACATATACACCATGGAAGACAGGCAAGCAAGAGTGAACATGATAAAGACATACAAGTACAGCACCAGAACAAAAGGTAATGGCATGAGGCTAGAGGGGGTGAAGTTTGGGAGGCATGTGAGGAAGAAATACTTCACTGAAAGAGGGTTGCACTGTAGGAATACTATATTGTGTAATATGATTGTGAAACAGAAAACTACCCAAAAAATATGCAACAGTGTTATCAGATAATATACCTTTGTTGAAGAACTGTTGCTGCTGTGACTGTCAGAGGAACAGGATGAGAACATTATCATAGGAACTGTGCCATCATTAAGTCTTTGAGTAGGATCTGACAGATTTATGAATGCGAACATGAAAGGAAAGCACTTGAAAAATAAATGCTATAAAAAAATATTGCCCTATGATATATCAGACATACAGTACATATTATAACATACTGTTACAGTTCAAAGCAATGCTTTTTAGATGCCATGCAGTGCTTCAAAAATCAGTAGTGAAGACCCAGTGCAAATGAGGCCAATACATGAGTGGTGGCTGTACTGCAACCACTTGCATCTGAACCAGGGGCCTTCCCCCATCTGGGGTGTTTGCTGGCCCACCCTCAACCACATTTCAACTATATTATAGCACATAGAGACTGTCCTAATGCTGAGTCACCCACCACCGCATGGCTGCTGCAGCACAGCAACCTGCACCTGTTTCAAGTTTCCACCCACGGTGTCTGGTCAAGACAGCGAACGCAACTACACGTGGTCAAAAACTGCACAGTCATAACAGGGATAGCCGGTTTTAGAGTTGGTATATACGAACATATGAAATTTGCCAGCAGATAAAGGCCTAGAGGTCTACCAAGTCTGCTTGAATGTGCAGCTAGCACCCTTTATTCTGCAGCTGCCCTTCCCTTCCACCCTTCCCCTTCATTAACCCTCCCCTTGTCCTGTCCCATCCCCTTTTGAAGCAGTCCACTGTTCTGCTGGATACCACTTCTGCAGGTAACGTATTCCACCCAGCCACCACCTCTCTGTAAAAGTGTCTCCTCGTCTCCTCCTGAACCTTCCTCCCTCCAGTCTCATATCATGGTCCCTGGTGTCCCTCCCTCCTTACTTTGAACAGCCCCTCTGTACCTGTCTTGTTTATTCCTTTCATGTATTTAAAGGTTTCAATCATGTTCCCCCGTCCCTCCTATCCTCCAGTGAGTACATGTTCAACTCCCTCAACTTCCTCTCGTATGATAAGTCCCCCAGCCCCTTGATCATCTTTGTCTCCCTGCGCTGCACCCCCTCCAGTAACTTACTGTCCCTCTTCAGATACGGGCGCCAGTACTGCACGCAGTACTCCAGGTGTGGTCTAACTAATGACCTATACAGTGGCAGAATCACCTCCTCCCTCCTCAAGGATATACCCCTTGCAATACAACCCAGCATTTTGTTGGCCTTTGCAGCTGTCTTCCTACATTGTGCCAAGTTGTTCATTGACCCTGTAATGAGCACCCCCAGGTCCTTCTCCTCCTCCATCTGGGCTAGCTGCACTCCCCCCAGCTGGTAACTCCTCCTTGGGTTCTTCAACCCAAAATGCAGCACCTTACACTTTTTAGCATTAAACCCCAGTTGCCAGGTGCCTGAGCAGGTTTCAAGCTTTGCCAGATCATCCTGCAACCCCTGCCATCCCCCTAGGTCATCCACCACTGCTCCTACCTTGGTATCATCAGCAAACAGACTGATCTTGCTCTTGATGTCCCATGATATGTCTGCAATGAATATCCCAAACAACACTGGTCCCAACACCGAGCCCTGTGGAACACCGCTCGTCACTACCCTTGGGTGTGAGAGCTCCCCACCCACCACCACCCTCTGTTGCCTTCCCTGAAGCCAGTTTCCTACCCATCTCACCAGCTTTGCACCCGCCCCTGTGCCTACTAACTTCCTTCCCAGCTTTCCATGTGGCACCGAGTCGAATGCCTTAACGAAGTCCAGATACAGGACATCCACTACATGGCCCCTGTCCAGTAGCCTAGTTACCCAGTCATAGAACTCCACCAGGTTGGTTTGGCAGGATCTGTCCCATATGAAGCCATGCTGTCTCCTGTCCTGTAGTCCTTTGGCCTCTAGGAGGGCCACCAGCCTATCCTTCAGGATAGTCTCCATTAGCTTACCCACGATGGATGTGAGGCTCACAGGTCTGTAGTTTCCTGGTTCATCCTTGGGGCCACTCTTGTGGAGAGGCACCACATGAGCCATCCTCCAGTCCTGAGGTACACACCCCGAATGTAGTGAGGCATTAAATAGGTCTGCCAAAAGTCCTGCAAGGACCTCTGCCAACTCCTTCAGTACCCTGGGGTGGATGCCATCTCGGCCTGGCACCTTGTCCACCCTCAGTGCCTTCAAACCCTCCTGAATTCTACCCTCCATGATTTCCCCATCTGTCACCCCTCCCCCCCCCCGTTTCTGCCATTTCTCCCCTTGGGTGCCCCCCCTTCTCTTTAGTAAATACTGAGCAGAAGTACTCATTTAGTGCTTTTCTGCCTCGGTCGACCCTGCTTCCCACCCAACCCCTCCTCTAATCCTTGCTATGTGGTCCTTACAGCTCCTTTTCTCCCTGATGTACCTAAAGAAGTCCTTCTCCCCATTCTTAATGCCTTGTGCCAGCCTGAGTTCTGTAGATGCTTTGGCTGCCCTTACTGCCCTTGTTACCTCCTTCGATTCTGTCAAGTACTCCTCCCTGTCCTCCCCCCTCCCTGTTTTCTTGTACTTCCTAAAGGTAGCTCTTTTTCTCCTTACCTTTTCCATGACCTCCTTGCTCAACCAGCTTAGTTTCTTAGCCCTAGCCTTTTTGCTCTGGGCCTTGTAGCAGGTTTTGGTTGCCTCCACTATCTCCAGCTTTATGAGCTCCCACCTCTGGTTAGTGTTCATACTAGATTGAATTCTGGCCAGGTACCCTTTTACCACTTCCCCATCCTCCCAAAGTTGGCCCTCCTGAAGTCCAGCACTCTTGTGCCTGATTCCACTCCTTCCCTGCCCATTTCCAATGTGAGCCATACTGAGTGGTGGTCACTCCCTGACAGTGGTTCCTCCACTGTAAGTTCTATTACAAAGTCCCCATTTGCCAGCACAAGGTCAAGGGTATTTCCTAACCTGGTTGGTTCACTGACCATTTGCAGCAGGAAGCTGTCCTGGAAGGCATCCAGCAGTACCTGCTCCCTTCTGTTCCTGGTTGTTGGGGTACTCCAGTCCTCCTGGCATGTTGAAGTCCCCACAATGCCACACACCCTTCTCACAGGTCCTCCTGATCTGTTCTGCTAGTTCCTGTCTAACTCCTCCGTCTGAGATGGTGGCCTGTACACCACTCCCATTCTAGAATCCTATTCTTGGAATCCTGGATTTGCATCCAAAGTGACTCTGTACTACCCTCCTCCCTTCCTCCCTTACACAGTCCTTCCTTCACATATAGTGCCACACCCCCTCCTTTCCCAATCACCCTGTCCCTATGAAATAACCTGTACCTTGGTACAGACAGGTCCCAGTCATTGTATTGGGTGGCCCATGTTTCTGTGATGGCTGCAATGTCCACCTCTCCCTCTGCCATGAGCACCTGTAACTCTGCAGTTTTCCTCCCAAGGCTCCTAGCATTAAGGGTAACCACCTTCCATCCTCCCCCATCCTGCCCTCCTTTCCTAGCATCACCAATAGTACTTGCCATCTGTCCTTTGTCACTGTTATGGGGGATAAGCTCATATGGTTTCCCAACCTGTGGTCTCTGCATATCTCTTGCCCAATTGCCACCCCCACTCCTAGTTTAAATTCCCAACTTCCTCTATGTACTCCTCCATCCTCTGTTTCAACACTTTCTTTCCCTCCTCACTCAAGTGTAGTCTGTCCTTGGCATAGAGACTACTGTCCTCCCAGGTCCTCCCCCTCCCCCAACAGCCCATACCCTTTAGCACAACACCAGGTTCTTAGCCATCCATTAAATTCCTCTATTCTCAGCTTTCTTGTTGTGCTTGCCTTGGGCACTGGAAGTATCTCTGAAAAAGTTACTGATCTTCCTGCCCCCTCACATAAATGTGCTAGTTCCTCAAACCTCCTCTGAACTATATCTACTGCCTTGTCAGCCAGGTCATTTGTCCCAAGATGTATAATTAAATGAGGCTTGTCCCTACCCCTTCTAGCATATTTCAGAACAGATTGTCCCACCCTTTCTGCTGTCATTCCTGGCATGGCCTCCACCCAAATGCGACTATGCCTCTCCCCCTTGCTACCCCACCTGACTCCTCTTAGTATTGAGTCCCCCAGCACCAAGATTCCACCACTGTTACTCCCTGCTTGCTTCCATTCCTCTCCCTCTCTCATTTCCAGCTCCTCTTCTTCCTCCTGCACATTATTTCCCCCTTTTTCCCCTATTGCAATTCTCCCAGCAGAAATTCCCCTCGCTCCAGTTTGGTCCAGGCATTTATCAATTACTTCTCTAATTTCATAATTTCCCTCCTCCACCTTCTTCCTCTCTAGCAGTGCAAAACTATTTTCTGAAGACCCTTCACAAATGCCCGCTCCCTCTCTCTGCATAGTAACCTGTTCTCTCCTTTCCACTTCAAGACTTTTGCCACTTCTTCGCCTCCCCTCACAAGTCCCTATCTCCTCCTTCCATTTGGCTTTTGTCTCCTGACCTGGTTTCCCCGGCAATCATTCTTCCTGGCACAGTTTTGGACTGTGTGGTTTTTTACTAATTGACCATCTCTGTTACTGACCCATTTTGTTATGTCGCGGTCTTGACATAGCGTCGCCAACCACAACCATATCCATGGCATTATAATACATACTGCCCTCCATGGTGTCATGTGGCCCCCCTCCACCTGATCACCCATGTACAGTAATAAATATAGTCCTCCCTGGTGTCTACTTGCCAACCCAAAATCTGATTCCACCTGTATGTCAGTAACTATGGAGCAACGTAAGATTTTGCCCCCTCCCATGCATGGCGGATGTAGTGCAACTACTTGCAGCTATGTCAGTTGTCCTACCACCCCCATGGCCATGGCATTAGACTACATATTTCCCTCCCTGGTGTATGTCCCATCCATGGCCCATTTATTATAATAAATACTGAACATGGTTCCCACTAACAGGGACAGTATTGCAGATGTCAAGGTGGGAGGCCACCTAGGGGCCAGCAATTACCATATAGTGTGGTTCAATAGAAGGATGGCTGCAGAATTGAACCATACAAGGGTGAGGGTCCTGGACTTTGGGAGTGCAGGTTTTATAAAGATGGGTGAGTGCCTCAGAGATGACCTGTCAGGGGGATGGCTTGGGTGGGGTGTAGGAACCGTGGGCAAAGATAAAAGGGAGCATAGTAAAGGCAACAAACCTCTGTGTCAAGCAAGTGAGCTAAAGCAAGAAAAAAAAAAAGAGGCTGCTATGGTTTTTAAAAGAGGTGGCTGAAAAGGTAAAGGCTAAAAAGGCGGCATTCAGAAGGTATAAGCAGATGCAGAGGGAAGAGGATATGAAGGTGTATCAGAGGAAACAGAGGTAATCAGGGAAAGCAGTAAGGAGTGCAAAGGCTCAAACTGAAGCGAGAATAGCCTAGGAGGTAATGGAAGGGGACAATACATTTTTTAGGTATGTATGTGAAAAGAGGACGACCAGGGGTGAGATTGTAAGGTTCAAAAGGGAAGGGGAGACTGTGCAGAGTTTGACCAGGAAAAGGCAGACATCTTGAACAAATACATTTGTTCAGTGTTCACAGAGGAAGGAGGAGGGGAGGGGACACAAAAAAGTAACAGAAGCTTTGAAGGGAGGAGGTGGACACTAGTCCTTTTTTGGAGGTGAGAGTCCAGAACGGACTTGATAATCTGAAAGTGGATAAAGCAATGGGGCCAAATGGCATGCATCCAAGGGTACTGAGGAAGCTCAGGGAAATACTGGCTGCACCTCTGATAGTTTTATTTAACAGCTCACTGGAAATAGGAGTTGTTCTTGAGGACTGGAAGAGGGCGAATGTAGTCCTACTACACAGAAGTGGTAGGAGGGAGGAGGCTGGCAATTATAGGCCAGTCTGCTTGACATCGGTGGTGGGAAAATTAATGGAATCACTGCTGAAGGAAAGGGTTATGGAATATCTTGTATCCAGTGGGTTACAAGAGCTGAGGCAGTATGACTTCACAGTGGGGAGGTTAGTCAAACGAATCTGAGACATTTCTTTGACTCGGTGACAAAGGATTTAAATCAGGGTGGAGCAGTGGTTGTGGCCTACCTAGATTTCAATAAGGCTTTCAACACCATTACACACAGGAGACTATTAAGCAAGCTTGGTAGCTTAGGAGTGGGTCCAAAGGTGGTAAACTGGCTAAGAAATTGGTCAGTTGATAGGCGACAGAGGGTGGTGGTGAACGAAGTTCACTCGGAGAAAGTGAGAGTGACCAACAAGGTGCCTCAGGGATCAGTGCTGGGACTGATCCTCTTTAATGCCTTTATAAGTGACACTGCACAGGAGCCAGAAGGGAAGGTCTGCCTCTTTGTGGATAACACCAAAATCTGCAATAGGGTGGACACTCCATGGGGTGTGGAAAGGATGAACAGAGACCTGAGAAAACTAGAGGAGTGGTCAAGAGTATGGCAGCTGGATTTCAATGCAAAAAAGTTCAAAATAATGCACTTAGGGCACAGAACACCAAGAGGCAGAGTACAGAATGGGTGGAGTGGTACTGAAAACTACCAAGCAGGAAAGAGACCTGTGGGTAATCATATCGGATGACCTAAAAGTGGCCAGGCAGTGTGACAACGCAGCAGGGCAGGCTAGTGGGATGCTGTGGTGCATAGGAAGGGGTACCACCAGCAGAAAGAGGGAGGTGGTGTTGCCTCTGCATAGATCACTGGTAAGATCTCACCTATAGCACTGTGTCAAATTCTGGAGACCACATCTCTAGAAGTACATAGACATAGTGTAGGCGGTCCAGAGGAAGGCAGCAAAAGTGGTGCAGGGTCTGTATCAAAAGCCCTATCAGGAGAGATTAAAGAACCACAATATGTACACCCTGGAACAGAGGAGAGAACTGGTGGATATGATAGAGATCTTTAAATACTTCAGTGGGGTAAAAAAGGTACAGGAGGGGAGTACTGTTCAGAAAAAATGTGCTCAAGAACAAGGCGAGAACAATGGAGCTGGGGGTGGTAGATTCAGGAGAGATGTGAGGAAGTACTTCTTCACAGAAAAAATGGTGGATTCCTGGAACAGTGTTCCAGTGGAGGTGACGGGGTGAAAACAGTGGTGGGGTTCAAGAATGCATAGGATAAGCACAAGGGAATCATAGTGGAAAGGAAGGGGGGGGAGAAAGAGGTGTAGATTGGGCATGGTCTGCGGTAATAATGTAGGTAGGGAGAAATGGGCAGACTAGATGGGCCAAGCGGTCCTTATCCAGTGTCAAATTCTATGTTTCTATGTGTCACACAGAGGCTGAAGAAACTAAAGGATCTAGATGTGTCGAACAACATAGTTTGATGGATGGGTTACAGGGCAGACAGCAGAGAATAATGGTAAATGGAGTCAAATCCAGGGAAAGATAGGTCATAAGTGGTGTACAAGTGGGTTCAGTCCTCTTCAGTGTGCTCACTGATAATATAGAAGGAATTCATGGCAAGATGTGTCTCTTTGGAGATACCACTAGGCTCTGTGGTAGAGTAGAGAGCCAGGAGGGGTTAAGGGGTTGCAGATTGGCATGCAAAGGTTGGAGAGGCGGTATAAGTTTTGGCAGTTAAAATACCAATGCCAAAAGGTGCAAAGTGATGCACGTAGGGAACAAGAACTCCAGGATAGATTATTGGATGGGAGGGGTTAAGCTGGGCACTACTACTGAGGGAAATGACGTTGAAGTCATCATAAGCGACTCCGTTAAGCAATCTAGGCAATGTAGCAATGCCTACAGCGAGACAACAAGGATGTTAGGGTGTACTGGAAGGGGTTTTGATAGCAGGAGGAAAGAGGTATTACTGCCTCTCTTTAGATCACTGGTGATGTCACATCTGAAGTACTGTGCCCAGTTCTGGAGTCCTCAGCTAAGGAAAGATGGGGACAGGCTGGGAATAGTTAGCACAGAGCAACCCAAATGATTCATGGCATGCAGGACAGTTTCTATGAGGATAAGCCTTAAGGGACACTGTCAGCCTTTGACTTACTTTATTTGCCCTTATTCCCAAAGGTGTCTACACTCCACTCAGCCATCTACATGGTAATTCAGTATATATGCCAGCAATAGATGCCTTAAATTAATGTATGTTTTTAAAAATGTTATTGAAAACTGTAACACTGGTGACCTGCTCTTATTTGTGGCGCCTAATGTCAAAGTGCGCTCACATTTGCAAATGGTGCTGAAGCACTGGTAGGCTCATCGATGGACGAGTTTGCTCAGTTTTAACTGAGTTCAGCTAAACTCTGTGTCTGATACTAGAAAGCAAGTTGAACTCAACAAAGTATTTAATTTTCTGAGACGAGTGCTCTATCTTATGTAAATCCATGTCGGAAAGTCGAGCCATGATACTGGGCGTGAGCATGAGCATCAAGTGCTGATCCACATGCCTGGTATCACGGCTTGACTTTCAGACATAGATGTACATAACACAGAGCACTTGTTTCAGAAAATTAAATACTTTGCCAAGTTCAGCTCACTTTCTAGTATCAGACACAGGTTTAGCTGAACTCGATTAAAACTGACCAAACCCCGAGGTGGGGAGGAGTGCTGTGCACTCCGAGCTGAGCGGCAGCAAGTTTCAATAATTCCACAACTGAGCAATACAATCACCTATAATCACCCCTTACCCTTTGGAGCATAGATCCATTAAAACATCTTTTACCATCAGACAGAGGAGACTTCACTACCTAAGATGGGTAACCCTGGCAAAGACAGAGGCGGCGGTTCAGGCAATGTCGACTAGGACTTCTCAACCCTCAAGGTCTGGCCTTGAAGTGCAGACTGTGTCTCAACCAGAGTCAGAAGAAACCATGTCTTCCATTGGCCTGAAAATTATAGAGGTTGATCACATCAGTCTCCGATTTAAATACTAAAATGGACTCATTTGGTACAAGGGTGTCTGGTTGAGAAAACGGTGGAGGGGATACAAATGGAAGTTGGTAATGCTAACAGGCAAGTGGAGTCAGTTGCAGCTGCAACTTTTCTCATTGTTAAGGAAAATAACCATCTGAGGGCATGACTTGAGATGCTGTAAACCAGGTCCGATCAGCTCACATTCGGATTCTTGGATTGCCCGAGGGAATAGAGGGAGCCCATCCCCTCATGGTTCTACAGGACTGGCTGGAGGCTAAACTGGTGCCCGAGGGTCAATCTCTCCACTTGGGACTGACAAAAAGCTTACTGGATTACTCCTCGAGGCTGCTGGGAGGACTTAGAGATTCCACAAATCCTGCTAGTGGTTACGGACGGTATGGGAACTTGAGACAGGATCTTGCGGCTAGCCAAACAAGCAGGACCAACCACCCAAGATGAGTGTGCTATCTACTTGTTCCCTGATATCGGCTGCACTGCTCAAATGTGCAGGAAAAAGTGTGATGGTGTGAGGAAGTGGCTGAGGGAAGCATCTATTATACGTACAGTGATCTATCCGTCTAGATTGAGAACTGTTCACATTGGAAAGGTCTGGCTTTTTTCTGATCCTATTGAGGTGGGTAAGTGGGCCTCACATTTTGTTAACAGCAGCTAGAGCCAATGTTAGGACAAGTGGGCAGATGATAGTGATCTCGATGACCCTGAGGAAGGTTGAATTGAACTAAGTACTCTGGCATAAAATTCCTGTTAGTTCTTCTCTACAGTTGCTTATAAAGACTTTCTGAGTTACCGGTTTTGGACACTACTTAATTCTATCATTTTCTATGTACTAATGTGACTTTGTTGGGGTTTAAGAAGGCCCCTCTTAGCTTTATACTTTAGCTTATGGTCATGCTCTTAAGATTGTTTTTTGAATAGTAGGGGCTGGCTTCTTCTAGATTTGTTACCAATTTAATTTTAACAAAGAATATTGAATTAGTCACCTCTCAGTTTAAAGAGTTTTCCTATATGAGGGTGCACTGTTGGTGAATATGGTGATAATATGAAGTGAGATTTTGCTGCCTTAATTGTTCTCTAGGGGGGATTCAATTTACTTTTAAGTAAATAGTATGACGCCATTAGTCCCACTAGGGGGCGTGTAATGTTGGACTTTGACACTAAAGACTTTAGCCTAACAAAACAAGTCATACTGCTCATGGGCTTATTGTTACAGCTAAATATTTTGATCTATTTCCTAGTATTAATTATAGTTTACCCCTCTATGTGGTATCATAATATTTAGGCTGCACCTATCTTAGAATTAATGAGAGGGCTTATCTTCTCTCTATGGTATGTAATGATTTCTGTGGCTTGTCCTGAATATGGTGATGTTATTCGTTTGATAACGTGTGAAAATAATAAAAATAAAGTAAAAAAAAAAAAAATGACCAAACTCGGCCATGGATAAGCCTACTGGTGTTTCAGTGCCATTTGCAAATGTGAGTGTACTTCAGCATTGGGCATATGTGAATAAGAGCAGGTCACCAGGGTTGCAGTTTTCAATAAAATTGTCAAAATCCTATGTTAATTTGAGGCCCCATTGCTGGCATATATACTAAATTGCCATATAGATGGCTGCAGGGAGTGCAGGCACCTTTGGGAATAAGGACAAATAAAATAAGTCAAAGGCTGACAGTGCCCCTTTAAACAGCAGCTGAGGCCTTCAGGAGAACTTTAACAAAATATAATATTTAGACAAAGTCAAGCTCATATTTCACATCAGTTCAGTATTTCTCCTCCCCTTTATTTATTACTGAGGTAATTTAAATGAAAACAGGATCCTTGCACCCAAAGATTTCATCTACTCTTGTTGCTTTCTCCCTACCTGAGGTAATAATGCACTCCTTGTGACATCACAGTTACTCCTATGGCAACAAATTGTGATGTCTCAACGGAGGATCATAACTTGAAGTAGGAGTAAGTTATAGAGGTAGAGGAACTCTACGAGCTAAAGAGCATATATTCATGCAAATTTCCTCAATAATAAACAATGGGGAGGAGAAGTCTATAGAAAATATATGGAATGCAAGCTGAATTGTACCTTAATGTTATGTTTTTCAAAGATTTATTTGAGGCGTCAACAGCTGTTTAAGGCACTGAAAATGTACTCACTGGAGGTCAGAAGAGAGACGGATGATAAGACAGAGATCTTCCAGTTTCTGAAAGGAATGAACAATGTAAACTGCGAGGAACTATTCAATGGAAATAGTAAATCTAGAACACAGAGCATTAGTGGAAGCTTGGGGGAAGGGGAGTTCTGGAGGGATGTGAGGAAATTCTATTTCACAGAGAGCATGGCTGAGCCATGGAGACACCTGATGGCTGAGGTGGTAGGCATGAAAAACATCAATGGCTTTAAACACAGTTGGGACAGAGTTAAAGCAGCAGTATTAATTAACAATTCTTAAAAAATGTATTACCAGCTGCTGATGTTTCTTTTTCTGAACTGTTCATATTCCGGTTTTGATTTTTAATGTTCCTGCAAAGGTAAATGCTTGCATTATTTAATTTTTTCACTTTTTATAATTAAGTACCCATGTCAGTACAGATGGATGCCAGTCAGAACTGAAAAGCGTGATGAAGCTATGTAATGGCGTTAGGAGTTCTTAATTAGCATATGCGTGTCCCCATTTCTTCTTTGTTGATGACAGACAAGCTTGTAGTCTACTGTGCACTGTGCATTGTTAATGTCAGTTTTTTTTTATATCTGATATATAGTAGATGAAATAAATGGTTCTCTAATGAAATTTGCCTCATTATATATTGAGTTAGATATCTGAACATTTGCTTTTCTGACTCATTACATGAACTGTTTGTTAATTGTGAACTCTGCTCACATTTAAAGTAAGTTTCCTCTTTAATTAGTATCTTGCTACATGCTATTACTGGCAAATAGATTGCCATTTGGTGAAGATAATTAGCTAATTCATGGCCTGAATAATAATTAAGAATAAGTTAGAATCACATTATTCAATTCAAAATATAATTTGATATGTGCATTGAATAGACAGCATTCACTGCAGAGTTTTTTCTATACCTATCCCCCCAACAAATGTATCAATCAGTACCAATCTCTAGATTAATGTCTGTGCACATTTAGTGTAATCCCCCCCCCCCCATAAAAGGGGGCCTTACCTTGCTTTGTCTCAATGCATTGAACTGCCTGCCATCTGTCTCTGCTCTCTCCAGTCCCTGGGGTTGCAGCCTGTGTGTGGACCAGAGTGCTCTGTAAATGTTGCAGCCTGCCTGATTGTTTCCTTCTGGCACTTAATGCACTCAACTGTCTGCACTGCCAAAACCAATAGACCTGCTTGATCTGCCATTGCCACACTGCTTCTCAAACTGCCCACTTCCTCTACTGGGCTACAGTCCCAGGAACATCAGCAAGTCATTAGGGGTCAATGAGGCACTGGAAGGGGAAGGAAACAAGAAGCCATGAGTTTGGCGTCATTGCGCCTGGCAGCATTTGCAGCTCCAACTGTATTGATGAAAAGGGGAATGCCCTGTCTGCAGGAGCAGCAGCACGTAGGTGCTCCTAACCAGGTGGGGGCAATACCGAGCCACACAGACCAACGACTGGATAACAAGACACTAGCATGGCTACAAATCCTGGGGGTCAGTTAATGAAAAATAAGGGCAGGAGCCCTAAAAATAGATTTTGTTGTGGTAATGTTTCTTCTTTGTCAAGGAAGCCTCCATCTTGCTGATCCCCAACCTCGCCGACAGCCAATCAAAGGCCAGGTATCTAGGTATGTAACCAGAAGAGAATTCTGGGAGAATGACTGTACTGCTTGCTTGGTGTCCTTTCTGCTAACCTATAGGGTATTGAGTCAGCATACATAGACTTTGATGGCAGATAAGGACTGCTTGGCCCACCCCATCAGCCCATTTCCCTACCTATTGGATAAGATGCAGATCCTAGTTCACTAACAGCCAACTTCTTCCTACCCCCCACTATAATTGCCTTATGCCTGTCCCATGCATTCTTGAATTCCCCCACTGTTTTTGACCCCACAACCTCTTCAGGAAGGCTGTTCCATGCATCCACCACCCTCTCTGTGAAAAAATACTTCCTCACGCCTCTGAGCCATCCCCCCTCTATCTTCAAACTATGCCCCCTTGTTCTTGCACATCTCTTTTTCTGGAAGATGCTACCCTCTTGGACTTTGTTGATTCCCCTGAAGTACTTAAAAGTTTCTATCATGTCCCCCCCCCCTTTCCTCGGGGATATACATATTAAGCTTTTTTTAGTCTCTCTTCATATGGTTTCTGGTGCAGACCCTGCACCATTTTAGTTGCCCTCCTCTGGACTTCCTCTGTCCTGTCCATGTCCTTGTGAAGATGGGGTCTCCAGAACTTTATGCAGTACTCCATATGGGGTCTCACCAACTGTCTGTACAGAGGGATGGCAACTTCCTGTTTTCTACTGGTGATGCCTCTCCCTATGCATCCCAGTATCCCCCAGCCCTCCTTACTGCCTTCTCACATTCTCTGCTTACCTTTAGGTCATCTGATTTGACTACCTCCTGGACTCTTTCCATTTTTGCTATTGTTAGTACCTCTCCCCCCCATTGTTTACTCTAATTTGAGTGACTGATAGTCCTCATCAACAATCAGAAGCTGCCTTTGCTCAGAGAAAGGCTGAGGGTGGACACAGAACAAGTCAGTCGGCAGTGAGCTCTCACAGTGTGAGGAGGGTTTGTGCTGCTGGTTGGAGCCAACTGAGGGAAGCCTGCCTAGGGCTTCTACAGACACTCATTAGGAGGTGACTTTGATTTTTTTACAGCCTCCAAAGTACAGAGACTGAACTGTCAGTTAACCGATTGTGTCAGAACTACACCCTTTGGTGAAGAGACTGTTTCTGTGAAAGGAGGCAAAAACATGCTGCTCCAGTAAGTGTGACACAGCTGCCAGCCTATGTGTGATCAGAGACTGTGTGTGAGTACTGCTGTGTGAAAGCCTGTATCGAGACTGCAGACCATTAGGGAGATGGCAGGTCAGTTCTACTGCTAGGAACTGGCCAGCCTTCACATGAGGGTCCAGAAGTGTAGACATGTGTGTGGCTTGTGACTCCTACTCCCTAGACTGGTCTGTCCTGTGGAGGAGAAGAGACAGGAGCCAAGGGGTCCAGACAATTGCCATAGTTGAAAACCTGATCCACATCCTGAGACACCTGAGAACTGCCTTGTCGAGCTGAACCCCCAACTGTTACACTGCTAGAGAGGACCTGCACCTGTGGAGAGGAAGAAAAGGTGGCCAGGTTGTTAGGGAAGCTGGTAACGCTAGAACCATGAGTACTCTCAGGGATTGTCCTGCAACTGGGATTTTATATAACAATTGCACCTATAGCTTTGGCCAGTGGGCCAAGCTCTACTGATACCTCAGTTGAGGTCTGCCATTTTAGCAATTGCATGGCCTTTGGGGTTTGGGTTTAAAAAAAAAAGTGTTTATTCTATTTAAGGTGCACCACTGCCAGTCAACCAGCTGCATCTCCATCAGGTCTGCACTGTTTCACTGGCTGGGTACCCAGTGAAACACATGGAGCTCACAGTTGGTTTAAAAAGGGTTTAAACTGATACCAGTGGGAAGTGGGTAGTGCCTTCTGTACAGGTGGGCTAGTAATTCAAAAGGTTACAGCTACTGTACTACATTGTCTGGCAGGGGCGGGCACTGCTGCTTAAGGTTACCATTGTTTTATTGTGTTTAATAGGCTGAGCCTAGTTGGGCACCTAATGTCAGCCCTGACACTTTTAAAGTTCACAAGAGTTCAAAAAACAGTTCTGCATTGCATTCCCTTATACCTTGTGAATATCCCCTGTCACAGGGTGTTCTCTGTGATGATCAGGGGACCGTAAGAGCATATAATATCCTCTAAAGTGTTCGGAGACAAATGGTGCTCCGAAACGTGAGGTCAATAAATACGTTAATAAAGTAATAAAAGCATCTGTAAAAGCGCTTGGTTTAGCACTGATCTGCACCTCGAGATGCCTTTAGCTAAATTAAAGGGAGTGTTGGTATAATCCCCCTACAAATGGGGGTTCCCGAAAAGTCTTTCTTGAGCTTGCCTAAATACTCACTGCCAGGCTGGTGTCCTGCATTTTAGCAGTTTAAATGTGATTGCCAGAGAGTGCCTGTATAGCCTCTGTGTACTGTCTCTTTAAGAGTTGCCTGGATTGCAGTCATACGTAATCTGAGAGGGAGCTCTTTTGAAAGATGTAAAATCATTTAGCGTGATAATGATAATGTATTTTGTCTAACCTGCCTTCTTTACAGCAAGGACTGTTTAGTTTATCTCCACTATATTGGTCCTGGACTGCAAATTGAACTAATCAGTACTGGTGGGACCTAAAATGGAGCTGGACTACAGAAGCTGTCTGGAGTCAAAATCTGTAGGAATTGTAGTTTGGGGCTTTTGCCACCTTTTTGCACCTGAAAGGGAAGCCTTTGTTGTGACTGACAGACAGATCAGCCAACCAAACCTTTTAGATTCTGGGGAAAGTCCCTGGCATGTTGGCAGTTGAGTCAGACCTCGGTTGGGAGCTGAAGAAGCAAAAAGCTTGAGACAGTCAAGCAGCTGTCTGAGTAGTTTCGCAGCGGAGAACTGTGGAAAGGCCTGAGTTGTGGCCTGCATGTCTGCCTGCTGCCCCTGAGAGGGAGAGAAGAGAATTATTTCAGACTAAATCCAAGTTTGTGAGAACGAAATAAGCCATTGATTTTTTACCAGGCTCATACCTGAAGAAGACTGAAGATTTTCCTGAATGCGATCGGCCTGTCAGGATTTCCAGTTGCTTTTGAATCCCTGGTTTGTGCAGAGACTTTGCGATCATGACCGGAGAGCGGTTTGCCTGGTATACAGTAGAATTTCTTTACATGTAAATGTGCTGTGTATTGAAAGTGGGTCGTGATTTGGTTCCCCACTGTGTGAACTGTGTTCCGCTTGCTGGTACCGTAGAATCCTTTACTTGTAAATGTGCTATGTATTGAAAGTGGGTCATGATTTGGTCCCCCACTGTGTGAACTGTGTTCTGCTTGCTGGAAGCTTTATCCAGCCTAACAGGACTGAATTTGCGTTCATTTCCATTCGGCCTGGGCCATGCCTCGCTGGCTCTGCCAGACTACCCCACTGCACAGAGAAAGCCACCGAAGAGAGAGATCAGGCCCTTGCTTCACGCTTGAACAGGAATGACGCCTTGGCGAATCGTGTGGGCCCTGCTTCTCCTAGCACTCCAGATTAACCACCTGCTGTCTCAATTTTCTTAAAGCCTGTGTCCAGTCTTGGGTATTGTGAGTAATCATAAGAGTAGCTCCCTGCAACAACAGCCTAATCTAAAAGTGAGCTATCTGATTATCTTCCTGTTTTCTTTTCATAGACTGAGCCCTCCGGCTCTGGATTACAAATAGTGTGCGTTGTGCATGTTGTTTTTTTCCATCACAGGGCCCCAACCAGCTGCAACGTTCCTGGCTAGCCCACCATTCTCCATCTGGGTACCCAGGGTGTGTGACTGTTTATGGACCCTGAAGTGCATGCATAACTGTTTGATTGATAGAGCCTTTAAGCAAATTAACCTAATTACGCCCCTCCCTTGTTCAAGTCCCTTAAATAAATCAGATCCAACTCTTTTTTGCATTTACCCTGACTGTGGTTCCAGTTTGTGCAAGAGTACTGTACTGCTGTTATTTGCTGTGAATAACCTTGTTTTACAGGGGGTCCCCAGGGCCGAGCCAGAAGAAAGCCCTGGTGGTAAGTGCAAACAGTATGGGTACTTGTGTGGTGTATCAGGGGTATTGTGAAAGTGATTATTGTGTATTGTTCTGGCCACTAGTAAGGAAAGAGGGGGTTTACAGTGTCCCGGGGGGCTGTGCCCAGGTTAGCATGACCACTAACAACCCTGACATCCGGGTGGAGGCACCCATTTCAGAACTCAGGCCCCTTAACCTGCTACTAGCCAAGCAGGCAGGGTTAGTAGCCCTTGGGATAGCGCCACCTAGGGGTTACATTAGTAATTGTAAGGGATTCCCAAAGATTTTCATTTCCCCCCCTTTAGGACGTGAGCGGCAGAAAACTTGCTTCTTGAGCTTATGATCGAGTGGGGTATTGTTTTTCCCTGCCTGCTGGCTTGCATGTTATGCCCTGTATGCTGTATGAAATTAACTCCACCATCCAGTAGCTCATGAGTGGCTGAAATGATAGTAAAATAAAATGCCTCTTATTATGAGCAAACTCATTGGGATAAATATAGAACTATGCCTTTACTGGGGTATGCAGACCGCAACAGTGTAGTGGCGCTAATAAATTCAGCCGCCAGCCCGAGAAATAAATAAATAAAAGTGGAAGTTATTTCCTTTGTGGTCAGCTCAGGCCAAGTATTGAAAAGGTGCTTTGCCTTTCCAAACAAGAACACTGCTTTGGTGCAAAAAGGAGCAAGTTAGCTCCTTTTAACTCCAAGGGATATTCTCGAAACAGAAGGAAAGAGAGCTAGCAGCTGAACTGTAATTTTGTCAATTTCAGCCACCGTTCCTAGCGCTCCTAGCTACCATAGTACTGAGGACTAAAAACCCCAGTTTAAATATTGCTTGGATTCTCGTTTTAGTAATTTTTCCCCTCTTGCTTTAACAAGGGAAGCTGTCATTATATTGAATGGTGCGGCTTCATAGGCTATGTTAATTGTTTCTGTCCCTGAAGAGTCAAGACTGTGCACATATACATAAAAGCCTGCAAGCCTTGCTTAAATAAACGGGTTACAGGGTTAACTAGCTGTAAAAGCTTTTAAGGGAGACTGTATTTTGAAAATAATAAATAAATAGGCTCTACTGGTGACTTTGCACTTACATTGATAGGGCACATTATGTATGTTTCCTCGGGTCTCCAGCTTGAAGTCTGATGCACTCATTGCACCACTACCTCGAAAGACAGCTATTGTGTTAGCCGGCCATTAAGCCTTCTGTTTTATGCTCTACTTTTGTTGTGGGCGGTGCTTGGACAGTCAGTGCTGATTGGAAAGAGCCAGGACTACAAAGAATATAGTATGAATAGCATATATGTGTATGTGAACTGATGAAATGCTTGTATATATGCTTGTATTATAATAAATGTGTTTAGATCAAAAGTTTCTCCTGAATCAAAGATGTGGGCGGAGCTAAGTTGATCACATGTGCTTCTACCTGCATAAAAGGACTAGTGGTGGTAAACTCAAATAGGTTTTGGGTCTGGAGACAGACTCAAGGGAGCTCTGTGAATTGCTTGGAGGTGTTGAACTTTTCTAGCCATGTATAATCCTTGATATTTATTTGCCATTCAGTTGCCGTATCAGTTCACTGTTAATATATTTGTCCTGCTATGAAGAAACTTTTGGAAGTAACTAAATAAACTTTGTTCTCTAACAACTGCAACTGTGTCACTCTACCAATTTAGTCCACGTGGTCACCCACACCCTTTGACATCCTCAATAAATATTTAATTGCTATTCTACATTTTGTCTCATGAGCAAATTATTAGGAGTAAATCATTAACTGCACTTTTGTTCATTTTAAGGATGCATTGTGATTTTTTATGTGTGGGGGGACATTCTAGGGAGGTGAGGAGTTACTGCATCCAAGAGGGTTGTACTGCTCTGACACCATTCCCACTTAAACTTAACTCTGGGTGACGGCACTGCACATACATAAAATATTTTGATAAAAACTACCCAGTCAGGAAAATAAGAATCCAGGCCCCACAACCAAGTAATCACAACATCCATGACAACCCGGTTACAACTTTGGAGGCACTGCTGGGATCTCCTGTTTATCAGACAGGCTCCACAGAGGGTCAGGTTCAATTGAGAACATTTTGGTTTCCCCACCCCCACAAATTTTACCAGACACCATGATATGTGAAGATTGATCAGCTGGTGTGCAGATGAGGAGCTGGATCCTCTAAAAGCAATATTGCTCCTTGGGAGCCCCAGCTGGGACTGTTATTGGGAAAATTAAAGAAGTTCTGTCTGGAGTGAAGAATCTCAACAAAGTAGTTGTACGAGGTTGTTTCCTGGATAGTAACACTCAGAGTTTGACAGTATTGGTGGAGCAATGCAATGCTGTGAATGCCACTAAAATGCCCAATGGACTGATCTCAGATACAGACAGTGCCAAGTGGTCAATAGTGAGACTCATGCCAGTGTGACCAGTCCAAAGCTAGAAGTCCCGCCCCTGACAGGCTGAAAGGAAGACAGCCAGTGCAGTTCAGATGTTAGGTGACCAAGGGGATTCTCCACCTCAGATTGTAGGAGCAGGACCCACCTATGTGCCAAACAGATCTGATACATACAAAAGGTTGAGAATATTCTCAAGCATAAACCCACCACTGCAGGACAAGATGACTTAGAAACATGGATGGATTATGCTGCTCCATTAATCCAAGATTGGCAATGCTCAGAAGCTGAAAAAAAAAAAAGAAAACATATTGGGGAAAGCCTCTGAGGTGCTACATTAGAAACTATCCATTCTCTGACATTCACTGATCCAGCAGCTCCAGCCCAAGAGTATCTGGCTGTATTGGATCTTTGGAAGCACAGAATCCAGAGAAGAACTCTTGTGGAAGTTCAACATGACTAAGCAATGAAAGGGAGAGTGTGATAGGGAGTTCCTGCCACTCTTGCGGACAGACCTTTTCTTAAATCTGTTGCAACAGTTCTTCTGTTTCTTAGCCTAATCTAGCCTTTACAATTTCTAGTCCATAAGGTTGGCCACCTATGGGCCCCTCTCCCCTTTCTTGACTATGCTTTAGTGTCCTCTTTAATTTTCCTTTTCCATCTCAGGTCCTCGTACAGGGAGGTTATTGTGGTGACCTCCGAGCGTATGTAAAACAATAGATTGTATTTATCATTGTTGGATTTAGTATTTAATAGCACTATGTCATAAAATACCTTGATGTATATACCTAGGGCCAGATATTCAAAAGGGTTGCGCCATGCGCAATAGGGTTGCGCCTGCACAAGTCCGAAACTGCTCCATTCTGCGATATTCAGCAGGAGGCAGTTGTGCCACTGAAAACATGCTGAGCAACAGTGCAATGCAAATGAATGCATGCTGAACTGGAGGGGGAGGAACCATGCATAAACTGCACAGCCCGATATTCAACGGGCTGTGCAGAGTTGTCAGGCGCAACCTCAACCTGTGCCTGCACAACTTTGAGCCACAAAAGGATCAAGTCGAGGGCCACCCACAGGTGAGCTGCTGCATTGCAGGGTGCAACACAGCAGCTGCCACCTGTGGCTGGCCCTCAACCCACCCTGTGCCCCCTGATCATGGGCAAAAGAGTGTAAAATCCCCACCACCACCCCCCACTGGCCCGATCGCCGGGCATAGCTTAAATCCCCCACCAGCCCGATCATGGGCAACAATGTGTCTCCCCGAATACATCCCTGGTGGTCCAGTGGACCGATAAGCCCGATCCCGGGCTGGAGTTTTCAAACACACATCCCCCCACCTCCCGAACATATCCCTGGTGGTCCAGTGGACCGAAAATCCCGATCGCGGGATTGAGTTGTCAAACACACACCCCCATCTCCCGAATATATCCCTGGTGGTCCAGTGGACCAAAAATCCCGATCGTGGGATTGAGTTTTCAAACACTCCCCACCTCCCGAATATATCCCTGGTGGTCCAGTAGACCGAAAATCGATTACTTGGGATTGAGTTATCAACTACCCCACCTCCCAAATATATCTCTGGTGGTCCAGTGGACGGAAATCGATCGGGATGGTTGTAAACCCCGAACACATCCCTGGTGACCTAGTGTCCCCACCCCTTACCCACCGGCCACCACCCGCTCCCCCCCACAGCGGTGGCGGCAGCATCCCACCCGCCTGCGCCCACCCACCCGACTGACTGCCCAGTAGGGCTGCACACCCAGTGGTGCAGAGCAAGAGCCAATGGGTGTGCAGCATACCATCTAAAGACAGTCCAGTTTTGTGAGATAGATTTCATTCACAAAACTGGACTGTATCTTATATCAGATGACTACACCCATTAGTGGCTCTGCTACTGTGCAGCATCTACCAGGCAGTCAGTCGGCGGCGGCGGCAGGCGGTGGGATGCTGCCGCCTGCCAGCTGCGGGGGAGCGGGGTGGTGGGGCTTGAGTGGGGGGGGACACTAGGTCACCAGGATGTTTCGGGGTTTACAACCACATCCCACGATCAGGATTTTCTGTCCACTGGACCACCAGGGATATATTCGGGAGGTGTGTGGGGGGGTGTTTGACAACTCAATCCCATGATCGGGATTTTTGGTCCACTGGACCACCAGGGATATGTTTGGGAGATGGGGGGGGTGTGTGGTTGAAAACTCCAGCCCGGGATTGGGCTTATCGGTCCACTGGACCACCAGGGATGTGTTGGGGAGACACATTGCTGCCCGCGATCGGGCTGGTGGGGGATTTAAGCTATGCCCGTGATCAGGCCAGTGGGGGTGGTGGTGGGTTTAAACCCTTTGCCTGTGATTGGGCTGGGGGCATCGGTCCTCGATGGCTGCTGCCTGGCAGGGCACCAGGCGCAAGTCTCGGGATCGGCGCACCTGCATGCTAATGGCATGCAAATGGGGCTAATCAGTACAAATGGCCCCTGTGCCTTGCATGAATTATGGCCCCATTTGCATGTCACCTTTGAATATCGATTTTGCGATGGCGAATGGTACTTGGCGCCACCGCAGCTGAATGCTCCACTCTGACCACTTATGTGGAGCAAGTTCCACTGTGCCATGCACAGTGGCTGTGGTCGGGGGTCATATTCAAAGGAGTTGCTCAAGGGCGAACTCCTCTGAATATCGCTTCCACACACCCTGCACAACTATTTTGTGCAGCAAGGGTTGCTCCACAAAATAGCGCAGTTTGAATATCTGGCCCCTTATGTTTATAAAACCTGTAAATGTTGAAAATAACATGGCACTAGGTGTTTTTGATAAAGGTAAAAAGTTACTAGGGGACTGTATGATAAAAAATTAAGTTAGTTGTGCTATTTAAAATGCATGTATATTGCTGTAAACTGAACATGTCTGAAACTTCATGATGATTTGCATATATCCTATGATGCTTTGCATTATGGAAATATGTGTGATGTTGTGTTTCTTTGAAACTTTGCTTATTGTCAATGCCCTTTGGGTAACCCTTGTTTCAGTGCTTCTGCATTGAGTTTCTTTGTCTTTAGCTTTTTTTTTATTTGAACATCCACCACCCAAGCAAACAAGGCCCGCATAGAGGAGGCTAAATCTCAACTGCTAAGTTAGATCAAAGATCAGTAGTTGCTGGCTAAGTGCAGAAGAAGGACATACAAAGTCTGTTGATGCAAACTGATGTACTGAAGAAGGGATATGACATTGCCAAAGGTTATCTCCTGTATTTTGAATAAACATCACACAGAGATTGTATGCTGAACCTGAAGTGCGGTGGCTGGTCCATCTGTTATCCTACAACCCCTCCACAGACTTGGTGTTAGAAGTGGTATAACTTGCTGGAAGCATCTTGACTGGCTGAAGAGGGACATTTTCTGGTAGATATCGCCCAGATATCTCAGGTGTACTGATGCAGCAGGAGCTGCCAGAGAAGAAAGTCCATGGAGTTCTGACCAGAACCATGGCTGATAGACAGAGAGAAGCTGCTCCCTGGACTGGAACGGGGAGCTCAGAGGAAGGCCAAGCCTGAAGATGATGAAGTGATGCAAAGGGATGAGGAACTACCATGGGTTTGAGGCAGACTGGAGGTGTGAAGACGACACCCATGAGGTGGAGTCCCTGATGAGGATTATCCACTGGATGAGTGATCAATGGCTGAAGGCAGACCGACTATGTAGAGAGGCAGAACACCAGTGCCAGGTACTCAAGAGGTCTCTGTCAGAGAGTAAAGATAAAGAATCGGAAGAGGATTTTTCATGTTGTCAGCTGGAGGAGGACCCCCTGTCTGAGCAGGATATTCCATTGTTGCCTGTGTTCCCAGGATGTTACCTGTTGGAAGTCAGAGATGCAAGTATGGAACTTGAATGTCAGACCCCAGGTAAGACTGTACCTAGTGATATTGTGTTGGGGTTGAAGATACCAAGCAAGCAAGAAGAAGCCTATGAGGCTGAAGGGACTTTTTCTTGTATTGATGCAGCTAAATGTATTAACCGTATTGATTGGGGTATACTGCCTGCTAAAGATGCTAATGTTGACAAACTATTACAGTATGTTGAGGTCAAAGAGGGTATGCAGATTAATGGTGGTGAGGATGCAAAACAATGTTGCTGTTACGAAATGAAGAAGGGTGCTCTGTACCACATGAGTCCCAACCCCCGTAATAAAAGTGTGAATGTCCAGGTAGTGGTGCCTGAGGCCTACAGACAACAGTTGATGGAGGCTGCTCACTCCAGTCCCTATGGGCATCTGAGCCATAGCAGTGTCTTGGCTCAGTTAACTCCTTCTTATTACTGGACTGGTATGTACAGATAGGTTTTGGCCTATATTAGGACCTGTTCAGTGTGCAACCAGATAGAGGTACCTGCTGGGGACAGCAGAGGAACTAGTACCTGGGGTGTGGAAAGAGTGTCCTAGAGAGTAGAGGCCATTAAAGAAAAAAAAAATGGCACCCTTGAAAAAAGGGAAAACTCTCACACAGATCACAAGGTACTAGATGGTAACAGATGGCTGAAAGTAACACAATGATTAAAAAGGTGTTTATTAAGACACCCCAGAGTTAAAAGGTTTAGGAACCTGCTGTTTAACATTGCAGGGTATTCAGCATGGGAGGGTTCCTTGGTTTCCTGTAGGTTTCTGTACAGACCTGCCTGGGGATAAGATGACCAAAAATTTGGTGTCATAGGTTATAAAAGGTTGAAATAGAAGAGTAGAAACTACTATTGCTCCTTTTGTATTCCCGAAGGCACTTCGTGTAAGACAGAGGGGTCACATTGGTTGCAGACACAAGGCTTGATGCGGCTCTGCAATGGTTCATTTCTGTAGGCCAAAGTGTAGTATGTTTGGTCAGGGGGTGGGCCTGATGGTGAAGAAAGATGTACCCAAGAGCAGACAAGAAGTCTGAGGTGGTATGTGTGTTTTATTCTTTTCTGAGGGAAAACCTACCAAGGCGGAGGTGGTTGAAAATGGATTGGAACCTGTGTTGGGGTAACACCAAAATAGTGTCTATCCTCAGGTGTCCGTATCAATAGCAAGTAAAATGAATGAATCAAGAGACATAGTGGGTTTATGTAGAGGGGTTGAACCTAGGACTGGGTCCCTGCTTAAAACCGACATGTCTGGTGGGGTTGGAGCAGGTAATTACTCAGCCCAAAGAAAGTCTTTCTATGGTACTGGACTTTACAGACATCCAGATTGTCAGTCAGTAAAATATGACTGACTTCCCTAAAAGGAGATAGTGCAGGGAAGGTACCGTTGGCCTCTGCTGAGCAATGTGCTAATGCCTCAGGGTAAAGAAGGATGATATCCACTATGTTTATGATGGATCGTTAATAAGGACCCTGAGACTGAGATTCTGAAGATGGATGGGTGGAAGCTCCATCCGTTTCTGGGACAGGAAAGTGGTAAGCAATCTGTAATAACTGCTTCCCTCTTAAGGTGGGGGATATGTGACAGGGAGCTCCTGCCATTCTTGAGGACCGACCTTTTCTTAAATCTGTTGCAACAGTTATTCTGTTTCTTAGTCTAATCTGTCCTTTACAATTTCTAGTTCATAAGGTTGGCCACCTATGGGCTCCACTCCCCTTTCTTGACTATGCTATAGTGACCTCTTTAATTTTCCTTTTCCATCTCAGGTCCTCATACAGGGAGGTTATTGTGGTGACCTCCGAGCTTGTGTAAAACAATAGGTTGGTTTATCATTGTTGGATTTAGTATGTAATAGCACTATGTTATAAAATAGCTTGATGTATATCCCTTATGTTTATAAAACCTGTAAATGTTGAAAATACCATGACACTAGGTGTTTTTGATAAAGGTAAAAAGTTACTAGGGGACTGTATGATAAAATTAAGTTAGTTGTGCTATTTAAAATGCATGTAAATTGCTGCAAACTGAACAAGTCTGAAATGTCATGGTGATTTGCTTATATCCCATGATGCTTTGCATTATAGAAGCATGTGTAATGTTGTGTTTCTTTGAAACTTTATTGTCAATGCCCTTTGAGGTAACCCTTGTTTCAGTGCTTCTGCACTGAGGTTCTTTGTCTTCAGCTTGTTTTTTTAATTTTTTTTAATTTGAGCCCCCACCACCCAAGCAAACAAGGCCCGCATAGGGGAGGCTAAATCTCAACAGATAAGTTAGATCAGAGATCAGTGAGTCAGCAGGTGCTGGTTAAGTGCAGAGGAAGGACATACAGAGTCTGTTGCTACAAACTGTTGTACTGAAGAAGGGATATGACTTTGCTGAAGGTTATCTACTGTATTTTGAATAAACATCACACAGAGATTGTGTGCTGAACCTGAAGTTCGGTGTCTGGTCCATCTGTTGTCCCACAGCCCCTCCACAGAGAGACATTGCCTGCATCTTTGAATCACCTTGAGGGGGCATTGCATTTCTGAATTGCTTTGAGAGGGCATTGCAAAGAGTATTTTAAAAGGGAGGTGTGGCATCCCAGGACTGGAACTAGATGAGACTGGAACATGTACTCAAGGCTGTCTGCCATTCCACTTTGTTACTTCTCAAGTTGTGCCTGGCTGACAGAAAGGACACCCCCACCTCACAGACTGCTGATCAGAGAAGTCAGAGGAGCTGAAGAAGAACAGGAATGATTAGGACCATATCATGTCTTGACAGATGTTATGCAAGTTGCAGAAAGTGTATCCCCTCGAGAGACTGAAGAACTGAAAGAATTGCTCAGAATAGAAAGAGGTGATTGTAAAAGCCAAAGTATCTCCAACTAGTTGACAAGATACCCACCAAAGCCAACATTTTGCTCCATGTAACGAGAGTCTGACAATAATGGGCATAGGAGTGTAAACACAGATGCAACCTGTAGATTGTATTCGCTGAACCCAAGTTAATGAATTATGTAATCTGGTGACAAAACTAAAAAGATGCAAAACTCAGACCATTGTCTATCAGATGGAAAGAACTCCAGAGCAAGGACAAGCTGCAATCAACACTTTTTTCAGAGCCCAAAATGAATAAGCTCCAAAACAAAGCAACTGAGATTGTAGGCCACCACTTTATAGACCACCCAGCTCATGTCAGTACAAAGATAAGGTGTTCTGCAATTGGTGTGGAAATGATGGACACACAAAGGAAGAATGTCAGTCACAAGTAGCTCTGTGGAAAGTCATCAGTAAACTGCTTGATGGAATCCAGAAGCAGGGAAACTACCATGTGGTCCAGTAAGGGAGTGCACTGCAGTTCCCTCAGCAGCATGTTCCAATCAACCAGTGAAACAACTAATAGCTAAGTCAACAGTTAAAAGACAGCAAGAGACTTTACCAGTACAACTTGACAAGTTAGTTGGTCCTTCTATAGAAACAACTATATCAACCAGTAGAGTTTCTATCTGACCTGCCCTTCACTGTGGCTCCCTAGTCACCATCATTTTCAAGGACTGGTATGACAAACACCTATCCAAGAACAGTTAGCTGCAATCATTGGAAGGTTTGAAAGTGTGGGGGCTGAGTGACAAGTCCTACCCCTAACTTGGATACTTGAAAGTCAGGATTGCTTTCCTGCCAACAATAACTGGAGTTGGTGTTGCAGCTGAAACTTTGGCATTAGTTTGTCAGCAGTCTGGAATATTAAATAACATGCCCATCCTCACAAATATACACATGTTTGGACACTTAGCCCAATTTTACCAGGAGCAAGAGGCACAGCAGTATGGAAGAACACTGCAACTGTACAGACTGGGGAAGAAGGCTTACCAGAAGTTGATGCAGAAGAGAACAGAGGACTGGAAAGATCCTGCTGGCATAGTCTGGCACTGAGAGGCCAAAGATGTTGTTCTACCCCCTAATCAGAGTGTAGCTTCAGTGGAGTGTTGAGGCTGAAGCAAGATGTGAAGAACCAGATCCAGATGACATGCCCCTGAAGAACATGGATTGCTAGAAGAACTGCTGCTGAAACAGTATGTGCTGCCTGTGAGAGCATATACCTATATGACCAGAATCACTGTCCAGGTGAAGAATGTGACTGATCGAGACATTGCTCTGAGAAAAGGTCAAACAATGGACTAGGTGTACTGTGCAAACACGGAAGTGAAGCCCAACCCAATATGGAAGATGTGAATGCTGGAACTGACCCCAGCTTCTTTGACTTTGGAGAGTCATCCATGCCAGAAAGATAGCAGAATGAACCAGTCTTTTCACTTCATGAATGGGATGTTGGATGTGTCACTAGAGAGGAACATCACATCTGGCTGCATGATGACTGCCCGACTTATCCCGTCGCCTGGCCCAGCAGGAAATTGATGATGTAAGAAGATATCTTCAGGAATTACTTGCAGCACCAATAAATCAAGAACTGAGAAATCCTTATGTCTCTCCTGTTGTAGTTGTGCACAAGAAAAATGATACAGTTTGTATGTGTGTGGACTACAGAACTTTGAATAAGTCAACCACCATGGATCAATATACCATGTCAAGGATTCAGGATGCTTTAGACTGGTAGGAAATGGTTCTCAGTTCTGGATATGAAGAGTAGATACTACCAGATCCTGTTGGCTCCTGAGGACAGAGAGAAACCTGCTTTCATATGCCTACTTGGTTTCTATGAACTCCTTCATATATTCCAAGGCATATCTGGTGCTCCAGCAACATTCCAATGCCTCGTGGAACATAAATCAGAGACATGAACCTCTTAGAATGCTTGGTCTACCTTGATGATGTCACCTTTTTCAGAAAGACTCGAGGAACATGAGGCTCTTCTGATGAAGGTGCTAGATCAACTGGAAGAGATCAGGCTCAAGCTCTCTATTGAGAAATGCACATTTAACTTAATTAATAAATTAATTAATGTATTTATTTATTTCAAATGTTTACCATGAAAGACATACTTAGCTGGTATCAGCTCATTTCCAGATACATCCTGGGAGAATGGGAAGAGAGGAAAAGATAACAGATACCAAATATAGAATATAAACTACATAGAATGGAAATAAGTATGTCAAAATAAACACGACAATCATGCTTAACTCATTCAATCTGATGATGCCATTTTGGGTCAGGTTAAGCAATGGATGGCTCTGATGCCATATGGCGCTATTGGGTAAAATGGGTTAAGAATAAATTGACAATCAGTAAGTTACCATGCAATAAACTGTGGAATTGAACAACAGAACAATGAAATAGTTATCAACTTAACAAAATAAGAAAACAGGGGAATGACTGATACTAGGGAAGAGGGGAATTATTGAAGGTCAGAGGATTAAGTAAATTACCAGTGAAGGAGTAAACCCAAAATTAGAAGCAACTACAGGAGTGAGAAGAGAACTCATGGGGGAGAGATTTAAGGGCAGGAAAGGAAGGAGTGGAGTGAATAGAAGGGGGGAAGAGAACCCCATAGTTTAGAGAAACAAAATGAGAAAGCAGCTTGGCCAGCAGTAGATTTCATTTGAGGGAGAGCAAACAAACGAAAGCAAGCATTACGATGAGAGTAAGAAGATGAAGGGGAAGGGACAGGAGAGAGGCAAGATATGAGAGGAGATTGCCAAACCATAATTTGGAGGTAAAGGATACACAATGGGTGAAGCACCTGGCATCGACAGATGGGAAGGACAGTGAAGACTACAAGGTAGAATGATGAGTACGACTGGGCTTACCAAGGACAAAGAGACAGAAAGAGTGAAAGAGAGGATCCGGTCTAGCTAAAGTAGACTATGGATCAGCACTATAAACAATGGGCCCCATTTTCAAAACATTAGCGTGACACAAACCAGATGTGTGCTGTGCTAACCAGGAATAGCACCGGCTTTTGGGGGTGTAGCCATATTCAAAGGCCACCTATGCATGATGCAACCCCAACAGCGCCGTGGTGCACAATATTGCGCTGCACATATGCAAATGAAGGATCCCCCATGCATACACAGTGCAGCACACTATTGATAGTTTTCAGAAGTGCTAAACAGTTGTACACGTGGCACAGTTAAACATTTCTGAAACCCAGCCCATAACTGCGAAGAGGGGGTGGGTGCCACACACCCATCCATGTACGGTCAAGGGTTGGGTAACCTGGTGGTCTAGTGGTCCCTCCCATGCCCTGATCTCCACATCAGTATGCAAAAAGAAATCCCTGGTGGTGCAGCAGTCCCTCCCATGCCCTGATCACCACATATATTAAAACAAAAGTCACTCTGGTGGTCTAGCGGTCCCTCCTGATCCCCAATCCCCTATGATATGAAAGGTAAAGTCACCCTGGTGGTCTAGTGGTCCCTCCTGAGCCCTGACCCCCTGCCAGAACACTGAACATGTTCCCTGATTGCCTAGCAGCCCCCCCTCCTTAACCCTGACCTGCCTGTATCATATACAACTCCATGCCTGGTGGCCTAGTGGACCCCCCCACCTCAGCAGGTAGTGCCTCACCACCCTGCTCCCCATCCCACCCAGAGAGCTAGTAACCAGCACAGCCCTCTGCTCACCACAACAGCCAGCTAATACAATATAGTACATGCACCAGGAGAGCTCAATCTGTGGCCAACTGTGGTGGTGAGTGGAGGGCTGTGCTAGTCACTGGTTCTTGGGGTGGGGGGTGTGGCACTACCTGCTGGGGTGAGGGGGTCCACTAGATCACCAGGGTAGGAGTTGTGTATGATATGGGCAAGTCGAGGTTAGGGAGGGGGGACCGCTAGACCATCAGGGAACATGTTCAATGTTCTGGCAGGAGATTGGGGCTGTAGAGGGACTGCTAGACCACCAGGATGACTTTACCTTTAGTATCATGGGGGATCAGGGCTGGAGAGGGACAACTAGACCACCAGGGATTTCATTTTTGTATACTTCTGTGGGGATCGAGGCTTGGGAGGGTCTGCTGGACAACCAGGGTGACCTCTGTTTTAACATATGTGGGGATCGTGGCACGGGAGGGTCCACTGGACCACTAGGGATTTCCTTTTGTATACTGATGTGGGGCTTGAGGCTTGAGAGGGACCACTGCACAACCAGGGATTTCTTTTCCTTTCACATAGTCAGGGATTGGTGCTTGAGAGGGGGGACCTGGCCTGGCGCACTCGGATAATGTGGCGGCATGCCGATGAGCTCATAATTGGCATGCAAATGGCCCACTAGTGCTGAGCATGTTCAGTGGGATCATCTGCATGTTTGGGCTAAATATTGCCCATAGGAGCCACAGCGCTAACCAGTGTGTGCCACTCTTTACCTCTATGGGCAATCTTCATCCTGGTGCTCTGGGAGTGCAGCACACAATATGGTGACCACTGGATGTTTGCCATGCAACCATGTCCCGATATTCAAATGGATAGCATGGTCAGTTCGGATTTTGCTATCTGTTTGAATATGGTGCCAGAGCTGGCTTGCCCAATTTTGTTACATGTCACCCCCATGTGCATGCACAGCCAGGTGGCTCTGAATAAGGGGCCCCACATCCCCATGGTCAAAAATGGGAAAAATAATCTTAGTTTGGATTTCTCTGTGTGCAGGGAGTGGAATTGTTCTCTTATTTCTGTACAGCAACTCAAGCTTGGGGTGAAGCTTCTTGTGGATTGCATCCACATAAACAGAAAAATCTAGGTGGTGATCTAACCAGACCCAAAGGAACTTGAAGGAGGAGACATCTTCAATAGATACACCATCAAGGGTATGAAAGGAAGGAAGTGAAAGGTCTCTAGCAAGTCTCTACCTGGTGCCAAAAGTCAAGCAGATTGTTTTCTTAGCATTGAGGGATAACTGATTATCTTAGAACCAATACTGGATATTGTTAAAGTCCAGCTGGAGTTGGTTCATGAGATACGGGGCAGAGGAGCCAAAAGAAAAGAGAACCGCATCATCAGCATACATATGTATTGACAGAGAGGAGCAGGCCTTAGGGAGGTCATTTAGAAAAATAGAGAAAAGTACTGGGCCCAAGACAAACCCTTGGTGGATGCCTGAGCTGATAGGAAGTTGGGGAGAAAGGGAATCTCCAATATGAACAGCTTGTGACCTACCCTCAAGGTAAGAGTGGAACTACTCAAGTGAAGAAACTGACAGTCCATCTGCCTTAAGCTTGTCTAGGAGAATGTGATGGTCTCCTGTTTTGAAAGCTTTGGCTAGGTTGATGAAAATAGCTGAGGTGACAAGGCCTGATCCATGCCAGAGAGGATAACATCAGTGAGCTGGAGGAAAGAGGTGGTAGTGGAATGAGACTCTCTAAAGCCAGATTGGAAAGGAGGGAAAAAGGAGGTTGAGTCAAGAAAATGGGAGAGTTGGGAAAGAACAAGGTGTTCCTGGAGCTTAGCTAAAGTGGGAAGAAAAGAGATAGGTTGGAAGTTACTAGGGGAAGAGAGCTCACCCCTTTGGGAAGGGGAATGAGCCAACCTCCAAGAGTTAGGGACACAGGATAAGGAAAAAGAGCGGTTAAGGAGGTAGGTAGTAGGAAGAGCATAAGCATGAGTGGAGAGAAATAGATGTCTAGGGTCAAGACCTTCAGGATTCCCACTCTTGTGAAGATTAAGAGCCAAAGAGGCCTTAAGAGCAATAGCAGGGATAATGGGTGAAAAAAGAAAAAGAATGAAGGAGGCTAGTTGGAGAGTTTGGGGGATAGAGTGAGAGGGAAGAGAAGAGAAATGGAAAGGAAGGAGTATGAGGAGAGGACTGAATGGGTGCAGGAGGTGAAGAAGAAATTAAAAGTAGAGTCTACTACAGCAAGATCAGAGATAACATTATAGCACATCTTGAGAACAGGCAGAGGGGGCTGGGTCAGAGAAGAGAAAAGTGAATGAATAACCTTCCAAAACTTAGAGGGGTGATCAAGGTTGTTCTGGAGAGTGGATGAGTGGATGCAAAGTAATCCAACTTTGCAAGCCTAGTAGCTTTAGTGCGAGCATTGTGAAAGAACTTGTAATCTGTAAGGTCAGAAGTGGAGCCAGAGGATTAATGGGACTTCCAGGCATGGTCACACGCACAGTGACAAGCCAGTAACTCAGCTGAGATCCACAGGAGGTGTGAACCTCTGACTCTGGTTCTTATAAGTGAAGTGTTATGATCCCAGACACACATACATTTAGAAGTGAAAAATGTGAGGGCATTATTCATGTTACCAGCTGTAGAAATAAGGGACCAGTCTGTGGCTAACAGATCAGCATGAAGGTGAATTGAGTCCATCAAAAAGAATGACCAGATATAAATTAATTTGGGGGGAGCTTTGGGACAGTTAATTTTTCTAGAGTTCCATCAGATATAGGGGACATATCCTGATGGGAGGTTGAGTGGGGGGGTGGAGCAGCAAGATGGCCGTGCTGCTCCATAGAATCTCTCTGAGTTTCTACTTTGTTTTACTCTGCTGGGTAAAAATATTGTACTTATTCCAGATTTTTTTGAAATTATTTTCGGCCAAGGTTGTCTTATTTATGTAAAGTGCTTGCTGGAAGTATTTGGGGCATGCTGAACATTATCAGTGAGCTGGTTTGTTTGAAATACCGCTGTGCAGATAATTGGTACTGTTTGAAATGGATGGCTCTGCTGCTTTTTCTGACTCTGCTCTTGGTCTGCTTTATAATCTGTAAAAAATCTTTAATAATGTTTTGATGAATGAAACATATTTAATACTGATAGCTTTGGGACAAGAGATTTATTACAGCTTGAAAAGCAGCAAACTGAGTTTTGTCCTTCAATAGCTGAATCAGCCTGTCTGATGGAGTTGTTCTGAGTATCTTTTTCTTCACTTTATCTTTTTATTGAAAAATGTTCAAATAGATAAACATACAAGCAATACAAATATAGAGTGTCCTCCATATAAGGCACCGAGCAGATTGTATAGAATAGTACAGATACAAATAAAAGGGTGTCTGCGGGTTTCCCAAGCTGCTCCTGTGGCCCTGGCTCTCTCCGAGCAGGCCACAGCTAACAGACCACCCAACTGACCCCCGGACAGATTCAGACAGCCCATCTGCAGGCTTCCCAAGCTGCTCCTGTGGCCCTGGCTCTCTTCGAGCAGGCCACAGCTAACAGACCACCCGACTGACCCCCGGACAGATTCAGCCGAGGAACTGCCACCCAGGCTCCCAGCTCCTAAGCCGTGGGATTCCCGGCTACCGGGCTGTCGGTGCCTCTCTAGCCGATGCTTGAGACTGCAGACATGGACCCAAGGCCTCACAAGGTATGGAAACTGCCGCAACCAACCGGATTGCGAGCGCCCTCTCAGACCATGCTCTGATTGGTCCCTGGCGAAAGCCGGCTTCTGCTCTTTGATTTTAAACCCTAAAAATGTTTATGTTGGGACAAATGTTGGGACAAATGTTAAAAAGCTGAAGTGTTAACCCAGTCTGTAATTGAAAGGACTTGAATTGTGGTTTGGGAAGAAATCTAGTGTTTACAGCCCTTTCTCTGCATATGTGCACTGGCCCTAGACACTTTTGGGTGCCAAAGTAATACATGTCCTTTTGTTCTGCAAATTTTGGACTCCCCGCTGTTCTGTCTAACCCTTTATGTGAATCCCTTTATTAATCCTCACCTCCTTCTCCCTCAGCCGAGGAACTGCCACCCAGGCTCCCAGCTCCTAAGCTGCGGGATTTCTGGCTACCGGGTGGTCAGCGCCCCTCTAGCCGACGCTCGAGACCGCAGACACGGACCCAAGGCCCTACGAGGTACAGGAACTGCCACAACTTTTTCGACCCCCCCTCACCCACCTCCGCTGATTATTAAATACAGTAGCTCCCGCCAAAATGTTAGTCCACGTCCCCTGGTGCAGTGCCCAAACAATAGAGACTTAGCTCGTGATCCCCCTCTTCTCTGTCCAGCCTATGGGATCCAATTGTCAGGGCCTCGCCTTACAAAAACGCATAGGCTCTCCTTGGCTGTGCCTTCACCACTAAATATTTTTAATGCTATCAAATTTGGGTCGACCTGGATTGGAAAGCTACTGATAAGCTGCATTAATCCAGCAACCCCACTGGCCCCTGGGCTAATTGAGTGGCTCCTTTTTTGAGGTACCATCATGTCAGGCCCTATATGGCTCCTTATACTGCCCCTTCTTCTGCTGATACCAGCTGCCCAGCATTGGACACCTGAACTACCATCATGTTTGGTCTACAACGGCACCTTGTGCTGTATACCACATGGCAACTTATCCTTTAATTGCCTCCGTGATTCCAAGTACCAATACCTCGAACCCTGCTCTTGGACCATACATACCAGTAGTACTTATAACACTCTCCCCCACCACAAGGCCCACCTCCCACCATGCAGACTTCTATCTCCTGTCCGCCTATTGCGGTAGGGGTACTAGATCTTGCTACAACAGATCAGCTCTTCTATGGTGACTACTTTCCAGTCCCTAAAAACATCAGATCTACTAGATGGGAGCAAGGCAGGAATTACAAACTTATAATTAGCACTCTTAGAAAAATCCTACTTATCCTCCTGCTATGTTCAGGCAACGTAGAACTCAACCCTGGTCCCCCCAGAAGCTATTGCTTCACCAGCAGAACTAGCAAATTTAAAAGGAATAGGCTTCTTGCATATTAACATATGTAGCCTCCTTAAAAAGATAACCTTAATACAAACCTGGGTAAATCATACCTCTCCTGACATACTTGTGATTTCCAAAACTTGGCATAGACCTAGCATCACTGATAGAGAAGTAAACATCCCCAACTATGCCTTGTTCAGAGCTGATAGGCATGCCAGAGGAAGAGGGGTAGCTATCTATGTTAAAGACAAATTTTCTGCCTTCTGCTTATCCTCGGCATCTGTCACCAGTGAATTCGACTGCCTAATTCTCAAAGTGGAAATTACACAGACTACTGCACTCTGCATAGTAGGATGCTACAGACCACCATCTGCTGGCCTACAGCTTGTGTCACATCTAAGTGACAAGTTGGGACAGGGGCTGCCAGAAACTATTATTTTAGCAGACCTCAGCTTTAACTGGCTCTCTAATACAGCTGCCCCCCTTGCATCCTTCTGTGATGAACATGGGCTGACGCAATTTATTACTGAACCAACATGCCCAAACATGAAGAACCCCAGTAAAAGTACACTTTTGGATGTGCTAATGGTGAGCAAACCTCATCTCTTCTCCCACGTTGATGTCTTCTTCTCAGACGTCAGTGACCATTGTTTTATTGCGGGAGTAAGATCCACCAACAACCCAGCACCCATCAGCAAGTTCTCTATGAAGAGATCCAAGCGCAACTTCAATGAACATGCCTACCTAAACGAGCTTAAATACTCCCCTCAGTGGCAAGATTTCTACCTGGCCAAAACGATTACGTCAGGTTACAATATCTTCCATGACATTCTATTAAGGGCCCTTAATAAGTATGCTCCCCTGATTAAAGTTCGAACTAGGACCAAAACCTTAAATGGTTCACCCCTCAGATCAAGTCCTTGCTTCTACAAAGAGATAAGTTCTGGAAAAAAGCGCGCAGACTGAACACTGCAGAGGATTGGAACCAGTTCAGGAGACTACGAAATTTATGTACCAAAACAATCAGAGAATCGAAGGCCACCTTCTTCAAATCTGAACTCGACTCTGCCACAAAGAGCCCAGTCAAGCTCTGGAACACAATCAATGATCTGCTAGGCCACTCCCCAGGAAATTCACTCCCGACCAAGATTGCTTCTGGCAACTCGACTATAACCGAAAAGATGGTTATACTTGACGCATTCAATAACCACTTTGCTACTGCAGGCATGGCATTTGATAACTCCCCTGAAAACATACTTCGCTCTCAGACTGCCAGCCAACTGCCTGAAACTCCGATAGCTTCGCCGCCTTTCTCACTTCAACCTGCCTCACTGAAAGAGGTAGAGGACCTCTTGCTTCAGTTGGATACTAGAAAAAGTGCTGGGGCCGACACATTAACCTCAATGTCCCTAAAAATTGCCTACCACGACTAGCAATACTGTCACCCACTTTTAACTTATCCCTGTCTCAGGGCACCTTACCACCTATATGGAAGACAGCACATGTCATACCACTGTTCAAATCAGGTGACCCTGGCAATCTCAATAACTACAGGCCAATTTCTCTCCTTCCGGTCCTATCCAAGCTCCTAGAGAAAATTGTAAATACACAGCTGAGGACTCACCTTGAGTCTAGGGAACTGCTAAACCCTATGCAGTCCGGATTCAGAGCTAAACATAGCACTATCTCAGCCCTCGCCAAAGTTACTAATGACTGGGAGTGTAATCTTGAGAGCAAAAACTTTATTTGTGCTGTTTTCCTTGATCTAAGCAAGGCTTTCAACACCGTAGACCATAATCTGCTCCTCTCCTCCCTTCAAACCATAGGTGTGGACCCCTCCTCTCTGTGCTGGTTTACTGACTATCTTACAGGGCGCCTTCAACAAGTTAAAGGCGAAGGATGCCTGTCCCCCTTGAAAACTCTGCAAAGAGGGGTACCTCAAGGTTCTATATTAGGGCCCTTACTTTTTGCAATCTACATTAATAACATTGACTACTGTATAAAAGAAGCCAACATCCATCTGTTTGCAGATGATACAGTTCTCTACGTGAGTCGCCCAACACCTGAAGCTGCCTGCAATGACCTACAGTCAGAATTAAACCTTTTGCAAAGCCAACTCATCCAAAAAAACTACTCCTTAACACCCAAAAAACTAAAGCGATGGTCCTCTCCCCTTTCATCCATACAGCTAACCCTGTGTCCAGTGGGACAGCTCCCCAAATTACCACAGTTCTAGGTGAAAAACTAGAATTTGTTACAAAATTCAAGTATCTTGGAGTTTGGATAGACCAAAGACTCTCCTTCATTGAACATATCAAGGACTTGCTAAAACGACTTCGGCAAAGGCTTGGCCTGTTTTTTAGAATCAACTAATTTCTCACCAGAGATGCCAAGAAACAACTGGTCCAATCCATTTTCCTATCATTGGTTGATTACGCTGATTTCCTCTACAGCCAATGCCCCAACTCTTATATGGCTAAACTGGACACACTCTACCATCGAGCACTGAGGTTTATAATGGGACTTCCCTTCAACACGCCTCACTGCACCCTATATGCGGCAGTGGGGTGGACATCACTAAAGTTCAAGTGCCACAGAAACCCCACTCTCTGGACCTATAGAGCCATCTCCAATAAGCTGCCTTACTATATCTCCTGCTGTCTTCCCCTGCGTATAATTGGGAAATATGCATTAAGAAGTTACTCAGCTATTACACTTAAAGTACCCAAAGCAAAATCCCGCTTCGGCAGGGCAGCCATAAGCTTTGTGCTACCTACCTTATGGAACGATCTACAAAAACCCCTCAAATTAAGCACTCTAATCGGTATAAATGCCTTCAAGATGTTTTATTTCCGTACAATCAGGAAAGTATGTAACTACTTCACCCACTCAGACCCAGTACCGGTGTCTGCACTAGTATATAGCCACGCCTAGACCCAGTTTTAAGTACTGACCCCCCAGCTTGCTCCTTACAAGCCTAATTGTTCTGTCTCTTATCCCCCTGTCTTATCAACACTAGGCCCGTCCATCCCCTTATCCTTCCTTTCCCAACCTCGGATAGGAGCTCACTACCCCTGGGTTGTGACATCCTACCATGCCCCGTACTTTGTAGCATTCAATCTCGGGACTCACACATACTCCTTTTCTCCATCGACCTTCTCTACATCCTGTTTTACCAATTCCTCTCTGTGCACTGTGCTCTCCTAGCCTTTCTCCCCCTACCTCCCTCCCTTCCCCCCCCACCTTCGCCTCTACCTGGTGTATATTTTTATTTTATTTTTTTCTTCCGTTACTTTCTCCTGTAACCTTAGATAACCTGCTTTATCTTCCTATAGACACTTCTATGTATGTAAATACCCTGTAATCGGTACAATATCTGCATAATTCTATGTACATATGAACTTCTTTTTCTTCCTCTCTGTAAACAGTATTATCAGTATTGCCTTGTAAATACCTGTGTTGACCTGTATATACAATTGTTCATGCTCCACCCAGGTCCATCTTGCAAATGAGCTTCTGCTCAACGATGAACGCCTGGTTAAATAAAGACTTGATTGATTGATTGAAAATATTTAAGTTAAATATAGGCTATAACCAAAGAGAAGCAAACAAGGATTACCAGAGAATAATACAGGAAAAATATACAGCGCATAACAGTGTTGGTTTAAAAAGAATATATTTATCAAATGTGAAGGATAATAAGCATTAACTAACGTTCTGAGTATTAAAAGTATTATATATGTTATGAGTTTTGCGATGTAAAATGTGTCACTTTTAAGATTTTTAAAATAATTCCCTTGCTTGTAGTTGGATACCTGGAGGGCCGAAGAACAGGAACTGAACTAGAACAGGAGTCCACCTGTTTAAGGATCTGGTTTCCCGGCGAGTGCGAACTTGAGAGTTTGTTCACACTGCTAGTGCTTGAAGGCCATTCCTATTAATTTAAAAGGTATGCCAGCATTGCCTATGGGAACAGGGTGCTTTTGATTTATTAATGAGAGAAATGCTACACTTAGAGGGGTATTTTTTTCTTATTTTATATTTCAGATGAGTCTACAAAAGGGAACTGCAATTGATGCTGCCCATTACAATTGGGAGACGAATCTAGCAAACTCAGAGAGCTGGGGAAACAGGGAGAAGTTTGGGTTGGAACTCCAGCATCAGGAGGGAGAAAATGGAGAAGAGTTAGGTACACATACATTCGTGGCAAGCCTCCAACTGCAAAATTTTATTAAAACGCTGAGTGGCGATTGGAGGAGTCCTGTTTAGGGGCTACTACCCCCCTGAGGTACCGATTTATCTTTTTTGGATGATAAATTGAAATACAGTTTAATTAAAAATGTAAAATAAAAGAGATAAAAGGCTTGAATATTTAAGAGGTGCTCCACTAACTATTACAAGGGAGCTGGAACTTTTGTAACTAGCACTCATGGCCTGAAATAGATGAATTGTTAACTGCTGGTGCTCTCTAAATAACAATGGCAATTCTCCCTTTCATGAACTGTTTTGAAGGAGTGGAAAGCTATGATTGCAGCTACTCAAAATGTCTCAATGACTTTGTCGGATTACTCTATTTTCAGAAGTACAGAAATTGTTATGGTTTTTTATATATGGGGCTTTTTGAGTCTATTTAAATATTCTAGCTATATTTTATTTATTTATTCATTAGAGTCTGGGATTACAGTTACCTTTGAGCCAAGGCTCTTTTACAAAGGTTCCACATCAGGATGAGAACAAACAAGCAGGACATTAATTATTACAGGATAACAGGTTACAGTTGTTTATCATCACATGAATACATACAGATTAGGCAGTACTAGGGGCATGCACAGGACAGGGATAACATTGATAACGAGAACTTGGTGAGGCATGAGAAGAAGATGCTGCCAGAGGCAATTGTCAAAACACACAGGAAGTGCAAGTGGAAAGTGCAAGTGGGGGGGGGAGGTATATGGGGGATAGTAGGGGAATGGATGAGAAGGAACAAGTGCCAAAAGGGAACAGTAGGTTAGAGAAGACAGTCGCATGTGCTAGAGGCAGAATGGAATAGGCGGAGGTTAGATTTGAATGGGCCTAGCTTAGGTAGGGAGGAGATGTCCCTGGTGAGACCATTTGGCCAGCTGGGAGTCCTGTGAGGTCTGGCATATTGGGATATGCAGTAATTGAGATTCAGAGCCCCTGGTGAGGCGGAGATTCTGTGCAGATTGTAGCAGAGTTTGAACTCCAGGGGGAGCAAGGCCCATCAATGTTTTTTTAGCCATTATGCATGTTTGATACTTGATGCGGCTTGAGAGTTGAAGTAGGGTTAGCACCTGTCCTTATTTTCACAGGACAGTCCTGAATTGGGCAGTTGTCTCCTGCAAAAAAACATGAAAAATACCACATGTCCTGACATTATAGTAGAAAAAAAATATTTTCTGACTTTCCTTTAAATGCTACAAAACAATTAATTAATTAATATACCTTAAAATGGTAACAAACACTAGAAATAGCTAAAACACTGCAACACTTGGTCTTAATTCTGATTATTTAGTGAAAACAGGTCTGTTGCATTGGTCAAGATTGCATATTGTCCTGCGAAAAATCATGTTTCAGTAAGAAATGTCCCACTTTGAGCTTCTTAAAAGGTGGTAACCCTAAGTTGAAGCCACCCAGTTTGGGCGTATAGATCACATGTATGGGTGAGACGATGGGATCTGGTGATGAGTCGGCAAACTTTGTTCAAGGCCATAGATAAGCGCCTGAGGGCGGTGGTGGAATCAGAACTGTAGATGATGAGGTCATAGTCGATAGTTGAGATCACTGTGCCCTGGACTGCGATCCTTAAGGCTTCTGGAGTTAGGCATTCCTTATGCCTGTAAAGCAGGCCAATGCGTGTGTTAGCCACTTTGGCAACATTGTCAATGTGAGTCCCATTGGATAGATTACTGTCAAGAGTGATTTCAAGGTATTTGAAGTATTGCACTTGTTCTAGGATTGCATCTAGGCAGTTTGCAATAATAAAGGGGGTGGTCCCGGTGCTTGTTTTGCGAGCTGCAGGAAAGCAGACTTTTTTTTTTTATAGTTATATGGATCTTGTGTGCTGGAAATGAATATGGCTGTTGGCTGAACTGTGATACAGTCCCCACCCATGATTGCTTATTTTGCCCAAATGATTTTGTCAGGCAAGTGAGAAAACAAGTGATATCGGGTACAAGAATAGATGGAGCAAGGACTCTTAAAAGGTATAAAGTTACCCCAACTTAAATTGAGGCTTCTAGTATAAATGGAACCTATTAATATTCCTATTAAGGATCGACCTTTGGAGAATAACTGGTATTTTTTTTCTTTTAACTCTCACTCATAAATTGATGGACTCATTAGGGTAATTGGAGCCTCATATCTCTCACTAATAAAATGGTCGGACTCCAGACCTAAGATGGAGACTTACAATCCCTGCTTTTAAATGTAATGGATCTTCAAGTGCAAATGGAATTTTTATTTATGTTCTATACTTTTGAAGTTAAGCTGATTCTTGTTTTGGGGCTTGCGTTGTTTTATGAATTACACTGCCAATATATGCCTGTACAGATAGGTAACAATTGTAGTATATCATGTTTTATATTTTATATCAATGCTGGAAACTATTAAAATGTGCATTATTTTTAACTTAACTGGCACAAAGAAGAGAGACTGTTTATAAACTGACCGTGATGGCAGAAAAATTTATACAGGCATCCACAAAGTGTGCAATTGTGATATTTTAGTCTGTTACATTGTGTATTTGTATCCTGTATTTATACTTGTTTTGCTGTATTTTTTTTTCTTAGTATACTGTCTTGGCATATTTGCTGAACAATAAAATCAAAATCAATCAAAATATGGGACATATCATGTTAGCCCAAGGAATTCAGAAAGATCCAATCAATGTTGAATCTTTGACCACCTGGCCCAAGCCAAGGAACTTGAAAGACCTACAGCATTTCCTGATTTTTGCAGGTATTACATAAGCCTCATTAAGACTATAAATGAGTAGTGAGACTGCTGCTGAATCTAACTCAAGGTTACCTGCCAGCAAACAAAGGCAAAAAGTACCCTGCTGTTACAGATCCAACCAGAAAGTATTTTAAGTCAAGTGACCCATTTAGCCAAAGGTGGAACACCCAAGTGTTATAAGTCATTCCAACAAGGAATCATGTACCATCTGACAAATGCGCCAGTGCTAGCTGACCCAGAAAAGCTCTATATTCTATGGGGATGTTGGCATGCATAGGGAGGGATATTTCCAGCAGGAGGAGGGAGGCAGTGTTGCCATGATATTGCTTGCTGGTGAAACCCCACCTGGAGTACTGTGCCCAGTTTTGGAGGCCGCACCTCAGAAAGGACATAGACAGAGTGGAGGCAGTCCAGAACTGGGCAACTAAAATGGTGCAGGGGTTGTACAAGAAGCCCTATGAGGAGAGACTCGGGAATCTCAACATGTACACCCTGGAAGAAAGGAAAGTGAAACAGAACATGATAGAGACCTACAAGTACCTCACAAGGGTGAACAGGGTGAACGGGGAGTCTCTTTCAAATTAGAACACACACCAGGACCAGGGGGGCATGCAATGAAGCTGGGAGGAGGTTAAGAGGGATGTGAGGAAGTATTACTTTGCTGAAAGGGTGATAGATGCCGGGAACTGCTGCCAGCAGAAGTGGTGGAGGCAAAAACAGTGGGGAGACTTTAAACATGCATGGGATTAACATAAGGGAATATTAGTAAATAGGTGGAGGGTCGCTGGAGACCAATTAGGGTCTGCAGAGACAGATTAGGCAGGGAACATCTGGGCAGACTGGGTGGGCCAAGTGGTCCTTTTCTGCTGACAAATTCTGTTTTTCTATGCTGTTCGAATGTAGCAACTCGACTCACAGAATTCTGTCATTCTGTCAGGGTAGTGTCAGCCTGCGTCCTCCATTTCTAGAGTAAGAGCCTGTTTGCCTCCATACATGCCACGGTCAACCAATATAACTAAGAGGCATTACAGTGAATGTTGTGGGGTACCAACCCCAACAATTCCACTTGAGGAGTGAGATCACATTAAATCTGTAACACTTCCAAGCAGACTTTATGTACCACCACTTAAAAATGTTAAAGAGAGGGACAAGCTCACAAAATATGCACTAGAATACCACCACAGGCACTGCATCTCCAATACTAATCATGAGACATTAACTTTAGGGACTGAAGCACTGTTGGGGTATGGCACCATAAGTGCAGCACTTAGTTTTGTATAAGGCTCCAGCTTTCCCTGCAGGCTTTATGAGTATTTATTCAACTGTGTGTCCATTCCTCCTTTGTGATCTGGTTGCTAAACCATGACTCTAACTGTTGCCCTGATCACCATATGTAGGTGGGAGGAACCATGGCCTAAAGGAGGCCCTGCTTTGGCCAGAAGATGAGACATAACCATGATTCATAGTTGGAGATGCTGCCAAAGATCCTCTTCAGGAACTAGTACTTCCATGAGAGATTCTTATAGGAGTCTACCTGGTCTGATCCTGGGACAGTGAGGTCCTAGACTGAAAATATCCCTTTTTGCTGCCCTTTATGGGCCTATCCACTGTAATAGGGGACATATGCGGGACATGACTGTGGAAAAAAAACGTATAATTTCTTTCTTCTTTCACCACCAATATTTTACCATTAAGGTCCTTTACTTAAACTGTAAACAGGAAGATAACATCACTTGTGGTTTTCCCGGTACAGTCCCCAATGTTTGGAAACAGTATTCATGTAACGTCGGTAACAGGGACAGAGAATATGCAAAATAAAAAAAAAATTATGTATAGATATTTTTGGGTCTTCACATGAATTTGCAGTACTTTACTGCATTTAGTTAATTCACCAAGCAACACCAAAATATCTGCATGCAACTGTGTGTGATGACCATCAATCTAATGCATGGTGCTGTTCTATGGGGCAAAGTAATTTCAAAGTTTTTCCTTCCCCAGAATTCCTGGGTATTTGTAGATTAAAATGCATTTGTGTGTAAATGGGGATAAGAATAGATAAAATGTAAAACTTGTTTTGATTATTTTACAAATGAACCCCCCAAAAACCAGTGAAAGAGCAGCACATTAACATATGTAACAGGACCGAGAAAAATCCAGAAATTGCAAGTTGTCACTGAAAACAGTGTGGAAAATATAAAATTCAGCTACCAAAGTCCTTTATTTTTTCCAATTAATATTTTTACTGTTTAAAGTCATATTATTAATGAATTAGAGGAAACGTTATGAGATTGCATATCACCACCACAAAGGAAATTCTTCATACAACAGATCAACACTATTACTAAATAAAATAGTAGATACACACAATAAATTTCTATTAAAACCTTGACCATAATTCTACGCTATACACAAACCACACTATACACACTATATACATTGATTACTATAGCCTCAGTCACATCGGTAAATGTTCATACTGCCCAATTGCTTTACTGCTTCATTATTTTGAAGACTTTGTTGACAGTTTCTATGCCTTCTACCACATAAGACCCATCTCCCACAATGACCAGTGGTCCACATATTATATAGTTTTATCTACTTTGTCAATATCCTGCAGTACTCCTCATGCAGACCCACCAGGGCCCTAAAGAAAACAGACCAAGGACCTGGAAGACCACAGGTGCCGGCATAGCTGAATACACCAGATGAGAACATGGGCTTACAGTGACATACTCGAGCAGTTGTGTGCAGTACTCCTCATGCAGACCCACCAGGGCCCTGAAGAAAATGGACCAGGGACCTGGAAGACCACGGGTGATTGTGTAGCTGAATCCACCAGACGAGAACATGGGCTCTGGCCTACAGTAACATACTCGAGCAGGTGTGTGTAGTACTCCTCATGCAGACCCACCAGGGCTGTGAAGAAAACGGACCAGGGACCTGGGAGACCACAGGTGACAGCACGCACAGCCCTCCACACCTTGCCTGCTGTCCCAGGGACCCTGCTGGCACCTGCTTCCCTCTGCCCAACCCTGTCAGCCTTTCCTGAAGCTTGGTGGCACCCATCCCCCCTCCTCACCCTGCCTGCTGTCCCAGTGGACCTGGTGATGCCTGCTTTTCTCTCCCCAAACCTGTCAGCCTTTCCTGAGGCCTGGTGGCACCTGTCTGCAACTCCACACCCTGCTTGCTGTCCCAGAGGACCTGGTGGTGCCTGCTTCTCTCTCCCCAACCCTGTCAGCCTTTCCTGAGGCCTGGTGGCAACTGTAGGCCCCTACACACCCTGCTTGCTGTCCCAGAGGACCTGGTGGTGCCTACTTCCTTCTCCCCAACCCTGTCATCCTTTCTTGAGGCCTGGTGGTACCCGTCTACCCCTCCACACCCTGCTTGCTGTCCCAGGGGACCTGGTGGCATCTGCTTCCCTCTCCCTAACACTTTCTGCCTTTCCTGGGACTTGGTGTCTCCTGTCTCCTGTCTCCCACACCACACCCTGCCAAGCTGTTCCTGGTGACCTGTTGGCACCGGCTTCCCTCTCCCTAACCCAGACAGCCTTTCCCAGGGCCTGGTGTCTCCTGTCTCCCACCCCATGCCCTGTCAGCTATCCCTGGGGACCTGGTGGCACCTGTTTCCCTCTTCTTAACTCTTCCAGCCTTTCCCAGGGCCTGGTGTCTCCTGCGTCCCACCCCATACCCTGCCAGCTATCCCTGGGGACCTGGTGGTATCTGCTTCCCTCTCCTTAACTCTTCCAGCATTTCCTGGGGCCTAGAGGCTCCCATCTCCCACCCCACACCCTTTCTGCTGTTACAGGGGACCTGGTGATGCCTGTTTCCCTCTCCCCAACCCTGTCAGCCTTTCCTGAGGCCTGGTGGTACCTGTCTGCCTCTCCACACCCTCCTTGCTGTCCCAGAGAACCTGGTGGTGGCTGCTTCCAACTCCTCAACCTTGTCTGCCTTTCCTGAGGTTTGGTGGCTCCCGTCTCCAACCCCACGCCCTGCCTGCTGTCCCAGTGGACCTGGTGGCACCTGCTTCCTTCTCCCCAACCCTGTCAGCTTTTTCTGAGGCCTGGTGGCGCCTGTCTGCCTCTCTACACCCTTGCTTGCTGTCCCAGGGGACCTGGTGGCACCTGCTTCCATCTCCCCAACCCTGTCCACCTTTTCTGAAGCTTGGTGGCATCTGTTTTCCCCTCCACACCTTGCCTGCAGTCCCAGGGGGCCTGGTGGCACCTGCTTCCCTCTCCCTAACCCTTTCTGTCTTTTCCAGGGCCTGATGTCTCCTGTCCCCCACCCCACACCCTGAAAAACTGTCCCTGATGACCTGTTGCTGCTGGCTTACCTCTCCCCAACCCTGTCAGCCTTGAGGCTCCTGTCTCCCTCTCCACACCCTGCCAGTTGTCCCTGGGGACCTGGTAGCACCTGCTTCCCTCTCCCTAATCCTGACAGCCTTTCTCAGGGCCTGGTGTCTCCCATCTCCTGTCTCTCACCCCATACCCTGCCAGCTATCCCTGAGGACCTGGTGGCATCTGCTTCCCTCTCCTTAACCCTTCCAGCCTTTCCCAGGACCTTGTGTCTTCCTTCTCCCATCCCATACCCTGCCAGCTATCCCTGGGGACCAGCTTCCCTTTCCTTAACCCTTCCAGCTTTTCTTGGGGCATGGTGGCTCCCATCTCCCACCTCACACCCTGCCAAGCTGTCCCTGGTGACCTGTTGGCACTGGCTTCCCTCTCCCTAACCCTTTCAGCCTTTTCTGGTGCCTGGAGTCTCCCGTCTCCCACACCACACCCTGCTGGCTGTCCCTGGGGATCTGTTGGCACCAGCTTCCCTCTCCTTAACCCTTTCAGCCTTTTCTGGGGCCTGGAGCCTCCCATCTTCCACCCCACACCCTGCCAGCTGTCCATGGGAACCTGGTGGCACCTTCTTACCTCTCCCTATCAGGACAGCCTTTCCTGAGGCCTGGTGGCACACTTCTCCCCTCTCCCTAAAACAGTCAGCCTTTTATGTGCTCATGTGGCACCGGCCTCCAACTAACAAACCACCACAATGTCATTTTAATTTTCATTTTTAATAAATATCTTGTTTGTAACAGGGACATATATTTACAGTTCTGTCCCTGTTACAAACCGAATTGAACTGGGGAGGGGGCTTTTAAGCTAGCTTCTCAAATGCAAAAAAGATACATAGCTTTCTACAGCTTAAACATGTTAATACATTGTTATAGCAGTGTATATTTCTTGAGTTTAATAACACTTTTGCAGTCAATAGTACATTTTATATTTTTCTTTGCAGTACCAGCCAGCCCCCAACCCCCCTGAGTAAGCCAGCAGCCATTTTAAAACCAAAGGCACTTTGTTACACCACTGAAATAAATTCATACTAAAATGAACACCAAATACTGTAATAATCACACACAGAAAAGGGATGTGCTAAAAGTCTGGTTTGTAACAGGGACGGAGATTCACAACATGTCTCCAGTTATAAACCTTAATATGAAAACTCCGACCCTGTTACAAACAGGATTGAACTAGGGAGGGGGATTTTAAACTAACTTTTCAAAAGCAATTAAGACATAGATAGCTTTCTACAGCTTACACATGTTAGGAAATTGTTGTATCAGTGTATATTTTTTGAGTTTAGTAGCATTTTTTCAGTACACGTAACATTTTATTTTATTTTTTTTTTTTTGAAATTCACACTTTATTTATTTTAACAAGCAGGTAAACAAACAAGGATCAAAATACATTCGTAGCAAGTAACATGGTAGCCCAGTGAAAATAATAAAAGCAACAAAGCATCTAAAAAAGACAAAACAAAACCCCAAACCCACCACCCCCTTCCCCTCCCAGGAGGATGCCACCACCAACAGCAAATAAGCCCAAGTAAGGCAATTAATGACCAGGGATAAAGAAAGGAAAAAGGGGGGTAAGAAAACTAACTAAGTCGAGTTTTATAATAATGGCAATTAAGAGGGGGAGGGGGAAATATAAAGAACCCTAAGTGGGGTCCTAGTGGAGATACAGGGCGTATAATTTGCCCCATTTCTTGTGAAATGCTGACAAGGCATGCCTAGAACTGGCAATCAATTTTTCAATTTTAAAACCTTGAGACATTTCTGCCACCCATTCCTGGTATGAGATTTCGGATTGATCTAAACAGTGGCGAAGAACTAATCTTTTGACAGCCATTGAAATGAGGGCCATGTGGTATTTCCTTTCATTAACTTTAATACTGGAATAAATTCCTAGCACACAAATTTCAGGTGTGAATAGGTCCTTTAAACCCAAAAGTGGATTCAAACTACCCCGAATGTGCCTCCACAAAGGGGAAACCTTCTCACAGGCCCAGAATATGTGTAGTATGTTTCCCTGATCCTCACCACATCTAGTACATTTAGGAGAACTTGCTTTCCGAATTTAACTAGTTTCACCGGTGTAATACATGTTATTAACTATGTAGAATTGTGTGAGCTTGTTCCTATCCAGCGAGAGAAATCTATGTAGGTCTGACCACCTGATTCCAGGATAAAGGGGAGTTAGCAATCAAAGTTTCCCACACCTTGGAGCCAGATAAAACTTCAGGGGCTTTGCTGAGAAGGAGCTGTGCGTAGAGTTTGGCTATGGCATGGGGCTCACTTGCCCGGGATTTAAGCGAATCTAGAAAAGGTTGAATACTGGACGTCGTTTTCACCGAACCAAAAACCTTGACTATAAGGTGTCTCAGTTGGTATACCTTAAAGACGTACTGTGAAGGGATGTCAAATTTAGTCAACAGGTCTCCGGAGGAACCAAGTGAGTCCTGAAAATAGAAGTCTTCCACTGCACAGTCTCGGATTTGCGGTAACCAAGAAGGAGCAACCAGTGTGAACCAAGCCTAATGTTGGGATTGAGAACCAGCGGCTGGGCTGGGTCCTTGGAATTATGAATTCTAGCCAAGGTGCAATACTGATTGAAAACCTTAACTGAGGTCCCAATCACGGAGCTGCCTATTTGGGTTGGTAGAACTGAGAGATTGCAGTAGAAAATGGATTGAGGATCTATTTTATGGTTCCTCAGAAGTTCAATCTCGAGCTGCAACCATTTAGGTCTATAAAGAACGTGGGAGGGACAAAGCCACTTGCCCATTTTTGCCAGGTGACTGGCCCAATAATAGAACTCAAAGTTGGGCAGACGAAGGCCCCCATTAGCTTTAGGCACACACAATTTGAAAAAGGATCTCCTTGGTTGCTTGCCTTTCCAGATGAATTTAGTTAACAATGAGTGGACTTTTTGAAAAAAGGATTTAGGTAACCAAATATTTAACAGGCTTAAAGAGTAGAAGATACGCGGGAGTATATTCATCTTAATTATGCTGATTCTCCCGCCTATAGATAAGGGGAGGTTCGTCCATCTGTTAAGATCACTTTGAACCCTGTCTATCAGATCATCCAGATTAAGTTTCTTAATTATGTTGGTATCTCGGGCTAGATAAATACCTAGATATTTAAAGTGGTCAGACGCCCATTTCATTCCGAAATGGACTACATCAGCGTGGAATACAAATGGGTTAAGCGGGAATATTTCGGATTTGGACAAGTTCAATCTGTAATTTGACACCTCACCAAATTGTGTGACAATCTTTAACACCTCTTGGATAGATCTGCCTGGATTCGTGAGGTGTAACAGGATATCGTCTGCAAATACCGATATGGTGAGTGATTGCTGACCAATAAGACATCCCGTAATGTCAGGTGAAGATTTGATATGCACCAATAGAGGTTCCAAATAAAGGTTAAATAAATACGGCGATAATGGGCAACCTTGATGAGTACCCGAGTATAGAGGAAATCTGGAAGAAAACACCCCATTACAATAGACTTTCGCAGAGGGGGAGCTATAAATCGCCTTGACCCACTGAACAAATTGTGCCGGAAAGCCCATCCTGTCCAGGGTAGCCCACAAAAATTCCCAGCTGACACGATCAAAGGCCTTTTCGGCATCTAAGGCTACTAAGGCCATAGGGAGTTGAGAGTCCTGGGCGGCGTGGAAGATGTGTGAGAGAGTCCTCATGTGATCAGATGCAGATCTCCCCTGAACAAAGCCCACCTGTTCCACACTTAGGAGTGTTTGCCAAACTTGTTTAATTCTCAATGAAAGAATTTTGGTCAGAATCTTGATATCATAATTAAGCAAAGAGATTGGTCTATAGTTAGCAGGGTCTAAAGCCGATTTATTAGATTTAGGTATTAGGATTATAGTTGCTTCTAACAAGGAGGGATCTAAAGGTCCAGAAGTAAGAATATAATTAAACAATTTTAGTAGTGCGGGGGGCTAGCTCACTACAGAAGGATTTGTAGAAGTTTGGAGAAAACCCATCCGGACCAGGGGCCTTGTCCAGGGTGAGACCATGGATAGCATCTGTGATTTCCTCTAAGGTGATAGGGCCAGATAAGGCCTCACAATGACTAGCATGGAGCTTGGGGAGGAGAGTATTCTCAAGGAACTCTATTATGCTTGAAAGTGCCGATGGAGGTGTTTTGGTCCCATAAAGGTTCCTATAAAAGGCTTCAAAGACCCAGCGATGTCTCTCGGGTTGGTTTTGATGGATCCGTCACTAGCTTTAATGCCGGGAATCAATCTCGAACTCTCCACTTCTTTAAGCCTAAGAGCTAGTAGTCTACCTGGCTTCTCACCCTGATCAAGATATTTCGTTTTGGATTTCAGAATGATATATTCTGTTTTCTCGAATTAGGTCCTCGTATTCGTCTTTGAGCCTATATAAATTCTCTAGAACCCCTTGAGAGTGCGAGGTAGAAAGTTTCTCCTCGGCTACTTTGATCTGATTAGCTAAGGAATTGATTCTTTCCACTCTCAATCTTTTCCGTCTGGATGATTCTTTAATGAATTCACCCCTGAGGAAACATTTCAGTGAGCACCAAACCAGATCGTACCTGGAGACCGAGCCTTGGTTAGTCTCCAAGAAAGATGAAATCAAAACTTTGAAAAGTGACGTAATCTGCTCGTCCTTTAAAATCTGATTATTGAGCTTCCAGGTGGTGTCCCGTTGACCAGGAGGTCCCGGAGCAAGTTTGACCCATGTCATAGCATGGTCCGAGATAACAATAGGCTCAATATTGGTGGAGGAAATGTTAGATAAAAAGGTTGGTGCTCACTAAGATGTAATCTATCCGTGACCAGGAGTTATGAGTTGGAGAATAGAAAGTATAAGTCTTAGTAGAAGGATTCAGAAGTCTCCACGGATCCTCCAAACCCAACAACGAACACAAATCTGTTAGAGCTAGCTGGGCAGATGGCGTGGATCTGGAACATCTAACAGACCTATCTAATGTCTGTGAAGGAGCGATGTTCCAGTCCCCACCTAAAACAAAGTTAGATGGCAGGAAGCTCAGTAGGTCAGCCAGACCCATCAAAAATTTGGAATCGCTCCCCACAGGACCATATATAGAGCCTAGAACAACCTCAGTATTATAGAGCATTCCATGAACAAATACATATCTACCATTTGTGTCCTGAACATGTTTCTTCATCACAAAGGGTACATTGCGTCTGATCAAAATAGCAACCCCTTTACTGTTGGTGGTCTGACCTGATGCAAAAACTTGTGAGAAGCCTTTAAACCATAGTATATTGGTTTCCGCTACCATAATATGGGTCTCCTGAAGGAAAAGAATATCCACCCCTGCTAATGAGCAATTTAGAAGGATCTTACCCCTCTTGGATGCTTCCCTTAGCCCCCTCACATTCCAGGTAGCAAACTTAACATGGTTTAACGCCATTGTTACCAGTAAATAAAATACTCGAAAACGAAATTAAAAATTGGTGCCGCTTAAGAGGTTGATTGGTGGCGACATCCTCCCTCCCTCCAGAAAAAACAACTTTGACCAGCCAAAAATACTTATATTGCAGGATAAAACCAGTTTCAGAACATAGTAAAGCATAACATAAACTAAATAAGCAAAAAGTCCTCAGAGTCATAGGCCAAAGTACCATTAGCACGAGAAACACTGAATTTACCCTGCTGGTCCCTAACCCACCCCACCCTATCCCCTACCTGAACCCACACAACTATATACAAACCCCTCCCATAACAAGTAACATTGTAAAGCCAGAAATAACACACTTGGTTTCAAAACCCCACCCCCACGATACCATGGCATAGCGCTTGGTTCTCTGGTTACTTGAATGTGTACTAAACTAAGGTGCCAGTTGCCAAGGCCATTGGATACAGAATAGGAACAGCCAGATCCAATAATATAGGATGGCCATGGTATCCAAATCCCCCATCCACAGTTGTGAGGCAAGTTCCAAAAGCTAAATTCACCTCCGACCCCCCACCCACAACAATCCGAGAAAGCAACAACTTATAGAGGCAAAACATTTCCAGAGTAGCAGTTATCTGGTCAGAGAAAGTAATACACAGGTTACATCTGCACGTTGATTCGAAGTAAAGGCAAATAACACATCGAACGGCAGCCGAGCAGTACAAATAAAACAGAGAGAATTAAGTCTTTACCTGTAAAAAGACCCCCAAGACGTGCTGGCCAGAAGGTGATCCCCTGTGAGGCCTAGACCCTAGATCGGAGTAGTACCAAGGAGGAAGCGTAAGTCGGAAATACCCGGGACGGACCAAAATGGTCCGAAGGCTAAATATTCCCCGAAACTTTAACCAACACTCATGTTCCGCCCCACAGACGGAGCCAGCAAACGAGGAGACTCCGAGTTTGGGCCCAGCTAACTACACAGGCCTCAGCCTCATCTCGCCTCTATTAGGCAGCTACTCCAGATCGGTCATGACCTTCCGGCCCAGGTAAGCCACCCGTAGCTAACCTCGTACAGCTAGGGAAAAGAGGATATACAGGGATAATCAAAGCAAAATAAACCCAACTATATGCAAACCACAAACATCCTAAGGCACGACTAAGCAAATCAGTCCCCTTTGAATAAGTTTGGGAGCCTCTTCGAGAGATCAGCCAAAGCGTGGTCCGGGTCTTCATAGGATTGCCCATTACCGTCCAGGGAAACCACCAATTTTGCCGGGTAGACCATCCTGAATCTGATTTCGGTGGCAATTAATTTTTTAACGATTGGGTGGTAGGCAGCTCTCCTCTTACGGACTTCGAAAGGTAAATCCTGAGTAATTCTCAATTTAACATGGTTCCATTGTACAGAGTCCAGTTCCTTAATTTTTGTTAGGACGTGTTGGCGTTCGATGTAACTCAGGAATTTGATGATGAGTGGCCTGGGAGGAGAGCTCGGTGGAGGCCTAGGCTTCAGCGATCTGTGGGCTCTCTCTATAGGGTAGCATTGGTTAATCGGGGATGGACCGACAACTTTATTTAAAAAAAGCTGGACAAACTTTATGGTGTCGTTCCCTTCTTCAGCTTCCGGTAGCCCTAAAATGAGGACATTATTCCTTCTGCTCCTTCCCTCAAGATCTTCTGTTTTAGCCTGTAGTTTCTGTATTTGTTGTTTCAATTTGATGATCTCTGGTTCTGTTTTATTTCTCCAACGGTCCAACAGTAACATTAGTTTCAGATCCCCAACTTGCCTTGATAGATCTGAGAAGTCTTTTCTGATGGATTTGATCTCACTAGATATCTCCTGTAAAGTTTCTCTGAAAGGTACCATTTCTTGAAGAAAATGGTCTTCAGTTAGTAGAGCATTTGAAGTTGCAGGAGTAGTTTGTTTGGAGGAATGAGCTGGATTGGCATTCCTAGCCTTCTTAGAAGCCTTTTCAGGCTTTGTTGGTGGAGTGTGTTTCACACTGGCTGTCTTCATGTCAGCCTCCATCGTTGTTGAAACGCTGGAAAGTCTTTAAGCGCCCTAAAAATCAGCCCAAAGATACTGGAAGTAGTCAGAAAGCCTTTAGGGTCGCTATAGTTTAGAAAGGTATCGATATTTCAGTTGAAAATAGCAATTTTTGTAGGTGGAGGAAGGGAGCCTAGGAGAGAGCTGCTTTCAGTCACACTGCATCACGTGACTCCCCCATTTTATGTTTTTATACAGCACCAGCCACCCCCCCCTCCCCCAGCAAGCCAGTGGCCATTTTGAAACCAATGGTACTTTGTTACAACCACTGAAAAAATACTCCTAAAATGAGCCCCAAATGCTATAATAATTGGACAAAAGAAGGGGAAACACTAAAAGTATGGTTTGTAACAGGGATGGATACTGATAACATGTCCCCAGGTACAAACCTTAATAAGAAAAATCTATCCCTGTTACAAACAGGATTGCACTGGGGAGGGAGCTTTTAAAACAATTTTTGGACATTAAAGCAAGGTTTAAAAGATGAACTGACTTTAAACTCACTGCCAGATCACAGCAGCACCACATCTTTACAGTGCTTACACCACTAAACATTAGTTTTCCATACTTTGCCCAGGACAATTATAGTCACTTTTGCCATTTTTATCATAAAATGCAATTTTCTGACTTTATAGTATTTATTTCAATGGCAGTTATTAATTACATTGAAATAAATAATATAATGCCCTTGGGGTAACCATTGCCTCAGTGCTTGTACACTGAGGTTCTTTGTCCTTTAGCTTGTTTTTTGTTTTTATTGGGTTCACCACAACACAACCCAGATAGACCATCTTAGGGTAGCTGGTTCATTCCACTGAGGTGTCATGCAGACGAGGCACACTGATGAGTCCTGGTTGGAAGAAACACGTGTCTGTGTCTTTCTGTTGGTACCCTTTGCAAACTGTGTGAGAGGCCTTTTGGCACCATGCATTTCTGCTTTAAGTTGAACCAGCATACTATTCTGTGGTAATTTGCATACACAGCCCATGATGCTTTGCATTATGGGGTATGTGTGATTTTGTTTTTCTTAAATAATATAATGCTGAGTTATGCCACAAAAAAATTGCCAGTGTTTAAATCCCATTGTGACAGGAACAGATACTGCCACTGCATCCCTGTTACAAACAGGATTTCCCTTTAAATACAGATCCTTGCATTCAAGCCTGCTAGCATCGGCAGAATCGGCTGAATGGGCTGAGCATGAACTTCCCTGGTTCAAGAATAGAGCCCTCAGCAACCTCGCTCTGTACAAATAACTATACTGCCCAATAATGTGTTGCAATTTAAATAAAAAGAGTACCTCAATGTAAATGATCCTGTATGCAGCGATTCTGGAGTGCAGGAGATGGACAACCTTTTGCTGTTGCTACCAAGGACAAAATGGCCGGGGTTCGTGGGCAAACACACTTGAAAAGCTTCAGGATCCTTGGATGATTGGCTACAGATAAGCCAATCCTTTCTCCTGCACTGATCATGCTCCCAAGGCATGAAAGGGGGCTGTGACATACAGGAATGGGGGAGGGACGGAATTGGAGATGCCCAGTTTGCAAATGTGACTGCTCAGGAAGCTTGGAGCTCCGGGGCAAATAAACAGCAGCAATCTTCTGGTAAGCCTTTGGGTTTTTGCGGGTGGGCATCAGAACAACAAAATATCACTGACCAGGAGGAATTTGCATTGCAATCACGTATGTAACCAAGGGGGACAGAATAGGTTACATACATGATTGCCATTTTTGGTGGCATTTAAATTAAAAATTAATGGCAGCAATCAGACAAACACACACTACATTTGGAAGTGTGTGTCTTGTCAGTCTTCACACAGTCTTTAGTGTTTGGCTGTGCAGACTAAATGACAGAAATAGTGTGCACAAGACACACTGCATTTAAATGTCCCACTCGGAGCATGAAAAAAGGAAGGGGCATTGGTGCAATTTTTTAAAATAAAACAGATTGGCAAGTGTTGCCACTCCAAGGTTATAAATCTTATCTAAGCATGTTATATGGCACAGTGCAGTTTTTCTGACTGGAATTGTTAGATTATGTGAATTAATGGCATGTAAAGATGGTATGGTATAGATGTACCCATTTTGCGTGGACAGACCCTGATGCCAGTGTACTGGGGCACTTTCCTGGCAGAAATGGAGATTCTCCCAAAAGGGTGCATTTGGCATTGGAGTCAAATCTGCCTTTAGAATTTTGGTGAATTTCTCCAGGCCACCACCACTGCTGAAATGGTTGGGAGGGGGTGAATGTCAGGGGGGGAGATGAGCCACAATGGGTAAAAGCTAACATCTGTGTGGAAAACCACTTGGTTGCCTGGGCACCCATATACAGTATGCTAAATAGTAACCGAAGAACTACGGCAGCTCCCAACCCCCTTGTTTCCACTGAAGTCTGAGCTTGCTTTACTGTATCATGGTGGCTTACCTTCTCACACACAAATACCCATCAGTGAGTCCAATCTGGAAAACCATTGCAGAGAGATATACAGAGTGAGGTGGGGCAAACAGTGGAAGACCTTCAGGGCTGCTACAGTTTTTAGAGCAGCTGTCTTACCAGCCATGGAGAGATGCAACTTCTTCCAGCAGTCACTCTCAACCTGCAGACTGCTAAGCAAGAGGGAAAAGTTATTCAAACAGATCTTGCATAGGTCAGGGTGACAACAATCCCCAGGTAGATTATCGTCTTGGGTACCCAATGTGTCCACAGGAGAGGTAAGAAGATGTGTTTGTTTAAGGAGGAGTACCTATGTTTTATTCAGATTCAGCCAAAGGCTGAAGACCCTGAAGAAATGTTGGAGGAGATTCAGCAATTGCTCTACTGACTTTGGCTAATCTGAGAGGAAACTCAAAAGATCATCCACATACAGGTTTGTGCAGTACTCTCAAGTGCAGAGCTGCATACCGCAGAAGGCAGATTGCTCCCGGATAGAAATCACTAGGGGCCATATAGCCAGCAAAAATAGTATGGGAAATAGATGGCACCCATGCCTTTTGTCCTTGTGCAGTGTGAATGGGAGGGAAAGTATGCCATTTGTGAGGACCTTAGCCCCTGGCTGAGAAAAAAGTGTGCCAATCCAATCCGGAAATAAGGGGTTATTACCCATGGAGTCCTGTACTCCAAGAAGGTACCCCATTCCATTAGGTCAAAAACTTTTTCAAGTAGGCCGGCCTGCCGGTGCAGCAGTATCACTACCACTTGTGATGCCAGCGACCCAGGTTCGGTAACGTGCCCAGTTTGCTGGAGGGACGGCCAGGGGGAGAAGGATTGAGTGCCCGGTGGGCTGCGGGTCCTACTGCTATACTGCCACCTGGGTGACCACAGGTGGAGGTGCAGGTCAGGATGGCAGAGTGCAGAGAGGTTTAGATCTCAGCTGGGGTCCAGAGTGGAGGCACATTTTGGCGTGCCTCATCTGCTTGGACCTCCTAGTGTGCCATTGTCTGCAGAGTTAGAGGGACCAGAAAAATGGAAAAACACTCCACATCTGCTCCTGGAGATGGGCCCCCAGCACCTTAGCCACACACAACCGAGACCTGGGGAGATGTTTGGTTGGACCACCTGATGTTGGACATTGGCTGGGGGGAGATGATCCAGGGGTCTCCCTCCCACCCCGCCCGGGGGGGTTATCCTAGGCTGGATGTGGGTCCAGTCCACCAAAGCATTCCCCAAGATACCTGGCAGAGCCCTGTAGGTCACCTAGGGAGTCCCTGAGGGAAACAGCAGACATGTTAAGGAAGGGGGCATAAATAGCAAGTGAAAAAAAAAAAAGACTTTTTTAAAGTGCACCATGATAATCACTGATGGAGTGGGGGAACAATTGGAAACAGGGATGATATTTAGGAGTGATCTTAAAGAGCAACTCTCTATTATAATAAAAAGCTTAAAAACACTAGATTTACACCAATTATGTTTTAAATTTACTGTTTTCTATTTTTTTCACTTTCCCGTGCCTTAAGTCTACTAAATATTGTAGATATTGCAGCAATTATTTAATTGAGTCCTTCAAAATGTATCTGACTCTCTCCTGCTAACCACACAGTTGCTGTTTGTGACATCACAATCTATTGTCATTGTGAGCAACTATGATATTGTAAACAAAGGCACTGCGAGGTTAACAAGGGAAGGCAAATGTTTTTCAAATGTTTTCTACACAAACTTTTTAGACGGAATACCAGATGTGCTGTAAATCTTGAAAAGGAACACTGAAAATGAAAAAAAAATGCATTCTCTAGTAAATTGTAATAGCTGAAACATCCTATTTATGATAGCACATGCTGAAGTGCAGAGTTGCGCTTTAAGGGTCAGTACACTGACAGCAATGCATGAAACCTGTTTGCAAAGGGTGGATAAGTGATGGAAGGAGGATTTCCAACCTTAGGGCCAAGACTTTGGCTAATATTTTGGCATCCCCATTAATAAGGATATCGGTCTGTAAATAGCCAGAGATGTGGTGTATTTTCCTTTCCTTGGAAGAATTGTAATTACTGCTTCCCACATGGTAGGTGAGAGTAAGGTATATAATTGTGACTCCAGGAATAATTTCTGAAGCACCAGACATACTGTGTAAGATAAGTGCTTATACAGATCTACCAAGAGACTATCCCCCCCCCCACCCCTGCCTGGCCTGGAGCTTTGGACCTGTTCAATCTGGATAGTTCTGTGGCAATTTCCTCTAGTATGAGAAGGGACACCCCCAACAGCAGCCCATTACAGAAATAGTTTCAGGAGAGACAGTAGGGAGAGAAACTGAATGATTCCATCCTTATCAGGAGGACAGAGAAAAGGAGACGACTATAATGCCTTATAGAAGGCCCTCATATCCTCATTAAACACAGCTGTTTTTTCTTGGGTCTTATTTGAGGCATCTTGTAGAGTCGGTATGTGCCTTTATGTCTGCTGTTTCTTATGTTGGTATAAAAGCATCTTGTCCTCCCAGTATCTATAAAAGAAATGGAGAAGGGCCAGTTCTGCTTTCTGGGTAAGGAGGGTGTTGAGATGGATCTGAATGCATGTCTGCTGTGCTAGTAGTACCTTAGCCCCAGCTCCCCTGACTGAGTTTAATAAGCAGCTTCGTTTTCCTTGAAAAGAGCTTCTACAGTCCGCATTTCTGTCTCCTAAACCCTCCACCGTTATATTGCTTAGCAAATTATATTGCCCCATAAAAGTCTTACAGGCCTCCCACAGGGTATTATAGAAAACCTCTTGGCTCTAGAACAGCTTGAAATATACCTTAGCCTCCTCTTGGATCCAGGAGATGAACTTCTCCTCTAGCAAGAGGAGAGGGTCTAATTTCCTGGAGGGAACCAATTTTAGGAGAAAGGGCACACAATTGACGATGAGTGTTGATTCTATATGTGCCTCCACCATCTGTTGAGTCACAGCAGTGATATCATCCAAAAGTCAATCTGGCTGGCAGATTGGCGAGGGGTTGATTGACAGGTGTAATCCCTGTCACCTGGAGAAACAGGCACCACACGTCAATGAAAGCATGCTCAGATGTCATGGAGGAAACCGCCCTGGCTGCTGACTGGTGTGCCTCAGCCATATTGGCACTTCAGTCCAGCAGAGAGTCCAGAGTAAGACTGAAATTCCCACTGATCGTCATTGTCAGATTGGTGGTGTTAAATAGCATCAATGCCTAATTGAATGTATGGAAAAAGTTTAAATCATCCAAATTTGAAGCATACAGGTTTCCTAGAATAAGGCAGCCTTAAGGGGTACAGGCCTGCAATAGGACCCACCTACTCTCTATCTCCTAGTGCCTTCTCCTCGGACCAGTGCAAGGCCTTGTGGAAAAAGTAGAGAGACCCTCTCTTTTTGGTAGTACCAGAGCTATGGACCTTCCACCCCACCCAGTACCTTTGCAAATTGGCAGCCTTGGGGAAAGAGTAGTTCGGCTTCCTAAAGAAAAACAACTTGCATTTTCAGCCATTTAAGGTGGGATAACGCTGTTTTTTACTTCACGGGGGAATTAAGCCCCATACATTCCATCTGTAACAGTTACGGTTCACCAGGATGGAACCAGTCACTGTGAAAGATACAACCACCAGTAATAAAGTGGGATTACTCCTTTGATTCCAGAAAACCCATTGTAGAGCACCATATATACCTGACAGAGCAACTGAAAACTCCCTTCATCCTGTAACCCAATTCTTTGATACCTGGAATAAAGGACCATTTCAGCCATAGAATGCAAAAATAAACAGGTAAACACTACAGGTCCTTCATCATAGGGGACTGGGGACAAAGTCAAGGGCCAAACCACCTGAAGCCCATCCAGACCGAGTCACCATTGCAGACCTCCACAAGGCAGCATATAGTCCCTAATTTGTGCTGACAAAGAAGTGTACATAACCAATATCAGTTTGTCTGCTCCTTTAATAGTAAAATCCTATAAACAGTATAATTTTGTAAACATTATAAAGAATGTGCAATACTTGCAACAAATGCATACATCTGAACCATGTGTGAACCACTGCAGACAGTGGTGCAGTTGCTAGATAGCAGAGGCCAGGCACTAGGCTTAATCCCCCCCCCGCACCACCTTGTGGGAGGGCAGGAGAAGAAAAGGAAGGGAGGATATCTGTGATTACGAGTTGGGGTGAAGGCAGAGCATGATTCCTACTAATCAAAACCTCAGTATGGCAACAAAACTCAAAGTCTGATGGGGGGGTGGGGATTGACTGATAAGTGGTTAGAGGGGTAGTAACAAGGGCTGGGAGGGTGCAGAGGAGGAAACAATACTAGCTCCAGTGCATGACTCTCCTGAATATCTTGGACCCACCTGTCTGACATGGTTTCCTGTTCATTTTGTGAGGAACAGGTAGGTCCTTCCCTCACCTGAATCCCTGACAGAAAGTGGCAGGGGCAGTCAGAAAAGAGTTATAAGATGAAGAAGGTGACCAGGCACTACAGGACCCCAGAACCTTGGGTTTTTGAACTGGGCACTTGTGGCTTGCTGTTTGGCAGGGTACCAGGTGATTGTAGCGTGGACTAAACTGTGCATGAAGAACCACACTGTCTGTAGCGCATAGTGCTTCAGAGTGACGGGTATATGAGTGACACACAAGTATCGCTACCCCTGTCACTCTGCACAGGAAGGGGAAGTGCATGTAGTGACTGCTGGTCAGGTGCTCATTTGAGCCTCTCCTCTGGTGGAGTGGCTAGAGTACCTGCTCATACAGTGGGCAGCAGGACAGGACCAGAGTTTGAATCCGTGTGTGGGACTTTTTTTGCTATTCGTGTTAGTGCGCTGACAGGTAAGTGCCACAGTGAATTTTTGTTTTGCCCCTGTCTCCACACCCCCTCAGAGTTGAGTATAAATAGACCTTGGGGTGTGGGGGCGGGGTGAAGCAATAAGACAGTTTGGGCATGTGGCATTTCTGTTGCGGTCAGCAATATGTGCCACCGCTGTGTTGTCACACACTGTATTTGGTGCATGGTTTTGATGTGCGCTATATCGTCTGTGATATTATGACCCCATGCCATTTGGAAGAAGGCAATATGATGGTAGACCAATTAGGATCCAAAACATGGGAGGAGCTGTAGCCTTTGTGAAAAGATTCACCACCACCATGCCTATGTGAGAGATGGGGAGCGAGGGATTTCAAGATGTGACAAATCATCTGAGAAGACTGCAACTCCTTCATAGTGAGCTGCATATCTTGGCCAAATAGCTTTGGGGCATGAAAAGGTGAGTTGAGGAGGGATTGTTAGTTGCAAAACCAGCAACATGCAAACAGAATAGTGGTGAAGGAAGATGCCAGAAGCATCTGCACGAATGGAAGCATCAAAGGCATCGTAGGTAGAATGCAGTAAATGCTTACCTACTTCCAAATCATGTGAATCATATTGCAAGTCTTCAGTTTTAATACTGCTATCAAGCAATGTATCTAAAATAGAAGACACAGATTTCCATAGGCTATTTGATATTTAATCATCTAAACCAGATAATTGGCAATACAGAGCCCTAGTGAAGCAGAGGCATAAGTACATTTGTCCGTAACAGTTAGTGTTCTGGCTTCTTTGTCAAAAGTCGAAGAGGTCATGTGATGTAGCACTGGGGCCTGTCATGAATGGTTGTTATGACCCCTGAGTCAGTTTCAGGCTAGGAGGTATAAAAAGCATTGATACTGAAAAAATGTCCAGATGGAGAAATGCCTAGAATTAGAAGCATCCATAGCCAACCTCAAGTCTGAACACAGAATTGTTTTGGACCCAAAGGACAGACAGGACCTAGACCATAAACATGCAAAGCTGACAAGGTTCCTGGAAACTCAGATCTCGTACACTAAATAAATGTTTTATGAGCAGGGTGGATACAAGCTGCTAGCTGGTCAGATGCACCAGAAAGCTGCAGATGGGGCAGTACTCAAGATGAAATGATCAGGGGAGAGTTCACTCACAGCCCCATCTGAAGGAAATTCTAGACTCCTTTGCAGTCTTTTATCATACCCTGTATTGGTCTGAGAAGAGGACCTGATCATCAGGATCAGGTGGACAAATAGCTGAATCCACTTCACTTCTCCCAGCTGACTGAGGTCAACTGGAATTAATAATATGTCTCTATTCTAATGGAATGGAATGGAAGTGAACAGTGATGAATATGGCCGCCGTGCTGGGCGTGCTGAGAGCAAGCTGCTGATCTGCAAGTTATTGATCTACATCTGTTTGTACCTGTTTTTGCCATTTGTTCTTGCGCGCTCATTTGTTTTAACTTATCTGTTTTATTGTATCCTTTACGCTTTATTTATTTATTTTTGGTTTTTATGATAGAGCGTTATCGCGGACGTCCAGCTGTTTCTGAAGCATGCATTCGAGTGTGCGTTAGAGCTGCTTGACTGCACCCATTAATCTTATGAGGAACGTCTTCAGTCGGTTTTGTCATTTTTGAGTTTGTATAATTTGATACTGTCCCTTTATTAGTTCTCTGGACTTTAATTACATGACAGCTCTAATAGCTGCACGAGTATAGACTGGGATGATAAGAACGAGTTTTTGTGAAGGAGTATCGTGTATGATCACTGTCTTGTGAGAATTACGGTGTGGGACTGCTTTGTTCTCTTGTTTAAGTTGAATACCTGAATGAGAGAGTCCTGTATGAGAGGATTACTTTGTGGGACATAAGAGTTTTTGTCTATGCTTGGAGGTGCTGTCGTTATTTTGGGGCACTACTGAATCCACCTGGTCTTCATTTGGACCCTGGCTTTGAATTGGTTCTCTGTTGAACAGTAGGAGGTTCCTGTTTGCTGTTTAGCTGCCTGAGTCTGCCCCTATGTGGGACAGCTGGGTTTGGTTGGGCCGAGGAGCTGGCGGTGGATCCGTGGCTCTCCTAGGCTCTCACAGGTATTGGCTGGTGAGCTGGAGCCAGTGGGGAGTCGAAGCTGTTGGGTGCAGGGATCTCGGGTGGTGTCCAGCATAAATAGGGCCTTTAGGCTGTGGTCATCTCTGGAAAATCGGATCCCTGAACTTGTCCATCAAGAAGTTTAAAATCAAACGGTCAGGTCAAAAATGTTATTTTTACCTAAATTACTACTGTTTCAGGCAGAGAGCGTGCCCGTGCCTAAATTTTACTTAGACCCCCCAGGTAGTGAGAGGGCCTGGGGGCCTAAACCTTATTCAACATTGCTCCTCTGCTTTTACTCTGTCGGTTGCTGTGGGGAGAGATCGTATACGTTCTAAGGATCTGACTTAAGGATTGATTCATTATTGTGGAACCAACTGTTCGTAGTGACTTGTGTTTGCTCGTTGGTTTTGGGTGGAGGTGAGAGCCCACCGGAGAGACCTAACGTTATTATTTTGAATTTCTGGAAGTGTGAACTCTTAGCACAAAGTTATTATGAGACTGGATTTTAGTTTGTTTTTAATTTTAATTGTTTTTTCCCCTTCTGTGTGAGAGACAGTATGTGGAATTATATGTGTTGACCTTTCCCTCTATTTCTGATGCTATGTGAGAGATAGCAGAAGAAGGAACTAATTATCATTTTAGAGTGGTATGGTCTTGTTTTTGTTCATTTATTTTTATTACTTTATATTATTTTATTTTTAATTTTGTTATTTTATTAAGATTAATTTATTTTTATTTGAATTGGTTGATTTTGAGATTTAATTGTCTAAGGATTTGTTTGTTATATATTATTTTGTTTTAAACTGTCTAAAGTCGAGGATTTGTATTTGATGAGATGTGTTTACCGGTTGTCCCCCCCCCCGATTGTGCGCTACTCAGTCTCTGCTCTCCACTCCCTCCGTCCCTTTTATACTCCCCCTCTGTTTTTTTTCTACTTACCAACATTGTCGGGCTTTACATATTGCCCGTAGGAGGAGGGAAGGGGGTGGAGGGGTGAACAGTGGAGGCGAGTGGAGCGGAGCACCCCCTTTAGGGTGATTAAGCCCAGGAGATGCCCTGAGGAGAAGTGGAGCTTGGAGCGTGGATCACTTTGTTTGGTCCCCATACCCAAGGGCACCATCATTAGTGATGGGCAGGTAGCCAGGGCAGCCCAGGAGTTTTGTCCAACCCGGGCGATGTTGTGCAATGCCAGATCTGTCCGGAACAAGACTGCTGTAATCTGTTTTTGTTGCCTTGACAGATCTGGCTTGCATCACTGAGACCTGGCTGGATAATAATGCGGGACCAATTTTGGAGGCCGCAATTCTAGCCGGGTATGCGGTGATACATTGCCCGAGATTGGACCATGGGGGTGGGGGTGGGGGGTTGTGGTCTGTTTTAAGACCGAATTGGCTCTCACTAGTGTTCCAGTTGAGGAGACCATTTCTTTTGAATGTGCTGTTGTAGCAGGTGTGGGCTATTGAATTGCTCTCATCTACGTCCACCAGGAGATGAGAAGCAATTCCTTAAGGAAGTAGCGGACTTCATTGTCAACCTTGCCTTTGAGTCTCCCAGGCTGATGGTCCTGGGTGACTTTAATGCATGGGTCGACGATGAACTCTCGCAACTTGGACAACACTTCCTCCAGTCAATGGACTCATTGGACCTAACACAGGTGGTTACCACTGCTACACATAAAGGTGGCCATTCTCTTGACTTGATCTTCCTCCTGGGGATCGAGGCCTCTGATGTGGGGGTGGAACCAGTCAGTTGCTCAGATCACTACACTGTGAGATTCAATTTTGGTGCCCCTCCTTGTAGGCCAACCCCTGTAGAGATGGTCAAGTACCGCCCTTTGAGGAATATTTCTTCTAATGGCCTTGGTGCGGCTCTTGACCCATCACAACTTCCTGTGCATTGCAATGATCCAGAGGCGCTGGTTATGGCTTATAATATTGCCATTACTTCTGCCCTGGATTCTATTGCCCCAGTTCATGTGCATCCTCTCTCTCCCTGAGACCTCGGGCCCCATGGTTTGATGCGGGGACTTGGACGCAGGTTAGAACGTTGTTGGAGGAGGTCTGGCCTGAATGCCGACCACCTTAGACTGTTAGAACATTATCAATTCTATCAGTCAGAAATCTTCCGTAAGAAGGCAGAGTTCCTATCCGGGGAAATTTCTGCCGCTCAGAACCGACCTGCTCAGCTATTCAGAACTGTAGACAGATTGTGCAACCCAACCTGTCTACAGCTCCGTAAAGCATTTTCACAACTACAGTGTGATGAGATTGCTCTGTTCTTTGCTGATAAGGTGGCTGATATTAGGTTAGTTTGACATGTTCTATGCTACTTGTAAGTGGCCAGGATTGGGTCACTACCCCCTCATTTTCCTGGAGTACCTTCGACCGCCCGGAAATCGTGGATGTTATGCGGATTGTCCAGGGGCTGCATCCTACCTCCTGTAGTTTAGATCCAGGTCCCACTCCCCCTAATTTTAGGGTGTGGAGAGCCCATTCCACTGGTTCTAGCACAGATAGTCTGGTCTTCCCTTGACTCGGGTGAATATCCCCATTCCTTGAAAGAGGCAGTGGTGACACCCTTGTTGAAGAAATCAACTTTGGACCCAGACTGTCTTGCTAACTACAGACCTATCTCGAATCTTCCCTTTGCAGGGAAGGTGATCAGGAAGGCGGTAGCAGCCCAGTTGGAGAACCATTTGACCATCCATAGCATCAACGAACCTCTCCAATCAGGTTTTCGTAAGAGGCATATTACCAAGACTGCACTGGTTCGGGTGCTCAATGATCTCCTGATGGCAAGAGACCAGAGAGAAAATGGTTCATTTTGGTTCTATTGGATCTGTCATCAGCATTTGACACAGTTGACCATGGGGTACTACTGGAGCGCGTGAGATGTATTTGTGGACTCTCTGGGATTGTGCTCAGATGGTTCACATCATACCTCACCAGAAGAACTGAGGGTGGTGTCAGGGTTTTTTTCCTCTGATCCCATCTCTCTATTTTGTGGGGTTCCTCAGGGCTCTATATTGTCCCCCATGTTGTTTGCAGTGTACATGCTTCCCCTCGGAGACATTGTGAGATGGTATAGGTTGGGATTTCACTGTTATGCAATTGTACCTGTCTTTTGCATCCGACCAGGAAGGAGCTATCTCGGTATTTAATAGCTGCCTAAATGAAATCTAGGATTGTATGAGGTCCAGTTGGTTGAAGCTGAATTCTGGGAAGACGGAGGTGTTGGTATTGGATCCAGATTGCCGGATGGGGGACCTGTGGCCGGCTCCCCATCTGGGGTGCTTTGTGGGGATGTCAAGCTATGGGTCTCTGAATGGGTGTGAGATCTGGGGGTGATCTTAGATGCAGGGCTAACTCTCCAATCCCAGGTGTCAGCAGTGGTAAAATCTTACTTTTATCATCTAAGAAACATCACCAGAATCAAGCACCTCATTCCGTCCGGCGATCTGCCAACTCTGATCCATGCCTTTGTGACCTCACGCCTGGACTACTGCAACTCACTTTACCTTGGGCTTCAAGGGGTTGATATCTGCCGCCTGCAGCTAGTGCAGAATTCCGCAGCCTGAGTACTTACAGGTACTCCTAGATCTTCCCATATTACTCCGGTGCTGTGGGAACTGCACAAGCTGCCTGTTCTTGAATTCCCCCACTGTTCTTGACTCCACAACCTCCTCAGGGAGGCTGTTCCATGCATCCACAACCCTCTCTGTGAAAAATACTTCCTCACATTACCTCTGAGCCGTCCCTCTCTATCTTCAAATTTGCCCCCTTATTCTTGCACATCTCTTTTCTAAAATATGCTACCCTCTTGGACTTTGTTGATTCCTTGAGGTACTTGAAAATTTCTATCATGTCCCTCTCTCCTTCTTTCCTCAAGGGTATACATATTAAGCTCCTTTAGTCTTTCTTTATGTCTTCTGGTGCAGACCCTGCACCATTTTGGTGCTCCTCCTCTGGACAGCCTCCATTCTGTCTATGTCTTTGCGGAGATGGGGTCTCCAGAACTGCACATAGTACTCCAGATGGGGTCTCACCAACTGTCTGTACAGAGGGATAACAACTTCCTGTTTTCTACTGGTGATACCTGTTCCTATGCATCCCAATATCCCCCAGCCTTCCTTACTACCTTCTCACATTGCTTGCCCACCTTTAGGTCATCTGATATAATTACCCCCAGGTCTCTTTCCATTTTTACTGTTGTCAATATCTCACCCCCCATTGTGTACACTTCCCCTGGGTTTTTGTTTCCCATGTGCATTACCTTGCACTTCTTTGCATTGAATCTGAGATGACATACATTTGACCATTCCTCCAACCTTGCCAAGTCCCTTCTCATCCTTTCCACTCCATCTTGTGTATCAATCCTGTTGCAGATGCTTGTGTTGTCTGCAAAGAGACATACTTTTCCTTCCAGTTCCTCTGCAATGTCACTTATAAAGACATTAAAAAGGACTGGTCCCAGTACTGAATCCTGTGGTACCCCACTAGTAACCCTCCTTTCTTCACTGTGTACTCCATTTACTACTACCCTTTGCTTCCTGTTGTCTAGCCAATTTTTTATCCAGGTTACCACCTTGGGACCCACTCCAAGGCTGGCTAACTTGTGTATTAATTTTTGTGTGGGCTGTATCAAATGCCTTGCTAAAATCTAGGTAGGCCATGTCCACAGCCCCTCCCTGGTCTACTACTTTGGTCACCCAGTCAAAGAAATCTATTAGATTCATCTGACACGACCTTCCCATCATGAATCCATGCTGCTTGGGTCCTGTGCCCCACTGGCCTCTAGGTACTCAACAATTCTTTCCTTCAGAAGTGATTCCATCATTTTCCCTACCACTGAGGTCAAACTAACTGGTCTGTAGTTTCCTGCCTCTGTCCTGCTCCCACTTTTGTGAAGAGGAATCACATCTGCCCTCCTCCAGTCCTTGGGTACCACCCCATCTTCCCATGATTTGTTAAAGAGAGTAGTCAGCGGTGTCACTAGTTCTACCCTTAGTTCTTTTAGAATTCTTGGGTGAATCCCATCAGGACCCATTGCTTTGTCCACATTCAATTTTATTAGTTCTTTCAGAACCCTTTCTTCTGTAAATGGACTGGTATAGACCCCCGTCTTCAGAGTGTTTCTCTTGTTTGGTTTAGGTATCTCCCCTTCCTCTTCCTTTGTGAATACTGAGCAGAAATATTTGTTCAGTATCCCTGCTTTTTCACTGTCACCCTCTACCCACATTCCCTCCCTCCCCTTTATTAAGCCTCAGTATCCCTCCTTTGGTCTTTCTTCACTCCCTAATGTACCTATAAAAGGTCTTATCCCCCTTCTTAACAGAACTGGCTATCCTTTCCTCAGTTTGGGCCTTTGCTATTCTGACTGCCTTCCCAGCCTCTTTCTGCTTTAACTGATAAAGTTCTCTGTCCTTCTCCTTCTGTGTTTCCTTATATGTCCTGAATGCTATCCTTTTCTCCTTAACCTTCCCTGCCACCTCTTTTGAGAACCATAGCAGTTTTTCCCTTCGTTGTGTTTTATTGATTTGCTTTACACAAAGGCTTGTTGCCTCTGTGATGGCTGTTTTGATTACTCCCCATTGTTCCTCCACCCCTCCTTCTTGCCTGTTTGCTAGTGCTTTTCTGAGGCACTCTCTCATTTTCCCAAAGTCAGCCATCCTAAAGTCCAGTACTCTTGCTTTTGTATGGCTTGATTGTATGGCTGTGTTTATCGTGAACCACACTGTTTGGTGGTCGCTTGTTCCCAGATGGCTACCCACTTCTAAATCTGAGATTCTTTCTCCGTCCCCATTTGAGAGTACCAGGTCTAAGATTGCTCCCTCCTGAGTGGGTTCCAATACTAGCTGTCTGAGGCATGCCCCCTGTAGGGCATCAAGAATGATCCTGCTCTTAGATGTGCCTGCAACAAAGGTGCTCCAGTTAACATCCGGCATATTCGGGTCCCCCATCAACAATATCTCCCCTTTTTCTGCCATTCTAAGGAAGCTTTCTATCATTTCCTTGTCCATTCCTTCCCCCTGAGATGGGGGTCTGTATACAACCCCCATGCGGATTGTGGTGCCATTTCCTGTCTCCAGGGTGACACAGAGTGCATCATCTGCTCCCTGTTTACTCTTTAGTTCTGTTGCTTTGATCCCTTCCTTTACATAGAGAGCTACTCCTCCTCCTCTTTTACCCTCCCTGTCCCTCCTGTAGATTGTGTATCCTGGTATGTTGACATCCCAGTCATGGTTCTCTGTGTACCATGTTTCTGTGACTGGCACAATATCCAGGCAACCCTCTTCCATCAAGGCCACTAGTTCAGAGAGCTTGTTACACAGACTACAGGCATTGGTACTCATCACCCTCCACTTTTTGATAACCTTACCCCTTTTAGCTCCATTTCTGCCCTTACTGCCTTTGCCTTTTTTTACATTTACCTCTGTTCTACTCCCTAATAACTTCTCTACCTTGGTGTTTACCTCACTAATTACCATGTTTTGTGAGGGGAGGTTGGCATTTCCCTGCTTCTTTTCAGTGCCTTCCCCCTTGGCTAGTTTAAATGCTTGCCAATGAAGCATTTAAACCTCTCACCTAGGATCCTGGTTCCCCCTTGGACAGATGCAGACCATCACACCAGTATAGGTCTACATCCCTCCAGGTGGCTCCGAGTCCCCAGTGAAGCCAAAACCTAGAGCTCCACACCAGTTTTTCAACCACTTATGAATTCCCTGGTGAGGAGTGCCTAGCATCATCCTTGCCATAGACAGGCAGCACCTCCGAGAAGGTTCCTGTATCTACTTGTCTAAGGCCCCTCCCCAACTCTACAAACTCCTCTTGCACTGCTCTGATCCCATTCCTAGCCAGGTCATTTGTTCCTAGGTGGACAATGACATCCAGCTCCCTCCTCGTGCAGCTCCTCCCACAATCCTGAGGATTCGCTTCTTGTCCCTCAAGCCGTGGCGCCAGGCTTGCACCCCTCTCCTCTTCCTCCCCATTTCTACTCCCTAATGATTGGAGTCCCCACCAGGAGTTGTTTCCTTCCCTGTGGGGTCCCATGCCACCCTCCTGTGGGTCTCCTTTGTGAAGTTTCCCAGCATCCTCCTTGGTCTCCACTGCAGGTGCCTCCATAGAGGAACCACTATCCACCAGAAGAGCAAATGAATTGTGGAGAGGTACAGCTGGAGGGATGCAACTCTGTTCCACCACCCTCTCCCTCCCTGAGCCCACACTGGTCCAGCCTCTCCTCTTTCTTGGCAACCTCTGAGGTAGTGGCATTGGCCCTGGTGTTCCCTGGGTGGGGGAGAAGGTTTCAGTAACCTAGCCAGGTCAGCCTGGGGCGGGCAACCTCCTCTCAGACCAGAGAGGTGCTGCAAATAGGGCAGCATCGCAGCCTCCAGAATGTCTCCTGGAACACTGCCACCCCACAGCCACTGCACTGCACCACTCCTATCATGTCTTATTTTGTGTCCCCTCTACTGTTTCTCTGTATGCTTACTCTCTCCTCTCCTTACAACTCTCACCCTTCCTGTTCTGGGACAGCAACTTCCTATCTTCTTCAGTAGCCTCTTTCTTCCTTGCTAAATGTCAGACCACCAGCAGCTGGGGGGGGGGATAGTGAGATACTTTTTTCCTTTAGGGTTGACAAAACCAATGTTTCTCTATGATCCTTCCCTTCCTACTGCCAAACAGGAAGTTCCTGTTGACAGTCAAATCCAGTGGCTATAAAAGTAGACCTGGCTTAGGGTGGGATGAAGGGCAATTAGTAAGAAAAAAGGCTAGCAACAGGACATTGTAATTTGAGTCACCTGCTTTTAGTGTCTAAGCCACACCCCCAATTAAGCTCTCTTTCCTCCTACTGGTTTAGCAAAGTCAGCTGATACAGTACCCTTCTCAGCACAGAACACACACTGACTTTCTTTCTTTCTTTTCTTTCTTTTTTTAACCCTAAATAAGACCCCTTCTACTTCTAATAAAGTATCTGTCTACTTAATCTCAACAGACACTGACTCCTACTGAGATATAAGTTTTAAATTAATAAGAAAATGTAGCTTCTTTAGTTAGCTGCTTTCTGCTCTACAAGCAAGGCTAGCAACAGGCCAGGATGAGGTAGAAAAACTCAATGGTTATATCCATGGTGATGTCCAGGCTCCTCCAGTCATACTTATAACAATTCCCCCTGTCCCCTAATATGGGGGGGGGGACAAAAGTCTCCTCTCCTTCCCCAACTGTTAACCACAATCAGGGAAAAAATGACCCATCCCTCTCTGAAATACAGAACACCCAAGTTCTCCATCTGATCTCAAACTGTGAGATTCTGCCATTACACCTTGCTATGAGGTGTTCTAAGACATATATATTGTTTATAATTTAGTGTCATTGAGCATGTGTTGGTGCCCTAGGTTGGCGCCAAAAATTGCCTTTTTGGTTGCTAGAATATTTATTTATGTTTTTGGTAACCAGGTAAGTGCACTGATCCAGAGGACCATTTTCAGTCACAAAATGGGCCACAAAGTGGTGAGACAGCAAACCAACAACAGCACACTTTACATACAGTATGCAGGCATGGCTTCTAAAATTACATTATAGTAAGGATACAGGCATTAGTAAAAAGGAAGATATAGTGCATTTGAACAACTCAACAAGTGAGCAGTTAAAAGCATCACATATTGTAAACATTTAGTCTCAGCAACAAAGCATGTGCTGGGGAAGAAGAGCAGGCCAGTCTGAGAAAGCACTGTGGTAATATTCACAAGGAGAAGTGAACATTGCTGTATGCGAAGATCCTCGGGTGGAAATAACAGGAGAATTAGTTCGGGGATTAAGACAGCCTCCACCCTCACTAGGGTGTACAGACTATCCATAATCTGCTGCCAAAATAGAATTAGCGTTGTATTGCCCTGGAACTCTCTAAGGCCTCTATACAGATGCCCCATGAGATGTTGCCAATATGTACCTTTTAAGGAAGATAAGCACATTTTTAATAGTGAAGGTAGGGATTCCGGTAACTGACTTCTCTGTGGGCCTTTATGTATAAGAACAGTTTGCACTTGCAGACACGGAAAATATTCTAGTTTCATGAATATCTGTATGGGGCACACATCACTGTAAGAACCGATAACAGTCCTTTGACATATGTACAAACCACAGCAAAGCTCGTTGCAGTGGGGCATAGGTGGCTGTCAGCCTTGTCTACCTATGACTGCTGTGTTGAATACCTTCCTGGTCTCAACCACTTTGTTGCAGATGCTTTGTCCCAGCAACCCATGGCACCTCCTGCTGACAACCAAGCCTGGGTAAAAAGTTTGATACTGATGAGCAACTAGCCTCAGAAACTGCTCCCCATCTGGTGGATAGCCTTGGTGCTTCTGAAACCTGTCTTCCAATAGCCTACTGCCATCTGACCTCTCTAGACTTCAGCTCACTACCTCAGTTAACCAGTAAAGATCCACAAAGAGTGTAAAAGGTAGCCCCAACCATCTGTGATATTTTCAGAACTCTGCAAAAAGGGGCAACTCTGTTCAGGCAACCAACAGAGATCCCAATGCCAAGCTGCTGTTAAGAGAGTGTCAAAACTCAAACATAAAGACAATTTATGGCATTAAGAAGTGCAGGATCAGCAAGGAACTCCTCGTGTGATGTTGGTATTACCTGACAAATTCAAAAGTACTGTTCTAAAAGCTCTCCATGATGACATGGGTCATTTGGGAAGTGAACGTATGCTAGACTTGGCTTGCTGTCAGTTCTACTGGCCTAAAATGGTACATGATGTTGAGCAGTACTGTAAAAATTGCCACAAGTGCATCCAAAGAAAAGTTCTGCCACATAAAGCTACACTCCTTGTGAATATTATGAGAAGTGCTCCCACGGAGCTGGTCTGTAGAGACTTCCTTAGCCTTGAACCGGATTCCAAAAATATTTCTAACATCCAGGTAGTCATGGACCATTTCACTTGATACACCCAAGCATACCCAATGAAGGACCAAAAAGCTTCCACAGTAGCCAAGGTGTTAGTGAAGAAATTCTTTGTCCACAATGGGGCACCACAGAGATCCATTCCGATCAAGGCAGTGATTTTGAGAGCTGCTTTATCAAGGAGATGCTGTCTTTACGGGGAGTTTGTAAATCCAGAACCACACCCTATCATCCCCAAGGTGATCCTCAGTCAGAAAGGTTCAACCATATGTTGCTAGTCTTGTTGGGTACCCTGGAGCCAAAAGACAAGAGTAGATGGAGTCAGCAAGTTAGCACTCTGGTCCATGCATACAACTGCCCCAAAAGTGATGCTACTGGGTTCTCCCCTATAGCCCGATGTTCAAGAGGGAAGCCCAGCACCCAGTCAACTTGTGTTTTGTAGTATCTGCAGATGGCACCAAAGCTAACAACTACTTGTAATACGTTCATAAGCTCAAGGAACAGTTCAATAAAGCCTACAGGTTAGCTACTGAGGTAGCTGCTAAAAGAAATCAAGCAAACAAGGAACGGCACAATAAGTGGGAGAAGGCACAAAAGCTATTACCAGGAAACAGAATACTGTTACATAGTCTGGGGATTCCTGGAAAGCATAAAATAGCAGACAGATGGGGTAGCACACCCTATGTAGTGTTGGAAAAGTTTGATGGACCCCTGTATACAAAATAAGGCCTGAAGGAGAAACCAGTGGATATAAAACTATCCACCGCAATCACTTGTTGCCAATTGGAGACAAGGTGATCGGTATTGTACAGGACAAGCCAGCACCTCCTAAACCTCCGGTAACCCAAGCTGCCGCCCACAGACAACAGAATAATCAGAGCACTGGACAACCTGAAGCTGGCCCTGCCACTACAGATGAGGTAACACAGAATGACAACTCAGATTCTGAGTCAGAGGAAGAAGTCTTCTAATATCCTGTTTACTTTTATCCGACTCCGGAGCTGGCTAGGTTATTTCAAGAGGCACCTAAGACACCAGCAAAAGTGATGAATACGCCTACTGTAGAGTTGTCTATCTCAGACCAAAATACTTCTGCATCTGTGGACTCTGAGCCTGTAGTTGATACCGTATCTTCGGATGAAAGGTCTACATCTGAGGAGGTAACAGAACCAGACAGTGGAGAGCTTGCTGAATCTGAACCAACTGAGCCCGAACAGGTGGAATCTGAAATAGCTGAACCTGAAGTGATAGAGTCAGAGAAATCTGAAACCCATGAAGTGCCAGAGGAACAGAAACAAACCCAACACCAGAGGAGACTGTAATGCCCACTTTGCCTGAGGATGCTTCATTGCTAGACAATGAACAAGGAGTCGCTAACCACGATATCAAAAAAGAAGCAGTGTAAGTGCCATTAAGACACTCTGAAAGAACCGCTAAACCTCTGCTGAAACTCACCATAACTCTCCTGGTGCTCCACTGATTTGACTATATATGTGGTCCACAAAGGTGTATATGTCACTCCCAAGTCTTTGCCAAACATTTTCATCTGCATTGTAATTGTTTTGAATAAATAGCTCTGTCTAAATCCTCATGAGTTTTGGTGATTTTAAAAGTGTGTAATGGAATAACAAGTAACTATATGTTTTTGTAATAATGTTGTGTTATTATTCATCTATGTTTGGATGCAATTGTAAATGAGAATGCCTTTCTCAAGTCACTATCCAATAAAAATAGAATGAAATGGATCAGTCTTCAGGGAGACTTTCTGGAGACTGCAGTGCTGCCTCTTCCCCATGCACCTCTCTGGGTTGAGGGCAGAGGTTGCCAGAATCAAGGCCAAGGTGGCTTTGGTTTAGAGGACCTACTCCCCCACCCACGGACCACCTAGTCTACCTCATCTGCCTCAAAGGATGCCAGAAAGGAGGAGTGGCGGACAGTGATGGGCTTGGGGAAGGTTACGATGGTGGAGCATAGGCACATCCCACATCTGATACTACTAAAACTTTTATGTTGCACTGGCAGGGAGGGATTGTCCCTCAGAGGCACCTGAAGTAGTAACAGGAATGGATGTGGGGGTCCTCCATAGTGGAAACTCCAAGGGGGGGTAGCAAAGGACCCAAGAAGAGGAGGAAGTGAATTTGGCGGGGGACTCGATAGTAAGGTAGATACAGTTGGGGACAGGTAGGGATGAGGAGAAGGAAGTAAGTTGCCTTCCCCTTGCCATGGCTTGAAGGGATTGAAGGAGGATTCAAGGGATCACTGGGGAAGTAAGGAGAGAGGGAGAGCTGGATGTCATTGTCCATTTAGAGACAAATGACCTAGCTAGGGAGGAGCCAGAAGCAGTTCAGGAGGAGTTCATGAAATTGGGGAGAGGTCTTAGCCAATTAGCACAATCTGTTACCTTCTCAGAGGTGCTACCTGTCTATGACAGGGGGAAGACAGGATTCTCCACACCAGGAACTTCAATGCATGGTTGAGGAAATGGTGCAGAGAAGAGGGATTCAGATTCATTGAGGACTGGGGATCCACCTGGAGGGATAGAGTCCTGTACAGGGGTGACAGCCTGCATCCACCCATGAGGGGAACTGTGATCCTCAGTGAACAGATTAAATGCTGTATTGACGAGCATTTAAACTAGCCATGCGGGGAGTCAGAAAGAGGCAGGAAGACATAAACTGCCCCCCACACACGCACACTTACAAGGTCAGCAGTGGGAATCCCAAGGGAGAGAAATCCCAAAAGGAACAAATAAAAATAGGAATCCGGGGGGGGGGGAGACGGAAGGGGAGAGAGGAAAGAAAATAATGGAGGAAATAAGGGAGGGCAAAAGAGCAAAATGAGGGGAGGTGGCAATATACAATGGAGAGCCATGTGTGCAAATGCTCAAAGTCTGGGTAACAAGACTGCAGACCTAGAGGCCACCATAGCAGTAACAGACCTGGACATATTCACAATTACAGAGTCCTGGTGAATTGAGAACCAGGACTGGGATGTACCATACCAGGTTATGTTCTATTCAGAAGGACCAGGGTATGAAAAAAAGGGGGGGTGGGTTGCTCTTTATGTGAGGGAAAACATAAAAGCTATTGAACTTCAGGGAGAACAGGGAGAAGCAGAGGTACTGTGGGTCACCCTGGAGACACGGAAGGAGCTACTATTTGCACAGCGGTGATCTACAGACCTCCAGCATGGGCAGGGTGGGGGAGGTGGAAAAGGATATGATGGAAGAAATTCAGAGGATGGCAAACATGGGGGAGGTATTGCTAGTGGGGACTTGGTTTGCTGGCCAAGGCACCTAGCTTCACCTGAGCTCTTTCCTTCTAAGACTGCTTGAAAGGCAGAGTACAGAAACTTACCAGAGCAAGGGAAAAGGATTAAGACTTAGTTTGGCTAAGCAGATTTACTGTGTGGTGGTGTTTTTATTTTTTACTCACAGGGATTGCTACTGTTTGTTGCTAACATTTCATTGCTTTATTTTTTCTCTGATTCAAATTGTTGTTGCTGGTATACCTTCTTCTGCATTATTACAAGGTGTGCCTACAGGTGTGTGCTAACAGATTACTCCTGTAATCTTCTGATTCAAATAGTCTTTTGCAAGGTATATCTTCTGTTACTGCTTTATTTTCTCTGGAGCAAAGTGTTTCTTACAGCGTATATCTTCTCTGAAATTATTACAGGTGGTGCTTTACAGGTTTTACAGTTTTATCTAACATTAGGATAAGCTTTCAGGTTACTGCATTTGTTGTTGACTGATTGTTTCTGCTCTTACCTCCTTGTTCTTTCATCCTTGGTTCTTCTTTTAGGCAGGGAAGGGCCCAGCCACCACCCCACCCCAACCACCCCACGCTACACTCCTTTTATAGGGTACCACAGTTGTGACATTTCCTGTGGCAGAGCAGGAAGGGGCGGATCAGTGGGGCCTCCACAAGGTGATCTTATTTACAGGGGCACTAGTAATTTAACTTGTTTTAACAAGTTAAACAAAGCACAATTAAACCATTACTTGCATTTTTTTTCCCTTTTTTTTCTCTCCTTCTAATTACTCTGACTAGGTTACAAACCCAGCAACTTATTTGGAATGGATTTCATTAACTACAGGTACTGTGGAACAATTTTCAGAAGGACAGTCTTACAGGATTTAGGACACTGTCCTACATGCTGGGCCTTTGGAGATCTTAGGGCTCAGCTCCGGGCAGCATGGGCAGAGATTGCACGCCTCAAATTTCATATTGAAGAGGACATACATTATAAGAACCACCCGCCATTTCCCCAGCATCCAACAGAAAAACCTCGACCGCAGAGGGTAGTTGGTCCAGGAGGTTGGCAGGTGGTTAGGAGGAGCAAATCAGGTGCCCCATCACTCTCTGCTCTCCAACATATTACCTCCAAAACCATATAAACACTACAAACAGGTATCTGCCTCTATCTCTGAAATCAAATAAAGAGGCAGAAGACACTGCAGAGCAGGACACTCAGCACAGGAGCTAGCACAACAAAACTCACCCAAATCAGGAACCAAAACAAAACAAGCACAAAGGAAATCCAAAAACTTCTGATCATAGGAGACTCCATGATTCGGGAGTTGATACCCATCTCAACCAGGGTGATGGTCAGATGTCTCCCAGGTACATTAGCATGGAGAGACACTGACCACACTGCTAAAATTGTTCACAAAGCAGGAGAAAACATTGATGTCCTAGTACACATAGGGACTAATGATCTTGCCAGCCGGTCAGTTGTGGAGACCAAGGAACACCTGACTAGGCTGGGTGACAAACTTATCATCTATTTAAGTCCGGCATCTCCTTCTCTGAGATCCTGCCAGTCTGGGAGAGGGGAGCAGATGGACGGAAGGTCAGAGAAGGGAGATAGGGAGCTAAACACGTGGCTCAAGGGCTGGTGCCAGGAAAAAGGACACAGATTTGTGGGAACTGGCAACAGTTCTGGGAGCGAAAAGTTCTTTAAATTTGATGGACTGCATCTGACTAAAGAGTCAGTGCATTGGGGCAGAAGTTTGGCGTCTTTGCAGAATATTTAAACTAGCAAATGGGAGAGGGTGCAGCACCCCATCGTCGAATGGGAAGAACACCCTCCCCTCAGCTAGTGGTCAAACAGAATTCAGCATGTTTGCTGTTCATTTGCATCACCAGGTAAGAAAAAGGTTTGTCTCCCATCGACACACAGGGTAATGCCAAACTTCACCCAACAACTAACACACCAAAATCTGGCCAATGGAAAATCATGTACACAAATGCTCACAGCCTGGGAAATAAGATCCCAGACCTGCAGGCAATAATGTCAGAGACTAAACTGGACATAGTAGCAATTAGTGAGGCGTGGTTTACCAGTAACCACACTGGGAACTTCTGTACCTGGCTATGTATTGTTCAGAAGAGACCGAGGTGCAAAAGGGGAGTGGCCCTGTATGTTAATGAAAATATCAAAGCTACAGAAATTCAGAATATACATAGGAGCCAGAAGAACTGTGGGTCACCCTGGAAACAGGAAATGGGACAGCCATAAGAACTGGGGTTGTCTACAGGCCCCCAGACCAGAGGGAGGACATAGACACATTACTGTTAGAAGATATACAAAACATGACAGCTAAAGGGGAGGTTCTGATAATGGGAGACTTCAACATGCCGGATACAAATTGGTCAATACCAGCAGGAATATCTGCCAGAACTAGACTCATAGTGGATTCCCTGCAGGGGGAGGGCCTCAAACAACTGGTACAGCAACCCACAAGAGACAGTGCTATCCTAGATCTAGTACTGACTAACAAAGAAGGATCACAGATCTCCAGGTAGAAGGTCACCTGGGGCCAGTGACCATCACATGGTATGGTTCAATTTGGCTACTACATCTAAATCATCCATTCCAAGGCAAAATATGGGACTTCAGAGGAGCTGACTTTGATAAGATGGCCAACAGAGTTAAGCTAGCCCTGGCAAAAGAAACACAGGTGAGGGTACAGGCAAAGTGGGTAAGCATTAAGGATGCAATACTTGAAGCAACACCCCATTGTGTTAGACAGAAAAGGAAGTGCAAAGAAGAAGAAACCACTTTGGTTCTCAAATACAGTAGCAGAAAAGGTCAGAGCCAAAGGCTGGCCTTCAGGAAATATAAGGGAACACAGCAGGATGAAGATAGGGAGGCATACCAAACTGCCTAAGGAAGCAGGTAAGGCAGTAAGGCAGGCAAAGTCCCAAACTGAGGAAACACTAGCACGAACAGTAAAAGAAGGTGACAAGACTTTCTATAGATACATTAGTGAAGGAGAAAGTCCAGAGGGGTATTGCTAAGCAATGGAGAAAAGGGAGCATGTGAGGAGGAGGACCCTGTAAGGCATCTATCCTAAATAGATACTTTTGCTCAGTATTTGAGAGAGAAGGTAGAGGCAGGGCCCACAGCTCAGTATCATGGACACAGCGGGGAGGAGGTGAGGCACTACTCCTTCACAAAGAAAAGGGTCCTACAAGAGCTTGCTAAGCTCAGGGTGGATAAGGCAATGGGACCTGATGGCATACATCCCAGGGTACTTAGGAGCTAAAGAAGGAACTAGCAGAGCCATTAGCAGAATTGTTTAGTGAGTCTCTGAGCACAGGAGAGGTCCCAGAAGACTGGAGAAGGGCTCATGTGATCCCGCTCACAAGAGTGGTAGCAGGGAGGAGGCGGGAACTACAGACCGGTCAGTCTTACCTCAGTAGTGGGCAAGATTATGAGGCACTCCTTAAGGAAAGGATAGTGCAACACCTGGAATCCATAGGGGCACAGGATCCAAGACAGCATGGGTTTACAAAGAAGGTCCTGTCAAACTAATCTCATAGATTTCTTTGACTGGGTAACCAGAGTGGTGGACCAAGGGAGAGCAGTTGATGTCGCCTACCTTGACTTCAGCAAAGCTTTTGACACTGTTCCACATAGAAGATTGATAAATAAGCTGGGTAGGCTCGGGGTGAGTCAGAAGTTGGTCAACTGGGTGGCAAACTGGTTGACGGCAGAAAACAGAGAGTGGTAAATGGTATACAGTCAGAAGAGATGCAAGTCACAAGTGGGTACCTCAGGGATCAGTCCTGAGCAGTCCTCTCAACATCTTCATTAGTGACCTTGCAGATGGACTAGAGGGTAAGGCTTGTCTGTTTGCAGATGACACCAAGATCTGCAACAGAGTAGATGATCCAGATGGGGTGGGCAGAATGAGAAGAGATCTGGATAAACTAGCAGAATGGTCAGAAGAGTGGCAACTGGGATTTAATGCAAAGAAGTGCAAAATCATGCACATAGGGAAGAGAAACCCTGAAGCCACCTATAGGCTGGGAGGGGAGTTGCTAGCAGTCACAAAGGAAGAAAAAGACTTGGGCATCATCATCACTGATGACCTAAAATCATCCAAGCAGACCTCTAAAGCAGTAGGTAAGGCTAGGGGGGTGTTAGGGTGTATTAGTAGGGGTATCTCAAATCGTAAGAGGGAGGTAATAATCCCTCTGTACAAGACACTGGTTAGGCCCCATCTGGAGTACTGCGTGCAGTATTGGAGGCCACACCTTCACAAGGACATTAACCAAATTGAGGCAGTCCAGAGAAGGGCAACCAAAATGGTGCAGGGACTGCATCAGAAGACATATGAGGACAGATTAATGGAGCTCAATATGTATCCTTGAGCAAAGGAGGGAGAGAGGTGATGTGATCGGGCATTCAAACACCTTAAGGGGCATAAACAAGGTGAAAGAGTCTAACATGTTTAAATATAAGAAAATAGCAGGACAAGAGGACACAGCATGAAATTAGAGGAGGCGATTAAGGAGGAATGTGAGAAATCTTTTTTCACAGAAAGGGTGGTGGATGCATGGAATGGCCCACAAGAAGTGGTGGCTATGAATATAGTGCAGGGCTTCAAACAGGCATGGGATAGGCATGAGGGAGCAATACAAATGACTATGAATAGATAGGCCACTGACAAGAGCAAAGGCTGATGGCACATTTATAAGGTAGAAAAAGAAATGGGCAGACTGGATGGGCCTTGCGGTCCTTATCTGCCGTCAACTTCTATGTTTCTATGTTTCTATGGACTTCAGTCTACTGAAAGTGGACTGGAGCCTCCCAGCTGCAGCAACAGTTAAAAGTAGGGACATCCTAGACTCCCTGCAGGGGGCATGCCTCAGGCAACTAGTTAAGAAAACCACTCGAGGGGAGGGAGATACTGGACCTGGTACTGTTAAACGGGGATAGTGTCACTGATGTCACAGTAGGTAGCCACCTGGTGATCACTGTATGGTGTGGTTTAATACAAGCACAGGGCCAGAATCAAACCACACTAAAACGATGGTCCTGGACTTCAGGAGGGCCGATTTCAAGAAAATGAGAGAATGCCACAGGGAAGCCCTAGCTGGGATAGGGAAACTGGATGGAGTAGAGGAACAATGGGCAAAAATAAAGGAGGGCACTGAGAAGGCAACAAACCTCTGTGTCAGGTGGGTTAAAAAGGGCAAGAGAAAAAAATGAGACTGCTATAATTATTTAAGGAAGTAGCGGAGAAAGTAAAGGCAAGGAATCTGGCATTTAGAAGTTACAAGTTGACACAGAAGGAAGAGGACAGGGAGAGTTAGCAGGAGAAACAAAGGGAGGCAGGGAAAGCAGTTAGGAGCACGAAGGCACAGACAGAGGATAATATTGCCAAGTCGGTAAAAAAGGGGGATAAAATATTCTTTATGTATACAAGCCCCCAATGTCTAGGGGTATGCCAGGTGTTACTTTGGGGAAAGGGGCACTTGCAGCCAGAAACTCAGTCTCAGAAAATAATGCAACTTCATTACCTGCATTCCATGGTGATGTCTTCAGGGGTGCTGGCCTTACTTAGCAGTGAGGCGGTCACAGCAGCTGTGGGGCAAACTTGGTTAATGCAAACACTCACTAAGACAAATGATTAAGTCCATTGTCCACTCTGAATAAAAGAAAGGAAAAATAGATTTAATTTATCACAAATTATTTAATGTCACTCCGTGGAGTGGTGTATAAAACTGCAATGGTGGGGAACCATTAGGGCGTACTGCCCAATATAGTCTGCAACAACTTTTAGTTGTTAAAACTTTTCCTTGCAATACTCCTCTGGGCTGAGCAGGATCTGCCATCCTGGCAGCAGCAAACACAAACAACCAGAATGCAGGTCGCAAACAGATCTCTTCTCCTGCAGCTCCCTCCTGCACAAAACTTACATTCTTTTCCAAGTTAACAGGGGCTGAAACTCACAGGCCACATAGTGTACCACCAGCTACAGGGTGTAGAGTAGCTGAGTACCTTAAATGTGCCAGTGCCAGAGGTTCGAAGCTGGAACTCCCATTTAGGTGGTCTTCTAAACACAGCAAACCAAGTCATTGAAAAATGCTGAGTTCCCTCTATCCCAAGCCTTTGTGCAGCTCTGAGTGTCCCAGGGCATTTCTGATAGCCATGGCCACCCCAGAGACCCATGCACACTCCACACTTGGACTGAATAAGCTCCCCAGCACCTCCATGCCATGCTGAAGTGCCATAAGAAAGGGAGACAGGCTGCCACCACTGTGCTCCCTACAACACAGACTGCCACTACTGTGCTGTGCATATTATCTCTCTAGAACTGAAGCCGTTCACCTCACGCAGATGAGAAAATTGGGGGACCCACCTGTGCTGCCCCACCAGGGTGTCAGAGAGTCACAGGTGGGCCACTTTTCTTCTTCCCGGACTCTGGCTCCCACAGGCAGTCTCCACAGGCTCCAGACTCCTCCTGGCCCTGACTGGTACATCCTTATGCTGGTCTTCGAGGGCGGCGGGCCAGGGTGGCAACCAGCTCACCCTGGCCCTAAATTTAGCACTCATGGTAGAAACACACACGGGCCAACTCCTCTTTTCTCTCTCTCTCTCTCTCTGTCTTCCAGAGATCTTCTTGATCTCTTCCTTTACACGCCAAAACCTCCTCTTTTAAACCCTCTGGGCTGGGGCCCCCCTGCCAGCAGGCAGGCTGCCAGATACAGACGTACAGGCACCAAAACTTCCTCTGCACTAACTACAGTTCCCAGATAAATTAATTAGTAAGCTACCGGAGAGGATTCACAGGTATATAAGTGAAAAGAGGAAGAACAAGGGAGGGATAGTAAGGCTAAAAGGAGAAGGAGGGGTTTGTGTGGAAGAGGACCAGAAAAAGCAGACATATTGAACACGTACTTTTGTTTGGTATTTACAAAGGAAGGGGTATGTGATGGGCCACAGAGAGGGGGAAAATGGCATTAAACGAAGGGAGGTGGACACTAGTCCTTTTATGAAGGAGAGAGTCCTCAAGGAACTAGCATAACTAAAAGTGGACACGGTAATGGGGCTGGACAGGGTACACCCTAGGATACTGTGGAAGCTTAAGGAGGAGCTGATTGCATCTCTGATAGCCCTTTTCAACCTATCACTAGATATGGGGGAAGTTCTGGGGGACTGGAGGAGGGCGGTTGTGGTCCCACTTCAAAAAAGTGGGATAAGGGGGAGGCACGGCATTTCAGATCTGCAAGCCTGATCTTAGTGGTGGGCATAGTAATGGAAATACTACTGAAGGAAAGGAATGAGAATACCTTGTGACCAGTGGATTACAGGATCTAAGGCAGCATGGGTTCATGGAGGGGAGATATTGCCAAACAAACCTGATCAAGTTCTTTGACTGGGTGACCAGGGAAGTGGATCAGGGGGTGGTGGTGGTGGGTGTGGCCTACCTGGATTTCAGTAAGACCTTCAACACCGTTCCATATAGAAGACTGGTAAACAAGCTGGGCAGCCTGGGAGTAGGTCCAAAAGTAGTAAAATGGGTACAAAGTTGGCTAAGAAACAGGAGTCACAAGGTGATGGTAAAAGGGGTTCACTCTGAATACTGCACAGTAACCAGTGGGGTGCCACAGCATCAACACTGGGCCGGTCCCTTCAATGTCTTCATTAGCGACATTGCAATAGGGCTGGAAGGAAAAGTATGTGTGTTCACGGATGACACAAAATCTGCAACAGAGTGGACACACGGGGTGGGTGGAAAAAAATGAGGGACGATCTGAAATAGCTGGAAGACTGGTCAAGGGTTTGGCAACTGGGCTTCAATGCAAAAGTAAAATATTATGCACATGGGCTCAGAAACCCAAGGCAATGCACCAATTGGATGGGGAGGTATTGGCAACTATAAAACAGGAAAGGGACCTAGGAGTCATTATATCTGATGACCTGAAGGTAGCAAAGCAGTGTGAGAAAGGCAACGGGAAAAGCTAGCAGAATGATTGGGAGCATAGAGAGGGGTATCACTTGCAGAAGAGGTAGGTAGTGTTACACCTGTATCGATTTTTTTCAGGAAGATCTTATGAGGGACATTACAAGACTTTGGTCAGGTGGTGGGCTACAAAATTAATTATGGAAGTCTGAAAAATGTTATTAATTGGAGCTCCACCAAAGCCTTTTGCAATACCTTCCCTTTACATGAGCCAAAAACAACACTTTCTTGGGGTCCAGATGTCTGCTGCCACTGCTCGACTTTTTCACAATAACTACCAGAAGCTGATGGATGTTTTCTGTGCAGACTTTGCTAGATGGATGCTCCTTCCTTTAGCCTTACCAGGCCGAATCCAAGCAGTTAAAATTAATGCGTTGCCCTGCATTCTCCTTTTTTTTTCTTCAAAACACTGCTAATCCCTGTTACACTATCCTTGTGGAACACATATCTTAAAGATATTAAAAAGTTCATCTAGGTGAATAAACATACCAGAATTAATGACTCAGTACTCTGACTTCCTAGAGATGGAGGTGTTGGGGCTCTCTTGTTTTTATTTATACTATCTGGTAGCTCAGGTGACCCTGTTGTGTGCCTGGGCAAAGCAGAGGTTAGACTCTGGTTGGTACATAATTGTGGAGGCTATTTTGCCTTCTGATAACACTAGCAGTTCTGACCCCATGCTTGTGGCAGCGAGTAACTAACCTTGGATGAAACACACTTTATGTATTTTGGTCAGACTGTGGTATAAGACAACCACACCAAACACCACTCAGATACCAGGTACGACAAGTACCTCCTCCCACCTGTTTTTGGCCAGGGGTTTGCATATTGGGAAAGGCAAGGTCGGACTAGATTTGCCCAGTTGGTCACACCACATTTCCACATTCTGTTCCCCCACTTTGCAAACGTCTTACAAACTTAGACAAGGTGGCTACTATAGGTACTGTATTTCACCGAATAGAAATCACGCTTGAATAGAAGCCACCCTCAAATACAAGCCACAGGTCATAATGAATACTTTGATAAAAGCCACCCTCAAATAGAAGCCATGGCTTCTAATCAGGTTTGATGTATTGTCAGATAAAGCTCTGTAGTCGGGACTCTTTGATTTTTATCTCTGTAAATATGATTATATTTCTTTTTCAAATTGTTTATCTTAGTTCATGTTTGTTGTGCTTATTTTGCTACAAAGTAGAAGAGTAGCAATGTATTTGATCATATTCAGGATATGGAATATTTTATTTTTGATACTTAAAATAGGATTTTGCAATACAAGCGGTCCTCAAATACAAGTCACGGGTCAAAATGAAAAATTCAAATAGAAGCCATGGCTTCTATTCGATGAAATACTTTTTATACAGACACATCACATTCTTCAACAAGCTGGAGTTAAAGCCCAATTAATCAGACACCAGACAGAGTTAGAAAAATGTTTTTTTCTGAGTTGTCATATTACAAGTCAAAATACATTACGTTTCAGAACTGTATCAGCTATTATTAAAAATACAACAACATTCATATCCCCTGGTGCTCATTTAAACCCACTGGGAAAACAAGAGTTGGGAACATACAGGTGGATGAAGTATGGTTGGAGGGCAACAGCTTACACCAACCTGGAGGGAGTTTACCTGGAGGATTTTAGTTCAATATGCCTGCTGGATGCAGTGTGTGTGTGTGTGTGTGTGTGGGGGGGGGGCTCCAACCACATTTTTTAGGCTTGCCTATTGCTCACCAGATTCTGGCAATATTTTGGGGGAGACCAACACCACTTACCTTTAATGATATGGTCTTGGGATTCCCAGTTTTCCTACTGGGCTCTAAGCAATAACAAAATTTGGACCAAATACTATGCTTGACAGCCCTAAAATCTATTACTATTCTTTGGCTAAATCCTGAACCCACCACAGCAGACCAGTGGCAGAAAAAAGTGGGGGACATAAAAGGCATGAACTGCATAACAGGGGACCTTCAGCTCAATCACCCAAAACTGCTGGACCTCTGGAACCCTTGGCATAGATATACACTGGATCAGGGGATGGAGGGAATCAGAGAAAGGCAAGGTGGTGTAACTGCCTGGTAATGCCTTAGCTAGGCACTGACAACTGGGCATTATACAACTGTAGGGGGTGGTTATCTTTTGTTTTTCACAGCAAATGCCTTTCAACTAATTCAGTATGTGGTGATGGATACATCTGGACTGCTTCCTACCTCTGGTGGTGGATTCAAACTTTAAATCTTCATCCTACTGAAGGGGACAGTGTTCAACCTCTTCTGGTGGATGATATTCCCTTCTGATCTTTACCTAATGTTGTGGACTTACTCAGGGACTTTATATTAATTCAGACATGCAGTGCTATTATGCTCATACATTTTGAATGGACTATTTCTGCACAAATACCCTTTAGATATTGATCAGTGCTTAAGTTCTCTGTTTACATCATTACAAGATGACATTTTGTAAGTTACATGTATTTTATTTTCATATGGATATGCAATCTCATATTTTGAATAAACTTGAACTTTAAAAAAGTGCCATGGGCGTGGCCTGACCAGGCAGAAGATGGCAGCATAGTTCAGAATCTCTACAGGAATGACAGCAATCTAACCTCATCCAGCCTTCACCAGACCTTTCTTTGGTACCAACTTCTGTGACCATCCTGTATTCTTACTGCCTGACACAGTTTGTAAGTCATTTTTGATCCATCATCTACTTATATTCAATTATTCTACACTGTACTGCAGCATACAAGGCCTCATCCTTCAGCATTATGGCAGATCTCCAAGTACAGCAAAGCTCACTTGCTAGAGTGGAAGTAATGTTTTCTAAACTGATGACTGAGATTAATGATCTAAAAATCTCCACCCAACAGAATCCGACCACTCTTGAAACTTTTAGCCAGAAAATTGCATTTAATGAGAAAGCAATGGCCTGTAACACCACTAGTATTCATGACCTCCAGACTACTGTCCGCAATCAAGATCGAACTATTAAATCCTACAAGCCAAAATTGACGATATTGAAAATTGTAATCGTCGCAACAATTTACGATTTTTTTGCTTCCCTGAAGGTGTAGAATTAGGAGACACTACTGCGCTTTTATTACATGTGCTGCCTACAATGCTTAAACTGCCTCCTGACCTAATGTTAATCATTGAGCTGTCTCACTGCACTCTGGGTCCCAGGCCAACATCAGACCAGTGACCAAGGCCTATCATTGCTCAGCTTCTTGAACTATTCCCATACAGAATTAATACTAAAAGCGTGCCAGAGAAATGGGAAACTTCAGTGGCAAGAGTTTAATATTTCCATCTACAGAGACTTTTCAAAGATTTAACCATCAGAAGGAAGGCCTACAATCCCACTTAAACAAATCCTCCACCAAAGAAGCATTAAATTTGCTTCTCGTTACCCGTGACACTACACCTTTCTCAGGCTCTTCCTTCAAGGATTTTGAAACCCCTGATGCCTTAGCCAACTATCTGGAGGTCTCTCTCTGCAATCTTGCCCTGGGAGGTTCAGCAGTAATTGGCAACCCGAACACAGCTTTGGTATCTGCATGGAGGGTGGTCGAGAAGGTACAGGAATGTGGGGAAAGTGTTGCAGAACTCACAGCCCCAAGCAGCAACGCCGCAACTGACTTGACCCCAAGGCAATCAACTCAGCTGCAAGACAAGAGAAGCTTTTGTTGGGGCATTACTCTTCAAGACTTTCATGCTGTTCTAGCAAGGTTTCACCCCAAACAACCCAAACTGCAGCCTGTCACCTTCAAATCAACCCCTCTATTCCCTTGAGCAATAAGTTTGCTCTCTTGGAGGATGACATGCACTCCTCGCAGGAGGATCTTTCCCAGCAAATTTCAGATGAACATCCCTCTAATTTGCGCCCTATACCTCAGGGATGTATTTCTGTTAATACTTTATGGGCAGAAGTTGTTGCAAGTTCCCCACTCAAATCATTAGAGCCACCCAAAAAGAAACATAGGGCAAAGACCAAAAGCAAGAACATCAATAGTCACAATCCTGCTAATAAATCTAAATCATGAGCTTATATGGTCAGTAATATGGTCACAGTTGCTATATCTTGGTAGGTTTTGCTTCCAGGATACTTAAAGGGAGCGCCAGTACACTTTTTCTGCCTAGCCGTCCACTCTACAGTCCATGCTATCTGGTTGCTTTCGCTCCCAGTGGGTGCAGAAAGCAAAGGCTATACATCGAGGTGCGATCAATTTACTTTTTGTTGCAGTGTTTAAATGAGCAGCTTAAAGGTCTTCAAGGGAACTTTGGTATATCAGCAATGCTTTTCTAACCCATTATTTTAGTGTTAGATCTTATACATTACCTCACTAAACAGGTTCTCTGTATCTAGCCTTTTACTCTCCAGTTTAGCAGTGCATCAGGTTTATAGTCTTTTGGCTGTTCAGTTGCATTCTTCAATCAGTATAAATCCTGATTATTGCCTTTTCTTTTTTTATATGTGAAGTATTATATATTACAAGGCAACTTACCCCTTCCCTCTCCTGATGACAGGTTCTTAAGTATTATTGACAACTACATTTAATTTATCTCCTTCCCTACGCTCAATTATTCTTACTACCTCCTGTTTACAATATGGAACTATCATTAGCACTCAAAGAGGTGGGCTATGTTTGGTGTACTGTTGCAAAGGATTGTCAATCTACATCTTCCTTATGCTCCTTATTTTACTCGAAGACTACAGATATTATAGAAATCCACTGCTGTGTCGTCCCTCCTGTTTTGGGGCTCGCTGGACCTAGTCACCCCATATAACACCTATTTAGGTGATTTTCGAGTATTCGGAGCTAATCTTTACTATGACTATCTCTTCTGTCTGCAGTTATCACCGAAGCCTATACCTTCCACATAATCCCGCTTTGCATTTGGCTCAGGACATAAGGGCTTAAATTGACCTCCTTTCTTCTTACCCTCCAATATTGTATTTATTATGTACTTATTCTGTTGCACTGCAAAGTATACTCAAGTCACTCTAATGTGGTCATGATCTACTTTTCCTTTTATATTTGTCAATTTGCATTCCACCTGGCTCCCTGAATTCCTTGCTCTGTGTCTAGGCTGTACTGGCATCTCGTATATGGTTCTTTAATTTACTGTTATTTCAAGTTGTTATATCTTGTACTATTACTACTAATGTTTATAAATAAGTTCTATTGTTTAGCTTTATCCTTATCTCTTGTCCTGTTAGCTTAGAATTAAGCTGAGGTTATTACAGGCCCCTGCCTTTCTTGGTATTATTCCCTTTCAGTTTAGCTTATCAGGAATACTTACTTTATTATATTACTGGGATCAGACTTAGGTTTGGGCCGATATTTATAACCGGTCCTCCCTAGTCTCCTCCCTACACTGATGCCCCAGAGTGTGGTGAGAGAGTCTCTTAGCCAGTTGGCTGACTCAAATCTCCTCACACCCATAAAACGTTTTCTTTGTTATTTAGGTTACTAGTATTGTTGTTGTTGTTAATGACTTTCTCCTTCCACATCTCTGTTTTAACTTTAATAAGATATCTGTGCTACTCATGTATCATACATCTCACATTTTTGACTTGAATGTTCTGCCACTGTCTACATATGTAAGCTCTCTATATTGTATTCTAATCATCTTCTGCCTCATTTATTTGTCCCTCCACACTCCAGCGATTATTTCCTTTCTTTAACGTTAACAATATGAATGACATACTTTTATATACAAGGAATGTGAAGGGACTTAATTCTCCTTGTAAGCAGAAGCAAATTCTTTCACATCTCAAAAAACATAAAACACAAATTGCTTTCCTTCAAGAAACAAAATTATTAGCAGAGGATATTCATAGACTTAAAAAAGATTGGGTTGGTCAGATCTATGAATCATCCTATACCTCAAAAAAAAAAAAAAAGAGAGTTGCTATTCTTATTCATAAAAGTCTCAAATGGTCCCTTGTAAACTACATTTCTGATACTGATGGCAGATGGGTGATGGTCAAACTGTATACTAACTCTGGTCCTCTTCTGCTTCTTAATGTCTGTGCACCCAACTCCGATTCCCTGGATTTTTTTCATAATTTAGCTGAACAGATTCTGTCCTTTAACACAGATAATACACTAGTTATTCTTGGAGGGGATCTTAACTTAGCTTTAGAAGATAGCATTGACAGAAGTAGCCCTACTACAGAGGCCCACCCTAGAAGTATTAAAGCCCTCGCATTACTAATGCAAGATGTTGGATTAGCTGATGTATGGCGCCTCCTTCAGCCCTGTGATTGAGAATTTACTTTTTACTCCCCTCTACATATGACATACAGTAGAATTGACTATTGGTTAGCCTCTCCTGTTATAATGGAAAAAAATTACTGATTCATCCATCTCTCCCATCATAATCTCGGACCATTCCCCTGTCAAATTGCAACTTCTGTGGGCCCATTAGCACCAAATCTTCTTACTGGTGGCTGGACCCTCTCCTTCTCAAGGATCCCAATTTCTTACCCATTATCAAAGCACAAATTCAGGACTTCCTCTTTGCAATACCCCAACCCGAATCTTCTATGTCCTCTGTATGGGAAGCTCTTAAAGCTACAATTCGAGGAAAATTATCAGTTATGCTGCACATAGGAAAAGAGTAAGGAACAACAGCTGGCTGACTTGGAAAAATCTCTTAAGGCTAAAGAGAATTTATACTTTTCTTCTAATAAGCACTGTCCTGATTCTCAACTTCATTTGAAATTCTTCAACTTAGAGTTAAAATTAACACATTTATTTCTTGTAAAACCAAACTGGCCTTGTTTAAACTTAAATAAAAGTTTGGGAACACGTGATAAAATGGAAACTCCTCTCTTACCAGCTCAAAGCACAACAAATGGAACAACACATCCTAAGCCTAAAAGATGAACAGAGTCGATTCCTCCGACAACCCCTCTATAAATCGTATCATGAAAACCTTTTATCAAAATCTATACTCTAAAACAAATCCTCCATCTACTTTACATTCAACAGTTCCTTAAATCATTACATCTTCCTCATCTTCTACTCTTGAAACAAATTCTTTAGATGAACCCTTCTAAGCTTCAGGAAATCCAGAAGCTTTGTCTTCCTTGAAATCCAGCAAATCCCTGGGGTACCCGGATTCCCTGTCAATTTCTATAAAATGTTTCCGACACTTATGTGCCCTTCTTCTTAATGTTTATCAAGAAGCTTCCAATACTGGCAAGCTTCCCCCATCTTGCACCGAAGCAATCATAACCCTAATCCCTAAGAAAGAAAAAGAGTATACTCACCCCACAAGTTACAGGCCCATCTCTTTATTAAACATGGATGGGAAGATATTTGCTAAACTACTAACTTCTCAACTTGAATCCTTGATCCCCAAGTTAACTCATTGTTCGCAAACTGGTTTTATTAAACATAGATCTGGTTCTGATCACCTACGTTCCTTATTTAATTTAATTCACAAAGCCAAATCCATCAAGACACCAGCTGCAGTCATAGCTATTGATTTAGAGAAGGCCTTTGATTCCTTAAACTGGGACTATCTTCATCAAGTTTTATCTTATTTCAGTCTTTCTCATACCCTTTGTTCCTGGATCAAGCTATTATACAACTCCCCTGTTGCTAAAGTACTTACTAATTCCACCCTTTCCTCTTACTTTCACCTAGCAAGGAGAACTAGACAAGGCTGTCCCTGTCACCTTCCCTGTTTATTTTAGCCATGGAACCCCTGACTGCTTGTTTATGTCAATCTTCTGGTGTTATGGGCATACCTGTGAGCAATTCAAGATATGTTTCTCTCTCCTACATGGATGACCTCTTAATCTTACTCAAAAACCTGAATGAGGCTGGGCCCCTGTTGGTTGATTTGCTTAATAATTTTACTAAAATTTATGGTCTTGCTTTGAATTATGGCAAATCACAAACTATGCCCCTTAATGACCACTGTAAAGCCTTTATGAACATACCTCTTGGATTCCGCTGGTCACCACAGGGTATAACATATCTAGGAATCAAAATTACTAGTAACTTAGGGAAGATATGAGACATTAACTTGAGCACCTTATTTATTTTTTATTTATTTTATTAATTTCAATCTAGGATTACAATACCTTTGAGCCGAGGCTCTTTTACAAACGTTCGATTTGATAACATCAAAACAACTCTGGACAGATGGAAGCTTCTTAATCTCTCTTTCATGGGAAAAACTGCAGCCATTAAGATGTCCATTTCTCCCAAGATTCTTTACCTCTTTGCCAATATTTCTTTAGTCTTACCATCCGCCTTTTTTGCTAAAATTGATAAATTAATAGGTAACTTTATCTGGGATGGGAAACCACCGAGGTTTAACCGCAACAAACTTCGGTCACATTGGAGAAAAGGTGAATTTGGACTCCCCTGGTTCAGAGCTACCTCTGGGCTTTCAAATGGCCCATACCATTAAATTGTTTCAGAAACCCTCCCTCACTCACCGTTATGGGTTGCAATGGAATCTGCATTGTGCCCGGGAGGAGTTCCCACTTCCTTCATTTTTAATCCCATTTCCTCTAAACTAAAATCTCACCCAACTATATCATCCTCTGTTCTTTATTGGAAACTAACCCACAAGTTCCTAAAATCTAATCCAATACCCTGGTTTTATGCCCTCTTATGGGGCAATCCACTGCTCACTCTAGAAAATCACCCAATTTTCTGTCATACATGGAGGAACAAAGGCATTTTCTTTCTCAGAGATATCTTGGACAAGAATTAACTCACTCTTAGATCATTCTTGGACTTGCAGGTCACATGGAAGCTTCCTAATTAGGATTTCTGGAAGTTTTTACAAATTTGGGCAGCTTATAACTCTCTCTCTAGTTTAGTGTATAGGCATATTCTTCTAAACCCATACATCTCGCACTGGACTAATTTATCAGTAAAATTAAATAGCTCCATTTACAAAGACATTATTGATAATCTACCCGATTAGTCTATACAGGCCAAAAATAAATGAAGTACTCTTCTTAACTACAATATTTCAGGCGCACAATGGAGTAATTGTTGATGGCACATAATACCTTTAAAGATGCCCGTAGTTCTTTAATACAAACTAAAAATCCTACATCTTTGGTATAGAACCCCCTCTGTGCTTCAGCGAATGGGCCTATTAAATAGTAATAATTGCTGGCACGTCAATTTGGCGAACAGGGATCTACTTCATATCTTGTGGTCTTGCTTTCCCATTAATAAGCTCTGGCATAAAGTCTGTTTACTTGCCTCCAGAGTAACAGGACAAAAAATATCTTTTGACCCCAAGCTATTCCTTCTAGGCATCCTTATCCCCAAAAGCTCTCCCCTCTCACATGCACATTTTAGATGGCTAAACATACTTTCTCTTCTGGTCAAATGTTTGATTCTTATGAAATGGAAACCAACTCTGCTGCCTTCTCTTTCAAATGTTCTTCAAAGCCTCTCTCAGTATGCCTCCCTAGACCGATTATCTCATGTTACTCATAACCGACTCACTGTATATGACAGATGTTGGCAGGATTACTTCAAGTACATCGAATCTAGTTCTTCTAGACCCTAATTCTTAGGGATATTTAGCCCTCCTTATTTTGTTCTCAGATTAGGTTTTCTCAAAACTTTTGTGCACAGATTTCTCCTGTTTTTCCCCCTCTCCTTCCCTACTTCCTTGCTTTTTTCTCTCTTCTTTCTTTCCTTGCGCACTTTAATCTTCACCTCTCCATTACTGAACATTGTTCATATTACCACATTTATCACTTTTTGCAATTTACTGAATGCCTGTCCTAGCATGTATTTCGTACACGGTTGCTATTTCTGATCCTATAATACTCTATTGATTGTAACCCTTCTGCTCTCCACTTACATCCTGTCTAGGTTTGTGTTTTATTATCAATACATGTAAATAAGGCTTCTCCAATATGTTTACCCTAAACACTGTGTTTTGTTAAGTGATATTTTATACCTTACATGGAGGATAGTCTTCTATTGTATTAGATGTGTGCTTTCTTACTGTATATACTTGAATTTCAATAAAAAGATAAAGTGAAAAAAAAAAGTGCTTTGGTAGGATATTGTTCACAGCCTTACAAAAGGCAGCCAGCAATCTGCTAGGTCTGCATTAGGCTGCCAAGGTAGCGTCATCCAAACAACGTCAATAGGAGGAATGATCATGGAAGGAGAGTAAGGACCTCCAGGAATTCATATAGTTTCCTCTTCATGGAGTAATCCTGAGCAGCAAAGTGCAGCTTGTCCTGTATGAAGCATAGCAAAGCCTGAAATGAGGCATCATCTGGAAGAGACCTGGGGGTATAGACCAGTGTTGTTACTACAAAGGGATATAGTGGAACTAGACTCAAATCCGAAAGCATGTTGCTCTTCCTCACCATTCCCTTCATCCACATCCATCAGTTCTGGATTGTATTTGTCCTCTTCATCCTCAGGTTGAGGAGGAGGTTGAGGGGCCTTGGGACCAACAGCTAAGGCAGTGGTTGGGGAGCCAAAGTAAGAGGGACAAAAGCCCCAGAAATGCCAACATATGTCTTTGGAAGTGCTGACAATGACTGGGCCATTGGTAATGTAACTGTCAATGATAATAGTGGCAAAAGTTGCTGAAATGGTTCAGATACAATAGCCAGTACAACATTGCCTGCATTGGTGATGCCAGGCAGCAGAGTCATAAAGGGAAGCATCAACAAGACTAGGCCTGTCAATGGCACACTGATCAGGGGCTGAAGGCCTGTAACAGATGTTTAGCCAGATTCTGCATCTGAATGTGGTGTCTGAATGGTGGTTGGGCCAGTGACAGAGATCGATGAAGCAGTCTGAGACTTACCGTCATGGGGATTCAGCGGTGATCTGGATTGAGAGGGAGAATGAGAACTGCAGTGATGCTCAGTTGAAGAGGACATTTTTGCCTTCTCCTTCAGTGAATGGCATTTTCTGTTTGTGATGGTGACAACGTGGCAGAGGCTTCCAGGTTTGTACACTTGGGCCAGTAGAATGAGCTGGAAACTCTGGATTAGATGTCAAAGCAACCTGTTTGGTGTTCTACATTTCCTGCAGGAAATTCTCCAGAAGCTGTCTGGCAGCATCTCCTTGTGACCTGGTTAAAGGCATGACAAATCATGCAGGACTTCATATCATGTGAAAAGTCAGGCAGCAAACACAAACCGTTTGAGCATCATCACCAAATATCTTCACACCACACTAATAAAATGGAAAAAGTGGGGACTTCTTCAAAGGGTGCTAATGGCAGCATGCAACAATGATACAAAGTAAAGTAGTAAAACAGGTTTTACTTTAAACTTTAAATCAATGAAGGTGTTTTCTCTAGTCAGTGGTTGATGACAAGGAGGAAAAAACTTAGGAGGTATGGAACTGCCCATATTACAATGGCAGCAACAACCTACATCAATGTGGGTAGCCTCCCCGGGTAAAAGCTTCCAAGTAATCCTGATTCTAACAGCTTACAGTTCCAAAGGTGTTGCTCTATGGAGGGAGATGTCCTCAAAGAAAATTAAGAGGGCATATTGTATGTGGGGGGGATGTGATTAGAATTAGGGGTAATGTTATGAAGCATGCTTTTCACTTACAAAGTGGTAAACGTACTGTAAAGTACACGCTCCCAAAGAAAGCATATACAAGTGGAGAGTGCTGATTCTTGTAAACTCAAGCTGGATCTGTTTCTCAGGGGAATAACATTACCAGATATGTACAACATTTAATCCTTTGGGAAAGAAAGTTTACATTATATTTTTACACAGTACTGAATGCTGAAGTTGCCTAGATGGCAGAAGATTAGCATGATGGACCATTGATCTTTCCTCATCCAGTATTTCCCATGTTCTTAGGTATTCTTATTCAAGACCAGGTTATTTTCAACAGTCATTCAAAAAATAAAATAAACGACAACCGTAACTAACATAACTCGTGCTTTATTGATATACACAGTAAAGCAATATATAATATAATAGTAAGGCATATATTTGGTGAAGTTTGATATGTAGTGAAAATGCAGAAAACATGAATTTTATAAAAATAATTAGTAAGTATTACAGTGTTGGTGTTAAACATAATATACCGAATATTAAACCAATACTGGATTCAAAATGACATAACATGCCATAGTGATATTTCTTTACTCCATTATACTGATTAGGCTTTATATTTTAATACTTTGTGGTTACAAATAGTATGAAATGTTTCCAAGTAATGTTTCAAGCAGCAATAAAGCTTTCAAACTTTATTTTTTTTTTTTTTATGATTGACTCACTCAAAACAAAAAGCTCTACAGGGTAAACACAACTGATGAATTAACCGTGCAACAAAACTGTATCCTGGTTTTTAGAAACTAGTCTGAAAGTCAACCAGAAACCCCGTTCCTGTACCATGATTTTATATGGAACACATACACACACAGAAAAAAAAAACACTACAAAATGCTGAGGGCCGCTTTAGAACAAGAGCTGCCTGCGTATGTAGGTTGTCTACCAGGGATAGTGTGTTCCATCTGCACAATGGACAGTGGCGTTGTTTCAACAGAATCCGTACTGTACGTATTAGTGAAGAACACCACAGAACCAAAGTGAGGTAGAAACAGCACGATTTGCCATGTTTGATGCTAACTGTTCAACAGTCATATCACTGACAAAGAACAGCCCTCCAAAAGCTGATCACAATCCATATATGCTTTCATATATTTTTTTTTAACCATGCAATGCAACATTCTAAGCAACAGGTACTTTATGTTGAAATTAATTAAAATCAGTACCAAAAAAGCCAGACACAAAAACATAAAAACCTGGGTGCTTCCTGCTGACCAATCACCCTAGACCCTTATTCGACATAGCTTGTGTGACGTTACAAATAATTTAACTGGAACTGAAGCTTCCGCTGCCTACTGCAGATGATGAGGATGAAAGTTATTACTAGATGGGTGTCTCTGTATTGGCAATAATCTAACATTATTCAGTGCTGTTACTTTAGCTATTGCAGCAGCATATCTATACATGTTCAGAATGAACAAGTTAATATGCAAATATACATTTAAGGTGACAGGGTCATTTGATTAAATATCACAGCTTGATGTCAACAAATACCAGTGAGCCCCACCTAAGAAGATTGTTTAAAACAGCTGATGTTATACATACAAAGTAACAGTATAATCAGTGTGTGAGACTTCTGTCTTTGTGTGCTGCTTAAGATTTAGTGTTATTGCCAAAACATTCTTTTTTTTTTTTTAAATTTAAGATACTTTGGAAAAAGCCTTTTTTTTTTTTTGTAGAAATGTGTTATATTGCCTAGGCTAAATAAAAACAACACAGACTTTCATTTTGCTAGGAGATGGTGGTTAGGAGTTCAAAGATTTTTTTTATAATAAAAGTAAATATATATATATATATATATTTAAAAATCTTAACCAGCCCTAGTCAAAAAATGTAACAATGAAAAATGACTGGATGAGTAATTTTGGTACCATTGTGAAAGCGGAGTTTCTTTGATAAACAAGAAAATAACACTCAACATGAATATTTTCCTTACACATCTACAGAGCTATAATGTTGCAAAACAAATGCACTACCTCATAGATGTTTTTTTTTTCTTTTGGGGATTTTTATAAACAATAAATTTTCATATTATTATAAAGCACCCTTTAGTTTACAGTCTCTCTTATAATTGTTACAAATTTTTAAACAATCAGAAACGTTCCATATAAAGAAATGGCAAGTTATTAATCTATTAAGATTTTACACATAGTTTTTTTCTCTTTTTTGTACAATTGCATAGAAGAGTAAAACCTGCCATTGTTAACAAAACAATAACAGACTTAGGAAACTACTTGAAATCTACAGTATAGTACCACTACCCTTCACAAAAATATAGATAAATTCTTTTTTTTTTTTCTTGTAAACTGTTACAGTCCAACCCTCTTAGTTGTAGGAACATTATAAAAAACCATGCTAGATCTCTGAAGTTGTAGTAAAACACATCTTGCTATTCTAATGCTTCGTCATCTGTCATCACTGTTACTAAGGATTCCATTGCTCGACCCAAGTCATCCGCCATGTGGAAGAGGTTCCCTACATTGTTGCCTGTATAGCAAAAGAAAACAAAAAGAGATGGTAGTTAGGAAGAGCAGGAATACAAGCAATTCATTAAAGGGAGATAATGCAATAGAATCCCATTTTGTTTTATATTTTTTTAATATTTATGTAACTGAAATATACCAGAATGATGCCCATGGAAACCAATGTTTTCTAGTTATCTATACAACAGGTACAGCATGGGTGACCACAGTTCAGATGTTTGCCACATTACACAACCAATGTGGACGGAGCACATTTAGTGAGTGAGAAGGCAGTTTAGATTTATGCTCACTCAGTCCTTCATCTCTCATATGACACTATTGACAGGGATGGCACAAATAGAGGCAACTGGGATGGTGGCTTCTGATGTGGACACCTGCCCACTAGGAACTGAACTGAAACCAAAACAACTCTTGCCACAGTGGCCATCAGAGGCTTTTGGTCTTGCCCAGCTTGGGCTGGATTTGAAACAGTGGGCTAAAATGAAATGGTTTAAAATCCACTGCCAATTCCCTGAGCAATCCAATCCCAGCAGTTTTTAGGGGTTCTTTAAGGGAAGCCATCAAACTGTAAGGCCAGAAAAGTAGTATTTTTTTCTTCTGCCATAGTAGTCTTCTGAATCCCCATTAAACACACAGACTGCAGATTAATAAGGGAACAGAGCATGGTATTTACAACTACCAGACTGCCATTACAATATTATTTGGGGAGGGGGTATAGCCAATGCATCTGGAAACAAATGTTCTCAATGTACCTGGTAAGATCATATTTTGTTTTACAACTTCAAAAAGCCCACAGATTTGGGGTATTCAAATGGAACTTTCCCATTTGAATGCCATAAAGAAAAATTGTTGTGGTGCCTTTTTTTTTCCTTTAAGCATGTATAATGACCATTAGTTTTGCCAGCGTTTACAGTCCTCATGAAGTATGGAGGCAGGATAAGAAAAAGGAGCTAGTATACAATAGACTGAATGTCCTACATGTGTCTGTTTAGAACTTTCAAAAGCATAAAAATGCATAACGAGGGAGAGAAACATGCATATAGGTATTGTAGGTTATTACAGAGCTTAGAAGACTATGGCTCAGATATTCAAAAGGGTTGCGCCATGCACAATCCACTGATGCACCCAAGCGCGCTATTCAAAAGGGAAAAGTGCGCGGCACAAATCCTGATGCACCAGAGCGCATCAGTAATGTATGCAGGCACAGGTTGGGGGCGTGCCCATGCATAACCTGCATGGCCCGATATTCAGCCCGGATGTGCAGAGTCGTATCGCAACCCCACATCGCCTTCACCTAGCGCCTGCACAAAGTTATGCCCAAAAGAAAAGGAACAAGTGATGGCCACCCACAGGTGAGCTGCGCGTGCAGGGTGCAACAAAGCAGCTGCCACCTGTGGGTGGCCCTGAATCCTGCCGCACCTGGCAGCACCCCCATGTCCCATCACGGGCATCACTATAGCCCCCAAGTCCAATATCCCTGGTGGTCCAGTGGACGATCGCTGCCGATCATGGGCATCAGTACCTCATCAGACACCTGCTACCCTGGTGGTCTAATGTACCCCCACCCACCCGCCCACTGAGCCCCACTGCCCTGCTCCCCGGCGGGCGGCAGCACCCCACCGCCTGCTGCCCTGCCGCCCGCCGACGACACCTCGGTAGGGCTGCATGCCCATTGGTTCACAGCATGAGCCAATGGGCGTGCAGCCATACCGATACTATTCAGTCAGATATGTGAATTCATTCACATATCTGGACTGAAATGAATGTGATATGGGCTGCACGCCAGTAGCTCTTGCTGTGAACCAATAAGCGTGCAGCCCTGCTGAGCCTGTCAGTTGGTGGAGTGGTGAGTGGCAGGCGGAGTGAGTGCTGCCGCCCGCTGGCTGACGGGGGGGCGGGGCAGTGGGGCTTAGTGGGCGGGTGGGTGGGGGTACACTAGATCACCAGGGTAGTAGGCATATCTGATGAGGTACTGATGCCTGCGATTGGGTAGCGATCAGTCCACTGGACCACCAGGGATATTGGACTTGGGGGGGGTTTCTATTAGTGATGCCCACGATCGGGCTCAGTGCGGTCCACTGGACCACCAGGGATATTGGGGGGGACTATAGTGATGCCCGCGATCGGGCACATAGAGGTTCACTGGACCACCAGGGATATTGGATGTATTTTTTTATATTACAGGAATGCCCGTGATCGGGCTGCAGGGGGCGTCGGTCCCCGACGGCTGCTTCCTGGCAGGGCGTCAGGCACAAGTCTTCGGGGAATCGGTGCACCTGCATGCTAATGGCATGCAAATGGGGCCGTAATGAGATGCAAATGGCCCCCTGTGTGCCTTGCATAAATTATGGCCCTATTTGCATGTCCCCTTTTGAATATTGCAGGTGCTGTGCATGACGCAATGGCACTTGTGCCAGCGCATCTCCATGCTCCACTCTGGCCACTTGTGCTGGCACAGTGCGGCTGTGCCATGCACAGTGGGGGTGGCCAGGGTGCGATATTCAAAGCTGCTGCGTAGCATGGCGCAGCTCCGTTGGGCTCCTTGGGCTACCCTGCGTAAGTTGAGCTGCGCCCAGGCTTGCGCCACAGCCTGGCGCAGTTTGAATATCCCGGCTCATGTGTCCATATTGCTCACCTAAATAAGGATCAGTGATACTCAAAAAGCTCCTTTTGCCTGCAGAATTTATCTAACTTTATTAACTCATTTACCGTAGAACTACCCACAACTTTCTCTGGTAGTAAATTCCAAAAAGATACCATTCTTTGACTGAACCATTTCTGCTGTCTTAATGAATTACACTTTTTATACTTTAATTGAAGGGTGCATGTACGTGTATTATATGGTTGGTCTCTAAATTCTAGCCCTAAGCTTTCACACAACTCACAATCTGTTAGTGCTTTGTGCAACCGGCACATATCCCCTCTTATCCTTCTGTACTCCAGTGAGTACATGTCCAAATCTCTCAACCTGACCTCATAACTCTTACCCTTCTGATCTTTTATTTTCCATGTTGCTCTTCTCTGCAATCATCTAAATTTAAGTTGTTTTTTTTATCTGGTGACCAGACTTGGGAACAATGCTCTAAATTAGATCTCACAAGTGATACATACAGTGGCACGATGACTCCCTCTCTCTACTCAAAATATGCCTTATTATGTAGTTTAAAGTTTTGTTAGCCCTTTGAACAATGTTTCTACAGTGTGAATTGAACTGTAGATCATTTGTTATAGTAACTCCTAAATCCCTTTCCTCCATGACACTTTTAAGAGGACAGCCATTCATAATATATATCACATTTCTGCTTTTATTTCCCAAGTGCATTACTGTGCATTTTTCGATACTGAAATTAAGTTTATATTTAGCAGACCATGTTTGAAGGAAATCTAATGCATCCTTTAGTTTAACAGCATCCTCTGTGGTATTTATTTCAGCCCCCAATCTGCAGTCATCTACAAATTTAGTCAACCACATGCAATAGTTTATATATTGCATTGAGGTGACATACAAAGTAAATAAGCAAGGTCCCAGAACTGATCCTTGGGGTGGCACCACCAGTCACTTTAGTCTAGTCTGAGCAAATGCCTTGGATGCACATGTACTTGGGAAAAGCAACTATCCATAAGCTCCAAATGTTCCTTTCTTTAGCACTTCTGTACAATAACCACTAGTTATGCAGGGATGTATCTAAGTAAAATAATGGGAAAAATCATTGTCAATCAGATAAATGATTATTCAGAGGAACATGAGTCTATTTTGTAAACAGCAGCATGGGTTTAGGAGAAACTTGAATGGAAACTGCCCTGGTCAGATTTACAAACACAGTCCTGCGTGGGTTTGAAAGTGGATTAATGATAGGTGCTAGTGGATCTGACCAAGGCATTTGATCTCATTGAACATGATTTACCCTGTGTCAAGCTGCAAGAGTTGGGCTTTTCAGACATCTCAGTGACCTGTGTTAGGGACTATCTATTTGAAAGGTCTCAGGTGGTTATTATTGGTTCAACTGAGTTTCAGGAGTCTCTTATCAGTTGTGGGGTTCTGCAGGGGTCCATTCTGGGCCCCTTGTTGTTCACCTTATTTGTCAATCAATTACCTACTCATTGCTCAGTTTGTGAAACAATTCTTTATGAAGATGATCTTATTTTGTTTTATCAAGCAAAATCCATTTCCTCCATTGTTCCTTCTATTCAATTGGATTTGAATACCACATGTAATTGGTTTGCAAATGACTCCATGGTTTTGATTTCAAAGAAAACAAAACCGATTTTATTTGGAACAAAATCCATGCTGAAAAGAGAATCCTGATCTATTAGTTTACAATCAGGCTGGGGTTTAGAATACAAGTACAACAGTTCAAATATCCGGTGTTCTGCTTGATCCAGCATTAAACTGTTCTTTACAAATTAACTCTGTTAGCTGAAAAGTAAGTCAAAACTGGGTCTTTTGTACAAATTAAAGTCCTATTTTACTCCTGAGACAAGAAAATCAATAGCTGTTGGTTCTCTTCTTCCTCACATGGACTATATTGCCAGTATTTATTTTAAATTGGGTACTAAAGAGTTAAATATTTTGTGTGTTACTTATATTTGGCATTTTGTTTTATTGGTTTCTTATCATACATCATTGTGACTTGTTTTCTCTGTTAGGTTTGTTGTATCTTAATTTCAGAACTGAATATTTTTAATGGATGTTTGATTTTTAAATCTATTTCTTTAGTCCATTTTTTTCTTTGTCTGATTTAATATCATTTCATAAAGTACCATCAGTGATTAGGTCTGCTGGTTGAAACTACAATATGTAAACAAAAACAGGGATCTCATGCTTTTTCAATCTCAGCTTCACGATTTTGGAACTCATTGCCTGTGTCTACTCTAATGGCTCCTTCAGTGGCGTGTTTTAAATCATTGTTTAAATCATTTTTATTGACAAGATAAGTTTGTAATTGTATTAAGTAATTTTTTTGTATTTGTATTTGAATTTGTTGATGTTAGTTATTTGTTAATTCTGTATTTTTAGTATCTGGTTCAGACCTGAAAAAAGGACCTTTGGCCCATTGTCCTCTTAACAAATTATTAAATAAAAATAAATAAAAATGTATAAAACAGGAACACAGAACTAACAACTATATGTGACACATGGCAGGAATTTACACTCTAGAAGCAACAACCTGACACATTTTACAGACAATAGCTGCACCAGAAGAGGCAGCCACATCCATATTAAAAGACAAAGAACCTCTGTGCGCAAACAAAATGGTTCACCACAATATATCCAAGGCACACTGCCTTAAGGGTAGCTGGTCCATTCCACTGGGGTGTCAGACAGACGAGGCATACTGATGAGTCCTGGTAGGACGAAACACGTGTCTATGTCTTCTGTTAGCACCCTTTGCAAACTGTGTGAGAGGCCTTTTGGCACCATGCAATTCTGCTTAAAGTTGGACCAGCATAACATTCTGTGGTGATTTACATATGTAACCCACGATGCTTTGCATTGTGGGGGCATGTGTGATTTTGTATCTTCACATCCATATTAAACTGCCTAACAAATATGTGAAGGGATCTCCACAAAGAAGCAGAAGAAACGTCTTGGTAATGTACACTGTACCCTTTGATCAAGACCAGGATGCAGCTATTGCTCTAAAAGAATGAACTCTCAAACCTTGGGGAGGTTCTTTTCCTGAAGAACAATAAGCTTTCACAGTCCAGTCTTTTATACAACTAGGAACTGTGGACTTAAAAGTGAGATGACCCTTGTGTAGATGAACAGAAAGTGCTCTGTACAAGACAAGTTGTTTTTAATGGCTATACATACAGTACAGTTCACACTTATTGTGCAGCCATTTTACAGCTGCTTAGCATCACAGCTACTGTATTAATGCTCTGCACAGGAAATCTCTTAGTCAGTGTTACCTGGTTCTTAGTTGGTGTCTGCCAAGCTCTAAATGAGCTGCCTTAATATAATATACTTTCTGATAAAAGCCACATTCTGCAGCTGTGGAGTGAGGGGAGGACAAACCAACTAGTTAGCAACTCATTGCAATCACATTAACAACATGAGCTGTAAATTGGTTGCACAGTTTAGAGTGAACTGAACTGTTCAGTATTTCATTTCATTTTTATTTATTATACTGGAAAACCATAACAGGAAAAACCCTTTTTAATAAGTGTCCAGTACATAACAACAGTAGAAACAGATATAAAAATATAAATGTACATAAGACAAATAAATTAATAACAGTTACAAGTAGACTGCAATGATAGGTACTGTGCACAAACCATTATAAAACTGTATATAGTGTATGTTAGGATGCTGTTCAGCATGGAAAAAATGGTATGCTGCCCTGAGTGCATAACAATGTTGTTGTGCTGCACTGAGTACGTCACTTGTGCAGCACAACAACATCGAACGTCATCGCACATATGCGATGAAGTGGATGTAGTGGTAAGTGTTAACATAGAAGTAACTGGTACCAGAGATAAACGTACTTTTGAGTACTGCGGGGACATTTATTTGTAAACAGGAGCATAAAATGGTTACCTATACCTATATAAAAGATTGTGTATGAGCAACTATATGTAAACAAGGCTATTTTCGATCTTGTATATTCGTGGTAATGAGACCTCTTGAGCTCGCTCTCAAGGTCTCCTGTTACCACAGAAACCACTTGACTGAAGAATGGCTTACTATGTATGATTGCTCATACACAATCCCTCTATAGATTTCAGTACAGTTATTGATGTAGTCAGCTTGTACGTACTCATGACCCTGTAGACCAGAGATCTCTGACCCAGGTTACTGTTCATTCTTGGAGTATGGAAAGCACATCCCTCAGAAGATCCAGTGGTCCTATTGTTAACTGACTCAGGAAACATTCCTGAATACTTTGGGGGGGTCTGACCTAAAGCCACTTTCTGTAGAAAGACAAGAGCTAGGAACTGTATGGGATTGTCCACTGTATGCAAATGTTTTTACTTGTTTGATTGTGGCTGCTGATAAAGGGATGGCAAAACTTTAAAGTGGTTGTGATAAAAGGAGAAACTGAATTTTAGCAAAAATTCTGTAATTGTTTAGAGCACCACCTTGCCCAGATTAAAACTAGGTCTGTTCCTTGTTTGACAAGGAATCCAATTCTTGACACTTCTAGTGGGCATCTTCTGTATCAGAAGGCTACCTTGATTGTTAGAAATTGATAGAAATCTTAAAAACATGCCATTGAAAAGTTCAAAAGGGACTAGACAAAAGCAGTGAGAACCAAATTACAACCAGGTGGAAGCCCTCTTGATTAGAATAGTGGTCTGGTCAAATTGACTGCCTTGAAGAATAGGACAATATTTTTCACCCTCAGTGGCAAAGATGATTTAGTGGTATGAGTACAAAAACAGTTCTGGAACCCTAGGATCTCAAGAAGCAGCACTTTTCAAAAGCAAAGTGATATATGTATCTTACAATACATGACTGGACCCTTTTCCCCATTGAAAAAAAGCCATCATTTATTTCCCCATATATGATGGTAGCGGAAGAAGTAGTATGACCCTAACTAGCTGCTTATATAGGACACAATAAAAAGTGTTCAACCTTAAGTATTATATAAAACAAATGATGGCAAAGTGTGGTATATAAGAAAATAATACCATCTCAGGGTTGAACAAGCTCATAAAAGCCACGAGCCCGAGGGCTTGTTCAACCCTCTCGATGGTATTATTTCCTCATATACCATACTTTGCCATCATTTATTTTCTATATAATTCATGGCAAATAAACTATGTCAGTGCATCAGTTAGGATTTTGAAACATCATAAGCAGGGAATTCCAATGTTATGGATTTTTTTGAACCCTAACTCCCCCCATCCCCATGCACCACCCCCGCCAGCTCCACCAAACTGAATGCCAAGACACAATCTAGATCCCAATATTAAGAAATATATATTAAAAAATAGTGCAGCTGTTGGTGAGTGAGTGAGTGAGTGAGTGAATGAGCGGGGGCAGTTGCATTTACAGTACTGAAGCTAGGTTTTAAAAAAAGCTGCGATTCAGTTTACCTTAGATTTTTCTGTTGGAATTTGAAACTAGGCTGCAGAACATGAAGACCTCATCTGTGTATGAGATCTTCACGTGTTGGCAGCCTCTTCTGTACATTTCCATAGGAGAAAAAAAAGGAATGCCAAGTGACCTTCAGAGATAAAGGTTTAAGACCAGATGAAAACGTATGTGTATTAAATCTATGATATCCAAAATGTGAGTGTGTCCACCCTCTTATTCTTTTCTATCACCACAATAAGTAGCTGATCCAGATTATTTTGTACACTCTATAAGTGGACCATCTGCTTAAGTTCTGAGCACTGAAAAAGCCCCTCAGTAATAGCCACACCTTTTTTACTGTTTGCCTCTTAAGTGTCATGATGTCAGAACTAGCTTGTCTGCTGCTGTATGAGTGTCTGGCCCTGAAGTGGCAGGGGCAGAGCCAGAAGTTTTCTGGAGGGCTGGTAGCAGTAGGCCTTGCACACGTGCCACCACAAACACCAACGGTATACAGCGGCACTACCAGCACTCAATCACCTCTGTACCTTTTTTGTTTGTTTGTTTACAGAGAAGGTGAGCAGCATGAATCTAATGAGTAACCTTGCACTTAACCTAAGGGCATGAGACAGCCTTACTGGTCCATGTAAGAAGGGCCACCAAGCGCAGTAACGTAGTGCCTTCACTGCCCAAACTAAGTACAAAAGGGGTAAGACCATAACACAATAATACTGGGGTAAGTCTAGGGGGGTGGTCGGCAGGTGTGGTTATCTAAGGAGAAGATATTCAGGAAGAGCAACAGTTATGATAAGTACAGTACTCAAGTTTCATATCTTCCAAGAATCAGTCTTCTCCATGGATTCCCACTAATGGGTCAGAGTACCAGCTCGAGAAAGTCCCCAGACTAGGGAGGTTGGAGCTCAGGGCTCTCTCAGACCAGTAATCCATTCAGAATTGCCCTGCCAAAGGTGGTATGCTGCTTGGCATGTACTTCTGGGGCATAGTACTTGGTAAAAGTATGCACTGTGCTCCAAGTTGCAGCCAATTTCTTCAACAGGCACAGAAGTATTTCTGTCAGAGAAGTGTCATCTGCTCTGATGGAGTGAGCATGTGCCCTACCCTCCAGTTTAACCTGGACCATGGCATAGCAGTGGCAGCAGGCAGACAACCCAGGCAGAAATGCACTTGATGTGACAGGCTGTCCTTTTCAATTAGAGTCTTAAGACACAAAGCTGTTTTGACTACCAGGTGTCATTTGTCCTGTCCAGAAGAACCCTAAGAACCCTCTTATCCATTGAGTGGGAGTTTCTACCTCATTCTAGAAGCTGATAAAGTAGGTAGGCAGGATTATAACCTGATTAAGAATACACTGCAACATCACTTATTTATTTAATTTTTGTAACTGGGTGAACCCACTGGAACCAAAGTCCTTTTTCAGAGGCGACCCAGAATTACTGACAGTTATACAATTAGGGTAACACTTCATTTTAGACAATTACACTTTAGGTAGACACTTGGGGTGTGTATAGAGAACTATCTTATCTTTATAAAAAAAACAGTATATGAAGGACCTGTGACCAAAGCATGCAGAGGTGACAGCTACCAGAAATGCTACTTTCCAAGTTAGAAACTTCATGCCACAAGTCATAATAAATAATCTTTAAGGGCTTATGGTGAGCATATTTCAGCACAAGGGAGATATCTCAGGGAGCCACCAGCTTCCTGATGCAAAACATAGGTGCAGAATACCCACTAAGGAACCTCTCAAACAGTAGTAGCTTTTCAAAGAGAGGTACCTACAGGTTTATGATATGCTGATTAAGCAACAAGACATGACAGGGTGTGCATTGTGGTGTGATAACAGCACACCTTGGCCGAGGCATTGTCGAGTGCCATAAACCACCTGGGGTATGCCGTTATCCCCCCACAATGCATGCCCTGGAGTGTCTTATTGCGATTATAAAATAGGTCAAATTTTTTTGGGGGGGGAGCCTGAAGAAATGCACCAAAATCAAAAACGAAACATTTTTATAACTTTACAAAAAAAAAAATGTATCCACCTCAGCAAAACAGTTTCAGCACATCCCAGCACTGACATACCATCTCAGATTCAAATATTATGCACAGTAAAATACATTTTTAATTAGCTCTTAAACCCTCAATTTTCCCCAAACCACCCCATTTACCCATTTCCTCACCTTTCTTACATCTTTGTATTATTCCCTCCCTTTTCCCCATCTTATTTATTTTCTGGCTTGCCTGCTTTAAATAGATGGAATGTTTACTATATATGGAATACAAGAATTCAAATCTCTGCTCAGTTCTACTGGCATAATGTTTACCCCCACTATCACACAACAGAAGGCCTCAGATTGAACCAGGGCATTTGTTTGATCTGTAGCAGGTTAAACAGCACAGATTTCCCTTGTGAGCAGGTGAGGATAGGAGGGGGATCTTTCATGGTCAGCAATGAAACACCACAAATTAAAACTGAAGTTATGTAATAATAATAATAATAATCTTTATTTATATAGCACAGTTCAAAGTGTCAAAGAGCTTTACAATAATTGAACTAATAGATATTAAAACTATAAATAGATTAAATTCAGTGACAACATAAATCAGATCATATTCAGGTGGTAGAGAATGCTTGGTTAAATAAAAACATCTTTAGTGAAGTTTTAAAAGCTCTCACAGTCAGGCACTCACGTACCCGACAAGGTAAAGAATTGTACAAGGTGGGGGCCACAAGCATAAATGCTCATGCCACTGATATCTGCAACGAACCTTGAAAGCTCTAGCAATTGCTCATTGGCAGAGTGGAGTGGTCAGGAGGGGCAGTAGGGGCTCCGAAGCTCTTTCAAATAACCCGATCCCTGTCCAATTAGGGCTCTGTAGGTCAGCAAGTTGATCTTGAAGGTGATCCACCATTGAACTGGCAGCCAGTGCAGCTCATGCAGCACAGGTGTAATGTGGCTAGATAAAGGAAGCCCAGTTAGTAACCTGGCTGCCGCATTCTGCACCAACTGCAGGTGGCAGATATCAACCCCTGGTAGCCCAAGGTACAAGGCATTGCAGTAGCCTAGACAGGAGGTTATGAAGGCATGGACCAGTATCGGAAGATTGTCGAGGGGAACTAGGTGTTTTATCAAGTGATATTCCTCAGATGGTAAAATGAGGACTTGACAACTGATGACACCTTCTTCATCAAGAATAATGCCCAGACTCCGTTACCTGTTCAGAGGTCCTCAGCTGGTGCCCCAGTATAAGTCCAGATGTCTGCCCTGCCGAAGACCCCTACTCGATGACCTCGTCCACAACCAAAATCTCAGTCTTGTTAGGATTCTGCTTCAACCAGTTGCACGCATCCAGTCCTGGATCTCGGATAGGCAGTTATTGAATATTGAGACTGCTACGTCCTGTTCAGGTGCAAAGGACATGTACAGCTGAGTGTCATCTACATAACAGTGAAAACTCAGACCGTACAACCTTACAATGTCCCCAGCGGCAACATGTACACTAGGAACAACATGAGTGACAGCACAGAGCCCTGCAGGACCCCACATGGCAGGGAGAATATGTCAGAGGAATAAATCCCAGACACTACTCTCTGAAACCTGCCAGTGAGGAAAGAGTGGTACCATCTGAGGACTGTATCTGACAGTCCACAGATCCACCACAGGCATTCTAGCAACACACCATGGTCCGCAGTGTCAAATGGCACAGAGATCAAAGAGGACTAGAATGGTACGACTCCTCTGATCTCTCATTAAAAGGAGGTAACTGAGCACGAAAACAAGGGCAGTCTCAGTACTGTGCCTCTTCCTAAATACCGACTGGAAAGGATCAAAGATGTCATGGATGGCAAGATGATCCTCCAGCTGCAGTGCGACCACCTTCTTAATAACCTTACCCTCAAAGGGAAGGTTAGAGACAGGCCTGTAGTTAGCGAGATAATCCGGGTCAAGAAGATTTCTTAAGGAGGGCGTCACCACTGCCTCCTTCAGGAGTCCGAAACTCCCGGTATCTAACAAACACTGGACAGTCTCAGCCAGACCGGTCAATGACCTCAACACACCTCACAAAGAGGTGGGTTGGGTCAATTCAAACTACAGTAGGTTGGCCGCATACTCTGCATGGTCATTATAACATCCGAGATTGCTACCTGGTCAAAAGCCAACCAACAAGGCGAAGGCCCCACAACCTCCTCCCAATCACTGCAAGACCCAATGGAGCAGGCTGAACTGATCTCCTACGTGATGTCAGCAATCTTATCAGTAAAGAAGCAAGCAAACTCATCACATCTCTCTTGTGACAAAGCTCTCCATGACTGTAGGCAGGCTGGATTGCACAGTGTGTCCACAGTATGGAAGAGCTGAGCAGGTCAGTTCTGTACAGCAGTAATCTCCTCAGACAGGAACTCTGCCTTCTTATGGGAGATCACTGATTGAGTTTCCACATAATGTGATATCAATCTAAGCTTGTTGGCATCAAGGTCAGATTTCCTCCAGCAATGCTCCAGCCTTCTCCCAACTCTCCTCATCTCCCTCAGGGTCTGATCAAACCATGGAGACTTGGGGCAAGGGAGGGGATGAACACGGACAGGAGCAATGGAATCCAGAGCCACCACTATGGTCCAATTATAGGCCCGTAGTAGATTCTCTGGTCCCATGCTTGCACTCGGGACTCCCGATAGGTCCAGTACTGCTATCAGGCTGTCTGGGGTCATGCCCCTTAATGGGCGGTACCAGACCATCTCCAAAGAGGCAGGCCTATGGGGGGATGCCTGGATATTGAATCTGATAGTACAATGGTTAGACCATCCAACTGGCTCCACCACCAAGTCGGTGCTCTCCATAACCAGTAGGAAGACCAGATCCAGCGAGTGACCCGAAATATGGGTTGCAGTGGAAACTACCTATGTGAAGCCCAGCGAAATCATCAGCTGGAGGAAGTCCTGCCCAAAGTGCGAGAGTTTTTCATCGATCAAAGCATTGAAGTCACCCAGTACCATCACTCTGAGGTACTCCAACACCGTGTCGATGATGAAGTCTGTGACTGCCTGAAAAATTGCTCCTGATCCCCGGTTGGACAGTAGATGAGAAGAATTTTGCACCACACACGTGCACCCAAGATACAATCAAAGGATTGGGCCTCCCCAACCGGCACATTTACCAGGCCCAACTCCATTCTAAAACAAATGGCAACAGCCCCACCCCTGCGATCCAGCCTCGGGCAGCGTATCACCGAAAAACCGTCTGGAACTACCGCCTCAAGAATTGGGCTGGTGTTGGCATCCAACCAGGTCTCTGTGATGCATGCCAGATCAGATGACCTGACAAGATCAGCAATCACTGCCGTCTTGTTCTTGACAGACCTGGCATTACTCAACACCGTCCAAGTAGGATGAGAATCCGAGGCTGACTGAGCAACCTGCCCACTCAGGTGGAACCCATGGGTATGGGGACTAGGCAGGGTGGACCCCTCTCCAGTCTCCATTTCACCCCAGGGTGTCTTGTTGCCCCACCACCCCAATCCAGCCACTCCGTTACTCTCCTTCCTGAGGTCCAGGGCCCACTCTCCTATGCCTCCTGCCCACTATTCCCAAAGTCTGGCAATGATTATAAACATCAGCAGGCAGGGGGGAGCAGTTAAAGGGGCTGGAGGCCCTGGAGCTCCGAGGAGGTGTAGCGTCTGACAGGGAGAGCAGTCTACTAGCACATATTCTCCTACCACCCATAGCCAACCCTCAATTAAGTAATAAAACACAGATAAAAGAAACAATCCCCCCTCAAACACAGAGCAATATCTGAAAATATTCAAGCACAAATATAAAAAATCTCCTTACCAACAAAAATCCCAACCCAAAAAATAATATCCAACCCAAATAAACCCGACTAGCTCAGTGCTACAGTGAGTCCAAAAAATGTACAGTAACTCAATGCAGGTTAATGCTCAATATGAAGAAGTCACCAAAGCTTCAGTCCAATTGTTTCGAGGCAGGTGAGGCTCTCACCCTCACCCATCCTTGTGGTCAGAAATCAAGGTTGCTCTCCTCTCCCTCCAGCAGCAACACAGAACTAAAACAGCTTAATATAGTCTTTGGAGGTACTCTCACTACCTCCCCAAATTAAATGCGAGGTTCTGTAAGCACAACGGATCTGCCAGACTGTTGTCCCAGGAGCCAAGTCCAAATCTTCACCAATGTTCCACAGACCTCTCTGAATTGCTGGCTCCCCAGCCTCGGGACCACAAGTAGCAACTCCTGGGAGCAAAAGATCTTCCAGCCCGCCACCAGTATCAGGGGCTGTATGTGTGGGTAAGAAGATGATTGTGAGGGCAAATAACATTTAATTACTATGTTTTTAAATTTAAGGCAGTTTTATTTTTAGAGCCTAGTTGAAGGTTTTTAGTGAGTAAAGGTGACAGCCATGTTTGTGATGGCAATCAGGGATGTGTGGTTGTATTGATTTTAGTGTGAAGAGCTTGCTGGATCTTTATCCAGTGCTGTTGTGCTGAGATAACAGCACTGGCAGAGATGGTACTCAGCCACTCAGGTTTCATGATTTTTAAAATCCATTTATATTATGGCACGTAGGTGGACCTTATGTGTGGAATACTGCAGGCTAGCTTCAGAAAGATCCAGAAGGTACTCCAAAATCTTTTCAGGTAGACACCTGAAAGGGTCCACAGGGGTTTCAGAGCACCAGATGGAAAATCTTCTCCACTTAGGTATGCATGTCTTCATGGTGGAAGGTTTATGCACAGCCAAAAGTACAGTATTTGAGGGACTCTCTGAGATACCTTAAACCTATTCACTTGTATCTCTTCAGGAGCTAGGCCTCAAAGTAAAGTGCTCACAGTTTGGCATGGACTAGCTGACCCTGGGTCAATAAGTCCATCTGGAGTGGCAGAACCCTTGGTTTGCTGACAAACTTGATTCAACAGAGGAAGCCATATATACTGAAGCCAGCAGGGGGCCACTAGGATCATCTTGCCCTCATCTGTCTCCAGTTTGAACAACCACCTCTGGATGACAGGGAGTAATGCATAGAAAAACAGATTTTGCCATGGCAGTCTGAATGCATCCTGACAGAAAATGCCATGTCCTGGATTTCTGGAGCAGAATTTGGCTGTGTGTGTTTTGGGCGGTTGTTGGGTGGTGTTTTTCTGTGGGGAGGGCTGTGTGTGGGAGGGAGGGGTTGGGTTTTGCTAACATGTTTGGGTGGGTTATGTTCAGGTGCATGTCATGGTTGTGCTAGGGTGTTGGGGCTCTTGGCTCACGTGCATGGTGGGTGTACACTTCCTTTCTGGTTGTCTTTTCAGGGGTGGGGGAGGGTTAATTCTATTGGGGTTTTGTTCGGATTCTTGAACTGTTTCTGTTCATGCGGTTGATTGATTGTATACCGACTCACTGTTAAAAGAACATTTTGGGATGCATGAACTCATTTTCTAGGTGGTTCCTGATAGATTTATTATTTATTTGTTTGGCAATGGTGCTGGCAATTGATGTTATCTTGTAAGAGGTTGTTGCAGCATTGTGGGTTTTGATGTCTGTGGAGTGCATTGACTGGTTGAGAGTGTGGTTTGGGGGTATCTCTGGACAGGTTTGATTCTGTATGAATGTTTTAGACAGTTGTTCATGCAAGGTACATACATATATATATTTGGTGCATATAGTACCTATCCACAAGGGAGGATCAAGAGAGGTGGCAGGGAACTACAGGCCCGTCAGCCTGACATCAGTGGTGAGCAAGGTGATGGAGGGTATTGTCAAGGAGGGGCTTGGGAGAACTGGAAAAGTTGGGGTGCCTGGATGATAGACAAGAGAGGCTTCATCTCAGGAAATCGTGTCGAACAAATCTTATGGAGTTCTATGATTGGGTGACTAGTGCCTTGGACCTGGGTAGGCGTGTGCCGTCCTCTTTCTTGACTTCAGCAAGGCGTTTGACTCAGTTCCTCATGGGGGCCTGTTGGATAAGCTGAGGGAAATGGAGGTGGAAACAGATGGTCAGATGGATAGGGAACTGGCTCTCAGACCAGACCCAGAGGGTCGTGGGGATAGTCTCATCTCCAAGGAGGGTCATTAGTGGGGTCCCTCAGGGACTGGTCCTTGGGCCCCTCCTGTTCAATGCCTATGTCTCTGACATAAGGAAGGGTATCAGGAGTGAAATGAGTCTCTTTGCAGATGACTCAAAGCTGGCAGTGGTATTGGATGGGGAGGAGGAGAGGGTGGCCTTACAGGGGGACCTGGAGGCTCTGGAAAGGCGGTCAAGAAAGTGGAAACTGAAGTTCAGTGCAGGGTACCACACCTGGGCTTCAGAAACCCAGGCCAAGTGTACATCCTGGGGGGGAGGAATGCTACAAGTCTCGATGGCTGAGAGGGACCTGGGGGTGGTGGTGAACGTCAAGATGAACAACTCTGAGACTTGTAGGAGGGCAGCGGCCAAGGCCAACAGGATGCTGGGATGCATCGCTAGGGGGATCACCTCCAGAAGGAGGGAAGTGATACTCCATTTGTATAACTTTGCTTGGTGAGGCCGCCTCCAGTACTGCATGCAGTTTTGAGGCCACTTAAGGGACATTTAACTCCTGGAAAGGGTCCAGAGGAGAGCAACAAAATGATCTAGGGCTTGAGGAAAGGACCTATGGGGAGAGGCTAGAAAGAGCTAAATATGTACACATTGGAAGAGAGAGGGACAGTGGGGACATGATAGAGACCTTCAAGTACATGCAGGGGTAAATAGGGAGGCTCAGTCAGGGTGCTCCGAAGAAGGGGGGGCAACTAGAGGGCATGGGTGGAAGCTGGAGAGACTCAGGGAGAGGAGGAGGTGCTACTTCAGTGGCGGGTGGTAGAACCATGGAATCGCTGCCTGGGGAGCTGGTGGAGGCAGAGACTGTGGAGGGGTTCAAGAAGGGGTGGGAAAGGCATGGGAAGGGTTGTGGAAGCAAGTCCAATGCAGGGGAATACCCTGGACTGGAAAGGAGAAGCCCGAGAGGTGGGGGGCAGTGAGTCAGTTCCCAGGGTGGGGGCTGACCAAACGAACAGACACGAAAGACCGCTAGGCCTATTCTGCTGGCATTTTAGTATGTTAGTAACCGAGGCAGTCTGGCATTGAGTGGGGATGCAAAAAGGTCCACATCTAGTGTGCCCCACCGGTGTAATAGCAATCTCACGACTGCTGGTGTTAGTGATCACTCGTGAAGCTCTGCATCCCCTTCAACTTAATTTGTCAGCCCCAGCAATCAGTCTGCGTCATGCTCCTTCAGCACCTGCCACTCCCCCCCCCAATTCACAGTCCCATGAGTTTCCCAAACAGTCACTACTAATGCTGGCTGCCTGACCATGCCCCGTCATACACCACCATTTTACTCTAGCATGTCATCTCCACTCAGCCTCCCCTCACCACACCGTTTCTCCCTATACCTTATCGTCCCTCTTCCCCACCCTCACCTCCACCACAGTACTTACCTCTCTTTCTCTTCTCTCTTTCTCGTACTCTCCTTCTTTACCCTCTGCCAGCTATCCCTGTCCTCTGAATTACTGATGAGGCACCATGTGGCTACTTATCCCCCACCATAAAGTGTTTTTTCTTGTTATTTAACTTGTACCTATGTTTTTGAGTTATTCTGTAAGTTCTGAATCCAAGCTGTATCGCTCATTGTAATGTACCTTTGCTTTCTCCTACTGTACTTTGTTTTGCAATCTATGACGTGGAACCTTTGTTAAAAAGCTTGTGCTCAAAGGTTTTTTATGAATAATAAAATAAATAAAAGTGTGTTCTGAACCCCTGGCAGATAGACTGCTTTAAGCAGGTCCCCCCTCTCCAGGTACCATTCCCACACTCTCATTGCCTTCATGTAGAGAGGGCAAGAGTATGCTCCCCTTTGCTTGTTGCTATAGTACAGTATATGACATACTTGTCCATCTGGAGGAGAACTGTCTTTTGGCTGATCAAGACCACTAGGGCTTTCAGACCATACAGAACTGCACGTATCTCCAGCACATGGATACGGAGATGTCTTTCTGATGAGTCCCTGACAGTGGGCTCCCCACACCAACATGGAGGCATCCATGGTGAGACTCACCTCTGGCTGCAGTGGGGAGAAGGGGAAGCCCTGGAGGGGGCTGTTCTCCACTGACCACCACATTAGGAACCTCACCAGGGGTTTGGTCACCTGAATGAGATAGTTTTGAGGGTGTGATGCTATGACCACTGGGTACTAAGCATTCACTGAGTTGCCCTTATGTGTAGCCTTTCTACTAAATGAGAAAAAAGACTGAGGTAGAACGGTCAGTGGGGGATGCTGCAACAGAAAGTAAAGCCATCAAAAAATGGAGAGCAATGAGTACCAATGCCCGTAGTCTGGGTAACAAGCTTCCTGAATTAGTGGCCTTGATGGAGGAGTAACATCTGGATATCGTGGCAATCACAGAAACATGGTACACACAAAACCATGACTGGGACATAAAAATACCATGATACACTATCTACAGGAGAGACAGGGAGGGTAAAAGAGGAGGAGGAGTAGCTCTTTACATAAGGGAAGGAATAAAAGCAACAGAACAAAAGGGTAAACAGGGAGGAGGAGAAGAAGCACTGTGGGTAAATTTGGAGACAGGCAATGGCACCACAATCTGCACAGGGGTTGTATACAGACCCCCTTCTCAGGGGGAGGAAATGGACAAGGAAATGATAGAAAGTATACTTAGAATGGCAGAAAAAGGGGGAGATATTGCTGATGGGTGATCTGAATATGCCAGATGTTAACTGGAGTGCAGTTGCAGCTGCCACTTCGAAGAGTGGAGTTATTCTAGATGCCCTACAGGGGGCATGCCTTAGACAACTAGTATTGGAGCCCACTGAGAGGGAGCAATATTAGACTTGATTCTCTCAAATGGAGATGGAGAGGATCACAGATGTAGAAGTGGGTAGCCATCTGGGAACTAGCGACCATCCGAACAGTATGGTTCACAATAAACACAACAATAGAGTCAAGCCATACAAGGGCAAGAAGTACTGGACTTTAGGAGGCTGACTTTGCCAAAATGGGTGAGTGCCTAAGAATGCACTAGCAAATGGGCAGGAAGGAGGGGTGGAAGAACAATGGGGAATAATAAAACTGCCATCACAGAGTACGAGCTCTGTGTGAAGCAAATAAACAAAACAAAATGATGTAAGAAACCACTATGGTTCTCAAAGGAAGTGGCAGTGAAGGTTCAAGAGAAAAAGAAAGCAATCAGGAAGTACAAGGAATCGCAGAAGGAGCAGGACAGGGAACTGTATCAGTTAAAGCAAAAGGAGGCTGGGAAGGCAGTCAGAACAGCAAAGGCCCAAACCGAGGAAAAGATAGCCAACTCAGTTAAGAAGGGGGATAAAACCTTTTATAGGTACATCAGGGAGTGAAGGAAGACCAAGGGAGGGATAGTGAGGCTTAATAAAGGGGAGGGAGGGTGTGAAAAGGCAGAGATACTAAACAAATATTTTTGCTCAGTATTTACAAATGAAGAGGAGAGGTACAAAAACAAACAGTAGAAACACTCTGGATACAGAAGTTGATACCAGCCCATTTACAGAAGAAAGGGTTCTGAAAGAACTCTTAAAACTGAAGGTGGACAAAGCAATGGGGCCTGATGGGATTCATCCCAGAATTCTAAAAGAACTAAGGGTAGAACTAGTGACACCACTGACTACCCTTTTAACAAATCATGGGAGGATGGGGTGGTACCGAGGACTGGAGGAGGGCAGATGTGATTCCCTTCACAAAAGTGGGAGCAAGGCAGAAGCAGGAAACTACAGACCTGTTAGTTTAACCTCAGTGATAGGAAAATGATGGAATCACTTCTGAAGGAAAGAATTGTCGAGTATCTAGAGGCCAGAGGGGCAGGGACCCTAGGCAGCATGGATTCACAGCGGAAGGTCATGCCAGATGAATCTGATAGATTTCTTTGACTGGGTGACCAAAGTAGTAGATCAGGGAGGGCTGTGGACATGGCCTACCTAGACTTAGCAAGGCATTTGACACAGTCCCACACAAAAAATCAATATACAAGTTAGCCAGCCTGGGAGTGGGTCCCAAGATGACAGCCTGGGTAAAAGAATTGGCTGGAGAATAGGACACAGAGAGTAATAGTAAATGGAGTCTACTCAGAAGAAAGGAGGGTTACTGTGGGGTACCATGGGGTTCCATGATAGGACCGGTCCTCTTCAATGTCTTTATAGTTACATTGCAAAAGGACTGGAAGGAAAGTATGTCTCTTTGCAGATGACACAAAGATCTGCAACAGAGTTGATGCACAGGGTGGGGTGGAAAGGATGAGAAGGGACTTGGCAAGGTTAGAGGAATGGTCAAATGTATGGCAGCTTAGATTCAATGCTAGAGGTGCAAGATAATGCACCTGGGAAACAAAACCCAGGGAAGAGTACACAATGAGGGTGAGATACTAACAACAACAAAATGGAAAGGGACCTGGGGTAGTCATATCAGATGACCTAAGGTGGGCAAGCAATGTGAGAGGGCAGCAAGGAGGGCTGGGGGATACTGGGATGCATGGAGAGGCATCACTAGTAGAAAACAGGAAGTTGTTATCCCTCTGTACAGACAGCTGGTGAGACCCCATCTGGAGTACTGTGTGCAGTTCTGGAGACCCAATCTCCAGCAGACATAGACAGGATGGAAGCTGTCCAGAGGAGGGCAACTAAAATGGTGCAGGGTCTGCACCGGAAGACATATGAAGAGAGGCAAGAGCTTAACATGTATAGCCTCGAGAAAGGAGGGAGAGGGGGACATGATAGAAACATTCAAGTACCTCAAGGGAATCAACAAAGTCCAAGAGGAGCAGCATCTTTCAAAAAAAGAGGTGTGCAAGAACAAGAGGGCACAATTTGAAGGTAGAGGGGGGGCAGCTCAGAGGTAATTTAAGGAAGTATTTTTTCACAGAGAGGGTTGTGGATGCATGGAACGGCCTTCTGGAGGAGGTTGTGGAGTCAAAATCAGTGGTGCAATTCAAGCATGCATGGGACAGTCATATGGCAATTCTAGGGGGTGGGGGTAGGAAGAAATAGGCTGCTTAACTAGGATCTGCAGCTTATCCAGTAGGTAGAGAAATTGTGAGACTAGGTGGGCCAAGCGTCTTATCTGACATCAATTCTATGTTTCTGTTTCTATCTAGAGTAACTGTGAGCACTGAGGAGATTAGTAGACCCAGCATACTTTGAATGGAATGGGTTGGCACAGTCTTCTGTTCCATGATGTAGTATGCCATCTGCAAGACTGCCTGTAGTCTGTTGTATGGGAGTAATGTCCAAGCCCTGGTCATGTCCAGAAGACACTCCAATGAACTTCAACTCATGGGAGGGTTCTAGCTGAGACTTTGAGGGGTTCAGCAGGACTCTCATGGATGCTAAATTGAGAGGCAGTGGCCATTACCTGCTCTGTCTCCTGTTTCAATGGGCTTGAAATTAACCAGTCATCTAATATGAGAAGACTTGGAGTCCTCGATTTCTGAGGTGTGCCACAAATCCTGCAAAGCACTTTATAAATACTCATGTCTCCGAGGAAACACCAAACGGCAGAACTCTAAACTGGTGGTGTTGCCTTCCATGCAGGACCAGGGGCACTTGTGGTGGTTGGGGTGCTAGTATTTGCTGGTATGCATCATGCATATCCAGTGATGCAAGTCAATCCTGATGTTTCAGGTAAGGTAGCAAGGATCCCAGAGAAATCATTTTGGATTTTTCTCAATCTATGTATTTGTTCAGATTTCTGAAGTCAGGAATGGGGCACAATTGCCCTGATCTCTTGGTACCACAAAGTTGTGGGAGTAAACTCTGTGTTCCATTCTGACTCTGGCACTATTTACACTGCCCTGTTTCTCAGAATACCCATAATTCTCCTGTGCCAGATGCTCGGACATGTGAGGCTGACAAGGGAGTTGCCTTCTGAGTGGATTGCAGGAGGAGGCAGATCCAACAATTCCAGGAATTACGTTGTGAGCTCATTTCACCTCGGACTGTGTGGTTACATCACAAAACAGACCATTCAAGGTGCATGGGAGTTATACATGCACATCACGACATGTTGTTTATTTCATTCAGTGCAAAAGATATCCACAAACAGGTTATTTTGGAGAGACAAGCCAACAGCTCCATATTAGGATGAACTCGCACAGACATACTATTAGAACAACAAAGACTGAAAAAACAGTGAGGCACCACTTCTCCCAGCCTGACCACTCAATTTCGGATATGTCAGTAATGGTCTTAAAAGAAAATCTCGAAAACACACAACAGAGATGAGCTTTTGAGATTAAACTTATTTTACATCTTAATACGGTAGCAGATGGGATGAATGTTGATCTGGGTTTCACGGGTCATTACAGAAACTGACATCCATAGACTTCTTCAGATTGGCATATTTTAGGACTTCAGCATGTGTGGGATGTGGGTGCGTGTGAGTATGTATGTGTGTGGGTACGTGTTGTGAGGTACATGATATAACCAGTGTGAGGCTTGCTGTCACATTGAGGTGGGCCTCTATTTAGATACATGAAGTTACAGTGTGTTACTACTCTTACTTCACACACATAATGAATATTAATTCCTCCTTACTTTTTATCTTTGCCCGGGAGTGGGGTTGATTCCGTTGCACCATATTCAGATTACCTAGCCTGTTACTGTACACAAAGGAGTGTTAGCACAGACTGTCACATATTTTTTTAACTCTGTACATATTGGAGTGTGAGATCTCATTTGCATAGGTGTCCTGGACAGATATTTTAACATTAGGGTAATATTGTAGTAATTTGTGGAAATGTAGGTATATTAGACCTCTGGTCTTACACACATACTTTATATTTACTTCTAGTTACCTTATCCTGGGGAGGGTGGTAGTTTTATTTCATTGTAGTTCTATCCAGAATCCTTGGAAATGTTACTAGGCAGATAGGAGTACAGTTAAATAGTGTCACATCTTGCTCTGTAGGTATTAGGATACATGAGCCCTTTTACTTAGGATTTCATGACAAGTTGAATTCCTTTGGGAAACAACTGCAGTGACTGATGTGAATAAAGGTTCATTATGTGTGTGTGTGTGTGTGTGTGTGTGTGTGTGTGTGTGTGTGTGAGAGAGTATCTCCTTAAAGCTAGTTATCCCCCGCATTATGGGGATGTGGGGTGGGGTAGGGTGTAATGTTTGTGTGAAGAGGAGGAGAGAAATTAAATTTTATCACTTTTCAGATTCCTTAGACACTTCTGGTACATCAAGTTGTTAAATTCTCAGTGTATACTGACATCAGTACATATCAGGCTACATGGTCTTGATTCCTTGGTGGTCCTCGACTAGAGTTTTTTGTTTGACACTAATATTGTCAACTTATATTTAAATTATCATTTATAAAGTCCTGTCACTATACTAGAGGTTTTTGAAGTTATGGGGCATGATATCTAGCTGGAGAGTACAGCTGGGTGATAGGTCCAGCTAAGTTTTACACATCATATAGCGTGCACTGATGTTTTTAAGACAACTTTACTGGCAATTTCTTGTCTATAATGCATGCATTGAAACTTCTTGGAGTCCTAAGACAATCTTGGTATGTCTTTAATCTGGGTGGGGGTTGCTTTTCAGTAATCACATCCTTATACACTCTGTGACACTCATAGCTTGATTTAAGAGTCATCTGCTCCAGCAGTATTATCTTTTGTCAATTAAATTTATATGCAGGAGGATTCTTTACATGTGTTTTGCACCAAGCACCTTTGACCCTGGGACCCTCCTGGCTGAAGGTAATATGGTACTGTTAAACTTCTCTGACATCATCATCTGTATTTTTTTAAAATGAGTATTTTAAACCAATGGGGATTTTTTCTGTTTTTTCTGCATGATCTAGCTGTTAAAAGTATTGTTTTTCTAAACAACGGCCATTAGGCTTCTGAAGAAGGACTGGTCCAAGCTAGAGCACTTTGTTCTTGTTGTTACATCAATGTTGGTCTATTAAAAGGTATCAAATCATTTGCTTCTGGATCCCTTCTCGAATGAGCCTTCAAACCCACTTATCTATTGAGATGGCTTCCCACTGATAACAACACTGGGTTAGGTATCCATCTACTGGAGAGGAGTGGTCTTGTCTCAGGCAGCTAAAGCAGACCTGAGTTTCAGATGGTGACACTGAGTACTTTCAGTGCCTGTACCTTCGACTATACTTTCTTCTGGGCCTCGGGAGGCTGGGATTTGTTGTTTTGGGCTCCCCTGCACCTACCACAAAAAGACTGCTTGTAGTGAAAGAAGCCACATCCTCTACCCCTTTGTGGGTTATAAGAAGCCAGACAGGAAATCTCAAGTCATTCTTATTTCATTAGACCCCACCCCGGGAGAGGAGAGCATTCCCTGAAAAGCTTGATTCTCCCACTCTGCCAACCAACAGCAACCCATGATTGTTGCTGAATGGGTGTCACCAGCATAGCTGGAAGTAAGGCATTCAATGCCTTTACCCTCCATGCCACTCGGCTGGACTTAAGAGATTGCTCATCCTGTTATCCATCCAGGTAAGTACCATCGATTGGCACATTCATGATCTGTTGTAGGATGTCCAGGATGAAGCCAGCAGTGTGCAGCCAAGACTGCCACTTGATGCAAACAGCTGCAGCCACAGAGTGAAGGCATCCATAAAGGCCTTAAGCTGGTGGCTCTTAGATGCAATACCTTGTTTAAATGTGAGAAGGATCTTGTTTTGCCCTGTATCTGGGTGAGCCTATCAGAGACTTAAGCTTGCAGCAGAGGTGTATGCATACTTAGAGAAGTAGCCCTAGTAGTGGCTTATCCTCATGCCTAGAGTAGCCTAGGCACAGACCTGCTTGCCCATGGTGTCTACCCATGCGTGACTTCTTGCGGGGGTGGCCTCTTTGGGCATTATGGCTTTGTCATTCTCAGCCAGTATAACAATGGCATCCGCTGTTGGCTAAGTGAAATACATTGGCTTAGATTTGGGCACTGCATATTTCTTCTCCATCTGCTTGGGACACCTGCCACAGTAGCAGGGCCTCCTCCAAACCACCTCAGTGAGTGTCTCCAGGGCTGGCTGGATGAGAGGAATTAGAGAGACTGGGATATTAGGCATGTTTAGAAGCTCTAGTTGGAGGCATCCAACCTGGTCTATTGCAGTTGTTTCGAAATGCAGTGCTGAATGCATATTTTTGAGCACAGCCTTAAAGGAGAGATTCTCCTGAGGTACAGTGACAGAAACTGGTTCCTGGTTCTCTGGATGACATTATGAGTCATAATCCACACCATCAGAAACGATGAGGTCAGGATCCGACTCAACTCCCTCTACTTCTTCCACACCAAGGGTAGTAAAGAGGAGAAGGTCGAAAAGGCAATAGTGTAGACCTCAGCAACAATGGCAATGTCAGACCCGGCCTCAACTAGGGTCTTAGGAATGGGGGTGGTATGGATGACAGCTCTGAAGATGGCACCAGCTCAACTGACCCAGAAGGATCAGGAGTCGGCACCAAAACTGCATTGGTCCACTTATACACAGCACCCACCACTCCTTATGAGCTGCCCAATGGTCAAAGAGCCCACTGGAGGCCTTTCCATTGGAGAGACCGGGCTCTGGGATGGAGACATTGACCTCACAGGCCCGGGCATCCCTGGTGGTGTTGGTGATGGTGGTGGGGTACCTGGGTCCACAGAAGTCAGTAGTCTCATAGCAGAGTAACCAGAGGATGACCTTGACCACTGCCTTTTCTTCTCCTTAGTGGAAAGAGGTTGAGATTGAGGTTGAGGTTGAACGGTGCAAAGACGCCAACGCAGATCATGTGCAGAATCTGGACTGTTTTGTTTTATGATTCCAAGAGCGCTGTCCATCCTCCTGATTGACAGACTGCCTGCTGTCACTGCCAGAGCCCCCACCCAGACAGATGGTGGCCAGAAACAGCCCTGTCACCAGAGGAACTTGACTGTTCAGGCTCCCTACCTTCTTCCATGGTTGTTGACAGTCAGCATGAGATAGAGCTGATAGAAAATTGTAACTTTTTGTATTAAACTGACACAAAATAGCAAATTCTAGTGTATTTTTAAACTAAAACCAAAGAACTGGAATGCTATCATCCTACAGACAGCAATGTTCTGAACCCATTGTGGAAATTGGAGACACTGCTGCTGTGCACTCATCAGTGGGGAAAAAGGAACTACGGCAATGGGGGCTAGCACAGCTATATACTAGTGGATGCATGCAGTGATGCGAGCATGGGGCCTACTCACACCACCAGCCAGCCAGTAAAGTTCTGGCTACCGCAGGGTCCTAGCACCTCTGCCACAGACTCCTTAGTTGGAATATATGGAGAAGATTGATTCTTGGAAGATCCAGGTACACACCAAGGTCTCCTCAGTCAGTATGATGCAATCAAGATCAATTCGGCCTTGTCTTGGATCTTGTTTATCATCTGAGGCAAGATGGTCAAAGCAGGGAATGCGAAGGATTAAATAGTCTTACAGTTTCTGTTTAAAAAGTCCACAGAGTCAGAAAATTGAGTATGCTCTCCACAAGCAGGATGTTGATTTATTTAAAAGTTTTACAGTGATTGCAATGAGTTTGAGAAGAAGTCTTGTATGAAAGCATCCTAGAACATTCATGTTTCCAGTATATTCATTCAAAAGTACACAGCATCCAGGTCTTATATATGCACGCAATTATTGATTTTTATTGAAAAAGCAAATAAAGGCTCCTGTACAGTCCACCCAAATTATTACTTTTTATGAGGACCACTCTCCTGGAAGAACCTTTTTCTGCTAAGTCAGTCCAATTCAAAGTTCAGAGAGCCCTGTATAATAGCCGACAACAGCCAATGTGCAACACAGGCATTTCTGCCCAGTGCCACACCTTGAAAGCCTCTATCAACAGGCTGTTGCTTTTTGTGCTACAACCCGTCAATTTACACACTACTGGTATATTTTGTAGTCACTGACCACTACCACATGATGATTTCAAAAGACTTTTGTACTGCGCACATCTTGAAGACATTGCTGTGAAGTTTGGGCTTTTGTGTTGACCACCACAATCAGCATTAGCTCTCTGTGAAACCTGCAGCTATGCTGCTCATATGAAGAGGCTTTACAGGTTAAGGGAAAATGAATACACGGTCCTTACTTCATCTGGCTATGGTTAGAATAAGCACGTTAGTAAGTATAAAGCTCTCAGGAGCAGATGATTGTCCAAACAGCATGGCTTTGAACTAGTAATGCCTTCCTGTTACTCTACATCTGAGAAAGCTACTGTGATATCTTATGATATTTATCTAAAAAAGGCCTCCTGGAGGTAAGCTGGCATTAAAACATCACCTTCCTTACGTCTTTCAGAATTTAAGACAGAGATTACATGTGAATGAGGGAATTCAGATTCTTCAGCTTTAGAATCAGCCACAACCCACCTTTCTTTTCTACAAATATGAACCATACGGAGTTTAGGACTTACTCTATCCCTTGAGCTGGAACTTTGTCTACAACCTGTATGTCCAGCAGATGCTGAGTTGCATAGAAAACTACAGGGTCACATACACAGTTGCAAACTGTGGTGACACAAAATGAGGGAGCAAAAGCCCATTACAGTATCACACTTTTCAGTTATAAACAAAGCTGGTGCATTATGGGCAGTGCACAGAGTAGTCTACCCTCCAATGCACTATCACTCATCTCACTTATGCATATGAAATAATAGATGTTAGTGGGCACAAATGGATATTCCGCCCACTAACCTGGTGGACTGAGCATGGCATAGCACCATTTGCATTGCGTTATGTTATACACTGACCTTGGCCTACTTTTTGTCTACCAACAAAGTTGTTCCTGAACCCCTCACCCCTTAAAATCAAGCCCACTCAGGGGCATCTTGAGGCACCCTCCTAGCACCTGCCTGGTCCTTTCTGCTGGTTTAGTGGCCATCGGGCATTCCATGACTTTTACTTACTCCCTGGTGTTCGGTGGATTCCTCTATCTAGCCCTGCCCAGTGCTGCAAAGGATTGGTGGCAAGTATGCCACCTAAGCTCTTTTATCCACTGGAACTTTTATTCCAGTTTACAAACCAGTGCCCCCATAACTGATTTTACCAGTTCTACCAGGGTTTGAGGTTGCTATGCCTTGCAGCTGGGGATGCCCGTCAGTCGCTGAACATAACTTAAAGGCTCATCAACATACCAGTGCCTGTTTTAGCCTGGTTTCCCAACCTCTTTACCTGCACTAGTGCAATGCCCATCATGATGGTCCAGGAAGGCCATGTGACCCCACTGTGCATTTCTAATGGGGCGCAGTTTTAAATAACGGCACAAAGTGGTTATTTTACCAAAGGACAAAACACCTCTCTTACAAGGGCATCAACTATTCAACAAGCTTCCCCATCTCTTGTCCACTGTCCCTCAACAGCATCTTTCAAGTACAATTTAAGGCAACACCTTTCCAGTTCCCATGTATGCAGTTGCCCCAGGTCATGATTGTCCTGTAACATGCTGCTCTAACCTGTCACCATCCCTAAAGTGGTTGGTTAGTCGCTACTTCCTAGCGGGTTGGTTTTGTATGTATGCAGGTAGACCCTTGTTGTACATTTGCCTGTACCATGATGTATTATATTCAGTATTATCACACTGTGTTTATTACCCCAAAGTATTTTTTGCTTATGTAATTGCCCTCTTTGCTTTTGTTATGCACTTTCCTGTGAATACTGTAATCTATGCCTGTCTGTCCTAAACTGATGCTTGTGAAAACAAGCAATTCTTTGCTCACATGCCTTTCCAGTACAAAAATAAAAAGAAACTGAAATTTTTACCACTTTGCCCCACAAACTGCAACTTTTGGGGGGTCTGTTCTTTCCAGGTTGACCAGTAAAGTGGTCTCTACAAAGGATTGTACTAGTTCCAAATCTAATTCTATGGGAAAATCTAACCACTTCCTGGTGAGTCTGATCACACTGTTACCTTGGACAAGTGACCTTTGTGTCTTGAGAAGAATGCCTGGTAAGAGGAAGACTGGAAACATGTTTTTCTTCAACCTCTATCCTCTCCATGGGAAAATGCCGTGATCTAGAGAATTCTGAGCCTCAGAAGGAATGACTTTGTACTGGAAGCCCTTCCTTGAATTCTACTTTCTTTAAAACCGGGTTCCATCTTCCCTGGGATGCTTAGTTTGGACTCTATTGCTGAGCTGATCAGTACTTCCTTAAAGGAAAAATCCATCCAAAATTTGCAAAAACATATGTTGTGCAGAGTGTTTTGATTTGTATGTTAAGTTGTTGTGTGTCCTTCCCTCTGTCTACTAAGAAGAGTTTTTCCTAAATTAGCCTGCTAGCTTTAGAATAGTTTTACGACCCCTGGAGATCTCCATATGAAACAGTTTAATTGTATTTCTTTGTCCTACAATGCACCTTGTTTCATGTGATGGTGATATAGCAGAGACCATAAATCCAGAAGAAAGCATTGCTTTACAATCAGTCCACAACAGTAGAGATGGCTATATTTTAAAATCTGTAGAATTCAGCTTGGTGACCACCCTCATCGTAAAGGTCTTACTGTCCTGAAAAACTTTGCTGCTGGTAATTTTGTGCAGCTTGTAAAGCTTCCAAGATATTTAGTTTGTTTGGCATGTGCATGCTGAATGTTGGGTCTCTCTTACATCACAGTCACATGAGACAAGATGCACTGTGGGAACAAGAAATACAATTAAGTTATCAGGGATGACGATCCCCAGGGGTCGTAAAACTAGCATAAGCTAGCAGGCTAATTTTAGGAAAAACTCCTAATATCAGTCAGATGGAAGGAAAGACTAGAACTTCACATACAAATTAAAACACTCTGCACAACATATATTTTTTCAAGTTTTGGGTGGACTTTTCCTTTAAGGGCTTCTTCATAAAGTTGAGACCCATTTAAAGGGGAAGTCTCTCACAGTTTCACACCAATATTTTCCCAACTCCTTATGTGTAACTGTTCTGTGCCTCCTCCAGTTGCCAGCAGACCTATTGCTGTCCAAATCTAGATTATAAATAAAAATATACAGCCCCCAGAAGTTATCAATGTGTTTGTCCTCCATTTTGCCATCAATGTTCCTGGAGGATGATGTCATCACAGCAACAGATAATGGTGCTGCGCTAAATGCAGTTTCATCAGTAAACCAAACCCACAATGGATGGTTCCCCACTTGAGTAATGGAGGAACCTTTTAAGTGTTATGCACATCCTGAAGAGCAAGTCTAATAGGGACTAGGACCATGTGAGTGCGATGCAGCACTGATTTCAGGTATATGCAGTATTCATACTGTATAAGGAAGTGCCTGTATGTGTTGTGTTACTGTTTCTGTTAGCAAAAACAGTTTACCCAATAAATGACTCTGGGTACAACAAGAGCTTTAAGTGGGTATATACAGCTGTTGTATTATGTTCTGTGTGTGTTAGCATTCTTTATTTTGATTGCCACCAGCAGTGAGAAACAATCGTGCAAATATGCCCTTTCCTATGTAACTATGCAGTCAATGATTGGATGGCTGCTGTAAGGCAATAAAGAGTTCAGCTATAACAAGGAATAGGTTACCAGGAAAGCATCAGCTGCAGCAAATGGAGGAAGGGTAATCTAGTGGATAAAGCACAGGCACAAGAACTGGGAGGCGGTGGTTCAAATCCTACTAGAGTCCCTTACTCTAACCCTTAACAAGTTCCCCAAACCTCCTTGGGAACTGTGATGGCCCCTCAGGTCCATGACTTTAAAAGTGCCCCATTCCATTATAAATCATTAGCAGTGATGTGAGAGCTACATCACTTCACTTTGAAGGTACTGAGGACAAGCTGTGGCAGCCCCCCCCGCTTTGTAATGCCAGCATTTGAAGTAGGATGTCCCTCACAAATCAGATGCTACACTTCAGCTGTTGTAGGTAAAGAAACTAATCAGTCTCAGTGTTTTTAGTGCTCTGTGTTTGCTTAGCTCATTCCTCCCATGTCATATGCATTCTGTGTCTTGGTATTTTCAGTCAGAAACTCAGATTTAAGGAGCATTTGAAATGTAAAACAATATACTTTATAAAGTAAGTGATCTAGGTCTCCACTTTCAGGCTGCTGAAAGAGGGTGTGTATGTATCATTTGTGCAAAGGAGGAATCCAAACTTGTGTGACTCTTTGGGAAACTGCCCATGCCCACCTTGTAAATGAATCTTCTCAAGGGTGTTCACTTGGTTCAATACAGATTGACTGACTGACTGCTTGATTGACTGATTCAGTCTACTGCTCTCCACAGCATGTTACAACTGTCTCCCAGAGAGAAATGAGCAGTTCAAAGAAACATATTTTGTTTCCTGTAAATGAAATACTATTAGATGTATTATTTGCTCTACACATACAGTATTAAGGGTACAAGTACAACTCCCTGTGTGAGTTGTATGACAGAAGTGTCTTAAGCCATTGCCAATTTAAACTAAAATCAGGATAGACAGCATTGATACCCTTATGTTTTCGTCTGCACTGTTGCTGCAGTGACATCAAGGAATGGGAAGGGCTGTATTACAATTGACTCATTTGCATGTAAATGGAGGCTTGCTTGACACTTTACTACCTTGTGTCAGAGCCTCAGATATGTGTTGCAATGGAAGAAATGACTGATCTCTTATTGACATATGTACAGTAATTGATGTACTATATAATAAATATAGCAGACATATCCAAATCATAAATATACAGGAGTCTTCTCCTTTAAAGTAGTTCTGATGAGATGCATTGGTAATTGCTGGTTGACCGACTACAGCATAAGCTAAATAGATCTCCTTGTCTGAATATTGGAGGCATACTGAGTTTTACAATAGAGCACACTGAGTCAGATGATGCATCACACAAGAACTTGGTGGCGAGAGAAGCTATCATGCCTGTCTCAGTGGTCCTCTTCGGATACTTTCCCATAGAATCTAATCTATGAACTCTCCAACCCACACAGAAGAGGAGTGCTCTGAGAGTGCAGGCAGATGCCATGGACAGTTGGCATGAGCACTTAAGTGCCTCTGAAGGGTTTCTAAGCTTACTATCTTGTGGTTAGCTGGATCTCTCAGGGTAAGTACTTCTGGGTGAATGTTTTGATAAGGATGATGTACTGCATCTATCTTAGGTACTAAAGCTAATTCTTCTTGAAATCCTTAAACTATGAACAGCCTGGAAAAGCTTCTGTTTAAGTATCTTATTGCCAGGACTGAAAGAGAAATGTTCTTTGGCAATCATTATTTACCTGTCTTGGCAAAAGAAAAAAACAGCCCAGGGGAAGCATTTGTCAAACATCCTGTCCTTTTGCTTAGACTTATTTATCTTCCCCAATCAGAGGCTATTTTAGACAGGATGACATCTTCTAGACAAGATGGGAAATATTGTCTAACAAAATTACCTGCCACAGTTTTCTTTCTCCTTATCCTCTGACTGTGAAGAGGATACTGAGGAACTACACCCAGAAAGAGTGAGGACTCTAGGAAGAGAAGGGGCTCCTTGCAGTTGTTGTTCTTTGACTTTTTTTTGAGGGGGTGCAGATGTCTGAGCTCTCTCAGAGACAGGGACTGAGGCTTATGTCTCTTATCTGGTACCATGGCTGGGGAGACTTGTTCTTCCTTGAGTGGGTTGGAAGCCCAGATGAAAACCGGTACATTCCTCAATGAGTGCCTTGAGGTTGGCCTTGATGGAGGACTTAAAGAGCACGATAAGCTTTGGACAGAGAAAAGAGCCTCTAAGTTGTTGGCCAATTATTAACCTGGGGTTGGAGAGAAATATAAATGTAGGCTCCATGATCATCACTTTATTATACTGTGTCCTCATTCAAGCTGCTGGACTCCTGCTCTGATGCAGAACACTCTGGGACCTCATCTGAGCCTCCAGAGGCTGTACATATGTCACATACTTTCTCAAATTACCTAGTGGTGTCCTCAGTGTTGCAAGTTTTACAAAAGGACCCACAATTGTAGAACTTGGTGGGTTTCTGCCTTCCTTACGTGTCCTGACTCTGACTTTTGAACATCCAGAAAAAGGCAGATTTGAGGTGGGGATTACACGAGATGGTATGCCACCCTAACAGTGACATTTTTATGGTGATGTGTCGATTTTGACTACAGCGCCATGCTGCCATAGAAGTGCCACTGGAAGGGGCAACCACTTCCCCTGACTTGCACCCCCTCCCTGAACTAACTCCAACCTGAAGTTAGAATCCTATAGTTTGGGGGATGCGGGGGGGTGAAGGCCCCCACATGGGGCATTTGGGCAGTGAAGCCCCCCATGTAAAAAATGGTCTTGAACAGTGCAGCTCCATGCCAACTGCAACTTATGGTCAACATGGAGCCCGTCGCTGTAATGTCAGTCGCAATCTTTTTTGTTGTGCCAGCATATACAGCTTGCATGAGGTCATAGAGGTCTTACAGGAGAGCAAACCAATTTCTGCCATGCCAAACAATCAGGGTGTTGGGGATGATACCACGAGGGACAGAGCCTGCCCACATTGTAGGCATCTTTAAAATAACATATGAGTGGCTAGGGGGAAAGAATACTACCACTATTGCCTGAAGGATTGAGACTAGCAAATCCCTTATCCTGTTTCAAGATTTCTTCCATCTTGCCCCTTTTTACATTTAATGCATGCTTGTGCACCAGACATTTTGTCAGGAATGACTGGATTCAGTGGCTACTGCCAAACCCATTACAGTTCAAAATAGCAAGGGCTCAGCAGTCTACAACAATGACCAGCAGTGTGTGTTTGTGACACCACTCACTGTTTGGTGGGGGAAGCTTTGTGTGCTTAAAGGACCAAGCTGCTCTAATCAGAGATGGCTTGGTCCTTTGATTTATAAAGCTGGTCAGCAAACAGCTGAGTGGCTTTTTACAGCAGGAGCCAGTCAGCCTGTAAAAAATGAAACCGTCCATCAATGCCTGTTACAGCTGCCCCTCTCCAGCCCAACCCACATTATAATAATGATGCCACAGGGGTGCCAATACCCTGTGTCAACTGCCACCTCCACCCTGTCCATTTTAGATGCGCAGCACCGGGGAGCCCACTCCCGGTGCTGCCAAATGTAACAGTGACACTTTTTGGGTGCCCAATACCCCAGTGTCTGTCCCTCATCATTTATTTCTTTTTAATTTTTTATTATTTTAAACCAGTGCAGCACTGGGGAGACCACTCCTGGTGCTCCCAAATTAACAATGCCACTGAGGGGTACCCAATCCCCTAGCATGTGTCCTTCATCTTTTCTTTATTTTTAAATTTTTTAAACCTGTAAAAAGGGAAAACCATCCATTGAGGTCTGTTGCAGCACCCACGTAACTTCACACCCCAGCCCAACATTATTCTGGAGCACGGGCTGCAAAATCCCCATGCCAGCTGCCACTTCCCAGCATGCCCATTTTAGCAATGCAGCACCAGGGAGCCTACCCCCGATGCTACCAAATATCACAGTGACACTGGTGGGTGCCCAATCCCCTAGTGTCACTACCTGTAATAGAGAAAACTACCCCTTTTCATTTTTTTTTCTTATTTGTGTAAACCTGTAAAAAAGAAAACCATCCATCGATGTCTGTTGCACCATTATTACCGTCACCCGACCCTCCCACTCAGCACCCACCACCCCACCCCCACAAGTCCTTACTTACCCACCAGGGGTCCAATGCCGTAATTCTCTCTAGACCACAGACACGTCTTCACTCTTCAATGCCACAACACAAACAGAGGAAATCAGGTATGCAGTTCAATGTATTTCAATGGGATTAATAATTTAGTAGCATAACTTGGTATTTTTCAATATTTTGCCCAAAATTTTCAACATGCCTTTTGGGAAACCACCTCATGAACAATGCAAGTGACGTTAGGTAAATCTGTCTCGAAGGTGATTTTATGGTCACTGCAGAAAATCACATTTTGGGCAGGAGTTCAGAATTGTCTCCACTATTATTCATGAGGTGAGGTCATAAGGCAGCTTTATTGAAAATCTGGCCTAAAAACATTAAAAAACAACAAAGTTATGAGCCTACATTGAAGTTTGCAAAGGCAGGCTCGTAACGTTGGTACTTTTCAATATTTTGACCCCAAATTTTCAACACAGCCATTTCTTCACAGCATCTCATGAATGTGACAGTTGTCATTTTTCAAATCCTGGCCAAAATGTGTTTTCACATCCTAAAAGGTGATTTCACAGTTGCTATGTGAAATCACTTTCAGGCAGGAGTTGAAAATTTTCTCTGCGCTTGTTCATGAGGTGGGGTCATAAGAAGGCTATGTTGACAATTTGGGGCAAAACATTTTAAAAATCAATAAAGTTATGAGCATGTGTTGGAATTTATGAATGCAGGCTCATAACTATTGTAATTTTCAAGATTTTGACCCCAAACGTTCAACATAGCAATTTTTGCACATCACTTCATAAACATGATGTGTCATTTTTAAAATCCTGCATGAGATGCGTTTTTGCACTTCTGGTGAGAAATGACATTTTGGCCAATATACTGTAAATGGTATGTGTCACTCCTATAAGGTGAATCCTAAAACAAATCTCTTCAAAAGTTAGGATCAAAACATTAAAAACAAAACAACTGTTTAACAAGAATCAAATGTTCAGCATTGACAAATACTTGTTTATTGATGTCCTTGCTAACATTAAAAGGGAGGAAAAAATCTGCAGTGAAGGGATGGTAGGCTGAGAACCAGATGACTCACTGGCTGTTCTCCAAATGATAGCGTGTTTGATAAACTATCCTTATTATGACTTAATGAGCTACTGACGCCTCAAAGAAAACTTTAAAAATTATAATAATTAGGTATAATTCTACCTGCATTCCATTTATATTTTATATATTTCTCCTTCCCATTATGTATTACTAAGGAAATGTGCATGAATATATGATCTTTATCCCTTAGAGTTGTCTTAGAGTCCATCTGCCTCTATAGCTTACTCCCTACTTCAAGTCATAATTCTCTGTTGTGACTGTGATGCTTGGTCAGCTGGTTCTAATTGCTCTATGATTTTGTAATATAAAAAGGTAGTGTGTGATTGTCTGTCATGAGACATCCTGTGCTCCTGGGATGACCCCCAGGTTTCAGTTCAAATGACAGGATATGTTAAACAGCAGATCTCTGTAATGTGATTAACTTCCAAGTTGCTTTTTATGGCCGTGTTTATGATCTATGTTGCTTTGAAGCCAGGAAACTAAAGTATCCATTTTATGACATCTTCAGAGGAAGGCCAGTTAATTTCAACTGGTGCTAAAAGAAGCTATATGACATCTAGGTGATAAAACTGCAGAGTTGTAAAAGTCCTGTGATGTCTTTGAAAAGCAGGAAACCACACTAGATCGAAGTAAAGACTTATTTAAAGAGTGTCATAATTTGGGAAATGAGTTTTGCTGAAGTCACAGAATTTAATATACCTCTTGATAGGACATCCTGTTTTGTATATTTTTTATTCTCATCTTGCAAGCTCTTATATTCACGTCTCAGAAATGATCAGTGTAATTGTTTCTCATGACCATGAATTGTCATCATGCTAACCTGTACCATTTAACCATGAACGAATTACTTCTAGTGCTTGTCTCCTCTTTGGCCCTGGTCTGTCATCATGCTTTCATGTAACACATTGATGCCTCTGTCCTCCCTTTGATACTGGTCTATCTTCCCACTTTCTCCAGCCTTCTTTTCACAACTCTGTACTGCACTCATCCACAATCACACATAATCATACTATAAAGTCTTAACTCCCTTTCCTCTCCCTGTAGGCCCCACCGCTGCATCAGTTCTACCGACCTATCCTTGGGACTTCACTTCTCACAATGTTTATCCTTCACTTACATATTACATATCCCTCCTGGTACCTCATCTGCCATTATTTGGTGGTTCTTCAAGCCATTTTCATGGCTAGTACTAGTGACTACCCCTGGTAAATGAACTAACTGGTACTTCTACACAGAGAACATGGTTTATATACAGTTGCATGGTTCAATGGTGGACCTGCCCCCTTGTATTTGAATCCTCCTCTGTTATGGCTTGCCTTGTCTTCCTTTTATCACTTGACTCCCCTATTACTGTACCATTGTGTTTGTGTTTATATACTTATTTACATGTATTTATATGTTTTTATGATGGATGTTTCCCGACCCTGTTCTAACCAGGTCCATCTTGTAAAAGAGCTCTGCTCAATGATGTTTGCCTGGATAAATAAAGATTTTGATTGATTGATTGAACTCTTATATGGACACTGGGTATGTGGGAAGCTAGACTTGATCCAGGAGGACTGGGAAGGCAAGCACACCACCCAGGGAACTCCCATAGTGGATTTCGTCCTTAGGTCTAGAGAAAGGCTTATGGAGACAACCCAGAGCAACCTGGCAGCTGCCCAACAGAAACAAAAAGTGTGATACAACCCAGAGCCAGAGCTCACTCATACATGGTGGGTCAGGAAGTCATGGTCTTTATTCTGGTCCGGAATGACAAGCTGCAGGCTGAGTGGGCAGGATCGTACAAAGCAGTTAGGAAGGTAAATGATGTGAACTATATTATAGAGTTACCAGACAGAAGACAGACAGAAAGGATGTACCATGTCAACATGATCAAGCCATATACTAACTGGGCTGACATGGTGTTTGCAGTGTGGTCCTGGGGAGGGGCGGATGAAGAGACCCCCTTCTGGACTTGCTGGAAGAAAGCAAGTGAGAGTCCTCTGTGGAGGCAGTTAAATGGTCTCCCAGTTGACCCTGGACAAGATCCAGGAAGTAAGGGAGGTTTTAGCAGACTTTGCCCCATTGTTTAGCACCAAGCCTGGACTACCCCTTAGTGACACATGAAGTGGAGACAGGGACACAGATGCCCATACGGCGGACAGCATATCAGGTGTCAGAGGCTGTCCAAGGACATTAGGAGGGAAGTGGAGGAGATGCTGGGTTTAGGGGTAATCCAGAGATCCCACAGCCCCTGGGCCTCACTCGTAGTCCTTGTACCCAAACCAGATGGTTCTACTCATTTCTGTGTAGACTATCATGGACTGAATGCAGTTACAAAGTCTGATGCCCACACAATGCCCCAAATGTATGAACAACTGGACAAGTTGGGAGGGGTGACCTACCCTATGACCACTGACCTGACCAAGGGTTATTGTCAGGTAGAGTTAATGGACAGAGTTAGGGAGATATCAGCCTTCATCACTCTGATAAGCTTTTTTGAATTAAAAATAATGCCTTTCGGAATGAAGAACGCCCTGACCACTTTCCAAAGGTTGGTGAACCAGGTGTTAAATGGTGCTGAGGAGTACTCCTTGGCGTACCCAGATGACACTGCCATCTTTAGTGCCAGCTGGGAGGAACACCTGTCCCACCTTAGGGAAGTGCCGGGCAGGATACCAAGGGGCGGGCTCACTGTCAAAGCTAAGAAGTGCCAGGTGGCCATGGAAGAAGTGGCATACCTCAGGCATGTGATAGGCCGGGGACAGCTCCATCCTAACCAGGTAAAATAGAGGTGATCCAAATGTGGCCCAGATCAGAAATGCAGAAACAAGTCAGGAGAATTTTAGGGACAGCAGGGTACTATAGGAAATTTGTGACCAAATTACAGTACCCTGGCTGCTCCCCTATCTGACCTGGTAAAGAAAAGGATGCCAAAGAAATTACCTGGGGACCAGCCTGTGAAAAAGCCTTTACCAGACTGAAGGAGGCACTGTGCAGTGCTCCTGTATTGACAAGTCCTGACTATAGCAAACCCTTTATAATTCAGACTGATGCCTCAGATATGGGTATTGGGGCAGTACTTGAGTCAAACATCCAACCAAGGGAAAGATCACCCGTAGTATATACCAAGTAAAAAGTTACTCCCAGGGTAGGCATACTCTGCTGTGGAAAAGGAGCTCTTGCCATAGTGTGGGCCCTAAAGAAGCTAGAGCCATGTATGGGCAGCATTCTGTGGTTCAAACTGACCACAACCCCCTGGTTTTGCTGACGCAAGTGGGAAAACTAATGGTAGATTGTTATGATGGACTCTTGCCTTACAAGGGTATGACATGACAATCTTACATAGGGATGGAGCGAAAAATCAGAACAGCGATGGCCTTTCACATCGTTATGAGGAGTGAACTGATTTGGGAAGCTCATCCCATGCAGGGGATAGAGCCCCAGATTCAGTCTAGGTAAGGAGGATTGTGATGCTTGGCCAGCTGGTTATGATTGCTCTATGATTTTATAATATAAAAAGGTAGTGTGTGATTGTCTGTCATGAGACATCCTGTGCTCCTAGGATACCCCCAGGTTTCAGTTCAAATGACAGGATATATTAAACAGCAGATCTCTGTAATGTGATTAACATCCAAGTTGCTTTTATGGCCGTGTTTATGATCTGTGTTGCTTTGAAGCCAGGAAACTAAAATATCCATTTTATGACGTCTTCAGAGGAAGGACAGTTAATTTCAAGTGGTGCTAAAAGAAGCTATATGACATCTAGGTGAGAAAACTGCAGAGTTGTAAAAGTCCTGTGATATCTTTGAAAAGCAGGAAACCACACTAGATCAAAGGAAAGACTTATTTAAAGAGTGTCATAATTTGGGAAATGAGTTTTGCTGAAGTCACAGAATTTAATACACCTCTTGATAGGACATCATGTTTTGTATATTTTTTATATTCTGAAAGGAGGAGCTAGATGACATCATGGAAGGGGTTGAAACACAGCATTTTAAATTGTATTCTGTGTTTTTCAACTGATACATTCCTGTTGGACTCTGAAACAACAACATCTAACTGTAAGCACTGTAAGTAGGTACTAATACATTAGATAGACAAGTATAATTGTATTGTGGTAGGAGTTTATGTTTGTACTTTTTTTTCCTTATTTTTTTAGTGATTGCTGCTTTGTGATATATTGTTCTGTGTTTACATTTTATATATTTTTATTCATTTTCTAAGTAAACCTCTTATTTTAAAGAGACTGCCTGGTGTGCCTTCAAAATTCTTTCTTTTGCATGTGAAGTATAGATGGTTAAAGTTGACAACTGTGCATAAACTTAATGGTGTTACTGAACTGGGAAAAAGGTAAGGAATACCCAAGGTCTTTCATAGAGTTTTAAGGGTTCATTTTGGATACCTGGTTAGGTGCCCTTGGCGGAAGATATATGGCATCCCCGAAGAGCAGATTATCTGAGCCTGTATATTTGGGTATGCTAGCATAAGGTTCACAGTTTGAATCCCCCCAGAACTTGAGATCAAAGGTGATTTGGACCCATAAACAGACAGGAGGGTTACCCTGTTCTGTTGTCTGTCCACAATACTGCACTCAGAGGTTGGCACTGTGGTAGTAGAGGGCCTGACCTGCTGAGTGGAGTTGTGACAGTGACATCACAGTCTGTTGCCATGGAAGTAACTGTGATATCACATGCAGTGTTCTGTGACTTCAGGTAGGGAGAAAGCAGCAGGAATAGACAAACTTTTCAGGAGCAAAGATCCTGTTTTCATACAGATGACCTCAATGATAAATAATTGGGAGGAGGAATACAGCACAAATTGAAAATACAAGCTGGACTGTGTCTAAATATTAGGTTTTGTTAAAGTTCTCCTGCAAGTGTCACTAGCTCTTTCATTTTTTGGGTGATGTGGTAGAGGCACAACTTTGGTTAATAAGGCATTTTAAACAAAGTAGGAACAACGAATGATGCTTATCTGACAGGCAAAGAAAGAGTAGGATAGGTAATAAAAATGGCATTGTGATATGAGAGTTTAAGTTGGCCATGCTAAGGAGGTAGATGAACTGACATGAACAGGAAATTCAACCTATAGTACAGTATACCAATGCCTCTTTCATTGTTCGGCCTCAATGCTGCATGTAGTCTGGGTAACCCAAGTGGTAGAGGTAGGTAAGCCAAAGCAGGCTTGAATCTAATGCCCAGCTCTGGCTTGGCTCGACTTCAATAATCAATTGAGAGCCAAGGCCAAGCCTAAGCCAGTTATGACAAAAAGCAAGCATTTTGTCCCGAGTAGTTAGTGCTGTGGCAGGATCTTTCAACTCCTCATGCAATTTGTAAGGGGCATGGTCGGTTATCATATGCTGTTGGTGTAATGGAATAACCATCTACTAGTTATGTGTATATAATTTTGATATAAATACACATTTTAGAATTCTACTTGTGAAAACATGGCAGTCTTGCTTTAGGAAACAGGCCTAGCAGCAGAGCCTCATGGGACCCTGGATTTTAAAAGAAAGGATATGCTAATTAAGAGCTTCCTTTTTGTAACCTACTTGTCAGAGCCTATGTAGCTGCTATAAAGAAAACAGGTTGTGACCAGCCACTGCTTTGAACCTAGGAAACCAGTCATAAAATATTGCATTTTATGACATCAGGAGGAAAGCCAGTTCTGATAGATACCTGTGAAACTTCACACAGCAAAGATAAATGTTTTCAGAAACATCAAAGGGAATGCAGTCATAACTTGTGCTTTGATGAAGAGAGACTGTCTGTATAATTTGATATTGCTATCTTTGCAAATTTCAAGCAAGCAATACAATGAAACCATTTTGATTATACTTGGTCATGTTATAAATTAATTATAGGGCTAAAAAGTGACCTCATGTTCTGTGATATCACAAGGAGGTTAGGATTTTAACTTTGAATATTGCCAAGCTGTCTGAGGGGACAGAGGCTCACTCTTGTTCCAACTTTGAAAGCACTGACACACTTGTGTTCTGGACATTAAGAGGCACTTCTGTCAAGCTAGGTGTCACACAATTGAAAACTGAGTTAAAACTAGTAATTCAGTTACAAGGCATTTTGTTTTATAACTTCTGTTTCTTTCTGACTGTAAGCATTAATGTGTATATGTTCTGTGTTTTGTATTTATTTACTGTTTTTAATTTTAGTAAACTTGTTGGTTTCCTTAATCCTGCCTGAGACATTTTCTCATTTTGACTGTGAATGCTGGAACAGTATTGATAATTCTGACATAACTGTTAAAGTGCTTAGAGTGTCACCATATGCAGCCACATGAACAAGGACCCGTGTAAAGATCCAGCCAGGTAAGGAGATACCTAGGTCTCATTTGAGTTAGAAGGGGGATTGTGAACCAGGTTGGTTGCATGCCAGCTGGGATCAAGTACTGTGCTTCTTTCCCTGAAGAAGGTGTGATATCTGGACCTAGTACCTGGGGGTACTAGCTAAAAAGGTTCATATTTGACCCCAGGTCTCAAGACTCGGTAGTTGCTCAGACCCAAAACAAACAGGATGGTGTCCCTGTTTGTTCCCTCTTCACATATTGTACTTTGAGGTTGGGCACTGTGGGAGCAGAGGCCTGACCCAAGTAGATGACTGTGATGACAGATTTGGTGGCAGTGGTGGGACCTTAAACATTTGGTTTGCAGGGGTGCAATCTAAAACATTTGTCTGCATACTGTGCACATACATTTGGTGACACAAGCATTAACAGGCCAGTGTGTCAGATTGATAAACTATAACAGTTCACACACAAACAAGGCAGAGATTTTAAAAAGAAATGTATCATTTTGTTACAGTCAAAGTTCCTACCTGTTTTATTTTTTGGGTGCAAACAATGCGTTTATATTAGAGAAGATGGCTTCCAGCTTCAGCAAATACACTACGGACCACATGTGGCAGTTGTGCCAGGAAGAGGAGTCCTGAGCGAGGGGTGAAACAAACAACACTTCATGGAGGCTCTTGTGGCAGCCAATGCACAAGCGACTGCCCAAGACCTCGAGTCACAGTCGGTGACTGGAAGGGACCAGACCTTGGGTGTGGAGGGGCCAGGGTCCACTGCAGTGTCCAGTCCCAGGGAGAAGGACAGTGGGACCAGTGTGAACTGAGACCCACAGCTGCAAGGGAAGGTCATCACAATGCTGGAGCCAGAAGGGATCAGGCTGCAGACAGAGTTGAGGAGAATGGAACTGGAATTTAGGCAGATGAAGTTCCAGATGGAGATGGAGAGGGGGAGATAGAAAGAGAGAGGAGAAGTGACAGCAGCGAGAGGCTGAGTGAGAGGAGTGAGAGCGCCAGAGGAAATTTGAATTGGAGAAGCTACAACTCCAAAGACCAGCACCAGAGTAGGTAAGTAGAATGGGTGAATTTGGACTTCCAGGACTGGGTTACAAATTAAATTCCAAATTGATAGCTGCATTTAAAGAGGGGGAGGATATGAATGCATTTTTAAATTCATTTGAAAAGGTATGCATTCAGGCAAAAATTCCCCGAGAGTCCTGGAGCTTCCTGGTATCCCTGCTGCTTACCGGGAAAGCTTGTGACATGTTGGGTCAAATGGACAATCAGGACAGTAATAATTATGGTGAACTTAAAGCTGCATTGCTAAAAAAGTATGACTTGACAGCTGAAGCATACAAAGTTAAGTTCTGTAAGCTCAGGAGAAGCCGTGACATGAGCTACAAGGAACTAGCCACAAAACAATGTCAGTTTTTGAAATGTTGGTGGGAGGGGGGTCAAAGCAGACTCTGTAGAGAAAATTGAGGATGTGGTACTTTTGGAGCAATTCTTTTGGGCTTGCCCAGCAGAGCTGAAAACCTGGCTAGAGGACAGAGATCCAAAAACAGTGCAGGAGGCTGCTGAGCTCTCGGACCACTATACCAGGAGCAGGCCTGCTCTGAAAGGGAGTGGGGCAGGTGTGGCAGTGCAGAAAGGGAAAAGAATGCCTTCAGGGCAGCTAAAACCCTCACCGTCTCCCCAGAAAGCGGGCAGCCCCAGGTTACAAAAGAAAGGATTTGCCTGGATGGTCACGTGATGGCCCTGTAGTGGGGACAGCACTGCTGATCATCTCCCTCCCTGAACACCGACTTTTATTAAAAACCAGAGGTACTTCTCCAAACAAGTTAAAATCAGAGTCCACAGTCGTTTTATAGCTTTACTCTTATTCCGGTGAGAATCTCTTGAAATCAGTCGCACTTAAACCGATACCCGAAGAGTGGAATCGGGCCTATAGAGCGACATGGAGGCGAAATGAGACAGGCGCCCCAACCCCATACCCGCCGCTATTGCGGAAAAAGGGCCAAAAGACCGAAAGCCCAATCGGATGCTTCAGCCAAGTCCTCTGTGTCTACAACTACAGCTCAATTAAATGCTCCGCTTTCTGAAAAAAATTTATGGAAGAGCTTTACCATTCAAATCCACCTTACAAGAGCTGACCTCTGAATTAAAATCTCTTAGAGAAGACCTGGCTGAAACTAATAGAGCTATCTCTGACACCTCTGCAAGAGTTACTTCATTGGAAATCTGGAAGCAATCTACAGATGCTGAGATGACAGCTGTAAGACACAGGCAGCATAAGACGGAGTCCAAATTAGAGGATCTAGAAGGTCGAAGTAGACGAAATAACATACTTATATTTGGTCTCCCTGAAGATGCTGAAGGCTCGATGTCAATTACTTTCCTGCAAAAGCTACTTGCTAAAATAGCGGGACCATTGCCTAATAATACTACATACATCAATGAAAGAGCACACCGCTCTCTATGCCTGAAGCCTGGAGCTGGAAAGTTACCTCGCCCTCTTATTGTGAAATTCCTGAATTACCAGGACAAAATCCATGTGCTGGGTCAAGTAAGAGATGCACACCAGGTTTTATGGGATTGCCAGCAGCTCTGATTTACTCAAGACCTGCCTGCCTCTATTTAGACAGCGGCATGCTGAATATCATTCTATGGTGATGAAGTTAATAGCTGCAGCGATAAGATACAGGGTTCAGTACCCTTGGCTTCTTATCGCGGATCTTGGCATAATTTTGAGTCAGCTCAGCAAGTGCTCTCAGCCCTTCAATCTTTACTTCCAGACTTGTTTGCAGCTCGTTGAGGGCTCACCATGGTTAAGAAGGCCTTTCTGATTTTTTTTGAAAATACAGCACGAATGTGCACTAGATGGCTTACAGTGCTCGGACAATACCCTGAGGGGTCACAAGAGGGCGACAAAGCCCGATGGAAAGCTGTTTTCTTTAGTTGGACAATTATAGTTGAAGGGATAATGTCAGATCTCTTATATACAGAGAATTGCCAGTTTCTTAGCACAATAGTTTCCAATGTTATGTTTGGTTAACTTTGTTTCAAGTAAAAGGGGCGCTATTCATGTGGTTTTAAGAGATATCTGGCTGACCAAGCAGCAAACTACACTGTTCTTTTTCGAGGAATTGTTTTCCTTTTTTCTTCTTCCGGGTTTGGCAATTCTATAACACATAATTTTTCAATATGAAAGAGCTGGTTGTTCGGGTGTGGGGTGGAATTTAGCAGTGAGAATAACTAACAGGGTGTTATGTGCCATAGAGATGGATGAGGGTCAACCACAGCTGCACACAGCCATTATTTGCTGATAGCCTTGATAGCAACGCTCGTGGTTATATGTTGGCATTATGTATTTACTACACTTAAGAGGTTTAGAATTACAAGGGCTGTGGTGGGTGCGGATAGGTACTTACCTAGAGAAAAATGTATGTATAATCACATCTTAAGGGATACTAAGTTGTTTCTAGGGTTAATTTACATAGGGTTGGGTTATTATGGTTATTGGGAGATTGTGGGTAATGGGGAGGAGAGGTTGGGGATCAGGGGTATAGGGTTGTCTGCCACCAAGAAAATAAGGTTTAAACTATATTTGGGTATTTGTTCATGGTTGCACATCTACAGTGGTTATATCTTTCTATTATATTTCATTAGTGTCCATGATGGGGCTTAAATATTGTTCCTGGAATATAAAAGGGGCACAAACCCCAGCTAAACGGACCAAAATTTTAATTAATCTCAAAACTCTGCAAATTGATGTAGCCTTTTTACAGGAGACGCTCATTATTTCCGTAGAAATTGGGTGGGTCAGGTATATGGGGCCGGTAAGGACTCCAAGAGAAGAGGAGTAGCTATTTTAATTGCCCTCAAAGTTCCCTTCCGGCTTTCACAAATAATTGCAGATTCAGAAGGTAGATTTATTATTATAAGAGGTCTGTTGGTTCATACGGAGGTCATTCTGGGGTCAGTTTATGGATCTAAGTGCTCCTGGTCTAAGTTGCCAATATTGCTTGGTGGAGACTGGAATATTATGCTTTCAAACACATTGGATAGAGCTGGCTGCATGCCAGATTAAGGTCCTCCTCTGGCCAAAAAGCCATACATGAGCTAATGTCTTCCTTGGGTCTTGTGGATCCTTGGAGGTTTTCACATCCCAAAGACAGGGAATATTCATTTCATTCTCTACCGCATAATACTTTTTCCTGCATAGATTTTTTTCTTTTGTCAGTAGATCATATTCCAGGGGTCTCCATAGTTCATTATTCATCTAAGGCCATCTCGGATCATCAGATGGTCAATCTCCAATTAAATCTTTCACCAAATGTGCACAGAGACAGAATTTGGAAGCTTAATAATCAGCTTCTAAATTCAGAGGAATTTGTTCCTTTAATGCAAGATTTCATTAAGATATACATGGAGCACAATGCCTCATCGATGTCCAAAAAAGACTTCCTATGGGGATCCCTGAAATGTGCACTAAGAAACATAGAAACATAGACTTTGTCGGCAGGTAAGGACCACTTGGCCCACCCAGTCTGTCCATTTCCTACCTATTGGATAAGCTGCAGATTCTAGTTAACCAACAGCCTATTTCCTGCAACCCCCACTATAATTGCCTTTATGTCTGTCCATGCATGTTTGAATTCTTCCACTGTTTTAGACCCCACAACCTTCTCTCCAGGAAAGGCGGTTCCATCGTCCACCACTCTCTTCGTGAAAAAGAATTTCCTCACATTACCCCTGAGCCGTCCCCTCTAACTTTAAGTGTGCTTCCTTGTTCTTGCACATCTCTTTTTCTGAAAGATGCTGCCCTTCCTGGACTTTGTCGATTCCCTTGAGGTACTTAAAAGTTTCTATCATGTCCCCCCTGTCCCTCCTTTCATCAAGAGTATACATATTAAGCTCTCTCAGTCTCTCTTCATATGGTTTCTGATGTAGACCCTGCACCATTTTATGTTGCCCTCCTCTGGACTGCTTCCATCTCTCTATGTTCTTGCTGTAGATGAGATCTCCAAAACTGCACGCAGTACTCCAGATGGGGTCTCACCAACTGTCTGTATAGGGATAACCACTTCCTTTTCTACTTGTGATGCCTCCTATGCATCCCAGTATCCCCTGGCTTTCTACTGACTTCTCACATTGCATACCCACTTTAAGGTCATCTGATATGACTACACCCAGATCCTTTCCATTATTGTTGTTGTTAGTACCTCCCCTGCTATTGTGTACTCTTTCTCCTGGATTTTTATTTCCCAGGTGCATTACTTTGCACTTCTTTGCATTGAATCTAAGTTGCCATATGTCTGACCATTCCTCCAACCTTGCCAAGTCCTTCTCATCCTTTCTACCCCGCGCCTTGTGTATCAACTCTGTTACAGATCTTTGTGTCATCTCATCCAGAGGCATGCCTTTCTTTCCAGACCCCTGCAATGTCACCTATAAAGACGTTAAAGAGGACTGGACCCAGTACTGAGCCCTGAGGTACTCCACTAGTAACCCCTTTCTTCAGAATGTGTTCCATTCACTATTACCTTCTGTGTCCTGTTGTGCAGCCAGTTTTCTACCCAGGCTACCACCCTGGAGACCCACTCCCAGGCTGGCTAACTTGATTATTAATCTTTTATGCGAGACTGTGTCAAATGCCTTGCTAATGTCTAGGTAGCATATCCACAGCCCCTCCCTGGTCTATTACTTTGGTCACCAGTCAAAGAAATCGATTAGATTTGTCTGACATGACCTTCCTGCTGTGAATCCCATGCTGCTTTGGGTTCAGTGCCCGCGGACCTCTAGGTACTCAACAATTCTTTCTTTCAGAAGTGATTCCATCATTTTCCCACCACTGAGGTCAAACTAACAGGTCTGTAGTTTCCTGCTTCTGCCTTGCTCCCACTTTTGTGGAACGGGAATCACATCTGCCTCCTCAGTCCTCAGGTACCACCCCATCTTCCCATGATTTGTTAAAAAGTGTGGTTAGTGGTGTCACTAGGTCCTCCCTTAGCTCTTTTTGGATTCTAGGGTGAATCACGTCAGGCCCCATTGCTTTGTCCACCTTGAGTTTTAGAAGTTCTTTCAGTACTCTTTCTTCTTTAAATGGACTGGTATCAACCCCACTATCCAGAGTGCTTCTACTGTTTGGTTTAGGTAACTCCTCCTCTTCTTCTTTTGTGAATACTGAGCAAAAGTATTCATTCATCTCTGCCTTTTCACTGTCTCCCTCTGCCCACCTCCCCTCTCCTTTATTAATCTTCCCTATCCCTCCCTTAACCTTTCTATGTTCCCTAATGTACCTATAAAAGGTTTTATCCCCTTCTTAACTGAGTTGGCTATCCTTTCCTCGGTTTGGGCCTTTGCTTTTCTGACTGCCTTCCCACTCTTTTTGCTTTAATTGATACAGTTCCTGTACGTGCTCTGTCTGTGATTCCTTATACTTTTTGAGCATAGCCTTTTTCTCCTTAACCTTCCTGACACTTCTTTTGAGAGCCATAGTGGTTTTTATTCCGCTTTGTTTTCTTTATTTGTTTCACACAAAGGCTTGTTGCCTCCATGATGGCAGTTTTGATTTTTCTCCATTGTTCTTCCACCCTCCTTTCTGGCCATTTGCTAATGCATTCCTCAGGTATTCACCCATTTTGCCAAAGTCAGCCCTTCTAAAGTCCAGTATCTTGTATTTGTATGGCTTGTCTTCATGGTTGTGTTTATTGTGAAGCACACTGTGCAGTGGTCGCTTGTTCCCAGGTGTCTACTGACTTCTAAGTTTGTGATCCTCTCTCATTTGAGAGTACCAGGTCTAATATTGCTCCCTCCCGAGTGGGTTCCACCACTAGCTGTCTAAGAGCATGCTCCTGTAGGGCATCGAGAATGACCCTGCTCTTGGATGTGGTTGCAGTCCATGTTGCCCAGTTAACATCTGGCATCATTCAGGTCCCCATCAACAGTATCTCCCTTTTTCAGCCATTTGAGAATGCCCTCTATCATTTTCTTGTCCATTTCCTCTCCTTGAGGCGGGGTGTGTATACAACCCCTGTGCGGTTATGATGCCATTCCCTGTCTCCAATGTGACCCAGAGTTCCTCTTGTCCTCCCCTTTACCTTTTAGTTCTGTTACTTTGGTCCCTCCCCTTATGTATAGAGCTACTCCACCTCTTCTTACCTCCTGTCCCTTCTGTAGATTGTGTACCCTGGTATGTTGACATCCCAGTCATGGTTCTCCATGTACCATGTTTCTGTGACTCCCACAATATCCAAGTGTTTCACTTCCATCAGGGCTACTAGCTCTGGAAGCTTGTTTCCCAGACTACGGGCATTGGTACTCACTGCCCTCCATTTAATGTTGGCTTTATCCTTTTTTACCCCATCCCTGCTCTTATTGCCCTTGTCCATTTTTCCATTTACTCCTGTCCTGCCCTCTGTCAAGCTCTGTACCTCAGTGTTTACCCTACTACCTGCCATGCTTTGCGGGGGGAGGCTTGACTCCTGTTTTCTATCAGCACCTCCCCTTAGCTGGTTTAAAAAGCTTGCCAAGGAAGCCTTTAAACCTGTCACCTAGGAGGCGTGTTTCCTTCCCTGGACAGATGCAGACCATCATGCCAGTATAGACCTTCATCTCTCCAGGTGGACCCCAGTCCCCAATGAAGCCTAAAGCCCTGTGTTCTGCACCAGTTTTGCAACCATTCATTAAACCACATGGTGTGCAGTACCCTAGCCTCACCCCTGCCATGGACTGGCAGCACCTGTGAAGGTTACCGTGCTTGCTACTTGTCTGAGGCCCTCCCCAACTCCACAAATTCATCCTGCACTGCACTGATCTCATGCCTAGCTAGGTCATTTGTCCCGAGGTGGACAATGATATCTAGTTTCCTCTCCTGTGATGCTGCTTCTGCAATCCTGGGGATTCACTTCCTGTCCCTCAAGCCATGGCACCAGGCAGGCACCTTACTTCCTCTTCCTCTCCTTCCTCAGGGCTCACACCCTAACAATTGAGTCCCCTATCAGAAGCTGTTTCTTTTCCTTGTGTTGTCCCTTGCCACTCTTTTGTGGGTCTCCCTTGTAGATGTCCCCAGCATTCTTCTTGGTCTCCAATGAGGTGTCATCATAGAGGAACCTTGATTTTGCTAGATCGACCGTATGATTTGTGTAGAGGTGCAACTTGGGGGCTACACCTCTGTTCCACCACCTCACCCTCCAGAACCTACTGTGGTCCATCTGCTTTTTCACATGGCAACCTCTGAGGCAGTGGTTGTGGAACTGGTAGCTCTTTGGGTGGGAGGGTCCTCCTTAGTCCTTGCCAGTTCAGCCTGGAGGTGGGCAACCTCCTCCCTCCAGCTGACAGTTGCTCGCAAATAGGGTAGCAACGCAGGTTCTAGAATGTTTCCAAAATTGCTTCCCACAGCCAGTGCATTGCACCACTCCCCACATGTCCCTCTTCCTTATAATATACAATGAGTAATATATAATTTTTTTTTTTTTTTTGGTGTGTGTATACTTACGCCTTTATGCACTGTGCTGGTCATTACAGAATATGGTTCTGCTCCAAGACCTGTTGAGGAAGTGATGTAGAACCTTGGTTATCAAGGAAATGCCACGCCTGGGGTGGTGGGTGAGGGGTGGGTGGGTGAGCAACCACTGGTGACTGTTAGAAACAATCAATTACACCACTGCTCCACCAACCTGGTGAGTACTGCCCTTATATAAGTCAACCAACACCACAATGTACTAGACCACTGCTCCTACACAAACCACTCTACTGAGTCCAGGGATAAAACAAACTCACTGCTTAGCCAGCAGGACACTTCCAAAATATTGCACAAATATCCTTCCAAATCCTAATGTGTCTAGCACAGAACTCAAGCAACTGTTTATTACATAACCCTCTGGTTATAAAATTACTACACTTTAATGGAATCCTGCAATTCTTAATGCCAATAAGAAAATAATGAAACTTTCTGTAGAAAGTGTAGCTTACCTTTCCTAGTCCCCTTACAATATTATGGGTTTTACCAAGTTACCAGTTCCTTAAATGCCTCTAGTTTGTTCTCTGCAGTATAGCCAATTTCTAGCTTCCAAAAGGAACAGGCAGGTCCTCTGACTGACTTTTACTGTTGTAGTATGCCTAAACAGAACAGTGATACAAGCCCCACAGAATCAATTGATTGACTAGGTGACACCTGTGATGTAAGCAGGCCTTTCAGTGAAAACAATTTGCTATGTCTGCTTCTAATACACACAAACCCTTTTATCTGAAACCAGGGATAAACTCACTGCTTAGCCAGCAGGACACTTCCAAAATATTGCACAAATATCCTTCCAAATCCTATGTGTCTAGCACAGAAATCACAACTTCAGTTGTATACAAACCCTCTGGTTATAAAATCTGAAATTATTACAGGTGGTGCTTTACAGGTTTTACAGTTTTATCTAACATTAGGATAAGCTTTCAGGGTTACTGCATTTGTTGTTGACTGATTGTTTCTGCTCTTACCTCCTTGTTCTTTCATCCTTGGTTCTTCTTTTAGGCGGGGAAGGGCCCAGCCACCACCCCACCCCCAACCACCCCACACACTCCTTTTATAGGGTACCACAGTTGTGACATTTCCTGTGGCAGAGCAGGAAGGCGGATCAGTGGGGCCTCACAAAGTGATCTTATTTACAGGGCACTAGTAATTTAACTTGTTTTAACAAGTTAAACAAAGCACAATTAAACCATTACTTGCATTTTTTTTCCCTTTTTTTTCTCTCCTTCTAATTACTCTGACTAGGTTACAAACCCAGCAACTTATTTGGAATGGATTTCATTAACTACAGGTACTGTGGAACAATTTTCAGAAGGACAGTCTTACAGGATTTAGGACACTGTCCTACATGCTGGGCCTTTGGAGATCTTAGGGCTCAGCTCCGGGCAGCATGGGCAGAGATTGCCGCCTCAAATTTCATATTGAAGAGGACATACATTATAAGAACCACCCGCCATTTCCCCAGCATCCAACAGAAAAACCTCGGACCAGAGAGGGTAGTTGGTCCAGGAGGTTGGCAGGTGGTTAGGAGGAACAAATCAGAGGCCCCATCACCTCTGCTCTACAACACATTACCTCCAAAACCATATAAACACTACAAACAGGTATCTGCCTCTATCTCTGAAATCAAATAAAGAGGCAGAAGACACTGCAGAGCAGGACATCATGCACAGGAGCTAGCACAACAAAACTCACCCAAATCAGGAACCAAAACAAAACAAGCACAAAGGAAATCAAAAAACTTCTGATCATAGGAGACTCCATGATTCGGGAGTTGATACCATCTCAACCAGGGTGATGGTCAGATGTCTCCCAGGTACATTAGCATGGAGAGACACTGACCACACTACTAAAATTGTTCACAAAGCAGGAGAAAACATTGATGTCCTAGTACACATAGGGACTAATGATCTTGCCAGCGCGGTCAGTTTGTGAGACCAAGGAACACCTGACTAGGCTGGGTGACAAACTATCATCTATTTAATCCGGCATCTCCTTCTCTGAGATCCTGCCAGTCTGGGAGAGGGGAGCAGATGGACGGAAGGTCAGAGAAGGGAGATAGGGAGCTAAACACGTGGCTCAAGGGCTGGTGCCAGGAAAAAGGACACAGATTTGTAGGGAACTGGCAACAGTTCTGGGAGCGAAAAGTTCTTAAATTTGATGGACTGCATCTGACTAAAGAGGTCAGTGCATTGGGGCAGAAGTTTGGCGTCTTTGCAGAATATTTAAACTAGCAAATGGGAGAGGGTGCAGCACCCCATACGTCGAATGGGAAGAACACCCTCCCCTCAGCTAGTGGTCAAACAGAATTCAGCATGTTTGCTGTTCATTTGCATCACCAGGTAAGAAAAAGGTTTGTCTCCCCATCGACACACAGGGTAATGCCAAACTTCACCCAACAACTAACACACCAAAATCTGGCCAATGGAAAATCATGTACACAAATGCTCACAGCCTGGGAAATAAGATCCCAGACCTGCAGGCAATAATGTCAGAGACTAAACTGGACATAGTAGCAATTAGTGAGGCGTGGTTTACCAGTAACCACACTTGGAACTTCTGTACCTGGCTATGTATTGTTCAGAAGAGACCGAGGTGCAAAAGGGGTGGCCCTGTATGTTAATGAAAATATCAAAGCTACAGAAATTCAGAATATACATAAGGAGCCAGAAGAACTGTAGGTCACCCTGGAAACAGGAAATGGGACAGCCATAAGAACTGGGGTTGTCTACAGGCCCCCAGACCAGAGGAGGACATAGACACATTACTGTTAGAAGATATACAAAACATGACAGCTAAAGGAGGTTCTGATAATGGAGACTTCAACATGCGGATACAAATTGGTCAATACCAGCAGGAATATCTGCCAGAACTAGACTCATAGTGGATTCCCTGCAGGGGAGGGCCTCAAACAACTGGTACAGCAACCCACAAGAGACAGTGCTATCCTAGATCTAGTACTGACTAACAAAGAAGGATCACAGATCTCCAGGTAGAAGGTCACCTGGGGCCAGTGACCATCACATGGTATGGTTCAATTTGGCTACTACATCTAAATCATCCCATTCCAAGGCAAAAATATGGGACTTCAGAGGAGCTGACTTTGATAAGATGGCCAACAGAGTTAAGCTAGCCCTGGCAAAAGAAACACAGGTGAGGGTACAGGCAAAGTGGGTAAGCATTAAGGATGCAATACTTGAAGCAACACCCCATTGTGTTAGACAGAAAAGGAAGTGCAAAGAAGAGAAACCACTTTGGTTCTCAAATACAGTAGCAGAAAGGTCAGAGCCAAAGGCTGGCCTTCAGGAAATATAAGGGAACACAGCAGGATGAAGATGGGAGGCATACCAAACTGCCCTAAGGGAAGCAGGTAAGGCAGTAAGGCAGGCAAAGTCCCAAACTGAGGAAACACTAGCACGAACAGTAAAGAAGGTGACAAGACTTTCTATAGATACATTAGTGAAAGGAGAAAGTCAGAGGGGTATTGCTAAGCAATGGAGAAAAGGGAGCATGTGAGGAGGAGGACCTGTAAGGCATCTATCCTAAATAGATACTTTTGCTCAGTATTTACTGAAGAGAAGGTAGAGGCAGGCCCACAGCTCAGTATCATGGACACAGCGGGGAGGAGGTGAGGCACTACTCCCTTCACAAAGAAAGGGTTCCTACAAGAGCTTGCTAAGCTCAGGGTGGATAAGGCAATGGGACCTGATGGCATACATCCCAGGGTACTTAAGGAGCTAAAGAAGGAACTAGCAGAGCCATTAGCAGAATTGTTTAGTGAGTCTCTGAGCACAGGAGAGGTCCCAGAAGACTGGAGAAGGGCTCATGTGATCCCGCTCCACAAGAGTGGTAGCAGGGAGGAGGCGGGAACTACAGACGGTCAGTCTTACCTCAGTAGTGGGCAAGATTGTGAGGCACTCCTTAAGGAAAGGATAGTGCAACACCTGGAATCCATAGGGGCACAGGATCCAAGACAGCATGGGTTTACAAAGAAGGTCCTGTCAAACTAATCTCATAGATTTCTTTGACTGGGTAACCAGAGTGGTGGACCAAGGGAAGCAGTTGATGTAGCCTACCTGACTTCAGCAAAACTTTTGACACTGTTCCACATAGAAGATTGATAAATAAGTGGGTAGGCTCGGGGTGAGTCAGAAGTTGGTCAACTGGGTGGCAAACTGGTTGGAAGGGCGAAAACAGAGAGTGGTGGTAAATGGTATACAGTCAGAAGAGATGCAAGTCACAAGTGGGTACCTCAGGGATCAGTCCTGGGGCCAGTCCTCTTCAACATCTTCATTAGTGACCTTGCAGATGGACTAGAGGGTAAGGCTTGTCTGTTTGCAGATGACACCAAGATCTGCAACAGAGTAGATGATCCAGATGGGGTGGGCAGAATGAGAAGAGATCTGGATAAACTAGCAGAATGGTCAGAAGAGTGGCAACTGGGTTTAATGCAAAGAAGTGCAAAATCATGCACATAGGGAAGAGAAACCCTGAAGCCACCTATAGGCTGGGAGGGGAGTTGCTAGCAGTCACAAAGGAAGAAAAAGACTTGGGCATCATCATCACTGATGACCTAAAATCATCAAGCAGACCTCTAAAGCAGTAGTAAGGCTAGGGGGTGTTAGGGTGTATTAGTAGGGGTATCTCAAATCGTAAGAGGAGGTAATAATCCTCTGTACAAGACACTGGTTAGGCCCCATCTGGAGTACTGCAGTGCAGTATTGGAGGCCACACCTTCACAAGGACATTAACCAAATTGAGGCAGTCCAGAGAGGGCAACCAAAATGGTGCAGGGACTGCATCAGAAGACATATGAGGACAGATTAATGGAGCTCAATATGTATATCCTTGAGCAAAGGAGGAGAGAGGTGATGTGATGAGGCATTCAAACACCTTAAGGGCATAAACAAGGTGAAAGAGTCTAACATGTTTAAATATAAGAAAAATAGCAGGACAAGAGGACACAGCATGAAATTAGAGGGAGGCGATTAAGGAGGAATGTGAGGAAATTCTTTTTCACAGAAAGGGTGGTGGATGCATGGAATGGCTTACCACAAGAAGTGGTGGCTATGAATATAGTGCAGGGCTTCAAACAGGCATGGGATAGGCATGAGGGAGCAATACAAATGACTATGAATAGATAGGCCACTGACAGAGCAAAGGCTGATGGCACATTTATAAGGTAGAAAAAGAAATGGGCAGACTGGATGGGCCTTGCGGTCCTTATCTGCCGTCAACTTCTATGTTTCTATGTTTCTATGGACTTCAGTCTACTGAAAGTGGACTGGAGCCTCCCAGCTGCAGCAACAGTTAAAAGTAGGGACATCCTAGACTCCCTGCAGGGCATGCCTCAGGCAACTAGTTAAGAAAACCACTCGGGGAGGGAGATACTGGACCTGGTACTGTTAAACGGGGATAGTGTCACTGATGTCACAGTAGGTAGCCACCTGGTGATCACTGTATGGTGTGGTTTAATACAAGCACAGGGCCAGAATCAAACCACACTAAAACGATGGTCCTGGACTTCAGGAGGGCCGATTTCAAGAAAATGAGAGAATGCCACAGGGAAGCCCTAGCTGGGATAGGGAAACTGGATGGAGTAGAGGAACAATGGGCAAAAATAAAGGAGGGCACTGAGAAGGCAACAAACCTCTGTGTCAGGTGGGTTAAAAAGGGCAAGAGAAAAAAATGAGACTGCTATAATTATTTAAGGAAGTAGCGGAGAAAGTAAAGGCAAGGAATCTGGCATTTAGAAGTTACAAGTTGACACAGAAGGAAGAGGACAGGGAGAGTTAGCAGGAGAAACAAAGGGAGGCAGGGAAAGCAGTTAGGAGCACGAAGGCACAGACAGAGGATAATATTGCCAAGTCGGTAAAAAAGGGGGATAAAATATTCTTTATGTATACAAGCCCCCCCCCCCCCAATGTCTAGGGGTATGCCAGGTGTTACTTTGGGGAAAGGGGGCACTTGCAGCCAGAAACTCAGTCTCAGAAAATAATGCAACTCATTACCTGCATTCCATGGTGATGTCTTCAGGGGGTGCTGGCCTTACTTAGCAGTGAGGGGGCGGTCACAGCAGCTGTGGGGCAAACTTGGTTAATGCAAACACTCACTAAGACAAATGATTAAGTCCATTGTCCACTCTGAATAAAAGAAAGGAAAAATAGATTTAATTTATCACAAATTATTTAATGTCACTCCGTGGAGTGGTGTATGCAAACTGCAATGGTGGGGAACCATTAGGGCGTACTGCCCAATATAGTCTGCAGCAACTTTTAGTTGTTAAAAACTTTTCCCTTGCAATACTCCCTCTGGGCTGAGCAGGATCTGCCATCCTGGCAGCAGCAAACACAAACAACCAGAATGCAGGTCGCAAACAGATCTCTTCTCCTGCAGCTCCCTCCTGCACAAAACTTACATTCTTTTCCAAGTTAACAGGGGCTGAAACTCACAGGCCATAGTGTACCACCAGCTACAGGGTGTAGAGTAGCTGAGTACCTTAAATGTGCCAGTGCCAGAGGTTCGAAGCTGGAACTCCCATTTAGGTGGTCTTCAAACACAGCAAACCAAGTCATTGAAAAATGCTGAGTTCCCTCTATCCCAAGCCTTTGTGCAGCTCTGAGTGTCCCAGGGCATTTCTGATAGCCATGGCCACCCCAGAGACCCATGCACACTCCACACTTGGACTGAATAAGCTCCCCAGCACCTCCATGCCATGCTGAAGTGCCATAAGAAAGGGAGACAGGCTGCCACCACTGTGCTCCCTACAACACAGACTGCCACTACTGTGCTGTCGCAATGACCTGGCCCCAGAACTGGCTCCACGTTCACCCGCAGATGAGAAAATTGGGGGACCCACCTGTGCTGCCCCACCAGGGTGTCAGAGAGTCACGAGGTGGGCCACTTTTCTTCTTCCCGGACTCTGGCTCCCACAGGCAGTCTCCACAGGCTCCAGACTCCTCCTGGCCCTGACTGGTACATCCTTATGCTGGTCTTCGGTGGCGGGCCAGGGGTGGCAACCAGCTCACCCTGGCCCTAAATTTAGCACTCATGGTAGAAACACACACGGCCAACTCCTCTTTCTCTCTCTCTCTCTCTGTCTTCCAGAGATCTTCTTGATCTCTTCCTTTACATCAAAACCTCCTCTTTTAAACCCTCTGGGCTGGGGCCCCCTGCTAGCAGGCAGGCTGCCAGATACAGACGTACAGGCACCAAAACTTCCTCTGCACTAACTACAGTTCCCAGATAAATTAATTAGTAAGCTACGGAGAGGATTCACAGGTATATAAGTGAAAAGAGGAAGAACAAGGGAGGATAGTAAGGCTAAAAGGAGAAAGGAGGGTTTGTGTGGAAGAGGACCAGAAAAAGCAGACATATTGAACACGTACTTTTGTTTGGTATTTACAAAGGAAGGGGTATGTGATGGGCCACAGAGAGGGAAAATGGCATTAAGCGAAGGAAGGTGGACACTAGTCCTTTTAGAAGAGAGAGAGTCCTCAGGAACTAGCATAACTAAAGTGGACACGGTAATGGGGCTGGACAGGGTACACCCTAGGATACTGTGGAAGCTTAAGGAGGAGCTGATTGCATCTCTGATAGCCCTTTTCAACCTATCACTAGATATGGGGGAAGTTCTGGGGGACTGGAGGAGGGCGGTTGTGGTCCCACTTCAAAAAAGTGGGATAAGGGGGAAGCACGGCATTTCAGATCTGCAAGCCTGATCTTAGTGGTGGGCATAGTAATGGAAATACTACTGAAGGAAAGGAATGAGGAATACCTTGTGACCAGTGGATTACAGGATCTAAGGCAGCATGGGTTCATGGAGGGGAGATATTGCCAAACAAACCTGATCAAGTTCTTTGACTGGGTGACCAGGGAAGTGGATCAGGGGGTGGTGGTGGTGGGTGTGCCTACCTGGTTTCAGTAAGACCTTCAACACCGCCCCATATAGAAGACTGGTAAACAAGCTGGGCAGCCTGGGAGTAGGTCCAAAAGTAGTAAAATGGGTACAAAGTTGGCTAAGAAACAGGAGTCACAAGGTGATGGTAAAAGGGGTTCACTCTGAATACTGCACAGTAACCAGTGGGGTGCCACAGCATCAACACTGGGCCCGGTCCCCTTCAATGTCTTCATTAGCGACATTGCAATAGGGCTGGAAGGAAAAGTATGTGTGTTCACGGATGACACAAAAATCTGCAACAGAGTGGACACACCGGGGTGGGTGGAAAAAAATGAGGGACGATCTGAAATAGCTGGAAGACTGGTCAAGGGTTTGGCAACTGGGCTTCAATGCAAAAAAGTAAAATATTATGCACATGGGGCTCAGAAACCCAAGGGCAATGCACCAATTGGATGGGGAGGTATTGGCAACTATAAAACAGGAAAGGGACCTAGGAGTCATTATATCTGATGACCTGAAGGTAGCAAAGCAGTGTGAGAAGGTAGCGGGAAAAGCTAGCAGAATGATTGGGAGCATAGAGAGGGGGGTATCACTTGCAGAAGAGGTAGGTAGTGTTACACCTGTATCGATTTTTTTTTTTTTTCAGGAAGATCTTATGAGGACATTACAAGACTTTGGTCAGGTGGTGGGCTACAAAATTAATTATGGGAAGTCTGAAAAAATGTTATTAATTGGAGCTCCACCAAAGCCTTTTGCAATACCTTCCCCTTTACATGGGCCAAAAACAACACTTTCTTGGGGTCCAGATGTCTGCTGCCACTGCTCGACTTTTTCACAATAACTACCAGAAGCTGATGGATGTTTTCTGTGCAGACTTTGCTAGATGGATGCTCCTTCCTTTAGCCTTACCAGGCCGAATCCAAGCAGTTAAAATTAATGCGTTGCCCTGCATTCTCCTTTTTTTTTCTTCAAAACACTGCTAATCCCTGTTACACTATCCTTGTGGAACACATATCTTAAAGATATTAAAAAGTTCATCTAGGTGAATAAACATACCAGAATTAATGACTCAGTACTCTGACTTCCTAGAGATGGAGGTGTTGGGGCTCTCTTGTTTTTATTTATACTATCTGGTAGCTCAGGTGACCCTGTTGTGTGCCTGGGCAAAGCAGAGGTTAGACTCTGGTTGGTACATAATTGTGGAGGCTATTTTGCCTTCTGATAACACTAAACAGCAGTTCTGACCCCATGCTTGTGGCAACGAGTAACTAACCCTTGGATGAAACACACTTTATGTATTTTGGTCAGACTGTGGTATAAGACAACCACACCAAACACCACTCAGATACCAGGTACGACAAGTACCTCCTCCCACCTGTTTTTGGCCAGGGGTTTGCATATTGGGAAAGGCAAGGTCGGACTAGATTTGCCCAGTTGGTCACACCACATTTCACATTCTGTTCCCCACTTTGCAAAGCGTCTTACAAACTAGACAAGTGTGGCTACTATAGGTACTGTATTTCACCGAATAGAAATCACGCTTGAATAGAAGCCACCCTCAAATACAAGCCACAGGTCATAATGAATACTTTGATAAAGCCACCCTCAAATAGAAGCCATGGCTTCTAATCAGGTTTGATGTATTGTCAGATAAAGCTCTGTAGGCGGGACTCTTTGATTTTTATCTCTGTAAATATGATTATATTTCTTTTTCAAATTGTTTATCTTAGTTCATGTTTGTTGTGCTTATTTTGCTACAAAGTAGAAGAGTAGCAATGTATTTGATCATATTCAGGATATGGAATATTTTATTTTTGATACTTAAAATAGGATTTTGCAATACAAGCGGTCCTCAAATACAAGTCACGGGTCAAAATGAAAAATTCAAATAGAAGCCATGGCTTCTATTCGATGAAATACTTTTTATACAGACACATCACATTCTTCAACAAGCTGGAGTTAAAGCCCAATTAATCAGACACCAGACAGAGTTAGAAAATGTTTTTCTGAGTTGTCATATTACAAGTCAAAATACATTACGTTTCAGAACTGTATCAGCTATTATTAAAAATACAACAACATTCATATCCCCTGGTGCTCATTTAAACCCACTGGGAAAACAAGAGTTGGGAACATACAGGTGGATGAAGTATGGTTGGAGGCAACAGCTTACACCAACCTGGAGGAGTTTACCTGGAGGATTTTAGTTCAATATGCCTGCTGGATGCAGTGTGTGTGTGTGTGTGTGTGGGGGCTCCAACACATTTTTAGAGCTTGCTATTGCTCACCAGATTCTGGCAATATTTTGGGAGACAACACCACTTACCTTTAATGATATGGTCTTGGGATTCTAGTTTTCCTACTGGGCTCTAAGCAATAACAAAATTTGGACCAAATACTATGCTTGACAGCCCTAAAATCTATTACTATTCTTTGGCTAAATCCTGAACCCACCACAGCAGACCAGTGGCAGAAAAAAGTGGGGGACATAAAAGGCATGAACTGCATAACAGGGGACCTTCAGCTCAATCACCCAAAACTGCTGGACCTCTGGAACCCTTGGCATAGATATACACTGGATCAGGGGATGGAGGGGGAATCAGAGAAAGGCAAGGTGGTGTAACTGCCTGGTAATGCCTCTTAGCTAGGCACTGACAACTGGGCATTATACAACTGTAGGGGGTGGTTATCTTTTGTTTTTCACAGCAAATGCCTTTCAACTAATTCAGTATGTGGTGATGGATACATCTGGACTGCTTCCTACCTCTGGTGGTGGATTCAAACTTTAAATCTTCATCCTACTGAAGGGGACAGTGTTCAACCTCTTCTGGTGGATGATATTCCCTTCTGATCTTTACCTAATGTTGTGGACTTACTCAGGGACTTTATATTAATTCAGACATGCAGTGCTATTATGCTCATACATTTTGAATGGACTATTTCTGCACAAATACCCTTTAGATATTGATCAGTGCTTAAGTTCTCTGTTTACATCATTACAAGATGACATTTTGTAAGTTACATGTATTTTATTTTCATATGGATATGCAATCTCATATTTTTTGAATAAACTTGAACTTTAAAAAAAGTGCCATGGGGGCGTGGCCTGACCAGGCAGAAGATGGCAGCATAGTTCAGAATCTCTACAGGAATGACAGCAATCTAACCTCATCCAGCCTTCACCAGACCTTTCTTTGGTACCAACTTCTGTGACCATCCTGTATTCTTACTGCCTGACACAGTTTGTAAGTCATTTTTGATCCATCATCTACTTATATTCAATTATTCTACACTGTACTGCAGCATACAAGGCCTCATCCTTCAGCATTATGGCAGATCTCCAAGTACAGCAAAGCTCACTTGCTAGAGTGGAAGTAATGTTTTCTAAACTGATGACTGAGATTAATGATCTAAAAATCTCCACCCAACAGAATCCGACCACTCTTGAAACTTTTAGCCAGAAAATTGCATTTAATGAGAAAGCAATGGCCTGTAACACCACTAGTATTCATGACCTCCAGACTACTGTCCGCAATCAAGATCGAACTATTAAATCCCTACAAGCCAAAATTGCCGATATTGAAAATTGTAATCGTCGCAACAATTTACGATTTTTTTGCTTCCCTGAAGGTGTAGAATTAGGAGACACTACTGCGCTTTTATTACATGTGCTGCCTACAATGCTTAAACTGCCTCCTGACCTAATGTTAATCATTGAGCTGTCTCACTGCACTCTGGGTCCCAGGCCAACATCAGACCAGTGACCAAGGCCTATCATTGCTCGCTTCTTGAACTATTCCCATACAGAATTAATACTAAAACGTGCCAGAGAAATGGGGAAACTTCAGTGGCAAGAGTTTAATATTTCCATCTACAGAGACTTTTCAAAAGATTTAACCATCAGAAGGAAGGCCTACAATCCACTTAAACAAATCCTCCACCAAAGAAGCATTAAATTTGCTCTACGTTACCCCGTGACACTACACCTTTTCTCAGGCTCTTCCTTCAAGGATTTTGAAACCCCTGATGCCTTAGCCAACTATCTGGAGGTCTCTCTCTGCAATCTTGCCCTGGGAGGTTCAGCAGTAATTGGCAACCCGAACACAGCTTTGGTATCTGCATGGAGGGTGGTCGAGAAGGTACAGGAATGTGGGAAAGTGTTGCAGAACTCACAGCCCCAAGCAACGCCGCAACTGACTTGACCCCAAGGCAATCAACTCAGCTGCAAGACAAGAGAAGCTTTTTGTTGGGGCATTACTCTTCAAGACTTTCATGCTGTTCTAGCAAGGTTTCACCCCAAACAACCCAAACTGCAGCCTGTCACCTTCAAATCAACCCCTCTATTCCCTTGAGCAATAAGTTTGCTCTCTTGGAGGATGACATGCACTCCTCGCAGGAGGATCTTTCCCAGCAAATTTCAGATGAACATCCCTCTAATTTGCGCCCTATACCTCAGGGATGTATTTCTGTTAATACTTTATGGGCAGAAGTTGTTGCAAGTTCCCCACTCAAATCATTAGAGCCACCCAAAAAGAAACATAGGGCAAAGACCAAAAGCAAGAACATCAATAGTCACAATCCTGCTAATAAATCTAAATCATGAGCTTATATGGTCAGTAATATGGTCACAGTTGCTATATCTTAGTAGGTTTTGCTTCCAGGATACTTAAAGGGAGGCGCCAGTACACTTTTTCTGCCTAGCCGTCCACTCTACAGTCCATGCTATCTGGTTGCTTTCGCTCCCAGTGGGTGCAGAAAGCAAAGGCTATACATCGAGGTGCGATCAATTTACTTTTTGTTGCAGTGTTTAAATGAGCAGCTTAAAGGTCTTCAAGGGAACTTTGGTATATCAGCAATGCTTTTCTAACCCATTATTTTAGTGTTAGATCTTATACATTACCTCACTAAACAGGTTCTCTGTATCTAGCCTTTTACTCTCCAGTTTAGCAGTGCATCAGGTTTATAGTCTTTTGGCTGTTCAGTTGCATTCTTCAATCAGTATAAATCCTGATTATTGCCTTTTCTTTTTATATGTAAGTATTATATATTACAAGGCAACTTACCCTTCCCTCTCCTGATGACAGGTTCTTAAGTATTATTGACAACTACATTTAATTTATCTCCTCTCACGCTCAATTATTCTTACTACCTCCTGTTTACAATATGGAACTATCATTAGCACTCAAAGAGGTGGGCTATGTTTGGTGTACTGTTGCAAAGATTGTCAATCTACATCTTCCTTATGCTCCTTATTTTACTAAGAACTACAGATATTATAGAAATCCACTGCTGTGTCGTCCCTCCTGTTTTGGGGCTCGCTGGACCTAGTCACCCCATATAACACCTATTTAGGTGATTTTCAGTATTCGGAGCTAATCTTTACTATGACTATCTCTTCTGTCTGCAGTTATCACCGAAGCCTATACCTTCCACATAATCCCGCTTTGCATTTGGCTCAGGACATAAGGGCTTAAATTGACCTCCCCTTTCTTCTTACCCCTCCAATATTGTATTTATTATGTACTTATTCTGTTGCACTGCAAAGTATACTCAGAGTCACTCTAATGTGGTCATGATCTACTTTTCCTTTTATATTTGTCAATTTGCATTCCACCTGGCTCCCTGAATTCCTTGCTCTGTGTCTAGGCTGTACTGGCATCTCGTATATGGTTCTTTAATTTACTGTTATTTCAAGTTGTTATATCTTGTACTATTACTACTAATGTTTATAAATAAGTTCTATTGTTTAGCTTTATCCTTATCTCTTGTCCTGTTAGCTTAGAATTAAGCTGAGGTTATTACAGGCCCCTGCCTTTCTTGGTATTATTCCCTTTCAGTTTAGCTTATCAGGAATACTTACTTTATTATATTACTGGGATCAGACTTAGGTTTGGGCCGATATTTATAACCGGTCCTCCCTAGTCTCCTCCCTACACTGATGCCCCAGAGTGTGGTGAGAGAGTCTCTTAGCCAGTTGGCTGACTCAAATCTCCTCACACCCATAAAACGTTTTCTTTGTTATTTAGGTTACTAGTATTGTTGTTGTTGTTAATGACTTTTCTCCTTCCACATCTCTGTTTTAACTTTAATAAGATATCTGTGCTACTCATGTATCATACATCTCACATTTTTTGACTTGAATGTTCCTGCCACTGTCTACATATATGTAAGCTCTCTATATTGTATTCTAATCATCTTCTGCCTCATTTATTTGTCCCTCCACACTCCAGCGATTATTTCCTTTCTTTAACGTTAACAATATGAATGACATACTTTTATATACAAGGAATGTGAAGGGACTTAATTCTCCTTGTAAGCAGAAGCAAATTCTTTCACATCTCAAAAAACATAAAACACAAATTGCTTTCCTTCAAGAAACAAAATTATTAGCAGAGGATATTCATAGACTTAAAAAAGATTGGGTTGGTCAGATCTATGAATCATCCTATACCTCAAAAAAAAAAAAAAAAGAGGAGTTGCTATTCTTATTCATAAAAGTCTCAAATGGTCCCTTGTAAACTACATTTCTGATACTGATGGCAGATGGGTGATGGTCAAACTGTATACTAACTCTGGTCCTCTTCTGCTTCTTAATGTCTGTGCACCCAACTCCGATTCCCTGGATTTTTTTCATAATTTAGCTGAACAGATTCTGTCCTTTAACACAGATAATACACTAGTTATTCTTGGAGGGGATCTTAACTTAGCTTTAGAAGATAGCATTGACAGAAGTAGCCCTACTGAGAGGCCCACCCTAGAAGTATTAAAGCCCTCGCATTACTAATGCAAGATGTTGGATTAGCTGATGTATGGCGCCTCCTTCAGCCCTGTGATTGAGAATTTACTTTTTACTCCCCTCTACATATGACATACAGTAGAATTGACTATTGGTTAGCCTCTCCTGTTATAATGGAAAAAAATTACTGATTCATCCATCTCTCCCATCATAATCTCGGACCATTCCCCTGTCAAATTGCAACTTCTGTGGGCCCATTAGCACCTAAATCTTCTTACTGGTGGCTGGACCCTCTCCTTCTCAAGGATCCCAATTTCTTACCCATTATCAAAGCACAAATTCAGGACTTCCTCTTTCGCAATACCCCAACCGAATCTTCTATGTCCTCTGTATGGGAAGCTCTTAAAGCTACAATTCGAGGGAAAATTATCAGTTATGCTGCACATAGGAAAAGAGTAAGGGAACAACAGCTGGCTGACTTGGAAAAATCTCTTAAGGCTAAAGAGAATTTATACTTTTCTTCTAATAAGCACTGTCCTGATTCTCAACTTCATTTTGAAATTCTTCAACTTAGAGTTAAAATTAACACATTTATTTCTTGTAAAACCAAACTGGCCTTGTTTAAACTTAAATAAAAGTTTTGGGAACACGGCGATAAAAATGGGAAACTCCTCTCTTACCAGCTCAAAGCACAACAAATGGAACAACACATCCTAAGCCTAAAAGATGAACAGGGTACGATTCACTCCGACAACCCCTCTATAAATCGTATCATGAAAACCTTTTATCAAAATCTATACTCTAAAACAAATCCTCCATCTACTTTACAAATTCAACAGTTCCTTAAATCATTACATCTTCCTCATCTTTCTACTCTTGAAACAAATTCTTTAGATGAACCCTTCTCGCTTCAGGAAATCCAGAAAGCTTTGTCTTCCTTGAAATCCAGCAAATCCCCTTGGGGTGACGGATTCCCTGTCAATTTCTATAAAATGTTTTCCGACACCTTATGTGCCCTTCTTCTTAATGTTTATCAAGAAGCTTCCAATACTGGCAAGCTTCCCCCATCTTGCACCGAAGCAATCATAACCCTAATCCCTAAGAAAGAAAAAGAGTATACTCACCCCACAAGTTACAGGCCCATCTCTTTATTAAACATGGATGGGAAGATATTTGCTAAACTACTAACTTCTCAACTTGAATCCTTGATCCCCAAGTTAACTCATTGTTCGCAAACTGGTTTTATTAAACATAGATCTGGTTCTGATCACCTACGTTCCTTATTTAATTTAATTCACAAAGCCAAATCCATCAAGACACCAGCTGCAGTCATAGCTATTGATTTAGAGAAGGCCTTTGATTCCTTAAACTGGGACTATCTTCATCAAGTTTTATCTTATTTCAGTCTTTCTCATACCCTTTGTTCCTGGATCAAGCTATTATACAACTCCCCTGTTGCTAAAGTACTTACTAATTCCACCCTTTCCTCTTACTTTCACCTAGCAAGGAGAACTAGACAAGGCTGTCCCCTGTCACCTTCCCTGTTTATTTTAGCCATGGAACCCCTGACTGCTTGTTTATGTCAATCTTCTGGTGTTATGGGCATACCTGTGAGCAATTCAAGATATGTTTCTCTCTCCTACATGGATGACCTCTTAATCTTACTCGAAAACCTGAATGAGGCTGGGCCCCTGTTGGTTGATTTGCTTAATAATTTTACTAAAATTTATGGTCTTGCTTTGAATTATGGCAAATCACAAACTATGCCCCTTAATGACCACTGTAAAGCCTTTATGAACATACCTCTTGGATTCCGCTGGTCACCACAGGGTATAACATATCTAGGAATCAAAATTACTAGTAACTTAGGGAAGATATGAGACATTAACTTGAGCACCTTATTTATTTTTTATTTATTTTATTAATTTCAATCTAGGATTACAATACCTTTGAGCCGAGGCTCTTTTACAAACGTTCGATTTGATAACATCAAAACAACTCTGGACAGATGGAAGCTTCTTAATCTCTCTTCATGGGAAAAACTGCAGCCATTAAGATGTCCATTTCTCCCAAGATTCTTTACCTCTTTGCCAATATTTCTTTAGTCTTACCATCCGCCTTTTTTGCTAAAATTGATAAATTAATAGGTAACTTTATCTGGGATGGGAAACCACCGAGGTTTAACCGCAACAAACTTCGGTCACATTGGAGAAAAGGTGAATTTGGACTCCCCTGGTTCAAAGGCTACCTCTGGGCTTTCCAAATGGCCCATACCATTAAATTGTTTCAGAAACCCTCCCCTCACTCACCGTTATGGGTTGCAATGGAATCTGCATTGTGCCCGGGAGGAGTTCCCACTTCCTTCATTTTTAATCCCATTTCCTCTAAACTAAAATCTCACCCAACTATATCATCCTCTGTTCTTTATTGGAAACTAACCCACAAGTTCCTAAAATCTAATCCAATACCCTGGTTTTATGCCCTCTTATGGGGCAATCCACTGCTCACTCTAGAAAATCACCCAATTTTCTGTCATACATGGAGGAACAAAGGCATTTTCTTTCTCAGAGATATCTTGGACAAGAATTAACTCACTCTTAGATCATTCTTGGACTTGCAGGTCACATGGAAGCTTCCTAATTAGGATTTCTGGAAGTTTTACAAATTTGGGCAGCTTATAACTCTCTCTCTAGTTTAGTGTATAGGCATATTCTTCTAAACCCATACATCTCGCACTGGACTAATTTATCAGTAAAATTAAATAGCTCCATTTACAAAGACATTATTGATAATCTACCCGATTAGTCTATACAGGCCAAAAATAAATGAAGTACTCTTCTTAACTACAATATTTCAGGCGCACAATGGAGTAATTGTTGATGAATTGCACATAATACCTTTAAAGATGCCCGTAGTTCTTTAATACAAACTAAAAATCCTACATCTTTGGTATAGAACCCCCTCTGTGCTTCAGCGAATGGGCCTATTAAATAGTAATAATTGCTGGCACGTCAATTTGGCGAACAGGGATCTACTTCATATCTTGTGGTCTTGCTTTCCCATTAATAAGCTCTGGCATAAAGTCTGTTTACTTGCCTCCAGAGTAACAGGACAAAAAATATCTTTTGACCCCAAGCTATTCCTTCTAGGCATCCTTATCCCCAAAAGCTCTCCCCTCTCACATGCACATTTTAGATGGCTAAACATACTTTCTCTTCTGGTCAAATGTTTGATTCTTATGAAATGGAAACCAACTCTGCTGCCTTCTCTTTCAAATGTTCTTCAAAGCCTCTCTCAGTATGCCTCCCTAGACCGATTATCTCATGTTACTCATAACCGACTCACTGTATATGACAGATGTTGGCAGGATTACTTCAAGTACATCGAATCTAGTTCTTCTAGACCCTAATTCTTAGGGATATTTAGCCCTCCTTATTTTGTTCTCAGATTAGGTTTTCTCAAAACTTTTGTGCACAGATTTCTCCTGTTTTTCCCCCTCTCCTTCCCTACTTCCTTGCTTTTTTCTCTCTTCTTTCTTTCCTTGCGCACTTTAATCTTCACCTCTCCATTACTGAACATTGTTCATATTACCACATTTATCACTTTTTGCAATTTACTGAATGCCTGTCCTAGCATGTATTTCGTACACGGTTGCTATTTCTGATCCTATAATACTCTATTGATTGTAACCCTTCTGCTCTCCACTTACATCCTGTCTAGGTTTGTGTTTTATTATCAATACATGTAAATAAGGCTTCTCCAATATGTTTACCCTAAACACTGTGTTTTGTTAAGTGATATTTTATACCTTACATGGAGGATAGTCTTCTATTGTATTAGATGTGTGCTTTCTTACTGTATATACTTGAATTTCAATAAAAGATAAAGTGAAAAAAAAAGTGCTTTGGTAGGATATTGTTCACAGCCTTACAAAGGCAGCCAGCAATCTGCTAGGTCTGCATTAGGCTGCCAAGAGTAGCGTCATCCAAACAACGTCAATAGGAGGAATGATCATGGAAGGAGAGTAAGGACCTCAGGAATTCATATAGTTTCCTCTTCATGGAGTAATCCTGAGCAGCAAAGTGCAGCTTGTCCTGTATGAAGCATAGCAAAGCCTGAAATGAGGCATCATCTGAAGAGACCTGGGGTATAGACCAGTGTTGTTACTACAAAGGGATATAGTGGAACTAGACTCAAATCCGAAAGCATGTTGCTCTTCCTCACCATTCCCTTCATCCACATCCATCAGTTCTGGATTGTATTTGTCCTCTTCATCCTCAGGTTGAGGAGGAGGTTGAGGGGCCTTGGGACCAACAGCTAAGGCAGTGGTTGGGGAGCCAAAGTAAGAGGGACAAAAGCCCCAGAAATGCCAACATATGTCTTTGGAAGTGCTGACAATGACTGGGCCATTGGTAATGTAACTGTCAATGATAATAGTGGCAAAAGTTGCTGAAATGGTTCAGATACAATAGCCAGTACAACATTGCCTGCATTGGTGATGCCAGGCAGCAGAGTCATAAAGGGAAGCATCAACAAGACTAGGCCTGTCAATGGCACACTGATCAGGGGCTGAAGGCCTGTAACAGATGTTTAGCCAGATTCTGCATCTGAATGTGGTGTCTGAATGGTGGTTGGGCCAGTGACAGAGATCGATGAAGCAGTCTGAGACTTACCGTCATGGGGATTCAGCGGTGATCTGGATTGAGAGGGAGAATGAGAACTGCAGTGATGCTCAGTTGAAGAGGACATTTTTGCCTTCTCCTTCAGTGAATGGCATTTTCTGTTTGTGATGGTGACAACGTGGCAGAGGCTTCCAGGTTTGTACACTTGGGCCAGTAGAATGAGCTGGAAACTCTGGATTAGATGTCAAAGCAACCTGTTTGGTGTTCTACATTTCCTGCAGGAAATTCTCCAGAGCTGTCTGGCAGCATCTCCTTGTGACCTGGTTAAAGGCATGACAAATCATGCAGGACTTCATATCATGTGAAAAGTCCAGGCAGCAAACACAAACCGTTTGAGCATCATCACCAAATATCTTCACACCACACTAATAAAATGGAAAAAGTGGGGACTTCTTCAAGGGTGCTAATGGCAGCATGCAACAATGATACAAAGTAAAGTAGTAAAACAGGTTTTACTTTAAACTTTAAATCAATGAAGGTGTTTTTCTCTAGTCGAGTGGTTGATGACAAGGAGGAAAAAACTTAGGAGGTATGGAACTGCCCATATTACAATGGCAGCAACAACCTACATCAATGTGGGTAGCCTCCCCGGGTAAAAGCTTCCAAGTAATCCTGATTCTAACAGCTTACAGTTCCAAAGGTGTTGCTCTATGGAGGAGATGTCCTCAAAGAAAATTAAGAGGGCATATTGTATGGGGGGATGTGATTAGAATTAGGGGTAATGTTATGAAGCATGCTTTTCACTTACAAAGTGGTAAACGTACTGTAAAGTACACGCTCCCAAAGAAAGCATATACAAGTGGAGAGTGCTGATTCTTGTAAACTCAAGCTGGATCTGTTTCTCAGGGGGAATAACATTACCAGATATGTACAACATTTAATCCTTTGGGGAAGAGAAAGTTTACATTATATTTTTTTACACAGTACTGAATGCTGAAGTTGCCTAGATGGCAGAAGATTAGCATGATGGACCCTTGATCTTTCCTCATCCAGTATTTCCCATGTTCTTAGGTATTCTTATTCAAGACCAGGTTATTTTCAACAGTCATTCAAAAAAAATAAAATAACGGCAGCTTCGTAACTAACATAACTGCGTGCTTTATTGATATACACAGTAAAGCAATATATAATATAATAGTAAGGCATATATTTGGTGAAGTTTGATATGTAGTGAAAATGCAGAAAACATGAATTTTATAAAAATAATTAGTAAGTATTACAGTGTTGGTGTTAAACATAATATACCCGAATATTAAACCAATACTGGATTCAAAATGACATAACATGCCATAGTGATATTTCTTTACTCCATTATACTGATTAGGCTTTATATTTTAATACTTTGTGGTTACAAATAGTATGAAATGTTTCCAAGTAATGTTTCAAGCAGCAATAAAGCTTTCAAACTTTATTTTTTTTTATGATTGACTCACTCAAAACAAAAAGCTCTACAGGGTAAACACAACTGATGAATTAACCGTGCAACAAAACTGTATCCTGGTTTTAGAAACTAGTCTGAAAGTCAACCAGAAACCCGTTTCCTGTACCATGATTTTATATGGAACACATACACACACAGAAAAAAACACTACAAAATGCTGAGGGCGGCTTTAGAACAAGAGCTGCCTCGTTGTAGGTTGTCTACCAGGGATAGTGTGTTCCATCTGCACAATGGACAGTGGCGTTGTTTCAACAGAATCCTGCTATGCGTATTAGTGAGAACACCACAGAACCAAAGTGAGGTAGAAACAAGCACGATTTGCCATGTTTGATGCTAACTGTTCAACAGTCATATCACTGACAAAGAACAGCCCTCCAAAAGCTGATCACAATCCATATATGCTTTCATATATTTTTTTTTAACCATGCAATGCAACATTCTAAGCAACAGGTACTTTATGTTGAAATTAATTAAAATCAGTACCAAAAAAGCCAGACACAAAAACATAAAAACCTGGGTGCTTCCTGCTGACCAATCACCCTAGACCCTTATTCGACATAGCTTGTGTGACGTTACAAATAATTTAACTGGAACTGAAGCTTCCGCTGCCTACTGCAGATGATGAGGATGAAAGTTATTACTAGATGGGTGTCTCTGTATTGGCAATAATCTAACATTATTCAGTGCTGTTACTTTAGCTATTGCAGCAGCATATCTATACATGTTCAGAATGAACAAGTTAATATGCAAATATACATTTAAGGTGACAGGGTCATTTGATTAAATATCACAGCTTGATGTCAACAAATACCAGTGAGCCCCACCTAAGAAGATTGTTTAAAACAGCTGATGTTATACATACAAAGTAACAGTATAATCAGTGTGTGAGACTTCTGTCTTTGTGTGCTGCTTAAGATTTAGTGTTATTGCCAAAACATTCTTTTTTTTTTTTTAAATTTAAGATACTTTGGAAAAAGCCTTTTTTTTTTTTGTAGAAATGTGTTATATTGCCTAGGCTAAATAAAAACAACACAGACTTTCATTTTGCTAGGAGATGGTGGTTAGGAGTTCAAAGATTTTTTATAATAAAAGTAAATATATATATATATATATATTTAAAAATCTTAACCAGCCCTAGTCAAAAAATGTAACAATGAAAAATGACTGGATGAGTAATTTTGGTACCATTGTAGAAAACGGAGTTTCTTTGATAAGCAAGAAAAATAACACTCAACATGAATATTTTCCTTACACATCTACAGAGCTATAATGTTGCAAAACAAATGCACTACCTCATAGATGTTTTTTTTTTTCTTTTTGGGGGATTTTTATAAACAATAAATTTTCATATTATTATAAAGCACCCTTTAGTTTACAGTCTCTCTTTATAATTGTTACAAATTTTTTAAACAATCTGAAACGCGTTCCATATAAAGAAATGGCAAGTTATTAATCTATTAAGATTTTACACATAGTTTTTTTCTCTTTTTTGTACAATTGCATAGAAGAGTAAAACCTGCCATTGTTAACAAAACAATAACAGACTTAGGAAACTACTTGAAATCTACAGTATAGTACCACTACCCTTCACAAAAATATAGATAAATTCTTTTTTTTTTTTCTTGTAAACTGTTACAGTCCAACCCTCTTAGTTGTAGGAACATTATAAAAAACCATGCTAGATCTCTGAGTTGTAGTAAAACACATCTTGCTATTCTAATGCTTACGTCATCTGTCATCACTGTTACTAAGATTCCATTACTTTCGACCCAAGTCATCCGCCATGTGGAAGAGGTTCCCTACATTGTTGCCTGTATAGCAAAAGAAAACAAAAAGAGATGGTAGTTAGGAAGAGCAGGAATACAAGCAATTCATTAAAGGGAGATAATGCAATAGAATCCCATTTTGTTTTATATTTTTTAATATTTATGTAACTGAAATATACCAGAATGATGCCCATGGAAACCAATGTTTTCTAGTTATCTATACAACAGGTACAGCATGGGTGACCACAGTTCAGATGTTTGCCACATTACACAACCAATGTGGACGGAGCACATTTAGTGAGTGAGAAGGCAGTTTAGATTTATGCTCACTCAGTCCTTCATCTCTCATATGACACTATTGACAGGGATGGCACAAATAGAGGCAACTGGGATGGTGGCTTCTGATGTGGACACCTGCCCACTAGGAACTGAACTGAAACCAAAACAACTCTTGCCACAGTGGCCATCAGAGGCTTTTGGTCTTGCCAGCTGGCTGGATTTGAAACAGTGGGCTAAAATGAAATGGTTTAAAATCCACTGCCAATTCCTGAGCAATCCAATCCCAGCAGTTTTAGGGTTCTTTAAGGGAAGCCATCAAACTGTAAGGCCAGAAAAGTAGTATTTTTTTCTTCTGCCATAGTAGTCTTCTGAATCCCCATTAAACACACAGACTGCAGATTAATAAGGGAACAGAGCATGGTATTTACAACTACCAGACTGCCATTACAATATTATTTGGGGAGGGGGTATAGCCAATGCATCTGGAAACAAATGTTCTCAATGTACCTGGTAAGATCATATTTTGTTTTACAACTTCAAAAAGCCCACAGATTTGGGGTATTCAAATGGAACTTTCCCATTTGAATGCCATAAAGGAAAAGTTGGTTGTGGTGCCTTTTTTTTTTTTTCCTTTAAGCATGTATAATGACCATTAGTTTTGCCAGCGTTTACCCAGTCCTCATGAAGTATGGAGGCAGGATAAGAAAAAAGGAGCTAGTATACAATAGACTGAATGTCCTACATGTGTCTGTTTAGAACTTTCAAAAGCATAAAAATGCATAACGAGGGAGAGAAACATGCATATAGGTATTGTAGGTTATTACAGAGCTTAGAAGACTATGGCTCAGATATTCAAAGGGTTCGCCATGCACAATCCACTGATGCACCCAGCGCTATTCAAAAGGAAAAGTCGCGGCACAAATCCTGATGCACCAGGCGCATCAGTAATGTCTGCAGGCACAGGTTGAGCGTGCCCATGCATAACCTGCATGGCCGATATTCAGCCCGAGATGTGCAGAGTCATCGCAACCCCACATCGCCAACCCTATGCGCCTGCACAAAGTTATGCCCAAAGAAAAGGAACAAGTGATGGCCACCCACAGGTGAGCTGCCGCAGTGCAGGGTGCAACAAAGCAGCTGCCACCTGTGGGTGGCCACCAGAGTTCCTGCCGCACCTGGCAGCACCCCCCATGTCCCATCACGGGCATCACTATAGCCCCCAAGTCCAATATCCCTGGTGGTCCAGTGGACGATCGCTGCCGATCATGGGCATCAGTACCTCATCAGATACCTGCTACCCTGGTGGTCTAATGTACCCCACCCACCCGCCCACTGAGCCCCACTGCCCTGCTCCCCGGCGGGCGGCAGCACCCACCGCCTGCTGCCCTGCCGCCCGCCGACTGACACCTCGGTAGGGCTGCATGCCCATTGGTTCCAGCATGAGCCAATGGGCGTGCAGCCATACCGTACTATTCAGTCCGAATATGTAATTCATTCCCATATCTGGACTGTATAATGCTGACAGCATGCTGCGCCCGGTGCTGTGAACAATAAGCGTGCAGCCCTACTGAGCTGTCAGTTGGTGGGTGGTGGAAGGTAGGCATGGAGTTGCTGCCGCCCGCTGGCTGACAGGGGGGGCAGTGGGGGGGCTTAGTGGGCCGGGTGGGGTAGGCTACAGATCACCAGGGTAGTAGGCATATCTGATGAGGTACTGATGCCTGCGATTGAGTAGCGATCAGTCCACTGGACCACCAGGGATATTGGACTTGGGGGGTTTCTATTAGTGATGCCCACGATCGGGCTCAGTGCGGTCCACTGGACCACCAGGGATATTGGGGACTATAGTGATGCCACGCGATCGGGCACATGAGGTTCACTGGACCACCAGGGATATTGGATGTATTTTTATATTACAGGAATGCCCGTGATCGGGCTGCAGGGGCGTGGTCCCGGCGGCTGCTTCCTGGCAGGCGTCAGGCACAAGTCTTGAGGAATCGGTGCACCTGCATGCTAATGGCATGCAAATGGGGCCGTAATGAGATGCAAATGGCCCCCTGTGTGCCTTGCATAAATTATGGCCCTATTTGCATGTCCCCTTTTGAATATTGCAGGTGCTGTGCATGACGCAATGGCACTTGTGCCAGCGCATCTCCATGCTCCACTCTGGCCACTTGTGCTGGCACAGTGCGGCTGTGCCATGCACAGTGGGGGTGGCCAAGTGCGATATTCAAAGCTGCTGCGTAGCATGGCGCAGCTCCGTTGGGCTCCTTGGGCTACCCTGCGTAAAGTTGAGCTGCGCCCAGGCTTGCCGCAAGCCTGGCGCGATTTGAATATCCCGGCTCATGTGTCCATATTGCTCACCTAAATAAGGATCAGTGATACTCAAAAAGCTCCTTTTGCCTGCAGAATTTATCTAACTTTATTAACTCATTTACCGTAGAACTACCCACAACTTTCTCTGGTAGTAAATTCCAAAAAGATACCATTCTTTGACTGAACCATTTCTGCTGTCTTAATGAATTACACTTTTTATACTTTAATTGAAGGGTGCATGTACGTGTATTATATGGTTGGTCTCTAAATTCTAGCCCTAAGCTTTCACACAACTCACAATCTGTTAGTGCTTTGTGCAACCGGCACATATCCCCTCTTATCCTTCTGTACTCCAGTGAGTACATGTCCAAATCTCTCAACCTGACCTCATAACTCTTACCCTTCTGATCTTTTATTTTCCATGTTGCTCTTCTCTGCAATCATCTAAATTTAAGTTGTTTTTTATCTGGTGACCAGACTTGGAACAATGCTCTAAATTAGATCTCACAAGTGATACATACAGTGGCACGATGACTCCCTCTCTCTACTCAAAATATGCCTTATTATGTAGTTTAAAGTTTTGTTAGCCCTTTGAACAATGTTTCTACAGTGTGAATTGAACTGTAGATCATTTGTTATAGTAACTCCTAAATCCCTTTCCTCCATGACACTTTTAAGAGGACAGCCATTCATAATATATATCACATTTCTGCTTTTATTTCCCAAGTGCATTACTGTGCATTTTTCGATACTGAAATTAAGTTTATATTTAGCAGACCATGTTTGAAGGAAATCTAATGCATCCTTTAGTTTAACAGCATCCTCTGTGGTATTTATTTCAGCCCCCAATCTGCAGTCATCTACAAATTTAGTCAACCACATGCAATAGTTTATATATTGCATTGAGGTGACATACAAAGTAAATAAGCAAGGTCCCAGAACTGATCCTTGGGGTGGCACCACCAGTCACTTTAGTCTAGTCTGAGCAAATGCCTTGGATGCACATGTACTTGGGGAAAAAGCAACTATCCATAAGCTCCAAATGTTCCTTTCTTTAGCACTTCTGTACAATAACCACTAGTTATGCAGGGATGTATCTAAGTAAAATAATGGGAAAAATCATTGTCAATCAGATAAATGATTATTCAGAGGAACATGGTCTATTTTGTAAACAGCAGCATGGGTTTAGGAGAAACTTCGGAATGGAAACTGCCCTGGTCAGATTTACAAACACAGTCCTGCGTGGGTTTGAAAGTGGATTAATGATAGGTGCTAGTGGATCTGACCAAGGCATTTGATCTCATTGAACATGATTTACCCTGTGTCAAGCTGCAAGAGTTGGGCTTTTCAGACATCTCAGTGACCTGTGTTAGGGACTATCTATTTGAAAGGTCTCAGGTGGTTATTATTGGTTCAACTGAGTTTCAGGAGTCTCTTATCAGTTGTGGGGTTCTGCAGGGGTCCATTCTGGGCCCTTGTTGTCCTGTATTTGTCAATCAATTACCTACTCATTGCTCAGTTTGTGAAACAATTCTTTATGAAGATGATCTTATTTTGTTTTATCAAGCAAAATCCATTTCCTCCATTGTTCCTTCTATTCAATTGGATTTGAATACCACATGTAATTGGTTTGCAAATGACTCCATGGTTTTGATTTCAAAGAAAACAAAACCGATTTTATTTGGAACAAAATCCATGCTGAAAGAGAATCCTGATCTATTAGTTTACAATCAGGCTGGGGTTTAGAATACAAGTACAACAGTTCAAATATCCCGGTGTTCTGCTTGATCCAGCATTAAACTGTTCTTTACAAATTAACTCTGTTAGCTGAAAAGTAAGTCAAAAACTGGGTCTTTTGTACAAATTAAAGTCCTATTTTACTCCTGAGACAAGAAAATCAATAGCTGTTGGTTCTCTTCTTCCTCACATGGACTATATTGCCAGTATTTATTTTAAATTGGGTACTAAAGAGTTAAATATTTTGTGTGTTACTTATATTTGGCATTTTGTTTTATTGGTTTCTTATCATACACATCATTGTGACTTGTTTTCTCTGTTAGGTTTGTTGTATCTTAATTTCAGAACTGAATATTTTTAATGGATGTTTGATTTTTAAATCTATTTCTTTAGTCCATTTTTTTCTTTGTCTGATTTAATATCATTTCATAAAGTACCATCAGTGATTAGGTCTGCTGGTTGAAACTACAATATGTAAACAAAAACAGGGATCTCATGCTTTTTCAATCTCAGCTTCACGATTTTGGAACTCATTGCCTGTGTCTACTCTAATGGCTCCTTCAGTGGCGTGTTTTAAATCATTGTTTAAATCATTTTTATTGACAAGATAAGTTTGTAATTGTATTAAGTAATTTTTTTGTATTTGTATTTGAATTTGTTGATGTTAGTTATTTGTTAATTCTGTATTTTTAGTATCTGGTTCAGACCTGAAAAAAAGGGCCTTTGGCCCATTGTCCTCTTAACAAATTATTAAATAAAAAATAAATAAAAATGTATAAAACAGGAACACAGAACTAACAACTATATGTGACACATGGCAGGAATTTACACTCTAGGAAGCAACAACCTGACACATTTTACAGACAATAGCTGCACCAGAAGAGGCAGCCACATCCATATTAAAAGACAAAGAACCTCTGTGCGCAAACAAAATGGTTCACCACAATATATCCAAGGCACACTGCCTTAAGGGTAGCTGGTCCATTCCACTGGGGTGTCAGACAGACGAGGCATACTGATGAGTCCTGGTAGGACGAAACACGTGTCTATGTCTTCTGTTAGCACCCTTTGCAAACTGTGTGAGAGGCCTTTTGGCACCATGCAATTCTGCTTAAAGTTGGACCAGCATAACATTCTGTGGTGATTTACATATGTAACCCACGATGCTTTGCATTGTGGGGGCATGTGTGATTTTGTATCTTCACATCCATATTAAACTGCCTAACAAATATGTGAAGGAGTCTCCACAAAGAAGCAGAAAAGCGTCTTGGTAATGTACACTGTACCCTTTGATCAAGACCAGGATGCAGCTATTGCTCTAAAAGAATGAACTCTCAAACCTTGGGAGGTTCTTCCTGAAGAACAATAAGCTTTCACAGTCCAGTCTTTTATACAACTAGGAACTGTGGACTTAAAAGTGAGATGACCCTTGTGTAGATGAACAGAAAGTGCTCTGTACAAGACAAGTTGTTTTTAATGGCTATACATACAGTACAGTTCACACTTATTGTGCAGCCATTTTACAGCTGCTTAGCATCACAGCTACTGTATTAATGCTCTGCACAGGAAATCTCTTAGTCAGTGTTACCTGGTTCTTAGTTGGTGTCTGCCAAGCTCTAAATGAGCTGCCTTAATATAATATACTTTCTGATAAAAGCCACATTCTGCAGCTGTGGAGTGAGGGGAGGACAAACCAACTAGTTAGCAACTCATTGCAATCACATTAACAACATGAGCTGTAAATTGGTTGCACAGTTTAGAGTAACTGAACTGTTCAGTATTTCATTTCATTTTATTTATTATACTGGAAAACCATAACAGGAAAACCCTTTTTAATAAGTGTCCAGTACATAACAACAGTAAAACAGATATAAAAATATAAATGTACATAAGACAAATAAATTAATAACAGTTACAAGTAGACTGCAATGATAGGTACTGTGCACAAACCATTATAAAACTGTATATAGTGTATGTTAGGATGCTGTTCAGCATGGAAAAATGGTATGCTGCCTGAGTGCATAACAATGTTGTTGTGCTGCACTGAGTGCGTCACTTGTGCAGCACAACAACATCGAACGTCATCGCACATATGGCGAAGTGGATGTAGTGGTAAGTGTTAACATAGAAGTAACTGGTACCAGAGATAAACGTACTTTTGAGTACTGCGGGGACATTTATTTGTAAACAGGAGCATAAAATGGTTACCTATACCTATATAAAAGATTGTGTATGAGCAACTATATGTAAACAAGGCTATTTTCGATCTTGTATATTCCGTGGTAATGAGACCTCTTGAGCTGCGCTCTCAAGGTCTCCTGTTACCACAGAAACCACTTGACTGAAGAATGGCTTACTATGTATGATTGCTCATACACAATCCTCTATATAGATTTCAGTACAGTTATTGATGTAGTCAGCTTGTGCGTACTCATGACCCTGTAGACCAGAGATCTCTGACCCAGGTTACTGTTCATTCTTGGAGTATGGAAAGCACATCCCTCAGAAGATCCAGTGGTCCTATTGTTAACTGACTCAGGAAACATTCCTGAATACTTTGGAGGTCTGACCTAAAGCCACTTTCTGTAGAAAGACAAGAGCTAGGAACTGTATGGGATTGTCCACTGTATGCAAATGTTTTTACTTGTTTGATTGTGGCTGCTGATAAAGGGATGGCAAAACTTTAAAGTGGTTGTGATAAAAGGAGAAACTGAATTTTAGCAAAAATTCTGTAATTGTTTAGAGCACCACCTTGCCCAGATTAAAAACTAGGTCTGTTCCTTGTTTGACAAGGAATCCAATTCTTTGACACTTCTAGTGGGCATCTTCTGTATCAGAAGGCTACCTTGATTGTTAGAAATTGATAGAAATCTTAAAAACATGCCATTGAAAAGTTCAAAAAGGGACTAGACAAAAGCAGTGAGAACCAAATTACAACCAGGTGGAAGCCCTCTTGATTAGAATAGTGGTCTGGTCAAGTTGACTGCCTTGAAGAATAGGACAATATTTTTCACCCTCAGTGGCAAAGATGATTTAGTGGTATGAGTACAAAAACAGTTCTGGAACCCTAGGATCTCAAGAAGCAGCACTTTTCAAAAGCAAAGTGATATATGTATCTTACAATACATGACTGGACCCTTTTCCCCATTGAAAAAAAGCCATCATTTATTTCCCCATATATGATGGTAGCGGAGTAGAGTAGTATGACCCTAACTAGCTGCTTATATAGGACACAATAAAAAGTGTTCAACCTTAAGTATTATATAAAACAAATGATGGCAAAGTGTGGTATATAAGAAAATAATACCATCTCAGGGTTGAACAAGCTCATAAAAGCCACGAGCCCGAGGGCTTGTTCAACCCTCTCGATGGTATTATTTCCTCATATACCATACTTTGCCATCATTTATTTTCTATATAATTCATGGCAAATAAACTATGTCAGTGCATCAGTTAGGATTTTGAAACATCATAAGCAGGAATTCCAATGTTATGGATTTTTTGAACCTAACTCCCCATCCCCATGCACCACCGCCAGCTCCACCAAACTGAATGCCAAGACACAATCTAGATCCCAATATAAGAAATATATATTAAAAATAGTGCAGCTGTTGGTGAGTGAGTGAGTGAGTGAGTGAATAATGAGGGCAGTTGCATTACAGTACTGAAGCTAGGTTTTAAAAAGCTGCGATTCAGTTTACCTTAGATTTTTCTGTTGGAATTTGAAACTAGGCTGCAGAACATGAAGACCTCATCTGTGTATGAGATCTTCACGTGTTGGCAACCTCTTCTATACATTCCATAGGAGAAAAAAAGGAATGCCAAGTGACCTTCAGAGATAAAGGTTTAAGACCAGATGAAAACGTATGTGTATTAAATCTATGATATCCAAAATGTGAGTGTGTCCACCCTCTTATTCTTTTCTATCACCACAATAAGTAGCTGATCCAGATTATTTTGTACACTCTATAAGTGGACCATCTGCTTAAGTTCTGAGCACTGAAAAAGCCCCTCAGTAATAGCCACACCTTTTTTACTGTTTGCCTCTTAAGTGTCATGATGTCAGAACTAGCTTGTCTGCTGCTGTATGAGTGTCTGGCCCTGAAGTGGCAGGGGCAGAGCCAGAAGTTTTCTGGAGGGCTGGTAGCACGAGTAGGCCTTGCACACGTGCCACCACAAACACCAACGGTATACAGCGGCACTACCAGCACTCAATCACCTCTGTACCTTTTTTGTTTGTTTGTTTACAGAGAAGGTGAGCAGCATGAATCTAATGAGTAACCTTGCACTTAACCTAAGGGCATGAGACAGCCTTACTGGTCCATGTAAGAAGGGCCACCAAGCGCAGTAACGTAGTGCCTTCACTGCCCAAACTAAGTACAAAAGGGGTAAGACCATAACACAATAATACTGGGGTAAGTCTAGGGGGGTGGTCGGCAGGTGTGGTTATCTAAGGAGAAGATATTCAGGAAGAGCAACAGTTATGATAAGTACAGTACTCAAGTTTCATATCTTCCAAGAATCAGTCTTCTCCATGGATTCCCACTAATGGGTCAGAGTACCAAGCTCAGAGAAAGTCCCCCAGACTAGGGAGGTTGGAGCTCAGGGCTCTCTCAGACCAGTAATCCATTCAGAATTGCCCTGCCAAAGGTGGTATGCTGCTTGGCATGTACTTCTGGGGCATAGTACTTGGTAAAAGTATGCACTGTGCTCCAAGTTGCAGCCAATTTCTTCAACAGGCACAGAGAGTATTTCTGTCAGAGAAGTGTCATCTGCTCTGATGGAGTGAGCATGTGCCCTACCCTCCAGTTTAACCTGGACCATGGCATAGCAGTGGCAGCAGGCAAGTCACAACCCAGGCAGAAATGCACTTGATGTGACAGGCTGTCCTTTTCAATTAGAGTCTTAAGACACAAAGCTGTTTTGACTACCAGGTGTCATTTGTCCTGTCCAGAAGAACCCTAAGAACCCTCTTATCCATTGAGTGGAGAGTTTCTACCTCATTCTAGAAGCTGATAAAGTAGGTAGGCAGGATTATAACCTGATTAAGAATACACTGCAACATCACTTATTTATTTAATTTTTGTAACTGGGTGAACCCACTGGAACCAAAGTCCTTTTTTCAGGGGCGACCCAGAATTACTGACAGTTATACAATTAGGGTAACACTTCATTTTAGACAATTACACTTTAGGTAGACACTTGGGGTGTGTATAGAGAACTATCTTATCTTTATAAAAAAAAAACAGTATATGAAGGACCTGTGACCAAAGCATGCAGAGGTGACAGCTACCAGAAATGCTACTTTCCAAGTTAGAAACTTCATGCCACAAGTCATAATAAATAATCTTTAAGGGCTTATGAGTGAGCATGTTCAGCACAAGGGAGATATCTCAGGGAGCCACCAGCTTCCTGATGCAAGGCCTTAGGTGCAGAATACCCACTAAGGAACCTCTCAAACAGTAGTAGCTTTTCAAAAGAGAGGGTACCTACAGGTTTATGATATGCTGATTAAGCAACAAGACATGACAGGGTGTGCATTGTGGTGTGATAACAGCACACCTTGGCACGAGGCATTGTCGAGTGCCATAAACCACCTGGGGTATGCCGTTATCCCCCCACAATGCATGCCCTGGAGTGTCTTATTGCGATTATAAAATAGGTCAAATTTTTTTGGGGGGGGAGCCTGAAGAAATGCACCAAAATCAAAAGCGAAACATTTTATAACTTTACAAAAAAAAAATATATCCACCTCAACAAAACAGTTTCAAGCACATCCCAGCACTGACATACCATCTCAGATTCAAATATTATGCACAGTAAAATACATTTTAATTAGCTCTTAAACCCTCAATTTTCCCCAAACCACCCCATTTACCCATTTCCTCACCTTTCTTACATCTTTGTATTATTCCTCCCTTTCCCCATCTTATTTATTTTCTGGCTTGCCTGCTTTAAATAGATGGAATGTTTACTATATGGAATACAAGAATTCAAATCTCTGCTCAGTTCTACTGGCATAATGTTTACCCACTATCACACAACAGAAGGCCTCAGATTGAACCAGGGCATTTGTTTGATCTGTAGCAGGTTAAACAGCACAGATTTCCCTTGTGAGCAGGTGAGGATAGGAGGGGGATCTTTCATGGTCAGCAATGAAACACCACAAATTAAAACTGAAGTTATGTAATAATAATAATAATAATCTTTATTTATATAGCACAGTTCAAAGTGTCAAAGAGCTTTACAATAATTGAACTAATAGATATTAAAACTATAAATAGATTAAAATTCAGTGACAACATAAATCAGATCATATTCAGGTGGTAGAGAATGCTTGGTTAAATAAAAACATCTTTAGTGAAGTTTTAAAGCTCTCCACAGTCAGGCACTCACGTACCCGACAAGGTAAAGAATTGTACAAGGTGGGGGCCACAAACGCAAATGCTCATGCCACTGATATCTGCAACCGAACCTTGGAAAGCTCTAGCAATTGCTCATTGGCAGAGTGGAGTGGTCAGGAGGGGCAGTAGGGGCTCCGAAGCTCTTTCAAATAACCCGATCCCTGTCCAATTAGGGCTCTGTAGGTCAGCAAGTTGATCTTGAAGGTGATCCACCATTGAACTGGCAGCCAGTGCAGCTCATGCAGCACAGGTGTAATGTGGCTAGATAAAGGAAGCCCAGTTAGTAACCTGGCTGCCGCATTCTGCACCAACTGCAGGTGGCAGATATCAACCCCTGGTAGCCCAAGGTACAAGGCATTGCAGTAGCCTAGACAGGAGGTTATGAAGGCATGGACCAGTATCGGAAGATTGTCGGGCGGAACTAGGTGTTTTATCCAAGTGATATTCCTCAGATGGTAAAATGAGGACTTGACAACTGATGACACCTTCTTCATCAAGAATAATGCCCAGACTCCGTACCTGTTCAGAGGTCCTCAGCTGGTGCCCCAGTATAAGTCCAGATGTCTGCCCTGCCGAAGACCCCCTACTCGATGACCTGCGTCCACAACCAAAATCTCAGTCTTGTTAGGATTCTGCTTCAACCAGTTGGCACGCATCCAGTCCTGGATCTCGGATAGGCAGTTATTGAATATTGAGACTGCTACGTCCTGTTCAGGTGCAAAGGACATGTACAGCTGAGTGTCATCTACATAACAGTGAAAACTCAGACCGTACAACCTTACAATGTCCCCCAGCGGCAACATGTACACTGGGAACAACATGAGTGACAGCACAGAGCCCTGCAGGACCCCACATGGCAGGGAGAATATGTCAGAGGAATAAATCCCAGACACTACTCTCTGAAACCTGCCAGTGAGGAAAGAGTGGTACCATCTGAGGACTGTATCTGACAGTCCACAGATCCACCACAGGCATTCTAGCAACACACCATGGTCCGCAGTGTCAAATGGCACAGAGATCAAAGAGGACTAGAATGGTGCGACTCTCTGATCTCTCATTAAAGGAGGTAACTGAGCACGAAAACAAGGGCAGTCTCGGTACTGTGCCTCTTCCTAAATACCGACTGGAAAGGATCAAAGATGTCATGGATGGCAAGATGATCCTCCAGCTGCAGTGCGACCACCTTCTTAATAACCTTACCCACAAAGGGAAGGTTAGAGACAGGCCTGTAGTTAGCGAGATAATCCGGGTCAAGAGAAGATTTCTTAAGGAGGGACGTCACCACTGCCTCCTTCAGGGAGTCCGGAAACTCCCCGGTATCTAACAAACACTGGACAGTCTCAGCCAGGACCGGGTCAATGACCTCAACACACCTCACAAAGAGGTGGGTTGGGTCCAGTTCCAAACTACAGTAGGTTGGCCGCATACTCTGCATGGTCATTATAACATCCGAGATTGCTACCTGGTCAAAAGCCAACCAACAAGGCGAAGGCCCCACAACCTCCTCCCAATCACTGCAAGACCCAATGGAGCAGGCTGAACTGATCTCCTACGTGATGTCAGCAATCTTATCAGTAAAGAAGCAAGCAAACTCATCACATCTCTCTTGTGACAAAGCTCTCCATGACTGTAGGCAGGCTGGATTGCACAGTGTGTCCACAGTATGGAAGAGCTGAGCAGGTCAGTTCTGTACAGCAGTAATCTCCTCAGACAGGAACTCTGCCTTCTTATGGGAGATCACTGATTGAGTTTCCACATAATGTGATATCAATCTAAGCTTGTTGGCATCAAGGTCAGATTTCCTCCAGCAATGCTCCAGCCTTCTCCCAACTCTCCTCATCTCCCTCAGGGTCTGATCAAACCATGGAGACTTGGGGCAAAGGGAGAGGGGATGAACACGGACAGGAGCAATGGAATCCAGAGCCACCACTATGGTCCAATTATAGGCCCGTAGTAGATTCTCTGGTCCCATGCTTGCACTCGGGACTCCCGATAGGTCCAGTACTGCTATCAGGCTGTCTGGGGTCATGCCCCTTAATGGGCGGTACCAGACCATCTCCAAAGAGGCAGGCCTATGGGGGGATGCCTGGATATTGAATCTGATAGTACAATGGTTAGACCATCCAACTGGCTCCACCACCAAGTCGGTGCTCTCCATAACCAGTAGGAAGACCAGATCCAGCGAGTGACCCGAAATATGGGTTGCAGTGGAAACTACCTATGTGAAGCCCAGCGAAATCATCAGCTGGAGGAAGTCCTGCCCAAAGTGCGAGAGTTTTTCATCGATCAAAGCATTGAAGTCACCCAGTACCATCACTCTGAGGTACTCCAACACCGTGTCGATGATGAAGTCTGTGACTGCCTGAAAAATTGCTCCTGATCCCCGGTTGGACAGTAGATGAGAAGAATTTTGCACCACACACGTGCACCCAAGATACAATCAAAGGATTGGGCCTCCCCCACCGGCACATTTACCAGGCCCAACTCCATTCTAAAACAAATGGCAACAGCCCCACCCCTGCGATCCAGCCTCGGGCAGCGTATCACCGAAAAACCGTCTGGAACTACCGCCTCAAGAATTGGGCTGGTGTTGGCATCCAACCAGGTCTCTGTGATGCATGCCAGATCAGATGACCTGACAAGATCAGCAATCACTGCCGTCTTGTTCTTGACAGACCTGGCATTACTCAACACCGTCCAAGTAGGATGAGAATCCGAGGCTGACTGAGCAACCTGCCCACTCAAGGTGGAACCCATGGGTATGGGGACTAGGCAGGGTGGACCCCTCTCCAGTCTCCATTTCACCCCAGGGTGTCTTGTTGCCCCCACCACCCCAATCCAGCCACTCCGTTACTCTCCTTCCTGAGGTCCAGGGCCCACTCTCCTATGCCTCCTGCCCACTATTCCCAAAGTCTGGCAATGATTATAAACATCAGCAGGCAGGGGGGAGCAGTTAAAGGGGCTGGAGGCCCTGGAGCTCCGAGGAGGTGTAGCGTCTGACAGGGAGAGCAGTCTACTAGCACATATTCTCCTACCACCCATAGCCAACCCTCAATTAAGTAATAAAACACAGATAAAAGAAACAATCCCCCTCAAACACAGAGCAATATCTGAAAATATTCAAGCACAAATATAAAAATCTCCTTACAACAAAAAATCAACCCAAAAAATAATATCCAACCCAAATAAACCCGACTAGCTCAGTGCTACAGTGAGTCCAAAAAATGTACAGTAACTCAATGCAGGTTAATGCTCAATATGAAGAAGTCACCAAAGCTTCAGTCCAATTGTTTCGAGGCAGGTGAGGCTCTCACCCTCACCCATCCTTGTGGTCAGAAATCAAGGTTGCTCTCCTCTCCCTCCAGCAGCAACACAGAACTAAAACAGCTTAATATAGTCTTTGGAGGTACTCTCACTACCTCCCCAAATTAAATGCGAGGTTCTGTAAGCACAACGGATCTGCCAGACTGTTGTCCCAGGAGCCAAGTCCAAATCTTCACCAATGTTCCACAGACCTCTCTGAATTGCTGGCTCCCCAGCCTCGGGACCACAAGTAGCAACTCCTGGGAGCAAAAGATCTTCCAGCCCGTCACCAGTATCAGGGGGCTGTATGTGTGGGTAAGAAGATGATTGTGAGGGCAAATAACATTTAATTACTATGTTTTTAAATTTAAGGCAGTTTTATTTTTAGAGCCTAGTTGAAGGTTTTTAGTGAGTAAAGGTGACAGCCATGTTTGTGATGGCAATCAGGGATGTGTGGTTGTATTGATTTTAGTGTGAAGAGCTTGCTGGATCTTTATCCAGTGCTGTTGTGCTGAGATAACAGCACTGGCAGAGATGGTACTCAGCCACTCAGGTTTCATGATTTTTAAAATCCATTTATATTATAGGCACGTGAGGTGGACCTTAGTGTGGAATACTGCAGGCTAGCTTCAGAAAGATCCAGAAGGTACTCCAAAATCTTTTCAGGTAGACACCTGAAAGGGTCCACAGGGTTTCAGAGCACCAGATGGAAAATCTTCTCCACTTAGGTATGCATGTCTTCATGGTGGAAGGTTTATGCACAGCCAAAGTACAGTATTTGAGGGACTCTCTGAGATACCTTAAACCTATTCACTTGTATCTCTTCAGGAGCTAGGCCTCAAAGTAAAGTGCTCACAGTTTGGCATGGACTAGCTGACCCTGGGTCAATAAGTCCATCTGGAGTGGCAGAACCCTTGGTTTGCTGACAAACTTGATTCAACAGAGGAAGCCATATATACTGAAGCCAGCAGGGGGCCACTAGGATCATCTTGCCCTCATCTGTCTCCAGTTTGAACAACCACCTCTGGATGACAGGGAGTAATGCATAGAAAAACAGATTTTGCCATGGCAGTCTGAATGCATCCTGACAGAAAATGCCATGTCCTGGATTTCTGGAGCAGAATTTGGCTGTGTGTGTTTTGGGCGGTTGTTGGGTGGTGTTTTTCTGTGGGGAGGGGGCTGTGTGTGGGAGGGAGGGGTTGGGTTTTGCTAACATGTTTGGGTGGGTTATGTTCAGGTGCATGTCATGGTTGTGCCATAGGGTGTTGGGGCTCTTGGCTCACGTGCATGGTGGGTGTACACTTCCTTTCTGGTTGTCTTTTCAGGGGTGGGGGAGGGTTAATTCTATTGGGGTTTTGTTCGGATTCTTGAACTGTTTCTGTTCATCGGTTGATTGATTGTATACCGACTCACTGTTAAAGAACATTTTGGGATGCATGAACTCATTTTCTAGGTGGTTCCTGATAGATTTATTATTTATTTGTTTGGCAATGGTGCTGGCAATTGATGTTATCTTGTAGAGTGTTGTTGCAGCATTGTGGGTTTTGATGTCTGTGGAGTGCATTGACTGGTTGAGAGTGTGGTTTGGGGGTATCTCTGGACAGGTTTGATTCTGTATGAATGTTTTAGACAGTTGTTCATGCAAGGTACATACATATATATATTTGGTGCATATAGTACCTATCCACAAGGGAGGATCAAGAGAGGTGGCAGGGAACTACAGGCCCGTCAGCCTGACATCAGTGGTGAGCAAGGTGATGGAGGGTATTGTCAAGGAGGGGCTTGGGAGAACTGGAAAAGTTGGGGTGCCTGGATGATAGACAGGATGGCTTCATCTCAGGGAAATCGTGTCAGACAAATCTTATGGAGTTCTATGATTGGGTGACTAGTGCCTTGGACCTGGGTAGGCCGGTGCACGTCCTCTTTCTTGACTTCAGCAAGGCGTTTGACTCAGTTCCTCATGGGGGCCTGTTGGATAAGCTGAGGGAAATGGAGGTGGGGAAACAGATGGTCAGATGGATAGGGAACTGGCTCTCAGACCAGACCCAGAGGGTCGTGGGGATAGTCTCATCTCCAAGGAGGGTCATTAGTGGGGTCCCTCAGGGACTGGTCCTTGGGCCCCTCCTGTTCAATGCCTATGTCTCTGACATAAGGAAGGGTATCAGGAGTGAAATGAGTCTCTTTGCAGATGACTCAAAAGCTAGCAGTGGTATTGGATGGGGAGAGGAGAGGGTGGCCTTACAGGGGGACCTGGAGGCTCTGGAAAAGGCGGTCAAGAAAGTGGAAACTGAAGTTCAGTGCAGGTACCACACCTGGGCTGAAACCCAGGCCAAAGTGTACATCCTGGGGGAGGAATGCTACAAGTCTCGATGGCTGAGAGGGACCTGGGGGTGGTGGTGAACGTCAAGATGAACAACTCTGAGACTTGTAGGAGGGCAGCGGCCAAGGCCAACAGGATGCTGGGATGCATCGCTAGGGGGATCACCTCCAGAAGGAGGGAAGTGATACTCCATTTGTATAACTGCTTGGTGAGGCCGCCCCTCCAGTACTGCATGCAGTTTTGGAGGCCACACTTAAAAAGGGACATTTAACTCCTGGAAAGGGTCCAGAGGAGAGCAACCAAAATGATCTAGGGCTTGAGGGAAAGGACCTATGGGGAGAGGCTAGAAAGAGCTAAATATGTACACATTGGAAGAGAAGGGGACAGTGGGGACATGATGGGGGCCTTCAAGTACATGCAGGGGTAAATAGGGAGGCTCAGTCAGGGTGCTCCGAAGAAGAGGGGGCAACTAGAGGGCATGGGTGGAAGCTGGAGGAGACTCAGGGGAGAAAGGAGGAGGTGCTACTTCAGTGAGCGGGTGGTAGAACCATGGAATGCGCTGCCTGGGGAGCTGGTGGAGGCAGAGACTGTGGAGGGGTTCAAGAAGGGGTGGGAAAGGCATGGGGAAGGGTTGTGGAAGCAAAGTCCAATGCAGGGGAATACCCTGGACTGGAAAGGGAGAAGCCCGAGAGGGTGGGGGGGCAGTAAGGTCAGTTCCCAGGGTGGGGGCTGACCAAACGAACAGACACGAAAGACCGCTAGGCCTATTCTGCTGGCATTTTAGTATGTTAGTAACCGAGGCAGTCTGGCATTGAGTGGGGATGCAAAAAGGTCCACATCTAGTGTGCCCCACCGGTGTTAATAGCAATCTCACGACTGCTGGTGTTAGTGATCACTCGTGAAGCTCTGCATCCCCTTCAACAATTTGTCAGCCCCAGCAATCAGTCTCGTCATGCTCCTTCAGCACCTGCCACTCCCCCCCCCAATTCACAGTCCCATGAGTTTCCCAAACAGTCACTACTAATGCTGGCTGCCTGACCATGCCCCGTCATACACCACCATTTTACTCTAGCATGTCATCTCCACTCAGCCTCCCCTCACCACACCGTTTCTCCCTATACCTTATCGTCCCTCTTCCCCCACCCTCTCACCTCCACCACAGTACTTACCTCTCTTTCTCTCTCTCTCTTTCTCGTACCTCCCTTCTTTACCCCTCTGCCAGCTATCCCTGTCCCTCTGAATTACTGATGAGGCACCATGTGGCTACTTATCCCCCACCATAAAGTGTTTTTTCTTGTTATTTAACTTGTACCTATGTTTTTGAGTTATTCTGTAAGTTCTGAATCCAAGCTGTATCGCTCATTGTAATGTACCTTTGCTTTCTCCTACTGTACTTTGTTTTGCAATCTATGACGTGGAACCTTTGTTAAAAAGCTTGTGCTCAAAGGTTTTTTATGAATAATAAAATAAATAAAAGTGTGTTCTGAACCCCTGGCAGATAGACTGCTTTAAGCAGGTCCCCCCTCTCCAGGTACCATTCCCACACTCTCATTGCCTTCATGTAGAGAGGGCAAGTATGCTCCCTTTGCTTGTTGCTATAGTACAGTATATGACATACTTGTCCATCTGGAGAGAACTGTCTTTTGGCTGATCAAGACCACTAGGGCTTTCAGACCATACAGAACTTCGCGTATCTCCAGCACATGGATACGGAGATGTCTTTCTGATGAGTCCCTGACAGTGGGCTCCCCACCAACATGGAGGCATCCATGGTGAGACTCACCTCTGGCTGCAGTGGGAGAAGGGAAGCCCTGGAGGGCTGTTCTCCACCGACCACCACATTAGGAACCTCACCAGGGGTTTGGTCACCTGAATGAGATAGTTTGAGGGTGTGATGCTATGACCACTGGGTACTAAGCATTCACTGAGTGGCCCTATGTGCAGCCTTCTACTAAATGAGAAAAGACTGAGGTAGAACGGTCAGTGGGGGATGCTGCAACAGAAAGTAAAGCCATCAAAAAATGGAGAGCAATGAGTACCAATGCCCGTAGTCTGGGTAACAAGCTTCCTGAATTAGTGGCCTTGATGGAGGAGTAACATCTGGATATCGTGGCAATCACAGAAACATGGTACACACAAAACCATGACTGGGACATAAAAATACCATGATACACTATCTACAGGAGAGACAGGGAGGGTAAAGAGGAGGAGGAGTAGCTCTTTACATAAGGGAAGGAATAAAAGCAACAGAACAAAAGGGTAAACAGGGAGGAGAAGAAGCACTGTGGGTAAATTTGGAGACAGGCAATGGCACCACAATCTGCACAGGGGTTGTATAAAGACCCCCTTCTCAGGGGGAGGAAATGGACAAGGAAATGATAGAAAGTATACTTAGAATGGCAGAAAAAGGGGAGATATTGCTGATGGGTGATCTGAATATGCCAGATGTTAACTGGAGTGCAGTTGCAGCTGCCACTTCGAAGAGTGGAGTTATTCTAGATGCCCTACAGGGGGCATGCCTTAGACAACTAGTATTGGAGCCCACTCGAGAGGGAGCAATATTAGACTTGATTCTCTCAAATGGAGATGGAGAGAGGATCACAGATGTAGAAGTGGGTAGCCATCTGGGAACTAGCGACCATCGAACAGTATGGTTCACAATAAACACAACAATAGAGTCAAGCCATACAAAGACAAAAGTACTGGACTTTAGGAGGGCTGACTTTGCCAAAATGGGTGAGTGCCTAAGGAATGCACTAGCAAATGGGCAGGAAGGAGGGGTGGAAGAACAATGGGGAATAATAAAAACTGCCATCACAGAGGTAACGAGCCTTTGTGTGAAGCAAATAAACAAAACAAAATGATGTAAAACCACTATGGTTCTCAAAGGAAGTGGCAGTGAAGGTTCAGAGAGAAAAAGCAATCAGGAAGTACAAGGAATCTAGAAGGAGCAGGACAGGGAACTGTATCAGTTAAAGCAAAAGGAGGCTGGAAGGCAGTCAGAACAGCAAAGGCCCAAACCGAGGAAAGATAGCCAACTCAGTTAAGAAGGGGATAAAACCTTTTATAGGTACATCAGGGAGTGAAGGAAGACCAAGGGAGGGATAGTGAGGCTTAATAAAGGGGAGGGAGGGTGTGAAAAGGCAGAGATACTAAACAAATATTTTTGCTCAGTATTTACAAATGAAGAGGGGGAGGTACAAAAACAAACAGTAGAAACACTCTGGATACAGAAGTTGATACCAGCCCATTTACAGAAGAAAGGGTTCTGAAAGAACTCTTAAAACTGAAGGTGGACAAAGCAATGGGGCCTGATGGGATTCATCCCAGAATTCTAAAAGAACTAAGGGTAGAACTAGTGACACCACTGACTACCCTTTTTAACAAATCATGGGAGGATGGGGTGGTACCGAGGACTGGAGGAGGGCAGATGTGATTCCCTTCACAAAAGTGGGAGCAAGGCAGAAGCAGGAAACTACAGACCTGTTAGTTTAACCTCAGTGATAGGGAAAATGATGGAATCACTTCTGAAGGAAAGAATTGTCGAGTATCTAGAGGCCAGAGGGCTGGGACCCTAGGCAGCATGGATTCTGCGGGGAAGGTCATGCCAGATGAATCTGATAGATTTCTTTGACTGGGTGACCAAAGTAGTAGATCAGGGAGGGCTGTGGACATGGCCTACCTAGACTTTAGCAAGGCATTTGACACAGTCCCACACAAAATCAATATACAAGTTAGCCAGCCTGGGAGTGGGTCCCAAGATGACAGCCTGGGTAAAAATTGGCTGGAGAATAGGACACAGAGAGTAATAGTAAATGGAGTCTACTCAGAAGAAAGGAGGGTTACTAGTGGGGTACCATGAGGGTTCTATTAGGACCGGTCCTCTTCAATGTCTTTATAAGCGACATTGCAAAAGGACTGGAAGGAAAAGTATGTCTCTTTGCAGATGACACAAAGATCTGCAACAGAGTTGATGCACAGGGTGGGGTGGAAAGGATGAGAAGGGACTTGGCAAGGTTAGAGGAATGGTCAAATGTATGGCAGCTTAGATTCAATGCTAAGAGTGCAAGATAATGCACCTGGGAAACAAAACCCAGGGAAGAGTACACAATGAGGGTGAGATACTAACAACAACAAAATGGAAAGGGACCTGGGGTAGTCATACAGATGACCTAAAGGTGGGCAAGCAATGTGAGAGGGCAGCAAGGAGGGCTGGGGGATACTGGGATGCATAGGAGAGGCATCACTAGTAGAAAACAGGAAGTTGTTATCCCTCTGTACAGACAGCTGGTGAGACCCCATCTGGAGTACTGTGTGCAGTTCTGGAGACCCAATCTCCATAAAGACATAGACAGGATGGAAGCTGTCCAGAGGAGGGCAACTAAAATGGTGCAGGGTCTGCACGGAAGACATATGAAGAGAGGCGAGGGCTTAACATGTATAGCCTCGAGAAAGGAGGGAGAGGGGGACATGATAGAAACATTCAAGTACCTCAAGGGAATCAACAAAGTCCAAGAGGTGCAGCATCTTTCAAAAAGAGGTGTGCAAGAACAAGAGGGCACAATTTGAAGGTAGAGGGGGGCAGCTCAGAGGTAATTTAAGGAAGTATTTTTTCACAGAGAGGGTTGTGGATGCATGGAACGGCCTTCTGGAGGAGGTTGTGGAGTCAAAATCAGTGGTGCAATTCAAGCATGCATGGGACAGTCATATGGCAATTCTAGGGGGTTGGGGTAGGAAGAAATAGGCTGCTTAACTAGGATCTGCAGCTTATCCAGTAGGTAGAGAAATTGGCAGACTGGGTGGGCCCAGCGGTCCTTATCTGACATCAAATTCTATGTTTCTGTTTCTATCTAGAGTAACTGTGAGCACTGAGGAGATTAGTAGACCCAGCATACTTTGAATGGAATGGGTTGGCACAGTCTTCTGTTCCATGATGTAGTATGCCATCTGCAAGACTGCCTGTAGTCTGTTGTATGGGAGTAATGTCCAAGCCCTGGTCATGTCCAGAAGACACTCCAATGAACTTCAACTCATGGGAGGGTTCTAGCTGAGACTTTGAGGGGTTCAGCAGGACTCTCATGGATGCTAGGAATTGAGAGGCAGTGGCCATTACCTGCTCTGTCTCCTGTTTCAATGGGCTTGAAATTAACCAGTCATCTAATATGAGAAGACTTGGAGTCCTCGATTTCTGAGGTGTGCCACAAATCCTGCAAAGCACTTTATAAATACTCATGTCTCCGAGGAAACACCAAACGGCAGAACTCTAAACTGGTGGTGTTGCCCTTCCATGCAGGACCAGGGGCACTTGTGGTGGTTGGGGTGTGTGCCAGTATTTGCTGGTATGCATCATGCATATCCAGTGATGCAAGTCAATCCTGATGTTTCAGGTAAGGTAGCAAGGATCCCAGAGAAATCATTTTGGATTTTTCTCAATCTATGTATTTGTTCAGATTTCTGAAGTCAGGAATGGGGCACAATTGCCCCTGATCTCTTGGGTACCACAAAGTTGTGGGAGTAAAAACTCTGTGTTCCATTCTGACTCTGGCACTATTTACACTGCCCTGTTTCTCAGAATACCCATAATTCTCCTGTGCCAGATGCTCGGACATGTGAGCTGACAAGGGGAGTTGCCTTCTGAGTGGATTGCAGGAGAGGGAGCGATCCAACAATTCCAGGAATTACGTTGTGAGCTCATTTCCACCTCGGACTGTGTGGTTACATCACAAAACAGACCATTCAAGGTGCATGGGAGTTATACATGCACATCACGACATGTTGTTTATTTCATTCAGTGCAAAAGATATCCACAAACAGGTTATTTTGGAGAGACAAGCCAACAGCTCCATATTAGGATGAACTCGCACAGACATACTATTAGAACAACAAAGACTGAAAAAACAGTGAGGCACCACTTCTCCCAGCCTGACCACTCAATTTCGGATATGTCAGTAATGGTCTTAAAAGAAAATCTCGAAAACACACAACAGAGATGAGCTTTTGAGATTAAACTTATTTTACATCTTAATACGGTAGCAGATGGGATGAATGTTGATCTGGGTTTCACGGGTCATTACAGAAACTGACATCCATAGACTTCTTCAGATTGGCATATTTTAGGACTTCAGCATGTGTGGGATGTGGGTGCGTGTGAGTATGTATGTGTGTGGGTACGTGTTGTGAGGTACATGATATAACCAGTGTGAGGCTTGCTGTCACATTGAGGTGGGCCTCTATTTAGATACATGAAGTTACAGTGTGTTACTACTCTTACTTCACACACATAATGAATATTAATTCCTCCTTACTTTTTATCTTTGCCGGGAGTGGGGTTGATTCCGTTGCACCATATTCAGATTACCTAGCCTGTTACTGTACACAAAGGAGTGTTAGCACAGACTGTCACATATTTTTTTTTAACTCTGTACATATTGGAGTGTGAGATCTCATTTGCATAGGTGTCCTGGACAGATATTTTAACATTAGGGTAATATTGTAGTAATTTGTGGAAATGTAGGTATATTAGACCTCTGGTCTTACACACATACTTTATATTTACTTCTAGTTACCTTATCCTGGGGAGGGTGGTAGTTTTATTTCATTGTAGTTCTATCCAGAATCCTTGGAAATGTTACTAGGCAGATAGGAGTACAGTTAAATAGTGTCACATCTTGCTCTGTAGGTATTAGGATACATGAGCCCTTTTACTTAGGATTTCATGACAAGTTGAATTCCTTTGGGAAACAACTGCAGTGACTGATGTGAATAAAGGTTCATTATGTGTGTGTGTGTGTGTGTGTGTGTGTGTGTGTGTGTGTGTGTGTGTGTGAGAGAGAGTATCTCCTTAAAGCTAGTTATCCCCCCCCCCCCGCATTATGGGGATGTGGGGTGGGGTAGGGTGTAATGTTTGTGTGAAGAGGAGGAGAGAAATTAAATTTTTATCACTTTTTCAGATTCCTTAGACACTTCTGGTACATCAAGTTGTTAAATTCTCAGTGTATACTGACATCAGTACATATCAGGCTACATGGTCTTGATTCCTTGGTGGTCCTCGACTAGAGTTTTTTGTTTGACACTAATATTGTCAACTTATATTTAAATTATCATTTATAAAGTCCTGTCACTATACTAGAGGTTTTTGAAGTTATGGGGCATGATATCTAGCTGGAGAGTACAGCTGGGTGATAGGTCCAGCTAAGTTTTACACATCATATAGCGTGCACTGATGTTTTTAGACAACTTTACTGGCAATTTCTTGTCTATAATGCATGCATTGAAACTTCTTGGAGTCCTAAGACAATCTTGGTATGTCTTTAATCTGGGTGGGGTTGCTTTTCAGTAATCACATCCTTATACACTCTGTGACACTCATAGCTTGATTTAGAGTCATCTGCTCCAGCAGTATTATCTTTGTCAATTAAATTTATATGCAGGAGGATTCTTTACATGTGTTTTGCACCAAGCACCTTTGACCCTGGGACCCTCCTGGCTGAAGGTAATATGGTACTGTTAAACTTCTCTGACATCATCATCTGTATTTTTTTAAAATGAGTATTTTAAACCAATGGGGATTTTTTCTGTTTTTTCTGCATGATCTAGCTGTTAAAAGTATTGTTTTTTCTAAACAACGGCCATTAGGCTTCTGAAGAAGGACTGGTCCGAAAGCTAGAGCACTTTGTTCTTGTTGTTACATCAATGTTGGTCTATTAAAAGGTATCAAATCATTTGCTTCTGGATCCCTTCTCGAATGAGCCTTCAAACCCACTTATCTATTGAGATGGCTTCCCACTGATAACAACACTGGGTTAGGTATCCATCTACTGGAGAGGAGTGGTCTTGTCTCAGGCAGCTAAAGCAGACCTGAGTTTCAGATGGTGACACTGAGTACTTTCAGTGCCTGTACCTTCGACTATACTTTCTTCTGGGCCTCGGGAGGCTGGGATTTGTTGTTTTGGGCTCCCCTGCACCTACCACAAAAAGACTGCTTGTAGTGAAAGAAGCCACATCCTCTACCCCTTTGTGGGTTATAAGAAGCCAGACAGGAAATCTCAAGTCATTCTTATTTCATTAGACCCCACCCCGGGAGAGGAGAGCATTCCCTGAAAAGCTTGATTCTCCCACTCTGCCAACCAACAGCAACCCATGATTGTTGCTGAATGGGTGTCACCAGCATAGCTGGAAGTAAGGCATTCAATGCCTTTACCCTCCATGCCACTCGGCTGGACTTAAGAGATTGCTCATCCTGTTATCCATCCAGGTAAGTACCATCGATTGGCACATTCATGATCTGTTGTAGGATGTCCAGGATGAAGCCAGCAGTGTGCAGCCAAGACTGCCACTTGATGCAAACAGCTGCAGCCACAGAGTGAAGGCATCCATAAAGGCCTTAAGCTGGTGGCTCTTAGATGCAATACCTTGTTTAAATGTGAGAAGGATCTTGTTTTGCCCCTGTATCTGGGTGAGCCTCTATCAGAGACTTAAGCTTGCAGCAGAGAGTGTATGCATACTTAGAGAAGTGGCCCTGGTAGCTAGCTATCCTCATGCCTAGAGTAGCCTAGGCACAGACCTGCTTGCCCATGGTGTCTACCCTTGCGTGACTTCTTGCGGGGGGGGGGTGGCCTCTTTGGGCATTATGGCTTTGTCATTCTCAGCCAGTATAACAATGGCATCCGCTGTTGGCTAAGTGAAATACATTGGCTTAGATTTGGGCACTGCATATTTCTTCTCCATCTGCTTGGGGACACCTGCCACAGTAGCAGGCCTCCTCCAAACCACCTCAGTGAGTGTCTCCAGGGCTGGCTGGATGAGAGGAATTAGAGAGACTGGGATATTAGGCATGTTTAGAAGCTCTAGTTGGAGGCATCCAACCTGGTCTATTGCAGTTGTTTCGAAATGCAGTGCTGAATGCATATTTTTGAGCACAGCCTTAAAGGAGAGATTCTCCTGAGGTACAGTGACAGAAACTGGTTCCTGGTTCTCTGGATGACATTATGAGTCATAATCCACACCATCAGAAACGATGAGGTCAGGATCCGACTCAACTCCCTCTACTTCTTCCACACCAAGAGGGTAGTAAAGAGGAGAAGGTCGAAAAGGCAATAGTGTAGACCTCAGCAACAATGGCAATGTCAGACCCGGCCTCAACTAGGGTCTTAGGAATGGGGGTGGTATGGATGACAGCTCTGAAGATGGCACCAGCTCAACTGACCCAGAAGGATCAGGAGTCGGCACCAAAAACTGCATTGGTCCACTTATACACAGCACCCACCACTCCTTATGAGCTGCCCAATGGTCAAAGAGCCCACTGGAGGCCTTTCCATTGGAGAGACCGGGCTCTGGGATGGAGACATTGACCTCACAGGCCCGGGCATCCCTGGTGGTGTTGGTGATGGTGGTGGGGTACCTGGGTCCACAGAAGTCAGTAGTCTCATAGCAGAGTAACCAGAGGATGACCTTGACCTGCCTTTTCTTCTCCTTAGTGGAAAGAGGTTGAGATTGAGGTTGAGGTTGAGCAGTTGCAAAAGGCACACGCAGATCATGTGCAGAATCTGGACTGTTTTGTTTATGATTCCAAGGCGCTGTCCATCCTCCTGATTGACAGACTGCCTGCTGTCACTGCCAGAGCCCCCACCCAGACAGATGGTGGCCAGAAACAGCCCTGTCACCAGAGGAACTTGACTGTTCAGGCTCCCTACCTTCTTCCATGGTTGTTGACAGTCAGCATGAGATAGAGCTGATAGAAAATTGTAACTTTTTTGTATTAAACTGACACAAAAATAGCAAATTCTAGTGTATTTTTAAACTAAAACCAAAGAACTGGAATGCTATCATCCTACAGACAGCAATGTTCTGAACCCATTGTGGAAATTGGAGACACTGCTGCTGTGCACTCATCAGTGGGGAAAAAGGAACTACGGCAATGGGGGCTAGCACAGCTATATACTAGTGGATGCATGCAGTGATGCGAGCATGGGGCCTACTCACACCACCAGCCAGCCAGTAAAGTTCTGGCTACCGCAGGGTCCTAGCACCTCTGCCACAGACTCCTTAGTTGGAATATATGGAAAGATTGATTCTTGGAAGATCCAGGTACACACCAAGGTCTCCTCAGTCAGTATGATGCAATCAAGATCAATTCGGCCTTGTCTTGGATCTTGTTTATCATCTGAGGCAAGATGGTCAAAGCAGGGAATGCGAAGGATTAAATAGTCTTACAGTTTCTGTTTAAAAAGTCCACAGAGTCAGAAAATTGAGTATGCTCTCCACAAGCAGGATGTTGATTTATTTAAAAGTTTTACAGTGATTGCAATGAGTTTGAGAAGAAGTCTTGTATGAAAGCATCCTAGAACATTCATGTTTCCAGTATATTCATTCAAAAGTACACAGCATCCAGGTCTTATATATGCATAATTATTGATTTTTATTGAAAAAGCAAATAAAGGCTCCTGTACAGTCCACCCAAATTATTACTTTTTATGAGGACCACTCTCCTGGAAGAACCTTTTCTGCTAAGTCAGTCCAATTCAAAGTTCAGAGAGCCCTGTATAATAGCCGACAACAGCCAATGTGCAACACAGGCATTTCTGCCCAGTGCCACACCTTGAAAGCCTCTATCAACAGGCTGTTGCTTTTTGTGCTACAACCCGTCAATTTACACACTACTGGTATATTTTGTAGTCACTGACCACTACCATGATGATTTCAAAAGACTTTTGTACTCGCACATCTTGAAGACATTGCTGTGAAGTTTGGGCTTTTGTGTTGACCACCACAATCAGCATTAGCTCTCTGTGAAACCTGCAGCTATGCTGCTCATATGAAAGAGGCTTTACAGGTTAAGGGAAAATGAATACACGGTCCTTACTTCATCTGGCTATGGTTAGAATAAGCACGTTAGTAAGTATAAAGCTCTCAGGAGCAGATGATTGTCCAAACAGCATGGCTTTGAACTAGTAATGCCTTCCTGTTACTCTACATCTGAGAAAGCTACTGTGATATCTTATGATATTTATCTAAAAAAGGCCTCCTGGAGGTAAGCTGGCATTAAAACATCACCTTCCCTTACGTCTTTCAGAATTTAAGACAGAGATTACATGTGAATGAGGGAATTCAGATTCTTCAGCTTTAGAATCAGCCACAACCCACCTTTCTTTTCTACAAATATGAACCATACGGAGTTTAGGACTTACTCTATCCCTTGAGCTGGAACTTTGTCTACAACCTGTATGTCCAGCAGATGCTGAGTTGCATAGAAAACTACAGGGTCACATACACAGTTGCAAACTGTGGTGACACAAAATGAGGGAGCAAAAGCCCATTACAGTATCACACTTTTCAGTTATAAACAAAGCTGGTGCATTATGGGCAGTGCACAGAGTAGTCTACCCTCCAATGCACTATCACTCATCTCACTTATGCATATGAAATAATACAGATGTTAGTGGGCACAAATGGATATTCCGCCCACTAACCTGGTGGACTGAGCATGGCATAGCACCATTTGCATTGCGTTATGTTATACACTGACCTTGGCCTACTTTTTTGTCTACCAACAAAGTTGTTCCTGAACCCCCTCACCCCTTAAAATCAAGCCCACTCAAGGGGCATCTTCGAGGCACCCTCCTAGCACCTGCCTGGTCCTTTCTGCTGGTTTAGTGGCCATCGGGGCATTCCATGACTTTTACTTACTCCCTGGTGTTCGGTGGATTCCCTCTATCTAGCCCTGCCCAGTGCTGCAAAGGATTGGTGGCAAGTATGCCACCTAAGCTCTTTATCCACTGGAACTTTTATTCCAGTTTACAAACCAGTGCCCCCATAACTGATTTTACCAGTTCTACCAGGGTTTGAGGTTGCTATGCCTTGCAGCTGGGGATGCCCGTCAGTCGCTGAACATAACTTTAAAGGCTCATCAACATACCAGTGCCTGTTTTAGCCTGGTTTCCCCAACCTCTTTACCTGCACTAGTGCAATGCCCATCATGATGGTCCAGAGAAGGCCATGTGACCCCACTGTGCATTTCACAATGGGGCGCAGTTTTAAATAACGGCACAAAGTGGTTATTTTTACCAAAGGACAAAACACCCTCTCTTACAAGGGCATCAACTATTCAACAAGCTTCCCCCCATCTCTTGTCCACTGTCCCTCAACAGCATCTTTCAAGTACAATTTAAGGCAACACCTTTCCAGTTCCCATGTATGCAGTTGCCCCAGGTCATGATTGTCCTGTAACATGCTGCTCTAACCTGTCACCATCCCTAAAGTGGTTGGTTATGTCGCTACTTCCTAGCGGGTTGGTTTTGTATGTATGCAGGTAGACCCTTGTTGTACATTTGCCTGTACCATGATGTATTATATTCAGTATTATCACACTGTGTTTATTACCCCAAAGTATTTTTTTTGCTTATGTAATTGCCCTCTTTGCTTTTGTTATGCACTTTCCTGTGAATACTGTAATCTATGCCTGTCTGTCCTAAACTGGATGCTTGTGAAAACAAGCAATTCTTTGCTCACATGCCTTTCCAGTACAAAAAATAAAAAGAAACTGAAATTTTTACCACTTTGCCCCCACAAACTGCAACTTTGTATGGGGCCCGTTTTCTTTCCAGGTTGACCAGTAAAGTGGTCTCTACAAAGGATTGTACTAGTTCCAAATCTAATTCTATGGGAAAATCTAACCACTTCCTGGTGAGTCTGATCACGACTGTTACCTTGGACAAGTGACCTTTGTGTCTTGAGAAGAATGCCTGGTAAGAGGAAGACTGGAAACATGTTTTTCTTCAACCTCTCTATCCTCTCCATGGGAAAAATGCCGTGATCTAGAGAATTCTGAGCCTCAGAAGGAATGACTTTGTACTGGAAGCCCTTCCTTGAATTCTACTTTCTTTAAAACCGGGTTCCATCTTCCCTGGGATGCTTAGTTTGGACTCTATTGCTGAGCTGATCAGTACTTCCTTAAAGGAAAAATCCATCCAAAATTTGCAAAAACATATGTTGTGCAGAGTGTTTTGATTTGTATGTTAAGTTGTTGTGTGTCCTTCCCTCTGTCTACTAAGAAGAGTTTTTCCTAAATTAGCCTGCTAGCTTTAGAATAGTTTTACGACCCCTGGAGATCTCCATATGAAACAGTTTAATTGTATTTCTTTGTCCTACAATGCACCTTGTTTCATGTGATGGTGATATAGCAGAGACCATAAATCCAGAAGAAAGCATTGCTTTACAATCAGTCCACAACAGTAGAGATGGCTATATTTTAAAATCTGTAGAATTCAGCTTGGTGACCACCCTCATCGTAAAGGTCTTACTGTCCTGAAAAACTTTGCTGCTGGTAATTTTTGTGCAGCTTGTAAAGCTTCCAAGATATTTAGTTTGTTTGGCATGTGCATGCTGAATGTTGGGTCTCTCTTACATCACAGTCACATGAGACAAGATGCACTGTGGGAACAAGAAATACAATTAAGTTATCAGGGATGACGATCCCCAGGGGTCGTAAAACTAGCATAAAGCTAGCAGGCTAATTTAGGAAAAACTCCTAATATCAGTCAGATGGAAGGAAAGACTAGAACTTCACATACAAATTAAAACACTCTGCACAACATATATTTTTTCAAGTTTTGGGTGGACTTTTCCTTTAAGGGCTTCTTCATAAAGTTGAGACCCATTTAAAGGGGAAGTCTCTCACAGTTTCACACCAATATTTTCCCAACTCCTTATGTGTAACTGTTCTGTGCCTCCTCCAGTTGCCAGCAGACCTATTGCTGTCCAAATCTAGATTATAAATAAAATATACAGCCCCAGAAGTTATCAATGTGTTTGTCCTCCATTTTGCCATCAATGTTCCTGGAGGATGATGTCATCACAGCAACAGATAATGGTGCTGCGCTAAATGCAGTTTCATCAGTAAACCAAACCCACAATGGATGGTTCCCCACTTGAGTAATGGAGGAACCTTTTAAGTGTTATGCACATCCTGAAGAGCAAGTCTAATAGGGACTAGGACCATGTGAGTGCGATGCAGCACTGATTTCAGGTATATGCAGTATTCATACTGTATAAGGAAGTGCCTGTATGTGTTGTGTTACTGTTTCTGTTAGCAAAAACAGTTTACCCAATAAATGACTCTGGGTACAACAAGAGCTTTAAGTGGTATTATACAGCTGTTGTATTATGTTCTGTGTGTGTTAGCATTCTTTATTTTGATTGCCACCAGCAGTGAGAAACAATCGTGCAAATATGCCCCTTTCCCTATGTAACTATGCAGTCAATGATTGGATGGCTGCTGTAAGGCAATAAAGAGTTCAGCTATAACAAGGAATAGGTTACCAGGAAAGCATCAGCTGCAGCAAATGGAGGAAGGGTAATCTAGTGGATAAAGCACAGGCACAAGAACTGGGAGACGGTGGTTCAAATCCTACTAGAGTCCCTTACTCTCTAACCCTTAACAAGTTCCCCAAACCTCCTTGGGAACTGTGATGGCCCCTCAGGTCCATGACTTTAAAAGTGCCCCCATTCCCATTATAAATCATTAGCAGTGATGTGAGAGCTACATCACTTCACTTTGAAGGTACTGAGGACAAGCTGTGGCAGCCCCCCCCGCTTTGTAATGCCAGCATTTGAAGTAGGATGTCCCTCACAAATCAGATGCTACACTTCAGCTGTTGTAGGTAAAGAAACTAATCAGTCTCAGTGTTTTTAGTGCTCTGTGTTTGCTTAGCTCATTCCTCCCATGTCATATGCATTCTGTGTCTTGGTATTTCCAGTCAGAAACTCAGATTTAAGGAGCATTTGAAATGTAAAACAATATACTTTATAAAGTAAGTGATCTAGGTCTACTTTCAGGCTGCTGAAAGAGGGTGTGTATGTATCATTTGTGCAAAGGAGGAATCCAAACTTGTGTGACTCTTTGGGAAACTGCCCATGCCCACCTTGTAAATGAATCTTCTCAAGGGTGTTCACTTGGTTCAATACAGATTGACTGACTGACTGCTTGATTGACTGATTCAGTCTACTGCTCTCCACAGCATGTTACAACTGTCTCCCAGAGAGAAATGAGCAGTTCAAAGAAACATATTTTGTTTCCTGTAAATGAAATACTATTAGATGTATTATTTGCTCTACACATACAGTATTAAGGGTACAAGTACAACTCCCTGTGTGAGTTGTATGACAGAAGTGTCTTAAGCCATTGCCAATTTAAACTAAAATCAGGATAGACAGCATTGATACCCTTATGTTTTCGTCTGCACTGTTGCTGCAGTGACATCAAGGAATGGGAAGGGCTGTATTACAATTGACTCATTTGCATGTAAATGGAGGCTTGCTTGACACTTTACTACCTTGTGTCAGAGCCTCAGATATGTGTTGCAATGGAAGAAATGACTGATCTCTTATTGACATATGTACAGTAATTGATGTACTATATAATAAATATAGCAGACATATCCAAATCATAAATATACAGGAGTCTTCTCCTTTAAAGTAGTTCTGATGAGATGCATTGGTAATTGCTGGTTGACCGACTACAGCATAAGCTAAATAGATCTCCTTGTCTGAATATTGGAGGCATACTGGAGTTTTACAATAGAGCACACTGAGTCAGATGATGCATCACACAAGAACTTGGTGGCGAGAGAAGCTATCATGCCTGTCTCAGTGGTCCTCTTCGGATACTTTCCCATAGAATCTAATCTATGAACTCTCCAACCCACACAGAAGAGGAGTGCTCTGAGAGTGCAGGCAGATGCCATGGACAGTTGGCATGAGCACTTAAGTGCCTCTGAAGGGTTTCTAAGCTTACTATCTTGTGGTTAGCTGGATCTCTCAGGGTAAGTACTTCTGGGTGAATGTTTTGATAAGGATGATGTACTGCATCTATCTTAGGTACTAAAGCTAATTCTTCTTGAAATCCTTAAACTATGAACAGCCTGGAAAAGCTTCTGTTTAAGTATCTTATTGCCAGGACTGAAAGAGAAATGTTCTTTGGCAATCATTATTTACCTGTCTTGGCAAAAGAAAAAAACAGCCCAGGGGAAGCATTTGTCAAACATCCTGTCCTTTTGCTTAGACTTATTATCTTCCCCAATCAGAGGCTATTTTAGACAGGATGACATCTTCTAGACAAGATGGAAATATTGTCTAACAAAATTACCTGCCACAGTTTTCTTTCTCCTTATCCTCTGACTGTGAAGAGGATACTGAGAACTACACCAGAAAAGAGTGAGGACTCTAGGAAGAAGGGGCTCCTTGCAGTTGTTGTTCTTTGACTTTTTTTTGAGGGGGTGCAGATGTCTGAGCTCTCTCAGAGACAGGGACTGAGGCTTATGTCTCTTATCTGGTACCATGGCTGGGGAGACTTGTTCTTCCTTGAGTGGGTTGGAAGCCCAGATGAAAACCGGTACATTCCTCAATGAGTGCCTTGAGGTTGGCCTTGATGGAGGACTTAAAGAGCACGATAAGCTTTGGACAGAGAAAAGAGCCTCTAAGTTGTTGGCCAATTATTAACCTGGGGTTGGAGAGAAATATAAATGTAGGCTCCATGATCATCACTTTATTATACTGTGTCCTCATTCAAGCTGCTGGACTCCTGCTCTGATGCAGAACACTCTGGGACCTCATCTGAGCCTCCAGAGGCTGTACATATGTCACATACTTTCTCAAATTACCTAGTGGTGTCCTCAGTGTTGCAAGTTTTACAAAAGGACCCACAATTGTAGAACTTGGTGGGTTTCTGCCTTCCTTACGTGTCCTGACTCTGACTTTTGAACATCCAGAAAAAGGCAGATTTGAGGTGGGGATTACACGAGATGGTATGCCACCCTAACAGTGACATTTTTATGGTGATGTGTCGATTTTGACTACAGCGCCATGCTGCCATAGAAGTGCCACTGGAAGGGGGCAACCACTTCCCCTGACTTGCACCCCCTCCCTGAACTAACTCCAACCTGAAGTTAGAATCCTATAGTTTGGGGGATGCGGGGGGGTGAAGGCCCCCACATGGGGCATTTGGGCAGTGAAGCCCCCATGTAAAAAATGGTCTTGGAACAGCAGCTCCATGCCAACTGCAACTTATGGTCAATATGGAGCCCGTCTGTAATGTCAGTGCAATCTTTTTGTTGTGCCAGCATATACAGCTTGCATGAGGTCATAGAGGTCTTACAGGAGAGCAAACCAATTTCTGCCATGCCAAACAATCAGGGTGTTGGGATGATACCACGAGGACAGACCTGCCCACATTGTAGGCATCTTTAAAATAACATATGAGTGGCTAGGGGGAAAGAATACTACCACTATTGCCTGAAGGATTGAGACTAGCAAATCCCTTATCCTGTTTCAAGATTTCTTCCATCTTGCCCCTTTTTACATTTAATGCATGCTTGTGCACCAGACATTTTGTCAGGAATGACTGGGATTCAGGGGTGTGGCACTGCCAAACCCATTACAGTTCAAAATAGCAAGGGCTCAGCAGTCTACAACAATGACCAGCAGTGTGTGTTTGTGACACCACTCACTGTTTGGTGGGGGGAAACTTTGTGTACTTCAAAGGACCAAGCTGCTCTAATCAGAGATGGCTTCGGTCCTTTGATTTACATAAAGCTGGTCAGCAAACAGCTGAGTGGCTTTTTACAGCAGGAGCCAGTCAGCCTGTAAAAAATGAAACCGTCCATCAATGCCTGTTACAGCTGCCCCTCTCCAGCCCAACCCACATTATAATAATGATGCCACAGGGGTGCCAATACCCTGTGTCAACTGCCACCCCTCCACCCTGTCCATTTTAAATTAGCACCAGAGCCCACTCGGTGCTGCCAAATGTAACAAGTGACACTTTGGGTGCCCAATACCCCAGTGTCTGTCCTCATCATTTATTTCTTTTTATTTTTATTATTTTAAACCAGTGCAGCACGGGGAGACCACTCCTGGTGCTCCCAAATTAACAATGCCACTGAGAGGTACCCAATCCCCTAGCATGTGTCCTTCATCTTTTCTTTATTTTTAAATTTTTTTTAAACCTGTAAAAAGGGAAAACCATCCATTGAGGTCTGTTGCAGCACCCACCGTAACTTCACACCCCCAGCCCAACATTATTACTGGAGCACGGGGCTGCAAAATCCCCCATGCCAGCTGCCACTTCCCAGCATGCCCATTTTAGCAATGCAGCACCAGGGAGCCTACCCCCGATGCTACCAAATATCACAGTGACACTGGTGGGTGCCCAATCCCCTAGTGTCACTACCTGTAATAGAAAACTACCCTTTTCATTTTTTTCTTATTTGTGTAAACCTGTAAAAGAAAACCATCCATCGATGTCTGTGCACCATTATTACCGTCACCCGACCCTCCCACTCAGCACCCACCCCCACCCCACAAGTCCTTACTTACCCCAGGGGTCCAATGCCGTAATTCTCTCTAGACCACAGACACGTCTTCACTCTTCAATGCCACAACACAAACAGAGGAAATCAGGTATGCAGTTCAATGTATTTCAATGGGATTAATAATTTAGTAGCATAACTTGGTATTTTTTTCAATATTTTTGCCCAAAATTTTCAACATGCCTTTTTTGGGGAAACCACCTCATGAACAATGCAAGTGACGTTAGGTAAATCTGTCTCGAAAGGTGATTTTGCGGTCACTGCAGAAAATCACATTTTGGGCAGGAGTTCAGAATTGTCTCCACTATTATTCATGAGGTGAGGTCATAAGGCAGCTTTATTGAAAATCTGGCCTAAAAACATTAAAAAACAACAAAGTTATGAGCCTACATTGAAGTTTGCAAAGGCAGGCTCGTAACGTTGGTACTTTTCAATATTTTGACCCCAAATTTTCAACACAGCCATTTCTTCACAGCATCTCATGAATGTGACAGTTGTCATTTTCAAATCCTGGCCAAAATGTGTTTCACATCCTAAAGGTGATTTCACAGTTGCTATGTGAAATCACTTTCAGGCAGGAGTTGAAAATTTTCTCTCTTGCTTGTTCATGAGGTGGGGTCATAAGAAGGCTATGTTGACAATTTGGAGAAAACATTTAAAATCAATAAAGTTATGAGCATGTGTTGGAATTTATGAATGCAGGCTCATAACTATTGTAATTTTCAAGATTTTGACCCCAAACGTTCAACATAGCAATTTTTGCACATCACTTCATAAACATGATGTGTCATTTTAAAATCCTGCATGAGATGCGTTTTGCACTTCTGGTGAGAAATGACATTTTGGCCAATATACTGTAAATGGTATGTGTCACTCCTATAAGGTGAATCCTAAAACAAATCTCTTCAAAGTTAGGATCAAAACATTAAAAACAAAACAACTGTTTAACAAGAATCAAATGTTCAGCATTGACAAATACTTGTTTATTGATGTCCTTGCTAACATTAAAAGGGAGGAAAAAATCTGCAGTGAAGGGATGGTAGGCTGAGAACCAGATGACTCACTGGCTGTTCTCCAAATGATAGCGTGTTTGATAAACTATCCTTATTATGACTTAATGAGCTACTGACGCCTCAAAGAAAACTTTAAAAATTATAATAATTAGGTATAATTCTACCTGCATTCCATTTATATTTTATATATTTCTCCTTCCCATTATGTATTACTAAGGAAATGTGCATGAATATATGATCTTTATCCCTTAGAGTTGTCTTAGAGTCCATCTGCCTCTATAGCTTACTCCCTACTTCAAGTCATAATTCTCTGTTGTGACTGTGATGCTTGGTCAGCTGGTTCTAATTGCTCTATGATTTTGTAATATAAAAAGGTAGTGTGTGATTGTCTGTCATGAGACATCCTGTGCTCCTAGGATGACCCCCCAGGTTTCAGTTCAAATGACAGGATATGTTAAACAGCAGATCTCTGTAATGTGATTAACTTCAAGTTGCTTTTTATGGCCGTGTTTATGATCTATGTTGCTTTGAAGCCAGGAAACTAAAGTATCCATTTTATGACATCTTCAGAGGAAGGCCAGTTAATTTCAACTGGTGCTAAAAGAAGCTATATGACATCTAGGTGATAAAACTGCAGAGTTGTAAAAGTCCTGTGATGTCTTTGAAAAGCAGGAAACCACACTAGATCGAAGTAAAGACTTATTTAAAGAGTGTCATAATTTGGGAAATGAGTTTTGCTGAAGTCACAGAATTTAATATACCTCTTGATAGGACATCCTGTTTTGTATATTTTTTATTCTCATCTTGCAAGCTCTTATATTCACGTCTCAGAAATGATCAGTGTAATTGTTTCTCATGACCATGAATTGTCATCATGCTAACCTGTACCATTTAACCATGAACGAATTACTTCTAGTGCTTGTCTCCTCTTTGGCCCTGGTCTGTCATCATGCTTTCATGTAACACATTGATGCCTCTGTCCTCCCTTTGATACTGGTCTATCTTCCCACTTTCTCCAGCCTTCTTTTCACAACTCTGTACTGCACTCATCCACAATCTACACATAATCATACTATAAAAGTCTTAACTCCCCTTTCCCTCTCCCTGTAGGCCCCCACCGCTGCATCAGTTCTACCGACCTATCCTTGGGACTTCACTTCTCACAATGTTTATCCTTCACTTACATATTACATATCCCTCCTGGTACCTCATCTGCCATTATTTGGTGGTTCTTCAAGCCATTTTCATGGCTAGTACTAGTGACTACCCCTGGTAAATGAACTAACTGGTACTTCTACACAGAGAACATGGTTTATATACAGTTGCATGGTTCAATGGTGGACCTGCCCCTTGTATTGAATCCTCCTCTGTTATGGCTTGCCTTGTCTTCCTTTATCACTTGACTCCTATTACTGTACCATTGTGTTTGTGTTTATATACTTATTTACATGTATTTATATGTTTTATGATGGATGTTTCCGACCCTGTTCTAACCAGGTCCATCTTGTAAAGAGCTCTGCTCAATGATGTTTGCCTGGATAAATAAAGATTTTGATTGATTGATTGAACTCTTATATGGACACTGGGTATGTGGGAAGCTAGACTTGATCCAGGAGGACTGGGAAGGCAAGCACACCACCAGGGAACTCCCATAGTGGATTTCGTCCTTAGGTCTAGAAGGAAACATGGAGACAACCCAGAGCAACCTGGCAGCTGCCCAACAGAAACAAAAAGTGTGATACAACCCAGAGCCAGAGCTCACTCATACATGGTGGGTCAGGAAGTCATGGTCTTTATTCTGGTCCGGAATGACAAGCTGCAGGCTGAGTGGGCAGGATCGTACAAAGCAGTTAGGAAGGTAAATGATGTGAACTATATTATAGAGTTACCAGACAGAAGACAGACAGAAAGGATGTACCATGTCAACATGATCAAGCCATATGCTAACTGGGCTGACATGGTGTTTGCAGTATGTAGTCCTGGGGAGGGGACGGATGAAGGAGACCCCCTTCTGGACTTGCTGGAAGAAAGCAAGTGAGAGTCCTCTGTGGAGGCAGTTAAATGGTCTCCCCAGTTGACCCTGGACAAGATCCAGGAAGTAAGGGAGGTTTTAGCAGACTTTGCCCCATTGTTTAGCACCAAGCCTGGACTACCCCCCTTAGTGACACATGAAGTGGAGACAGGGACACAGATGCCCATACGGCGGACAGCATATCAGGTGTCAGAGGCTGTCCAAAAGGACATTAGGAGGGAAGTGGAGGAGATGCTGGGTTTAGGGGTAATCCAGAGATCCCACAGCCCCTGGGCCTCACTCGTAGTCCTTGTACCCAAACCAGATGGTTCTACTCATTTCTGTGTAGACTATCATGGACTGAATGCAGTTACAAAGTCTGATGCCCACACAATGCCCCAAATGTATGAACAACTGGACAAGTTGGGAGGGGTGACCTACCCTATGACCACTGACCTGACCAAGGGTTATTGTCAGGTAGAGTTAATGGACAGAGTTAGGAGATATCAGCCTTCATCACTCTGATAAGCTTTTTGAATTAAAAATAATGCCTTTCGGAATGAAAAAGCCCTGACCACTTTCCAAAGGTTGGTGAACCAGGTGTTAAATGGTGCTGAGGAGTACCCTTAGCGCACCCAGATGACACTGCCATCTTTAGTGCCAGCTGGGAGGAAACACCTGTCCCACCTTAGGGAAGTGCCGGGCAGGATACCAAGGGGCGGGCTCACTGTCAAAGCTAAGAAGTGCCAGGTGGCCATGGAAGAAGTGGCATACCTCAGGCATGTGATAGGCCGGGGACAGCTCCATCCTAACCAGGTAAAATAGAGGTGATCCAAATGTGGCCCAGATCAGAAATGCAGAAACAAGTCAGGAGAATTTTAGGGACAGCAGGGTACTATAGGAAATTTGTACCAAATTACAGTACCCTGGCTGCTCCCCTATCTGACCTGGTAAAGAAAAGGATGCCAAAGAAAATTACCTGGGGACCAGCCTGTGAAAAAGCCTTTACCAGACTGAAGGAGGCACTGTGCAGTGCTCCTGTATTGACAAGTCCTGACTATAGCAAACCCTTTATAATTCAGACTGATGCCTCAGATATGGGTATTGGGGCAGTACTGAGTCAAACATCCAACCAAGGGAAAGATCACCCGGTAGTATACCCAAGTAAAAAGTTACTCCCCAGGGAGTGGGCATACTCTGCTGTGGAAAAGGAGCGTCTTGCCATAGTGTGGGCCCTAAAGAAGCTAGAGCCATGTATGGGCAGCATTCTGTGGTTCAAACTGACCACAACCCCCTGGTTTTGCTGACGCAAGTGGGAAAACTAATGGTAGAGTGTTATGATGGACTCTTGCCTTACAAGGGTATGACATGACAATCTTACATAGGGATGGAGCGAAAAATCAGAACAGCGATGGCCTTTCACATCGTTATGAGGAGTGAACTGATTTGGGAAGCTCATCCCATGCAGGGGATAGAGCCCCCAGATTCAGTCTAGGTAAGGAGGATTGTGATGCTTGGCCAGCTGGTTATGATTGCTCTATGATTTTATAATATAAAAAGGTAGTGTGTGATTGTCTGTCATGAGACATCCTGTGCTCCTAGGATCCCCCCAGGTTTCAGTTCAAATGACAGGATATGTTAAACAGCAGATCTCTGTAATGTGATTAACATCCAAGTTGCTTTTTATGGCCGTGTTTATGATCTGTGTTGCTTTGAAGCCAGGAAACTAAAATATCCATTTTATGACGTCTTCAGAGGAAGGACAGTTAATTTCAAGTGGTGCTAAAAGAAGCTATATGACATCTAGGTGAGAAAACTGCAGAGTTGTAAAAGTCCTGTGATATCTTTGAAAAGCAGGAAACCACACTAGATCAAAGGAAAGACTTATTTAAAGAGTGTCATAATTTGGGAAATGAGTTTTGCTGAAGTCACAGAATTTAATACACCTCTTGATAGGACATCATGTTTTGTATATTTTTTATATTCTGAAAGGAGGAGCTAGATGACATCATGGAAGGGGTTGAAACACAGCATTTTAAATTGTATTCTGTGTTTTCAACTGATACATTCCTGTTGGACTCTGAAACAACAACATCTAACTGTAAGCACTGTAAGTAGGTACTAATACATTAGATAGACAAGTATAATTGTATTGTGGTAGGAGTTTATGTTTGTACTTTTTTCCTTATTTTTTAGTGATTGCCTGCTTTGTGATATATTGTTCTGTGTTTACATTTATATATTTTATTCATTTTCTAAGTAAACCTCTTATTTTAAAGAGACTGCCTGGTGTGCCTTCAAAATTCTTTCTTTTGCATGTGAAGTATAGATGGTTAAAGTTGACAACTGTGCATAAACTTAATGGTGTTACTGAACTGGGAAAAGGTAAGGAATACCAAGGTCTTTCATAGAGTTTTAAGGGTTCATTTGGATACCTGGTTAGGTGCCCTTGGCGGAAGATATATGGCATCCCCGAAGAGCAGATTATCTGAGCCTGTATATTTGGTATGCTAGCATAAGGTTCACAGTTTGAATCCCCAGAACTTGAGATCAAGGTGATTTGGACCCATAAACAGACAGGAGGGTTACCCTGTTCTGTTGTCTGTCCAAATACTGCACTCAGAGGTTGGCACTGTGGTAGTAGAGGGCCTGACCTGCTGAGTGGAGTTGTGACAGTGACATCACAGTCTGTTGCCATGGAAGTAACTGTGATATCACATGCAGTGTTCTGTGACTTCAGGTAGGGAGAAAGCAGCAGGAATAGACAAACTTTTCAGGAGCAAAGATCCTGTTTTCTACAGATGACCTCAATGATAAATAATTGGGAGGAGGAATACAGCACAAATTGAAAATACAAGCTGGACTGTGTCTAAATATTAGGTTTTGTTAAAGTTCTCCTGCAAGTGTCACTAGCTCTTTCATTTTGGGTGATGTGGTAGAGGCACAACTTTGGTTAATAAGGCATTTTAAACAAAGTAGGAACAACGAATGATGCTTATCTGACAGGCAAAGAAAGAGTAGGATAGGTAATAAAAATGGCATTGTGATATGAGAGTTTAAGTTGGCCATGCTAAGGAGGTAGATGAACTGACATGAACAGGAAATTCAACCTATAGTACAGTATACCAATGCCTCTTTCATTGTTCGGCCTCAATGCTGCATGTAGTCTGGGTAACCCAAGTGGTAGAGGTAGGTAAGCCAAAGCAGGCTTGAATCTAATGCCCAGCTCTGGCTTGGCTCGACTTCAATAATCAATTGAGAGCCAAGGCCAAGCCAAGCCAGTTATGACAAAAGCAAGCATTTTTGTCCCGAGTAGTTAGTGCTGTGGCAGGATCTTTCAACTCCTCATGCAATTTGTAAGGGGCATGGTCGGTTATCATATGCTGTTGGTGTAATGGAATAACCATCTACTAGTTATGTGTATATAATTTTGATATAAATACACATTTTAGAATTCTACTTGTGAAAACATGGCAGTCTTGCTTAGGAAACAGGCCTAGCAGCAGAGCCTCATGGGACCCTGGATTTTAAAAGAAAGGATATGCTAATTAAGAGCTTCCTTTTTTGTAACCTACTTGTCAGAGCCTATGTAGCTGCTATAAAGAAAACAGGTTGTGACCAGCCACTGCTTTGAACCTAGGAAACCAGTCATAAAATATTGCATTTTATGACATCAGGAGGAAAGCCAGTTCTGATAGATACCTGTGAAACTTCACACAGCAAAGATAAATGTTTTTCAGAAACATCAAAGGGGAATGCAGTCATAACTTGTGCTTTGATGAAGAGAGACTGTCTGTATAATTTGATATTGCTATCTTTGCAAATTTCAAGCAAGCAATACAATGAAACCATTTTGATTATACTTGGTCATGTTATAAATTAATTATAGGGCTAAAAAGTGACCTCATGTTCTGTGATATCACAAGGAGGTTAGGATTTTAACTTTGAATATTGCCAAGCTGTCTGAGGGGACAGAGGCTCACTCTTGTTCCAACTTTGAAAGCACTGACACACTTGTGTTCTGGACATTAAGAGGCACTTCTGTCAAGCTAGGTGTCACACAATTGAAAACTGAGTTAAAACTAGTAATTCAGTTACAAGGCATTTTGTTTTATAACTTCTGTTTCTTTCTGACTGTAAGCATTAATGTGTATATGTTCTGTGTTTTGTATTTATTTACTGTTTTTAATTTTAGTAAACTTGTTGGTTTCCTTAATCCTGCCTGAGACATTTTCTCATTTTGACTGTGAATGCTGGAACAGTATTGATAATTCTGACATAACTGTTAAAGTGCTTAGAGTGTCACCATATGCAGCCACATGAACAAGGACCCGTGTAAAGATCCAGCCAGGTAAGGAGATACCTAGGTCTCATTTGAGTTAGAAGGGGGATTGTGAACCAGGTTGGTTGCATGCCAGCTGGGATCAAGTACTGTGCTTCTTTCCCTGAAGAAGGTGTGATATCTGGACCTAGTACCTGGGGGTACTAGCTAAAAAAGGTTCATATTTGACCCCAGGTCTCAAGACTGGTAGTTGCTCAGACCCAAAACAAACAGGATGGTGTCCCTGTTTGTTCCCTCTTCACATATTGTACTTTGAGGTTGGGCACTGTGGGAGCAGAGGGCCTGACCCAAGTAGTGCGACTGTGACAGATTTGGTGGCAGTGGTGGGACCTTAAACATTTGGTTTGCAGGGGTGCAATCTAAAACATTTGTCTGCATACTGTGCACATACATTTGGTGACACAAGCATTAACAGGCCAGTGTGTCAGATTGATAAACTATAACAGTTCACACACAAACAAGGCAGAGATTTTAAAAAGAAATGTATCATTTTTGTTACAGTCAAAGTTCCCTACCTGTTTTATTTTTTTGGGTGCAAGCAAGCGTTGCCGTATATTAGAGAAGAAGATGGCTTCCAGCTTCAGCAAATACACTGCGGACCACATGTGGCAGTTGTGCCAGGAAAGAGGAGTCCTGAGCGAGGGGTGAAACAAACAACACTTCATGGAGGCTCTTGTGGCAGCCAATGCACAAGCGACTGCCCAAGACCTCGAGTCACAGTCGGTGACTGGAAGGGACCAGACCTTGGGTGTGGAGGGGCCAGGGTCCACTGCAGTGTCCAGTCCCAGGGAGAAGGACAGTGGGACCAGTGTGAACTGAGACCCACAGCTGCAAGGGAAGGTCATCACAATGCTGGAGCCAGAAGGGATCAGGCTGCAGACAGAGTTGAGGAGAATGGAACTGGAATTTAGGCAGATGAAGTTCCAGATGGAGATGGAGAGGGGAGATAGAAAGAAGAGGAGAAGTGACAGCAGAGAGGCTGAGTGAGAGGTGAGAGCGCCAGAGGAAATTTGAATTGAGAAGCTACAACTCCAAAGACCAGCACCAGAGTAGTAGAGAATGGGTGAATTTGGACTTCCAGGACTGGGTTACAAATTAAATTCCAAATTGATAGCTGCATTTAAAGAGGGGGAGGATATGAATGCATTTTTAAATTCATTTGAAAAGGTATGCATTCAGGCAAAAATTCCCCGAGAGTCCTGGAGCTTCCTGGTATCCCTGCTGCTTACCGGGAAAGCTTGTGACATGTTGGGTCAAATGGACAATCAGGACAGTAATAATTATGGTGAACTTAAAGCTGCATTGCTAAAAAGTATGACTTGACAGCTGAAGCATACAAAGTTAAGTTCTGTGACTCAGGAGAAGCCGTGACATGAGCTACAAGGAACTAGCCACAAAACAATGTCAGTTTTTGAAATGTTGGTGGGAGGGGGGTCAAAGCAGACTCTGTAGAGAAAATTGAGGATGTGGTACTTTTGGAGCAATTCTTTTGGGCTTGCCCAGCAGAGCTGAAAACCTGGCTAGAGGACAGAGATCCAAAAACAGTGCAGGAGGCTGCTGAGCTCTCGGACCACTATACCAGGAGCAGGCCTGCTCTGAAAGGGAGTGGGGCAGGTGTGGCAGTGCAGAAAGGGAAAAGAATGCCTTCAGGGCAGCTAAAACCCTCACCGTCTCCCCAGAAAGCGGGCAGCCCCAGGTTACAAAAGAAAGGATTTGCCTGGATGGTCACGTGATGGCCCTGTAGTGGGGACAGCACTGCTGATCATCTCCCTCCCTGAACACCGACTTTTTATTAAAAACCAGAGGTACTTCTCCAAAACAAGTTAAAATCAGAGTCCACAGTCGTTTTATAGCTTTACTCTTATTCCGGTGGGGGAATCTCTTGAAATCAGTCGCACTTAAACCGATACCCGAAGAGTGGAATCCGGGCCTATAGACGACATGGAGGCCGAAATGAGACAGGCGCCCCCAACCCATACCCCGCCGCTAACGCCGGAAAAAGGGCCAAAAAGACCGAAAGCCCAATCCGGTGCTTCAGCCAAGTCCTCTGTGTCTACAACTACAGCTCAATTAAATGCTCCGCTTTCTGAAAAAAAATTTATGGAAGAGCTTTTACCATTCAAATCCACCTTACAAGAGCTGACCTCTGAATTAAAATCTCTTAGAGAAGACCTGGCTGAAACTAATAGAGCTATCTCTGACACCTCTGCAAGAGTTACTTCATTGGAAATCTGGAAGCAATCTACAGATGCTGAGATGACAGCTGTAAGACACAGGCAGCATAAGACGGAGTCCAAATTAGAGGATCTAGAAGGTCGAAGTAGACGAAATAACATACTTATATTTGGTCTCCCTGAAGATGCTGAAGGCTCGATGCCAATTACTTTCCTGCAAAAGCTACTTGCTAAAATAGCGGGACCATTGCCTAATAATACTACATACATCAATGAAAGAGCACACCGCTCTCTATGCCTGAAGCCTGGAGCTGGAAAGTTACCTCGCCCTCTTATTGTGAAATTCCTGAATTACCAGGACAAAATCCATGTGCTGGGTCAAGTAAGAGATGCACACCAGGTTTTATGGGATTGCCAGCAGCTCTGATTTACTCAAGACCTGCCTGCCTCTATTAGACAGCGGCATGCTGAATATCATTCTATGGTGATGAAGTTAATAGCTGCAGCGATAAGATACAGGGTTCAGTACCCTTCGCGCTTCTTATCGCCGGATCTTGGCATAATTTTGAGTCAGCTCAGCAAGTGCTCTCAGCCCTTCAATCTTTACTTCCAGACTTGTTTGCAGCTCGTTGAGGGCTCACCATGGTTAAGAAGGCCTTTCTGATTTTTTTTTTTTGGAAAATACAGCACGAATGTGCACTAGATGGCTTACAGTGCTCGGACAATACCCTGAGGGGTCACAAGAGGGCGACAAAGCCCGATGGAAAGCTGTTTTCTTTAGTTGGACAATTATAGTTGAAGGGATAATGTCAGATCTCTTATATACAGAGAATTGCCAGTTTCTTAGCACAATAGTTTCAATGTTATGTTTGGTTAACTTTGTTTCAGAAGTAAAGGCGCTATTCATGTGGTTTTAAGAGATATCTGGCTGACAAGCAACAAACTACACTGTTCTTTTTCGAGAATTGTTTTCTTTTTCTTCTTCGGTTTGGCAATTCTATAACACATAATTTTCAATATGAAAAGAGCTGGTTGTTCGGTGTGGGGGTGGAATTTAGCAGTGAGAATAACTAACAGGGTGTTATGTGCCATAGAGATGGATGAGGGGCAACCACAGCTGCACACAGCCATTATTTGCTGATAGCCTTGATAGCAACGCTCGTGGTTATATGTTGGCATTATGTATTTACTACACTTAAGAGGTTTAGAATTACAAGGGCTGTGGTGGGTGCGGATAGGTACTTACCTAGAGAAAAATGTATGTATAATCACATCTTAAGGGATACTAAGTTGTTTCTAGGGTTAATTTACATAGGGTTGGGTTATTATGGTTATTGGGAGATTGTGGGTAATGGGGAGGAGAGGTTGGGGATCAGGGGTATAGGGTTGTCTGCCACCAAGAAAATAAGGTTTAAACTATATTTGGGTATTTGTTCATGGTTGCACATCTACAGTGGTTATATCTTTCTATTATATTTCATTAGTGTCCATGATGGGGCTTAAATATTGTTCCTGAATATAAAGGGCACAAACCCCAGCTAACGGACCAAAATTTTAATTAATCTCAAAACTCTGCAAATTGATGTAGCCTTTTTACAGGAGGCGCTCATTATTTCCGTAGAAATTGGGTGGGTCAGGTATATGGGGCAGTGAGGACTCAAGAGAAGAGGAGTAGCTATTTTAATTGCCATAAGTTCCCTTCCAGCTTTCTACAAATAATTGCAGATTCAGAAGGTAGATTTATTATTATAAGAGGTCTGTTGGTTCATACGGAGGTCATTCTGGGGTCAGTTTATGGATCTAAGTGCTCCCTGGTCTAAGTTGCCAATATTGCTTGGTGGAGACTGGAATATTATGCTTTCAAACACATTGGATAGAGCTGGCCAAGCCAGATTAAGGTCCTCCTCTGGCCAAAAAGCCATACATGAGCTAATGTCTTCCTTGGGTCTTGTGGATCCTTGGAGGTTTTCACATCCCAAAGACAGGGAATATTCATTTCATTCTCTACCGCATAATACTTTTTCCTGCATAGATTTTTTTCTTTTGTCAGTAGATCATATTCAGGGGTCTCCATAGTTCATTATTCATCTAAGGCCATCTCGGATCATCAGATGATCAATCTCCAATAAATCTTTCACCAAATATGCTGAGACAGAATTTGGAAGCTTAATAATCAGCTTCTAAATTCAGAGGAATTTGTTCCTTTAATGCAAGATTTCATTAAGATATACATGGAGCACAATGCCTCATCGATGTCCAAAAAAGACTTCCTATGGGGATCCCTGAAATGTGCACTAAGAAACATAGAAACATAGACTTTGACGGCAGGTAAGGACCACTTGGCCCACCCAGTCTGTCCATTTCCCTACCTATTGGATAAGCTGCAGATTCTAGTTAACCAACAGCCTATTTCCTGCAACCCCCCACTATAATTGCCTTATGTCTGTCCCATACATATTTGAATTCTTCCACCTTTCAGACCCCACAACCCTCTCCAGGAAAGGCGGTTCCATCGTCCACCACTCTCTTCGTGAAAAAGAATTTCCTCACATTACCCTGAGCCGTCCCCCTCTAACTTTAAATTGTGCTTCCTTGTTCTTACATCTCTTTTCTAAAAGATGCTGCCCTTCCTGGACTTTGTCGATTCCCTTGAGGTACTTAAAAGTTTCTATCATGTCCCCTGTCCCTCCTTTCATCAAGAGTATACATAATAAGCTCTCTCAGTCTCTCTTCATATGGTTTCTGATGTAGACCCTGCACCATTTTAGTTGCCCTCCTCTGGACTGCTTCCATCCTCTCTATGTTCTTGCGTAGATGAGATCTCCAAAACTGCACGCAGTACTCCAGATGGGGTCTCACCAACTGTCTGTATAGAGGGATAACCACTTCCCTTTTTCTACTTGTGATGCCCCTCCCTATGCATCCCAGTATCCCCTGGCTTTCCTCTGACTTCTCACATTGCCATACCCACCTTAAGGTCATCTGATATGACTACACCCAGATCCTTTCCATTATTGTTGTTGTTAGTACCTCCCCTGCTATTGTGTACTCTTCTCCTGGATTTTTATTTCCCAGGTGCATTACTTTGCACTTCTTTGCATTGAATCTAAGTTGCCATATGTCTGACCATTCCTCCAACCTTGCCAAGTCCTTCTCATCCTTTCTCACCCGCCTTGTGTATCCAACTCTGTTACAGATCTTGTGTCATCCTCATAAAGAGGCATACCTTTCTTTCCAGACCCTCTGCAATGTCACCTATAAAAGAGCGTAAAAGACGGACTGCACCCAGTACTGAGCCCTGAGGTACTCCACTAGTGACCCCTTTCTTCAGAATGTGTTCCATTCACTATTACCTTCTGTGTCCTGTTGTGCAGCCAGTTTTCTACCCAGGCTACCACCCTGGGACCCACTCCCAGGCTGGCTAACTTGATTATTAATCTTTTGTGCGAGACTGTGTCAAATGCCTTGCTAAAGTCTAGGTAGGCCATATCCACAGCCCCTCCCTGGTCTACTATTTGGTCGCAGTCAAAGAAATCGATTTAGATTTGTCTGACATGACCTTCCTGCTGTCAATCCATGCTGCTTTGGGTTCCAGTGCCCGCTGGACTCTAGGTACTCAACAATTCTTTCTTTCAAAGTGATTCCATCATTTTCCACCTGAAAGGTCAAACTAACAGGTCTGTAGTTTCCTGCTTCTGCCTTGCTCCACTTTTGAAGTGAAAGGACATCTGCCTCCTCAGTCCTCAGGTACCACCCCATCTTCCCATGATTTGTTAAAAAGTGTGGGTTAGTGGTGTCACTAGGTCCTCCCTTAGCTCTTTTGGATTCTAGGGTGAATCCGTCAGGCCCCATTGCTTTGTCCACCTTGAGTTTTAGAAGTTCTTTCAGTACTCTTTCTTCTTTAAATGGACTGGTATCAACCCCACTATCCAGAGTGCTTCTACTGTTTGGTTTAGGTAACTCCTCCTCTTCTTCTTTTGTGAATACTGAGCAAAAGTATTCATTCATATCTCTGCCTTTTCACTGTCTCCCTCTGCCCACCTCCCCTCTCCTTTATTAATCTTCCCTATCCCTCCCTTAACCTTTCTATGTTCCCTAATGTACCTATAAAAGGTTTTATCCCCCTTCTTAACTGAGTTGGCTATCCTTTCCTCGGTTTGGGCCTTTGCTTTTCTGACTGCCTTCCCAGCACTTTCTAGCACAATTGATACAGTTCCCTGTACGTGAACTCTGTCTGTGATTCCTTATACTTTTTGAACGCATAGCCTTTTTCTCCTTAACCTTCCTCGACACTTCTTTTGAGAAGCCATAGTGGTTTTTATTCCGCTTTGTTTTCTTTATTTGTTTCACACAAAGGCTTGTTGCCTCCATGATGGCAGTTTGATTTTTCTCCATTGTTCTTCCACCCCTCCTTTCTGGCCATTTAATATCATTCCTCAGGTATTCACCCATTTTGCAAAGTCAGCCTTCTAAAGTCCAAGTATCCTTGTATTTGTATGAATTGTCTTCTTGGTTGTGTTTATTATGAAGCACACTGTGCAGTGGTCGCTTGTTCCCAGGTGTCTACTGACTTCTAAGTTTGTGATCCTCTCTCATTTGAGAGTACCAGGTCTAATATTGCTCCTCCCGAGTGGGTTCCACCACTAGCTGTCTAAGAGCATGCTCCCTGTAGGGCATCGAGAATGACCCTGCTCTTGGATGTGGCTGCAGTCCATGTTGCCCAGTTAACATCTGGCATATTCAGGTCCCCATCAACAGTATCTCCTTTTTCAGCCATTTGAGAATGCCCTCTATCATTTTCTTGTCCATTTCCTCTCCTTGAGACGGGGTGTGTACAACCCCTATGCGGATGTGATGCCATTCCCTGTCTCCAATGTGACCCAGAGTTCCTCTTGTCCTCCCCTTTCACCTTTAGTTCTGTTACTTTGATCCTCCCCTTATGTATAGAGCTACTCCACTCCTCTTTTACCTCCCTGTCCCTTCTGTAGATTGTGTACCTGGATGTTGACATCCCAGTCATGGTTCTCCATGTACCATGTTTCTGTGACTCCCACAATATCCAAGTGTTTCACTTCCATCAGACTACTAGCTCTGGAAGCTTGTTTCCCAGACTACAGGCATTGGTACTCACTGCCTCCATTTAATGTTGGCTTTATCCTTTTTACCCATCCTGCTCTTATTGCCCTTGTCCATTTTCCATTTACTCCTGTCCTGCCCTCTGTCAAGCTCTGTACCTCCAGTGTTTACCCTACTACCTGCCATGCTTTGCGGGGGAGGCAGACTCCTGTTTTCTATCAGCACCTCCCCTTAGCTAGTTTAAAAGCTTGCCAAGGAAGCCTTCAAACCTGTCACCTAGGAGGCGTGTTTCCTTCCCTGGACAGATGCAGACCATCATGCCAGTATGACCTTCATCTCTCCAGGTGGACCCCAGTCCCCAATGAAGCTAAAGCCCTGTGCTCTGCACCAGTTTTGCAACCATTCATTAAACCACATGGTGTGCAGTAACCTAGCCTCACCCCTGCCATGGACTGGCAGCACTCTGAGAGGTTACCGTGCTTGCTACTTGTCTGAGGCCCTCCCAACTCCACAAATTCATCCTGCACTGCACTGATCTCATGCCTAGCTAGGTCATTTGTCCGAGGTGGACAATGATATCTAGTTTCTCTCCTGTGATGCTGCTTCTGCAATCCTGAGGATTCACTTCCTGTCCCTCAAGCCATGGCACCAGGCAGGCACCTTACTTCCTCTCCTCTCCCTTCCTCAGGTCTACACCCCTAACAATTGAGTCCCTATCAGAAGCTGTTTCTTTCCTTGTGTTGTCCTTGCCACTCTTTTGTGGGTCTCCTGTAGATGTCCCCAGCATTCTTCTTGGTCTCCAATGAGGGTGTCATCATAGAGGAACCTGATTTGCCAGACCGACATATGATTTGTGTAGAGGTGCAACTTGGGGGCTACACCTCTGTTCCACCACCTCACCCTCCCAGAACCTACTGTGGTCCATCTGCTTTTCCACATGGCAACTCTGAGGCAGTGGCGTGAACTGGTGCTCTTTGGGTGGGAGGTCTCCTTAGTCCTTGCCAGTTCAGCCTGGAGGTGGGCAACCTCCTCCCTCCGAGCTGACAGTTGCCTGCAAATAGGGTAGCAACGCAGGTTCTAGAATGTTTCCAGAAAATTGCTTCCCACAGCCAGTGCATTGCACCACCCCCATGTCCCTCTTCCTTATAATATACAATGAGTAATATATAATTTTTTTTTTTTTTTTGGTGTGTGTATACTTACGCTTTATGCACTGTGCTGGGTAATTAAGAATATGACAGTTCTGCTCCAAGACCTGTTGAGGAAGTGATGTCAGAACCTTGGCTATCAAGGAAATGCCACGCCTGGGGTGGTGGGTGAGGGGTGAGGTGGTGGGTAGAGCCACAACCACTGGTGACTGTTAGAAACAATCAATTACACCACTGCTCCACCAACCTGGTGAGTACTGCCCTTTATAGTAAGTCAACCAACACCACAATGTACTAGACCACTGCTCCTACACAAACCACTCTACTGGAGTCCAGGGATAAAAACAAACTCACTGCTTAGCCAGCAGGACACTTCAAATATTGCACAAATATCCTTCCAAATCCTATTGTGTCTAGCACAGAAATCAAGCAACTTCAGTTGTAATAAACCCTCTGGTTATAAAATTACTACACTTTAATGGAATCCTGCAATTCTTAATGCCAATAAGAAAATAATGAAACTTTCTGTAGAAGGTGTAGCTTACCTTCCTAGTCCCCTACAATATTATGTTTTACCAAGTTACCAGTTCCTTAAATGCGCTCTAGTTTGTTCTCTGCAGTATGGTCAATTTCTCAGCTTCCAAAAGAAACAGGCAGGTCCTCTGACTGACTTTACTCTGTGTAGTATGCCTAAACAGAACAGTGATACAAGCCCCACCAGAATCAATTGATTGACTAGTGACACCTGTGATGTAAGCAGGCCTTTCAGTGAAAACAATTTGCTATGTCTGCTTCTAATACATACACACAAACCCTTTATCTGAAACCAGGATAAACTCACTGCTTAGCCAGCAGGACACTTCCAAAATATTGCACAAATATCCTTCCAAATCCCATGTGTCTAGCACAGAAATCAAGCAACTTCAGTTGTATTACAACCCTCTGGTTATAAAATTACTACACTTTAATGGAATCCTGCAATCTTAATGCCAATAAGAAAATAATGAAACTTTCTGTAGAAGTGTAGCTTACCTTTCTAGTCCCCAATATTATGTTTTACCAAGTTACCAGTTCCTCAAATGCATTCTAGTTTGTTCTCTGCAGTATAGCCAATTTCTCAGCTTCCAAAAGGAACAGGCAGGTCCTCTGACTAAGGGGAGAACTAATTCGTTTGGCGACCATACGCAAGAAACAAAAAAACACTGATCTCTCCTTAAAATTAAATCAAATAGCAGAGTTAGAGAAATTCCTCTCCCCTTCCTCTTCAGTGGAGGATTGGACTAAATTGGAATCTCTCCGGGCTCAGTATAATAAGTTACTAGCTGAAAAAGCAGAATTTATGTTACTCCGTTCCAAAATTTCCTATTTCAATGCTCAAGGCGAGAGGGCTGAAAATTAGCCTTGGCGATCATGCACTCAATTAGCTGAGAGAATAATTCTGTCTGTTTATTCTTCCTCAGGGGAACTTCTTAGCTTCCCCCCCAGATATTGCGAATGCCTTTCGTGAGTATTATCAACAATTATACTCTGCCCCGGCAAATCATCAGCTTCTCTAACAATTGGAACTGTTTCTCCAAGACATAAAGCTCCCAGTACTGGCTGTACACCAGATTGATAAACTAAAAACCCCCATTACTTTATTAGAGATTCTTGAAGCTATTGACACTCTCTCTGCGGATAAGTCTCCCGGGCCCGATGGTTTCACAACTAATTTTTACAAGGTGCTAAAGGAAACCATAGCCCCTATACTACTGAAAACATTTCATTACCTATTTGAGAATGGTCTATCGGATACTTCCCTGTCTCTTGCCACCATTGTGGTACTCACGAAGCCTAATAAAAACCCTCTATGAATAAACAACTATAGGCCCATCTCCCTCATTAATGTAGATCTTAAAATCCTTGCTAAAGTTCTTTCCTCCAGACTTAGGTATGGGAGCATCTTATTAGTACAGAACAAGTTGGATTTATCAAAAACAGACTTTCTTTGGATCATCTCAGGAAACTAGCCTATCTTTTTTCTGCATCCAGGGACTCAGACATACCTGCTGCTCTTGTGTCCTGGATGCAGCAAAAATCCTGATAAGTGTCATGGGAATATCTTTTTATTACTTTCTAAATATCACATACCCCAGGAATTTATACAATGGGTCAAAATATTATACACAGCACTATCTGCCCAAATTCAATGCAATGGCATTTTATCTATTCCTTTTACCCTGTCACAAGGTATGTGTCAGGGATGTCCTCTTTCCCCCTACCTTTTTAATCTTTATCTAGAACCCCTTATTAGGAAAATTAATCTCTCTCCACTCGTAAAAGGCATACAAATAGGACACCGGGAATATAAGATATTCATGTATGCAGATGATTTACTTTCTCATATGCTAATCCTGCTCAATCCTTCCAATAGTATTCCAAATTATAGCACAATTTGAGTCTTTTCAAATTACAAGTTAAACCTGACGAAAACAGAAATTCTTCCCTTAATATATATACTATGAAAGTGTTGATCATATGGTATACAGTAATGGAATTCCAAGAAACTGAAGTATCTTGGGATTTATCTCCACCCTTCTTCGAGAGTCATGAGACAACTCAATCTAGAAAATCTCATCAACACTTTAATAGAAGATTTTAAGCGTTGGTCAAAACTACCTCTAACTTTATGGGGGCATATGAGTATCATCAAAATGAACGTGCTGCCAAGCTTGCTATACCCACTGCAAATGCTCAACCAGGCTCTTCCGCACTCATGGTTTTCTCGAGTACATGGCATTCTCAGTAAATTTATATGGCAAAGCAAAAAAGTCAGAAGAAGTTATTTAAAATTAACTAGACAGAAATTAGATGGTAGGCTCCAAGCCCCAAACTTTTATATACAGTATATTATTTAGCAATCCACCTGACTAGAATACATTATTGGTTACAGCCTAAACAATGTGCTGGTTATTTGCCTCCTTGGGTTAGGATTGAGCAGGATCTCTGTGATGAATTTGGCATAGGCCCGAAGGTTTTACCTTTTATCGCGCTAAAAAAGCTTCCAAAACCCCTACACATTACTCCTTCAAATTCCTTAATTCAGGCTCAACAGCAGTTAAGTGTTTTTCTCAAGAAAGACAGGTTCAGGGACATAGCACAACCTCTGTTTTGTAATCCTAATTTGTTAATTAACAGCAAGCCAATAAAATCCCAGCTCTTCTGGCCTCAAATAGGTATAGAGAGGTTGGAGCAATTAGTGAGGGATCAAAAAATGATTTCTTTTAAGGAAGGTTGTTCCCTTTTTAAATGGGAAAAAACTTCAATTTTCAAATATTTTCAGCTATCTCACATGCTGATGCAGCATTTTGGGACGGGAACTTGACTTAGTCCTCTTTTCAGCGTACTACTCCCATACCTGGAGGCTATACCGTCTTCCCATTTAATATCTTATTCTTATAATTTTATTCTTACAACAGTGACCCTTTCAGATAATCAAAGATTCTACCAATGGGATAGGGTCACTCAGGTACTCTCTAATTCTAGAGATTGGTCCTTAATTTGGGCACATCTATACAAATACATTAAATGGGACAAGTATAGGTACATGCAGTTTTGTATAATACACAATCTATATTATACTCCCTCCAAATTACATCAATTAGGTTTTCTATCCACTAGCCAATGCTCTAAATGTCATCAAGCTGCTGCAGATCTAACTCACATGTTATGGTCCTGTGAAAAGATTGCTCCCTTCTGGCGTAGTATTGAAAATAGGCTAAATCCATTATTAGCTTTGTCAGGTAGTTTTAATATCGAAACCTGTCTTATAGGTGACTGCACTTCAATACCAGGGGGCAATCAGAGAGCTCACATGGCACTAATTTCAGCATGTGCAAAAAAAGTCATACTAAGACATTGGTTGGACTTAACTGCCCCAAATTATCTGGAATGGTTTAATGAAATACTGTTTGCTTTGCAGGCTGAATTCACAATAGCAAAGCTGTCAAATGGTATGAATAAATACAGGAAAAGATGGGAACCTCTTTATACTCTTCTCACAAGCAATTAATCTTGTTTTTTTTTCATTTAATTTATTTCTTCTATCCTTTACTTCTTATGAGGCGCTTTCTGGGTTATTGACCCTATATGTAAACCAAATTTATTTGCTATCGCTGTTCTTCTCTGTAACCTTTCCATTTGTGTTTCCATTAGGTAGTGATTGTATGTAAGCAACCATAGCTTGGGTCAAATGTGATTGGTGGCAGACATGGGTGGGTGGGAGCTGGGTGGGTGATGGGTGGGGGGAGGGATTAAGTAAGCAACAAACAGTTGCAGTTTTTCTCCTTGTTGTAAATGTCTTTTACATTTTCGCTTTTGATGTCTTGAGGTTACTGCCTGCTTACTAAAAAACCAATAAAGTATATTAAATCAAAAAAAAAAAAAAGAAAGGATTTGCCTGATAAAAGAAATGATGACTGTTGATTTTGCAAACAACCTGGGCATATTGCAAGACAGTGTCCTAAAAAGGCACAGAGTGCACAAAATGGCACTGGGAAAGAGGTGGGCTTTTTGTGCATCCCTGAAAGCATGCCAGTAAACATGAGGGAGCACATACACCCAGTTACTGTGAATGGGGTGCGAACCCATGGGTTAAGGCACATGGAGTGTCCCTTAGTTTGGTAAAAGGGGATTTGGTTGAGCCTGAACAGCTTATACCTGATCAGTTTGTTACAGTACAGGGATTCACTGGGGAGGAGAAAACTCTGCCACTTGCTAGTGTTCTCCTGGACTGGGGTGGGATAGGAGAGACTGTGCAAAATGTTGCAGTGACAGAAAATCTTGCCCTGGATGTGATTATAGGGAACAATCTTCAAAAGGGGGTGGTGTGTGTGGTTACTCGCAGTCAGGTGGCAAATGCCAATTGTGGTTCCCTGGACCCCATAGAAGCCCCTGTGGAAAACACTGGGAGGTTGATTCTCCAGCCTGTGTCTCCTGACATGGAGAGTAGTGAAAGGGAGATAGAAATTCCCCAGGCAGTAGTTAACAAAACAGCTACGGAAGGTTACTCTGAGGTGGGAGGGGTAGCCAATTGTTAGAGGGTTAGGAATGGCAGTGACCCTGAATGCCCTGACCCCAGAGCTACGGATCCCAGTTTAGAGACTGAAGGGGACATGTCCCATACCCTGGGACTGTGTAAAGATTTTGCAGCTGCTCAGAAAATGACCCTAGTTTACAGAGGCCGAAAGTTTGGGCAGAATCTGATGGGACACAGGGAGGTGACGGGAGACATAGAGTGTATTGGGACAATGGACTGCTGTATATGCAGGACATAAGGACAGAGGGAGGGGTGATGGGCAGGTAGCTTGTTGTTCCCCAGGGGTACCGTGAATGGTTGCTCAAGATTGCTCATGATATCCCCATGTCTGAACATCTGGGAATCATGTGCACTACACAGCGATTGGCCCAGAATTTCTATTGGCCCAACCTCACCCAGCAGTTGAAAGAATATTGCAGGTCTTGTCACCGGTGCCAAGAAATAGGGAAGGCAGGTAGTAAAACCCAAGCTGCCCTAATTCCCTTGCACATAGTGGAGGAGTCATTCCAGAGGGTAGGAAAGGATATTGTGGGGCCTTTGAATATCCCCAGCTCTTCCAGGAAGAGGTTTATCCTAACCGTGGTGGATTATGCCACCCGGTACCCAGAGGCAGTCGCCCTATCCTCACTGAGGACAGAAAGTGGCAGATGCCTTGTTAAGGGTTTTCTCCCGTGTCCAGTTCCTGCAGGAGGTTATCACCGATCGAGGGGGGTTCCTTCATGTCGTACCTGATGAAGTGTTTATGGGAGAAGTGTGAGGTGGTACAGAGACACATGACACCTTATCACTTGCAAGCCAATGGGTTTGTGGAAAGGTTTAATGGTACCCTAAAATCGGTGCTCCAAGTGTTTGCTGAACAGCATGGGAGGGACTGGGAAAAATACCTTCCTCACCTGTTATTCGCATACAGGGAGGTGCTGCAAGAGTCGACAGGGTTTTCCCCCTTCAAGCTCTTGTATGGATGCAGGGTCTATGGGCACCTAGACTTGATCTGGGAAGACTGGGAAGGCAAGCATACCTCCCCAGGGAACTCCCATAGTGGATTATGTCCTCAAGTTTAGGGAAAAGCTGAGGGAGCTTATGGGAACAGCCCAGAGCAACTTGACAGCTGCCAAGCAGAAGCAAAAGGTATGGTATGACCGCAGAACCAGAGCTCGCTCATACACTGTGGGTCAAGAGGTCATGGTCCTAGTCCCAGTCTGGAGAGATAAACTGCAGGCCGAGTGGGCAGGACCATACAAAGTAGTCAGACAAGTGAATGACATAAATTACATTGTAGAACTGCCTGACAGGAGACATAACCAAAGGATGTACCATGACAAAATGATGAAGCCATATGCAAATAGGGCTGACATGATCTTTGCAGTGTGTGGTCCTTGGGAGGAGACGGATGAGGCAAACCCCCTTCTGGACTTGCTGGAAGAAAGCAAGTGGGAGTCCTCTGTGGAGGCAATCGAAATGTTACCCTAGTTGACCCCGGACCAGATCCAGGAAATAAGGGATTTTTTTCCCCCAATTGTTTAACCAGGTGAGACACACTAAGCTGAAAGCTTATTTACAGGTGCAACCTGGGAGCACAGGGAAGTTACGTGACTTGTTCAGGGTTACACAGTATATGCAAGGGGGCTGTGGGATTCAAACCCAGGTCTCCAGATTTGCAGCTCAGAGCCTTAAACCACTGCGCTATACTGCCTCCATGGTTTTAGGTAGGTATGTAGGTAAAACATAGGTTTTAGCAGACTTTGTCCCATTGTCTAATGCCAAGCCTAGACTAACCTCCTTAGCGAAGCATGATGTAGAGACAGGGATGCAAGCGCCCATATGGCGGACAGCATATCAGGTGTCTGAGGCTGTCCTAAAGGACATTAGGAGGGAGGAGGAGGATATGCTGGATTTAGGGGTAATCCAGAAATCCCACAGCCCCTGGGCTTCACCTGTAGTCCTCATTCCTAAGCTGGATGACTCTACTCTTTTTTGAGTGGACTATTGTGGACTCAGTGCAGTCACGAAGTCAGATGCTCACCCAATGCCATGGACGGACGAACTACTGGACAAGTTGGGAGGGGCAACATGCCTCACCACTACTGACCTGATGAAAGGGTATTGGCAGGTGAAGTTAACTGCCAGAGCTAGGGAGAGGTCGGCCTTTATCACTCTGATATGGTTATTTGAGTTCAAGGTAATGCCTTTCACAATGAAGAACACCCTTGCCACCTTCCAAAGGTTGGTGAACCAGGTGTTACATGGTACTGAAGAGTACGCTGTGGCATACCTGGATGATACTGCCATCTTCAGTGCCAGCTGGAAGGAACACGTGCCCCACCTTAAGGAAGTGTTGGGCAGGATACAGAGGGTTGGGCTCACTGTGAAAGCTGAAAAGTGCCAGGTAGCTATGGCTGAGGTGGCATACCTAGGGCATGTAGTACGGCAGGGACAACTTCATCCTAATCAAGCAAGGACTGAGGCAATCAAGGCCCAGACCTGAAATACTGAAGCAGATTTGGAGTTTTCTAGGGACCGCAAGGTACTATAGAAAATTTGTGTCAAACTACAGTGCCCTGGCAGCTCCCCATCTGGCCTGCTAAAGAAAATGTCTAAAAGGGTAAACTGGGAGCCAGCCTGTGAACGAGCCTTTACATGGCTAAAGGAGGCACTGTGCGGTGCTCCTGTATTAGCCAATCCAGACAACAGTAAACCATTTGTAGTCCAGACAGATGCCACAGATGTGAGTATTGGGGCAGTACTTAGCCAGACTTCTAACCAAGGGAAAGATCACCCAATAGTGTACCTCAGAAAGACATTACTTCCCAGGGAGCAGCTTATTCTACAGTGGAGAAGGAATGCCTTGCAATGGTGTGGCCACTGAAGAAATTAGAGCCATATCTAAATGGGTGGCACTTTGAGGTACAGACTGATCATAACCCCCTGGTTTGGCTGGCACAAGTGGGTAAAACAAATGGCAGGCTTTTAAGATGTAGCCTTGCCTTGCAGGGTTATGACATGACTGTCACTCACAAGGCAGGGGCAGCACATGTGAACGCAGATGGGTTATCCAAACAGTTAGAGCAGTGAACTGAATTTGGGGAACTCAACCCATGCCTAGGAATAAATTCCCCCAAGTTCAGTCTAGGAGGGAGGAATGTAACAGAATAACCATCTCCTAGTTATGTGTATATATATTTGATATAAATATATGTTTCAGAATTCTACTTGTGAAAACATGGCAGTCTTGCTTAGGAAACAGGCCAAGCAGCAGAGCCTCATAAAACCTTGGATTTTAAAAGAGAAGATAAGCTAATTATGAGCTTCCTTTTTTTTGACACCTACCTGTCAGAGCCTATGTAGCTGCTATAAAAAAAACAGGTTATGACCAGCCACTGCTTTGAACCTAGGAAACCGGGCATAAAATATTACATTTTACGACTTCAGGAGGAAAGCCCATTCTGATAGTGTTTTTCAGGAGACAACACCTACTAACGTCAAGTAAGAAAGATTCTAATTACAAAAGGGAAAAGAAAAAGTACCTTAGATATAAAAGGTAATAACGGACGGCTTTTAAAAACTAATATTAGTTATAGGCAGTGCGCTAGCTCTTTAAAGTCTCTCTGTGTAACCCTCGATGAAAAAGGTGCCTTTGTTTCAGAGGGTGGCATTTGTTGGCCCTTGTCTATGAACATTCAACGTTTTGAAAAGATTTCCTTGGGAAAGAGATTTGGTTACCATAATAAACACAATACCATTATCCAAAGCCACTCTTTACAACACTGTGCATACTGAATTGCAAAGTTTGCATAACCCCACTTCATTTTTGCTTCTATCCCATGAATGCTATCCTGTGGTTCTGTTGCTAAAATATCTTTATTCCTATGCAAAGAGCAGAAGCAGCAATCCATTTTTGTGGTCTCCAATAAAAACTTAAAACGGGTATATAAACACCACAAGGTTACAGCTGCTACTATAATTTATTTATAATAAATTATGTCATCTTTTAATCCAACCTGGATTATTTCTAAGCATTCCATTATCTGCTTTTTTTACACTCTCATGCTTGTGGAATAAATATGTATTCTTTAAAATTAAAGCCCCATTAGACAACAATTATTTTAAAGGGTTTACGATAGGTTTATCTGTTTGGTTACTAAATTTCTCATGGTTATTAGAGTGTCTTCTTGGAACTCTGTAGTGTGCCACAACTGGTCGGCATCACTGTTCTCTCACCCAAAGACTGTCACTGAAGACACCCGTCCAATGTAAGAGACAGTAACTGTGTATAGAAATATATATGTAACTGAAAACAACTTTTCTAAACAGAACCAAACTGTACATCCACCTTGTTTTTTTAAAAAAAAATTTAATATAATTGCAAATTTGGGTTTACAATGTTTAATATCCCCCAGTGTATTATTTTGTGCATTTGTTTTGAAATAGTCTTATTTTTTTTTCTTACTTAGTGTCTCTAAACAATGCTGCCTCCCCCCCACCCAGTATTAATATGAATTCCTGAACTCAATATCATCATGTGAGCTGAAGCCTTTCATAACCCTTTCCATGCAGGGCTTCTGCTCATCCAATGTGACTGGGTTCTGGAATTGATAAGCAATTAAAAATATGAACATGGGGCAGGAAAAAGGACTTATTGATAAGGGGCCCTAAGTGAGGAAAAATAGGGCTATTTCAAAACAAACACAAGAAACCGTTCACTGGGCGGGACCCGGGAGGGGGATTAAAAAGATTTCACACATGCCCAAATTTCCAATTAGATTAAAACGTGGATAAAATAAGGTTTGAGCTCCCTTTATTACTACTGCTCCTCCCTTGAAACCCCTTGTAAATGAGATGCGTTATCACAAGGGTTTATCCTGATGAGAAAATAAATTGAAAAAATAAATGTTTATAGGATGTTAAAAAGATTTCCAGTCTCATAAACAAAGGCATAAAAGAGTTGATGCCAGCCCTTTAACTCTACTTGATAGCTTCCTTTTGCTTGCCCTCTGTTTAGCTGTGTTTTATTATGTATACTGGGAAAAGCAGTACATCTTCTATCAGGCCTAAAGATACAGGCGCAATAATTTATTTACAGTCTTACTGCTGCTTGTTGCAATAACATGCAATTTAAAAGCATCATGAAAGGGCAGCTATGGGTAAAATCATATATAATCTCATGAATGCAGTCATCCTCGGAATATGTCAGAGAGAAGCCAGTTAAAAGTTCAACACTGCATCCCATATTTAGAGATGTCTGACTTAAAGGCATGTCACTTATTGCAAATTCTCTTCACCAAGAACAAAGAGGTTGGCATACTTGACTCTTTTAAGGCCTGATCGGGGTGAGAATGGGCGGCAGACCAGGGAATAGGGCTGACTCCTGATGGTTCAGAGTATCTGAATGGTGCTAGTCATGTTGTTAAAAGGGTTGGTGATGGTCTCAATTGGTCTTTTGTTACCCCAAAATGGAAATTCCATTGAACTGAATACAAAAACCATTTGTGCATACAGATGAATGATTGAGAAGGGGAAGGATCACAGGACTGTTTGCTGCCAGCACTCAGTCTGTTGTGGAAGTTAAATCTTCACATTATAATTCTGTGTTTGATGAGGATTTAGATACTTTACCTGTTTAGGTTAAAATAAATAAAAGCATTGTTCACAATTTCCTGTAAAGCAGTAGAGCAACAAACTGGATACATATTGGGAGGAATCTTACAGCAGTCTGGCCCTTCTTCTTTGCCTCCTGATAAATCATTCTATTTTTAGGAGTTTAGGAGAATGTTTAAAAGATTTTTGTAAATCATTTTTTCTCAAAAAACACACTTCCCTTTCACCCTGCAATGGCCAGGCTCATTACAGAGAAACATAAATAATGGCAGCAGAAAAAGACTCGTAGTTCACCCAGATACCCTACCTATTGCACATGCTTGTAAAATAACTCTGTAGGTAGTGTGCACAAGAGGGCTGGTTGTTGCAGGACAGTTGTGTTACTTACCAGTAACAATAGATCTTTGAGAGAATCTGCTCCATTGAGCCACACCTTTGAACTGTAAGCTGTTGGTGTTAGGACCACTCAGAAACTTTTGACAGCTGGGGCTGACTATGCTGGTGCACATCGGTGTTGCCTATTTAACAAAGGCAGCCCCCTCCTCTCCTCAGTTGTATCTCTTGATAGAGACAAGGTCTACTGATAATGCTTGTCGGCAGAGACCAAGGAGTCGGGGAAAAAACAGGCACACTGCAGAAGTAATACATAAATGATTGTTACAAGATATATAGAGTGCCCCCAGTGACAATAACCAAGCAGGCAGTCACCAACAGATCCTTGTGAGGGTATTCCAACAAGAGGGGATAGGTGGGAGGGTGAGCTGCAGCTTAATGAAGGAGAGTCTCTAGAGCTACTATTATGGTAAGTAACGCAACTACCTTCTTTGAAGATATCTCCTCCACAGAACTTCACACCTTTGGAATGAGTACCAACCAGTAAGTACCATAATAGTATGAGGAAAGGCCCCAAAAAGAGACCCTGATGTCCCAGTACCCATAAGGGGAAATGGGCACAAAACACATAGGATGAATGAAGAACATGGACCATGGCACATCCCGGGTGGCCAGGTAAGAAAGGGTGGTGGAAAGAAGTGCCTTACTGGGCTTCAGAACCCAAATATATAGTAACAAGAAGTGCCAACCTACTTCGGTAGACATTCAAAAGGGGCGGATACCCACCATCTAATGGTGTCCATTTCAAAACTAAGTAATGGCATACATGTCAGGTGCAACTTCCCCAAAATAAAAGAAAAATGAGGAAAAGAAGATTGTAAATGATGATGTACCTTGTGCAGTCCAAACCCCACCAACTTCAACATTCCTAGGAGTTGTAGGATGAGTATCCGAAGGCCCAGGAACAGGGGTGAAGAAAGAGGCAGCAGCCCTAGATAGATGGACCAATACAACTATGTGGTGCACCCTGGCACAGTGGCACAGAGGGTTGAGGCACCAATACCTTACCTGCCACCACACCGGAAACTCAGGTTTGGGAACAAGCCTGGGCCATTCGGAGGTTAGAGGATTGAGTGTTCCAACGGATGCTCTCCTCCTCTGAGGTGGGTGGGCAGCTGGCTCTTCCATGTGATTGTCACCTAGGTGACTATAGGTGGTGGTGCAGGCTTGATCAGCGGTTCAGGAGGGAGATGCTCCCAGCAGAAGCTGTCAGTGTATTGCGCTGTGTCAAGCCGCCATACCCCCAGAGTATCTATGAGTGGCCTAGAAAATGTGGAAACCACCCTGACCAGCAGGACGACATCTCCGCTTCTCACAGGCCCAGCACCCACCTACTGGGCACATTGTCCTGTGTCTGAGCTAAACAATTCATGGGAACAGGGGCCTCCTGGGAGGTTCTGCCACAGGTGATAATCTGTGGGACGCTGCCAGAGACGATCAGGTAAATCCCAGAGATGGAGGGTTGACGGGTTTGGGGGAGCAGAATCTGATAGGGGCTAGTTGGGTGACCAGGGGAGAAAAATTAATAAAAAAAAAAATAAACATGTGGTGCACCTTTTTTATAAGGAGGATGCCCATGACCTTCGGGGGCACAAGGTTCAGAGACTTCTGTAAGCAAAATGTCATATTCAAAAGACCGGAGGCCACGCAAAGGCAGCGCCAAAACATGTCCAGACAGCTGTTGATCCTAAAGGGAGAATTCAGGACAGACTGCTGCACATTGGTGGGAAAAACTAGACACCAGTAGCCAGGAATATCTTCTAAGGGAAACAGCTGAGGCAACAGCACAGCCAGAAGCATGCAAGGCATTATAAGCTGACTGGAGCAACTGCTACCCAGCATATAAATCATGATTGTTATCCAGAACACCTACTCCTTCAAGGGACCATCCAGCAGCTTATCCGCCACAGCTGAGATGGATTTCTAGAGGCTGTTCTAGCACTTTACCATGTAAACCTGATAAGCCTGGCAATGCACAAGCCCAGAGAGGCAGGCAGAGGCATATGTCCTAAGTCCTCTTGCCCATAACATCTAACTGACTAGATTCCTTGTCAGTCAGTTAATAAACTCAAGTGTCAAGGACCCTTAACAGTGATCTTGAATAGCCATTATAACTAGAGAGCCTGTCTCAGGCTGTGATGCATAATAAGGCTTAGTAGAAAGAGGAGGGTACATTTTGTCAGCCTTATGAGGCACAGTAGGCAGGACCCCAGATCTCTACCATACATACGCAGGACACTTGTCTCTGACCATCCTCGTTGGGCACTTCCCAGAGTTCCTGTGCTGGTCCTCCAGCCAGCCATAATAGCTGCTCAATTTTCTTGCCTCATACATTTGTATCTTATGTATTTTTTGAACTGTCTTCCTGTCATGAATCCTTGAAATGTCCGAATATTGTTCACCTGAACCTATGTACAATCCTTATAACCTTGAAATGTATGTTTTTGTCTACCTGAAGCGATGTACAATTTTTCCTAGTTTGAAACTGTCTCTGTATTTCCTTGTACTCTCCCATGTCACACCTGAAAATAGGCATCCGTTTTTTGTCTAGTGTGATTACCTGGTTAACAAAAGCTACATACATAAATAATTAAACAAACAAACAAACAAATAGTGGTATCCTCCGAAGCAGGATACACTGCATGGGAGGAACCACCAGAGAGGGTCCAGAGGGCATCTCTAGAAAGTCAAAGACAGCCTGCTTAGAAGAGTCTTCCTCTTCTGCCAAAAAGTCTCCTGCATATGTCTAAGCAGACACTGAAAAGAGGCCTCCTCTGGAGGGGACCTATGGGTGTAGAGAACAGAGTCCTCAATACAGTAGGACAAATATACCTGGTTATACAATGTAACCAGAAACGGTATATTCTTTGCAGGTTGACTAGGTTAAAAGGCCATGCCAAACTGTCCTTACCTGTATAAAAATAACATTTTAACTTTCTTAAAGTGGAACTGGACTTCAGGCCAGAAGGCATCCAGATCCTCACCCTCAACATCCTGCTCATTAAGTATGAGATCAGGGTGGCACTTCACCTACTCATCCTCAGGCTGAGGGGAAAGAAAGAACAAGGTCTACACACTGCCTGGAAGGCATAAAGGTAGACAGCATAGTGGAAGACATGCCATGAAGTACTTAGAAGCAGCATCTACGGTGTCAGTGGTGAGGGAGGAAGCGACGACAATGGAACCATTGATGGCATCGCTGGCACTAGCTCTTTGAAAATTTCAGAGGCAGTAGCCATTAAAGAGCTACTGATGCCTTAAAGAAAACTTTACAAAACATAATAATTAGGTATAATTTTGCTTGCGTTCCATTTATATTTTATATATTTCTCCTCCCCATAATGTATTACTAAGTAAATGTGTATGACTATAAGATCATTGTCCTTTAGAGTTCATTTTGAGTTCATCTGCCTCTATAGCTTACTCCCTACTTCCCAACATAATCTTCTGTGGGAGAAAGCAGCAGGAATAGAGTAGCTTTTCAGGAGCAAAGATCCTATTTTCATGCAAATGACCTCACTACTACATAATGGGGAACAGGAATACAGAACTAATGGGAAATACAAGCTGGACATTGCTTAAATAATATGTTTTGTTAAAGCTCTCCTGAACATGTCACCAGCTCTTTAAAGCCTAAGCATCAGTGGAGCCAGTTAGTGGAGTCGACGGCAGAGCTGATGTCAGGACATTGCCTGTTGTTAAAGGCTGCACACCATAGATGGTGGGTGAGCTTGAGTCAGACCCTGACCTTGATGTTGTAATGACGGTTGGGGAGGGACACTGACAGAGATCATCAAAGTAGTCAAAGACTTACCTCCACTATCAAATGGTGTGGAGACTATAAATCAGAGGGAGAAAATAAGGGTTACTCAACTGTAACTGTAGTTGTAGGAGTGGTATATAGTGTACATCCACATTCCTGGCAGAATTTTTTTCTCCTTTAAATCTGCCCAGAAGGCCTTTAAGCTGGCTTCTCCCACCCACCCGGGTGGTATCCTCCTTGGCACCATCCTGTGATGTCAGATATTACATGCTGGAAGCAAGACCGGTGTGCCGCTTGCCAGAGGAGGTCAGGTGAGTTGTGTGGATGTACACCATATACCGCTCCTACAACTATGGTTACAGGTGAGTAACCAACATTTTCAGGGATGTGGATATGGTGTACTAGCCACACTTCTGGCAGACTCATAGAAGTTCTCTGGGAGGAGGGGGCAAGGAGCACATCCCCAATTTAGGGAAAAGAGAGTGGAGAACTGAGGCCCCCAAACCAGCATCCCGGCATGACTTAAAGTATACATGGTAGTGGGAGATGAAGGTGTGTTCTGACTTACAGGTATCAGCCCTGCAGATCTCCTGGACAGGGACGTTCCTGGAAACAGCTACTGAGGCAGCAGTATGTCTGGTGGAATGAGCCCTAAGCCCAATGGGCTGCTCCCAACCAGTCAACCTACAGAAGAGGTTGATGCAGGAGACAATCCACCTGCTAATCATCTGCTTAGCTGTCGATCTGTCAGGTGCAGCTTCAGTGTAAGTGACAAACAGCTGGTGAACCTCTCCCTGAACTCCAGCCTTATGTTTCTTGTAAAAAGCAAGCACCCACCACAGGTCCAAAGAGTGGAGCCTGTGCTCAACCTCTGAAATTGGATTGGTGAAGTACACTGTAAGGGTTAATCACCTGCTTAAGGTGGAACTCCGAGACAACCTTTGGGAGGAACTTCGGATTGTGGTGGAGGGCAACCTTGTCCCTGTGGAAGACCAAATAAGGAGACTCCACTGAAAGTGCCTGGAGCTCATTGATCCTTCTGGCAGAAGTGATAGCCACCAGGAAGGTGATCTTCCATGACAGGTGAAAGATGTCACACCTGTGCATCAGTTCAAATAGCTTGCCTATGAGTATCGCCAACACCAGCATTAAGTCCCAAGGTGGTGGTGGTTCATGCACTGGCAGAGACAAGTGATCAAGGCCTTTGAAAAAGTGCCCAACCATCTTCTCCTGTGCCACCATCACCATACCAGCCCATGTCTGGTATGCAGAGATGGCTTCCAGGTGCACCTTGAGGGTGTCAACTGGAGGCTCGATTTGGAAAGGGACCACAGATGGTCCAGAATGTTAGCCACTGGGCAGGACAAGGGGTCTAGCTCCTTGCCCGGACACCAAATGGAAACTCTCTCTTCCATTTTAAGGTGTAGAACTGGTGAGTCAACCCCTTCTGAGAGGTCACAATGACATGGAGGACCTCACTGGACAGACTCAAAGCCTGGAACTTTAGCCACTCAAGAACCAGGCTGTCAGGTGCAGGGACTGAAGGTCCAGATGGAGGATTTTCCCTGGAGAGCATGACAGCAAGTCCAGGCAGAGAGGTAGACACCAAGGAAGGTTGCTGCAGAGGCGGAGGAGATCGGGGTACAAGAACTGGCGCAGCCAGTCCAGAGTCAACAGGATCACCTGTGCCTTGTCCCTCCACACCCTGATCAGCACTTTGTGGATCAGGGAAAAGGAGGGAAGGCATACATGAGGCCCAGGGTCCAGGGCCTCACAAAGGCGTCCCCCAGCAGTGTCCTGCACTCCAGGGGGTGGGCAGAAAACAGTCTCAGCCTCATGTTCTCCTGGGAAGCAAACAGGTTGACCTGTGGAGCACCCTACTGAGTGAACAGGTGGTCAACTACCTCCTGGTGATGAGACCACTCATAAGACACCTCACCAATTTGGCTGAGGGCATCCATCATCCAGCTGGATGTGCTAGCAACATGAATCACCTGAAGGTCACCATCCAAGCTCGGAATGAGGGTCCTGATGTAGACAGCGGTCCCAGAAAAATTGGAATGAATGTATTCTGCCCTGCTTGTTGAGGTAGTACATGGTCATTGTGTTGTCTGTCAGGATCTGGATGACCTGACCCTAAACATGCAGAGCGAATGCTGTCAGAGCCAGATGTATGGCACCTGGGTGGATAAACGGGACTCCTTCCTGAAAATGGACTGGGACTTGCCACTGGGTGGCTTCCCACATCTACTTGTAACTGGGACCGGCTGATCGAGGCGACCATGGTGCTGAGACCACTACCAGGCCAGCCCATGCTTGAGGGAGCGCATCCTCCAGCAGACCTCATGGTCCACACTGGCGCAAGTCATCATGTATCGCAGGAGGTGCAGGAAGTCCCAGGCAGGGTGCAACCACCCAACTCAAAAGGATTGGGCAAAGGAGGTAAGATCCTCCACCCGGTCTGCTGGGAGTTGGGCCCTGGCCTGATGGCAGTCGAGATCTACCTTGATGAACAGAATCACCTGTGAGGGGCTGAGTTCTGACTTGGCCTTGTTGACAAGGAGGTTGAGGGTGGAGCAGATTTGGAGGGCCAGATCCCTGGACGGCTCCACCTCCTCCCTGGAGGAAGCTGCGATCAGCCAGTTGTTCAGGTACATATACAGCTGGACTCCTTGGTGCCACAGGAATGCTGCCATCACTGCAATGCACTTGGTGAAGACCCTGGGGACAGAGGAGAGACCAAACAGCATGGCCTGAAACTCGTATAGAATCCCTTCTGAGCAGAACCACAGGAACCACCAGTAGGATGGACAGAGGAGGATGTGAAAGGAGGAGTCCTGAAGGTCCAGGGAGCAGAACCACATGTCCTGCTCCAGGGACGGAATGATCAGATTCAGAGTGACCATCTGGAATTTGCATGACTGAAGAAACTGGTTGAGGTTGTGCAGATCCAGTATGGGGTGCTAGCTCCCCATCCATTTTGGAACTAGAAAGTATTTGGAGAAAATCCCGAACTGGCTGTGGTGTCCTGGACATGAACCACAACCTCATTTTGGAGGAGCTGGGTGATTTCCTCCAAAAGGGTAGACATGTTGACAGAAACCACGTCCTCCCATGGGAAATGAGCTCAGCTAGGAGGGAGAGCCTCGAACTTCAGAAGCAGACCCCGACCAACCATCTCGAGCACCCACCTGTCCAAGGTAATGATGGACCAGGCATAAGCGAAGCTGCAAAGCCAGCCCCCCATGGGAAGTCCCAGGGAGGACAGGACAGGAGGTAGGATGGTTCCCCTCCAACTCATCACTGTGGAGGCTTGGAAGCGGTGGTGGGGCTAGCAGAGGAAGCAGTGGACCCCTGGCCACTGGACTTCTTGGTGGCAGAACAGGACTGCTTTGGGCGAGGCCGCCAGACCTGCTGTTGTCCCACAGGGGCGGAGGTGCTCTGGCCACAGGGGCAAAGTAGTGGAAGTGATGGAGTCCAATGATGTTGGACTTCTCAATACGTATGAGATGGCCATCGTTGCCAGGGCAGAACAAGGGAACATCTGCCAATCTGTGCTGGGTATTGGCTATAAAAGTTGAAATCCACAGCCACACCCTGCAGCGCATGGCCACTGACCTAGCACACAAGTCGCCAACGTCCAGGGGCATCTGGTGCCGCTGTTTAGCCATGGCACAGCCTTGATCATGGACCAGCTTGAATGACAGCTGAATATCAGCCAGGAGTCGAGGGATAACCTGATCCAAGGTACTCAGCAAGGCATGGGCGAAGCTGGCCATCATAATGGACAAACTAGCTTGCCAAAGGCTGAGGGATGAGGCCACCTAGATCTTCTTGGCTGCGTGGTCCAATTTCTTGGACTCCTTGTTGTGAGGTTTATTGATGGTTCTGACATTACCTGTGCACTGAAAGACCAAGATGGTGACCAATCCTTGTACCAAAGGGTGGTCGGTAAACTTAGACAGGTACCCAGTGGGGACCATGTATTTGTGTATCACAGGGGCCGAAGGCGTTGGGCAGGAAGCAGGATGCTGCCACAGCACCAGAGCAGGGCCAAGAATGGCCTCTGTGACAGGGTAGGCGATCCCTGGGTAGTCGTCCCTGTCAAGGATGTCTGTCAAGGGGTACTTTGCCCGCTTCTGGAAGAGGATGCAGCGGGATCCCCATAGACACAGAGATCAAACGAAGCAGGGCTCTGAAGAAAGTAGGCCCTTACTCCACCAAAATATCCTCCCCAGACTCATGGTCAAAGCCTGGGATCTGGAGTGAATGCATTGAGGAATCCTTGAATGAACACCGGCTAAGCTCCCACATCCATGCTGACAATGCAAGCTAACATGGAAGCCTGGTGTGCCCAGACTTAGGAGGAGGCCCTTCTTTGGGCTGCAGAGGTGGGGGGTCCACCAAAACGGGCAGAGAGGCTGGCGTTGGCCTAGCTGGGGGGGGGGCAGCTAGGGTTGAGGTCGCGGTGGCCACGGGAGCATCATTGGAGGTTGAGGCATAGGCAGTGGCCTGTTGCCGGCACCAAGAAGTAACTGTTGCCACATGAACTCCTCATAACAGCACTGCATCTTACAGTGGAGCTGATCTTACCCTGAGGAGGAAGAAGCAGAGGAGTACCGGCAGCATCTCTTAGCCAAGTGTCAAGAGCGGGACCAATGGCCATGTTGGGAACCTCTCAACCTCAAGCTGCAAGACCTTGACCTAGACCTTGACCGCCAAGGAACTGGATGGCAAGGGGAGGTGGGGATAGGTGAAGGATGCCTGAGAACCCCCGAAAAGACCGGGCTCCCAGGAGAAGTGTCTGGCTCAACGTACTGATCCAATTAAGCCTGGGAGACATCAGGCAGGACCAGGGTCCTGGAGAGGGAAGCTTCCCCTTCACCCTGCAACAATGGGTTGACTGGGTTGAGAAAAATCTCGATTGGCTGATCGGCCTACATCTCAGCCAACAAGCCTGACAGGGACTCCATGAGACCAGCTGCCTGGATAGAAGTGTCAGCCAAAGCCAACAGCTTGACAGCTGTTGAGCTAGCAGAAGAATGGGAACCACAGTCCCAACAGTGCTCTCAGTCTCATGACCTGCAATGAGACTTCTTACTCTTGGAGTCCCATTTAGAAGATTTTGACACCCAGGAAGGGCCCTCCCTGTGAGTCAGAAGGGACTGACACAAGTCCTGGAATACCTCGGTAAATGAGGTACCCATACCCACTGAAACCAGGGCGGACACGGGAGAAGTGTCCTCTTTGATCTGGGCCATGGCCTCCTCAAAGGCAGCAAGTTGCTCAGCCAAGTCTGCAGCCATAGAAACTGTCCTACAGGAATCTTTGGATTTAATGGGAGGGTCCTGTTCATTCAGATGGCACAGAAGGAGGTGAGCATGGCGATCCTCCTAGATGGAGGGATGAAGGGTGCAGCACAGGCTGCAAGCTTGCAGGTCATGGTGCGGAACCAAGCAGTAGCTGCACGTGGTGCACGGGTCAGTGTGTGACATATTTGGTCACCAGATTCCATAATTCAAAAAGCATGAAGCTTGAAAATGAAAAAGACAAAGAAAACATTGGTTAGAAAAGTTAAGACCCACACCTAGCATGGAGCTGTGATGGAGGGAACCTGATACTTCCAGTAGAAAGGCAGATTTTGCATCATAGGGCAGTGCTGAGGAGGATACCACCTGGGTAGGTGGGAGGAGCCAGCTTGAAGACCTTCCAGCCAGATTTAAAGGGGAATGGAATTCTGCCAGAAGTGTGGATCATACACCATATCTACATCCCTACAACAGACACAGTGTTTATCCTTTGACATGGAAGAGAGACAGAGTGGGACAGTGATAAAACCCCTGACTGATGAGAACAGCAGAATATTGCCAGGGCAAGCACCCATGAACAGGGTGGCAAAACCAGACCAGTAGCTCTCCATGGATCTGATGAGATGTTGATACAGGAGAGGAGGGGCTGCCCACATTATATGGATGGCACCAACAGGCATCAAATTAGGCAGCCCAGCTGGCAAAAGATTCTGAGTAGTCCTGACACCTTTCGGCTTAACAGTTACAAAGGTATGGCTCAATGGAGGAGATATCCTCGAGGAAGATCGAAAGCTGATGTTGGTGTTTTTTGTAGAAAATATTACTTTTATTTGTAATATAAATTTAATACATTAAATAGTTTAAAACTGTATATCCTAAAAGTGTCTTAATTAGGCAGGCAGCAGTAAAGTGAGCCAGATCACAACATTATCCCCTCTGATCTCAACAGTGTAGTGAGTATGTTGCCTACTTAAGTTAGAGACCAACAGATCATGTTATTAAAACCAGCAAACACAAGACTGGATGGTTTAGCCTAACCAGCTGTCTGTTCAGATGAAGCACTAGATGGGATGACCATGGAGCATAAATTAACCTCTCTTCCTGCAGAAGGCATAAGTAAACTATTTTGGGTTAGTACTGATAGGTTAACGGAGTCAATGGACCAACAGTTTTACTTTGTCACACTCCAGCCATATACTGTACTTGTGCAGGTGGCCATTTTTGGCTGGTATGAAGGTGAAATGGAAAACACATATACCACAGCCTATTCTGCGCCCCCCTGTACGAGATCTGGCTTGTGCATCTAGCTGTGCAGATTCCAGTGCTATCAGTCACTTTGTATGTGTTCTGATTAACATGTTGTAATGAGAAGTCACTAAAACAACCAATGTGGTTCAAGGCCTGGGCTGCTACAGTCTCTCAGTTGCAGTGCCAGAAAAGGAAGCTGCTTGCAGGCCTAACCCTGGGTGTTGCTAGGCACAATCTGCCTGCAGAGGGCGGCTTTGGCCATGATGGATGAGAGCTCTTTGGAGGAGGAATTTGGGCCAGGTTGTATTGGAAAAAAAGCCTCTTCTCAGACCATGAAATCTATCTGTTTGAAGAGGCAGAGAGGATGAGACAGACACAAAGGACCCATGATTTACAGAGAAGTTTAAATAAATAAATAAATAAATTAAAAAATATAAGGTATTTTGGGATTGTTGCTGAAATGATTGTGTACGGGTATATGTGTGTGTGTGTGTGTGTGTGTGTGTGTGTGTGTGTGTGTGTGTGTGTGTGTTGGTGGGTAGATTCTGCATTCTCAAATTGAGAAGTCTGGCAAGTGTGGTAGTGGGAGTAGCTCTTTATTTTTTTTTTTTTGGTGTGTTTTCTGTTTTTGCTCCCTGCACCATGGAACTCTTTCAGGCTGCCCCTACTCACCGCACCACTCTACTGACTTCCTGAAGTCCTGCCTCCTCAGAGATAGCCACCCCCCACCATCCACAGCCAGCAGATCCCCCCAGCTCTGAGCCCCCTGAGGTAGGGCCGCCTCCATTCCAGCACTCTATGTACAATCCAGTGTGCTGCAGTGGTGGTGGAAGGACAGAGAGGGCGGAGGCAAGGGCCCGGATTGATTGTGTGGTGACGCGGCACTGAAGGGAGCCATTGCCTATCCAGGAGCAGGGTTTTTTCTGTGAGGTTTCACCAGGAGTGTGGACATGCAATGACGCCAGCACGGCTGAGCCATAAGCATCTGCTGCGCTCCTCTCCTTAACTGCTCTGCACCTTCTTGTGCACCCAATCTCCACTGGGTGTCACCACTGTGCCAGAAGCCCCCTGGATCCCTCCCAGGGAGAGAAGAGCAGTCCATTGGATGCTCGATCCTCTTCTCCCCGCTGACCTCTGGCGCCAGACCTTGTTCCCGAACCCGGGTTGCCAGCATGGCACGAGGTGTGGTGTCCAGCGCCTCAACCCTCAGTGCCACTGGGCTGACAGTGGGAGTAGTTCTTGAATGTTCCACAGTCAATATACAGTCCTGTTTTCAACAGCTGGACATTTCTCTGCCACAGGAACCAAAGACATTTCCTCACAGTGCTCTGCAGCAGAAATAACTAGTATATTTCATTTGTGCCAAAACATACATATCTACTGCACTTTGAGCCCGTTGCTGAATTAGTTTAGCACTTCATGTTTTCTATATTTGGACTGCTGGGATTCGGGGGCGGGGGGAAGGGGATTGACTGCAGGCCAGAAAGCAGCCTTTAATGCGACACATCAATCCCATTAGATTCAGATGCATAGGAACTGAAGACTGGGCTTCTGTCCAGCTCTCATGTGGACTTCTACAGAGAAGCTGTTGCTGTGCTGTCCATGTGACATTCTCATACATCTCTGCAGTGTAGTGGTTAAAAAAACATTTGGTTCTACAGAGCTGTGCAAGACTGAACCTCAGACCTGATCCTCTGTCCACCCTTCCTTATTCATGCTGAGAGCTCCTGTTTCTACAAAGGATCCATTTCCAGTTTATTCCAATGCCCACTAAACACGTTAAAATACTGAAGTACAGATGCAAAGCACAAGGTGTGTAGCCATGCACCACTTATACTGTGCAGGTGTGCTGCCTAACACCGGAGAGAACCAAGAAAGAATCCCATTCAATTCAGATGCATAGAAACTGAAGACTGGGCTTTTGTTCAGCTCTCACATGGACTTCTACAGAGAAGCTGTTGCTGTGCTGTCCATGTGACATTCTTATACATCTCTGCAGTGTAGTGGTTAAAAAAAAATTGGTTCCGAAGAGCTGTGCAAGACTGAACCTCAGGCCTGATCCCCTGTCCACCCTTCCTCATTCATGTTGAGAGCTCCTGTGTCTATAAAGGATCCATTTCCAGTTTAGTTCCAGGCCAACTGAACACATTAAAACACTGAAGTACAGACGCAAAGCACAAGGTGTGTAGCCATGCATCACTTATACTGTGCAGGTGTGCTGCCTAACACTGGAAAGAACCAAGAATGTTCATGACCAATATTCTCATGTGCTTAAGACACAAAAACTAAAGGGGCCGGGGAGCATTTTCATGCATACGGGCCATGCCAGCATTTGACAGCAATTTGCTTGGAAGACAATGATGTGCTTAATCAGCAGTGCCATGACACTTAGTAGATTCAAAGCTGAAGTTCTAGTCTTAGCCCAGTTTCATCAAGAAAAAAAACCCGGAATCATTCATGAGTATCTGGGAAGCTTTGTTCCATGACTCAATTCTTTAAGTCACTTAAAAGTCTGCTTTTTTTTGTTTTTGAAGGCTAAGACAGCTAGGAGGATTTATGCAGGCCAGTTCTATGTTGCACCTTAAAGAGGTACTACTGATGCCTCTGGGAACACAGTGGAAAAACATACTATGTAGACCAAATCGACTTATTTTTCAAACATCTTCTGTATTCTACTTGCCCTTCATTCCTAACTATTACTGAGGTTATTTGCAGGCAAACAGGATCTTTGGCCATTAGTGTTCCCCTAACCTCGGGTTTTTATTCTCCTCCACCTGAAGCCATAAGCCCCTGAAAGTGACATCACAAATCAATTGCCATGGAAACGCTTGTGATGTCACACACAGAGGTGTATGGCAGATTCAGGCAGGGAATACACAGCAGCAGCAGACCTCAAAGGGATAATCCGATTCCTTGCAAATATTCTTGGTAATGCAGACCAGGGCAAGGCAACAGACATAACCATATGCTACATTGTCTCTAAAGAATGTCTTTCATAAAGTGTTCCCTTGAGGCGACAGTACTTACTAATGTTAAGGGGAAACATAATGAATACACGCCATAATGCACTACAATGTGGGACAAGACAGACACAGAAAGCAGGACGTGATGGGCAAAAGCTGCGGCAGTGAGTCAGGATCTCACTAACCTCTTTCACTTGTTTCCCAGGGGCAGTTCTTCCTTTATTAAACAGACAGAGGAAGAGGGAACAAAAAGGAAAGGGAGAGAAACAAAGCGGCATGTGAATACACTGGCTCACATTAAGAATGGGGAAAAAAATTAAAAACAAACACACACACTTTTAAGAAAATAACCATGACAGTGATGCAACTGAACAGTGTAGTTGACTTTGTTTGTTCTTCAGCATCTGACAAATGGTCCTTTTAGCCGAAGGCCAGCTACAGTACTGCAGATGAGAATTATTTATAAAAATGGAGGTAAAGAAAAATACAATTTGGAAGGTATGACACCTGCTTAATGATTCAGAACATGTAAATGATAGGATAAGAACATAGAGATTATCTGATGTCAGAGTCTGTTTCAACTCTAGTGCACAGCTGTAGAAGCAGAAAAAAAATATATATTTGTCATACTAATAAGCAAACGTGAAGCTGTTGTTGATGAATCAGCATCAACATGCTGAGAAATAAAACTGTCTTAAGTTATTCGTTTCTCATTGCTTTGCACAGATACCAGTACAAAAGTTGAAGTTTTTTGTGTGGTTGGATGCTTTGCTCTACTTGCAGTGGTTCAAGCATTTCTGGCATGATTAATGCCTGTTATGCAGAGGTGTCACTGCGACACAAAGTGGATGAATGATGGTGGAATCTCCAGCAGAAATGATGAAACAGTTTGTTCCTGAAAGCCTCAAAGGTCAGATGCTGTACAATGCAAAGAGAAGGCCTCCCCCACCCCCAACTCATGTGCAAAAATAAAATTAATGAGCTGGGGCAACCATTTAATATTTTAGGCTGATACTATAGGTAGCTACTGTGCAATTATCAGCCTTACTAAGGGAATTACCGTAGTTCTGTTAAACAACAACAACAACAAAAATACTTTTAAATGTATTTATTATCCTGGTAGGTGAGATGACACAATTACTTATCAGTCCATTGGCACAGTGGCACTATTGCCATTTGCAATGCCACCAAAGTCTGGGATTAAGTCCCAGGGTCCAGAGTACTGGTGAGTGGGCAGGAGGAGGAGGATCCATAGCCCCAAAAGATGCTCCTCTACACCAGTGAGGGAAGGCAGGATAGCCACGGCAACAGCGCTACCTGGTTGACATCAAGTGTCAGTGTAGCTGCACCGGCACTTGTGTGGGAAGGGTGGATGCAAGTATGATGGACACACCAGCACATCTCTGTACCATCAGGGGGTGGGACTGGGAGAAAAACAGGAAAAATGCATTGGCCCCTCACAAAGTATGAAGCTGCTCTGTTCACTAAACACATAGTTGAGTTGCATAGACCTCAAGCTGCTCCCCTTTCTTCCCCTAATACTACACTCCTCCAGTACAGGTACTGCAAGGAGTTGAGAGCCTGCCCTAGAGGAGGCCACACCAGAGTGGAGAACAGAGGGCTCTACCAGGTTAGGGATCACATCCTGAGGTTAAGAAAGTAGGGGGAGAGGTGACTAGTGGCTAGTTGCAACCCTATTGACTCTGGCCTGGGCAATTTGGGTAGGTGGAAAGACATCTATGGGGAGACTGAACTAAGAAGCATAAGCATTTCTTTGAAAAACATTTCATTTTAAGTTCCAAAACATACAATACCCCAGATTACCTTGGCACTAAGCTCTGTAAAATGAAGGTTGGGACATTCATTCTACTCCTGTTTCATGTTGTGTGGGGGTTTGGGACAGGAAATGCTCTCTTCTATGGGAAGGCATAAGGGCCCATTAAAACAAGGCTTGTTGTAGCTCTATTTTCAGTGAGCCATGAGGATAAAAATGACAGGTGCTGTGGAGGGGAGATCACTTACTGCCTCCCCCATGCACCTTATGAAGGGGGACAGAGTTAGCATCTCCACCTCCGCTTTATAGAACAATGAGTTAGAGGGTATCTGGGGTTAGGTTAATATTTGAGGAAACTGAAAACTACATGCTTTGTAACAGTTGTTTTTGAAGAAAGCCATGGAGGTTCCAATGGTTAGGTTGATAAGTACTACCTTGCAATCCAACTAATCAAATGGTTTTACTAGCTCTTCAGGTGCTGAGAAAGGTTTAAGTTAGGAATTTCAGAGACAAACATTTGACTTATTTCAGAGTAAATCTGCAACTCTTCTGTCTTAGTCTTATGTGGTGGTGTGTATTAATCACCCAATATCATTGAAGATTTACTCAAGACAAACGATGGTCCTGACTTTTCGTTATCATTCTATTTGTTCCAGTTTCACTGTTCTCCCATATTTAACCCATACAACATATCTACCTGCTACTGAACTTGGGAATCCCAACAGACTCAACAGAGCCTGCCCTCTATTTCTGTGTTTGTGTGGTCTAGATTCCACAGCTGCCAGCTCCCAGCATCTGGACCACAGCAGGGTTCTTCTTCTCCAGACCCATTTCTGAGGCACTACAATAAGTGGTAATGGACCACAGAAGGGAAGAGGGGAAGCTGTCTCTCTGTTCAACTTGTTGAGAGGCTGCTCCATCAGAGCTGACCCGCTGGTACAGTGGTAATGCCACTGCTTGCAGTGCCGATGACTCACATTCCAGAGCAAGTTCCAGTTGTCAGAAGGTTGGCCAAGGGAGAAGGATCAAGCATTCAATGGACTACTCTCCTCCTCCTCCAAGGAGGGAGTAGCGCAGAGCTCAGAGTTGCACTGCCCTCTAGTGGAGACAAGGGGACCAGTGAACTGAGCAGCAGAGGAGTGGCAGGCATCTAGCTTGCCATGCATGGGAATGTGCGTGGCACAGTCAATAATGCCATTTCACACTGTTGCTCCAAGCCACAGCGGGAAGAGGGGGGAACGAGAAATGGGAAAAAGATCCTAGATGGCAGGATGATCACTGGCCCTTGCAGGCCCTGCACCTGGCAACTTGGGCATGGCTCCTGGATCCATGAACCAGCAGGTTGAGTGCTCTCCCCACTACCCTGCCAAAAGGTAATCTGCAAGAGCAAGGTCTGGTAAGTCCAGAGAGCAGCTGGGGGCGGTATGATGGAAGCCATGCCAGAAGGGAGAAAAAGCACCAAGTGAGAGGGTGCTACATTATCATAGGTGATGCCTAGTGTCTGCATCTCTGTACCCTCCCACCAATGGACACTCAACTGGAGCCTGATGTTGGGGATGGAAAGCTGGACTAGATACAATTCCTCACAGAATGACTCCCCCCAGCCAGAGGGCAGATGTTCTGCAAAAAGAGCAGGGAACCCTCCTGAGGTAGAATAAGCATTCATCAGACAGCTTCTACTAACTCTGCCACCACTGGTTGGGATCCTGGGGCTCAGAACTGAACCCATGCTTCCCCAAGTGGTATTGGAACAGCCCAGTTTTATTTTAATAAAATATCTTCTGTTTGCAATAGTGCTCTTAAATTTAATCAGTAAGGCACTCCGTGGTGTGCTTTGTGCTGGGATAATGGCATGCCTTGGGTGGGTGAAGCACAAGGTCAAATGCTTCCATAACTAGAGAAGTGTATTTATCCCAGCACAAAACACACCCTAGAATGCTTTACTGTGACTATGAAATGAGCCCATTAAGATTAATGAGCAAATAATTTTTTTAAAACTTTTTTTTAATTTAAATAAGTAAATGTTAGGGGAAAAAAGGTAAACAAGTAGAAAAAGAAAACTAGACATATTGAGATATTGTTCTTTCACTGTTTGACCACTAGATGGCAGATGCTTTATTTTTTTAAGGACAAGTGCACAGAGTTGTACTGATACTGCTATGGCTACGTAACATAAACAGGTCAGTGAGGTCATGGATGTTTCTTTGATGCTGGGGTGGGATATCACCACCAGATTCCAAGCTTCTGAGCCAATCAGGTTTCTAGATTTTTTGTGCCCATTTCATAACTAACAGCACCAAGAGAACAAACCTTGGAAAACTTCAGAACAACTCGTTTGACAAATGTATCAAAATTAAATGATTTATTATCCTCACTTCTGGTAACCATGTTGGGGGAGTGTATACTGTCTATAGTTTCCCCGAGTTTCCTGTATTCCTATGAGTTTCAGTGTGAGCTGCCATTATTTATATTTGCTTTGCATATCTTACTCTCCATCTCTGTGATCTGGGTCTATGAGTGTGAGTGTGTGTGTGGGGGGGGGAGGAGATTCAGTAGTTTCATAAACTGGAGTGAAAGTGCACTAAACAGAAGGAAACTCACGGTTCGCAATTTTAATAAATGCAGTGTGGAAACATTTTTCTTTGGGGCACGTGAAAGCATCAGAGTAAAATAAACTCATGGGGTGGTGCATAATAGTACATTTCCTCCAAGTATTGGACCTCTGACATTGGACATCTGGTTTTAGTTAACACAACAGCTGTTTCAAGACAGCTGCACCAGCTGTGTGATTTGCTTCAAGTAGCTAACACAGCAGGAACAAGCATGGGATCCTTTTGTTTTTAAATTCAGATAAAAGGAAGAGGAAACTCATGTAAGACTGTGGTAATCTGGAGCTCAGAAGATCTCCCAGTGGAGAAATGTGAGTACAGTTTAACTGTCCTGAATGCTGGCACTCCCAGCCCTTTCAAGAGCCCACATGTATTTTGTACCACTTGAAACAAATATAACAGTTTCTAGCCACTGGCAGACAGCAGAAGAAAAAAAAAAAAAAAGAAGCAAAGGCCATCATTTCCATCATGTGTTGGCAACTGCTATTCCTTTAGATATTTCAGAGATGCACACAGGTCAGCACAGTCAGCTCAGTGGCACTGGTGGCCAAGTCTCACCTCTAGTACTTGGGAAAGAGTTGTTGAGCTGCTCCATCACCTCCTCCAGTCCTGTGCTGGTGTCCTGGGGAGGGCTTAGTAAATCATCCTCACCTAGAAAAACAGAATAATGAGATTTAATTAGTGGTCCTATGAAATAATACAATGCACCAGGATCCTAGAGAAAGAAGTGTTGTATGCAATAAATAAATAAATAAATAAAAGACCGCAGCTATGAGTCAGCAAAGACTCCAACATTTCTGACACAAGGACTTGTTGCAGTAATCAGCACCCACCCCCACATCAAGGACAACATGGGAGGTTATATTGGTCAAGGACATCTGCACTGAAGTGCTATACTCAAAGCCATCTGCATTTGTACACTCTAATAACTTTCATTGACACAGCAGTCTCTTTCTACTGTAAATCAGACATGCCAAAATAAAAAAAAAGCATCAAAAACCTGCATACTGTATGGACTTTTGTTCAGTGAAGAGAAGTGTTAAACAAGGTAATTTTGCCACTGGGTTTAATGATTTCAAGTGGGAGTTTTATTAGTGGTTAAGTGCTCCTGACCGTTTTGTGACCCTTTAGCAGAAACTCCATCCATCAGCAGAGGTGGACACATAAACACAGTAGCAAGTGTTGCAGTTCGGCTCATTAGTGCCAGCTGATCAACCCTCAACACTGAGGATCATGGTTCAAATGCCAACACTGCTTATAAGAGCGTAACAAAAATGGGGGGGACTCCCACACACAGCAAACCCTCTTCATAGAGTGGCTCCTTCCAGGAGGAAGGGAACATCTATAAGCTGTGAAATTCCAAGCAGTGTGGTAAGCACCATTGATTCAGTTTTCTAACTACTGTATCCAAAAAGCACTTCCATGTGAGAGAATCTGTAGATATACTGTGGCTGTGTTGCCACCTGTGGATATCATGTTAAAGTAGACCAGGGCACCACTAGAGTGTAAGTGTGAGTGTGTGTGTGTTGGGGGTGGTTGAGAAAAGAAAGTCCACAAAATATTTTAAAAGCTAATATAGAGCCGAATACAATTCTCTCTCCTCTGACTGTGACTCACTTGCATTTAAATGCAACTTTTATACAAAGCTTAGTTTCACAGCCAGGACAGGTACCCCATGCTATCTTTTCAGCAATCATTTTTTGAAATCTGTGAGCATCTCCATGCTACATAATTTTCTGGGTCAGATTATGTAAGCTGATCACTCTGACAATAAAATGCTCACATCTGCCTTCCACCCCTAATTGCCATTATTCAATCATTTCTCAGTTCATTATTGATCTTCTGCTTACACTGCAGCACATTAGGACCTCTCTGGTGGTGGTAAGTACAAGCTGGAAATGGGCTGCCTGGCAGGGTGAATTAAAACCGACTAAAATCCCATCTACACAAGTATAAATGTTTTTGACAGTTTAATAGCAAGAGGCCAGGATGCAGGGAACACTGAACTGCACAGCCAACACTTCTGTTTTAATGTAATGGTCTGTTGTGCAAGTGTTTATTCCTTTTAATAATTTCAGTTAATGTATTGTAAGGTATGACACAATTGTGCAGTTCAGTAAGGGTCATTATTTAGGATTCTGTTTGGGTTTGTGGAATATGTAAATTATTGACTATCAGTATTACATGACCATCTACTTACTGAGACATGAACTTTCCATCAGCCCCTTAACTGCATTCAACCAATAAGTTTGCTTACTTTTGTCTTCAGAGGTCATTCTTAAAGAATGTCTTGTGGTCAAAACATCCTTTCTAACTTTATTAGACATCTAAGGTCGGGATGAAAGGGTCAGTTGTAACCCGGTTCTGATTCTGACTCTGATCCTTTTTCAAAACCTTCTGATTTACTCTGGTTTGCCAAAACAGGTACATTTGCCAGGTCAGAGCTGGGCCAGAGGTAGATTCAGACCAGGTAGAATGACAGAATCAGGATGCTCTTACTCACCTTCATGAGTCCTTTAGGTAATTTCATATTTACAATGGTTCTTTTGTGTATTTTTTTTATCAACTGCTTTCTCAATTTGAATAGGACTGAAGCTCCTACACTCACTTTCATTATAAGAACAAGGCCAGGACTGGGTCACCTGTAAATCTGAACCAGTACAATGGATGAGGTCAAATCAGAGTTGAGTCACAATTTATTTGTATGGGAAAAGCACAGAGTCGAGGCTTGTTTCCAGGTGTGACTCAGAGGAGCGGGGAGTGCAGAAAGATTAAAACTACAAACACATCAGTTTGAGTTTGCATAGACAACTTTACAGGTGCAGGCTCATTATGAAGATCCAGCACGTAAACACCACCACGGCTCATAGCAATGAAATGTAGACAAGCATAGAATTATTAAATGAAGTGCACACATTTTCCAATTGACTGATTTCCAGAGTCATGTCAACGGGGGCCATGCAAGGGGTGGTCAGATCTGACAAAGAGCTAATCTAAGGTAAGCTGTTGGTTCTATTTGCTGCCTGCAAATGGACACAATCCCAGCCTTTTTGCTCTTTAACTATATTAGCAAGAAGTTAGTCGTGCACAAAGTAACAGAGGTGGTGTCGAGCAGGGCAGTCAGCCTGCTATGCAATCACTTGTCAAGACAAAGACCCGGACAGGATTTCAGCACAGGGGCTCAGGACTCTAGGTGGTGTATTTTCTACTTTGCCGAATTAAAGCACCTTTGATACATTTTTTCTGTCTGGATTTTGGTGTTTTGGTTACAGATTGCTCCTTAGCTATGTCTGTCACAGGCACGCCTTCCTAAACCTCACTTAAGCCATGTTTACACTGCCACCTTTGTAGCCCATCAATCCATGTGCACAGGCTGCTCCATGCAAAGTCAGCAGTGTGGACACCCATCGGAGCATGTTAGTAGAGTTTTAGATCCATCGGCAGTGTCAGTGGCTCAGTAGGTAGCACACTCGTCTCTGAGGCCGGGAGATCAGAGGGCTGTGGGCTCAGTTCCCACACCTGGCACTTAGGTTAATATCCCAGTACTGACACTGTAGTGCAGCATGAGAGGGGTGCTGCATTTCTGAGGTGCTGTCTTTCGGATGAGACGTTAAACTGAGGCCCCATCTGCCTGGATTGGTGGTAGTTCAGGTGGATGTTAAAGATCCCATGGCACTTATTGAAGAGAGTAGGGGAATCTCTCCAGTGTCAAATTTCCCTCATTCACTAAAAATACCAACAGCTTAATCTGGTTCAAGGTCAGTTGGCATTCATCTCTATCCCCCTCCACTGAGTCGTGCCTGAAAATAGCCAGAAATTGTCTAGTGCACTTACCCGGTCAACAAAAACTTCATAAATAAAATAAAATAAAATTTTCTGCTCCATTGCAGGAGTGGGTACATTTACTGGAGTGAGCGTATTCTGTGGCAGTGTAAATGTACTGTGACGTTCACTCCGATAAAAGCAGCCACTCCCAGACTCCTCCATTGCTCCCAACCTAGCCCTACAGCCCCTCTCCTGTGCAACCTGTATTGGTGTGAGGGCAGGCTGTGTAAAGGCAGAACTGAGCTACAACACTGATTGCATCAGTAACAGAGCAGTGCAAAGGTCAGAGCACTGCGGCCATGTAAACATGGCTTTAGTGCAGTGAAGCAGCAGTAGTTGATTTATTTGAGCCACATTGCATGTACAGATAGTGCTGTTTTCCTTTACTCTTGTTTTCAGCAGTCAGTCATACACTGCCATCATTGCAAGCAGGTGTGGGTCTCCATTACAAAAGCAGTTCTGAGTTATGCTTTAGAGGTCAACAGCACCGTTTGGTGATTGTTTAGCAGCTTAAGATAAATGCAAGAGGACTGGATTCAGCCTGCAGGCTGCCGCCATGCAACCCCGCTCTAGAGAAAATTGGTTATTGATTTCTGTTGTCTTGGACTAGATCTGTTTTGTTGTTATTTCCTAGCTCACCACTTAAGACTTAAAGGGAAAACAAAGGTGGGAGCATTTCAAATTTGTATATTCTTACCTGTTTATTTTCAGGGGTCAAAGTAAAATTTTCTTTGCACTAGCCAGCAGCACAAGTTGTTTCAAAATTGCACTAGCCTGCAGATGGTTGCACTAGCCCACAATCGTGAAGGTAAATTTTTATTACCTATACAGGTAAAAATGCAAGCCAAGAATATACTTAGATTATTGCACATTTATCCTGCCCCCACATTGCTTCCGGCCGCAGCAGAAAAAAAGACTGCAATGCCATCACATACAATGTGCCCAGCATTGTTTTGTACCATGGCCTCCTCTCTTCCTCTTCCTGTACGCCCCGAACCAGAGGATAACACAGCAGCAGATGTTCAATCACGTAGACCTAGCTCTGCACACACAATAGCTGACATCATGTACCTTACTGCGTTCTCACCGCCACCGACAGGGCAATGAGCAGAGTCAGGCAGAGAAAAACATTCTCAGTCCCCACCCTGTGATCAACTGGAGCACAGTACTTCTGGAAGTTTTTGTACAGTATCGTGTGAGCCAGGAGCACATCTAGGATTTCTTCAGAGAGGGGGCTACACAAACCTAAGGGGCTTGGGAAACAGAAAACTTGATGAAATTTTTATTTGAAAAAGTATTACTTTTAACATGCTATGCCCCAACAGTAACAGATTGTTTTTTAAACATTTCTCCTTTCAACAAGCCAGGGTAAACACAGGCATGATACTATTCTACATGTGTTTCTATATAGGATGATCCATGCACCCCAGGAATGCTTATTTTAACCTTTCAAATTGTGTGTTTTATACTATACATGCTGCAGAGCTTTGTTTTTAGGATGAAAGGACATGCTGAGTTGGATAAGGGTGGGACTGTGCTTTTGTATTTGCTTGCACGCGTATGCAAGAAACACATTGTGTCAGCTTTCTTCACAAGGGGGTTGTGGAGGTGCGGCAGTGTTGTGGCCAATGGCAGCATTCTGTTTTTGGGCCGGTCTCTGCCATGCCAGTAGAAGAGCATGTTGTGAATGACAGGCAGTTAATGAGCAGGCCACTAGATCAAAGCAACAGAGCCGCTGCAATCAGGGAGTGCCCCGTCACTACGCAATCAGCTGTTTTTGCTGCGGACAGGCCCTGACTTCAGCAGCCAATTACAGCTGCATTGTCTGGTTGGTATCACCTCTCATGTAATTCCAAATGCTTCCTGCAACATCCCATATTCTCCAAGGGGCGCACTGGCCTTCTCCAGCGGTGACATCTGCGGCAGTGCTGGGAACTTGTAGTGGCAGAACTGTCAGGCGTGAGTCAGTCTGATGAAGACTGGCATTCAGGTAAGTTGTCGTTCATGGGGCTGTCAGTCATTGTCAAGCTGCAAGGTTGCAGATCTGAAAGAGCTGTGAGCTGGCTCTCCATTCCCAGTGCACCGCCTGTCTGCAGAGCCAATCCCAACAGCCACACAGTCCCGCTCACACCGGTGGGCAGCAGAGCACCGTGTACTGAGCAGCATGCGTGCTCCGTCCCGAACTGCAGCAGCTGTGTTCCTGCACATCACAGCCCCAGACTCAGTGTGATGATGGTGAGCTGTGGTCGGCTGATCGGTTACTTCCAGAGATGTAGGGGAGCAAGCAGGAGTCGTGGTCCCGGTGAGCAGAGATTCCCCATGACCAAGCTGTCCAACCAGGGTGCAGTGCTGCCCTTTCCTGGTTTGCTGATAGTCTACAAGTTTCACAGTGACTATCTCATACACTCAGCACTGCACTGCACCCTGAAACCAGGAATTTCACCCTGATAATTCCTGATACTGCACCCTGATCCACTGGTACCCAAGCATTGCGCCCCAGCTTTCTGATAGCCCTGGCATTGCGTCCCAGCTCTCTGGTACCCCCCAACATTGCACCCAGTATTTATCGATCATTGCACCCCAATATCAGGAATTGCACCCCAATACCGGGTACTGCACCCAACTCCCGGTACCCACGGCACTGTGCTCTGAACCCTCTGGCACCCCCAGCATTGCACACCTATACCTATAATTTACTGCACTTGACCCTTCCACGCCTGCACTCAGCACTCCAATAACCCTGCATTGAACCCCGATTCCTCTGATATCCTAGCCAGAGCACCCGACTCATTGGTACCACCCCTGGTAATGCACCAGACCTTCCAGTATACTGACTCTGCATTTTGACCTGCAGTGCACCCGTCACTGCACCCCAACACTTGCAATGTACCCTAACTGAATGGTACCTCGGGCATGGGATCTGACTTCTGGGATTTCTCTCCCAGTCTGTGATTTCTAACATTTTGTCCCCACTAGCACCTCCTGCTGCGAATTCCATGCCCCATTGGTATGTCTCCAAAATGTTTGCTTCTGTGGGCACTCTCTCCCCCCACTGCTAGCACAGTACCACCCGCACCCGCTACCGCTGTTCCTTGTAGTTAGCCTACTGACACCTCCCCCACCCTTGTCACTGCCCCCTGGTGATAACAGCTGTACTGCTGCCCCCCTGTCGGTAGTTATCTGCCTGTCACTGTTACCGTTACTGCTGCCCTTGTTGTTACCACCCCTGTTGGCCCCACTCCCACATGTGTGCACCTGGTGAGACCCAAGAGCTGCGCACTGTTTCCTCGTTTTATCTTTTGTTACCATAGGGATTCATAGTGTATCTTCTGTTTATATTAGCATGTGTGTAAAAGCATAACCAGTAGATATTTGTTAATATTTCCTCAGAGAAACACTCACCATGCAGTGCAGCATCAGTCAAAAATATTGCGTTTTCAAAGGCAGCCTCTGAAAAGTAAGCCCTGATTTTTTTTTCTCTGCTTACACTCTATATACTTTATACAAGCAGCATTCTGTTCATAGTGTTTCTTTAACACTTCCTGTTATGAATCCTTTAAAATACTGATGATACATATTAAAGAAAACATTTATTATCAACCTTTTCTTTATTGGTATATCTATACAGAAAAAATATTTATGTACACAGGTTTTAAATCAGTTCTATTGGTTGCATGACCATTTACAGGAAAAAAAACTCTCTGTGCCACCTTAGGTTAATTGGCCCCCATATTCACATGGTTTGCTTGGTAGTAACTGGGTCAGCACCACACTAACCATGAATAGTACTGGCTGTTGGGGCGGGGGCCATATTCAGAGGCTAACCCAACAGCGTGACTTTGCAGAATATATAATTGTTTCTATGGAAATGAGGGATCCCTCCTGTGTGATGGACACAGTGGTACTGTATATCCAAGTTGTAGCAGTGCTAAACTGCAGCCATCACAAAACTGTTTAATGCTGCTGAAGTTATGCCCTTAATCTGTTGAAATGCTGTGCCCCCACCCCAATTGTCTATGTGTATTCCTTAAAATGTATTCTCTAGTGTCTAGTAGCCCCACCACCACTGATTGCCTATACCAGGTCATATACAGATATTCCCATTCATAGTGTAGTGGTCCTTTCCTTGGCAATCTATTGAATCCCCAGGCTCAAGCCTCTTACTCCAGATCCACCCACACACACACACACCCCTTACACCTGAAACCAGTTTGCATCATAAATATGGTCACCAGCTTAGTCCTTCACTCCTGTTGAAATCCTCCAGCCACCATTTGACTGTCAGCAAGTGACTACAAGACTATACCCACAATCACTCATTGAAAGTCATAAAGGTATTTGCCCATAGAGGTGAGCGGAAAGCTGTGTCTAGGGAGAGGTGGATGTGACACAGTGGGTCCAGAGTGAGCAGGTTGGGTAGAAGGTTTGCAAATACTGACGGGAGGAGGGGGAATGACTAGACACCAGGGAACATTAACAACCTGGGACTTAGGAATCCATTTTTTACAGAGCAATATTAAAGTATACCGTGTCCTACAGGCCAAATATAACTAAAACTTTCTGTATTCCTACAAAGAGCTCTTTTATAGAAAAGCAAGAAACAAAACTGTCCACTACGATAGCTACCTTTGTAGCAATCCTTCTTAGAGAATTAATAACTAAAGAAACATGCATAAAGGGCACTTACAGTTTAAAAAAACACACTAACATTTGATTTCTTTTACCCAGTTATACAGCAAAGATGTTGCCACCTCCTCCAATATTAAGAGGAGAACGATGCCCTGGGTGGTCATTTATCAGTTCTGTACCCTTGTAAGGCTAGCCTAAGCATTAATGAACAAGTTAAAAGTTTCTTTGATGAAGACCAACTTAAAAGTTTTATTGCCCAGAAAATTACAGCTAAGGGAACACAGAGGGAACCAGAGTAGTATGAAGATTTTGATGTCAGAAGCGATCAGAGATTCCAAACTCAAAGTTTGGATGGAATGGAAATAGTCTCAAAATCTGAAGATATTTTAAATGTGACACAGATTAAGAAGAAACTGGCTATACAGCAAGAAATAAATTATCCCCAAAAATTAACTGCAGACACAGAAAATGTAGCTACTTCTGTAGCCAACATAGCAGTTGAGTCATTTATGTAAGCAATAATACCGGATAGGGTAGGCAGTATTGTGTTATACTGGACTGCCCTAAGGACATAATGAGGCCAACTGTCACAGTTGGAGTGCCTTATAGCCCATTTAAGGTCCAGAATAACACAATACTGCCCACCTTGGTGGGTATTACTGCGCTTAGAAAATGGGCACTATAAAAAAAAATACATTTAATAAAAATGGTTAATAAAAAATAATTTTAACTCACTTTCATAATAAAATAGTCCCTCTGCCTGCAGTAAAATGCATTTTTTTTTGAGGTAGGGACTTAGGAGACAGCCGGGCATACCACTTAACCTTTTGCCAGTGAAATGAGAGACACAGACAGGACACTGAGCTTCAAAATAAGGGAGATATTTTCAAACATGGAAAGGGATACAAGAAGTGTACTGGACCCATCCTTAGTCTGGGGGGTGGTTTCTGGAGTGGTTGGTGGTGTTGATGGAATTGGGAGAGAATTTATTTTTTTGTGGCGAGAGCGCAAGGATTGAGTGCTGCTATTATGGGCTGTGTGTGACAGCATTGGTGGAATCAGGCTATACAAAGACAGGGTCAATTGCATCAGTCCAGCAGGGAGAAATTTTTTTTTATTTGGTTGTTTTATTTTGTGGAGAGAGAGCAAGGCTTCAGTGCTACCACTCAGAGCTGTGTGGGACAGCACTGGTGGAATCGGGCTGTGCAGAGATGGTCAATTGTGGGTCAGCCCAGCATGGACGTGTGCTGTAAATGGGTGCAGCTTTGGGAACAGTATGAAAAACAGACAGAGAGCTATGCAGCCTGCCTGCCCACTTGCAAGTAAAAAAAATTAGCACTGGCTCGATTAATGTGAAGTGCGATTGAGGAACATCGAAGAAAGCTGCTGGCACTTGGAAATTTAACGAGTGTAATTCCAGCGCCAGGGTAAGCACTGCATTCAACATGTTGTCAATTTGAAGAAAAAAAAAAAAAAGAAGTTATGCTTTGGATGTTACTACCAGAATCAATAAATGTAGAAGGTCTTGTATATTTAAATACAGGCAAGTTCATTAGTGTCCAAACCGTGGTTTACTTGGGGGAGGTGTTAGTTGTTTCTCTAGGTGGCAAGAAAAAAAATGGCTGCATGTCATCTTCCACTATTCTATGGAGCAGAGTAATTTGAATGGTAAAAATGCAGGCTGGCACAGGGACTAGTTATCAACTGGTCTCTGTTGCCTGATACCTACCTGGGTTGAGGGTGCTATCAATCAATCAGAAAGCAGAGATTCTCCAACCCATTTTCTAACTTTCTATAATGTATAGCAGAACGTTGTTATTGGTAATAATCCATCATTTCATAGGGTTGATGCACCCTCGATGTGACACCATGATGTTTTACCGTTGTGGGTACGTCACACTGATGGTACAACAACACAGAATGTGTTTGCACATGAGCGTTGAGCGATCCTTAGATCTTGGTGACCTAGCCTCAACAACGAGAGTTGGACCCAGAAGAGAGTGGCAGTGACTAATAAAACTAAGAAAGTAAGGATCCTGCCTCTCTTGTTTTGCTTTTAATGTGGACCATACACTATAGAAGATAGCGTATGGTCCATTATCGGCAATAAACCTTGTGTTGCCATCTCGAGGTTGCCAAGATGACCAGAACCTCTCAAACTTCACTCTTGAGGTTTAAATGATCAATATGGCAACCTCTCAATAGCGGACCATACATTATCCTCTATATATGAAAAATCTACTCCCTAAAGAGACTTCTTCAATGTAGATAAGTACTCTCTAAATCTGGTGTTTAGCACTATGAATTTTGCCTTGGCTGCTTACAGCTTAAATCTTCTAGCAATATGGTGCTTTGATTGTTTCTGATTTCTTCTCAAAATGTAGAAATTTAGTTTAGCCCTATAATCTATCATACATAATATTACTGGGGCTTTGTAAACAGAAAAAGTACTAATTGCTGTCTACTCAGGTGCTTTACCCAGTTGAGATGCCTCATCTTAGTCCAAATATGAAATTGTAGCAACATAGAAACACAGGTGTTGTCAGCAGATAAGGACCTCTTGGCCTACCTAGTCTTCCTATTTCCCCTACCTACAGTGCCACCGTAGACCCTACTCGATCTACATAGAAACATATAATCTGTCAGCAGATAAGGACCATACAGCCCACCTAGTCTGCCCATTTTCCTTCTCACTGCTGCAGCCCCAGATCCTATTGGTCTGCAGCTCTTCTGCTATGCACATCTCCAGGTATCCTTATGTCTAGGGATGTAAATTTGTCATGGCAGTCATACACGTCATTGATTCCATGACATTTGATCTTTATTCAGGACTACCATGACTTTCACTAGTGTCATCAGAATGTGGCAATGATGACAGTGCCACAACATTTACTACTATTTACTAATGATTTCATGCACAAACAATGAGACATTAAAACCTCATCCATGACAAACTTACATCCCTGCTTATGTCTATCCCATGCACTCTTGAACCCCGGTATTGTTTTTGCCCCATCACTTCCGCTGGAAGACTGTTTCACAGCTCCACCACCCTTTCAGTGAAAAAGTACTTCGCTAACATTACCGCTAATCCTTCCACCCTTCAGCCTCATATCATGCCCCATTGTTCTTGTGCAGAGTTTTGTCTGAAATATGATTTCCACCTGTACCCTGTTTATTCCCCTAAGATACTACTTCACTTCCTTCCCCATGTGTGCCATATTTATACACGGGTAAGGTATAATTGCCTTGCCATATTAACTGCTTTCCCTTCCTATCTACTCCTGGCTTTACCTATGCATAAGCTCCAATGCTACACTATCAAATCACTCCTACCCCCCTTATCAGTTGTATTCTGTTTGTTCTAGCTGCCAAAATATATGTATTGCATACACCAGTCCTCATGTTTCATTTATCAGTATGCAACCTGTAAGTCATTTCCCTGTTTTGACTAGTGTTTACCACCTGCGCTCATCATTGTGGAGCCTTGTATGTATATTCAGCCTCTATCATGTAATGCGCATTTCATGTATTTACTGTTATTACCTATCTGTATTTGTACATTGCTTAGTCTATATGTCTCAGGACCTCCTTGTGAATGAGCTTGCTCAATGGAGTTTTCCTGCAATAAACTTGAACTTGAACTGCCATTTCTACTGTGCATCTCTGTAACTCCTGCAGTACCAATGCCACAAGCAAACATTCGGCATTGATAAATGCTTGTTATTTATTTATTTATTTCAGTTTTGGATTACACCTTTGAGTCAGGGACTCTTTTACAAAGGTTCCAAGTCAGTCAAAAACAATAAGGTCAAATATAGTACAGGGCAACACAGTAAGATATATTCACATAGTTAACACAGATGAAAACAGTTAATGTTTCAACACAAAACATATAATTCAAAGATAATGATTAGAGGAGAAAGTCTGGCAGCTGGCAGTTGCGAGTCAGGGAACATAGGAATAGGCACACTGCTTGTGCTGAGTACACCTTGCAAGTGTGCAGGGAGACCAACAAGCAGGATGGAGACCCTGAGTGAGGAGGTGTAGTAACAGAAACACTAAGGTACGGCAGCCAGAGTAGGCAATATTGTGGAGAGAATGTGGAACCATGGTTAAGTGCATAGGGGGTGGAGGGTGGGGGTAGGGGGGTATTTGGATAGGGGTGAAAAGAGAGAGGTATATGGGGAGGGAATTGAGTGCAGCATGGGGCAGTAAAGATTTTTTTTTGTGTAGGTGCTAGAGGTGGTCAAGGTATCGAGAGGTGGGGGGATCATTGTTTTGGCATCGACTGACCTTTTCATGCTCTAAATGAGCCTGTAGTCCAGTTTTGAATAGACTGATCTTTGTGTACTCAGTGAGGGTATGAGTAGCTCATTGAACTCTCTGGGTCCTTGGTAGGAGAAGGATTTCTGGGCAAGCTTTGTGTGCATGAAAGGCACTAGGGGTCCACCTATGTTTGTTCTCCTGGTTTGCTGAATTGGTTGTGCAGCTTTAAGAAGTCTGCAGATTTTGCCAGGCATAAGTCCCAGCGCTGTTTTTTTTTTACTAGTATGCAGGTTTGGTATTGCACCCTGAGGTGGAGCGGGAGCCATCCTGTGTCGCTGTAAAAGGTACAGGTATGAGTTAGGTGATCAGCCCCTAGGGTCAGTCGGCAGGCCTTATATAGGAGAGTTCTTATTCTTTTTAGGGTCGTTTCAAAGCCAGCCCCATAGATGGGCAGGCCATAGTCTATTGTGGATAAGACTGAGCTGCTTGTAGCTACTTTCAGGGCTGCCATGGTCATTGAGTTTTTGTGGCGGTAGAGAACACCCAGCTTTATATTTGTGGTTTTGACCACATGGTCAATATGAGTTGTGAAACTGAGTGTGCTGCCAAGGTATACCCTGAGGTATTTGAACGTGCATACCTGTTCCAAAAGGTTTCCCTGACTGCTCTGGACCATTAAGGGGCTGTATTTGTTCTTTTTCTGTGGCACAGAGAAGAGCAGCTTTTTGTTTTTTTATGGTTGAGCATCAGTTTGTTCTGAGTGAACCAGGTTTCAAGCATACAGAAGCTATCTTGTAGTTCCGTGGTGATTGAGGATTGATCACTGCCAGCTACCGAAATGACAGCATCATCAGCATAAATCACTATATGTGCAGGGCAGGCTGAGGGGAAGGAATTTATGAAGAGACTGAATAGGAGTGGGCCTAGGATTGACCCTTGTGGGACTCCTAGACTAACCTCCTTGGGTTTGGATAGTATGTCATTAATCCTGACACATTGTCTCCTATGGGAGTGGTAACTGTCGAACCAGGTAACGGTATCACTGGACAGGCCAATGGTCAGCAGGTGGTTTAGGAGGAGCGAGTGGTTGATGATATCAAAGGCTTTAGTGAGGTCTATAAAGACAGACCCCACAGCCATCCCTTTATCCAATACATCATAGAGTTTTGAGGTGTAATCCACCAGTGCAGTGAGGATAGAGTGCTTCTTTTGGAAGGCATGCTGTTGTTTACAGAGTAGGCTGTACTTTTCTAAGTGCCCCGTGAGTTGGTCAGTGACAGCCCTTTCAAGGACTTTGGATGGGGGGGTAGAATAGAGATGGGCCTGTAGTTAGTCGTGTTTGTTCTATCCCCTGCTTTATGGACCAGTGTGACCAGTCCTGCCTTCCATCTGTCGGGGAACACACCTGATCTTAAAGAGGCATTGAACACTTTTGTGAGTTGGTCTGCTAATATGTCAAGTATGGGGGGGCGACCAACTTCATGTCGACTTGGTCACTCCCCATTCTGGTCTTCCCAAGGACCCGTTTGACATATTTAATCATCTCTGGTTTAGTTAGGGGTTTGAAATAGAAGGACTATATGGATGGCGTTGGCTGGCATGGGCCATTTAGAAGAGCTGAGGACCCTACATTTGCCAGTAATGGCAGCTATGGGTCTATGGATAGTCACTTCAGAGTACTGTCTGCAGTGGTGTCCAGGGAAAGGACAGAGTTGAGAAATTTGGAGGGGAGAGAGAGCAGCTATGGTGAGGTTGGGATAAAGCACACCACCAGCAGAGCAGACCCTGTAAACCTCTTAGCATTTTGCCACTGAAATGTTGGATACAGACACTCAAAATTTAGGAAATATAGGGAAAGAACAGAACTGAGAGATTGGAAGGAGAGAGGGAGCAGATATGGTGAGGCTGGAAGAAAATCTACCACTTGCAGAGCAGACCCTGTATGCCTCTTGGCATGATTTCACTGAAAATGTTGGATACAGACACTCAAAATATAGGGAAATTAGGGGCGCTGGACTTAATAATGTGGGACAAATTGTCAGGCAGAGACACATTCAGAAAACTGGAAGATAGTGACTTAACAGCTTCTACCCTTGATCACATCCTGGACAATAGCTGAAAGTTCTGACAGTGAAGTGATAATGACTCATATCGAGCCTTTGTGGGATCCCCTTCTTGAACTGCCAGATAACCACAGCTGTTAAAGATCAATGGCAATTGTTTTACACATTGTTTAAAAATAAGCCTAAAACATCTGAATTCAAGTCCCTGTGTTATGAGTAGTGTTTCCTAAATACAGTATGTCATGCTATTTGTTTTTTTGGTTTTCTTTAAATCAACATTTAATAATCTGTAGCAGGTGGGGGAACCAACCAGGGAGGCATGGATACTGGATGTGGTCCTGGCACAGTGACCAGAATGGGGGCCTGGAGGTAAGGGACCCATTGACAGGGAGCGACCATGCCATGGTCTGGTTCAGCCTGGACCTAGGAGGGCTAGAAGGCTGCACAAAGACAGAGGTAACTGACTTCAAGGGGATGGATTTCAAGGAAATGGGAAGGATCCTTAAGAAGCATTTGAATGGGATTGGACCAGACATGGATGCTGACAGTAGGTGGAAAATCATCAGGAGGGGGGTGCAGGATGCTACCAGCACCTGTGCAAGAGTAAGATGAAAATGCAGTAGGGCCAGGTAAACCCTGCTGGTGGACCAGGGAGGTTCAGGAGGTGGTGAGGGGAAAGAAGGTGGCTTATAGGCATTTCAAGTGCTCAAAGAGTGAAAGGGATCGAGGGGAATATGAGCTGATGGCCAGAAGGGCCACTAGGGTGGTGAGGGCGGCTAAGGCAAGGAAGAAGCAGAACCTGGCCAGAGAAATTAGGAGAGGGAACAAGGGGTTCTTTAGATATATTGGGGGAAAACGAAGGGTGATGGGGCAGATTAGCAGGATTAAAACAGGGGAGGGATGGGCACAAGACCTGGGAGAGCAGGCGGAGGTACTAAATGAGTACTTCACCTCAGTTTTCACCAAGGAAAATGGGGGGGGGTGGCAACATACATGGGAGGAGATGGTTATACTGAGGAAGGGGGGACCCTTGCTGATCGGCAGGTCTGGGGAGAGGAGGGCCATAACTGGCAGGAGGGGGGAAGGCAAAGCAGGGAGATAAGGTAGCAGAGGTGGAAATCACGGCACAGAGAGTGTGAGGGAAGCCCTCAGGTCCCTTAAGACAGAGAAAGCACAGGTGCCAGTTAAATTACATCCCAGAGTGCTGAAGGAACTGGTGGATGTCCTGGCGAAACCCCTGGCAGAGCTTTTCAGCGTCTTTCTGAGGACAGGGTGGGTGCCCCAGGACTGGAAGGTGGTGCATGTGGTGCCTATCCACAAGGGGGGGATCAGGGGAGGTGTCAGAGAACTACAGGCCCGTCAGCCTGGCATCGGTGGTGGGCAAGGTGATGGAGGGCATTGTCAAGGAGAGGCTGGGGGGGACCTGGAAAAGTCAGGGTGCCTGGACAATAGACAGCATGGATTCATCCCAGGGAAATCATGTCAGACAAACCTTGTGGAGTTCTATGACTGGGTGATGAGTGCCTTGGACCTGGTAGACAGGTGGATGTCCTCTATCTTGACTTCAGCAAGGCATTTGACTCTGTTCCTCATGGGGGCCTGTTGAATAAGCTGGGAGAAATGGGGGTGGGGAACCAGATGATCAGATGGATAGGCAATTTGCTCCAGGACAGGACCCAGAGGGTCGTGGTTGGCGGGATAGTCTCATCCCCAAGGAGGGGCATTAGTGGGGTCCCTCAGGGATCAGTTTCTTGGGCCCCTCCTGTTCAATGCCTATGTCTCTGACATAAGGAAGGGCATCAGGAGTGAGATGAGTCTCTTTGCGGATGACTCAAAACTGGGGGCAGTGGTGGATGGAGAGGAGGGGAGGGTGGCCCTACAGGGGGACCTGGAGGCTCTGGAAAGGTGGTCTAGAAAATGGAAGCTGAGGTTCAATGCAGGGAAATGCAAGGTACTGCATCTGGGAGTCAGAAACCCTGGGGGGGGGGATGCTACAAGACTCAATGGCTGAGAGGCACCTGGGGGTGGTGGTGGATGTCAAGATGAACAACTCAGAGACTTGCAGGAGGGCAGCGGCCAAGGCCAGCAGGATGCTTGGATGCATCGCTAGGGGGATCACCCCCAGAAGGATGGAAGTGATACTCCTTCTGTATAACTGCTTGGTGAGGCCGCACCTCGAGTACTGCATGCAGTTTTGGAGGCCACACTTAAAGAGGGACTTTGAACTCCTGGAGAGGGTCCAGAGGAAGGCAACCAAAATGATCTGGGACTTGGGGGACAGGACCTTTGGGGAGAGGCTCGAAGAGCTAAATATGTACACATTGGAAGAGAGAAGGGACCGGGGGGACATTATAGAGGTCTTCAGGTACATGAAGGGATTAAATAGAGAAGAAGCAGTCAGGGTGCTCCGAAGGAAGGGGGGCAACTAGAGGGTGGATGGAAGCTGGAGGGGGAGATTCAGGGAGAAAGGAGGAGGTGCTACTTCACTGAGAGGGTGGTGGAGCCATGGAATGCGCCGCCCAGGGGCTGGTGGAAGCAGAGATGGTGGAGGGGTTCGGGGTGGGACAGGTACAAGGGAAGGGTTCTGGAAGCAAAGTCCTGTGCAGCGGGAATATCCGGGACTAGGAAGGGAGAAGCCAGAGAGGGCAAGTGGTGGCAGTAAGGTCAGCTCCCATGGTGGGGGCTGACCAAATGAGCAGACACGAAAGACTGTTAGGCCTATTCTGCTGGCATTTTAGTATGTTAGCATGTTCTGCACTAACTGAAAACAATCAGGCTGTTTCTATCTCTCTGACTGGGCCTGGGAGAGTGATGACATCATATGGGACCAGGCTACAGTGTCAGCAGTGTAAGTACCTGCTTGACTGATCAGCTGTTACTTTCCCAATTAGAACAACCTGTGAGGTAATTGTTTGCTGTCCAGGGTTTTCACAAACTCAGTCTCTGGTGTTTGTTCAGATGAATGAGCTAAAAATCCACATTTTGTCCTTCTAAAGAACTGATCATTTGAGTTTCAGTGCTGAATTGAAGTGGTATGCATTTGAGAAATCTGCTCATCTGTATCACAGATGCTGCCAGTTCTTTCTCATTAAAACTGTTTTTCTTTCTAGCTATATAACACTGGGTTGTTTATTTAATGGATATGAAATACATGTGAAGTTTGTTAATTCATACAAGTAGTTTGATGTAGCCTCAATAAATAGGTACATGTAAGAACACTTTTTCTTCCTCCCACATTGACAAACAGGTGCCTTCTACACTCTGCTGTTTCAGGCGCATGTACAATATGAACTCACACATTTCACTTCTTTGATGGTTTCTGTGTGAAAATATATAGGGTGGGATATTCAAAGGGGTTGTACATGGCGCAAAAGGGTTGCATCACGCAACCAGTGATACACCCGGCATGATATTCAAAGGGCTGGTTGTGTTGCGCAACCCCGATGCACTCGGGTACACCAGTAATACGCGCGCGAAGTGTGGGGGCATACCATGCATATGCGGCACATCCCGATAGTCAGCCTGGGATGTGCAGCATATATGCAGGCACAAACCCACCTTGCGCCGCACCTGGGAGCAATGTTGATCCCGTAGAAACCTGGAACAAGTCGGGGACACCCACAGGCTGGCTGCCATATTGCTGGGCGCAACATGGCTACTGCCTGCTGTTGGTGACCATCCGACCACCCAGGACACAGTCCACGAGCCCAGTGCCCAGTGGGCATCATGCCCCCCCTCGCCCGATCAGGGGCATGATTGAAGTTAATCCCTGGTGGTCCAGTGGACCCTACCCCTTCACCCGATCATGGGCATGAATTAATGTAATCCCTGGTGGTCCAGTGGACCCTACCCCGTGCCCAATCGCGGGCATGTAATAAAATGATTCCAGGTGGTCCAGTGGACTAATCTCCTTTGCCCGCTCATGGACGTTTGACAAACACCCTGGTGGTCCAGTGGTACCCCTGTCCCCACCCACCATTTTCCCCCACCACCCCTGCCCCGGTCAGTGGCGGGGCAGCTCACCACAATCCGCCCGGCCTCCGGCTGACCGAGCGTGCAGTAGGCTGTACGCCTATTGGTCCCTACGTGGGCCAATGGGCGTAGAACGACACTGTACTACACAGTTCTGAATTGTGAATGAACACTCATTCACAAATTGGGACTGTGTAGTACGGTATAGTCTGCATGCCCACTGGCCCATGCAGTGGACCAATAGGCATACAGCCCTACTGTACGCTGTCAGTCAGTGGGCGGCTGGGTGGCTTGCAGGCAGGGAGCTGCCACCTGCCCCTGACCAGGGAGGGGTGTAGGGTGGCGGGGACTAAGGGGTGGTGGGGACAGGGTGTAACACTGGCCAACCAGAGTGTTTGTCAGACACCTGTGAGCGGACGAGGGCGATCAGTCCACTGGACCACCAGGGATCATTTTATTACATGCCCATGATCAGGCAGGGGATAGCAGTCCACTGGACCAACAGGGATCATTTTATTACATCCCCACAATCAGGCAGGGGATAGTGGTCCACTGGACCTCCAGGGATCATTTTATTACATGCCCATGATCGAGCAGGGGATAGCAGTCCACTAGACCACCAGGGCTTAATTTAATTCATGCCTGCGATCAGGTGAAGGGGTAGGGTTCACTGGACCACCAGGGTGTCTATGGACATATGCCCGCAAACAGGCATTCGGGTGTGGAGCCTGCCATGGGGCGGCAATCCCTGATGGTTGCAGCCTGGCAGGGCATCAGGCGCAACTCACCGGGGATCGGCGTACCGCATGCAAATGGGGCCATAATGACATGCAAATGGCCCCATTTGCACCTTGCATGCATTATAGCCTATTTTGCTTGCCCACGGCTGAATATCGCTTTTACTGTGCCTAGTGCAACCACACTAGTGTGGCGCAGCCCCCTGCTTCCCTGTTGCCACATGCGCTGGCGCAGTGCATGCGCCCTCAGTGCCATATTCAATGGTGCTGAACCATGGCGCAGCACCATTAAATATCGCCTGGACTATGCCCTGGCTCAACCCAGTTGCACTGCATCCAGGCTTGCACCCCTGCCTGGTACGGTCTGAATATCTAGCCCCCAATATGTAACTAGATAAGTGCATAGCATCCTGATGCCCCTTGTCTCCTGCACTGTAGTTAAGGCAGCTGTCTCTGATGCCCTGTCCTCTGCCCCCACAAGCTCTCTGTCTCTTGCCCCACATTCAAGGCCACTGCACCCTGCTGCCCACTGTCTTCTCCCACACAGTTGGGGTTGTTGCAGCCTGTTGCTCACCATCAGCCTGAACCATCAGGGCTGCTGCACTGTGCTTCCCCGTGCCAGAACAATTGGGGTTGTTGCAACCTGCTATCAACTGTGCCCCAAACCCACAGTTGGGGACATTGCACCCTATTGCCTTTTGTTCCTGTCTCCACAGTCAGAGCTGCTGAGCTCTGCTACACCCTAGGGTCCATTGTATCTTGCTTCTACAGTTGGGTCTGCTGCACTATGCTGCCCAATGCCACCAGAGGTAGGGCTTTTGCTTCACCCTGCTATCCACATCCAATGTCCCAAATGAGCAGGGCTGCTGCACCATGAGCACCCCATCCCACAGTCAGGGCTGCTGTACCCTGAAGCCCCACTGTGTCCTGCCCCATAGTCAAGGCTTCTGCACCATGCTGTCAACAGTCCCCTACTACTATAGCCTGTTGCACCCTGCTCTGGACTACTCAGGCAGGGGTGCTGTGCCCTAGAGACCCTTGCCTCTACAGTTAGGGCTGGTGCACCATGTTGCCACTTGCCACAAGAGTTAGGGCATTTGCTGCCCCCTGTCCTCTACCCCCATAGTGTGTCAGTTCCACCCAGGTGTGGCTGCTGCATCCTGCCCCACAGCTTGGGCTACTGTACCCTAATGCCACCCTTGTATTCTGACCAACCAATTGGGACTTCTGCACCCTAATGCCCTCTGTCCTTCAGTCCCATAATACATGACGAAAGCATTTTTTTTTCCTTTGGGCAGTGCAGCAAACAAATCAGACTGTGTTGGCAGGAGGCAGCATGGTGCAGCAGCCCTAACTGTGAAGTCATGGGGCTGTGGAGGAATTAGGTTGTAAGGTGTAAGTGTACATCAGCCCTGACTGTGTAGACAGGAACAGGGTGCAGCAACTCTGGCTATTGTGACAGGAAACAGACTACAGCATGGTTTAGAAGCCTTGATTGTGGGACAGAATATGGGGGAGGGGGGCAGCAGGGCACAGCAGCCCTGACTGTGGGATGGGATGTGCATGGTGCAGCAGCCCTGCCCATTTGGGAAAATGGATGTAGGTAGCAGAGTACAGTAAAAGCCCCACCTCTGGTGGCATGAGCAGCATGGTGCAGCAGCCCCAAATTTGGAAGTAGGGGGCATGGGATTCTAGGGTATAGAAGTGCACTGCAGCCCCAACTATGGTGACGGGAACAGGGTGCAGTGGCTCTGATTGAGGGGGTGAGGGACAAAGGGCCATAGTAGGGTGCAGTAACCTCAACTTTTCAGGCAGGGGGCAGCAGGGTGCTGAGGCCCTGACTGTTCCAGCAGGACATGGGGCAACAGGGTGCAGCAGCCCTGACTCTATGGGACATGAGTTGGTGCAGCCTCCTTGAATTTGGGGCAGGAGACAGGGTGCACGTTGGGCTGGTGACATGAGGCAGCAGAGTGCTGCTGCCTCAACTGTAGGCAGGAGATGGGGGCATCAGGATGTCATGAAGTGTTTCTAGTTATACATATGCATGATGTATTTTAACTCATTAAAGAACCGAAATGTGAGAGTTCATATAGTACATGTGCCTGAAGTAGCAGAGTGTGGCAGGCACATGTTTGTCAATCTGAGAGGAAAATAATGTTCTTACATGAACCTGGTTTTTGAGACATTAAAAAGACAAACTACTTGTATGAACTAATAAACTTTATACTTAGTTTATCTCCATTAAATAAACAACCCAGTGTTACAGCTAGAGAAAAACACAGTGTTTTGATCAGAAAGAACTGGCAGCAGCTGTGATACAGATAAGTTGATTTCTCAACTGCATACCACTTCAATTCAGCACTGAAACTCAAATGATCAGTTATTTAGAAGAACAAAATGTGGATTTTCAGCTGATTCATCTGAACAAACACCGGAGATTGAGTTTGTAAAAACCCTGGATAGCAAACAATTACCTCACAGATTGTTCTAATTGGGAAGTTAACAGCTCGTCAGTCAAGCAGGCACTTAACACTGCTGAAGCTGTAGCCTAGTCCCATATGATGTCATCACTCACCCAGCCTCAGTCTGAGGGACAGAAACAGTCTGACTGTTTTCAGCTAGGGCAGAACAAGTTAACAAATGCTGCTTTAAAGCAAATCACAAAACCAAATAGCATGTAACTTTCAGGAAACACTACTTATAATACTGGGACTTAAATTCAGGCTCTTTTAGGCTTTTTTTTTTTTTTTACAATGTGTAAAATGGTTGCCATTGATCTTTAATGAGGTGTTAATCACACCAGACCATCTGAAACACAGAGAGATTAGCATGAGGACCAGAGCATGCTAAAGCAAGGACATTTTTAACTTGATTAACAGCTGTGGCAAACCTGCACTAGTCAAGAGGGACAAGTGGAGGGTTAGCTGCACTAGCCTTGGACAATTTGCACTAAGTTTTGGGCTAGTAAAACAATATTAAAATTGAACCTTGCTTTCTCTTTATATCTTTCTTTGTCTTCAGTCTTCTCATCTTTAAAATCAGCCCTCCTCCCCCAAGGAAGTGCCAGATGTATCACAGAGTGGTGGGGGTTCCTGGTGCCGCAGTCTGTGGTCTCATTTGTAATTAATAAAAAAGTGTTCCCATTTTGCTTTATCTCTGCTCCCCACTATGTTTATACTTTTTATCAGTATGTAGTCAGCCTGTCATGCCATTATAAATGCTTCAGACAGTGACATCATCAGTTAGAATCAGTCAGTGGCTCATATGTTAATATACCGTAGTTACTTGAATGGGTGGCTATTTAAAGGACACCTAAACCCTCTATTTACACATTTTGTTTTAAAGAAAATGACTCCCTAGGCTTGCAAAGGAGAGGCTGTTGTCTACATTTATACTAAAACTGCGTTTGTTAAAGTAGGATAAATGCAGTTTTATAGCGTTTGAAAATTGTAAACAAAGCCTCTCCTGACTGAAAAATCCCTCTCTGTAAAAACCCTAAAATGGCTGCCTTGATGATGTCAATAAAGAGAGATGCCCAGCTCTGCAGATGTGTACACACACACACATACCACATATGCCCATTTTAATGCCAAACCATAGAAATCATCACTTAATCTGTATATTATTTATACAAATACACAAGTTAAGTGATGATTAGGAAGCACAGACACACCGAAATGTTAGTAGCAGAGTACCATATTTATCAGTTCAGAGCTGCACTCTGCTGTGCAGCAGCTCACACAATTAATTGAAATTACCCCCCCATCCCAGAATCAGAAAACAAATACTGTACATGCATGGTGGAACAGTATGCATCAGTGTAGCATTTGTGGGGAAAAGACCAACACATGCCCCTGCTTTAGCAGTTGGTGATGCCAAGTTGGTGTGGCCGCTGCTTGGACAGGTATGCAACACTAAGCATATCCCAGGGATGCTGAGCATGGATGGTGGTGTGGCATGCTGTATTCTGTTCACAGGTGTCCATGCTGTCAAGTCATCTGTTCTGTGTGTGGTCCCCACCCTTGTGACTTGGATGTGTGTTCAGTGGTTGTGCCTGTTGTTTGTGCAGACCTGTTGTCTGTGTCTGGAGAGCCAGACTTGCATGTATCCAGACAATAAAGCCCAACCTGTTTGTACGAACCTCAGTGACGTCTGACCACACCAGCCGCTAAGGGCGCAGTACTGGTGGCATGGGCCACACAGGTGTCCAGATTGGCAGCAGAGTGGCAGTGGCATGCTGAGTCTCTCCATAGAAGAGGACCAATGTAATCCATCACAGGGCCACCAACCTGGGCCATCGGGGCTACTGGTTGGATGGCTGCCAACAATGGAGGCTGAGTCACATACAGTGCCAGCGCCAATATCGCCATACATGTACCTGCATGCTATGCTCCACCTGAAGTAGAGCACCAGCTGTATCGGTCACTCACTTGTGTGGTCAAATCTCCACCATCACTGTTGGTGGACTCAGAGATAACTGTGCAGTACGCTCATGCCTGCCCCTGTACAAGTCGCACCTGCCACTGGATAGAACTGACAAGCAAGTTTCTTTACCATAAAAGTCTTTGTGCAGGCCTTTAGAATGTTAACATTTCAATCAGTCATCACTTACTTACACAGCTAGGAGAAATAAAACTCCGTTAAAATTACCAGTCGATTTTTATCCTCTGCCCTTTTTTGGAGTTAACCACACCAAAGCCTTGATATCGACTGGGGATTGCATGACTTGCCCTCCACGAGGAGGCCACAACAGGCATGGATAGTTGCCTTTCTGGCTTACTGGAAGGTGCACGTCTACTACATAGGTGTGCTGATGGGGGAAGCGAGGAGGGGGGCTTTCCTTGACCCCGAGGTCATTTTTCTTGTACTTGTCTAACTGTATGTATTGCTGCCAGTCATGGATGAAAAAGGGCATGTCCCAGTCTACTTAGTGGTTAAAAATAACAACAACTGAGAGGATGGTGTGTTGCCAGGGCTCACAGAAACATTTAGCATAGAAAACAGGTTGGCAGAAAAAGGCCCAGGGTCCATCAACTCTGACCATGATGCTTAGCGGTTCCCTAGTGACTTACAGCCAGATAGGGTAGTTACACTGTGAAACATAGAAACAGAGAATTTGACGGCAGATAAGGACCGCTTGGCCCACCTAGTCTGCCCATTTTCCTACCTAACAGATAAGCTGCAGATCCTAGTTAACCAACAGCTTACTTCCTCCTACCCCCCACTAGGACTGCCTTATGCCTGTCCCATGCATTCTTGAAGTCCCCCACTGTTCTTGACTCCACGACCTCCTCAGGGAGGCTGTTCCTGCATCCACAACCCTCTCAGTGAAAAATACTTCCCTCACATTACCTCTGAGCCATCCCCCTTCTATCTTCAAATTGTGCCCCTTGTTCTTACACATCTGTTTTTCTGGAAGATGCTACCCTTGGACTTTGTTAATTCTCTTGAGGTACTCGAAAGTTTCTATCATGTCCCCTCTCTCCCTTCTTTCCTCAAGGGTATACATATTAAGCTCCTTTAGTCTTTCTTCGTATGTCTTCTGGTGCAGACCCTGCACCATTTTGGTTGCTCTCCTCTGTGTTCCAATTCCACCATCCTTCTGCCACCTCCCCTCCCCTTCCTGTACCATCTTTACTACCAGCCCACTGAATCCCCTGTACCATCTTTACTACCAGCCCACTGAATCCCCTGTACTATCTTTACTACCAGCCTGCTGAATCCCCTGTACCATATTTACTACCAGCCCACTGAATCCCCAGTACCATCTTTACTACCAGCCTGCTGAATCCCCTGTACCATATTTACTACCAGCCCACTGAATCTCCTGCACCATCTTTACTACCAGCCCACTGAATCCCCTGTACCATCTTTACTACCAGTCCACTGAATCCCCTGTACCATCTTTACTACCAGCCCACTGAATCCCCTGTACCATCTTTACTACCAGCCTGCTGAATCTGTCCCAGCCTTTCTTGAAACTTATTACAGACCGTATATGCCTCCACAGGATCTGTACAGTTGCCCGGCATGACGTTGTCCGACAAGCAGTATACTGACACCAGTTTCCCATCATAGACTTTCACCGCTAAATAAAATCCCGCTTGACATTTCCCCAACATTAGGCTGAAATAACAGACATTAATATGCAGCAATTAAGAAAAGTGAAACCAGCAAACACGTAAAGTGAAACTCAACAAATACAAGGCTGAAATAACAGACATTAGTGCAGTTTTCTTCTTCTTAAAAAAAGTAAATAAAATCAGTGTTATTCCTTCACTATTCCTTTTATTCCATCTACTTATAAACTTTATCTCAATGCCCAGCTTCCTTTTTTCATGCTAATCAGGGAGTTTTTGCGCAACACGATCAGATTCTAAACCACTGACAAGAAATTATGTGTTCAGTATTGCAATCGGATTCTAAACCCCTGACAAGAAATTCTGTGTTCAGTATTGCAACTGGATTTACTTTGTCATTTAAGAAGTCACTCCACATGACAGAAAATATTTTGCTATTTGCTGCACAGCTGTTCAAAAGTGCGTCTTTCAAGTCAGTGACCTTAAGACTTGTGAAATCACAGTTTATGCTTGTTCCAAGGGAACCTAGTGTTATGGGAAACAGTGATGGGTTTGACTGGGGCATGTTGGCCGAACACAGAGGTAAGGATCGAGCTATCAGTATCAATATTATTGGAGAGTGGAATGTTGTCAACAAACAGAAGGATCATGACAGTTGATTGCCTCAGATAGTTAGGAGGGACTGCAATATTCTGGGGCTCTGTGAGTTATAGTAAATGAGGAATAAGATGGTCTCGAAAGGTGAAGTTGAAAAGAGTTTGTCTCTTCACTTTTTTAGTATTAGTAATTCTGTGGGCCTAATTCTCAAAGACCCCTAGACTGATGCAAGCTGCTGCCAAAATGAAAATACAACGATTGGCTATACTCGTGTTCATTTTCAGTGTTTCTTATTTTTTAATTTTAACTAATGACTACATTTTTCTCACTATATTTGCTTACTAGCCACCACCACCTCGCAGGAAACGAGGTTTGTTTTTTTAATTGGAAAAAAGTGATCTTTCTGCATGATACAAGAGCCCATTCCAGTACATATTAAAAAATCTGGCAGTCGAGCAAACAATATGCGGGAAAACATTGCGTTGGCAAATCGTATTGCAGGAAACAGATCGTGGGCAATACAGAGTTGGGAAAACTTATGCCGGGCAACCATACTAGACCCGCCTCCACCACCACCCCATTTGGCAATCTGTTACATTGATCATACATTGCAGGGTGGGTATTAACCCCTTTAGCATAACCTCCTCCCAGTCCATCCTGCACTAACAAAGCCATCCTGTGGGCTGGAGGAATGCAGTACGGGTGGTTGATGTCATGTGATAACCCACATCTAAGCCATCTCCAGTTCCACAGCAGGAGGCAGTTAGAGTTGGCAGATCTGCTCCCTCTCCTTGGGGCCAGAGCATGATGTCTTCACACTGCTTCCCATATCCCACCATTCCAGCCTAGTCTGTCAAGATGGAGATTTGATCTCAGGCTTCCCACGTTGTAGTGCAGTGAACTACTGGCTGGTGACATTGCACCATATGTGGGCTAGTTACAACACACCCGGCATCCTTGTAGGTAGACAGACCCCTATGTCCAAGAACAAGGAAATGCACTTCAGTTTTCCCTTCAACCCCACTCTAGTTAAACACTGTAAAGTGAAGCCACTGAGATGATGAAAGAGAGAACTACTACCTCAGAAACCCAATGGTTTCAGACATTGTCCTCTGGGGATAAAAAAAAAAAATAAAAAGACTGAACCACACTGCCCCAGTGGCAGTTCTTTTTCTTTTTCTTTAATATTTTGCAATTTCAGCAGACTATTTTCCATAATCCGATAGCCACCTCATGTCTGATATATTACTTCCCAACAAGACCTGCTTTTTTAATCTTTAAAAACTCTTAGTGGGCTATATTGTGACGCATAAATTATTGGATGCTATGCATGAAAGATGAGTTGACTATGACAAATACATTTGCAACTAAAGGTCAGTGGCAGCTTTTCTGCTTTTGCCCCTGCACAGTTTAGTTGGAGTGTATACACACACCAAGAAAGATTGCATGGAAGCAAGTAATTAAATATATCATGAAATGATTAGGCAACCAAATTTCATTTCTTGAGACCACTGAGCTAAATCATATTTCAGGATATTCATAACCAGGTTTCTCCTCAGTGCTGTACATAGGTGATATAATTAGGATGACAATATAAATCCTGCTTCATGTGTAACATTTTCCCAGAAGCAATCTTTTTTTTTTTTCCGAACAACTAACTAAGCAGTTCCCTTTTTCTCCCTTTGGGCTTTCTGCTCATTGCAGAGCAGTGCACTTCATGGTCTATGCATCTCAGGATTGCACCTTTCAGTGTGTCTGGACATGGATAGCTTCCTCTAAAACTCAGTTGCCTGCTCTAGGTATAGTTCCAAGTCTAAAAGGCACCTCTTTGCAGCCCAGTGGCAGATTTTTTTTAAGCTAATAATAAGTAACTGATGGAAATGCCAAGGGAATTGCTAAAATCTTTCAAACGGCAGAAGCAGTAACTTTTGGGGTCCCACAGTTACTCTGCGTGAGGTAATATTTCCAAAATTTAAACAGCAACAAAGCACAAATGTTACTTAAGAGATCCAGGTTTGGAAACGAGCCTGGGCAGTTGGAGGGCCAGCTGAGGGGAGAAGGATCAAGTGTTCTATGGGCTGCTTTCCTCATCCAGTGGAGAGAGTGAGGAAGTCCCTGGTGCTTGGGAGACCCCAAGCGACAGCCCGGGGTCTGATAGCCAGGCCTCTCTCAGTATGGGAGTTGTGTTAAACATTCAGCGTAGCCCTCCCCAATGTCATTGCACAACATCCCTTCCAGGAGAAAATGGAAAATGGAGGTTCTGCCACTGCAGGATGACATCTACCCCCACAATGCAGACTCCATGCTGCTGACCAAGTTTCCACACCATGCTACTGACCCACGTCTCCATCAGAAGATCCCACAGTAAGCCCCACCCTGGGTGAGGTAATCCAGGGTGTTTGGAGTGGGGTCAGTCCTGGGGTGTGTGGGCAGGCAGAGTGTAATTGGACCGATGGGGGCCAGTGGACGGGGAGCAAATATATATATATATATATATATACATACACACAGGTTGCAGTCTTTTGTTTAAAAGTAGAACTGTGCTGACTCTGAAAGTCATTTTTCCTAGTAGAATTTGTTTCTGATTTACACCCTGGTGTTAAGTGCCTTTTTAGAACTGCATGATGTAGTTTATGTCCCTCTCAACCACAGAGTTCTATATTAGAATGGGGATGCAATGTGCCAAAAATGGAAGTGCTGAGCAAGGACAAACTACATCACAGAATTCTATAATGGTACTTAACTACACGAGTGTAAACAGAAATACCCACTATGATAATAAAAAAAAGCCCACAGAGATGAAACAGTTAAAGAACTGAAATCAATATTTTAAATTCAGCTTTTACAGGGAATAATGACTGACAGTTCAGTGCAGTTCCTCTTTTCGTGGGATTTAGATTCAAAGCCATATTACATTGAACATGATTGGAATTACCCTTTTCTCTTCCACAGCAGTTGCTATTAATAATGTATATTTGCTTTTTTGGATATTCTTACTTGTATTCAGGATTTTGTGGTTCCAATTTAAATTTACTACCCAATGGAGACTAGTAAAGATCACGTTAGGCAGCCAGCTCTGCCTACCTTACTGTTTGCTTAGGAAGACAGAAATGAAGATTTTTTTTTAAAACAGATCTAGACCTGCTCCAGTGTATTCTAACTCTGCATTTTCCTTCTTTGTACATTATGAATTGAATAAAACATGGGCAACGGTGCACAGAAAGCTGTGTCCCCATCAAGGGGAACCTTGTGAAATCATAAACCTGGAGAGCAAAGCTTGAGTGGTCTATGATGTGACAAAGCTCCCCTAAATGGAAAAGTTGCCTTGTTGTTCGCCATTTTTTTAAATAGTATACAGACAACCACATTTAGTTAAAAAACAAATTTGCAGAGTAAAAACTGAAATTTATTCATAAATGTCCACGTTACTGTAATCAGGACTGGATGCGGTTGTACCATCTATCTGACACCTGAATGGTGGTACAACAGCACCCTGAAGTCAGAATGATGCTGCAACAAGGCTGTGATGTCACTGTTTCCTATAGGAAACCAGTACATTATCCTGATAAGCACACCTAACTCAAACCTAAGAAATAGCTACTGCATAAGAGTCGCTTTCTTTCTTTGTTTCATTTACACCTTATGCCCACCACAGGCCTGTTGCATCTCTGCCTGCTAACATCCAGGCCCAACACCCCTTACCTGTGGCAACAAGCAACCACTCCCTCCAGTTTGCTCCTTAAAAAGTGGCTTTTGGGGCAGTGGACACCCCTGTGGGAGTATATGATTTGATTTTGATTTTACAAAATGTATTTTTAAACAGGCAATAATTTGTTAGGCTATAAATCCCGTTTACTACAAAGTCCTGTATGAACATTGAATACAAAAAGGACTAAAGATAACATACATTTGACAAATCAGTTACACAATTAAGAAAATTATGTAAAACATGCAAACTTTTCTCAATGACTCAAATAACTTTAACTTAAAAATAGTCAAACTGCTAATATGCTTCAATTCATACGACAACCTGTTCCAGTAACTGGCTATACTATTTTGTAGTGTTGGATCACCTATCTTATTATAGGAGCTAAGCATCAAAATTCTACTATTTGCGGCTCTTGTTGTTACCATTGGGCCATTAAGGTGGACTCTTGGTACAAGATTCAGCAGGGGATGTTTACTTTTACTAAAAAGTGTCTTATGACGTGGTAAGCCAAATGTATTTTCTTTGTTCTTCTGGATAAAGGCAATTCAAATTATTATAAATTATGCAATGGTGTGTTTTAAATTTACTATTAGTAACAAATGTTCTTAATCTGTAATATGTTTGATTTACTTTTTTTTTTTTTTTTTTTAACACTTTTTGGGTAGTATGCATATATAAAATTGAGCCATACTCGAGAACTGGTATAAGTACCTGTCTAACCAACCTCTTTCTAATTTAGGGGGATAAACAACTAGACACCCTTCTTAGGGACCCCATTTTTTCATTTACTTTCCCAACCTGTAAAGGAATATGCTCTGCGTTAAGTCAAGTGTACCTGGGCTTCTTCCCAGGCAGGGGCATGGGGCCCAAGAATACTAGTCATCATATGCAGGCCTGTTCATTTTTTTCCTTTTTACAGCTATGTCACAACCCCCTCTCAAAGACAGAGCTGTTTGATGGCACCAAATGCGCATACGAAATGGAGTGCTGGTGCAGGATCCGCCAGTGCCTTAGCCACTTGAAGAAAGGCACTGTAGCTGCCATGGCCACCAAATGGCAATCAGGCACTGAGATGACCTGCCACTCTCCCCTGGGGGCTGAGAGCATCTGATTGGATTCTAGAAGTCTCCTGCCAGATCACAGCAGAGGACAAGGGCTTGGAGTGTGAAGATATGCTGCTGGCACAGCAAGCTGTTCCCCATCCACTATGCTACTGTGCTGGCCCCTATTATTTCTTTACTTAATATTTTATGTGACCCTGTCTCCAGTACCCAGCTCTCCCTGGAACCCTTGGACACTCTTCTAACTGCCCCTACCTTCCTCACTTGCCATCCTCCACGGAGTTTCAGCTTAACAGCTAGGTGGGGTACAAGGTGGAGGGGATATATCCCTGAATGTGCATGATGTCAGAAAGTACAGCGAGGAGTATGGGCTGGCCCAAATATACTGGGGTCCCAGGCAACTTGGCACCAGTGGCTCTTCTTTCTTCCACTCTTCTCCCTCATCCCCTGGAGGATGCTGTTGCATGATGGGACAAATGCGCATTGCAGTGCATGTAAAGTGCAGGTCTCCAGCTAGCATCCTACGCTTCCCTTTCAGCACCTTGCTATTTTGCTATCTGTGGTTACCTAGGTGGCAGTGTTGTAGTGAAAATGGCATCCTTCCCTCTTTGGGATGCATGATCCTCCTTTCTCCTGCTAGCCCCGATGCCCGGGCTTGTTCTGGAAACTGGGTTGCTGGCATTTATAGTTGCAGATCTACTTCTGCACTGGACTGACTACCCTCCCTCCCATTTTTTTTTCCTGAAGACCTTTTATACTTTTTATTGCAGCTGAGAGGGCTGAGGCTTGGAGAGGTCAAATGCCATGTTTGAGGTCCCCCGATCAGCCAGTAATCCTCTGGTGGTATGTAAACACACAGTCTCCCAATTTACAATTTAATGCTCTAAACACTAATCCCCAGCCCCCTCCCATGATGAAATTCAGTATTGCAGACTCTAGACAGGCTTCTATAGTGGGCAGGTCAGAGTCTAATTAAAGTGTCCCACAAGAATTAGCCTGCAATCACATGAATAAAAAATAACAGGTCATCAGTAGGACTCTCAGGAATCCAAGATCCACTTTTTTATACAGCTGGCTTGCAGCACATGTTAAGCGGGCCGAGAGTAAACTATGTGCTTGTTCCTGAGGGAACAGGCAATTTACATTACTACAGATCTTTGAAATGCAATTCACATGCAATGCTCTACTTGGCACATGAAATAAAGAAGAATGAGTCACAAGCCTTCCTCCTAACAGTAAATATGGCAGCTGCCCCTTGAAGACATTTAAACAAGAGAATATCTATTGCCCTCCTGCCTCCCCATCTTTTCTCTTATTCTGAACATTGTTTGGTACAGGGTGGGTGCTCAGACATAGTTTGGGGTATTCACTCACTAGGCTGCTGGATGGCAGGAGTACCACAAAGGTGATGTGCTTGCTCTCCGCAGAGGGAGGACTACAGTGAGTCACTCTTTAGCACCTCCTGCAGCCTAGCAGTGAGTGGGTTTTTGCTGCACCTGGGACTGGAGACCATGACACATAATCTAAGCACTTGGGTGTAATATGGATGGAGTTGTAAATGGGATATCTGTCCCCAGCAAAATAAAGTGGAAGTAGTGTCATCATTGTAAAAGGAAAAGTAGCGCACCTGTAACTATTGTTTCACTACTGGTATTTCTTCTACAGTCACATTTGGGCAGCCATCTAAGCATGCACAAAGACCTCAGAAAGTACAATTGGATAAAGCTTCAACTCCTCCCCTCTTTCTTGTGCCCAACCCTTCCATACTTCAGCACTAGCAAAAAGATCCACATGAATTAAGGCCCTAATAACAGGTAACTGGAAACCAGTAAAGGATAGTAGCCAGGAGAAGTCAGGCAGTTAGTGAGACTGCAGAAGGAATATCAGTAGTGAAACAATAGTTAGAGGTAAGTATCTCTGTCTTACAATTACCTGGATTCCTTCTACTTTGTCATACTTGTAGAACCTGGGCTGGAGGGTGCTAAACCCTCGATTCAGGCAAGAAGAGATTTCAGGATGGAGGACCCCAAAGCAGCATCCATCCTGGCCTGGAGGTCTACGCCACATAGAGTCACAAAGGAGTGTATGGAGAGTCAGGTGGCTGCCCTGAAAATCTCACTTATCATGATGCCCCTGGCACTGGAGAGAGAGGGTGGCTATGTGCTTGTTAAAGTAGGCAGTGATGCACTCAGATGGCATACGTTTTGCCAAAAAAATAGCATTGGTCGATATATGATACGATCCATGTAGCAGTGGCCTGATTGGTCACTGACTGACACAGGACTGTACAGTGTGGATCACAAAGAGCTGTTTTGTCATCCCTAAAGTCCTCCATCCTCTTATGGTAGAACAGGAGGGCACGCCTGCCATCCAACCTATGAAGCTTCTCCTCAGCATGGCTAACATGCAGCTTGTGAAAATACACCAGCAGCTCCAAGGACTGGTTTAGATGGAACTGAGAAATCATCCTAGAAATACGTTCTTATTGGGTCTTAGCACATCCTTGTCCATGTGGAATACCAAGTAGGCTGGGCTGATTGAAAGTGCTTACAAGTCACTAACCTTTTTGGCAGAGGTGACAGCTACCAGAAAAAACACTTTCCTGGACAAGAACCCAAGGTTGCATGAAACCAGTGGCACAAATGGCTTCTCCATGAGCTTGGCTGGGACCAAGGTCAGGTCCGATGCAGGAGGAAGCTCACAAAGAGGCAGGAACATGTGATCAAGGCCACTGAAAATGTGGCTGACCACCAGCTCCAATGTTAAGGAAGGCAAACCCGCTTTAGCTTAGTATGATCAAATGGCTGTTAGGTGAACATTCAATAAAGTTGTGCAGAGGCCAGCAGTGAACAAGGTACAAAGTTAGTCAAGAACAGACTCAACAGGGCACTTGCTGGACACCAGACCATGTTTCTGACACCATACAGTGAACCTCTTCCACTTCAGTGCATAAGTTTGTCAAGTGGAGCCCTTCCAAGAAGCCTGCAGCACCATGAGAATCTTCTCAGACTGGCAAAGGATACAAACTATACCCTATCAGGAACCATATAATCAGGTGCAAGAACTCATGGCCTGTGTGCCGATCTCACTCCTTAAAGTGAGCACATCCAGCCTGAATGGGAGTGTGAATGGATGCTTGAAACTGAGGTGAAGATGGTTCTGGTACCAATATTGGCAATGCCATGCAGAAGCTATGATGATCATCTAAGCCCCTACAAGGCATGCTTTTTGTAGGACTGTTTGCACCAGGGAAAAGAGTAGAAAGGTGTACAGGGATGTTTGGTCTATTTCAGGGCAAATGCCTCATACTTAACTGTGCCCTGACAAGGGGGAGAAGCAAATAAGAGTAGCAATTTGCAGTTTTCCCACAGTGCAAATAGGTCAATGAAGAGAGTCCTCCAGCATTAAAACAGGACACACACAATGTCCTGGTAAAGAGATCACTGATGGGACATGTCTCCCAATTGGCTGAGGCTGTCCTCAAATTTGTTGCCCACACCAGCAAAATTGGTGGCAAACCACGAGAATTTGAGACTGGGCACCAGTGACCATGTCTCCAGGGCTTCCCAAAAAGTCTGGAGAGACAGGCCTCCCCAACACTTTTTTTTTTTACATAGAACATGGCCGTGGTATTGTCAGTGTGTAGATACAGACTAAACAACTGACCATGGCTGAGCAGAACATTTTTAAGGCTAGATGACTTCCTCTCAACTCAAGCACATTAATGTACAGCTGCTGCTGTTGTGGAGTCCAGTGCTGATTTGCACACAAGCCCCCAGATGTACTCCTCAACTCAGAAGGGAGGCATCCATGATCAGGAAAAAAATATTGTTTGGCTGAATGAAGTGTACCCCCTTTGCCAGGTGCCCCAGAGCCAGACACCAAGATATCACTTTGTTGATGTAGCAAGTGACAATGACCAGCTGGGACAAGGGTGCCAATTTCTGACATCACTGTGCTTTGAGGTCCCACTAGGGATGACACATCTGAAGTCATGCTTGCTGGATGAAAAGGGTGATGGATGCCATCATGCCAAGAATATGGAGGAAATCCCATGGCATGCATCTATTCCAAAGACTGAAAAAGCGGGCATGCTTCTTCAGTTCCATGGCCTGCTACAATGGCAGCTGAATTGAAGACTCTCTCCAGTAGTATCCTAATAAACTCCACACTCTGTGTTTTGACAATCTGCAACTTCTCCCGGTTCAGCATCAACCCAACATTTTAGAAGGTCTCTACAACCACATAGAGAGCCATTTCCAAGGGTGACCAGTCTCAGATCAGTCATGCTTCTGAACACAAGAATATGTAGATCCCCCTACAATGAAGATAGGTGACTACTACCTCCATGATTTTGGTCAGCACCCATGGGGTAGAACAGAGGCCAAATGACATTGCTCTGAGCAGGTATGTGGTGTCTTTGAGCTAAAATCCAAGAAACGTAATGGTTATGCTAGACTGGGAAAAAAATGTAGATATCCTTCAGGTCTTGGGAACTGAACCAGTTCCCGTCTCTGATGAGGGGATCCTCTGGCCCAGAGTTACTATTCTAAACTTCTGGCATTTGATATAGCATTCAGTTCATTCAGATCCAGGATAAGGTACCAAACTACCACACTCTTCATGACCAGAAAATATCAGGAGACACAACCCGTTGGCCTACGTGGGCACTACATGCTCAGTCACACACTGTCGAAAGCATGATGACACTTCCTCTCTGAGCACCTGCAGGTAAATCTGGAAGGTTCACTTGGTTTGGAAACCAGGTCATGTGAGGCAGAGGTAAAAAAAAAAAAAAATCGAGTGAGAGGCCACATTATCGCCAACACCCACTGGTTGGTGGAGATTTCCAGCTACTAGGACAGAAAATGTGTCAGGTGGCCTCAAACTGGGAAGCCATGGAAGGACTGGGGAGGATGGCTGTTAGCGACCAGCCCCATGTCATTCTGAAGAGGAATTGGGATGGCTGGCATCTTTATCAGTGCTGGAGCACACATCATCACTGTCCTTGCCTTAACTTTAGTGGCTGTTGTAGTGTTTATTCCATTGTGAGCACCCCTTTGTTTCAGTTATGAAAGGCCATGGATAGGCTGATCCCTGCTGTTTGGGATGTCTGTTGCTGTTCAGTGTAGTCCCAGACACGACCACATTCATTGTCATTTTGAGCTCCTGTATGTCCTTCCAGATACCCTCCACCTGGGGGCTGAACAGCAATGACCTCTCAAGGGAGAGATCCTGAACCATATGCTGAATATACTGGTTAAAGGGGAGAACAGCCATCTATGTCTCTCAAGAACCATTCCTGTGCCAATGTTCAGAGCAACAACACCTGCCTTATTCATGGTGAACAGTAAGTGGAACTTTGCCACCGCCATGCTGCACTTGATCAGTTGAGAGTCCTTTTCTTGGTGCCTGGAGGGGGGGAAGGGCATCTCTCAGTTCTGTTGCCACTGTCCACAGGGCATGATGGTAGTGGGTAAAATAACCAGAGTATCTGGCCTGCCACTACTGGTAGAGACTCTTGGACTCCTTGCTTGTAGGGTGAGCAGTGGGTTCCCCAGCAGTTTTGTTCTTGCACTGGATGGTGCTGACTGCTGGACCTAAAGCTTCCAGGTAATCCATGAAGGCACTGAAACTGCATATCGATGTTCACCCTATCAAAGGGCTGACCAAGGTAAGGCAGGATGAGATCAAAGCAACTTTTCTGGATCGAGTACCACAACATTGATCCACATAGCTAAAAATGAAGGACCTGCATTCAATAAGCTCTCCAAATGTTTGTACTTTCTTTAGTGGAACATCGAGGGAGGAAGAGATTTTGTGGAGGAGGTGGGAAAAGAACTCCAAGTCTTATGATAGGTCCCTATAATCCATCTGGGTGTAGTGCTGAATCCTGACAGTCAGAATCCTGACCCTCGAAAGCCTGACACTGAAATTCTGACAGCTGGAATCCCGATGATGGCAGATAAGAGAAGTAAAATTTCAAAGAAGTGTTCGCAGGGGGCTTTGCCCCCCCCCCCCACACCCCATTATACATATATAAACAACACCTGAAACCACACACTTTGGGATTTTGGTATCATCGTGATTCTTGCTGTCATGATTTTGATGTCGGGCTTTTGAGGGTCGTGATTCTGACTGCCAGGATTCTGTACTGATACCAGGATGAGATGGCCTCCTGCTGAGATAGAATTGGACCCACTACTGACAAATTTCTGGGTCACCCACAAGGGGTTGTGATCCTTCTGTCAAGTTGTGACCTAACTGTCCCCTATATGGTAACAAAGAGCATAAAGAATCCAAAGGGCCCCCAGGATCAGTGGTCAAATGTGAAGCAAGAGAGGAGGCAGGGCTGGTATGGCATCATCAAGTACTAGGAGCACAGGGATTATCTGGCTAACTCTGGAAGGCCCAGTGGATAGAGAAGTCTGGACAAGAGGAGATGGTACCAATAGAGGTACTGGAATGGGTACTTTATGGGTCTAATGTTGTGGGCCTGGGCACTCAAGGTCTCCATAACCTTCTGGAGGTGAGTGGTCATCATCTCCTGGGTCTTGTTTTGTTTACTTTCTAAGCGAAGATAGCAGTGGTACCTAAGGCAATTGGCTAAATGAGATTGAGACCAATACCAATTGTTGTGGCTCCAATGCTTATCCCTCCCTCCCTTGGACTTCTGCAGCCTCTTGGGGCACTGATGTGGAGAACTGGAGGCACTCTTGCACAAGAGGGAGCCCATCATTGATAGACATGAGAAAGTCAAGGACCTTGATCCAGAGCACAACCTTGCTATTTCTACAGCAAAGGGGGGGCAGGGGAGATCATGTGTATTGAATCCTTGTTTTACTTTAGAGTGTGGTTACCGGTCCTTATCGGTTCTAAAAAAAAAAAAAAAGTGTTTTGAACGTCTTTTTTCGAACACTCATGACACGGTTAGAAACCGATAATGGAGTCTTGCCTGGCGGTTGCCATAAAAAGGGTAAGTTTGGTTAGGTTGGCTATGCCTGAGAAACCCAAGAAAAAAACCAGGCCCACTGGGTTTCAACACTGCAGTGAGTGTGGGGAGGTCTTTATAAAGGCCGACCCCCACACCACCTGTGTTTATTGTCTGGTGTTTGAACACCTCGATTCAGACTGCCAAATTTGTAAAAATTTTCCTAAATCTACCCTTGAAAAGAGACCAGGTAGACTGAGGGAAAAGGAGGCCGAGAAGTCCGCTGACCCGGATGGCCAGCCCAGTTCGGTTCCGACCGAACCAGAAGGAGTGGCCTCTGACCAGGGCGATACTTCTTTGGGCAAGAGGAGAGCCAATTCTGAGGGGTCAGTTCCTACAAAAAGGAAATGCAAAGAAAAATTGACCAGTTCGGATCCAGAGGTTCATCTTCCAACCGCCGAGGAAATAGCCAGAGCGATTCAAATATTACATGCAGAAAATGGACGAGTATAGGACCGCTCACAGGACTGCTAGGCCAAGGAGAGGCAGGCAACTCCTCAAAAGCAGCAGTCTAGGGGCAGGGGCAGGCCTTTTCATAGGCCTTTTTACCAAACACAGGCCTCTTCTCCCTTTTCACAGAGGGGGTTCTTCAGAGGGAGAGGCAGAAGGAGGATGAGCAGGGCTGCATCCACTCTCAGCCTAAGGCCCCTGCCAAGCAGACACCCTGATGGGTCTGCCCGGGTCAACTCTCCTATTCCAGTAGGGGGCAGGCTGGCTTACTTTGTCCAAGACTGGATGTCTATTACCTCAGAAAAGTGGGTCCTGGAAGTAGTAAGCCAAGGACTGGTTCTCAGCTTCAAAATATTTCCAAAGATGAGAGACAGATCTTTTCCACCTGCAGGTTTCTCAGAAACCCTTGCCCTAGAGGCAGAGGCTTCATCTCTTCTGGCCTTAGGAGCCATAGAGAGAGTTCCTACCCTACACTGGGGCAAAGGTCTGTACTCCAGGTACTTCCTTACCCAAAAAAAGACAGTGGAGTGGTGACCCATCCTAGACCTAAGATACCTGAACAAACATCTTTTAAAACCAAAGTTCAAGATGCTAACTCTGGGAATAATTCTTCCCTCTCTAAGGCCAGGGGACTGGCTAGCCTCCCTGGACCTAAAGGATGACTATTTTCACATTCACATCAGGTGCTCCCACAGAAAGTACCTCAGGTGTGCCCTCAGGCCACTATCAGTTCAAAGTAATGCCCTTTGGTCTAACATCAGCCCCAAGAGTTTTCACAAAGTGCCTGGCAGTAGTCGTCGTCTTTCTAAGAAGGCAAAAGATTTCCATTTTTCCATATCTGGATGACTGGCTCATAGCGGGCCAGTCCCCAGACCAAGTCAAGTCAGACCTGCAAGTGACCCAACAAGTGCTCACTTCTCTAGGATTTCTTCTCAACCTTCCCAAGTCAGTTCTCGACCCAGTGCAGCTCCTTACCTTTATAGGGGCAGAGCTGGATACTGTCAAAGCAAGAGCCTTTCTTCCCCTGGAAAGGGCAAGAGTTCTTATAGAACTGGCTTCTTCCTTCAGCCTTCAGGTGTCTCGACCAGCAAGGCATTTCCTCCAGCTCTTGGACCACATGGCAGCTTCTACAGCAGTGGTCCAAGGGACAAGATTCCAGATGAGGGACATTCAGTTCCATCTGAGGGCCTTTTGGTCCCAAAAGAAGAATTCCCTTACCAAACTGAACCCAGTAACTCGGACCTTGATCCAAGCCCTTCAATGGTGGCAGGATCAGGACAATTTAAAGCAAGGGGTCCCATTTGCCACTCAGTCTCATTCAGTGGTCCTTACCATGGATGCTTCCCTCCTGGGATGGGGAACCCATCTGGGGGCCCTCACTGCCCAGGGACTGTGGTCTCCTCAGGAATCCCTTCTCCATATCAATCTCCTAGAACTCAGGGCAGTTTTTCTGGCCCTGCAAGCTTTTTCTCAGTCAGTGCAGAACAAGGTGGTTCAAGTCAGAACAGACAACACCACCACCATGTGGTACACCAACAAGCAGTGAGGCACGCGATCTACGGCCTTGTGCACAGGAGCCATGAAGTTGTGGTCCCTGGCTTATTCCCTGCAAACCTCTCTGATAGCAGTCCACGTTCCAGGGAAGGACAATGTGCTAGCAGATGCACTGGGCAGGATCTCACAGGGCCATCACTATCTGGAGTACAGACCTTTGCCCCATTGTAGGGTAGGAACTCTCTCTATGGCTCTTAAAGCCAGAAGAGGTGAAACCTCTGCCTCCAGGGCAAGGGTCTCGGAGAGACCTGAAGGTGGAAAAGATCTGGTTCTGAGCACTCCTGTAAGTGGTCCTATACTCATCCATTTTCTTCATGTAATTCTCTGTCTGCTCCCCAAATTACCCACTACAGGAAAATCCATGGCCTTAGCCTGGGTGTCCTGTGAGAGGCTAGTACATCTGAGCCAAGCCATTCTCCGAAGAGCCACAGATGTAGCCATGACTCTTGATGACACATCATTGGAGTCCACAGCAGCATGAAACTGTACTTTTGATGCCTCAATCCCATCTGCAGCCACCTCCTCCAGCTCCTTGGCTAGCTGGGGGAGGTCTATTTAGCTAGTGCCAGTACAGTGTCCCACCTGGACTTCTGGCACCTGGCTGTATAGGCCATATAATTCGCCTGCCTGAGTCGCAAGGAAGATGACAGGTACTGTTTTTTTGCCATAGCATCAATCTTCCTGGAGTCTTTGTCTGGGGGGTGTGAAACCAAGGGAATATTTGCCTTGTCACAGGCAACAGCCTGCACTACCCCAACATGGCTGCATTGCTGGTATAAAAATTCAGAATCTGAGCCTGATAGTGTGTACCTCTCAAGAGCCATGCCTTGAGATTGAGAGACTAAAGATTGGGGTACCAAATCCTCCTCTGAGAGGAGGTTAACAGGTTGTAATTCCTGGGAAAAGTCAGGGGAAGATGGACTGCTAGGGACAGCAACAGGGGGTACCAAGGCTGTCTGGACCAATTTGGAGCAATCAGAATCACTTTGCAAAGTTGTGACCTTATCTTGACTAAAACTTTGAACAGTAGATAATCTGACGGTTGGAATTCAAAGGGCTCCAGACAGAGACCTCAACCAAGCTCGAGCTCAGCATTCTATGCTCTGCATAGAAAGTTAACCCTTTGTTCTCCGGGGCAGTTTAAAGGCTTGGGCTAACTGCAATAGTCAGAATACAGCAAGACTTCACGTTGTTTGAATCAATGAATACATGTGACTGCCTAGTTGTGAAATTGGGTCACACTAAATGACAAGAAAATCCTGCTATGTGATTGAACATGATTTCTTCTTGCACTCCCTAGAGACTTTTTATGAACAGAATGCCACAACTGATCAAGAGAGAAAAAAACGTTTAATTTTTCCAGCACAATGTAGCCACAAATTCATAGCCTGCAAAAGATTGTGAGTGGGTTGGAGGGGGCACTGTCCCATGCACCTTATAGAACATGGAGGTAAAAGAGTTCAGTTGAAGACGGTCTGGATTCTTTAACAAGTCTGATCTTTAGATGCAAGATAAACAGAAACAAATTCTGGAAGGAGATTCACTCCCTTTTTGACCTCCCAGCCTAATCCTGTCTCCCTGTCCTCATAGTTAATGGCTCACCAGTGTCTGACCCTCCCTCTGTTGCTGCTCACTTCAATGAGTCTTTTACAACTTGTTCTTTACCCTCCCTCCCACCTCATGGCTCCACTCCCCTCCCGCCTTCTCCTCCCTCTTCCTTATGTCACTCCCCTCCGGGGTTTGATTCCCCCTTGTCATTGCCCAGGAGACCCTGTTTGCCCTTTCCTTACTCAGCCCTTCCAAATCAAGCTCAGATGGCTTGGACCCTAAACTTCTTCATCTGTCAACTCCTGCCATTAATCCCCCCCCCCCACTCACCTCCTAAATCTCTCCTTTAGCCTTTGCACTGTCCCTCAGTCTAGGAAGATTGCCAAGGCTCTCTCCTCTACAAAGGGCATGCTCCCACCATTCCTGGCAACTTCTGCCCTATCTCCCTCCTATCTTCTCTTGCAAAGCTGCCGGAGAAACTCATGGCTTGCAGACTTCCTCCAGTCCTTCTGGTTCCTCTCCCCTTTCCAGTCTGGATCATTCCATCATCTCCTCCCTACTCAGAGTCACTAACTTCATAATCTCAGTGATGGATCAGGGGAACATCACAGCAGGTATCCCACTCATGCATCCTGGATAAGCTGAGCTCTGCCAGCCTCTCAGCTCTCTGCTGTCGACTGGATCAGTTCTTACCTCTCAGACTGTCAACAGTCAGTACAGGTAAGAAGTGCCATCTCCCCACCCCTCCCTGACTGGACCAAGGTTCCACAGAGCTCCATTCTGGGTCCAGTCCTCTTCTCCATCTTCCTAAATGACCTCATTCCATCTGTGCCAATATGCATATTCATATGTATGCAGATAACATAGTTCTCTACACCTCCTGTCCCTCTACTGCATCTCTGGAAGTCTCGCATCAGCAAGACTTTCACAATGTTCTGCACTGGTTCCAGTCCAACCAACTTTGGGTCAACATATGTCTATGCCCTTTTGGTACCAGCCAGAAGCTAGCATGGCTCATCACCCCATCTTCTGCACGCTAGATGGCACACTGCTTGAAGCAGTCCCAACTTTTAAGTACCTTGGTGTGTAGTAAGATGGCAGGCTTGACGTCTCTGCCCACATTGATGCCACCAATGCCAAACTGTGCCCCAAAGCCTATGCCCTGAACTGCAGTAAGGACTGCCTTTCTCCCCATGTCTGCCAGGAGCTGGTTACCAAAATGGTTCTCCCAGTTTTCGACTACGTGGATGTGGTTTATGGCACAGCCCCCCTCCACCTCCCTTGACAGGCTGGACACGTTACATAGAAACATAGACTATGACGGCAGATAAGGACCAACTGGTCCACCTAGACTGCCCATTTCCCCTACTTAGTTTGGCAATCTCTACTCTTATTTGGACTGCCGTTCGCACGCTTTGCTTCACAGCAGGGTGCCCTTATGGTTATGCCATGCACTTTTGAACCCCTGTACTGTTTTCACTTCCACCACCTGCAATGCCTTCTGCTGCTTTGCTATCAACTAATCCTCTTTTACTCACCACTGCTCCCTTTACTCCTCCCTATCCATCCTCCCTCTGCCTTCATGTCTCCAGTTCAACTGTGTTTTCCTCATCTCTAAATACTAATTTGGGTCCCTACCCTCATACCTATCCTATCTTCTCTCCCCATCATACTCCTCCTCCTCCTCCTCCCTGTGCTTAAAAGACCCATGCCTATTCTCCTTTCCTCACTCACACTCCTCGGTCACAGAATCTGCTTTCTCATACTGCCTCCCCTCCCCCTGGAATCAGCTACCCTTCTCCATCCATCTCTCCCCCTCCCTTTCCTCGATTAGACACCAGCTAAAACTCCTCCCCCACCTGCTTCTACCAACCCCGTTCCTGAATCCCTTCCATACCCTTGCCTGGCTTTTGACCACTCCTTACCTTCTCCTTCCTCTTAGCCTCATAGTTTCAGCAAGCTCATTGAAGTTTCTCTACCTGTTTTGACTCACCAACTCAGTCTCCCTTTACGCTGGTACAATGCAGACTGAGTTTACACAATTTGCACAGATGTTTTATATCCTAATTCATTTGTCCTCCAAATGCAGTTTTTAACCATTTTGTCTTTACTGTGCTCAGCTTATACTTTTTATGTCATCCTCACTGTAACCACATCACCTGACTGGCTGTATTTTGTTTGTAATTGTGCTTCTCCCCTTCCCTTTCCCCCAGGTCACACCTGGAAATGAGTCTAGACTCATTGTGCCTCTCCTGGTCACCACTTTTCAATACATAAATGAAAGAATCCCTGTGCTTACTCACTGTCTGCAGTACACTGATGATTCTGTTCATACATGCACATTTATTAGTATCCCTGTACTTACTGTCTGCAGTACACTGAAGATTCTGTTCATGCATTCACATTTATTAGTCTCCCTGTGATTACTTGCTGTCTGCAGTACACTGATGATGCTGTTCACACATTCACATTTATTAGTCTCCCTGTGATTACTCGCTGTCTGCAGTGCACTGATGATTCTGTTCACACATTCACATTTATTAGTCTCCCTGTGATTACTCGCTGTCTGCAGTGCACTGATGATTCTGTTCACACATTCACATTTATTAGTCTCCCTGTGCTTACTCGCTGTCTGCAGTGCACTGATGATTCTGTTCACACATTCACATTTATTAGTCTCCCCTGTGATTACTGCTGTCTGCAGTGCACTGATGATTCTGTTCACACATTCACATTTATTAGTCTCCTGTGATTACCGCTGTCTGCAGTGCACTGATGATTCTGTTCACACATTCACATTTATTAGTCTCCCTGTGCTTACTCGCTGTCTGCAGTGCACTGAATATTCTGTTCACACATTTATTAGAATACCTGTGCTTACTCGCTGTCTGCAGTGCACTGATGATTCTGTTCACACATTCACATTTATTAGAATCCCTGTGCTTACTCACTGTCTGCAGTGCACTGATGAGTCTGTTCACACTTTCACATTTATTAGAATCCCTGTCACAGATTCACGTTTATTAGAATCCCTGTACTCACTCACGGTCTGCAGTGCACTGATGATTCTGTTCACACATTCACATTTATTAGAATCCCTGTGCTTACTCACTGTCTGCAGTGCACTGATGATTCTGTTCACACATTCACGTTTATTAGAATCCCTGTACTCACTGTTTGCAGTGCACTGGTGAGTCTGTTCACACATTCACGTTTATTAGAATCCCTGTACTCACTGCCTACAGTGCACCGATGATTCTGTTCACACTTTCACATTTATTAGAATCCCTGTCACAGATTCACGTTTATTAGAATCCCTGTACTCACTCACGGTCTGCAGTGCACTGATGATTCTGTTCACACATTCACATTTATTAGAATCCCTGTGCTTACTCACTGTCTGCAGTGCACTGATGATTCTGTTCACACATTCACGTTTATTAGAATCCCTGTACTCACTGTTTGCAGTGCACTGGTGAGTCTGTTCACACATTCACGTTTATTAGAATCCCTGTACTCACTGCCTACAGTGCACCGATGATTCTGTTCACACTTTCACATTTATTAGAATCCCTGTCACAGATTCACGTTTATTAGAATCCCTGTACTCACTCACTGTCTGCAGTGCACTGATGATTCTGTTCACACATTCACATTTATTAGAATCCCTGTGCTTACTCACTGTCTGCAGTGCACTGATGATTCTGTTCACACATTCACGTTTATTAGAATCCCTGTACTCACTGTTTGCAGTGCACTGGTGAGTCTGTTCACACATTCACGTTTATTAGAATCCCTGTACTCACTGCCTACAGTGCACTGATGATTCTGTTCACACATTCACATTTATTAGAATCCCTGTACTCACTGTCTGCAGTGCACTGATGATTCTGTTCACACATTCACGTTTATTAGAATCCCTGTAATAACTTACTCACTGTCTGAAGTACACTGGTGATTCTGTTCATACATTCACGTTTATTAGTTTTAAAAAGCCCCGGACATCACAGCGGACAATTTGGGAAAACCATTTTTGAGACACGTTTCATCTTTAATTTCACATAGTTCTTGGTGCACAAAATGATGATTTGATACATTTTACTGGACCAACAAAAAGATTTACAAAATGTCTTTTAGCTTTTGGACTACACAAGAGAGTCCTTCATCAGAAAATGGCAGTTATAAAAGAAATCACCTCAAGCACGTACAATAGAATAGGGAAAAAAAACACCTTTGCACATCCACGCGAGTTAAGCTGACAAATGTTAATAAATGGCTATAAAACAGAAACAAAAAAGACAGAGACAAAAGTACAGACCTTGCAGGTAACGGTATCAAATTATCCATTCTGTGCAACTTTTTGCACAAGGACCAATACCGCAATAAACATTTTTTGTTTTACATATTTCTTAGGAGTTAGGTTTACTTTTCTCATAGCTATTTATATTAACTTGATAAAGGGATCATGTTCTTCTAGACTTGATCTTCCCTGGCTGCTTGTCTACTCTTGATGATCACCTTTTTGTGATGTCATGATGATTTTTATTTCTGCCATCACTATGGAGCCATGGAGCTGGACGCTCTTTTTACTTTTGAACATGAGCTCTGATGTTCCTGGGTGATTAGGGCAAAGTCAATATGATTCTAAGTGCATCGATAACATTGTACATAGACATTTGATTTATTTGTAATTTTTGACCAGTACAAAGTACACTGAGCTGTGAGCACTCAGTTTCAAGTGTACCTTGGGGGAACATGGACCAGAAAGACTGAACATTGTTTTTACCATTTAGCAAGGTATCAGATTTTGTTAACACAAAATACTTTGGGGATGTGGAGGCTATTCTCACTGCAGGCTGCATCAAAAGTGGGTGATCAACAGAGCAGGTGAAGTAATCCAGTCTCTTTACAAGGCTGTGGTCAGGCCCCAGCTGGGGCACTGCATGTAGTTTGGGGCTCCTAAATACAAAAAGGACATTGAGGCAGTCAAGTGGGTGTAACTCAGGTGACTAAACTGTTCGGCATTCTGGAAGACAAACACTAGGAAGACTGATTGGTGGCCTTTAACATGTTCGCAGCAGAGAAATGGAGGCTGAGAAGGGACATAATCTCAGTCTTTGGCTCTTCTGCATACTCATGGGTATCCACGTAATCAAGCAGAGATGTTTAATCTGGTTTTCTCCAGCAGGGCACAGGGGCACACCCTGCAGCTCAGAGGTGATAACTTCAGGGGTAATGTCAGGAAGCACATCTTCTCTCAGTGTGTGGAGAAGCTATGGAACAGCCTACCAGTGGAGACAGTGGACATGAAGACGGTTCATGCCTTCAAGGTAAGTGTGGACATATTTTGCCTTTCCAAGAAAATAAAAGGGTACCACAGGTAGTAGAGTGGGCAAGGATTCCCAATAAATGACTACATGTTTGCACAGCATGCTTTGCCATCCCTGCTTATAAGGTGTGTGTGTGTGTGTGTGGGGGGAAGATATGGTGAACCTAAAAATTCTTCAGACCGTAGACTGCTATAATGATAATAGGATAGTGGTCAGAGTTTACGAGGTAATAACTAGACTAGGGTGAATTAACATGGATGCCATAGGATGAGTTGTTTATTAACACCCCAGTCAAATTACTGTAGAGAGAAATCCTGGCCACTATACTATTATGCTAGGGGATAAAAGAAAACAGAAAAAAGTTTTAAAATAGAGTGACAAAATTGCTCTCTCACTTGCACTTCAGGGGTCTGTGAGAAAACTGAGAATATTCAGTAGTTTCTCACAAACATGTTGTAGTGTTAATCTTAGTCTCAGAACACAGGTGTTAGCATACCGTCCCATGACTGAGTACACTCTCCATTCATTGGAAATGAATGAGGCAGTTGCTTTGTATTCTGATAGGCTGAAAAGGATCTTTTTCAGTATATGTTACAATGTATATTAGGCCCTCCTGGGACTCTGCTTAATACCCCAGATTCATACTATTATCAGACTTACCCATGGATTCAGATGTCTGGCTGCCAACAACACGGAGTGACATAGGTTGACTGCTGTCCGACCTTTGTGAGGAGGTAGAGGGGGAAGAAAGGGTTGTACCATTAACCTTAGCCTCAGTCTGGGGCTGCAAAAAGCAGAAGGGAGAAAAGTAAACATTACTTTTATGGACTGGATTCAAATTGGTGACCAGCCTTACCTCAAACATTGGTGAGACTAATAAATAAGATTTGTTACCCCCTACCTGCTATTTGTTTGAAGTTCACTCATATGTCTATACCTTTGTAGTGCCTCTACAGGTCTGTACCATACAGTTTCTTGGTTTTAGTGCCTTGCAGGCAGGTTCCATAGCCTTATGTATGGGCAAACACATACAAAGCAAGCAGTGGCTAGGAGCTGGCAGGCTGTCTTAGTGGACTATTTGACTATTGCTCCTGCCTATTGCAGCCATGACAAGCCCCACTGATGCTAGTCAAGCTATGAATTGCAGCTATAGAAGCACTGAGTTTTAGGATGCATTTGTTTGAGGCTGGAGTGATGCAGTTGGTCTTTGAAGTGATGATTGTCCTGTGAGGGAAGGCACAACTCACACAGTGTACCTTAGAGCCACCCAGGACCATTGGGCTGGTGTGCACACTGCTGGAGACTCAGCTGACATTGGTGAGGCTTTACTGCAGGAAGCCATAGCAGAGGCTGCTTTGCCATGAACCACCCAGCACCACATGGGTGTTGATGTGGGGAAACGAATACAAGAAGCCTCTTCAGAGAATTAATAGCATCGGATATTAAAGGAGAATGGAAGTAAAAAATGTAGGCATGTTTGAACAACAAACCCCGCTCTAGCAACAAGTATGGAATGTTATAAAATGGGTAGGGAAACTTTTACATCCCAGTTGGTTGGCACCTATGTCTTAATGAAGTCTAATGCACAAGTAAATGAAGTACTTGCAGTCAGGACACAGCACACTGACAATATCAATGCCTTTCTCAAAACTTTTTGATTGCCATTACAAACATGGCTGCCACCTTTACTCACTAATAAAATCATCCAGGCCCTAGAAATAAAACTCACTCAAAGTAAAACTACCACTCAAATTGATTAACTTTTCTTTTTTATACTGTATTCCCCTGTTTATACAAATACACAAATTTATAAAAAATGAAGCACTACTCTCAGTTTTATTTTTTGGAGCTTCTTTTCTGACCGTCGCAGCAGTGACAGTCAACACCCACTTTTACTAACAACAGTAGCTACCTGTTTCTCCTTCCATGGCAGCAGTGGCAGTCAACACCCACTTTCACTAACAACAGTAGCTACCTGTTTCTCCTTTTATGGCAGCAGTGGCAGTCAACACCCACTTCCACTAACAACAGTAGCTACCTGTTTCTCCTTTTATGGCAGCAGTGGCAGTCAACACCCACTTCCACTAACAACAGTAGCTACCTGTTTCTGCTTCCATGGCAGCAGTGGCAGTCCACACCCACTTCCACTAACAACAGTAGCTACCCATTTCTTCTTCCTTGGCAGCAGTGGCAGTCCACACCCACTTCTACTAAGAATAGTAGGTAGCCATTTCCCCTTGCCCGACAGCAGTGGAATCCCACACTCCCTTCTCCTAACAGTGGTAGCTACTTATCCATCCTTCCTCAACAGCAGTGGTAACCTGCACCCCCTTCTCCTGACCGCATTGGCTACCTACACCCCTTCTCCATTGACAAAAATAGCAACCCAAACCTGTTTAATCCAAGGTATTAGTGACACTCTAATTCCCTTCCTTCAGAACAGTAGCAACCCATTCCTTTATTAACTGACAGCAGTGACAAAGCACCCACTCCACTGAGACAGTTGCAAGCCATTCCTTACCTTATCAGCAGTGGCAACACACACCTCTGCAACAGTGACACTACCAAAAATTGTAGCTCCTCAACTGAGAATATGGCTACATTCCCCCCTTTCCTGAGAACTATGGCTACATATCCCCACCTTCTGCTGAGAACTAGGGCTACCTCCTCCTTGACCGAGAACCCAGGCTACCTATCCACCCATAGCTAAGAAATGAAATATGGACATCTGCCCTAACTTCTGCTGAGAATCATGTCTACCTTACCCATTCCACAGCTGAGAAACAACGGTACCTACCATGTGGAGAATCATGTCTACCCACCTCCAGTGTTTACCTGTCCTCCACTGAGAACTACGGTTACAGTCTTTCCCACCCCTGCCACTGAGAACTAGGACTACCTGCCCACTTTCTGCTGAGAATTGTGACTACCTACCCCCTTCTCCTCTGCTGAGAAAAGTTCATTACTTATCTGTAACAGTAGATCTTAAACAGAATCCACACCTCTGGAATTGTAATATGTTGACATCAGGACAACTTGGAAATATTTGCCTAGCTGAGGCTGCCCATAATGATGTGCCTTAGCGGTGTATATCATGGGTGGGCCCATATTGCCTCTATTTTCCAAGCTCAGAGCTGTATCCTAGTGACAGGAAATGGGAGACCAGAGCCCCAAACAAGCCAGCAGGAAAGGAGAATGCTGCACAGCTAACAAAAAGGCCATGGGAGAGGCACAGAAAGGAAAAGACCAAGCACACAGTAATGGCCATGTCTGTCAGAGAATACAACCTGACGATACAGAAGGGGTCAGATGGGAGGGTGAGCTATGGCTCTATATAGGAGATTCTCTTGAAGATCTACTGTTATTGTTAAGTAACAAATTTATCTTATCGCTACACAGAGTCACACCTTCAGAATGATTCCCAAACAGTAGAAGACTGTAAAGTAGGAGAAAGGCCAGACAGGAGGGACATAGAGGACCAGCATGGTAGTAGGCATTAAAGGATGGCAGGGTCAAAGCCAGCCTAATTACTGGACACAGACATAAACTGCAGTATTAACTGACAGGGTGGATCAAAGTCCATGTAGTGGCAGAGCAGAGAGCAGCTGCTGAAATGGAATGAAAAACCATAGAAGAGACCATGCCACAGGTGAAATGCCCACAGCCATAGGAGAGGCCATGCCATAGGAGACATGCCCACAGACAAGACCAGGAAGCACCATGCCAGACTTCCGGAAACAAAATGAAAATGCAAGATGAAAATGTTTCCAGTATGACACAGAAATAGGAGTCTATCAGCCTGGTGGTGAATGAAAAAACTGTGGGACAGCATGCTGTCCAATGTGGAAGCCGAAAGAAGTGCAAAGCTTGACAATATGGTGGGCAGATAAGAAAACACATATCATGAGTGGCAGATGGACCTAATGGGGACTGTGCAAGGTACTTCAGCATCATTTAGGATTCAGCAGAACATACCAACTGAGCCATAACCATGCCTATGGGGAGGGAAGGAAAGGTGGAATGGGCCATAGAACCAGGCTGCACTGAGAAGCACTGGAAGACGGAGTCTGACAGGGGCAAGGGAGACCAAAACACACTCAGCTAGGCAGTGGAAAAGTTCAAGGAGTGAGGCATGCCAAATGCTGAAACATGGTCATAACAGGGAACACTGGTGCCAAGGAGATGGTGGCAAAGTCACCAAGAGGGCTCATAAGCTAGCCGGAGAAGTCCCTAAATGGGACAGAGGCATGGTGGCAGGAACCAGGCATAAAAAAAAGTGATGAAAGGTCTCAAAAGCCACAGGCAGACAGTAGCGGAGAACAAAGTCCTATCTATAGTGTTGCGGGGGGCAACTTGAAGGAACCACAGTTGTGAAAGTACCAGAAAAGGGCCACCAAAAGCAAGATGTACAGTACTGTTCAATGTGGAAGTAAACAACCTAGGAGTACAAGGCCCAGCCAAGAGAAGGACAAGATGTCCACAAGCCCAGCAAACCACAGGCCAGGGAACAAGCAGGAAACAGCTTGGACCAGGATGGAGAAGGACATGGGCCAGAGGCACAAAGACACTGGAACTGGGACCACAAAGACCCACAAGAAGATCAGCAGGTGAAACCAGCAGTCCACAACCAGTGCATAGGAAGGCTTGATAAGGGAGGAAGCCTTTAATATAACATGGACAGTCCTTGCCTCTAAGCAAAAACACAGAGCAGAGTCAGCGGCAGTGTTGGAATGCAAAAGATTCCTCAAGATGAGGGTGTACTGGCAACACACATGATTACATGGAAGGAGAAATCACCAAAAATGTGTGTGTGTGTGTGTGGGGGGGGGGGGACAGCAATGTACAAAGCACCAAAAGGCAAGGACAGCCTCAGGGGCTGCCCAGATAACAGCACATGGTACAATCATAAAACAAGGGTAAGTAGGGCAGGCATAGAGGAGCCATCACCCAAGGGAAGTACAACTCTATTCCAAATAACACAAAGCCATAAAAGGGAAAGGCAACACCAAAGGCCAGGCCATGATAGTAAAAGCAGGAATGGGCAACCCAGAGCATGGACAAACAGAACTTGGAAACCTCAGGGTGAGAAAAAAGCATCCAGTGTGGTAAGGAGCATGTAGTATAGGAAGTGTGCATCATCTGCCAAATCACAGGCAACAGTGTAGAGGGCAAAGCAAGATGCAATGAAAGGCCAACAGGCAAGCTGACCAGAATGGGAGCCAGAGACAGAAACTGCCACAGGTGACCGTGACAGACTGAATATGTTCTAAGAACAGAAATGGCCAAACAAAAGCCTATGGCAGCAAAGTTGAAAAGATGGGCAGCAAGGCACCATAGGCCATGACAGGACAAGGTGGACAAACCAGGTGGCATAGATCTAATATAAGTAGCCACAAGAACCACTGAGCTAGAAACATGGAAGTTGGTAGCAGAAGACAGAATAGTACCAAGCCTCCAGCTTGGACCAGCAGACAAGAAGCCCTGACATGCGTTCCGGGCAACATCCATAGGATGAGAGCAGGGGGTAGAAACCATCGCAGAGTCAGGCCCCTACAACAGAACAGTGAGACAAGTGTCATACCAATGAATAAGAAGAGAAGTGGCCTATGAGGATCAGCCACCCCACCCCATTTCTGGAAGTGTCGAAACCACAGCCCCACTCCAGGGTCAGGAAGTGAACGGTGCAAAACCCCCATAACAAATGGGGTCAGAATGGCCAAAACCCTAGACAATGATGATATACTGGTATTGTGGAGCAGATCCAGCCCCTACTAATGTATGGCACAGCAAGGGAGGATGGAGTCTCCTAATGGGTATGGGGAATGGCAGCAAAACACCAGGAAAATCATAAGCTATGGATGTGATATTGGCAGAACCAGAAAAGGAAAAAGCATTGACAATGCTTGCTGACATTGACAAGAACCCAATGATGAGAAAAAGGCCTGTAGTAACATCCAAACACCAACTGGAAACCAGCAACCAGTGCACAGGAGAATGAGGGAGCCTGAAAGAAGCGTCAACAATCATGCCAGCAACTTAAGACATATTGGGACCAAAGCACCAGGAAGCCCCAAAATTGCAACAACAGCGAAAAGGAGGACAGAAAGGATGGTACCAGCTGAGGACAGCAAAGGTGGTAGGTGACCCAAAGGCAATCCAGAGAAAGGGTCCAGAAACCACAGCGTGATGACCTGTTGAACCAAATGATGACCAGGTTGGCGGACAGGTGCCAGAAGTATGATCAGAGCTGACTGTCAATCAGGAAGCCCAAGGCTGCCTCTTGCTAAAACTGCAAAGGAGCAGCAAACTATGAAAAACACTTGGAAACAGCACAGATGCAAAGCCAGTGGAAAAAAAATGTTGATGGCTGAGCAGACTACAATCCCTGTAGTAAAAAAAATGGGCCAGAAGATGACCAGTGTGAAGAAAGCCACTGGGCAGCTTAGGCAGAGACAGCAACTGATTGAGACATCAATGGGGTGGCCAGAGCAGTGCTACCGGAGTCAACAGGGAGAGTGTCGACAGCACGGAGGGCTACGACCCCAGGTGTGAAATGAAGTATAGCAGCCAAAGCAGCAGAAGGAAGAACTAAAACATGGGGGCATGCAAGAGAAGTGTAAAGGTGTGTGTGTGTGTGTGTGTGTGTGTGTGTGTGTGTGTGTGTGAGTTTAGGAGAGATGTGAGTAATTACATCTTCTCAGAAAGGGTCGTAAACAACTGGAACAACCTGCTAGAGGAGGTAGTGGGGGCAAAGACTGTGGGGAGCGTTAAGCATGCATGGGACAGGTACAAGGCCAAATTAGGTAGCAGAAAAGGAAGAGGGAAGGATGCCAGTGACCAAACAGGATCAGAAGTGTCAGGATAGGCAGGGAAAATGGTCAGACTAGATGGGCCTACAGGTCTTCTGCCAACAAAGTCTATGCTTCTATTGAAAAAGTACAGCAATTCTCAGTTCAGTTTGTTTGGGACCAGGAAAAATACTCCGTTGAGCAAAACTCATTTACAAGGAGGTCCTGGAAGGACTATACAGTACAGAGAAGGACATCAATAACAATACATACAAATAAATATACAGCGACTAAATTAAGTAAGAAACAATAATAAACAATGTAAGGGGATCCGGTCCGGTGGCGCTCAGGGTTGAGGTGCTGGACACCACACCTCACGCCATGCTGGTGACCTGGGTTCGGACATGAGCCTGGGTTGTCAGGGGTCAGCAGAGGAGGGATAAGATTGAGCATCTGGAGGACTGCTGTCCTATCCCTGGGAGGGGATGTGGATTGCCACCGCTCTGCAGTCACCCCTGGTGACTACCAGAGCACTGCTAGAATAGGTGCAAAGTGAGGGAGAAGTGCAGCAGGCAGCAGCACATTTGTGCTCCGATGTCATTGTACATCTGCACTCCAGGGAACAAGCTACAGGGAGGAAAATGGCAGCATTGACCACGGCAGCTTGATAGCCACAGCTTCCTGAGCCTGGCGGGGCTCGTTGTGTACAGCCACACGCTGGTATTAGTTCCTGGCCTGGTGCAGGGACCGAGGGGAGGGTCCCTTTCATGGATACAGCTGCATATGCTAGCTGGTGTGGTGATGTACCTCTGGGGCCGTCGGGAGAAGCGGAGTGGTGGCTGGATTCACAGCAGGTCAGTTGCTGCAGGAGGAAAAAACATAGAAGTGATAAAAAAAAATAAACAATGTAAGGGGGGAGAAAAGAAAGATATGTACACAACACAAAGGGCAATGAACAATTACATCCAGTCAAGGGGGAATTATAAACAGAATTTGACTTGCTAAAAATAAAGATATTGCTGGTGCTCAGAAGCAGGTACACTTGTTGAGGCCAAGAGAGCTGATGAGATAACTGAATACAGGATAAGTAACAAAGCTGGTGAGTTTGAGCACTTCCTGGAAATTGTTCTATAGGGCAGGGAGGGCATTGCCTATGGCAGCCTTCCCATAGTGGGTGTGAATTCTAGGTATATTGAACAGGATGTAAGAATTTTTTCTGAGGGTATAAGTACTAGTAGAGAGAAAGAAGAATTCCAAGATGTAAGGTGATAACTTATCTAATAGGGCCTTGTATATCCAAAGTAGTATATTCTTTTGTCTTCTGATTCCCAGGAAGGTCCATCTGATTTGAGAATATAGTAGGCAATGATGAGTTTTCAGAGGGGCATTGGTAATAAAGTGATAGCTCTGTGACAGAGTACATCTAATCTATGGAGGGAGGAAAGGGGAGCCGTTAGTATAGATAAGGTCAGCCTAGTCTATAGGGGGGAATGAACATTGCTTGGACAAGTCTTTTCCTGACATCAAACAGGAAGAGGTTTTTGTTCCTGTAAAAGAATCCCAATCTTACTTTAGTTTTTTACAGAGGGCCTCTATCCAGTCGGAGAAAGTAAGGTTATGGTCTGACCAGAAGCCGAGGTATTTATATTTATTAGTAATCTCTTGTGATTCTCCTAGCAAGGTTGTAATTGTGGGCAAAGCTGTGGATGGGCTGTGGTTTTTTTTTTCTATGGTGAAGAGGAGTGAAGAACATGACCTTTGTTTTTTAGCATTTAGTAGGAGCTTGGCCTTGAATAGGTTGGATTGAAGTTGGTCAAATTCACTTTGAAGCTCCATGTAGACACTGGCTCTGGAGCGTTTTGAACTGTATAGTACTCTGTTGTCAGTGAAGAAATGAAGTTTTGCATTTCTGATGTTATACTTTATGTCGTTAATATAGATCATAAAAAGTCAGGGGTCTAATATTGAGCCCTGAGGGACTCCTCTAGTAAATGGGGAAAGGGAGGAGGGGCACTCACCATCTGCTTTTATTTTTTGCTATCTATTTGTGAGGCAGCTTTTTGAACCAAGTTAAGGCTTGTGTATCTAGATCAGTATTGTTTAGCTTACTGAGGAGAATGTTATGGTTGACAGTGTCAAAGGTCTTACTGAGGTCCAAAAATATTACACCTGTATGGTATTTGTTATTGAAGGTGGTAAGGCAATTGTTGGTCACTTTTGCTAGTGCAGAGATCATGCTATGATTAGGTCTGAACCCTGATTGAGATGGGAGAACATGACTGGAGGATTCCAGATAAGTTCTTAACTGGGAATTTACTACTTTTTCGAGAAGCTTGCTTAGGTTGGGCAAAATAGAGATGGGCCTATAATTATTTAGGTTGCAAGGATTGCCAGACTTATATAGCGGGATGATATGCGCAGTTTTCTATGCAGCAGAGAAAACTCCCTGTTTAAGAGACACATTGAAGAAATGCATTTTTGGAGCTGTGAGATGATAGAGCCCTAATTTCAGAAAAAAGGGGTCTATTTTATCTGCTCAGACACTTTTCTTAGTGTCTAGAGAGAGCAGGAGATCTACTTGTTTAAAAATTATAGATTTGAAAGTAAACTTGACTTGGTCCAGAGCCTGAGGATTTCCAGCTTCTGGGCTGCGAGGAGGGTGGGGTTGAAAGTTTGCAGCTAGAAACTTGTTGAATGCCAATCCTGAGATGGCAAAATGTTTGTTTAACTCTTCTAAGATGGTAGATCTATCAGAGAACATTATACCGTGGTTGATGATTTTAGTTGGAATGGAGGGTAGTGTTTTTATTTCCTTCTAGTTGCCTTAAGTTGTGCCAGACTTTTGCACTGTTATTTATGAGTTCCAGAGCATTTAAGTAATAATGGGTTTTAATGGATCTAACAAGACTGGTGCAGGAGTTTCTTGCCCTCCTGAAAGCAGTCCAATCAGAGCTTGTCTTTGTGAGTCTCACTTTACCCCAAAGCTTATCTCTTTCAAGAAAGGCTTTTTACAATTCATGGGTGAAACAGGGACACGTTTTTTTTTTTTTTACTCTAAACTTGATAATAAGGGCATGTCTATTTATTATATTGACCATGATGTTTTGGAAGTAAGCATAGGCTTAGGTAACTGAGGGTGCCAGATTCTGCAAAGAGCCATGTGACAACAGAAGGACCTGAGCACAAAGCCAGCAACCACCCATGTTGTCATAAGGATGGGTGGGAGTGGCAGAAACAGATGACAGCATCAATAGCAAAACAGGCTACAGTATACGGAGAAATACAGAGAACAGTGTCAAAAAACAATGGTGGAAATGGCAACGTAGCAGAGATAGGTGATGACCGGCAATCTTCTGATTTATTTGGGCTCTTTTTTCCCCTTCAAAATGGATTGTTACTACTTTTTTAATACTTAGAGCAATTTGCCTTTTGCCTATTCATTGTTTACATTACCTGTTGCTAGGTTTCCTTGAAATTCTATGATGTTACTGTTCTACACTGTTAACTAATCAGAACGTCAGAACAGTGGATATCACTGAATGGAAGACACAGGAGGGGGTTTAAAGATTTAAAAATGGTTTTCAATTACATTTAAAATGTGCAGACGTCTTGAACCAATTTGGGCTTTGTATGTAGAAAGGCAACAGCTAAAGCCAGGTCAGGTACTGTACTTGAAAATGTTTAAGCCTTCTGACTAAACAACAGTGTTGATTCTCAGCCAGGAAGTCTGGGTTTTATCATTGAAAACCAGAGAGAAAAACTGCTGGGCCTCACCTGCTCCAGTAGCTGCCTTAGTCTGTGCAGCTGTGACTCTAGCTGCTTGTTGTGATCTTCCAAGATCTGCATCCTGGCTTCCAGGCGGCCTTTGTGCTGGCGGAGAAGCTTGGCTTCAGCAATCAGCTCTGCATCCCTTGGGCTCTGGGGTGAGGTGGGCACCATCTCTGGAGGGGATGGCAGAGGGGAGAGACCCTTGTGATCATGCTGCTGCTTTAATCGCTCATACTCACTCTGCAGGTTCCTGTTGGTGGAAGCAAAATGTGAGTGTTTACACCTTGCACAAAACAATGTGAGCTAAATTCAGTCATTAATTCTGTAAATATGTTTCTAGAAATGAAATTATTTTAATAAAAAATAACATTTATTTGCTCCAAAACCGACAATGTAGGAAAGCAGCTGCAAAGGCCAATAAGATGCTAGGTTGTATTGCCTGGGGTATATCGTTGAGGAGGGGGAAGGTTATTCTGCCATTGTATAGATCACTGGTAAGACTGCACCTAGAATACTGTGTGCAGTACTGGCGGCCGTACCCAAAGAAGGACATTAAGTTGCTGGAGGGGGTGTAACACAGGGCAACAAAAATTATACAAGGGCTGGGGATTTACCATATGAGAGCAGACTGAGGGAGTTAAACATGTACTCACTAGAGGACAGGAGGGACAGGGGAGATATGATTGAAACCTTCAAGTACATGATAGGCGTAAACAGGATGGGGAAGGAGAGGCTTTTTAAAGTGAGGGAAGGGAGGGATACATGAGGCCATGCTATGAGACCGGAGGGGGGAAGGTTCAGGAGGGAGATGAGAAGACACTTTTTAACAGAGAGGGTGGTGACTGAGTGAAATGCATTGCCAGCAGAAGGGGTATCCTGCAGAACAGTGAGCTGCTTCAAAGTAGGCTGGGACAGGGTAAGGGTTGAGGGAGGATGGGGATGGGAGGGAGGCAGCTGCTGGATAGGGGGCTAGCTACAAAAATCAAGCAGATTTCATAGACCTTTGGGTCTTTATCTGCTGGCAATTTTTATATGTATGTTCAGATGAATAACTGAAATTTAGCCATAAGCCTTTGCAGTGAAAGAAAACAAATCACAGATTTCTTGAGGCATTTGCAGAATGTTAAGGTCCATTTATATAAACCCCCCTCCTTTTGATAGGTTTCGTGCAATAACATTGCATACACATATGCTGTGGAAATGCATTCATTAATATTTAAGCTTTTTTATATATATGTATTAGATCAGGCTACAGTTCTATGGCAGGGCACAAATATGTCATAACAAGTTATTAGATATTCTGAACAATCCAAGCCAGAGTACGTCCATGCTCACCAGTGCCAGGGAAGGTGCAGGCCAGGGGATTGTTGACCAAAGAACTTCAATATAGACAGACCAGAATGGCCTCCACTCATTTGTTCTAAAATTTTATGTTTGTGAATCAGGAGGCAATGTAATCACAAGTTGTGGGGTTGTCAGAAAGTAAACATTTATTGCTTGAACAACTGCAAGACAATCTCTGACTGCTGCTGCAAAAGCAATGAATACCAACACTGTGTCCAGGTGCCCCTATTAGATATTCTGCACTAGAAAGAAATATATAAGATATTGAAATTCTTTCAAACAATTCTCTGTAAAAAGTTAATCTTTGCAAATGTGCACAAATTGCTGAAGATTGTACACAATATTCCTTTTAGGACACAGTTTTCTATTTCTGTTCTCTAGTGGAGGACTGATAAATTGCATGCAAGGTTTCTTACCCAGTTCTTATATGATGAAACAGTGGTTGAAAGTGTCCTTATTATGACAGTCATGCTATAGATCTATTTGTTACCCACTATGAGAGACTGATTTGCTTACTTAAGTCTCTGAAGCAGAGGAAATTAATACTGCTCGTCAAATAGGACAAAGTCTAATTGTCCTCTATACTGTACCCAAGTGAGCAGCCCTGCTGAGAACAATAGCTGGCCATAATTCAGTGGAAATAAGGGTAGGTTGAAAGTGCAGCTTATAGATGCACAACAAACTGCACCTCTGCCTGCAGGGAGAACAAGACTTACTGCTTTTTTGAAGAGACTAATTTTTCTGGATGTTGAGGGAAAACTAAGTACTCTGCATCTGCCTCATCTTTATTTTCATGACTGATGTCTTGAAAGAAGGTAGTTTAGTACTGGTCCATGGAACTGACCTGTTTTCTTCTTCTAAGTCAGCTAAGATTCTTTCCAACTCCCCCCTTTCTTCACTCTCCAGGGAGATCAAAATCTGGGCAGGACTTCTGGGCTGGCTCAGGGGAGACTCCTGGTTCAAGCTTTGGCAGTAATGCTGGATTAACAAGTGCTCATCATCTCTGAAAACAGTACAAAACACAGGTAATCATTTCTGTGTGTGCAGGTGTGTGTTACCTGCAGGCAAGGGATAAAAACAAAAAGAAAGGCCAAGCCCCATGCAATCCACCCCCATTATAAAACCCAAGGATTGTCATCCTATCTGTGTTGATGTGCGAGGAGAAAAATCACTTAACCTAGCAGAGAAATTCTATCATTCAAAATAGAATCACACAAGAACAGTTTCAACAGCTGCTGAATGCAGTTTTATAGACTGATCAGCAAAGCCACAACATTTGCCAATCAATTTTAAAAGACCTATTACACTGCTAACAGTGGCGTTTAATGGGTGCTGCTGTAGCTGTGAGCCAAAAACTATAACCTTAAATACTTGGCAGCCTTTAATTATGGCAGAATCGGTTTTATTTCTTTGAAAATGGTGTGGATTTCCACTATAGAGTTAATAGCATGGAACAGATGATGTATTCATCATTTCTGAGATGGACAATTTAGATTAGTGCTTCTAGAGGATATGACATCATGAAAGGTTATTCCCCCCTCTCCCAAGCAACAATTTATTCTTGATGGGAGATTGACACATTCCACTTGCCATATCAATACTTACAATGAAAATGCAGGAGAGGTAGCACTAAAAAAAAGCTAGACAAGAAAATACTATTTCATACACTTCTCATTTCTTGAAGCAAGAGCTGTTACAGGATCCTTTAGTGATTCAATGTCTTTTTTTTTCTGGAGAGACAAACCTTTCCTTTGCACAACTTGTCTATAATCCTTTTCCATTTAGGACCATGAAAAGAGTTGTCTGCCTCTGTGTTCCTTCACAAAGACAATATATTCCACCATCTGAAGGCTATCTGAAATATCCCATTTCATGTTTTGCAAGCAGTACAAAGCATGTATTGTGCTGTTGCCGTACGGTAACTGGGTTAAAGGTCTTATTCATAGCCTCCTTGCAATTTGCAACACACTAGAAGTCATTACTAATCACTTTCTTGATAGTTTTTACAAATCACTTCACACACACTGTTATTGGCCTCGATAACCAATTTGTCTTTGCCATAGGTTTTTAATTTTTCCTCATAACTACACATTTGGCCTCTTGGGTTAAGATTATTTCACACTTGCTTAATCTGTTATACTAACATTATCAAAAAAAGTTAGAGTGTTATACATAATTTAAGAGAAGAGCACGTTAGATTGCACCGTGTTGCCCTGGACTATTACATAAAGAGCGGATAGATTAAAAGTCTGCATATTACAAAAAAAACCCTGAAAAGAGTATGCTTCACATGTTGTACACCTATTGTCACCAGCCCTCTTACTTCAAATCCTAGAAAATCTACATTTTATTGGGCTTCTTAATTGTTTTTTCTTCAATATCAGAATTCCTAAGGTTGGTGGAGTAATCTGATCCCATTCTGGCCTTCATCTCAAAATAAGTTTAAATGCTGGTGAACAGTTTTGTTTTAACAGCCACAGATAATTTATTTAAAATTTGGTAACTAGGAAAGGCACACTGAGTTGAGACTCGTTTCCAGGTGCGACCTGGGGGCGGAGGGAGAGGAAGTACAGACATGAAGAGCATTACAGACATCAATAGTGCATAAACAAAAAACGAAATATAATGCAGATTAACCAGGTAACAAAAGGAGTGATGGCCCCCTTGATCAAGCACATCACAGAATCAGTTTGGAAATAGCAGACTGAGGGTACCTTACATGGCTGCCAAACTTGCTAGAGAGCTATGATTTAGCACCTAATGCATTAGAGCACAAAGTGGGGGCCAAGAACACAGGTGGCCGAGGTAAAGGAGAAAGAGATGGGAGAGGGGGACAAGAGAGAAGGGATAAGTAGGGCAAAGAGGTCAGGAGTGGGTGAGACAAATCCAGGGGGAAGCAAGAGAAAGTTTTAGCAGATGTCTGAAGGCCTGGAAAGAGGGACAGAGCCATAGGGAAGAGGGAAACAGGTTTCAGAGGGAGGGGAGATGATAGCAACTGGACTCCTACTACTAAACAATAGTAAGCTTCTTGCTGGGTTTGAGTCCTTCAAGGTCTCTTTCTCAGAATTTCTCAAGTTATAGCTGTTCTGTATTACATCAATATAAATTTATACCATTGTGCTATTTATGAATAGTCTCTCTTGCTCGGATATTTTAATGAGCTGCTCACTGGTGCTATAACTCTTGTCTCCTAGGCTGCTCCTAGTAATGAGATGATCTCATTTCTTTTGAAATTCAACTTCTTTATTGGTTTTGTCATAAAACGTGCTTACATCAGAGCATTGTCAGGCAAGAGACCATGGTTAACACAAAATACATACTAACCACCCCTCACCCCACCCCCACCACCCACAATCCACCCCTGGAGTGTGACCCTAGTAAATAGGCAAAAAGTACAACATACAAATTGAGAAATTAAGCACATGGAGAGTTAAGAAACACCAGTACAATTAATGCAGATATAGTGCATTTAATTTGCCCCATTTTTTGTCAAAGAGCTGAAGCCTATTGTAGGAGCTAGCAATCAAGTGTTCAGTCCTGAAACACATTGAGAGTTCATTCAACCATTCACTGTAAGATATGGTGAGCTGGTCCATCCAATGTTTAAGTACCAGTTTCTTGACAACCACTGAGATTAAGGCCATGTGAAATCTTTTCTCCTTGACCCCGATGTTGGCATAACAACCCAAAATGCAAATTTCTATGGTAAAGAGACCTTCCAAACCAAGTAAGGGATCCATTTTGGTTTGGATTAACTGCCATAAGGGAGATACCTTTTCACAGTACCAGAATATGTGCAGATACTCCCTTCTGAATTACCACACCTAGAACATATAGAAAAGGGGAGGCAGCCCATTCTGGTCAATTTGACTGGCATACAGTACATGTCATTAAGAATGTGGTATTGGATGAGTCTGAACATGTCCTGAGAGTTGTAAGTGTATAGATCCTTCCAGCTATGTGACCGGTTAAGGGGTACATCTGGAAGCAGGGAATTCAAACTTTAGGACCTGGTAGGGGCTCAGGGTGGCCTATGACCAGAAAGCAAGAGTATAAAAGGGAGATGGCATGTGGCCTGGAGGCTAAGTCCCTTAGTTGTTCAAGATAGGAGTTAGTACAGAGGGTTTAAGGGTTGTGCCAAATAATTGGCATAGCAGGTGTCTGAGCTGAAATATCTTGAAGATGTGCACTTGGTTTAAGCCATATTTCAAAAGAATATCTGGAGAAGAAAGGAGAGAATCCTGAGAATACAAATCAGCCACTGTGGCCTCTCTTAGCTGGGGTAGCCTTCCTGGGACAAGACTTGTGCTCCTCATCTTGATATTGGGATTTGAGACAATGGGTTGAGCAAAGTCTTTTTGGGGGAGGAGCAAAACTAGGAGAAACCTTGACTGAGGTTCCAATCACTGAGTGGTGGAGCGAGACTGGCAGTGATTTCCATGGGAGGTAAAAAATGGTTGAGGTGGTTAAGTTATACAGTTGTAGGATCTAGTTCTCAATTTGTAACCACATAGGGGTATATTCCCCTTCAGAACTCGAGAGCCATCTTCCACATTTAGAGAAGTGGCTGGCCCAGTAATACAGAAGGAAATTGGGAAGGTGAAGACCACCCAAACCCTTGGGAAGGCTCAGCTTGAGAAAGGAGTGTCTAGGATGTTTATGTAACCAAATGAAATTAGATATGAGGGAATTTACATGTTGGAAAGAGGAAGCCAGAGATTCAACATATTTAGAGGATAGAAGAATCTGGGGATAATGTTCATCTTTATGATATTGATTTGTCCACATAGGGATATCAGGAGAGACTCCCACCTCTGGAGATCTTGTTGGATGTGAGCCACCAGGTCATCCAGGTTTAGTTTCTTGGTGAGAGAAGGCTCAGTGGTTAGGTGTATGCTCAGATACCTGACTGAATGTGGGGACCATTTCTGCCGCCAAAGTCTATGTTTCTGACCAGCATAACATTCTGTGGTGCTTTGCATATGCAGCCCGTGATGCTTTGCATTGTGGGGGCATGTGTGATTTTGTATCTTCTTGAAACTTGGCTTCCCAGCCAAATGCCCTGTGGGGTAACCCTTGCCTCAGTGTTTACACACAGAGGTTCTTTGTCTTTTAAATAGTTTTTTATTTTAATGGGTTCACCACAATATATCCCAGGCACACTGTCTTAGGGGTAGCTGGTCCATTCCACTGGGGTGTCAAACAGACGAGGCATACTGATGAGTCCTGGTAGGACGAAACACGTGTCTATGTCTTCTGTTAGCACCCTTTGCAAACTGTGGGAGAGGCCTTTCGGCACCATGCAATTCTGCTTAAAGTTGGACCAGCATAACATTCTGTGGTGATTTGCATATGCAGCCCGTGATGCTTTGCATTGTGGGGGCATGTGTGATTTTGTATCTTCTTGAAACTTGGCTTCCCAGCCAAATGCCCTTTGGGGTAACCCTTGCCTCAGTGTTTACACACAGAGGTTCTTTGTCTATGTTTCTATGCTGAATTGATGAAAGTCAGCCTTGTGAATATAGTGATTAAGGGGAAAAATTTCAGTTTTGTTACGGTTCAATTTATAGTTGGAGAAATGACTAAACTGGGATATTATACTGAGCGTGTGTTCGAGGGAAATAGCAGGATGTTCTAAATGAATAAGGACATCATCCGCATATGCTGAAAGCTTTAAAGTGGAGTCATACATTGGGATACATAGAAACATAGACTTTGACGACAGATAAGGACCGCTTGGCGCACCTAGTCTGCCCATTTCCCTACCTAGAGGATAAGCTGCAGATCCTATTTAACCAACAGCCTATTTCTTCCTACCCCCCACAAAAATTGCCTTACGTCTGTCCCATGCATTCTTGAATTCTCCCACAGTTTTAGACCCCACAACCTCCTCAGGAAGGCTGTTCCATGCGTCCACCACCCTCTCTGTGAAAAATACTTCCTCACATTGCCCCTGAGCCATCCCCTCTATCTTCAAATTGTGTCCCCTTGTTCTTGCACATCTCTTTTTCTGAAAGATGCTACCCTCTTGGACTTTGTTGATTCCACTGAGGTACTTAAATGTTTCTGTCATGTCCCCCTTTCCTCAAGGGTATACATATTAAGCTCCTTTAGCCTCTCCTTGTATGGCTTCTCTTGCAGACCCTGCACCATTTTAGTTGCCCTTCTCTGAACTGCCTCCATCCTGTCTATGTCCTTGCGGAGATGGGGTCTCCAGAACTGGATGCAATACTCCAGATGGGGTCTCACCAACTGTCTGTATTGGGGGATAACAACTTCCTGTTTTCTGCTGCCTCTTCCTATACATCCCAGTATCTCCCAGCCTTCCCTACCGCCTTCTCACATTGCTTTCCAACCTTAAGGTCATCTGATATGATTACCCCAGGACCCTTTCCATTTTTGTTGTTGTTACTACCTCCCCCCATTGTGTAATCTTCCCCAGGGTTTTTGTTTCCCAGGTACATTATTTTGCACTTCTTTGCACTGAATCCAATCTGCCATACTTCTGACCATTCCTCCAACCTTGCCAAGTCCCTTCTCATCCTTTCCATGCCTCCTTGTGTATCAACCCTGTTGCAGATCTTTGTGTCATCTGCAAAGAGGCATATTTTTCCTTCCAGTCCCTCTGCAATGTCACTTATAAAGACATTAAAAAGGACTGGACCCAGTACTGAACCCTGCGGTACCCCACTAGTAACTCCTCTTTCTTCAGAGTGGACTCCATTTGCAATTACCTTCTGTGTCCTGTTGTTCAACCAATGTTTTACTCAGGCTACCACCCTGGGACCCACTCCAAGGCTGGTTAATTTGACTACTAATCTTTTGTGTGTGGGACTGTGTCAAATGCCTTGCTAAAGTCTAAGTAGGCCATGTCCACAGCCCCTCCCTGGTCTACTACTTTGGTTACCCAGTCAAAGAAATCAATTAGATTCATCTGACATGACCTTCCCACTGTGAACTCATGCTGCCTTGGGTCCTGTGCCCCACTGGCCTCTAGGTACTCAACAATTATTTCCCTTCAGAAGTGATTCCATCACTTTCCCTACCACAGAGGTCAAACTGACAGGTCTGTAGTTTCCTGCCTCTGTCTTGCTCCCACTTTTGTGAAGGGGAATCACATCAGCCTTCTTCCAGTCCTCAGGTACCACACCATCCTCCCATGATTTGTTATAAAGGGTAGTCAGTGGTGTCACTAGTTCTCTGCTTAATTCTTTTAGAATTCAGGGTGAATTCCATCTGGCCCCATTGCTTTTGTCCACCTTCAGTTTTAGGAGTTCTTTCAGAACCTTTCTTCTGTGAAAGGACTGGGATCGACCCCAGAGTGCTTCTGTTAATTGGATTAGGCACTGCCCCACTTCCTCTTTTGTGACTACTGAACAGAAGTATTCATTCAGTATCCCTTCTTTTTCACTGTCACTCTCTGCCCACCTATCATCCATTCTGTTCAGCCTCACTATCCCTCCCTTTGTCTTTCTACGCTCCCTGATATACCTATAAAAGGTTTTATCCCCCTTCTTAACTGAGTTGGCTATCTTTTCCTCAGTTTGTGCCTTTGCTATTCTGACTACCCTCCTTGCTTCCTTCTGCCTTAACTGGTACAGTTATCTGTCCTTCTCCTTCTGTGTTTCCTTATACTTCCTCAATGCTATCTTTTTCTCCCTAACCTTCACCGCCACTTCTTTTGAGAACCATAGTGGCTTTTTCTTTTGTTTTGATTTGTTTATTTGCTTCACACAAAGGCTTGTTGCCTCTGTGATGGCAGTTTTGATATTTCCCCATTGTTGCTCCACCCCCACCTTCTAGCCTGTTTGCTAGTGCTTTTCTAAGGCACTCTCCCAGCTTGCCAAAGTCAGCCCTTCTGAAGTCCAGAACCTTTGCTTTTGTATGGCTTGTCTCTGTAGCTGAGTTTATCGTGAACCACACTGTTTGGTGGTCACTTGTTCCCAAATGGCTACCCACTTCTAGATCTGAGATCCTCTCACTGTCCCCATTTGAGAGTACGAGGTCTAAAATTGCTCCCTCCCTCACGAGTGGGTTCCAAAACTAGCTGTCTGAGGCATGCCACCTGTTGGGCATCGAGAATGGCCCTGCTCTTGGATATGGCTATAGCAAAAGTGCTGCAGTTAACATCTGGCATATTAAGGTCCTCCATCTACAGTATCTCCCCTTTCTCTGCCATCCTAAGTATGCCTTCCATCATATCCTTGTCCATTCCCTTCCCCTGACATGGGGGTCTGTATACAACCCCTCTGCGGATTGTGGTGCCATTTCCAGTCTCTAAGGTGACACTGTATCCGGGGGGGGGACATTTTGATATGTCTCAGGAGAGGTTCCAAGTACAAATCAAAAAGAAAAGGTGAAAGAGGGGATCCCTGTCTAGTACCAGAGAAGATAGGGAAGCGAGGGGAAAAGACACCATTACAGTAAATCCTGGCAGAGGGGGAGGAGTATATGGTATGGATCCACTGGAGGAAAGTGTGGGGGAAGCCTATTTTCCATAGAGTTGACCAGAGGAACTCCCAGTTCACTCTATCGATGGCCAGGAAAATGTGCATCAGCTTCCTTAGGTGATCCGCAGAGGACCTTCCTGGGACAAACCCTAATTGTTTTGGGCTCAGGAGGTGCATCCAGACCTTCCTGATACGTGAGGAGAGAATTTTGGTTAAGATCTTGATATCATAGTTCAGAAGAGAGATAGGGCGGTAACTGGAGAGGTTTGTGTGTGGTTTGTCCAGCTTAAGAAGAAGGACAATGGTGACTTCTAGTAAGGAGGGATCAAGAGAGTCAGCAGTAAACATGTATCTATACAATCTGAGTAACAAAGGAGAGAGTTCTTTAGAGAAGATTCTGTAGAAGTTAGAGGGAAGCCATCAGGCTCTGGCACCTTGTCAAGAGATAAGCTCTTCATTGCTTCTTCCACTTATAGAAGAGAGATGGGGATGAAAGGGAGACCTGGTGGTGATCTAGAAGATGAGGGAGGTCACTAGAATCTAGATTAGCATCTATTTCCTGTGAAGTTGGGGGTGGGGAAGGGTGCTTCCCATAGAGATTGCGGTTAAAAGTTTCAAACACCAGGGCTATGTCCCGGGGAGGTCTTGGTGGAGCCATCTGGGGTAAGAATGGTGGGGATTAGCTTGGAGCCTTCCAGTTTATGCAGGCGAAGAGCCAGGAGTCTACCGGCCTTTTCATCTTGTTCAACGTATTTAGAACTCATTTTTAGGATGGCATATTCTGCCTTCTCTCTCAGTAGGTCAGTGTATTTATCTCTTAAGGAAAGCAATGCTTCTAGTGCATCAGATGAGCTGGATGAGGAGAGACTGAGCTCAGCCGCCCTAATTTGTATTAGGAGAGATAAGATCTAAGCTTCCCTCTGTCTTTTCTTTCTGGAGGCAAGTTTGATAAATTTGCCTCAAAGATAACATTTGAGTGCACACCATTCAAGATCTTACCTTCTTACAGAACCTCTGTTAAAGTCAGTAAAGGACTGTTTAAGGGATTGCACTTTGGTGATAGTGGTTTTATCTTTTAAAAGCTGGGTATTCAACTTCCATGCCGTATCTCTCTGCATATCCGGGTCTCGGGAGAGAACTTACAAAGCTACTGAGTGGTCAGATAGGACAATTGGTTATATCCCTGCATGGCATAAGCCATTTAGGAGGGGTTGACTGACTAGGATATAGTCAAGCCTAGACCAGGACTGATGAATATTAGAATAATAGGAATAGACACTGTGAGAGGAATTGAAAATGTGCCATGGATCACACAATCCTAGCAGATCTGTGAAATCTCTCAGAGCCCTTTGGGATGGAGAAGGGGGTTTTAGTGCTAGATAAGATCTATCTAGGTCCTGTGTGGGTGGAATATTCCAGTCCCTCCCAGGATTAGGTGGATGGGTAAGAGGGATGCGAGCCTATTGGCTAGTTCCATGAGGAATGAGGGGTCATCCCCCACCGGACCATATATGCATCCAAGGACCACCTCGGTGTGAAGAAGGGAGCCTTTAGTCAGGATGAATCTACCCCCTGGGTCAACAATGGTCGAGTCAGCCTGAAACAGGATGTTGCCCATTACTAGTATGGCCACTCCTCTACTCGAGGAAGAATCCTCAGAGGCAAGAACCTGAGAGACCCCTTGCCGGTGCAGCCAGATGGCCTCTTTTGCTAACATGTGCATTTCTTGTAAGAAAATAATACCAGCATTGAGCAGGGCACAATGTTTCAGGACCTGGTATCTCTTGCTGGGATCCCTAACTCCCGTAAAAGTCCATGTTACTATTTTAATTGCATTACTCATCAATTGCGATAAACAAGTTAACCAGGAAGACTAATCTAAAAGTTAACCAACTATAACCCATGAGGCACACTACAACCCACCCCCTCCCCCCCGACCATTAAACAGTAGGATCCAAGTGAAGACAATACTGTGGTAGACCAAAGCACGCAGCTCTGAACAGTCAATGAAACATTACCCAGAAATGCAGAACCAAGGATGAACCCCCAGTTCCCCCACCCCACCCCCCACCTACCCATTTGGTCTAAACCCAGACATAATTTGAGAACTAAGATTGAGACCCCCCAGTTAACTCCCTCCCCATAACTTAAAACTATTTACAACAAATCCCTTGTGGGTTATACTTTCAGCTTGGAAGACAAATCCTGAGACAGCAGAGGAGGAGAAGAACCCCTGTGCCTGATTCCGATCCCCTTATGTGAAGGTTTTGGGGGTATACAGACCCACTCCAGTGTTAAACCAGATGAAGAGAAACAGGCACAGACACCCATATACCAGTGTGTGATGTTAAACAGCACCAATAGCAAACCAACCTTGAGCCCAGCCCCCCACATCCCTTGCAACACTCCAGACACTTATTCTTGAGGGGAATGAAGCAGGAGATCTTTAAGGTAGGAAGAGACTTACTGACTACCCTGCTGAAAAATGACGGGGCTTCCAATTCAGAGCGGGGTTATGCTTCTGGCTCTTACTCCATCCCTAACTTCTATTCCCCTAATCACCTGGTTGTGGGCTGGGTAGACTAAACCATAGAAGGGGACAGGCAGGAAAGCCATGATATTAAGAAAGAAACCCGATACACATCTCAGCCAGTTAGAATTTGGTCACTGGGAGGGCTGAATGGATACAGGAAACATTCGGTTCAGTTGTAGTGAGAATAGGTAGCCTAAGCATGGCTTGAGGTGACTGAGCTACTAGTGGAGATGACCCCTCTCCATTCAGGTTATCCAATAATGAGTTAGCCCAATGGGGGGGGACCAAAATAGAGCTGGACCTGTGCACCAAAAAGTCAGGACCCACAGAAACCTCTCCCACCCCTATGGATCTAGTACCAGGAGAACTAGTATTCAGTCAGGAGGCCTGCAGCACCACCTCAAGGGGATGCAAGGCCCCCACATGGTGGGTCAGGTTAGGGAAGACCAGCAAGGAGGCCATGAATCCTGCATCTGTAGGCCTTGTTATCGAGCCCATATCCCCCAGACATCCCAGTCAGAGGAGAGGGAGAGACACCAGAAAGTAAAAGGAAATTCGTAAACAGTAACAGGCAACAGCCAACATCAGCAACAATACAGGTAGAAACTTTTAAGGTTTTAGCCACAGCATTACGTAGGATAATAAACTAGCAATTCAAGTAGTGTTAAAGAGGTCAGGTAGGCACTGAGACAGTTCCTTTCTGGCATTCTCGGGTCTCTCAAAGGAAGACCAGGTGCCATTAAGACAAACCTGTAAGTGCTTTGGATAGATCATTTTAAACTTTATGCCGGCGGCTCTGATCTTGGAGACAACCGGGTGGAAAGCCATGCATTTCTGCCGAATCTCTAGTGGAAGATCCTGGGTAAATCTCAGGGGTTTACCCTCCCACAGAATCGCCTAAAGTTCTCGTGCCTTCGCTAGCACAAGCTGTTTTTCTAGGAAGTTTAAGCATTTTAAGATAATTGGCCTCGGGGGTGCGCCTTTGGGGGGTCGCGGTCTCAGTGACCTGTGTACATGTTCAGTCTGGTAGCCTGGGTTGAAAGGGGAGGGCCCCACAACTTTGACTAGCAATTTTTGAACAAATGTTATCACACTGGGGTCTTCCTGAGCTTCGGACAAACCAAATATGAGGATGTTGTTCCTCCTGCTCCTTCCTTCTAGGTCTTCTGTTTCGGGCTTGAAGTTTGCTCATTTGTTGCCTCAGCTTGATGAACTTGGGGTAGGTCCAGTACTTCCAGGCCTCCAGCAATGAGGTTCGAGCATTGATGTCCCCGATCTTGCACCCCAGTCCCTCATATCTGTTCGTAGAGACTTACGCTCCAAGGAGATGTCCGCTAGGGCATCCCTAAAGGGAAGCAACTCCTGGAGGAAGCGGTCCTTGGTTAATGGGTCTGCAGATGTTGACTGCAAGACTGAGTGGGCATGCTGTGCTCCCTGTGCCTTAGATTTCTTGGGAGCCTTGTGTGGCGAGTTAGGAGGCGTGTGGTGCGGTGGGGCCTGACGCATTTCGGCATCCATCATGGCAAAATGAGTGCCAATAGTGATGTAGGAAGACAGTTCTTAGCTGAAGAAAGTAGGCAGGCACACACTGGCAGCAATCAGGAGTGCTCCCCAAAGATTTAGAAGGTAGACTCAGTTGGATGTAGATGGGGAAGGAGAGAGCTCCTCTAGAAGGCTGCTACTAGTCTGCAGACATCACATGACTCCCCAAGATGATCTTATTTCATGGATGTTTTCTAACCTAAAATGCTTAATAAATTGGAGCACAATGATACCACAAGGAGGATGCAGTGTATCTCATGGACAGAGCAAAAGGATGACGAGTCCCATGAGCCTAGTTCCAATCCTGGCTTAGTTACTGTAGCTTTGAAAGACCTTTGCATAATGCAACTGATTTCCATGGTTTTGGTCCCCTGGTAGTAAAATTGTGCTGAAGCAGCTATCACTTTTCATTTAGGCAGCCCTTGCTAAATTGGTTCTAACAAGTAAATAAAAATCTACACTAGCTGGCACCTCTGCTGTCTTATGTGGAGAGCTCTGCTGCTTTTGGTACCGAAAGTGCAACACCAGAAAGGGTGCCTGCCCATTAACAATATGCAGGTAGCCAAAGACCCGAGTAGGGACAGGGCAGTGCTGGACCTGGTGCGTACAAACATGGACAGAATTGCTGACATCACAAGAGGCAGTTTCCTCAGTACCAGTGATCACTGTGCAGTGTGGTTAAACTTACAGACAAGAGCAGAGACAAACCACACAAGGACAAGGGTCCTGGACTTTATGAGGGTGGATTTAAAAAAAATTGGAGACAGCCTCAGAAACTGTCTTGTAAGGGGTAGATTGCCAGAAAAGGTTGAAGCACAGTGGGGGAAACTAGGGAAATGCATAGTTAAGGCAACCAGATGCTGATGGAAGGAAGTGACTAAAAGTCTAACGAAAAAAAGATAATTATTTTTCTCAGGAACTAGCTGAAATGGTGAAGGAAAAAAGGGTGGCATTCAGGAGGTGTAAGGAAACACAGGAGGACAGGGACATATACCAAGTAGAGCAGGGGGAAGCAGGAAAGACAGTGAGGGATGCAAAGGTGCAGACAGAGTTTTTCAGATGCATAAATGAGAAAGCAAGGGGAGGGATAGTGAGGATTAGAAAGGAGGAAGAAGAACACTGCATAAAAGAGACCAAGAAAAAGCTGCCATTCTGAACAGGTACTTCCGCTGTCTTCACAGAGAGGGAGGGGGGAAAAGACCACCAGGGAGTAGCAGGAAATGGGGGGGGGGGGTGTGAGGAAAAGTTCATTTTCAGAGGAAAGAGTCCTGCTGGGACTTGCAGCTCAGAAGGAGGACAAGGCTATGGGACCAGATAATATAAACCTGGGGTACTAAAGGAACCTAGGGAGGTGTTAAATAAAAATGGGTGTGATTCTAGAGGACTGGGGAAAATCTGATGTGGTCCATCTATGTAGGAGCAGCGAGAGGGAAGAGGCTGGTAATCACAAGCCAGTGAGTCTTACCTCAATGGTGGGTAAATTCATGAAAACCCAGCTAAATGAAAGACTGGTAGTCAATCTTGAATCCAGTGAGCTGCAAGACCACAGGCAGCATGGATTCACAGGGGGAGGGGGTCATGCAAAGCAAATCTGATTGATTTCTTTGACTAGGTGACCAAAGAAATAGGTCAGAGGAGCGCAGTGGACATGACCTATCTGGACTTTAGCAAGGCCTTCGACACGTACCACTCAGTATATTGATAAATAAATGTAGCAGCCTAGGGGTGGGATCCAAAATATTGAACTGGGTTAGAAACTGGTTATCGGATAGCCACAGAGAGTGGTGTTTAGTAGCACTCACGCTAATGATGGAAGAATGACCAGCAGGGTGCCACAAGGCTCAGTACTGGGACTGGTCCTTTTCAATATCATCATAAGTAATACTGCAGAAAAACTGAAAGGAAAGGTACGGCTTTTATAGATGATACCAAAATCTGAAATAGGATGGACACTCAGGAGGGAGTGGAGAATGTGCAGGAATCCTAGGAAACACAAAGAGTGATCAAGAGCATGGCAGTTGGGGTTCAATGCCAAAAAATACAAAACCATGCACTTAGGGCACAGAAGCTCAGGAGCTGAACATAGGATGGGGGAGGTACTGACAGTCATTAAGCAGGAAAGGGACCTTGGGATTATCATAGCAGGCAACCTCAAAGTGGCTGGACCATGTGGCAATACAGTAGGTAGGGTTAGGGGGATGCTGAGGTGCATAGGGAAGGGTATCTCCAGCAGAAGGAGGAGGTTGGTGTTATTGATAGCTGGTGCATTCCCACCTGGCGTGCCATGTCCAGTTTGGGGAGCTACACCCTAGAAAGGACATAGACAGGGTGGAAGCAGTCCAAAGGAGGCAACTAAAATTGTGCAGGGGTTGTACAAAAAGCCCTATGGGAAGGTACTGAGGGATCTCAACATACACACCCTGAAGAGGGGAGAGTAAGAGGGGACATGATAAAGACCTACAAGTACCTCACCGGGGTGAACAGGGTGCAGGAGGGGAGTCTCTTCCAAATAAGAAAGAGCACTAGGACCAGGTGCCATGCAATGAAGCTGGAGTGGGGGAGTTTAAGAGGGATGTGAGGAAATACTGCTCCACTGAAAGAGTGGTGGTAGACACCTGGAACAGACTGCCAGACAAAGTGGTGGCCTTTCAGCGCTCTAGTTCACCCAGTAGTAGAAACAGGAAGAATCAGGACACCACTGAAAACAAGATGCTACATCTGAGAAGGGCTATACAGAGTAAACAAACAAAAAAAATTGGACGCAAGTATAACACAAACATGGGGATGGGCAAACACTGCTATGGTTCTGCTGTAGTCCTTCTGTTTATTTATTTATTTAGTTTTTGTTCACCAGGTAGGTGCACTAGACAAATTCTGCCTATTTTCAGGCATGACCTGGGGGAGGGGGATACAGATGAATGCCAATTGACCTTGACCCAGACCAAGCTGTTGGTGGTATTTTTAGTATTCTAACTGTGCTAAGAATTTCACTTTTAGTGTGAATGAACATTTTACAATTTGTCAAGATATCATTAGAGCCCCATTGCCACTACCTCAGGAGAACTCCTTTCCTGCAGATACCTATAAACCTTTGTCACTGCTCACCATACTGAATCTCCTCTGTAAGGATAAAACATGCTTCTGAATATGTCTGTTGTCCAGCTTCTGTATTATGTGTATGGCTAATCCTTGAAGACAGCATTCATACTGTATTGAACAAAAAAAACATGCTGCCACACCACCCACCATGGGTGTGGCAGATGAAACAAAAAATGTATATTTACTGCATGCTGAAAATAGAAATTAAAGTCAGAATCAACATGTTCAACTATGGGTCTATTTTAGAAATTATGTAAACATTCAAATTAACTATACATACATTATAGATGATTCCCAACAAAGTCCTAGGGTCTGAGTCTCAAACTGGCCCTAAGATTGATACAAGCTGCGCCAAACAGCAGCTTGCGCCAGTCACCTATGAGCCAGGGACCATGTGCCTGATTCCCATAGGGGAGGGGTTCTGGCACCAAAATGCCCACAGTGTGTGGCAGCCACTCCCATGCACCACACAAATGGCACATGAGAGGAGTATTGTAGAAGGTGTTGCATGCTGGCATGGATCGACGATCACATGGCACGGCTGCCGCATGGTACAGGGGTAGGTTGGAGTCCTAGGTAGCTGTCACAGGCTGCCATGTTAGAGTGGGGACAGGCAACATGATGGCAGATGGGGAGGGGTGTGTAGTGTCAGGACCCAGGACATTCTCAGAGATGCCGATGGGCACTTACTTGGTGCACGTCCTGCCTCAGAGGCCCCTCCACTGGCACAGCACAGGCACACTTGGCAGGTGTAATGATGGATGTGTCTGATCATAGGTGGCCACTGCAATGAGACGGCAGGATCATGGACAGGTGAGGGGCACAGCTAAGGGACGTCATGCAACCCTGGGGAGTCTGCTACTGTGCTGTACCCCACACCAGTGGATGTCAACTTGGTAGGACTCATGGCAGTATGCCACCCACTGCGCAGTCTGGACATTTGGCAGTTGGTGCACACAACTGGGGATAGGTTGCCAATTCATGTATAGTGCGGTCCGTGCCCGGCTGCATGTCTCTGGTCCACTGCCTTTGTGTTTCTCATGGATGCCCACTAGTTCACGCACAAGCAAGGCCATGCTCCTATCCAGCACTAACTGTGGGAGTGGCACAAGGGCTGTTAGACCAACTTTTGGCTGGTCTAAGCATCCAGAATCTTTAAGATAGGGATGCAGCTTGCATTCGCTGCAAGCCCCCTACTCCCCTGGCGCATCTCTGTTCTTGATGCAGGCCTGGTGCATGGCTGGTCTGGCAGACAGGGTCTGAGGTTTGCCACAGTTGGCATCTGAGAATTAGGAAATCCACAACTTTTGATGCAAGGTGCACCTTGCGTCAATTTTGTTCGACACAGGCGCCTTGTGTCAACTTAATTGAACCCCTATAGTCAAAATGCTAATTGTAACTATTTTCTGTTTTTAGCATGCATTTAATCTAACACATATATTCATCCATAATTAAACCTTTTTGAACTTGCCATGGTGTCAAAATAAATTCTGTACCTCAAAAATGAAGACAATCATTTAAATCAGAAGTAAACTCAATAATTAGGTACATACATGCTTTCATTAGGTGAAATACTGTCGTTCAGGTAAGATCCATTGGTGTTCTCCATTTCTGCTAGCCTGAAAGACACAACGGTTGAGTACAGCTCCTTCAACACCATTAGTCCATTATGATTCCCATTCAACAGGCAAACAAATGTAGTTAATATATTCCAACAACATGCTTGTTATGACAGTGATGCAGAGGATAACGATTAACTGCATCTCAACAAATTACAAATGTTACTGTATGCCACACAAGCTCCTTTTACAATTACTGTAACACATTTGCCAGTTGTGTCCACAGCATACAGAACGTGCAGCAGCAAGACCATGAAATATGTTTTTTTATTACAGGATAGGACAACAAAGTACTATGACACTTGCTTCAGTTACATTGTTAACGTACATTCATGGCATGCAATGTTAAACAGCTGACAACTTTCAGAAAAACCTGGGAGCTACATTTGGAGAAGTTGAGCTGTGTTTGAAAGGTAAAGCATGACACTGCTAGTCATCTGAATGGCAGCTGTACAGTAGCTATGGGAAGAGGAGCTTAAATGCACCTCTCCCTAAGCATGGACCCATCAGCATAAATGTGCCATTTCTTAATTTTCTAAATTCTTTGCCTAGCATTCATATTTCTTGCTCTTGTCTTCTATTGGAAATTGAATTAAAAAAACTTTCATTTTTTCTCATATTAATCTAACCTGACTAAGAAACTTCATTTTTGTGTATAAACTTATAAATTCTGAATGGCTGTTTGACACCATTTTGTTTGCAGTTTGCAGTGTTAAGGCTAACTTCATTGTACCTACTGAGCTCTTACTGAAAAGGAACAAGATTAAAGTGGAGAACATCTACCTGCTAGCATAATGTTCGATTCGTGAATGGGTATCATCATGTGACAGCTGAGGGGATGAGGCAGGCCTGTAACAGAGCAAAAGGGCTTGACTATTAACAATGCTTTTGAACCCCAAGACTAGTTAGTTTTAGATAGACCCACTCACACTTGACATTTCCTACTCAGACATATGAGCTATTCAACTGCATATATGTGCAACCTCTCCGGAAAATGAACTAAACTTGACATTTATGGTATCCCAGCTAAATACAGAGCAAACAAAAAAGCATTTTATAACATTCTTGTTCGATGCTTTGGCAGGAGATTACTCTTATAGGAAAAAGTAAAGATAAATACTGCCTGTCCAAGAAATGAGACAACACTGTGTTCTGTGTGTAACATTAAAAAGTCGATGTGTTGTACTCTACTGAGAGTTATCCACTTAGCCCTTGGATGGATCCTTCAGTGTTGGAAAATTTAGTAGGATGAAAGACAAAATATTAGCATGCAAGGAAAATTCAGTTCTTGCAGAAGCAAGCAATTTCAAATGAGCCCTTGGCTAATACAAAGTATTTACTTATTCACCGACTGCTGTATCCTTTTTGTTTTGCCATGAATAGACTCTATATAAGCACTACTTAGTGCGTTGTTTATTTTGAGTGTGCAATGGTTTGTTGTTTTCATTAGTTGTGAGAAAGGCAGGGAATGGCAAAGGGAGTAAAATGTTTGCTCCCCCAACAGATGTTATTTCAACACTGTGCTGAATACATAGATACATAGACAGTGTCAGCAGATAAGGGCCTATGGCCCACCCAGTCTGCCCATTTAAGTTTGCAAGTTCAGTTTATGTTTTCCAGGAAGTCTGTTGCCCCTTACCCCTGACCTCCAGAATTCCTTTATGTCTATCCCATGCATTCTTAAATCCCGTGATTGTTTCAGCCCCCACCACTTCCTCGGCAGGGTGTTCCACTTGTCCACCACCCGCTCTATGAAGAAATTCTTCCTCACGCTTCCTCTGAATCGCCCTCCCTCCAACTTCATCCCATGCCTCTAGTCCTGGAACATCTTTTCGCTAAAAATAGTGCATTCCTGCACCCTGTTCCTCCCTGTAAGATACTTGTATGTCTCTATCATATCCTCTCCTCCTCCTCTCCTCCAGGGAGTACATGTTCAGTGCCTTCAACCTGTCCTCATAGGACTTGTGATGCAATCCATGCACCATCTTTGTTGCCCTCCTCTGAACCTTCTCTACCCTGTCTATGTCCTTAAGTAGGTATGGTCTCCAGAACTGTACACTGTACTCCAGGTGGGGCCTCACTAGTGTCTTGTATAGCGGAATTATGACCTCCCTTTTCCTGCTGGTGATGCCCCTGTCTATGCATCCCAGCATCCTATTTGCTTTACCTGCTGCCTAATAACGCCTAATAATGCCTGAATAACGATGAAAAAAAACAATAACAGCAGTCAGTTTTGTGATTTGAACTATGTTACACACAAATAGAACACGAAAAGTATGTAACATCAGGAGGCACAAAAAAAAGTACACGTGTATGATATAGTGTCTGCGTTAACACATCCATGTGACCCACTAATACTTATTTATACTACACTGGGGAAAAAAAAAAAAAAAAAAAAAATCACTCAGTGTAGTGATGTACCTGACAAAATAAGTAGATTCACTCTAAGTTTTAACAGCCTATCCACCACTGTAAAAAGTATCCCTTTAAACCCCCTAGTGATACCGTATTTGATGCAACAGGTTAAACAGGTAATCCACTAAAATAAAAACACTGACGGGGCTGCATTTTTGGCAAAATGCTTCAACATTGACTAATTGGTGACCCGTACTACAGTGGACTAGATGGCATCAAACTAAAACCGACAAATCAACTCAAAATTTACTCATTACAGTATTTCTTTTTCCAGTTCTAGTTATCGCCTACTTTCCGGGGTATCTCTCAGGCTGTTCTCACTCAACCTACAGCCCCTAAACACCTGCCTGAACCACTCACTCCGACAGTAGCATCAGTATCAGGACTTCCATTTCTCCTGGGTCCCATGGAGAGGCCGAAAATCCCCAGGGGTAGAGTCGGGGATTGTGGCCGGTGATGGGCATGTGGAGCCTCGGTTCCTGGAGGTCGCCATCGCCTCACCTGGCTGGTAGGGTTTTTTTCTTGCTTGGCTGTTGTCCCTCCTCTCTCCCTTCCAGAGCTCAGACGTGCAATGACGTCTCCCAATGTCCGATGCAGTTCTGCGCCCTCTACTTTAGCCCAAAGCTTATGCAGTGCATCCAGCTTCCACCGTGGGCTGCTGCTATGCCAGGCAAACCCCGGATCCCTCCCCAAAGAGACGAGAGCTGTCCTCTAGATGCTCGATCCTCTCTCCCTTGCTGACCCCCGGCGGCCTGGGCTCATTCCTGAATCTGGGTCGCCGGCATAGCACGAGGTGTGGAGTCCAACGCCTCAACTCTCAGCGTCACCAGACCGGCCACTCATTACAGTATTCTAAAGAAACATACTCCACTCTACTGTAAGTGTCCACCTTGAGGCAATCATTTTGTGATTTGGAGACTCCTCTTTCCAGAAAGGTTATCTATTTTCAGGACTGTTTTTACATTGGATCTGAACTGCACAGTCTAGAGGCACTGTGCAAGTAAGTGCAGTGTGCTTTCTGCATTTTTCCTGTGGCACAACCACTCACTTGAGTACAAAGGGAAACATCCTCCAATCAGAATCCCATGTGGATTAAAACATGACAGGCAGGGCTGATTTGCACAGCTGCAGCCTAAGCTCTATAAATCAGTGCCCACTTGGCTGATGCAGTGAGTCTTAGTGATGCACATCATGATATTTTATTTTTCAACCAGATAAACTGTTTACTCAAGTTAAAAAAAAAATAAGACTGCTACATTTTACATCTTGAAAACCTCTCCACAATACTATTTCAGACATTTCATAAAATTACTGCAGCACATTTCACCTGAAGAATAGTCAGCAGGTGGGCTACGACAAGAAACTAAGGGCTAGCTCTATCCACTCAAATGCTGCCTCCTAGAATATTCAATGGAGCAGTCATCGCAAACAAGCCAGCTATCCATTTTTAATCAGCCCCATTCTGTAGGGAGCAGTGGTAGAAATGGGAGGTTTGAGATAGAACAGCTCCATCCATACTACCAGCTCATACAGGGGCCCCTTGTCTGTTGCAGAGCAATGGACTGCCCTGTGAGTTGCAAGCCATGAAGTAATTCATTAGCATAATGTAGAGCTTTGTATGACTATGTGTATGGGGGGGGAAGGGGGAGTGGAGTACGTGTATTGGACTTATTTTGGAGTTTTTGGAGTTTAGTGGATTTAATACCCAGCACAGTGCGACTGAGTGCAACATTTATTCAGTGTGCTTACGCAACTAGATGAGATAATGCTTGTGTAATGATTTGCTTTGTGGCTTTCCACCTCTCTATCTGTGGGATATACCACCCTGTAGGGGTACGACGCAAGAAACCCTAGAGAAGGGTCCTCCCCCACAGGTGCCACGGGAATGATTGCGACAGCTAAGGGTAGGTTAGGAAGAAGCTCATGGGTAAGATGGATGAGCTGCTGGAGGAGGAGGGGTGGATGGTGGGTAACAAAAAATGAATCCTGGAGGGGCCCAGGCTGAGTGACCTTTTAAGTCTGATGGGGGAGTGACATTGTTGTTCCGCCCATCGAATCTCTGGCTTAAAGCCCTCCCATTCAATGTGCTTATGCAACTAGATGAGATGATACTTGTGTAACTTGATTTGCTTTGTGGCATTCTGCCTCTCTATCCATAGGAAATACCACCCTGTAGGAGTAAGATGCAAAGAACCCTAGAGGAGGGTTCCCCCACTACAGGTGCCATGGGAATGATTGTGTCGGCTAAAGGTAGGATAGGAAGAAGCCCAAAAAGAATACCCACAGGTGCTGAGCATGAAGAAGTGAGGATGATGAATGAATGAATTCTGAGAAGATAATAAGGGCTGACTTCCCATGGAGAGAGGGGAAAGCTGGGGGTCACCATCTGCCTCCATCCAACAATGGAACCTAACTAATTATCCGAAGAACGCGCTAACTCTAACTAATATTATGACCATCGGCACAGAGGAGAGGAAAAACTCCTTTTGAGGAGGAAACCTCTGGGGATCAAAGGCCTAGGCCGCCTTCTCTCCAGGCTGACGATGTTTGATTTGAGGATGTATGTCGTTAAAGAGAAGGATATGAGAAGGGAAGATGATGATTGGATGGGGAAAAAAACCCAAAAGAAAGCACAGATTGAAGAAGGAACATGAGGCAGCGATGGAGACTGATGATGATCGCTGCAGGAGGCGGCAGGTCGATGAGGTAGCATAAGACCCAATGAGAGGTATGCTTGATTAAGCGATGCCTGTAAGTAGACACTGAAGCCGATAAGGCATGCTTGACTATGTGATATGAACGATTAGACCCTGAGGTCAGAGTAGATGAGGTAGCATAGGATTCAATGACAGGAATGCTCGAGTAAGCGATGTAAATAGATAAACCTTGAGGTAAAGATGAGTGGATGCTGACCGGAGTCATGAACCCAATATATGCGTCAGGACAGCCGTGGATAGATGAGGTGAGGAGACATAAGAGTCATGCTAGGTACGCCCAAAAGAAATATCATTTGCAGGCCTCGATTGGAGTAAATCCTTGATAGCCAGTATGGAATGTGAATAACAGGAGACAGGAATGAACAGGAAATGAACTTGAATAAAGGTAGTATGCTCAATAGATTGGTGTGAGTAAGTGGGCTCCTTGAAAGAAGGTAGACTCCAAGGCCATTAAGGCATGTCTGGAACCAGAGGGTATGCTCAGAACGAGTGATCAAGAGGAGCAAATTCGGACAAGGTATGATGAGGAATGAAGCCATGAGTGGAGAGAATCCATGACGGCTGGGATGAGAACAGGCTCTAGGCCGAGGAAGGTAAAATAGGAACAGATGAGGTACAATGATGGATTGAAGCCATGGAGGCTGGTACAGGAAAGTGAGGTATGAAAGGATGAAGGATGGTAGGGAGGTCAATGGAGTAGCATAGGAAACAGCCGGTACATGGTATGAACTGCAGCAGGGCGAGTCAGATGAGGCTGGATGAAGTGAGCCAGAGCATATGATTAAGAATAGGTATGCCCAAAAAAGAAATATTGAGTGCAGGCCAGATGGAGTCTGCTGAGGTACATTGATTGGTCAGCCGAGGCAGACCAACTGAGCGACGGATTAGAAGAGCAGGTCAGGGTGAGGCATAGAGGAGCTGAGAGGGCTAAAGGAAGAGGAACAAGTCAGCTAGAGACAGGTCGAGCAATATGGTGATGTAGCGAACCCTTTAGTGGAAGGCAGATTGACAGAGTGAGGTGAATGATTACCACAACAGTGGCTGAGGAGAGGAGGTAGAACAAGCGCACCCTGAAGCATGCCGAAATGAGTGCTCCAAGTGCTGGACGTCTGAGTCAGATAAGCTAGGGATGCCAGCCAAGAGCAGTAGGTTGAGGAAGGATAGTAGTCAATGAGATAATCTATCAGCAGTAGGGCAGAAACCCCCAAAAAAGAAAACACTGACAGCAAGCTGGTGGAGGCCAGCACACCAGAGGCAGCAGACACTGCAAGACAGTTGGTGGTACCAAGTCCTGAGAATACACAGAAAGGAAAATGGGCAGTAACATAGTGCTGCTCAGGCACAATGCATCCCAAAGGACTCCACAAGCAGTGCAAGACCAGTAGGGAAATGACTGAATGAGGAGTGGCAAGGCCTGCCCTAATATGAGCAGCTACATTGCCGACTAGCAGAGGTGTGGAGTAGGCCATACAGGCAGAGATAGCCAGAGCTCCCATGTCGCCAAAACAGGAGGAGCAGGGCTGTGTCCCAAGAATGAAAGACACCCCAAAATGGATGTTCTCGACTCTGTGATTTGTAGCAGTGAACTGAAACATCCCTGCAGGCTTTATATATTGCGTGTATCTGAGTGCAAGGCAAGAGCAGGAGAGACCCTATTGGAAGTATAGCACAGGTCAGACAGCCAGAGCGAGTGCGCCAATATGAAATGCAGAAACAGGGTGCACAGTTGTCTTGTCCAGCTAGATGTGGGAGAGTGAGTGAGGAGAAGGGGCGGCACATTGCTCTGATGATGAGGGGAGCAGGTGGAATATGTGTGCAGAGAGACTGGTCGGCCATTGAGCGAAAGTGCATGGAAGTGCCCACAAGAAAGCAGCCCCTGTGGGAGCAAGAGCACACCATGATAGGAGGAGAACCATCCACGAAGAAAAGAGGTATGAGGAGAGAAAGGGAAGGGAAGGACAAGCGAGGCATGAGGCGAACAGAAGGAAAGCAGCAGGAGCTGCAGTACAGAGAGGCAGAAGGAAGCAGTTACCAGAGAGGAGCTGGGGAGTCTGAAGACATCGGCGTCAAGTGCCGTCGGTGGCAGGGCAGAGGGAGAGGACTGCTGGAAAGTGCTGACAGAGAAGGGGCCACCAGGACAAGCAGCGTAAGCTGTGGGAAGAGAGCTAAGGCAGGGGGAAATGAGCTGATGAATTTGAGGAGGAACAAAAGGGGGTAGCCAGAGGCAGCTGCAGAGACAAGGGGAAACCCAGCTGAAATCCAGAAAGGTGGAAGAGAGCAGTGCCTCTGGCTGCAATGAAAAATGAATCCTGGAGGAGCCCAGGATGAGTGACCTTTTAAGCCCGTTGGGGAGTGATGTTGTTGCTCCGCCCATCGATCCTCGGGCTTAAAGCCCTCCCAATGTTGTGTGGGGTACTGCAGCAACTCAACTGTGCAGTTTGGAGGACTGAGGCACAGAGGTCAAAAAGCTTGCTTTAAGCAACAGTGTGTGCCAGAAGCTGTCCAGACATTTGAACTTGAATCTCCTAGTCCATAGTTCCTTGCACCAACCACTAGACATCCACACCTTACTATCTCCCTTCTTGTTTTTACTTTTATTATTGGCTTAAGCATTTACAGGGAGACAGGAAGTTTGTTTGAGGACCTCCCTGGTAGATGCCAACAGTAACCTACTTTTGGCATAATGGTTGCAATGGTTAGTAAGCAGATGAACCAATGGTCTGTTAAACATTTTTATGTTTGGAGGAACAAATGAATGTTAAACATCATGTAGTGATCATAGCTGAAAGGGTGAGAAAGGGGCTGGAAGCCCTCAAGGTGGATATAGCACTGGGCCCCGACTGGCCTCCACTCGAGGACATTGGCGGCACCCTTCACCCAGCTCTTTTAATGACTTGGTTAAGTCTACAGTTGTGCCAGGGGATAGGAGATACACAGATGTAGTTCCACCACATTTGGGGGGGGGGGGGAGAGGGAGGACCCGGGCAACTACGGGTCAGTCAGTCTTATCTCTATTGAGGGTAAAATGATGAAGGTCTTTGTTAAGGAAAGTCTGGTGGCTACTTGAAGGATAATGAGCAGCAGGACAGCAAGCAGTATGGGTCTGTGTCAGGGAGGTCACAGCAGAGGAACCAAATACAGTTTTTCAACCGAGTCACTAGTACACTAGATAAAGGGTAGGTGGTAGATGTGTCCAACTTCAACATCAAAAAGGCCTTCGCTTCGGTAATACACAAAAGGCTGCTGAAAAGGCTGGAACCTGGGAGTAAAGCAGGGTTTACTCAGGTGTGTAGGAACATGGCTGGGGACGGGTGCCAGTAGAGGGTAGCAGTGAATGGAGCCAAGTCAGGGAATGGGGGATTGAATCATGAGCAGTGTGTGTAGGGATCAGTCCTGGGATCTGTCCTATTCAACATGTTCATTAGTGACACAGGGGAAAGAATCCAGAGCAAGATGTGTCTCTTTGCAGATGACACAGTCATGTGGCAGGACAGACAGCAAGAAAGGGGTGAGGAAACTCCAGAATGACCTAGAGAAGCTAGATAGGTGGTCAGTAATCTAGCAGCTAAGATTTAACACCAATTGTAAGTATAACTAATTATTCATAAGCCTAGCGAGGCTCCTGATTGGCTACTGAATCACTCATTAATGTCTTAGAAATGACCAATCCAGCTGCAAACTGACGCTGTGTGGCACACGTGGCTTGCACCACACAGCAAAAACCTAAATAAAACTAAAAAAAAAAAAAAAAAAAAAATGAAAGTTGTTATTGCAATTAGACTTACAGTGGCGTGAAAAAGTATTTGCCCCCTTCCTGATTTTCTCTATTATTGCATATTTGTCACACTGGATGTTTTCAGGTCTTTAGACAGAATGTAATATTAGATAAAGGGAACCTGAGTGAACAAATAACACTTTTTTTTTTTTTTTATTTCACTTATTTAATGAAAAAAAGTTAACCAACACCAATTGGCACTGTGTGAAAAAGTAATTGCCCCCTTACACTTAATAACTGGTTACGCCACATTTAGCTGCAATGACTGCAACCAAACACTTCCTATAATTCAATATCAGTCTTTCACATCACTGTGGGAGGAATTTTAACCCACTCTTCCTCGCAGAACTGCTTTAATTCAGTAACATTTGTAGGTTTTCGAGCATGAACTGCTCGTTTGTGTCCTGCTACAGCATCTCTATTGGGTTTAAGTCTGACTTTGACTAGGCCACTCTAAAACTTTAATTTTACTTCTTTTAGCCATTCTGATGTGGACTTGCTTTTGTGTTTTGGATCATTGTCTTGCTGCATGACCTAACTACGCTTCAGCTTCAGCTGACGGAAGGATGACTGGACATTCTCCTTAAGAATTTTCTGGTACAGAGCAGAATTCATGGTTCCTTTAATTATGGCAAATCATCCAGGTCCTTAGGCAGCAAGCTGCCCCACACCATCACACTACCACCACCATGTTTGACTGTTGGTATGGTGTTCTTACTGTGGAATGCTGTGTTTGCTTTACGCTAGACATTATGGGATCCATGTTGTCCAAAAGTTCCACTTTGGACTCATCTGTCCATAGAACATTTTCCCAAAAGGCTTGTGGATCATCCAGGTGCTTCTTGGCAAATGAGAGACGAGCATTTATGTTATTCTTGGTTAGCAGTGGTTTCAGCCTTGCTACCTCACATGAAGCCCATTTTTGCCCAGTCTCTTTCTGATTGTGGAGTCATGAACACTGACCTTAGCTGAGGCAAGAGAAGCCTGCAGTTCTTGATGTTGTTTGTGGATCCTTTGAGACTTCTTGGATGATTTTACACTGCGCCCTTGGAGTAATTTTTGCAGTACGCCGACTCCTGGGAAGGGTCACTACTGTTCCAAGTGTTTCCATTTGGAGATTATGGCTCTACTGTGGTTCGATGGAGTCCCAGAGCCTTAGAAATAGCTTTGTAACCCTTTCCAGACTGATAGAGGGCAACAAAATGTTTTTCTGATCTTTTCAGGAACTTCCTTTGATCATGGCATAATGTGCTTGTTGAATCTTTGTGCTGGCAATGTGACTCTGTTGGTAAGGGCCAAAATAAGTGAGGTTTATATTGAGCAGGGCTGGATGTAATCAAGCCTGGCTGTGTTCAATCAGCTGACTCTAATTATCCCTTTAATTGGGCTGATTTAACTAGGGGGCAATTACTTTTTCACACAGTGCCAGTTGGTGTTGGTTAACTTTTTTCATTAAATAAATGAAATAAGTAAAAAAAAAAGTGTTATTTGTCCACTCAGGTTCCCTTTATCTAATATTATATTTTGTCTAAAGACCTGAAAACATCCAGTGTGACAAATATGCAATAATAGAGAAAATCAGGAAGGGGGCAAATACTTTTTCACGCCACTGTACAATAACAATAACAGCCTCAAAGCTGGTCATCTCCTTGGATTAACAACTGACTGGAGGGAGGTGGCCAGCTGGTCATAAATCCATCAGAAATGACTGGCTTCCCAGTCGTTATTGCTTAACTAGTGCAATGTAAGGCACTTCGAGTAAAGAAACCTACACATGAAAAATTGGATGGGAGGTGTTAGGCTGGTCACTATGACAGAGGAGAAGGATCATCATCAGTGACTCCCTCAAGCAAAACAGCAAATGCAGCAAGGCATACAGTAAAGTATCAAAGATACTAGGGTGTACGGGAAGGGATTTTGATAGCTGCAAAAGCAAAGTGATACTGCCCATCACTGGCGAGGCCTCAACTGAAATACAAAGCCCAGTTCTGGAGCCCTCATCTGAAAATGGACATAGGCTGGAGTCAGTGAAGAGAAGGGCCAGTACAATGACCCAGGGCCAGCATGGCAAGTTATGAGGAATGGTTGGTGGCACTAAATATGTACTAACTGGAGACCAAATGTGAGGCGGTGGGACATGATAGAAACAGTTTCTAAGGGGTATAACCAGGGTGAATAGTGAGGACCAGTTTGTTCAAAACAGGGACATAGACACAAGAGGGGACGATTGGAGGTTGGTGAAGGTCAAATTCAGGAGGGATGTGAGGAAGCTCTACTTCATGGAGAGGGTGGTAGAGTACCATAAATGGGTTTAAGCATGGCTGGGACAGAGCAAGAGGATTCACTGGCCCTAGGGGGAGTACCAGGGTGAAAGGTTGAGAGAGGAGGAGAAGAGAGGACAACCCACAAGGATAATAAGTTGAGGGGTGAGGTACTGTAGTATAGTATGGACAGACTCGATGGACCATTGGCCTCTTTCTGCCAAAAGATTCCATGCTTCTATAACTTTCAGAATGTTCCTAATGGTGGGTATGGGGGGTAGAGAACAGTTAATGGTAGAACTTATGTTTGTTAAAAATCTGTTGTGTAGTGCTGCTCCTGGGCAGTCTAAAGCCCCGTTTACACTACCCTTTTTGCAGTGCATCAACTCACACACTCTAGTTGATGCACTGTAAAGTCTGCTATGTGGACACTCACGGGTCCCATTTTTGCTCTGACTGAGAAGTGGGGACGCGTACTGGATCGAGCACATTACCCCGCAGTGTGAATTACCTATGCGCTCAATCTGCTGGATCCTGTATTTCCACCATGAGTCATTGCAGATGTCATTTTTGGGGAATACGACCCACTAAGTCCACAGACATCCCTCTCGGCATGATCTGAGGTGCATCAAGTTTGGGAATGTAAACAGAGAAATGCCGTATCAAGTCACAGCTCAGCGGAAGGCAGGGGAGGGGGTAAGTGAAGTGCTGCTGTTGTGTAAACAGGGCATGACAGTCTAGAGATTAGCTACCAGTTACTGTCTGTTTCGAACCGACTCAAAATTTAGGCATGGATCAACAGAGATGGGCATCTACAGCCAGACTTCTGCACAGTTACTATTATACAGGGTGGCTTTTTACTAATAAAAGTGAACTGTTTGCAGCAGTAGTTATAAAATATATGGCAGCTTAACTAATTATTGTGGGCAGATTATTTTGAGGGCACAGCAGTGCCCAATGCTTTAGCTTACATTAATTTCAAATAATACTACCTCTGGCAGAATAAAAAAGTACATTTGTGTGGTCTTCTATTTCTGTCTGACATGATTTAGATAGGATGATATAAAAAGAGCTCGCAAGAGAGAAAAAATGTCTTATCTACAGATCTAAAGAATGTGATTTATACTCCTCTTCACTCTTAAGTAACACATCCATCACAGCACTGTGTCTGCCTCATTGCTACCATTTTCCTTTGGTGTGTCTACCTCATTATCCAGGCCTACCTCATTTTCCCTGTGCCAAAAGCAATCAAAGTACAGAATAGCTTTACACGGATGAGCACTACCCAACCATCCAGCTTTCACATGGCATGCTGCTGTGATCCTAAGCAGGAACCACTCTGGGGGTGTTGTTAAGATTAGCCACCAATTCAGCCCAATCACAGACTTTATTAGGCACTGCTGCAGTCCAGGATGGCTGAGAATAGAGCTTTTAAGCAAGAAGAGTCCTCATCTCTCAGCTAATTACTGGACTACAGCAAGCGATGCAGCCTCCACTGTAGCATCTGGATAATTGGTGAGCAGGTACTGCAAGTCCATATCAAGACCTAGTAAGAAAAATATTTTTTTTTCTTCCACTGTAAGTGGAATGCTGCAGTAGGACTGAGTATAACCATGCTAGAGTCCGTCAAATAAAGCAAACAGAAACAGTTACTTTACAAACAGCAGGGGCAACTGCACATGAAGTGGGCTCTTTTAAACTAGAAGAAGGCCCTCTTTCGTCCAAGTTCTAGTCTCCTTAGAAGAAATAGTACAGGCAGACTAGAGGGCTGCACATGAGGTGCACATCCAGCTTGAAGAGCTACTGGTGCCTCCAGAAAACAACTCTGAAAGACAATATTCCGACATGCTGGCATATATTTATTTATTCTCACTTTGTTTTCAGTACTAAGATGTGTTCCAGGAGAACAAGATCTGTGGCTCCTTCAATTTCCTGCTGCTTATTCCCCAGCCAAAGTCCTGATTCTCTGCTTGTAACATCCCAGTCTGTTGCTGTATGAATGAACATAATGTCACAAGCAGAAGATTAAGGGACTGATCCACAATAGCAGCCAAAATACACTAAAATTTAGAATATCCCAGCCTTGACTGTGCACATTCCAATACCAGTCTGTGCTAGATAGTATCCACAACCACCCCACACCATTGCTATAGATCCACACATTGGGGAAGAGGGAAGTGGGATCAGGGCTGTCCCAGGCTTTGGGTATCCAGCCAGATACTCATGCTGGGCTGTCAGTGAATTCTTATCTAGGCTGGTGGTGATGAGATATGACCTCCTCCTCCTAGGATTGCTGTATCACCACAGTGCCCACACTTAGGTAGTGTTTGGAAAACATTGCTGGCTAGTGCTAGTATTGCCTGCAGCCCACCATGGAAGCTTATATGATTGAAGGCTGGTGGGGGGGAATCAGGCTGAGGGATGAAGCTGTGGCCAGGTGGAGAGGGACACATAGCTGCTAATGCAATCTTTAGGGCTGCATAGCCTCTGCACCCTCTACCAGCTGTCCACACCATGGATCTTAATGTTGAATATGCAGTGCATGTCCACCTCCACCCCTGGCCTTCTCCATCCCACCCACCTGAGTAACCATGCGCCAAGATCAGGGTCAGGTACAGAAGGGGCCAGTTGCTCATGTTTGTGTGGAGGTCCCCGCATATGCAGAGTGGGGCCGCCGTGCACCACAGAACAGCAAGACAGCTGCTCTGCTGCTGTATGTGAGGGTGGCAGAACATTTGAGGATTGGGCTCCAAGACTTGGAGATCAAGCAGCAGGAGGAGCACAGAAATTTCAAAAGACTAAAGACCTGGAGTCGATATGCAAATCTGAAATAATTTTACAAGTCAGAGACAAATACAGCCAATTTACAGAGTACAAATTGTCCAAATATAACTTTTTTTTAATGTTTCTCAAGAGGCGTCAGTACCTCTTTAACCTACCCCCTTCCCAGTTTTGTTTAACCCTTTTGATCAGGGAAGGCATAGTCTAGAATCAGGAAATATATAGTCTAGAAAGTGTTGTTGCCCCTTACAGTTCTATGGTTTAGTAATTGGTCAAGTAAGTGAGTTAGAGTTTTAAAAGAAATGGAAGCTACAAAAACCAAATGGAAGCCAAAGCCAACAAGCAAAGTAATGAACATGTAGAAAATCAACTCTGAGGGAAGGAGCCGCTGCACACGTCAGCAGAAGTACTCACGCAGACTCTACTGGCCAGAAGTTGATCAGAGTAACAGGACTGCAAGACAAAAAATGTGGAGGTGAAGAGAGAGGCAGCAGAAACTCAGCAGGAAATATTATAAAGAGGATAAAATGTAAAAAAAAAAATGTGAAAACCATCAGACAGATGCAAATGACTCTAAAAGCTGCCAAAGAAAAAGAGAAAAAGGCTTAAAGATGAGCAAGTTGTTTTACAATTGCCATAAAATAGCTACGCATTTCAAGGTAATGACAGAGCTGAGCTAGGCAAGGGCTTTTGTAATTCATCCTCATGGTAATTGGACTTTTTCCACATGTAATTACAAGTTAGTCTGCAATAGGGCTTATGTTGCAGTCTTTTTAACACTTTCTTTTCCAGCAAAAATGTATGTAAACAATAAACCTGCAGTACAGGAGGAGGAATCTTATCACAGACTGCTGGTGCACTGTGAGACTCATGGTCAAATCAAGTGCCTTCAGTCACTGTGGAAGTGTGGTAGGATCTGCCTTACCAGCCACCTTGGAGTGGCTTACTGTACTTTTAAAATGGCTCATGGCGTAAAAAAGCAGATTAAAAAAATAACTTTTTAAGAAAATTAGTTCTGAACTATGTGATATGACAAATCTTAATGCAGAGTCATACTATCTCATTTAACTTGTACTATCGCTGATCCATGTTATTTTAAATGGCTGTTTAAAAGAAGCAGTGAAATTCTGACATCAGTTTAGAACAAAATGGAGGATTAGTAAAGTACAAATCTTACACATCATCTCAGCCTCTTGATCTGACCTGCCCACCATGCCTCTCAACCTGCCAACGCACAATCAAGGATACAGCATAATCCACTTCATGAACAATGGGCAAATAATGAAAATACATATAGTTGGATCATGTCCTTAATTACTGGGCAGTGCTACTGTGTTTTAATGTGTAAGCAGTTCCAATAAATTAAAAAAAATTTCTGTCTGTTTAGAGTGTGGGAGGTGCTATGTTCATGAGACTTTTCCTTCAGCCCTTTTTCCACAATGTTCCAAACCCCAAGTGGCTATAATGTCACCCCACTCCAATAACTTCTGTTTATGCACTTTGGAAGCACCACTACATGTTGTACTGCAGACTATTTAAACCAACCAGGGGATTTAAAGGGGTACTACAGTCACATTGTGCACAAACATGTTGTGCAGGGTGTTTTGGTTTGTGTGGGTGGCCCTAGTGTGTCCTTCCCTTTGTTTGCTATTAAAAGGTTTTTTTTCTACATTAGCCTGCTAGTTATATGGTAGTTTTATGGCCCCTGGGTATCTCCATCTTAGCATGGTTTATTGCTCTTCTTGTTCCTAAAATGCCTCCTGTCCCATGTAACTATGATGCATCCAGTACCATGGATTCTGCAAGTAGTAGAGACAGGAGCCTGATGTTCTGACCTCCACTAAACAGCTCAAATTCAATATTTTTGTTTTCTATGCATGTGGCAGGTCTAGCCAGCATGAGTAAATGTTTTGCTTTAAAAACTTTTCATTTGGTCAGACTATACACAGCCACAAAAAGCACACAAATCACCCCAGATCATCAATGCTATAATTAGCAAAGACTCTAGCTGTTTTCTTACAGAATAACCTGTTCAGCCAGCCATCAAGTATCTGCTAAACTGTAAATGTAGCCATTAGTTTTCAATTGATAAGGAAATGTACTTTATATCATAGCTCTGCTGTTGTAAAACTGACTCTAAACCATAGAACCATAGACAATGACAGCAGAAAAAGATCAAAGCTCCATCCAGTCTGCCCAAGTTCTCTTAATCCTTTGGAACCCTCCTTGGAACCTAATGGTCCTCCAGGGTGCTAACCCTCCTGATCCTATCCCCATTCTCTTCCTTGGGCCTTTTGCACTGGGCAATCACAATTCCCTTCATTCTGTTCTAGGCCTGCTTGAATCCTCTTACTCTGTTTTGCTCCCACCACCTCCACTGGCAGACTGTTCCTAGGTTCCACCACCCTTTCCATAAAGAAGTACTTCCTCATGACCCTCCTAAACCTCCCACCTATTAATTTCTATTTGTGTCCACGAGTTGGTATGCAGACTGAATAATTCTCCACTGTTCACTTTATTAATTCCTTTGAGGAATTTGAAGGTCTCAGTCATATCCATACCTCTCAACTGTCCCCGATTTTCAGGGACATCCCTGATTTTGCCTCAAAATTTTCCTCTGTCCCTCGTAAAATTTCTGTTTTTGTGACTGACCAGTGGGGATTGTAAGCATAAAATAATGTTAAACATGAAAGTTACAGACTAGTTCTTCATTAGAAAATGCTTCTTACACTAATTCTTATTCCTAACAGCTTTCTGAGTGAGTATTAACAATTTTTAAGATGTGCCCCTGATTTTGGGTCTCTGTACCTGATTTTTTTAAGCCTTGTCCCTGATTTATAAGGTAAGAGGTTGAGAGGTATAGTCATATCCCCTCTCTCCCTTCTGACTTCTTCATAACATCTACCCTGCTGTCCCTGCAGTACTTGCTGAGTCCGTGGTCCCAGATACATCACTGTCACATGGGACAGAAGGCATTGTAGGAACAAGAAGAGCAATAAACTATGCTAAAATGGAGATCCCCAGGGGCCATAAAACTATATCTTCAGTTTATACTTTGTTAATAAGACAGCAGAAGGCCTTGGCCCATAAATGCTGTCCCCACTACTCAGTGGCGGTAATCAATGTTACCCTTATTAATGTAAATGTCCAGTTTAGATTCAAAAATGGACAGACTCAGTGCCTGGACAATGTCCTCGGGTAACTGGTTCCAAAGTCTTATAGCCCTGGAGATAAAGGAGTATTTCCTCTGGTCCGTTATTGGAAGAATATCTACAACCTGTCTTTTATGCCCTCTTAAGTCATGTTTAGTATCCTTATAAGACAAACCTAGTTCTTTTTTTTTTAACACTGTATCTTCCAGTATTCTATAAAATAGAAGCATATCACCCATTGTCCTTCTTAAGGCCAGTGGCCAAAGGCCTATGTTCACTAGCCTATCCTTGTATGGCTTGTTCCTACACCTTGGTATAAGTTTGGTAAACCTCCTTTGTGTTTTCTCTATAATGTTTATGTCCTTTTTAAGATAGTGACTCCAAAGTTGTGAACTGTAATCAGCATGAGGCCCCGATATAAGCTTTGTAAATAGGCAGAAGCACCGATTCAGATCTTGAGAAAAATTACCTTCACATACAATTGTAGAGGTATCCAGTTTTGTGAGCCACCTGTCTACAGTGGGCACCATTCTTGAGACTGTTTCTAACTAGAATGCCAAGGTCCCTTTCTCTATTTACCAGTTTTAATTTTACTCCATGAATAAAGCAATCTTGTATTCCATTGTTCTTGCCAAAGTGGATAACCACACATTTCTCAAGATTGAATTGCATCTTGTTATTATCAACCCATTTTAGTATATTCTCCAGATCATTCTTCATCCAGTTTATATTTGTCTCTGTGTCTACTGTACCCTCCAACTTTGTATCATCTGCAAATGTTTTCAATCTATTTTCAGACAGGGTACAGAGATCACGGATAAATATGCGAACAACAAGGGTCCAAGAACGGAGCCCTGTGGTACCCCACTAGTAACTCCACCCTCCGTTGATATATAACCATTAATTCTTACTACCTGGCTTTTGTTAGCCAACCAGTTCTGAATCCATTTCCAACTAGCAGGCTAGTTTACAAAAAAAACTCCTAATAGCAAACAAAGGGAAGGACACACAGTATGTTTTTTACAAATTCTGACTGTAGTACTCCTTTAAGTATTGGTGCTGAATGTGGTGCTGGATGTCCCAATTCTGTCGGCTATTTGTGGTCCTTTAATGTGATGGTCAGTTCCCTCCTCTGACTTTGCCCATATTGTATTTGCCTTTTGTCCTAAAATAAATGTAGTGTCAGTAAATTTACGTGACAGTCTAACGTTCATGATCTGGGGTTCACTGAGAGGAAAAGGTAGTGGCATTTTCCAGTAAAGTAAGGGAATGAGGAGTGACTGGGAGCTCGGAGGTCATGCAAGGTAGCAGCCCAGGAGGGCATTGTCAGTGAAAGGCTACAGAGTTAAGTGTATAGGGATACAGGGGTTGGATGTGAGGGAATACTAGTTTACTGAAAGAGTTTTAGATGCATGGAAAAGAAGGCCAGCGGAATGGTAAAGGCAAAAACCGTAAAGGAATTTAAGCATGTGTGGGACAAGGAATATTAGTAAATATACAAGAAGGAGAGGGTCATCAAAGACCAGTTAGGGTTTGTGCGACAGACTAGGCAGGGACCATCTGGGGAGACTCTGTGGGCCAAGCAGTCCATTTTTGCTGATAGATTTTATGTCTGTCACATGTTTGAAGTCTCCTACTGTTTTTGCCTCCACCACGTCCGCTGGCAGTCTGTCATAGGCGTTCACCATTCTTTCAGTGAAGTAGTACTTCCTGACATCCCTCTTAATACCCACTCTAGCTTCATTACATAATCTAAGGGCCTGGTGCTCTTTCTCATTTGAAAGAGACTCCCATCCTGCACCCTGTTCAGTCTCATGAGGCACTTGTAGGTCTCTATCATGTCCCCTCTCGCTCTCATCTCTTCCAGGGTGTGCGTATTGAGATCCCTCAGTCTCTGTTAGTAGGGCTTCTGAAGCACCCCCTGCACTGTTTTAGTTGCCTCCTCTGAACTGCCTGTACCCTGACTATGTCCTTTCGGAGGTGCAACTTCCAGAGCTGGACCCAATACTCCAGGAGAGGTCTCACAAGAGAGCAAAAAAGTGGCAATGCCACCTCCCTCCTCTTGCTGGAAATCGCTCTCCTATGCATCCAAGCATTCCACTGGCCCTACCCATTGCTTTATTACACTGCCATGCCTCTTTGACGTCATCAGATAGGATAACTCCAATGTCCCTTTCCTGCTTCGTGACAGTCAGCACCTCTTCCCCATCCTATACTCAGCTCCTGGGTTCCTATGCCCTAGGTGCATGATTTTGCTCTTTTTGGCATTAAACCCCAACTGCTATGCTCTTGACCACCCCTAGAGTTCCCCATGGCCCCTATGCATTCTCTCCACCCCCTGCATTCTCTCCACCCTATTACATATATTGGTGTCATCTGCAAAAAGGCATACTTTCCCTTCTAGTTCTTCTGCAATGCCACTTATGAAGACATTGAAGAGGCCCTGTCCTAGTTTTGAGCCCTGCGGCACTCCGCTGGTCACTCTCCCATCATCAGAGCTAGTGGTGTTAACCACCACTCTCTGTCACCTGATGGTTAATCAGTTTCTAACCCAGGTCACCACTTTGGATCCCACCCCTAGGCTGCTCCATTTCCTTATCAGTTTCCTGTGCAGTACAGTGTAGAAGGTCTTGCTAAAAACCATAAAGGCCTCATCCACTGCCTACCATGTGCCCTGATCTACTTCCCTTGTCACCCAGTCGAAGAACTCAGTCAGATTCATCTGGCATAACTCCCCCTTCCCTGGAAATCAATGCTAACTGTGGTCTTGTGGCCCACTGGATTCAAAATAGTCTACCAGCCTAACCTTACCTTAAATGATTCAAACTGCAAATGAGAAAGTATAGCAACAAAGTGCAAAAAGGATAAAATACCTGATGGGCTTCTCTCTCCCTAACCACCCCACTGCTTTGGCTTTTACTGAGTCATCACTAGTTTCCCGCGAGTGCAAGTTCTTTTGTTGATAGAACTAAAGTGTGTGGGTTACCCTCCCTGAACTTGGTACCCCCTCCCTATACACTGCTTTATCACACTGCTCTGCCACTTTGAGGTCATCAGATATGATAGCCCCAATGACTCTCTTCTGCTTAGTGACTGTCAATACCTCTTCCCCATCCTATACTCAGTTCCTGGTTTCCTATGCCCATAAAGGCCACATCCACTGCCCTCCCCTGATCTATTTCTCTGGTCACCCAGTTGAACAAATCCATCAGATTTGTCAGGCATGCCCCCCCAACCCCGGTGAATTAATGCCTGTGGATTTGTAGCCCATTGGATTCAAAATACTCTACCAGCCTTTGCTTTTCTTAAATGATTCAAACTGCACATGACAAAGCATAGCAACAATGTGCAAAATGATAAAATACCTGATGGATTCCTCTCTAAGTAACCACCCCAGTGTCTCCACATTTATGGAGTCATTGCTACTGTAGTTTCCAGTGAGTGCAGGTTAAAGTGTTTGGGTTAGCCGACTAGAACTGAACACCCCCTTCCAGCACTGAGAGAGCTTCCAGGTTGTTGCACAATCATTTTATCTCCTCCCCACTGCAGTGTCCAAATTCATTCCTAGCTCACACACATACACAGCTTGCCCCCAATGGAGGAGTAAGATCCTTGACCCACAATAGTGGTTTGCTGTGGCATAAGAATGTGTCATCCAGCCTCCCCAGGCTGGTATGTGCTACCCTAGTAGATCGACTGACAATTACTCTGGTTCAGTCCAGAACTCAGATATACTCCAGAACCTGGGCCAGTGGTACAGCTGCACAGTGCCACTGGGCAATCCAGAAAAGTGGGTTTTAAACAATGTTATTGACTTTAATCAAGATGACTAAGCATTTGCTGACGTGTCAGTCCCAATGTTTCTTTCTTTTAGCATTAAACCATGTTTTCAATGGGAGTCTTGAGGAGGCAAGATGGTGGGGCAGAAAGCTACTTTCAAGGCAGGACTAGGCAGATTCTTGAGGAGGACTGGCTTTGAGGGTTACACAGCATAAGTAGAGGTAACACTATGACTGTGAAGTCTGGATGTTGCCCATATTCAAATTCAGATTTCAGAGCATACCTCTCAACCTCCCTCATCAAAAATCAGGGACAAGGCTTAAAATGATCAGGGACAAATGACCAAAATCAGGGACACATCTCAAAAAATAGTAATATTAGTCCCAAAAGCTGTGTACAACATGCTTCTAAGTGTGAATAATATTTTCTTAATGAGAACTAGACTGTAACACCAATGGCTGGCATTATTTTATGATGCAAATCCCTACTTTTCAGTGACAGAAATGCCAAATTTAGGAGGGACAGAAGAAATTTCTGAGGCAAAATCAGGGATATTCCTGAAAATCAGGGACAGTTGAGAGGTATGTTTCAGAGTTCATTTATTTAAAGGGGAACTGTCATCTCAGGATTTCTTAATGTCTGAATGCCCATGAAAAGCTAATTTAAATGAACCATTGTGTTTATCTGTGAGTTTTTGCAGTCCAGAATTTTTCATATGTAAATCAGTCTGTAATTAAGGGCTGGTGGCAGCCATGTGTTTTGGGTTCCTGACAGGAATTTATGTCACCGAGGGTCTAGGTCCCCCTTTGACTGTATTTAATTCAACAGATTAAATAGGAGAGCGTCTGTTTTATTAGGTATATTTTGAGGTGTTACTGAAACACCTTCTACATTTATAATAATTGTTTTGAATGTGCATTGAAACTAATGAGTTATCACCTTTACATTTCAAACTGTTAGTAAAAATAATCCCTCTTCAGGATTGTTTTAACTTCTAGGCTATACTGCCAGCTGATCATCAAAAACTACACATCTCAAGGCTGGCTCTGAGGTGCCAACAGGCATTGGGGCCCCCATATCAGGATTTCTTAACCCTGGCTGTGTTCATATCAGTACAGATTTCTGAGACTGCCACAGCACCAACTTCTGTCTTTTTCCGTTTCCTCTCTCACAGCCTTTTCTCTTATAGTTTCAGGTCTGAACTCAGGTCTACAAGATGCAAATGTGGCTACATACCTACTGGCCTGGCATCATGGGACCAGCCTTGAAATGTGTAGCTTTTGATTTTCAGCTGGCAGTACAGCCTAGAGGTTAAAGTAATGAACTTTGAACAAGCTTCTTTCATCCAGCAGAATGGGTTTTGAGTACGTGTTAAGATTCTGAAAATATTATATTCTTTCTATCTAGATTGGACTTGGGGGAAAAAAAATAGGACACAATTACAGTACTTGTTTATTAATTGCAAAAACAAAAAAAAAATAGATAGGCAGCATTGTTAAAACCTGCATAACCTAAAATGCATTATCAAAATACAGAATAATATATTGGTGGGTGTCTGTAGCCAGAATTTTACACACACCTGTGGTGTGGGATACTACATAAATGCCTTCGGAGTTTATAAAAGCATCCCACACCGAGTATGTCTGTAAAATTCTGTTTTTATACACAGACACACACACACACACACACACACACACACACACACACAAACATTATTTTATTTAATTAATGGTGATAATTGTTTTCCCATTCAGCACAGTTCAGTTAGAGCAGCACTCCTGGCAGAGATACACACACACACACACACACACACACACACAGTCTCTCCCTTTTGTTTTTTTTTTCTTTTCTTTTGTGTTTTTTTTTTTTTTTTTACATTACAGTGGTAACAGCATTCTGGAAAGTCATGGTCTGTCGATATAGCTGCAATGTGTAAGATGCGCTAGAAGGGTATGAGTGGCAGGATCAACCAGATTGATTTTCTTTCTTTTATTTTCAAGGCAGGATCAACTAGATAGACTTTAAAAATATTTAAAATCTTACTTGTCTTAACAGTGTGTTGCAAAGCTTAAGTGCTGCTACCAGTGCTCGGTAACGGAGCCGCCATGTTGGGCAAGATGTTCAGCCATCTCACAGTGAAACTATGCACCAGTTTGCTTTCTGTGGTGATGCTTGATAGACAGGTGCTGATTACAGCCTCCCGGTTGTAACTAAAAATATCGACCCAGAGGTTGTAACTGGAGATAAAAGTGTCATTATCGATGTACAAAATGACAACCATTAATTAAAGAGTATTTCTTTTGATGAAGTTAATCGTACAACAGCCTCTTACTGAAATACTTTGGATGGAATGGAATTTTCTGTCTTAAGAATGCCAGAATTCTATTGGATTATTTTTACTAACAGTTTGAAATGTAAAGGTAGTAACTCACTAGTTTCAATGCACAATCTAAACAATTATTATAAATGTAGAAAATTTTGTAGTTACAAAATCCCATTCCATCCAAAGTATTTCAGCAAGAAACTGTTATACATTTTCCTGCCCCTGCCCCTAGTGCCCCCAGCCTGAGTGCTGGGCCCAGTGCCACTTGGACTTTGTGTGGTTGCTGCATGTGCCTAGGGAAAAATACTCTGTGTATCCCTGAGCTCCCTGGCCATGTCTTGCTTGATGCCTTAAGTCATCATCTACTCTGCCTCCTTGTGTCCACAAACTAGATATCCCCACTTATCTGCCCATCTGCTATCTGATGTTATTTTTGACTGTTCCTTGTTGATTGCCATGCTTTGACTCTGTATTGTTATAACCTGTACCTAACTGTTCCTTGATGATCGCCGTGACTTGACTCTGTATTGTTATTGCCTGTACCTTGTAATTCTCCCAGGTTACACCTGAAAATAGGCACTTGACTGTCTAGTGTGCTTACCTGGTAAACAAAAGCTAAATAAAGATATACTTTTAACTTTATCAAAAGAAGTAAAATCTTCTTTTAATAATGCATTTCAGATTATACATGTTTTAACAATGTTGCCCATCTATGTATTTTGCAACAAGTAACTGTGTCCTATTTTTTTCTTTTCAAGTCAAATCTGGATAGAAAGAGGATAATATTTTTAGAATCATAACACATGCTCAGATTGTTTTTACTGTCTTTGTCCAGAAACGGCACACTGAGCACCAGCTTGTTCCTGTGTGTGTTGTGGGAGCACAGGGAGGCCATGACACCAGGCCAGTGGGTACGTAGCCACATTTGCATCTTGTAGACCCAAGTTCACACCCAAAATTGTAAGAGAAAAGGCTGACAGAGGGGAAACGGAAAAAGGCAGAAGTCAGTACTGTGGCAGCCCCAGAAATCTGTACTGACATGTTCAGCTGGCAGTATATGCTAGAGGTTAAAGCAATCCTGTTTGAGATATAAAGGTGATAACTTACTAGGTTCAGTGCACATACAAAACAATTATTACAGATGTAGAAAGTGTTGTAGTAACACCTGAAAAAACACTAATAAAACAGTTGATTTTCTATTTAACCTGTTGAATTAAATACAGTCAAAGGAGGACCTAGAACCTCGGTGACATAATTTCCTATCAGGAGCCCAAAGCATATGGCTGCCACCAGCCCTTAATTACAGGCTGATTTACATATGAATAACTCTGGACTGCAAAGACTCACAGATAAACACAATGGCTCACTCAAATTAGCTTTTTATGGGCTTTCAGACATTAAGGAATCCTGTAGATGACAGTTCCCCGTTAAAGACCAGGACAGAATCTTTGAGCCACTGGCTTATTTACAATGAAGCACTCAAGCATAAACTAGTTACAGAGATTACAGTTATAAAGACACATGTTACACAAAATACATTAACTAACAATATGAAACAAAATAGTTATCAGTATTAAATTTAGACCCAGCAGGATTTCTGTCTAAACTGAGTATAGATATTGCCACATGGCAAAAGGGGTGAACATGATGGAACCCCAAGTCCCTAATATCATTACAGTACTATGTTACAGTGTCTTACTTCAGACAAGAGCTTTTTGGAAGCAGTGTTTACAAAGACATGTCAAGTTCTAGCTCTGTGTGTAGTTGTGGGTGTGCAAATAATGAAGCTCTTCCACACATTATGTATGTCTGTACAAAACATAACAGAGATGTTTACAGTTTGAGGATATCACGGAAATAGCACCTCTAACATCAGAACTGTTGTCACAGAAGCAAATAAACTCCCACATCAAGTATGTGCTCAGGAGAATAATTAATTTTTTAATCACAACAGCGTGTAAAAGGTGGGCTGGTAAAATATCCATGCACTGTAACAGATCACTGTGAAGACTGAAGAAACAGACCTTTTAAGGGCAACTTTCTTTTTGCCCATTAATGACCCGTGGCTTTTAAGGCATTTACAGTGCACGTTATGGACAATATACAGGGTGTGATGTAGGTACCCGGGTCTGAACCCCCTGGATAACAGCTGCCTGCATTACATTCTAGTAAGTGAAATCAGAATTAGCTAAGGTCTCTATTCTCATTCTTCTAATCTCATCAACAGTTGATTTTCCTTATGAAATTCTCCTAAATGGCTGTTCTAGATAGAAGGTATATTGTTGTAAACAAGAGGTAGCTAATCTTGACTAAATGTAAAACAAATAGTGGTCACTGAGTGTGATGAGACACTGTCTTCATTTGTTTTTCTTTATATAATTTTATGATTGGGTACATCTTGATAGTGTTTTTTTGTGTGCATACTGTTTTATGACCTTGGCAACACAGGTTGTGTATGACATTTTATAAAGGAAATGTTTGCATGCTGTACAATTATATGGGCAGATAACCTTTTTTAAAAATATATATATATATTTCTTATTTTTAGCTTATGATATTGTAATAACATATTTTACAGAACAATAAACTTTATTTACTTGCTAAGTTGTGGTACAGATCATACAGTTCAAACATGTGTGCTTTATGACTGCAATTAAAATTGAACACTTTGAATAAATATACCCAGTCACAGATTTATCCCACCAAAGCTGCCAAGGAACAATCTCTGTTCTGTAGACACAGCACTGTATATGCAAAAAGTTTGTTTTATTTATTTTTTAGAAAAATAACCTTTCCAGTTTTGCTACCATTTCTCTTTTACTGACAGTAGGATTAACACTAATATTAATATCCAGATTTTGTCTCGCATGGAGCTTTAGTTGCTTCTTTCATTTAAAATGTTTTTTAGACCAGGGTAACAGACTATTCCATTAATGGTGGCACAAATAATAGGGAAAGGAATCTGAACGTATGTGGAAATGATATGAGATAAATCAAGCAGTGACTAATGACACATTTGTTATAGGATAGCTTGCAGGCTCTTCTGCTGGTAGAATCAGTAGAAACTCAGTAAATTGTAAAGAACAAAACAAAAAGAGAATGACTGATTTATTCTGCGATAATGATGCTGATGAGAAACCTAGGAATGTAATGTCTCTCTCTGAGGGCTAAAGGTCAAGTTTGCCCTAAAGTAGACAGATGCTCTTATATAGCCAGGTACAGTCTCGTCTTACCTCTCAACCTCATCTTGTGGGCCAGTTGAAATTTTGCTTTAGCCCTCCCCCATCCTTTCTTTAGTCTGGCGACATCCCTCACCAAACATTAGACATGTCAGAAGTAGCTATGCAGTTCAAGAATGTGTCAATAAACATTCTGTTCCTAACTCTGTAGTCTACATAACATGCTTAGTGTAATTTTCTTTTTCTTACATCCCCCCAGCCACTCTATCTAGCATTATTGCAGTGCAGTGCCTTGTGCACAGATGTTTCAATGAAGAGGTCCCTTCTCTGTGGAAAAAAAAAACAAGTCTTGCTTGTGAATTGACCAGAGTGGGAGATGTTAACTTCCACGTCATTGATAAAAATGTTAAACAGTGGCTCCAGCACTGGTGCTGGAGGCATGCCTCTGAGTACCCTTCTCCATTCAGAGTAGTGCTCAGACACTACAACTCTGCCTCCTGTCCCCCAAGCCAATTAGCAATCCATTTTTCTGTGCACTTTTCCCAGCAGCATGTCATACACCAAAGTGTCGAAGGTCTTGCTGAGGTCCAGACAGACTATGTCTACAGCTCTGCCCCATCCACTTCCCTGGTCACCCCCTTCATAGAATGTGATCAGGTTCATTTGGCATGTTCTGCTCTTCATAATTAAAGCCATGCTGAAAGGAGACAAACGAGAGTTCCATTATTCTGTTCTTGATGATGGCTTCCAGGACATTGCCCAGCACTGCTATCAGATTAGTCAGCCAGTAGTTTCTTAGGATTGAACTTCCTCTCTTTTTGGAGAGAGGGGCCACACTGGCTACTTTTCAGACAAGCAGCACCACACCTGTTCAGACAGGCTCGTCAAAGATTACTGCAAGCAGCCCTACTGATTGTTCCTTTAGCTTTACTATGATCCTGTGGTGTGTCCCACCTGCACCTTGAGACTTACCTGGCTTGATCTTTGAACCACCAGCGTGGGTGTGATGTCTGCAGGGTACATCATGGCTACATCTGATGTCATGGGCTCTTCTGATGAGAATCTCCTCCTCATGGGGGCCCTTTTGTGAACATCAAAGTATTCACCCAGCATCTCAGGCATACTCTCCAGTTGTCTCACAGATTCCTCCCCCACTCCCTTGTGTTGTGTTTCAGGGTACAATCCTCTCTGTCACTTTCTACCTTTTATTTATGTACCAGAAGAAGATTTGGTATTGTCTGCAGCTTGTCCCATTATCTTGGCTTCCAGACTTTCCTTGGCTTTCCTAATTCTAGTTTTGCAGTTCATTATTGCTGCTCTGTCCCCGGTCTGGCCAAGAGGCAACCAGTCTCTTCCAAGAAGTCAGACTTTTTTTTTTTATTTAGAATCAGTTGCCTTAGGTACCTGCTAAGCAAGGAGGGACACTTTTTGGCCCTTATCCCTTACTGCTTCCAAGGATGCAGATCCCCATCACTGCTTCAAGCACACTCATCAATAAATCCCACACATGCTCTAAAGTAGCAGCCTCAAGCTGCTGCTTCAGATCTTTTACCAGCTCAGCTAGGAGAACCCCACTTTTCTGGAGATCTGGATCCTGGTTATAGGGTCCAGCAAGTCATCCCTGTTAACAGTGAGAAGATTACCTGCTTGTGGCCACTGCCTCTCATCAATTTCTCAACTATCCTTGACCACTTCCTTGACTTGATCTCTGTCTGTCTGCCATGGAGATGTTAATTCCATGACAGTAAATCCCCATGAAATAGGGGATGAGAGGTCTATGGTCATCCTGATTGCAGTCTCCTATGTTGTTACACAATGTACTGTCACAGAACCACTAGGAAGGCATTTTTCACCACATTCTAAAACAATATTACCACATTCTGTGACCCTCATATTGATCAATGTCCCTTTCGAACATTCTAAGTTGGCTATCACATGCTTACACTCCTTGCCCATGAATTTGGTCATCCTCACTTTCATAACATTCTAAGTCCCTGTTACAACATCCATACACTGTATCCCTCACCGTGGGCATTTTCCTAGATTTCTTTATTTTTTCAGTACCATTCTTTTGCTTGTGAGGAGGCTGAGAGGTGTAAGATATGCAACACCTTAAAAAAAATTCTGCTTCTTAAATGTTCCAAGTTAAACAACTGAATGGCAATTTGAGTATTATCTTGCATTTCCATGTAGCCTAAAAAAAACGATGAGAGACAATGGGGAATAATGGAGAACACTTGTACTTACAGGACACAAATGCTGGTTGGAACAGAATGTTTTATGTTTATGTGACCTTGCTCTAGTTTATGATTACTCACGTTTCCATGTTGTCTCCCTCCAGAACTGTTTGCACAGGAAGATAGCCCATTCTTGGGTGTTTTGCAAAGTATCTTTTTGTTCTGAACTTGTTTTTTAACACCTTGGCAAAGTCCCGAACATCTTCTCCTGAAGTTGTCTGCAATGCAAAAGCCACAACAGAGGTTTCTTTACAAGGTTGCCTTTTACTTTATCCATAGTTACAACAAATCCCAGAACTCTGTCACATACCAGATTATGGGTGAACCATAGTCAAGATGTTGAAGACCTATGCCATTTTTTGTTAATATATCCTCTATACTCTTCTATAAGACCATTGTTCCTTGATGATGTCCCTATTATTTGGATCCTGTTTCAGTAGTTGTCTATCTACTTAGCGGTTGCAATGAAATAGTAACAAAAGCTTGACTAAGCAAAATATGCCTTCCTTTACAATTATAACACTTCGCCTCCCTTCCCCTTTGCCCTATCTCTATTAAATATTGTGTACATTGGTACCCTCCATTTTCACGCATGGTGCTGTGTTGCCCATGTCTCTGTCACAGCCACCACGTCCAGTTGTGCCTTGGCCATTATTGCCTGGAGGTCAAAGGTCTTATTACCCACCCAGGCTCCTAGTACTAACACATATCACCAGCCATACATACTGCTTACCCTCCGATGTCTGGGCTCCCTCAGACAAGTGTACATGTGACCTTGTGTTTCTGTGCTTCTGCTTGCTCCTGCTGTGTTACGCCATCCCTTTCTGTCTCCTTCCTCTTCATCCCTGTCCTGCTGTCACTGTGATTATTTTTCATATCTGCTTTACCTTGCTCTCCCTCCAAAACAGCTCCGACTGCCTGCAGTAGTGCTGGGGTGAGGGCCCTCCTGGTGCCCCGCAGTCATTTAAATATTTCTATCCTCAACCTAACTTACCCCCCACCTACTTTAATGTCTTATGTAGGTGTTGTGTGAACCAAAGTCCCAGCACCCTTGTGCCCTTCCCATGGAGGATGCAGGTCATTCCTGCTGAACAGCCTCCAACCTTACAAAGTATGGCCCCAGTCTCCTAGAAATGAAAAGTCTGCTCCCTGCACCAGCCCTTTAGCCCTACATTAAATTGATGTGGCTGAAGTGCCTCAAAGGCAATGATTTCACAATAAAATAGGAAACATAATCAAGAATTTGCCATGTATTCTAAAATTAAACAGCAGTCTTCCAGTTATGAAAAGGCATTTTTCTATCAAGTCGAATATTCTGGAGGATTGTTCTTGCATGAGGCCAAGCTTCCAGTCAGTAAACAGAATCTGGCATAAGTTTTTGAGATCACACAAGTCTAGTCACCTGTTATGGAAGAAAATCAATGCAATGAAAATTGCCCCATTTCAAACTGGCCTCCGACAGGTCAGCAAAATCACTTTCAGTCACTTTTGGCATCAGTAGTTTCCACATAATCTCCTTCAGGACACTAAAGTGAATGACTCCTCTATGGTTTCACACAGGAAATCAGCAATGGTAAAGTTGCACAAAGGCCCCTTTGAAAGATGGAAGGTTAGCAAAAGTTACACCACCATGACAAACTGCATTTCATTTATTGACTTAAAGGGAAAAAGGCATTTTAGTCCAGCATTTTGAGCATGGAACTGTAAACCTGGAGATCCTGGTTCAACTCCTGCAAGAGTCATGGACTCATTGTTTGACCATGAGGAAGCCACATGAACTTGCAGTGCTTAAGTCCCACACAGCGGCGCTGGTAACACAGGGTAGAAGACAGACCCCACTGAAAATGAGTGGTTACATTCAGCTGGGCTATCCTGGGTAAATACATTGCAAAAAGAAGCAAACAAAAAATTGCCAGCACTGCAAGGGCTTGACTTGTTTCTAAAAAGCTGAATTAAAGAGTCAAGGAACAACTAGTTTGTTTGAATGAGGTCATTTTTGCTTAATGGCATTACATAAAATGTGTACAGAGCAGTCACTTATTGCACAAATGCGACTGAACAACCCACCCCACCAATTGTGCCTCCTCCCTTGCATCCCCTAAGGTTCCCCCCACTTTCCCCACACCACTGATCAGGGTCACCATGGTAGCACCCTTACCCTAGCAGGGATGGTAGTTGAATGGCTGCCTTCAAAAACCCTAATGCCACTACTTGTGCTTTCTGCAAATGCTTTATTTTTTGACTGCTGAATATGATTGAACATAAATAGTTATTGAATGTATATTTAATTCTGCAGCACTGTAAGGGTTTTAAACAACAAAAACAACAAGGTGGGAGAGATGGAAGCACATAATAGGAATTTTAGATTTTTAACTGGACGTACAAGACGAGAGCAACAAGAAACATCTGCAGTTTATCAAATGTGTATGTTTACTTTTTTTGTAGCAGTATACCATGGGAAAAATATTTTTGCAAAATTTTCAACAAAATGCTCATAAAAATAAGGTGGCTAACAGCAGCCACAGCATATAGTCAGTAAATATGTACATTAAACACTGGTTCAGTCATCCAACATTAGCTTCATACATTTATGACAGATATCCAGTCTGAATATACAAACATGCATAATTGAAGATACACACATGCATATTAAGGATACACATGTGGGACCCACACACATGTAACATACCGTACAAACCTCAGCAGTTTGGAAACAGAAACATAGAATTTGCTGGCAGAAAAAGATAGCTTGGTCCACTCAGTCTGCCCGGAAAATAACTGGATGATAGAGCTAATGTTGCTAACTGAACCATTCTGAACTGGACCATACAGAATATACTGGGTGACATAGTTTTTTGGGGGGAGGGGAGTGAAAACCCCCTCCTCATGAATCATGCATTTGGTTGAATTTGGGATAATTTTGAACCTCCTGGCTAAAAACAGATCAAGCAGTTTGAAATGATGATTTGCTAATTTGCTTGGAATTTGTACGTCAACTGTATGCAATTTAGAGGTTTGAGAACATAACTTATTTTAATCTGAGCTGCAAAAGATCGGTCCACTCATCCCTAACTATTCCTGGTTCATGGTGCATCATGTATCTAGTCCATCAGTAAGTATGAAGGTAGCCTGGTAGCACAGTAGTGCTGATGCTCATTACATAGGTGACTGGATTTGATAACACACTTGGGTCACTTGGGGACCAGCCAGGGAAGGGAGGATCGAACATCCCAAGGACAGTTCTCCTTCCTTGTGGGGGGGGCACTGTTTGGTGTTCTACTACTAGCAGAGGCCTAGTGGCAGCACAGTTGGCACACATTGAAGGGGGAGAGGCAGCCCTCAGATGCCAGCATGTCATTGTACACTGGTACCTTTTTGGAGATAAAAATGGAGCTGACAATTCCCAGTCTTCTGGTGATGATGCCAGCACACTTGCAGGGCCATGCGTGACCAACAATAATGCAGGCTACCCACTGCAACTGTGGTCCTGGGTAAGTGGTGCATAATGAGTAAGTCCCTGAGAAGGTTGGTGAGCTGGGGGGGAGGGGGTGGCAGACTGGAGACATGGAGAAAGCCAGAATGAAAAAAGAGTTTGGGAAGTATGAGGTTAATACATTTTTGCCGTGTTCAGACTTGTACTTTTCAACCAGTTTACCTAAGTTACACCAGTTTAAAAGTGTGTCAACTGGTTAGTGTGCTGAAAATATTATTCATGGTTGCAGAACCATCTTCATGAACTGATCTCAAGACCAGCTCTGAGGTTAGTCTAGAGATCAATCCTATGCTAAACTGATTTAGTTGAATTGTCTTTTTTCCCTACAGTCTGGAGAGGGAAGGTGAAACTACTCTAGAGAATTGGGGCAGGAATTTCATAGTGGACGATGAAGGTGCCACTCCTGATTCTGAGCAAGCCCCCCCCCCACCCTCATGCGGCAAAACTCTCTTGACCCATTTTCAAAGGGGCAGATGGAATTATGACAATTGCCATGATTTATGACAGCTTGTGTCAAAAAGTGATCCATGTTTGACATTTCTGGTGCAATCAACACCTGAAGTACTGCACTTCATGGCATTGCACCCAAAATGTTCACCTTTTAGGCAGTGTAACCTTCAGGTACAGTTTGCCTTGATACGAAAGAAACATGCATCATCTTGGTAGGAGAGGTTCTCTCCCCCCCCCCCCATTACCTACAATACTTTCTGCTCCCACGGGCTCAACCTGTCCCCATAGGCCCCTTTCTCCCCTAGCTCCATCACCCTTTGTCACAGCTGGGAATTACTTCCCACAATACAGTGCCCAACAATTTGCCCCCTTCTCCCATGACAGAGCCTCCTGGGATCCCCAAGCATGGGAGACGTTTTGTCAGGAGAGTTTTGAAAATCTTGCCCTTCATCTCCTTACTCCCATAGGCCATCATGAAAATTCCCATAAGGCAACAGGAGGGCAAGTAAATCATAAAGAACTGTTTTACAGTTCATTTATCCCTTCTTTCAGGTATGGACACACCAACTGGTTTTGAAAACAGTTTATTTTTAATTAACATTTTATGCTGCTGCTTCCCCCAGGAGAGGCCCAGCCCATGCACCCTCATAGCCAGCATGTACCAACTCTGAGCTCCCACCACTTTCCCCCAGTGACAGAGCCTGGCCAAAGCCAGGTGATATCTCCAGCCTGTACTGGGCTATGAGAGCAGTGGAGGCATATGGTAGAGGAGGGCTGGTTGAGGAAGGCAGACTGTGAGCACATCAGGATCTTCCTGCATGCACCAGGGCTTTCAGCATTTCTGTTCTGCCCAACCTCGGAATGCCTAAGTATGTACATGTAGAACGTGCACTGTGTGGAGCCAAGGCGAGCATCTCCCCTCTGGCAGTACCTCCACAGCACTGCCACCTGTGGTCAAGAGTTGTGCAAAACTGAAAAATTTTGCTCTGCAAAATATTTCGTGTAATTCATGCATTTTGTGAAATATTTCACCCATGAAGCAAGCGAAATTTTACCCGCAAACCAGCAAAATTTGCCACTCATGGGCAAATTTTACAGTGGCCAAAGTTATCGCTGGTGTCTAGTGGTCCTCTCTCCCCCTGACCCAAATTATTCTCCCTGGTGTCTAGTGGCCCCAAGCCAGTCACCAGCTGTAATTGAACAAAGCCCCCAGTTACCCTGGCCCCTCATGTCCTTTTTTTTTTTTTAAATGAAACCTACTCTCTGGCGTCTAGTGGATCCCCATCTGCCACAACCCTGTCATCATGAGCTAGCGCCACCGCGGCTCCCCTAGGACCCGTCGGGGCCATGCCAGCCTTCCACTCATCTCCATGGCCAGTAGCCTGACAGCACACACTCATTCATTGAAGCACTCAGTTGGGCTGCTGGGCATGGAGGTGAGTGGAGGCCATGCCTGTGGCCCAATCAGGTACTGGGGGAGGGGTGGGCATGTGCACTATCTGGATGACAGGGTGGGGGCTGGGGGGGTCCACTAGACATCACGGAGTGGTGATTGAATTTTTTAGGATTGGGGACCAGGGAAAATAATGAGATAACTGGGGAGGGAGGGAGGGCTTGATTTATTCACTTTGGCCTGGTGATCAGCCAGGGGGAAGGGGGACCACTAGACCCAGGGTGAATTAATTTTCATTTTGAAATGTGGGGCAGTGAGCAGCCGTGGGGGGAGGGGTGACCAACAGACACCAGCATCTGCGGCATCCGGTGGGTGAAATTGTGGGTGAAATTTTGCCGCAATTTCGCAAAACATTTCATGCAACAAAGTTTTCTTTTGCTGCATCTCCAGGTGGCAATGCTGCAGTAAAGGCAGCAAACCACCCTACCCAGAGGTAGAGAGCATTTGCTGGGAAGCTCTGTCCTCCTGCACTGGCCAGGCTTCGATGATCCTGGCTTGTTCTTATTTATTTATTTATTGAATTTTGTTGACCGGGTAGGCCCACTGGGCCCCGGAGGTCCCTTTTTCAGGGGCGACCCGGGGGTAAAAAATTACATACAGGTAAACAGAACAGTAAAAGCAGGTAAGCAGAGCTGTAAAAATAACATACAGGTAAACAGACAGTACAAGTAGGTAAGCAGAGCTGTAAACTTGCGTAAATACCAAATGGTTTAACAGTGATAACACACATAAGACAAATTCCATACTGTATAACTGTGAAAGACTTAATGGCATTTACAATACGGAAGGTGGAGAGGGAGGAGGGGCCGTGGCATAAGGTCAGTTCCTATGCATTGGCAAGTGCTCCTGGCGCAGCAGGTGTGCTTTGAGCTTAGACCGAAGCAGGGCTCGACCCTGCCTCCTGCATTCTCCAGTGGGAGTTTGTTCCAGTGGGAAGGTGCAGTAAAAGCAAAGGATCTGGACCCAGCTTTAGTCTTTGTTTTGGGGACCACAAGGAGGTTTTGTCCTGAGGAACGGAGACTCCTCAGGTTGGTTTTGACACTAACTAGTCCTTTGAGACTAGGGGGAGGTAAGGGCCCCAGAAGCTTAAAAGTGAGACATAGTGTGGGGTAGATGAGGCGGGCTTCCAATGACAACCAGCTGAGCTTGGATTGAGCCTCGCAGTGGTGTGTCCTAGGGTGTGATAATGTTGCAAATCGGACAGTCTTATTGTATAAGGTCTAGAGCCTGCCAAGTTCCGTAGAGGCCATGCCTTGAAGAACAGGTGCCGCATAAGTGAGCTTGGGGAGAAGGACGCTAGTTGCGATGGCAACTCTGGCTTCAGGGATAATCTGGTCCTTTATTCTGTAGAGGATACCGAAGTTTCCATGTATGGCTTTGGTGAGTTGGTCAACATGATTTTTAGGGTGAAGCCTTGGTCCAAGGTTAGCCCTAGGTATTTAGTGGAGGTAACCACCTCAAGTTTATCACCCCTCTGGACTGCAGCTGAAGGAGCAGCCACCCGGGTTCCCAAGGATCTGGGGCCCAAACAACATCGCTTTAGTTTTACTGGTATTTAATACCATTTTATTCCGAGTGAGCTAGTCCTCCATCTGAAGAATGTCCTTGAGGGCATTCCCAGTTCTCCTAAGTTAGGGAGGCTTCGGAAATGACAGCATCGCCCGCTGTATTGGATGACGCTGCTGCTCCGCAATGTAAATGCAGATCGCTTATAAACAAAGTGAAGAGAAGGGGACCAAGTATTGACCTCTGAGGTACTCCTACTCTGAGCGGTGCAGACTGGGAGACATAGTCCTTCCACTTGACCCTCTGGGTCCGCCCATAAGGTAATTAGAAACCATTCTAGGGCATGTGCGCCCATGCCAAGAGCGCATATTTTTGTAAAAGGAGGTTGTGGTTTACCAGGTCAAATGCTTTAGACAGGTCCATGAAGACTGCGCCTGTGCTGACCCTGAGTCATTATTAGCCAGGATATCAGCCGAAATTTGGTTAGTGCAGTGTCCATCCCATGCTTGGCTCTGAGCGTGCCATGAAGAGATTATCTGTGTGTTTCCAGATATTCGGCGTAGTTGAGAGTATACAAGCTTCTCTTGTAATTTCGCTTATTATGACAACAGGGAGATAGGCCTGTAGTTCCCAATAGGCTCGGTGGACCCTCCCTTGTGAATGGGGATCACTAGGGCCTACTTCCATGGCTCAGGGACAAACCCCTCCATAAAGGACTGGTTTATCAACCAGGTTAGGGGGCTTGGCTAAAGATGGGGTGCCCTCCTTGAGGATTCGAGTCTGGATCCCATCAGGGCCCCCGGTGCCTCTTGCCCGCAGGGATTTAAGGATGAGCAGAACCTCCCTTTCCCTAACCAGCCGCAAATGAAACAGAGGGTGGTCTAGTTCAAGGGGCAGGTGCCTATTAGGTTCGTTCTTGTTATCTAAGGGACCCACCTTGTACGCATCCAGGTTTGTGAAAAAAACGTCTAGGGCCTCTGCGATGAGAGGCGCCTCTTCGAGTACTTGCCCGTTCACCAGGATAGGGCCGGTTGTTGATTTCGTACCTCCTTTTAGGAGTTCGTTAATGTGTGACCAGAAGTATCTAGGGTTTCCCAGGTTAGCTTTTTGGAGATTGGTGATATATTCCTTCTTGGCTTTCTTTATGGCCAGTTTGCATTGGTTTCTGAGGGCCCTGTAGCTAGCAAAGTCCACTGGAAACTTAGATTTCCTGAACTTTTTCCACGCTTTGTCCCGAGTAGACATCAGGGCTTTTGGGGGTGAGATCCACTTATAACAGCTACCTTTGACCCTATAGGTTTTCATAGGGGCAACGAGGTCAGTGACTTTAGTGAGGGTGGTTTGGAAAAATTTTACAGCTTCCTTCAGGTTGGGTAGGTGTCTAATGGGGTTCCAGTCAGTGCTATTTAGGTAGCCCTATGAACTGGTCAGGGTGGAATTTGGAGTAGTCTCTGGTAGTAAAAGATCTAGGAGGGACTTTAATAGCATTATTCTTCCAAATGACAAATATAGGCAAATGGTCGCCAAGGCATCTCCCAGGATCCCGGCCAGCTTTGCATTACTAGGGGATGAGGTCAGGACCCAGTCTATTATAGAGTGCCTACCTGATTTATGGTTCATTCTGGTCGGTAGGGTAATAATTTGAGCGAGGTGGGAGTCGTGTAGGGTTTCGTTGATGGCAGACTTCCCTTCCTGTCCCCAGTTTAAATTGAAGTCGCCTAGAAGGATAGTCTCGGATGCAGTGTCAACCACTGGGCTCTTCAGGAGCTCATCCAGAGAGCCGAGAGCATTGGATGGTGGGCTGTATACGCAGCCAATAGTGAGGTGTTTAGCCTTGGGTTGCTGGCATAATGAGCAGTAGTGCTACTGCTGTGCTGATGGACTGGCCTTGAAAACAGTTCTTGAAAATGATTCTGTAGCCTGGACATAGCCTTTTCCACTCGTGGCTGTCAAGCTTGGACCCTGTGCTGAACATCCCTCTGAACATTAGTGGGTTCAGGACCAACAGGGGCTTTAGGTCAGGTTTCATATGCACAGAAGTACAGTTGAGCTCCCCTTAGGATTTGTCTAACAAGTCTGGACTACAGGCTGCCCATTTATTCATATCAAGTGTTAAGCCCATGCCCATCCAGCATGGAATAAAAAAAAAATTTGCTGAACAAGTCATGTTGCAGACCATGTCAAGAAAGACAGTAGATCTGATGCAACACAAAATCCAGGGGCCAGATTCTCAAAACCTGTGAAAATGCAGCAGCTGCATAAAACTCAGCACAAGTGGGTTGCCACTTGTAGAACCGCAGTTTCTCCTGCAGCTAAGGTATTCTCAAAAGCAGAGCCGGTTTATGGCAGCTTGCAGGTGGTTTTTCCCCACAGCTGCGGAAAAATGTTACGGCTGGTGGGACCAAGCGTAACATCTTCCGCAGCTGTGGCAGATGAGAATACCTATCTCTACAGCTGCAAGATGTCAGTCTGCAACTAGAGATGAGACTTAGTCCCATGACATTTTGAGAATCTGGCCCCAGGAGTTTTGCTACACAACTTTTGGTTTGCCTAGCTATTTTTGCTAAGACAAATGGGCAGCAGATGGCAGGCTTCTAGATGCTAAACAAACGTTCTTAAATGTTGCAAACTCCAGTTCAAAACTGCAGCATGACAGAAAAAGAAATTCTCTTATTTCCAGCATCTCAGGTGTGCACAGCATGCCAATATGCTGCTCCGAGTTCATTAGTTTCCCACACAACTTCCTTGCTGCTTAGTAGTTGCTGCAGCACATCTAATTAGCAGACTTACCAAAACTGCAGAGTACTAACTGCATCTCCCCATGCTACGTAACAATCAGTGGAGAGCAATTTTTCCTCAGAAATGGTTGATAGCATAGAGAAGAGTTAACCCTCACATATTAAGAGCAGGCTGATTCTTAACGCTGAGTGGGTTCCGTGACATCATGTGAGCTTGAGGGTGAAGTTCAAGTGCTTTGGATGTCATAGAATCCATGAGGTTAAAGAAATGACTTTTCTTTTGTTAGATCTGAGCATTTTTTTATTTTGTACGATGCAAGGGTTAGCTTATTTTGTAGCGTAATATTCACATTAGGATAGCACAACGTTGAACTGGGGGAAGGGGAGCAGTCATTGTTAGAAAGCAGTGAGACAAGAAGTCTGAAGATGTGTGGAGGTAAAACCTGTTCCAGTAGCGGTTTGAAATGTCAGGTGGGTGTGCTCATGCAATGATTACTACACTGATTGACAGATTTAGGGGAAAATGTCAGACTTTCGAGTTTCAGGGATGTGACTGCCAGATTTGGTTGAAAAATACAATTCTTAAACTGAATTTCTAACCTATCTGAGAGCAGCTACCACTCACACATAGTGGTAGCTGCCCTCATCGGTCAGTATTCTATCCTGGTTGTACTCAATAAAAGCAGCCTGTACCTTAATAATATGCCTCATAACTTTAACACAGTGGAAGCCCTCTTTCTTTTGAGTGTCTGGGTTCGGGCGCCACACCCCCACGCTCAAGCACGTAATGACGTGTGGCCAGGAAGAGCACGGGGGCATGCCCCCTTCAAATGAATGGGGCTTGATTTTTCATTCGATTTTAAGCATCAAAATGGTCACTTGGTGATTAATGAAGGACACCGCTCGACTAACGCAGCGCAGTATTTGGTTGGCGGTGTCGCGTCGATAGTGACAATTTAACCGTCGAATTAAGCGTCAAGCCCCATTCATTGAATAGAACCGCGCCCGGGTTATCCTGGCCATCGTACATAAACCATGCTGGCGCGGGGAATGGCGACGGGCAGACACTCAAGAGGGCTTCCACTAAAGATATGAAGCTCTGGAAATATCGACTGCTGTAGTGGCTCAGGACAAAATAACGACTGATGAGGGCAGCTACCACTGTGTGTGAGTGTCTTACATCGGAAATTTCCTTTAACAGTTAAGAAAAACTGTTTTATTTATTTTTACAATTTATTTTACAATTTTTGGCCAGGAAAGACACACAAAGCCAAGGCTTATTTCCAGAGGTGTCCTGGGAAACACAGGGAAGTTACATGACTTGCTCATAGTCACACAGTACGCAAGTGGTGGCTGTGGGTCTCAAACCCAGTCCTCCAGGTTTGCAGTTCAGTGCTCTTAACCACTATGCTGTACTGCCTCCCTAATCCACTGAAAAATGAGTTAACCATATATTATAAAACTGTCATTTCTAGCCCTGAATACTCAGTTGGGCAACATAACAGAAACCAAAAATAACCCCATAATACATGCATGCTGTAACTGGCTGATCGACACATGCCTCAACTTGCATTCCCAATAAAGTCTCAGTGTCTGAATTTGCACTTGTAATATATTTTGAGATTTGTGAAAATGAGACAGATATCTTAATAAGCAGAGAACAAATGGCATCCACCCATAAAAGGCCCTTGAGTCATTCAGATCATGCAATGAAGAAGGCTTTGTGAGAAACCAAGACAAATAAAAAATGTGACACTGGAATCATCATCTATGAACAGAAGGCAAGTTGAGTTTGATGTAACCTGATGTAACAAGCTGTTTCTCCTCTACGGCAAATGAAGATAGTGCATCCAGTTTTTGGCACCTAGCTCCGCTTTTTATTAAAGGCTGCTGAAGTTGATTGAAAAATGTGTTAGACCACACACAAAGGAAGCAACTTGACAGTTTTTTGTGGAGGGTGCAGAACTAAAGGCTGGGGACCTAGGACTGCCTAGGCTCCCTCAAGCGCTGGGGTTTAGATGCTCTCTGGGGCATTGTATGCATGTATGTATGTATGTATGTATGTATGTATGTATGTATTTATTAATTTAAATTGTGCATCATATTATACATTTCTAATATATATTTTATATATTACTTATTTAAATTGGTGACCTGGAAAGACACTGAGCTGAGGCTCATTTCCAGATGTGAACTGGGGAAGGGGACAAGAGGTAAACTACAGACTGCAGAAGATAGTACACACAGTAGAGCAATTAAGTACTGTAACCCGCAGGGAGGCTCTAGGTTCTAGCCCCATTTCCCTTTTCTTTTGTCGCCACTGCAGCCCAGGTGAAGCAAGAGTTAATTCCACTGTGCTGTCGGGCAGAGCTTCCTGTGGGTCAGGTGGTCACCGTGGAGCATGGGTGGATTTAATCAGGATTTTTCATGGGTTTAGGGAGTTCTGCTAAGAAGTGTTGGTGGGAGTAGGAGTGTTCTGGGGCCTGGAGGGGCTGACTGCCAGCTTCAGTCCCCAGCCGGGCCCGGTTGTCCTTTGAGGCTGTCAGCGCGACGGTGACACTGTGCAGCCAGCTTATGTTGCAGTTTGTGAGTGGACCACCTGAGGTTTATGTCCTGTTCATTGGGATGAAATGTAGTTGCGGTGGGATGGAGTTGGATGGCCTGAGCTTTGAACCTGGGTTAGTCGGCCAGAGTGTGTCTGCTGGAGCCATGAAATGCACCAGGCAAGGATGGGGGTGATTGTTCTCTGGAGCAGGTGACCTGTCAGGATGTGTCCCCCTGCAGTCACAGGGACAGTCACCAGCCTGAATGCTCCTTGGAGTATGGGGGTCTGCAGTTAGAAGTATGCCAGCCCCAATCCATATTGGCTGCATGTGACCATGGGACCTCTGGATCAGGGACCCGCTGTAGAAGAGTGCCCAGGAAAATAGTGTGGAGCCTGTGGGAGCATGTTTGGGGCTGCCTGGCTTGGGCACAATTAGAGTAGCTGCTGCCCATTAATACTGTGACCTCCATGGTCTTAGAAGACTACCCAGAATGTGAGACCTCTGTGGTCCAGGATGTATATATGTATGCTGCTAACGCCATATAGGCCACGTATAATAGCTGCTACTGCCTCATGTGAAAATTGTGCTCCATGGAGCCATTAGTTTGTGGTTTAATAAATTTGGGATCCCATGTTGATTTCAGGAACTGCTGGAACTGTTTGTGATTTGTTTATTTTTTTATTTTAATCATTTGTTAACCGGGTAAGAACACTGGACAAAAGCCCTCTTTCAGGTCCGATCCGGAAAGACAGTAAAAAATTACAGAACATACAGATGAGTAACTCAGTTACTTAATGCATTTACAGATTGATTTCATCAATAAAAATTGTTAAACAAAGTCTTAACACAGATAATAGAATTAGCCATATGAACAGACATTTAATCCCTTTTTTAATCCCTGCAGCACCAGTGAAGGAGTGGACACCCTGTTTGCTATCTAGGCCTTGGTAAACGAAGGCCACTGGAAGTGTTTCTACTGCTGTGGACACCTGCTTCCCATGGACATATTATCATCCATACCCCTAAACATGGGGTGAGGGGGCTGCAGTACAATAAAGAGTAGGCAAAAAGTGAGAGACTATAAAGGTAAAATTTATGTTGTACAATAGATCCTGAACAAAAACCTGGGGGAAATATCCAAAGGAGTGAGGGTGCTAAATTTACATAGATTTGGTCTGTGAGTTTGGCAAAAACAGTGGTCTAGGTGAAACAAAATAGATACACCTCAACTAAGGTAGAAATTCCAAAAGGTCTAACCAGGTTTAGAGCAGGAACAGGAGGGCAAGGCATTAATTTAATTTCTGTAGCACTCAAACCAACAAGGGCTCTAAGAGCTTTACAAAGATAAAACCAAATAACAAAAATAAAACACAAATTAAACCATCACTGAGAATAGATAGTGTCAGATTAAAAGCTTGAACAAATAAAAAGGTTTTCAGTGAAGCTTTAAAGGCCTCTTCTGTGCTGGCTGATCGAACAAAATAAGGGATTGAATTACAAATAATAGGGGCTGCCACTCCAAAGACTATCATCTGATGATCTAAGCCTTGACATGGGGACAACCGACAGACCAGCTTGGGTGGAGCAGAGGGTGGACTGGTTGGTATGGACTCAGGAGCTCCTTTAAGTAGTCTGTTCCCAGACCATGTAGGGCCTTGTATGTCAAGAAGCCAACCTTGAAGGTGATGCATGAATATAAAGGTAACCAGTGCAGAGCACACAGAACCAGTATGATGTTGTCCCTCAGTGAAGAACCCACCAACAACTGTGCTGCATCATTCTGCACTAGCCACAGTCAATATATCAAACCTCCAAATAGCCCTAGGTATAGAGCTTTACAGCAATCCAACCTAGTGGTGATGAAAGCATGGCTAATTATCACTAGATCATCCTGAGCTAAGTATAGCTAGATCCTGGCAATGTTCTGGAAGTGTAAGAAGCCACATCGGACAACAGAAGACACCTGTTGTTTTTGGCCACCTAGTACAAGGAGTGCGACATCCTCAACTACAGACAAACCCCGGCAACTAGGTTCGATAATCGTGACCTCTGTTTTCCCTGGGTTGAGACTTAACCAGGTAGAGGTCATCCAGTCTTTTATCTCAGCCAAACAGCAGCTCAGCACTGTAGACACAGATGTATTATTAGGGGCACAAGACAGGTAGAGCTGAGTATCATCTGCATAGCAGTGAAAACCCATATTGTACCACCTTATGATCTCCCCTAGAAACAGCGTATCATATGTATGAAGAATAAGATGGCGGCGAGGTTCAAGCCTTGAGGAACACTGCAAGACAACACAAATGGCTCTGAGGTAAATTTTCCTAGAGCCACCTGCTGCCTTCACCTGGTCAGGTAGGAACCAAACCAACACAGAACTGCACGGAAGATGCCTAGATAGTTCCTCAGGCAATCCAGCAACATCTCATGGTTCACCGTGTCGAATGCTGATGAAAGGTCCAAGAGCATCAAGATTGTACATTGCCCTCAGTCCCTCGCTAGAAGGAGATCATAAGTCACCCTGACAAGAGCTGCCTCAGTGCTGTGCCAAGGCTGAAAACCAGACTGGAGAGGTTCAAAGATTGAAAGACATTCCAAGCGGTCTATCAGTCACCACCTTCTCAATAACCTTCCCTACAAAGGGAAGGTTAGAGACCGGATGATAAGATGCTAGAATGTCAGGGTCCAGTGATGGCTTTTTTAGAAGGGGCCTCACCGCAGCTCTTTTCAAGATCGAGGGAAAGTCACCCTCCTTCAAGGACCCATTCACGATCTTTGTGAAAACTGGGCCTAGGAACTTCGCGCAGCTGATAATCAGCCACATTGGATCCGGGTCCAGTTCACATTTGGTGGGATGAAAACTGAAGACAACACAGAGGACCTCAGTCTTAGATAACACTTAAAACTCATCCCAAGCTGGCAGAGCAACATCACCATAGGTTTAGCCACCCCCTGTCTAAGCCAGGCTGCTAGAAGAAATACCGGATCTAATGTCTGATACCTTGTCACGAAAAAATGCCCAAACTCTTTGCAGCTTTCTGTGGAAATTACTCCAAAGGACTGTAAATAGGGAGAATTTAACCACCTGTTCACAGTATGAAAGAGCTGAGCTGGGCAAGTTTTTGCTGCAGCAATCAACCATGTCAGAAATTCTGCCTTTTTACTGTCGATTACTTTCTGATATTCAGCATAATGAAGTCTCAACACCAATCTGTCCTCCATAGATCCAGATCTTCTCCAGGAATGCCCCAGACTATGCTCCTAAGTCATTAACTGTTGCAGCTCAGCACAGTAACACAGTGAGCCATGATGGGAGGTCAAGAGGCAAATGTAGAAAGGTGCAATAGAGAGTAAAGCAGCCATGAGCACCATATTACAGTAATCTACAGCTGTCTCTGGACCTTGTTCACAGGCTAGCAGCATACCCAAGATATCCAGTGCCTCCTAGAGTTTGTGAGGCTCCAGCTTATGTTTAGGATGGCACTGGATAGTCTCCAGAGAGGGGGCAGTAGAACAAGGGATCCCACACTGGAACTCAACCGCATGACGATCCGACCAAGTGACCGAATCAACCTTGAACGCAGTTATGTCATGTTCCAGTGAGAAGATCAGATCCAGTGTGTGACCATGCTGATGTGTTTCACAGATAACTGCATGTGTCAATCCCAGTGAAGACATCAACTGGAGGAGCTCTTGTCCAAACTGGGAGAATTCATCATTGACCCAGTCCCCAGAATCAATAACCTGGGGACATCCAATACTTATTCGGCGATGAAATCTGCCAGCTCCTGCAGGAGGACATTCCCACTGCCCAGAGGTCAGTAGATTAGAATGATCCTGCCATTGACACCTGAAACACATCTGGCCATCATGCATTCAGAGGATCCAAATGTTCTCACTGAGAGTGCAGTGAGTCCCAGTCTCTAAAACAGATGGCCACTCAGCTCCCTCTGCAATCCCTCCTCAGACAATGCACCTTGGAAAAACCTGGAAGGGACAGATGCCCCTAGCACAGGGTCAGTGTCATTGCCCAACCAGGTTTTGGGGATACAAATGAGATCAGTTAATGGATCAGCAATTAGACTCTCCATTATCGCAGTTTTATTTCTCAGTGACCTTGCGTTACAAAGAATGGCCTGAAGGGGATGAGCAGCCAGGCCCGGAAAGACTACTTGTTGCCCGATGAAATGTGCCAGGGCCTAGGGGAGGGGAACCCCCTCAAAATGATCAATTTATCTAGTTACAATGGCCCAATTTCTTCCAGGCTTACTATCTGACTCCAGCAAGGCGGCTAAAAATAGGGGGAAGTTCACTAAACCAAATGTTTTGAACTGCCAATATTGCAGTATGTGTAGAACTTAGAGATCAGGGTTTGCATTTGGTCTGGAATTCCATGCTGTAGCCAGTTGGGGGCTGAGTGCATTGCACCAGACATTCATGAAGTTCTCAGGGAGGGAGGGTACAACTCACCTGTTATTTGAACCCCCCTGCAAGCCAACTCAGGACCACACTGGCATCAGCTATGAAGACAGCCACCATCTGCACTCCCTGTCAAGGAAAGGGTGCAGCTGACCTCACTGACAAAGTGAAGGACAGGGGGAACCTTCTCAGGGAAAAAATAAAATAACCAAAGCCTGAGGGAGATGCAGGGGACAACGACATTCTATAATGCTGATGGACATTGTGCTTTTGCTGAACAACCGACTCCCCCAACCTCCTTCACCAGCCAGGCTCTCCTTTATACCAGCTCCTCCAGTCCTGTCACCCTGCTCCTTATGGGCTTACCTTCCAACTCGATTCTTCACATGTCTAACCTTTTTGGCTGGGGGTGGTGGGCTAGGCCTCATGCTGCATGGAGCAGGTCCCAGAATGGAGGAGAGCCATGCCACTGGTTTAGCACCTGTGGGGAGCTGGTTTTCATCCTGCCTTGCTGGGGCTTTTTTGCTAATCGGTCCCATCCCTCAGGATGCAGGAAATAAGGGTGGGCATGCACATGCATGCATGCATTCATGCTTAGTGTGGCACCAGCCTGTGTTCCCAACCTCTCTTATGCTGTTTTTGACTCTACTGCCACAGGTGGTCACCCAGAAGGCAGCAGAGTAGCAGAGCTGAACCCTCCCTCTGGGATGCTCAATCCTCCTCCTCCCAGCTGGCCCCCTATGACCCGTGCTTATTCCCGAATGTAGGTCGTCAGCATCGTGAACAGTAGCACTACCGCTGCACTGATGGGCTGGCTGGACAGTGGACTTTTTCCTTTTGTGCTGCTTCAATTTGGAACACAGTACCTACTTACATAAGATGTTTACCTACCTAGAATTCTTTTTCCTTCTCTGTATCTCACAGAGAATTTGATCTTTGTACTTGTTTTAGCTAATACTATTTGAATTGCATCTTGTGTCTGTATGCAACAAGGTTTTTATCCTCAAAAAGGTTTGTAACCTTGCATGTTATTATGCAGACCTCAGGTCATACCTGAAGGAGGAATGTACATTCTAGTGTGCTCCCCTGATACCAAAATAAATAAATGAACAAATAAAAATTAATGTTGCTGTGTCAGTAACTGACACAGGGTGCAAGTGCAGCAGCTGATCCCAGAGAGCGAGACTAGATTACAAGCAGGTTAAATGACTTTTGCCCAGGGTCACAAAGGAATATGTAGCGGTTGTAGTATTTGAAGTCAAACCACTGCAAGACAGTTTAGCACATTACTAAAAAAAAAAGGATCCATCTGGCGCCCACATCCCCATCCTCAAATATGCAAGTCGCAGTAGCGTACAAATGGATATGCAACCTTGTCACTCATCCAGCCCCCCAGCCCAATCCCACCGCACTGCCTGCTGCTGCACCAGGAATAGAGAGTGGGGGTATGCAAGGCAGTAGGTGGCTGGGTGAGCAATCCAAGTTCCCCTCAATACTCTGCCATTAATTTGTACACACTTTTACATTGCTGTGTTGTCTTTGGCCAGTGCCAGGAGAGTGCAGGGCTTGCACAGAATGTACAGAGTGGAGGCAGGCTGTGCTTACAATCTGCAGCTGCTTCAGAAGAGGTGGGGCTACACTGAGATTAGAATATGGTGCGGAGGCTTATCTAATGCTGTCTATTGGACTGGGTGCCATTAGATAAACCCTGCCCCACATCTCAATCTTACTAGCTCCACCTCATCTGAACCAGCTACTGATGGGGTGCCTGGCCTATCTCCTCTCACATTCTTCATAAGCTCTGCTCTCCTGGCATCAAGCCAAGCATAGTATGTGTTTGCATGTATGTAGCAAGATATGTTGCATGGCCTGCACCCATTCATGGAAAGCTGGAGTTTAGTGGGGGCAGAGTCCTGCTTAAATTTCTCGCTGGAGGAGGTGAACGTTCAGCCCCATAGTCCCACAGTAGTTGGTGCCTATCACCACACTTCCAACACCTGCAGGGGAGGAGTCATCTGATAGATACAATACAGCTAAAATCCATTTAAAATCTGCCAACAATTTCCTTTCACAACTTAAAGTAGTGCAGTAACATTTTGTGTCTAAACTGCACAACCAGCTAACATGGTGATTTATATAAGTTATTTTAAAAATATGAATTGTAATATTCCTACTGTAATTTAATGTTACACATACAGCAAATGGAAAATACTATGTAATGGTACAGCTTCAGTAGATGCATTATGATGATGTGCAGTAGATACGAGATGACAAAAATGCTGGATGATTGTTTAAATTTTCCAGTGCTTTTTAGGGATTATTAGATATAATACTGAAAACTGAATTTCTCTGTCCAGATGACAGCTATGGTTTGGGTGTCCTCCATATATGCATCTCCTTACTACCTTGTCTCTGTGCTTAAACCCTGCTCAGAAAGGACCATCTGTAGAGCACCAGTGGGCAGTTTCAATTTCTTGGCTGCTGATACAAGACTCCACAAAGAGGCCAACAAGTGCCAACTGGGACACTGTTTACATAACATGGACACCCTCCCACTGGAATAAGAACAGAGAACACCACTACTCATTTTACATAGGTCACCATACAGACATGGGAGACTGGCTTTTGCACACGCTACTGACCTGGGCTGGATTAGAACCACTGACCTAGAGGTAAAAGGCTCCATAACCCACTGCTAGTCCACTGAACCAACCAGCCAGCCACACCCCCCGGAGGATTGATAAAACAGGTAGATGTTGTTTGGGATGACATCACTGCATCGTACTATTTATTTAAACTCATAATCAATGACAGGTGCTGTAACAACAGTGGCGATCTTTTAACTTTTCTTTCTTATAGCTGTGGATTAATTTAAGAGGGAATAATTGTAACACACATAATGGGGGCACAGGAAATGAGAATTTCTCTTTCCACGTGCAATCTATAGATTCAAGAAACAGAAAATTACACATGAAATGTGCTCTTTGAAATTTAAACTCTAGCAACGTGAAATGATGTACCTACCGGTGTGCAATATTCAACCATTGGGTAGTGCATTTTGTGACCTTTTGCAATTCGGCCAGAAAAGAAGCAGCTTTGGCAGATGTCGTAGTTAAAGTGCTTTAAACTTCGGTACCTGTTAAAAAAAGGCAAAAATAAGAACCACAATTAATCTAAGAATCATACTAAGGAGACACAGGGAGCCAAAGGCAACAGTGCCCATAGATAACCCCCATCTTCATAACCCATAATAACGTAATTCCCCTTTATCCAAGATCCATACATCCAATTTGTGCTTAAAGATGGACTTATTTTTTGCTAAGTATTATCTTGAATGAGAGAACATTCCAAGGATTTACCACTCTTTGGGAGAAATAAAATGTCCTCCAAATACTGTTGTATTTAATGCAACGTAACTAAAGCGGATGACCTCTTAAGTATCTTAATTAAGATACTTATGATAAGCTCTGGATACCTGTTAACCTTCTACCCTGCTTCAGGACAGGGATGTTGAAAACTAACCTATTAAATAGCCTAATGTGAGGTGCTATCCATAAAAATATTACAGGATGGTGAAACAAACTGTATGACCCATTGTCATCGAGGGCGGAAGTTCAGAAAACGGAGACCATTTTATAGTGCTTCTGTGTTCATAATGTTTGCTGATGGCAGAATAACACATACTGTATGAATAACAATTTCTGCTTTTTAATCTCGGTGTACGAAGAAGGACTGCCCCTTCTCTGTGTGAGATAGAGGGCTCTGGGAGTAGTGAAATGAGGGACATCCTTCATAATATGGCACACTTGGGAGAAAGATGCCCAAAATGTGGGATACATGTTTAAATCATTGCTACAATGAGCTGGCTACTTATTAAGCAGGCATGGATTTTTTTTAAGAGGCCTCCAGGAACATTTACAATTTTGAATAAAAAAAATTTCAGTCATGAACATACAGTATCTGGGAGTCGATAAATTTCACAGAGTTTTGGGGAGCTGGTGAAATATTCAACAAGATCTGCAATGTGTTGCCAGTTTGGGGAGGAGCTGGTTTGTGACACTATTGCTGTAGTTCTTGGTGGCAGAGGAAGTAGATGGAGTTCTGTCATGATGAGTGGGAGACTTGCTACTGGCACTGACATGGCAAGGCATGGAGCAAGGGATTTTCCATTTACAAAAACTTCCTAAACTGTTCTTCAGGTCAGTCAGAACTTTCTGTTCTTCAGGTGTGCCTGTGTACAAGAAAATCCAAGTTGACGAGATGCAGGATACTTATTAACAGATAACTATAAACAGTTTGTTGCCTTTGAGGACCGCGCACTTTGCAGTAAAAACGCTATTACACTGGCACTGTAGAACAGGAATCTTTTGACTTGTAAAAGCCAGAATGTCTAACAACATTAGGGACACCAGACAGGTATAAAACATAGGGCTTATATTCAGGGGGCTAAAATATACTGCTGCAGATAGCTATTCCAGGATCAAAGCCTCTGTAGCACACACCCTCCCTCTGCCACGTCCACTCTGTTAACCACTTAAGTGTAATCTACAAAATGCAGCAGCTGACTGCTGACCCACTTCTCCACAGAAACATACAATCTGTTGGTAGAAAAGGACCACTTGGCCCACCCGGTCTGGCCAGATGTTCCCTGTATAATCGATCTCTGCAGACCCCAACTTGTCTCTGGTGACTCTGCCTCCTCACTGCCTATTTTCTAATACAGCCCTATGTTTATCCTATGCATACTTGAAGCCCCCCACTCTTTTCACCTCCACCACTTCCACTGACAGTCTGTTCCAGGTGTCTACCACCCTTTCAGTGACTATTTCCTCACATCTTTCTTAAACTCCCCCCCCCAAAGACAGTCACCAACTAGAAGTACTTCCCCCTTACTTCCCATTCTGATGATGGCTTCTTCCAGTGCCTCATTCAACTTGCCTCCCTGTGTTAGAAATTTGTATAGACTACCCTGGGTATGGGCAGTGTGGCACCAGAGACTGAGTTGTTAATACACTGTTTTTAAATAAATAAAAAGAGCAAAGACCCAATAACCAATCCCTGGGGCACAACTCTCAGCACATCCCTCTGCTCGGAATTGTTACCATCCACCAACACTCTTGACTTCCTATGGGTCACTCAATTCTCTATCCACCTATTTTATGCTTTATGGACTCCAGACTGGGCTGCTTTCTGCATTAGTGCTCCATGTGGTACAGTATCAAAGGCCTTCCTGAAGTCCAGGTAGACTACATACACCACACAGCCCATTTACACCTCCCTAGTTACCTCTCTGAAATAGGCAATCATGTTGGTGTGCCAGGATCTACCTTTTGTGAAGCCATGTTGTGTGCAGGAGAACAGACCCTTCTCTTTCATGTGTTGAACCACTATATTTTTTGTGATAGATTCAAACTCACAGTTAAGCACAAGGGAAAGGCTCACAGGTCTGTCCTGTAACAAATCTTTCCCTAAAAACAGGGTTGGGTTCTTAGTAAAGTGTCCATCAGAGCACTGAGTGCAAGTGCGCCAATTGGTTTCTCTCACAGCAGGAGGGGAGAAGACTATGGACAGGGAAATATAAGAGGATATTTTGGCAAGAGTGGTGTGGTCCTGTGAGGTGGTCGAGAGCTATAGATAGCATCCGTACCCAGTTCTAGCAAGTGTTGGTATGGGCCCTGGGATGACTGAGGGAGGCTCACTAAACCTGGCTTGCTGGCAGGATGCCAGAATGCCAGGCTCCAGGGTGGCAGGGGCCTTTTGTTGGTCTCCAAATGCACCATCGGGGATCAGAAGGGGGTCCTCTGAACCTGTCTCAGTAAGCAAAGCACCAGACTAGTGGTGGAATGTTTCTTCTTGGCAGGCTCTTTCTGGCTGTCACATCAAGGGGAGGGTAGAGGGGCTCCGGGTCCACTTGGTCTGAGAGGAATTCAGCAGCCATGCATTGACAATAGGCTGGATTGGTTCAAAGCCCTTTGGGAGAGGGGTGACTAGTTACCTGATGCAGGAGCACCGTAGCCAGGCACATTACCTGTATTTATAAATGACAGTTGAGTGTAATTAATTCTGGATCACTCCTGAAAGTAAGACTTTTAGTCTCAGTGAGCCTAGTCAGTTAACACGATCCAAATAAATAAATAAATAATAAACCAGGGAACTAAATAGTGGGTTCCAAGCATGTTAGGGATGCCCTCGTGGTTCATAGTGTTGGGTCTTGGAGCAGCCGGCCTCAGGTTTGGACAACCTCTGGGCAGACTGCATGACTGGTTGTGAGAATGGGACTGGTGGTGTAAGGAGCAAATGTGGGTTTGCTTGGGTGGATATTCCTTCAAGGGATGTGAATCGATTGTTTTCGAGCCTGGAGGGTTTCCCTGAAAAAGCTGCATAAGAAAGGGAGAGAAACAGTGGGACATGTGGAAGGAAAGAGAAAGAATGAGATGCCTAACATTTAGTTGATATGTAAAATGTGGGTAACAGCCCAGTTTGATGTATTCATGTTTCAAAGTGCTCTCTTTTATGTCTGCTCCGATACTTAAGCATCCAGGTGATGACAACAATGAAATAACAGACACACACACATACATACTCGCAGCATAAATGATATAAGTGCATAATTAAACTATAATGTCAACATTCTTTCTTTTTTTTCCTTTTTTCTTTATTTATTATTTTTTGGTCCGTGCCCCTCTCTGTTCAGACTCCATCCCACTGCCACCGTCCCCATGCCCAGGCTTACCCCCCTGGGCAGGGCCACCGAGGGGGCTTCCCACTTCCCAACGGACACTGTGGGCAAGCCCCGGATGACGCCCCCAGGTTGGGGCCATGAGAGGTGGGCCCTCCCCCGGTGGGCTCCGAAGGTGGTGGACGGCAGTGCAGAAGGGCTCATCATACTGAGGGACTGGCATTTTTGTTGCATGGGAGCGGGGACACGCAACGACATCCAGTGTCCGCCCCACCCTCCAACATGCAGGCATCAGTGCTGCATTACCCCCAGCCTCTGCCACGGGTCCATCAAGCACTGGACACTCTTCCCCTCCTTCCTCCTCTGGAGAAGGAGAGCAGTCCCTAAGATGCTCGATCCTTCTCCCCCAGCCGGTCCTCTGACTCCTGGGACTGTTCCCGAATCCAGGTTGCTGGCGTCACAAGCGGAAAGCTAACTGCTGTGCTGGCGGGCAGGCATAATGTCAACATTCTTAACCCAAGGTTACACTATAATTTGTCATTACTCTGTTCACACAACATTTAACCCCTTTCTGCACATAGTGGTAACATCCCAAACTCAACTTTTGGAGTTATGTCCATGTCCACAGCTTTGGCAGGCTTACCTATAGTCCGGCTAGGAATAAAACTGTGAACATCTTGATGTATGTTTCCTTGTTACTGATGTGGAACCTTTGTAAACAAGCTCCAAGCTCAAAGGCTGTTATCCAAGACAATTAGTAAATAAATACAAATTAAATAAATAAACACAGTACTTAAGGCAGCAACAAGAGCCATTCGGTTACAGGGAAACTCACTGCCTATTGTTATAATCCAACCCAATCCACCAACAAATTTGGCCCAGACTCGCTCTGCAGTGAATCTTTGCCCAAATTAGTCAGTGGATTGTGACCTGGGGCCCAATTTTCCATAGAGTGCAGTCAACTTAGCAGCACCATCAAAGGAAAAAAGAGACTTGGGCATCATCATCACCGATGACCTGAAATCATCCAAGCAGACCTCTAAAGCAGTAGATAAGGCTAGGGGGATGTTAGGGTGTATTAGTACGGGTATCACAAGTCATAAGAGGGAGGTAATAATCCCTCTTTACAAGACACTGGTTAGGACCCATCTGGAGTACTGCGGTGCAGTACTGGAGGCCACACCTTCACAAAGACATTAACCAAATTGAGGCAGTCCAGAGAAGGGCAACCAAAATGGTGCAGGGACTGCATCAGAAGACATATGAGGACAGATTAACGGAGCTCAATATGTATACCCTTGAGCAAAGGAGGGAGAGAGGTGATATGATCGAGACATTCAAACACCTTAAGGGCATTAACAAGGTGAAAGAGTCTAACATGTTTAAATATAAGAAATATAGCAGGACAAGAGGACACAGCATGAGATTAGAGGAAGGCCGATTAAGGGGGAATGTGAGGAAATTTTTTTTCACAGAAAGGGTGGTGGATGCATGGAACAGCCTACCTCAGGAAGTGGTGGCTACGAATATAGTGCAGGGCTTCAAACAGGCATGGGAAAGGCATAAGGGAGCAATACAGATGAGTATGAATAGATAGGCCACTGACAGAGCAAAGGTCGATGGCACATTTATAAGGTAGAAAAGAAATGGGCAGACTGGATGGACCTTGCGGTCCTTATCTGCCATCAATTTCTATGTTTCTATGTTTCACCTTTCCAACGCCATTTCACTGAATTGCATCTGAAAGTTAGACCACTTATGAAGTAGCGTAACTTTCAAACACAGTACTTGCAATGTTCAATAAATGTAGCACTGCTTTCATCCAAAAAAATGACTCGCTCATCATTTATTTGCTGAAGCTGCCACAAATCACACAAACTAGTAAAAACCAATGCATCTTTGAAAATCAGCCGATTGCATTTCTGGCATGTTTCAGAGGGTGAAGATGGGTGTGAAACTCCCTCCACCTTTGAAACTCTGGCTCCTGGTCTTGTTGGAGCAGACTCCTCCTTGTTGATCTATTTTTCTGACAGGATCCTGAGGTCCAGATGATTTTTTTTCTGTGGCAACTACTCAACTTAAGTCTCTCAAAGTAGATATGTAAAATTGATAAAAGTTCTAATAAAATTACAATATTTGTTTCAGGGTTATTGAACATTAACTGTTCAGTTGAGAGGGAAGGACTTTGCTGTAACTAGCGCCTTTCATGTATACCATTTAAAGTGCCGTACAAGTTAAATAAACATATTGCCTTGATTGCTACCTTAGGCAGATCCCGTTCACTGAATTGTACTCCTCTCCACTATGTTCTCCATTTTTTTCTTGTTATTTAATGTACTTTATTGAAAGTTTCAATAAAAAAACTATGTTCTGTGTTTGGTAACTAACTTGTTTGGATTTGGTATCCTTTAAAGTCTATTGTCACTACTTGTATTCTGCCACAATTTGTACTGAATGCAACCTGTATTATTTGCACTATGTATCCTAAATGTTTGCACTATGTAACCTAAATGTCCTGGCCGCAGTATGTGCCTCTGTTTGTAACTACTCCTAGGAAGCCCCTGAAAAACTGGACTTTTTGCTCCTGGAGGTCTACCCAGTTACCAAAAACAAATAAATATATAAATTATTCAGAGAAACAGAGTGGCAGTTCTGCACTCAACATTCCACATGTAGTCTTTGGGGCCCATTTTATTAAGTGGGAGAATGTTGGTGACAACACTGGTACAATCCCCTATTCTTTTCAAAAAGTGCCATGGGATCTTGAACTTCCACATAGATACTCTCTATCCCTGATCTTTCCCTGTTGGAGCCCCCATCATCCCATCAAACCAGCTCATTGTACCTTTGCTTAGCTCTGTTTATTGTATTTGCACTTGTATCATGCCAAATTGTACTCTGAACTTTACGTTACCAATTATCAATACTGTGTATGCTTTTTATTATTGTATCTCAAGTCCACTCTCCCTTGCCTCGCACCTGAAACAAGTCTTGGTTCGAGTGCCATTCCTGGTTACCAGTTTTAATATAATTAACTCAGTCACTCACTCACTAACTATCCTCCGACATGCAGAAGCGGTCTGGTAATTAACAACACTAGATGTATTGACATGAGGGTCACAAGAACATGCTACAAATTAAAATTAGTAGGCCTAGAAGGATAAGACAGATCACTTAGCCACCATAGGTGCCCAGAGGTTTCTGACACTAGTGGCTTCCCTCTCCATAGAGTAAAAGACCATCAACTCTACTGGTAACATTTCCCATTAAACAATGGCTACAGCTATTTCACATAATACTGGGACATATAAACTTCATTGGCAAAACCATCAGTGTCAGTGGCTCAGTATGTAGTGCGCTTGCCTCTGGGGTTGGAATATCAGAAGGTCATGAGTTCTAGCCCCACAGCAGGTACTGGGTGTAATACCCACATATTACACTGTACTGCAGTATGAGGGTGCTACTGCTCTGTTAAAGATCCCATGGCACTTCCAAGAAGATTAGATGAGTTTCCTTAGTGCCACAACCAACATTCTCCCAGCAATCAGGTCCATGTAACTCACCCCCATAATGCAGCTGGAAACAAGCTATCACAGCTTCATGTGCTTTTCTGCACACACACCCAAAAAATAAACATAAAACATGTGACATGGCCTTTGATTATTTTCTTACATCCGCACATCCTATCTGAACTACATATTTTTTATTTATTTTAAAATTGGTAATCAGGAAATATACACTGAGCCTAGTCTCATTTCCAGGTGTGACTTGGGGGTGGGGACACAATCAAAAAAATGCAGGTACTGATGCAAACTATGCAAACAATGTACAAACAGATATAGTACAACATGACCAAAGTACAAACTAACAAGCGTGAATGTCTGGAGCATGACAAGCTCTACCTCCTGAGATTCAATCTAACAACTACTTGTGACATATCAGTGCTATTAAACTAGGAGATGTTAAAACCGACCCAGGGTGAATGGGGGGACCTTTACTGAGGAAGAGAGAGGAGCAGGAGTTTAAGCTGGTGCTAAAGGGAAGCTGTGGATGGTGAGAGATGGATGGAAGAGGGGAGGAAGTTCCAGAGGGAGTGGAGGTGATAGAAGGCTGACTGCCTAGCATAGGGGTGAGGGTGGGGGAAGACGAAGGTGGAATGGGAAAGACGAGCGTGGATAGGTATAAGGGCAGTGCCTTGAACCAGTATTTAGAGATAAAAGATGCATTGTGGAGTGGGCAATGGAAGGGAAGAGGGAGGACAGAGAGGAAGGATGAGTGTGTGCAATAATGAGTGTGAGAGGGTGCATTTGTAGCAAAATAACAGAAGGCATTACAGAGAGTGTCCAGTCTGGTGAGCCCAGAGAAAAATAAAATGCCCACTTTATAAGTGAGATAACCATTCTAGCATGTGCAGTCACAAGGGGAGAATGCATTTCTTGGGTGGTTGTGGCACTCTGCTATACCTCGTGCTTAACCACCATGGGAGGCATGTATTATTCCATTCTAAATGCGCACTCTATCATGTGTTATCCCTTACTTGAATGCTGCAGCTGCCTGGAAGGCAAAAGAAACATGATGGACCCTTGGTCTTTTTTATTTCATATTTCCTATGTCCCTGTGTAACATCTTATCTAAATGATGGCACCACAAGCAGTACAGGACCCCTCCTGGTAATCTATTGCAGTTAGCTGCATGTGTTGAGGGAGCTGGTGGTTCAGCTTGCAGATTTGTTCAATAACTCATTAGATAAGGTGGAGCCGCAGGAGTGGAGAACTACATATGTGGAACCACTGCACAAGAGTAGGCCTAGGGATAACCCTGGGGACTATAGGCTAATCAATCTGACTTCCATTGTCCATAACCTGACTAAGACCATACTGAAGGAAAGGCTGGTGAGGTTCCTTGAAGCAAATAGGCTCCAGGATGAGAGAAAACATGGGTTAATGTCAGAGATATCCTCTCACGCCAACCTGATCAGATCAAGGGCCAGGTGGTTGACACTCTGTACTTGGATTTCAGCAAGGCCTACAACTTGGTGCCCCACCAGAGGATGACCAGGAAGTTGGAAGACCCAGGGGTGGGAGGCAAAGTAACAAGGTATGTGGCAAACTGGCTCAGCAGTAGGACATAAGTGGTGGTGGTAGGTGATGTGCTCAGGTACAAGGGAAGTCACCAGTGGGCTCCTGCAAGGGTCAGTGCTCGGCCCCATGTTATTTAATGTGTTCATTAATGACTTTGGGCATAACACTAAAGACAAAACTTGCCTCTTTGCAGATGACACCAAGCTCTGTGGGAGGGTAGACTCAGATGAAGGGGTGCAGGACCTAAAAGAAGACCTAGTAAAGCTGGAAAGGTGGTGTGGTATATTGCAGCTCAGGTTCAATGCAAAGAAGTACAAGGTTATGCACACAGATGGAAAGAACCCAAGGACCATCTACAGGCTGGGAGGGGTCAAGGTCACTGAATCAGAGGAGGAAAAGGACTTGTGGATAGACACTACCAGTGACTTTAAGCAGTGGTGGATCCAGCATTAATAAAGATCCTGCAGCAGCAGGACCCTTCTTTGACCTTTGCATGGAACAGAACTAAACCAACACAATATATTTCCAACATAACCAACATTAATTGAATCATAGCCCACTACCAAAAGTTATCATGTTCAGTAACAGATAATACAAACAGAAGTTTTATTCCAGCTTGCTGACAGCCCAACCCCCATTTAGTCTGTCCCCATTCTCTATTAAAGCAGGACCCTTTTCAAAATCCTGGGTCCGATAGTGACTTTAAGCAGGCTATGCAGTATAGAAATGCAGTTGCCAGGGCAAACAGAACGCTAGGCTGCATTTTTATTTATTTATGACAATTTCAGATCCCACCTTAGAGCAAACAGTAGTCTTTTACAAAGGTTCCACATCTTGGACAATGGACAAGAACAGGCAGGTAGATAGCAGTTAAGACAACTACAGTTCATTAGCTGCCAGTGGCTTAGTATGATTACACATGGAGTATGATGTGCAATACTGGAGCCCCTACTTGAAAAAAGATATCAACCTGCTCAAGGCAGCTCAGAGGAGGGTGACAAAAGATTGTCTATGGACAGCATGGTAGGGCGTATCAGGACAGGTTTGGGAGAACTCAAAATGTACTCACTCAAGGCAAGAAGGAAGACAGGGGACATGACTAAAATCTGTAAGTACTTGAAAGGTATAAACAAGGTGGATATTGGAGACCTTTTTTGTCTCGGTAAAAAATAAGATCACAAGGGGCACTGTTATATGTTGGCTGCTGGAAAAAGATCCAAGTAGGAGGGCAGGAGACACTTCTTTACAGAGTGGGTGTTGTCTGGAGGGATGAGCTCCCATCTAAGGTTGTTACTCAAAAGACTAAGGGTGGGATAAGGTGAAAGGGTGGCTCAGGATTGGTGGGGGGGCCCACTGAATTCTCTAGATCAGTGGCTTGACAACCGACCAGACTCGATAGACCAAAAGGCCTTCTTCTGCTGGCTATTTCATATGTTTGTATGTATGTTCGTAAGTCACGTCTCTGGTGTGGGACTTGGACCCATGACCTTCTATACCAGAGGGGAGTGTGACACCAATTGAGCCATACCAACAATTATAAAATGGGAAAAAGAAACTAAGACTAGTGATCGGCCAAAGGGTCAAGCCTTGAGGCACTCCACATGACAGGGGCTTCAAGGAGGAGGAGAAATTCCCCATCACCACTCTTTGCCTCCTGTCAGAGAGATAGGACTCAAACCATTTGATAACTATTCTGGTGAGTCCACAATACACTCTAAGGCGATCTAATAGCACAATGTGATCCATGGTGTCAAATGTTGAGGAAAGATCTAGGAGAATGAGAACTAACCATTCTCTTCTATCCCTCACCCTGAGGAGGTCATTTTGCACCAGAACTAATGCTGTCTCAGTACTATGCCTAGCTCTGACACAAGACTGGAATGGCTCATAGATGTCAAAGGCTGAGAGTTGTGCCTCAAGCTGCAGAGCCACTACTTTCTTGACAACCTTCCCTTCAAATGGGAGGTTGGAGATGGGTCTATAAGCCACCAGGATGTCCGGATCGAGAGATGGGTTCTTCAGAAGTGGCCTCACCAGCGCCTCCTTCAAGACACCAGGGAAGCACCCTTCTGAGAGCAAGCATTGGACTATCCTGGTGAACACTGGGCCAATGGCCTCGGCTCCTCCAACTAGGAGATGGATCAGACCAGGGACCAGTTCACAGTACATGGGCCATAGCTTCGAAATCACCTCAACTACTTTAGCCACCTCAACTGGCCGAAAGCCCCCAGACATTGGAATGCTTCTGCCTGGACCAGGCCAATCTGCTATGTCCAGTCTGTCTACAGCCAAAAAAAGCATTTTTTGATCACATTGTGCAAAGAGTTTGCTCTATTCTTCTCAGACGAGGTGTCCTCCATTTGGGCTAGGATCTCCCCAGTGGGACAAAATTTGTCCCACAGGATGACAAATGAGGAGAATCCTGCAACCTGCACCTGGTCCCCCACGCACTGCTACACATTCAAATGACAAAGTAGAACCCACTGGGTGCATGGAGAAGCCCAAGCTGGATCTAAAGCAGATGGCCACTCCCCCAACCCCGCGTTCCCTCTTCGGACAGTGCACAACCCAGTACCCGTCAGGTACTGATGCTTCCAAAACTGGTCCAGTGTTGTCCCCCAACCAGGTCTCAGTAATGCAAGCCAGGTTAACTGAAGAAATCAAGTCTGTCATAACAGCAGTCTTATTCCTTATCAACCAGTCATTGCATAGCACTGCCCGAAGGGGACTAGAAGAGACAGCCGACCCTCTACCTACCTACCCATGCAGTCCAGTGGGAATCCTAGGGATAGGAAGCAAGCAGACAGAGCCCCTCTCAAGGCTTCATTTAACTCCAGGGCACCTCCTATTTCACACCACCCCAATACTATTCACCTCTGCAATGCTAGCAGTACCCTGCTGCACGCCCTTCCACTCCCTTTCAATATCCACCTTCAGGCACCTTCCCATTGCAACTGCCGGGGCATCCACAAAGGGGTGGAGGTGATGCAGCATAGAGGGTACAAGGGGGCCTGAGACCTCTACACATTTTCTGCTTTCCCACAAATTAAGCTATAATAAAACCTCTCAAATGTTGTCCAGCCAAGAGAAAAGAAGAGAATCCCTAAACTAATCATACATTCACCAGGTCATACACTAATTAGCTTAAATACAGTATCAAAATCCCTACAACAATCACACACTAACTAAACACCCTTATCCCCTCCCAACCCACCAACAACCAAATATTAAATAAAATAAAAATTGGAGAGCCAGCGCTAGTGCAACATGCTGTGAAATACAGTTCTACTTCTATTTAGGAATTACAAATGTCCAAACAGTTATTTCAAATGATGAAGAAAACCTCAGTACTCCAGCAGTCAATCAATCCTTAGTACAATTCAAGCTGGAAAACAAGTTTAAAAGTCCCAGGAGAGGAAGGGAAAGAGTGCAGTGCTCACACCACCACACTTCACTGATAAAATAGTTAAGACTGCCGGGGCCAATAAATTAAAGGTACAGTAGACTGCCGGGGCCAATAAATTAAAGGTACAGTAGACTGCAGGGCCAATAAATTAAAGGTACAGAGAATAGTTAGCCTTGCATGACATAGCTAAAAGAGAAAGATGGGGGAGAATAGTAAGGCTGAAGGGGAGGGGAGGGAGGAGGAAAGAGTGAGAGTGGAAAGGCACCTGGATAAAGCATCAATCATGAACAAATATTTCTGTTCAGTTTTCATGTGTGGAGGGACCCCAGCTAAGAATCAGGATGGGAAGCGAGACAGACAATGGGCCATTCAAGGAGAAGAGAGCCCTAAAAGAACTTACAAAACTGAAGGTGGATAAGGCAATGGGACCAGACGGGATACACCCTAGAATATTAAAGGAGCTAGGAGAGGTACTGGCGGCACCACTAGCAGCCCTGTTCAATGAGTCACTGGAAACAGGAGTGGTTCCAGAGGACTGGAGTAGGGCTGATGTAGTTCCTCTCCACAAAAGTGGGGGCAGGGAGGAGGCTGGAAACTACAGACCTGTCAACCTAACCTCAGTAATGAGTAAAATTATGGAATCTGCTAAAGGAAGGGATATACAGACAGCAAAAAAACAGCTCCTCCGTTAGTACAGGTGCTCGAGTAACAACACGTAAATCCAAAAAGCAAAACTCAGCACTCTGTGGTAGGCGTGAAAAAAGAGCATACATTTAATAGTAAATGCAAAATGCTGAACGCCAAGCCTCACATATATCAGGAAGCACAACTAAAATACCCGACCGGTTTCGTGCACTCAGCATGTCATCAGGGGATCCAGAAGATCAGAGCCATCAGATGGCTCAAAAACATGTGTGCAGTGTCCTGGTGTCATGGTCTGTACAGCAGGGGCTTTTTTCCTGCCCTTTAGTGCATTTTGTTTTACCACAGCACCACTAACTTTACCCTGGTGCTTCTATCCTGCTTTTCACTACAGCTTAACTAAGTCATATCCAGTGCCCCCTCTGAAAATGTAACTGAACTGGACTTCAGATTCAGTTTTCAAAAGGATTTATGCCATTTTGTGCCCATGACAAAATTAATACAATACTTTTGTAACCCCTAGATGGCGCTATCCCAGGGGCTACTACCCCTGCCTGATTTGCCACTAACAGGTTGAGGGGCCTGGATCCAATGGCGGGTGCCTCCACCCAGAGGTCAGGGTTTGCAATAGTTAAACTTACTTGGTCACAGCCCTCTGGGACACTGCAACCCCCCTTTCTTCCCACTAGTGGCCCACACAATATATCAGAATTACCTTCACAGTATACACTTACCCCCAGGACTAGTTCCGGCACTGGGACCTCCTGTGAAATAAGATACAGTGCAACAATCACAGTACAGTACTTTAACATAGACAAATACTTTAGGCAGTATAACTTTGCTGAAACAAGCAGCTCTGATTTATTTAGGGGGATATAACAAGGACGAAGGAAATCAGGTTAATTAGTTTATCACTTTACTATCTACCTATGGCTCTGTGCACAGGCCTATCCTACCAGTTACTGTCCCTGGGTACCCAAGCCCTAGTGGCTAGTCCAAACCGTGGCAGCTGGTAGGGGCCCTTTCACACAGTGAAAAGAAAAATTAGTTTAAACAGTCAGCAGTACAGTGATTCCATTTGGATTTAATGTGGCAATTCAACAGGGAGCGACCCTGAATTAGTACTCACGACCTCCAAACAAGATAGGGTCCTTCAACGTCAGCAGGGCTACTCTTGAGCTCCACGAGACTCTTCACACATTTATATGGTAAAAAAAAAAGAAAGTACTATACCAGGCAGGCTGCTTCTCTATCTCGATCGCAATTACTGCACAATACCCGGGAGAACACACAGCAGATTCAGTTCCTGACAGACCGAGTGCAATTCAACAATTTCTCCAGTCTTCTACAGGGTGAGCCTGGTTTCTACTCTTCAGAGATCCTTTGATTCTTTTCACAGGACAGATTCAGTCCTAACAAGCAGTTACACAAGCTGCAGACGGAACTCTGGGCCTTACACACGCTTTTTGACTGAAACTGTGCACTGAAGGAGCACAGGGGTTTCTTTTCCCTTCACTGCCAGATCTAAACTGAAACTCCAACAGACAAAACCGAGCACTTCCTTTGAGTTCCTCCCAGTTCTTGACTGGATTGGCTGTCACTCACAATAGACTGCTGCTGTTGGTCCAAAAAGGCGCCGAAGCCTAAACTACATCTCCCAGAGTCACTGCCCATACAATCCTCTTGTGGCTGGCTCAGATTATGAGTCCAAGTTCTGATTCGTCCAAGGCACCATTTTAGAGCTAGCTTACCCCACACTGATTGGTCCAGTTCAGCAGTTCAAAACTAGAATGGGAACTAGGCAAACACAGTTCTGACTGCAAAGAAAGCAGGTTAGACAAACTGTATTTTCATTATTACTCTAAATGATTTCTGGCAAACAGTTACATCTTCCAGATAGGTTCCTTTGCACTCCTAGTGACTGCAAAATGGAGTGAATTGGCAGCAGCTCGAGTGGTACTCAAACAGAGAAGCACACAGTCCCCCCCATACAAACTAATTATGTCTGCAAGCAGACAGCTCTTAAAGAGACAGTACCAGAGGCTCTAAAAACACTCACTGATAAATGGCTTAAATGCCAAACACCATTCAGGCTTGGAGCATTCAAGCAAGCTCCTGGAAGTCTTTTGGGAACCCCCATTTGCAGGGGGGTTACACTTTGAAAACAGTACTCTTGTAATTTTAATTCCCATCCTCGTGTTGTTCATATCACAATGCCATCAAAGAGGCCTGACTGCTATCCAACAAGCTACTGAAGATATGTCAGCAGTTCTATACTAGATCCCTGTAACCCCTGGAACATCAGGACAGTAAAGATGATCTGACTGATCTGGGTAAACAAAACAAAAATGACAACAACAAAAAAAACACATGCACACATGGGCTCCTGGGAATGGACTGTACCAATCCAGATATGCAGTTTGATAGCTACTGAAGCAAGTGACTAAAGCTTTAGGGCTAACTGTATACCATGACTTACTCCCAACTTTGTTCAGAAAATGAAACTGAAATATAAAAATCAAAGGGATTACCAGATGAGTAATAGTCCTACTGACTTTTAGAAGAATTACAGTTCTATTGACTTTCAGACCTATCGCGAAAGTCACAATATTTTCAAACAAGAACAAAAGGAGGCCTGCTCTTAATTCTATTAAGAGTAACAATTGCAGCTGACCCATGGGCATGGCGATAGTGCTACCACCCGTGACATCCAGTGATCCAGGTTCGGGAATGAGCTGGGGTCATTGGGGGCTGGCCGGGGGAGGAGGTTTGAGAGTCCCATAGCATGCTGTCCTCCTCCACGGGGGGAGGGCTGTCACACCAGCCTCTTACTACCACCTGTGGTGCACGGCTGGCAGCACGGGACTCACAGTGAGGGGAAGGGAGGACGTGAGACGTGCGTTGGCTGCTCACAGCCTGGACTTACGTCCTTCATGCTGGCATCCTCAAGGGTGGGGTGTTGGGGAAACAATGCAACAGTGCAAAAACAGGTAAAAACCCAGCTCCCGCTGCTGTGCATCATGATCCCTGACAGCTGAAGAGGGGATGGAGCACAGATAGTCGGTATAACCGCCACCAAGCCCCACTGGCAGTGGGAGATAAAAACAAACAAACAAAAGAGTTAGAATTACATGATATTCAATTACCCTAAAAAGTTTGGAAGTGCCTTCCAAAATCTTCTGAATCCTAATTTAAAGACTCCTGCCATGTAAGTATCCAGATAATGGTTCACTGCTTACTGCAGCAACTGACATCGCAGAACATCTTAATAAAAATTTCACAGGTACCTCTCAATACCCATCTCTGTTTAGTGATTGACAGATTTCATTTTTGTTAACCAAGTAGGCGCATTAGACACTTACTACCTATTTTCAAGCATGACGCATGTATTTAGAAGCACATTAAATAAATTAAAAGACAGAACAAACTTTTTTGGTTCATCCACTATTTTTATGCAGTAAGCAGAAGATACAATTAATAACATGCATATGTAATGTATTGGCCAGTAAAGATTTTTTTTTTCTAAATTGGATTCATCAACTACCAGTTTTCATTCTGAACCATATGCCCCACCAAAAATTGGTCCATTTTAGCTTTTTCTGCATTTAAGAGCAGGGAGTCTATTAATTACTTATTACTCTAAACAAAGTTACCCTGGTGGGATATAACTATGGTACCATGTTCAACCATGGTTGAAAATGGTAAACTGTATAAGGTTTCCTGCACACACTAACCCAAAAAGGGACACCACAGCAAAGTTGTGAATACAGCAACTACATTTATTATTCAAATACAAGTACAGACAGACAAATGCCAAACATGTTTAGGACGTAATGTCCTTTTTCAAAGGCTAAAAAATATCATGGCCCAGATATTCGAACTGCGCCAGGCTGTGGCGCAAGCCTGGGTGCAGCTCAACTTTGTTGTGCAAGGGTGTGGCCTAGGCGATATTCAATGAGGCTGCGCTATGGCTGGCAACTTTGAATATCGCACCCTGGCCACCCCCACTGTGCATGGTGCAGTAGCACTGTGCCAGCGCAATGGCCAGAGTGAGCATGGAGATGCGCTGGCGCAAGTGCCATTGCGCCATGCACAGCACCTGCGATATTCAAAGGGGGACATGCAAATGGGGCCATAATTTATACAAGGCGCACAGGGGGCCATTTGCATCTCATTATGGCCCCATTTGCATGCCATTAGCATGCAGGTGCGCCAATCCCCGAAGACTTGCGCCTGGCGCCCTGCCAGGCAGCAGCCGTTGGGGACCAATGCCCCCTGCAGCCCGATCATGGGCATTTGTCTAAAAGAACCCCCCCCCTGTCCAATATCCCTGGTGGTCCAGTGGACCTCTATGTGCCCAATCGCGGGCATTTGTGTAGATGAATAAGCCCCCCAGGCCAATATCTCTTGTGGTCCAGTGGACCTCTATGTGCCTGATCATGGGCATCGTATAGTACCCCCCCGTCCAATATCCCTGGTGGTCCAGTGGACCTCTATGTGCCCGATCATGGGCATTTGTGTAGAAGAATAAGCCCCCCGTCCAATATCTCTGGTGGTCCAGTGGACCTCTATGTGCCCAATCGTGGGTATCAGTATAGTTCCCCCCTGTCCAATATCCCTGGTGGTCCAGTGGACCGATTGCTGCCCGATCGTGGGCATCTGTAACTCATAAAATACCCCTACTACCCTGGTGGTCTAGTGTACCCCCCTCCCCACCTGCCCACTGAGCCCCACCACCCTGCTCCCCCCGTCAGACAGCAGGAGGCAGCACCCCACCCGCCTACCGCCCACCGACTAAAGCTTGGTAAGGCTGCATGCCCATTGGTTCGCCAGCTGAGCTATCGCATGAAGCCTGTAACAGACATCAGTCCAGATATGTGAATGAATTCATTCACGATCTGGACTGTGTTGTACGGTATGGGCTGCGGAATGGCTGTGGAACGCCTACTAGCAAAGACGGTGGTGCAAAAAACGTCAATGAGTTCAAGCACAGCTGGGACAGAGTAAAAGTATAACACTTACTCGGGGTTGGGGTAGCAGCAAGGCAGGGACTGAGAAGGAGGGTGAAAGCCATAATTGGACAATAGGTCATGGGGTTGAGTATGGTAAAACTGGGCAGACAGGATGAATCAATAGTCTTTTTCTGCTGATACTATCTATGCTTCTGTGTATCTCTCTTATCTTTAAATGGGTAACGTGAGGGGGCATTACTTCACTGAGAGGGTAGTGGTGCACTGGAACAGTCTGCCAGAGGAAGTAGTGGAGGCCAGAACTGTGGAGGGATTCAAGAGGGCATGGGACAAACACAAGGGATTGACTATGGAGTGAAGGGTGGAATATATGGAATCTATGGGTGAGGGGGGCAAGTAAAGAGGCAGACTCAATGAGCCAAGAAGGTCCTTTTCTGCCATCTGATATCTGTGAATCTGTGAATGTCCCCAACTACAAATTCAGTTACCTCCATACGGAAAACTGGTCCTGATTTACAAGTCCATAAAAATGGGGACAAATAGGGCACTATTATTTATAGACTCAGTTCTGCTTTCCTGGTACTTTCCAAACTTTTTGAGAAGTGGGTTTTTCACAATTAACCAGTTATCGTGATAAGTAAGTCTTCTCTCTTCTAAACAACATGGATTTCAAACTAACTACATCATGTCAATGGTCTTGATCAGCCTGACCACAGATTTGCATAACTCCTCTAATTGTGGACTTACCGGTGCAAGATTTATAGATTTGACTAAAGCCTTCGACCCTGTAGATCACACCCTCCTTTAAATAAAAGTTTCTAGAACAGGTGGGCAGACTATACTCTAAAATGGTTTCAAAACTATTAAAAGACTGCAGTAGGTAACAACTGTATCAGCTATCTCAAGTCCAGGCACAATTAAGTCAGAAGTGCTGCATGGCACGGTACTAGGGCCATTACTGTTTCCAATACTTGTTGATGACATTACATCTGTCTGCCCTAATTCAAATATCTTTATGTTTCCTGATGCCACAGTGCTACACAACATGATCTCTACTGTATCAGATCTCCAATTGAAAAAAGTTATGACTATCTGCAGTCGTGGTTTTTACTAACAGATTAGTCCTTGATCAAAAGAAGACTAAAATGATCATTTTTGGTACTGTACAAAATTATCATGAGTGCTTGATTCAACTCATCATGGCAGGATCAAATGATGAAAAACCTGAGGTAGTTAGTCTTTTCTTCCCATATAAAGCAGATATGGTTACCAAATAAAAAATGACATTACGTATATCATATTAAAAATGTATTAGCAGCTGTGGCTACAACACATAATCTTATACAAATTTTACTTCCCACTCTGGAGTATGGCTTCCTTTCACTATACAAAATTCCCTTATTGGTTTTTGACCAATATGAAGTTACACATTATAACCTGTCAACTCACACTTTCAGCATGTCCCAAGAACCACTGCTACAAACTGCATCAGGAAATGTGTCCCTTTAAATATTTCATTTGTGAGAACACATTTGATGTTATGTATCTCTGTATAGCTGTAATGACATTTAATTATGCTGATCAATAAACTTGAAACCGTATCTGGATCTCCCCTTACTTTCTCCATCAAAGAGTGTACTAATAGCCATGTCTTCTTACACAATGTTTTAGCATCTTAACAGCCAGCTGAATGACCTTCACCACCCATCCCTTTAGGGGCTCCACCACGATGAAATGCTGTGAGACAGCATACACTGCAAAGCAATCACAGTTGAATACAGCATTTTTTACCTGCTTTGGGCTCCCCTTTTAAATAAATTACTTTAAAGAGCAAGTGCCTAATAATGATACGTATCTTACAGAACAAAGGGCTGGGGCCTTCTGATTCCTTGGCAATGACTGTTATGTATTTGTTTCTATACTTACCTTTTTCACGATTTTATTTTTATTTTACCAACTACTAGTAAAAACAAATCCAACAGAATCCTTGTACAGTAACCTCTTGCTATAACGAACGGTTTGGGAGCCATAACATGTGTTCATTACCTAGAGGGATGCTTATGCTGCACAAAGTAGTGCCAGTACTATGAGTCAGCTTGCACCCACTCACCTCACATGAAGCATCAGGGTGCACGAGGTATAGAATTAAACTTAAGATTACATTAATAAATTTCATTTTGTTTTGCTTTCCTTCAGTTTTACCTTTATTTAGAATTGGGTTACAAAACCCACTATTCAGTTGCCCGCTCGATTGACTCTCCTTTTCCCTGACTCCCCAATCTCATTCCCGACATACTGTACTCACATTTTTATTACATTTTTAAATGCAGCTTCTCCACTGCTGAGGCTAAAGCAATCAGCTTCCTCCCAAATGCTGAACCTCCCCCCGACCCTGTCAGTCTACCTCACTCGACCTTGGATCTTCAGCAGCGGAGGCAGTCAGCTCATCAGCCCTGCCATCCTCACCAATGTGCCATATCTTTCTGCTGCCACCCACTCCAAACTAATAGACACTAATAGATACAGTATTACGCTGTAGTTTTTTTTTTTTTTAACTAAAACAGAACTTTGTTTCAGTGAACTGCAGCAGCACTTTTCATGTTCTCACTCCCTGCTATGTCTGCTCAGCACACCCGCACTGATACAGTCAGGTAAAAATACAGTCAGTCTGCATTCTTTATGCCCAGGAATTTGCTATAGTGGGGTTTGCTATAGCGAGGGGTTATTGTATTATGAAGTCAGAAATTCTTTACTAGCAAAGCAGGTGATGTAGCCCAATAGGAAACTGCAAATCTCTTTACAGATCTTTTTCAGAGATCTTAGCTTTCTTTATCCAAAATGTTACAGATTTAATACCCAATATGAGTTTTGATAATTTGTGAACTTGTTTTATTATTTAGCAGGTGATAGTTTCTTCTTAGCCAGAGTTTACCTGGGAAGAAGAAACAGTTGGGTGGCTGTAGTTCCTATAAAGACCCACAATCCCTAGTGACCCCAAAGTGTGAGTACCATGAAACAGGAGTGTGACATCTGAATCAGTGGCATCTCCGATGTCAGTAGGGCATCTACAGGGAGGACTGATGACCGCAGGTGGAGGCAGTATAAAGTAGATTCTGGGCAATAGGGAGGACCTGCAGGGAGGTGGCAAAAATCGCTGGCATTCTCAGAGGTGTTACCAGTGCCAAGGGCCAGCAGGATCAGGAAGAGAAAAGTGGAGGAATTCAAAGTCTGGCTGAGGGGATGGTGCAAGAAGAAGGGATTTGTCTGTATTGGGGGTTGGTGGAGACTTGGTCAAATAAAGCACTTTATGCACCAGACAGATTACATTTCAGTAGGGAGGGCTCAAGGGTACTCGGGGACATACAGGGGGATACGTAACCTATGAACTTTATTTAAACTACCGGGGGGCAGAAGGGCTTACAGGCTCAATGACTCTGGAAGGAGGCGCTCAACAGACCTCCCAACATACCATTAGAAGGGGTCTGGAGGGTGGAGAGGGAGCAAAGCAGTCAGCAACACAGATGGGGGGAGCACATGGAGGAGAAAGAGAGGAGGAAAAAAGTGGGGGAAGGAAAGGAGGCTCAGATTCTTGGTGGAGGATGGTGTCTCTGAATGTACAAAGTCTCAGTAACAAGATGGATGACCTGCAGGTGCTAATAATGGCGGGGGGGGGGGAGAGGAGGACATCAGACTTGGGTCATACCAAACCGTGACTGGGACCTCTCAATCCTGGGGTAAAAATTATATAGGATGGACAAGGTGGTAGGGAAAGAGGGGGGTGGTGGTTTACATCAGGGAGGGTGTAACATGTACAAAGTAAGAGTGGGTGGAGGGGAGGGCTGAACAATGTGGGTTCAGTTACTGTCCAACAGAGGGAGAGAGGACGGAGAGATTGGGGGTGGTTTGTAGACCACCCAACCAGGAAGAGGAAAGGGACAGGGGATTGAACTTGCAAATACTGAATGCTGCAGGGAAGGGAAGAGCGGTATTAGTGGGGGACTTCAACTTGCCCAAAGAAGACTGGGGCATATCGACCATGACAAGTACCAGGAGTCAGTTGATCCTGGAAGGATTGTAGAATGGTATGCTGACTCAGGGAGTCACAGAACTCACCCAAGGGGGGAAATCCTTGAGCTGGTGCTCATGAATGGGGAACATGTACAAGATAAAATGGTCAAGGAGCCCCTGGATGGAAGCGATCTTCACAATGTGTGGTTCTGGTTGGATATGGGGTCAGAGTTAATGCAGGTCCACCTTGTAAATGAGCTTACTCAATGGTGTTTGCCTGGATAAATAAAGAATTTGATTGATTGATATGGGCAGGGAAATGTCCCTGTAAGACCAAAATCCTAGACATTAGGAGGGCGGACTTCAGGAAGATGTGTGAAGTATTAAGCAAACACCTGGCAGGGATCAGGGCAGATATGGGGGTGGACCAAAGCTTGTCCATCATTACAGAGGGAATAAATGTCTGCAGCAGGGGAGTGTGTTAGACTCAGGGGGAAGAACTCAAGGGCCAAAGCATCCAACTGGTTTAGGACAGAGGTTGTCCAGGCAGTAAGAGAAGAGTTTAGGCTACAGGAAAACCAATAAAGAGAACAGATAGAATTACCTAAAGATAGCTAGTGAGGTAAGTAAGGTAGTGCAGGCTAAGGCTCAAAAGGAACTGCAATAGCAGAGGGAATTAGGAAGAGGAAGAAGGCCTTTTTTTGCTATGTAAGTGAGAAAAGGGACAAGAAGGATGGGATTGTTGGGATTTGGAAGGGAGACGTGGTGAAGGAGATGGGGGAAAAGCTGAGGTACTGAATGAATACTTTTGTTCTGTCTTCGCCAGGGACAAAGATGCACTTCTGCCAACAGTGGGAAGAACAGGAGCAGGGGGAGCAGAGCACGGACGTGGTGGTGGGGGGGGGGACAGAGTGAGGAAAGAACTGCTAACATTGAAGGTAGACAAATCACTAGGCCCTGATAGAGTACACCTTGGGTGCTGAGGGAATTGGCAGAGGAGCTTGCGAAGCCACTGGCGGGCTTCTTCAATAGTTCACTGGAGTCAGACTTGGTATCACAGGACTGGAGAATGGCACATGTAGTGCCCCTCCTCAATAAGAGTTCCAAAGATGACCCAGGAACTTAAGGCCCCTCCTTAACAAAAGTACCAAAGATGATCCAGGGAATTACAGACCAGACAGTCTGACTTCGATCGTGTGCAAGCTCATGGAGACCATACTTATGAAAAGGCTGGTAGTGTCTCTAGAGGAGCATGGACTTCAGGATGCATGACAACATGGGCTTATGGGAGGGAGGCTGTGTCAGATGAATCTGACCGACTTCTTTGACTGGGTCACCAAAACAGTAGACAGGGACCAAGCAGTGGACATCCTCTACCTGTATTCCAGCAAGGCCTTTGACTCTGTACCCCACAAGAAGTTGATCAGGGAGCTGGCGGATCTTGGGGCAGGGGAGAAGATGACCAGATACTTGGAAAACTGGCTGGGGAACAGGATGAAGAAGGTGGTGGTGGTGGGAGAGTTATCTAGCACAAAGGAGGTCAAGGGGTTCTGCAGGGCTCAGTGCTAAGGCTGACGTTGTTCAGTATCTTCATTGATGACACTGGGGATGGCATTAAGGGAAAAATATGTATTTTAACAGATGACGAGAAGTTCTGTGGGAGGGTGGACATGGCAGATGGAATACAAGCCCTAAAGGAGGATCTGGAAAAACTTGAGAGGTGGTCTGGGATTTTGGAAGCTTGGCTTCAATGCCAAGAAATGCAAAGTTATGCACATTGGAGCCAAGAATCCCAGAATGGAGTACTACCTGGGAGGGGTCCGGGTATCTGCAACAGAAGAGGAGAAGGATCTGGAAGTGATGACTACTACCAACCTGAAACCCTCTATGCAGTGCAGGAAAATAGCAGCAAGGGCAAATAAGATTATGGGCTGCATAACCAGGGGGATTCAGCAGATTCAGCAGCAGGTGAGAGGAGGTTCTACTGCCCTTATATAGGTCACTGGTGAGGCTACATCTAGAGTATAAAGTACAATACTGGTACACACATCTTAAAAAGGACATTAAATTGCTGGGAATGGTCCAAAGGAAGGCAATGAAGACAAATCGCAAGTCTGCAGGGTAAAGCATATGAGGAGAGGATGGGGGCCCTGAACATACAAACCTTGTAGGAGAGGAGGGAGAGAGGGGACATGATTGAGATCTTCAAGTATTTAAAAGGGATAAATAGGGTGGAAAAAGAGGCATATTTAAGCTAAGTGGCAACCAAAACATGAGGCAGCAGTGTCTTAAGTTTTGGGGGGGGAGCTTAGGAGGGAGGTTTGGAAGCACTTCTTCACAGAGAGGGTGGTGGCAAATTAGAATGTGCTGCCGAAAGAAGTAGTCTTTAACTGTGGACCCTGCGATACAAGTAGACTAGATAAACCAAACAGTTTTATTCTGTTGGCCTTTTTGTATGTTGGTATGTTCCTATTAAAAGCTCTATACTTTTTAAAATCATACAGATGGACTACAATATTACAAACATGTAAAAGATATAATGCGTTGCACCCAGAAGTGTTTATGTCTTTTGGAAAAGAAATAAATCTACAGCTTTCCACTGAAATACACTGGGCTCCTAAGTAGTTTGGGATTTTCTTACAGTACAATACCAACATTCTACTGAATTATTTTTACTAGCAGTTTGAAAAGTGAAGGTACACATCCACTAGATTCATTGCACAAACGATTTATCAGAAAAGGAGAAAGTATTTACTACTAACACACTAAAACACAATAAATAAAATAAACTACCTATTTATTACAAGTGAACACATGTTTTTTTAACGGAGAACTGGGCTGAACCTGTAGGTAAGGCATTTTTCCTAGCAGAAGACAAGTAGGTTTTTAAATACTGCTTCCCATTCTGTAATTGTTCGATGTAGTCACGCCATTTAGTAACTTCTGTAGGCGTGTCTCATTTACAATGTGCTATAGGTAACATTTTAGAACTGTATGATATAGTTCATGTCCCCCTCAACCATGGAGTTCTATAGAACACTGATTATGCATTGTGAGAACAATGTAAGAGTTTAACAAGGACAAAATCTTCATGATACAGTTCTAAAATAAACCCCTTTTTAATTTACTTATTGTTAATAAACATGGGTATGGGTTTTACCTTGATGTCTTGGAGGATTCAAATATACGGTATGTAAAAATGTTACATATTTTAGGCTTGAATTATTTGAATCCAATCCTAGAACAGCTTTGTATAATAATTCACAGGACCCAAGAGATGCTTTGAGTAACTGTAACCAGACTAAAAAAGAAGATCTGGCACACATCCTGCTAAAATGTTAGTGGTACAATAAAATTAAGACTAATTGGTTACAGCCAATTATTGATTCTATAATTTTCACAAATTAAAGTGAGTTGGTTACAGTTCTCCTGATAACTGAGGATCCCTTAATTGTTCATGGAGTGGGGAAATTCCTGATGCTTACTAGGGAAATAAGGATGAAAAACCTCAGTTTAAACTAAAATAGGAAAGCTAAAAGCAACTGGCACTTTGTAAAATATGCATCCTTATGAGCAGTATGATGAATAAGCAGTAACATCTTAACTGTATCCACGCTAGCACATGTCCCTTTACATTGAATTCAATATTTGTAAAGTTTTTATTCTGTATTTTGTACCTTGTAATAACTGTTTTTAAGATTGAACAACAAACTGTGAATTGACTAATTTATTTATTTATAGTGTATAATAGAGCACTGTTCTGAAATTAATTCCATCCCTTTCAAAATGTTGTTATGCCACTGTTCAAAGTTCATGGAATGTGATTGTACCCTTCTGTGGTACAACAGCATTCTGAAACCTCTAGAGCATGCACAAGTCAGTTCTGTTCTGAAAGCTAAAAACCACCTCAAGCACATTTCACATAATAATATTCGCTGTAAAAAATTCAGTATGAGCAACTTTATGCTCAACCAGTGTGTTCTACCTCATCGGGGTCCTGATTCCCATGGACCTCCTGAGCTTCACTCTTGAGGTTAGAGGGAATCAGAACCCCTCTGCAGCAGAACACACTAGTTGGTCATAGTTGCCCATCTGGTATTCTCTATATAGTATATGATTAAGTGTTGTTATGTATAAAAATCATCCTGCTCAAAATCCTTCTTGTGCACATTCTGAACTGTTGTGCAAATTCCAATGTGTTATTGTGTGCATTCTGAACAGTCGTTCAGCACAGTTCAAAGGTCATAAGATGTTAAATTCCTCATTCACCCTACACCCAGCTGCTTACTAACCACCCTGTTCCCCAAATTGTACCTTTGGTCTTGTAAAACTTTGTAAATTTAATTTCAGCCACAGAACAGGGCAAATAAATGGCAAGCTTTTTTTTAATGGGGGGGGGCACTTCTGTGACTCGTTTGAGGAAAGAAAGAAAGAAACAAAAAAATAATATGTACAATAATATATGGGCAACCATGCATAACAAGGCATGAGTTTCCATCCTGGAGTTGAGATGACAGCATGGACCTCTCAAGCTTCACTCTCAAGGTTCATATGCTATCTCAACCCCTCAATGGGAACACAGCCTTGTGTACGGTTGCCCATACATTATTTTCTGTATTTCATAACTGCTGAAGTACACTGAGCCAGAGACCAGTTGTAAGGCACAACATGAGCCAGTACATGTGCAACAACATATCATATCATAGCACATGCCTCATAGGTAAGCATACTTGTAATAAGTCACATGATACAGTAACATATCAAAATTACAGGTGGAATAAGTAAATCAGTGTATTTTAGTCATATACATACATCAAGTGGGACACCAACAAGCACTTTGAGTCAGAAGGTGGTCTCTAAGATACAATTTAAACTGAAGGAGGCTGGAGGAGAGACACATGGGAGATTGTTGCACATTTTAGGTGCAGATAAGGAGAAGGCCTTGGGGCAGACAGTTGTTCCTGTAGTGCCAGCTGCCAGTAGGCAATGGTTTGAGGACTCAGGTCCCTGGGATAGTGCTTCTTATGCTGGAGCTCAGTTAGAGGAGAGGATCTGGCATGATGCAGGGATCTGTCAATTAGACATGCAGTGAAATAGAACCTGTGTGTGTGTGTGTGTGGCAGGGGAGCACTACAGCCTAGTGTATAGTAAATAATACTGCTCCCATTAGTAACAATTGGCTGTGTGCTCATGTCCGTAGCCCCTGCACTCTGTAAACCCTTGCCCAAGTACAAGTAAGTCCTCAAACTTAAAATCCTGTTATGCTGATTGTAAGTAAGTAAAATTTTATTCTGATGTCAGAAACAGGATAACCCAGTTTAACCGAAGCTCAATTTCAGTGGGGTCCTACTATACTAAAATATCAGCTACACACTAAAAAATACCCTGTTATACAACATAAGTAAACTCATACAAGACAATAACAAATATACAATAAATATACATTACTTAAGTACAACAAACTTTTGGAGAATTTGCAGCATTTTCAAGCCAAGATCTTAATACTTTCCAAGATGTTATATTATTATACAACCTCAAATGGCCTGGCAGAGAGTTTCACAACCTTGGACCCTCATGTACATAACAGTGTTGACCCTTTACTGTTTTCATAGATGGCACCCTATAATTTATCTCCCATGCTGTGCGCAGTCCTTCCTTAACACTCTGCTCCTCCAATAATTCTATCAAGTAGTCAGGTACTTTTTTAAATGGCAGTGCCAGGCCAAATATAACATATGTATATTGCACTGTTCCATCAACGATATCCAATTCAGAGCTCTATAAAGAGAGCAGTGATGCGTGTTCCAAGGTGCATCCAAGACAAAATGTGCAAACCTATTAAAAATGACATCAAGTATGTGCAATACTCCTCCAGCAGCTCCACTATACACAACATCACCATAGTCAAACAGAGGTGTCATAGAGTTCACAATGTTTAATCTAATGTCTGGTAGAATACAACCTTTATGTTTGTACAGTACCTCAAGTTCTTATTTAGTTAATTGTATTCTTGCTTTTTAATCATTAGAATTCCCCTGCTTGTGAACTTACTCATACTTCCTCAACAAATCATCATGCACTGTACTGTTTATTGTTTATATTGATCATCATGCACTGTATTGTTTATATTGACATGCACTGTACTGATTGTTTATACTGATCATCATGCACTGTATTTATTGTTGATATTGAGTGCCATGCACTGTACTAATTGTTTATATTGATTGTCATGCACTGTACTGTTTATTGTTTATAGTGATCGACATGCACGGTACTGTTTATTGTTTATATTGATTGACTTGTACTGTACATTACAGTTACATAAGAACTTACAGTAACAGTGGATCTTCGAGAGAGGTTCCTGCAGTAGGTCTTCACATATAGGACTGTGCCCCCTGGCATCAGGTTCCAATGGCAAACTTGTAGCTAGCAATCATCAGCAGGGACCGCCCCCGGCGTCAGGTGACACAATGTCAGACTGACTATAAAAGTGGTGGTCCCGTGCCCACCCTCCAGTTCTTTTCCATCGAAGACCTGGAAAAAGGTAAGTAGAAAGGAAGGAGTAATAAATAACTCCTAGAACTCTGCTTCCAATCTAGACCCAAGGGCTAGGCAGGATGAAATAAAGGAAAATGTTCCATGAGTTGGGGGAAGGTGGGTGGGAAACTAGACCTACTGCAGGAACCTCTCTTGAAGATCTACTGTTATGGTAAGTTCTTATGTAACTGCAATATCTTACTTTGAGAGGGTTCCTGCAGTAGGTCTTTACATATAGGACTGAATACCTAGCAGCCAAAAGAATATATCTGGAGATATGTCTGGGAGAAGGAGAGATCACTAACTGAGTACTGAGTTATGACAGGAGGCCTTGCAGGACAGCAAGGCCAAAACCAGTCCTGTGCCTAGAGGCAATGTCCAAACTGTAATGCTTAGTGAAGGTGTGGACAGATGACCACGTGGCTGCTGTGCAGATCTCTGCTGTGGACACATTCCTGAAAAAGGCGGTAAAAGTGGCAACACTCTTAGTGGAGTGACCCTTAACCGCCCCCGGAAGGGATTTTCTATGTTTTTGGTAAGTGAAGTGGATGCAGTTAGCCAACCACCTGGAGATGGTCTGTTTGCTCTCCAGTGCCAGGGCAAGGTCATTTCCAAAGGCCATGAAAAGCTGATTGGTCTTACGGACCTCTTTAGTCCAGTTTGTGTAATACCTCAGGATCCGGTGCACATCAAATGTGTGCAAGAGATATTCCCCCTGTTAGAATGCTGGGGATAATAGTTCGGTAGTTCGACACTCTGATTGAGAGTGGTTTCTGAAACTACCTTTGGAAGGAAGGAAGGGTTAGTCTGAAGGATGACTCTGTCCCTATGGAAAATCAAATAGGGTTCCTTATAGAAGAATGCCTGAAGCTCTGAAACCCTTCTGGCAGAAGTGACAGCAACTAAAAACAAAGTCTTCCAAGAAAGGAAGCGTATGTCACAGTTAGAAGCTGGTTCCAAGGGAGGCAGGGTCAACTTTTCTAACACAAGTTAAGGTCCCAGGGAGGACAGGGGTTCCAGACTGGAGGTTTTAAGTGGAGGATACCTTTCAAAAAGGTTTTGGTGACCTCCAACTGAGCCAAAGTTTTGCCCTCCACCAGGAGGTGGTAGGCCAACACCACAGAGAGATGGACCTTGATGGAGGAATAACTAAGGCTCGTCTCCGAAAGATGTGCAAGGTACTCTAACACCTGTGATGCTGAACACGAAAAGGGATCCAAGCTCCTGGCTAGGGCTCAGATCGAGAATCTTTTCCACTTCATGGCGTAGGTGGATCTAGTGGAAGGTTTCCTGGCTTCCACCAAAATATAAGCAACCTGGGAGTAAACTTCATAGCAGGAAGCCGCTGTGTCCACAGGTGCCACGCATGAAGGTGGAGAGATTGAAGGCTTGGATGCACTGGAACACCCTGCTCCTGTGTCAGAAGGTCATGGGATAACGTCAGGAGAACCGTAGGTTCTGGCACCAGCTGTTGCAAGAGAGGAAACCAAATCTGGCAGGGCCAGAGAGGAGCAATCAGAATCAAATGTGCCCCTTCCTCTTGAAGTTTCACCAGAACTTTCTGAATGAGAGAAAAGAGAGCAAAACTGTAAAGAAACCTCTCTGTTCAAGAGAGAAACAGTGTATCTCGCCAAAAAGCACCATGCCCGGGAATGAGTCAGCAAAAGTTGGGTAGTTTTGCATTGAATGGGGAGGCAAACAGATCTACAGTATATCTGGCTGACCCCATCGAAGAAAGAGATCTTCAACCACCTCTTGCTTTAACTCCCACTTGGGAGCCATGGCCACTGATCAACTAGGACTGTCCACCAGGATGTTGCTTATGCCTGGAATGGACACAACTGTCAGCAAAAGGCTGTGCTGAATTGCTCAGTACCATACCGTTATTGCTTCTTTGTTGAGTGGGTACAAGCGAGTTCCTCCCTGTTTGTTGATATACCGGACAGTGGACATGTTGTCCATCTGGATAAGATGTGATTCCAGTAGAAGAAGGGACTGGAACACCTGGAGAGCATACAGTACGGCTCTTGTCTCTGGAACGTTGATGTGGAGAAGAAGCTCCTGGTCAGACCAAGACCCTTGTGTCTTGTGTACCCCCAGATGGGCTTCCCAGCTCGAGTCTGAGGCATCCATGGTGAGGATCTGGGTAGGAATAGGGGAATGAAAAGGTGCTCCCCCTAACAGATTGGAAAGATCTTGCCACCAGCAAAGATCTTTCTACAGGCTGTTGGAGATCATGACCTGCTGGTTCATGTTGTCTATCCTCTGATCCCATTGGAATTGAAAAGACCACTGGGTGACCTTCATTTGTAGCCTGGCCAAGGGAACCATTGAAATGGCCGCTGCCATCAGTCCCAAAAGGCAAAGTACAGTGTGTGCTGGGATCCATCAAGCCTGGGCCATGAGAGTGGCTTGAGAAACTAAGGTCTCAGCTTGATCTAATGGCAGAAAAGCCTTGCTCTGAACTGTGTCTAGTACTGCTCCAATGAATTGTAGACGTTGGGATGGTACTAGCTGGGACTTGGACAGATTGGCCGTGATACCCAGAAGAGCAAACAAGTTCAGAGTGAAAGAGAGAGACTCTTTCAGGCTGTTCGGAGAAGGTGCTGTGAGGAGCCAGTCATTCAGGAACAGGAACATGTAAATGCCCTGGAAGCAAAAAAAGCCACAACCACCTTCAAGCACTTGGTGAACACCTGGGGGGGCTGAGGAAAGGCCAAAGGGGAGTGCTCTGAATTGAAAATGGTTCTCCTGAAAGGAGAAATGGAGGAAGTGGTGGTGGGCTGGGAGGATAGGGATATGCAGGTAGGCATCCTGCATGTCCAGGGAGCACAGCCAAGAATTTGTTTGGAGCAAGGGGAGAAGACCCTGAAGGGTCAGCATGTGAAACCTCTTGTACTTGATGAAGAGGTTGAGCATGCTGAGATCCAGGATCAGTGTCAGATCTCCCATCTTCTTTGGGACTAAGAAGAAGGGGGAATAAAATCCCCTTCCCAGTTGGTTTTGAGGGATGGGTTCTATGGCCACTTTTAGCAGGAGGGCCTGACTCTCCTGGAAGACTATGGGAATCTGATCCCTTGGATAAAATGACTGTCCTGGAGGCTGAGGGGCAGGGATCTCTGTGAACTCTATCGAGTGACCTCGCTGGATGAGCTGTAACACCCATAGATCTACGGTGACAGACCTCCACCCTGCCAGGTGGAGGCTGAACCTCCCTCCTACCAGTTCCTACTTGTTAACTGGAGGTAGCAGGAGGAGGGGAAAGGGGTCAGGATGCTGAGGGGAAGGGGAGCTTTTGCCCTGGAGGCCGGCTTTGGAAATTTAGCCTGGGGGTTTGGGGTCCCAAACCAGGGGCTCGTCGCTTGCCCTGACATGTTCCCTGGTTTTTATTCCATCATCTTTGGTGACAAAAAGGATGCTTTTTCTGCCCTGTCCGGTACTTGGAGCGTACATCGCATAGGGAGTGTCCACTCTCCTGCAGACCAGTAATTATATCCTTGGCGTCACCGCCTAAAAGGACGGAACCCCTAAAAGGAGCATCCAGAAGGACAACTGGACATCCTGTGCCAAACCTGCAATCCTGAGCCAGGAAAGGCAATGGATGCAGAGCCCCATGGCTGCCGCCATAGCCACCGAGTCTACCGAATCATACTTTGCTCATAAAGCATGATGACAGGAAGACTTGCCCATTCAGACTTTGTCCAGCAACTTGTTTCAGAGTGTCTCATCCTGGACCTCCTGAAGGTCCCTCTCCAGCTCCAAGAGGGAAGCCTTCTGAAAGGCCACCGTGTGTGAAACATAGTTCAGGGATCGGATGGCACAGGAGGAAGAGGAATAAACCTTTCCGCCAAACTGATCCAATTGTCTTGAGTCCTTGTCGGGGGTGAGGAGCTCAAATGCTTTAGTTGAGCCGACCGGTCATGAGCGGCCATGATGACTATGGAGTTGGCCTTTGGATAAGTGGTCAGATATTGAATCCCTTCCAGGGGATAGTAGGTATGATCAGCCTTTCTGGAAACAGCAGGGATAGAGAATGGGTGCTGCCAGATAGTAGTGACCAGATCCTCATGAGGACCCATCCAGGGGGGAATGGGTAGGGGATCTGTAGTGGATAGATCTAAGTACTGCGCCAGTCGCTTACACTGGGGATCCACTTCTTTGGAAGGCCAGCCTCCTGCTGCCTTAATAGTGTGCAGAAGGTCCCCAAAGGAGGGATCTTCTGGTGGAGATTTTGGAGACGCCTTTGGTGGAACCTCAACTGGGGACCGAGTCGGACGGTTCAGAACCGCTGGGGATGGAAGGGTCCACCCCAGAGGAACCCACTGGTAGAGCACCCGCTGGTCATCTGGAGGGTATCGGTGGGGGAGGGACCCTAGGTAGGGGAATATCACTCACTGATTGCTGTAACTCCATGATGAGCTGGGTCCTGGCATCCTGCCACCACGTAGGGATCATCTCTCGATTTGGCAGTGGAGGAGGAGGAGACTGATAGCCTGAGTAGCCTGGGTGCTGTGGGTATTGCTAAGAGGAATACTGGAATCCTGGTAACCCCGGATTGTAGCCATAAGGGGGGTACTCAGGGTACACTGGTGTCAGAGGCACATGGCCTGGTATTGGGTAATGAGATGCCGACGGCGGGCAGCCCGGCGGTGGAACAAGGGGGTCTGGCCCTGGAAGACCACCTGGAGGTTCAGCTGGGCCTACTGGGAGAGGTGTCTGAGGGTCACAAGATGGCGTGGGATCCAGTAGGGCCCCCATACAAGGATCCATGGCCAGTGACGGACTCCTGTCCGGAGGTGGGAAGAGACCAGGCAATGGGGATAATTCTGGGAGGGACCCCAACAAAAGGTCTAAGAACGATCCTGATGGCAGGGACAAAGCAGGATTGGGTGGCGAATCCCTGGGGTGAATTATCCAAAGGGATGAAAAGCCTCCCGGCAGCACACTCAAGCCGGCATCGGGGGCCTCACAGGAGCCCGACGGGTGAGAGGAAGAGTCCGGGTGGGTGATGGAAGATCCGCCGTCTGACTTAATGGACCTAACCAGGCTAGCAGTAGCCGAGAGACAGCTGCTAGGCTTAGCAGTTGAGGCCGTGCACCCATTGATGGGGTCAAGGGGTGACTTATTGGCAGTGCTAGAATGAGGAGACACTACTGAGACCTCTATAGAGGCTACCCCCAGCTGCCTGCTCACCTCGGCAGGAGGGGGAGAAGGTGCCTGGCCCAAAGAGATTGATGGGGTACCTGCAGAAGTACTCATAGTTTTAGGAGCAGGCCTCCCACGTGGCAATGGACTCCTGTCCCGGCGCTTCTCCTTGTCCTTCTTTCTCAGGGCTGGTGATGAAGACCTTTCCCTTAACTCCTCGAGCTCCTTTTCCATCGACTCCAGCTGTCAGGTAAGGAGCTGGGCCTTGAGAGTCTGCTTGCATCTAATCCGGGAGGCTTGACTGAAGGCCTGACAGATAGCACACTTGTCCGAGTTGTGCTTGGGGCCTAGACACACAAGGCAGCAGGAATGGTCGTCCCCGTGTGGGATTTGAGCTCCACACTTAGAGTACTTCTTTTCTGGGCAAGTCGACATACAATCAGTCAAATCTGATGGAACAAAAAATGTACAGATGAAGAAAAAACTTCGAATGACACACGGGCATTAGATCGCTGTTCTTACTAGAGAGCCGAATGAATGGAGGCGACGGCAGGAAAGAACTGGAGGGCAGGCGTGGGACCTCCCCTTTTTTAGTTGGTCCGACACTGCGTCACCCAACTTCGGGGGCGATCTCCGCTGATGATTGCTAGTTACAAGTTTGCTGTTGGAACTTGACGCCAGGGGGGCATGGTCCAATATGTGAAGACCTACTGCAGGAACCCTCTCGAAGTAAGATCGATTATTATTTATATTGATTGCCATACACTGTACTGATTATTGTTTATATTGATTGACATGCACTGTACTGTTTATTGTTTATATTGATTGACATGCACTGTATTGTTTATTGTTTATATTGATTGACATGCACTGTATTGTTTACTGTTTATATTGATTAACATGCACTGTACTGATTGTTTATAATGATCATCGTGCACTGTATTTATTGTTGATACTGATTGTCATGCACTGTACTGATTATTTATATTGATTGCCAAGCACTGTGCCATTTATTGTTTATATTGATTAACATGCACTGTACTGATTATTGTTTATACTGATTGACATGCACTGTACTGATCGTTTATATTGATCTTCACACACTGTATTGTTCATTGTTTATATTGATTATCATGCACTGTACTGATTGTTTATATTGTTCATAATCATGCACTGTATTGTTTATTGTTGATATTGTCATGAGCTGTACTGATTGTTTATATTGATTGCCATGCACTGTATTGTTTATTGGTTTGTACTCTCCCAAGTTGTGCCTGAAAATAGTAAATGTATGTCTAGTGCATGCTACCTGGTAAACAAAAGCTAAATTAAATTAATAAATAGGTTGCAGTGGCTTGAGCAGAAGTGTGCTGAAAGGACAAAGTGAAAAATGCTACTGTGAACAATATTAAGCATCCCAGTTTTTTTTTTGTGTTACCTGCAGCATTTAGAAGTAAGGGAGTCCATACTCAAATATAGGGAGGAGTGACCCTTTGGCAATTGTCAGGTGTAAAACACTGATTTAACACGTACAAAACACCCAGCTTTTGATTAATAACTGCACAAACACAGGTAACCATAAGACAAGTTGGAAAAAAGAGTAGCACCAATGTTAGAGACTCTTTCAGTGTTGGCCCGGTGGTGCAGATTGTTGAGATGATGAGCACTTTGTAGACACCTGGCAGCTCTCCTCTCTCCGACTGGGGTGGTGTGGTGTCTCAGCTTTTGACTGCCACCAGGTTGAGGCCTGGTGGCAGCTTATAGGATGCATGAGTGACAGACATAGGTATCCATGGGACAGACATAAGGCAATTCTAGTGGGGAGGTAGGAGGAAGTAGGCTGCTGGTTAACTAGGATCTGCAGCTTATCCATTAGGTAGGGAAATGGGCAGACTGGGTGGGCCAAACAGTTCTTATCTGCTGTCAGTTTCTATGTTTCTATGTAAAGTGAGGGGGAGGAAGTCATGGTCCTGGGATGCATGCATGCCTCCACATGTATGCACCAGCCCAGATTTCACCACAGCCAGGGGAATGGGAGAATCGTTGTAAAAGTACAGTGAGGCAGGCATCAATGACATCCTGCACACTGCTCCTCCATCCACCCCATCATTAGGGACCTACTGGCTGACTGCATTAAGGCTTCGGAGGTGAGGACAGCCCTCACCTCCTGACCTTACCAAAGAGTGGGGAAATCTGTAGAGGTACCTGCTGAACAGGTAAGCCTTGGGAGTTAGTGGATGTAGGGGGACAGTGGGGCAAGACAGATGGGAGCCAAGCCTGCCTTGGCCAGGGTGCACAAACAGAATATGGAAAAAAGTTAGAGATTCTTTCCAGCAGGATAACTTCATGGTCCAATACGTGCAGAGTGGAGTCTGAGTTCGTGCAAGGAGCAAAATAGCATGAATTTAGTCTTTTTTGAGTGACGTAGGGGCCGATTTCCCTTAAGCCAACACTGCACTGATTGGAAATCTATTACTCACCAACAGTGTGTTAATCAGAAACACACACTTGAATAACTAAAATGCCTGCATAGTTGGAAGAATAACAGAAATGGAGCTATTTAAAAATTTGCTTCTGCTGGGAAATGATTTAAAATAGAACAGCACTGAACCCATAAGTGCAACCATTAAAATCAACTTAATGATACACCTAACTGTATTTGTTAATGTTAGTTTTCTGTATCTCCACTGCACTGATTGTCCCTGGAATTGATTGCTACTGGATAGTTTGTGTGGTTATACTTAAGTATGTATGTGATGAAAAGCATCGCAGAGCAAATATGCCTTGTCCTTACCTGAATCCAATGATTGGACATTCCTTACAGATATTGCACTTGGCCTGGTGTTTGGCAGTTTCAGCAGCAGCCACTCTGTGCAACACTGGCAACCAGACCATGGACTGGGGTTCCAGCCTCATCCAGTCCAAGAACAGGGCTGCCTCAATCTCCGGCTTGTTGTTGGCCTGCCAAAAAAGAAAAAGAAATAAGTGAACATTTCCCTGAGTTTACAAACAGAAGGCAAACTGAAATCGGGAACATGCACTTAAATAAGATTTCACACAGGAACAAATCCAAAATGCCACAAAGCTGTATTGCCTTTTTTGACAATGAATTGGTTTGACTAGAAAAAAGAAATGTTGGCTGAGGTCGATCCATATTGGTTTGGGTAAATATATAACCATTTACATATAATTAGGTTTATTTCTTTATTTGGAATTTTGCTTCTCAGTGCCCAGCCCACGGAGATGCACCATCTTATTTCTTAAGGAGTCCTTGAGGACACAGCAAATAAAAATAAGCTACAGCAGTGATTCAGAAAAGCTCAGAACATTAGATAAATTTCATACAATTCAAATAAACAAACACAATTAAAACAGCATCTTCACATATTAAAATATAATAGTAAATTAGAAAAATATATATACATGGCAGAAGGCAGTCACCCACAGAGGCTTAAGTACTGTGATGTCAATCTTATTCCAGGAAGCAAAGCAAAGGAAGTGCTTTAACACTTACAGACACAGCACAATTGATTGAGGGCTTTTGTAAAGGTTAGAGGTTAAGCCTTTCCATTTTAGCAGGTGTATTTGAAACCAAGTCAGAGTTAAGGACCTGTGCAACAATTTAGAAAGAAATAACCTTGACACTATTCCAAGACAACTCAATGGTGTGGTGTTTATGAGCCTGATTATCACTTTGGGGACATAGGTTTTGTTTCCATGACCAGCAGGAGAATACCAGTCAGCCTTATTTATGGTGTAGATATACCTAGGGTGTATTAACTTTTTTGCATACCGCATGAGAAACAGTGCTACCCACGTTACTACTGTAGGTGTACAGCAGGGCAACTTCTCCATATTTAGCCCTGTATAGGAGCGCCATCCACCTGGGCTCATATACCACCCCAACACAGTTCTGTGATGGCAGAGGGCCATAATTTAATGCCCCACTGTTCCAAGCTCATGCACAGCTCTTAACCAGCCCAATATATAAAGTGGTGGCCATTCTAATCTTCTACTTTACCACAGAAACATTTACCACATTGAGGTGCTGCAATATAGCACTTCAACCTTACAGCAGTACCATTAAAGGTACCACATAGCAAGCTGAAGTGTTACCTTACTGTGCTTAGTCAGAACATTAAGGTAACGTTTCAATGAATGTGATACTCTGAATAATATTGCCATAAGGGGGAAATGCTGTATTGCACTACCTTAATATGATAAACATTTCTGTGGCAAAGTAGAAGATTAGGATGGGCACCACTGTGTAATGCTGTCTAAAATAACAACAGTGCAAACTGCTGCTACCTAGACTGCTGGGTGGCCTAACAGTGATGATCACAATTAGGTGGCCATACATACTCAAGACATAACAGATTAAAGCTTCCTAACTCCGCCCCCCCAAAGAAAAAATCTCCAGAACTTCATGAGTTATCTAAACTGCGAGACATCAGGTTATGGCTGGAGCCTATGTTTTTATCAACATTCTGGTTTAAAGACTGCGCTCTACTAAGACTGGCTTGACTCCTCTGAATGCTCTCTCTCTTTTGACTACACTGCCCATCAGTGATCGAGTCGGAGGCATGCTCAATGAGAAACAAGCTGAAATCCAGTGGAAAACATTGCTGTATACTCCACCCCCCCAAAAAAAATGCTGTTTTCTTAAACTACACAATTCTTTATTATTGAAAAAGTGCAATTTGTAAATTGTGATTTTTATTAAAAAGAAAAATGGGGCAGGATTCACAAAATGGACATAAGCCAAAGTTATGTCAAAAGGGGAAAAGCTAAGTACAAAATGCGGCCAGCTGCATACAAAATGTGTTCTGATCCGATTCACTCAAGCAACTGCACCCAGAACAAGAATTGCTTACATTCAACTCCACTTACGCCCAAAAAGCAGAGTTACACTTGATGCAGGTGTGCAAATACGGGTGTAAGGAAGGTGCTGTGTCCAGAATTGTAATGCAGGCTGACCAATAACACATTTCACAGAAAGGTGTGACTGGTAGGCTTAAGTGTGAAATGAGCATAGTTGGCAGACCACAAAATGATGGTTTTAATATAGTGAGCACCATCACTGACAGAAAACAGCACAGCACATGGCACTGTGAATGGAGCTCAGCATGCAGTAGGCAGACATGATCCCACATCCAGATGCCAATAACAAGCCTGGGACTGCACTAAAAGTAGCACGAACAAATCTACTGAGTGCAATCCAGTACAGCTGTTTTACCCCTGCTGGATATATCCCAAGGTCCTGTTGTGTGCCACACCTGCCAGATTCACTGGTCATGGGGTGGGGGTTGGGAGATAAGGAAGGCAGTGGGGGTCTGTGTTGCTCTGTTGGTTGTCTGTGGAAATATGACACTTTGAAAACAAATGTTTGCATTGATCAAATACATTTTTTGCCATTCTCCTTTGTGTAAATAACTAGTGTGCCTCTAACCCTTGCGTTCTACTCTAAGCAGCCCAGTTCCGGTAAGATGTGACTGAGGGAGTTATTTACAATATGATGCATCACACGCTACTGATCGTCAATATACATAGATCATAATAATCTGTACTTTTTTTAGTTTTTGTTGACCGGGTAAGTGCATTAGACAAATCCTGCCTATTTTCAGGCACGACCCAGGGGAAGGGATACAGATGAATGCCAACTGACCTTGAACCAGATTAAGCTGTTGGTGGTATTTTTCGTGAATGGAGAAATTTGGCCATTGCACCGGGGAAATTTCCCTGCTCTTTTCGAGAAGTGCCATGGGATCTTTAACATGTACCTGAACTACCACCAGAACAAGCAGATGGGACCTCGGTTTAACGTCTCATCCGAAAGACGGCACCTCAGGAGTGCAGCACCCCCTCATGCTGCACTACAGTGTCAGTATTGGGATATTAACCCAAGTGCCTGGTGTGTGGATAGAACCCACAGCCTACTGATCTCCCGGCCTCAGAGGCAAGTGTGCTACCTGCTGAGCCACTGACACTGCTACTTAGATGACAACAGTTAAGAACTCCAGCAGGGATTCTTGTAAATACACCACCACATGAGCTGGTAGTGCAGGACAAACATTCATTGCTGGTGCACCTCTTCCTGTGTCTGTTTTGGCCTCCTTTGGATGTATTTGCCCCCTGTTTCATGTTCACAATTTTGGACATAGTTTGTGAATAGAACATGTCACATCCATCAGTCTCATTCTGGGAAAGCACAACAATGCAGGGCATCCTGGAGTAGAACAGCTGGTGTTATCAAGAGCTACCAGCCCACAGAATTCCAGAAAAGCAATTAAGTAGCATGGGGGAAGGCACAGTATAAAAACATTCAAGGCAGATGCATTAAATTGTGGAAAAATCTGACAAACACCAAGTAACAATGGAACCACTAGTGTTTTGATTGAACCACTAGTGTTTCTGCTGTCATCTTCTATGCCTTCATGCACACAATCAATTTTTCAGCAGTTTAATGCTTTTGCCTTGTGCACAAGTGATGAAAAGTGCGCAATACAGAATTTTCTAATTTACGCCACCGCTAAGAGTGAAATAACTGTAGATAACTGTATTGGGCTACTGGGGAAGGCGTACTGTGGGTTGGGAAGGCTGAGTTAACTATCTAAGATTTAGACTGCAGTGGTGCTTTTTTAACTGACAGAGTTTTTTTTTTTTGTTTTGTTAAAACGTTTTTACCATTCAGCAATACAACCAACACTGTGCTGATATGCATTACATAATAATGTTTTTTTTTTCTCAAACTGTTTAACCAGGTCAACACACTAAGCTAAAAGCTTGTTTACAGGTGCAACCTGGGAGCACAGGGAATTTAAGTGACTTGCTCAGGGTCACACAGTGTGCAAGTGGGGGCTGTGAGATTCAAACCCAGGTGTCCAGATTTGTAGCTCAGAGTCTTAAACCACTGCGCTATACTGCCAAATAGTGATGCAGAATAAAGTGCATATACAGATATTATAAATAAGCATTAATGACTGAGACAGGGGCTCATTTCCCAGGAATTAATACATGGTTGGGTGGTGGGAAGCCCTCAGCCTGTGGCCTTGGGCACCCCAACCATGCATTAATTCCTGGGAAATGACCGCCTGTCGAGGTCATTAATGCACTTGTAACATGGAATTATACAATGGGATTACTATTGTATACTGGTATTTCTCATGCAAAAATAGTGAAATCACAACAATCATGTATAGTAAAGAACTTCATGTCTTAGAGGAAATGCTTCACTTCTGTGTCTTTTGTAACTCCCAACGTGCACGTAGCACAGGCCACATGCATTAATGTAGTGTCTATCAATTTATTACAACTACTAAGTTTGGATTATATAGGAAAATGCACATAAAATACTGATTCAACTTGAAAAATTCCTACTTGTACTGAGAACTTTCATTCTTTTCAGTTGTATTCCTGCCTCACAATCATTTATATTGGTAATGAATTCTGGGAAAAATTTCTAATGTGCATAATTAGCTATCAGCCAGAAATGAGAAGCGCTCAGCATTGACATGTAGCCTTTACTTGTTGCTATAATACTTACTGTGTCTCTCTTCAGTGAGTTACCACACTGCTTCACAGTTGCAGCACCGGACAACTTAACACGTTCTTGCACAGTAGTCTTAACACAGAGCCACCTATAGGTCAGATTGCGACATTCACTGAGGTGCGATCCTGATTTTCTTGCTTTAAAAGATTGCACAGTATTCTTAACACAGTGCCACCTATAGGTCAGATTGCGACTTTCACTGAGGTGCAATCCTGATTTTTTGCTTGAAAGACAGCCAAGCATATCTAGGGAATTAATGTATGGTTGGATGTGTGTCAGCTGATGTGTTTTGACCAATAAGATTTGTTGATTTCAGCGTTGCCATTACTGCCATGTTACAAACAGCATTACATGATGTATAATTCTGTTTATAGTATTTCTATATGGACTTCACTCTGCATCGCTGTCACCAACTGAAAAACAAGCATTTGTTAATGCCGAATGTTTGCTTGCTGGCATTGGCATCGGTAGTGTAGGAGTTAGAGAGAGATGCATAATAGGAATGGCAGTGAAGTATTGAACTGAAGCCAACCCCACCACCACCCTGCAGAGACTGACAGGCATTGGGGTGTGCCTTTGGGTTGTTGGGCATAACGCCCATGCCATTTTTACCACACCCTACCCTGCAGACACCGTCAAGAGTCACAATGTGCCTTGGGGTCTTTGGGCCTTATGCTCACCCCATTCCATAAGGAAATACGGTGAGATGGGTGCAGTATAGGAGAATGGGGTGAACTTTGGGGCCAAAGAGTCCAAAGCACACCTTGATGCCTGTCAGTGGCTGCAGCGGTGTGGTTGGGGGTGGAATGGCATGAGCATTACAGGCGACAATCCCAAGTCACACCCCTGATGCCTGTCAGTCTCTACAGCATGGGGAGTTATGGTTGGAAACCCTAACACCCTAGGCATTCATTGGTATTTTTCCCTCCAAATTTTCAACATGGGTTTTTTGTGACCATCACCTCATGAACAGTGGCAATATCAGTTTGTTAGCCGAAAGCTGATTTTGCACACCGACTATGCCATTTGGCACCACAGGTGTGAAAACACATTTCGAACAGGATGTGAAAAATAACAGGTATACTGTTCATGAACAGGTGTAAAAAATGGAAATGTTGAAAATCTGGAGTGAAAATATAAAGAAAAACTGGTGAAGTCACGAGTGTGCGTAGAAATTGCGCAATGCACTCCCTTAATGTAATTAGTTTGGGGATTTTTTTTTACAGCAGATTGTCAACACAGGCATTTTGGGACTTCCGCTCATGAACAGTGTCACTGTGACTTTTTTACTCTGTCCCGAACAGTGATTTCCCACGACGACCATGCATTTCTACGCCGGAAGTGCAAAACACAGTTTTTTAGCCAGGGTATGAAAAATGACGGCTGTACTGTTCATAAGGAGGTGTGGTAAAATGCTAGTGTTGAAAATCTGGACTGAAAATATTACAAATTTGTGAACTTTACGAGGGTGCATGGAAACTGTGCAATGCACACTTGTAACATAGTCATTTTATGGACTTTTGTCACCAAATTTTCAACATAGCCATTTTAAGACCTTTGCTCATGAACAGTGCCACTGTGATTTTCTTAATCTGTCCCAAACATTGATTTCTCACACCAACTGTGCCTTTGTGTGCTACATGCGCAAAAACACATTTTGGGCAAGATGTGAAAAATGAAAGCTGTACTGCTCATAAGGAGGTGTGGTAAAATGGCAATGTTGAAAATCTGGAGTGAAAATAATAAAAATTCTTGAAGTTATGAGCATGCATAGGAACTGTGCTATGCACATTCATAAAACAGTCATTTTTTGGAATTTTTTTTTTTTACCAAATTTTCGACATAGGGTTTTGGGGGGCCTACCCCATGAACTGTGACACTGTAATTTTGTTACTCAGTCCCAAAAGGTAGTTCCACACAATGACCACAAAATCACCTTTTGGGACCGAATAACAAAATGACAGTGGCCGAGTTCATGAGGTGGGGTCCCAAGAACCCCATGTTGAAAATTTGGTGAAAAAAATTCCCAAAAATGGCCGAGATATGCACCAAAGTTTGAAAAAAAAACTATTTATGCATTATACAGCTTACCGGCATTCCTTCAGTTCGCGGTCGGCTTTGAAGAGTGCCGACATGTTCCCAGTCCACCAAAGATCATCACGTTGGCCTCTGGAGGTAAGTATGGGGTGAGAGTGTGTGTGTGTGGAGGTGGGGTACTCAGAGGGCAGAAGTGGGTTGGGGAGGGGGCAAGACAGTCAATGAGGGACCATTTTCTTTTGTTCTAGGTGGGGTTTTTTTTAAGACGATGTGGGACTTTTGCCATGCTGGGGTGGGCTCCCAGCATGACACCTGTAAGTTTGTTAGAGGGGCAGTGGAGCCACTAGGGGATTGGGCACCCCCATGGGCCATAGACTTCTGCCACGCTGGGGTGGGCTCCCAGTGTGGCACCACGAAGTTTGCTTTTGGGGGGGTAGTGGAGCCGATGGGGAATTCGGCACCCCTGTCAGTCATACAGTGTGCAGAGAGGCGCATGAGCATGCTGGGGTGGGCTCTCAGCATGCTACCTATGCCATGCTGGGGTGGTCTCCCAGTGTGGCACCAGGAAGTTTGCTTTTGGGGGGGCAGTGGCGCTGATGGGGGATTGGGCACCTCTGTCACTCATACAGTATCTGGGGTGGAGGAGCACATGAGCAGCTGGCATGGGCTCCAGCATGCTACCTACATGTTTGTGGGGATCAGAAGCGAACTGTCTATGACAGTTCAGATGCAGTGCTGACATAGGCAATTTTGTGACATTGCCCATGGCACATGCAATTGTTTTAAGCACATTACCACCGCTGATTGTAGCAGTGTTTTTCAGAACTGTACTCCACTGCATCTGAACGGCTTTCATAGACAGCTTGGACATTCATTGGTGCAGTGCAGCCGCACCTGCAAAAAGAAGCAGGGCATTGAAAGTGGGGGAGGCACACCTACAAAAACTCTTATGGTAGTAGTAGTAGTAAGTAGTAAAAATGTTATTTATTATGAATAATGAATTGGTTACTCAGCTGAGTCGAAGCTCATTTCCAGTGAGATCCATTAAAATTCCACATACCTTAACTACAATTCCACATATACAATACTAAGTAGATACAAAATTCAACGTAATACAAATGTGCAAGTATACAAACAATACATCAACAGTACATACCTATCATGCAGTATAATACTGCACTATATCGGACTCTCAAGACTGTTGCAATATTTATTTTTCCTTTTATCCTTTAAGGTTCCTTTACCTTCCTAAACCCGAACCAATTCTTAATCTGTCCCACCCTTCTTCAACCATCACTAGTCCTGATCTCCACTGGTAATAGATTCCAAAGAGATAATAGTGGCACTATGTTTCTTGCACATATGTGCAAGCAAACATAATAACATGTCAAAAACTAAGGGGTAAAATCAACAAAGAAAAAGAGCCAATGAGAGCTATATCTGAACCAGGATACTAAAACAAAAAACCAAAAAATATGAGCTATTTTCAGCCTGAATACTGTATACTCCAAATAATGGAAAATACAAGGTCATCAGGTCACAGTGCTAAGTACCCCATTACTTGGGGTATACTATTCAGGAAATAATGTCTGTTATCACACACCCACACACACACTCATTATATAAACAACTTTTTAGAAAATATGTCAACAGCACACAGAATGGTTTATAGTGAAACAATCACATTGATAAAAAATAGATGTGGCAGAATCCTGCTTCCTGAGTGGGCAAAATATGGACCCATGGGGGGTGGGATTACATCATATATCACTGTGGAGTGTAAAGTTTGGGGAAATCTAAAATTGTTTCATAAGTGGAAAAAGATGCTCCAGACCTTGTGGAATAAAATACATTACACACACCACATGATGGTTGAATGCTCGAGGTACCCATGTAGGGATGTGCCTTACACAGATTAGCGTACACTCCACTGTGTCTTATTCTCTACTTTATCCCTACTAGTAATTCTTGTTATGCAGAGCAGACTGACACAGACTCAGGGACTTGTGAATATAGTGGCATCTTAATTCAAACTGAAAACAAAAGACACTGTACAGAAACCTAAAGGTTAAAGGACTTCGGACTGAGCATGACTGGACAGAAGGACTACAAATTGCTCACTACAGTTCCATAAGTGAGATGGCTACCAGGCACTTCCTTGAGGTCTGTACCACAGCTACTGTACTACTGTAATGATAAGACCTTCATAAGACACTCGTGGCTTCACCACTCCTGCATTATGGGTACTGTCCTCACAAGTGAATAAGGGTGAAATACTCCACAGCAGGGTGTGTGGTCATGCTGTAAAAACTGACACCCTTTGGTGGTTTGTGAGGTTGAGGCACAGCCAGCCAGCAGATGCAGCTATTACAGCATCACCCCGCACATGAAGCGCGTGATTTGCACTTCTGCATAAAAAGCTCAAAAGTGTTATGTATAAAATTACCACAATGCAACCTATTCCATGTCCTCTGTAAATCCATACTGTGCAGAGTATCAGTGAACTAACTGGCTACTCTGCCAGACAAGGTTTAGCAAATTTCTTTGTTTCATTGTTGCTGTCTGATGAGAGAACGCTAATGGTTTACTAAAAGCATCAACACTATGATGTTTCTGAAAAATTCAGACAATAATTTCTTGAGTGTATTTCGATCAATGATGGCATGTCTTTTGCCCACATGCTGTGATTGATTTTCTGGGCCACGAAATACATTTTAGGGAGTAATTTTTGAGGTACACGTCAATCAGTGCATGCTTTACAAAACTGGAAGATGTGCTGCGTTACAGCTTACAATGAGTGGTATGGAATTAGATTAAACAGGGAACTTTCAAGATGTCAGCTGCCAGCCCTATTTCCTTCCAGGCACAGGCACTTTCAGAGACATCTCTTCAGCCATTATTACATTATTTTTCAATCATCTCCAAAGTATTTTGCTGCCCAAAGCAACATTTCTAACATCATCTATCTATCTATCTATCTATCTACATACATACACACACACTTTTTTTTTTTTATTACAAACCTACTCAACTCAACCGATGTAAGCTGTTTACTCAAACAACATTATAATGCTGGTTTGGGTGTTGTTCTTTAATTTGTAGACACACAAAATATTCATCTCTTAGACTCAAGGAATACCTTCCAGTACGATAAAAACAACAACCTCCACCATCACAACAACAACATGGGCACCTCATCACATATACAAAAATATGTAAGGGGTTCCAAGAATGTTAAATAAAAAAAAACAACTTTTGTTGCTTTAACAGGACAGGTTAATTTTTCCCACAAGGAATTGCAGAAACAGTAAGGTACAGTAATGGGGGTGGGAGAGGGAGGGAGGTGGTACACTATCAGGTAATGACATCTCCTATGCAACATACTGAACATGCATGTCAGGAGAGGTGATAACATGCCTACAATCTACCCCCAGAATGCCTTACCATAGAAACATAGACAATGATGGCAGAAAAAGACCTAAGGCCCATCCAGTTCCCTATTTAGCCCTGGGATCTACTGTCCCTCCATGGTCTTAGCCCTCTAAATCCATACCTCAATTCCCCTCCCAGCTTTTGCTGCCCCAAGCAACCAATATACCCTTCATTCTATCTCAACCATGCTTGAACCCACCAACAGTTTTAGCACCCATTACCTCGACAGGCAGACTGCTCCAGAACTCCACCACTTTTTCTGTAAAATAATACTTTCTCATTTCCTTTCTGAGCCTCCCTCCTGTCTGTTTCCACTCATGTCCATGTGGCCATGAACTAACATTCAAGCTAAATATTTCCCTGTAGTTCACCTTATAAATTCCTTTTAGGAACTTCAAGGTCTCTGTCATATCTCCCCTCTCCCTCCCGGACTCCAGTAAGTACATGTTCAGTGCCTTGAGGCATTCATCACTGGACCTGCCCTGTTGGCTGTGAATCATTTTTGTTATTCTGTACTGCACTGTCTCTAGCCTATCTCTATCCTTCCTGAGGTGGAGACTCCAGAACTGGGTGTAGTATTCCAGGTGTGGCCTCACTAAGGATCTACATAGGAGAAGTATTATCTCTTCCCTTCTGTTATCAATACACCTTCTAATACACCCCAGCATCCTACTTGCTTTACTATATGCCTTGATGCACAGACTCAGTTGCTTGAGGGAGTCACTGATGATAACCCCAAGGTCCTGTTCCTCAACCACAGTGCTAAGTATTGCCCTATCCATCCAGTACTCTGTCTGGGATTCTTGCTCCGCAGGTGCATTATCTTGCACTTTTTGACATTATATTTCAACTGCCAAACCTTAGATCACCCCTCTAGCTTTCATACATTACTCTGCATTTCCCCAATTCCCTCATCGCTATCCACTTTTCCACAGAGCTTAGTGTCATCTGTGAAGAGGCACTGTCTACCCGAATACCTTTGCCAATGTCATCAATTAACATATTGAAAAGGAATGGTCCCAGAACAGATCCCTGAGGTACCCCACTCATGATGTGACCTTCCTCTCTGTTGACTTGACCTTGCTGACTACAACCCTCTGCTGTCTCCCCTTTAGCCAGTTACCTACCCTGTTTACTATGACCCTAGCCACACCCAGATCCTCCATCTTCTTCAACAGTCATCTGTGAGGCACCAAGTTGAAAGTCTTGCTGCAGTTAAAGTAGAGTAAATCCATGGCGTGGTTCCTATCTGATGCCCTGGTCACCCATTCAAAGAAAACTATCAGGTTAGTCTGACAAGAACTCTCTGTCACGAACCCATGCTGTTTACTATCTTGGAGGCCATTTGCTTTCCAGGTAGTGCACAAGGTCCTCTTTCATGAGTGACTCCATGAGCTTCCTTATAACAGAAGTAAGACTGAAAGGTCTGTAGTTCCCTGCTTGTTCCTTGTCCTCACTCCATGAAGCTGAACTATGTCTGCCACCCTTCAGTCCTTCAGGACTACCCCAATCTGTAATGAGCTAGTGAATAGTCCTACCAGGGTTTCAACCAGTTCCACTGCCAGTTCCCTGAGCATCCTTGGATGCAGTGCATGCAGTCCCAGGGCCTTATTTATCTTTAGATTTGCTAGCCCTTTCGGGAACCTTTCACATGTAAATACAGTACTGGCTGCCTGATTTCTGGGACCATCTTTGTGTCCACTTTGATGCCACTCTCTGGCAAGGACCTGGTGTCTTCCCTTGTGAAGACAGAACAAAAGTAATAATTAAGGATGACAGCCTTTTACACATCCTCCTCTATCACTCTACTCTCCTAAGTTAGCCTATCAATTATAATATATTGGAAGAACTGTTTTTCTCCACTCCTGATCCCATCTGCAGTACGCAGCTGTGTGTCTGACTTTGCCTCCCTAACTTCCCTCTTTGTATCCCTTTTTTTCAATATGTATTCTCCCTCTTCTTCCTCCTCCCTCTGCTTTTCTTTATACCTGTGGAAGGCCTTTTTCTTTGGCCTCACCACTTCCTGGACTCTTGCCAAGAACCATAATGGTCTCATGAACCTGTTCTTTTTGGTTACTGTTTTCATGCATAATCAAGATGCCTCGAGAGTGGCTCCCTTAATTGCTCCCTATTTCTCTTCCACCCCCCTCATGTTTTCCACGCAACTAACTTTTCCCTGACCAGCTCCCTCAGCCTGTTGAAGTCCGCCCTTCTGAAATCCAGGACTTCAGCTCTCAACTGGGGTTTTCTGGACTTAAGGGAAAGTTCAAACTAAAGGAGCTATGGTTACTGTTTCCCAGTGACTCCCCTAGTCTCACAGTTCCAATCACTTCCAAGCTGATGAGCACCACATGGAAAATTGCAGTCTGCCTGGTGGGTTCCTTAACTAGCTGTACCAACAGACAGTCCTAGAAGGTGTCCAGCAAGAGCTGACTTCTGGTGCTCCTAGCCACTGAAATATCCCAGTCAATGTCTGGCAGATTCAGATCACCCACCACCACTACTTTCCTCTTTGTCATCCGCCTTTCAAGTTCTTCTCTGAGCTATCTATCTCTGTTTTCCTCTTGCCCGGAGTTCTATAGATCACCCACCTACACAGTTTCTTGCCTCAGGCTGCCATGAGCTGCACCCACAGTGACTCAGTCTCTCTATTACTACCCCGATCCACTCATCTTCTGCCACCTCGATGCCCTCCTTGACAAAAAAGTGCTACTCCCCCCCACCTGTTTCTCTGTCCCTCCTAAACAATGAGTACCTAGGGACCGTCAGGTCCCAGTCATTATTTTCTGAAGCCCAGGTTTTTGTGATGGCCACTAGGTCCACCTCAGTGTCTGTCATCAGCATCTGAAGCTCACTGATTTTGTCACACGGGCTCCTGGCATTAAGGCATACCCCTTCCTTTGGACTCTTGATCTTTCATTGCTACTACCTTTGTGCTTTCCTTGTCCTATCAGCTTTCTGTATTTTTTTTTTGGTGTCTGAACACTTTGCATTACCCCTTTCTAATCTCTCCTCACCTAGTTCAGTTGGAGCCACAACCCCCTTTGCACCCGCTATGTTGCTACAGGCCCCCAGGTGTGTGTGTGGGGGGGTACTAGCTTGGATCCCCTTCCTCTCACCAGCCACCATGGTTTCTCTAGTTGCAGTCTCCTCTGCAGTCAGTTTAAACATCTGATATAGATGTCAAACTTCTGACCCAGTGCACAGGCCCCTTCTCTCTCTCTTGTCAAGTGAAGTCCGTTACTCTTGAAGAGTCTTCTATCCCAGAAATCCCTCACAACATGGTACCCCTTCGCCTGACACTAATCCTTAAGCCACCCATTAAACTCCTCAATTGCATCACTACTTATCCTATCATACTTCCCTCTCTGCCCTATAAAGGACTTTGGAAAAGGCCAGGGAAGCAGAATGTGCCACCATTTTGTCCCCCATTTTACAGAAATTCCACTTCATTATCTCTGTTGACTGATTTGCCAACTCACTGGTACCCAGGTGTACCAGCACCCCCAGCCCAGCTTCCCCCGCTCCCTCTTTGCCATCTTCCCTATCTGGTTTAAATCCCTGCTTGCCGATGCACCAGGAGGGCATCAGACCGTCCTCCTCCCATCCACTCCCCCACCACCCTCTCTACTCCTCTTATCATCAGGTCCCTGAACACCAAGACTCTCCTGGTAGACTTGCTCTCCCTGGGTGTCATCATATTTTCTTGCCTTTCCCCACTGACTGACTTGGAGTCCCCCCCCCCCACAGAGTCAGGTGCCTGAGCCTCCTCTAGGGGTGCCGAGCAGTTCACTATTTGGATGGTGCTGGGCATTCCAACCTCCTTATGGCTAGCTCTACCCCCCCTCTCCAACTCCACACCACTCTTCATCCCCCTGAATCAGTGGGTCTCTGGGGGAGTGAGGATGTGGAGGGTGGACTCCAGTGAGCTGGTGATGCAGCTGAGCTAGTTCTATCCTTGGTGTCATCAGCTGATCCTGGAGCTCTACTATGGTCTTGCAGATGGGGCATTGCCCCCCCCCCGAGCATATCCCTAGAGAGGAGTGTCCCACAGCTGCCACAACTGACTACCTCCCCTCTGAACCCCACTGCTATACAGGCCGCTGAATGAAGTTAAACCTAGCTGATGTGTATGTCCAGTAATAGGTTCACAGTTAACAAAATACTGAGTCAACTCATAGTGCTCACCTGGATAGGGCATAGCTTTTAGGCTCAGTTACAGCACAGGAAACAGGGATTAAAAACTGCCTTGTAGTACTTACCCAGATAGTGTATAGCTGTAAGACCCAACCATAACACAAGTACTAAACTAACTCATACAGCTACACCCTGATAGGGTGTAACTGTAAGACTTAACTATAACACCAGTACTAAATTAACCCGTAGTGCTCACCCAGATAGGGTATAGCTGTAAGACCCGGCTATAACACAAGTACTAAATTAACTTGTATAGTACGGTGTAGCTGTAAGACTTAACTGTCTATATACAAGTACTGAAGCAGTAAATTAACTCACAGTACTCATCTAGATAGGATGTAGCTGCAAGACCTGACTATAACACACTTACTCCACTTACACACAGATATACTTCTTGCACTTCCCTTACTGACTCCCTTAATCTTGGTTAATTTTAATGCTACACAAATGACAAGCACACTTTTCTCTTTAATACTTATAAAACATTTATTATACAATGGGGTATGAAAATCCTGTAATCTCATTGGTCAAAACACATCACATGACTATGATAAATCCTCCAGTATACTCACTGTAAAAGTTGTATATCACTATAAAAACCAAAAAACAAGTTGAACATTGTATAATAGCAATATACCATGATAGAGAGTGGGTATATGGGTGGATTTACCACTTCTGGTGTAGTTAAGTCACTCAGCTGCACCTCGTGACCAGACCACACCAGGTGTGGTAAATCCACCAATATACCCACTTTCTGTCCTGGTATATTGTTTAAGTACTCTAGAATTTTATTCCTGGTATTCTAGAACTCAGTGGACTGAGTGAAATCAAACACCTCCAGGCGCTTCTACTACTGATTCCATCACAGAACCAGAACACAATGCCAGAACAGTTGCTCTTAGCAAAAGTTAGCAGCTGGCAAAAAACAAAGCTGCCTTAGAAAAAACAAACACAATGAAAAAAACAATTAGAAATTAAAAAAGAAAAAAAAACAGTAGAAATTAGCAATCCAGGAATCTCCTTAAAGAAACTCTATAGACAACAGACAAGATTACAGCAACACACCATTCACAGGCTGCCAGAACAGACCGGCAAATCCAAAATATGACACATAATAAATCAGAGAATACACATTATACAATGACTTATGAAATACATGCTTCTGATTGGCTGGCCGGCACCTTCTAGCTTTTGTAAATCATAGTATGACCCAACATAAAGGTGCCAGTCACCAGTCAGCTGCATCAAGACCCGAAATCACTCCGACTATGACAAACCCAGGACTGGCAAAGATGGCGACGGTCAGACAGCGAGATGTTCACTAAACAAAATCTCTGGCTCTGAATGTCCAACTGACAATGAACAGAGGGACTTGTACAGCGAGAGAGCAAGCAGCAATTTTCTTAAAACAACTGACAGAAAGAGAGAGAGAGAGAGAGAGAGAGAGAGAGAGTGTGCATGTCAAGGACAATACAATTTTGTCAGAGGCCCCTTCAACATCATGGATACAATCTGTTTTCCATACTAACAAAATGAGTCTTTTCCTCGACATGCTCTCTCACTTCTGGTTGTAACACACACACACACACACACACACACACACACACACACACAAAAGATGCTGCTTGCTCTCCAAAGAGTACAGTAGATATTAGAGCCACCTCTCAGTCTCATTGTAAAAGCCATTTCCCCTGTCTGCCTTGAAGCTCTGAGCCCCAGCATCAGGAAATGTAAATGTACCAACAGTCACCAAGTGTCATACCTTCATTGAGATGGTTGGTGCAGCTTCCACTGGTGTAAAGGAGGGTGGACGAACTGAGCGAGTGGGTGCAGTCAGATCGGCAGCAGGCCCACGTCTGCTTGGTGAAAAAGCATCACCTTCAGCAAATGTCTGCAGGTAGACATTTGTTTCCTTCAGGAATACTGAACAAGGAAAAGTACTCCTTAATGAGAAACAAGGGCTAAAAGCTGTAGAAATCACGGCCGAAAGACAGGCCATGATACCGGAGCATACAGCTGTGAATATTCATATCCCTGATATACATATGCATAGGCTTATACACTGTATCAAGGCTCAGTTTTACAAACTGCTTAGCAGTTTCATAATTTTAGCCTCGTTTCTCTGCAACAGAGATTTCCTCCTCTGTGTGGGGTGGTGCAGATAGTTGGGGCATGGAGAGGAGGATGGACATTTCATTCACAGACCCATAGAAATCAGACACTTAGGGAGAGTCTCCCTAGCAACAAGGAACTATTATTTTTTTGGCAGAGCAATAGAATCAATAAAAATAATAATAAAAAAAAAAAAGAAAATTATTTCTTCATTTCTTTCTTACCAAAAAAAGGGGGGCACTGTATAATCGCAATACACCACTCCAGGGTGTGGGTTTATGCTGGGATTTACCTACTTCTAGTGTGGTGTACTCACTCGGCCTGCGGCGCATGACCGAACCACACCAGGCATGGGTAAATCCCGGCATAACCACACCCCGTAGTGGTATATTGCTTAAATAGACTCTGATTTACTATTGTGCATTAGGCATACATCACTAGGAAAACAAAACATTTACCAAAAATGAAAAAAGGTCACCAAAGCAGCCAAAATGCCCAAAAATGACACCGAAGTCCTCAAGATCAGACACCACAAAAGGCACTCACAGAAACTGTTAAAAATATGGTAATAAAATGAACTACGTCAGATTTAACCGATCACTAAAAAAAATTGATGACTGTTGGTGGGGAAGGGGGAGTGAGGGGTGAGGGGTGGGGAGGCAGCATCAGTGCACAACACTGAGAGATGCACACTTGAGCAGACTCGATAGACCGTTAGGCCTTATCTGCTGGCTTAATTGTATGTTTGTATGTCCTGACTCCCAGCCAACATCTATCAAATAAATTTTACACCTTCCTGGAGACAACAATGTCCTCTTTCACAATCACCACAACTAACATGAAAGAAAAATCTTTCAGATATGAAAAAACTTTGTAACTAGCACCTAGCTCAGGGCAAGCCTCACAAACACAGCTACTCTGCTGCTGCCAGAATTCTAGAATCCATGATTACAAAACATGGTTTGGCATTTTTGTACATTTTTAAAAACTGAAAATAAAATTCACCTTTGCCTCCCAGTGTGCACACATCCCTACTTCACACAACAGTATGATGCACAAAACCCTAGTGTGTAACGTGGTAGCCACATAGGTTCCAGCCAATCAGCAGGCTAGATTTCCTTCATAAATATTAAAATAGACAGGATAGTAGACAGATTGCTATGAATGAAGGCCATGTACAAGGACTTAGTATTGGCTGTCCAGAATTTCAGTGTTTGACTTGATCACATTTATCATTAATATAAAAATATACTACTGGTCATGAAGACATTTTTTGCTACAGTTTTTGTCAGCGTCTTTCCTGGGATTTAATCTAAGCAGTGACAAGCTAAAACAACCATAAAAGCAGCAGCAGTCCTGTGTAGACACAGTCTGGTCCTGTTGTAAAGGAACACCAGACAGTCGAACTGCGAATGGCCCAGGTTGGGAGGGGTGCAGACAAGGGTTGCAAACCCAGCAGAAACACACAGCGCAATAACTCGCCTACACTCCAAGCTTCTGAAAATGACCACACCCTCTGACGAAGGGTTAGACACCCAACACACCGGGGCAAGTGGAGGTGAGGTGTTTGTGTCCTGACACACCTTCTATACCTGAAATAAAGCAACTATTTTGGATTAAACCTCGTGGTGGACAGTACTTTATTTTCAGAAGCTTGGAATGCTGGCAAATTATTGTATTGTGTGGTCCTGTTGTAAACATGGCTGTCTTGCAAAAATAAAAAAAATAAAAAACACAGCTCTGGCTTAGTTGCATTGTACAGTATGTTGACCATTGATAGTACATTCAGTTATCTGAGGGATCCCACTGATTATCCCTCTCCACGTGGTGGTGTGACCACCCACTACAATTGGTTCTACTGCCCCCAAGTCAGTTAGCCATTCAGTGGTAGCCATCCCAATCTTCCACTTTTGCCACAGAAAGGTTTACCACATAAAGGTACTACAAAACAGCCCTTCCTTCTTATGGCAGTGTCATTCATGGCACTGCATAAGCTGAAGTAATACTTTATTGTGCTTAGTCAACACAACTTACACTAATCGTGGCATATCTTGAAGCCAGCAGAGCACAGGATCTGAGACAGCATGGATTCACAATGGGAAGGGCATGTCAAACAAATCTAATTGATTTCTCTGACTGGGTGACTAAGGTCATGGATCGGGAGAGTGGTGCATGTCATCTACTTGAATTTCAGTAAGGTCTTCAATACCGTTCCACATAGAAGACTTGTGAACAAGCTGGGCAGCTTGGAGTGGGTTAAATGGTGGTAAATTGGGTTAGGAACTGGTTGAGTGATAGAAGACAGAGGGTCATGGTAAGTGATGCTCAATCTGAGGTAAGGAGGGTGACCAGCGAGGTGCCACAGGGATCAGTCCTGGGCCCAGTCCTGTTTAATGCCTTCATAAGTGACACTGCAGAGGGGCCAGAGGGGAAGGTGTGCCTATTTGCAGATGACACTAAGATCTGCAACAGGGTGGACACTCTGGAAGGGGTGGCAAACATGAGGAGGGACCTAGATAAATTGGAGGAATGGTCCAGAGTGTGGCAGCTGAGATTCAAAGCAAAAAAAGTGCAGAATCATGCATTTGGGCGCAAGAACCCAGGGGAGGATTACATGTTGGAGGGGGAAAAACTGATGGTCAAACAGGAAAGAGATTTGAGAGTAATTATATCTGATGACCTAAAGGTGGCCAAACAATGTGCCAAGGCTGTGGGGAGGGCCAGTGGGATGCTGGGATTCACAAGGAGAGGTATCACCAACAGCAGGAAGGAGGTGATGATACTACTGTACAGATTATTAGTAAGGCATCATTTGGAATATTGTGTCCAATTCTGGAAGCTGCATCTCCGTAAGGATATAGATAGGGTGGAAGCAGTTCAAAGAAGGACAGCAAATATGGTGCAGGGCCTGCGCCAAAGGTCATTTGAAGAGAGACTGGGAGACCTCAATATGTATACCCTGGAAGAGAGGAGAGACAGGGGAGATATGATAGAAACCTACAAATATCTAAAAGGCATAAATAGGGTACCAGAGGGTAGTACCTTTCAGAAAAGGAGATGTCCAGGAACGAAGGGGTATGACATGAGGTTGGAAGGAAGTAGACTAAGAGGTAGCATGAGGAAGTATTTCTGCACAGAAAGGGTGGTGGATGCATGAAATAGACTCCCAAAGGAGGTGGTGGGGGAAAACATAGTGGGGGGATTCAAGCATGCATGGGACAGGCATAGGGGAACCCTAGCAATGGGAACGAGGAGGTAAAGCTGGAGATCAAATAGGGTCTGTGGATTTTACAGGAGGCAGGGAAAATGGGCAGACTAGATGGGCCTAGCGTTCCTTATCAGCCATCAATTTCTAATGTGGTGGTTTGAATAATATTGCTGTAAGGGGGAACTATTGCATTGAAATACCTTAATGTGAAAAACGTTTCTGTGGTAATGTGAAAGATTAGGATGACTCACACTGTATGTTGCTTGTATACTGCATTGGTCTGCTTTGTGCAGAAGCTTGTCATGCACCATATTGTCAAAATATTTGCCAAAATCCAGACAGATTATGTCTTTGCCTTTGCCCCAGTCCACCTCCTTGGTCACCACTTGAAGCTGGCGATTAGGTTGGTTTAGCATTATCTGCCCTTCACAAACCCTGCTGGAGGAGTGAGAACCTTGATATCAACCAAGTGCCCCATTATTGTGTCCATGGTAATGTTTTCCAGGACCTTGCCCAGCACAGGTGTCAGGCTGACTTGCTTGTAGTTGCCCAGATCAGAACTTGCACCCTTCTTGAAGACAAGGACCATATTTTACATTCCTCTGGAAGCACATCTGGCAAGACAGACTCTTGGAAGATTACTGCAAGCAGCCCCACCAAATGTTCCATTATCTCTAGTGATTATTCCCCGCTATGATCATGAGTATATCCCATCTACCATTTTAGACTTACCAAGCTTCATATTTTCTCAGTACACAGCTACTGAGGAGAGTATAATATCTGCAGGCTGCACAGTGGCTACCCCTTGTACCATGGACCATCCCAATCTGCACCCTTCCTTTCCAGTAGAACCTTTGGTGAAAACCAAAGCATTCATACAGCATCTCACTCAGGGAGCCGGGGTCTGTGATAGGTTCTGCTTCCACTTTCAGGAATCCAATACCCTCTTCAGTATTCTCTTTCTATTATTATACTGAAAGACGTCTTTGGGGTTGTCTACAGCTCTTGCTGTTGACCTGGCTTCCAGATCTCCTCCTTGGCTTCCTGCCTTCCCTAATTCTAGTATTAAAGGAACAGAAGATCATCACTCAAGAAACTAACTCAAAACTACCAGCTTTGCTTTGCAAACAAACATTTATTGGTGAACAAGAGAAGCCAACTGACAGCCCAGGCACTTTGACTGGCTAGGTCTTAAGAACTAGCCAGTCAAAGCAGCTGGGCTGCCAGCTGATGTCTCTTGTGTACCAATGTTTTTTTGCATAGCAAAGCTGGGATTTTTGAGTTCATTCCTCAAGTGCTGATCTTCTGCTTCTCAAGATTGTATTGTGGCCTGCAACCCCTGAACAGTACCAGCAACCGGAGCTCCAGGACTCAGCGGATCTGTTGTTCTGAACCTATTTATAGTGCTGCAGTACCTCAGTGCTGCTTTGTTCTCTTCTCTGGCCTGGGACCAACCTGTCTGTTTCCAACAGTCATAGATCTTTTTTTTTTGTTTGTGGTCAATTTTCTGAGTTCCCTATTGAGTTAATGGGGTACTTCTTGCCCCCCTTTCCCCTTATTGCTTACAGGGATCTAAACCTCTATGGCTGCTTCCAGCACCTTCTTCGACAAACTCCTCATATACTCTGTATTACTGGTCTCATGCAGCTGTTCCAAGCTCTAAGCATCAGGTCTTGATTTAATAGCAGTAGAGTTTTACTTAGTCAATACCTTTAAACCCCCCCCCCAAAACAAAAACAAATAACAGTTTGGCCTGCAAGGCACTGAGTCTTTATTAATTAATCAGTACCTACCGAACAAGCATGTGGGCAGACTTTCAGAGTAAGTGTGTGTGTGTGTGGTTTGGCCTGCATCAATTAAACTGTTTAAGGTAGGAGGACAGATTGTATTAGATATGTCTGGATAATCTGTGGTATCTTCACTATACGCAAAATAATGGTAATTGTAGGTGCGGATGTTTTCTGAGAAGCAGATCACAGAAACATAGACAATGCAGGCACAAAGAAAACACTGGTCTACCTAGTCTTCCCAGTTTTACCCTACTTCACTCCGTGACCTATTGTTGAGACTGGGTTTTTGACCTCCTCTGCCATGCCCCTTTGCTCACTGCCTTACTACTACCCTCTGAGTAGCTGCTCTGTCCCAGCCATGCTTGAACCCATTAATGGCTTTCGCATCCACCACCTTGACTGGTAGGCTGTTCCATGGCTCAACCACTCTCTCGGAAAAGTAAAACTTTCTAGCATCCCTACTTAATCTCCCCTATCCCAACCAGCTTTAATTTATGTCCCCTTGTTTTTGACCCACCATTTCTGCTAAACAGTTCCTTGCAGTTTATCTTGTTCATTCCTTGTAGGAACTTGAAGGTGTCTATCATGTCCCCCCTCTCCCTCGTGGTCTCAAGCAATTTCAGTGCCTTAAGCCAATCCACATAGACTCTGCCCTGCTGGCCCAGAATCATTTTGGTTGCTCTATGCTGCACTGTCTCCAGCCCGTCTCTTTCTTCAGGTGAGGACTCCAGAAGTGAGCACAGTACTCCAGATGGGGCTCCACCAGTGAGCTACAGAAAGGTAGTAGTACCCTTTTCCTCCTATTGAAACCCCTTCCCATACACCCCAATTAAGTATCTGGTTTGGTAACCTGATAAATTATTTTGATTATCTGTAGTGCAATGTGGTGTGTCAATGTTCTAGTTTAAAAAAAGTGTCACCTTTGTTAACTGATCAGCCCTGTGGTAACTGTGCTTCGTATCATGCACACTGTTTTATCTTGTCTTCTTGTAATTTTTTGTATGATGAACATATTTGAAAATGGGCAATTTGCTCAACATGCCTTCCAGTTTAAATAAATAAAAAAATGAAATCAGTGCACATTACCAGTTGTCAGGATCTGTCTGTGACGAGACAGATGGTCGAGCTATCCACAGATAATGCTGTATCTGATTATCACTGTATTGTATATGTGCTTATAATAGACAGTGTATGGTCAACAATGATTGGGGTCAATTGAGCTTAAGCAAAAAGCAAGGTAAATAAGCATAACGTTCTGCGTGCTACCTAAATAACCTCTTAGACGTTCTTCTGATCATAACAACCTACTCTGCTTGACACACACACACACACACACACACACACACGCATATGCTCACGTCCCTTGGCATACAAACCATTTTACAAACACCAGTTAAACACCCTTGACAGAAGAGCTGTTTCTATTGACATTTACAGCTGAGTTGCTATGGGGAGGGGGGAAATGCTCTGTTCATTCTTTTGGGTCACAGTGTGTCAAGGAGAGGGGAATGAGGGAAATGTCTTATTGAATAGAAAAAAAAGATCCTGAGTCCACAAGAGATTTTCTTATCATGGCAAGAATGAGCCAGAGATGCCTGAACAGAATGCAGCGGTTAATGTCCAAAGCAGAGGCCAAACATTTCATTTATTGTTCTCCCTGAAACTAGAGCAAAGTTAGAGACCCAAAGTTCTCAGTGCTTGGAATGTTTACAGAAGGGCCAGCTGGAAAATAAATAGCAATTGCGCATCCAGAGCTATATTTGCAAGCAAACAGACTGCACGGCCACATAAGCACTGTGTACCTATAATAAGAACTAGTAACAACAGGCCTTGCTCAAATGCCATTTCTGTTTTCCCCCCAGTGGACCAAAACAAAGCCAGGTTTATCACTTCTGCACAGTGTATTAGTGTTATCCTGTGTTAGAAACTACATGAAGGGACTTCCGGTGACTTCACCACGCTTAGCGGCTCGAGTTTAGTGGAGCTCCCCTCGGGCTACTCACAATCCAACTCCATCCTTGCCACTGGGCTGGTTAACTCTGCCAAAAAACATGGACTGAACAATCTTATGATGGCTGCATGATAGTGGTTGAGAGAGTTTGCAGTGGGTGCCACTGAAAGGAAGAAATCAGAAGGGACCGTGCAAGTGAGCAGCAATAGCCGCTCTTCCCCATGTTAGGCCGAATCCCTGAATCCTTTTACTAGCAGTGATTCTGGTGATGGAAATGAAGCAGCATTTACCATTACATCTAAAAAAACCTTTTAAGTAGCTGAAACGACTAGGAGACACCCTAACCACCATTCAGCAGGAGCTCACGGACACCCGCCAGGACCTTAAGGCCCAAGAACAGAGAGTGCAAGTATTGCACAGCCACACCACCGAGCCCTCCCAGACAATGGATCTTCATAATGCAGCAAATTTACAACTGCATGACCAGGAAATCTGGCTTTAACAAAAAGTAGAAGATCCGGAGAAAAGCTCCAGGTGAATAAACATTCATATTCATGGCATTCCCGAAAAAACTGAGACCGGAGATATGGTCTCATTTATGGACAGCTTCTTACATAAAACAGTTGGACTGCAGCCAGATTATGCTTTAAACATTATTAGAGCAAACAGATCTCTCTCTGCTATGCTTACCGACCCAAAACCCAAATTGACTACTCAGCCATTTTAAAAGCGCAAACAGACTCAGGAATCCATATATTTCATATCATCTCTGAGGTCAACAAACTCCTACTGCAGTGGAATATTGTGGTGGATGAGATCATAGAGCCCTCAAAACTTAAGGAACTAGGCAACTGCAGATGGCAGACTGTTCAAAAACCAGGACCATGAGGGAAGGCCAAAGCGAACATAGAGGTGAACCAACAGCCATTAGAGAAAATGGTGGCCAGGCAGGCCAAACTGAACAGTGAAGCCAGTCCACTGCTGCAGAGGAAGAGTGGAGGGAAGCAGAGAACTCAGCCATGGCAACCAGAGACTGCAACTGCAACCAAGAGCACTTCAAAGACCTGAGCTTTCCTTTGAATGATGTGGTGCCAGCTGCACTACCTCGACGGTACACGAGTGATAAGCTCCATCTCTAGCACCTTCTACCCAGGAAAGTAAAAAAAAAAAAAAAAAAAAGCTTTATTTCTTCTTCTCGTTTCCTTTATCGACTTTGCAGAACACTAACAGACTTTTAAATGAGTGACTCGAGTTCCCTTTTGTTGTTTCCCTGCATGTGGGAGTGGAGAGTGGCATTTTCCATTTTCCACCTCATGGTGTTCCAGCAATTATGTTACTTCACGGTGATCACATCTGATTCATCCACAGTCTGAACAGACATTTCAATACCATTTATTACACCCAGGCCCTCCCCACTCCTGCAGCAGCTTTGGCCATAGACTTCGAGAAGGCCTTTGACTCCCTGGAATGGGACTATCTAGGACAGGTGATATTGCACTTTGGATTTGGGGCTCAATTTCGGGGCTGGATACAAGTGCTTTATCGGCAGCCTATGACCAGTGTTCGCACCGACATGGTGACATCTGAGCACTTCCAACTGGGCAGAGGCACTCGACAAGGCTATCCCCTATCTCCTCTCCCCTCTCCTTTTCATCCTAGCAGTAGAACTGCTGGCAGTGGCTACCAGGCAACACTCCATCATTTGAGGAATCCCAATAGGGCCACATACTTACATTACCTTTATGTATGCAGATGACCTGCTGATCCCAATGGAAGACGTGAGGGCATCTCTCCCAGCGCTCCTATCCCTTCTGACGGACTTTGTGGCCCTCTCAGGCCTTAAGATGAATAAATCTAAAATGGAAGTGCTCCCACCAAATCCCAAGTGTACTCAGGATATGGTGGCTCCTCTAGGGCTTAAATGGGCCACTGGATCTTTGGTCTACCTCAGCATTCACATTTCCACAGACCTTACCAAAATTTGAATCTCAACATGTCCCTGCTAGTTGCTGATCTTAATACCGAGCTGGACAGGTGGAAAATGCTCCACCTCACTCTAGCTAGCAAAACCTTGGCTCTTAAAATTATCTCTACACCTAAGCTCCTGTATCCTCTCTTCCACATCCCTCTGACCCCCCCTGTAAAATGGCTCCATATCATCGACTTTACCATCAGCAATTTTATCTTGGAAAATAAAAGGCTCAGATATAGCAGAAACAAATTGCGCTCCCACTGGAAACAGGGAGGTTGGGGCCTACCATGGGTTGAGGGTTATGCATGGGCTTATTCCTCTGCCCAGACTCTGAAATGGCTCTCAGCTATATGCCCTGAATCACCTCAGTGGCTCCCCATGGAAAAGTCACTGGCTCAGGTACACAGCCTACCTCTTCTGTTGTACAATCCGCTACCCAAAGCCTTGCGACATCACCCTACAATTGCCCCTGTGGTCAAAATTTGGGGTAAAATTCATGCCAGAATCAAAGTCAATCCCAGACCTCTCTCATACGCTCCCATTTTCAAGAATGCCCACATACTGGTGGGCAAAAAACCTTTCTGTGGCCCCAATGGGAGCGTAAAAATATTATGGTACTGGCTGATGTTATGGAGGACGATGGGCATAGAATACAATCCTTCCAAGATATTGCCAAAAATAAAGGGTTAGGGAAGGAAGATTTCTGGAGATACCTACAGCTGTGCAGCTCTCTGTCAGAATACCTTCGCACACACCCACCCAGCCCAACCAGCTCCCATAAGTTGGGAAGCTGGCTCCAGCTGACCAAAGGCCATGCTAGCAGGATTTATACTGATCTCCGGGAAAGTATTCCGTCACAATCTGACCAGTCAAAGCAGAAATGGGAGAGGGCCCCGGGCTTGCAGCTGGATGAGACTAGCTGGAACATATGCTGGAAACTTGCCCCCACATAAGCTACCCAGACATGCGAAGTAGACTCATTCAAAACAAAATACTGCACCACTGGTACAGAACACTGGATGTTCTGTACAAAGCCAAGCTCATAGATAACCTGTGCTGGAGGTGCAACTCACAAGTAGGGGACTTGTACCATTATCCTCTGTCAATGCTCTCTGCTGTCCTCCTTTTGGCAACAAGTTGGCCAAGTGGCTGCCCAAACCCTTGGCTACATGATTCAAATGGACCCACTGGTTTGGATTCTGGGCCTTCCTCCTCAAGGCACTCGGTTAAAGGGCCAGCATCTCCACTGGCTAGCCCTGTTAAGCATCTCTGCCAAATGACTCATCCTGTGCCGCTGGAGGTCTACGGAAATCCTCTCTATCTCAGAGCTCTATCAATAATAATAATAATTTTATTTATAAGGCACCTTTCGATTACCAAGGCACCGTACATAAATAACAAATCAGAACAATAAAAGAAAAAATCATTAAAACATACAATTTAAACAAAACAGTCATAACAGTCAGTGTTCTAAAAATGCAGTTTCCCGTAAAAAAAAGTATTCAGACCTTTTAAAGCCCTCCACAGAAGTGCACTCCCGCAACCGACGGGGTAGAGAGTTCCAAAGGGTGGGAGTTACATATGCAAATGCCTGAGCACCCGAAGATTTCAAATTTACCCTTGGAACCTCTAGCAACCCCTCATCGGCTGAGCAGAGTGATCAATTCCGGTGATAAGGAACCAGAAGTTCTTTCAGATAGCCTGGCCCATATCGTGTAGAGCTTTGAAAGTCAGCAAGCCGACTTTAAAGGTGATCTGCCACCGAATTGGCAACCAGTGCAGTTCATGCAGCACCGGAGTAATGTGACAGGATCTGCTAGAACCCATCAAAAGCTGGGATACAGTGTTCTGCACTAGCTGCAGGCGATGGATTTCAACCCCAGAAAGCCCTAGGTAAAGGGAGTTGCAATAATCTACGCGTGAGGACACGAAGGCATGAACTAACATTGGTAGGTCGGCAGACGGAACAAGATGCTGGGTCCTGGCGATGTTCCTAAGATGGCAAAAGGAAGTCTTAACGACTGCCGACACCTGCGAGTGCAGTGTGAGCCCGTTGTCAAGAACCACTCCCAGGTTCTGCACCCGTTCAGAGGTTGGGAGAGAAACTCCTCCAAGAAAAATTCTGGAAGGCGCATCAACACCCGACCCTCCTATCCAACGACCTGGGTCCACAGCCAGTACCTCAGTTTTATCAGAATTCAACCTCAGCCAGCTAGAATTCATCCACTCCTGGATTTTGGTTAGACAGCTATTAAAGACCGAGAGAGCTCCAATCTGGTCGGGGGCCAAAGAAAGGTAGAGCTGGGTATCATCTGCATAACAATGAAACCTCAGCCCATACTTCTTTACAATGTCTCCGATGGGTAGCATATACACCGCAAATAACATGGGTGACAATACTGAACCATGAGGCACCCCAGAAGACAAAGCAGTTGAGTCTGAGGAAAAAAACCCGGACACAACTCTGATCTTCCAGTGAGGAATGATGAGAACCATCTTAAGACAGTTCCAGATATTCCACAGAACAGCCTCAGGCGTTCTATCAACACCATGTGATCTATGGTGCCAAAGGCTGAAGAAGGGTCGAGGAGAACCAGAATGGAATGACTCTTCTGATCTCTAGCCATCAAGAGATCATTGAGCACCCGAACCAGCTCTGTCTCTGTACTATGTCTTTTACGAAAACCAGACTGGAGGGGTTCATAAATGTCATGGATGGTCAAATGGTCTTCCAGTTGTGCAGCCACTACTTTCTCAATCACCTTCCCAATAAAGGGAAGGTTAGAGATAGGTCTGTAGTTTTCCAGACAGTCAGGGTCTGCGGTAGCTTTCTTCAAGAGGGGTGTCACCACCGCCTCTTCCAGGGAGCTAGGAAACTCACCCGATTCCAGGGAGCACCTGACTATTTGAAAAAGAACTGGACCAATGATGTCAATACAACCCAAAATTAGGGAGGTTGGTCCAGGGTCCAAACTACAGCACGTAGGGTGCATATGCTGGATGATCCTCATGACATCAATGAACTCCAGCTGACTGAAGGAACTCCAAGAAAATCAAGGCACTGTGATCTCACCCCGGTTCACGGCAACCCCCATAGAGTGTGATGGCAACAACTCAGCCCTAATGTCGGCCACCTTATTTACGAAGAACTGAGCACGCTCATCGCACTCCAATTGCTAAAAAACTTTCTGAACTTGAAGACAGGCTGGGTTGCACAGTCTATCCACAGTTTGAAACAGCTAAGCTGGTCGATTCCGAGCAACTGCAATCTCCCTGGACAGGAACTCTGCCTTCTTACGGGTGATTGCGGATTGATAGACCAAATAATGATCCATCAGTCTAAGGTGGTCGGCATCAAGGGTGGACCTTCACCAGCAGCGCTCTAACCTTCACCCCTGTCTCCGCATTGCCCTCAACATCCCATCAAACCAAGGCGACTTGGGGCGGAGGGAGAGGGGGCGAACACGAACTGGAGCAATGAGATCCAGAGCCCCAGCAATGGCTGTGTTATAGGCCAACACGAGGGTCTCTGGATCACTGCTTGCCAACGCGGGAGACAAGAGGTCAAGTACCGCCACAAGGCCTTGGGGATCTATATCCCGCAAAGGGCGGTACCTAACCAACTCTGTAGGGGCAGGCCTTCTAGAAGGGGAGTAAAAACTAAACTGCACGGTGTAATGATCTGACCACCCGATGGGTTTCACCCCCACATCGGATGCCTCGACCCCTAGAAGGAAGATTATGTCCAAAGAGTGTCCACATTTATGTGTAGCAGAGGAAACCACCTGTGTAAGGTCCTATCTGGCACTTATGCAGCTGGCTTCACTGAACCGTATGACTCATGCTCTAATTAACAAACTAGCTGTCTACTATGCCTGCTGGGCCCCTTTTCTTGCCTATCTGAAGCCTCAGACAGGTATTGGATGAGGATAATGTGGTCATCCACTGTCCTCCCTTTAAATTTCTTCTCAAGTTTCTTTGCCTGCAAGAAACCAGATTATCCATGCTATTCACTGTCAATCCTCTATTACTAGCATGGTACTCATTATCTAGATATATCCATTGTGTTTGCTCTTTCTTTTTGTTATCTTTTGCTGTTTCTCTGCTATCACTGATATAATGTTTGCAACAGAGAGCTCATTTCCCCTGTGGCCCACACTTCTTTTGGGCAGTTACTAAGGATTTCTGTGGTAACTAGCAATGCTCTCTTTTATTCACCCATGCTTGTGATCACGTGGGGTGCTTTCCCCTTGTGAGTAGCCTTGATGCTCCTTTGTTTCACTGAATATGTTTACAGCTATTATACTGTCGAGTTTATGGTTATACCTGTACAGTGACTTTTTCCTCTCTGTTGCTATGTCAGTCTGATGTCCTGTTTTTTGTGTTTTTGCTTATGCTTCTATATATGCTATGTTGGAAAATCCAATTATAACTATTAACAATCAGTCTGAACAGACATACTAATATGGGCCTATTGAGCTGGATAACTACTGGAACTGTGTTATTACTATATATATTAAACCGGGGTGGTTATGGATTAAATGCCTGGCTTATCCAGTTCCTCAACTGGCTGGGGTCGGGACAAGCAGGACGGTTAGATGAGGGATGGAGGGGGTGCATCCCATTACTTTTCTATCTTGCCATTGTTGAGAGACCTCCCACCTTTAGTGGGGGTCTTGGGGACGGTGAGGATGTCCTCAGCTTTAGCTTACCATGTTCATATTTCAGCAGTTTGATTTATTTTTAATATGGATACACTTATCATTCTCCCCCTATTGCATAAGTTGATGGTTCCCACTTCCATCCTGAGTGGCCTTGGTCTCCTGGGGAGTGGGGTATTATTTCTTTCCCCCACCTGGGATGGTTCTGGGGCACTGGTTGGAGTGTGGGGGGGGGGCACTAGGAATTTTCTTATAGTCAATGTGGGGTAAGATGCTCCATCTGATGTTGAAGCAGGCCATATGGGTCACCTCTGCTGGGGGGCAGTCTGGTGATGCTGCACCACCCACTCTCTTGGCAGACACATTTCGGCATAAATTAACTCTTGACCCTCAAGATAGGCAGGTATGGGATCTAAAAAATGGGCACTTGAAAAGATTTTGGCCTCCCAGGTGAAAGGCCAATTGTGCAGAACACAACAGAAATATTATGAAGGAGGTAACAAAGCAGCAGATTATTAACACTGGCATTAAGGAAGCAGCAAAGTAACAGGGCAGTACTTGGCGTTAGGGATTCAAGTCAAGGTGGTCGCTTAGTGATGGATCCTCTGGGGATTACCTCAGTGTTTGCTGATTATTGTACACACCTAAAGTCTCAAGATTCCCAGGTGAACCTGTCTACTCAAATGGATGATTTTCTATCCCGACTGGTACTGTCAGCTTTACAGCAGGAGGACAGAGATCATTTGGATAGGGGACTCACAGCCCTGGAGGTAACTGAAAAAATTAAACAATTAAAAACAAGATGCCACCAGGTCTTGATTACCTACTGTCAGAGCTCTATAAAGCCTTTCAGGAGGTCCTTTTGCCTCCTTTACTCGAACATCTTCAGCATATTTTGAAGGGCGAGCAGATTCCAGACCTGTGGCATTCTGCACAGATCTCTATTCTGCCTAAGGAGGGTAAGGATGTGGAATAGTGTAACTCCTACCACCCCATTTCCTTGTTAAATGTCGACTTAAAAATGTTCACAGGGGTTCTGGTGGACTGCCTCCAGGAAATTATTCAGAAGGTAGTGCACCCCAAGCAAACCAGTTTCATAGCAGGGTGTAATCTTCAGGATAATATCAGGAGGTTATTAAACATAGTAACCTCTCAACAGGGACAGAGTGCTTTTCAGTTGGCAGGGATGCCCTCTGTCCCCTATCTTGTTTGCATTGTGTTTGGAGCCCCTTGCGGTGGCAGTCCGCCAGGACATCTGGATAACAGGGGTCATAGCGGATGGCACTGAACATAAGGTCATGTTATACATGGACGATTAATTTTTTTTTGTAAGTCAGCCAGAAACTTTGGTTCCCCACCTGCTTAAGAACGCATGGGATAGACATAAAGGAATTCTAGAGGTCAGGGGTAAGGGGAAATAGACTTCTAGGAAAACAAACTGAACTTACAAGCTCAAATGGGCAGACTAGGTGGGCCATAGGCCCTTATCTGCCGACACTGTCTATGTATCTATGTCTCCATGGATGCAGAAAAAGCATCTGATAGGGTGAGTTGGCAGTGTCTACAAAAACACATGGGGAAGATGGAATTCGGTCCCAAATTATTAGCAGTGATTTCCAATTTATATTCCTCCCCTCAAGCACAGGTCAGAGTAAGTGGGATCAATTCAGCAACATTCCCTTTGTCCCAAAGAACACAGCAGGGATGCCCTCTGTCCCCTATCTTGTTTGCATTGTGTTTGGAGCCCCTTGCGGTGGCAGTCCGCCAGGACATCTGGATAACAGGGGTCATAGCGGATGGCACTGAACATAAGGTCATGTTATACATGGATGATTCATTTTTTTTTGTAAGTCAGCCAGAAACTTTGGTTCCCCACCTGCTTGACCTATTGGATTGGTTTGGGCAGATCTTCAGATATAAAATTAACTTAATGGAATCAGAAACTCATAGGCTCTGTAGGACCTGCTTGGACGGTTTTAAAGACACATACCCTTTCACATGGGCCTGACACAATCAAATATGATGTTTGGGCATATAAATTTCCATCGATGACTCAAAATTATTTAACCTTAATTACCAGAAACGTCGGGGGGAGGTACAACAGGACCTAGCTAGATGGGCATTGCTCCCATTGTCAGTGGCAAGATGCACTGAGACGGTCAAAATGAACCTATTGCCAGATTTCTTTTTTCTTTTAGTACCCTACTACTTCCAATCCTGAATTTTATTAGACTCCATTACTTAAGGTTCTACTTAAATTTATATTGGGGGACAAGCAGGTCTGTATAAACTATAGATTCCTGACACTTCCGAGGGAAAAGGGGGGTCTCTCTTTACCTGACTTTAAACTTTTCTACCTGGCTGGACAAATGACCCACCCTGGTCTGCACCTGGGTAAAACAAAGATGTTCCTCAGGCTGGTACGATATAGAAGACTCAAAGTGTGGAGGGTAAGGATTGACCTTTTTAATAGGTACTGGATTTTGTTACTGTGATCCATCAGAGTACCCTTCTGAGCATGGACTGTTTCTTCAAGATGTTGAGTGGCTTGTTCAGATTGGGCTACTCAGGAGGCTAAGGCAGATAAATCAGCATTAGTTTTATTAGCCACCCTTTTTTAAGTTGTCGATGTCTAAAAGTATTTTATCGAGTTTAGATAGGATAGCCCCCATATCCATGCTGTTTTGACCTGCCTGTTGCCGTGGGTGAGACCCTCGTTTGGAGGCTGATGCCATCATGCCTCAGGCTGTTCCAGTAGGGAATTCTGGAGTTTCTTCCTGGGTATTCAAAATCGAGCTGGCCTGCCTTGCAGGGTTCACGCCTCGTGGTACTGTGCATATTTCTTGGGTGAAAATGTAGATGCTGGCGATTTTCAGCGCCATCAAGATGGATATCTATGGGTAGGTTAAAGTGTTGGCTTGTTGTAGCACTGAAAATAAATCATTTTCTGCTGCCTGGACTAATTAGACAGTCATCGGATGCTCTCCGTGGAAGGGTGCTTGTTAAATTATTCTGCCACCATTACGCTGGTAAGCTCTGCCCCCTATGAAACAAGTTTATGACATGGAATCCATAACAGCTCACCTTTGACTAAGGGAAGATAGGCATTTGGACAGGTGGTGCCCATGGTTTCAATGGACAGAAAGACAGGATGAGGAGGGTTCCCCAACAAGAGAGGTGGCTTGAATCATAAACCACACTGGGCTGATATAGTATGGTCCTCTCCTCTATTATTCTTTGTGGCATTCCCCAGCTCCCATACACTCCTTTTATTAGGTAAGACTGAGAAAATACCTTTAAATGTGATGGATAAATTGGGATTCTTACACACAGAAAATATCAGCCTGATATGTTTTTGGAGGCGCCCATCTTTCTTGGTTTATCAAGTTTTCTGTTCTATGTTTTAATATAACATAACCAGTAATAATGAAAGTGAATAATTTCCTTTTTTCTAACATTCCCTTTTCTAGTTTCAAGCAGGTACAATACTGAAGATCTACTAAGGTACTACTTCCTGTGCATTGTTTTCATTAATTATGTTTTTTTATGCTGTACTAAAATTGTCACATGTATTCCTTGACTGAGATGAATGCTACCAATTTTACCTCGACTTTCTTTTTGAATAAAGTGGTATTTAAAAAGAAACAAATAAGAAAGAAACTACATGAAGTAGCTTGCTACCTGTATAAAGGGAAAGCTTTTTTATGGCTGCATAGGCACCTTGCAGATGTTTTGGGATCACTATAGGAGACAGGGGACCATGATCGAAAATGGTCCCCGTCTTCTCCTACAGTGCAGCGGTGTGTTGTCCACAGAGCTCACATCATTGCTGATGTGTGCTGTCTCTTCCTCCACTCCATGGACAGAGCTCCCCTCCTGGGAGCACTCTACAACTCTCCTCAGCGCACTATTTTTTCTGTCACTTCCGTAGTCTTTTGCATGCATACATGTACAGCACAGTGCGGTAACTGCTGCTCTGCCCAAGATGGCCACTGCACTTCTCTGCACAAGTGCGAAGCACTGCACATGTGCAAAACTACAGTGGACATCATGGATATGGTGCTATTTTGTGCTGTGAGCTTTGTCTTCACAGAGCTGCTCCGACTCATCTCCCCTGGAACTCCATTAGCCACCTCCTAGAATTCAATTAGCGGCTGTATGCAGCTGTGTCAGCTCTGACCAGAGTTTGTTTCATTTGACTGGTGCATGGCTTTGATGTACTAGCACTGGCCCTCCACTACCCAGGGGTGAGAGATCCAGATTAGGCTGCAGTTTGAACTCATGTGATTGATAAGCTGAGTGTGGCCAGAAAAAGGTTATTATTATATGTCAGGATGGGAGGAGGTGCCTCCCTTGGGGGAGTATAAGGGGAAATACAGCTTGCCTACCTGTTAGACATGCCACTATTCAGAAATACACAATGATAGGCACCATCCTGGAAACCACATATGAATACTGTAATCTTACTTCTGTTAGCAAGAGTAAGTAGAGACTGAAACTAGGGTTGCTGTTTTAGCATTAAATAAGTCTTCTCACATATGTGACTTGTTCTAATTTTTTAACCCCTCCTCAAAAACAGCAAATAAAAATCAGTTCATGGTTCATTTTTCTTCAATAGCCAGAATTAAGAGCTTGTCATACAAGAACACTAGTGCAGTGCCCATGGGTTTTTACTATCACAGCTAGTTTAGGAGGCAGGAATGGGCACTAAGAATATTTAAATTTGTTTGGGTTTTCTGTTTCTCCCCCAGCCAAAATCATACATTAAGGCCCAATCCCAGTGCAAAGCATCATGGGTGGCAGTATATAAATCCTCCCAAAATGTTAAACATCAGGAGCCACACATATATGGCCACACTCAGTGGTGGTGGTACAAATTAAGGGTGCAAAGAGGTAATCTGTTGTATCCACACCAAAAAACTGCCACACAGAGAGCTTTGGCATGCTGAAGCAGGAGTCTGTCCTGTGGCTAAGTTTCAATGCAAAAGGTGTTCACCAGATCTTAATGGACGCAAACACTGTTTTTGCCTGTTAACATGCCATGTCCAAAGACCATGGGTGGAGGTGTCTCTTTCTAAGTAGTTGTCGGGAGCACTTAGTGAAACTCACCGGTGATAATGTATGGCTCCATGGTACACCTTCCTGCACTCATTGCCTTAGCTGCACACTCCATCAGCATGGCTTATCCAATGAAGTGACTCATTGTTTGGTTTGACTAACTTGGAAACTGTGAACTAAAAGGAGTGTGAACTCAGTTGATTTAGGAAACTAGGATGGTCTAATGCACTGCACAAATAAGAGCACACAGGTTTGAATCTCACCAGAACTAACTGGACTCAATAAGTGACCGACCATAAGAAAGTCACTTGACGAACACTCTATCAGTCCCACTAGTGGCAAGATCGGGTAACTGCAGGACCCACTGAAAAAAGAGTTGTTGCACCTTACTTGATCGATACTGAATACAAAAATTGTAAAAAGAAAAAAAAAAGTTTCTAAAAAATTTGCACATGAAATCTGGTTGCTGCAGCAAATTATGACGCACCTTTTGTGACAGCAACTTGGCTTGCAGGAGACAGAATCTATGCAAAACTTTTGAGATTCCCTGCAATTTCTAGGCAGGCACGTTTCTGCCTTGACACTTTGCCTAAAAACAACAAAGCTCTAACAAGGTATCATTCAAAAATTCACTTGAGGTTAATCTGCATGCTCATTCTGTGTCTTTGTGTTATTCTTAATTGTCTGACATGCTGTATGTAGCCCCTGTATTCGATTTTATGTTTCTTAACCAGTATTATCATATATTTGTATGGCTTACCTAGGTTGTCCTTGAAACTGGGCACACATTGCTCAAATGTTCTCCTGGCAAACAATGAATTGAAAAAATTCACAATCTGTGGATATAGCCAAATTGCATGTGCAACATGTTGTTGAAAATATGGCCTTACTTGCTCCAGCTCAGAGATGGCTTATCTTTCTCGGCTTGTTAGTTTGACCTCAGAGGCAACAGCAGGTCGTTTCACTGAGAACAAAGCCAGCTGTGCACTGCAGTAAAGTGCTCCTCCGACTGCCAAAAAACAGGAGTCTGAACACAGGGAGAGGGATGAAAAAATGTACGTGTCTGATCCAAGTTACATTTTCCAGGCTTAGAGATTTAAAAACACGTAACCTAACTTCTTTACAAAACGGTGCTTTCCCCAATAACCTAGGATTAGCTCAGAATTCTGGCACTGGCTCACACAAAATAAGGACCTTCTTTTTCATTTGACTTTGTACTAGTAAAAAAATAAAATACATCATTTAAAGTATGTGGGTAGGGTGACAGTGTCTTAAATGCAGAATTTAATTCTATGTTTAAGACCTCTGAATAAAGTCCATTTCTATAGAGAACTTTAAAGGGGACAGGAAATTAGTGCTAACTGGCAACAGTTAATAATGCTCCTGTTTACAGCAATGAAATTCATACCTCCAAACAATCTGTATTTATCTGTACCTGAATAAAACACTGATATGAAAACCGGTGTTTTTAGTTGTCGTCTTTTTATGGACAACATGATGCACAGTTCTTTCCATGGAACCGGTAGTTTGGAGTTTTTACTAGGTCACAGTTTTTGTACAGAACGTTAATTATGAGTTGCTGACCTATCATAACCTTGCTCAGAGTTCTGTGCACAAAGTGGAGATCTAATAAAATACATAAAAAACACTATTTGTGGCCCTTTTTGTGGTCTCACCTACAGTCAAGATGGTATGGACTTTTGTTCCAAAACCTTCAGGACAGAAGGGGCTTGTCCCAAGGGTGTGTCTTTTATTGGTTTTGTGAAAAAATATGAATTGGTTCCAGTGTTATAGGGTTTTGAAAGTTGGCTTCTTAGCATGCTCAAAATGGTTATAGAGAGAACCCTCTGATACTACTCAAAAATTCATCTTTCACAAGTGTTTTTAGGTCATGACTAATAGTGTTTTTGGTTGCAAGAAATGCTTTAAGATCATGATGGCTAGTGATGTGCGAGTAACGAATAGTATTTCCCAAATACCACGAATAATGCATTATTTTTTGGATCTGAACAACAGTGGCACTATTCAGCCCCTGCCTACTTGGAAAATTCTACTAACAAACAAACAGAAAAAAGAACAGTTCCCATCCTCCTCTCCATCCTAAATCATTAAATCCAAACCCCCTGTCCCAACAACATCTGTTAGTAATCCAATACTGCCCTCCTTCCTCTAGCACCCACAATTGGATATTTTAGTTGGAAAAACTCCCACAAAGGGTAACTGGCAAACCTGCCCATTTCCACAGCAGGCCACCATCTAAGCACTCATTTGCACTTATAGAAAACTAATCCCCCCAGTTGGCAGCATCCACCAACCAACCTCTTTCCCCCAAGCACCTTGTTCTTGCCATGCATCAAGGTGACCAGCACAAACCCTTCTCCTCCTCCTCCTCCTCCTCTTCCATGGTTGGCCACCTGCAGAATGAAAGTACTCCCAAGCTTGCTCACTCTGAGTCTGTAGAGAAATGAGACAGTTGTTTCCCTATACATAGTGAATAAACTCAGGAGCACTTTCATTCTATAGCAGGCAGCCAGCCAAGGAGGTGGGCGGGTTGTGCCAGTTACCTTGGTGCATGTCATGAATTGGGTGCTGTGTGCTGGGAGGGAGGAGAGTGGTTGGTGGGTGCTGCCAGCCAAGCATGGGGGGATTAGTTTTCTTTAAGAGCAAATGAGTGCATAGATGGCAGCCAGCTGTGAAGACAGTTGGATTGTGCTGGTCACCTATCACGGGACTAAAGAGAGAGGAAACAACAGGTCTAGATTGTGCTCTTTACCATGTAGCAGGTGAGGTAAGTGCTGTTTTCCCCATTTACTTTGATCACATTAAGATGGCAGTTTAAAGTCAAAAGGGACTCTAGATCCTTCACTTCCACCCCCCCACTTCATAAGCAGGAATGACGAAGTATGCTGTGCAAACATGTACTAACTTTAAGGAGTTCCCTACTCACTATTCAACGCAGAGTATACAGTGATTTCCTTGGTAAGCAGAAATTTGTACATTAGGTACATCTGTGTGACCTGCATATTTTTAATTCATGATGAATTTAGTATTTTAAATTATTCTTCGGCATTAAATGGTCTTCCCAAACAATTAAATATCTCAGCGTTTACTTACCTAGGGACCCCACTTACACCAAGAAACTTAATCTGGATGATCTGATGTTGACCATTCCGTCGCCCCTGAAAAAGGGACCTCCGGGGCCCAGCGGGCCTACCCGGTCATCAAAATTCAATCAATAAATAAATAAATAAATAAATAAATATGATCTCCAAAGATGGCAAAAGATGCCCTTATCCTTATGGGCATGGATTAATGGGATTAGGATGAACGTTTTGCCTCATCTCTTTTATCCTATAAACCTACTGAATTTGTGGCTTCCGATATCTTATTTTAAACATCTACATTCCTTGGTTTCTGGGTTCATTTGGGGTGGCAAGCATCCCGGCCGCGCTTACGGTAAACTCAGTTTGCCCAAGGATATGGGAGGTCTTCGCCTTCCTAACTTTTTATTCTATTACTGGGCTAGTCATTTAACCAAGTTGGGGAGATGGTTTCCTCAAAGTGAGTTGATTTATACCCCTATTTGGCTCCAAATAGAGAACAATCTTTTAAGTGCTAATCTCACTAATCCCTCCATGGTTTTTAATTTGTGTAAAAATTCACTGCCTGCGATACTGCATGATTCAGTAATTGCCACCTCGCTCAAAGTTTTGTCTCAATGTTGCGCATACTTTAAGATATTCCCTAAATATGACATGGAGCAACCGATTCTGGCAAATCCTAATATTAGAATAGGTGGTTCCTGGCTTCCGAATCAATGGCTCCCTCAACTGATCGAGGCGAGAGTGGAGGACCTATTCTCCCAGGACAATCTGCTTTCTTTCCCTGAAATTCTTTCTAAATTTGATATCCCAAGGAATCAGATATTTAAGGTGCTCCAATTAAGGCATCTCATAGGTGCCTTTTTTGGTTTTAAGCCTAAGACAGCAAGTGTTAGATCCCTATTGGCTCAATTATTTGACTACGCGTTGAAACCACACAGTGTTTCTACAATATATTCCTTCCTGCTGTCTATTGCCGGCTTCAACCCCCTCTCTGGCTCTACTAGCTGGAATACCTTACTCCCTGATCTGTACCTTGATTGGGCTCAGATTTAGAAGGATCTTTACTTATACCATTCCCAGGACAGACTCAGGCTTACTCAATACCATATACTGAATAATATGTACTATACGCCTGTTAGATTAGCTAACATTGGCAGATTACCAGATTCTAACTGTTTTCAGTTGTGGTAAAATGGAAGGCAATATGGTGCACATATTCTGGTACCATGTAAAAGGTATTCTGGTTTGGCAGGAAATTCGCTTAAATTGGATCCCTGGTTAGGACTGGAGGACCTGTTTACAACTGAAGTTTGTTTGTTAGGTAAATACTCAGGTATTCAAGTCAAAGAGCGTAGATTCCACATAGCGTTGATATCTATTATTGTTAAAAAGTTAGTCCTTAAACATTGGATAGATCAGTTAACCATTTCCTATAGTGAATGGTTAAATTATATTTCGGTGTTTTTTTAGAACAGAATGCTTAATTGGGGGATTTCGTGACAACATGGCGGGTTTTGATAGGAAATGGGGTAAATTATATGTGTTATACTTAAAATAAAGGTATTGTTTGTTAGAGCTGGTTAGATTAGCTAGAGGCCTTATGTCAAAGTGGTGGGTCTCTTTCTCCTCTGTCACTCTTAGTGTTGGCACACTCCTAGGGGTGGGAAGTGGAGGGTTCCAGGGGGTTGGGGGTGGGGGGGCCTAATTGGTCCATGTATCATGAAGTTTGTTGTGGTTCTACTGCTGTATTTATGTATGCTATCTCTCATGTATGTGTAATAAGCCCTTTGCTTTGGAAACTAATACAAATTTCTTAAATTTCCCCCCCAAAAAAATGATTCTGATCCAAAATTACCATATTTGGGGTTGGATCTAACATTTCTGTGCTTGCTTGATGTATTTTTGGCATTTTATTGCACCTAGCAAATGTCTAATTTATTTAGTGCTGTAATAGTACCACATTTGTAGTTTATATAAACCTGCTAAAGGATGCATTGGAAGGAGTACTTGCTCAGCCATTCTTCCTTCCAAATAAAAGCCAAAAAGCTAAAACCTGAAAGTTTCAGATCTTTACTTTTTCTTTTTCTTTTTTTGACAATAAAAAAGTGTCTTAAAATTGATCCAGCTTTAAAACTACTGAACCAATTTCTATCCTCTTTGGAGAGATTGTGTAACACTGGGTGTGTATGCTAATTCTCAGGACCCTAGGTTAAAAAATGACCAAGTTATAAGCAAGTGCATATCACATACTTACATGAAAGTGCCTACTCAGCCCTAACGGTACTGCTGCACAACTGGCAAAATAATTGCATAAGTCCAGTATGTCACATATGCTAAATTCTGTGTTTTATGCAGAACAGTAAAAAAGTGATGTACAGACATGCGCTGTGCTGCCTACTTTAGAGTCCAACACCCTCCATATAATGTGGGTCTGTGACTGACCAAGACAAGCTTTAAACCAACAACAAAAGAGAGGGTGGGTGAGGGGTGGTAGAGGGAAATATGAAGAAAGCAGTCTGTGAACACAAGCTCTTCCTCAGAACAAAGAACAGACTTAAAGTAGTAGTAGTAAGTGTTTTATTAATGTTTGCTCAAAAAGAGACTGGCTCCACAACTGCACTAAAGGTGAATGACCCCCACCCCCAATCCAACCAAGCTAGGGACTTCTATTTTTAAACAAAGAGGAAGGAGACCGGTTGTTCCTGTGCAAACATAGTCTTTCCAAGATGAGTGCATGAGTGAGAAGAACTGTGCGTTCCAAAGGATATTGGGGGGGAAGGGGCTCAAATTTTTATTGTTATTTTTTCTTTAAGTCTACTCATAGGGGAATTATAATGTTGGTGCCCAGAAGCTTAAACTATTTGAATGCAGAACATCAAACTTTGACTGCTGTTTAGTTAAAATATGAAGCCTGTATCCATTTAAACAGTATACAGGTGAGTCTTAACAATCTCTAACATTTTAACCCAATTTAGTTCATTTTAGTTTTTTAATGGAACGCTGTACTTTATTTGGAATCAAGCTTTATAAAGATAGATTTTCAGATAAAGGGAGGGAGAAACCCATAAGCATTTTTGAAATAGCCTGCACACTTTTAGAGGGTCACAACATTGGGCTCGGACCATAGTATATCAGGCAAAAAAGCATGATGCCACAGCATGTTTTCATTATAGCAGTTGAGTTACCCATGAAATGTTAGGTTACTTGATTCTGCAGTATCTTAAAGCTAACTGTTGTTACCCGTATCACCTGGGTGAGCAGTGACATGTTAACTGAAACCAGGAAAACTTAATTTCTTCTCTGGAAAAGCTTTTAATTTTTTGAGGATTTGCAACTTCCTGTAACTCTGGTCCTTCCCTCATTCTTCAGAATGCTTCTTTGAACAGGGCCTGCCATCACACCTGTTGGCAGCAAAGGGCAACGCTCCCACTGCCTATGTAGCTCAGACTCCAGTGATGATACAGCACTGTCATCAGAGTGTAAAGCTTTATAGAGTCCCTGTTCTCTGGTTCTACTTTCCTGCCTCATGATGAGGCAACTGCTCCACAGAATAACCATCCTGCCTGGCATAAACAAACCTAGAACAGTACTCCTGCTGCAACTGTAGTTTTGTTCTGACTAATGTCAATGGGGCTTGAGCCAGTCTCTGTTACAGAAGGCCTAATGGTTGCCTGCCCAAACTACCAAGCCATTGCACTAGCCCATAGAACAGGTTTATATGTATTTATTTAGTATTTATTTCAAAAGTTTCACCAGGAAAGGCACACTGAGCTGAGTAGCAGCTCGTTTCCAGATGTGTCCTGGGGGAGAGGGGAAAGGAGGACAAGGAAGTAGTAACAGTACAAAATTACACACAGGCACAAACACAAAGAATTTCAGGTCACATCACAATCAAACTCAATCAAAAACAACAGTTCATAACATCATATCATATGTTTATTGGATGGCAAATTGAGATAAAAATTATCTTGTTTACAGCTGCGTCCAACACAAAAACAGTTATACTTAAATACATAATACAAAGACAGATTTACATGTAGTTCTGGGTCTTAGTTTAAAAACAATAATTAAAACAGGTAAACCATCATCAATCCTATAATTGAGTTTTAATTAATCATCCAAAACAGTTTCAGTGCTTATGGTATAAACTAATAAGAGAGGCCCTGAATCGCGCAATAGGTAATAAAACTGGTACATTTAACTTCTGTTGGATAAGGTTCCAAGTTCTAGGTACTGAGACTGCTAACATCATTTCACCATATTTAGATCTATACCTTGGGGTTGAAAAAGGCCAAGAAAAGGTGGATCCGAGGCTAGACTTAGTAGGCTTCTTAGATTGAAGTACATCCAGTAAATATAATGATAACGTTTTTTATGATAAACACATATACAAACAGATTCCAATGAAGCTCTCTTCATTCACAAAGAGAGGTCCATTCTAAACTAGCATACAGTATACATCGATGGGTCCTGTAAGGTAGACCTGTAATGAATCTCAGGGCACTATTGTATAATGGGTCTAGAACACTTAATACTGTGCTGCTTGTGGTTTTGTAAATGTGGTCCCCGTAGTCTAAAGTTGGTAAAAATAAGGAGGTTACCAGTAAGTTCCTTACTGAATGGTTGAAATTAACTCTATTTCTGTACAACAAACCCCAACAGTTGTTTTAAATTTGATGATAGATTCTTTACATGTAGGTTAAAATTTAATTGGCAATCCAGCGTCAAGCCTAAGTACCTATAAGCATATACCCTAAGGATATTTACACTGGAGATGGTTGTAATAGTCCAACTAGACTCTGGCTCAGATTTTCTTGCAGATAGCATCCACTGTGTTTTCTTTTCATTCAATAAGAGGCTCCGGTCTAACAGAGCTTTCTGGACACTGGCAAAGTCTGTTTGTAGTATATCTAAAGCCAAGTGTAAATTATTTTATTTTTTTTTTGTGTATACATAATCGTATCATCAGCATATAGATATATACTGGTGTCATAGGAAAAATGTTTAGGCAGCTCATTCACGTAAAGAAAAATGACAGGGTGGCCTAACAGTGAGCCCCATGGGACCCCTGTTTTAATAGTTGCCATACTTGAATGAGCTTCTCCCACCTTCACACATAGAAATTGAGGTGTCAGATATGAGTAAAACCAAGTTATGGCTGCAAAACCCAGTCCGGCTATCTTTAATTTATTGAGTAGAATAGTGTGATTGACAGTGTTGAATGCTTTCAACAAGTCTATAAATAATGACGGTACACAATGGCCTGGATATTCAAACTGTGCCAGGCTGTGGTGCAAGCTTGGGCGCAGCTCAACTTGGCTGCGCAGGGGTGTGGCCTGGGTGATATTCAACGGAGCTGCGCCATGGCTCAGCAGCTTTGAATATCGCACCCTGGCCACCCCCAGTGTGCATGGCGCAGTGGCACTGCACCAGCGCAAGTGGCCAGAGTGGAGCATGGAGATGCGCTAGCACAAGTGCCATTGCACCATTCACAGAACCAGCGATATTCAAAGGTTGACATGCAAATGAGGCCATAATTTATGCAAGGCACGCATGGGGTCATTTGCATGTCATTATCGCCCCATTTGCATGCAGGGTGTGCCGATCCCCGATGACTTGCACCTGGTGCCCTGCCAGGCAGCAGCCATCAGGGACTGATGCCCCCTGCAGCCTGATCGCGGGCATCTGTGTAAAAATAAAAAACCTTCCTATAACCCTGGTGGTCCAGTGGACCGCTATGTGCCTGATCGCGGGCATCTGTAAAAATAAACTCGTCCAATATCCCTGGTGGTCCAGTGGACCACTCTCTGCCCGATCTCGGGCATCTGTTAAAAAAAGAAAAAACAGTCCTATATCCCTGGTGGTCCAGTGGACTGCACTCTGCCCGATCACAGGCATCTGTAAGAAAAAAAACTCCTATTACCCTGGTGGTCTAGGGTACCCCCTCCCCAACCGCCCACTGAGCCCCACCGCCCCGCTCATCCTCCCGGTCAGCCGGCAGGCGGCAGCACCCCAACCGCCTGCCACCCCACCGCCCGACACCTCAGTAGGGCTGCATGCCCATTGGTTCTGGCGTGAGCCAATGGGCGTGCAATCCACTGTACTACACATTCCATAATCTGGAATATGTAGTGCGGTAGGGGCTGTGAACCAATGGGTGTGCAGCCCTACCGAGCTGTCAGTCGGCGGGCGGCAGGATGGCAGGCGGGTGGGGTGCTGCCGCCCCCGGGCTGACTGGGGGAGCAGGGTGGTGGGGCTCAGTGGGAGGGGGTACCCTAGACCACCAGGGTAATAGGAGTTTTTCTTTTTTTTAACAGATGCCCGCAAATCGGGCAGAGTGCGGTCCACTGGACCACCAGGGATATAGACTGTTTTTTCTTTTTTTAAACAGATGCCTGAGATCGGGCAGAGTGCAGTCCACTGGACCACCAGGGATATTGGACCATTTTATTCATACAGATGCCCACGATCGGGCAGAAAGCAGTCCACTGGACCACCAGGGATATAGGACAGTGTTCTCTTTCTGGACAGATGCCTGCTATCGGGCACAAAGCGGTCCACTGGACCACCAGGGATATAGGAACTTATTCTATCTTTTGACAGATGCCCTGATGTTCGGGCATGAGAAAGCGCCGCCAGAGTGCAGCGAACTCTGGTGGCTGCTGGGTAGCTGCGTGTTGCGCCCTGCAATGCGGCAGCTCACCTGTGGGTAGCCATCAGTTGTTCCTTTTTGGCGTAACTCTGTGCTGGTGCAGGTAAGGGTTGCGCATGAATGGCTCTGCACATCCCGGGCTGAATATCGGGCTGTACAGGTTATGTATGACACGCCCCACGGTGCCTGCATACATTACTGATGTGCTCTGGCACATTGGGATTTGTGCCATGCACTTTTCCCTTGTGAATATGGATCAAGCACCTTGTTCCACCCGGAGACCTACCTACGTTGATCCATGCCTTTGTGATCTCGCGCTTGGACTACTGCAATTCCCTCTACTTTGGGCTTTCAGGGGTTAATATCCGCTGCTTGCAGCTGGTGCAGAACTCCGCAGCCCGGTTAACTGGGATGCCTCGTTCCTCCCATATTACTCTGGTGCTGCGGGGCCTGCACTGGCTGCCGGTTCAGTAGCGGATCTCCTTTAAAGTTAGTTTGCTGACTTACAAAGCCCTGCATGGTCTGGGCCCTGACTACCTGAAAGAGCTTCTGGTCCCTTACATCCCAGAGCGACCACTCTGCTCAGCCAACGAGGGGTTGCTAGAGATTCTGAGGGTAGTTTTGAAATCTTCCGGTGCCCGGGCCTTCGTATTCGTGGCACCGACCTCTGGAATTCTCTACCCCATTGGATTAGAAGTGCCTGACGGTGGGGGCTTCAAACAAGCATTGAAATCCTTTCTGTGGAGAAAAGCATTTGGGGAGGATATTGAACCGATCTGATTTTATTATTTATTATGATGTTGATATTATTTATTCTACTGATTTTTATTATGATGTGTTATTTGGATGTATTTTAAAGACTGTTCTGTGCCTTGATTTTTTGAAAGGTACATTAAAAATAAAGATGATGATTATTATTATTATTATTATAATATTGTGCCGGGGCGCATCAGTGGGTTGCGCATAGTGCAACACTGTTGCATCATGCGCAACCCTTTTGAATATCTGGGCCAATGTTCTTTATCAAAAGATGAAAATACATCATCAGTTACTTTAGCAATTACATTAGTAGTGTTATGTCCTTTTTTAAATACTGATTGCAACTGTGAAATTCTATTGTGTTTTGTGATATACTGGATTAACTAGGCATGCAGAAGCCTCTCAAAAGTCTTGATACATATAGCCAGTATTGAAATGGGTATGTATGAGTTTGGGTTGGTAGTCTCTCCCCCTTTAATGATGAGGGTAATATATGCTGTTTTCCAGTTGCTAGGTAATTTTGAGGTCTGCAGAGAAAAATTAAACAGATAAGCTACTTGCTGTGAGAGTATTTTTGATGCAATCTTGCAGAAACAGATAAAATACCACAGCACCTGGCCCCTTTATCAGTGTCCAGCTTAGCCACTTATTTAACTACTTTATCCTCTCTAATTTCTCTAAAACAGAAAACTGGTCTAGGTAGAGTTTTTGAAAAATCAGCATGCAGAGCAGGTGAAGTAAGTCCTGGATGCTCCCTTTCAAATGTTTGTCCTACTCCCAGGAAAAAGTTATTAAAAACTTTCACCTAGTCCACTGCATTACATGTGGTTTTATTATTGTAAGGTTTTTGGCAATATAGGTGTAGTATGGCCCCCTTTTAATGAATTCCTCCCCATATTTTCTTAGGGTTTCGGATTAAGTCTGAAAGTTGATTAATATAATAATTTTGTTTGGCTCCTCATTTCTTTAGTACAAGTATTTCTTATTGTTCTATATGCTAATGTATCTTTTAGGTCCTTAGTTTTCCTTGCTTTAGTCCATATCTTCCCTTTTTCTTTTATTATTTTTTTTACTCTCCCTGTGATCCATGGTGTCTATATTTTTATTCATTTTACTAATTACTGGTGCATGCCTATCAATGGCTTCTAGCAAAGGTGTTTAAAATACACCCATGCATCATCTACTGTGGTGGGGCATGCATACAGTACATCCATTTCCAGTTGTTTGCCACATCTCTTAAATACGCCTGGTCACAGAAGGGTTCAAAATTATGGGTAATAACTGTTGTGACTGGTACACGTGTTTTTATTTTATCCCTAATACATGGGACATAGCAGAGGTCACTAATGTACAATTCATGCACTGCTGCTATGTAGCTGTATGGCATTGTGGTTAAAATCAGATCCAGAAGTAAAGCTTTATCTGGGTTTGCTTTATTTGGTCTAGTTGGGGAGGTAACTAATTGAGTAAGATTTAATGCTGTAAATTAAGTACATTCTGCTGGGGATACATCATGTCCCAGTTTAAGTCTCCCATTAAAACAAACTCATGGTAGAGAGAAGGAGCCAATAATTGACTTAAGAGTTTGTAGTTTCTCAAAACTAGCAGATGGAGGCCCGTAACACACTGCCATGTGAAATCTAAATCTAGAGGACCCTTGTATTCATAGAACTAACAAGTCCAACTGCCCGGGAATTGATTTTGCTACCTTATATCTGGCCCTCTAGCAGTCTTTAAGATAAATTGCCCCCCTTTTCATCCTGTCTTGTCTAAATATATTATAGTTAGTTACTGATATATCCAAATTTACCACATTTTCATTCAGCCAGGTTTCTGTCAGTGCGAAAACATCCAGGCTTGAAACAGATTATTGGGCTCTTACAACATCTATTTTTGGTAGCAGACTTCTAATATTCAAATGTAACATCCCTATATTACTTCTAGCACTAAAAAATCATTCACAGTGTAATTACTTGCAAGAGGCTCAGGGCCAGGATTTAAGTGGACGTTACTGGATAACAATAGCAGAAGCAATAAAAACTGCTTGGTATAAGTAAACTGAAATTTAGTTAACTTACCAGGTACCCCACAACAGCACAATTGCCTCTTAGTAAATGTGTAAAAATGGATATATGAAATGTCTGGCCAAACAATTAGCATGTTGGTGCATCTCTCGAGTAGAAAAATACAATCAGAGTACACATTGGGTAAGAACACTGAAAACAGGAACTGCTGCATTTCATTATACTTTACAGTACAACCCCCCTGCCGACCTAGAAATAAAAGACCCAGCATACAAATATATGTTAGCATCATTATAAAACCTTCCAAATTGCTATAAAAAAAATATCATAATAAAAGACAAATACAGGTAAAAACTAATGGTACTACCAAAATTTCTACCGAGTGGTGCCTGCACCGCTCATGCTGTGCACAGCTTTTCAAGTGTCACCCGCTCCCCATCTCAAGCTGCTACCTCTGACTGGGCTTTCCACCAAGCCCTCCCCACTATGTGGCTGGACAGGAAAACAGCAAGATAAAGTCACTGTGCTGCAGTCCGGTGTTAAATAGAAAACATTGCTCAGTTGGTACTTGCTGCAGATGTCTGGCAGCTGACCACAGTATGCTATTAGGTACAGACAGTTCAAGCCTGCAGATGGCTCAATGGGCTGGCTGGCATTCTGCTCCCTTGGGCCAGCATGGGCTTTTCAAGTGCCGTGCCCTGCCCCCCCATCTCATGCTGCTACCACTGATTGGGCTTGCTGCCAAGCCCCTCTCCTACCATCCAGTTGGACAGGAAAACAGCAAGACAAAAGTCACTGTGCTGCAGTCCAGTGTTCAGTAGAAAACACTGCTCAGCTGTACTTGGTGCAGATGTCTGGCACCTGACCACAGTATGCTGTTAGGCGCACACAGTTCAAGCGTGCAAATGGCTCCATGGGCTGGCTAGCATTCTGCTCCAATAGTTCCAACAGTTACAATACATTAGTTGCCAATCATGTAGCAACAGTGGAATGCAAAGCATTATAGAAAAAGTGCCTTTGTTAAAATTGTGAGGGGAAGGATTAGGAGGGAGGAAGTGCCGGGGGGCAGAAGGTGGGGTTTACATGAGAGAGAAGGGAAAGGAGATGATGAGGGGACAGGAGGTGATCAGCAGAGGATGTCACCAAGAGACACAGGAACTAGAGTAAGAAGAAGGAGAGGGAGTAGCTCAAGAAGGTTATTTGTGTGCTGCGAGCTTCTGGGGAGAAGGTAGAGGGAAAGCAGGTGGGCTGGGGAGGGAAGAGAGGAGGGATGGAGTTCGGAGGTAAGGGGAAAACAGAGGAGCTAGGGGGAGGAGGAGAAGAGGGACTAGAGATTTGAAAAAGTTAGGGGGAGGGTAGGGGGAAGCAGAGGGGCTAGGGAAATGGCAGGGGAGAAAGGAGTGAGGAGAGAATGGGAGGGCAGTGGTGCAGAGAAGTGAATCAAGTGCAGAACACTGGAAGGGGGGATGAAATTGAGCAGGAGAGAGGACAGAAATCAAAGGGAGAGGGCAGAGCAGATGGATAAGGGAAGGGAGTTTCAGAGTTTAGGGAAACAGTAAGAGAAAGCAGACTGGCCTAGAGGGAAGGGCAAGGGCCTGGCAACCAGAGTTGTGAAGGGAGAAGTTAGGAGGAGGGGTTAGAGAGGTGAGGTAACAGGGGAGAGAGCCAAGCCAATATTTCGTGACAAAGGAGGAACAGTGGGCGAGGCATCTGGCTTCAAGGAGGGGGGGGAAGAGAGGTATAAAGGTCACAATGGTGAGTGCAGGGTGGGCAGTCAAGAGCAAAATGACAGAAGGCATGAAAGAGGATGTCCAGTCTGGCTAGGGTGGACTTGGGGAATTTTGAAACTTGTCTTTATATTACATGATTTACCCCTGTTATTCACTGATTTTCAGTGGCTGAGAAATACTGTTATAAGTTACTAGCAGTGAATAACAGTGTGAATAACAAACTGAATAATGGAATGTGAATAATGTCTCAAAACATAAACAAAGATTCCATTACCCATTGCTGGCAACAAATAACACTTACTTACAAATCAGCCATACCACTACACACTCCTACCACCAGGGAAAAACTCATTCACACTCAGTTAACATTCTCACATGGAAAAGCTACACAAACAGAAGTAGTTTTTTTTTTTACCATGTAATATGACATATCTCATGAAGCTGGTGGCAGTATATGTCACTTGCCCTATGGGCTCAATGCTTAACCTGCCCCTAGCTTCGATTAAAATTACCACCTTGTTTTACAAAGGCATCTATGCATTACTCTGTATGTAGTGGAGGTGTCAATGGGCCCAGTTCTCAGTCATGGTTGAAACCTTCTGATCTATGCTCAAAGGGGTCTCACACGTTCTCTGGCCAAACACCAGAAAATAATAAAATATAATTTTAAGCATGTATATACTGAATCCTATAGATGGGGAGAAAATGGAGGAGAATAGCCATTTTGATTCCAAGGTACACAGATTTAGTTATAATCCTCTATGGACAAGGAAAGGTGGACAGTAATAGTACATACAGGGGATGGTTAATGATCAGGAAATAACCTTTGCAAATCTCTATGTCCTCCTGGGGGCAGATTCCCACTTTATCCAGAAAGGTTCTGGGGAGAAGGTAGAGGGGAAAGCAGGTGGGCTGGGGGAAGGGAAGAGAGGAGGGGATGGAGTTCGAAGGTAAGGGGAAAACAGAGGAGCTAGGTGTTCATTAACACAATGGGGATACTATAATCCTGGGTGTGTAACACAGGTAGCTGCAACCTTGAGACTGTGTTCCAACACTCCCTCTGCACTAAGTTTTACCATTGCACTTAAAACTATGTGATGTTTATGCAGACCTGCAACACCTTGTATGACACATATTTTATCTGGCGCTGTTTAGGTCTGCAACATGTTCATTCATCTTCAGAAGATTTGCCTTATGAGGACACCATTACAAAAGAGCTCTGCTCAATGGTTTCTTATTCTGAAAAAAAACTGAACTAAATTAAATGAGATGGAGATTTTTATATGCTTATGTCTAATAAATGGGATTCCTTGAAGTTGACCCTGCCCAGCCAGGCCAGAAGAACAGACTTTGCTGACAGACAGGAGTGAAAGCATCTAGCTGTACCTTAAAGGTATATTTACTATGTATTTATTTTTCTCTTCATAATGAAAGTAGCAGGGTAAGTGGGGAGAAAGAGAGATCTGTTGACAGTTTTTGTGGAACTTTAAAATTCTAATAGGTGGTGTGGGGAAACTAGCTCAGGAGATTACTCTTGGGCTGAGTAGGTTCAAGCACTGAGAATCAGGTGTGTAACTGGTGTGGGGGGGGGTACAGCTGGCAGAGGCTTAGTGCCTTCTTACAAGAGCACTGTAAAAGCACTTCCACTCTAATGTGTCCGGCACATTTGTGTCCCAGCGAGTGAGTGGAAAAGGGAAAGAGTGGAATAGGTGACTGGCATCTTAGGCATCAGCAGAAGGAAGCAGCAGACTCTGCTGCTTGACTAAGATAGTGCACCTGTTCACTACCGTGTAACAATCACTGCTGGGAAGTGCAGAAGGTCAAAGGTAGGCCAAAACTGGGAATAGAAGCACACTATCTAAGTTAGGAGTACAAAGAGCTTTAAACAAGACACAGAGGAACACAAACAGAAATAAACAAGAACAGATGAAAACAAGAAATACCCTTTCAGGGGTAAGGGTACAAAAGTATTTCCAGGTAACACAGGCAGAAGAGAAGCCAAGAATGCTGGGAGCAGTGCAATGTAGTGCCTGTGGGGTGGCAGTTTTCAGAGACCTTCTGGGGACTGCAGTGCTGCCCCATCTGCACACACCTCTCTGGTTTGAGGGAGGAAGTTGCCAGACTCCAGGCTGAGTTGGCTAGGATTTGGGGGACCTCTGCCACTACCCATGGGCCACCAAATCTGCCACCATTACCTCAGAGGATGACAGGGAGGAGGAACATTTGGACTATGGTGGACTCTGGAAGGGTGGGGGTCATGGGACAGAGGCATATTCCACTACTGGTTCCACTAAGTCATTCCTATGCCACTCAGATGGGGTAGGACTGTTCAGAGGAGGCACCCATGATAGTGACCAGACAGGATGTGTGGGCCCTCCATAGTGGAGACCCAAGAAGGATGGTAAAGGACCCCAGAGGAGGAGGAGGCAACTTCTGGTGGGGGACTCAATTGCGAAGAGTATAGTTCTAGGAGTAGAAAAGAGGGTTGGGAAAGAGTCAGGTTAGGTGCTGTTACACGAGGTCCCTGCACCCTGATTGGTACCCCCAGAGGTACACCGTAGACAGCTAGTGCTTAGGCATATGTTATAGTAACATATAGGGCTAAGGGCATCTACTGTATAAGAACAGATGTCAGGATATGTACGCATATTATTGTTATACACTTTGCTTGCTAATACATATATTTTTCCTATGTATTTTCTGTGTATTTCTTACTCATAAGATGTTAGGACATCTGTATCTTTGGAATAATTATGATATATATGTCAGCATTACCACTTTTTGTTGATTTGTACTACTACATTGAGTTATGTAAGACTCTGCATACTGTACTCCTTTGTTTTACAGACTGATGACTACTACAAAATTGTATAATGTTATCTTGGACCGTGAAGCCACCTCTAATTTAGCCAATAGGGCTCATCTCTGTAACTAGAAATGTTTCTGTCTTACAGTAACCATAGTAATTATCATAGGTATATAATGTGAGACACTGAGTCTTATACCTCGGAGACCCTAAGAGACACAAAGAAACCTCGAGGTATAGGGAACGCTTAGCATTGGCTCCCAGTTCGTATTGGTAAGAACTGCTTAGGGCAACTGTGATTTATCCTTTGACAGTAATAAACAAGTGAATTACTCTTCCGCAACGTGCTTTGTGATTCATTGCATTCCCAATATTGCCAAGAATCTGAGAGTGAGATTTAGACCTCCTGCCAGTGCCAATGCCGTGACATGGTCCAGAGGGATGGAAAGCAGATCCTGAGGATCGCTAGGGCAGCGGGATGAGAAGGAAAGCTGGATGTCATGATCTGCCTAGAGACCAATGACCTGGCTAGGGACAGGGCTGGGATACTGCAGGGGGAGTTTAGGGAGCTGGGGAGTGGTCTTGGACAGGCAGCTTGCTCAATGGCTTTTGCTAAGGTGCTGCCTGTCTATGACAGGATGGAGGAGAGAGTGGAGGAGAATGATCTCTGCACCAGGAGCTTCAACTTATGGCTGAAGGAATGGTGCAGAGAGGAGGGGTTTGGCTTCACTGGGGACCGGGGACCCACCTGGGAGGAAAAGGGTCTATACATGGGTGATGGTCTGTATCCATCCAGGAGAGGGACCACAGTCCTCACTGGATGGTTTAAATGTTACTTTGATGAATGTTTAAACTAGCCAAGGGTGGTGGCAGAAGGAATCGGGGTGGCAGAAACTGCCCTCCCAGGCTGAAGTAGAGAGTAAGAAGAACCCAAGAGGTGAGGAATTGCCCAGGGTAAAATTAATAAAGGAAGCAGGATGGTGGAGATAAAAGGAGGGGGGGAGGTAAGAGGGAGGGTAAAACAGGAAAAGGAGGGCAACAAGTAGAGTGGAAACAAAATCTGGAAGACCATGTGTGCTAGTGCTTGAAGTCTAGGAAACAAGATTCCGGATCCACAGGCCATCATGACAGAGGCTAGCCAGGATATTGTGGCCATTACAGAGTCACAGTGCACTGAAAACCATGATTGCGACATGGGCATACTAGGCTATAATTTGTTCAGGAAGGACTTGGGGGGGGGGGAGTGGGTGTGGTGCTTTATGTGAGGGAAGCATAAAAGTGATGGAGATACTGGGAATAAAGCGAGAGGCAGAGGTACTGTGGCTCACCTTGGCGATGGGAAATGGAGCCACTGTAAGCACTGGAGTGATCTACAAACCTCCAGCACAGGGGTTGATATTAGATAAGGTACTGGTGGAAGCAACTGGCAAGATGACAAAAAAGGGGGAGGTACTGCTGGTAGGGGACTTCAACCTGTCGGATGTAGGATGCAGCTTCCTAGCAGCAGCTTCAGCTAGAAGCAGTGACATCCTGGATTCTCTGCAGGGGGATATTCCTCAGGCAAACTAGCCAGTGAACCCACCCATAATGCAACAATACTGGACCTGATACTAACAGGGACAGTGTTGCAGATGTAAAGGTGGAAGGCCATCTGGGGACCAGTAATCACTGTATGGTATGGTTCAGTATAAGGACAGCTGCAGAATCGAACCACCCAAGGGTGAGGGTCCTGGACTTCAGGAGGGCAGATTTTATAAAGATGGGTGAATGCCTCATGGAAGACCTGGCTCATGGGGCAATGACCTGGAGGGACAGTGGGCAAAGCTAAAAGGGAGCATAGTAAAAGCAACAAACCTCTATGTCAAACAAGTGAGCAAAAGCAAGAGGAAAAAGCGACCCCTGTGGCTCTCCAAAGAAGTAGTGGAAAAAGGTAAAGGCTAAAACGATAGCATTCAGATCAGAGGGAAAAGGATAGGGAGGTGTATTAGGGGAAACAGAGAGAAGCTAGGAATGCAGTAAGGAGCACAAAGGCACAAACTGAAGAAAGAATAGCCCAGGAGGTAATGAAAGGAGAAAATACATTTTTAGGTATGTAAGTGAAAACAGGAAGACCAGGGGTGGGATTGTAATGTTAAAGAGGGAGTGGGGGCTGTGCAGAGGGGTCCAGGAAAAAAGGCAGACATCCTGAACAATCACTTTTGTTCAGTGTTCACAGAGGAAGAAGAAGGGGAGGGGCCACAAAAGAAGCTTTGGAGGGAGGGAGGGGGACACTAGTCCGTTTTTCAAGGACAGAGTCCTGAAGAAACTCACTAATCTGAAGCTGGACAAAGCAATGGGGTCAGATGAAATGCATCCAAGGGTACTGAGGGAGCTCAGAGAAGTACTGGCTGCACCTCTGACAGTCCAATTTAACAGCTCACTGGAAATGGGAGTGGTTCCAGAGGACTGGAGGATGGCGGATATAGTCCCACTACACAAAAGTGGTACCAGGGAGGAAGCTTGAAATTATAGGCCAGTCAGCCTGACATCAGTGGTGGGAAAATTAATGGAATCACTGTTGAAGGAAAGAATTGTGGAATATCTTGCATCCAGTGGGTTCCATGACCTGAGGCAGCATGATTTTATGGGGGGAGGTGATGTCAAATGAACTGGATAGATTTATTTGACTGGGTGACAGAGGAATTAGATCAGGGTGGAACGATGGATATGACCTACCTAGTTTTCACTAAGGCTTTCAACACCGTTCTTTCTTTATTTATTTTGAAGTTTTACCAGGAAAGACATACAGCGCTGGTATGATAATGGAGTCAGTAAGCCATAGGAGAGAGGAGGAAGTTGAGTGGGATTTATGGAAACCAGACTGAAAAGCAGTGAAGGAGGATAAATCAATAGTATCTTCCTCTTTGTTGGTGGAGTGAGGAGTTCCCCAGGGCTCTGTCCAGGGGCCCCTGCTCTTCCTAATATATCTTAAAGATCTGGGGAATTGTAGACAATTCTCTTTATTGTCTTTATGCAGATGATACCATAATTTATGTTTCAAACCCCACTCTTGATGGTACCCAAACTGTTCTCCAGAACAGCTTCAACAGTCTCCAGCTATACTTTACCAAAATTAAACTTAAATTGAACATGACCAAAACTAAATGTATAATGTTTGGAGCCACCTCTTATGGTGTGACAGATAAATATTTATCAATTCTGGATAGCGTTGAGGATGCTCTGGAGAACGTGGATACTTATAGATACCCGGGCTATTGGTTAGATCAAACAGGGGTAGGTAATAAACATGTAGATTATCTTACTACTAAGGTTAGTAAGAGGGTGGGCTTTCTTTACTGACACAAACATAGTATGGATTTAGATACTTTAAAATTGATTGTCCAAGATGTTTTGTATGGCAGTTCTACTTATGATAGGTTACATAGACTGGATATCTTCGACAATTGATTGGCTAGGATAATATTAAATTGCCCTAAACAAGTTCACCATTGTGAACTATATCAGAGGTTGGATTGGCTTTCTTTGAATGATAGGAGAGAAACTCATTTGAGTATTTTCTCCTACAAATGTTGACTGGGTAAGGTCCCTGGGTATTTAACACATAGATTAAAATTTAGAAACTTGGATCTGACTCTGAGAAAAAATAATCTTATGGAGATGTCAGTTCCAAATAGAAAAAACAAAACGATCAGAATTTTGTTTAGTCAAATAATTCCAAAATACAGGAACAATCTTCCAGATAAATTTAAATGTAAACATAAAAAGACACCCTCTGTGTGTGTTCTAAAAAATATATTTGTCCTCTCTTTCCAGGCCTTGTAACTGCTTTTAAAAAGATCTGTTTGTATAGGTATGTATTCTAATGTGTTTATATTATTGTATGATGTTTGTATTTTTGTATTTATTGTATATTTTATCTTTTGTGTTGTATATTTTGTGTATGTAAAGGTCACCACTGTAAATGAGCGTTGCTCTATGGTCTTAACCTTACAATAAACAAACAAATCAAGGAAGGGGGAGAGCTGAGAAAGTATTAGGTGCTCTTGAAATTTAGCAAGGGTGGGCAGCAGGGAGATAGGGCAGTAATTGCCAGGACAGGATAAGTTGCCACCTTTAGGAAGGAGTAGGACAGTAGCATTTTTCCCATGTGTCAGGGACAGAGGCAAGGGAGAAGGGGAGGTTTAAAAGGGAGGAGAGTGGTAGAGCAATAGCAGGGGCAGAGAGATGGAGGAGTTTGGGGTTGAGGCCACATAGGAGACTAGTAAGCAAGCTGGGTAGCTTAGGAGTCGGTTCAAAGGTGATAAACTAGATAGGAAACTGGTAAGGGAATAGGTGACAAAGGGTGGTGGTAAACAGAGTTCATTCTGAGAAAGGGATGGTGACCAGCAGGGTCCCTCAGGGATTAGTGCCGGGACTGGTACTTTAATGTCTTTATAAGTGACATTGCAGAGGAGCTGGAAGAGAAGGTCTGCCTCTTTGCTGATGACACCAAACTCTGCAAAGGGCGGACACTCACTGGGGGGGGGGGTGGAAAGGATGAGCAGAGACCTGAGAAAACTGGAGGAGTGGTCAACGGTATGGCAGCTAGGTTTCAATGAGAAAAAGTGCAAAATAATACACTTAGGGCACAGAAACCCAGTGGTGGAATGGTAGTGACAATTACCAAGCAGGAAAGAGACCTGGGGGATAATCCTATCAGATGACATAAAGGTGGGAAAGTAGTGCAACAAGGCAGTCAAGAGGGCTAGTGGGATGCTGAGGTGCATAGGGAGGGGTATCACCAGCAGAAAGAGGGAGGTGGTGTTTTCTCTGTATAGCTCGCTGGTAAGATGTAGGCTGGTAAGCCTAGAGTACAGTGTCCAGGTCTGAAGACCACATGTCTGGAAGAACGTAGAGTAGAGTTGGTCCAGAGGAGGACAACTAAAATGGTGCAGGGTCTGCTTCAAAAGCCTATGAGGAGAGACTGAAGGACCTCAAAATGTACACCATGGAAGAAAGGAGGGAGAGGGAGGATATGACAGAGACTTGTAAATACCTCACTTGGGTAAATAAGGTACGGGAGGGGAATTACTTTTCTGAAAAAAGATGCTCAAGAACAAGGGGACATGCTATGCAGCTGGAGGGGGAAAGATTCAGGAGAGATGTGAGGGAATGCTACTTTGCAGAAAAAGTGGTGGATTCCTGGAACAACTTTCCAGTGGAGGTGGTGGGAGTGAAAACTATGTTGGGGTTCATGATAGGCCCAAGGGAATCATAGTGGAAAGGAAGGGGGAGGGAGGAAGAGCTGTAGATCAAGCATGGTCTGTGATAATAATGTAGGTAGAGGAAAAAATGTGCAAACTGGGTGGGCCAAGCAGTCCTTATCTGCCATCATATTTTGTGTTTCTATGTTTCTACAGCCAAAGGTACATAAACACTGTAGTAAATGACTAGGTGCAGTTGGATGGGTGGATATTTGGAGACATCTGAATCCTGGTAGGAAAAATTAAACCAATTACTTCGGTCCAGATAGGGTTTATACTTGGACTGACTATGTGATCGTGAAAGTGGAGTATAGATATGGAGTTAAAGACTGTTACATTGAAAATTTCTTTTTCAGAGCATATTCCCATTATTACTGCCATAGATTTACAGTTGGAGAGAAAGAATTCAATTTGGTGACTTACCCAAGTGTGTCTAAGACACTGACTTTCCGGATAAGGTATCTGAATGCCTTAGGGACAATGAAAATTTGGAGGATTCTGTGAGTGTGGTATGAATACAGCTAAATCAATCCTCAGAAGGCACTCGATAGCTTACTCAGCTTATGAAAAAGCAGGACACCTTGCACTTTCTTCAGATGGCATACACACACAGGGGTATTTCAAGCTAAAGTCACAGTTGGACAAGGCCAAAAAAAAGGGCTTGATGAGTTATGCCTTCATCAGACAGAACTAGTCCTGTGATTTTTTTTAAGCAACAACATGATATAAGGGCTAGGGCACCAAGGGTTTTGGCATACCAGTTATGGCAGAAGTTTAAGGCCACTACTGCATCTGAGAAGCACCCAGTGGCAGGTAGGAAATCAAGTAAAAGTTTGGAGATAGAGCATAATTTTAAGGAATACTACCAAACTCTGTATTCTCAACCAGACCCACCTGATTGAGACAGGATGAATCAGTTCTTAAAGAATTGACACCTCCCAGTCTTGGCTATGGACCAACTCCCCACTCTAGTGATGAACGTTTTGAGGGAAGAAATAGTTATTCTGCATTCCTACAGAAAGTGATGACACAAAAGTCCTCCAGCTGGGATGGCTACATTACTGAATTTTGTAAAAAAAAAAAAAAAAAAAAAATCTAGTGAATCTTTGATGATACCTATGCTAAAAACAATTCACAATGTGCATGGTAAGAGCTTCATTCCAAATGTGTAGGACTATGACATTATATAGGTTATTATCAAAACAGGGAAGCACCCCACCCTGTACGAGTCCTACCATTCCATATTGATAATTGATGTAGGTTACAAACTTCATGACAATCATGGCAGCCAGATTAGATAAGGACCTACCACAATTAATTAAACCTGACCAATCTGGCTGTGTCTGAACACAGTGGACAGTAAAATGTATGGGTGCTTCATACTATTCACTGAGCTAAAATACTCTCTCTTGTAATTAGTTTAGATGCAGAAAAGGTGCTTGACAGAATATCATGGCAATTCTTTTAATCTACACTGGCAAGGCTTGGTTTCTGTAACGCAATTCCTAAAATGTATTACCAGTGTAAGCCCCCCAAAACGGGCTTACCTTTCTGTGAGCTCTGGCTCTGTCTTCCCCCCACCGCTGTTGTAGTGGCTCTGGTGGGATTTGGACCTGTTGGTCTTTGTGTGGTCCTCGTGGCTCCGGCTGCTCTGTGTTGTGCCCCAGCTCTTGGTGGATGGGCCAGGCACTGCACTGTATCTTCCGCATCTCTGGCACATTTCTCAGGGTTTGGGGAAATGGAAAACATTTTAATAAATATTTTAAATGTTTTTTTGGTGGTCTGCGCATGAGTGGCTGCCGATGGGGAGAGAATGAAAGAAGCGGCTGTTCTGGGTCCCGGGACCAGTGTGAAGCAGGCCAGGCTCAGGACCACATCCTTTAGGAGAAAAAAATATATAATAATTAAAAAAAATAAACTGTAAATGGTTATGGCAGTCTGCACGCTCAGGGCATGCAAGGCTGCCGAAGGGGACAAATTTAAAGGAGCGGTTGCTCCATTTAGTGGACGGTAGTTCAGTGCTGACCAGCACATTGAGGAGATAGCTGAAAATAGTTAGAGAGGGACTACAAGTCCAAGTGGTCACTGAAGGCAGGATAGTGTTTGGTGCCTAATGTTTGGTCCAGGATTGGACCCTTGATTGGTGAGTCGTTTTTGGCACCTGGGGGGACTAAATAAAAGGGTGCGGTTTTGGCACTTTAGAGAGAGCTCACAGGGTAGAGTGATAGAGGACTGAGCAGGGGTGATTGCCCGCTCAGTCAGGAAGATGCAATATTTTTTTTTTTATATGGTTCTGGCAGTGTGTGCATCAGGTGTTGAAGAGACAAGGTGGCAGCTGTTTAGCTTGAAGGTCCAGGCAGGTGATGGTTCTTGCCCAGATGTGGAACCACGTAGGAGACCCGCAGTGGAGAGAAATGGATGGGAGGGGGATGGATTGGGATCCAGGTCATCAGAGCCTTCCCTGGTCCCAGTTTGCCATATCTTTGGACTGCAGAGCATAGGGCTCAGTGCCCAAATGGAATCTGGGTTGAGGGTGGCTATAGGCTGGGCAGCTGCCCCTCAGAATAGAAGTGTCTGTGTCCGGTAGCAGGTCTGTGTCTGTGGATGAGAGAGAGAGAGAGAGTGAGAGAGAGAGTTTGCTGCCTGAGATTAAAGGCCTATTGGGCCACGAGTTAAGCTGCCTGTATGTGGACTATGGCTACCTCACTAAACAGGTAGCTGCCCGAACTTTAGCTTAGGATGTGACCTTTTCAGTCCAGAGCACCAATTAGCTTATAATGTGGCCTCCTGGTCCAAAGCAACCTTTTCTGTGTTTTACTGCTCCATGGAGTGACTGTTCCTGTTCATTAATTGTCCATTAAATGGGATCCCCTCGTTCCCACAGTTGGTGTTTCCCTCATTTGTTTGGACCAACTGTTTTGGCTAACAAGCGCCTTGCCTCCACAGCCAGCCCCTAGCCTGTGTTCCGGGGTGTGCATCCGTTGAGCTGTGAGACCAGTGAAGAAGACATCAGGAGGCCTGCCTGGTGAAGACTGTCTACAAAGGCCTCTGTGGTGAAGACAGAAAGGCCAGGCAGGTGAAGTTCTCCAGAGTTCCAGCTCAGCACCCAGCAGTCTGAGGGCACCCCACTTCACCAGGTCTGGAAAGCCAGGCTGACCAGGTATGTGGACTCTTTATGTTGCTTAGTGGCCCCCTTCCCAGGTCATTCACCACCACACCCCTAGACCTGGGGGGGTAAACTTAGATTTACTCATCTCAACAGGTACATATTCAAGTGAATGGGCTTACCACTACTCCTTTCCTATTACTTCAAGGCATGCACTGGGTCTCCCAGTTATCTCCCGTACTATTCACAGTGTATATATGGCCCTTAGCTCAAGCTGTCAGGGACAGTAGGGTAGTTCTGGGGATTGAGGTAAAACCGGAAGAATTTTGCACAGTCTTCTATACAGATGATGTGATATTGTATGTAGCTTAGCCTGAGATATCTCTTCCAGCAGTATTTGTTTTATAAGAAGCGAGTATGGGAGGTTGGTGTTGTACAAGAAAAATATTATAAAAAAAAAAAAAAGATGTCCCCTTCCTGTATTATACTCCCTTGACCCTGTTAGAAAAAGACTTTCCTTCTAAGTGGAACATGGAAATGATAAAGTGCTTGGGGGTTAAAGTCCCACAAGAACATAATATTTATAGGCATAGTTATGACCCACAGACAAATTAGCGTGTTGTGGACTTACATAAATGGGCGCAGCTGCCGCTGACTTTGTTGAGAAGAACAGATTCTATAAGAATGATCACGCTGCCGAGACTCCTTTCTTTTTTTCAGACTTTAGTAATAGGCATTCCCAAAAAGAATTGGAGAACGTGGCAGAAATCCATATCTAGATATGTGTGGGAGGGTCAAAGACCCAGAATTATAAAACATTGACTCTGCCAAAGAGATGAGGGGGGCCCAGTGCTCCCAGATTGGCAGTTATATTACAATGCAGCTCAATTGTAGACAATGTTCCTAAGGCAGTCTTAGAAAGCTATGTGCAGTATAAATCCCTACAGGACACACAACCTGTCACAACTCACTGTGTTAAGCAGAATTGGGAAGAGGAGCTAGGACTGATAATTGTACAGCAGAAATGGGAACAGGGCTGTGTGGCGCAGCACAAGGTGACAACCTCACAAACATGAAAGGAATACATGTGTGCAGCCCCTTCTTTACTTGGTTTGCCCAATGAAGTGATTGTACCATGATGGAGGCAGGCATGGCCGAGGGTACTCCTGTATCTGGGTATCTTGATGGTAACAGCTTACCAGGAACCCCTTGCAAACAACCACATATTTAAACTGGTTTACCCCCTGTCCTTTCACTAGGATCTGCTGAGACTGGCTGACATGAGCTGATTGGAATTCTGTTCCAAAAGCATGGATCCAATATGGGACAAACATTGCCTTCCTTTCTGTGTTTAAAATCCTGGAACAAGTTTCAAGCTGCTAGCTGAGGCTGAGCGCACACTTGGCTAACTTTTTTTTTTTTTTTTAACAGAAGATTGCTTATATAAATAAGAGTGCACCTTTCTTTCATAATACTTGAGGGTCAAATGCAATTAATGCAGCTCACATCTTCCCCCAAGTGGGAACCAGTGAAGCTCAGCAAAGACTGCATAATGATGGTGCATTCTGGGAAAGGCCAATATATAATGCCCTTATCTATTTAAAAGAGTATCCCGCTTACCCAAAACTACAGCTGCAGCCTGGCCATATGCCATGTCAGCAAATTCAATGAAGGGGATTATCATAAAGTTCACAATTTGTAATCTTTATCCCCTGGTAAGGGCCCGTCTGTGCCTATATTAAAATCTGAATCTAGGTCCAACTCTTGAGACTATATAATCAATATGTTTTTCCCATTTCCTATAGGTGTCCAGCTACACACATATAAATATTTTTTACTGTCTGAAGAATATCACTTCCCACAGTAACACTCTAATTCTCCAGATGTTGCCCTCAGCCTTTTTTCCAGCTCCAAACAGAATCATTAGGGATGTACCTGCATTCAAAAGTAACTCATCAAAAGCAAGGAATCTCAGTAGGCTATCAAAGCCTTTCAGCAATGTTTTTGCACCTCCGTGGTTATTTGCCTGCAAAGCAGATCTGTATTGTCAGCATACGGGTGAACATCCATATCACACAGCCGACAATCCAAATTCTTCATATATAATGTAAAAAGTAACGGTCCTAAAACTGAAACCTGAGGAACACCCATTTTAACCATACCTCAGTCAGACCTTGTCACCTCACCGCAACCTGCTCTCTATGGTCTGCAAAATAACTAGCAAACCAGCTTTGTACTTTTTCAGTCAATTCTGGGTATTTCAACTTATATACCATGATTTTTATGGCTTGTGGTATGGAAGGCCCTGGAGAGATCAACAAATGCTGTGCCAGTTACTAAACCTTTTTCCTTTGCAACTATCATTGAATCAGATACTTTTAACACAGCAGTAGCTGTACTAACATTTGGTCTAAATCTTGATTGATGTGGAGTCATACTAACTTTAGTCTGCAAATAAACAGCAGTTGCTTAGCAATCAGTCTTTCCAGGACCTTCAACATTAATGGGAGGAGCAACACAGGCATACAGTTCTCAATAACTGGACTCTTTTCCTTCTTTTTTTGGGGGGGCATCACCCCAAATGCGGCTCAGACCCCGACTCTCCCAGTCCCTGCTCACCTACCGGGATTTACCTCAGTTGACGATCTGCCCAGGCTTGCTTCCCAGGGTGGGGCCGCTGAGCCAGCACCACCCTCACATACAGAGACACATCTAGATTACTGGTAGGCCCAGCTTCTGCTGGCAGGGCTCCCTTGACTTGCCTCCCAGGGTGGGGCTGTGAGGGTGGGACAGTCCTGACAGAAGACTTAAGCTTGGTGGCAGCCGGAGGGTTGTGATGGGCACAGCAGGACTAGGAAGGGAGACGTCATCAGCGGGGCTGACTTTTTCCCATGTCTTGTCCCCAGTGAGAGGTGTGGTATGCAATGACGTAATGCACAGAAGCACGATGTCTGGTAAGCCTCCCAGAATACTAAGCATTGGTCATCACTCTCTCCCCGCCCTCCATCAGGGGTCGACCATGCATCAAGCACTTGCTCAAACAGGGATTCAGCATGTTTGCAGTTCATTTGCATCACCAGGTAAGAAAAAAGGTTTGTCTCCCCATACGACGCACAGGGGTAATGCCAAACCTCACCCAACAACTAACACACCAAAATCTGGCCAATGGAAAATCATGTACACAAATGCTCACAGCCTGGGAAATAAGATCCCAGACCTGCAGGCAATAATGTCAGAAGCTAAACTGGACATAGTAGCAATTAGTGAGATGTGGTTTACCAGTAACCACACTTGGGAGACTTCAGTACCTGGCTATGTATTGTTCAGAAGAGACCGAGGTGCAAAAAGGGGGGGAGAAGTGGCCCTGTATGTCAATGAAAATATCAAAGCTACAGAAATTCAGAATACACATAAGGAGCCAGAAGAACTGTGGGTCACCCTGGAAACAGGAAATGGGACAGCCATAAGAACTGGGGTTGTCTACAGGGCCCCAGACCAGGGGGAGGACATAGACACATTACTGTTAGAAGATATACAAAACATGACAGCTAAAGGGGAGGCTCTGATAATGGGAGACTTCAACACGCCGGATACAGATTGGTCAATACCAGCAGGAACATCTGCCACAACGAGACACATAGTGGATTCCCTGCAGGGGAGGGCCTCAAACAACTGGTACAGCAACCCACAAGAGACAGGGCTATCCCAGATCTAGTTCTGACTAACAAGGAAGGGATCACAGATCTCCAGGTAGAAGGTCACCTGGGGGCCAGTGACCACCACATGGTATGGTTCAATTTGGCTACTACATCTAAATCATCCCATTCCAAGGCAAAAATATGGGACTTCAGAGGAGCTGACTTTGATAAAATGGCCAACAGAGTTAAGCTAGCCCTGGCAAAAGAAACACAAGTGAGGGTACAGGCAAAGTGGGCAAGCATTAGGATGCAATACTTGAAGCAACATCCCATTGTGTTAGACAGAAAAGAGCATAAAGAAGAAGGAAACCACTTTGGTTCTCAAATACAGTAGCAGAAAAGGTCAGAGCCAAAAGGCTGGCCTTCAGGAAATATAAGGAACACAGCAGGATGAAGATAGGAGGCATACAAACTGCCCTAAGGGAAGCAGGGAAGGCAGTAAGGCAGGCAAAGTCCCAAACTGAGGAAACACTAGCATGAACAGTAAAAGAAGGTGACAAGACTTTCTATAGATACATTAGTGAAAGGAGAAAGTCCAGAGGGGGTATTGCTAAGCTTAATGGAGAAAAGGGAGCATGTGAGGAGGAGGACCCTGTAAAGGCATCTATCCTAAATAGATACTTTTGCTCAGTATTTACTGAAGAGAAGGTAGGGCAGGGCCCACAGCTCAGCATCATGGACAAAGAGGGGAGGGAGGTGAGCACTACTCCCTTCACAAAAGAAAGGGTCCTACAAGAGCTTGCTAAGCTCAGGGTGGATAAGGCAATGGGACCTGATGGCATACATCCCAGGGTACTTAAGGAGCTAAAGGTGGAACTAGCAGAGCCATTAGCAGAACTGTTAGTGAATCTCTGAGCACAGGAGAGGTCCCAGAAGACTGGAGAAGGGCTCATGTGATCCCGCTCCAGAAGAGTGGTAGCAGGGAGGAGGCAGGGAACTACAGACCAGTCAGTCTTACCTCAGTAGTGGGCAAGATTATGGAGGCACTCCTTAAGGAAAGGATAGTACAACACCTGGAATCCATGGGGCAGGATCCAAGACAGCATGGGTTTACAAAGGAAGGTCCTGTCAAACTAATTTCATAGATTTCTTTGACTGGGTAACCAGAGTGGTGGACCAAGGGGAGCAGTTGATGTTGCCTACCTTGACTTCAGCAAAGCTTTTGACACTGTTCCACATAGAAGATTGATAAATAAGCTGGGTAGGCAGGGTGGGTCAGGCGTTGGTCAACTGGGTGGCAAACTGGTTGACAGGCAGAAAACAGAGAGTGGTGGTAAATGGCATACAGTCAGAAGAGATGCAAGTCACAAGTGGGGTACCTCAGGGATCAGTCCTGGGGCCAGTCCTCTTCAACATCTTCATTAGTAACCTTGCAGATGGACTAGAGGGTAAGGCTTGTCTGTTTGCCGATGACACCAAGATCTGCAACAGAGTAGATGATCCAGATGGGGTGGGCAGAATGAGAAGAGATCTGGATAAACTAGCAAAATGGTCAGAAGAGTGGCAACTGGGATTTAATGCAAAGAAGTGCAAAATCATGCACATAGGGAAGAGAAACCCTGAAGCCACCTATAGGCTGGGAGGGGAGTTGCTAGCAGTCACAAAGGAAGAGAGAGACTTGGGCATCATCATCACTGATGACCTGAAATCATTCAAGCAGACCTCTAAAGCAGTAGGTAAGGCTAGGGGGGTGTTAGGGTGTATTAGTAGGGGTATCACAAGTCATAAGAGGGAGGTAATAATCCCTCTTTACAAGACACTGGTTAGGCCCCATCTGGAGTACTGCATGCAGTATTGAGGCCACACCTTCACAAGGACATTAACCAAATTGAGGCAGTCCAGAGAGGGCAACCAAAATGGTGCAAGGACTGCATCAGAAGACATATGAGGACAGATTAACAGAGCTCAATGTATACCCTTGAGCAAAGGAGGGAGAGCGGTGATATGATCGAGGCATTCAAACACCTTAAGGGCATTAACAAGGTGAAAGAGTCTAACATGTTTAAATATAAGAAAAATAGCAGGACAAGAAGACACAGCATGAGATTAGAGGGGGGCCGATTAAGGGGGAATGTGAGGAAATTCTTTTTCACAGAAAGGGTGGTGGATGCATGGAATGGCTTACCACAAGAAGTGATGGCTATAAATACAGTGCAGGGCTTCAAACAGGCATGGGATAGGCATAAGGGAGCAATACAAATGACTATGAATAGATAGGCCACTGACAGAGCAAAGGCCGATGGCACATTTATAAGGTAGAAAAAGAAATGGGCAGACTGGATGGGCCTTGCGGTCCTTATCTGCCGTCAACTTCTATGTTTCTATGCCCCCCCTTTCCTACTGGAGGAGGACAGAGGTCCCTGGAACGTTCAATATGCCTCCCCCAGCTGGCCCTCTGACTCCTCTGGTCCATTCTCCAAAGCCGGGGCATCAGCATCACAGTTGCAAGCCCTACTGCTGCACCGGCAGGCTGGCCAAGACTCTTTCCATTCTTAAAACTGGGACTACCAGTGAATCTTTCCATCTGGAAGAAAAAACACTTGTACTGAGGGATTAGTCAAAAAATACCATCAAGGGTTTACATAAAACAGGGGCAGCATAATGTAAACGTTTACCAGGAATCTCATACATCCACATTGCCTTACTTGTATTCAAGGTCAAAGAGACTTTAGATACTTCATATGTTTCAATTTCATGAAATTTTAACATAATCTTGTAAACTGATCAGGTTTACTTACAAAGGTAAGATCAAGAATGATTTCAGATGTAACCTTGTTTGTACTTTCATAATTTATTTCTGATACAAATGCCTCCATTGAGAACAGTAATTGAACACACTTGGATAATGACTTGGACAAATCCTAGTTCCTGATTGGCTGTGAGCACCAATCACGAACTGCCCTGGCCGGTATCATACAACATATACCAGTAAATAACAGTTCCTGTGCAAGCCTGCCATTTAACAAGATGTATCACTGCGCATACTTAGAACACTCAGATTAGGCATGGTAGTCATTTATTTGATTCCACGGTACCCCAACTCACATCTTGCTATTTAAAAACCCCCAAATCAATTATTTTACCTGTTTTTACAGATTCTCCCTATTCTGCTTTCACTATCTATGTGCCAGTGGAGTGACTGTGCTCACTCTGCAGTTCCCAAACCATGTTCAATCTGCCGTTCCCAACTGCACTCACTCATCTCTCCAATGTTTGTTGCAACATTAATCGCAGGTTGCCTCACAACTGCTTTCACCCCCTCCCACCAACGTTTTAAATATTGGTGCTGTTTTGTGGCTACCTCCTCAAAGTTCATTTCCGGCCTCTTTTGGAGTTTCCGGAACTTTGCTTTGTATGCATCGGGGTTCAGATCATATTTTTTTAATAAAGCAGTTTTTAACTTGTCAAAATCTTTACTTTCAACATTGTCCATCTGTCCCAATGCTTCCCTCCCCTTGCCAATAAGTAGTGGAGACAGGTGAAAGCCCCAGATCTCACTGGGCAGATTGGCCCAGATACAGATATTTTCAAATGAATTTAAAAACATGTCCATATCCTCCCCCTCTTTAAACTCAGCAATTAATTTTGAATTTAGCTTGTACCTCAGTCCTGGAGTTTCAGACCCAATGCCACCACTTACCTGCTCAGGGGTTGCTGTCAGTTAGAGCGGCAGCTTTTTCAGCTCATGTTCCCTCTGGCGCTGCCATTCATCAGCCTCTGTTTGGCACTGCCTTTCTTCTGCCTCTGCCTGGTGCTGCTGTTCTTTCGCATCTCTCTGCTGAAGTCGTTCCTCCGCCTGGCGCTGGCATTATTTGGCCTCTCTCTTGCCGTTGGTCCTCCATTTCCATCTGTTACCTTTTTTGCTCATTCTCAAGCTGTTTCTCCTGCATCCATAGCCTCCTCAACCCAAGCTCTTAGTCTGTAGATGGATCCTTCTCTTCTGAGCTCTGGACCTTGGATGTCACCACCTGTGGCTCCAAGTGGGGTGGTGCGTCCTCTGTCTCAGCTGCCAGAAGGGCCTCTGTGAGTTGCCTTTTATTTTGGTTTCCACTAGGAATGCCCTTCTCCCCACAGATCTTCCTCAGTTGTTCCAGGTTCATCTTGCTATACTGAACAGACATTCCTCTATCTACACTACTCTGTCCAAAAAAAAAAATTCAAACAGGATAGGGTCTCTTGTCTGCAAACAAATTTCTTTTTCCCCTTTCCAAATTCTGCCCTTGATTGTGTGATGACTTTGCAAGACTGTTCAAAATCCCAGTAGCTGGCACCAAATCTGTCACGAGCCCCTGGCCCCCAAACCCTGGGCAGCCCAGTAGGACGTCCTGTTTGCAGAGCGGATCCCCCTATTCAGGAACTCATGAGCAGGAGTAAGGATTTCAGGAAGACTTCCCAGCCTTCCTTTTCCCAGAGGGAAAGTGGATTTTGTAGTTTCGAGATCCCTTGACTCTGCACTACTTTCAATATTTGAATCCCACCATGGCCACTGGCTACGCCCTGCCTAAGTAGTTTTACATGATAGCCGAACAGTTCTATCTTTTGGGCACACAGTCTTTTCAAAACCCTTCTCTTTAAAATGTTAAATCACACAACCAGATCCCAGGCAGAGTTGACAAGAAAGTCATAAAAGTTTACTTAAAATAAAAGCAATACAGAAAAGTCTACAGTTTGGAAGAACTCTCAAATGCAGACAATATCAAAAGTAAAACTGGATGGTTTTCAGAAAACACTAGATACTGGTATTCTAAAATACACCTTGTTTTGATGTTAGAGTTCAGACAAGATTTCAAATGTCCTTGTAGAGACAAGTCCTTAAGCAACAGTTTGCAGCAAGTGTGTATTCCCAGTCAGTTCTCTGCAATGTCCTTTTTTTTTTTTTTTTTTTAAATAAATCTTCAGGTGCTATCCATGGTGAAAAGTCTTGGTTTCCAAATGTCTAACTTACAAATCAGAATTTTCTGTTCAGTATGTGAGAAGTCAAACTTCCTCACACTCAGTTCTGTTTTTTTTTTTTTGCATTATTTGTTTATCCCCCCTGTGCTCCTGGTGAACCCACTCCTTCAGGCCCCTTTTCCAAGTCCTCACCAACCCCACCAACCTAGACTGAGTCCCTCATCTCACAACACAGCAGATTCCTGGGATATCCTGGACATAACCCTTCACCGGGCGGGTCCCTCTCCTCCGAGGGGGAAGGCACCAGTGGGGGAGTCCAGCGCACTCTTCTACAGTAGGGCCCAGGGATGCTGCTGAGGGAAGGAGGCCCATCGAAGGCAACAGAGGAATCGGGGGATGGAGAGCCATCATCTGGCAGCCACCAGGGAGCAGTATTTCCATTTTTTTTCTAGGTTCCCTCATCGCGCCGCTCCTGCAGTGCCTCCAGTCTCCACTGGGGGCCGCTGCTTGAGCGAGGCAGTCCCCAATCCCACCCCAGAATAGGAGAGCAGTCCTTCGGATGCTCAATCCTATCCTCCCCCTGCTGACCCCCGGTGTCCCGAGTCCATTCCTGAACCCGGGTCGCCGGCGTGGTTTAAGGTAAGACGCCAGCGCCTCAGCCCTCTGCACCACCAGGCCGGCTCGCAGGTCTGGTTTTAGAGACTTTTCCAGGCCTACACATATACTTTTGGTCTACAAGTATATGCCAGCTGGAACAGGCGATCTGACCACCAGCTAAAATGTTTCTCAACTGCCTGAGTTCAAAATGTGTGTCTGATACATACAGGCTATTCATCTTCAAGCCCCACTGACAGTGTGATGGGGTGCAATGGTTTACCTTTCCCTGTAGGTGTCACTGTGGTTCCATGTCAACCCCATTGACATCTGGTCCATGTATTTGGCTTAACTCCTGACCCCTAGGTCACTACATTACCTTTCTGGTGTTATTGGAAGCTAGATACCCAGTTATCTCTAAGAGTTATGGTTTCTGGGCCACATAAAATGTTTTCCTTTATCTGGAGATGTACCAGATCCACCCTAGCCATTAGAACAATTAAGGCTATTTTTGTACTTTCATTCCTAAAGCCTTTTGAAGAGACAGTGTCTTCATTCTAAAGTACATTACAGCATATACAATACGAACCCACATAAATGGATATAGGCATATCATGTAATAGATGCAAGTTTTATGTAACAACAATCTTCATGATTTTTTTTTTTTTTAATGGTATCAGCTCTTATAACAGCTATGATTAACAGGAGTATGAAACAATAGCCTGAATGTACTGGGGAACTGGCATCAACTTTATTTTGTATTGTCAGTTTTGTAGCTGTATGTGAAAACTCTATAAAAAGAGTTTTACAAAAAAAAGAAATTGGTGACTGGAAAAGGCACACTAAGCCAAAGCTCATTTCCAGGTGTGATCTGGGGATATCTGCTTAGGAGCATAGCAGCTTTAAGGGTCTGTAGCCAGCAAATCGTATACGTTTGCCTTCTGCCTCCTACTAGCCCATCTTATTATTTCCAAAGAGATTACATCATATCCTCCCACGTGAAAGATTTGCCCCCTAATTCGGATACATTGTGGTGCATGCTTTTTTTTTTCTTGAGTTCTTTACATTTTGCAGGTGGCGAAGGAAAACTTACATATTTGCCAGCCACAAAAATAGTGTCCTTTAGCTTGGCACATGCCATTTTTCTTGAGAATGGGGCATTGACATCTGGGGTCCAAGCTGCAAAAGTGGAAAACAGTACCTGAGGTCTCAAAGACACCTTGCAGTTTCTCTACCTAAAAAAGTACTATGAATGTCTTTCTTTCCAAGTTTTGCCCAGGAATTACTATCCTCCCCAAAGATAAAGAAGTATTAAATGACTTAGAAACAAGTACAGTATCATAAGGATTTTAATTTACTGCAGCCCTGTTGGTTCTCCTAGCACAACAGATGTTGCTAGGGGAATGAAGTGCTTTCCCATGATGCCCTGTGCCAAGAAACCAGCTTAGTGAATTAATGAGGAATTCCATTAAACAATCTCTGGCATGAAATTGCCCTTCCACCCCTTTCACTTACTTTATATTCTGCAGTCTTAATAACAGAAGCAAAACGGTACAGCAGTTTGAGTGCAATGAAATGAGAGTACTTACAAACTGAAAACAACTTCGAACACTGGGCTCAATATTGCTGCCTCCAAAGGAAGCCACTTCTCCAAGCTGCCGGGGTATCTGGATGGAGTCATGCAGGAGAAGGCCCAGTCGGCGCTGATCACAGAAACCCGTGGAACTGGCCACCTGCTTGAAGAGGTCTGTAGGGGAGAAGATGGAGATTATGACTGTACAGCAGACTCTGGCTGGGTGATCACAGTGGTTATGTCATTAGTCACGTCATGTCATCAGAGATGAAACAAGACATCAAAATGCGGTGCTCTGGCTGCAGCATTTTGCAGCTTTTAGTACACGTGAAAGCTCTTAACCCACCAGAAAGGCAGTCTGAAGTCTAAAAGTCATTAATCTTGCAGATCAATACCAAAAGCTGTATTCACCTCATGTGGACCAGTGTGGTGTTACAGTTGTTTTAAATCCTGCATTTTGCACTGCACACTGCAAACTGAAAAACAAGCTATTTTCCTTATGTTGCATTTGAACTAAAAAAAAAAAAAAACAACAACCTAAGAATGTCTAAAGCTAACACATTCTTTGTTTATGCCTGTCTTGAGTCAAATAATTGGGATAACTAGATAACTAGTCCTCCAGATATTTTATGTCAAGAAATTCTGTTGAAAACATTATACAGTATGTGTTGCCCACATGGTAGCCAGACACAGAGGGATGATTTGAAGGTATTGTTCAAACAGATGAGCTGACTACTTTTAAGGTACATTCCAATGTTAAACCTTGGGCTGCTGAAAGAATTAGAACATATAGAAATTCTGAACTGATATATCAGTCCATGGCACAGTAAGGGTTAGGTCTGTGGGCTTCTAGGAACATCTGGATGGCCCAGTGGTAGCGTGTGGCACTACTATGCAGATACCCTGAGTTTATGGATGCACTCAGATTGTCACGTTGGGAGGCAGGTCAGGCCACGTAGCTGATGCATGGCAGGGTGTATTGGCCTGGGAGGGCTGGTGGTGGGTTCTGGTATGACAGCTACCCCTGCAGCTTGGCCAGGGAGTTTGCTCCTACCACTGGGGCACACTGTTTGTGAGGTCCAAATAAGAAGGCTGTGCCCAAACTTGGGGAGATGGGAGAAGCTGGGGAGAAAAGCAAGTGAGAAAATCTTTGGCTTTTACTACAGATGATAGCTGACAGCATGTCGGGCCCCCACATTATCCAGCAGCGCTGACCACAACCTGACAAGACTTGGGCCGATGGTAGAACAGCCATGCCCAGGACTGCCTCTGACGCAATGGGTAGAACTGTGGGGAAATAATAATAATACCTTATTTCTATAGTGCCTTTCAAAAACCAAGGCTCTGTACAAAAATATTTTTAAAAACACATCAAACAGTTCAATTCTTAAAATATATAAAACAGACATATTATGAACAAATAAAATCATTCACCGAATGCTTTAATCCATAAATGTGTTTTTAGGGCCTTTTTAAATCCCTCTACGGTCGTGCAGTCCCAAAACTGACGGGGTAGAGAATTCCAGAGGGTAGGGGCTGCATGCATAAATGTATGGGCCCCAGAAGATTTCAAACACACCCTCAGGATCTCTAGCAACCCCTCGTCAACCGAGCAGAGCGATCACCCAGGGCAGTAGGGAACCAGGCGCTCTTTCAGGTAGTACAGGCCAAGTCCGTGTAGGGCTTTGAAAGTCAAAAGACTGACTTTAAAGGTGATCTACCACTGGACTGGCAGCCAGTGCAGTCCATGCAGCACCGGCGAAATATGACTGGACAGGGAGGTACCAGTCAAATGCTGGGCCGCTGCATTCTGCACCAGCTGCAGGTGGCGGATTTCCACCCCAGGAAGCCCTAGGTAGAGGGAATTGCAATAGTCCAAGCATGAAGACACAAAGGCATGGACTAGCGTAGAAAGATCGTCAGACGGAACAAGGTGCTTAATCCTGGAGATATTCCTCAGATGGTAAAATGAAGACTTGACAACGGCAGACACCTGTGAATGTAGACTCACCCCCAGATTACGCACCTGTTCAGAGGTTGGGAGTGAAACACCCCCGAGATAAATTCCGGAGGGTGAACTAATCCCCGGCCCCTCTATCCGGTGTGCCAAATCCACAACAGCACCTCTGTCTTTTCCGAGTTCAACTTCAGCCAACTCGAATCCATTCACTCCTGGATTTCTTTGAGGCAGTTATTAAGGACTGAGACAGCTCCATCCTGGTCGGGTGCAAAAGAAAGGTAGAGCTGGGTATCATCAGCATAGCGGTGAAACCTCAGCCCATACCTTCTTGCAATGTCTCTGAGGGGCAGCATGTACACTGCGAACAACATGGGGGACAACACAGAACCCTGAGGAACCCCACAAGGTAGAGAAACTGAGCCCGAGGAATAAACCCCAGAAACCACTCACTTCGTTCTTCCAGAGAGGTAAGATGTAAACCACCTGAGGAAATGAAGGAGTAAAGGGGTTCGGGGTTAATGGGGCAGGGTGATAGCTAGAGGCAAGCACATCCCCTTAGGAGCTGTGCCCATGCAGTGGTTAGTTCTAACCAAATGGAGTGGCTAATTCCAGACCTTTTAGCGAAGGCAACAAAAAGGTAGCACTCTAATACAGAGAACACTGAGGCAGATATACTGCAAATCTTTGCTTTGGAAACCACAAATATAACAAATACCTCCTACCAGTTCCCCAAACTATGGATTTCTCTCTCCCTCTCCATCTGCTCTGCCTCTTCCCTACACGCTCTCTCCTTTCTTCTCCTTAAGTTGTTTTCCCACCCCTGCAACTACCCCTGATCCCCCTCTGTACCTCTCTTCCCCTCTTTCCATTCCCTCATCATCTCCCTTGCCTCGACTCCTACCCTCTCTTCTCCAATTACTTGCCCTAGCTCCTGCTACTAACCATCATTTCCCCACCTCCAAAAAAAAGTCTTCTTATATCTACAGGTTAGCTTAGCTACCATCTGCCTGCATTTCTACACTGTGCACTTAAACTGTATCCTCCCATTTGTCTTCAAGATGCATCCTAGTATATCTGTTTATGCCAGTGTACATAATTTGTTTTAATGCCTCGATGTTGCTGGTTATATGTGTATTTGATGGTTAGTATGTTTTTACCTGCTAATTCAGTTCTAATTCATAGATTCCTAGACATGTGAAGGCAGAAAAGGACCTTCCTGGCCCATCGAGTCTGCCCATCTCCCACACTTGTACCCCCTCCTCCCCATGACAAATCCTTGTGTTTTTTCCAGGCCTTATTGAAACCCTCCACTGTACTGGCCCTCACCACATCCTCTGGCAGACCGTTCCAGGGCTCAGCCACTCTCTCCATGAAGTAATACTTCCTAACGTTTCCCCTAAACCTTCCCCCTTCAATTTCAGTCCATGCCCTCTAGTTCTTGTATCTACCTTCCCTGAAGATAAGCTTCCCCCACTTTATTGATCCCATTCACATACTTAATTGTTTAGATTATGTCCCCCCTCTCCCTTCTTGTCTAAAGAGGATACAAATCCAGCTCTTCAACCTCTCCTCATATGTCCTTCCGCTTAGCCCAAGCACCATTTTAGTGGGCCTTCTCTGCACCCTTTCCATGCCATCTATGTATTTTCTTAGATGTGGCCTCCAGATCTGTACCCCGTACTTCAGGTGTAGTCTAACCATGGAACTGTAGAGTGGCATCAGCACCTCCCTCCTTCTGCTGCTTATCCCTCTCCTAAAGCATGCCAGCATCCTGTTGACTTTGCCCACTGCCTTGCTGCACTGGGTCCCCACCCTAAGGTCATCAGTGATTATAACTCCTAGATCCTTCTCCTGCCTGGTTGTAGCCATCACCTCCCCTCCAAGTGTGCATATGGTATTTGGATTCCTTCTCCTTAACTGCGTCACTGTCCATTTCCTGGCATTGAATTTTAGCTGCCATGTTTCCAACCACTCTTCCAGTAACCTTAGATCATTCTTCATTTTCTCCACTCCCCCCGGGGGAGTCCACCCTATTGCTGAGTTTTGTGACATCTGCAAAAAGACAGACCTTCCCCTGCAGCCCTTCTGCTATGTCGCTGATGTAGATATTAAACAGAATGGGCCCAACACCGACCCTTGTGGAACCCCACTCATCACCCCAGTCTCCCCAGAGTGCAACCCGTTGACCACCACTCTTTAGCTTCTACCGGTCAGCCAGCTCTCCACCCATCCTGTTATTTTCTGCCCCACCCCTAGACTCTCCAACTTATTTACCAGTCCTTTGTGGGGCACCATGTTGAAGGCCTTCCCAAGCCCTGGTAGGCCACATCCATTGCCATACCCTGATCAATCACCCTCATTACCTCATTGAAGAATTCAGTTAGGTTTGTCTGACATGACTGACCTCGAGAAAAGCCATGCTGCCGGATGTCTTGCAGCCCCCCCTTCCAAATAGCTAACCACCCTTTGTTTCAATAATGTCCCCGTTATGTTACCCACCACTGATGTGAGACTGACCGGGTGATAATTGGCCACCTCCTCCCTGTTTCCATTCTTATGAAGTGGCACCACGTCTGCCTTCTTCCAGTCCTCCGGTTCCCACCCTGTATTCAGGGACAAGTTAAATAACCCTGCCAGTGGTTCTGCCAGTACCCACCTTAATTCCCTGAGCACCCTTGCATGTAGGCCTTCAGGGCCCATGGCCTTGTTCACCCTCAGTTTTTCCAATTCCTCCATTACCTCGTCCACACTGATTGGGCTAGGATCCATTCCCCTGCTCCCCTTTCTCTTCTCACTTATCACTGGTCCCCTTCCTTCCCACTCTGTTGTGAAAACTGAGCTGAAGTATCCATTCAGCATCTCAGCCTTTTTTTAGATCCCTTTCCACTTGCAATCCCCTCTCCCTCTTGATCCTTACTATCCTCTGCCTTACCTTCCTCCTTTCCCCTATATATCAAAAAAAGTCTTGTCCCCCCATCTGGTCTGCCTAGCAATTCTCTCCTCTGTTTCTGCTTTAGCTTTCCTAATCCTCTGCCCTGCTACCTTCAGCTTCTCTTTGTAAGTTTCCCTATCCTCCCTCCCCTGCATCCTCTTATATTCCCTAAATGCTCTTTTCTTCTCCCCCCACTGACTTCCTCGCCTCCCTATTGAACCAGTGGTCTCCTCCTTCTTTTGTTCTTTCTTACCCTCCTTACACAAGTCTCCATCGCTGTAGGGAGCCCTCCATTGATCTTATTCCATAGTTCCTCTGCCCCTCCCTCCATCCCCTCCCACCCCCCACTTTGTCCTGGAATATCTCCCTCATCCTGGGAAAATCTGCTCGCCTGAAATCTAGGACCTTCGTGGTGGTTTGACTAACCTCATACCCTGCTCTGACCTTGAAACCCACTGTACTGTGGTCACTGTCTCCCAGGCTGGCCCCCACCCCCACTTCCTCCATGCTATCTCCATTGGTTAGGACCATGTCAAGTATATCACCCTCCCTCGTGGGCTCTCTGACCAGCTGCTGCAGGAAGGCACCCTATGGTGACCCTAGAATCTCCCCAATCCTAGCGGACCATGCAGATGGGATATCCCAGTCTATATCTGGGAGATTTAGCTTTCCCACCAGCAGACTCTCTCCCTTCTGAGCCATTCTTTGAGCCTCCTGCAGCATCTGCATGTCTGTTTCCTCACTCTGCATGGGGGGTCTGTATACCACCCCTAGCCTTAGTGCTGTCCCAGCTTTCTTCACCAGCGTGACCCATATGCTTTCCACTTCTCCCTGCTCTTCCATCCCCTCCATGGCCTTAATTCCCTCCCTGATGTATAATGCCACTCCTCCCCCCTTCCTGCCCATCCTATCCCTCCTGAATAACCTGTACCCCAGAACTCCCACCTCCCATTCATGGTGCTCGGACCACCAGATTTTGGTTATGGCTACAATATCTAATCTCCTCCTCCATTAATGCTTCTAAAGCTATCATCTTATTCTCCAGGCTTCTGGCATTTGTGGACAGTCCACACTCCTGTCTTTTGTTGCGCCATTAGGTGAGACATTTTCCCTCTCCCTTTCCCCGATTTAGTTTAAACCATATGTTTGCTTAATGAATTCCGTCAATTTAATTCTCAGCACTGCCTTTCCTTCCCCGTTTAGGTGCAATCTGTCCTGGGCATATAGGCGTTCATCATTCCATGTTGTCCTCCAGTCCTCTACTAACTCATACCCACTCTGCCTGCACCATTCCACTAGCCATTTGTTGAACTCCCTGATCCTTTGCGTCCTTTCAGTGTTCACTTTAAGCACAGGCAACATCTCTGAAAAAATTAAAGATTGGAAACACAGGCTGCTACAGAACCTAGCAAGCACTGTGAATCTTGCCTGTACTTCCAACAGGCTGTTACCATCCAAATAATTTGTCCCCAGATGGAAAATCAGGTGAGTTTTCTTATCCTGTGGCTTGCCTCATGATGGAATATGATGAATTACTTCTGATGCTGTCATACCCAGCAAGCACTCCACCCAAATTGCACTACCCCCCCCCCCATTTAATTCCTCTTAAAATCGAGTCCGCTATGATGAGGACCCTGCCCCTATTTTGCTTTTGCCTATTATTTATTTTTTTTCCTTGCTTCTAGTTCTAGGCATCCCACTTACCTTCCTCTTCTCTTCAACTTATTCATGTTCCCTCTTCTATCCCTTCCCCCCAGGAAATGAGTTGTTACTAGCTCAGTATCTCTTTCCTGGTGAAACTTTTGAAATAAATAAACAAACAACAATTCATGTTGTAGCTGAGTGCATTAAGAAAATATTTGAAATTGATTTGGACAAATCAAAGTGGTTCCTGGAAAGGCATGGGGCTAACCCAGGTCACAACAGAAAGAGCCTCTTGGGCTGTTTGTTTAGCTAGTAAAAATATGCTTTAAATCAAGCAATAAAGAAATATAAAGGATGTGCTTAGAATTAAACCACACCCCATTTGGAAAGTCCAGTACAGACCAAAGCGCTGGGGTAATAGCTAAGGTTTCTCTTTTCATTGGTGATGGTATGCCTGTGTTAACATTTGTGCAATATTTGTGCTCCTCATAATGTTTTTAGCCACATTAATAAATCTGTGGTGAATTGTAGTTTATCCCCCACAACGTTCTCTGTATTGGAGTGCTAACACTGTTGTCATGAGTTGACTAAGGGTAGCTGCAGACAACACAAGGGCAATGTGAAAGACTAGAGTACAGAAAGAAACCACTAGGGAAGTAAAAACAAGTTTGTTGGCCTCTTATTGTTTCACCAGATACCAGCAAAAAAAGAAAATCTGCTTGCCAAACGCTGGTGTGGCCTCTGTTTCACCATGACGTTTGCTTTCCAGACACAATAACTCTGACTTGTGATTATTAGACTCTAATGGTGTCAACAATGCCAGCAAAGAAAAATTAATTATTGAAACATGAACCTAATCATTTAGCGCAGTGTGAGGTGCAACAGTAATTAGCACAGAACTCCAGACTGAGCTGCGAAGAACTATTAATTTGGCTATGTTACATCAATTTTGTTTTTGTAATCACAACGGTTTGTAACATATTATGGATTGCTTGGAATACAAATATGCTATTTTGGAGTACACTGCGTTTAATCATACAGCATGCTCTGATCCTGTGAATCTATCAGAGTGACTAGATTGTTCAAGCAAGGTATGGTGAAATCTGGTGAGGACTAAAATGCTTTACTCACAAATGTAGCTGTATAATAACACAGAGGAGCATAATCCCTTTTTAATTCATGACAGAAAATAATCTTTTTGTAAACTGCAGACTTTACATCCTTATTATTTTATGATTCTAATGTCACAGCTAAGGCCATATAGTATTACAGTTTTGACATCAAGGAATTTAGATAATTTAAAAACATGTTGAATGCATTTTTCTTCACAATGCATTTTAACAAACAGCACATACAACAAAACAATGGATACAATGGCTGGAATTCCAAAGCACGGTTATGGGAATACTGACAAACCAATCAAGCTGCACTCCTGTGATTTATGTTATGACGACTATTTGATGGGACTACAGTCTTATTATGCATAACTGGATGCACTTTAATTCTTCTATGTTTCCCTTAAACGATGCAGTACTTGGCTTTTAATTTTATACTGCTTAAGAATGTAAAACTAATCAAAGTACCATTAGTACTGAAAAAGAAAATCAAGCTACCCTAAGCAGAAGCAGAACCCTACTGAAAATGAACTGTGGCATTTCAGTTAGGCCATCATGTGTAAATAAATTGCTGTTATACAACAGGGGTGAGACTAAAAATGTACAGATAAATGAAATATTTACATGGCAGTAGGACTTGGAGTGGTGATAAATTGTTTACCATCATGTTAGGTGGGTCATCACCATTTATCTTCACTTGAGGTTGGTCACAAAGAACCTCTTAACCAATGGGAAAGCAGCTTGAACAATCCCTGATGACATCACAATGACCGCTGATGCACTCAGAACAGAGCAGTGAAATCAAACAAACAGTTCAATCCTCATTAAAGAAACTAATCTGAAAGCTTTACAGTTTAAAATACATTGTCCAAATTGAATACACAATGGCCAAACTCAGAATATGCCATTTATTATCATGAATGACGGGCCAGGACCATATCCCACGAGTCGTACAGTTTGTATGCTGGGAGCAGATACATCTGAACTATTTTTATTGTCATAGTGAGTGGAAAGAAGTGTGTGCAGTAATTGAAATGATGATCAGAAATAACAACAATATGTAGCATGCATAAGTAATAAAAGAAAGCAGATACTTCCCATTGGTCTGGTATCTTTAAATGCACACACAATCAAATGCCACAAGCCATGCACAAAGCATTATGGTTATGCAAATCCATGTGTGTGTAGGGGGGAAGGTAAGCTGATTAGAAACATAGAAATTGTCAGCAGATAAGGACTGCTAGGCCCATTCAGTCTGCCTGTAAGCCTTACACTTGTTTGCAGCCTCTGACCCTATCTGGTCAATGGCTTTTCACCCCTTCTTCCCACCTCTAAGGTTTTTTTATGCCTGTCCCAGGCATGTTTAAATCCCTCCACACTGTGCTCACTCCCATCACCTCCTGTGGCAGATTATTCCATGTGTCCACCACCCTCTCCATGAAGAAAAACATCCTCACATTTCCCCTTAACCTGCCACCTTCCAATTTCATATCATGCCCCCCTCATTCTTGTACTCCTTCTATATTGGAAGATGTCTCCCCCCCCAACACCTTGTTTATGCCCTTAAGGTCCTTGAATATTTCCCATCTTGTCCCCCCAATCCTTCTTCTCCACCAGCGAGGACATACTGAGGTCCTTTAATCTCTCCTCATATGTTTTCTGGTGCAAGCCCTGTACCATCTTATGTCACCCTTCTCTAGACCACCTTCACCCTGTCAATACAGTCAAAAGCCTCAGAAGCAGAATGGGTATGCAGCCTGAGTGTGTGATTGGGGAGGTGGAACTTACTTGCAAAGTGTCTGGACTTTGGTCCTTCTAAACATTCACAGGTAAGATGCAGAATGACTGCACCACCTGCATGTCTATCTGATCTGTCAGAATATACTACATAATTTGAGAGAGCATAAGGCTGCATCACTGTTTTTATATTGTCCATTTCAATAAAGGGATGAAATTTGGCAATGTTAAAAGGCAGCCCCCTAACTACATCCAGCACTTGGAATTCCAGGGTCAGCTTAAACTGAATTCCATAATGATAGGCAGCTCCAACTGCCTGAGATTCCTGGCAGCATGTATGTATTATTTATTATACTACACATGGACCCTCTCCTCGAGGCAGATACTTTCCAATCTGTGTGCTTTCGGTAAACACACATTCATTCAAAAGCCCCAAACCCATTAAAAAGCGTCATGGGTATGCAAATTTGTGTGTGTGTGTGAGGGGGGGGCCAAACAGACTAGGACTTTTTTTTTTTGCAGTAGATGTTTCTCACCACTTTTTTTGCTTTGTCGAAGTCTCTCAATGTTAATGTTTAATATGTTGTATGACTAGGAAATATTTTAACTGGTACTACATTCAGTTTGACACGTCAAAACTCAGACCTCACTGCAGACAATTCACACACTCTAAACATAAAAATAATCTTTAACATCTGCACGAAAGAGTATGCATGAATACAAGGGGCAGGAAGCCATTGCTTGTCACCTAAAAATAAACTGAAAAAAGTTTAAATGAACTTACATCTGTACTTGTCTTCCAAGTGAGCTTTACACAAGGACACAATACCAGTTTTGAAAGACAGGGCACGTATTTTTCCTGTTCGACCACTGTTGTCAAAGAGGAAGACAAAAAGATTTTGATGCTAAATGGGCATTCTGATACACAGACTACTATATTATATCACTGTATCATCATAAACAACATAACACAAATGCATTCTTGCCAATAAACATAAGGGAGCTTGATCATATTGTTACCCCATACCCTCTTTTTTATCATTTTATATTTCTCCCAGCTACCGCTCTCATCTCTTGGACAGTAATGCTGCTCTTAGCTCCCATTCTACCACTCCTAATGATTCAGCAGGACTCCAACAGACCCATCAACCTACATTAACTCTGTAGTGTTCCCAGCCCCAGTGGGACCACTTTCAGCCAACACTGTGCCTTCCTGGCCTACCAAGAGAGGTGCATCCAGTATTGAAGGAAGATCTTGGGTTGGTTGGAGGTCTTGTTGTGAATGAGTGAATAACTGCTGTCGATTTTGCATGGTGGGACTTTTTATCCTTCTTAGAGCCATCCCACCCCCAACTACCAAAGCAGCTGCCTGTGGTCACTCTCTTGTAGGAAGGGGATGGCCGACATTTTGTTACCCGCAATGTTAAGGCCATCCAGATCCCTGTCATAGGACATACTATAAGTGAGGGCAAGCCTCTTCTGGTGGACAAATGCCTCTACATTGCAGCCAGGATAAGCCGGGGTGAGGGGGTGTCAAGATTGTGAGTAGCTCCTGGGCTCCCACATGACGGTGCAGTGCACACTCAGCCAGCACCACCTGACTGGCTATCCCACCCACTCTTTAAGGTGAGATTGTGACTTCTGGGAAAAGTCTGAGGAACATAATATTGAGACACTATTCAGCTTATAGTTTATGGATTTTCTGTAATTCTGTTTCTTTTGTTCTTTATTACTAGATTCATTTACATGGGAACATGATTTGTGATCTAGGCCTGTTATTTAATCTTTTGCAAAAGTCACAATGCTCTGTTTGAGACATCATAACCATTTCAAAACAACAATTAAGAAGCGATTATCTGCTCTGGATGAAGCCTTGTCAGCCTGACTTGCAAGAGGCCAAGGATCATGTTTTCATATAAATTAACCCCGTACTGAAAAGCAAAGAGAGAGTACAAATTCAGAAAATATATAACAAGCTGGATTGTGTCTAAATATTGTTTTTTATAAAGTTTTTTCAAAAGTATTAAAGAGAAACAAACATGTGATGTGGATACTGTTCTTGCCTTAAAAAAGCTGCCCTCATGTCTGAGGAACTGACACCATGCAGTACTATAATTATTTTGCATTGTTGCCACTTGTAAATTCTTGCCCCAGGGCATGGTCAATAACCAGACTGCAAGTCTCACTCTATTTTTCCCAGCTACTGATACCATCAATATAAATGAGTTTTCCCAATAAATGCTTGAATTACAGAAATACAATACCCATCATTTGCTGAAGTGCTATGTTTCACTGGTGCAGAGCTTAGATGCTCATTACCCAGACAGTCATGTTTCCTAAGTCAGGAGCATGTTAGTGAGGTTACAGCACCCTTCAAGGCCCAGTGTTGGCAGAGAGAGACTTGGAAGAAGAAAATAATACAATAGAAAATGGGAAGGCAGAAACATAATGAAAACTTGAATAGCAACAGGAACTGTGAAAGAAAAGAAGCAAGGGATAACAATTTCCAAGGGAAAAAAAATGAAGAAAACAAACTCAATAAAAAATAAAGACGATGTTGAAAAAGGCAAAAGGAAACAAGCACTAAACAATGTTACAAGTACTGGAAGGAATGTAAATGCCACAAAACAATAGAAAATAAATAACAGAAAAAAATAGGAAAGAAAAGACAAGGTGAATAACCTCTTGTATTCTGTCTTTGTTGGGATGGACTGCTGTCTTATCTGGCCCTGTAAAATGATGGTTTCTCACTGGTGTCAACAGGAAGTGTCATTATCTTTAGGTATTGTGAAGGGGTATGGATGGGACAAAAGGCAGAAGGATTTCCTCTTCCAAGTAGAACCATCAAACTAGTAGCCTCCGTGGATTCAACAGCCCTTAACCAAGTGGTTCATCTAATCTGACCCCCCCCCCTTTCATTTAATTGTCTTCAAGCTTTGTGACTCAGACTAATTAGTTTTACGACTAGGGAAATGCAGTGTGATCCACAACAGTCATTAAGACTTTTCCTCTCATCAGTTTCAAACACTTACGTGTCATAAACATTAAGCAGCCAGTTGAGACTCATGTCCACACACAGTGGTACATTGACCAGGTTGTTGTGCTCTTGTTCCAGTCGATCATAGATTGTGGTCAGGCAGTTAATGATCTGTAGAATGTCCATTAGCTGGTCATTCTGTTTGAGGTTGTGCTGGTCAAAGGCATCACAGGCTGCAGGCAGGCTCAGAAGGTCCAAACAGAGCTGGAAAAGAAAACATGGCATCTAAATATGTAAAAAGAGCTTGATATCTCATCATCTAAATAATTTCAAATATCATCACAGTTCTGAGCTACATTCTAAGGAAAAAGAAAACACTTAGAGGATGCATACATGAGAGGTAGTTTGCAAGAGGTGCAGTATGTGTAAGCTTCTTAAAGGGAAGGTCCCCTCAGCATTGCATTCTGTTTACCTGTGTACTTTGCAGGCACAAATAATGATTAGCTGTACTGCACCTTCCTAATTTCATCAGTATTTAAATGTAAATTAAGGTACTTAAATCTGGTGGGAAAACCTGCCTGATGCTATTGCAAAGGTCATGACCTGACTCATGTAGGGCATCCAGGAATTTTATGATGTTTTAGTGCTAAAGCCTGCAGTAGTTATATACTGTATTAGTCAGTGCTGTTGCTGTCCACTACAGTCCCTATGCTCTTGTCTTATGCTGGCTATGAAACTTTTCAAGGCATAGTAAGTGCCCTACTGTTTTCTGTAGTTTAAAAGTGCATCTAAGTTAGGAAAAAAATGCTTTTAGAGAACACAGGTACTCCACAATACGTGCAGCAGAACTGAATGCGAGTGTAGCCACGTTTACACAGCAGCAGCGCTTCACATTCTTCTCTGCTGCTTTGCCGCTGTACTGTGTTGAAGCTACAATTAACAGTTTACACAGCCCATCTATGACGCACCACAGGTCATGCCTAGGAGGGTCTGTACATTCAGTGAGCCGGGTTTACCTAAACTGATGTCAGTAGTGACTCATCACTGATGCACTCCCTGCCTGCCTCTTGCCATGCCATCCGATATACAGGAAGTGCTGGTGCTAAAGGACCCTATTGTTTTACAATAGTGTGCAAGTGTTGCCTGGACATCAGAGCAAGGTGACTCTTGCCACATTTAAATCTAATCTCCAAGAAAGTATTTTTGAAAAAGAAACAAGCAGCTGCATCACAGCATCACAGCCTCAATCCACCCCAGCTCCCCAACACATAAAATAAAGACACTGACCTCCAGTTTCATGTACAGAATACCGTTTATTCAAGGCAACAAGTGCAAATACTATCTCAAACTGAGTGTTTGCTTGAGCGCCTGTTGCAACAGCACCAGCACCGGTGTGCCGATACTTCCATGTTTTGGTTGAAAAGGATCATGGGACTGTTAGAGGACTAGTGGAGAATACTGAGAAATATGGCTCTGCAGTGGATCGAGCGCATAATTAAGTTCACACCACAGAGTACTGCGCTTGGTCCGTTAGATGTCCCTACTTTTCAGTCACAGCCAAAATGGGATCTGAAGCACTCTTAAAGCGATGCAGTGAGTGTCTGCACAGCAGACTGTGCAGTGCATCAACCTGTGTGCATGGGTTGATGCACTGCAAAGAGGGCAGTGTAAATGGGGCTTAATTGGCTTGTGCAGGTACACATCAACTCCCATAATGCCTTGCATGAGTGGGGTCATGACCTTTGCAATGGAGACAAACTGGATTTCACACCAGGGCAAAACAGAGTGAAACAACCTCATTTATATTTAAATTAGGATGAAGTTTGAGGGATGCCAGAGACGGATTCGTTGTTCATGCCTACAAACTACATAGGTATACAGAAAATAGGTTGAGGAACTTTTCCTCTAAAGCAACATTGCATGCTGACTCCCTCTCCAAGCTGCGCGCATGTGCGTGCACGCACACACACACGCACACACACACACACACACACACACACACACACACACACACACACACAGACACACACACACACTTTCTCTCTAAAGTATCAACCTAATGAGATGCAAAATGTCTTCAAGCAAAATACTGTATGCTACTGTATTGATCACACCCATGAGTAGTTCATATTTATATTATGCATGTGGGCTTTTGCCTTGCCAAAAATACAGACAATAACTGTAGAAGTATTACAAAAAAAAAAATTGCAATTTTTTTTTATTTGCTGGTTGGGTAGCCCCAAGGCAAGTAGATGTCTATTTTCAAGAGGGACCCAAAGATGCAAACACAAACAAGATTCAACTATTCAATTAACCTATTTATTTAAATTTGTTGACTGTGATGAAGCTGGAGGGAGTTAAAGAGGGATGTGAGGACCCACTCCTTCATTGAAAGAGTGGTAGATGCCTGGAACAGACTGCCAGTGGACGTGGTTAAGGCAAAAACAGTAGGGAGCTACAAACATGCATAGCATAGACATAAGGTAATATTACTGAATATGCAGGGAGAAGGGATGGTAGCAGGAGACCAGTTAGGGACTGTGGAAGCAGACTAGGCAGAGACCTCCTGGGAAGACTGTGTGGGCCAGGCATCTTTTTCTGACAACAAATTTTATGTTTCTTGTTTGAGCGTTATACTGCTCATTTTAAGTCTACATCTACATAGAATGCTTTCTAGCAAGAGTTCCTTTTTGCTTTTATAAACTGAAAACAATTGGGGGTATTGAAATGACAACACTCGTTCCAGCATGAGGAGATGGTCAAATCGGGGTGCCACGTTAGCAAGAGTGTGTTGTGAGTGTGCATAGCCATGTGGCCACATATCACAGGCTGAGCTGCTAGAAATAAGCACAAACCACTCATGATAAATATTTTACAAATATCTTCAACAATAAGCAGAAATGGAGCATATTGGGGCTGATTTCTTGGTAAGAATAGGTAACAATTGTGGATACCACACTAATCACTTATGACACAAAATGTTTGAAAACGCTGACTGTGTACCTTTAAGGCAAAGTGGCAGAAGGAATGGAAAATGAGATCCAGTCTAGGATGTGAGCCTGGGTGAATTTGGGGGCTGAACTGTAAACATTTACAAATACCAGTAGGATAATTTTGAGTATGGGTACATGGCAGACAGGGAGTGCCATCAAGAGTCTTTAAGACCGGGGTAAGTTGGAGATTTGTTAGCCTCTGATTTGTGCCAAAAGTCATGGAGGCTATTTCATGGTAGTAAATGAGAGTTGGTTTGAACAAAAGCAGCACTGGACATGGTCAAAGTTTCAGCTCAGGAACAGAGGCCCTGGAAGCAAGGAGTACAGTATCATCCACGTACATGTGAATTTGTGAGGAGACACAGACTGAAGGGAGGTCATTAAAAAAGAAGAAATCAAGTATAGGACTAACATACAGCCCTGAAGTACACCAGAGGTTATGGGTGGTGGGTGGGGAGGGTGGATGAGGAATCACAATTGCATTGACTGATGCCAGTCAGAAAATTAGAAGCAGAGCTGTTAGATCAAATAGTCCCACCTACTTTACTTATCTAGAAGGAGGAGGAGTGACACTGTACTGAAGGCCTTTTCAGACCAGTGAAAATGATCATGGTGATGTGGTCCTGATCTATCCCTCTAAGGATGGAGTCAGTGACATGGAGGAAGGAATAGACCATTAAGTGATGTTTGTGGAAACCAGACTGGAAAGGAAAGAGGAAAAAAGTGAAATCAAGGAAAGAGGACAGCTCTGAGAATGCAAATGTTTCCTGCACATAGCAAGGGCAGTGAGGGGGACAATGGGGTGGTTGTTTCTGTGGAAAGATGACTTGCCCTCTTTGCAGAGGGAGGAGAACTTCAACTTGCTTCCAGGTCCCAAGGATGGTTATGAGCTGGAAATTTAAATTCTGCTAGCAAAATTTTAGCATAATTACCTATTCCACTTTTGAGATCTTCTGCAGAATTTTTCAGACAATTCTGCAAAATATTATGCATCAGTAAACCTCAGGATTCTTAACGTGAAACGACATAAAAATTGCAGAAGTATTTTCCACAGACATGGTTTGCACGATAATGTTTTTTTTTTTTTGCCATTGCAGTTTTAAGTTGTGTTCTGTGTAAACCACAGAATTTATATACAGTACACCACAACTATTTTCCTCCCGGTGTTTCAGAAATTCCATTGTTACTGCACTTTTCATGTAGAAAATATTGCAGATTCCGTGGATGGTGGTATTTTGGGAAATTATACAAAATGGTAGTGTTTCATTAACATTCTGTGGCCGTGGAATGCAAATTTTGCCCAGCCCTATTCTCAAAGATATAGCATAACCTTTCTGCACTCCTTGTAGGGATTTACCAAATGGGTCCAGCGTTGGCTACATTCTCCTTCCTAGTGGGCAAGCATCCTCACAAATGATTTTATTTGCTACATTGCATTCTAGCATTAGGTCATTATGATTTAGGTACGTGAAAAATATAACAGCACATACCAATCTATGTGATACCTATTTTAGTACTGATCTGAATCATTTCCATATGAATTTACCTTATAGCATCTATAGCAAAGATGAGAACTCATGAGCAACATATTTCAAAACATAGCAACAAAATACACATGAATGATCTCGAGTCTCAGCTCTGGGGAGCAGCACACAATAGCAATTGCTATATTGCTAGTACGCTCATATGCTGTTCAGAACAATGACAAATAGAGTGTCCCCCCTCCCTGCAGGAAAGGCCCAAGCACTTGAAAACAGTCAGGGAATTTCTTCTAGACAGATATTTTTTTCCTTGTTGTTCATGGAGTCTCATCACTGCTGTATGAAAAGTATATCATAACTGTCTTTTGGAGTTTGAATATTTTGCTGTGAATAAAACAATGGTTTAGGGACAGAAAGTTAAGTTTTGCTCATTTTTATTTCAGCACAGAACAGCTTATAAATATATTAGCAATGCAGAAATTTATGAATCTTGAGTGTTGACAGTCATCAGAGGCTACTTTTACCTCCCAACACATATTGCTGGACTTCACACCATCTTGATCCTGTTGACTTGGACAAGCTAGTGCAGGCTTCTGTCCCCTCAAGATTGGACTACTGTAAATGACTCTATAAAGGCTAGCCTGGTAGTCAGGTAATTCATCTGCACCTACTTCAGAATGACATGGCTAGGCTTTTGACCTCTCTTCAGAGGTCAGAACTTACTGATCCATCACTTCAGACTTGGGTCTAGTTGCTTGTTAGATGGTGGATGGACTATAAGGTTCTTTTACTTGTTTTTAAATCCCTGAACAAATTGGACCATCAGTACATCTGTGACCTTGTGACCCCCTTCGCAAACAAAGCCAGTGTCTGGTGTCACTCTGAAACCTCACTTTAAATGAAGGATACAACTCCAAAAGAAAGTTTGTTTTTTTTTATTCCGATTGGAACAAAAGTTGAGTTCACCTCCTACCACTAATTCAGCGCTTGGGCTATGAGCCTTCCTCAGGGTGTGTGGCCTGTGCTACACACAATTTGTATCTGAAGCCCTATTTAAACCATTTTAAATTCTCTTAAAAAGCCATTGCTTTAATTAATTGTTGTGGCTTCTGTTAATGTTACATACAGTAATTAGTAAAGTATAATAAAGTAAAATATCAACTTAAAAGAACTTCTTCTAAAACAAAACAAGACAAAACACATTACTAATGTGTATCCTGATTCCTAAACCCTGGTGTAGTTTCCCTAACATTATAAGGCATATTTATAAAGACAAATTCCATAGTAGCTGTCCATATTTTAACATTGCATTTCCTTTTCCCAAAGCCCCATAATAAGTTTGCATAAGTGGGGCCATAGAGGCTCCCATAGCAGTTCCACATTTCTGGATAAAATAATACCCATTAAATTTGAAGAAATTATGGGTTAATACAAACTTGAGGCAGTTTTTTTATGAACTCAGTGGGAATTTAGTTTTCCTCTTCTTCCTCCCTTAGGAAGAACTCTGTAGCCTTTAATCCAATGTTATGTCTAACAGAGGTGTACAACACCTCTACATCAATTGAAATCCCTATGCACTGTTCCTGCCAAATAATATCCTTTAATTTGTTTAATCGTATCAATTGTAGCTTATAAAAAAGATTATAGTTTCCTCATACTGGTCTGTAGGAATAAATCAATAAATTCACATAATGATGAAATTAATTATCCCAATACCCCCTCCCAACCCCCCACCCTTTACCCCTAACCCAGTTGGTTTCAGCTATGCATTGGTCAAACATGTTTACTAATAACTGTTGTGAAATAAGCTAATAATTTGACTAAGAAGGTATGTCTAACATACATTAGTTATTGTTTTTTCTTTTTAAAGTTGCCTTGATATTGTTATTTCACACTCCGGAGAGAGATGGCCTACCCAGAGGGACTGAATACATGGATATTCATTAAACTTTATCAAAACCTCTATTTCTTTCTTCTGCTCCTACAGGAATGGGTATTATATAGAAAATTAAGATGTTTGATCCCAGGCATGAGATCACATCATAAAATGTTAAAATATGGACAGCTACTATGCAATTTGTCTTTATAAATATGCCTTATAATGATACTACACTAGGGTTTAGGATAGACATTAGTAATGTGTTTTGTCTTGTTTTGTTTTAGAAGAAGTTCTTTTAAGTTTATATTTTACTTTATTATACTTTACTAATTACTGTATGTAACATTAACAGAAGCCACAACAATTAATTAGAGCAATGGCTTTTTAAGAGAATTTAAAATGGTTTGCATAGAGCTTCAGATAAAAAACAGTGATGTCATTGTAAAAACAACCTATAAATTTGAATTGTGTGTAGCACAGGCCACACCCCCTGCCATCAAAATTGAATAAATAAAGGTTCATAGCAGAAGCGCTAGGGTAATGTGAGGAGGTGGACTAAACCTTTGTTCCAGTTGGAATAAAAACAACTTTATTTTGAATTTATGTTTTGGAGCTGTATCCTTCATTTAAAGCGTGGTTTCAGACTGGCTTTGTTTTTATTATACCGGGACTTGCAACCCATTCTGAGGTGCCCTGCTGCATTTCAAGAGCGCAGGTAATACCTGTTGTGGGACTGACCCCCTATGCACCCTGAAAGCAATAAGGTCCACTGGACAGAGAATTATTATCTGTGCTACAGTCTAAGTTGAAACTGGTTATAGATCATTTGCGGTGGATGCCCTGTCCCCTGAGATACCTTTTCTGTGGGTATCCGTCTCCCTATCTATGCATTTTTATATCTAAATTTAAATATGATTTGTTTTATTTGGCCTTCTCAACTAACACATAAGTCTGTAGTTTGATTTTCCCTCAGGCTGTGTACACTGTTTCTCACTTTGTTTTATTTGTGTAATCTAATGTTTACTGTCTCACTTCTTTACCTGTGCGTTGCCTTGCATCTAAATTGTTAAAGGACTTTGATAATTGAAAAGGTGCTAATAAAACAAAATTAAATATACTACTACAACTGCTACTATTGCTGATGCTACTACTACTGCTATTACAACCACTACTATTACTATTTCTTCTGCTACTACTGCTACTACTATTGCTACTGCTACTTCCACTACTACTGCTGCTGCCATTACTACTTCTGTAACCACATGCTGCTCCCTTGGGTTGAGATTTGAGCCCTTTCATGTGTACAGTATGGTTACTATTTCTTGCTTGGCATTCCTGGGGTCTGGGTTCAATTTCCAGTGGGTCACATTACTTTCTTTCTCACTATAATTTGTGATTTAATTGCTAAGCAGTGGCTAATACTACACCAAAAACATCTACTTATCTCAATTGTTCCTTGTTGCAGGATTTGCAATACCAGAGAAACAAAGTGTGTCTGGGAACCCCTTTGTGATCCTGTAGCTCAGTGGTTAGAGCACTGGGATGGTATTCTGGGGGCCTGGGTTCAATCCCCAGTGGGTCACAATATGTTCTTTCTCACTACAATTTGTGATTTAATTGCTAAGCTGTGGCTAATACTGCACCAAAAACATCTAATTGTGATCTTGGCTGGCATTCTGGAAGTGTTCAAGCATTTGAAAACTGCAATAGAGACTAGCCAAATCAGTTTAAAATACTTTCTACTTAGAGGCATCAACTCAGGTGCTCCTACTCCACTCTGTAGGTATCAATTGAAAAAAAAAAACATACTGATGGTCCATCATTTGTGTGTTACTTGGTTTTGTTTCCTCCAGATAAAGACTGTATCTCACACTCAATCATTTGCTATGCCCTACATAAATACTGGATAAATAACAGTTTGTGTGGTGAGATACAAAATGGATCACACAAGTGAAGGAAATACAAGGTAAATCATAAGCTACAAACCCCCTAAATGAGGGACTCATGAAATTATCCTCCTGCACAGGGGAGATCATCATTGCACCCAACTGCAGTCCTTTGACGTGTACGGGACATAAAGAAACAAAAGGTACATTTACACTACAGGATCTGCACTTCTGCAAGCAGAGTAGATGAGTTGCACTGGTGCAGATCCCACTGTGTAAGCACCTGCCGAAGCATTGAAAGTCACTCTGTTGTGGCTTACACTGATCCTTGTTTTGTTGGGATCATGCAACAGTGAAGGCATTTTATGCTAGCGTCTAAACACGCCGCTCCCCATGCTCTGGTGCAAACCCACGGCACTTCGTGCCATGCCTTTTTTTTTTTTTTTTTTAAACTCACGCGAATGTCTCTCAGCCTCTAGCAGAAATCCAGTACTTCTGGTTGGAAGTTCAGTCCAGCAGGGAGAATGACCCTCTAACTATGCAGAACCTCTGTTGTGTAAATGCTGGTTGGCAGGGTTTTGGGAGCAGTGGCAAGGAGCGCTGCACATAGCAGTGTATCAAATGAGGCAATGTAAATGTGCCTATTATGTAGCTGGCCCATCACTGTAGCAGTAGTATTCTCACTTACAATGCTGGAGACCCGGGTTTGGCAGTAAGCCTGGATCATCAAGGTCAGTTGGGCGGGGACTGAGTCTCCTACTGGCCACACTCCTTCTCCAGTCAGGGAATGCTGATGTGCCTCATTGTGCGACTGCCATCTGAAGGTGTATGGATGGTGATGCAAAAGCTGAGATGTTGGGAGGGGGATGCTGAGGTGCGTTCAGCAAGCTTCTGCCTTGACTTCAGTCCTCACACTGGCATCCCACAGGGAGAGGATCCACAAGCAGGTGGGGGTAAGAAAGAGATAAATCCCCTCTGCCTGTACTCCATGGTGGCTGTTAATTGGCCAGGTGATGGTATATCCATCATGCTGAGCAGAGGAGTATAAACAGGACTAAAAAAAGAGAAACAAAATGCATTAGACTTTTAAAGCCTTTGAGGTCACTGGTAGCAGTATGACAATGAGTTGTGAATAGAAATGCTGTAGAGACTTGTAGGAGTATACATTTTCCTACATTTTCATCTACCGGTTAAAGCTCTAAACTGTGAACCAGGAAATCCCCTGTTAAAATGCTACCATGGTTATGGGTTCTCTGTGTGACCTTGGGTGGTGCAAATGATTTCTCTGTGCTTCAGTGCTTCCAGCTGTAACCCGGGGTGGAATGGCCCATTGAAAACACTGGTTACACCATGGAGTGGATACACAAATGCTCTGGGGAGGGAGGGAGTGTCAGTCAGCTCACTATATAGGCCCCCAAATGACTGCTGAGCTTCAGTTATTTTGAGATTCACTGTGGAGGCATTGGCCCTCAAAGCTGTGTGGACGGTATGGGTGAAGCAGACTCCCAAAAAGGGAGGGGTCAGGCTTAAAGGGGTGAAGAAAGGCTTTCCAGACCATAATGACAATTCAGTCTTGCTCTGCCCCTAGCTACAATGCATTCTATGCTCTGAGGAATATGGGGGTGGGAGTCACAGAGCTGAAACCAGAGATATGGGTGATCAGAAGAGTCAACCTGGGGGAAGGGGTCTGATAGGAAGGCTGAAGAATCAAGGGTAGCACACTCACTTGTGTTCTCCATCCTCAGTGCAAGACTAATGTCAGTCTACAATAGCGTCTGTCGTTTCGCACTCCTGGCTCCATACTTAACCCATCGCTGTGACCTTTACCAGTCACTAAGGTGGCTTCCACTCCAAGGCCGCTTCAACTATGCTGTCAGCTGTATCACCAAAAACACTCAGAGGAAGTGTAGTGTCCCCATACTCATCCCTCCTCAAGGCCAAGGCTGTGTCCAGGAGTCTCCGTGAATCATATGTTCCCCACCTTGAGGTTCATAGAGTCTCCACCATTATGGGAGGTAAAACCCTATCTGTCGCTGGCCCCTCACTGTGGAACAGAATCCCCACATCTCCCAGTCGTCTGACATGCACAACAGTTTCAAATCCCATCTTAAAGCCTGGTCGATGTCTGAAGCCAAATGCTCTTGCTCACCAGGGTAATCCATCGCCACCTCCCAACCCCCATTTTCTTGTCTCCCCTCACTTACTCTCCCCATGCTAAGGTCCCACTACCTGGGGTGCATCCACTATCTTCTCACCTTTGCTCCTTCCTCTAACTTGCAGTACTATTGAGCCCATCTATCATGTCTGTCCCCCTGGTATTATTCTCACATTATAATCTTCAGTGACCTACCTGTTGGCAACTTACTTTCCTATATGCATGTTATCTCACCTGCTCAATCTGTATGCTGACACCTGACCCACTATTGCATTTATAATCTGTGCTTGTACCTCCATAATTTATTGTACCTATTCCCTACAGTGTGTTTTTCACCCTGATGATATTCATTGCATTGAATTGTAACTGTGTTGTATATCTTATGTCATTGTATATGTGTTGTATATCTCCTCAAAGCCTCCTCTCGACGATGTTGTTCACAGTGTACATGACGCTCCTGGGTGAGCTTATTAGACAGTACAGTCTGGGGTTTCACTGCTACGCAGATGACACCCAGCTGTATTTGTCATTTGCCCCTGGAACTGGAAATGCCATTGAAGTGCTGAATAAATGCTAGGCTGAGATTCAGGATTGGATGTCCTCTATCTGTCTGAGGTTACACCCTAATGAGACGGAAGTATTAGTGATTGAGCCTGGTCTACGGCATGATGGGGAGGCTTCCGGGGTGGTAATAGGTCTGGTCCTGGGATCCACCTCATTGACAGCCTCCCCCAGGGTGAAAAATCTGGGCATTATCCTTGATGACAGATTGACTGTGGAAGCTCAGGTGTCATCCATCATCAAAAGTGGATCTTACCATCTAAGGAGTATCGCCCAAATTAAACCCCTGATTCTGCCCAAAGATTTGCCATCACTGGTACACACTTTTGTGACCTCCAGGCTGGATTACTATAATGCTCTGTACTTCGAGGTCAATGGAGGAACCCTCTGCCAACTGCAGCTAGTGCAGAATGCAGCAGCTAGGCTGCTGGTGGGCCTACCAAAGTTCTGCCATGTGACCTCAGTCCTGTGAGATCTGCACTGGCTGCCTCTCAGGTGGTGGGTCATCTTCAAGATGGGCTTGCTCACCTACACTGCCCTATATGGCCTGGGCCCTGATTACCTGTCTGACCTCCTAACACAAGTCACCCTGGTACATTGCCTCTGCTCCTCCACTGAGTGCCTCTTGGCAATTCCGAGGGCCAGGCTGAAAACCTTGGAGAACCATTCCTTCGAGGTGGCCAGCCCTCTGGAATTTACTGCCAAGATCTTTACGGGAGGCCCCACTGGTGAAGGCATTTAAAGACGGCCTGAAGACCTATCTTTTTAAGAAGTAATTTTTTGATAATATATAACTGCTTTTAGATAGATTTGATTTTATATTATTTGTTTTTTTAGTAATTATATAATAATAATAATAACAACTATTTATAAAGTGCCTTTCTTTAATCAAAGCACTCTACAACTTAAAAACAAATAAAATCAAATGAATAAAAAGCATAAAAAATTCAAGTACAGCAGGCAATAAATACCAATGTGAATATAACAATTTAAACATCATAAGCAAGATGCCATAGATGGGTCTTCAGGGCCCTCTTAAAGCTCTCCACAGTTGTGCACTCAAGAATCTGATGAGGTATAGAATTCCACAGGGTTGGAGCTGCATACATAAAAGCACGGGCCCCTGATGTTTTAAGCAGTACCAAGTGAATCTCTAACAACCCTTTAACAGCAGAGCTAAGAGGTTGGCTGGGACAGTAAGGCTTCAGGAGCTCTTGTAGATAGCCCAGACCCAGTCCGTGCAGGGCCTTAAAGGTCAGAAGCCCGACCTTGAAAGTGATCCACCACTGAATAGGCAGCCAGTGCAGTTCACGCAGCACTGGTGTGATGCGATTCAAATGTGGAGTCCCCATCAACAACAGCACCACAGCATTCTGCACTAGCTGCAAGTGGCAGATATCAACCCCCCGCAGCCCTAAGTACAGTGAGTTGCAGTAGTCTAGGGACGAGGTCATGAAGGCATGAATCAGCATTGGAAGGCCGCCGGATGGAATAAGGTGCTTAATTCTGGCGATGTTCCTAAGATTGTAAAATGAGGACTTGATGACTGCCAACACCTGCAAACACAGTGTCAACCTGTCATCAAAAACCACCCCCAGGTTTTGCACCCATTCAGAGAAAAGCAGCTGGACACCTCTGAGACAGAGTCCAGAAGGCTGTCCGGCCACCGACCCCTCTGTCTGGTGACCCGGATCCACCACCAACACCTCAGTCTTTCCAGAATTCAATTTCAACCAGCTGGATTTCATCCAGTCTTGGATTTCTACGAGGCAGCTATTAAAGACCAAGCTTGCACTATCCTGGTCGAGTGCAAAATACAGGTAGAGCTAGGTATCATCAGCATAGCAATGAAACCTCAGCCCATACCATCTTACAATGTCTTAGAGGGACAGCAGATACACCGTGAACAACATGGGGGACAACACCGACCCCTGAGGGACCCCACGTGGCAGAGAGAATGGGCCAGAGGAAAAAATCCCCAACACCACCCTCTGAAATCTGCCAGTGAGGAAGGATTGAAACCATCTGAGAACTGTTCCAGACAGGCCACAGATGACCCTCAGGTACTCAAGAAGCACCCCGTGGTCCACGGTGTCAAAGGCTGAAGAGAGATCAAGAAGTACCAAGATGGAGCGGCATTTTTTATCCCTTGCCATCAGGAGATCATTGAGCACCTGAACCAGAGTAGTCTCGGTACTATGCCTCTTCCAAAAACTGGACTGGAGAGGTTCGTAGATATCGTGGATGGTAAGGTGGTTCTCCAGCTGTAGCACAACAACTTTCTCAATCACCTTCCCTGCAAAGGGAAGGTTAGAGATAGGTCTGTAGTTGGTGAAGCAGTTTGTGTCCAGAGCAGCTTTCCTCAGGAGCAGTGTCACCACCGCCTCCTTCAGGAAGCTAGGGAACTTATCTTACTCGAAGGAGCACCACACTATCTTTGCAAGGACAGGGCCAATGATGTCAATACACCCCATAATCAGGCGTGTTGAGCCCCAGTCCAAGCTACAGCATGTTGGATGCATACCCTGGGCAATTCGCACGATATCCATGATTTCCAGACGGTCAAAAGAAATCCAGGAAAACCGAGGAGAGGTGACCAAGCACCCACCACTATCAGCTCCACTAGAGTGAGCCAGCTGGATCTCGGCCCTGATGTTGGCCATCTTATCCACAAAGAATTGAGCAAACTCATCACACTCAACTTGTGAAAAGGCTCTTTGAACCTGCAGACAGGTTGGGCGGCACAGCCTGTCCACGGTTCAAAAGAGCTGAGCAGGTCGGTTCTGAGCAGCAGCAATCTCCTCAGACAGGAACTCTGCCTGCTTATGGGTAATTGCTGATTGATAGATTTGATAATGTTCTATCAATCTAAAGTGGTCAGCATCCAGGGCAGATTTCCGCCAGTGTCATTCTAACCTTCATCCAACTCATCACAATTCCCTCAAGGTCCCGTCAAACCACAGAGACTGAAAGCAGAGAGTGAGAGAGGACAAACATGGACTGGAGCGATAGAATCCAGAGCCTCAGTGACTGCCTTATTATAGGCCTGAACTAAGCTCTCTGGATCCTCACTTGCCCCCGGAAATCCCAATAGGTGTAACACTGCCAATAGACCATCAGGGCTCATGTCCCACATAGGGTAGTATCTGACCACCACCACAGGGGCAGGCCTATAAGGGGGAGCCTAGAAACAATCTTATAGTGTTGTGATCTGACCATCCGACTGGTTCCGCCACCAAGTCGGAGGATTTGATCCCTAGGAGGAAAACCAGATTGAGTGAGTGACTGAACTTATGAGTTACAGAGGCAACAGCATGTGTAAAGCCCAACTACGTCATCAGCAGGAGGAAGTCCTGACTGAATTGCGAGAGTTCATCGTTGACCCAGGTGTTGAAGTCACCCAGGACCATCAACCTGGGTGACTCAAATGCCATATCGATCATGAAATCCCCTACTTCCTGAAAACTGTTGTACTGTCCATACCATGCCTTGACTGTAATGGCGCCCAGAGCCCCTGGGATTGGGCACCAGAACAGAAATAAAAGTTCACTTACTTATATACAGTACGCACTTACTTATGTAAATTGTATTGTATTCTGTTCTGTGCCATCTTGTGGCCTGGGTCGTGCCTGAAAACGGTTCTTTGGATCAGTGCACTTACCGGGTAATCAAAGACATACATACATACAGGTTGTTGTTACTCAGGACTGATGAGTACAGTTAACGGTAAACCAATAATTCAGGTACCACTCTACTGTATATGATTTCCAGCACATGCTTTGATTTTGTATCAGTCTTAATAAATGTTAGATGAACTTGTGTGTTTGCAGCAAGTGAACTGCAAAGGATGTAGGCATAATAATCACAAACCCTTCCACCAAGAGAAGTTTAATGCCATAAATCCCTTTTTTTTCTTACTTTCTATCCTTGTCCCCATTTGTCCTTGCAAGCTGCCAGGTCCTCCTTACACCTGCTCAAGCCCTTCTGCCTGCCGTAGGAATTCTCTGATATTCCAACCCGCCACCAGCTTCTGCTCAACATTCCATCCAGAAATCCTGACCATAACCCACAGTACAGCTTCTGCACATGGAATCCCCCACCATGTCCCTAAGCTGAGAGGAGGATACTTTACTTGATGGGCAAGACACTGGAGGAGGAGCCAGTGAGGAGTGGGAGATGGCTGAAGGACCTCACCGTGGTGGGGGTGGGCAGCTTCATCTGTCTGGTGCTGTTGGTGCATTTTCCCACCCCAAGCCCTCCCTTATTCCTCTCCAGGACGTGGTCCTGAGAAGTGTTATCCCATACAACACCTATTAGGGCCATCAAAAGGATGGGTGAGCTCTGCCTTACCTTTGGAGCTCCCTGCTAGCCCCATTCTTGGTGAGTGACTTCTCTGTGTCACTCACCAGGCAAGCAGGTGCATTCCAATGTAAGGCCACTCCAGAGGGACCACTTGTTCCTTTCTGCATGGCACGCCCTCTCCCATGGCTACCAGAGGGCAGCTGTCCACTGTAAGGAGGTGACCTCTTTCCCTGAGGCTAGAGGCATCCAGACAGATGACAGAACCCCACCTGACCTCACCTCACCTCACTGGTTCCATAAATCACTTTTGTTAATTATGGGATGTTGCACATGATTAAGGACTGGGTAACATTAAAGCAACAAGAGAAGCTGATATACCTACAGAGCATCTACGTTTTTAATTAACACTTCCTAAATTCACATTTCAAGCTTCTGTTTGATACTGCAATATCACAGTCAACACTGCATTACACAGTCAGTTCACTTTTTGAAAGTAATTAATGTCTTTGTTGATTACTATCTGACTAATGTGAAACCCGTGTAGGGCTGATTAATTTTGCACTGCAGGAAAAAGATTAAAAGATTAATTTATTGTGCTATCTTACATTTTCCCTCATGCCCTGAATGTTTTCTCATTTTTTAATTCCCTGATCTTCTCCCCTCATAAAAAGCCCATACCATACAGTACTATACCCTACCCCATCTCATTTGCTCCACTATGGCACCTTTCAACATGTACATTTTAACATAATTCACTCTATAATCATTCAATCAAACCAATGCTAAAAGAAACAACCATGTGAAGGCAGTGTTGTCTGGTGTTCAAAGGAGCACAGAAATAACAGTTACGTAAGAACTTAGCATAACAGTAGATCTTCGAGAGAATCTCTTGCAGCAGGTCACACTTCAGGAACTACAGCCATCAGACACCAGGACCACATGGAAACATTTTTGCTAGCAGTCTATCTGGGGCTGCCCATGGTGACGTCCTCCATATATAGCCATGGGTGGCCTCCGCCCTCCTTAGTTCCCTGCTGGAGACCACCCACCAAGGACACACTCCCAACGGAACTGAGGGAGATCCAGAGAGACCCGCCAGAAGGTTCATGGAAACAGAAGGCCTACCGTCCTGGAAAAAAGAGAAACAGGAAGGAGGAACTCAGAGACTGAGGGGGAAAGAGGGTGGGGCTGCATGACCTGCTGCAAGAGATTCTTTCAAAGATTTATTGTGTGGTAAGTTCTTACATAACTATTCTATCTTTGAGAATATCTCTTGCAGCAGGTCACACCTTAAAAGCGAGTCCCAAGTAGTACTGCAGAGAAGAAAATTCTGGGTGGCCGGAGGGCAGAGGCCTATGAAAGGAGGCCCTGTAACACAGCAAGACCAAAACATGCCCTCCTTCTAGAGGCAATGTCCAGAATGTAGTGCCTTGTAAAATTGTGGACAGTGCTCCAAGTTGCAGCAGCACAGATCTCAGCAGCTGAAATTCCTCTGAAACAGGCAACGGAGGTGGACATGCCTCTGATGGAGTGGCCCTTTACAGCCTCAAGAAGCTCCTTACCGTACTTCCTGTAACAGAAAATAATGCAGTTGGTCAATCATTTGGAAAGGCATTGCTTAGAAACTGCAATGCCCTCTGTCTCAGGGGTGAATGAAACAAATAACTGCGAGGACTTTCTACAATCCTTCATAAGGTTTGTGTAGTATCTAGGTAAAAGGTAGGTAAATATTTTTATACAGGTAATACTTGTCATTTGGACATAATCCAGTTTACAAGACAGACCTGTGTAATTTCCTATCTAAATACATACAAATAGGTTCCACATTAGAACACGAATAAATACAAGCAACATAATATGCCTAAGATACATCTATATAAATTATTATAAAAAGAAATCATAACAGATTCCAAAGACACAGATTCCAAAGACACATATAAAGTGCTTAGAATATCTAAGTATTCTATGCACATCTAAAGTATGGAGCAATGCTTCCCCTGGATTGGCATGCTCTGGGTAATAAACAGGGAGGTGGATGGTTTGATTCAAAGAAAACTCAGACACCACCTTCAGCAAAAAAGTCCCAGGCTGGGACTGGATTGCAGATGGGAGGCTTCAGGTGCAGGATAGCCCTCAGAAAGGAAAGGGCCACATCCAACTAGGCTACCGTATGGCCATCAATGGGCACATGGAAAGCTGATATGGTGGGAAAGTGCACCATTAGTGACGAGTACTTTAGCTCTGCATCTGACAAGGACAGCAAGTACTCTAGAATCTGGTTCACCAGGAAGGTGAGGAGATCCTGGTGATGGGAAGCTGTCCACAAAGCAAAGTGCTTAGATTTCATGGAATAAGTCACCCAGGTGGATGGTATTCTGGCAGCCACCAGGATATTAGCCACTTTTAGGGAGACACCAAACCTGGCAATGACTATGTCCTCAGGAGCCAGGCATGCAGGTGTAGTGACTGGCAGTCTGGTTGAACAAGGGTTCCCCTGTTCCTATGACAGCAAGGCCAGGCACAGGGGAAGCGGCACTGGAGGCTCCACCACTAACTGTTGCAGCAGAGGAAACCAAATCTGATGAGGTCAATGGGGGCCACCAGAATCAGAGTCACGCCATCCAGATGGAGCTTGATTAGCACTCTCTGAATCAGCAAAAAGGGGGAAAGGCTTAAAGGAACCTCCCTTTCTGAGAGAGGGACAAATCGTCTTGCTGGAAAACTCCAGGCCCTGGAGTGAGCGAGCAGAAAAGCAACAGTTTTGTGTTGTGTGGGGATGCAGAAAGATCCAGCTCTGGACAACTCCACCTGTCGAACACGTCTTCTACCACTGAGGTGAACAGTTCCCATTCATGCATTCTGGACTGCAACTTGTTTAACCTGTCTGTTAGAACATTTTGGACACCTGGAACATGGACGGCCGACAGTTCTAGACCATGCTCTAGAGCCCAGTACCAAACCTTCATCACTTTTCTGCATAAGGGGTAAAAGTGGGTGCCCCTTGCTTGTTGATGAAGTGCACCACACTAATACTGACTGTCTGCCTTAGCAGATGGCCTGGTGACAGGTGGCACTGGAAGGCCTGTAGTCCATACAGGATAGCCTCATCTCGACAACATTAACATGAAGAGAAGCCTCGAGTGGAGTCCATGTCCCTTGAGTCTGGTAAGGACCCAGATGTACACCCCAGCCCATCCCCGAGGCATCTGTGGTGAGGATCTGATGAGGGGAGGGAATGAGGAAAGAACCCCATTGAGCAAATGGCTGGTTTCCATCCACCACAGAAGAACCTTCTTTATAGGCGAAGTAACTAGAACCTTCTGCTCCAGATTGTCGGTTTGCTGATCTAATGGACCCTCAAAGTCCATTGAGGGATGCACATGTACAGCCTTGCCAGGGGAACCATGGCAATGGCTGCAGCCAAGGCCCCTAGAATTCTGCGGCCGCAGAATTTTGTGCAGAACTTGCAATCTACCGCAGAACTTCTGCGGTGCCGCAGAATTCACTCTTCTTGGTGATTTTATTATTAATATTTCTTTATATCCATAGAATCTGGTTCCCTTCCCCTCTTTTTATATCCAAAACTCCCCTATATGCTCAGAATGTGATGTTATCATTGCTATAACATCATACATTAGCTAATGAAATTGCTGCATTCTGCAACAGAAATGAACAGTCACTTATCTACCACAGCTCCCACTGCCAGAGATGGTGGCACATCACATCATGCATGGTGATATTTGCTCAACCTGCACTGCAGCTTAATACAACTTTCAGTCTTACATTACTGCGCTAGGGACAACTTAAACAAAACCTTGTCAATAGCACAGACTTGTTAAGTCCATACCTCACTTTGTACAAACCTATTTGTGCCTTTAAGGTATAGAGATGCCATCTGAAATGAGTAACTGGTAAAATTAATTTAGCTGTCATGTTTAAGAAAAATAAAGTAATTATGCACAGAAAAGTGGAATATAATAATATGTAGACCTGTTGAAAGACTAGACCTGTTTAATAAATAATTGCACTGTACGCATTTTTGCCAGGTTATTGATTACATATTGTCTTAGGTTGATAGAATCACCTAAAAGTTATGGAGAAATGTTGTGTGCAGGGACAGCTGTTGGGCCAGACGGTAGCATGTTATGTTTCTGCGCCGGCAACTCAGGTTCAGAGATTAGCTCTGGAAGCTGGCAGGGTGGCACAAGGATTGGTGGAACACATCACTGCTCAGAGCCTGGGAAGGTATGGTGCAGTGTTCTGCCACATGGTGGACACATTGTGATGGGCTGGAGAGCTCTATTTCACAATCATTTCACATGCATGTCATGGCCTGATAGTGTTACGCAGTGTGTCAGGGAAAGCAGGTTGACATGAAAAATGAGTTTTGCAATAACTCCTCTATTCCATTTCCAATGGGACATGTATGAATGAGGATACAAGTTCATGGAAATAAAAAAATATAAATATACATTTATATATATATATATATATATATATATATATATATATATACACACACACACACACACACACACACACACACACACACACACACACACGTGCCCACACACATATACAGTATCTCTGTCTCTCTCACCACACGCACACACACATTTGTATGTATGTTACAGATTGCATATAAAAATATAAGTGATACACAGTGGAAATCTCGTGAGTGGTGTAGAAAGCACATACAAATATATAAGTGATAGACAGTGGAAACTTCATTAGTGGGATAGATAGCACGCATATAGAAATAACTCATGTATCACATAAGATCCCCTCTGCATGTCATTTATGCAACAGACTAGGACATTAAGGGAGAGACATTTGTTTTGCTTTCTTAGGCATAAAATTATTTTTATAAGTCTGTTATTTTTTGAACTAGTGTTACTGTGCTTTCCACCATCACGATTGCTATAACCACTGCCATGAAAGTGAAGTCAGGATGACAAGCTGACAATGTGATGTGGTAGTTCGTTAGTGCCGCAGAACTTCCGCAGAAATTACAAACCACCGCCGCAGAAGTTCTGCGGCAAATGGTAGTCTTGCCACAGAACTTGGTCCCACTGTGCCGCAGAAAAGTAGGGGCCCTGGCTGCAGCCTTCAGGCCCAACAGCCTTAGATATGTCCTGGCCATGACATATCTGTTGGTGTAAAGTTCCTGGGCCTGCACTATCAGGTGTTCCGCCCTGTCTGTGGGGCAGGAAGGCAGATCCCTGGACAGTGTCCAGTATAGCTCCTATGTACTGGAGACATTGGCCGGGAGTCAATACTGACTTGGATAGGTTGACTCTAATCCCTAAAGTGCAACAGTTGCATGGTACATGCCAGGGTCAGAGACAGTTGCTCCTTGGACTGGGCTTTGAGCAACCAGTTGCCCAGATAGGGGAAGACATAAAGACCCTCCCTCTGAAGGGCCTCTGCCACCACTGCTAGGCATTTGATAACAACTGAGGCACCAAAGACAAGCCAAAAGGGAGGACCCAGAACTGGTAGTGCTCCATCTGAAATAGGAACCTGAGGTGCTTCCTGTGGGGACCTTGATGTGCAGGTAGGCACCCTGCATGTCTAGAAAGTAGATCCGGGCTCCCTTCTGGAGCAAAGGCAACAGGCCTGGAAGGGTGCCATCCTGAACATTTTGTACTGGATGTAGTAGTTCGGGTTTCATTAATCCAGGATGGGCCTCAAGTCCCCATGTGGATTTGGGGACAAGGAAGAAGCTGGAGTAGAACCCTGTGTTCTGTTGATCCTCGGGGATGGGTTCTGTGGCTCTTTTTCACAGCAGCATAAGGATCCCCTTCAGCAACAAGGATATGTGGCCTGGAGGGTAAGTAGAAGGCCTTGAAGGGAGATCTGGAGGCATCTCTAAAAATTCCACAGTGTGTCCTTGTTCTACGAGTTGCATAACCCAGGCATCGGTTGTGGTCTCCCGCCACCAGGTCAAATGGAGGGAGAAATTACCCCCTCCATCACCACATCCTGGGGAACCAGATGGAGGGGGTCGGCAAGGAGTCAGGCTGAGGTAAAACCCGTGGCTGGGGCTGCTCCTCCACCTCTTGAGGTTTTTCCTGTGGTGGAGGAGGGGGTAGGCAGGGCTGCTCCAGCTTCACGGTTGATGGGCTGTTTGGTGCCAGACCTGGGTCTATGGGTGGCGTGCCAAAAGGGCACCCTTTGCCTGCTTTTCTGGTGGGTGGTAGCAGGAGCAGATGGACCTCAGAGTTCTCCCTGAAGCTTGCAGGCTATTAAGGATATCCTGCAGATCCGCCTGATGAGCTTTTAGCCCCTGAAAGGAGCATTCAGAATGGATTGTTGGATGTTAGTAGCAAAACCTGGCACCCTGAGCCAGGAGTACCTCCTCAGGCAAACTCCCAATGCAGATGCCCTAGTCGAGGCATCCAGAGCATCAGACATCTCTCAAGAGGTGCATGCCCATGTCCACTCCCAACTGGAGGGTCTTGAGCATCTCCTGTTTTTGAGGGCTCTCTGGGAGGGTCTTGTCTGCAGTCCTGGCTGCTTTCCAGAGAGTATTCTGCAATCGGAGCATATGGCCCATATAATTAATGATCCTGATGGCTAAAGTGGAAGAAGCAAATACCGATATGCTCAGAAGGTCCAACCTTCTGGACTCTTTGTCTGGAGGGAGAGAGCTGAGGTGCTAAAGTCTCTTGGACCAATCATGGGCCGGATTGATCTCTACAGAATCTGTCTGTGGGGGCCCAGCAGCAAAGGGCTTCCCAGACGGGGCCTGATACAGCTTGTCTGCCTTCCTGGGTATAGGCAAAATTGGGTTAGGTCTGTACCAAGTGGCCATAGTGGCATTCTCGTAGGCATTTATCATATGAGGAATGATGAGAGGAAGGAAATCTGGCAGGTCCGGGTATTCAGCCAGGTTTCATCGGGTAATGTCCTGCTCCGCAGCATCAAAACCCATAGCGGCCTGCAGCTGCCGCATCACTACAATGAAGGAGGGGTCATCTGGGGGGACTGTGGGGTATATTTTAAGGAATCCTCCCCTGCCAAGGAAACAGTGGAGGTACTAGAGGGACTTCAGGTTCCGGCCTCTTCATCTTCCTTATCAGGCAGCAAGAAGTCAGGGCGATAATCATCATCATCCTCTGGTTCAGAAATAGGCACCAAAGACATCAATGACCTCAAAGATGTTGGAAGAAACAATGTATGGTGTGATGGCACTGAAGCCAGCCTGGAAGGTCCTGCTGGCGATGGGCCATGAGATGAGGCAACTCATTGCATGAAGTTCCAGATGGAAGAATACAGGGCCAAGACATCAATGGTCACCAGCAATGGCAGAGAGCCCGGTAGCAGCGATGCGCGGGGTATTGAGGCCCCAGCATTGGCAGAGAGGGCTGAAGCAGTGACAGGATGGGGGCAGGTTGATGCATCAACTGAGGAACCTGCATCCCCGACCTCACCATGAATGGTCAGGTGGAATTTGCTGAAGGGACCTAAAGCCCAACAAGGACTAACCATCGCTGCCTAAGATCTGGCTGGTGAAGCTCCTGGACTGTGACCCCTGAGGGAGGGAGGGTACTCAGCAGGGGCAGACGAGGAGTGCCCCGATGATGATGGGCCAGCACTGGTAGAGGGGAAACCAACAGATTGCACTGCCAGAGTCCCCCCCATAGAAGAAAGGGTGAGGGAGGCAGTAGGAATCATTGGTGGGAGAAAGGGAAGGCCCACCAATGATGAACCAACACTGGGAGAAGGAGCACTAGTGGAAAAAGCTGCCAAGGCCAATCTAGTTGCTGAGAGGGTGTGGGTGACAGTGGGGGGCTGCCACCATTCTGTCCGATGACCCCAAAACCGTTGGCGCTGGAAGTGGTGACAGAATGGTCCCAAGAGGATCTATGTTTACCCTGGTGGTGATGTTTCCTAGCCAATTTGCCCCAGATCTTGGTGGCATGCGAGCTTGTGTATGGGGCTAGGGAAGTGGAGGAGCTCCTAGCCTGAAGCTTCTTTTCCATGGCGGTGACCTTCTGCTCCATTAAGAAAGATTACAGGGCTTTTTGGCAACACCGCCAGGTAGCTAGACTGAAGCCATGGCAGATCTCACAGGCCTTAATGTCCTGGTCGATGCCAAGGCAGCAGAGACAGGGCTCATATTCTGCAGTGCCAGAAAAGGTTGTTGCAGCCAGTCAGCATAAATGGGAGAAGAAGGAAAATCCCTTTAGAAAATAAAGCGATTGCAGAACTTGGGTGAGAAAAACAAAAATTCGGTAGTGGAAAATGGTGGTCGACTGAAGCGATGGTGCTCCATGGAGTCTGAAGTACAATGGTCGATGGCGGGTAAGGAACTGAGGAGGGCACAGGGCCAGCCATGGCAATATAGGGATGATGTTGACATGATGACATCGCCGAGGGCAGCCCCAGATAGACTGCTAGCAAAAATTTTTCCATGTGGTCCTGGTGTGTGATGGCTATAGTTCCTAGGGTGTGACTTGCTGCAAGATATATCCTCAAAGAAGATATTCAGACTCAAGGAGATCATAGGTGTGACAGCCAAGGAGTTTCTGTGACCATGAGCAAGTCGCTTGGCCTCTCTGCACTTCCTCCCTTCCTGCAGTAAAATGTAGTAGGGAAGGGAAGGGTAAACTGTTTAACCAGGAAAGGCACACTAAGCCAGAGCTTGTTTCCAGGTGCAACCTGGGAGCACAAGGAAGTTAAGTGACTTGCTGAGGGTCACACACTATGCAAGTGGGGGCAGATGGGGTTCAAACCCAGGTCTCCAGGTTTGCAGCTCAGTGCACTTAACCATTATGCTATACTGCCTCCTAGTAGTGGTAAGGCTCTTCTGAAAGTAAGGTATATGTCAGTGAGGCTATCCTGGGTAAATAGTAAGGGTGACTGGATTCCGATTTTCAGATTTGGCTACATCAGAATCTAATCCAAATTGAGATTTTTGACTCTTGTCTCTGACTGTTTTCAAACATCTTGATGTTTCTCATTTTGAGGGTTTGGATCGTGAGGTTGGGATCCCAGTGAAATATGAAACATGAATAATCTTGGAAGATAAATGAAAACTGTGGTTCACTACACAAGTAGTGTGACTTTGGTGATGGTTTATAATAACAATTGTTTGTCACAAGACTGTAGCCATAGTACAGGAGTGTTAATAAAAAGTGAATAAAACTGTTTTGAATTCTGTAAAAGCAATGTGATTGGATGGTAAAACATCACATGAGTAAACTTAAACAGTTTAAAAACACACCTATGAGCAGGTAGTACTAGCTCTGATGAAGCTCAGTAATCCAGATGAAACGTAAGCACCGCGGTTGTCCCCTATTTTTTGTTTGTCATCTGTATTAAAACAGATTATTGAATAAAACCACATGGCTGGAAGAATTACTATTTCTGTGTTTCATTGCCAAGTGCTGAGTGCTCTCTCTTTTGATTGTTTGCAATACTGACTCTGTGAGATGCACTACCATCCCTGTTGCTCGCCTATAACCAAGTTTGAGATTTCTGACTTTAGTTGTGAAAAGCCTACATTCGAATCAATCGGATGCCAATTGGATTCAGATTCTGAAATCAGACATTTAAAGTTCAAATTCCAGACAGGGAGTGTTAGCTACACTCTGATCAGAATCAGATTTTGGACTTGGATACTCCAAAAACCGAAAAAGGATCAAACGGCTGAGATTTCGAGATATCCAATCCCCATAGTAAAAAAAAAAAAAAAACTATGAAACTGTAGGATGCTTCAAATGAGATGACATCAAACCCTCTGTAGAAGGTTGTCTATTTGAGCAAAGAATTTTTGTGTTTTAATTAGCCTTTTTGTTTTTATTTGTTTTACAGGGGCCCATTACGACTGGTGAAAAATGGAAGGCAAGACTTGGAAACTTGGGAACCCACTGAAAATGAGTTTTGGCTCAATAGTAGGGTTACCAGATGTCCTCTTTTAGGAGGACATGTCCTCTTTTCCAGCTGCCAAATATCATTCATGTGCCTTCTCTATCCTGTTGTATTAGTATTTTTTTATAATTTGTTTACTATCTGCTACCCAGGACCTCCTTGTAAATGAGCTGTGATGCCTGTGAAGACATTAAACCTATTTACCCAGGCTCTGGCACAAGGGCTCATTGGTGGAGGGACTAAGTGCCCTCTTTTTGGCATCCCAAAATCTGGTACCCCTACTCAACAGGCTGTTTATTTTCTGTTTTAAGAGTAAACTCACTACTACTACTACTACTACTACAACTGATACTACTACTACTACTACTACTACTACTACAACTACTACAACTGTTACTACTACTACTGCAAGTACTACTACTACTGCTGCAACTACTACTGCTACTATTACTACTACTACAACTGCTACTACTACTGCAACTACTACTACTACAACTGCTACTATTAAGACTCAAAAGCCAAGGTGCAAAAGGTTACTGGGCTAAGCACAAGTTGGGTGCACTGCCACAAGGTTCAATCCAAAGTAATGCAGCAGCTGCACCGGGCTGCATTCCCACTGAAGCAGGAAGAAAATGGGCACAAAACCAAGAACATTGGAATTCAAGGCATGCATTCATTTATTTGCTTATTCAATTCATTTTTAAAATGCCAGCGACAGCGGTAGAAAGCTTCTCTTTACCACAGGTGATTCACTCGAATCCACCCTGGACAGTGTTGGAAGAAAACACAGGCTTGCTGTTCTACGTGGCAGGCAGGGAGGGAGCAAATGACTTTAAACAGCTGAGTGTCTTGTCTTTTTAGAACACTTGGCATGTATTACATTTGAACATTATTTCCTAGACACCAAAATAGGTGTTATTCATGTTCGGTACTTTGCATATTCAAATCCACATATACATGCTAACATTTCAATGTCACAGCATTTTCAACTCTAATTTACCCCTGCCTCTGTTTCTGAACAGCAAGTCTGCTCTTCTCCCAAGACTGTGCAGTGCAGACTCATTCAAATTAAAGGGGAAGCTTTTTGAGAAAGCCTATAGATATATGTAAGCTTTGGAGTTTGGTGGTTTTGGTTTTGTACCCATTTTCTTCCAGCTAAAACTCAAAAGTCTAATAATAGAGAGCTGTTCAGTGCCAAGGCAGTGGTTGTACTTCTAGGGGAGTTACCTCTCGAGGAGAAACTAGCCCCACTCATACAGCCAGCTAAGGAATTATTTTGAGACTGGTCTCTGAGCTTGCTCCATTTCATTCACTGCAGTAAGGACTGGTTGGAAATGTTAAATGAGTGCTTCCAAAAAAATCTGTCTACTAGACTAGCAGTTATTTACAACTCCTCAGAGAATGTCCCTGCTACGAGAATGAGTAATGCCAGGGTGGGGTGAGCATTGTAGTGCCATGGGTGTGGTTACAAATAATGGGCACAAGCGGCAGTTTTGCTGTATGCCATGCAGGGGGTTTGGGATCACACTACAGGCTCAGAACCAGAGCAGAGCAAGTGGCATGCTGCCGAAGCATCCTGCAGGATGCTCCCAGGCTCCAGGAAGAGGGGACTCTCATCACGGTATGTTTTTGACTGCTAATGATTCAGGGTAACAGAGTGACAGTTTGGACATGGTGTGTACACACTTGGTACTGCTGCTGACATCTACAGGAGGGTGGGTAGGGGTAAAAATCAGGGAAGAAAATTGTTGGTATTTCCGAAGGCACCAGAAAATACTTTGATTCCCCTCCAACCATGGAAATTTCACACACACACACACACACACACACACACACACACACACACCACACACACACACACACACACACACTAGATTGGTTGAATTAATTGGGGTTGTCTCCATTTGGAAGGGGACAGATGCAAGGGGAAAGCTGAAGGGACTTGGTCTTCATTTCATAGAAAATGGGCTGAGTGGAAAGACAAAGTCACCTGGAGGACTGGGAGAAACTAGTTAGTAGTCATGTTCCACACACAATGCATTTATGCATTACTCAGTAGATACTGGAATGGTATAGACTGCCATATGAATTGACCCTTCAAAAATCACATCCTCAGAAAGGGTCATCAAGAAGAATCCAGGTAAGCAACATTTGTATTATTGTCCATGTGAATGGACTTATTGTCAAGCTCTTAAGAGTACAAACAGTCAAAATTCCCTGTTTTACAGTGTTTTCATTCAAATAGCACAGGTATACCTACTGAGAGTGAGTTAAACCCTTTCAGGTTTCAGGCAATTGTGATGGCTGGCAGACATTTTAGCAAGCGTGTTCTCACCACGCAAAGTATGTTACAGTTTTCTGCCCCATTACCTGCATAAGTGCAATAAACTAATGTATTCCACCCCCCATTATAAAATGAGGCAGAGTCTGACCTGAGCTAAAACAACCATAGGCTACCTGTTACAGGGGCAAATCTAGACTTTTTTCAAGGAGGTAGCAGTTTTGTTAAGGGGCAGCACTTCCTCCTTAAATGTAAAATGCTACCTTTGCGCAGATTAGATTATACCAGCTACTTGTAAGGGGGTAGTGTGTGCTTCTTTGCTACATAGCTGGAGCTGCTGGTGATCAGCTATGATTAGTCTTCACAAAGACTCTGATTCCAGCCTTCTGGGTGCGAGGTTAATATTGGACCTAAGAGGCAGTATTTCAGATAAGAAGTTGTGTGCTTCCTCAGTTCAAAAGGAACTCAAAGTTTGGAACTGAAAACACTTGGCCCCTTTTCTAGAATCCTAAGGCATACCTCTGTGTGGCAGCTACATCATCATCTGTATTCATAGAATGGTAAAGGAATCAAATTTAAACAAGAATGTTACGCTCGTGCATTTTTCATGTCCACAGCGGTAGCTAATTTAGATTCCCCTAATGTGTAGAAATCAGAAGCAAGCCGTTAGAAAATATACCATTTTTTAACCTAAGAAGCAGTAACGTTTTAAGTGTCTTCTATTGAAGCCTTGTACTTTAATTTGCTGACAAATAAAAATTTAACTATGCTGAGATCTGTGTCTTGTCCAACATCAGCAAATCAACAGCCCATTTGTTACTACTTTCCCCAAGAGGCCAGAGAAAGATGGTTCTCCTAATACCAATTTATTAACCGAATTGGAAATGCAGCAGTGGTTTCACGGCACCTCCACTTTAAGCTCAAAGCTGAAGGCTCAATTCCTCCGAGCCAAAGAATCAATGGTAATTAAGAGAGCCCCTCAAGCGTTTGGGTGGCAGATTAATTATACATGCAGCTCCTAAATGAACCCAGGTCATTCCATTTTGTGAAGGCCTTTACTTACTTCCCTTGGTAATGCTAGACTCCAAGTACCCATTTTAACTATGTGTTCTGCAAGCATACATGAATATTTTAGGTCAGAGAGGAGCAAGTAGAATCGTGACATATTGCTAACATTACCTACACTGACACCCCCTCCCCCCCAAAATGCATTCTGCTAGAACCAGGGCCAGGTTGGAAGGAGGCCAAAGTTAAGCTTCTAATGCAACAAAATAGCAGGGAGTGCCAGAGATGAGAGTCAGGGCACCAAGATCTAACTCTAATCGCACAATACCAGGTTATCCAAACCAGAGCTGCAACAGAGATCCACAAAGTGAAGTGAAAAATAAAAAAACCCACAAAAGCAGAATGCAGAGAAATGCAAGGTACTGCACCTGGGGCCCAGAAACCCAGGCCAAGTGTACACCCGGGGAAGGGGGATGCTACAAGTCTCGATGGCTGAGAGGGACCTGGGGGTGGTGGTGGATGTCAAGATGAACAACTCTGAGACTTGTAGGAGTGCAGCAGCCAAGGCCAACAGGATGCTGGGATGCATCGCTAGGGGGGAAATCACCTCCAGAAGGAGGGAAGTGATACTCCCTCTGTATAACTGCTTGGTGAGGCCACACCTCAAGTACTGCGTGCAGTTTTGGAGGCCACACTTAAAGAGGGACATTCAACTCCTGGAAAGGGTCCAGAGGAGGGCAACCAAAATGATTTGGGACTTGGGGGACAGGACCTATGGGGAGAGGCTTGAAGAGCTAAATATGTACACATTGGAAGAGAGAAGGGACCTGGGGGACATGATAGAGGTCTTCAGGTATATGAAGGGGATAAATAGGGGAGGAGCAGTCAGGATGCTTCGAAGGAAGGAGGAGGGGGCAACTAGAGGGCATGGGTGAAAGCTGGAGGGGGGAATATTCAGGGGAGAAAGGAAGAGGTGCTACTTCATTGAGAGGGTGGTGGAGCCGTGGAATGCGCTGCCCAGGGGTCTGGTGGAGGCAGAGACGGTGGAGGGGTTCAAGAGGGGGTGGGACAGGTACAGGAGAAGGGTTCTGGAAGCAAAATCCAGTGCAGTAAGAATATCTGGAACTGGGAAGGGAGAAGCCAGAGAAGGCGAGGGGGGCAACAAGGTCAGTTCCCAGGGTGGGGGCTGACCAAATGAACAGACACGAAAGACTGTTAATCCTATTCTGCTGGCATTTTAGTGTGTTAGTAAAAGAAACAAACACAAATAAAAAACTTATATCAATGCATGGCGTAATATTAGTAACATAGAAACATAGGCAATGATAGCTGAAAAAGACCAGAGGTCCATCCAGTCTGCCCAGGTTCTCTATAATCCCTGGAATTTACTGTTCCTCCAGGGTACAAACCCTCCCCATCCTCTATCTATTCTCCTCCTTGGTCCTGTCATCCCAGTAACTACTATTCCTTTCATTATGTCCCAGCCCTGCATGAATCTCCTGATTGTTTTTGCACCCACCACTTCAGCCGACAGACTGTTCCAAGGTTCTACCACCCTTTCCGTAAAGTAGTACTTCCTCACATCTCTCCTGAACTTACCTCCTGCTAATTTCCATTTGTGTCTATGTGACAGTAAGGTAACTGTAATGCCATAAATGTATTGCCTTTAAATTTGTGTTTATGTTCTTGGATCAATCATTTTTTTTGGGGGGGGGGGTTACTATAAATTATGAAAATATACTGGGCCATTGAGAAGGCAGTAACTGACATTTAGGCAAAACAGAGACTACAGGGGGTAAAGCTTGAGCTCAGCATAAATACCTACCTGCTAAAAGAATTTGCAGTACTTAAGACACACTGGACAGGCAGTATAGCCTAGAGGTTAGAGTTACATGCTGTGAATGAGTTTGGTACTTCCAACAGACCTGATTTTGATTCCCACAACCACCACTTGCATACTGTGGAACTCTAAGCAAGTCACTTAACCTCGCCAGTGCTCCTGGGTCGACCCTGAAAGCAGTCACTTGTGCCTAGTGGGCCTTACCTTGTTACTAAATAACATTAAAAAAAATTCACAATAGCTTCAAACCGGGATGTGGCAGTCGTGCTTGTTACAGACTGGGTCACACTGCCAGAAACATGCCAATCCTCAGCAGTGGCATGCAAATGCCACCTGCCACAAGTAGGCTATAGTAATTATTATTCATTGCTGACCACAAGGCTCCCCCTGTCTGTAGTCTATTTTATTCTGTGCCTACTGCTGCACTGGGAGCCAATGTGGTCAGTCGAATTGACTATGCTAAACCAAATTTTCTAGTGCCAAGCTAAAGATGGCTCCAGCACACTTTTCCCACCTTTACCTCCAACCTTCACAACCACTGCAGCGTGTGCTCAGCGACACTGAGGTCTGTGGTTTGGGACTGAACGTCACAGGTGTCAGATGTTGTTGACTGATTTAATTACCTGCACTGCTCAGGCCTGACATACATTTCTGCTACTGGGGGTATCCATGGCTGTCCCGACTAGACACCTGGTATCTACCACAGCTGCGTGTCATCTGTGTGGGACACAACAGTGAGAAGACAGGCTCACGAATATGTATCAGCAGGCCACCCACCCAATGCATATGCTGCCTAGCACTGCATGCTTCTGTCGTGGAACAGAAACTAGCATACCACATTAGGTGGTAGCATTATTATAAGCGGTACAGGCAGCGGTAGGGCAGATGTTCCTGCATCCTGGTAGGGAATAGTCCTGCCAAATCTGTGTGCAGGAAGGGCAACGGATGGACACACACACTCTACTACAGTAGAAATTCTAGGAAACAGAAATCTGCCAAACAATCACAGAGCCTTGGGGCAGGGCTCCCAAAGATCAAGACATACTATATTGATGTTATGCATATAATTAATTGGAAAAAAAAACTTCATTAAAGCATCAGTAAAAGTTGCAGCATAAAGGCTCAAAAGTAGGGAAATGTGACATAAGGGCAAAAAAGTCAACTGATTCTTGTCATATGCATGGTGTTCTTGGTGTTCTTTGTGGATGAACAACTGCTTGATGCAATGTTGCCATTACTCTAACTTGGGTGCTGTATTTCAAGGCACACGAATTTACTGACGCACCAATTTTTTGAGAGAGGATGCCAAAGTTAGAGTATTGCTAATGCTCTGAAGCAATTATTTAAACCCCAGATAACACCACATCTCACATTCCCTAAGAGTCAGGGGATTTGTTTTACCCTTACACCATCAAGCAATTTTCTGGGGGGGAGGGGGTTTATATGTACATATTCTGTATTGTAATTTGTGTATATTTCATTTCATTTCTTTATTTAAAAGAGTTCTACCTGGAAAGACAAACTGAGCCATAAAGCTTATTTCCAGACGCATCCTAGGGGATGGGGAAAGGGTTGAGTACAAACAAGTGAAGCAACGTAATACAAAATCTACAATAAATACAGTAAAAATATATTAATGAGGCAAATAATAATAATGCAGTATTAAACATCAGAAGGTGAAGTACCAGTTATTACTAGACTGCAATGTCAGGAATATAAGAAAGGTAGGCGCGATCAAGCAGAAGAGGGAGAAATACAGAGGTAGGATGGGGTAAGAATTAAAGAAGGGGAGGAGGAAGTGGGGAGAAAAAGGAGAATCAAATAGTGTTATAGAGTGGGGGAGAAAAAAGTTGATAGAATAAAGGAAACGTAGGGGTAAAACAGGCTGATTAAAGGGGGTGGGTGTAAGTAAGAAGAAGAATGGGAGAGAGAGTTGGGAAGTTTTTAAGGAGGGGGGAGAAGAGTGTTGAGGATAAAATAGGGGAGAGGTATGGGAAAAGGGTGAAATAAGGGGGTGGGAGTAAATAAGAAGGGGTGGGAGAGAGAGTTTGGATGTGGAGTAGGAGGGAAGAGAGGAGAAGAAGGCGGGCTGGGATGGGTGAAGAATGCAGGGGTAGAAGTAGATGGAGAGTCAAATGAGGTCATAGGGCTAAGGGTATTTACAGGAGGAGGAGGAGGAGTGTGGTCATGAAGTAGAGAGGAAAGGGAGCATTTGGAGGGGGCTGAGCAAATAGTTTGAGGAAGGGAGTTCCAGAGATTTGGAAGGAGGTAGGAGAAAACAGACTGGCCAGCCAGGGATTTAAGAGAGGGGACCAAGAGTGAATGACAACCAGAGTTACGGAGATAGTATGAGGAGGGGGGAAAACAGGAGAGCAGAGAGCTGAAGTAAGGAGGGAGTGAAGCCAACCAGAAATTAGAAATAAAGGAGGCACAGTGGGTGAGGCGGCAGTCGTTCAAAGAAGGGAGTGAGAGTTCTGTGTAAAGAGAACAGTGGTGAGTGTGTGTGGGGGTTGAAACAGGCCAAGGCAAAATGTCAAAAGGAGTGGAAGAGGGGATCCAGTCTGGCCAGGCATAGTCATGACTATATGGAACTGCTTAGTTGACGTGCCTGTGTATGTGAAAGTTGGGACCCTGTTGAAAATAAGCTGTCTCAATCAGGACATTCCCTTTCTAGTTTTATAAATAAATCTGTTTACTTCTGCTATTCTGGCATCCAGTGATGCCCCCTCCCTTAGCCTGCCCAAATTCAAGCCATTTCTAGCTTGCAGTTGCACCTCTTCCTCCCTCACCCTACCCCAGCCAAGTTCCTAGTATCCAGCAGCACCCCTCACTGAACCTGTCCCAAATAAAGTGGTCACTTGTGTCCATTGACACCTCCTCCTGCCCCATCCAAAACCCCAGTCATTCCAGTGGCATCCTGCTCCCTTCCCCTGCTCCATGTCAAGTGGTACCTGGTGTTCAGTGGCACCCCATCCCTCAACATACCCCAACCTGGCCCTGGAGCCAGTAGACACCTCTATTACACTGCACCAAGTCAAGTAGTCTCTGGTGTCTGCCAGAACCTCCATTTTCACCCTGCCCCAAATGAAGTCTGTGGTGTCCAGCGAACTCCCTCTCCCTCACCCTGTCCCTGCTAAAATCCCAGTTATCCAGCAGCACACCCTCGCTCTGTCCCAAGCAAAGTCCCTAACACCCAGTGGCACTCACTTCCTCACCCTGCATCAAGTCAAGTCCATGGCATCCAGTGGAACCCCCTTTCCTTCACCCTGTCTGTAGTCAGATCCTTGGCATTCACCCCCCCCCACCTTGACGGGGACCAGCAGGACCCCTACTCCTATCTCTGTGGTGGGCCAGTATCTGAAATTCATTGTCAGTAACCACAATAATGAAACAGATGCACATCCATTTCATCGTCACATTTTCTGATAACGAATTTCAAATGGTGGCCTGCTGTGGCATTTAGAGGAGGGGTTTGCCAACCACCATGTAGAAGGAGGGCCTTCAGAAGCACAGTGGATGGGATCCTGGTACATCAGTCGAAATGTTTTGCTTTATTGACAAATAGAGGTGGTAGGCACCCAGTATCCAAACAACTGGGTGACTTGGTGTCTCCAGTGCACCATCAGGGATAGCCTACTGGTGGCTGCCTTCAGTTTTGAGGGGAGAGCTGATGGTTCTTCACTGGCACCAGAGTGAGCTTCCAGCGGCCACCTTAAAGGGAAACATTCAGCAATTACAGCCTCACACCCAAGTGTGGAGTTGGTCCCAATTTGCACTTTGTGTGTAGCATTTTTTTTTTGCTTACTGTTTACTGCAGTGCAATAACTGAGAGGCATTTTTTTTCCTATACAAAATGCAGGATGTAACTCGCTCTTACAACCTGCCGACTATAATGAGGAACACAAGCCACTTTGTGTAAGGGAAGGCTGCAAGCCAGATTACAGCTTGCACTATACAGTTCTTTTACTACTATCACTAAACTTGAATCACCAGCCCGTTCTAGCCTTCCTTCTCGCTGATGATACTTTGGTGTTTGGCCTGCTAATTTGTCCCTGCAGCATCACAAACTCATCACTTAGGAAACCGGGTTATCATGACTACAGCGAGTTTCTTATTTAAAAAAAAAACACTGCTGAATCTTCATAAATCAGTTTATAGACTAAAAAGTTTAGCATAGTAAAATGCTAGTTCTTGAAAACATTCTAAAGTCAAAATCTCTGCTCCTCCTACATGTTTGGAAGAAGTTAAAACTAGTGTGTGGTTTCTCAGCATAGACTAAGACTTGTGAGTTCTTCATGAAATTTCTCACTTACTGACCAGTTAAAATTTATGTGCCTTAAATGTTGCTGAAATTTATAATAAAATCCATTTCTCAGCAATCCTGCATGATTCCTTTTATTGAATCAATTGATTCAACCGAATGTTCAAATAGGCTGCCATTGATGTAATTGCTATGGTGAAAAAAAACACCACCAGCAGTTACATAAAACAATGCATAGGGCAGTGTGTAAAACTAAATTTTTACTCACGCTGTCAGTGTTGGATGCTTGGATAAACTCCTTAAGTATGTAGTATCCAACACCTCAGGTGTGTGTAAGACTCTTGTTATACACACTACCCCATATATTATTCTCTATATAGTAGATTGTATTAGGCTGATTTAGCTGAGTTTAAAGTTGATGTTTTCTATAAATATAAATCCCTGAATCCCATGCAGCTGACATCAGAGGAGAACTGCAGCACTTGGAGATTCAATAGCTTGCAATGCATGCTAAAGATTTTATAAGCTCAGATCAGACGTTGCTGGGAGCCCATCCACTGTGGCAGGGCTAAGTATAGTCCTCTGTGACAGTACTTAGTCCTGGGAGACAGCAGGACCATCAAACAAATGATTAGCATTCATTAAAGCTCTAAAATACACTATGCAAGCAATAATACCCGACGATTGGTGGTACTGGGCAATACCGGACCGCCCAGGGGTGTAATGAGGCCTGACACCGCAGGCGGAGGGTCTTATAGCCCCTGGAAGGTCCGGTATTGCCATACTGCCCACCCTGGAGGGTATTATTGCGCTTAGAAAATGGGATTCTGTGTAAATTCAAATTAACTAATACAATAGGAGAGGACATGAGTTTAAAACAAATATAAACATTAGAAAAACACTTTTTGGGATAAAATAGTCTGTACATTCCTGTGCTGTTCCATCTTCTATTGCCACCCCCCAACAGATCCATTCTCTTCTGCTTATCCCCTTCCTTCTTAAGTGGAACAAGTTTTCTCAGCTTGCCCAGGATGTATTCTCACTCCGTTTCTTTCCCCCCATATCAATGCTGCTGCTCCAAAATCACCTCTGCATTTCAATTTTAAAAAAAAAATGGGTCTGGATGGTGAAAAGTCAGCGATGATCATGGCATCAGTTCACTGCTTTTGCTCCGTTCTGCTACCGATGTCCTGAAAGTGTAACCACTCTCCTGACTGACCATATTTAACTTATGGCCAGAATAAAACAAAGCAAAAAAAAAAAATACTGCTAGTCCACAGGGCAGTGTGTGAGGTACTGATGATGCTAGAGATACAGTTTTGAAGTATGGTATGATGGGGAATCAGCAGCAAGATAGGATCAACTGTCTCTCTCCTCCCGACTGCAAAAATAACAACTAGAGTGTATTTTTTTGCCATTTACAAAGCTGGGCAAGCCTTGCACTGCTGGTTGAAGCTTAGGACTGTTGTACATCAGCCGGAGGATCAGCGTCTGAAAAGGGTCGTGAGACTGGTTGGAGAGTGCTGCCGTTAGCCATCAGTGTGGTTGGCAGAAGTGATCAACTGTCTCTCTCTCTGTCTCTACCCGACTGCAAAAGTACAAATGCACCGTGTGTATGTGTGCATTTTTTTTTTTAATGACTTTTGATACTGTACTGGTCGGGGAGACTTGGCTAACCACTAAGTTACTCGCTATGCAAGAGAATAAAATGGCGGTAGTTTAAATTTTTCCAGGGTGCTTTCACCCAATGAGGAATCAGGGTGGGCACCAGGATATCAGAGAGGGTGTAGGGGCCAGTTGGGCTGGGACTTTTTATTTGGTGGGCATCTATTGAAAAATAGATGCCCACCTCAGCCATGTTGTCAGCCAATCAGCTTCCAGGATTTTTCTTTGCCATTTTCTAAAGGCTATTGAATCTCCCACTGCTGGAACCCGCCTCTGATGACAGCTGCAGGGTGGAGATTCTGGGATTTGTGGTTAAGGAAATGTCAGTTTAGAACTTGGTAGAATCAGCCTGAAACTATCTACTTATACACAGGTAACCAGTAAGTTAAAAATATGTTTTTGCACACAAAGTGAAAATTAAGGCCAGCCCTAAGCTTGGGTATGAAGCTGTCAGTGCTGGCTGTTCACCTTTAATGTTGGGAGGTGGTTAGAATGAGACATAAGCATGCCACCAGGAATGGGCTCCCGATGGCCATATACTTTTTTGGGTGTGGGGGAGGTTCACCACAAGCATGCCACAGTAGATGGGCTCCCAGTTGCCATGCACTTTTGTTTTGGGGTGGAGGAGGGTGACCGCAACTGCTCCAGCTAGGATTGTCTGCTGGTGGCTGGATGTCTTGTTCGGGTGGGGAACTGTACTGTCAAGACCACTAGCAAGTCACTGGGGATGGGCTACCTGTGGCACATTTCTTGTTTGTCACCCCTAACTAGCCACCAGGGTTGGGCTCCTAGTGGCCGGATAATTTTTTTCAGAAAGTGTGCCAACTGCAGGGACGGGCTCCTGATGTCAGCAAATTCATCAGAAAAGTGTGTTAACTTTGGGGATGGAAGTGATGAAAAAAAAAGTGTTCAGACACTGGGGTAGGACTCCTAATGTTGGCAATTTGATAAAAATGTGTGCCAACACTGGGGATGGGCTTCTGATGTTGGCAAATTAATAAAAAAGTGTACCAAGACTGGAATAGGGCTCCTGATGTTGGAATGCATCATTGCATATTGTACACTAATTTAGGATGGACCTCTCTATTAGAACGTAGAGAATTTCACGGGAATTTATTTGTATACAAGTTTATTCCAAGAATCCTATCTTCATATTTGCTAAATGTACTTCAAATGAAGATACCCACTAAGTATAGTTTAAGATGTATCTCTTTTAAACCTTATCAAGTACCAAGGTACAGATCTAAATTTGGAGAAATGACACTGGCAGTATCTGTACCACGTACATGGGATTCAGTTCAGCGAAAGATGCATATACCTGTACTTGTTACCTTGTTACTTTAGGGCTTCTCTTTTTAGCCTAATTTACAAACATTGTAACTGCTTTGGATGATCACATTTCCTTATCCACGTCTGAAGCTGGCCTGTCTATTTTGAAATTGTGACCTGTAACTGCATGTAATTTTGTCTCGTCTTTGTATTGCATTCATATATATTTGTTTGTTTTTAATGTTTGGATGCAACTGTAAATGAGAGAATTATCTCTCAGCCTGCTACCCAATAAGTGAATGATGATGAACATCAAAATGACCAGCCCGAGAACAACTGCAAAATGTTCGAAGCTAAACACATTGTAAAAAGTATGAAATACAGTTGACAGTCAATTTTTATCACTACTGAGTCTGTGAAAACTGTAATGTTAAGTATATTGTTTGTTTTATTAGCAATTTTTGTCAAAGTTCCTCACTCCCTGCCTTCAAGCTCCCACTAGGATTCTTTCCACAAGCTCCTTGCACCTGCCCCAATGCTCCCTATCTATACTACAAGACCAGATGAACTGCTCTGAGGGTTTGTTCCTGTCTGGACGTTGTAGTCAAACCTAAATGTATTTCTGTACTGTGATCATTTTTGTTTGCAATGTTATCTTTTTGCTTATAAATGTTTTCCACTCCCTTCTCTCCTGGGTCGCACCTGGAAATAAGCCTCGGGTCAGTGTACCTTTCCCAGTTACCAATTTTTAAAAAATTTTTAAAAAGTAAATACATTTTTAAAAAAAAGTCCATTTTGTGATGGCTGGATTTACACTGCATTTTGTGTTTTAAATCTCAGTCAATACTTTTCTGTCATAGAAACAGAATTTGTTAGCACAAAAGGACCACTTGGCCTGCATATTCCACCTGCGCAGACCTTATATGGTCTCCAGCAACCCTGCCAGCCTCTTTCCTAATATACCCTTACAATTTTCCCAAGCATGCTTAAAGCCTCTCACCATTCTAGTCTCCACCACTTCTGCTGGCAGTCTGTTCCATGCATCTTCTACCCATTCAGTAAAGAATATTTGCTCACATCTCTCCTGAACTCCCCCCCCCCCGCTTCACTGAATGCCCCCTGGTCCTGGTGCTCATCCACATTTGAAAGAGACTCCCCCTCTGTACCCTGTTAACCCCTGTGAGGTACTTGTAGGCCTTGATCATGTCAGCTCTTACTCTCCTCCCTTCCAGGGTGTACATGTTGAGATCCCTCAATCTCTCTTTGTAGGTTATCCTGTGCATACCCTGTACTCCGGACAGCCTCCACCACGATTATGTCCTCTCTTCAAAAGTGAAGGAAACAAACTGTGGCAGGCCCAATGACTATGCATTGCCGTGTCACAAATAAGTGAGGCCCAGGTTCAGGATTTTCCTCCATTTTCTTATTCTCGGATATGGCAGAGGGCAAGCACATTGCAGAGCTGATGCGCTGACTTTCTGAAGAAGGATGGCTAAGCTGTGTTGCCCTCTAGGCCCCCTATAGTCGAACTACAATTCACACTTCCGGACATTTTCAGAGGAGGCCTCTGCACACACCTATCATGGCTGACCTCTGGTGCTTATGACATGGGCAGTACAGATAAGCAAAGAGACAGAAATAGAAAAATGGAAATTCTTCACTTTTAAGCCTCTCAATAGAGTTTCATAAAATTTGCAGGGTTGGTAGTTATAGACAAGAAGACTACTTAGGGCAGAACCTGAATGGTTCGGGGGCCTAGAGTTCAACTCCATTTGTATCCAGTTATTTATACTTCACTACAATGTGTGTTTTCAGTCCCGAGCAGTGGCCGACATCATGCTGCTTCAGTATTTATTTTTGCCTGGTGCTGAAAGTGGCAGCCAAGAAATCATTGGTCATATATAAGGTCCCTGATTTACGGTGATTAAAGTAATGAAATTCCATTTTCAAGACTTTAAAATTCTGGAAATTGCACCAGTGACAGTTGTTCTAAATTCTGGATTTTACCAGGATTCTACTGTCATTCTTTTAGTGCATATATAAATAATCAGAATAAAAGAAGGCTTAATATACAGAGCATTAAATGAAGCTAAACTGAAAATAGTGCAGGAAGAAATTTTAAGAAAAATGCAAGTTCTGCAGATTTACTTATCTGGTCCGAAATGACACATTTCATGAAATTCTTTGTTTTTAACTAGTCTGCAGGCAGTCCAAATTCACGAATTTTACATGGTTTGCTGGTAAAAACTGAAAACCAGTGTTCTTGGTCATAAAACCTTTGAAGTCTTTGTTAAGTGAGGTTGCCCCAGTTGTTGCTAAATCATTCTACTGCACAATACTGTACAACTAAAGTGATACGATTGTGTCTGATGTGTGTTGGAGTTGTGTGTTGAGTATTAACACTGTGGGCTTGATTCTCAAAGCTCCTGGCATGGCGCAAGGGGCTTGTGCCACAAAGAATGGTGCAAAGTGCCCCTTGTGCCAAAAGATGCACCAAGAATGATTCTCAATGGCAGCCCATGTCAACCACAGGCTGCCTGCCCCAGACAGGGCTTGTGCTGCCCATACACCTAAAAATGGGCTGCGGCATAGTGCGAGGGGGCTTACGGCAGACATAAGCTGCCATATCCGTTAATGCAGGATTCCCAGAACTCTCCCAGAGGGAGCAAATCTAAGTACTCTTAGACCAGCCAGGGCTGGTCTATGGATACTTAGAAAATTCTCCTCTGAGAGAGTTGACCTGTTTGCAACAATATGCCACAGTCCCCCACTCCCCGATTCCCGATGTCCCCAAAATTCATGTATTAAAGAAAATCTGATGATCTAGTGGCCCCCCAATCCCTGTGTCCACGAAATCCATGTATTAATAAGAACCTGGTGGTCCAGTGGCCCACCCCAATCCCCACCCAGCAGTGTCTTACCACCCCACTCTCCCATCCTATAACCAAGCTGGCGACTGGCACAACCCACCACTCACCACCACGACCAACCACTGACTGAGCTCTGAATGAGCATGTACTGTATATAGTACGTGCTCAGTGACTGACAGCTCACTGAACGTGTACTATATACAGTATGCACTCATTCAGAGCTCGGTTGGCAGCTAGCCGTGGTGGTGAGTGGTGGGCTGTGCCAGTCGTTGGCTCAGTTATGGAATGGGGAAGGGAGCAGGGTGATAGGGCACAGCTGGGTCGGGGTCCACAAGACCACCAGGTGTTATTTTATACATGAATTTCAGGGACATTGGGGATTGGGGAGGGGGCCGCTAGACCAACAGGTTTTTATTAATACATGAATGTCAGGGACATCGGGGATCAAGGAGAGTGCCACTAGACCACCAGGGTGTTTTTATTACATGAATTTTGGAGACATCAGGGAAGGGAGGCCACTAGACCACCAGGGTGTTCTTTACCCGAGCAGTAAAGTGGCAGTGATGTGACCAGTGAGGAGCAATGCTGAAAGATGCAATACAAAAGCGGCTTTTCAGGGTGCAAGAGGTTGGGGCAGAAGGATTCCAGTCTTTTTATTTTTCACTTAAACATAAGTCCACTCCGAGCCATTTGAATCAGAAAAATAGCTTAACAAAGGTCAGTACTGAGCATTAATGGGCATGTGAAGACTAGCTCATAATATTGGCTGAGGAAAAGATAACATAGAGACCCCCCTCATCCAACCCATAAGGGATTGCTTTGATTTTTATCGATGTTGCATGATATTCTCTTTTTTGACACTCCCACACCCTGTTATCAACAGCTACAGTGAGGGTTAATACAAAAGGCAGAAAGCCAGGCTTTAAACCCACCTACCGGGAAAGATAGACAGCATGTTTTCACCTGTCTTGTAACAGCGGGAGATGAAGTTAGAGTCATATCTGATTGTGAACTCAGTGTTGCAGAAAAGGGACACAGACATGCTTAGTTACTGCTTGCACCTCATTGAAAATATTTGCCCCAGATTAGCTAAGTAGGATAATAATCAATCCATGCCAAGCAACACCATTGCAAGGTTTACTATCTGGTGGATGAAACAGTTCCCCCTCTCACAGCTGACAAGCATCAGTCCAGTTCTACTCTACCTTGGCACTCCATTTCAAAGGTTGCTGATTTCTACCTGATCTACTTGGGTTTCGAGATGGAGACTGTTTGAGGATATTTCAGGGCAAATTCCTTATGGATCAGCTGGGATACATTGGCAGGGCCACCTGGGATTAGCACTAGACCCCAACTCCTACTGGCTGGGGAGGCTGAACTGGGCACCAGAGATGTGGCCTTCTGCTCTGTCTAGATGAACACCCAAGTACGCTACTGCCAATCAGCAGGGTGAGACATAGCGGCAAGTGCTTTGCAGATGCATAAAGCAATGCACCATGCCCTATGCCAGTTGTTTTTAGTGCTGGTTTGTAAATGGTTATTGTTTTTGTTAGTGTCTAGCAGCAATCTGTCTTCAAAGATACATACAGGTAGCAGATTCTGGTTTCTATGCTGTAACACTGCATATGTGTGGGGACAAGGTAAACAGATGGAAATACTGGAAAGTGAGGTGTTATAATGAGGCCACTCACAAGTAACTAATCCAAACTTGAATTATGGCAAACCATGATCATAAGATGGTTATCTGGAACATTAGTGGAGTCGTCCAGACTAAAGATAATCATATGATACTCAGGCTCCTGAAACTGCTCAGTGCACAGACAGTGATGATGCAAGAGATACGTACTAAAGAACATACGAAATTTGGCAGCAGATAAAGGCCTAGAGATCTGTCAAGTCTGCTCGAATGTGCAGCTAGCACCCCTTATTCTGCAGCTGCCCCTTCCTTCCAACCTTCCCCTTCATTAACCCTCCCCCGTGTCCTGTCCCACCCCCTTTTGAAGCAGTCCACTGTTCTACTGGATACCACCAAGAGTCTGATAATAATCTATGGTGAAGGGACTGGGTGGTGGGGCAAGCCTGCACTGCAGGAAACAGTTGCACAAGAGCAGGAGTGGCCATACTGCTAGCCCACTCAGTCCCCTTTAAACTTACTACAGAAGTCCGGGATCATGAGAGGAAATACCTGACTTTGAGAGGCTTGCTGGGAGTATCTGACATTATATTGGCGTGCGTATATGGACCAACTAGAATGACCCTGCTTTCTTTGCAAATCTGATCACCTTATTGTCAAATCATGGGGGCTTCTCAATCATTCTAGTAGAAGACCGAAACCAGGTGCAAGATACAAAATACTGGACTGAGCACCTATGCACAGGAAGGGACTTGTGCTGGCCCAGAGAGCCCTGGTAGATCTTAATGACACTAGGGGTAATAGATCCCTGTGGAATGCTGTACCCTAACTTTACATTCCACTCCAAGGTGCATGGTTCAGACTTCTTCCTGGTCTCACAAATGCTGGTGGAAGGGATCCAGGGGGGTGAAATAGCATCCACAGTGGTGTCTGACCATGCTCCTGTGACTATCCACACAGCCCAGAACAGACACAGATCCTAGAAGGTTAATAACCATTTATTAAAAAAGGTCCAGCCTGTGTGAAAAACAAAATCTTAAGAACGTAGAGTTCTATTTTCAGCTCAACAAGGGAATGGTTTTAGACTTCAGTACTATATGGGAGCATACAAATGCACAATAAGGAATGAACTTATACAATTAGCCAAGGCAAGGAAAAATAAATGAATGCAGGAATGTATGGAAATGCTAGAGAACTTTAAAAAGAAGGAGAAACAGATCAAAGCAGCTCTACTGAGGCTCAATGATTAGAACTCACAGCAACAAAAGAAAATATACCAAGCTTCTGGGGGCTGAAAGAACAATCTTTAATGCTAAGTTAAAGTATGTCAATCAAGGTAAAAAAGTCAGCAGAGTCCTGACTCACAGGATGAAACACAATGAGGTGGCAATATTGCCATGTATGTTATATCCTTTGGGCATGACACGACTGTTCCTACCTGAATAATGTTTGGGAATCTGAGAACTGCCCTGTCGGAGGTCCTCTGGGATGGGAAACTGCACAGAAGGGCTTATGCCAAGCTGACTCTGGCACGGCACAGAAAGCCACAACCAAAACCTCTAAAACCACATACAACATTAGTGAAAACACCAACCAGCACAAATGCTGACATAAAACAGGAACGTACTAAAAACATCAGGAATCTTTTGTTTTGTGAGGCTCTGTCCCCCTCACACCTTCCGACATGGGGGGGCTATGCCCATCACATCCCCTGGAATTAATATAATCAACTCCAAGGGGGTGTGGACCTCAGGGACTGGGAGAAACTCAGGAGGGGGGAATTGTCTTTGTAACATAAAAAAAAAACCAACAGAAGTTCAGTTCCAGGAGACAGGGAACCAAACCCTGGTCCCCAAGTCTCCTCTGTTTCAAGTGTAAGTGCCTTAGCCACTCCACCACAGGAGCAGCTTGACCAGGCACTGCAACTACTACTCCTTTATCCCTCCACTACTCCTTTCCCTTCCCCATCTACACATACAGTAACAGGGGTAGCCATAATTCCGTAATGCTGTTATACTCCTGTCACTGTAAACACTGCCGAGATTATAGCTGCGATATTATTGTGGCAATATTATGGCAGCAATGTCTTAACCAGATACCCATTGATCTTAGAGCCCTGACCTGCTACAAACTCTTCCTGCAGGCCATAGCGACACTCCCAAGATATTTCACTGAGGGCTTATAAACAGCTCCACACATTTTTGGGCACCACACCAATTTTCAAATTGACCAGCCAATTAGGCATAATCCCAATTTCAACATCAGAGGAAGGATGTTGGGAGATTCCTTTTTACCAGTGGCCAATTTAAATAGGTTACCCATGGTTACAGAGAACAACACTCCTGTACCCTTTGACATATTTAGAACTCACAACCATCTTACAGAAAAACATGTATTTCAATTCACGCAGCCACAACGTACAATCATCAGCAAGGTGGGCCCACGCGATTGGTTGGTGATGCAGAAAGATTTGTGGACTGACCTCAGTGCAGTGGCCAATCAAAGTATCCACAGTGCATGGGAGGCTCAGGGAGATAGTTACACACTCTATGAACCTCTGGCTGGATTTCTGGATCACAGAGTTTCCAGAACTAGAAGTTCCAGAAAATGTTTTAAAAGAGTGGCTCAATAATCATTATACATATGGTAAATCTGACTGCCTTAGGTTAGCATATTACAAGCTATTAAATTAAATGTACTACAACCGAGTGAAGCTATTTAAAATGAACAAACTTGAAACAGATACCTGTACAAAATGCAAGACCCTGAGAGGAATGCATAAACATATCTTCTGGGATTGCCCAGCAGCATCCACACTGTGGGCATAGATAAAAGATAGGCTGGATCCACCATTAGGTGTAACAAGAGGCATTTGACTCTTTCACATGCCTTATCGGCCTTGGCTTGGAAAAACTGGTAGGACAGCAGTGGAACCAAATCGTCCTAGTATCAGCTACTGTAGGACATGTCACTGCCAGGCAATAATAATAATAGAACTTTATTTATATCACGCCTTTCTTAAATTCAAGGCGCCTTACAATACCTGACAACATAATAAATAAAACCAATATATAATAATCTGAACTCCTAAAATTACAGTATTAATTAAAATAAATCTTTGACTACAAATAGGTCTACAAGGCCTTTTTAAATTACTCCAGGGATGCACACTGATGAAGCGGATGGGGTAGAGAATTCCAGAGGGTCAGAGCAGTATGCATACGCCTGAAGATTTTAAAGAAACCCTCGGAATTTCTATCAACCCCTCATCCGCCGAGTGGAGAGATCGCCTAGGGCAATAGGGAACCAAAAGTTCTTTCAAGTAGTCCGGACCTTGTCTGTGTAGGGCTTTGCAAGTCAAAAGACCAACTTTGAAGGTGATCCTTAGATGACCAAGCTCCATGCTACAAAGAATGGCTTGCTGCTGCTCTAGAAGCTCTGAGGATGGAAAGAATGTTTGCCAGCATAAACCATAGACAGAAAACATGTTCTGCCAGATGGGAGCACCTACAGGTGCTGCTCCAGCTTCCTCAGTAAGGGACAACATAATGTTTCCATAAAACCCACTGTTACTGTTTGCATGCTGTAACACCAGGTCTACATAAGGAATATTATGACATTAGTGATTTAATCGTTAATCCAGGTTCTTAGCACACAATATGCTCAGACTAGTATGAATAAATTTTACTGGAAATGTTTATAAATAACTTGCAGCCTGTTAGGATTGTGCTGCTGGAGACTGATTTTACCCAAACTTGCTTTGTTTTCAGCAAAAGTTCTTAATGAACTGTCAGTGTACCTGTGACCTTGTCAGTTACCTCTGTATGCATGTTTTTAATACTGTGGATATGCACCCTATATGTATTTGCACATATGACACTTGATCTTTTCAATAAAATACACTAAGTTAAAAAAAATAAACAGAATACAAGCCTCCTCATTCCTGGATGGATTTACCATCCTCTTTCTCTCTGCAGATAGGACCACAACTCCAACACTTCAGCTGTCATCGGACACCCCCTCCAGTGGTTTGCTGATTAGTTGGGCCCTCCCTCAGTTACTCCCTCTCTCATGGTAGCTGGGATCATGCAAGGTTGGGCGAGCCCACCTACTGCAGTCTACGTCCTGGCAACACCTACTGCAGGCCGTCACCTGGCTGAGATGAATGGTACAGTGGCTCCAAGGCCTTACTAGAATAGCTGCTGTGCAAGCTCCTTAGACCTGACTAGAATTAAGTGTTTTTCTCTGTCTCTCTCTCTCTGAAGCTCAGCTGCAAGGTTGCTCCTTCACAGAGTGATAGTGTTAGTGACATGGTTGGCAGCGTAAGTGCTGGTATCCAGCATTAAACTACCCTTCCTCAGAAGCTGCAAAAGCTCACTTCTCCCTCCCTTTAATGTCTGCTCAGTCCAGACGTACACTCACAGATGATAGGTCTGCCTCCTCAGACAGATGGGAACACACTGACCAAGCTGGAAAAAGTCTAGCAGGGCAAACCAAGCATATGGCCTCCCCACTGGAAGACCTTCTGTCACAGGGTAGGGCCTCTCCATCAACTCCTCAATAGCTGATTAAGTAACTCAAACCTACATGAATTAATGGGGTGCTCACATGGTTCATGAGCAATCTGGTGGCTCTGAAGCAGGCTCTGCAGCCTGATTGGTTGCTCATGCCCTCTGACCATGGTTTCCATGCCACAATGTGTCAGAGATGTAAATAATGGTTGTGTCCATCATCCCTAGATGCACAGCTTTCAAAAGTCCTGTTTAAGAGGAACTTGCCCCTCAAAACACACTTTGTGCCCCCCCAAAATGTGCTGCCCATGTAAGCATGAGTGTTAGGTCAATCAGAGCTGTAGAATAAGGAAGTCTTTGATCATCACAAGCATTGGTTATGCTCTCCATTACGGCAGGGAAAAACTGTTTGGTACAGCAATAGAGTTAGTAGTCCAGACGTAGAATGTGCCAAAGAGGTAGCACCCCTCTTCACTCATTTTTTGATCCCAACTGCAGCAGTCCACTGAGGTTGTGAGGAGCACCACAACAGTTAACAGCATGGAAGCCGCCATTGTAGACTATACACGTAAGCTCCAATAATGGAGGGTTACATGAGGTGCTAAAGCCTCTCAGCAAAGAGAGAGGTAGAAAGGCTTGGCATGCAGAAATAAAAGGAAGAAATCCACTCAGTTCTATTGTTATTCAAGTAATAAGCTCAATGAATATGCAGGATGAGTTTCACAAAGCTCTGTGCTAGTGATCTCTTAAGATTAGACTGTTCTTAGACATAGATTGTTCTTGATAATTATATACTTCAAAGTACATTTAGGTTTGTAGGAAAGTCAATATGTTTTGATTTCAGTATCACAGGTGAATGAAAATGTAGAAGGCAAGCATAAATATCAATTGAACAAAATAGGTTGTGCTAGTCCAAGAAAATTTGTTTTTCTGATGCAATAACAATCTTGAATTTGGACATTTTTTAAAGCTCTCAGTGCAGTATTTTCTCTGCTAATCAGCATCAGCTCTGCAGTCTCCAGCCACATATTCTTGATCCTTATTTTCAGGTCCAAAAAGACAAGAAAAAATAAATTCCATAGCATAAGACACTCTTGTTAATGAGGCACTCCTAGGTTAATAACTTTGTTCCTCTGCTAAAATAAAATAGATTTGACTTAGTAACTTTGGGCTGCATTCACAAAAAAATTGTTTCAGGAAAAAAAATCACTTGCAGTATTTTGTGGACTTGCAAGTTGGACTCTACAAAAGAATGGAGCAAGTCAAACTTAACTCGTTTAACCTCTTGAGGACCACATGAAACTTTGGACTGAAGTCTCTGACTTAGGTTTACAGTGGTATGCAGCATGCAGACTAGATGACATAATGCTATGGGCAAAGAATTGAGTCATGGTGGGTTGGTGTTTGGGTCATGTGGATTGCTAGCGTCTTAAAAGGACCGTTTCTCTAGTTAGATTAGAAACAATATGAATATGCAGTTTTCTTTTCCAACTCTGATCTTTTTTCTTCCTTCCAGCCACATCAGTTCACTCAATCAGAGCCCTTACATGCCTCGCTAACCTCGGCATCCTGACACACAGGAGTCTGCCCCTAGAGTGTTCACCCTCTCAGTACCCCTAGGTATCCCGGATATCCCCCCCGGGTGGGGCGAGGAGAGGTCCCCTCCTACCTTCTCCCTGCACAACGGTGGAGCGGATGCTGCATAGCGGAGTCTGCTCCTCTCTTGGTGGTTGCCTAGGTGCTTAGCGAGGGGTCATCACCTAGGAGTGATGGGCTACCATTTTCCCATGTTCTCTTTCCCGCAGACGTCGGCACGCTAGAAGAGCCAATGGGAGGTATGCATGAAGATGCAACTCCTCCTGGGGCTTCTCGGCTGATGCTGCCCCATATCTTCTGCATGCCCCGGTCTGCACTGTTAACCCCAGGTTCACCCGAGAGATGGCAGTAGAGCAGCGAGACTTGCACAGAACCCTCCCCCAGAGAAGGAGAGCAGCCAATGTGTGCTCAATCCTTTTCTCTCCCTGCTGACCCTCGGAGGCCCAAGCCTGTCCCCCAACTTGGGTCCCCAGCATAGAGTGAGGTGTGGCATCCAGTGCCTCAACCCTCAGTGCCACCGGGCTGGCCAAATATGCAGTTTTTGATTACAAATTAATCTTTGTGTCAGTGAGTGGAGGTCACTGCTGGAGTGCTGGTCAGGGCAGGAGTCTGAGCTCTGTTGGGCTCAGCCAAGCAGGAGTGCGGCTGGGAAGCCTAAGCCTTCACCATGGGTAGGTCTTAGAGGCAGCTCAGCTAGACCAAGTACTCAAGATAGCTGCTGCAGCTTTTCCTTTAAGTTGCAATACTAGCCCATCGGACAGGCAGTGCACCCCATATCTGTGCAATCTTACTTAACATTTTTCTTTGGGGAGGTGGTGGTGCCAGTTGTGCATATTGTGCAGAAAACAAGGGACAGATGGATTCATAATGCTGAGATCCAGTGCTACCCAGGGAGGGCTGCCCTACACACTTCCAACAGCAAAACAAAGTGGGTGCACTCGTGATGAAGATTAAATAAGTCCTTGAAAGAATACACAGCAGTTCAATGGTAGATTCAGTATTGCAAGATGAATCATTTGACTATAATTACATCCAAAACATGAGGCTATTAGCCTCACAGTTGTGCTAAAACAATGCTGTGAACATTCACACATTATACAGTATATGCAAAAAAAATGTATACCAGCCATACTACCCAGCTACACGAAATGCCCAGGTGCTTTTCTCTAATCTAGGGCTTCACAGTTGTTCCCAGTTGTATCATGGCATTCCAAGCTCACTGCAAAATTTAGTTAAGCAATTCTGCTAGTCAGTTAGGTGGGGAACAGCACTAGTTTTGCATGGCCATGCCTAGTGGCTGTGGGGTTGGCCAGCTGATTGCTGAAAGTATGCAAAGCATTTTACTATTTTTCTTTACTTAAGTGGGCACAGTGCCAGTTTTGCATGTCTGCGCCCAGTGGTAGTGGGTCTTTGCCAGCCTGCTGCAGATAAGTATTTAAACAAGTTTATGAGCCATTTAGTTATGTTGGGGAGAGTCAATTTCATATACCTGTGCCCAGTGTTAGTTGGGCTTTGCCACTCCATTACAAAAAGTGTGTAAACAATTTTATGAGCCAATTATTTTGTTAGGTGGGGTACACACCCATGCCCAGTCCAGTGTTGGGGCTTATCAGCTCATTGCAGAAAGCATATAAACACACTTTACTAACTACTTCTTAATTCGATGGAGGGGTGCCAGTTTTTTACATGGCCTTGTCAGTGTTTAGACTTCTTAGACCATTGCAGATAGTATTCAAATAAGATTAGCCACTTTTTTAGTTTGATGGGAGGAGGGGGTGGGACCAATTGCACATAGTTCTGTTAGTGTTTGATGTTCTTAGCCTAATGTAGAAACCATTTAAACAAATTTTATTAACCACTTATTTAGTTCATGGGTGGGCAATTTCCATTTCCCCTTTGCCAGTCCATTACAAGAAATGCTAAATAATTTTATTAACCATTTTGCAGGGGGCTAGTGTCACTTTTTCATTATTCATTCGACACCAGTGTTGATAAATTTGTAGGATACAATTGCTGATCACACCAAATACCTCCAGATTAACATTTATCTAGAGGTTAGATAAGTCAATCACTTTCTGGGACCCTGGCTGTCTGCTAAGTCAGCAATGACTGAGATGTTGAAGAATACTCATTGCGTTGGTATTTCCAAATGGGCCTTGGGGGAGGGATGGTGCTCACAGGGAGGGAACATGGCATCTGGATAGCTATCAATGCAGAAAATAAACCAACACGCAGACAGTGCTCACACTGAAATACACAGTGGTGAACAGACACACTGAGTGAAGTACAACACGGATCATACTACTCAAAACATTAAAAATGTTTTTTTCTGCAAAGCTGTGAATAAAGATAAAGGTGTACTGAGACATGCATAAAAGTATAGCGTTAACCCCAACATTTCATTTGTCACTTCAGCTTTGTCAAGGGGCCATTATACTGCCTGTGGATATCATATCCACACTGATAGCTGACTATCAGGCAAAGATTAGCCAAGTGATTTACAAGGGGCAACCGGATACACCCAGGATCATAGTAGGGCTAAGAGAACAATTGGTGGAATTGCTTCCAGTAATCTTTTGCGAGTCTGTCCAGACAGGTGTAGTGCTGGAGGACTGGCAGTTAACCTGTGTGGTATCAATCTTCAATAAATGGGCAAGGTTAGACCCAAGCAATTACAGGCTAGTCAGCCAGGCATTAGTGCTGGTCAGGGTCCTAGACATCATTCTCAAACACAGAATAATGCAGCACTTCTTGAGATCACAAAAGAAAATGTCTTTGGCAGCAAGAGGTCTCATGGAGCTGCTGGAGTTGCCTTGACTTGATGTTGGGCTTGATTACTTGATTCAGTCTCCATCCATAGGATCTTGGACATCTGGAAAGATGTTTGGGTTTACCTTTCTGGGCAGGCATGACATTTCTCTTCTGCTTGTACAAAATACGAACTATTGTTCAAGAACTGATTAAATTCACAAATGGCAGTAAGATAAACAAAAGAAATGTCAGCTTCATTGCTTTCTTAGCTATTGTGCTGGTAAATAGGCAATAAATTATATTCTGCAAATAAGATCTTCACAAACAGACAACCTCCATTTTTTGTGATGGCCATTACTTCACCATTCTGGCATTGTTTACTCTTGACCTACTGGGACCCATCACATCTGGGCTCAATAGCTTTAGAGTAAAAGAGAAAACCTCACAGAAAAATAAAACCAATAGAGTGAAAAATGGTTAATGTCAAGTCCAAGCCATTGAGCAAAAATGTTTTTTGTTCCAAGAGCAAATTCCCATTAAGTTTCATCACTGTGGACAAAGGGAAACTTTATGACAATCTGTAATAAAGTAGCTCTGATCAATGGAGTTGTGTAGTGTCCAGAGCAATGGCATGACAACAGTATGTTGTGCAAGAAGTCCTGAGTTCAGGCTGGAGTCAAACTGTGGATGCCCAGCCTAGGTTGGGGAAGTCAAGCAGCCCAGTGGAATTCACACATGCATTGTCTGGGAGAGTGGCAGCATAGTCACCTTACAGGCACTCCATGCTGGCAGTTTGCAGCCAATAGCGGAAGGGGTTAAAGTGAGAGAGAGAGAGAGACTGACTGTGTGTGGTGGAGAGAATATGTATTAAAGGGACAGAACATGGCACTCTGTGTGAAGGGAGAGGGGTGGGTAATTATTACACTCACTCCAGCCCACCACAAAACCTGTTTTAAGAGTTTCTGCCTATGGTCCCCATACAACATTTCTTCTATCTGGCTATGTCCAATTTGTAGTATCCACTCAACTGGGATCTTCAGTCCAGAGTGATGCACTACCCTTCAATTATGTGTACAGGCAGAAATGCGAAATGGGATAGAGCCCATTGCTAGTAGTGGTTGAGCTTCTAAAAATTAAAAATGTGAAAAAAAAAGATTGTGTGATAACAAAATACTAATTCCCTAGTTATATATACTACAATCATGAAAATGAAAAAAAGCTACTTCCGTCTGCAGGAGACTCTGTAAATTGGTTAATACACACTCTCATTGTGACATACAGGTACTCAACTCTCCCATGGGAAAATCTCATGCCTTATCTTTGTTTACTAGGAGGAGAGAAACAAATAGAACAGGATGATATTGGCATACAGTTTGCTATTTATGTCTTCTACATTCTGAGGTTTCCAAGATTAATTGTTGTGAAGTTCACGTAAAGGACAATATGTGGGAGGGTGGGGGCAGAGAGAGAAATTAATTCAGACTCACAGCCTTCTGATTTTGCCCTATTTGAATATAGTTTTTTGCCCTTTATAGTTCTTAATCGAGATAAACATTGTTTTGCCTGCACATAAACCCAAACATCCAACAATATCCATTTAATGGAATCTTTCCTGTGATTTCTCTTCAGACTGTAGAGCAGCTTAAGCACAGTCTCCCTATAATCAAAAGAGTCAAGGTTTATTTGCATTGACCAGTTGCAGAAACCACACCCTCATCTGCGGCTTCTGCTACTTCCTGTGAACATCCTGTGTTCTTTAGTACAGTAGCGCAAAAGTGGAAACCCAGGCACACTCCATGGTACTCAACTGATGCCTTTTATTACAGATTAGTAGATAAAAATAGGGGATATGTGAAGTGCATTCATGTGATGTGGTATTTATCTTCATGAGTGGTCAGTGGCCTCTTGACCTTCATGAATGGCGAAGCCACAAGTGAGATCGGAAGAGGTCACTGGCCTCAAATAAAGATAAATACCATATCTCATCAATGCACATCACATATGTAGTTTATACAGTATGCATTTATGTTTTCTGTGTTAACAGAGAGCATTTGCATGAGAAAGTAAAACTCTACCAGTTCTGTAGGCAGTTTATTTTTATCGTGTTCTTTCAGTGAAGTGCCGATTGACAGGTTTCCCAAGCTACAGTATCCATGAGAGCTGGTCTCTAATCAATGGTTGCTATGCTAATCCCTTGTGATACTGTAGAGCAGGAAACTTTCATCTGATTGGTTGGTATCGCAAGAAAAGTTTCTTGAGTCATTTGCACATGTGTGAGTTCAGTGTGCAGCTGGCAGTGGAAGTGGAAGGATACATGCTTACATTGAGTGGATCACTGCAACTAGTGCAGTCGGGGAAAGGGGTTTGGGGACTGGTAGGGGAAAGTTAACGAATGCTAAAAGGAGCATGGGGTCACAGACCTAAGCAAGTGCTATGAAGAACGGCTGCTTCAGTACCAAAGCAGTGTGGGGGCTGGTATATGTTCTTAATCAGATGGAAGACACATCATTTTCTTTACTTTGTTCTAATAGAAATTGGCTGTAAACTTGAAATTTTGAAGTGGTGCCAATGGCTACACACCTACAGTGTAATGCTTGGGCTGCAGGAATGTGTGGCTGTACAGACTGTGGGACACAGATGGCACAATTAATGGCGCTGTGAGACTAACAATTTTTTTTAATTAACTCTGTCTGCTGTGAGGACAGAGATGTGCTGGGAAATTGATATTAAAACTGCTGCCGGAGGCATAATAGCTGGCGCTGGAAGGCAACTATAATCCCCTTGTCCTATAGCAACAGGAACTCCTGGTCAGTTAATGAAGGAGCTTCAAAGATCCCAAGATCTTTCATGTCAGGAAACTGTCCTGGCCATGCAACCACCACCTGCTGGGGTAGACATGGCTCAGAACAGTGAGAGGTGGCCTTGAGTATACAGTGATATCCTGCAGATTACGTAAATACTGCGAAGTAGTAAATATTATTTTTATATACTTCATGTTTACGTAAATACTGTGAAGCATAGATACATAGATAGTGTTGGCAGATAAGGGCCTATGGCCCACCCAGTCTGCCCATTTGAGCTTGTAAGTTCAGTTTATGTTTTCCTAGAAGTCTGTTGCCCCTTACCCCTGACCTCCAGAATTCCTTTATGTCTATCCCATGCATTCTTAAATCCCATGACTGTTTCAGCCCCCACCACTTCCTCTGGCAGGGTGTTCCAATTGTCCACCACCTGTTCTGTGAAGAAATTCTTCCTCATGTTTCCTCTGAATCGTCCTCCCTCCAACTTCATCCCATGCCCTCTAGTCCTGGAACATCTTTTTCGCTTAAAAATAGTGTATTCCTGCACCCTGTTCCTCCCTGTAAGATACTTGTATGTCTCTATCATATCCCCTCTCTCCCTCCCTCCTCTCCTCCAGGGAGTACATGTTCAGTTCCTTCAACCTGTCCTCATAGGACTTGTGATGCAATCCATGCACCATCTTTGTTGCCCTCCTCTGAACCTTCTCTACCCTGTCTATGTCCTTATGTAGGTAAGGGCTCCAGAACTGTACACTGTTCTCCAGGTGGGGCCTCACTAGTGTCTTGTATAGTGGAATTATGACCTCCCTTTTCCTGCTGGTGATGACCCTGCCTATGCATCCCAGCATCCTATTTGCTTTACCTGCTGCCTTGTCACACTGTTTCCCTACCTTCAGGTCAATATTATTCTTACTTACTTCATATCTCTGTAGCTGAATCTTCTTGGGGAACAGTTAACAGTTAGTATTGACAAATCCATGATATGGCTCCAAAGAGAGAAGAAGGCTACAGTTACCATATTCTAGAAGTAAGGTGTTTCTCAGGAATGACTAACAGGGGAAGGATATTTACCCATTGCCAAAGGAGCACCATACTGTGTGAGCAGTGGCTCTGGTGGGATTCGGACCTAGAAAGTCCCCAGGTAAGAGAATCACTCCTGAGTGGTGGCAGCTACTAGGGAACCCTGACAGGTGTTGAGGGTTGAGAAACGTGGCAACCTGTTGCAGACTGTGTCATGAATGTGAACAGGTTGTGACAGTGATGTACCCAAGTAGCTAGATAAATGACGTGACGTACCCTAGTGTGAAGATAAAAAATGTATCTAGGGCACGTCATGCCATTTATCTAGTTACTTGGGGTTCTGTGAAATGCATAGCATTTTTATTCTACTGTGCAAAAGATTATTTTAAGCGGTGGTAATATCCAATGCAGCAGCCATTATAGCTAAACAACTGACCATGTCAGCTGTCAAGCATCCTGAATCAAAGGCAATCTTGGTCTATAGCACGGAGATGGCACTTATTTTTAGCACCAACTAAAAATGTTATTTTAAAATATTCCTCAACTTGTTTTAGCCTTTGGTATCTGCGCATTTGATTTTCAGCAGTCATACATCATGGGATAATGATTTCAACTGCTGCTGCAAAAACAGTCAAATTGAACAAGGTTGACAACTGGGGATAAATCGTCAGGAGCCAGATTCACAAAACTTTGTCCCCTTGCAAACCCAGTTTATGCTGTGCAAACTGGGAATTGCCCCAAAGTGGTATTCACGAAAGCCCAGTTTGCACCTGCAAACTGGATTTGCACTGGGGCAAAGTTTCAAGGGGGCCGCAATGCAAACGAGGGGGAAAGGGACCTGCATATGGGTGCAGTCCCATTCACAAAATATTTTCTCCATGCAAGGGCCATTTGCGAAGGTCCCATGTGTGGAGAAAATACTGCCGAGTCAGACATGGTGGTAAGTCCTTGCAACCCTAGTGGCTGGCAGAGGTACTGCAGCACCCCATCGCTGATCGCCATCCCTGCAGTATAAAAATACTGTCCTTGGTAGTCTAGTGGTTCCTCCTTTGATGTCCGATTGCTGTTCCGTTATTGAAACATTATGTCCCTGGCAGTCTAGTGGTCCCAGTCCCCTTCCTTTGATGTCTGATCACCATCCCATTATTAAAATATAATGACCCTGGTAGTCCAGTGGTTTCTCCCCCCCTCCCCAATCACGATCACAGCATTTTATTTATTTATTTATTTATGTCTTTGGTAACCGCGTAGGTGCACTGATCCAGAGGACCATTTTCAGTCACAACCCAGGCCACAAGGTGGCAAAAAACAACACAGATACAAACAGTAAAATACAAAATACAGTACAGTGGTGGCAGGGAGAAATATACAATGGTAACCAGGTTATACAGGACAGTATATAGATGAGCAGAGACAACGTAAATAAAATAAATGGTACAGATTACATAAAGTAGCAGTATACAAATATACTATAACGGTATCAAATTACAGTGGTTCAGGTTCCACACAGTTTTACAACTTCAGACAATTTAACACTTTCAAATAGAAACATTTGAATAAATATGGGCGCTCTAGAGGGGGTGAGGGATAAGGGTAGGGGGTGTTAAGGATAAGGGGGTAGGGAAGATGGTAAAAATCAGACAAACTTTCAGCACTTTCATATGATGTTTTAGGGTCAGAGACAGAGGAGGTGGGGGGGAAAGTAAGGCTGGAGGATTTTAGGGTGTGGAGGGGTAGGAGAGACAAAGATCCCTGGTAGTCTAGTGGCCCCTCCCCATCCCTGGTCCCCGTCCCGTGAAATACGGAAGCACATCACCCTGGTGATCTAGTGGACCCACCCACCCTGTCAGACATTAATCCCCTACCCCACTCCCCCAGCCGGCGACCAGCACAGCACTCCTCTCAGCTCCATGGCTGGCCACTGACTGAGCTGTGAGTGAGTGCATACTGTATACAGTACACACGCATTCACAGCCAAGTTAGTGGCTCACTGTGGAAATGAGAGGAGGGCTGTTCTGGTCGCCAGCTGGGGATCGGGTTCTGGGGGGAGCAGGGTGGGGGGTCAATGTCTGACAAGGTTGGGGGGTCCACTAAACCACCAGGGTGACAGGTTTCAGCATTTGAAGGGACAAGGACTGGGGATGGGGAGGGACTACTAGACTACCAGGGAACTTTGGTGAAAATATACCAGGAGAGTGATCGCTGATTGGGGGGGGGGACCACTGGGCTACCAGTGTCATATTTTAATTACAGGACAGTGACTGGATATTGAGAGAGGGGTGAGGGACCACTAGACAGCCAGGGAAATTATGTATCAATAACAGGACAAAAATCGAACATCAAGGAAGGTGGGAGGGACCACTAGACTGCCAGGGAAATTATTTTTTGATAACGGGATGGCGATTGGACATCAAGGGAAGGACCAACGGACTGCCAGGGTATTTAATGTTTTATACAGGGATGGCGATCAGGGAGGGGGGGGACCACCAGACCACCAGTGACTGTGGCTGTGTCGGGCAGGGGTTGGGGGGGTGCAGAAGAGCACCCACAGCCCATGTAAATGAGTCTATAATAGGCATGCAAATGGCCAGCTAGTGCCTTGCATGCCCAATAGGCTCATTTGTATGGCTGATTTTGTGAATAACGAATAGCGCATCGGTGCTATTCATTGTGGGGCCATGTAAGGGACTGCAGGGCAGTGCTAGTGGGGTTAGAGGTACTGGTAATGGGCTTACTGCTGCCTCTACTGATCCCTACTCACAGTCAGATAGAGTCCTATGCTATCCATTTGTGAAAAGCATGTTTTACGACCTGGGAAACTGCAAAGTGCAATGCTAACATTTGCGCTGCACTTTTGTGAATCTAGCCCCAGGAATTCTATACCATATTATCATACAGGTATGGCTCGTAAGCTGCTAACAATCTGTGGATTTCATAAGCACCAAATATATAGCATATTGGAAACTCATGCCCTACCATGGCAGTAAAAGTTATTTTTATAATAGTCCAGTAGTAAAATTATACTTACTATAAGGCAGGGTGCAACTAGTTCCAAGCTTTACCCAAACATATACTTTACAGAGTCAAGTATGAACCATTTATATCCCAGCTCACAAATCCTTCCAGTGCTCAGAGGCAGGAAGAAATGAATATAGAACAGCAGACATTTCTGTTTGTAGTGCTGATAGTTGCATAGCCACTTTTAGGCACAAGTCAACCCTGTGGTTGATGGGGGCCCCCTACTAATAGGGGGGCCACCAGCCAGATCCAGAGTACCACTTTAATTTTTTGTTTGACTATTATTATTCATGTTTAAAGTAAAAACAGAGCTAAATGGCATCACTACCAGGCTCTGTGGAGCCTTCTCATGCAGTGTCATAACATCATGAAATTACTCAGTAAGGTATGTTCCAGCCAATCAGAGACATGGCCTGGATGGGCAGTGGGACCCCAAAGAATAACACTGCTACTGCCTCCTAAAAAAGCACAAACATGTAACTGGTTGTATTGAAAATAAAATGCACATTTTGTAGAAGGAAACTACAAGGTCAGTTTGGGTTGGGTAAGGGCCCCATGACTTTTCTTGCTAAGTGCCCCCAAAACTCTAAAGCTGGCCTTGGATAGTTAATTCTGTTGGCATGGTGAGGTTTTTGTGTCTTCCTAAAGAGCTACTGACGCATGACAGAAAACTTTGAAAAACATAATAAGTAGGTAAAATTGTGTTGAATTCCATATATATTCTAGATTTCTCCTCCCCATTATTTATTACTGAGGAAATGTGCATGAATACATTATTTTTATCCCTTACAGTTACTTTAAAGTTAATCTGCCTCTATAGCTTACTCCCTACTTCAAGTCATAATGTTCTGTTATGACATCACAATCTGTTGCCATGAGAGTAACTGTGATGTCACAAGCAGTGCATTATGACCTCAGGTAGGGAGACAGCAACAGAAATAGATGAACTCTTCAGGAGCAAAAATCCTGTTTTCATGCAAATGATCTCAGCAATAAATAATGGGGAGGAGGAATAAAGAACTAATGTGAAATACAAGCTGAACTTTATTTAAATATTATTTTATTAAAGTTCTCCTGAAGTTGTCAGCTGCTCTTAAAGAACTGCTGACACCATCAATAACCTGCAGAATGCAAGTCACGTAAGGGTGCAACCTTCTTCTGTATATAAATAATCAGTATAAAAAATTTCAGAATAATTCATTAGATAAAAACCTTTGAAGGGCCTGCTTGTATTGAGTTAGCCACACACCACATTCAAGTCTCAAGCTGTAGCTCTTCCCCCTTCCCCCAAACAGCCCTGTATTTTATTTATTTGTTTATTTGAAAACTGGTAACCAGGAAAGGCACTCTGAGGCAAAGGCTCATATCCAGGGGCAACCTGGGAAAGAGGGAATGAGAAATACAATAAAAAAAGCTTAGAAAATGGGTTTGCAAAATCCTATAACCCGATTGGCTCGCACAGCCAAGCATCCGGTGTGGTATCAGGCAACAGAGACTGGGAAATAATGAGTCCCAGTCTCTGTCTGCCCCTTTTTATTCAAAATATTACTGTGCCATAAAATTTTCAGGAACCATGGAGCCGCCATATTTTTTTTGTCTCGAATAGTGAGCATGACCTACTCTACCCTGCCCTACTGACTAAAGTCCCCAAACTTTCCTACTTACACCAGTCCCACCCTGCACTTTTAAATAAAAATATCTCTTTTCAGCATAGCGCTGTCACATAGCTCCTTCAATCCCACTCCCACCTCTGCTGCTAATTGCAGCACAGTCCTCCAGCCCACTTCCTTTGGTGCTGCAAGCTGGCAGCACATCCCCACCTGCAGGAGATGAATCTACACAATTGCTGCTGGTATCATGATGTGATGGTCCCCCACTCAGTCATAGTTTTATCACCTGCTCTTTCACTGAAGCAGGAAAAAAGTCAGAGCAGTGAAAAGAAGTGACCGGTTTTCCTTTGAGATGGAGGGAGTGCTAGTGACAGGTTTGTGAGTGGGATTTTTCACCTGTGCTGAGAGGCAGGGGGATTTGAATGCTACTGAGCCATTTCTGTAGTATCTGCCAGTCTGATGGCTGAGAGTGCCAAGACGTATTAAGGGTTGCTGCTAGAATCAGGTTGCAACATCAAACAGCATTGTTAGCTACAAAAAATGCTGATAGATGTAGTATTTATGTGGGAAAAGCTTTAAAACTAGAGTTAACAGCAATGGGGGAGTCTGCATAATCACACATATCGGCTCTCCTGTCTTTGTCCTCTTGTCTGCAACACTCACTTTTAAAACAAAACAAAGAAATATTATTCACTACACACATGCAGGCATAAGTATACAAAAATAATGTGCCACAAGAACTACTTTGGGGGGGTAGGTACCCAACAAGCATAAAACAAATAGGCTGTCAAAAACATCAGTTCCCTCTACTAGCAAGTCTACCAGTAGAGGGACTGCTTTTCAATACAATGTAGCAATTTAATGATTTTCTATTTATATATTTTTTTGCCTCTTAAAACATTTTGTTTCTTAAAATAAATACTGTACATATACTCATTTTCTAAGTGGAATCATATCCTCCAGAGTGGGCGGTATGGGCTACACTGGATCTTCCAGGGGCTATAAGGCCCTCCGCCTGTGGTGTTGGGCCTCATTATGCCTCTGGGTGGTCTGGTATAGCCCAATACCACCCACCCCATCATGTTTTATTGCTTACATACACTGTATCACTGATTGGTAAAAAGTAAAGTGCAAACTGATCACAATTTAACATGGTACTAGTGCAAATAAAAAGTAATCGGAACTAAGCAAAGGTACAATGAGTGGCTTTGATGTGCAAATAAAGAGACCAAAGCAGGTGGAATAAATGGCAGAGCAGATGTAGAATAGGATGGAGCCTGATGCACACTGAGGTAGAACCCAGGAGGAGGCCCAACATATCAGGGATATTAGGGACTCCACAGGGGAGGATTAGGGAGGAGTTTTAGCTGGTGCCTAAGGGAGACCACAACCACATAGCTGAAGTCGAAGAGCACCATTTTGGTAACATGCTCCTGGAGGACCTGAAGAGATGAGCAGTCTTTATTGTGGTACAAGGCACCAGTTTGGGGGGGGGAGCTTGACGTGGATAGCATCAATGTGAGCAGAGAAGTGAAACTTACAATCTAGTCACACAGTGTGATACTTGAAGGAAAAAGCCACTTTGAGAGGGGGTGCCATCCAGGGTGGAGAAGACAGGGAGGGGGAGAGCCTGGCCAAATTCTGGCTGGGGCAATGGTCATGGACACTGTGTTTTTCTAGTGTTGACCTGGAGTTGGTTGCAGTGGATCCAGCTCAGGCTTGTGAAGAGTCTTGCTGAGAAAGCCTTCCATTGCGGTGGTCGATGGGCGAGAGGTGTAGATAACTGTGCCATCTATATACATGTGAATATGTGAGTTGGCACAGGGAGAGGGGAGGTTGTTTAGGAAAATGGAGAAGGGGATGGAACCCAGGATGGAGCCCTGTGGGATCCCAGCCTGAATGGGTAAGGGAGGTGACAGGATGCCTCCTACCTGTACTGACTGTTGACAGCCTGTGAGGCAGGAATGGAACTATTCAACAGTGGGAACTAAGTGGCCACCAGCAGAGCTCAGCTTGTCCAGGAGGAGTAGATGGGCCACCAAGTCAAAGGCTTTGGCCAGATTGATATAAATATGGCGGCTGTGATGCATTCCTTATCTGTCCCAGTAAGGATGTAGTCAGTGACACACAGCAGGGAGGAGACCGTGGAGTGGTGCTTTCAGAAACCAGAGTGGAAAGAGTAGAGGAAGTTGGATGAGTAGAGGAAATCAGCTAACTTAGAGTAGACATGTTTTTCTTGCAGCTTTGCAAGAAAAGGGATGAAGGAGATAGGAGGGAAGTTGTCTGAGGAGGAGGGTTCACCCTTTTTATGAAGGGAGAGAACTTTGGCAGTCTTCCATGACTGAGGAACAGCACAGAAGAAGGAGGAGAGGTTCAGGAGATGAGTAAAGGGGAGGGTGATTGCAGGAGCTAAAAGGTGGAGAAGTTTAGGATCCAGCATATCTAGACTACATTTAGATAGCCTGAGAGAGGAAATGGCTAGCAAGGTTTCCTGGATAGTAAAGGGGGGGAATGAAAATATGAAGGGAGGGGCAGAAAGGAGGGTGGAATGGGGGGAGAGAAGAAGAGCCGGGAGGGGTGAGGGTAAAGGACGTGTAGTGAAGAACTCATTGAAGTGAGCAGATAAAAAGGAAAAGACAGAGGCAAGCATACCATTAACCATGAGGACTGGGAGAGTAGACTAATCAGGCAGTCAAAAAGGGAGTGCATCACCTCCCAAATTTGGGGATTTAAAGTTTTTCTGGAGGTTGGCCTAAAAATAGAGGGATTTAGCAGCATAGACAGCCTTCGTACATGAATTTCTAAGTGCTCTGTAAGAGAGATCAGGCAGGGAGCAGGATATATATATATATATTTTTTTTTAACATGTGCATGTGTGATATTGGACTTACACTGATCAATGAGTTCAGGAGTAATCCAGGGGTGGTGGGAAGATTTAACACCGGGCTGTCTGAGGGGGGCATTCTTGTCCCAGACCTAGAACATTTGGAATGGAACAGGGAGAGGGGCCATGTCAATGTCAGGGGTGCTGTGGATGGCTGACCAGTCAGCTGCAGCAAGGTCGCTCAGAAAAGCATTGATATTAAGTGACCAGAGGGACCTAGACCAGATGTACTTGGAAGAGAAGGAAGGGCACCAAACTTTCCTGACAGACAACGTCATGCAGTGGTCACTGAAGACATCTGGCAGAATAACTTGCAACAATGCGGTGGTGGTGGGAAGAGAGAAACCAAACCAGGAGGGTTAGACTAGTGGTGTGAGGACTGAGTCAGGTGGGACTGGAAAAGATTAAGGGACTCAGTCCTAAAGGAAGTTGGTCTTGGGGCTGGGGACAGCCAATTAATGTTGAAGTCCCCCCAGAAGGATAAGATTACACTAAGGGTCTGATCCAAAAAGTTGGCCAAGATATACTGAAATTAAGTATATTCCATTCACGGCTCTGCACCCTCTTAATGCCTGTCTGCACTGGATGAATCCATGAACCCACAATCCCTTGCCTGCCACACTCCAGTAGTGCAGAGACACACATTGGGTGGTGCTGGTCTGGGCTACAGGCATCCAATTGTATGTTCATGACAGACTACAAGTGGATCTCAGTTGTGCACAGAGCAAGGGAGGACAGGATATGGCAGTCTTCCTGCTGTGTCCCCATTGGAAAGTTGCAAATATTTCTAAATTTTCAGGGTGGTGCCTGTTCTTCCCCAGCCCACAGTGGAGGCTCTCAGGGCTGGGGTATGTGCAGAAGGGCTGATCAGGCCAAGGGCATGGAGCTATGATCGGGTGGAGAGGGGCATGTAACCAGTTCCTAGGGCTGCATAGTCCTTGTGGATTTAGTGTTCAGGATCATGCACTTAAATGACCCTGTTTCATCCGTACAGCCACTTGCAGGGACCAGAACTGGGTGTGTCCCTCTCAGTGGATGTCTTGGAGTGCCCCAATGGTACACATCCTGCAAATAGGGGGCACTCTGCAGCTTTTCCCAGCCCTCCACATGTGTGGAAAGGCCTAGAGCCTTCTGAGGAGTGATCATTAAAAGAGGAAGAGGGTTACAGCACGTTCACTGTTAAATATAGTAGAATCAGTAGGGGGTGGGGCATCATGTCATATATCTTTACTCAACATAGCAGGCTGCCTTTCACTTTGTGGAGTAGTATGTTTAAAATACTATCCCCCAAAATGGAAGACAACAGAGAAAAGATCAATACAAAAAAGAAAGTATTAGGACATGAACACAAAATCCATTATAGCAGGGCATTAACTTCATCTCAAAAGAGGTGTATTGTGTATTTCTTTACTTTTTGTTTTTAGTTGTTTAACCAGGAGTAGCATACTAAGCTGACAGCTTTTTCATAGGTGTGACCTGGGAGCACAGGAAAGTTAAGTGACTTGCTCAGGGTCACATAGTATGCAAGTGGACGCTGCGGGATTCAAACCCAGGTCTGGTTTGCTGGATGTCGCCAAATTTGCAGCTCACAGCCTCAAACCACTGTGCTATACTGCCTCCCTAAAGGTACTCCAGTAACAAAGTAAATTGTGAACAGGGATACAATGCCATGTACTGTGCCCTGTGTGGCCTGTAGATCAACAAACAGGGTTAGCCACAATGTGCGTCTATTATGGTAAGGTTCCAGGGCCCTTAGTGCTCTGTGGCACTTTGTCCTGATTTCTGTGGCAGGGCTCATAGGCTTCTGTGGCAGCATTTTTTTGATTTCTGTGGCAGAATGAGGTTGTACAATTAGCTAAAATATGTGAATTGTCATCGATGACATCGCATGCCGAGCATAGAGGAGGTGCTAAGGGACACTGTCAGCTTCTGGAAGGATTTTTATCAATAGTCTGATTATAATGCCTTTTGCCATCATTTTGTCTAATGAATGATCTCTGTGATTTGTCATTGAAAATAATTGACAGTTTATTCAAAAAACTGCAAAATTACTTTTTTTTAGTCTCCCAACCTTAACCCACCTGCTGGCAGCCAAAGGGCATTGCCCTGCGCATTAGGGCTCAACTTGAAGGTTTTGTACCTGTAAACTCATACATGCACGAGTACTTCCATTTTAGGCAATGCAGAATAAACATCTTTGCAGTGGCCAGTCTCCTCAATATACTAAATGGACTGTGGAGCCAAGACGATTGTGAGAGAGTAGTGAAAATGGACTCTGAAAGTTGAAGCCGTGACCCAGAGCATGCACAGTAGTGCCACACTAGCACACATGCTCTGTGTCACAGCTTCAGCTTTCAGAGTCCGATTTCACTACTCTTACATGGTCGCTTTGGCTCCACAGCCAATTTGGTATATTCAGCAGGCAGGCCACTATTAAGATGTTTATTTATTCTGCATTGCTTAAAATGGAAGTACTCATGCATGCACGAGTTTACCGGTGCAAAAGCACCGTGACGACCCAAGAACGCACACTGCAAAGCGCTTTGGTTGCCAGAGGGCTGGTTACAGTCGGGACACCAAAAAAGATAATTTAACATTTTTTTGAATAAACTGTCAATTATTTTAAACTACAAATCATAGTAATCATTCATTAAAGAAAATGCTGGCAACCATCACTCTAATCAGACTACTGATAAAAATCCCCCAAAAGCTGACAATGTCCCTTTAAGGATAAACAAGATAGGGAAGGGAGCTGGACACTGGAAAACATGGTATATTTGAATTAAAATGTCACCAAGAACAATGAATAATATTCTGTGGCATGATGCAAATTCTGCAGAAAATTCTGTGTCCATGGAATTGCAGAACGCCAGTGGCCTTGGGTAAGAAACAATGTACAAACATTCCAGAAAGAAGAACACTTTTCTTGAAAAAATGAGTGTTCGCATGACAGCAGAAAGGAATGTACTGTGACTGCTTTGGTGTTCCCCCAAATAGCATTTTTAAACAAAATTTTCGAACAGTATTTTTATGAACTAGTCCCTACTTACAGAAAAGTTAAATTACAGTTGTTAAACTGCCGTATGCAGAGGTTCTGCAAGAGATTTATGCAGCTGTCTGGCTCTGTGTATAAAAGGCTAGTTCCTGTTTATAACTGGTTACCATCTGGCTGGAGACAGCAAGAGGTTACCCAAGGGAGGACTTCAGTTATCCTACCCAAAGCAAGTAATTAACAGCTGTAGATAAGAAAAGAGCTATCGCAGAGTAGATTTCGGGCATCCCTCCAACCAAGTCTGCAAAGTATGCTCCTTTCTAGGATAGTGCATGAATGTAGCTGTGCTCTACAACACAGAAGTGGTGTTCATTCAGAATATCAAATTTCTGTCCACCCCCCCACCCCTGTCCAACCCTTTCTCAATTACTCTATTGCACCCTTGTTTTTCCTTTCCTGGATATACTTAAGGAGCTGCTGACATGTTCTGTCATGTGGGGCAAGCAACTCATGTCCAGTAGCTGCTTGCCCAAGGACCCAAAGTAGCCACAGTTTTAATTTTTTTTGTGCTAGCAATAGTTAGATTTTGAACTTAATATAAGCGCAAACACACTTCCTGGTTTCTCTGAAACCGCCGAGTGCCCGCTGTTGTCTAGCCCAGAAAACAGCGTTTTGATAACACAATGTAGGGAAGGGGCTGCAGGGCTATAGATAGCATTATAATGCTACTGGGGGCAATGGCAGCCTTTAGGTGTAACGTTTGCTTAAGACAGGTACTTGTACATGTTAAGGGGGTGGTAGATCACATGTACTACTTATACCTGTACTCATTATGTTATTCTGATTGCACTTTATTGTAACTGCGAACTGTGTCTGTGCTATGTGTTTTGTATCCCCTGTCCCCTTCCCCCCAGGCCGCACCTGGAAACGAGTCCCTGTTCAGTGTACTTTCCCAGTCACCAATTTTCAAATACATAAATGTCCTCCACAGAGAAGTAAAAAGTAGCAGCTAACAGCTGTTAGGGCTAGGGATCTTGTCAGATGAGGGAACGTACTTTAGGTCTGACCTGATGACTGAGCTGTGGAAGTGGTGTGGGGTGTAACCACTGCCAACAACCCCATATAGTCAGCATCACTTATACCTCCTGTGGAAAATGCGGGCAATCAGACTATGCGGGCACTTTACTGAAACCAAATGCCATTTGCCCGTATAATAAACCCACCGCTTAAAGGGTTCCTGGTGCACCTGCTATTACAGGCACTTGAATCACAAAATAGCCTCCTCAATGCCAGAGGGCGCGATGCCCTAATCAGCGGACCACTGCTTGTAGTAAAGGCTAAGCAGCTGGCAACTGCACTTGGTCTCCCAGACTTTAATGCAAGTGAAGGTTGGTTACAGCACTGCAGGAAGAGCAACAACATAGGATTTAGAAGAGCCCATGGGTAGAAAGCGAATGCGGACACTGACAGTGCAGATCAGTGGCTCACGCAGGTTCTCCCAGGGCTGCTCGCCAGTTACGAACCTTGCAACATCTACAATTGCAATGAAACTGGACTTTTCTTCAGGTGCATTGGTTATGGCACACTAGCATTTAAAACAGAACCTCTCCTTGGTCAGAAGAAAGCTAAGGAGAGGATTTCTGTTTTAGCATGCTGCAATATGGATGGCAACGATAAAACTGACCTTTTGGCCATTGGCAAATCCGCCTCTCCTCGATGTTTTAAGGGAGTGAACAACCTACCAGTTCTCTACAAGGCCAACAAATAAACCTGGATGAATGGTGAGATGTTTACCGAGTGGTGTAGAAACTGGGATCAGAAGTTTAGAAGCTGTAAAATTGCCCTGCTTCTTGACAACTTTTCTGGACACCCTCTCATACCTGGCCTAAGAAACATAAAACTAGTCTTCCTCCCCCTAACACCACCTGCATTATTCAGCCACTCGATATGGGCATCATCTATGCCTTAGAACAGAACTACATTCGGGCAATGAGGCAGAGAGTGATTGATGAATTGGATGCTGACAGTGTGATCACTGCATCACTATGTACTAAAACAATCTCAGTTCTAGATGCTGTTTGCTTCTTGAAGTTGGCTTGGGACTCTGTGACTGTCCTAACAATTCAGCATTGTTTTTGTAAGGCTGGCTTTGCCCCCCGCAATGATCCCAAAGACCCTGGAGAGGGAACCTCTGTGGGCTCTGAAGTGCAGACAGAGGAATAAGAGGATTTCCCAATTCTGCCAGGCCTGACAGAAAGAATTTTCTGACATCTGTCACCTCGGTGATGAAGATGCAGCACCAGTAGTGGATGATGTGAGTCAGGTGGTGGAAAGCATGAGAGCATCACAGGAAGTGGAAAAAGAGGACGAGGAGGATGTGAGCTGCACAGAGGAAGCACTGGTTACACCTGGAGATGTGAGGGGCACTTTAATAATGCTGTGACGAGTGATGGAGCAACACCTGGAGAGGACCCCAGACTGGGCTGCACTGAATGCGGCGGAAAAGGTTTGGAAGCCGTACTGTGAAAAGACAACAGTACAGGTGAAGATCACAAATTATTTTTAACACTGTAGCAGACTGAATTGCCTGCAATGAATTTATACAGTAATATGATGTTTAATATGCTGTTTGCTCACAGAATTTGTTACACTGCAGTAAAAAAAAAAAAGTTACTTTGTGATACTGTTCTATTATTTTATCATTGCAGTAGGCTGTTTGTCTTTCTGCAAATGCAACTTAGGATATAGCGACCACTTGATATAATGTGCCTTGGTGGTTTGCACCAGTGTGCCCGTTATAAGTGGTGCCGACTGTATCACCCACAAAAGAATGTCTTGGTTGAGAGATTTAATGGGAGTTTAAAAAATAAGCTTCATGTGTTCAAAGAATGGCACAAAAGGGGATGGGAAAAATTCCTTTCTCACTTGCTGTTCCCATATGGGGAAGCCCCACATGAATAGTCAAGCTTTTCATCTTTTGAGCCCCTGTATGACAGGTCAGAAGATCCCTACATTTAGTTAGAGAGGATTGGGAAGACTCGACTGCCACCCAGAAGGAGTCTGTTGTGGACTATATCCTGAACTGCTGGTATTGGCTTAAGGAGTTCATGGGACTTGCTTAGGATCACTTAGCCAATGCACAACAGAAGCAAAAGACCAGGTATGATAATGGGTCCAGAGCTTGATCATACATCATAGGAAAGAAGGTAATGGCACTCACCCCAATGAAGCATAACAGCTGCCCAACAGGAGGTGCACTCAGAGGGTTTTAAATGTAAATATGATGAAACCCTATTATGACCATGCTGACATTGTCCTTATGGTTTACAGCTAAAGAACAGGAGGATCCTGCTTCAGGTCTGTTAGAGGAAAGTAAGGAAATGGCTTCCTAGAGTGCTGTGACAATGTCCGAGAGGCTCACACCTAGACAAGCAGACCAGATGAGGGGAGCACTGAAAGACTTAGCTCCACTTTTTACTGCTGTCCCAGGGTGTGCTGATGTCAGAGTGTGTGAGTTGAAAACTACTGTAGAGAAGCCCATAAGACAAAGACAATATCAGTTGCCAAAGGCAGTAGAAAGAACAATCAGAGAATAGCTAAAGGAAATACTGGGCTTAGGAGTGAGCCAGCCATCCAACAGCCCCTTGCAGCTCCAGTGACATTGACTCAAAAGACAGATGGAACAATCAAGTTCTGTGTCAATTAAAGGCAGTTAAACAAGGTCACAGTATCTATCATGTACCCCTTGCCAGGAAAAGGCAGCAAATAAGTTTGGACATTTTTATGAAATTTCACAAAAAAATAAACTGCCATATTTTTAGCCCCTGTAAGAACAAATCCCCATAACAGACTTCCTGGAAACTGGCAGGTGCTTTGAACATTAATCAATGGGTAAGCATGCCAATTATCAGGTCTCTATCTTGAAGGGTGGTTGAGATACAACCAGTTCACTATATTGGGAACATTTAGTGCAATTTCTCAAAGAAACAAACTATCCGCTTGTTAGCCCCTGTAAGTTAAAAACACAGTGGAAGTGGAAGCTAATAATTCTGACGAGCCTTAGAATAAATTCAGGTCAGTTTAGCTCATCTGCTAATTTTGCCAAGCCCTAGTAAAAACTCATTGCAGTTTACCACATCTGCTAATTTTGCCGAGCCCTAGTAATAACTCAGTACACCCTAGCACACCTGCCAATTTTGCCGAGCTCTAGTAAAAACCCCAGTACACCCTAGCACATCTGCTAATTTTGCTGAGTTCTAGTAGAACTTCATTGCAGTCTATGCTGGCTCAACAAAAGGCATCACAATCTTTAACAAATTCAATTCTTGTCAGCATGTTATTTAATAACTTGCTTTCTGGTGTCCATTTTTTTAAATAGCTCTACACAGCACTGGCATTGCCCAGGTTTACCACCCCTTACTAAAAGAATTAGTGTGTGAGTATAAGTATAAATAAATTGATATGCCTTGAAAAACAGTGTCAAAATTAGGGTAGTTCCAACACTAAGTCAGGCAAGTGTGAGATCCTCAGGAAGACCACAGCACACATTCTTCAAGACTCAGGGCACTTTTTCTTTTTTTTTTTACTCTGGCATCACATTTTTCTACATTTCTGATCTTGTGCTTTGACCTTAAGTGGTGCCACTTTTAATGGCAAGCAGTACAGTGGCATCTCTTGCCTCACCCTGGCCCTGTGCCAAACAGACCCAGGTGTCCAGTGGCAACCTCCCCCTCTTTCCCAGCCTCAATCCAAACAATCCTTGGCATCCAATGGCACCCTCCACATCCTGTCCTAATCCAATCATTCTTTGTTTGCTGGAGGAACCCCAACACACAAATATATCCAAACTTTCCCTGTCCCAAGCACTCCCTAGTGTCCAGTGACACCCCTCTCCCTCACTCTGACCCCATGGCAAACTGTCTCTGGCATCCAGTGGCATCCACCTCCCTCACCAAGCCCCTGTGAAAAGCATTCTTTGGCATCCAATGGCATTCCTTTTCCTCACCCATCCTCAGTATATTTAGTCACTGGCATGCAGTGACACTCCATTTTATCCTTGAGACATACATTCCTGGGCACATGGTGACACCGTCTCCTTCATCCTGACCCATGCCTTGCCATCTCTGACAGTCCAGTGACAATACAAATTTTCAAACTGTGCCCGAGTCCAAGCATCTGTGGTATCCAGAGGCCCCCCCCTCCAATACCATGCCCAAATCCAAGCATCCCTGGTATCCGGAGGCTCCCCTCCCAAACCACACCCAAATTCAAGCATCCCTGGTATCCAGAGGGCCCCCCAAAGCCTGACACAATACACGCATCCATGGTATCCAGTGACTCATCCCCTAACCATGCCCCAATTCAAGCACCCCTGGCATCCAGTAGCACTTCCACCCAAACTCTGCCACAGTCCAATCATCCCTGGCATTCAGTAACACCTCCTCCCAAACTCTGCCACAGTACAATCATCCCTGGCATTCAGTAACACCTCCTCCCAAACCATGCCCAATCCACTTATCCCTGGCATTCAATAGCACCCCCTCCCAAACATTACCACAATTCAAGTATCCTCGGCATCCAGTGGTACCTCCTCACAAACCCTGCAACAATTCAAGCATCCCTGTCATCCAGGGATACCCCCTTCCAAACCCTGCCACAAACTAAGTACCCCTGGCATCTAGAGACACCCATTCCTTGACTCTGTCCCATGCCTAGCAGTCTCTGGCTGTCCCGTGGCACTGCATTTTCCAAACCATGCCCCAATCCAAGCATGCCAGGCATCTTAATCCCTGTCACAGTCCAAGCATCCCTTGTATCTAGTGGCAACACCCTTCTAACCATGCCCCAGTCCAAGTACCCCAGCATCCAGTGTCCCACCAAACTCTTCCCCAGTTCAAGCATCCCAGGTATCCAGTTGCCTCAACAAACTTTGCCACAATCCAAGCATCCTTTGCATCTAGTAGCACCTCCTCCCAAACCCTGACACAATCCAGGCATCGCTGTCATCCCATGACACTCCCCTCCCAAATCTGGCCACAATCCAAGGATTCCTGACATCCAGTGACACCCCCCTCACAAACTCTGCCACAGTCCAAGCACCCCTGGCATCCAGTGGCAACCTCTCCTTCACTGTGTTCCATGTCTAGCAGTCTCTGGTAGTGCAGCGGCAATACATTTTCCAAATCCTGCTCCAATCCAAACACCCCTGGCATTCAACTTAAGCTCTCCCCCACCCTGGCACAATCCAAGCATCCCTGGTAGCCACTGGCATCCCATCCCCCACCCTGTCAGAATCCAAGCATCCCTGGCTTCCAGTTACACCCCCTTGAAAAAACCCTGCCATAGTCCAAGCACCTCTGGCATCCAGTGGCACCCCCTCCCAAATCCTGGCACAGTCTAAGTATGGCAGGCATCCAGCAGCACCTCCTCCCACACCATGCCACAATCCATGGTTCCCCGGCATCCAGTGGCACCCAAGCCATATCACAATTTAAGTACCCCTGGCAAACAGTACACCAAAACAATGCCACAATCAAAGCATACCTGGCATTCAGTGCCACCCCCCCAACTCCTGCCACAATCCAGACATCCCGGGCATCAGGTGGCATCCCATTCCAAACACTCACACAAACCACCCCTCCACCTACATTTCCTCTTTTTAGTTAGCAACAGTATGTATTTTTTATGCTTTCTTACTGAATTTGTTTATTTTCAACCTTCTATAGATTTGCTCCTGCTGAACTGATCACTACAAAATTTACAGGGGTGAGAAATCTTAGCACTGACTCCGCACATGCCAATTTCAGCCAAATTTGTTAAGTAGTGACCACACTATCATGTGTAGAAATGTGGGTTTAACATTAATGTGCCCTACTCTACCCATACAGGTATATGGCTCATGACTTTTATATCACACATTTTCCCATCATTTATTCTCTGTCATATATATGTATATAAATGGCAAAAAAACCCTGTGTTATTTTATTTATTTGTTAGGATTCAGAAAATATCTTTGAGTCATAGACTCATTTACAAAGGTTCCACATCACATAGATTAGATACAGACAAACATTACAACGATTGATTCAGAGAATAAAATTCAGTTTGTTACAAAGAACAGCCAAGGCTAACATTCAAATACTAGGGTTACTTAATACAGGTCTTACACAGCACAGATCAAACACAGATATAGTTGGGGTTACAACAACAAAAGTAGGGAATGTGTCGTTAGGGTTTCCAAAGCTAATACCCCATCCCCACCCTGCACACACCAACAAATGTTGGGGGCGTGCCTTGGGGTCATCAGCCCAAACGCTCACCCCATTCCATAAGTAAATAAGCTTAGATTGGTACAGTATAGGAGCATGGGGTGAGTGTTAAGGCCGATGACCCCAAGGCACACCCCTGACGCCTGTTGGTGTGTGCAGGGTGGGGGTGGGCTGTTAGCTTTGAAAACCCTAACACCACATGTTCCTACTTTTGTGGCTGTAATCCTTACTAGAGCATTAACACTTTTCCAATTTATTTCCTTACTTTTTGAGATAGTATAATCGTATTCTTATTTGCCTGTGGGAGCGTATGGTCCTCTGGGCCCTGTGCTCCCATCCCTCCGTGGATGCATATATATATGTAGCTGTGGAAGCACAGAGCCGTCTGGGCCCTGCACTTCCATTTATAGTGCAACAGTGACCAGATTGTCAGCATAGCCATCTTATTACCCCACCACATGTACTTGGTACAGAAAACTTCTGAATCCCCACCAAAATGTAATTCTGCGAAACTGCAATGCCATTCCACGCTACAGGTGCAAAAACACATTTTGGTCAGCATTTGAAAAATGACAGCTGTGACATACATGAGGTGGGGTAATAAGAAGGTTATATTGAAAATCTGGGATGAAAATATGTAAAATTTCCAAAGTTGCCTAGAGAAATTGCAATGAATAGTCATAACTTTGCAATTTTTAACGTATTATGACCTCAAATGACCCCACCTCATGAATAAGGACAGAAGAAATGTCCAAATTCAACCTGAAAGGTGAATTTGCCAAGTGACCGCGAAATCACCTTTTGGGCAGAAGTTGCATAACAACAGTCCTATTGTTAATGAGGTGGAGTCCCCAAAATGCCATGTTGAAAATTTGGGGTCAAAATATTAAATAATGGCAAAGTTAAGCACCAAAGTTGAAAACCACATTGAAATAAATAGAACCGCATTTACCTTAGTTTCTCAAACTGCAGTTGCTGGTTCCAGCAGCAAGACATGTCTTCGATCAGAGAGTGGATCTCGAACCTGGGACCTGTTCAGGTGAGTGGTGTGTGGGGGGGTGTACTGGGGGTGTGGGGTGGTGGGTGGGAGGTGGGAGTGGGGCCGATCAGTGAGGATCTTTTTTTTGGTTTAAAAAAAAAAAAGATATCAGAACTATTCTTTATTTCGGTTTTCATACAATGAGAGGGTGGGGGTGGCACTAGACACAAGGAATAAATGGAATTTATTTATGGGAGTCGAGGATGCCACTAGATATTAGGAATACAATCTGCAAGCGGGGCTACAGCGATAGGCAGGTTAGAGTGCCATTAGACACCAGAAAGCCAGAGGTGATCGGCAGATGGGGGGGTGCCACTAGACACCAGGGAATACATTTTGTTTATTTATGGGGAGTCGGGGATAGCGATTGGCGGGTGGGGGGTGCCACTAGGCATCAGGGAATCCAAATTACAATTGGGAATGGTGATTGGCAGGTGGGGGGTGTCCCTAGACACCAAGGAATAAATGACATTTATTTTTGGTGAGTCAGGGACAGTGATCTGCGGGTGGGGGTGTGCAGCTAGACACCGGGGAATACAAACTGTAAATGGGGATTGTGATCGGCAGGTGGGGGGAGCCACTAGACACCAGGAAATACATAGTGATCGGTGGGTGGGGTGCCACTAGAAACATAGAAATATAGAAATTGTTGGCAGATAAGGACCGCTAGGCTCACCCAGTCTGCCCGTGGGCCCTATACATTGAATGTGTCCATTGACCCTATGTGATCAATGGCTTTTCATCACTCCATCCCCTCTCAAGCTTCCCTTGTGCCTGTCTCAGGCATGCTTAAACCACTCCGCTCTGCTGCCCCTACTACCTCCTGTGGCAGACTATTCCAAGCGTTGACTACCCTTTCTGTGTAGAAAAATGTCCTCACATTACCTCTTAATCTATTCCCTTCCAGCTTCATATTGTGCCCCCTTGTTCTAGTACTTTTTCTACATTGGAAAAGGTCCCACACCTGCACCATGTTTATGACCTTGAGGTACTTGAAAGTTTCAATCATGTCCCCCTGCTCTCTCCTCTCCTCCAGTGAGTACATATTGAGGGTCCCTTAGTCTCTTCTCAAATGTTTTGAGGTGCAAGTCCTGCACCATCTTTGTTGCCCATCTCTGGATAGTCTCCACCATATCTATGTCCTTGCAGAGGTGTGTCCTCCAGAACTGCATGCAGTACTCCAGGTGAGGCCTTACCAATGTTTTATACAATGGCATCACAACCTCCCGCCTCCTGCTAGTGATACCCCTGTCTATGCACCCTAGCATGCCACTGGCCCTCCCTGCCACCTTTGTGCACTGCTTTGATACTTTAAGGTCATCAGAGATGAGAACACCTAGGTCCCTTTCCTCTTTTGGTGACAGTCAGCTCCCCCCCCCCCAAACTGTAGCTCTCCCCAGGGTTCCTCTATCCAGGTGCATTATTTTGCACTTCTTTGCATTGAACCTCAGTTGCCACATCTCTAATCAAATTACAAGCTTCTCCAGGTCCCTCTTCATTTCCTGTACCCCTTCTGGAGTATCCACCCTGTTGCAGATCTTGGTATCATCTGAAAACAGGCAGACCTTTCCTTCCAACCCCTTTGCAATGTCACTAATGAAGATACTGAACAGGACTGGTCCTAGTACTGTTCTGTGTGGTACCCCACTGGTCACCCCCCTTCCCAGATTTTACCCCATTTACCACCACCCTCTTTCTCCTGTCTGTTAAACAGTTCCTAACCCAATTCACCACCTTGTCTCCCATGTCCAGACTACCCATCTTGTTAATCAGCCTTCTATGTGGAACAGCGTCAAAGGCTTTGCTGAAATCTAGGTAGGCAACGTCTACCACCCCTCCCTGATTTACTTCCCTAGTCACCCCATCAAAAAAATCTATTAGATTTGTTTGACACAATCTTCCTGCTGTGAATCTGTGTTGCCTCAGATCCTGAGCACTGCTGGATTCCAGATGTGTCACTATCCCCTTTTTTCAGCAGTGTCTCCATGATCTTTCCCAACACCGAGGTGAGGCTGACTGGCCTGTAGTTCCCCGCCTCCTCCCTACTGACACTATTGTGCAATACGACTACATGTGCCCTCCTCCAGTCCTCTGGAATGACACCCGTGTTCAGTGACTCTGTAAACAGGACAGCCAGAGGTACTGCTAGTTCACTTTGCAGCTCCCTTTATATCCTCGAGTGGATGCCATCTGGTGCCATGGCCTTATCCACCTTCAGCTTTGTGAGTTCTTCCAGAACTCTCTCCACTAGGAATGGACTGGTGTCCACCTCCCCCCCCTCCACTGCCTCTGCAATCCAGCTGTGGTCCTTGACCCTCCCCCTCCTTAACGAATACTGAGCAGAAGTATTTGTTCAGTATTTCTGCCTTGTCCAGATCCCCCTCCTTACACTCTCCCTTCTCCCCTTTGAGCCTCACAATCACCCCCTGGTTTTTCTTCTTTCACTGATGTACTTATAAAATGCCTTATCCCCTTTGTTTACAGACTGTGCTAAACTCTCTTCTGTCTGCGCCTTCACCCTCCTAACAGCCTTCCCTTAGACATTCAAGGTACATCTCCCTGTCCTCCTGACTTTGGATCCCCTTATATTTCCTGAAACTCAGCCTTTTAACCTTGTCTTTGTCCCCCAGTTCTTTAGAGAACCATAGTGGTTTCCTCTTCTTTTCCCTTTGGCCACTATCCTAATGCACTGGTTTGTTATCTCCACTATGGCTCCTTTCAGTTTCTCCCATTGTTCTTCCACCCCCTCTATTACACCCCGGACTGCTTGTACATCTACCCATTTCAGTGAACTCTGTGCTCCTGAAATCTAATATTCTTGCTCTTGTGTGGCTTAATTGAGTGAATGTCTCCATGCTGAACCACACCATCTGGTGGTCACTGGATCCCAGATGCCCTTCCACTTGTATTTCTTTAGCTCTGTTCCCATTGGCCCATACCAGGTCCAGAATTGACTTGTCCCTGGTTGGCTTATGCACCAGCTGCCTGAGTCCAACTCCCCACAAGGATTCTAGGATGGCTGTGCTTCTGGCTGAAGCAGCCACCTGGGTGGCCCTACCCATGTCCGACATATTGAAATCCCCCAGTAGCAGGATTTTGTCTTTAGCTGCCATGTCATGCATGTTCTCCAGTAGTACCCTGTCTACTTCCTCCCTCTGTATCGGAGGTCTGTAGAACACCCCTGTGTGTATTGCTGTTCCATTCCCTGACTCCAGGGTGACCCACTTTACCTCGGCCTCCCCCCGTCTTCCCTGAACATCTGTAGCCTTTATACCATCTCTGATGTACAAGGACACTCCCCTACCCTTTTTACCCTCCATGCCCCCCGAACAGTTTATAGCCTGGTACACTGACTTCTCAATCATGATTAGCAGAGTACCACAGCTCTGTTATTGCTGCTATGTCAAGGTCTGCATCTGCCAACAAGGCCTCCAGGTCTGGAACCTTATTTCCTAGGCTACAGGCATTCATTAGCATGACCTTCCATGTTTTACAGTCTGCCCTTCCTCTGCTCTTGTTCTCCTTCTCCAGTGTCTTCCCCCCACAATGGTTTGCTTTCCTATGTGCTCTTGCTCCCTCTGTATCACTTGTTATACATTCTCCGCCTGCCTGCCCCTCTCTAGACATCAGGGAATACAGTTATTTTTTTTATATGGACAGTGATCAGCAGGTGGGGGATTCCACTAGACACCAGGGAAAAGGGTGGCTCAAGTCATGGCTAACACTGCAGCTGGCAGCATAATTTTAACTGAGGCTGCAGAAGTCAAGAAATTCACAGTGTTCTCATACAGAGAACGCAGGGGAAGTGCGCCTCTCGCTAAGCTGGGCACCTGGGATTTTGGATGCCCAGAAAACATATTAGTGGGCACAATATTAAAAAGCAAATATAAGAATCTAGCTAAACGGTTCCCATTTAGCTAGGTTCTGATGTTTGTTTTTAAAAATCCCAGCAGTTTTACGTATTTTCCACGTTTGTCAGTTCATGGAAAAAATCAACAAGATGGTGGTTGGCATGGCACAAAAAATGTTTGGTGCCCTGCCAATTCAGTGGCGCATAAACAAAAACCAGCATTTGCGACATCAAATTTTTACTTTCTCTGCAGGATGTTATCTGAGAACCCCAACTCCATATGTGCAGGTCAGAAAACACTAAATTTAAAAGCTTTACAACTTGGGATTTAATATTTTTTCACCAGACCTATCAAAGGCACTACCTTGGGACATGACATGTGCTATGCAAGTTTGGAGAAACAATGCTATACCATGTAGACTGTAGGGAAGAGCAAAAAAAAAAAAAAACATGTTAAGTATATGAAAAAAGTTAGATTTTTCTCAGAAACCGCACAAGCGGTCATCACAAAAATTTTCGCACATCAAGACCTTGCGTCCTAGACAACATGTACAAACTTTCAGCTCATTTTGTCAAATGGAGTATAAGATATTAATGTGCAAAGTTAGGGGTTTAACATTAAAGAGGCTATTCAACCCTAACTATAGGGGTGCTACAGCACCCCTGTAATATATAGAATAAAAGTATGGGGTGGTGTATGTAATGTAAAGTTTACACACACCCAAGGGGTTAGATGCTACATAAAACCCTAAAGCAAAGCTTGAGGGGTTTGTGAAAGCATATAACCCCAAGGGTGTGTGTAAACTTTGAGTTTCACGACACACCACCCCATACTTTATTTTATATAATTGCTGAATTTCTATTTTATGACACAGCAATTATATAAAATAGGGGTTCCACTGGCCACCTGTTGTTCCAGTGTGGCCATGCTGCAATTTTGTTTATGGCCAGTTTGATGTGCAAGTTTTTTAAATGTAAAAACATCCTTTCTTTCTCCCTGTAAATGTAGAAAATGAGCTGTTTGAAGATATTACTTTACCGCCGAGATACACTGGTCAGCGGTTTCTTTCGTCGAGAAGGCAAGTGGACAGCGGTCTGGATGCACCAAAAACTGCAGCAAGCACATGTGCAAAGTGAGAGAGACTGTGCGCATGTTTGCTGTAATAAACACTCCTTTATTACAGCAAATAACGCCATGGTTTCCTTATGGGAAAAATAAACCCAGTTATTACATATTTATACAACATATGTTATAAGATAACTGGCCAGATAAAAAGTGATATCTCTCTGAACATGAAAAGATATCGATATCTTTGTTTAAGGTATTGTAATAGTGATATCTTTCCTTGTACGATTATGTCACAGTGCATTTTTAACTCATTCAGGTTTAGAATATTTGGCTTCAGTAGCAGTACTAACCATATTCAAACACAAATAACTTTAAAATGAACAAGCGTTTGTCAATGCCGAATGTTAGCCTGCTGGCATTGGCATTGGTAGTGCAGGAGTCAGAGAGATGCATAATAGGAATAGCTGTGAAATATTGAAGTGATGCCAACTCCACACCCACCCTGCGGAGACTGGCAGGCTTTGAGGGTGTGCCTCTGGGTCATCGGCCATAATGTTCATGCCATTTCAACTCACCCTACCCTGCAGACACTGATAGGTGTTGCGGTGTGCCTTGGGGATATTGGGCTTTACGCTCACCCCATTTCATAAGGAAATACGCTGAGATGGGTGCAGTATAGGAGAATGGGGTGAACTTTGGGGCTGAAGACTCCAAGGCACACCTCGATACCTGTCACTGGCTACAGGGTGGGGGTGGAATGGCGTGAGTATTACAGCTGATGATCCCGAGTCACACCCCCGACGCCAGCCAGTCTCTACAAGGTGAGGCATTATGGTTGGAAACCCTAATGCCCCAGGTGTTTGTTGGTATTTTCACTCCAAATTTTCAACATGGGCTTTTTGTGACCCCACCTCATAAACAGTGGCACTATCAGTTCATTAGTCAAAAAGTGATTTTGCACAGTGACTGCGCCATTTGGCACCACAGGTGTGAAAACACATTTCAGGCAGGATGTGAAAAATGACAGCTACGCTGTTCATGAGGAGGTGTAAAAAAATGTCAATGTTGAAAATCTGGAATGAAAATATTAAAAATTGGCAAAGTTATGAGCGTGCGTGCAAACTGCGCAATGCACGCTTGTAACACAAAAATGTTTTGGAATTTTTTCACCAAATTTGCAACATGGGTTTTTTGGGACACCACCTCATGAACAGTAGTACTGTCATTTTGATAATTGGTCATGAAAAGTGATTCCATACAGTGACCTAGAAAATCACCTTTTGGGACCAAGTAATGAAATGGCAGTCACATGATCATGAGGTGGGGTCCCAAGATCCCCATATTGAAAATTTGGAGCCAAGATTCCAAAAAATGACTGAGATATCCACCCAAGTTGAAACCCTCCATTGATGCCTTTATAAAGCTTACATGATTTTCTTCAGTTTGCGGTCGGCTTTTGAAGAATTCAGACATGTCCTTCTCCACTGAAGATTGCAATGCTGGACCTCTGGAGGTAAGTATGGGGTGAGGGGGTGCGGGAGGTGGGGTGCACAGAGGGTGGAGTGCGGGTTGGGAGAGGGCCGTGGCTACTACGAGGGACCGTTTTCTTTTATACAGGGACACAAAAAAAAAAAATGGACTTCGGGGGAAGGTTTTCTTTATTTACAGGTTTAAAAAAAAATACTTTGGGGCACACTGGAGTGGGCTCCCAGTGTGCCACATGAGTTTGGGGCTGGAGGGGGACTAATGCCGAATGGAAATTGTGCACCCCCATTGGCAAACAAATTCAACTGGGTGGGACATTATGCCGATGGGGATTGGGCACTCCCATCTGCAAACAAATTAAGCATGGGGGGATACATGATGCCGATGGGGATTGGGCACCCCTGTCAGCAAACAAACTGAACTGGAGTGGGGGACATGCTGACACAGGCATTGAGCACCCCCGAAGTTGGCTTTCTGGGGATTGTGTGGTGGACAGCAGGAGCCACCATATTTATTAAAATGTTTCACCAGGAAAGGCATGTAATGGAGTCTTGTCATTGGATGCTCCAATGAGGAAACTGCATCTCATTGGAGCAGCAGATTTCTTTCAGCTCTGTGGCTCTCTTTGAAAATGCTATCATCGGCAGCATGCTTGCTAATTGGTGTCTGAGAGACACACTCACTAAAGCATTCTCTGCATTGGCTACAACACTGACACACCTCTGAAATGTGCTACTGCCACAAGATGTTGCTTGTGCATGTGCAAGCCAACATAAAAATGATAGCACGATACTGTGAGCATGAAAGTAGCTCAGCACAAAAACATTTACAAAATGAGTGGTGTTTCATTTAAAGATACCTTTTAGATTTCTGTTTTTATAATCAGCAAAAAACAGCAAAAAATTAAATTTCTTTTTTACTTCTTTCATGAACAAATGCCTCCCAAATAGCAAAAACAAAAGAACTGCACATCACACTTTTACATTATGTGCACACATAGTGTACAGCTGTGGGGCTCAGTGAGTTAAACAGAGTAGAAGTAAATCACAAAAACCAATCCCAAACAAGTATTGTAACTGTAAAAAAAAGCCAAAAGTTAGTCACACATTTCACAGTCACAAGCACTATTTTATAGGTTCCCAATCATGTTTATCCCAAAACATACATCTGTATAAACAGAACATGACATGGTCTGACTGAAGATATCATATTTATCTTCATTCGAGGCCAGTGATATTAAAATATCTCACCCTTAGCTTTGTCACTCTTGAGATATCATAATATCATTAGCCTCCCATGAAGTAAAATATCAGTCAGGCCATGTCACATGCCCTATAGTTTGGGTTGAGTAGGCTGTTCACAGTGTTAACCCACAATTTTTGCACCTTAATTAGTTTGGTGGCATTGCACAAAACGCCCCAAATTTGGAATGCACAGTCTGGTTGCCAGAGTCTGAAGACGTGAAAAGTTTCGTGATGGCACCTTGCATGGTTTTCGAGATTAGGAATGCCAAAAATGCAAAACAAATTATCTTTGTTTTCCCATACTTAACATGTTTTGTTTTGTTTTTGCTCTCATGCACAACTTAGACAGTGCAGAATTTATTCAAAAAACTTTCAGGATAGAAGCGTCTTGTACCAAGGTAATGCCTTTCAAAGGTTCTGTGAAAAAATATTATGTGGTTCCAGAGTAAAAAGAGAATAATGGATGTCTCACTGGGTATTACCAGTGAGTAATACCATTGAGAGGTTCTGGACACGTAGGAACCTCGAGAGTGAAGTTCGAGAGGTTACAGTGTCCAGAATCTCGAGATGGTATCTCACTGGTAATGCCCAGTGAGCTCTTCTTTATTTGTTTTTAATATGTGGATGTGAGTTCTTTTTTCTCTGTGTACTTTTGTTGCGGGTGGTCGGCTGCTCAGTGAAGGACTGTCTGAGTCCTAGCCGACCTCCGCACTTTCTCTGAGTCTGTGACTGTCTCTCCCTCCCACCCCTGCAGCCCACACGCAGACACGGACATTTTTATTTCACGCCTACCTTTTGCTTTCTGGGTGGAGCACAGGATCTGCCACATAAATCCTTTTGTGGTATTTCTTAGAAAAAGAAAAAAAAATAGGAAGTACCGTGAACGCTTTACTCTCGCTAAGCGAGAGACAGCCGCCATGTTTTTGAAAGGGGTTTTGTCCACCCACTGACAGAAATTGGCCAATGATTAGCCGCATTGTGAGTGTGAATGGTTGATTGAAATTTGGCAGGTTTACTGATTTGGGGAGTTGTGCACTTGTGCTGTTGAGCTTGGCTGATAAAACTATCGTTCAGGTCCCGAACTATACTATTACGGGACCTGAACGATAGTATTATTACTCATGAAGTGTGGTATTATTACTTCCCAAGTGATAATATTATTAAAAAATATTTATATGCTTTAGTATAGTATTAAATTCATGATCCATATATTAATAAGGATTTAAAGTTACTTTTTTGAATAACCCTTTAGCTTGTCAGGCGAAAAAGCACTGCTCGTGAGTGCATATTTTAATGATTTACTTGTCATGAGAAATGATTTACTTGTTGTGACAGAAAAAAAAAGATTATGGCGGCTGACATTTTTTTTAAGTTAAAACCTTGAAAATACATAAAACTGATGTATTTAAAAAAAACAGCTGAATCTTGGTAAGCGAGACCCATTTAACTAGATTCTGGTATTTTTTTTTTTTTTAATTGCCCTGGAAATATCATTTCTGGTCATCTGAAAATCCTGCTTCCCCAGCTTAGTTCAAGGAGCTGTTCACCCACTTTCTCAATATGAGAACAGCAGGACTTTCCTGAATTTTGAATCTGCAGCTGGAGACGTGCTGCTGTTTTCATTTGGAGTGGTGAGGTGGTGAGCCCCTGCTCTCTGTCTCTATCTATGTTTCTATCTAGCTATCTGGTGTCTCTAGTGATCGCTCTAGCTATCTACAGTAAATTACTAGCAGCCAGAGTACCCACCCCGGTACTGTTTCTTTCTCCCCCTTCCCTCTAGGTTGCCCACCACTCCTTCCATGTTTAATTTAATGTTAATAAGAGGATTGAGGTGCCCACCCCGGTACTGCTTGTCTTCACCCCCGTCTCTTCCAGGTCACCCACCACCCTTCCCATGGTACACCTGGTGGCACACAGATTCCTACCCTCCCCCTGATGCTGAACAGTAGCCCCACACTGGGGTGCTCAATCCCCAGTGTCAGAAAGCCCACACACACAAAAAAAAAATTCCTCATTGATTTTTTTATTCAAACTACCAGTAAATAAAGAAAACAATGCCTTTCTGATCTGACCTCCACACACACCAGCACCAACTGCACCCGGACCTCCAACTCAGCACCCAACACAACACACCCCATCACACACCCTCACTCATCTGATCCACTCTCCAATCAATGACCCGTCTTACTGCTGGGAGTGGAGACTGTGATGTGAGAAAATAAGGTAAGTCTGGTTTAATGTATTTTAATGGGGTTTGAACTTTTATTCATAACTTTGTCATTTTTATATATTTTTACACCAAGTTTTCAACATGGCCTTTTTGGAACCCCACATAATGACCAAGGGCAGTGTAATTATTCAAATCTGGACTGAGAGGTGATTTTATTTTACCACGCGAAATCCCCTTTCAGGCGGGATTTTAACATTTTCACCACTCTGTTCATGAGGTGGGGTCATGAGAAGACTATGTTGAAAATCTGGTGTCAAAATATTAAAACAAACAACAAAGTTATGAGCATACATTGAAATATTTCTGTGCTCACTCATAACTTTGGTAATTTTCAACATTTTGACCTCAAATTTTCAAAATAGTAATGTTCAAATATTGGCCAAAATATGTTTTTGCACCTTTGGTGGAGTGATATTTGGGTAGGGGATTTGAACATTTTCACCTACCGGGTTCAAGAGGTGGGTAATAAGAAGGCTATGCTGAAAATTTGGTGTACAAATATGGTAAAATGTCCAAGTAATGAATGAATGTTACACTAGTTCAATGTTCACTCATAACTTTGCTAATTTTTAATATTTGACTACAAACTATTGACACAGCCATTCTTCAGACCAACCCATTAACATGACAGGTGCCTTTTTTTTTAAATCCTTGATCAGATGCATTTTCAAACTTTGGGTGCGAAATGATGTTTTGACCAATATACCATAAAAATGTCACACGTCATGATTATAAGAGGAGTTGTGAAGTGACTATCTTGAAAATTTGGGGTCAAAATAAGAAAAAATAAATACAGTTATTAAGAAACGTGTGTACTGCCCATCTTGACCCCAGTGGGTAGTGCTTGGTGATCCCATGCCAGTGAGCTGAGTTTGGGGGTGAACCCAGTGACCCAGCTGGATGGTGTGATGGCGCTGTTATGTGACACCCCCCCCAGCCAGGGCATGAAAGGTGCAGGGCACTTCCACATGTCTGCAGATAAAGATGCACAGGGCAAGAGGTCCTTTCCTCAGTCAATGCACAGGGCCCTCTACCTCCCATGGATGCAGAGGTGCAGGGCTCTATGTCAGGAGAAGAGTTGTTTTCACTATATAGTACCTAAGCCCATATGGGTAACCCTGCACCTTTCATTCCCTACTTTCAGTGCTTTGTGTGCTTCAACCCTAATGTCTGCTTTATTGTAGTATTTTTTTTTTTTTTTTTTTGCAATTTATACATGTATATTTATTGCAAAAAAAACAAAACAAACTGTGTTAATGCATCAGTTAGGGATCAACTTAAAGTAACAAAAGTAGGGAAATTTGGTGTTAGGGTTTCCAACCCTAACTCCCTACCCCCCAAGCAGCAAAAAGACAAGAACATATAAAGCAACCACAGATAGCCATTATCAGGAAAGACAAACAATATACAACTGTTTCCCGATGACACTAAATACATCCATCATAAGGGTCCAGTGCTTTTGCTGCCCTGGGTACACATGTAAACTGCAAGACATACATACCCACTTCTGACAGCATATAGAAATCCAGCAGGTAAGACCATGTGGCTGCAAATGCAGATGTGCAGGGCCTTCTAGGCCCTGCACCAAGCACCCACTTGTGGCTCTGCAAATACAAATCTATGATACCCAAATTACAACACTGTTTTTGTCTGCAGAAGTGCTTCTACAGCCACAGGTTAGGATGCACAGTGTAAGACATACACAGCCAGTGATACCCAAATTACAATATTACTTCTGTCTGCAAAAGGACAGGCTCCACTGTGGCCTGCACTACTGCAGCAGCAGATCAACATGTACAGTGCAAGACATACACACCCAGTTGTGGCTTCAGAAGCATAGGCCTCACAGGGCCTGCACTTCTGCAGGTGCACATACACATGCACTGTGAAAAAAAGTACAATACACACCCACTTCTGCAGTCACAGTGTAAGGTTTCTAAACAGCACTGATACAGTATATTTTTTTTTAAATGCCGTGTGTTGTATGCATATGTTCAAAGGTACCAAATAGTTGGTACTGCATTTGTCATCTTCAAACAGTTGTTTGTTGCATTACCTGATGATGGCCATCTGTGGTTACTTGTGTGTTCTTGTCCTTTTGCTGCTTTTGGGGTTGGGGAGTTATGGTTGGAACCCCCAACACTGCATTTCCATACTTTTGTTGCTTTAAGTTGAACCTTAATGGGTGCATGAACACAGTTTTTTTGTAATTAATTTCCTTTTTTTTTTTTTGAGATCATGGAATTGTATCTTCATTTACACAATTTCCTTCAGGACCTGTGTGAACAGATCCATCTGGCTGCACATCTGTGGGGCTACAGGTGCAGTCACAGAGGGCCCTCTGGGCCCTGTGCCAAGTGAGGAGTCTGTTGCACTTCCGTGCAGCTACAGATGCAGACTCACAGGGCCTAAAGGGCTCTGCACAAAATGTGGATTCCATCAAGCTGCAGATACAGATGCACAGGGCCCTTCCTTCATAACTTTGTTGTTTTGTAATATTTTGAATTCAAATTTTTAACACATTTTTGTTTTCTGAACCCACCTCATGAACCAGTCAGTTGAAATTTTCCAAATTCTGCCTGAAATGTAATTTTGCAGAATGACTGCAAAATCATGCTCTGGCTGGAATCTAAAAATGTCACCTTCCTCTGTCATGAGGTGTGGTCAAAAAAGGCCATGTCAAAAACTTGGGTGTATAAATATTTTAAAATGACCTTGTTATAAACAGACATTGTTTTTTTGTACAAATATAAAGTTCTTCTTTTGTCAGCAGATCTTCTTCTTTTGTATGGTCTCATGAAAGAAAAAATCTCATGAAAGAATCATCTCACCTCACTAAAGAAGAAATTCTCATTTTGTGAGCTTCTTTTGATAGAAAAAAATCACAAAACAAGACATCTTATGAAAGATCATGAAAGAAGATCACAAAACAAGACATTTCTTCTTTTTTTAGACTTTATTATCTTATTTAGGAGAGATCAAGATACATATGACACATAAATACCACACACACCACAAAATCAATTTTAACAAAAGAGATGCTGCATTTCTTAACTAATTTTGTCCTCATAGCTTTTTCCCCCAGTGTCCTCTGCTTGCAAAAATTACTACTAAGCAAAATAAAAATTATTTCTTGCACAAAATTCAGAATGCATCAAGGATACTGCAGTTCTTAAATTGTCCTTGCAGAGAAATGGTAAAGATATGTAAATATAGCTGGCAGATTTCCCGCTCATGAGGTACCAAAATACATAAGTGTATTTTTTTTTTTTTTTTTTTACAAAAATTGCCTGGCATCTTCAGAATAACTTAAGAAACATAATAATAACCTTGTAAACATAATAATTATTCAATTGTTAAATTCATTTATAAATAATCAATAAAAAACAAAACAAAGGGAATCAAGTGAGAAGGGCTGAAGGTGAGAAATATAGTCAAGAGTGTGTATGTGGTTTTAGAGAGGAATATAGGAGACAGCAGAAAAGCATGGGAGCTCAGCCTTAAGGTATAAAATCTAGGTAATGTGATGATTTGTATAGGACTCATTTTCTCCACTGAGTTTCAAATTGAGGGATTTTATCCATATATGTGCATCAAGTGTTTCATATTATAAATATACAACATTCCAGCTCTCAAGAGTGAGAATTTTTACTGGTGTGCCAGTCTAGTGATAGCTTTTTTAGCTGCTATCGCTGATATTAGTATTAGTCTTAGGCTCACGTGGTCTACAGTAGTATTATCTGGTGGAATTGCTAATAAAAGAAGTGAAGGATTAATATCTCCCTGCCAGTCAAATGTAGTGTCCAGCTCCTGCGTGACAGCCTGCTAAATGGTTAAAGAAGTGGGCAAGCCCAGAAAACATAAGATGTGTTTGCTGGGAGCTGACCACAGCTCATCCAGCCTGGCTGATCTCCCTCCAGTGTTTTTTGCCACTATGTCAGATGATCGAAAGAATCTGGAACGACATTTCCATGAAAATTCCCTGCAGTACATGGTCGAGATCAATATGTATACACAAGTAACATATTTGTTCTATGTGTCGACGGTATGGTTGATATCTAATTTGGCATTCCACCTTTTTAGGAGTGAGATTGTGGAGTCTGTGGAAGCCTCCTGTATTGCCTTGTATGTTTGACTAATGATATGGTTCCATGTATTACCATGCAAATATGATTGGAGAAGGTGTAGGAGTTTAGGGAGTTTATCTGGCAAATAACAGTAATCTTGCCTTCTCTCTCCCAGATATGATCAGAACTGTAAATACTGGTAATGATGTGTTTTGGGGAGATGAAAGGTGGGATGCAAAGTAGAGAAGGACAGAATCACTTGAGAATCCAACAAATTAAAGATAAAGTGCAGCCCCAAGCCTACCCCATCCCCAAAGTGCTCCATCTACCCTATTTGGAGGATACTCGGTGTCATATGCAAGGACTCGAAGGTAAAAGCAGTGAGCTGGTAGAAAATGGGTTCTTATTATTATCCACTGATGAAGAGTCACCACTGTATATTGGTAAAATTTAGATGGGGGGGGGTAACAATGAGTGTTACCAAATAAATACTTATCATAATCATATAAATAATTTAACAAATTCTATTGGGTTTCAATAAGGCTGCATTGATGGAGCAATCTATACACTAATGATTCTTAAGTGAGTTGCTAGGGCGTACTATTTTAAATTTGGAAGGTTAATTCTTCCTCCATCCAGTGCTAAGTGGAGCACAGAAAATCTAATTCATGGGGCTTTACCATTCTAGATAAAGTGAGATATAATCTTAGTCCTTTCTCTAAAATACAATTTGTCTGGCATTAATGGAAGGGTTTGTAGGCGATATCATATTATAGGTAGTATATTTCTAATGTATTGCCTCTATTCCTTGAAAGAATCTGAGGTAAAGCTAAGACCATTTAGAAAGATCCTCTGAGATTTATTGTGTCAAGTGTTCTAGGTTGAGCAGTTCTAAATGCTCCAGATTCTTTGTAATTTTGATCCCTAGATATTTTTATTTTATTTTGTAGATTCTATTTGTGCACCTTCAGACCAGGGCATCTCTCCGATGTGTCTGCTTGATCTTGGACCTTCTACTCCCTGCCAAGACCCTTCCTCCAATGGACCCCCCCACCAGGACTTCCTAGCCCCCCTGGATCACTCCCCAAGAAAGGGCCTGCCTCACCTACCTTGGCGGCTCTTTCTGAAATTAGAGGGTCCGTCCTGTGTGGGTGGTGTCTGGGGACCACTGGAGTAGTGGTCTGGCACTGGGGATGTGAGGCCAGATCCCTAGGCCCTCTTTGCCTCCCCAGTCCTCCGGGACTTTTCTTACATTTCCCCCCACAGGAGTGCAAACATGCAATGATGTTATGGCACTACGTGCCGATGTCCACCGATGCTTCTCCCCACAGTGGCAGCACCACATCCCTACATCACCCCTGGTTCCCTCAGAAGCTACTAGAGTGTGACACGAGACCCTGAGACCTCCCCAGGGAAGGGAGAGCAGTCCTCCAGATGCTCAATCCCTTCCCTGTCCTAATGACCCCCAGCGGTCTGAGTCCATTCCCAAACCTGGGTCACCGGCGTGGCACAAGGTGTGGCATCCAGTGCCTCAACCCTCAGCGCCACCGTGCTGATGATCCCTAGATATTTAATTGCAGATTTATACCACTTAAAAGGAAAGGATCATTTGAGAGGTAGTGTTGGAGAATAATTATATAATAGGACCACTGTTTTGAGAGTGTTAGGTTTGTAGCCCGATAATGCTCCAAATATATTAAATGACATTTTGTCTTTTGTGAAATTCAATTCTTTAGTGAGCAGATCTTCTTTTGTGAGACTCATGGAAGAAGAATTTTGGCTAATGAAAGGAGAACTGGGAGCCCTCAATAAGCCTTCCACCTAAGATTTTAGAGATGTCCCAAAACCACATTTTAGGAAAGTTTTTTGAAAAACAAACTCCAGGATTGAGCTAAATGGATTCTGCTTAGCTAGATTTGTGTGCTTTTCTCCAGGGCAATATTTTTATGGGTTTTCAATTTTTTTTAATGAAAAACAAAGTAAGTAAAAGTAAGTAAGTAAAACTTTATTTTTATGGTGCCCAATTTCTGGGCGCCTTACAAAAGGTGTAAGACATGGCAGAATTATACAAAGAATGCATACAGGGTCATCAAACAGGATCTGGGGAGTGAGTTCAGAAGACCGGGCTGGCTACCGCAAATGCACGGTCCCCTGAGATTTTTAGCCTGGACCTCAGAACTGCTAGGAGGCCCTCGGTGGAGGAATGAACAGAGTGCACTGGAAGGGCAGGGGTCAGGAGGTCACTCAGGTAGCCTGGGCCCAAGCTGTATAGGGCCTTATAGGTGAGCAAGCCCACCTTGAAGATGATCCTCCATCTGACAGGCAGCAAGTGCAGATCCTGCGGGACCAGGGTCACAAGACAGGACCTGGGCAGGCCATTCAAAAGATGGCAGACATATGAAAGAAGAATTTTTTTTTTCACAAAAGAAAAATTTCGGCTCACGAAAGAAGATTCATATTTCATGAGCTGGAAATTCTTCTTTCACATTGGGTATATAAATAAAAGACTCTACTGAGCATGCTCAGAACTGAAATTTCAAATCCTTATAACTTGGGAACCGATTAATATTTATTCACCAAATACCCCCCAAAAAAGGCCTCATTATAGGGCATGTCCCCACTACCCTGAAACTTTCATAACAAAATTCCCAATCATTTGGGCTGTAGGTGAGAGAAAAACAATGGCCAAAACCCTGATTTTTCCACTTTTTGTACTATTCACGAACCTTGTCGAATTCAGAGACCTTGCCCACTCCCCCCCACCCCCAACCGCACATGCAAAATTTCATGCAATTCCTTTGAATGGGGAAAAGTTATTAAGGTGCAAAGTTAGAGGTTTAACATTAAACACCCTACTCAACCCTAACTATACTGTGCCCCTATAATATATTATACTGGACTCCCAAAGTGCTGTCTGTCTGTCAGTCTAGCTCTCTGCATCATATCAACTTCTTTCAAACCTGCAAGAAAATAACTGCAATGAGAGATGATAAAAACTGCTCAAGTAACAGTGTTTACATTGAGGTTTTCATTTTTCAGCATGCCCAACACATCTAAAAAACTGCATCTTGCTAGCAATACTTTGCTTGCAAGAGAAACTACACACTTGTAGATACCGTTGGTACTGTTCCTAGTATGTAAATACTTAGAGCTGCCGCATCACAACAGTAGCGCCACTATCCTAAGCAGTGTAGTTCCAACTACTGTATGTGGTAGCAAGACCTTGTGAATTCTCTGTACAAAAAAGGCAGTAAGATATGCACATCATTTTCTAGTGTCACATCATGCAGATATGTATCCATATATACATAATCTCAGTACTTGGAAGCCATTTTGTATTATAGCTAGTATGCTGAAACTGAAGAATATTTTTTTTTCATTAAACTGGGCTAGGAAAAGCCTTGGCACACAAAATCTGTGTGTTGCACTTAAGTTTACAATAAGGCCTTTCAGAAGACTAACCTGCAGCGGCAACTTAGAAATCAACCCACAGCACTGAAACAGAATAGGTTTATAAATGGAGGGGATACTTACAACAGAGGGCCTTCTGCAGTCTTCGGAGCTTCATGGCAGTTCTGTAGGCCGAGAATCGGACATTGTTCAGGTCAGCTGGAGAAACACAATACACACACACACACCATTACTACAAGTGAGAAGAAAAAGTCCAAAAGCAAAACGTATTAAAGGAAAAATGGCTTAGGCACCCCACACCCTCCAAGGGATTACTTTATCAGAAAGAAGGGTTATTGTTTCTTTTGAAACAATGTTTGGCATCTGCTACCATCTATCTCTTTTTTAATAACAAAATGGGCAGCAGTTTGCCATTATGTATTTGGAGAGGTGTGCAGTGAGGAAAATAAATCATACTTAAAGCTTTTTTTTTAACCATCTGTTTTCCTAGTTAAGGTACAATATCTCATTTTCAGTGGGATCATTATTTTTCATTTTACAGCTGGGTGGACTGAAACACTTGGAGGTTAAGTGGTTTGCTCAGGGTCACCCAGCGAGCATGGACGTGGTGGGATTTGAACCTGGGTCTCCTAGTTCTCAAGCCCGTATTCCAGCATCTAGACCACACTGCCTACATTTATAAGTTGGTGACCAATTTATTGCAGAGCACAGTGATAGCAATAACACATTTGGCATTTTACTACCAAGCCTTTTGCATGGCAAAGGTTATAGCATCTTCCAGACAAGGACATGTTTTAGCAGCAGTTTAGAGGGCAGAATGTTTAGGTAAAAAAAAAAAAAATCTGTTTGGGAGGGAGCAAAAAAGGAACCACAGTTCAATACATCTTATATTTATATGCAATAAGGGAGGTAGCATGGGAGGCTGCAATGCAGTACTCTTCCCCCCAACAGCTTCTCGGAGAAGCAGTTAAGGAACTGCCATGTTTACTGAATAGCTGGGACTCAGATTAAAACACACAGGCCAGAGCTAAGGCAAGAAAACATCAGTGGTGGAGTCATAAAAAACTTTACGACTTTGGCATACCCATTTAAGTTTTAAGAACAAACAAAAAATGGATCAAGTCAGCATGCAGGCTGCAAATAAAGCAAAAATGTTACCTTCAATGCACTCTCAAAATAGAAATAAGCAGAATCAATATTTTAATAAGTATGTGTGCTTCAGGAATGACCAATCAGGAGAAAAAGTATGCCCCGTTAGCTAGCAAAGTTTTTAACTCTAATCAGAACTGTCCAACTCCAGGGATTCAAGTATATGGCAATTAATGCTCTGTCTCATTGATCCTAGATGGCCCTCCATGTCTTCGAGAGACAAACATTTTACCTTGTGAATTATAAGAACTACAGCCTTCAGCTTTGAGATTAACAGACAGCTGGCAGATGATTATCTACTAGTGTCTGGGCTACAACAGTGTATCTTTCTACATCTAAGCTGACAATATAGCCTGAACTCTTTATTCAAATGGCAAACTTCAGTCAAATTGCAGCTCTTGTTACTGAAATCATACACGGATGCAGATTTGGAGTCATACTGATTCAAGAATACAAGGGTTCATATTCCCTATTCGCCAGTATACAACTTATCAAGAATATTACGATACTATTTCTTTAGACTGGCCCATCTGCACAGTGGTAGGGCCACTATTCACGATGCCAGTGACACAGGTTCAGGAATGAGCTTGGATTGTCAGGAACTGACAAAGGGGCAGGAAGACTGAGCATCCCAGAGGACACGCTCCTCCTCTGGGGCGGGGGAGCTGCAACCCACAGTGCTTTTGCCACCTGTAGATGTATGACAGATAGTGTGCTCAGGAAACAGGGAGGACGGGAAGAGTATCGTGGAACATGCATCACCCTCATATTGGGGACATTGGTCCCATTATGTCAGCATCCCCAAGGGAACAGGGAAGGACAGAACAAAGGGGCAATCATAACAAGGTAAATCCTCATCTACATAGTCAGATGATGGCCAGTATGCCTGGCCAGCAATAAGTGTTAACCAAACATGTGAATACCAACACAGTACTCTCAGTTTTGCTACTTGATTGGGGTCCTTGCCTTACTATTGACACTGCACTACTCAACTGATCTACTAGCCCTGCCACTCCCTATTGCTAAAAACTACCCCACCAATGGCAATTACAATTTTTACTTCCCTAATTGAATGGTTAGGGGTGAAACTACTACTCCCTATGTCTGGCTCCTCAAACTCATACCTTTTGCCAGAATTGCAGATTATCTTAGCTGCTCTTCTTTTCTGCCACCAATATGCAGTCTCTCCCGTTCTTCCCTAATTGAAATATGGGTACCCCTTTGTCACCTCATGCTCTCGGGTGACATTGAACTAAACCCAGGTCCTCTTGATGGATCTGCTCCTAATGACCCTGCTTCCTGGTTCACTAAGAAGGGACTAAAACTTGCTCACATGAACATCCGAAGTCTCACTGCAAACTTTCCACAACTAGAAGCCTGGATGGCCTTCCACTCCCCGGACATTCTCAACCTAACTGAAACCCAGATACCCGATTCCATTTGTACTGTCAACGGCTATAAGTTCCTAAGATGTGATCGTTCTACTACCCAAAGGGGGGGGGGTGGAGTTCTGTTGTATGTCAGAGAGGATCTAGGTGCTACGATTTCTGGGTTAAATTCAGACTGCCTATGTGAAGCCATTCACTTAGTTATCATTCTGAGCCACACCAAAAAGCTGAGCATTGTCTGTAACTATAACCCTCCTAAAAAAAGGGCTGCAAGGGCTGACAACTCTAATTAATTGCCTCTCTGCTCTAAAAGGTAGAAAAGCACTCATCTTATTGGGAGACATCAATCTGGACTGGTTGCGGAAATGCTCTAACCTCTATGCTGCTGAGCTTGCCAGGCTCCATCTGACCAAGCTGGTCTCTGCCCCTACCAGGATACCTAGTAATGGCAGTCACCCATCCCTGCTAGACTGGGTCACCTCTAACAGGCCTGACCAGATTCAGGCCATGGGAGTTTTACCAGACTGTATATGTGACCACTTCCAAGTTTTCTGTATCTGGAAAGCAAGAATCTCCAATCCCCCAAAGAGAAATCCAATTTAGAGATTTCTCAAAACTTGATAAGTGAGCCCTATTCATGGAACTCCAGAATGTGGACTGGGCTCCTTTATACAATACCAGTAACATAGAACTGGTGGCCCAGTACCTCCTCTCCACATTACTGCTCATTCAGGACAAACATGTCCCTCTAAAAAGATGCCGTATCCACAGCACGGCCACCCATTAGTTAACCTCTTCATTACTGGCTTCCTTTAGGGAGAGGGACAAAGCCTGGTTCAGGGCAAAGCAATCCCAAGCTCCTACAGACTGGACTCATTACAGAAGACTTCAAAACCTCTGCAAGACTTCCACCAGAGCTGCAAAAGGTAACTACCGCTGTCCGCTCCTCACCTCCTCTGTCAGCAACTCTCAAGGCTTTTGGAGCCATGTCAACACTATCTTAGGGAAAAATAAGAGGAACGATATCTCTGACATGGTATTGGATGGCCACAGCTATAACAATCCACTTACTATCGCAAATGCACACAACTCCCATTTTACTGATCTATCAGCCTACTCCCCTTCCCCTGGGCCAATGACAGAGCCCTTACCCAGTAACTCTGAATCAACACCACACCCTTTTAATGTTCACCTGGTCACTGTATCTCAAATCCTGTGCTTACTTAAATCAGTCTCTCTAGTAGGGTCTGCTCGAGCGGATGGACTCCTGCCAACGTTCCTAAAACTTACTGCCCATGCCATTGCGCCTTCTGTGACACATCTCATGAACCTGTCTCTGCTCACTGGTCATGTCCACTCACTGTGTAAGACAGCCAGGATAGTCCCTGTTCACAAAAAGGGCGACACATCTAACATTGATAACTATCATCCTATTGCCATCCTTTCCACCCTTTCTAAAATATTGGAGAACATTGTCGCCACTCAAGTCTCTGACCACCTTCATGCTCTCAATTTTATCACCCCTGACCAACACGGATTTCTGTGAGACATAGCACTTCGACTGCACTGGTGCAATTCACAAATGATGTAAGACTTGCTATGGACAAGGGTTCCCTTACAGGGGCAACTTTCATGGATCTTACGGAAGTGTTTGCTCTAGCTGACCACTCTTTGCTCCTAACTAAACTCTTTTCCTCTTGGTTTCTTCTCTGGTGCCACCACATGGTTCCAAAATTATCTCTCACAAAGGTTCAATTCATCCAGATAGGAAGGACTAAGTTTTCACTGGCCAGTACCAGGGTTGGGGTACCCCAAGGATCTATCCTTGGCTCACTACTATTTTCGATTTTTATAAACAATCTCCCTCCTCTTGGTAGACAGTGCTTTGCTCTGCTTTATGTGGACAATCTGGTCCTCTACTCCTCCTCTCCCAACATTTCAGACATCAACATGTACCTCAACCATAATTTTTAAACTTTCCAACATTGGCTACTGCAGAACAAGTTAGTCTTTAATAAAGGCAAAACCATAACTATGCTTTTCAGTTCAAGGGCAAAAATCCGTTCCTGTTCCCAGCCCCTTTCTATAAAAATGCTCAAGGGTGTTCCCCTAGACGAGGTAAACAACTTCAAATATCTAGGTGTCACCCTTGACCCTGCACTGGACTTTGATCTGTGCCTAACTACAGCTATTAAATCTGTAAATATCCAACTGGGACTAGCCTACAGAATCAGACATAGCTTTACATCTGCAGCTAGACTGGCTATTGCACAGAGGATCCTTAGGCCTAAACTAACTTATGGGCTACTAGCCTATCCAGGGGACATACATGGTCTACTACGGAAATGGGACATTTGCTATAATAACATCGGTTGCTTCACCTTGGCTCTCCCTAAGTTAACACAATGAAGCTCTCTTTACTCTACTCTAGGATGGTTGCCACCAGGAGCTTTTTGTCAGTTTACCACTGCGTGTTGTATTAGGAACATTGTCTCCTCCCAAGTGCTGAAAAAACTGGCCCTTATGCTAAAACCAGCATCCTCTGCCTATCCTCTGAGATCTTCGGATAAAACCCTCCTCGTCCAACCAAGAAGTAAAGCCAAAATGGGGGAAAATGCTTTCTTTACAAGTGCACTAAAACTCTGGAGCTCCCTTCCACTGTCCCTCAGAAAATCCCTTTCCTTGCACAGCTTTAAGCATGACCTGCGAATAACTCTAAATAGATCTGGCCATTGCTCTTGCTTCAGACCAACCCTGCCTGTTGATAAACCCCCCTAGATATCAAGGTTGGCTGTGGCTTCCCCTATCCTGGATCACCGACTATCCTCTGCAAGGCTAATCTTGTTAGTTACCCCTCAACTCACTAGACCTTACCCGTATATAGTTGGCTTCTGATTTTAAATGCTGTTCTAGGTCTGTATTGATGGTTGATATAATTGATACTGCCAATGCACTGCTATTCTGTATTTGTATGTATCGTTATCTCATTACCTATCTCTTTTGTTCATTTGTAACAATCAAATGCTGTACTGATGTCTAATATGCTTTGATATATTGTAACCTCCCTGGTCGTACTGGAAAATCGGCAGCCTTGCTGTCTAGAGCACCTACCTGGTCAACAAAAAATAAATAAATAATAAAATATATGCTGAGCCAAGGTGGGGGCTACTAAATGAGTGAATAAAAACCAAAAAGAAAATACTTTAATGACCTTTCCAAAAAAAGGTGCACTGATTTTGCAAAACTAATATAATTATTTGCAAAACATGCATATGAAAAGGAGGAGGGAATTTCTTGAGGAAAAACCCACAAAACATAAAAACAGTGCACAGAAAGGAATAACAATTCAAGTGAGTTTTATTGCAAACTATCAGGTGCAAATCCCAATGTTTTGAGGTGCTCTGCCTTCTGATCAGGGGGTCTGGAATTTCTTGTCAGTTGTGAAGGACTGTTTCCTTATTTAGCATGTCAGGCATGGGACAAGAGTGGGGATGCAGTTCTTTATCTGCTGCTGAGCAGTGGGGATGATATGGTCAGAGCAGTAAATGTCTGTGGAGTTGGTGGGTAACAGTGACCATAACAGAATTGAATTCAAGGTTAAAAGGCTTTGCTACTTCACCAAAAATAAGATTAGGATGCCAAATTTTAGGACAGCAGATTTTAATATGAGAGAGATAGTTGTGGTTAATTTGACATATACAATTTCACAATGAAAGAAGAGCACACTTTTGTGTAGTATAAATGTAGTATGGTTTTGTCATTTTACAAAGCCACCACAATATGGTGTAGGTAACGTTTCATGGGAGGTTTCACTTTATCAAGCTATACAGTGGTCATAAATAGATGAACTTCAGGTATGCAAGGTTATCAACTTATAAGTCAATCCAACTTGTTTAGTCCCACTCCAGCCACTGATTTATGTTTTTCATTTGCCATGGTCCATGACCTCTGTTTAGGCCAAAAGCAATGGTGTCAGGACCAGCTTTACTGCTGGGTTTGAAAAGCTTTTTAAACCCATCAGGGAAGTTGGTCCCTACTCCATTCCTTTCAACAGAAATGAATCGCTGCACTGTATTATGGTGGCTTTGTAAAATAATAAAATCATACTACACTTTTACTATATAGGAGTGAACTTTACTTTTATTGTGGAATGGAGTTTCTTGATCTTTGAGAGACTTTTCCATCCATTAACTTTACATCCTTTAAACAAGATGAGGGTATCCAGAGATCCAACCAAATGGATTTGAAGTTGATTTGGTGCATATGATACTGATTAAGAGTGCTAGCAGCAAGTGAGAAGACCTGAAGCAAAGTAGAACTGAGGCAGGGACTTGATGTGTCCCTATGTGCAGCAAGGGCAAAAGGACAAGACAGAGACTTCCATAGTTGTCCAAAGAACTTCAGGAGAAGTTAAGGAATTTAAAGGGTCCATGATAAGTGGAAGGATTCTGGTGACAGAGCAATGAGAGTAGAGTTGAAGGTATTACAGAAGGAATGCAGGGCCATGATTGCCTAGACCAAGACTTTGTGAGAGACAGGACTGGGCACAGGATCGAGGGGAATAGTGAATCCTTTTTCAGTACATAGGGCACAAACCAAGAGTCAGGGAAAATGTGGAGCCACTGATCACTGGCGATGGGAGGAACTACTGAATGAGACATGGGGAATAGCAGAAGCACTGGATAACTACTTTGTGTCAATATTAAAGTAGTAAGGAAGTGTGATGGGCACTAGAAAGGTGCAGAACAAACAGGAGGCAATGTTGATCAAAATTAGCTTGTATGGTAAGTATCTAGAGGTTGCGAATCCAGGAAAATAGCAGGATCCCAATGGTATCTGCTAAAGGTAATAGGGTTAAAAGAGGTTAAGGCCGAGTCCACCCCTGATCTGTTTCAGGACTCCTCACAGACAGGGTGGTACCAAAGGACTGGAAAACCTTTATCTCCCTACTTAAGATGGGGACAAAGAAAGACCTGGGTAATTATAGACCTGTGAACCTTACCTTAGTATTTGGAAAAGCTGGGAGTCAATCAATCTTAAGAGATGTGGTGGTTCAGCACATGGATGAAAATGGATGTTCTCTAGCACACAGCATGATTATAAGAAAAAGGTAGACTCTGTCAAACTAATTTGATTGCCTTTTACAAAGAGGTAACAAGATTGCTGGATAGCGGTTGGGTGGTGGATGCAGACATAGAAAACTATACAATGATGGCAGAAAAAGACCGATGGACTATCCAGTCTGAAACATAGGAACATAGATGATGACTGCAGAAAAAAGACTGATGGACTATCCAATTTGCCCATATTACCCTATCATAGGATCTATTGTCTCTGTAGGGTCTTCGCTTACACTAGCCCCCCCTTTTGCTATCTGTGTTTCTGTCACTACTTTCCTGTGAGTACCTAATATCCCCTTGACTCTATCCCAGCCATGTTTGAAGCCATTAATGGTTTTGGCACCCACCACCTTTACTGTCAAAGCATTCCATGCCTCAACCCACTCCTTCTGTAAAGAATACTTTCTCAAATACTTTTTAAACAATTAACCTCCACTCATGACCCCTTATCCTATTTTCTTTGTTCATGGTAAATAGCTCCTCGGAGTCCACCTTATTAATTTCTTCCAGGAACTTGAAGGCCTCTATCACATTCCCCCCACCCTTCTCTTCTGTTTTTGAGTGAAACATATTCAATGCCTTTATCCGATGCACACAGGATCTATCCTCCTGGGCCTGGATAACCTCGGTCATCCTATGCTGTACTTTTCTAGCCTGTCCCAATCATTTTTAGGTGGAGACTAAAGAAATCAACGCAGTACTCCAGGCATGGCCTTACCAGTAACGTATACAGTGGTAACAGTACCTCCTCATTTTACTGTCAAACCCTCTCCTGTTGCACCCTAGCATCTTGTTAGCCTTGCTGAAAGCCTTGTTACATTAGCTAGTTTGTTTAAGGTAGTCACTAATGAGAACTTTCTGGTCTCTTTCCTCAGATGTTGTGCCCCTCTTAACCACCCCCAATCCAATACTCTTTCCTGGGGTTTTTGTTCCCCTAGTGCATAACTTTGCCCTTTCTGGCATTAAATTTTAGCTGACATGACTTTGGACCAATTGTCCAGCCTTTGTAGGTCTCTCTGCAACTCCATTATCCTCTCAACATTGTAAGCCCTACCAAAGAGTTTAGTGTCATCTGCAGTCACAAACTGCCATGGCTTTCTTTCTCCCATGTCACTGATGAACATACTGAAGAAGACTGGGCCCAGAATAGATCCCTGTGGTACTCCACTAGTGACCTCTCATTTTTATGATCTGACCCTATTCACCACAGCTCTCTGCTGCATCCCTTCCAACCAACTCCTTACCTGCCTTACTATTATCTTAGATGTTCCCTGATCCCCAATCTTCTTCAGCTGTCTTCGATGTGGCACTGAGTCCAATGCTTTACTAAAGACAGAGTAAATCTATAGCATGACCCTTATCTTCTACCTTGGTTAACCAGTCAAAGAATATCATCAGGTTGGTCTGACAAGACCTCCCTGTCACAGATCCATGCTACTATTCTGAAGTCCATTTTTCTCCAGGCATCCCACTAGATCTTATTTGACTAGTGTTTCCCATCAGTATTCCTACCAAGAAGGTATGGCTGCCAGGTCTATAGTTTCCTGTCTGCTCCTTGATCCTTCCCTTGTGCAGTGGCAGCAGGTCCATCATCCTTCAGTCCCTGGGAACCACCCCTTGCTGCACACAGCTATTGAATAGCCCCACCAAGGGTATGGCTAACACCAATGCCAAGTCCCTTAGCATCCTTGGATGCATCCCAAGCCAGCCTAAGGACCTTGTTTACCTTTAGGGCTGTTAGCCCCTTGTTGAGTCTTTCACCAGTAAATTTCTGCATTTTCATTTTTGGGACCTCTCTAATGGCTGCCTTAATGCCACTCTATGGCAAAAGCCCACAATACACCATAGTGAACACTGAGCAGGAATAGTCATTTAGCACAGTTGCATTCTGCCCATCCTACTCTATTACCCTGCCCATCCTACTCTATTACCCTGCCCCTCCATTAGCCTAACAATTCCCCCTTCCATCTTTGTTTTTTATCCTGTATATCTTAAGAACTGTTTTACCCCTCTTTTGACCCACTCTGCAATATTCAGCTCTGTGTCTGCCTTTGCAATCCTGACTGCCTTCTTGACCTCTCTAGTTTTCTCCTGGTACTTGTCCCATTCTTCATCCCCTGCTTTTCTCTGTACCTTATAAAGGCCCTCTTTTTAGCCCTCTCTGCCTCCATGACCCTTTCAAAGAACCAAATTGTTCTCTTATACTGTACTTACTTCTCCTGATAACTGTTCTTGTGCATCATTTATCTCAAGAACACCCCATTTTATAACCCCCATCTTTCCTACATTCCCCTCACACTGCTTACCCCAGCTAAGCTACCTAGCACAATTTTCCTCATATGGCCGAAATCTGCCCTCCTGAAGTCTAGCACCATAGCTTTAGAAGAGGACTTAGAAGTGCCTAAGGCCACCACTAACTATATAAATGACAAAAAACTGCTTTAATGCTCTAGTTAGGGTTATGACCACAAAAGTAGGGAAATGTGGTGTTAGGGTTTCCAAACCTAACACCCCACCCCCAAGTTGCATATACCAACAGGCATCAGGGGTGTGCCTTGGGGTCATCAGCCCTAATGCTCACTCTATTCCATAAGTAAATAAGTTGAGAAGGGTACAGTATAGGATAATGGGGTGAGTTTTAGGGCCGATGACCTCAAGGCACACCTGTTGGTGTGTGCAGCTTGGGGTGGGGTGTTAGATTTGGAAAACCCAATGCCACATTTCTCTACTTTTGTGGCTGTAGCCCTAACTAGAGCATTAACACAGATTTTTGCAATTAATTTCCCTACTTTTTGAGCTAGTATAATCGTATTCTTTTTTGTCTGTGGGAGCACATAGCCCTGCTCTCCCATCCCTCCATAGATGCGTATATGTATGTAGTTGTGGAAGCACAGGGCCCTCTGGGCCCTGCAATTCCATTTATAGAACAACAATGATCACATTGTCAGCAAAGCCATCTTATTACCCCACCTCATGTATGGAGTACAGAAAATGTTCTAATCCCCACCAAAACACAATTCTGCACAACTGCAATGCCATATCCGCACCACTGATGCAAAAACACATTTTGGGCAGGACTTGAAAAGTGACACCTGTGACATACATGAGGTGGGGTAATAAGAAGGTTATGTTAAAAATTTGGGCTCAAAATAATTAAAATTTCTGAAGTTACGAATGGGCATAGCAAAATTGTAATGAATGGTCATAACTTTGACATTTTTTCACATTTTGACCCCAAATTTTCAACACTGACTTCTTATGATCTAACCTCATAAACCCCATAGAGGAACATTTTCAAATTTGTGCCAAAATGCTATTCCATGCCACAGGTGGAAAAACATGTTTTGGACAGGATTTTAAAAATGACAGCTGTACTGTTCATGAGGCGGTGTGAAAAAATGGCTATGTTGAAAATTTGGAGTAAAAATATTGAAAATCAAAGTTATGCACATGCGAAGAAAAATGTAAATGGACGCTCATAACTCAGCCATTTTTAGGAATTGTTTCACCAAATTTTCAACATGGCCTTTTTGGGACCCCATCTCATGAACACTGGTGGTGAAATGTTATTCAGTCCCAAAAGGTGATTTGATGCAGTGACTGCAAAATCACCTTCCAGGGCCAATTAACAAAATTACAGTGCCCGTGCTCAAAAAGGCCATGGTGAAAATTTGTCGAAAAAATTCCTAAAAATGAAAAAGTTATGAACATAAGTTCAAAATGCCACTGAAATACATTATACGGCACTTACCTTGATTCCTCAGTTCATGGTTCGGCTATGAAAAGTGCAGACGTGTCTCAGTCCACATAAGATGACAACATATGACCTCTGGTGGTAAGTACAGGGTAAAAGAGGGGGTGCTCAGTAGGAGGGTCAGGATGAGGGAGGGGGATGATGAGGAATTGTTTCCTTTTTTTGCAGGTTTAAAAAAAAAGATGTCGGGGGACTGTTTTCTTTTTACAGGATACTACTAAATAAATATATCAGGACATTGGGGTTGGGCTCCGCTGTGTACCACACTGCTGGGGGGGCACTTGTAATGCCGACATGAGGATTAGACCCTCCAATGTCAGCATTATCTATATAAACAATAGGCTGTGGAAGGGGGGGACTAAAACGTTAGAGGAAGGTGACTGGAGTGTGGGGGGTGCCACTAGACACTAAGGAAAAGGGCAGCTCACAGTTAACACTGCAGCCAGCAGCACAACTTCAGCTGTGGCTGCAGAAGTCAAGAAATTCTTGGTGTTCTCAGGTAGAGAATGCTGGGAAAGCACTCCTCTTGCTATACTGGGCACCCGGGATTTTGGGTGCCAGAAAACCTATTAGTGGGCACAATATTAAAAAACAATCATCAGAATCTAGCTAAACGGATCCTGCTTAGCTAGGTTCTGATGTTTGTTTATTAAAATCCCAGCATTTGTGTGTATTTTCCATGTTTGCTGGTTCATGGAAAGATCCACAAGGTGGCTGCAGGTTGGCACAGCACACAAAAATATGTTTGGTGCAGTGACAATTCAGTGGCACGAAACTCAAAACCAGCATTAGCAGCATCAAATTTTTACTTTTACCACCGAATGTTGTCAGGAAAACCCTACTGCGCATGTACAGTTCAGAAAACACTAAAATTTAAAGCCTAATAACTCTGGAACCCTCTGATATTTTTTCCCAGATCTATCAAAGACACCACCCTGGGACATGATTCATGTCCCCTCCAAGTTTGGGGCAAAAAATCCTTTCCATGTAGGCGAGAGGAAAATGTTATCAATGTTAAGTACAGGAAAAATGTGTTTTTTGTTTTTTTTTTCCAAAAAATGACATGTATGTCTCCGAAACCGCACAAGCTGCAATCACAAAAATTTCCACACATACGGACCTTGTTCCTAGACAACACAGACAAAATTTCAGCTCACTGCATCAAAGACAGCCAAAGACATTAATATGCAAAATTTGAGGTTTAACATTATATAAGCTACTCAACCCTAATTATAGGGGTGCTATAACAGTATTGTGGTCACTGGACCCCTGTGGTTCCCTGACCTGTACACTGTCCACTCTTTCTGAGTTGATGAGTACCACATCTAGAATGACTGCCTGTCTAGTGGGATCCCTGAATTGTTGTACCAACATGTAGTCCTGCAAGACATCAAACAGGGCCTTGCTTTTGGCATTTTTGACCACTGGGATGTCCCAATTGATGTCTGGCAGGTTGAAATCACCTGCTATTACAACATCCCCCTTCCCTACTTCAACACCCTGTTCTTTATCTCTCTCTCTCTCTTCTTGCTATCTTTGTGGCCTGTAGTCTTTGTACCTGACAACTTTGTACTTTGTCTTCCTACCTGACAACTCTGAGACCTGAACCCACAGTGATACAGCCCCCCCCCCAATGGTAACACATTCTACTGCCTCGGTCCCTTCTCTGATGTAAATGACCACTTCTCCACCTCTATCTGCCCCTCTGTCATACCTATATAAGGGGTAGCCTGGGATTGTTATGTCCCAATTATTGTTCACACTGGCCCAAGTCTCTCTAATGGCCACTAGATCCAGCCCATAGTCTGCCACCAAAGCCTGGAGCTCACTAATCTTATTAGCCAAACTCTTGGCATTGAGGCATACCACCCTCCAACATGTGCCCACACCTCTACTGGTTCTCACTTGGCCTCCCCATCACCTTTCTCTAATAACCTTGGTGTCTTGTGTTTCCTATTTCTTTCATGTCTATTGTGTCTACCCTGCCTTGTCTCTTGGACTTACTCCTCCCATCTATTATTCCTTAATATCTTACCCCCATCCTGAGGGAGTCCTATCTAGGTTCCCCACTGTTCTCCCCCCCCCCCACAATGGAATACACAGCCCCCGCCTCCTCCACAGCTTGTTTAAACATCTGTCAATGTAGATGTAAAATTTCTGCCCTAACAAAGTAGTCCTCTCTCTCTTGTCAGGTGAAGAATATCACCTCTGAAAAATCCTCTGTCCCAGAATCCCCCCAATCCCCTATAAAGTGGTGCCCCTGTTCCTGACACCACCCAATTAACCACTCATTGAACTTCTCAGTCTCTACCTACCTAACTCTAGTCTTCCCATTTTTCCCACCCCAGACAGAACAGCTCTTAGAAAAAAAACTACAGAAACCAAGTGCTTGTTCAGTCTGTCCTCCAGCCTCTGGAAGTCCCTCTTCACCATATCCACAAGTTAGTTCATCATATCATTGGTAGCAAAGTGTACCAGAACTCCCTGCTCCCCCATCCTCTGCAGTTCTCCCTATCGTGGATTGCTGATGCTCCAGGATGGCAACTGGCCACCCCTCCCCCCCTTACTTACCACCCTCTCCACCCCTCTAACAATAGAGTCACCTATCACTAGAATTTCCTTGCTAACTTCTGCCCACCCCCACCACTGGGTGTCACCATGCCTCCCTTCCTATCAGCACCAAGCGACTCATAGTCTCCCCTGCCTGAGTCAAGCACCTGTGCCTCTTCCATGAGCACAAAGCGATTTGCCTCTGGTACCTCATGGGAACAGCTGATTGTTGTGAAACCAACCCTGCCACCTGATCTCCTCACTGCTCCCCCCCCATCACCACCCTCAACCACCTGGGCCAGTGGGCCACTGAGGAAGTGAGGGTGAGGTGGTTGGCACATACTTGACTGGAGTTACAGCAGGAACCTACCTAGCTTCTGCCAACTTATTATGGAACTCCCTGAAGGTCCTGCAAATAAGACAGTGTCCCTTCTCCAAAGCACAGCCTTGAAGACGAGCACCCTACAGTCTCTACAGTTGACCATCTCAGGACTACCAGAGGACTTCAGCAAGGCCTTTGACAATGTACCCCACTGAAAACTCATGCAGAAAGTAGCCCAATATGGAGTCTGTAAGGAGCTCAGGAGACAGATAACAAATTGACTGACAGGTAGGAAGCGGAGAGTGGTGATGAAAGGTCATCATTCAGTGTGGAGGAATGTGCTGAACAAAGTACCTCAGGGTTTGGTGCTGAGTTTACTGATCTTTAATGGATTTATTAATGACATATATGAGAGGGTCAGCAGCAGACTACTGAAGATTGCCGATGATACTAAACTGACAAGAAGAGTGGCTACATTAGAGGAGGTGGATGCACTACAGGGAGAGTTAAGGGACACAGACTGAGAAATGGGGGCTTGGATGTGAAGTGATGAAGCGCAAAATATTATACCAAGGGCATGAAATCTGGGTCACACATACAGTACACCCTGTGTGGTACAGCAGTGGAAAGTACAACCGAGGAAAAGGATCTAATATTAACTGTGGACAATAAGCTGCAGTGAAGAAAGTGAATGCAATGCTGGGTTGTATTAGGAGAGGGAAAGGAGAAGGTCAAGGAGGTGATCCCCCATGTAAGGTCTACTTTCAACCAGACCTAGTGTACTGTGTCCCATTGAGGTCACCGTAGCACAGAATGGACATTGACTAGATTGACCGATTTATCTGGATTTTGATGAACAGGAAGGCCCACTGAGACTAACGGTCCTCTTTTCAGGGGTGACACAGAATTAATTGCATTCAGAGAAAGGAAATATTGCTCAAATTAAATACATGCAAGTAAGCTGATGTACAAATATGATGTACAGTGCGAGGTTCAGCACAAGGCCAACAAGCTGATTACTGCTTTAGGAGGCAAGAGCTAGAAGGGGAAAACTGGCATAGTCTAACCCTAGTCTTTTTTTTTTTTTTTAGTTGTTTTTTCTGTGTGTGAATTTTTTTAGTGCTTGTGAAAGGTGCTGGATTGACAGCACTGGTACCTGAAGTTCTCGATTTATCCACGACAGGTACAGCACAGGTTATCACAGTTCAAGCTTCAAACACACTTACCCACCAAAGCACCTTAACCCTGCCATGGAGAGGCCACCACATAGCTGAGAGGGTAGTTCAGACTCCTCGCCATTCAGTCTTTTGCCTATCGTGTGAGATCACCAACTAGGGTGCCGATTAGTTGTGTTGGTGGTTTTGTGATGTGGACACCTGCCACTAGGAAATGGACTGAGACCACCACAACCCATTTCACCTTGGCTGCTGAACAACCCTCAGGTGATAATGACTTTTAACCACCATCAACTTGTGCTGGATTTGAACCTGTGACCTAGAGGTGAAAGGCTCCTTTATCTGCTACCAATCCACTGAGCCATCCAGTTCCCCCTATTCTCTTATATTTAATTGATTTGTGCCCTAAACCTATATTAGAGCTTTGTAAAAATGGGCTTATTATTTCCTGATCTCCAACTAGCTAAAAGTCATGCTAAGGGGCTACATTAAGTACTAGTACAGATCATGAAATAATAAGTGCCAACCTGCCCTGTCTCAGTACCATAGGACCACTGTGCTCACATTAGATTCAATAGGTTTTGTCAGGGGCTCTGCAGGGTGCTAAACCAGGATTTTGACAAGAGATGCCTTTTTGGAGTTGGCCTTTAAGAATACTTTGCAGGGAGACCAGCAAACTTGTAATCCGCCATTAACTGGATAATTGGGAGCACCCAGAGGCTCTGAAGCTAAATAAACAGACCATACCTCAGTGTGAAATGGTTTTTATTTTTCACTGGAATCAGCAGGGATGCAGAAGTAACCCCCACAGAACACAGAGCTGACGGGAAGCTCAGAAGAACTTGTGGTTGAATGTATAGGGGGATGTTAACCCTACAAGTCAGAGACAGGTAAAGTTGGGGAAGACTTCAGAGGCCTGCCTGAAAGCAAGGAGAGCTGATAAAAGCTTGAAGAAGGAATCTTTTCTTTATAGGCTGAACTGGGGCACTACAGTTAGTAGCCAGAAAACCTGAGGTGAGAAAGCGCTGAGAGAATCAATTCAGTATAGGCTGAACTGGGGCCTTAGAGTTAGTGGCCAGAGAGGATCAGGGAGAAGCAGTTTACTCCTGCTGTATAAAGAACGGAAATCACTGACAAGACTTTTTTTTTAAAAATGGGAAAATAAATAATTTAATTATGTACTGTTTGAACAAATGTAAAATAAAGAGTTTAAGTGTCTGAACTATAAAACCTGCCTGACCTATCATTTGGATGTTCCCAAATAGCCTAGGCCATATAACTACACACTACCTGCCTCACTGACCCATCAACATACAGGGGCCCCACTTCAGATTTCAATGGAGTGGACAACAACCGGTCAGAAGGGCTGTGGGGGCGGAGCCAGGGGCCGAGTGGGGGCAGGGCCAGGGTCTGAGTGGGTGCAAAGACAGTGTGGCAACTACTGTTCAGGAGCCCCCAGTCGGTTCACTTGCCAGAAGTGACTGTGAAACTTACAAAACCATCACTCCAGCTCAAACTGACTTTTTGCAGAAGAGGCTCTCATTTGTCAATCAATAAAAAACAGACCAGAGCACTCCAAAATCAAAAGTAGGGACTAGGCAAGAGAAGTTGCTACACCTTTTTATTTTGGCCCAATAAACTGAATCGGCACAGATTACACACATACCAGGGCCCAGGCCCAGGTAGGCCCACAGTAGTAATCTATGCTAAGTCAGCCTACTTGGCCCAACAACTGTACATATGCAAATGAACACTGGGCTTGTACTCACTTTACATGTCTTGCATGCCTATCAAACACACCAACCCAACATTTTCATTTCAAAGCCACTGAACTGAAGGGGGGGGGGGCTACACTACTAGGCACTCAGGTAGGGAGGTATGATATAGTACAGCCACTGTCCTCTCATTCCCAATAACAATACAATGATTTTAGTCCCATTCCCCATTCCACACAGGGCTGCTTGGTTGGTTGTGACTCTGCCAAACACTTTAAAATGACACATTTATTTATTTATTCATTCATTTCTCGGATTACAGTACCTTTGAGTCAATGACTCATTTACAGAGGTTCCACGTTAGAATGAAGACAAAAACAACAGAGAACTAAATAATAGCAAGTGGAATACATGGTACATGGAGTTGGGGTTACAATCCGAAATAAAAGTTACAATCAGGTGAAAAGTGTTAACATTCAGGTTACAGCAAAAAATTTCAATGAGGTTAAATTTTAACTTCAGGTTACAGTAAGAAGTGCAGTAGGTTTTGGGGATTAAGAAGGTGCCCTGGGGGAAAGAGCAGGGAGTGATGCTGTCAAGAAATTTTACATTGTCAGGGAGTGTAGTAGGAGATGAGAGGGAAAACTGAGGGGTGAGATGGAGTGTAGTGGAAGGTGAGAGGAGAGATTGACAGGTGAGAAGGAGGACAGTGGGAAGATGGGGAGAAAGGGGCTGGTGGGGGGGTCTGTGGGCAGTGCTAGGAGTGGGAGGAGAAAGGAGAGTGAGGAAAGGGAAGGGAAAGGGGAGTCAGGGAGGGACTAAAAAGAGTGGAATTTATTTTCCTAGGTCAAGGAGTATGCCATAATGTGCAAGTGTCTATCACAGAGCTGCAAGAGGAGAGCCCCACCGGCTGCAGTAGCAGAAGGCTTATAAGAACCAATGTAGAAACAGAAGGAGCCTATCTACCCTCCCCCGGTAAGGTACAAATTCAAGCCATAAACCAAAAGAATCTGTCACATGAAAATATTTTTTATTTATCCATAGGCACATCAACAAGGATACAAATCTTAAAATAGGGTGCCGTAATATAAAGCTCTGAGGAAGGCAGAGAAACGTTGTTGGGCTTTCTAACTGACACCCTATTTTAAGATTTGTATCCTTGTTGATTTTTCTGTGAATAAATAAATATATTTTCACATGACACATTTTTTTGGTTTGGCACTAATGTGCACCTCAAGTTCACAGGGGGAAGGTAGGGAGGCTCCTTCTTTTCCTACATTTAACTTTCTATGATGCCCACAGTCTTCAGTTCAAACTCTCTCTCTCTCTCTCTCTCTCTCTCTCTCTCTGACCACTAGCAGCTGTGCTGCTGCTGCTCTCCCAGGCTCAGTACCATCGCCCATCTTCGCTCAGAATTACATCGGCCACCAATGAATGCCCTCATCAATTTTTCCCTCACTGTCTAGCCAAAATGCCAACCAAACTGCGCAATTGTAAATGGGTCTATTGAATTTGCTTCCCATTGGACTCATTCCTCCTTACCTGCGGGCTGTGGAGCTGGAGTGGTTGCTGCAATTAGAACTGGCCGGTACATGTTGTGCAGTGCTGGTTGGTCGACAATGATGAAACAAATGCAACTCGATGTGAGCCTCTCGCTCGTGTCACGTGCTTTGCACTATGTGAGCCACATGACTGGGTGACCGTAACCTCTGTGACTTGGTCGGACAAGGAGGCACTGCGCGTGTGCGTTGGTGCCAGGCATACACTGTCACCCACAGGGCACGCATGCAGGGGGTAGTACTTCTTTTATTTAAAAAACAAAACAAAAAAAAAGGCCTGAAATGCAGTGGGAGGGGCAACTTTCCCCCTACCCCCCAAAATGGTGCCTCTGTCAACACAGAAACATAGAAGCGGTCAACAGAAAAGAACCTCTTGGCCACCTAGTCTGCCTAAGAGTCATGCCAAGGAGCTACATATCTTATCAAGGTGGCTCCAGAAGTTTAAACCTAGGGCCATATTTTGAAAGACAAATGGGTGCAGATGTGGCAAAAACCTGTGCAAGTGGGTCTTTACTTGCAGAGAAACAGTTTTTCCCGCATGCACAGGATTTTCTAAAAAGGACCTTTTTTGCAGACTGCTCCACGATTTCCAGCAAGTTGCTGGTGATTTTTTGGTGCAGCTATGCCAAAATGTCATGCCTAGTCCTCTGCAGCTGTTCCAGCTGCCCATGCAGAGCAAGGGCTAAACATAGAACTGTACATCAGTGCGGAGAGTTTATCTGCACCAGTGGACTGCTTCCCTTTCTCTTCACTGCACGGAATCACCTTCCAGGACTGATTAATGAAATGAAAGTGTCACTGTTCATGAGGTGGGCTCCAAAAAGCCTATGTTGCAAATTTGGTGAAATAATTCCAAAAAATGACTGCGTTATGAGCGTGCATTGCACAGTTCCCATGCGCATGCGTAACTTCGAAAATTTTTTATATTTTCACTCCAGATTTTCAACATTGTCATTTTTCCACACCTCCTTATGAACAGTGCTAACATACTAAAATGCCAGCAGAGTAGGCCAAATGGTCTATCAAGTCTGCTCGAGAATCAGCGCCCTTGAGGGGCACCACATCCTTTCTCCTGCCTTCTCACCCTATTCCCCTTCCCCCAGGCAGGGTTTCCCTCCCTGCCAACAGGCGGCCCTCCTCTTTACCTCTCTCCTGTACCTGTCTCATCCTGTCTTGAATCCTTCCACCATAGACACATCCACCAGTTCCTCAGGCAGTACATTCCATGGATCCACCACCCTCTCAGTGAAGTATTGCCTCCTCATTCTCCCCCAAGTCTCCCTTCCTCCCTCCCTTCAGCCTCCATCTATGCCCTCTAGTGGCCCCTCCTACCTTCCTCTGAAATATTTCTTGCAGGCATACCTTATTTACCCCTTTTAGATATTTGAAGACCTCAATCATGTCCCCCCGTCTCTCCTTTCCTCCAGTGAGAACAGGTCAAGCTCATCAAGTCTGTCTTCATAAGTCCTTTCCCCCAGACCACGGATCATCATGGTTGCCTACCTCTGAACCCTCTCCAGGAGTTGAATGTCCTTCCTGAGGTGAGGTCGCCAAACCTGCATGGAGTACTCAAGGTGTGGCCTGACAAGGCACTTGTACAGTGGTATAATCACCTCCCTACTTCTTGAGGTGATCCCCCTGGCGATACAGCCCAGCATTCTATTTGCCCTGGCAGCGGCCCTCCTACACTGTTCTGAATTATTCATTTTGGCATACACGATCACCCCCAAGTCCTTCTCCCCACTTGAGACCTGCAGTACATCCCCTCCTAGGGTGTATTCCTGACCCGGGTTTCCCTGCCCCAGGTGAAGCACCCTACATTTTGCGGTGCTGAACCTTAGCTTCCAGGTACGTGAACATTGCCCTAGAACATCCAGATCTCCCTGGAGGGCACCCCTACCCTCCTCACCATCCACCATCACCCCAGCTTAGAGTCATCTGCAAAGAGACTCATTTTACTCCTGATGTCAGAGATGTAAGCATTAAACAAGAGCGGTCCCAGGACTGATCCCTGCAGGACCCCACTGATGATCTCCCTGGGTGATGAGACTACCACCCCTACCACCACTCTCTGGGTACACCCAGAAAGCCAGCTACCAATCCACCTGACCGTTTCTGCTCCCACCTCCATCTTCTCCAGCTTATCTAGCAGACCAGGGTGGGGGACAGAGTCAAATACCTTGCTGAAGTCTAGGAAGATGACATCAACTGGCCTACCCTGATCGAGTGCGGCCATTACCCATTTGTAGAACTCCACAAGGTTAGTTTGACACTATCTCCCCTTGATGAAGCCATGCTGGTGATCATCCAGGAACCCCTATTTTACCAAGAACACTCCCAACCTCTCCTTTACTATGGTCTCCATCAGTTTGACCACCACTGATGTCAGGCTGACTGGCCTGTAGTTCTCCTGCTCCTCCCTAGGTACCCCTTTATGAATCGGCACAATATGTGCCTCCCTCCAATCCTTCGGCACCCTCCCTGTCTGCAGAGAAGTATTAAAAAGGACCACCAGTGGTACGGCTAGGTTATCAGCCAATTCCCATAGTACCCTCAGATGGATCCCATCAGGACCTGGGAATTTGTCCTTTTTCAGGGACCAGAGGGCTTTCCTCACCCTATCAATGGAAATTCCCCCATCCGTGCTCCCACCTCCCTCATCCAATCCTGTACTCCTCCACCCATATGAGCCAGTTCCCTGATCCCCCACAGTGTCAAAAGGTACCCTAACTTGCAAAGGCCCTGCCCCATCCATCCCATGTGCCCCCTTTTTCTGAGACTCCCCCCCCAGTGAAAACTGATGCAAAGTATTCATTGAGCACATCTGCTTGTTCTCACACCTCGCCTGCCCACCCCCCATCGTCCCTCAATCTGCTGATCTGTCCCTTTACCTCCTCCTCTCCCCAATATACCTAAAAACCCTTGTTCTCCCTTGCTGATCCCCTGTGCCAATTTTGGTTCCATCTTTGCCTTGCCCCCCCCACCACCCTGGTAACCTGCCTGGTTGTGCAGCGACACTCATCCTTGTTCATGACCCCTCTTGATCCCTTGAACCTATGGTAGGCCTCTCTTTTTTTCCTTCACCATCTCCTGGACCTCCCTGGTCTACCAGCATGGCCTCCTGGATCTACCACCCTTGCGTCTCACCCTTACACAGGACCTGGTCGCCCCCTGTTGACCTCTCCTGATGAGTTCCCACCTACTGTCTATGTCCTGCTTAATCTCAACCAAGTGGTCCTTGAGGATATGCCCCATGTGCCTAAAGTCTGCCCCCCTAAAGTCAACCAGCTTAGTCCTAGTGTGGTCCCGCCCTCCTCCCAGGTCTAGCACAAACCAGACCGTGCCGTGGTCGCTTCCAGCTAAAGGGTCCCTCACCTAGAGTCCCCGAACTAGGTTACTGTCTGCCAGGACTACATCCAGGATATGGCTGCTCCTAGTCGGGTTATCAACCTGTTGCATAAGAAATGCATCCTGAAAGGCATCCAACAGCATCTGTTCCCTAGCCACAGGGGACGTCATGGTTCCGCAATCAGTTGCTGGCATGTTCAGGTCCTCCAATACCACCTTATCCCTTTCTTGACCATAATGGTCCCTAAGATTAGTTAGCAGACGATCCTCCTGAACCTCAGCCAGCCCAGGTGGTCGGTAGACCACCCCATCTTAACTACCTTGCCCCCCCCGGGTCCCCAAGGTGACCCATAAGGCCTCCACCCTGTCATCCGAATCTTCCATTTTACAAATTTGGATGCCGTCCTGAATGAACAATGCCACTCCCTCCCCTGCCCACTGCCATATCCTTCCTGAGTGCAGTATACCCACACAGGTTGAGGTCCCAGTCTTGATCGGGAGCGGCCCATATTTTGGTGACAGCCACCATGTCCGCTTGCCCCTCCACCAACATTGCCTGATGCTCAGGCATGTCATTGCCTAAGCACCTGGCATTTAACAGGACCATTCTCCAACCCCCAGTCATGTCCATGGTTCCCACCCCATAGTCTACCTGCCTCCGCCCACATGTCGTTTTAGGTGTGCATTCCTTTGCCCTATTTTGGGGCCTGCCCAGATCTGCCTCACCTCCCCCCCTCCCCAAGTTTAAACCCCATCTATCCTGTATGAATTTGGTCAGTTTCTGCTTAAGTACCTCCTTTCCCCCCGGGTGAGGTGAAGCCTATCCATTGCATACAACCCCTTGTCCTCCCAGGTTTCCCCCCAGTTCCCCACTACCCCATATCACCAAGCTTCACCCCATGCCCTGAGCCAATCATTAACCTCCCAAATATTCTGCTTGTTTTCCACGATGGCTCGTGGTACTGGCAGAATCTCTGAGAAGGATACCAAGCAGCCGTTGGCATGGCAGGCCCTGGTGAGCTCCCTGAACCTGGCCTGAATCTCTAACACACTGTTTCCTGCAATATCATTAGCCAGGTGCACCAAGATATCAGGAGAGCCTCCCCCACCCTGCACCAGGGAGTAAATCATGTGCTTTGCCTTGTGCGCAGTCAAGCCGGAAATGCTCTTGATGCAAACAGGACAAGGATCTCCCCACCTCTGCCCATCCCACTGTATACCTCTAACCATGGAGTCCCTGAGCAGAATCACCCTAGCCCCTCCATTTTGCTTGGTAACACCCTCTTTGCAGGCCACCTCTCCACCCTACACCCTGTCCCCTACCCCCGCAATGCCCATAAGCAGGGTGCATACTAACCCTATCATGTTCGAATCCCCTGCCGCCCTACCCATCCCTGCCCAAAACCTCTTCCCTCCTGCCCCATCCTCCTCATGCACCATTTTTGCCACCATCCCTTACCGCAGGTGACCCTTCAATTTCAGGCCCCCTCCACCACTCAGCCCCTTCAACAGTAGCCCCCCCATCATAATATCCTGGTTCTTTTCCACGTCAGCCCTCCCTGCCTTGCCAGTGGCTGTTTTCCTGCCTGCCCCTGTCAAACCCTCCACTTCCGGATTAGGTGTGGACTGCAGTCCCCTGGCTGGAATTTCACCCTTTGACACCAGTTCCACCTGTCTATGTCCCTCCTCATGCTCTCCCCGTGCCCTCCCAATCCCATGTTCTACCCCTACTCTGTGTACATTCCTCTCCATCCCACTTTTGGCCCCAAGTAGCTCATCCCTAGCATGTTTGTAGTCTGACTTTTAGCCTGCCCCAGTATGGCCCCTCACATCATCCTCCCCTGGGCCCCTGATGTCCCAGGACCTCACTCCGGGGTGCCCTTGAGGATTCCTTCCCCACTCCATCCAACATTCTTACTCTTGTGATATCTTTCTCCATATCTCCCAACTCCCCCCCCCCACCTCCCCTTTTGGTTGTTTCTCGCAGACATCCCCCTCCAGCACCTCCTCCCCCAGTGGGTCGAGTGGCACAAACCTATTTGCTTTCTCAGTACCATTGCTGCCACTGTTACTGCTGGTAAAGACCATGTTCAAAGTCCTGCCCAGAGATTTAGATGACCCCCTTCCCTTACCTGGATCAACTACTTTCCACTGCTCCCCATCCCCCTCTGACTCCCTGTTTGCTGTCCCAAGAAGCCTCTCTTCCCCCCTGAATGTGCCAACACCCCCAGTTTTGCTGCCTCCTGTTGTTCCCCTCCCATCAGGCTCCCTCCCCGGTGGCTCAACGCTCTCCAACCTCCATCCCAAGTCCTTTGTGGATCCCACCCCCCTCCACTGCTGCCTGTGCCCCTGACCCTCCTCCCTCCTCCTCTACCCCCACGGCTCACCTCCCTCTTGCTCAGCTCTCCCTCAGCCGCCCCTATTTCTACCCTCAGCTGTGTGAGTTGCTTACACACCAGCACCCTCTCTTCTTCCAGGCCCACTCAAGAACCGTGGCTGCCCTACAACTACTACACCCAACCATCCTACCAAAGAGACCGTACCCCTGCCCCTCCCCCCCCAAGTAATTCCATCTGTCCATGTCTGGGCCAGTTTAGCAAAACAAGCCACAGCCAATAGTTGATGTACAAGTTTCAAACTGTCGACAACAATCAGCGTACAACCCTCTAATCTCCCACCCCATTTTTCACATCCTGCCCAAAATGTGTTTTCACACATGTGGCGCACAATGGTGCAGTCGCTGAGCGAAATCAACGTTCGGGACAGCTTAAGAAAATCACAGTGACAGTGTTCATATGGAGAGGTCCCAAAAAGCCCATGTTGCAAATCTGTTGAACAAATTTAGAAAAATTACTACGTTATCAGTGTGTGTTGTGCAGTTTCTATGCATGCTTGTAAGTTTGCCAATTTTTTAATTTTACTCCAGATTTTCAACGTAGTCATTTTTGTGCACTGCCTTATGAACAGTACAGCTGTCATTTTTCACATCCTGCCCGAAACATGTTTTCGCACCTGTGGCACACAATGGGCACAGTCGCTGTGCGAAATCAACGTTTGGGACAAAATGCCTATGTTGAAAATGTGGTGCAAAATATCCCCAAAATAACTGCATTACAGGTGTGCGTTGCGCAGTTTCTATGCACGCTCATGACTTCACCAATTTTTTTTTATATTTTCACTCCAGATTTTCACCATTACCATTTTTTTACACCTCCTCATGAACATCACAGCTGTCATTTTTCACATCCTGCCTGAAATGTGTTTTCACTCATGTGGCACCAAATGGCGCAGTTGCTGTGCAAAATCACCTTTCGGCTAACAAACTGATAGTGTCACTGTTCATGAGGTGGGGTCACAAAAAGCCCATGTGAAAACTTGGAGAGAAAATACCAAGAAACGCCCGTGGTGTTAGGGGTTCCCACCATAATGTTCTACCCTGCAGGGACTGACAGGTGTCAGGGGTGTGCCTTGGACTCTTCGGCCCCAAAGTTCACCTTATTCTCCTGTACTGCACCCATTTCAGCATATTTCTTTATAGATTGGGGTGAGTGTAAAGCCTGAACATCCCAAGGCACACATCGACACTTGTCAGTGTCTGAGGGTAGGATGAGGTGAAATGACATGAGCACTATGGGCGACGACCGAAAGGCACACCTCAATGCCTGTCCATCTCTGCACGGTGGGGAGGGGCTGGTGTCAGTTCAATACTTCATTGCCATTCCTATTCTGCATCTGTCTAACTCCTGCACTTCCAATGCTAATGCCAGCAAGCAAACATTCAGTTTGACAAATGCTTGTTACAAGGTTGTCATGACTCAGCAATTTTAGGTTACATATTGCAATTCATAAAAATATCACTTAAAAACTTCTCCAGTGTACACTGTCTCTTCTTAATGCTGCCTTATCCCCTACATCTAGGCTTCTGCTCAATTGATGTTACTGGGTTACAGAACTCAAAAGTACTTAAAAAGTATACTGGGTGGAATAAAGGGCAGCATTAGTAAGGAACCCTAGCTAAGGAAATTAAAACTATTTCAAAAGAAAACATATAAAAAAAAATACACTGGGGTATTTAACATACATCATACAAGCATAAATTTCTAAGTACCCAGACAAACTGGTAAATCACCAATCATGTGTTTTGAAGGCCCATCATGACAGATCACAGTTTTTTTTTTTAAATATTTTTTTTAGTATTTTCTACTCACCTGCATTACATTTGGTGTTTGTTAAAGCATATTATCAGAAAAGAAAAGATAAAGTAAGGACAAACCAGCAGACGGCATCCACAGATGTGAGCAGCTAAACTTAGAGGCTCCAGGGAAAATACAGTACAGAGCAAAGTGTGGGCCCACCCAATGGGCCCTAAAAAGTTATGAATGTAATGTAACTCATGCAGGCAGAAAGAAAGGAAGAGTTTGAAAGCACCTAGTGACCCCCTTAAATGATAGCTGGTCCTAGGAAAGTGGGTCCTTCTCAAGTGGAAGCCAGTAAGGTTTGCACCATGGCAGCCACGATGCCTGTTATTTATGAAACTCCTGTAACTGCAGCTAGCAGGGTATGCCAAGCACTCAGCTGCAAGACAGGGAGAGTGTAACAACAATGAAATGGTTGTGAACGAACAGAGGTTCTCCTCTCCAGGGTTCTCAGGGTGGTTTAGCTGTGTTTGCTTATATGCCAAGGGGCAGCCAAGGAATCCAACTTGCATTAACCACCTACTGCTTTGCTGAAGATGTCTGTGAGGGCAGTGAATTTGCTGGATTACTGTTAATGAAGTGTTTAGGCTGCCTCCCTCTTTCAGTTGCTCTGTGGTACCGCCAAAGACCCAGTTAGAACTCTTTCTGCCGCCTTTCACAGTGTGTGTGTGTGGGGGCATAGTGCCCGACTGCTGGGGTCGGCTACATTAGCTCCAACAAGGTGAACATGAAGTGGAATTTGGCACCATATAAATAGAATAGCAAACAAAAATGAACATTAAGAATATTATCTGGGGACTAAAAAACAGTGCATAAAAGCATTTAAGAGGAACTCCAGTGTTAACATCCAGAGTGGGCCAATGAGTTAAGGGCTGATCCAGGTCACACAGTGGAAATGGCTGTGATGAGATTCATAGCTGCTATGAACTTCTGTTTGACCGCACAGTGCTCTGTCCACTAAAACATGCTGTGTTACGAAACTCAACAGCCTCAGCTTGCTGAGCTCTGTCTACTCTTTAAAGGGAAATAGACTGTAGAGCCTGTGAGTTGGGACTGGTTCTGAGTCACACCCACATAGTGATTGTAAATTGGGCCCATGGATTCCAAGTTGCATTCGTATATATGTGATTGTAAATTGGGTGCAATGATTCTGAGTTGCACTAGTATAGTGACTGTGAATTCAGGCAGTTACATTTTAGAATAGGGACCTAGCCGACAAGTGTTCCACAGTGACATTTAGTGGCTCAGCTTAAATTCACATCAGAACTCTACATTAAATACCAAGAGATTCCCCCCTCTCCAATTTGAGATAAAATAGGTAAGTAGAAAATTGTAATATTTGAAAAGTATGCCAGGGAAGGGGAGCTTGTGCACAGAATTTCTCAGTTTTAACTGATTTGTGCAATGCCATTAGTACCCCAAATAAGAAAAGTGATTAAACGTTTGTGAATGAGTAAGGGTCGAGCTGCTGATGTTGTGTTTGTGATAGGATTCATATCTGCTGTGATCTCCTGTTTGACAGCTCAGTGCTCCATCCACTAAAACATGCTGCCTTGCTAAGCTCACCAGCCACAGCCATAGCTACAACTTACTGAGCTCTGCCTACTCTTTAAGTGGAAGACTGCAAGGCCCAACTGTAAATGGCAGCTACATAGTGATTGTGGCTCGGGCCCACTGATTATGAGTTGCAGTTGCCTAGTTATTATAATCATGCTTACCGATTCCGAGTCACACATGCATAGTGACTGCGACTTGAGGCCACAGATTTGGAGCTGCGCTTACTTGTGAATTCATCCCACATTATGATAGGCCCACTGATTCTGAGGCGCACTTGGATGGTGACTGGGAATGGAGCCCACTGATTCTGAAGCACACTAGAATAGTGACTGCGAATGGAGCCCACTGATTCTGAGTCACACTTGGATAGTGACTGGAAATGGAGCCCACTGATTCTGAGGCGCACTTGGATAGTGACTGGAAATGGAGCCCACTGATTCTGAAGCACACTAGAATAGTGACTGGGAATGGAGCCCACTGATTCTGAGGCACACTTGAACAGTGACTGGGAATGGAGCTCACTGATTCTGAGTCGCACTTGGATAGTGACTGGGAATGGAGCCCACTGATTCTGAAGTACACTTGGATAGTGACTGGGAATGGAGCCCACTGATTCTGAAGCACACTAGAATAGTGACTGGAAATGGAGCCCACTGATTCTGAGGCACACTTGAATAGTGACTGGGAATGGAGCTCACTGATTCTGAGTCGCACTTGGATAGTGACTGGGAATGGAGCCCACTGATTCTGAAGCACACTAGAATAGTGACTGGGAATGGAGCCCACTGATTCTGAGGCACACTTTGATAGTGACTGGGAATGGAGCTCACTGATTCTGAGTCGCACTTGGATAGTGACTGGGAATGGAGCCCACTGATTCTGAATCACAGTTGAATAGTGACTGGGAATGGAGCCCACTGATTCTGAGGCACACTTGAATAGTGACTGGGAATGGAGCTCACTGATTCTGAGTCGCACTTGGATAGTGACTGGGAATGGAGCCCACTGATTCTGAAGTACACTTGAATAGTGACTGGGAATGGAGCCCACTGATTCTGAGGCACACTTGAACAGTGACTGGGAATGGAGCTCACTGATTCTGAGGCACACTTGAATAGTGACTGGGAATGGAGCTCACTGATTCTGAGTCGCACTTGGATAGTGACTGGGAATGGAGCCGACTGATTCTGAAGCACACTAGAATAGTGACTGGGAATGGAGCCCACTGATTCTGAGGCACACTTGAATAGTGACTGGGAATGGAGCTCACTGATTCTGAATCACACTTGAATAGTGACTGGGAATGGAGCCCACTGATTCTGAGGCGCACTTGGATAGTGACTGGGAAAGGAGCCCACTGATTCTGAGGCGCACTTGGATAGTGACTGGGAATGGAGCCCACTGATTCAGAGCTGAGTTTGCATAGTGTTTGGGAACCAGACCCACTCAGTCAAAATCGTACTGGCACAGTGATAGTGAACAGGTCCAACCGATTCTGAGTCACACTGGTATACTGACTGGGAAATCTCACCCACTAATTTTGAGTCATACACGTGAATCAGGCCTAGCAATTCCAAGTTGCACTGGCACAGTGACTGTAAATCAGGCCCAGTGATTCTGAGTCGCACTTGTATAGTGATAGTGATAGTGATTTGTGCCATCTATTTTGTGTTACACTGGCATAGTGACTGTTAAATCAGAAACCTGATTCTGAGTCACACTCACATAGTAATTGTGAATCGAGTCCAGCTATTCTGAGTTGAACTCACACACTGATCAGGAACTACACACAATGATTCTTACATAGTTATTGTGAATTGGGCACATTCATTCTTACTTGCTCTTGAAAAGTGATTGAGAATCAGGCCCACTGATTCTGAACCACTCACATAGTGATTTTGACATCAGGCCCACTGATTTGGAGTAGCACGTGCATTGAGAATGTGAATCAGGCCCATTGATTCTGAGTCACGTTGGCATAGCGACTATTAACTGGGCCCACTGATTCTCAGTCTTACTGGTACACAGAATGTAAACTGGGGCCACTGATTTGGAGTCACACAGTGATCATGAATGGGGTCCACTGATTTTGAGAACTGTGAGCCACGTTCACATAGACCATTTTCAGAGGGCTTCATTAAACAGTTACTTTAATTATGAGGGAATTGGAGTAAACAGTTTTGTAAGATGATGGAGGAGACTCAAAAAGACAATTATGATTTAATTTCACATACTGTACTGAAAAGTGACTGGGACTTCAAATGCAAAGCCAGCTAAAAAAAAACAAACTTATTGTTCAAGACTGTCAAATGGAGGCAGCTGTTTTGAAAAACAAATGAGCCACACAAGGATTATAGCTGAACCATTGCACAAAAGGCATCTTTACCTATCTTTACTCATTGTCAGCATATACTAGGTTTGAAAATATTTTAATTACTTTAACCCAATTAGGTACTGAACTCAGACAATGTTTTTTTATGGGGACTTTGGCTAGAAAATCAAATGTTTTGTCTGCATTCCATGCAAAATATTTCACAAGCCCAGCTTTTCTTCTAGTGTTACAAGAAGGGAATGGTGTTGGCAAGTCCATGTAAATACAGAGTTGTGAAACTGCAATACGTAGGTCAGGATTATGTAGGCATGCTTCGGTGCTCTCTTCATTTGACTGGCTGCCCAATTTTATAAACTACTACCATGCAGAATGGTAAGCCAGAATTCCCTTTTGGTCTAAACTGGTAAGAAAGGGGTTAATTAAGCAGCTGCTGTGGCACAGAGGGTAAGAGGGTAGTGCCACAGGCAGCTGAGGGTGGCAGAACGCTGGTGGACCAGGGTTTGATTCCCAGTCTTGGAAGGTATGCTTGCTTCAGAGGAAGGATGGGCACAAGACCCAGGGGAGCAGGCTGAGGTACTAAATGAATACTTCATCTCAGTTTTCACCAAGAAAATGGGGGGGCTGCATCATACATGGGAGGAGATGGTGAAACTGAGGAGGGGGAACCCTTACCGATCGGCGGGTCTGGGGAGGAGGTGGCATCACTGGCAGGTGGGGGAAGGCAAAGCAGGGGGACAAGGTAGTGGAGGTGGAAATCATGGCAGAGAGAGAGTGAGGGAAGCCCTCAGGTCCCTTAAGACAGAGAAAGCACCAGGGCCAGATAAATTACATCCCAGAGTGCTGAAGGAACTGGCAGATGTCCTGGCGAAACCCCTGGCAGAGCTCTTCAGCATCTCTCTGAGGACACAGTGGGTGCCCCAGGACTGGAACGTGGTGCATATAGTGCCTATCCACAAGGGGGGGATCAAGGGAGGTGGCAGGGAACTACAGGCCCGTCAGCCTGACATCGGTGGTGGGCAAGGTGATGGAGGGCATTGTCAAGGAGAGACTGGGGGGGGGACCTGGAAAAGTTGGGGTGCTGGGACAATAGACAGCATGGATTCGTCCCGGGGAAATCGTGTCAGACAAATCTTGTGGAGTTCTATGACTGGGTGACGAGTGCCTTGGACCTGGGTAGACCAGTAGACGTCCTCTTTCTTGACTGCAGCAAGGCATTTTACTCTGTTCCTCATGGGGGCCTGTTGGATAATCTGGGAGAAATGGGGGTGGGGAACCAGATGATCAGATGGATAGGCAATTGGCTCCAGAACTGGACCCAGAGGGTCATGGTTGGCGGGATAGTCTCATCCCCAAGGAGGGTCATTAGTGGAGTCCCTCAGGGATTGGTCCTTAGGCCCCTCCTGTTCAACGCCTACATCTCTGACATAAGGAAGGGTATCAGGAGTGAGATGAGTCTGTTTGCGGATGACTCAAAACTGGGGGCGGTGGTGGATGGGGAGGAGGGGAGGGTGGCCCTACAGGGGGACCTGGAGGCTCTGGAAAGGTGGTCTAGAAAGCAGAAACTGCGGTTTAATGCAGGGAAATGCAAGGTACTGCACCTGGGAGCCAGAAACCCGGGCCAAGTGTACACCCTGGGGGTGAGATGCTACAAGTCGCTATGGCAGAGAGGGACCTGGGGGTGGTGGTGGATGTCAAGATGAACAACTCGGAGACTTGTAGGAGGGCAGCAGCAAAGGCCAACAGGAAGCTTAGATGCATCGATAGGGGGGATCACCTCCAAAAGGAGGGAAGTGATACTCCCACTGTATAACTGCTTGGTGAGGCCGCACCTCGAGTACTGCATGCAGTTTTGGAGGACACATTTAAAGAGAGACATTGAACTCCTAGAAAGGGTCCAGAGGAGGGCAACCCAAATGATTTGGGGCTTGGGGGATAGGACCTATGGGGAGAGGCTCAAAGAGCTAAATATGTACACATTGGAAGACAGAAGGGACCGGGGGGACACGATAGAGGTCTTCAGGTACATGAAGTGGATAAATAGGGAGGAGAAGTCAGGGTGCTCCAAAGGAAGGGGGCAACTAGAGGTCATGGGTGGAAGCTGGAGGGGGGGAGATTCAGGGGAGAAAGGAGGAGGTGCTACTTCACTGAGAGGGTGGCAGAGCCATGGAATGTGCTGCCCAGGGAGCTGGTGGAGGCAGAAATGGTGGAGGAGTTCAAGAGGGGGTGGGACAGGTACAGGGGAAGGGTTCTGGAAGCAAAAACCAGTGCAGTGAGAATATCTGGGACTGGAAAGAGAGAAGCCAGAGAGAGAGAGGGGGGCAGCAAGGTCAGCTCCCAAGGTGGGGGCTGACCAAACGAGCAGACATGAAAGACTGTAAGGCCTATTCTGCTGGCATTTTAGTATGTTAGTATGTAATTGAAGTCTGGTATTTCAACATGGCTTGCTAGCATCCATGAAAGCAGCATTCTTTTATCAAACAGAAATTAGCCAGAGAGCTTCTTATATGTAGATGTTCTGATTATTTCATTTCCATTTGCATAACTAACCTGCATGCTTCTTTGATAAGGGATAATACATCTTTCAGAACACAACAGCATATTTTGAAACTGAATACATATGTTGCAGGCGAGTGGTAAGGATTGCTTGCATAATAAAACAGACAACTCTTCAGCAGTTTTTTTGCAGGATGCATTATCAGATTATATGCTACCATTTTCTATTCACATTTTTTGTTTTTGCTTTTAAATTAAAAATCATTCTTGCTTTATATGTACTTGTCTAATGGGCAGCTCTCTCTAGCATATTGCTCTGGTGAGCTCTAACTCATGATAACGCTGACAGGTCCATAAACCTTAATGTGGTTTGAAATAAACTGTGTAATTCAAACAGTGTAACTTAATCTGAGTTGAAGGCAAATTAATAATGTGCTCCTTCCCTAAGGCACTTTGACTTCAAGTTCGCTTTAATTTCTCCCTTGTTTAATCATGTAAACCACAGTAAATCCAAAAGACTTCTAAGGTCAGACGATGCAAAATGCTTAAAATTCAAACTGGCATCCTTTTAGGTATGTATGGAACGAGTGAGCTAATAACAATTAGTAGCTTCGCTTAATTGACATTAGACTGGTCTTAATTAGCTACAACATTATATTTAAACAAAGTAATTAGGGAAAGGGGATGAAATGTTCTCTGCTTCTAAACACAGAATGGTTTCTATATCCTCTCATTTCTACTTCTTACAATAAGTGGGAAACTGATTAAGTACATGTCACACAGTGTCTCAGTGATAACATTCTTGTCTCTTGCTGGAATATCATGGGCTCAGATCCCTCGCTGGGGACCTAGGGTCACATCCAACGGCAATACAATAGTGCGGTACTAGCTAGGTGCTGCACTGCTGAAGGATTTTCCCTAAAGATGATACTGTACAAATGAGGGTTCTTTGTTCGACCAGATGACCAAAACTATTGATCTTTTCACTACCATAGGCAGCCTGGATTTAGAAATGAGTCCTGCCTTCTGCAGTGGGTGGTTTAGAGACAGAACAGGTGCCATAAGTAGAATGATCTGTCTCTTTAAGGGAAGTGTCCCTCCCTTCCTCAGTGACCCTTATTCTGGGCCCAGAAAGGCTGTGATGCCTGCATCTCCATTTCCTGCAAAAGGGTGCAGGAAAATCCAAATGGACTGACAAGCTGATGAGCAGAGATGAAGGGATAATGGGAGCATGCCACATCAGCACTGTGAGTGGCCTCATAGAGCTGATAATGCACAGGCAGACTCTGAATGGGCGATAACAAGGGATGATGACTGAATGATCTCTACCCAGTAACTATCCCCTACCCAAACAATTAGATCTGTTCTCTCCATAATACAGGGCAAGGAGCAATGCAATGGCAGAATTCAAGAGTACATAAAAAAACTGAGTTCCCTTCTAACCATCTCTAGTGCTTGTCCAGGAGGATGTCAAAAATCCTGGGCACTATCCCCCTCCCCCCAAAAAAAGCTGGGAATTCTCTCTCCTTGTAAGTGTGATTTGCTGTGCTTTAGGGTTCTAATGCTGCATCCTTCATACAGTTTTTAAACTAACTATTAACATACAAATTCGTGTCTTTCTTTGTAGTCTTGACTGTAATCTGGATAGCACCCATGGACAACTCAGCTGTACTGGCATGGATACAAGGACGCTGACTTGCTATGATGTATGTTACAGGGGAGTTTCTGGTTTACTGTATTTATTTATTTATTTTTATAATTAATTTACCTATTATAATTTATCTATATTATAACAGTTATAAAGTGCAACACCTCATTTACAGCAGGGTCTTGCTTCTATCCAGTTTTACACATGGGGATGGCAGCAAAAGGATGTCAAGTGACACTCAAGAGTACACAGTGAGTCAGCATCCCTGGCAGGATTTAAACCTGGAATTTTCTGGTTCACAGTTCAATGACTAGATAGTAAAATAATTTGAAAGCCAAGGTATGTACTTTTTTATATTAAATATAAGCGTTCGGTCTTATCATTTTTTACTATTTTTCTAACTATATCCCTAGCTTGCATTCTATTTTGTGGACTAAGTATTTTCTGTTGTTTTTTCATCTTAACAGGTACAATCTTCCCTTAGTTGTTTATTTTTTACAGTTTTCATCTCATATACTGATTTAAACTGAAGGTGTATTATGGGGGATTCATGCTCAAGACAACTCTGTCAGCATTGATCAAATAAATGCTGACGACAGCTGGCAGAACTTTAAGATTAGTTCTGGAGTGCCAACAGGTTGCTCCCAGAAATCTTTGGGAGTCAGTTCTTAGCTAGCCTATACACATCATATAATATTCACATATCACTGCTACATCATGAAGCACATCTACACTGACAGACAGTTGCCAGTGCTAATGTTATTTTGTGTCTTGAGTGCCAAGTTATTTGCTAAACTAACATGCTTACTGGACTGTGGCTCGTGGCCAAAAATGCATAAGTTGGTCATTGCAAGATAAGTCTGCTAAATTGCCCAGCCAGCAACAGTACCATTACATGTCAAAGAGGAAATCTGCTAACCACCACCATGAACAAGAGGTCTGCCTAGTGTACAACGTATTACCAACCTAGAGTTACCATGCCTGAACGTTTTTCTCATCCTGACTGAGGTGAATGTCCTCATTAGATATCTGCTACCAAAGAATCTATTATAAAAAGTGTCTCAGAAATGTTGCAGTCTGATTGGCTATAAGGATTCTGACAGCCTTCTATTAATCCCTGTTACACTGTTATAGACAGCCTCATCAAAAAGGTACATGAATTCTTCCTGCTAGCATTCCATCCTCTAGCACTGCTGAATGACTGAAATGATGCATTCTGATTTTGAACCAGCATTCTTAAACTGTTGGTGGAAGAATTATTTTATTAAAAATCATCCCCTTAACGAGGAAAACATTCAAAAAGAACACTTTTAAACACTTTTCTTTTGGAATACTTTTTATAATAGCAATAAGGCACTCCCAGGAGTTCGATTAACATTCAATTAATTACCCCTAGGGGCAACACAGCACTCGACTGCGCTTTGTGCCACATTACATCCCTAGTGGGTGACTAACAGACTGTTAATCTAACCCCTGGTCATGCCTTATTGCTTAATTAATGATCTCCCCACCACATTGGATGGTAAGTTACTAAGCACCATAGCCCATGGCGTGCCAAGATTGTCTACAGCATTGTGTGTACTTGCCAATGGTAGTTTCCAGACAATTACAGGGAATATCAATATTGCCTATCAATCCACTGTCTAGTGTATCAGCCAGTTTCTGGGTACATGAATAAGGTGCTTAGGTCAATATCTGTTTTATAAGTGATATCCAGTCACAATAATTAGTTACACTAGGATTCTATGTCATCATGGTTGGCTCTTCCTGGGTCCAGAGTGTACTAAATTGCATACATGTACCATCAAGGCCCCTGCTAGGAATGTGAATTTACAGTATGTAAACTGAAGTGTTTCTGGTAGATAAATGTTGAGGTAATGCCTGATAATCTAAGTTAGATTTTATATCTTATCAATTCCTTTTACAGTAAGAGAAATTGCGTCTTATGGGATGTTTACAACAAAGCTAAAATGATTTTATAATACTAGATTTAGTCATATGTGTTTTGAACTGTGATAATATTTTATGTGATATATTTACCCAGTGTAATATTGCTATATTTTGACATTTTTGTATCAGAGTATGCATTCCCAAGCTGCTCCTGTAAATGGAGCATTTGCGTCAGTGAACTTACCTGGTTAACAAAAGCAATAAATAATAAAATAACGATGCTGTGGTCGGGTACCCAGGATCTCGTAATGTATCACACATTTTATGCAGGCTACATGATTTGTCACTTTAAATGTTGTCTTCTGTGAGATGGATGGCTGCTGTGCAAGACTAAAGTTCTGCAGCATTCCCCGTCTTCTCAATTTCAATCTAGCATAACTGTCTGGCAGCTGAGGAGGAACCTGCACCCAAAGCAGATGTCATAAATGGCATCTCTCTCTTTGACAGCAGGACTCCGGTCTCTAACTGCATAAACTGTTGGCTTTCTTAATATCAAAATGGAGAGACTTTTAAAACTGGAATTGTAACAGTCACATGATATATCTGCTGGTATCAGGGGTGGGTCAAGAATTTTTTAAGGGGGTAGTGATTCTGTCAAGCAGACAGCACTTTCTCCTGAAATAGTAAAATGCACTCTTTTAAAGCTCGCATTAAGTTAAAGAACTACTTTTTGCTGGTGTAAGAGGATGCTGCTTCACTAGATACAGTAGCTGGATCCGCTAGTGACTGATATTATTCTCTCCTAAGAACCTATCTAGCCTTGCTCTGAAACTCAGTATATCACTTGCTTTTACAGCCACTTCTAGCCGTCCACTGCACAAATGTGTTGCTGTGTGTTAAGTAGTAATTAGGTACTCTTGGAGATCTCAAAATCCAATCCAAGGTAGGATAGTCAGATATTAGAATAATCTGTGTCTGAATCCATTTCCGATCTGACCATTGGATGGTTTCAAATTATTCTAAAATCCTAAAGTATTTGAGGCTATTTTAGGATATTTGGATTTCAGATGTTAGGATATCCTAATATCAAAGTTAATATCCTAGGTTTTTAGGATATCAGATTTTCAGGACCAGTATCCTAAAATCCTAATATCCTAAACAATATCCATTATTCAACCTATCCATTTTTTTTTTAAAACAGATATCTGAGCAACCCTAATAGTAATTCCTATTATCCCTTACCTTATCTTCCTTGAGCCGGAGTTCTTGCCCTTGTGTTCTACTATCTTGTCTAACTGATAATAACTTGCTATGGCCAGTCTTCATCATCATTTCCTATTCTGCAGGTTTATATTATACTGCCTTCTCTTTAATAGGTGTAACCCCCCTGCAAATGGGGGTTCCCAAAAGACTTCCAGGAGCTTGCTTGAATGCTCCAAGCCTGAATGGTGTTTGGCGTTTAAGCCATTTATCAGTGAGTGTTTTTAGAACCTCTGGTACTGTCTCTTTAAGAGCTGTCTGCTTGCAGACATAATTAGTTTGTATGGGGGACTGTGTGTTTCTTTGATTGAGTACCACTCGAGCTGCTGCCAATTTACTCCATTTTTGCAGTCACTAGGAGTGCAAAGGGAACCTATCTGAAAGATGTAACTGTTTGCCAGAAATCATTTACAGTAATAATGAAATTACAGTTTGTCTAACCTGCTTTCTTTGCAGTCAGAACAGTGTCTGCCTAGTTCCCCATTCTGGTTTTGAACTGCTGAACTGGACTAATCAGTGTGGGGTAAGCTAGCTCTAAAATGGTGCCTTGGACGAATCAGAACTTGGACTCATAATCTGAGCCAGACACAAGAGGATTGTATGGGCAGTGACTCTGGGAGATGTAGTTTAGACTTCGGCGCCTTTTTGGACCAACAGCAGCAGTCTATTGTGAGTGACAGCCAATCCAGTCAAGAACTGGGAGGAACTAAAAGGAAGTGCCCGGGTTTGTCTGTTGGGAGTTTCAGTTGAGCTTTGGCAGTGAAGGGGAAAGGAACCCTGTGCTGCTTCAGTGCACAGTTTTAGTCAAAAAACATGTGTAAGGTCCAGAGTTCCGGTCTGCAGCTTGTTAGGACTGAATCCGTCCTGTGAAGAGAATCAAAGGATATCTGAAGAGTAGAAACCAGGCTCACCCTGTAGAAGACTGGAGGAATTGCTGAAAATTGCACTCGGTCTGTCAGGAACTGAATCTGCTGTGTGTTCTCCCGGTATTGTGCAGTAATTGCACCGGGATACAGATGCAGCCTGCCTGGTATAGTGCTTTCTTTTACCATATAAATGTGTGAAGAGGTTTGTGTACCTCAAGTGAATCCTGCTGCCATTAAGTGACTTTTGCCTGTGACTGTTTACCATATAAATGTGTGAGGAGTCTCTTGAGCTCAAGAGTAGCCCTGCTGACATTGAAGGACCCTATCTTATTTGGAGGTCGTGAGTACTAATTCAGGGTCGCTCCCTGTTGAATTGCCACATTAAATCCAAATGGAATTACTGTACTGCTGACTGTTTAATTCTCCTTTTCTCTGTGTGAAAGGCCCCTACCAGCTGCCACCGGTTTGGACTAGCCACTAGGGCTTGGGTACCCAGGGACAGTAACTGATAGGGATAGGCCTGTGCACAGAGCCATAGGTAGATGAGTAGAGTGATAAGCTAATTAACCTGATTTCCCCCTGTCCTTGTTATATCCCCCTAAATAAATCAGAGCTGCTTGTTTCAGCAAAGTTATATTGCCTGAGGTATTTGTCTATGTTAAAGTACTGTACTGTGATTGTTGCACTGTATCTTATTTCACAGGAGGTCCCTGTGCCGGAACCAGTCCTGGGGGTAAGTGTATACTGTAAAGGTAATTCTGATGTATTGTGTGGGCCACTAGTGGGAAGAAAGGGGGGTTGCAGTGTCCCAGAGGGCTGTGACCAAGTTAGTTTAACTATTGTAAACCCTGACCTCTGGGTGGAGGCACCCGCCATTGGATCCAGGCCCCTCAACCTGTTAGTGGCAAATCAGGCAGGGGTAGTAGCCCCTGGGATAGCGCCATCTAGGGGTTACATAAGGAATACATCTCCAAGTTTCAAAGCATAGCTTCATAACGTTTACCCCTAATATTAGTAGCTTTGTGCTGCACATTTTCTAGCTGATCTATTTCCTTCCTGTAGTGCAGGACCATGAACTGCACACAGTACTCCAGGCTTGGTTCAACCAATGCCTTGTACAAGGGTATACATTCATACAACTTTAAAGAACAAAGGTCATTATTCCATTGAGATTCCCCACAGCCAGCTCAGTGGTAGCATCCTAAAACTCCCTATTTTAAAAGTACTAGCTCAGACTGAGCTTGAAGGACTCTATAGTATCAGCTGATACCACATACTCTGGAAGTCTATTCCAAGTGGTTACCAATTGTTCTATGACATAGTTCTTCTCTGATGTTTCCCATGAATTGCTGTCCTTTTAGTGACATTAAGTGGCCCACGTCCTTTCATCCTAATGCATCCAAAAGAGCTGCACTTTGTCTAATGGTGCTGTCCCTTTTAGGACCTTAAATACTTTACTCGTGCCTCCCCTCGGTCTTCTGTTTTCCACAAAGAACAGTCCCAGTTCTGATGGTGAGTTCCTACAGCCCATGTTTTCCAAGCAACCAATCATCTTGGTCACAGTCGAGCCCCCCATGATTTCTTTGCAACCCCTGTGATGTTCACTGCAATCCTTAAAATAAAAGTTTTCCCAGCATTTTCTTATATACAATTTAGTGGGTGAAGGAGCCTCGCAACCTCTATAATTCTACTGAAAGGGCTTTTGAAACCCCTATGATGCTGGTGAAATGATGCTACTGCATGTCAGTATATTTATCCAGATGTAGGGCCAGAATTACACACTATGGGATCTATGAACAAATGTCGTAAGTTAGATGTGCCAATGGCATGCATACCACCTACATAACTATGAAACCCTGGACAGGCACAGGGTGTGCAGTATTCCACAAGCACCTGCAAGGCACCTGTCCATGACCTTGCTACCTCCAGTGTGCAGGATTGTGGAGGGGGGGCGGACGGGTGCTGAGCAGTGGACCTGGGCAGGCATCCAATCGGATGCTTGTCCTGGGTTCCAGAGTGGATCCCTTGCACTGTAGGAGTGGGGAAGTGTGGGAAGGTGTGGGTTTGGTAATTTAGTAAGTAAGGGCACTCACCCAAATGACTGACCCCAGCCTTCCACATCTGTCAAGTGGGCTGTGGCAGCAGTGTGGCAGGGGTCTGGGTACTGCTGCCAGAACGTGTGTCTGTTGTGGGGTGCTTAACACCTATGTCAGGATTCCCCCTGATGTAACTCATGACCCAATAGGGTGGTACTACGTGTCATTTTGCATAGTGCAGGCACACCCCTGTCACTTCCCCTGGACTGCTTTTTGAGAGTAGCTGCCCATGCCGGGAATCCAGTGTGCAACTGGCTGATGTGCAATTTTTGAATGCCGCTGGGAGTCCACGGGGCCCCCATAGCATGGCTTTCCCACTTAGGGTTGCCTACGCACCTCAGCTGTGTGACGCATAAGCAATTCATACATAGAGCCCTATATTTGGGAAGGGGGCTGACCAAAGATCTCTATAAGAGAATTATAATGTCCTTCAGCTGCTTATGAAGATTACCTTATTGCATACCAGGTGTGGCAGAGTGCATGTCCATCATGCTACTTTCACTCGTAAACCACTTCACAACCTTGCAACACAGAGAATGCAGGTTTTGACAGTGGCTATGGTGGAATTTGTACCAAACCCTTTTTGCTTTGAAGTTGGCACTTGAAGGCTTCACTGTACTGGATGTTCAACCTGTTACATATCTCTCAGGGGGAAGGGGAGTATTACAAGGCAACACCTGAACCCAATAAAGGGAGAAGGGTGAGCAAATAGGAGGAGGTTTCTGTTTCAGTGAGATGCAAGTGGAGCCAACATGAGAATGAACTGTAACAAGTTTCTGTTAAGCTGAATACAAGCTGTTTGTTTCTATTTGCTGTAAATGAAAGAAAAGCAGATTTCATTCTTTAATTTAAACTGGTGTCTGGAGTGTTCTCTTTGAGTATGTTCCCTACAAGCTACTCGGTTTGCTACCCTGTCACACACAGTGGCTTTAGTGGTGGGATCAAAACTCCCCTTGTCTAAATAAGAATAAGATGGATTTGGACAAAGTACTGAAATGGCTGGCACAGCAGCAAGCACAACATACACTGATGCAAAAGGACTGGGAGGCTCAGCAAGCACAACATGCACTGATGCAAAAGGACTGGGAGGCTCAGCAAGCACAACATGCACTGATGCAAAAGGACTGGGAGGCTCAGCAAGCACAACATGCACTGATGCAAAAGGACTGGGAGGCGCAGCAAGCACAACAGCAGGCAGAGAGAGACCAAAAGATGGCACAACAGCAGGCTCAGCGTGATCAACAGCTGGCACAACAGCAGGCAGAGAGAGACCAAAAGATGGCACAACAGCAGGCTCAGAGTGATCAACAGCTGGCACAACAGCAGGCACACAGGGACAAACAACTGGTGCAACAGGTCCAGATGCAAATGGCCCAGCAAGCACAAATGCAAGTACAGAGAGACCAGCAGCAGGTGTAACAACAGGTGCAGAAAGATCAGCAGCAGGCACAACAACAGGTGCTGAGAGACCAGCAGTGGGGACAACAGGCACAGAGAGATCAGCAACAGCGGGAGTTTATGGAGCAGGTGCTGCAAGTAAAGAAAGACACTGTGCCCCAGCTCCAGGGCACAAGGAATCATGTTGCTGTAGGACACCCTCCATGCTAACAAAAATGGGTCCTGAGGACAACCCTGAGGCCTACATTATGACTTTTGAGAGAGGTGTCAGTACCAGTGTCTAGATGAAAGAAAGTTGTGCTAATCAAACTGCACTATACCTGACTGGTGATGCCCAGGCTGCATACAGAAGCTGAACTGATGCTACTGCCAAAGACTATAACCAGGTAAAGGCAGTTATCTTAGACTGGGTCAGAATAACTAAAGAGAGTTACCAACAGAACTTTTTCACCCTGGGTTTCAAGGCTGGAACACAACCCAGAGTGCTGGCACAAAAGTTACAAGTCTTGGCTACCTGGGGACTAAAACCAGAGGTATGCAATAAAGAGAAGATTATGGATTTGATTGTACTGGAGCAGTACGGGAACATTTTACCAGCTTGAGTTTATGCTTGGGTAAGCCACATACCAATCAACCTTTTATCACCCAAATATGTGACAAGATGTGTGACAACTGGACAAAATGTGTGACACATCATCAAACATGACATTGCAAGCTCAGAATACTGTGGAAATAAGTGCATTAATATTTATAATGTTTGCTGATAACCTAGCATCTTATATTATTATACATTTCTGCTTAAAAGTCTCAGTGCTCATTGTGGAATGTCACCTTCTCAATGTGGAACAGAGGGTTTCTGAGGGATAAAATGAGTGACGTACCTTGTAATGTGTGACAGTTGAGAGGTATGGTAAGCCAACATGAACAGACCTCTCTGGCTGCAGCAGTGAAAATTAAAAAACATTACCCGGAAGCTGAAAGACCAGGGTTCACTAAGAAGAGCGGAACCTATTACAAACCTCAAGTGGCAACCCAAGTAGAAGTTCTTCGCAGAAGAGAGGAGAAATGGCTTTGGGGGGTGGGAACAAACATGCTGGTATGGGTAAGTGGTCAAGTGGTGACATATTGCCTAGTCCTCTTCTTTAAAAAGTTATAACCTCCGGGCCTGGTGTAATTCTCCCAGTCATAACACCCCACTCTCCAGTGACTCTGGGGGGGGGGGTGCAGGTCATAGACCTGATAGTAACCTTGTATGTTTTTGTTAGGGTAACGTGGGGCATATCAGTGAGTTGTGTGACCACATGAATTGTGATTTTGCCAAATGTATAACTAACAAACACACACACACACACACACACACACACACACACACACACACACACACACATATATATACACTCACACATCCAAACCCCCTATACAATACCCATGCAAGTGGGGAACAAAGCAGTTATAGCTCTGGTGGATTTGGGCTCTGAGCAGACATTGGTTAAAGAATGTGTAGTATGACCCAAACTAGGTCAGTGAGGCGATCCCATATATACTGCCTGCTTGCATGCAAGAGGATAGCTGTTAATACCCTACAGCTCCAGTGTGGTTAAAAGTAGGCAACTGGGGAGGAATTGTAAGGTGGGAACTTCCAAAACCTTACCCTAGTCAGTAGTCTAGGGCCGAAACTGAGAATGGTTTCATACCCTTCTGCAGAACAATATTGAAAGTTTGTGCTGACAGGAGGCCAGAGAGGACAGAGGGACTTGAACATGCATTTCCTTTACTGATTCTGAACTATTTGGTCCCAGAAAGGAAGCTTAAGAAATCCCAGGGTCAGAAATGAAGGAAGGAAAAAGAAGGGACCCCTCAGTCTGAGGTTGTAATGGTTGGGGACTGCAAGTACCTAGGTTCAAAGAAGGTTCAAGCCGATTCAGATGAAGACACGACAACCACAGCTACAGGAGGTCACACAATTCTTTCTGAGGTCAGACCAGACCTTTATCAATACCTATCCAATACAATGTCTAAACAAAAGGCTGATGAGGTTCTTAGGAATGCCTTTTAGAACTTAGCTGTAATAAACAGTAAGGTGGTAGGTGAAAAAAAAGCACAATGTTTTCTAAGGTCTGGACTGAAAGATGATATTTTGTACCAGGTAGAACCAGAGAATCAAACTGGGACATTATGTTACCAGTTAGTGGTTCCCAGGTTTGCAAGAGAGGAGGTACCAAGGCACGCCCATACTGTACTTATTGTGGGTCATTTCGGCAGGGAGAAAATAAAGGCATGTCTACTTGTTCAGTTCTTATGGCCAGCTATATGGAAGAAAGTAAAGATGTTTGAGTGTCCTGCACCGAGTGTCAAGTGGTGTCCCCCAGAAGAAAAAAAAAAAAAAATAGGCCCTTTTAATCACTATGCCCATAATAGACACTTTGACTGAAAGAACTTGGGTTGATATAGTGGGACCCTTGATAAAAAGCACATATGGGTATCAATATATATTAGTTATATTGGATTACGCCATCCTGAGGCTATTCCCCTACATTCCACTACAGCCCAGTCAGTGGCAAAAGAATTATTAAAAGTGTTTTCCTGATTTGGAATGCCAAAGGAGATCCTAACTGATCAAGTTATCGACTTTATCTCAAGACCTATGATGGAGGTGTGTCTTTTACTGATGGTTATGTCCATTTGGACATCAGTTTATCACCCACAGACCGACAGCTTAGTGGAAACACTTTAATAAATTGTTAAAAGGTATGCTGTCTAAATTTGTGTCCACTAAGGTAAAAATCTGAGATCAATTGTTACCCTATTTAATGTTTGCCATTTGGGAAGTGCCACAGACGTCCACTGGGTTCTCTCCCTCTGAATTGTTGTACAGGCGAGAACCTTGAGGGATGTTTGATCTCGTAAAAGAGATGTGGGAAGAACAGGCACACAGCTCACCAAATGTGACTGATATGTATTACAAATGAGAGAAAGACTGGACACAGCTGGCAGATTTGCCAAAGAAAATGTAACAAAAGCACAGCAGATCCAAGTGGGGCACTATAACCAAGGGGCCAGGCTATGGGAGTTCAAGTGTGGTGACAGAGTACCCCTTTTGTTGTCTAGCTCAGATAGTAAGCACCTAGCTAAATGGTAGGGCCCATATGAGGTCCTCATAAAGGTGAGGCCAGTTGATTAGGAAGTCTTACAACCAGACAGAAAAAAAGAAAAACAAGTTTACCATGTTAATTTGTTGAAACTCTGGAAAGACAAGAAGGTATTGCTCATTGACCCTGAAAATGCTAAAGGGGCCCTAAGTTCGGAGATGGACAAGGACACTGACAATGGAACCCTGGATTTAGGACCTAAATTTGTAAAGGAATCGAGTACCATCCCAGTAGATGACCAACTCAACCAGACCTGAAAGCAAGGAGCCCAGAGGCTGGTAGGGAATTTTGGGGATGTATCCTTTCTGAAACCAGGTTGTATTCACGTGATCCAGCACCACATACAGTAGACACAGACCCAGGTGTCTAGATCCACCAACAGCCATAAGAATCTATGAGATAGTATCGGAGGAAATCCAGTCTATGTTGGAGTTGGGAGTCACCGAGGAATCACAGAGTAAATGGTCTAGTCATACTGTGCTAGTCCTAAAACCAGAAGGGACCACCTGGTTTTGTATATATTTATGGGAGGTTAATGATCTATCCAAGTTCAACGCATAGACTATCCCAAGGGTAAATGAACTTTTGGATTGTCTGGGGAAGGCTCATTACATTAGTATCCTGGACCTGTCCAAGAGGTATTGGCAAATCCCATTAACTCCCAAGTCCTATGAGAACACAGCCTTTGCCATCCCACTGTGGCTATATCAATTTACTGTGCTTTCCTTCAGATTGCATAGAGCCCCGGTCACATTTCACAGAATGAGAGACTGCATCCTCTTGTCCTCACAAGCTGTATGCAGCAGCATACCTGGACAATGTTGTCATATTTAGCCATGATTAGGACAGCCACCTGCAGGATGTGGCTGTGGTACTTTCACATGCTCAGGGAGGCCCGTCTCATGGCCAGTGCCACCAGGCTGAGAGGATGCAGATTAGGTAGGAACAGAACAGACTTAATGGACCCAGGTCTCTTTCTGCCTAAAAGATTTCTACTTTTCTATGAAGCTCATAAATAGTACCTGACTTTTCTGCTTGGTTTCAGTAATTGCAGCTCAGATTTGGGAATATTTATCATTTATGTTCTTTTTTCCCCAACACTTAAGATCATTTACTATCATTCAGCTCACTTCCCACTTCTGTCCAGACACTACTGTTTTGTATGCACACCAGGTGAAACAACAGGTGGTGTCCACCTCCACTTCCACCTATTGTAGCTCCCATCTGTATAGTGGTTGCTAAAAAGTTCCAGAATCAAAAAGATTAAGAAGATAGTTGTGAAAGAGATGCCCTTGTAGAAAGAGCTCCAAAGATGGAAATAGGAGGAGGAAGTTAAAGGGTTGGACAATGAAGCAACATGGGAAGTTGTTGAAAATAAAAGAAATAAACTGCTTATAAATATGTGCCAGAAAGGATTAAACACAGTAATATCCAGAAATTCCCTCCATAGTTGTCTAAAAAATTAAAAGGTACTTAAGGAAAAAGAAGGCGGCATATAGCAGGGCAATTCGTAGCAGCGCACCCTCAGACTAGACTAATTGCAACAGATTTGTCAGGCTTTGTAAAAAGGAAATTAAAGTAAGGCATTCCTCGAATTTTTGCTGCTACATTGATAGTAATAGGAGCTCTAATAAGGGGTTAGGCCCACTGACATTGAATTGAAATACAATATCCAGGGAGGAAGATATGGTTAATATTTTTAACAAGTTCTTCTGTTCCATATTTCACAAGGGGATTGGGCATATGGAGGTAATTGAGGTTCATCAATCAATCTATCAGAACTTTATTTAACCAGGCATTTCACCATTGAGCAAGCTCATTTTCAAAGTGGTCCTGGAGAGAGCACATACATAATAGAAAGGTAATACACTACACTGGAACAATAATTCCTGATTACACAGCAGCATAACAATAATTGTCTAACAGACTGATAGTGAATATAATAATAAATAAATCAAAAGCAGGCCAAATGGGGGGCATGGCTTGACCACCGAGGAAGATGGCCGCTTAAAAAGATAGCTCAGTCCCCAGCTAGCACAATCCATTAGCTATCGCGGTCATCCAGGGCCCGCTGACCCCCTAAAGAGCTCAGATGTTGCCGTAAACTCTACTTGTTGCTCAGCGTGGGTTTTTATAGCTACCAGTGATCCAGCACATAGCTTTGTAGTGCTGGCCATTGCGCGACCCACTCTGGATCCGAGTAGGCCCTGAAAACACTGATCTTACATGGCGGCCTCTCCTGTTACGGGCTATCTGGTGGCGGGCCTCCTACTGTGAGCAAGCGCAAATAGCTGAAGCACTTCTATAACCCCTGATATATTTAACCGCTGAGGAGTACTACTGACACGATCCCGGAATGGCCTCATCTAAAATTGCCACACAAGGCCTAGGCACAACTTCCACAGATGCACCCGCCACTCCAGTAGATGCCAGTGTCTCGCTACAATGCATCACAGCCATGTTAGAGACCCTCCTAACAAGGGTAGATACTATCTCGACCACCTTATCGGGTACAGTTGCTGAAGTGCGGGTGCTTAACCACAAACTAAATGTCACAGAACAGCGCACGTATGACCTGGAGGCTGGGCAGGCTAAAATTCTGCAGCAGTTACAAGAACAAGATGACAAGCTGGCTACTCTGCGGCGGCAGGCAGAAGATCAAGAGAACCATGGGCAACATAACAATATTAGATTCCTTGGGATTCCTGAGGGCTCCGAAGGTCAAAACACAGAGAGATTCCTTAATGAAGAGATCCCCAAAATGCTGGGGGAAGATGGCATGGCCCAGTAGAGGTGGAGAGAGTGCACCGCACACCCAGTGGCCCACGACTTCACAATGCCTCTCCCAGGCCCCTCATTGCCTACATACTGTGCTACTCTACAAAAGAAAAAGTCCTGAGAGCAGCAAGAGATAGGGGTGAAATACTGTGGTGCAGGAAAAAAATATCCTTTTTCAGAGATTTCTCTGCCGAAGTGGCTGCTCACAGGAAAACCTTTATACCTATAAAGAAAGTGCTAGCTGCATAGGGGTTTAAATATGGATTCAGAAACTTAGCCTACCTGTATGTATCCAAGGAGGGCAGAGACATAGTGGAGGAGACACCTCAGGAGATTGAAAATTGGGCCCTTAAGCACTGGCCTTGAACGCCACTCAGCACTACAACTCCCAAAAGGCTATGGGCTCCGGATCCTCAAACAAGGGATAGGAGGAACCAATTCTCCAGAGACGAGTGTAGGGAGGACTACAAATCAGACCGGACAGTACCAACTCTAAATGCCTCCCCCCCAGGTCGCCCACTTATCGCAAGCCATCTGGAATGGACAATAATGGTAAATCAGCATTAAAAGGGCCTGTAGAGCATCCCTCACCCTCTCTACCACAGCAGGGAATAAATCAAGCAACCCGCATATGTCAGCACTCACTAAGTGAGCAGGGATCTCCATCCAAGGGCCCAGGGACGTCACCACCTGCGAAGCAAACCAAGGATGATTATCCCACCCTGGAACAATCGGACATGCAAGACATCCCAGATGATCTCATAATGGAGGTGGCCGAATCTTCATCTTGGGCAGACTTTCCCCCTGACAGCATGCATGGGACAGTCATAAGGCAATTCTAGGGGGTGGGGGTAGGAAGAAGTAGGCTGCTGGTTAACTAGGATCTGCAGCTTATCCAGTAGGTAGGGAAATGGGCAGACTGGGTGGGCCAAGCGGTCCTTATCTGCCGTCAAATTCTATGTTTCTATGGCAGACTATCAGGACTTCTCTAACATTCCAGTCAAACCAGGATTGTAAACCTTTGTGGAGGCATTATCCCAGGACATTTCTATACTCATAACAAGCCCTGCTGCAACTGGGAAGCAAGCCCCGAGTGACTGACTATTATATGTCTGTAACCTGCTCTTGTTTTTTCTTTTGTTCTCTTTGGGTTATTTAATATAATGACCCCACGTTACTGGGGATGCCCGATTAATAAGGGTCCCTCCATTAGTATTGGCTAGCCCTCTAGATGTGCCCCTGAAAGTTTACACGTTGGGATGGTTACCTAGCAGTCGCAACAGCTAGCTCGGCAAAACCCTGTTAATGACCTCTTTATTCCCCCTCGTTTGAGCAGCCACTCGGCTGACTGTTTAAAACTTAAAGTCCCCACTACAACTGCTGATCAGCTTTGTGGAGATTGCCGAGGGCATGACATCTTGCCCTGGCCCACATACTAGTAAAGGGCAGTACGCCTTGCTGGTTACATATATGCTCCTCAATCCTCTTCATGCCATAGTGCAACAAATGACCCCCTCCCCCCCTTTTTCAAACCCTGTCTTCCCCTTTAACCTAACCTCAACTTCCCACCCCTTCCATCCCAGTACCTCATTCCTGTTTATATAGCTTGGAGCTTAGTGATGTTAGCTGGTTTCTCCACCCATCCCCATACAGGTGAAAGGCTAGCACGGCTGGGTGCTCTTCCTCGACAGCGAGTAGGACTGCACCTCATGCATACACCAATTCACCTTAAGCTTTGTGCTTATCTATTCATAGTTGTTAACTTTCTACTGTAAATAAGTTAAAGAAATGAATCCCCTTAGTGGGGAAATAGTTATTAATTTCTCTCTAGTTAGTTGAGCATCCGATTTATGCACTTTGTATTTTAACTTGACTGTTTCTACTTTTGCACCAGGTTATCATTGTTACCTATACTAAGTGATCAGACTATTCTCCCTCCTTATTTAGCCTACACTTTGCCCTTGGTATCAGGCAACCTCCTCACTCCTGCTTTTTTATCCTCTCTGGACATGGGTGGTGAGTACCTGTACATTACTTAAACGGTGGAACCATGATGCAGAGTGTTAATGCAGGCATAAAGCTTATATCATGGAATGTGAAGGGCCTAAACCACTCAGTCAAACAATCCATGGTTCTCAGACACTTACACTCCTTGCAGGTGGATACTGCACTCATCCAAGATACCCATCTCACGGCAAGAACTGTACTGTGGCTTAGGAGAGCATGGGTCGGTAGTGTTATAGCGAGCTCAACATCAACTAAATCCAGAGGGGTGGCTATCTTACTCAGGAAATCATGTACCTGGGTACAGGAGCAAGTGGTCTCTGATGCCCAAGGCCACTGGGTAGCGGTTCGCTTTTCACACCCGTGGGGCCATGTGGTACTAGCAAATGTATATGGACCAAACATGGACAACCCAGAGATCCTGCTGGATCTTAATAAGGCCGTAGAAGCCCTGGCTGTATCACACCCACAGATCCCAATTATAATTGGTGGTGACTTCAACCTCACTTTAGACATTTTTCTCGATAAATCAAAACCAACTCCACAAACACACCCTAAGACAGTGTTGGCCCTACAGGGAATGATGGAGGAATGGGGCATGACCGATGTGTGGCATAGAGACCACCCATCAGGATGTGACTACTCCTTCTTCTCTTCCGCTCACAGCACATATAGGATTGATTTTTGCCTCACCAATGCACCTGTGGCTTTAGATATTACCTGCACCAGGATAAACAATATCCAAGTCTTGGACCATGCCCCAGTGTCCTGCCTCTACACCCCCTCTGGGCAGAGTGGATCGGGTACTAGATGGCGATGCAACCCCTTACTCCTTAGAGAACCTCAGTTTCAAGCTATGATATGGGAGACTGCCAGGGATTATTTCTCTCTGAACCATGCCGCAGATATGTCTGCGGCCACGGTCTTGGAGGCCTTCAAGGCTATCCTGCAAGGGCAAATTATTGCCTATACAGCACAACAAAACAAAAAGAGGAGGACAGAGTTAAATAACTTACAATCTGAGCTTTCCTCACTGGAAGCCAGATTCAGGGCTTCCACTGTCCGAACATCAGACCCAATACTGCTGCGGGAGATAGTCAGGCTAAAATACTGCATCAATACCATGCTGTAGCATAAGGCAGAATGGACATCGCTGAGATCCAAGCACAGGTACTGGGAGGGAGGAGATAATTGAAAGGTTAGGAGTTTACCCCCTTTAAGGAAACAACAGGCTGCCTCATGCATCCATGCCCTCAAGAATACAAGAGATCTCATAGTTATGGGCCCTAAACAGAGCAATGAATGTATGCAACACTTCTATCAGTGACTATACCAGTCGCTTGCCACTTTAGATCCCGACCAACTGCAGTGTAAACTGGCAGACTTCTGTGCTACTAATAACACCCCTCAATTACCTGATAATATGAAACAGGCTTTAGATAAGCCTTAATCAGAAGCAGAACTGTTGAATGCCCTTAGCCAGTTTGCCAAAGGCAAGTCACCTGGACCAGATGTCATGACCACAGAACTATACCAAGCAATAAGTGCACAGATCAGCACTCCTCTTCTTTCTGTACTGCAGGAGGCCCATGAGACTGGCATCCTCCCCCCTACTATGTGAGAAGCACTAATCACCCTACTCCCAAAAAGTCAGACAATCCCCATAACGGTGCCAATTTTCGACCAATCTCCCCCATATCAGTCGATAATAAAATCGCAGCTAAGGTGCTGCTTTCCACCTGACTGATGGAGGCTATACCCCTTCTCATCCATCCCCCCCAAGTCAGGTTTACTAAAGGAAGAGTGGACAATATCAGAATGGTCCTGGATGTCAAATGACTTGCAATGCAATCCAAAAACCCAATGGCAGCAATAGCGGTGGATTTTTCTAAAGCATTTGACTCCAAAGAATGGCCCTACCTCCATGAAACACTCTGGCTCTATGAGTTTGGTCCATATTTTAGACAATGGATCCAGGTGCTGTACAATGCCCCCTCGCAAGAATCCTAACAAAAAAAGATATCTCTCCCCCTTTCCTTTGCAAAGGGGCACAAGACAGGGTTGCCCCTTACCTCCTCTACTTTTTTTGTTGGCTCTAAACCCGCTTACATGGAAATTGAAAGCCACTGAAGGTATCAAGGGCATACAGGTGGGCCAGCATACATACCTAACTGCCTCATACGTAGACAATTAACTCCTAAACTTAGCCCACCCAAAGGAATCTCTCCCCAATGTCTTAAGGATCATGAGGGAGTTTGCTCAACTGTCTGGCCTGCAAATTAATCAAATGAAAAACAGTGTCACCCCTCTCAACATGGCTTGCACAAATTTGTGTATGCAAGGTCTAGACCTAACCTAACATGGGCTCCACATAGCTTCTCATACCTGTGTATTAGCATCCCATTTAATTGGAAACACTTACAGCAGGAGAACTTTGGCGCCCTAATAACTCTTAACGACGGAGGTGAACCGCTGGTGCCATCTCAACCTTTCTCTCCCAGGTAAAGTGGCTGCTATCCGTATGTTACTACTACCCAGGGTAGCATATCTTCTTAACAATCTCCCTATTACCCTTTTGGGTAAAGTGTTCCGCCCTTTAGACAAATTGATGTCCTTTTTTCTCTGGGAGAGCAAGGCACCTAGATGGAGCCGCAGCAAGATGATGGCCCACTGGACCAAAGGAGGCATGGGACTTTCGTGGTTGCAGGGGTACCACTGAGCCTATACCTCGGCCCAAGCCACCAAATGGTTCATCCTCCCCTCTTCTGTGCCTACCCAATGGGTTCAATTAGAAACCCAGCTGATGCAGAATACCTCCTTAGTTAAGGTTACTACTCACAAACGCCCCTATAGATCCCAGTAGGCTCACACCGGTTATGATTGAGACAAGGAGGGCATGGTTCAAGCTTATGGCTGCCTCTAATACCTTGAATGTAGCAAGCTTTATCCCACTCCAGAATATAGCTCTCTGGCATAATTGGCTCCTCATGGTAGACAATAAACCACTCCATTGGGCACCGTGGGAGAATAAGGGGATATGCATTGTTCAAGACTTATATATGTCCAACTCTACCATGTTAATGTCATTCAAACATCTTAAAGCCTGCTACTCTCTTTGATCTCATGACTTTCGGAGATACTTGCAGTTACGTAACGCGGTCCAAGCTCTCAGTAAGAAACACGTGGCTGATCCCAAATGGTACTGGCTGATTTCTTTACACCTGAAAGCCTCCTCCCAAGGCATAGCAGAGCAATTTTACAGCACATGGCGTGAGGCACAACCAGATCACACTGAACCATGGAGTACGGACCTTAAGGTACCCATTACTCTAGAAACCTGGTCCAGATGCATACATCTCGCCCATTCTGCATACATGGACGGCAGGAGCCAACTAATACAACTCAAAATCCTCCTTCGGTGGTATCATACACCAGCAACCCTCCACTCCTGGGGTATTCTTCCTCATGCAAGGTGTTGGAGATGTCAACATGACCTGGCAAATATCCTGCACCTTTTGTGGGAATGCCCAGTCTTAGTTCCTTTTTGGTCAGGCATAGCAACGAATGTTCTGGGGTACTGGGATCACCTATAGACATTTCAAATCCACTGCTTTTACTGGGAGACCCAGCCCCCTTGGACCAATTGTCAAAGACTCACAAAGCCTGGCTCCTCGCAGTCCTATTGGAGGCCAAAAGGCTTCTACTCCTGTCCCGGAGACAAACAACACCTCCATCTCTTTCCCTATGGCATTCTGCCCTAGCTAGACTCACCACCTTTGAAAGGCTCACATATGCAAATAGAGGGCAACTCACTGTATACTTCCAGAAATGGGGAGCATACCTCAATTCCTCCCTGTGCAAGGTTCCGATCCCTCTTCCGGTGAACCCTCCGGCCTAAAGGAGGCCTTTGGGCATACAGGACCTCCAGTTGGCCACACCCTCAGGACGTGTCTTGGTTTCTTGCTGTGCAGCTATAACCATGCTTGCTGAAGTATATATCTCCTCACTGTCATATCTTTCCTGTAATCATTCTGTCAAACTACTCTTTTTGGTAGGCCTCAATGCCAATAACAAGAATAATATGGTGTACTTAGTTATATAGACTATTGGAATTTTTATTTCTCCGCTTATAAAAAATGTTGGAGCACATAGGACTCTACACATAGGCTACTTTAGTACCCGATACCGTTTGTTTAAGAATACTGAAGGACAATTAGGGATAGGAAGATATCGGTAATCCTCTAATGCCTGGTTAATCTTATGTATAGCCTGTATTGTTTACATTGATGTACTTTATAATGTATACCAAGTGTATGTACTTTTCCTGGTTTGCACAGATAATGAATAAATAAAAATGATTCTATGATAAAAAAAGAGCAGGCCAAATGCAGTGCAGGCAAGGTGAAGAATTCCACATGACCTCTAGAGTGCATTCTAGATTGGCAAATAAACAATTTTCCCATAGCACCCCATCCCAGAAAGATTAGGTAACCCCTTACAGATGAGGTTAACTGGGGTAATAGAAAATAGAAAGAATGTTAGGGATTATTTAAGACGATCATAAAGTGGAGGAAATAAAGAGAGAAGGAGGGAAAAAAGAAGGAGAGAAGAAATAGTGAAAAGGTTTTGCAATTATCGGAAGGTGCTACAACATCAGGACAGTGACAACATATGCATAGATGAAAAGAAGTCTCTTAGGTTACTTAAGCGGTTAAAAACAAACAAAGGCCAGATGAGATTCACCCCAGACTCCTAGAAGAATTAGCTAAGGAGCTGCTAGGGCCTAGTAAATGTATTTTGAAAGATCCTTAAATGCTGGGGAGGTGGTAAATTGCTGAAGGCAGGCTCTACTAGTAGTGCTCAACTTTAAAAGGGATCAAGAGCGGACTACTGTAATCATCATCCAGTAGCCTCACCTCAGTTCTGAGAAAGATCTTGGAAGATTTTAAGAGGGAATTAGAAAACCACATAAGCAACAGCAAACTGTTAGGTGACCCATAACATGGGTTTCGTAGAGGAAGATCTCGCCAAACAAACCTCATCAGGTTTTTTTGAACCCGTTAATAAGATACTGGATAGAGGCCTTCCTGTTGATATAACTTTTTTAGATGACACAAGGCCTTTGATATGGTTCCATGTCAGAAGCTTATATCAAAATTGAACAGAATTAACTAGATGGATCTAATCTTGGCTTACCAAAAGAAAACAGAAGGTATTTATTTTTTCACAGCGAGGGTGGTGGACATCTGGAATGGCCTGCCCCCTGGGATGGTTGAGGCTAAAACTGTAGGTGTCTTCAAGCAAGCGTGGGACAAATATAAGGACATCATTACCGACACCAGGTAACCAGGAAGGGGAATAGTATACAGCAAACCGTGGACAGACTAGATAGACCTTGAGGTCTCCTTCTGGTGTCATATTCTATGTATCTATGTATCCATAACGGGTTATTCCTCCACTGAGGGTGAGGTGATGAGTGGGGTCCCTCAGGGCTTGGTGTTGGGACCTATCCTCTTTAATACATATGAGATCAGCATGCAACCGCAAGAGGGGGTATAGATGTGTAAGTTCATGGACAATACCAAAATTGGTATGCTGGTAGATACTGATGAAGGAGTCAACACCCTAAGAAAACAACTCCAAATTATTGAAGAGTGGGCTAATAGGGCTAAACTCGTATTCAACACTAATACAATATTATGACTGGGTAACAAGAGAGCTGGATAGGGGCCATTCAGTGGATGTCCTCTACTTGGATTTCAGTGAGGCCTTCGATTCAGTGCCTCATGGGCGGCTTTGGGGGAAGCTAACTGGCATGGGAGTGGGGGTGAAGATGGCAAGCTGGATTACAAACTGGCTGAGTGGGAGGCTACAATGGGTGGTGGTGGGAATTCTCAACACCTAGACCAGTGACGAGTGGGGTGCTGCAGGGCTCGGTGTTGGGCCCGGTGCTGTTTGGGCTCTTCAGCTCAGACATTGCACATGGAGTGGTGAGCAGGATAAGTCTGTTTGCAGACGATACCAAAATGGGCACAGTAGTGAATGAGAAGGAGGGATGGAAGCAACTGCAAGGAGACCTAACTAAACTGGAAGAGTGGAGGGAGAGGTGGCAGCTGGGGTTCAATGCAAAGAAGTGTAAAGTTATGCACTTCTGGGCAAAGAACCCAAGGAGAGAATACTGGTTGGGGAGGTGAAGCTGGGGATCACTGAGGAGGAGAAGGACCCAGGAGTGATGGTAATGGGGCGCATGAACAATTCTGCCCAAAGCAAGAAAGTGGCAAACAAGATGCTGGGGTGTATACTGAGGTGGTTCTCATCCAGACGGAGGGAGGTGATTTTACCCCTCTACAGGTCACTGGTCAGGCCGCACTTGGAGTACTGTGTGCAGTTCTGGAGGCCATACCTGAGGCGGGATATCAAGCTTCTGTAGGGAGTGCAGCAGAGGGCAACGAGGATGATACAGGGAATGGAGGGGAGAGACTACGAGAACAGGCTGGGGGAACTGAATATGTACACCCTGGAGGAGAGGAGGACTAGGGGGGACATGATCGTAACTTTCAAGTATCTGAGGAGAATCAACAAGGATGGAGCCGATGGGGGTTTTAAATTGAGGAAGGGAAGGGACACTAGAGGTCACAGGCTAAGAATAGAGGGGGGGAAGATTTATGAAGAGGCATTACTTCACAGAGCAAGTGGTGTTGAAGTGGAATGCCCTACCAGAGAGGGTGATCTCATGCAAAACTGTGGGTAGCTTTAAAAGGGCATGGGACAGAGAACGGGGGAGTACGGGTGGGTAAGGTTGAGAATGCCCGAGGGCAGACAAAAGGAGAGGGGGTGGGGCAGCTGCAACTTAAGGGCACTAGCTGTACACTCAAGACGTTGATAGACCAGGAGGTCTGTTTCTGCTGGCACATTTGTATGTTCGTAACACTGAAAAGTGCACTGTGATACATCTGGACATTAGGAATAAAAGACACAGTTATAAACTATATGGGGTGGAATTCAAGAAAACAGTAGAGGAAAAGGATTTAGGAATTGGCATTACTTGTAAACTAAAGTTTTAAAATCAAAGCAAACTAGTAACTAGGAAGTGGTACAAAATCCTTGGATACACTGACAGGAACATAACCAGTAGAACTAGAGGAATGATAATGCCCTTGTATAGTTCCTTAGTGAGACCTCATATTGAATACTGTAGCCAGTTCTGGGTACCTCAAACAAGAAGGGACATAGGACTAATGGAGGGTGTCTTGAGGAGAGCAGCTAGAATGGCTGGAGGTATGAAGAGTAAGAGCTATGAGGAGAGATTAAGGGGAATGAATCTGTACAGTATGGAGCTCAGGAGGCTAAGGGTGGGGAGTATGTGCCTCCTCTTCAAAACCTTTAAAAATAAAGATTTATGGGACTGCTTAGGCCTGGAAACAAAAGACAGCTCATATGAATGTAGAAGACACAGTAAACAAATAAAGGGGGATCACTTCAACACTACTAAATGGGCAGTCTTGTTTACACAGAGAGTGTTCACCATGTGGAACCCGCTTCCAGAGGATGTGATGTCAAACAATGGATGGCCTTAAAGTACAACTAGATAAGCATTTGAAATTAAGCCACACTCATGGATTTATCCACTGAGAAATGACGGGCATATAATGGACTATGTAAGTCTACTTTGCTCATAAACCTTCCTATGATTCCTAGGTAATACAAGCTAGAGGGCTCAGACACCGAAAATGGGGGAAAAGCTAAGATAGTGGAGATAAATAAGCAGGGAAATTCTAGTCAGTGCTAGTGTGGAACAGAAGGAGAGTGCTGCAGCAAAGGGCAGCTTTCTCAGCTTTTGTGCTAGGGCCAGGGCCACCTGCTGGTCCTGCAGTGGTGTCAATGATCCAGGTCTAGGATGTGGCACAAACTCCTTGGCAGGTTCCGTCTCCAGAAGGGTAAAAGAAATAAGGCAGAAAAGCAGCTGGAAGACACTGCTAGCAAAGGATCAAAGCAGAGGGACTCCCAGAAAACTGAAGTATGGGTTTGACTATGTAGGTCATTTGATGAAGGGTCTTGGAGTTCTAATGTGACTACACAGCTACTGGGAAATTCTAGCTTTGACAGTCATGCAAAGACTGTTAGGTGATGCAAATTCCTATCAACACTAGTTTAGCCCCTCCCATCTCCGCTGCGCAGTTCCATTTTATGTGAAAGTGTGGCACTGCACTTTCACATGAAATGGAACCACGCAGTGTTCGCCATGTTACCAAACCCTGGGCTTTTCAACAATAAACTAAAGTAAGTTAAAACACATAAAAATAAAATGTTTTCCTTGTGAAAAGCCTAATTGGGCTGGCAGTAAGGCTTTTTCTGGGAGGGGGGGATTGAGTTTGGCAGTTTTCCTCTAAGGATGTACAAGAATGTAACCTTTATGACACTAATAAATTCTCTAAATACCACACCTAGATGTCATTTTCATAAAAGTTTCCAACCTAGTGATGTCGGTGTTATAAATAAAGCATTAAAGAATTGCACTGATATTTGTTTCATCGAGGTAGATGGATATAGGATGAAGTACTGGGGGAGGGAATTCCCCTCTCCCACACATTTAGCTACTCTGTGCAATAACATATGAATGATCAAAAATGGAATCTGGTATGGTCTCCCCAGAAACAAAATTGCCTACTCCACAGGAGATAGAAGCCACTGGTATAGTATAAGCTGTAACACAGCATTCTAGGAGTCCTTTAAATACATCCAGGGGATAAACTGGGTGGAGTGTGGGGAGCTTTTCAGACTGATCATAAACGTGGCTACAAGAGTGAACACAATGAAATTAGTGGTGGTGGTGGTGGGGGATTCAAGAGGGAGGTGAGGAGGCCTTTCTTCATGAAGAGTGTGGTTGATGGATGGAACAGGTTGCCTGGGGATGTAGTGGTGGCACAGAGAGTGACGGAATTCAAGAATGCATGGGACAGGCTGATGGGTATCAAAAAAGGAAGAATCACATAGAGAGGGTGGGGATAGCTGGAGACCACCTAAGCCCCCTTGTCACCACATAGGGTAGGTAGGTAGGGATAGGGTCGACTGAATGGGCCTTGCAGTCCTGTACTGCTGGAAAAAAATCTATGTTTCTATGCTTCACAATTTGTAGTTTGAGTGAAAGTGACCAAGGGAAACTCAGACTAATTGATGTGACAGGTACAATAGCTCTTCTGATTGAGCACTGGGTAATATTCAGGGAGTTTGGGTCCAATTCCCATTTCGTGAACATTATTACTTTCTTTCTTTACAATTTCATCAAGATGCACTGGATGTAAGACAAGACATCATGCCTGTGAACTTTTCAGCATTCAGACTGGCATGGCTGGGTGTTTAAGAACTACTGATTGTGGACATCTAAATCAGATGCGCCTCTCCAGAACTTGTGCAATCTACATATTTTACAAGTTTAAATTAAATTACAGTAGGGTGTGCTGGAACAAAAATAAGGCACTAGATTTCCAGACTGCTGGATCTGTTAATGGACTCACTTTCAGCTCATGCATCAACCTCCCCAGCTGTCCAAAATATTCTGATAAATGCGTTTAGGGCTGGGAGTTACTGCTCCAGTGACTCGGCTTCAATGAAGTCATTCTCAGTGGACCAAATAGTATGAAAATGTATATTTGTAATACATTTAAACACCTGCATAGGATGGACCAATGCAACCACAGCTATATTTTGTACACCTATCAGTCATTAATGGTTAATAACCTGCTCAGCAGAAACTACAGGTTGATTACTATCCTTTTTTTCCATTTTTAGCTACACAATTTGACACATGCTATTCTGACTAAAATATATATAGTAATCCTCGTTTCTCAGAGATGGATCCAGGATTTTACGAGGATTAACAAATCAAGTGAGTCAATCAGAAAATCTAAGTCTCATATAACATATTAGCAATTCTTTATGCACAGTAGGGCTGCATGTGGGGCTGATTTTGGTGACGTGTATCTCTCATAGTTGTATTTGTTTGCACTTACACGTTAATTAAAGGATTGCTGCTCTGAACCAGTGAGCATTTCCCTTGTAGAAGCTGATTTTAGAAGACAAACTCCAGTTCTGTTATTGTTCTACCTCCACAGGCTCTTCAGTAATCCTAGTGTGTGCTTCTGATTTAAACCAAGGTAGTAAGTGCCATTTTTGAATGGGATGATGTAGTTTAGGGCCTTGGCCAGCTCTTCCATTGTTGGCACAATGCCCTTATGCTGTCCTATATAACCCTGCTACCAAAGGGGACGTAAACTACATCATATAGTTCTAAAATAGTGCTTACCACCAGAGTGTAAATCATGAACACCTACTGGGCTTACGAATAGGCCCGTATAAGTTGTAACTAGTATTTTTCAAAATGCTTCTACTGGTAAAAATAACTTTTTAGCTTCATCACAGTTCTTTAACAATTTTTTTTTCTTACATTTCAGAAATGTCAATGATAGCCAAATGTAAAGGGTTTAAGAATCATCAATAACATATGTATTCATGTTATGCTTATGAGCAGTAGTAGCCATGCATGTGTTAAACCAGTCACAATGAAGTCTAAACAATTAATCAATTAATTTATACAGAAAAATTCAGTTGAATGACTTGCTTCCAAGGATAACTTGTTGAATGATACTAAAATGAAGTAATAATGCACTCCAGGGTGTGTGTTGTGCTGGGAAAACATCACACCTTGGTTGGTTGGGCACACAGAGTGTATCCAACACCTCAGAAGTGATGTTATCCCAGCATGACACACACCCTGGAGTGCATTATTCCTATTATACAATGGCTCATTTGTAAAAAAAAAAAAAAAAAAACAACTAAAAATAAAGTGATGTTTTAAGTCATATTTTTAGTGTGTAGGCATTATTACAAAAAAATAGTGCCGATTGTTTCTTCTCCAGACCAGTAGGTGGAGCTGCTTTACTGTGTGGCTTTTTCCACTCAACCTTGCTTCGATCTCATAGAAAACAGTTTTTGGTTTTTGAGGCTAAAAGCCAGCCACACGCCAGTCCCCCCCCCCCATTCTCTATCTCTCTTTGTTTCTCTGGTTGTCTGTCTCCCTGTTTCCCAATTCTCTCTCTCCTCCTCTTTATTTTTCATCTCTTGCTGAAAGCATCTCACACCCACCCTCCCATGCTGATTGTTTACTGTGATGAGTGTCTGCGTGTGGTTTTCCTGGTACAGTTGCAGTCTGTTTTGTATCATGGGAAAAAAAAGGAGGCAGTTAGTAACACAGCACTGAGGATCTGTGTTGTTTAACAGACGTGCTCATTCTGTTTGACAAAGGGAGGGACAGTGTTGTTTTGTTAGAGGAGCATCGACAGCACAGTGCACATGCCAAGTCCATTCAAGCGGGGAATGCCGATCGCATTAACAGCTTTCTCATGTATTTGAAATTGATTATTTTAGGAAAAGAAGGGCAGAGATAACAAAAACAATAAGGACCTGCAAAACTGACAGTGGGAGGAAGGGCTTAGGTCTGTGGCAGAGTACAGGCAACGGCTTCAGCTGATCGCAATAATGGCTTGGACTGAAGGGGACAGTTGTGAAAGCTTTCTTTCTCTTTCAGTTTTACAAAAAGAAAATAAATGGAAAAGAAGTGTGTGGTGCGGTATAGTGTAAGGGGTTTACTTAATGAGTGGTTTTAGTGTAGTTTCCTGACAGTGGCATGTAGAGATTTATGTTTAAAAAAACATGTGTCAGCTAAGTACTGGCAAAAGCCACAGCAGTAGGGTTAGGTGTGGGCAACTTGGACATGGGTGTGGCATTATTTCCCTGCATGTAATGCAGTCATGTGAGCACTGGGACTAGATCCGTGATGTTATGTTCAAACTGTCCAATCAGAGCCCAGCATTCTTTCTTGCCATTGTATAATAAAACATAACGAAAATATAACACATTCAATTCCATTTAGCATAATACTTATACAGACAGTGTTAAGACTAAAAGGGGAAGCATATTCAGTTGCAAAACTGGGTACACTTTTTTATCATCGTGAAAAGTGTTGTCTAATCATACGTTATTTGGTCTAACACAGACACTGAGAATAATACACGGGTAAGTGTATATATATTCAGAATATAATTACTGGCGAGCTTGTTTATTGACTGGACTGGCACCACTTTCAAATGCTGAAATATGCAGGTTCCATTCTATAATAACTGGCCGGTTATTACAGCATTTGGTGCCAGCCCAGTCTGAAACTTAAAAGGAAAGCAGGATTTAACAATATCTGCATGAAGACAGTAATGATTTGCATTTTCCACGATAAAGTTGATTTCAGGCATGTTCAATGACTTGATAGAATCTGATTAAGAGCAGTTTTAAAAATGTTTTACTTAGAAGTCATTCTCAATGCAACCACAGAACTTTACAGTCCGTCGCAATACTCTGTTGTCATAGCTCCATGTTAAAACCCCACCTTTTCACATAAAATATCACTTGTGATAAAAAAGAAATTTTTTTTTATTGACAGTGAATTAAAAAAGGGCAGAAACATGTTATTTATACAAAATTAATCTCAAACTGAAGCTCTGACACAAAATACTACACTGGGCTGACAACAAGCAGATGCAGTGAGGATAAGACATCAGCTCCGTTCTGGCTCTAGATCCCATTTCAAAATGTAAGAAATATAATGAATATAAACAAGTTTGTGTGAAAAAAAAAAAACTAAATCCAAAATTGTATGAAGGAATCCTTTTTCATATCAAACAAAAAAAAATATGAAAAAAGAATCAGGGTGGGGACCAAGTCCAAATTATTTTTTTTGTACGAGGGCAGCCGTTTTCTTATGAATGAAAAAAGCTCACAAAAAAGGACTCCTTCATACAAAAAAAGCTCAAGAAAAAAGGACTCCTCCATACAAAAAAAAAAAAAAAGAATAGGGGGAAAAAGTCCAAATTTTTTTTTCATATGAGGGCATCCTTTTCATATGAATGAAAAAATATATGAGAAAGGATTTTCATATGAAAAGAATCTGGAAAAACTATGTCCAAATTCTTTTTCATATGAGTGAAAAAGCTCACAAAAAGGATCCCTTCATATAAAAAGATCTCAAAAAAAAAAAAATGAAGTCCAAATTCTTTTTGTATAAGGGCATCCTTTTGTATGAATGAAAAAAGCATACAAAAGGATCCTTCATATGAAAAAAAAATTGGGACTTAGTTTTTTTGCGATTCTTTTTTCATATGAAGGGATCCTTTTTCACGATCTTGTTTCATTCACATGAAAAAAGTGCCCTCAAGTGGAAAAAAAATTTGGACGTTAGTTTCTTTACAGATTCTTTTTTCATGTGAAGGGATTCTTTTTTGTATGGCTAAATTCTTTTTTCATATGGCCATATGAAACAATGGAAGTGAGTGATGAAAAAGGATTTTGAAATGTAAAAAAAAAATACATCTGGGGGTCATTTTTAGTTATTTATTTGAAAAGCTTCACCAGGAAAAGCATACTGAGCTACAATAGCTCATTTCCAGATGTGTTCTGGGGGAGAGGGGGGAAAGGGGATACATTTGAATAATAGATTAAAGTAAAAAATACATAGATTTAAGCCTGTGCATACAAACTAATACATTTAAAACTATGCTAAACATATCTGAGGTATAGGTAGGCATCACCTGGCATCCAGATATAGACTCTGTACATATATACATTATACATATGCACACACAAATACATATATATGCTAAAAGACAAAGAACCTTAGTGCGTAAGCACTGCAGCAAAGGTTACCCCAAAGGGCATTGGCCAGGAAGCCAAGTTTGAAAGAAATACAAAATCACACATATCCCCATAATGCAAAGCATCATGTGCTGTATATTGCATATACAGTCCATGATGCTTTGCATTATGGGGGTATATGTGATTTTGTATTTCATGCATATATATATATACACACACATACATACATACATACACACACAGTATATATTGCAAAAAACTTTGCTAATGCATCAGTTAGGGTGATAGCACAGCAACAAAAGAATGGAAATGTGATGTTAGGGTTGCTACCCCTACCACTCCATCCCACCCCCTCTCCACACACCAACAGATGTCAGGGTGTGCCATGGGGTCACCAAGCCATGCGTGAACAAGCTAAGATGCTATAGTATAGGAGAATGGGGTGAGAGTTAGGCCTGATGACCTTATGGCACAACCCCAATGTCTGTTGGTGCGTGGAGGGGGTGGTGTGGTAGGGGTGGTAACCCTAACATCACATTTCCATACTTTTGTCACTGTGCTATCAACCCTGATGCATTAACAATTTTTTTGTGATGAATTTCCCTTCTTTTTGAGAAAATCTAATGTAACTGGTAACTGGTATGTGTTTGTGGGAGCGCGGGCCCTCTGGGCCCTGTACTCCTTTCATGCTGTCCATCTTTTGTGTAATGGTATTCATATGTGGGAGCATGAGCCCTCTGGGCCTTGTGCTCCCACTTACACATAAGTATGGAACCATACAGCAGTCCCATAGTACTGAAAAGAAACCCTCATAACACTTATTTGGCAATATTTCAGTAACTGTAGTAACTATGAAACAAATTCTACTGCAGTTGTAATGACTTCCAGACCTCCACGCATGCTTAGTCCAAAGCTATGGGTAGTAACAAATCTGCATCTCGAATCATATTCGAGATACAGGCACCGTGGGCACCACAATGTTAGCCTATGGGAACTTTTTCAACTTCAAAGCACTGTAACTTTGTAACCATTTAAAAAAAAATTTATCCGTGGGGTTAGGGCTTGCCACCCTGCAAATTTCAGCTAAAAAGCCCTAACCATTTAGGTGCAGTGGTGTGGCAAAGAAATTGTATTTTTTGGTGCAGTAGTGTAGCAAATTGCGACAGTACAGATGCGACAGTGTCGTGATTTGCAAAAGCGTCGCAAATGTACTGTCATGATTTGCAACACTACGGAGGACCCAATTTTGAAAAAGGTATTTCTAGGGGTCCTAGAGAAAAACTGATGGCACCATTGTGTTCCTCCGGCCCCGTTTAGGTAAACACAACTGTCAGTGTTTATCTAGGGGCAGTAGAATTTGAATTACATATGTTTTTCTTCACCGCTAACTGAAACAAGATGGTGGCAGCACAACACTACTGAGTGGATTTGAGACAGTAAAATGTGCTTTCAGGACAGTAACGGATGCTTTCGAGAGGCACGTGCATTTTGTTTCCCCATTGACTTCATTGTTAAACTTTAAAATTTGAATAACGTTTGAACGGTTTAATATTTTTTCACCACATCTTCAAAAGACACATCGGTGACCCAGACTGCATCTTCCTTGAAGATTTCAGACCAGATGGACAAATCATTTGAGCTGTAGCCCCAAGCAAAGAAACGTACAACCCCCCCAGTTTTGTGCGTTTTATTGCACTCCACAGCTCCGCAACTGCTCATCTGACCATAACGCAACTTGCCAGATCCAGAGATATATGGTGCCCCACCATGCATGCAAAATTTCAGACAAATCCATAGTACAGTGGCAAAGTTATTAAAGTGCAGAATTTTGGATTTAACATAGAAGTGGCCAGGCAATTATAATATTAATATATATATTATGGTAGCACGGTAGTGCTACCATAGTTAGGGTAGAGGAGCCATTTACATGTTAAACCTAAAATTTTGCACCTTAATAACTTTGCAACCATTCAACAGATTTGCCTGAAATTTGGAATACACAATCAAGAACCATACATCTTGGGATCTGCCAACTTTCGTACTTTTTGGATATACGGCTGTGGAGTTATTAAGTGTGATCTGCACGTACGTTTATGCTTTTTGGGAATTCTTTGCTCGTCTCTACAGGTGACATGGTTTGTGCGACCAGTCCGAAATCTTCAGAGAATGTGCGGCCGGGGTCCCCGTTGTGCCTTTTGAAGATTTCATGAAAAAATATTAAATGGTTCAAAAGTTATTCAAAAAACAATTTCCCATTATAGGTCAATGGGAAAAGTTAACAAAAAGTTCGACATTGTCGCAAATGCAGTTTTTACTTTCGCAAATGGCCCTTTTACTGTCCCAAATCTACCATTTTGTTTCCAGGTGGTCATCAGAAAAATGCTTGGCATTTAAATTTGGGACCCTCTAGCAACCTAATTCTTTTTGTATTCACCTAGTCGGACCCTGAGGATGCTAGGCATGTCTTTATCTTGGGGTAAAACACCCCAGAAATATGTTTTCAAATTTCTGGAAAAAGTACTTTCGCATTTGCGAGAGTGTCGCATGAATTTGCGAGAGCTTTCGCATAGTTTGACAGTACTTTTCCAGGCTGTGGAAAAATGACAGCAATCCTTTGCCACCCTGTTGCAAAAGAACAGTTTGGTCTTTTGGGCTGAAATTTGGAAGGAACGCAGCCAACATCTCACAGATGTGCCTTTCAGTATTTCAGTGAAAAAATATTACAGGGCGGCAAAGTTACGGCACTCCAAAGTTGATGCTTTTTCCCACAGGATAACATTACAGCGTCCACCGCATTACAGGAATCCTTTGGCGCCCTGCTGCAAAATACTGGTTTGGTCTTTTGGGCTGAAATTTGGAAAGAAGAAAGCCAATATCCCACAGATGTGCCTTTCAGTAGTTTGGTGAAAAAATATTACAGGGAGCCAAAGTTATGGCACTCCAAACTTCTCTTTTTTTCCCCATAGGATAACATTACGGTGTTGGCCACGCCTTTCAGGGCCCGTATCTCGGAAACGGTGCGAGATATGGACTTTTCATCAGAAAAATGCTTAAAAAAATAGCCAGGAAAGTCATAGATCATATGACTTTTAAATTTTTTTTCTACGTCGTATGGTTCCTAAGATATAAGCAATTTAGTATTCCAACTCCGCATTTCCTGCTCAGAGACCCAGTATTATGCATACATTCTTTGTATTCACTGTCTTTCTCTATGCAGCTTTTGGGGGAAACCAGCCTGTGAGCTTACATTACTGTTACCCTTACCACTTCTGCTTGCAGTTCCGTACCCATTTCACTTACTGTTCCCGTCTATGGCACCATGTGCGTTACCCTTTGCGTTTTCATTTGTGCTTGCGTTTGCATTATTTTAACCATTTGTGTCTACTGTGCTGTTTATCTTTGTGTTTCGCTTCGCGTCACCATGCGCATTACCATTTGCGTTTGTGGGCACTGTGTTACTATGTGACAAGACATCACATGGCGGATTACATTCACTATTTCTCATTATCATTCTCAAAAAGAAGGGAAATTAGAGGCAAAAAACTCCATTTAATGCATTAGTTAGGGTTGTTCCACAGTGACAAAAGTGAGGAAATTCAATGTTAGGGTTGAAAGACCCCCTTGGACCCCCACCCACACCCTAACGGCATCGGGGTGCTCGCTAGTTGTTGGTCCTAACTCTGTCCATGTTTCATTCCCCATTTCCCTGGTGTCTAGTGGTACCCTCCCACCCTCAATTGCTGTCCCCATTTTATTTTCCATTTCCTGGCACCCCCCCAATCTCCAATTATTGTCCTCGTTTTTTTCCTCTTTGCCTGATATCTAGTAGCACCCCGATCCTCCGCTTGTTCCTCCCCTTATATTTTTCTGTTTCCCTGGTATCTAGTGGCACCCCCCCACCTGACTGGTCCCTGTCCTAAAAAAAAAAAAAAAAAAAAAAAAAAAAAAAAAGAAAAGAAAAGAAAAGCCCTCAATGTTTTTCTTGGAAAAATAAACAATTCCTCACTGATCTGACCCCTAACCCCACCTCCTACTCAGCCCCCACCACTCCACATCCCCCAGTACACTCCCACATCCCCCCTTACTCAACTGAACAGGTGACAGGGTGAAGATCCATTCTCGGACAGAAGACATGTCTTGCTACTGGAACTGGTGACTGTAATATGACAAAGTAAGGTAAATGCAGTTCAATGTATTTCAATGGGGTTTTCAACACTGATGCATGAATTTGCTATTTTTGTATATTTTCACACCAAATTTTCAACATGGCTTTCTGGGGACCCCAACTCTTGGACAATGTCAATGGAATTTCGAAAATCTGTCCCGAAAGGTGATTTTGCAGTCACTTGGCAAAATTACCTTTCAAGTGTGATTTGAAATTTTCACTGCCTTTGTTCATGAGTTGGGGTCATAAGAAGGCAATGTTTAAAATTTGGGGTCAAAGCACCTCAAATTTGGGGTCAGAATATGTAAAAAATGCCAAAGTTATGCGCGTCCATTTAAAATTTTACTACTGTCACTCACAAGTCTGGTAATTTTAAATATTTTGACTGCAAATTTTCAGTATAGCCATATTCATTCACCACCTCATGAACGTCACAGCTGCCAATTTTCAAATCCTGGCCAAACTGTTTTTTCATACCTTTGGCATGGAATGCTGTTACAGTTGTGTGGAATCACATTTTGGCGGGGATTTGGCACTATCAGTACCAGGTTCATGAGGTGGGGTAACAAGAAGACTATGGTGACAATTTGGTTGCAGTTTTCCAAAAAAAAAAAAAAAAAGTAGGACCTGAAGGGCCCTGTACTTCCACAGCAACACAAATATATGCACAGTCATATTTGTCTCTGGCCAATCCCCTCAGATTTGATGCCCCGACTCCAGCTGGACTTTGATAACATTCAGCACTGGTTCCACTCAAATCAGCTGGCTCTGAACACCAAGAAAAATGATCTCCATGACCTTTGGCTCAAGGCAAAAACTCACTAGGATTGCTGATCCCCCTTCTTCCATACCCTGGATGGGTCCACCATCAAAGTAGTCTCATATTACAAATACATGTACCTCGGGGTCTGGCTTGACAGTCGACTTTTCTGAACATGTGAATGCCATCTGCAAAAAAACTACATCCCAAACTTGAAGTGCTGCACTGCAACCATGGCTGCATCCCTCTGCAGGCCCATAGTGCTGTTCTTCAGAAAACTATCCTGCCTTTATTTGACTATGGAGACATAGTCTACAGTGCTGCTCCCAAATCCACTCTGTCCAGACTGGAATCACTGTCCCACTCCTTCTGCCCCTTTGCTCTGGACTGTCTATCTTGTACTCACCAGTGCACTCTCTATACCTCCCTCCCCTTCCCTTCACTTGAGGACAGGTGTCTGGTGCATTGTTCCTCTTTCATAGCCAAATACTGGCTGGGCTCCCTGCCTACGTTTCCTCTGTCTTCTCCCAGCCCCCATCCTCCTCCTACACCCTTCACAGCTCCACCTTCCACTCCCTTGCTCTTCCTCCCAGTTCCTCCTCAGCATGCCAAGCTGCCTTCTTTTACCATTTCCCTAAACTCTGGAACTCACACCCATTACATATCCAGTCTGCCCCCTCATCCTACTCTCTTGCCTCCCTCCTGTCTAAATTCACCTCACCCTTCTGTAACTGCTACTGACCCCCTTTTTCATCTCCTTTGCATTCCCTCACATTGTCTCTACTCTCTACTCCACCCCTCCCACCCTTTGCTGCCTCCTCCTCTCACTTTTCTGTTCCTCCCAACAGCTTAACTCCACCCCACCTCTCCAGTAACTGGTACTTCCCCCCTCCCTCCCCCTCTCCCACCACCCCTCCCCACCCCAGTTCTCATCTAAGCTTTCCTCACAGGCCAGGAAACCAGTACATGGACAGGGTGTACACTGAGCTGTCTGGTCCTTATGGGATTGCACCTCAGAGGGACAAAAGGCTGCCTTTCCATTTCTGCCCTAACCTCTTTGTTTGGCTGTCCTGGAAACCTAGACATGGACTAGGTGTGCATTGAACCATGTCTGGACCTTGTGGGGTTTGCACCCCAGAGGGACGAAAGTCTGCCTCACCATCTCTACCCAACCCCTCTACCGCCCTTTTTATTCCCCCCTCCCTCCACTCTCTTGTCACCCTTCCGCTATTTCTTATTTAACAATGCTGTACCACTCAACCACTTTGTTCCACCTGTCTGCATAACCTCTCAACTTTATTCAACTCTCCACTCTGTGCCTTCAGCTGCTCCACAATTCCTTTGGTTCACAGATGCGCCTCTGTGCATTTTGGGTTTAGTGTACACATGTGTGATAGCATGTATATTACTTGCAGCATTGTTGTTTTATATTTACTGTGTTCTGTATTTTATATTAACTGTTTTATATTTACTGTATTCCCTCCCCTCCCCCGATGCATCTAGATTAGAGATATTTTAGCTCACTATGCCTTCCCTGGTGAAACTTTTCAAACAAATAAATAAATACACCTCTATGGAGGGATGGGAGCACAGGCAAATAAGGATATGGTTACACTATCTGAAAAAAATAACAGATTGATGGCAGCGCAGGGCCTGGAGAACCTTGCGCTCCCACACACAAATAACAACATGATAATACTATCTCAAAAAGTAAGAAAATTAATTGCACAAAACTTTGTTAATGCACTAGTTAGGTTTGAAGCAACAAAAGTAGGGAAATGTGGAATTAGGATTGGAAACCCTAATACCCCAACCCCACCCTGCAGACAACAAAAGGCATGGGCTGTGCCTTGGGGTTGTCAACCCTAACACTTACTCCATCCTCATATACTGTAACCATCTCAGCTTATTTACTCATGGAATGGGGTCAGCGTTAGGGTTGCCAACAAGGCACACCCCTGCAGGTGGAGGTGGGAATGGTGGGAGAGCCAATGCCACATTTCCCTACATTTGTTGCTTCTACTCTAACTAGTGCATTAATGTAAAGGAATATGTGGGGAACCTGTGTGATATATGATTTATGTACATAAGTGCTGTCTGACCTTATTTAACCTCACGATATGCATAAGCCATGAGTGAGGTGCACAATGGCAAACAGCATGAATGTAGATAAATCATGTATTACACAAGGTCCCCCTTCATATTTCATTTATGCAATAGGAAGGACCTGTGTATAACTTGAAAGTTGTTTAAAAACTCATTCCATCCTGTGTAACCAATGTTGGGTCGGGTTAAGCAATGGTTGATTCTGATGCCATATGGCATTACTGGAAGGAATGAGTTAAATAGAACAAATTATAAACTATTGTAGGTTTATTTATTTGCCATATAACTGCTCTTTTTTGTAAGTTGTTGCTAAGGCCATCTCTATGGATGCACCATCATGACATCAGAGGACATTGCTTCCGATTGGCTGAAGGCAGCCTTAATAGGTTTATAAAGAACAAGATGATGATCTTGTTTCCTGAGAGACTAAGCTGTTTCTGTAGCTGTGCTAGTTTTATGTTCTGTGTCACTGTTTCCTTTTATGTGTGTGTTTTTTTTTGGCTAATTGCAGCTGGTCTTGTGGTGAGAGGGTGGATCCACAAGCGGGACAGAAGGCAGCAGAAATGAAGTGAGAGCGGACGAGCAGTCAAAAGAGAGCAGCATGTTGAGGTAGAATTTACAAAAAAAGTGCAGAAGAAGGTGTTTTTAAGGTTGAGTTTGAAACTCTGCTAAAGGTAGAGCAGCCACAGAGTGACAGAGTGAAGTGGGCGAGTGGGTAGGAGGGTGGCTGGTGGGGATAAAGAAGCAGTAGTCCAGTGAGCAAGTGGCTATGGCACAGCTTCAGGAAGAAGTGAGTTAAAAAAGAAATGGAGCTCAGCTTTATATTAAAAAAGAAAGAATGCAGTGGTTGGCACTTCAGAAGGAGGGAAATACTGCAAGAAAGGGGGGTGACAGGCTGCAAGAGCAAAATTATGGTTTGGGGTCTTACTGATCACTTGCTTTAAGGATGACTGTTCTCTTAGGAGTACTTGTGGAAATGAAAGTGGAAGAAGTAAGTCTGACCAGCCAGCCGATGGGGTGGGGGTGTGTTTTACTGATGACGAGTTTATTATATGTATAAATGTAAGGTTTTAAATTTATACATATTGTAACTCATATAAAACAGATTTATACAATGGCTTTTGAGTCCACAGCTACTGCATAATATTATATATACATACATATGTAACCCCTTTGTTACCCGGGGTTACTAGAATCCCAGTAAGACCTAGTGGTAGGCAGGGAAGGCAGCTTGTGAAACTCCAGTTAAATGGGTTTCACACTGTCTCACTCTGTCCTCAGTCACAGCTGAGACTAGAGGGATGACATCATTATAGAATTGTCACAGCTGCATGAGCCACATTAGGAATCTTCAGCTCAGAGTAAGTTAGAATCTTGGGAATTCAATGTCAGTCTTCAGTTTGTTCTTAAGCAAACAAGAAGGACACCAGTAGTGTCTGTTTACCCCCCTCCCTCTGGGGGTGAGGAAAAAAGATTCTTTGGCAGGTTCAGGGCAATCCTTCCACCTTGGGAAGAAAGCTGCCTGTTTTAATTTAAGTTCCGTCTGTTCATGTATAACAGCAAGGTTACATTTCTACGCCTGTGGGGCACCTGCAATGAATGGGTGAGTGTTTGGCCTCATTGGAAGGGCAAACAACTTCTTTTCTTCAGTTGGATTTCAAGTATTGGGGACTACTATTTGGGAGAACTATGTCAACTAGGACAAACAAATAGAGCAGTCATCTGTTTAAAGTGTTAAAGTTCATTGTAGAGGGGGTGCTTCAGGTCATCCACCGTCAATCTACAGTTTTAAAGTCTAAAGTTCTGTGTGTCCAGAGAAATGGCCAGGTATGGGCTGTGGGAGCTGGAGGTGGATATATCCCCATCTTTAGTAACCAGGTCCACCTCTACAGATTTCTTCTGTTTTTGCTACTTGCCTCATGCGCTTGGTCAGTGATGGGGTGGGTACCCAGACGTGGGTCGCAACTCGAAAATCTCTCTAGGAGTCATAGACTTCAAGTGGTGTGGGGAGCCACAGGATGGGAACATTACTCCTTGTTTGATGGGATTCTCCCTGTTTGATGGGAGTTTCGAATTGGAAGTACGAAAACAAAATCTCTCTAGGAGTCGCAGACTTCAAGTGGTGTGGGGAGCCACAGTTTGGGAGCCTCCTTGTTTGATGGGATGTCTTTCCAAGTAGAGTTTGGGTTCATTGCCAAGTGGACCATCAGTCGAGTGGTTGGCAGGGGAGCCGGGCCAGTCGGGCTGTGTATCCAATGCGCATGCAAAGTCCGGGCTGAGTGCCTGGTGGGTCCAAAGCCAGACAACTGTTGTAGTTTTCATTCCTCAAATGGACCGCTGTGTTTAACCTCTAATCTGCATTACAGTTACGTAGACCTGTGGGGGACCATACAGAGCTTTGTTTATGTTCAGTGAGTTAATAAATAAAGCCACACTGAAAAATCCCAGCTCTGGTTCTGGACATTACAGTTATTGCTTCCTGTAGTTGGATTTACTTGGGTGCCCCTGTGCAGAGTAGTCAAACCTAGGTCTCTTGTGCCAAGTAGCCTCATCCTTCCCCGAACCCGTAGATACCCTATGTATATCCATGCTACAAATGTGGATGCATAGAGGGGTTACACATACACACACACACACACACACACACACACACACACACACACACACACACACACACACACACACATATATAGGATATGCAATGAGTCTACTGGAAATATCAGTGATATTTCCAGTAGACCAATACATATTATTTAATAATAATAACATTTTGTGTAATTTTCTTTTAATTTAATTTTGCTTTTTATATTTATTTTTGTCCCCCGTTTCATTGCATTGCACTACTAGGTAGGTAGGGATGCTAATGTGGTAGATAGGGTCCCTACATGCTGCTTTTTCTAGCATGACATTTTATTGGCCAGCAGACTTTTGTGGGCAGGCTGAGCAGTTTTGTTAAGATGGCGGCAGCAGCTCCCACTTAGCGAGGGAGTGAGGTTTCTGTAGTTTTATTTTTTCTTTATAATGTATAAAATCTGGTTGATCCTGCTTTGAATCACTGTGGGAGCTGGAGACAGTACAGGAGGTTGCTGGATGGTGGAAGAAGTGTTTAGCAGATAAGGATGTTGCTGACTGGCAGAAGCAGTGTGCAGTGTGAGAGACATGGAGTGGCAGTCGTGGGTGGAAAGGGACAAAGGAATTGTTCCAGTACTGTTGGGGGTTTGGGGCAGGGTGTTACAGTATCTGAGTCAAATTTTGTTAAAACAGAAAAAAAAGAACCTCTCAGTGTGAATGCCGGTTTCACACTAAAGAGGTTTACAGCTGCAGCTGACCTTTGGGTGAAGTCGGAGTTGTCATGGGCTGTAGGTTAACTGCAGTTTGTGCCCCTGATGTGGTTAAGTGCAGATAGTGCCTCTCAGTGACCTACTGTGTGGATAAATTACCTTCAGTGGGGATAAACATGATATCCTCACTGTAGGTGACACCACCCTGGGAATATCACTAATACTTGCCAAAATGTATCCTCACTGGCATTACATATTATAATACACACACACACACACACACACCACACACACACACACACACACTCTCTGACATTTTCAATAAGTTGTGCGAGTCCCCCTTCCCCTCGATCAACAGTATACAGGCTTGGAAAATATGACGATCTTTCTTAAAATGTGCTATAAATACAATGGTGATATATAAGGAAGTGTAATAAAAGACTTTTGTGAAATTCTGGAGAGATTGTGGCACAAAGAAAGTTTACTATACCTGCATAGCATGGGCATGTAGTTTAATTAGGAAAATATTAAGAAGAGCTGATGATGGATATGGGGGGGGGGCTTTTAGTAAATCAGAATACACAACTTACTAGACAACATCTGCTGGCAGCCTTTCTGGAGGATGTACTGTAAGTTAGTAGAGCCTCTGTGAGGTTTCTCTTATGGTATCTTGTGAGCATGAGGTTTGGGCAAGAGGACTGCAAAGTGAAATTGGGTGCAAACCTCACACGAGGAGACTCTCTACTGTAACAGACACCCCATGAAGAACCTATTAACATTATAAATTACTAGAGTGACTTACAATAAGTTTTATTTTTTAAATTAAATACTCCCACCCCAGCTCAGACATGGAACAGGCCATCCCTAACATTCCTGCCCTTGAGATCACTGTATGAAGGATAAGAGGTACAGTGGCTTTGTGAGTGGGTTGGTTGAAATCAAGTAAGTGATTTCTAATTAAAATAACACAGTAACATACTAGTAACAGTACTGTGATGACAGAAGGGGACCTAGGCCCATCTGAGCTATTCTACCTGCTATCCGGTAGCGACAATACTCAATTTAAGTATGGACACACATTTAAGCTTGACAGCAAGAATGTCCACCCCTACTCATGCTGTGTGACCCTCAATGCATTTCTACCACAGGAACCTTGTCATGTCCCATTCTGAAAGGCTAAACAGTGCTAGCTTCAACAATAAGGCAGCAGGTAAAGCAAATAGGATGCTGGGATGCATAGGCAGGGGCATCACCAGCAGGAAAAGGGGAGGTCATAATTCCACTATACAAGACACTAGTGAGGCCCTACCTGGAGTACAGTGTACAGTTCTGGAGACCTTACCTACGTAAGGACATAGACAGGGTAGAGAAGGTTCAGAGGAGGGCAACAAAGATGGTGCATGGATTGCATCACAAGTCCTATGAGGACAGGTTGAAGGAACTGAACATGTACTCCCTGGAGGAGAGGAGGGAGAGCGGGGATATGATACAGACATACAAGTATCTTACAGAGAGGAGCAGGGTGCAGGAATACACTATTTTTAAGTGAAAAAGATGTTCCAGGACTAGAGGGCATGGGATGAAGTTGGAGGGAGGACGATTCAGAGGAAACGTGAGGAAGAATTTCTTCACAGAATGGGTGGTGGACAAGTGGAACACCCTGCCAGAGGAAGTGGGGGGGACTGAAAAATCACGGGATTTAAGAATGCATGGGATAGACATAAAGGAATTCTGGAGGTCAGGGGTAAGGGGCAACAGACTTCTTGGAAAACATAAACTGAACTTACAAGCTCAAATGGGCAGAATGGGTGGGCCATAGGCCCTTATCTGCCGATACTGTCTATGTATGTATGTAATATCACTGTATAGGTTATTTCATAAACTAACTCCACTCTGTGAAGTAATGTTTTCTAATGTGTCCCCTTATTCTACCCACTCTTCACATTTTAGGGAGTGCCCTCTAATTCTACTTGTTCACACCAGCTTAAACATCTGTGTACATGTCACCTTGTCTGTCAACCTGAGAACTGGAACACAATGATCATGTCCCTCTTAACCATGCAGCTATGGTCCAATAGCAGCAAAGGAATCATCTCCAGAAACTGGCTAAACAATACCCTCCAATCAGAGAGAAATGGTGGAGCAATGTGAATGAGAGTTATCTGATGGAAAAGCAGACACACAGTGTGTGACTAAAGAAGGATGCTTTTGACAATGCATGGCTACAGGCTGTGTTCATCATCCAGAGACTAATGAATTTTGTTCTTTAAAGAAATACCACATTATGCATACAGCTTTTATGGGGATATGCAGAGCTTCGAGAAATAAGATATACAAAATAGTTCAAATAAAATCTAATCTACTGGATGGGACTGCAGAGATGGTATTTCTTCTATAATAGGCCTGTAAGAAATGCAAACTGATTTAAAAACGGTGGTTATAATTGTATCAAGGACATATGCCAAGGAAGAATATTAGTTCTAAAAATGTGTTACTTTGTTAGAGATTGTTTCTATTTTAGATACATAAACAATACTGCGCCGTTTTATTAGTCAAGTGCCAGTTAGTCCAGCCATGGGGAATTCTGAATTAGCCAGCTGAGCAACACCTTCATTAGGGTATAATAAATGGGTACTTCAAGTGAATTAATTACTGTGTATTTCTTGATGCTTTCTGACAAAATAGTAAGTAATTATTATAAATTAATCTCATTAAATCGTCTTCACAGTAAGGATGCTATTTGGGCTTGGCCTTAATGAAGAACAAGAAACCAGAATAATTATTTATTACATAATGTCAACACAATACAGGCATTGGAGTTCCTCCTGTACTATAGCACGTTAAATGGCAAGACAAATTGCCTACCCTAAAGGGAAACACTTTACATACATCTTAGAAAACATCACTAAATGCAAAATGCTTCCTATTTCTTTAAATGGACCCCTACAAATCCATCAATAACTGGAGTGCAGCACTGTTAAAGTCAGCAACAATCAGATTTCCTTGTTGGGATAAACTACTTGGCCTTTAGCCTAGTAGTTTATCGACTCAGGAACCACATTATTGCCTCATAATGGCACCTTGCTCTAATTAATGCTTAATTATGCATTGCTCAGCTGTGGAGGTATTTTGCTTATACTGCTGCACAAAAGGGGCTCCCATTAGCATCTAGCGACAACAAAATGATGAGACTGTTTGCATTCTTCTACTCTGTATGGTCACAGATGAGAACTGGATATTTTTTCTGTACCAGTAATGTGCCACATGCAGGAGGTGAGTGGCATCTAAATGGTGGCACCCTGAGGCCCTCAGAGCAGCCTAAGTCTATCTGTCATGTCTGAACAGCACCGAAGTTTGGACAAACACTGTACTTCACTAAGTTCCTGCTCCAAGAAAGGGACTTTGTACAGCTGTCATTACTGGGCAGGACACCTAAGCTGGATTTTGTGAGCCCTATGCCTGTGCACATTTTCAAAGGGGCTGTGCTGGACCCAATGTGTTTGAACACCAGTTTTAGAAGGTGGCTGCAGGGAGCACTGGAAAAGGTCCCCATGTCTATTGCTGGGCACAGGAGGCCCTGGAACAATTCCACACGTCCATTTCTGGATATAGGGGCAGTAGGGTCTGTGTTGTTTGGACCATTTTTTTTTTAAGGGTCCAGCTGAATTAATCCTTAAAACATCAGAGTTTAGTTGGACACATCCTTCTGTAAACCACTAGATGCAGTTCAGAATATTGTACCTGCTGTGTCCAGATGAGCAATGAATACAGTGGGTACCACAGCTGGTGGCATCTGGTAGCTGCATCTGTATCCTGGCTTATAAAAACTGGTCCTTTTGTGTTATGCGACATTGTTTTTTTCTACATTTGTCAGGTCACAGGATCTATCGGGAGTCTCATGGTGCAGTGACATAAGGAAAATATCTCCATAACCAACCAATGTGCAATACAGAAAAATTGAGAAAGCAAGTTATCTTGGCAAAGGTGTTATTAACGGACGTTTGTTTTCTACAGATTGACATTTAACACCCCCTTTAACAGAAATGAATTTGGTTTTCAAAATTACTTATTACTTCACAGTACTTCATTATAAAGAAATTCACAGCCCCATTTCTCAGTCATGGTACAAAATTGGGAACATTCTGCCGCACAGTTGTACTGCCACCCTTTGGTTCCACATGCAAAGGATCTACCTAGAGGAGAGGTGTGCCCCTGTGACATATGGGTTGTACAGCTGTTAAATGTGCAAGCAGGTTATGCACCTGCAAACATGTATTGGTTAGTGACACCCTCATCTGTAGTTCTAATCACAGCACTGTGATCCCACCCTCCCCCCCAAGTGCCTTCCTGCATTACTTCAACTAGGGAAGGGGTGAAGTAGATGGCAACATTTTACTTGACGGGTTGCCACAATTTGAGAAAGACAAAGCATGCCGTTTGCAAGCATGACCCCTGCCCCCCTTCTGAGACCTTTCAGGAGAGGCTTGTGACCCCTCCAAACTGAGCAAAGCTCAACAAGGCTGGCAGAGTCGCAACTGTCACTACGCGGTTACAACATCAACATGGCACCAGACCAAGCGACTGAGCCTAGCATCCCACATATCTAAACTACAACTAAATGAAATATTCAAACCATAATGCATAAGGTGGAAGATTTCCTTCAAGTGGTTGATAACCAGCTGGAAGGCTTTAACTCAACCAGCTGTTAACCTACCAGGCACTGGTTCCCCACTGTTTGCATTGTGGTGATATTAAAATAATAAAATATTTACTGTTTTGCAGGATTAAAAATACCATATATCCTATGGAAAGAGTGCTGCTCTTTTTTTCAATGGATATTGCATTTAATTTCTGGTGTTAAAGTGGGAAAGGCTGTGTTGCCTTAGTGGTTAATGCACTGCACCGTGATATAGGAGGTTACAGGTTTGAAGTTCACCCCAGTCTTTGGTTCACTGTGTAAATCTGAGCAAGTGCCTTGACCATCCTGAGCTTCTATCTGACTACGCCAATAGTTCTTAGACTTTGTCACAGTGAGCCTCCCCAAATCCATGGAAAAGATTTTGAGCCTCCCCTAAAAACTGAAATAATCTTCGGCCTCCCTAAAGAAATATAACATACTGTTTTTTGCGCAGTACACCATGAATATATTGAAACCCCTTTGAGTACTTGGCTCACATTCAGTTCTTTGTCTTATACTGGAGTGAAACCTTTGAAAAAGAGCTCATGTGCTCAAAGGTGTTATTTGAATAACAAATAAAATAAACAAATATTGTTATTCAGCTTATTACTTTGCTCCTTACTGCTATTGCTCTTAGCACTTCTATGCTCGCTCAACCCTTGTATTTGGGCTGTTCTGCCATCAGGCTACAAATTGATCAATTACCACCACTCATTATTAGTTTATTGTTCATATTTATTTGCACTATTGTTTACTGTGTATTTCTTGATTGTTTTGCAGTTACCTTTTCAAATGTATTCCTCCCTTCCCTTCCCTAGGTACATCTAAGATGAGCCTTGGCTCATTCACCTTCCCTTGTCACCTATTAGTAAATAAATACATTAAATTCTCCTACTACTATCCTCTTTCAGTTTGCTTCATCTCTTCACACAAAATATACAGAACTAAAAATTTAAATACAGCACTTTTTCAAACTTGCTTGAGCCTCCCCTGGAACAGGTTGGGGCCTCCCCAAGGAGGCTGGCCTCACCATTTGAGAACCCCTGGACTACGCCCATAGCTGTAAAATTGGGTAGAAGTAGGACCCCACAGTGAAAACAAGATATTGCATCTCAGTTTGGCTAAGGAAAATAAACAGTACAGAAAAATAAAGCATGCAGCAGCAGACAGTCTGGTCATGCTAGTCATGATTGGATGTTTCATGATGTTTATTAATAAAAACAAATCATTACTGAGTTGCGAGCACTTTGTCAAGGAGACAGTGGGACCATAGCTGAGCAACCTTCTTGCTGGGGACAGAGAAGACTAGCTGAATATCAGCTACCAGGACCTGGGAATTTAGAAAGTTGGACTTTACCAAGATGAAGAACTGGATGACTGAGTGTCTGGAGCAGCTATATGAGGCTGGTACTGCAAAGCACATGTGGGATTTGTTGAAAAGGGTGCTCGAAACATCCACAAAAGTCTGCATCCCTGTAAACAATAAGGAAAAAGGGCTACAAAGTGTCCCCCTTGGCTCAGCAGGGACCTAAGGCAACTGATCCTAAACAAAAGTCTATGACCATAGGAATAAATGGATTACCTCCAGGCCAGAGGTAAGTAAACAGCAACATGGAGTGACTACATGATCAGAATTAGAAAAGTCAAAGAGGAAATGCTCTAAAGTCCTGTCCAAGAAACACAGCTCAGCACCGAGGAACACTGTAAATTGGTGAAATGTGGGTATTCCCAAGTCACTTCTTCTACTTTCCCACATAGCAAACAGAGAGGAGCAGCCATACTTATTTCTAAGCAAACCCCTTTCCAGCAGTCAGTCAATTATGTGGATACTCGGGGAAGATTAGTAGTGATCATGGGTCCTTACTTAGGCACTGAATTAACATTAGTGCATTTATGTTTCCCCCTAGGGATAGATCCAATTCCTTCGTATTTTGCTGTGAAAAGTCATAGAAATGCTAAAAGGGGTACTAATTATGGTTGAGGACTACAACATGGTATTTGACATCAAGGATACGACTAACCCATAATCTCCCAAGACACAGTGGCACAAAAGGCCGTTTGATCCTTTATTAGAGAGGTAGGGTGGGTAGATGCTAGGAAATCATTAAACCTACATAGGAGAGCCTATACATACTTTTCTGCCCCCCAACAAATTTATACTCACATAGATATGTGTCACATCAGTAAGGAGCACTAACACTTAATACTTGATTGTGAGATACTCCTTATTCTATTATCAGTTCACACCCCCTTGATTTTGAAATTAAAGTGGAACTCCCCTAAAGGAGAAATGCTGTGGTGGCTCAATAATTATCTGCTGATCCTGACAGGATTTAAAATGATGGTTAAAGATCATACAGAGCAAATTCGACTAGACAATAGAAATGCAGGACTCTTCCACTGTATCTTGTTGTAGAACCAGTAGAAAACCATGTTGACGGGAGACAGTCAAAGTTGCTATGCATCATGAAAAAAAAAAATTTATACAAAAAAAAACAAAAAAAAACAGGCTGCTGTTTTGGATTCATTGCAGCAGCAACTATAAATGTTGCAAGGCAGCATATGGGGGGGTCATATTTATTTATTTGAAAGTTGATAACTGGGAAAGAGCTGAAACTTGTTTCCAGGTGCTACCCGAGGGAGGAACAAGTAGGAGAAAAGGCACAATAGGCAGCATAAAAAAAAACACAAGAGCAGAGAACAAGTCAAGGGTCGGGGTTACAAGACCAAGCTACAATATAAAAGCACACAACAAACACTGCAACATTGTGCAGTACAGTCAAAAGTCCTAAATACTGATAAGGGGGGTTAGCGTATACATGCCCCATAAACAGTTCCAATGGCAACAACCAGTGCAGCGACTCAGCAGAGTAAAACATGATTAGGGCAGAAAAGGCTGGGGGCATCGGGAGCAAGGCTGACAAGGTAGCTGTCAGGAGCTTCTTGTGGTTGAAGAGGGATACACTTGCCCCATGACTCTCAGCTACTAGGCAGAGGATTCAGGTCATATTAGACGCTAAAAGTGACATGACTCTCTTATTCTTCAGGCAGAGATTTTACGAGGCTGGGGCTTGGGTGACTCAGACATTGGTGTGTCGCTTCCATCAAAGAACAAATCAATTTACTGTGACTCACATACATAGCCCCTTGGTGGGAAAAATGGCTTCTGACCCCCTCCAAAATATTAGCAGCCTTTAGGGCCTATTATCATAATTTATACACACCTGAAGCCCTCTCGGGACCCCAAGAGATTGGGAATGACTTAAAATGTCTCAAACTCCCTAAACCACAGGCAGATTTTCTAGATTCTCCTATTCGGTCTGAAGAAACAAACACAGCCGTATGGAACCTAAGAAATTGCAAGAGCTGATCTTGATTTGTATACTGGGGAGTTTAATAAACTCTTTAAAGATCAGATTGTACACCCCCCCCCATTGGGAGCTTGTATGGAGATGACCAGAAGAGAGAGCACTCCCCACACTTGGCAGAAGGCCACTATTTTGGCAATACAGAAGCCAAGGAAAGATCTGCGGTTTTGTCCCTCCTTTAGGCCGATGTTGGTGAACATTGATTGCAAATAATATACTGGAATATTGGCCAAGTGTTTAGACAGAATATTACCATCTATTAGCAGTGGGGACCAGGCAGGGTTTATGGCATCCAGGCAAGCTCAGGACAACATTAAAAGAACAGTTCATATTCTACACCATGTCACCCAGTTGAAGGTCCCATTTTTATTGCTTAGTCTAGATGCAGAGAAGTTTTTCGACTGGGTGGCAATTAACTTCCAGACTACAACTCTGGATCAGCTGGGCTTCTCAAAACAATTCATTGATACAGTTCTTCATATCAATGAATTACCGACAGTGTATGTTAAAATTAATGACCCAATTTCCTCACTTTTACCATTATCCAGAGGTACCCAGCAGGAATGCCCACTCTCTCCCCTCCTCTTTGCCATATATTTGGAGCCTTTGTCTCAGAACATTCAGCATAACTCAGAAATTCAAGGATTAGAATTGGGAGGAAGGATGCAAAAAATAGCATTATATGCTGATGATTTATTAATCTAGCTCACCCAGAGTCTTCTCTCCCCCTGTTATGGCACTCATTAGAACAATCTGGTGCCTTAGCAGGTTATAAATAAAATTTTAATAAAACAGAGGTTCTACACTTCTGTAACACCCCTTCAGCTTCTGTAATGGCCCAATTTAAATTGTGTTGGAATCGTCAATCTTTAAAATATCTGGGAGTTCACCTCTTATTAGATCCAACAAAACTGATTGCCTTAAACTATGTCCCTCTTATTACTCAAATCCAAGTGGACAAAACTTATTGTTATCCTTCATACAACGGACAACTACAGTCCGCATGAACAGATTGCCTAGGATGTTATACTTCGCACAGACCCTACCAATAAATCCAGGTCGAAGTAGTTTCAGGGAACTTAACAAGCTAATTTCTAAATACATATATAATGACAGTAGACCATGTAGTAGGTTTCCGGTTCTACAGCTACCTAAACATGAGCGGGGGGGGGTTGCTCTTCTGCACTTATACCATCTGGTGGCACAGAATTTTTAAGAGCAGCTTCAACACTCTCGACTAGCCCCCCACACAGACACTGACACATATCTGTAACTGACCTGGCCAGGAGTCATTTTCCATAAATGATTCCTTTGTGGGCTACCGTTTAAAAATGTTATTTTACTCGTAACTTTATTCCCTGACCCGCCGGCAAAAAAAGGGGCCAGTTCCACATCCTTAGGCCATGCCCCCATGCTGCACACACAGACCCATTTGTGATGTCAGTAAATGAATTGCATGTAGACTCATTGACTTGAATGGGGGGTAATTTTTCAAAGGCTTTATGTATCTTTAATGTCGATTTTAAGAAATCAATGTGACCGCCTGACTAAGAGGGTCCCTCTTACTCAAGTGGTTGCTTTGCTTTTTAAATCCCTATATTAAAGATACATAAAAGCTGAGAAATCAACTCAATGTCAGGTGCTACGCACAGCCTTCCTTTACTGACATCACAAAACAGAGCAGCACGTGCACGGGCGTGGTATGCTGCTGTAGGATTCAGTTTTCAGCTGAATAAAGTTACAAGTAAAACAACATTTATAAATGGTAGCCCTCAAAGGAATCATTTATGGAAAACAACTCCTGGCCAGGTCAGTTGAGGGATATATGTCCATGGGGGCTAGTCGAGAGCTACTCTTTAAGTGATATACTGGTTATCTCCAACATATAAACCCACTGGAAGACTATAGAGCTCTGAGATGTCAATCTTACATGAAACTCTCCAACATATCCCTCACCCCCTTTGGCATCAATTACTAGTCACTCCTTCAAGAGCACAGTCTTGCAAGCTTGGAGGCAGATGCTTAAGTCTTCTAGACTAGCACAATATAGATTTATTTTCATTACCCTGTTTAGTAACCTTTTTACCTACAACCCTGGACTACACATTTAGACACTGGGAGAGGTTGGGACTGTATATTATATCCCAGTTTCTCCAGGATGGCACTATCCTACCTTTAGCAGACTTACAAAACCAATGTGCTCTGAGAGTCTAGGGCCAGTTTTGGTACATAAGCACTACTGATGCCACTGAGGGTCTGGACAAAGATTCCGCATTTGTTTTTCTTGCTTCAGTCAGGGTTGGAGGATCCTTCCCATTCACTCGTATAATTTCCACTGTCTGTCAGGCTCTTATAAAAATTTTTGCACATTCAGTGGACTCAGTTAAGAGAGCTTGGGAAGCAGATTTAGCATTAGACATTTCTACAAAGGAATGCCTGAGATACCTCTCCGCCAGATACAGCATCACAGCCTCACACGCCTGGAAAGAAATCTCTATCCAGTTTTTCAGGACTCCCAATATTCAAAGTAAATATCTTCAAGGGAAAGGATCACCATGTTGGTGACAATGCGGGCACTCTCCCTCCACACATGGACATATTTTTTTTGACTTGTTCCAACCTGCAGTCATTTTATACTGCTCCTAATAAAGAATTGTTAGAGCTATTTGGCTACTGGGTACAACTCACACCCCGAATATTCCTTTTATTGGAGATTCCTAACCCACTGCAACCTTCTTCCATCCATATGTTGTGGAACATAGGTCTTCTTACAGCAAAAAAGGCAATTACCAAAAGTTGGTTAACCTTTGTTCCTCACTCTATTCGTCTTTGGCATGATATAATGATAGAAATTTACCACATTGAAAAAATTGCATCCCACTTAAATCATAATGTGGAGAAATTTGAACTCAGGTGGAGACACTGAGCATTGTATATTATGGCAGTATAGCCTAGAGGTTAGAGGAACGATATGTGAATGAGCTTGGTACATCCAGCAGACGAGACCTGAGTTTGATTCTCACAACCTCCACTTGCATACTGTGTGACTCTGAGCAAGTCACTTAACCACCCAGTGCTCCCAGGTTGCCCCTGTAAACAGGCACTTGTGCCTAGTGTGCCTTAACCGGTTACCAAACACTAAAATAAATGTCCACTCACCACGATTTTGTGCCTTGAGGGGTATTAACTTGGCATTATCCTGCTGTAAATTGTTTTTCCTATCTTCATTATCTGTTTTGCTTGTCACCGATGGCCAGGCTCTATTTAATATTTTTTTTATCCACATATCTTGTCTGTTTAGATCCCAGGTTATGATTTCAAACATAACTTAAATAACCTGTGGTCTGCCATGGAACCACTACTGGCCAGATCCCAGTTCAGTTTATCCGTATGTCGATAGTATATCAGCAGATCTGTCATAGTGTTGTCTGTATTCTTTGTAATAAAATCCATGTTTAAAAAAACAAAGTTAAAACAATAAAAAAGAAAAGTTAAAGTGGAGAAGGCTGCCAGGACAGCAGTAGGAACTGTGGGCAGTGGAGATACATCAGCACCAGCCAGGATGCAACACAGTAATGCTGCAATATATCACAAAATGCTGCAGTGTACTGCAAGGAGCAATGTAATTAAATGGCAAATAAGCCCTTTTGTCATGCAGTATTTTGTGATACATCATCTACTGCAAGTTATTGCATTATATTGTGGCTGACTCCTCTGTACCTGTGCAGACAAGCATACCATGGCCTAGAGTATCCATGCCTTAGGGGCTTGTGTAGGTTAACTCTAATCCCTTCCTCTATCAGATTTATTTAATCATGTTTTTGCATTGCACTGTTTTGTTATGGCTTAGCTCATGTCTATTCTGTTTGACAGCTGTGTTTTTAAACACAGTTTTTTTAACACCCTCTGAACTCCCAGAAGGGTGAACTGCTGCTGTTGTTGCTGCTACTACTACTACTACTACAACAATTGGCAGGGACACTTTATTTATTTTATTTATTGCACAGTACCGGAATTACAAACCTTTGAGTCACAGACTCATTTACCAAGGCTCCACGTCCAGAAGAGACAAGATTACAAAGCATACAGGCATAGTTACAGATAATTTACATACATAGTTACAAATAGTTTACAATAGTTGCAGATAGTTACAGTGTGCATTATACCATTAAAGTGTAACAATCAGAGAGCAGTTTACAATACACAATATACAATTTAGAGCAGACCAAGAGGGCCGGGTATGAATTCAAAAGAGAAATTATAGTATAGCTAGTATAGGCAGGTTGGAGGTCCCTTGTCAGAGAGAAAGGAGAAAATGGCGGGGAGGGCAAGATTGAAGGATGGAAGTGCCATAAATGGAATAAGAGGCTAAATGTGCAGTAATCTTTCATGAGTTTGTCCAGACAAGTGTGGTGCCAGATGACTGGAATGTGACCAGTGTGATCCTCATCTGTAAGAAAGGGGCAAGGTCAGATGTGGGCAACTACAAGCTGTTTTTATACTGACACCAGTGCCAGGCATAGTCCTTAAAGCAATCACTGAGAACAGAATAATGAGCACTTAGCTGAGGGTAAAGTTTTTGCCCCCTGTCAGCTTGGCATTGGGGCAGATCATGCAAATGTAACCTGATCAACATTGATGTTGTTACTAAGAAGGTGGACATGGATGGCGTTGTAGACCTAGTCGCTCTGGACTTCAGCAATGCCTTTGACACTGTAGGGCATGGCAATCATTTGAGCAATAAAACAGGTGCATGAAACCCCACCCCCAGGACACACCTGGAAACAAGCTGCAACAGCCCAGTGAGTCTTTACTGGTAAAAGAAATTACAAATAAAAAAGTGTAAAACAGAACGGAAAGCACAAGGCATTCATAAGGGGGACTACTTACTAATAGGAAGAAGAGGGATTTAGTGGACAGGCACCACTTCAAGTGGAGAGGGGTACTAAACAGTGTGCCTCAGGGAAATTTTCAGGGGTCACTGCTGTTTAACATTTCCCATCAACAATCCGAAAGCCAGTGTCTCCAGCGGCCTGCTTAAGTTTGCTGATGACACTAAGTTGGCATGGGTGGTCAACTCCCTTGATTACGCAGACAAACTTCAGGAGGACCTGAACAAGTTGGACTATTGGTCAGACTCCTGGTGTCTCAGATGCAATGTGACTTCAGTCTTGACTGGCATGGCCCTAAAAATGCTCTCTACCTGTCAGCTATATCTGATACCAGGTTAGACCAACTTATCGACCAACCAACTAGACTTAATATGAAATCAGGAAATCACACACTACTTGATTGGGGGTTAACTAACAACAGGTCCCACATCAGGGCTGTGGGCCTGGTCCCTGATGTGCTAAGCGATTACTCCCAGAGTTTTTGTATCTGGAAAAATAACTTTCCCCATCCTCCCTCAAAAACCTTCAAATCCAGAGACCTAACATACTTTAACACCTCTGAATTTCTGCATAGCCTTGCTTCCTCTGACTGGACACCTATCACCACCCTTCCTGACATTAATCAAGCTCTAGAATACTTAATAAACACTTTCAACTCCATCCTTGACTTCCATACCCCCTTCAAGTTGAGAAAGAATAAAGGAATTCACTCCCCTGGCTCTCCCAGGATCTCCATTTCCTAATGCACTCCAGAGACAAGGCATGGTGATCCTACAAAAAGACAGGGATCCTTAATGATTGGAATTCCTACCAGTAGTTGCGGAACGCCTGCAAAGCTAAAGTATCCAATTCTAAGTGACACTATTTACAGTCCCTGCAAACAAGCAATCTCAGTGACCCTAAATGCTTCTGGAAGCAAATCAATGCCCTCCTTAAGGGCAATGAATGGACCACCCCCCCCAAGGTCATGATCTTGAAAGGCTCAGAGCTATCCTCGCCCTCTGAGATCGCTGCAGGAATAAACTTATTCTTCACTGACCTCGACGTCTACAAGGTAGGTCTCCCGGCTACCCACCCCACACTGCAATCCCCCTATACTGAAGCTCACTGCCCCCTCTTTCATATAAAACTTACCTCACATAAGGAAGTCCTTAGGCTCCTAATGGGTCTGAACTCCGATAGTTCTCCCGGCTTTAACACCCTGACTCCCAGATTCCTTAGGATTGGTGCACTTGCGCTGGCTCATCCGATTGCCCAGTTGATTAATCGATCTTTCCTCACACACTCTATCCCAGACAAATGGAAAACCACCACTGTTGTCCCTGTGCACAAATCAGGCCCAACTAACCTTGTTGAAAATTACAGACCTATTTTCATCTTGTGTCCTATCGCAAAAATCCAAGAGAGACTCCTGTATAATTAGCTGTACTCTTTCCTTGAACAGACTAACACCCTTACAATACACCAACATGGCATCAGGAAATCTCATGGGACTGAATCTGCTCTTTTGAAGGTCACCTCTGACATTTTTCATACCATGGATCAAGACAGTGCCATGGGGGCTGTCTTCTTTGACCTCACAAAAGCCTTCAACCTTGTTAACCACTCCCTCCTTATCTCCAAGCTGCAATCATTAGGTCTCGACTTCAACTCTCTCTCTCAGATCTCAAACTATTTATCCAACTGTAACCCCCTTGTTACCCAGGATTACTAGAATCCCAGTAAGACCTAGTGGTAGGCAGGGAAGGCAGCTTGTGAAATTCCAGTTAAATGGATTTCACACTGTCTCACTCTGTTCTCAGTCTCAGCTGAGACTGAGGGATGACATCACCATAGAACTATCGCAGCTGCATGAGCCACAATGGAATCTGCAGAAGGGAGTTAGAGTAGAATGTTGGGAGGTTTGAACAGTCAGTGTGTGTGTTCAGTTGGAGTTGGAGATTGTTGTGAGAGGAGCACAGCAGCTCTGTGCTCAGGTTCTTGGAGCCTCAGCCATAAAACAGGGCTACAATTAGGGAAAGGTGTGTGTTTCTGCCTAAAGAGAGACACAGTAAGCTATTTTTAAGTGGTGGAGACTGCTGATACAGGTCTCCGTGCCCCATCCCTCAGGGCATGGGGCAGGAAGGTTTGTCTGCTATTCCAGGGGCAACCCCCTGGCTACTGCTGGAGAAAGAAGCTGCCTTATTTTGTCCACGAGTGTGGGGTACAAGAAGATTTCGTGATTCGCCTGTGGGGCACCTGCAACCGGAGGGTGAGTTCTGCTCTTTCTAAAGGGCCCATGTTTCATCCTGAACTGTGTTAAAGTGGGGATTAGACTACTGAAATAGTGGGAGGCCTAGGGTAATAGGCTTAGTCAAAAGTAAAAGTATGTTCAAGTCCAGCACATAGGGAAAGTCAAGACATGTAGAGGAGATGTGACATACATCTTCCCAGTAATCTACATTGCCAAGCTTTCAAAAGAGTTGTTAAAATGGCCGGGTATGGATTGTGGGAGCTGGAGGTGGGAGACCCCCCCCATCTTTGGTAACCAGGTCCACCTCTACGGATTTGCTCTGTGGATTTTCTACTTTGCCTCATGCACTTGGCCAGTGATGAGGGAAGTACCCAGACGTGGGATGGAAGGAAAATTCCCTCTAGGAGTCGAAGGCTCTAAGGTGGTTTGGGGAACCATCAACAGGAAAACTGGTTCATTCCCATAATGGACCGTGGATCAAGTGGCCGGCGAGGGAGCCGGGCCAGTGGGGAAAACCCAAGTAGTATACAAGTCGGGCTGTGTACCCAAAGCTGCATGCAAGTCCGGGCTGTGCGCTTGGTGGGTTTAGAGCCTGAGGGCTGGAAATGTGAAGAAGTGTTCTGTTATTTCTAATCTGCATTACCAGGAATGTACCCTGTGGGGGTCTGTTTATGCTTTGTTTGTTCAGTTTGGATGTGTATAAAAGCCACACTGTAGAATCCCATTCCTGGTTCTGGACATTACAGTTATTGCTTCCTGTGTTCAGATTTACTTGGGTGCCCCTGTGCAGAGTAGCCAAACCTAGGCCCCCTGTGCCGAGTAGCCTAGTCCTCCCCGAACCCAGTCCCTACCAGGTACTGCTGTCAGCTTCAACAGCATGCCACCTGTTGTTTTACAAAAAGGCAGGGGTCCAGGGGTTACACAACCATTTCCAGTGTGTCAAATGTGCTGATGCCCTGTCCTCCCTATCTCCAGTCATGGACGGGGTCCCCCAAGGATCTATTCTTGGGCCCTTACTTTTCTCGATCTTTAATAACGACTTACCTATAAACTGAAGGGGGCATCAATCCAGCTCTACACTGACAATGTCATCTTATACAGCCACAGCACAGATGTTTCCTCTATCAGATCTGATCTGGAAAAAGACTTCTAACAACTGGAAGACTGGATCTTTCAAATACCAGGGTATGACTCTCGACGAGCACTTATCCTTCGACACACATGTATACAGTGTTATTAAAACTACAAATTAGATTGGCCGGCCTGGTGGCGCTGAGGGTTGAGGTGCTGGATACCAAACCTTGTGCCACGGTGGCGACCCAGGCTCGGGAACGAGCCCAGGACGTTGGGGGTCGGCAGGAGAGGGAGAGGACTGAGCATCCGAGGACAGCTCTCCTCCCCTGGGAGGGAGGGGGGGGGGACACACGCTCGGTGTCTGATTGGCCTCTGGCGGAAGCAGGTGGTATAGCAGATGTGAGTGCACAAGGGAGTTGGGAAGTGGCAGACATCGACGGATATGCCATGACGTCAGGGCAGAGGCCACTCCTGCAGAACATTGGAAAAATACCTTACGACACTCTCGCATAGACGGAATACCAGGCCCTGATCCCCAATACCCCTACCTGCCCCGGTGACCGGTGTCCTGATGAGGCAAAGAATTCAGGGTGCTTGCCTCCCCCCACCTCGTCCCCACCTGGGGGGTAAGCCAAGGCTATGTAGAGGATGGACCACCACGGGATCCAGGCAGGAGGTGGGGACTAGAACGGTCATAGGATACTCCCGAAGAGAGGGGAGTGAGGTGGGAGGAAGGAGCATAAATAGAAAGTGAAAAACAAACAAACAAAAAAAAACTACAAATCAGAAACTCTGCATCCTCCATCGCACTTCCCCCTACTTTACCCCATGTGCAATAAAGATCATTGCCTCGGCTACCCTCCTCCCTGGTTTATTCTATGGTGCACTCATAATTCACTCAGTCAAGACCACCACTCTGGCCAAGTTCTAACAGGCCTACCACAGGATAGCTCACTTCACAGATGCAGCACCAGCTTGGGCACACCACTGTGATGTTCTCAAGTCACTAGGCTGGCTGTCCTTCGAGCCCAGAATGGACTTCCCTGTGCTATGTACCATGTTCAAACTCATCCACCTTCCTTCCCCACCCATCCTCTCTGGGCTGCTCACTCTGAAATCCTTCCCCAAGACCCTTCGCCACTCCCACCTCCCATTGCGGAGTCTTTCCAAAGTTTGCCTAGCCATTGGCAGGTGATCCTTCACTTTCTCAGCACCTCAAAAATGGAATACTCTTCCACATGGTTTACTTTCATGTACGTCTCTTCCCCTTTTTAAAAGAAACTAAAAGGAAATCTTCCCCCCCCCCAATCTGCTGCAGCAACTGTACTTAACCACCTCTGCTAACCTCTATGCACCTCTCACCTGCACTTTGTGGTTCTTCAACTTTCTGCTTAACCCCTTCTCTTAATCCTAGTGCTCCCTCTACCTCTCTCACACCCCTCCCTGGCTTTGCTATCTTTTCCTAAACCCCTTCCCTCCCCTGCTCTCACCTTTTTCCCTCTCTTCTATTTTGTAAATATGTTAATTTCTAGTACTATGTACTGGTATTAAGATGTAATGTCTACTGTGCAAAACATCCTGCCTCAGTACAGCAGTACCAAGCCTTCATCACAGTGGTCCCAAGCCCAATCAAAGGATTATCAACATTGGACTCCTCTGGACCATTATGGAATCATCATCTTGAAGCTGAGGAAACTGACTGTCTGCTCATTAACACACCTTTGTAGTATGTATATGTATATACACATACACATACACACACACACACACACACAGTTCTCCTGCCACTTATTGTACTCGTTCTATTTACGTTTTATCTCTTGTATCCAACTGTATATTGTACCTACTCATGGAATTGTCTTTATTCCCCGGGTCGCCCCTGAAAAAGGGACATGACTGTCTCACTGGGCCCACCCGGTTATCAAAATTCAAATAAATAAATAAATGTAAACAAATGGATGGTGCTACACTTAGGAAAGAAAACAGAGGTAGGCCTTCTACAAAGTGTGGGGCTCCAATTGTTGCAATGGACTACTAAAAGAAACCAGGACTCATAATAGACTAGGGTCTGACGCATTACAAGCAGGCATGGCTACTGTCAACAGGACCAGAAGAATGCTTGGGTGCTAGAAAATGGAGGCGATTATCAGGGCAGGGGAAGTAACCTGCTACATTACAAGGCCCTGGTCAAGCTCTACCTAGTGTGTTGTATGCAGTTCTGGAATCCTCAAAAACAAAAAAGGAAATTGGGGCAGTTGAGAGAGTCTAGCACAGGGCCACCAGAATGACCAGGTTACTGAGGAACAAGAGCTATGAAGAAAGGCAGCAGGCCCTTAAAGGGAAAGTCCCCTCAATCTATTTTCTGTATACCTGTATAATTTGTAGGCATGAACAATGATTCCCTCTCTTACACCCCCCTAATGTCATCCTAATTTAAATTTAAATGAAGTTGCTTCACTCTGTTATGTCCTTGTGTGAAAAACTGTTTGACACCATTGCAAAGATCATGACCACACTCATGCCAGGCATCATGGGAGTTGATGCATACATGCACAAATCAGCAGAAGTACTACTGGTCAGTCAGTTCCATTTGTTCTTTGAAGTTCAAGTATTCTTCTCTCGTGCTGGTTGTTATTAGCCCAACCTCACAGGCACAGTAGGACCTCATGTTTGAATGGAGGGCCCCCCCTTTTTACAGAACTTGTGAGCAGTTTTAGGGCTCCAGAAGCATTACCCACCTTCCTTTTTCTCACTAGATGGTTTACAGAAAACACTATATACTGTTGTTCTAAACTATACCTTATTCTGATGTTAGAGTCCAGAAAGATTAAATGTCCTTGTGGAGATGAAAGTTCTCTCCCTGTAGGTGGAAGTTCATTAAGCAACAGAGTTTGTAGCATGGTGGTGATCAAAGTCAGTTCTCTGAATGTCCTGTTAAAAGACTCCAGGTGCTTCCTTAGTAAAAAGTCTTGGTTTCCAAAATTCTGACTTAAAAATCAGAATTTTCTGTTCAGTATGTGAAAAGTCTAATTTCCACACACTCGGGTGTGGTTTCGGAGGATTTCCCAGGCTTACACATATACTTTTTTGTTCAAAAGTATATTCCAGCTTGTCAAGTTCTTCTTAGCTCTGAGATTCTCCAAGTGCTCAGGCTCTTTTGCCTCCAAGCTAAAACTGCACTGATGTTAAAAATGTGTGTCTGATAAATACAGTCTGGTTATTTTCAAGTCACACCCACCACTTTGTGATGGGGTGTATCCTCTAGTAACACAGAGATTGGGGTGCAACAGTTTACCCTTATCCTGTAGGTGTCACTGTGGTTCCATATCAAACCCCTATAACATTTGGTCTATGCATTTGGCTTGAGCACCTAGGCCATCTGCTGACCTCTTTCCTGTTACTGGAAACTAAATGCTCAGTTTTATCAAGGAGTTTTATTACTTTTAGTGTCATAAACCTGTCCGACCCTTATCTAGAGAAGTACCAGACCCACACTAGCTTTTACAGAAATTCTGTTTATTTTGTGTCTCTTCTTGGCCTTTTAAAGGAACAGTGTCTCAGCTCTAATGTACATTACAGCAGCACATACAATATGAACATTAATAAAGGATATAGGCCTATCTTGCCACACTGGCCATCAAAACTGTCAAGGTAAGTTCCCTAATGCTTTCTGTTGTTTAAAGTGTGTCTGAATTGGAAAAATGCAGTTGGAAGGATGCTGGTGCTTGTGATGTTTTGTTATTCAACAGATTAATTCTTATGTGCTAGGAGCTCTTTGTTTACTCCCAGTCCCTTTGATGTGCAAATACATACCATCAACTCCCATGTTTCCTTTTATGAGGGGGGATACATCCTTTGCAATGGCCTCAAACAGGTTTTCACACCAGGGCAGAACAGCATGAAACAATTTAAATTTAAATTAGGATGAAATTAGGGGAATGCAAGAGAGAGAATTCTTGTTCATGCCTATACACTGCACCGGCAAACAGGAACAAAGGTTATGGGGACTTTCCCCTTTAACATGTTTCCTCTTGGAGAAAAGGAGGCTGAGACAGGACATGATTTTAGTCTTCTGCATACTCCAGTATATTAACAAGATTAGACTGACAGAGATGTTTACTCTCAAGTCCTCCAGCAGAATGTGGGGCCATGCCCTGAAGTTCAGAGGTGGCAAGTTTCAGGGAATGTTAGAAACACAAAAAAAAAAAAGCATTTGATGGCAGAAGGAAACTGAAGGTCCATACAGTCAGTATGCAAGTCCTGAAGGCATTTCAGTTCCTAGAGGGTGGTGAACCTCAGCTTTTGTGGACCTCACCAAGGCATTTTATTTGGTTGACCATGCTGTGCTTTTAAATTTACTAAATAAGGTATTCTTCTCAACTGAAGTCATCTCCGGGCTAGAACAATACCGCAATAATTGGTCACAAAGAACGCTGATACATGGATTGTCATCTACAGATTCTAGCCTTAATTGTGGAGTACCACAGGGGGTCTTTGTTCAGGTAACATAGAGGATAATGGCTGGGGATCGGGTAATAACCACGCTGTAATCACCTTGAGTGATTGCTAGGGCAACATGGTAAACTTCGACAGCGCAGCTCAAGAGGTTTACTGTAGCCCTAGCAACCACGAGAGATGATTCCAGCATGGTTGTTACCCGATCCCCAGCCATCATCTTTTATAGTGTATGGTCAAAAAAACACTGTTTGCATTCTATGTGTGAGAATTATGGAACTCTGGTGCATTCTTATTTGTTATACCACTGTCTGGAAGTTCCGAAGTGTGGTTAACAATTTTTAAAATTCTAAACAGTGCATAACAAAGCTGTGTGACTGCTGATTATGGTGGTTAATAGGCACTTACCATACATTATAATAGTAATAAACTCCAAGAAATCTTACAACAAGATTTCAGTATTCTCCATTCTTGGTTTGAATCGCATAATTTGGTCTTAAATTCTACAAAAACAAACATCCTTATTTTTCATAGTTTTAGGGGGAAAAAAAACCCACAATGTTTTACTTTATGATAAAAATGGAAACAGCACTGCACAAATAACCTCCTTTAAATATCTCGGTTTAATTTTGGATCGACATCTCATGTTTGAACCCCATATCACTGATCTAATAAGTAGACTCCATAAGAGACTTGGTTCACTTTATCTTATTAATAAAAATCTTACTCCTGAGATGAGAAAAATACTTATATGTAGCTTTTTGTTTCCATTAATTCATTATGGTGCTGATATATACTCATTTTCAATTGAAAGAATTCTTAAACTTGGGTCAGCTTACAATAGTATCATATGTTTTGCATTGGGTTTACCTAGACAGATGCACCATTGTTTACTCTGCAAATCTTTTGGATGTTTACCGCTTATTGAATCATTCTATTATGGTGCTTTAGTATTCATGCATAAAGTTCAGTTAGAGTTGGTGTCCAATAGTACTGTATCTTTGTTTTTGAAAAATGACTCAGTATTCTGTACAAGAACTCAAAGTAGAAATTATTTAAAGGTTGTTTTTTTCCGTACTTCTTTCTCAAAAAAATCCATTAACTTTGTTGCAACTAAACTGTATAATAATCTACCTGACTATCATAGGTTGTACTAGGTTGTCTATATTTAAGAAAATGCTTAAATGTTAATTTTTAGACAGAACTGTTTGTAATTCTTATAATTGACTTCTTGTCTATTTTGCCTGTCACATACATAAGTGTTTGCATTTTTTATTATTGTATTATTTATAACTGGATCCCTGTGAAAATGGGCATTCGTGCTCACAGGCCTTTTCAGTATAAAATAAACAAGAAATAAAATGAAATAAACCTATGGAAGAGCCTACCAGTGGAGACAGTAGACTAAGTCAGTACAGGCCTTCAAAGGAAGCCTAGACTATTTTTTTTCTTACTAATGGAAATCACTGGATACCCTGGGTAGTAGAAGGGCTTGAGAAATTCCTATAAATTATGTTTGCACAACATAGTTATTCATTCCTGCTTATGAAGACAGGGGACAGTGAAGAGGTTGCACAAGAAGCCCTACTAGCAGACCTTTTTTTCAGCTAGCAGTCTCAGCAGCACATCAAAAGCCACACAGAGACGATCAGTCCCCAGTAGAACTCATACTTTCATGGTTCTTTACATACAGTCACCAGTACTAAGCCACTCAGTTACTTCAGGGTTGTTGTTTTTTTTTTTTTGTTTGTTTTTGGAAGCTGACAGCTGCCCAGCCCACCCAACCACAAAGTGCTGGCTTTTGCTACATTTTTTTAAAAGCAAATAATGAGAAGATCCTAAAGTCAGTCACTTGAGCCTTGCTTTGGCTTGCCACTGCCTCCTTATCATTGTGCTGCTGCCTACATGCACTGCTCGAGTGCCCTACCCTTCCTGCCCAACTTATCATACATCATTACTGCAGCTGTGATTTCCTTAGGACCAGTCCATCCGACCTCCACTTCCTATAATTTTGTGACCCACAACCCAATCATGCCACCGATTTCCCGACCCACACCTGACGACTCCAAGTAGTCAAGTCCACAGTACCTATTGCATGGCTGCAGCCCACTGACACTTACTTAAGTAGCTGCCTCCCGGCTCGATCTGCCTCTCATTGTAAAGCTAAGCCCACCAAGTGGAACTGCTTTTAATTGTAGCCGATGATCCTGATGGCCAACGACAGCATCAGGATCTAGGACAAGCTTAGGGATTTAAATATGTACACCCTGGAAGAGAGGCGAACAAGACAGAACATGACAGAGGCCAATAAGTACCTTCACAGGGAAGAACAGAGAATAGGAGAAAAGTCTTTTAGAAGGGAATGAACATCAGGACCAGGGGCATGTGATGAGGTTGGATGGGGGAGTGTCAGAGGGATGTGAGGGAGTACTACTTCACTGAAAGAGTGATAGATGCATGGACAGACTGCCAGCTGAAGTCATGGAGGTGAAAAAAGTGGGGGGCTTCAAGCATACATAGGATAAGACATAGAGAGTATTAGTTAATAGGTTTGGGGGTTGCCAGAGGCCAGTTAGAGTCTGCAGAGACAGATTAGGCAGGGAACATCTGAGCAGACTCAATGGGCTAAGCGGTGCTTTTATGCTGACAAATTCTATGTTTCTATTATCACCACTGGATCCATTTAGATGTGCTGAGATGTTTCCAGTCCTGTATTTCCTTTCTGGGTAACTATTTTGTTGCCCCACCCCATTTTTTTGTCTCTCAGCTTGTCCAGATGGAGTATGTTGACCTGCTTGTCACACTGATTTTCTTCTTGCTTTTCACTGTCATGCTCACGTCAAAAGAGAGCCACCTACTCATTTTCCTGTAGGACCTAGTTTTCAAGAATAGCCAGAACTTCTTCGTTCCCCAGTAATTTTCCTCTCTCACCAGGTCTGTGCGAGTTCCTCTGAATTCTAGGTTTCCAAGTGTATTTAGTGCTTAGACCAGTTTTGCAGGATGTGATTCTCATAAGTCCTGCTTTCAAGTGAGAATTGTCCCTGTATGATTTCTTGCTCTAACTGGTGGTCTGCTATTCTTCTGCTACTCGGCCCAGCTGCCCTTCCCTCAGTGAACCCATGCATTTAACTCCTGCTACTGGTGACCCCCTCCACTAGCTACCTCCCCTATCCTATATTTCAAATCCTCCGGACTTCCCTTTTCATGGACATGACCATACCCCCAACCCGCCCTTGCATAACTTCAGTCAATGTTGGGTTGGCCACTGATTGCATTAATTTGACTTGCACTGCAGGCAGGCAAATCCCCATACCTACATTAGCATCATGGCCCTGTAATGCCCCTACAACACTCCTGTGACAGTGATGTTCAGCATCATGTCCATTGTGACTAAAAATATCCAGATACTTCTGCCATAATAGCCTCAATGGCAACTAGAAATGCTTAGTATCACTTGGTGCCACTGTTTTTCAAATGCTAAAAATGTACATTGTTATCTACAGGGTTAATAAAGAGTCAGCAGGTGGTACTGTACAGAATCAGTGCTGCACATATATGTGCTTCCACAAGTCATTTAGTTGGTGAGCTCTAGTGGTTAGCTGGGGTACTGTAAGAAGACAAGGTAGTGCACAGTAATGGCCATGACTGTTCTTCATGATTCTTCACGTCAAATAGTGACATGATACTTGGCACCACTGTTCTTTTACTCTGGAACCTCCTGTGATTGCTACCTTATTGCCACTCCTACCAGCCTTTACCTTCCTTCACAATGGCAGCTCAAGTGTATGGCTGGGCAAAATGTATGGCATCAGGACATTGCTTTGACAAAAGTATTACAAAATTCCACAATTTCATAAAAGCTTATGAAATTCAACTTTAATTACTGATGATACTTTGGAATATTTAGCTGCTTATAACTTGGTCAGTCTTTGAGCAAGAGATTAGAGAGCTGACACAGACACAGCCTCTTTTTTTCCACATTGGTTTTCCTCCCGGTCGGCATCTTGTCTCTAAGGATATGCCCCATTTAAAGGGACATAGCCTGATCATACTGACTCCAGCCATCATTCAGACAGCTACCATGTTTTTCTCCCAATTGTTTTTTGTTTCCCTCCCCCCCTCCCCTTGCAGGGGTGGTGCCTCTGCCAGCCCTGTATGCAACAGCTTCCCTGCAGCAGAAGCAAGCTCCCTGTCCCAGCTGCAGGTGTGACTGTGTTGGTGGAACCAGACAGATGCACAGGCAAGTGGTAACTGCCTCGGCCATGGCCTACCTCCCGATCTGACCTCCGGGACTTGCTTCTGAATCTGGGTCATCAACATGGCAATGTGATGCACTGCTGCTGGGCAAGGGGGGGGGGGGAATCTCACAGCCTCATTTTTGGGGTCAATGAACCCCACAAAATTGGTGACTTCTCTTCTCTAATTTTAAAGTGACAGGGGCATACAATTCTGCAGTTTACATACTTGCTAAATGTCATTTTAAAATTTTCAAAAGTTTGGAAGCTTATAACTATCATCTTTATTGATAGATATCTGAAACTTGATACCAAATCCAGATTAAGGCAACCTGGGGCCCCACCTCACCATGACCATGCCTTTTCGCCACAAAGGGACTCTTCCACAAACTGTAAGGCACCTTGAGAATCCATTTATATAAAAACTGTATCCATCCCAAGTTAGATACAGTTTGGATGTAAAGAGCTACAGGTAACAGTATACAAATCAATATTACTATCCTTCTGTTCCCCTCTCTTAGAGGCATACTGGCAACAGTGCAACACAATTCTCTTCTCTCTCTTTGATTTCAGTCTGACAATCTACAGTGCAGCCTCGATTATCCTCTCTCCCCATTTTCATACAAGGAAAACTGGGCTGATAACTATAAGCAAGGGTGCAGGATAAAAAGGGGCAATGGAATAGCTAACATTTTGTACAAACTACATTTGGCAGATAATAAAGGGATTGCTGTATGTGCAGGGCTGCTCTCAGCATACATGACTGACACCTTTCATATGTTACTTACTGTAAGTGCAGTCTTACTTTCTGATACAGCCCCACCCACAAAATCATGTAGCTAAGAGGTTAATAAACTTTGAACTGAAAAAAATAATCATGTAGTTAAGGGGCTGTAATGCTATAGATAGGCTTATAAAGGTCAGTGTTAGAGGTAGCCTTCAGATACGGTTTGTTTACTTTGCAGGCAATTGTACAGGATGATAGGTAGTAGTACATATCTATAGCCATATAACATTTACAATTACCTGCAAAGTAAACAAATAAGATCTGAAGGTCACTGCTGCCTCTGACAGCATTGTAAGCCTATTTATAGCACTGTGGCCTCTTTGCTGTTTTGTGTCACTAAAATGTGGTTTTGTGGGTGGTTGTAAAGATTGGGCTTAGCCATACTGTTTGCATATTATAGTATAGTATTGTTGAAGGGCTCAGAAAATTCAGCCCCCTTTTTCTTTTCTTTTATTCATAACTTTGATGATCATTTTCATGGCACTCATCACCATGACTCCAACTCAACCAGGACCCCCCCCCCCCACTAATTTTCTGGAGAGGGCAATGAGATTAACAATGATAATCCACTTCCTGTCTAGGAGTGTGAAAATTAAGTAATACATTAGGCAGTATACCCTAGTGGTTAGAGCCCCAAGCTGTGACATTAATCACAGAGACTCAGAACACTTGGATTTCTGAACCACAACAAAACAGAAAAGACTGTGCTAAGGCATCGCAAAGCAGAAGTCACACTGACTTGCCAGATTCAAAGCACTTTATTAGAATACATTGCAAGTACTTCTGCATGACACCGAATGTTTTTGAGCACCACCTGTGCTCTTTCTCAAGGCATGAAAGGGAGGCTATAAGGTATCACCTATTTAAGGTGAGCAAATAAAGGTACATACATGCTTAAATAGTAATCTAACATACTAAAATACTAAATGCCAGCAGAATAGGCCTAATGGTCTCTCGAGTCTGCTCGATTTTCAGCACCCACACTGAGGGTCGACTTTGGTGTCCCCCCTTCCCCTTGGGTTATACTGTCCCCAGTCCCAGATGTTCCACCTATACTGGGCCTGGTCAGATTTACTCTCCCTCTGTACCTGTCCCATCCCCATTTAAACCTGTCCACAGTCTCCACCTCTACCAGCTTCCTGGGCAGTGCATTCCATGGCTCCACCACCACTTCAGTGAAATAACATCTCCTCCTCTCCCCTCTGAGCCTGCCTCCTTCCAACTTATACCCGTGACCTCTCATTGCCCGACCCTCCTTCCTTTGGAGCACCCTGACTGGGCCTCCTTTACTGATCCCTTTCATGTACTTAAAGACATCTATCATGCCCCCTGTCCCTCCTCTCCTCCAGGGTGTACATGTCAAGCTCCTCGAGCCTCTCCTCATAGGTCCTCCAGGTCCCAGATAATTTTGATTGCCCTCCTTTGGACCCTCTCTAGGAGTGTAATGTCCCTTTTTAAATGTGGTCTCCAAAACTGCACACAATACTCGAAGTGTGAACAAACCAAGCAGTTGTACAGTGGAAGGATCATTCTGCCTTTCTGGAGGCAATTCCCCAGACGATACATCCCAGCATCCTATTGGCCCTTGCCGCTGCCCTCCTACAGGTCTCTGAATTGTTCATTTTGACATCTACCACTACCCCCTGGTCCCTCTCACTCTCCGTGACTTAAATCATGTCTCCTCCCAGGGTATACCTAAGCCTGGATTTCTGTCTCCCAGGTGCAGAACCTTGCACTTACCCACACTGAATTTTAGTTTTCATTTTCCTGACCATCTTTCCAGAGCCTCCAGGTCCTCCTGCAAGGCCACCCTCCCCTCCTCCTCATCCACCACTGCACCCAGCTTTGAGTCATCTGCAAAGAGACTCATCCCACTCCTGATCACCCTCCTGATGTCCAAGACATAGGTGTTGAACAGGAGTGGCCCCAGCACTGACCCTCGGGAACCCCACTAGTAACCCACCTTGGGGATGAGGTTTACCCTCCAACGACCACCTTCTGAGTACACTCAGAGAGCCAATTTCCTATACATCTTAACAACTGTCTCCCTACCCACATTTCCTTCAGCTTAGCCAGCAGGCCACTGTGAGGTACTGAATCAAATGCCTTGCTAAAGTCCAGAAAGAGGACATCAACTAGTCTACCCTGGTCCAGGGCCCTCGTCACCCAGTCATAGAATTCAACAAGGTTTGTCTGACAGGATCTTCTCATGACAAAGTCATGCTGCCAATCGTCTAAGTACCCAGTTTGCACCAGTAAACCCCCTAGCCTTTCCTTGATAATAACGTCCATCACTGTTCCGACCACTGATGTCAGGCTAACGGGTCTGTAATTTCCCGCCTCCTCTCTTGATCGCCCCTTGTGGATCGGCACAACATGGGCCACCCTCCAGTCTTGGGGCACCCACCCAGTCCTCAGAGAGATGTTGAAAATCTCCGCTAGAGGGACTGCCAGGACATCTTCCAGTTCCCTCAGCACCCTGGGATGTATCTTATCTGGCCCAGGTGCTTTCCTCGTCCGAAGGGACCTGAGGGATTCCTTTACTCTCTCTATTGGGATTTCAGCCTCCACATCCTCCCCCTTTTCACCCTGCACTGCTGGTCCCCCCACCTGTCTGTGGTGGCCATTCCCTTTCCCCAGACCCATCAGGGCCCCTGGTCTCTTCCGGTCCCATCCCTTCCTCCGGTTTGCCCCCGCTCCCCTCGCAAGACATAGTTCCTCCATCCCCCCCTGGTAAAAACTGAGGCAAAGTACTCATTTAGGACTTCTGCCTGTTCCCCCGCCTCCTGTGCCCAACCATCCTCTATCCTCATCTTGCTGATCTGCCCCCTTACTTTCCTTTTTTCCCCTATGTATCTAAAGAACCTCTTGTCCCCCCTCCGGATCCCACTGGCCAAGGACGGCTTCTTTTTTGCCTTAGCTACTCTCACCACCCTGGTGACTCTCTTGGCTGTCAGCTGATATTCCTCCTGATCCTTTTCACTCCTTGAGCAATTGAAGCATCTATAGGCCGCCTTCTTTTCCCTCACCACCTCCTGTACCTCCCGGGTCCACCAGCAGGGTTTTCTGGCCTTACCAAACTTACACCTTTCCCTTGCACAGGATCTGGTAACCGCCTGTATTCCCCTCTTAGTGATCTCCCACCTGCTGTCAGCATCCATATCCGGCCTTATCCTGTCCAGACTATCTTTAAGGATCCTTCCCATCTCCTTGAAGTTTGCACCCCTAAAGTTAGTTACCACTGTCCTTGTTTGGCTTTCCTCCCCCAGGTCCAGGAAGAACCAGACTGTGGCATGATTACTCCCCACCAATGGGTCCCTCACCTCTAGGCCCCTAATCTGATCACTGTCCGACAGGACCACATCCAGTGTTCGGTCCTCCCTAGTTGGCTCACCCACCTGTTTTGTCAGAAACGCATCCTGGAAGACATCTAGCAGCCTCTGCTCTTTGCCCACTGGTGACATCATAGTCCCCCAGTCTATTCCTGGCATGTTGAGGTCCCCCATTATCACTACCCTTCCCTTTCCCAATCCACAGTGTCCCTCGAGATTTGCCACCAAACTTTCTTCCAGGACCTCTGCCAGTGCTGGTGGTCTGTATACCACTCTGACCTTTACTCTCTTACCCCCCTTCATCAGCAAGGTGACCGAAATAGCCTTTACATTCCCCTCTGCCTCCTCTACCCCTCCAATACCCATGCCATTTCTGACAAACAGTGCTGCACCACCTCCCCATTCCCTCCCTCCTATCTTTTCTAAACATAGTATAGCCCTCCAGATTTAGGTCCCACTCATGCCCTTGAGTGGACCAGGTCTCAGTGACTGCTGCCACATCTATCCACCCCTCAACTAGCATCACCTGGAGCTCAGGCATTTTATTTCCTAAGCTTCTGGCATTTATCAGGACCACTCTCCACCAATCCACTCCATTCTGAACACTTGCAACCTCCCATATATTAATATCCACATAAAAATATGCATAAAAGTTATACATTGCATTAAAATATAATACAAATGCCAGATGTATATGAGGCTGATACAAACATGAAAGAAATAAAGGAATGTAAGGTAATGTTAGAGGGATATGAAAGGGGGAAAGGAAAGGAAAGGAAAGGAAAGGAAAGGAAAGGAAAGGAAAGGAAAGGTGGGAACAGGAAAAATATATAAAAATCAGGCACAACACAATACAGATAAAAAGCACCAATGAGAATAATAAATCATGGACCATGCAATACATATTCATAAATGAATATCTAGATATATACATGTTCTATGAACCCCATATAAAACATGTTCAAAGATGTGGTTTTTGTTGAAACTTGTCATTCAAGCCATAGCCCCCCCCCATTGCTGAAAGTTAATATTGCCAAAAGCTTTCATGTCTTAACAACATCTGATCAACATCACTACTTCTAATGGTTTGAATGACAAGTTTTAACTAACACCACATCTTTGAACATGTTTTATACAGGGTTCACAGTACATGTATATATTTATTTATGAATATGTATGGTATGGCCCATGATAAACTATTCTCATTGGTGCTTTTTATCTATATTATACTATGTATCATTTTTATATATTTTTCCCACTCCCTCCTCTCCTTCCCCTTTCGTATTTCACCCCCCCTTACCTTACCTTCTTTCCTTCCTACCTTCAGCCTCATATACATCTTGGGCATTTGTATTACTGTATATTTTAATGCAATGTAAAACTTGTATGTGTATTTTTATGTGGACATTGATAATTGGGAGGTTGCAAGTGTTTGTATTACTATTTTAAGTGTGTATGTACTATTAATTGTGCACCTTAAATAGGTGATACCTTACAGCCTCCTCTTCACGCCTTGAGAAAGAGCACAGGTGGTGCTTGAAAATGTTTGGTGGCATCCTGGAGTGCTTGCAATATGTTCTAATAAAGTGCTTTAAATCAGATAAGTCAGTGTGACTTCTTCTGCCGCAGGGTGCCTTAGCACAGTCTTTTTTGTTTTATTGGCTATCCGATTATGTCCGGAGCTTGGCTGATTCCGTTCATTTGCCACCTTTTGATTTTTTTTTCTGAACCACAAGCTCTACCTGCATACTATGTCAGCCATGGCCAGGATGGTCACATAATATCCCAATGCTACTGACAAGACGTGTGGGGCTTGGAACAGGCTCTCCAATAGGCAGGCTCTGTTGATCAATCCTTCAAATACGAATGATAGCGGCAACTCAAATGCACAAGATGAGGTAAGTAGTGGGCAAACTACTGCAGGGGGAACTTATTTAAGGTTTGTGCCAGTCATGTTCCCTATCAGGAACACCAACCAGGTTGCAGAGCTCTTTCTAGCCACCTCTCCCATGTGGGATACCATGGGGGTGGGAGACAAAGCAAAAGAAATGGGCCTGTTTACACCTTAAAGGTCAGCCTGAGCAGAGCCCTCTGATGCTATCAGTCATACTTAAAGATCATGTGCAACGGTTTTTGCATATTTTTTATAAAAGCTTGAAAAGCTGACATTCAAGTCCCTGTGTCATGATTAGTGTTTCCTGAAAATTTCATGCTGTTTGATATTGTGGTTTTCTTTAAATCAGCATTTGTTAACTTGCTCTTCAGTGGCTGAAAACAGTGGAGTTATTTTTGTCCTCTCAGACAAACTTAGAGTGTGATGACTTCATTTTGGAGCAGCTTACTGTTTCAGATTCCCAATCAGAGCAGCACTCTGTAGAGTTAATGGTTTGCTGAGCTCTCCATGTTTTTTACAAATCCAGTCTCTGGTTTGTGTTTAGATAGATCAACTTAAAACATATCATTATTGTCTGATAAAAAGCTGATCATTTTAATTTCAATGCTGAATTGAAGTAGTGGAAATCTTTCTCTGTGAGAAATCAGCTTGTCTGTATCAAAGCTTTCAGTTCTTTCTAATCAAAAATCTGATTTTTTTTCTAACTATGTAGCACAGGGCTGTTTAATGAATATAAAATAAATCTAAATGTTGTTCATTCACAGAAATAGTTTGTCTTTGATGTAGCCTTCAGAAATATGTTCATGTAAGAACATTTTTTTATGTCAGATTGACAAACAGTACATGTGCTTGAAATACTGTAGTAGAGTATGACAGGCACCTGTCTGAACTCACAAATGTCAGTTCTTTGGTGGTTTCTGTGTGAAAATATATCATGTATGTGTACAACTAGAAACACTATGTGGCATCCCGATGCACCGTGTCTCTGCCCCACAGTTGAGGCAGCCGCAGTCTACTGCCACCTGTCCCTGCCCCACAAGCCCCTGCCTTCTGCTCGACATGCAAGACTGCTGCATCCTGCCCACTGTCTTCTCCCACACAGTCAGGATTATGCACCCTGCTGCCTCCATCCCTGCCTAAAGAATCAGGCTGCTGCACCCCTGCCACCCCTGCCCAAACAGTTGTGGATGACGACCCTGCTGCCCTCTCCCTCACCCTCACAGTTAGGAAGCTACACCTGCTGACCCTGTTCCTGTCTCCACAGTCAGGCTGCTGTGCTGTGCTAAGCCCTAGTGTGCCATGTCCCCTGCCTCCACAGCTGGGGCTGCTGTACCAAGCTGCCCTAGCCACCAGAGGTGGGGCTTTTGCCACACCCTGCTACCCACTTCCATTGCCCCAAATGGGCAGGGCTGCTGCACCATCTGTACCCCATCTCAAAGTCAGGGCTGCTGTACCCTGATGCCCCCTGTGTTCTGCACCACAGTCGAGACTTCTGCATTATGCTGTCCTCTATCCCTTGTCACCAGAGACAGGGCTCCTGCACCCTCCTCCTTTCTACACAGTTGGGGTTGCCATGGCCTGCTGTGCTTTAGTTCCTCATGCCACTGTAGTTTGGGCTGCTGCACCATACTGACACTTGCCACAAAATGCAGGGCATTTGCTGCACCCTGTTGCATGCCTCCACAGTTGAGGCAGTTGCACCCTGCTGTCCCCTGCCACCAGAGTCAGATCCTTTGCTATACCCTGCTGCCCACATTCCTTGTCCCAGACAGGCATGGCTGCTGCACCCTGTCCCACAGTTTGGGCTGCTGTATCCTGATGCCACCCCTATCTCCTGCCTGAACACTCAGGGCTGCTACACCCTGCTGCCCTCTGTCCCCATGCTCACAGTCAGGGCCACAGCACCCTGTTGCCCCTGTCCGTCTCCACAGTCAGGGCTGCTGTGCTGTGCTACACCCTAGAATCTCATGCCGCCTGCATCCACATTTGGGGCTGCTGAGCCCTGCTACACATTTCCATTGCCCCAAATGGGCTGGGCTGCTGCACAATGTACTCCATGTACCACTGTCAGGGTTGCTGTATCCTTATGTCCACCTGTGTCCTGCCCCACAGTCAAGGCTTCTGCACCATGCTGTCCTTTGTCTCCTGTCACCGTTGTGTCCTGCTGCACCACACAGCTCCTTGACTCTACAGGAAGGGGACATGGTGCAGCAAATACCCTTACTCTTGTGCTGCACCCTTCCCAAACAGTTGGGGTTGCTGCACCCTGCTACCCTCTCTCTCTCTCTCTCTCCCTCACCCTCACAGTCAGGGACATTGCACATGTTGCTCCTTGTTCTTGTCTCAGCAGCGTGTAGCAAAAGATCTGACTCTGGTGGCAGTGGGACAGCAGGGTGCAACTGCTTCAACTGTGGAGGCAAGCAACAGGGTGCAGCAAATGCCCTGAATCTTGCAGCAAGTGGCAGCATGGTGCAGCAGCCCTAACTGCAGAGGCATGGGTCTCTAGGGCACAGCAGGCCACAGCAACCACAACTGTGTAGAAAGGATCAGGGTGCAGCAGCCCTGTCTGTGGTGCTAGGTGATAGAAAACAACATGGTGCAGAAGCCTCGACTGTGGGGCAGGACTCATGGGGCATCAGGGTACAGCAGTCCTGACTGTGAGATGGGATACACTTGGTGCAGCAGCCCTGCCCATGGAGGCAGGAAACATGGCACTTTAGGGCCTAGCGCAGCACAGCAACCTTGACTGTGGATACAGGAACAGGGGGCAACAGGTGCAGCTTCCCTAACTGTGAGGGTGGGGGAGATAGGGTAGCAGGGTTCAGCAACCCCAATTGTTGGGCAGGGATCAGCAGTGTGCAGTATCCTGATTCTTTAGGCAAAGGATGGAGGAAGCAGGGTGCACAATCCATGACTTTGTGGGAGAAGACAGTGGGCAGCAGGGTGCAGCAGCCTCGAATAAGGAGCAGAAGGTGGGGCCTTGTGGGGTAGGGGACTGGTGGCAGTAGACTGCAGCTGCCTCAACTGTGGGGCAGAGACACAGTGCATCAGGATGCCACATAGTGGCTCTAGTTATACATGTACATGATGTATTTTCACACAGAAACCACCAAAGAGCTTAAATTTGTGAGTTCTGACAGTACATGTGCTTGAAATACTGTAGCAGAGTGTGACAAGCACCTGTTTGTCAATCTGACATGAAAAGAAAATGTTCTTACGGGATTGAATTTATGAAGGCTACATCAAAGACAAACTTTCTGTGAATTAACCAAATTTAGATTTATTTTATAATTGTTAAACAGCCCTGTGTTATATAGTTAGAAAATAATTGAGGTTTGATTAGAAAGAACAGAGCTGTGATACAGACAATCTGATTTCTCACAGAAAAAGATTTCCACTACTTCAGTTCAGCATTGGAACTGAAATGATCAGCTTTGTAAAGGAAAATAATTATATATTTTAAGCTGATCTGTCTAAACACAATCAGAGACTGGGTTTGTAAGGAACCTGGAGAGCTCAACAAACTATAAACTCTACAGAGTGCTGCTCTGATTGGGAATCTGAAACAGCAAGCTAGTCCAAAATGATGTCATCACTCTCTAAGTTTGACTGAGAGGACAGAAATAACTCTACTGGTTTCAGCCACTGTAGAGCAAGTTAACAAATGCTGATTTAAAGAAAACCACAAAACCAAACAGCATGAAATTTTCAGGAAACACTAATCATGACACAAGGACTTGAATTTCAGCTTTTGAAGCTTTTATTAAAAATATGCAAAAACTGTTGCACATGATCGTTAAAAGAAAACTACACATTCATATCTTGTAAATTGTATTTCTTTCCATGTCAACAGACAACTCTTTAACCTGTATACATTGAAGATATATGTGTTTGCTTTGGTTTGTTTTCCCTGTTCATGCTAGTCCTCTGTAACTATCCTGGGGGTCTCCATTTTATGGTTGTTGAAATCTCTTTGTCTGTGAGGACTCATTAGTATATGAGAACATGATTCATGGCACTTATTTATACTATGTATCTTTTGCTAAAATAACAATATCCCCCCAAAATACTCTCTGGAAACATACAAACTGAATGCATTTAAGGTAAAAAAACATTGCATTACAACTCATACAGTTTACAAACTAACTGAAGGTAAATGTGGAATTTCACACCTTGCTGCAATTTGTTTTGTTGAATCCTTATTAAATAAACAGACATACTATGGAATCTAAAGGGTGCTGACACACGTTCTAATATGCTAATGCATCTCTCAGGGACAATGAGACTGCAACAACCAGAAAATAGAGACCCCCAGGATAGTCACAGGGACCAACAGGAACTGTGAAAATAAACTAAAACAATCACATATATCCCTAACAGTGACACAAAGAGAGTTATCTGTTGACCTGGAAACAAATACAATTTATGTGATAAGAAGGTGTAGTTTTCCTTTAACACCTAAGTAGGGAAGTGAGAATCATATCACAGTTCAGCCGCTGCCTTTGCTCAGATTACTCAGTGAGTGGGTCCTTTACAAAAAAATGCAGCTTAGGCAGAAGGAAAGAGGTATGTAGTAAATATATTTTGAGGACTGCTGTGGGCCCAATGGCAGGCAGGGGCCCTAGGCCTGGTTGCCTATGCCCTAATCTGGCTCTGCTTGGTACAAGTTTTCATGGTCACTGGTAAATTTACCATACAAAATCTGGTGCAGTTTGAACAAGCACTTTTTAAATTAGATAGAAATAACAATTTTGGTAAAATTGTTTAGTAAATTTCATGGAAGAAAAATCATAATTTCACCAGAATTCAGCCAATGAAAGATACATTGCGACCAGTCCTACAGGACAGGCATGATGGACCTGGAGATCCTTCCAACCTTAAATTATATGTTACTAATAGACATACAGACTTTGTTGACAGAAAAGGATCATTAGGCCCATCTAGTCTGCCTCATTTTCCTCCCTATTCCAACATCTCTGACCATATTTAGTAACTGGCATCCTTCCAACCTCCCTTTTTTCCACCTAACATTCTCCTGTGCCTATCCCACACATGCTTAAAGCTCCCCACAGTCTTTGCCTCCATTACCTCCTCTGGTATGCCATTCCAGTCATCCACCACCCCTTCTGTAAAGAGAAGCTTAAAGAGCACCCTTTCTGGTGCTTAATGTTAGAAATTCTACCGGGCCCTTAGCTGTCCCAAAGTTCATTGCTGCCTCACTTTTAATTTTTTATTGTCTGTAAAGAGGCAGGGAAGAGATCTTATTTTGGCTCCTTGAAGCCGAGAACCTGATTCCTACCACTTCCCAAACTGGAGGCATGCCCCCACGTTCTCATGTTTTGTGATGTAATATTATGGAGAGAGGCACTCCATAGACTTCTATATGGATCCATTCTGAAGTACCATTTTTAGTATGTTGGAGTGATAGTTTTAACAAATCAAGGCCTTGTTAGTTGAGCAGGGGCCTTGATTTGTTGAAATTTGCACAATAGAATGCTAAAAACAGTATTTCAGAATGGACCCCTACAGAAGCCTATGAAGTTTTCCCCCATACTCTCTAAAGTATTACATCACAAAACATGAGCGGATGGGGGTGTGCCTCAAATTCAGGAAGTGCAAGGGACTCTCGGCCCCATGGAGCCAAAATATAATCCCTTCCCTGCCTATTAGCAGACAATAAAAAAATGAAAAGTAAGGCAGTAACCAATTTTGGGGCAAGTAAGGTGCCCTTTGGTGTTTCTGAGGGGAAATACATAAAATATGAGAAAATGTGCTCTTTAACAAAAGCAATTGTGTGATGGGGGAGAGATAATCTGAAGTTTTGTAATAGTAACTTTAGTTGAGAGTTGTTCTGCTCACTGATAGTCAAAATAACAAAAATTTAGAACATACTGTAACCAGTAGTGATAGCTTTATAGATCTATATATATTTTGTTTGGGGGGGGTTGCAAGGTGATTCCTTGGGGGAAGGGCCTTTTGGTCCTTTTTTCTGCTCCCAACAAACCAGGCTGTACTATGCAAATTAACTTCATTACATCATGGTGTCCCCAGCCCAAGGCTCTGCTTAGGTTAACCATAGCTCTTTTGTGACATTTCAGAATGGATGACTTGTATAAAACTTTGGCTGGGTGTCCCCACTACTGGGTCCCCATGGGCTACAAGGACTGCTGGTACCCAAGGCTGATGATGATTGCTTCTCATTTGAAAGTGGTACTGGGAATGGTTGACATTACAGGGGGTCACCGTAACCTTTTTTGCACTAACCAGCAGGACAAGTTAACTCAATATTGCACTAGTTTGCAGATGTTTGCACTAGTCCACAAATATAATAGAGAATTTTGTGCACTTATATATAGAAAACAGTGTAAGACAAGAAATATGCCTGGATTATTTCACATTCATCCTGCTCTTACATTGTTTTCCTGCTCTAGTAAAAATAAGTTTCATGCAATCACACACAGTCTTCATCCCTTCCCCATTGCTTCATACTGTGACCTTCCTGTCTTCCAATTTCTACACTCCTCCCCCCAAAACCAAATGATCCCATAGAAGTGGATATTCAATCAAGCAGCTATGGCCCTGCACAAACAATAGCCAATATCATCATGCATCTCACCACAATCTCAGCCCCACATATAGGACAATAAACAGAGCCAGCCAGAAAAAACCATGTTTAACCCCCATGCTGTGACCAAGCAGACACCTGTATTTACAGAAGTGTTTGAGCTGCATCAAGTGAGCCAGTGACAGATCAAAAATTTCTTTGGGTGGAGGGCAGGCAGTCCTAGGCAGCTTGTGACACAGAAAACTTTGTATTATTTTTATTAATATATATCAAATGCAGAAGTATTGATTTTAAGATGCTCTGCCCCTAAAATAACAGCATTTTTTAAACATTGCCCTTTCATCAGCCTAGAGGAACCAGTCCAATGCATGACACTCTACTTTCTCAATGTCTATTTAGAAGGATCTATGCACCTTTAGGAATGCCCTTTTCAGTCTTTCAGATTACTTAAATGATTTCTAATTATTTATTTTATTATGGGTTATTTTATACCATCTATGCACCAAACCACTGCTTTTAGGATGAGAGGACATGCTGGGTGGGAAAAGAGAGAGGATACATGGATGGTACCCGCTGACATGGTCCACAGGAATGAGTTGAGGATCCCATCGCCTGCTAGTAATGGCAACTACAGTGCTATGGATTTTCATTCCAGTATCCTCTGTTAGCCTGCAGTTGTATCTGAAGAAAGTACAGAGCTGGGAGACAGGACGAGAGAGGGAGTGGCTATGGTGAGTCTGTGCTAAAACCCACCACTTGCAATGCAGACCCTGTATACTTCTTAACATTTCATTGCAGAAATGTTGCACACTAATGCTTAAATGTAGGAAAAATGAGGGACACTGGACTTAAAAGGGAACAGTTATCACAAAGGGCTCCACAGTCAAGTATGGGGTTGGTCCCAATGTGCACTTTGTGTGCAAAAACATAGAAACAGACTTTTATGGCAGATAAGGACCATTTGGCCCACCCAATCTGCCCATTTCCCTACCTATTGGATAAGCTGTAGATCCTGGTTAATCAACAGACTGCTTCCTCCTACCCCCCTATGGAATTGCCTTTAACATTTTACTAACATACTGGAATGCCAGCAGAATAGGCCTAATGGTCTTTTGTGTCTGCTCGTCTGGTCAGCCCCCACCCTCGAGGCTGACCTTGCTGTCCTCCTTCACCCTCTCAGGCTTCTCCCTTTCCAGCCCAGGGTATTCTCCTTGCAATGGGCTTTGCTGCCACAACCCTTCCCCTGTACCTGTTCCACCCCATCTCGAACCCCTCCACCTTCTCCTCCTCCACCAGCCCCCCTGGCAGTGCATTCCATGGTTCTACCCCCCTCTCACTGAAGTAGCACCTCCTCCTTTCTCCCCTGAGTCTCCCCTCTCCAGCTTCCACCCATGCCCTCTAGTTGCCCCCCCTCCTTCCTTTGGAGCACCCCAACTGAGCCTCCCCTATTTACCCCCTTCATGTAGTTGAAGACCTCTATCATGTCTCCCCTGTCCCGTCTCTCTTCCAATGTGTACATAGTCAGCTCTTCGAGCCTCTTCCCATAGGTCCTTTCCCCCAAGCCCCAGATAATTTTGGTTGCCCTTCTCTGGACCCTTTCTAGGAGTTCAATGTCCCTTTTTAAGTGTAGCCTCCAAAGCAGCACACAGTATTTTGATTTACTTTCTGTTTACTGCAATACAACAGACTGTATCAGATTAATATTGTTAACTTGTAGGCGGACATCTTCTGTCACTGCAAATTCCAGAATCCCCTGCAGCTGACACCAGAGCAGTAGGCAGTAGTGGGAGATTCAATAGCCTGCATTGCATGTTAAAGCTTTTATAATCTCTGATCAGGTGTTTTCCCATTTTGCTTTTCTCCAGGGACAAAGTACAGTCCTTTGTGGCTGTACTTAGTCCAGGGAGGACAGCGGAACCAGCAAACAAAAGACTGAAGCTAATATAATCTCAAACATACACTGCAAGCCTTTGAATCTGGTAAGATTCCATCCTCTGAAATTAACATTGCTGGATACTCGGTCATCAGAATGGACAGAACGCGTGGGGGGGGGGTGGCTGCCTATTTTTCATCTCTGATCACCTTACATTTATGGAACTAGATATCAAAGTCAAAACTCCCACCCTAGAATCACTCTCTTTAAACCTTGTTCTAGGTAACAGCAAAACTCTTACACTGACTGTTGCATACCTACCCCCAAGTACCCCCTACAGTGAGTTAGAGACACTCAGAGATGTGAAGAACTCACTCCCTAAGAGTCGTGACTGGATCATCCTGGGGGATTTCAGTTTAAACTGGCTTACAAGCCAAGCTGAAAAAGCTAGAGAGGTTATCGATGGGCTCGGCCTGCATCAGATTGTTTCAGCCGCCACCCACTCAAACTATAACTCTGGCTATGAATCTCTTCTCAACTGGTTTATTGTCTCTAACCCCAACCGGGCCATCGAATCTGGTGTTCTTCCTGACTCCATTAGTGATCATAATGCTGTTTATTGTTACTGGTCAGCAAAAGGTCTCAAAAGAGAACTAGAGTACATTCTCTCCAGACAACTGAAAAAATTGAACACCGAGGACTTTGCTAAAGCCATATCAGCCACAGACTGGTCCTTCACCTGTAACATCAAAAGTATCAGCAGTGCTTTGGACTCATTTAGTAGAACCTTCCTTAGCATCTGCTACTCTCTCATCCCTTTAAAAAGGTTCAGAGACTAAAGCCAAAAAAATGATTGTCTCACTACCGATCTTTTAAACCTTATGCCCTTATGCGAGAGAGGGACAGGGCACGGACTAAATACAGAAAATGTAAACTCCTTAATTTCCTGCAGCAATATAAAATCCATCACAATAAATGTAAAACAGCAGTCTATGCAGCCAAAGTTAATTTCCTTAGAGATAAACAACTGAGTGACTGGGTCAGTTCTAACCTCACTTGGAAAATCATAAACCAGTTGCTGAGCAGGGGCACAAAGGGAGAACAGATTACCCTCAACTTGGATGGAAGACTCAAATGAGCCCAGAGAGGCTGTCAACCTATTTAACTCTCACTTTGGTGACCTTGACAAATTTAAGCCTATAGTTCCTCAATCCAGTTTAAAAAATACCACTAGGCCTCCTCCTCCTTAACTGCTCCGTTTCATTCACATACTGCTCCAAAGTTTACTTTCACCTTCTCTCACCCACACAAGTGATTGACTACATTAAAAATAATGATCCCAATCCCAGTCTTGACTCTCATGCCTTTGACTACCAGAGCCTTACAATGGTAGGTAAACACCCAACACTTTCCTTAACCCATATTCTCAACCACTTACTATGCACAGGTGTTTTTCCTAGCAAATGGAAAAGTGCCACCATAAAACCCTTCCACAAATTTGGGTCTAAAAATGACATCTGCAACTTTAGGCCAATTTCTCTATTTGCTCCCTTCTTGAAAATGATGGAAAAAATTGTTCTCAATCAAACTGCTGAATTTCTGGAAAGCTACAACTTACTCACAGAGTCTCAGCATGGCTTTAGAGCTGACCACAATACAGAGAAAGCACTTGTGAAACTCACTAACTTTATCAACAAGGCCAGTGATGAAGGTTTCTACACCGGCTCAATGTTCATAGACCTCACCAAGGCCTCTGATTTAGTGGATTACCAAGTACTCCTGAACACACTCTCCCGCCTAAAATTTTCTGATGAGGTACTGAGTTGGTTCAGGAACCATCTAAGCAGAAGATCCCACAAAACAATGATTAGGGAACTATACTCAGATTCATGCCACATTAAATATAGGGTGCCTCAGGGTTCCATCTTAGGCCCCTTGCTTTTCACACTTGTCATTAATTCCCTCCCTGATATATGCAGCCACACTGAGCTAATCCTCTATGCTGATGACACAGCACTCTCCTGTAAAGACAAAAGTCCCTCAGTCCTCCTAAACAAACTCCAGCACGATTTCACCAAAATGCACTTCTGGTTCTCCTCCCCTGGACTGGTCCTCAGCACCAAAAAAAACGAAGTGCATCTTATTCTCGGGTATCAGAAAGACCTCAGATTTTGACTTCACTTTAATATACAACGATGGCAACCCTATCGAAAGAGTCACATAATTTAAATACCTTGGTATTTATCTAGATCCCCTCCTGTCCTGTGAATACTACATCAGTCAACTGAATAAAAAGGTACACCAATGGTTCTGGGATGCTCTTTCACATGAATCAATTCCTCATACCTCAGACGGGGCACTAGTAGCCAACTGCTTCTTGCTGTCACTAATCGATTATGGATCTATGGTCTATTTCCCCTCTACCACCCCAAAAATTCTCAATAGGTTAAGGGCAACCAGTCTTAACATTATCATGTTTGTCACTGGCCACCCTAGAAGTACCCATCACTGCAACCTCTGCATGGCAGCAAATTTGTTATCATTTGAGGACAGATTAAACAGTAATATCCTGACTTTTTCTATAAAGTCCTTCATGGCTACCTACCTAATAGTATTGTCTCCATTTTCCAGAGGACCACCAATGCTCAAACCACTAGACTCACCTCTGCTCACTCCTTCACAGTTCTTTTCTGCCACACTTCTCCTCAAGGCCAGCACTCCCTCTCCTTCAGGGGAGCAAAAATATTTAAAAGCATCCCTTATTCACTGGTCAAATGTCCCTCCCAAGGTTATTTAAACTCAAGCTAAAACAATACCTCTTGGACTGTTCAGTTTGGGATTGCACTTAAAAAGAAATTTGTTTTACCCATGACTGTATACCTGTAAAACTCTTGACCTTGATATTCTCAGTTTTTTGTTTTGTCACACCCTGAAGAAGTGTCTGTATAACTCCTGACCCTGCTTAGTATTCTGTGATGTGTCATCAATGGAGGCTGGTGAAAATGGGCAGTTTTGATCACATGCCTTTCCAGTACAAAAAATAAAAATTAGATGAAAATGAATCTCCCACTGCTGCCTACTGTTTTGATGTCAGCTGCAGGGGATTCTGGGGTTTGTAGTGACAGACATCACCCTACAAGTAAGCGATGTTAGTCTGATACAATCTACTATATTACAGTAAACAGAAAGTAAACCAAAATGTTTTTGCACACAAAGTGCACAATGGGATCAGCCCCATACCTGAGTGTGGGACCCTTTGTGATAACTGTTCCCCCTTTAATAATGTAGGACACATTATCATACACATGGAGAGACACTAGTTGTGAGCATTGGAAGCTAGTAATTGAAATGAAAACTACATGCTCAAATTATTTTATTTTATTTTATTTCAGTCTTTGGTAACTGGGTAAGGCCCACTAGGCACAAGTGCCTGTTTTCAGGGGCGACTTGGGAGCACTGAGCGGTTAAGTGACTTGCTCAGAGTCACACAGCATGCAAGTGGAGGTTGTGAGAATCAAACCCAGGTCTGGTCTGCTGGATGTACCAAGCTCATTCACAGCTTGTTACTCTAACCGCTAATGTTGTGCATTGAGTTTTTGGTTTTCTAATGGTCCATAGCATTCTGTTCCAAGTGTCTGTGACAAGGTTTTTTTTTTTTTGTTTTTTTTTCCAACTTTTCCTTGCCAGTTTCATGGCCCCTTGGGTAGCGATTCAAGCTTCTTTTACTGCCTTTGATCTAATGGAATTTTCTCAGAATGCCTCTGGGAATTATGTAAATTAGACTGAAGTCCTTCACAGAAACAGAGAAATTGATGGCAGATAAGAAGCGCTAGGCTCATCCAGTCTGCCTGTAACCCTAGCTTTATTTGCGGCCTCTGACCCTACCTGATCATCGGCTTTAGCCTCTCCTTTCCACCTCTAGGGTTCCCTTATGCTTGCCCCATGCATGCTCAAATCCCTCTACTGTGCTTGCTCCCACCATGTCCTGTGGCAGACTATTCCATGAATCCACCACCCATTCCATGAAGAAAAACTTCCTCCCATTTCCCCTTATCCTGCTCCCTCCAATCTCATATCATGCCCCCTTATTCTTGTGCTTCTGTATTGAAAGATGTCATCCCCTTGCACCTTGTTTATGCCGTTAAGATAATAAAGTCAATACACCTTTGCAGTATCACCCAGTGACAGCACTTTAAAAAAGAAAATTCACATCCAGCATAACAACAGTTGGAGTTTAGAAAAATCTGACTTTGACTGGGGAGGGAGAGCAAACACTTTTTCAAAGCAATTAACTTTCACAAGCAGTTGCAGTTAGATGGTGTGACTAGATTGTAACTAGGATCCTGGGATCTTAGTTCTAATGCAAGGTCTAATTCATATAATTCCCAGAGGCATTCTGTGAAAATTCCAAAAGATCAAAGGCAATAAAAGAAGCCTGAATGACTACCCCAGGGGAAATAAAACTTGCAGAGAAAAAAAAAAAAAAACTTGCTACAGACACAGGTAACACAATGCTAGGTATCATCAGAGAAACAAAACCCAGTGCACAACATATGTTGTTATAATTTTTGCGTGTAGGTTTCCTTTAACGGCACTGTATCCCTGACCACAGTCTGTACACTAGCTGGAAGCCCTAACAATAAGATAACAACTTACATTGAGTCTTTCGTGGTATCTCCATTTTGTACTGCCAGATAATTGCAACTCTTAAAGAGCTATTAATCATACTAGGCCATCTGAAACACTGAGGGAGATTAGTACAAGGACTAGAGCCTGCTAAAAGGGCCTGTTTTAACTTTACTGACAGCCGTGAAAGACCTGCAATAGTCAAGATGGAAAAGTAGGTTAGCTGCACTAGTCCAGGTCAATAAGCACTATGCCCCAGCAAGTAAAACTTAAGGTTGACCCCCTTGAATTAGAGTTCAGTTGGTATCCCAGGCTAGTAGCAGAAATGTTTCCATCCACGGCAATGAGCAGAGTGCTGCCATTTTGCTATCTATTGGGTGTAGCAGTCTCTGCTCCCCATTCCATGGTAATTATTGATCATAGAGTAGTGGACAGGTCTGCCCCCCTCCCCCCCCCCGATTTCTAATTCAATACAATGGTCAGAGCTTTCTTACCTAAAGACTGGTAGAGTTCAGTCATTTTGGGATGATCCCAGCAGGTTGTCTGCAACTGATGGCTAAAACACAAGACAGAAGTCAGATTAGACCAGTATGTATATTTTCTGGGATAGTCATAAACCTTCAAATGTTTAAGATTGTTACATGCTTGAAATATTCCTTCATGAAATTTATGAAAATGATAACACATTTTGTTCTGGTCTTTCATGCAGATGATGCCCCTGCCCCCCCAGCAAAAAAAAAAAAAAAGAGAAGAAAAATAAAAGTAGAGTCTAATATTCCAATCAACCCTAAATGTTGCCACTAAACCTAAAATTAGGCATTATGTTAGGTAATAAATTAAAATATTTAGTTGACAGCCCCAAAATGCTACTGCATCTCCTACTAAGGTGTCAAAAACACTATAAAACTGGTTTAGGCTGCAGACTCTGAAGCAGTGGCTGCCAGCAACTGAAAAATTACTGTGTAGTTTTTTTTTTATTAATGTATTCACACCCCGCTTTCTGGATCATTCTCTGGTCAACTTCCCCAGTGATACGGGTCACCACAGCTGCATGCTTCCTCCCACTAGGTCGATGCTAATACTGTTTAATGATTAGCCAGCAGGGGGCACATGAATATTAGGTGGCCCACATCCTTCTTCCTTCCCTGTGAGTTAAGAGTGCCACCTTCACAGCTTGCTGCTGTCCACCTGGTTTAGTTTTATTCTGCAAGCAGCTGTCTTATGACTTACCTTACAAACAGCAGAACTCAGTTAATTATTTTAGAGAAACCCTGGGGTGTTGCAGAACCAGCCCTGTGTCCCCCAAGATCAAACCCAGAGAACCCCTCCCCACAAGAGTCCATTTGGACATGGCGTCTTGTCCTAGAGTTCAGGGAGAAACTGGAGTTTTAATTGGGGTGATCAGCTTCACCCGAGAAGTACACTGCAACCAAGGTAAAACAGCTGCTATACCAGCACTGGTAAGTAGTCTCTTCTATACTGAGCCTACATTCTCTGTATTGAATTTATATTTTATTGCTTGTACAAGTTGCAACACTGACAGGGTTCCAGAAACTAGGGGAGCGCTCACAATGCTGGGAGGGTACAATAAATTCAGACAGGCTAGCCCAGGAACAGAAACTTTGTTTCAAAGAACAAAAGACAATCTGTGCACTCAGGAGATGTAAATAAAAAAAAGTCTAATGTCTAAAGAGTTCAAGATATAAATACTGTATTTTTGTTTATTGCTTTTTTTTCTTTTTTCATCTCATAAAGTGCCTTCAAAAAAGTGAGAAATGCTATAATACATCATCTGATTGAGACACCATTCATTTTAAAGGAGAAGATTGTTAACTTATACAGGGCAGATTTGGGGCCAATTATTTAGGACAATGATATTCAAGAGGTTGTCGGGTATAGTAATATGCAGAAAATTTCCTACGTTTATTATGCTGATAATTTATGGGGTGACACTAAGAGTAATAAACTTCAACAGCCATCTCCTTGAAAGGTTTAGCTTAAAGGCTGAACTAATGAATAGTAGAAAAAGAGGCCACTGTCCTAGATATTAAGAGCAGAATGCTCGGCCCAGTCACGCTCAGTCCATTTGGTTTTCCCAAACTGCATAAAGAAAATGATTTTAAACTGATGCAGGTACTATGCAACCTCCTAAGCCATGTTTTTCAGATTCGCTTACAGAGAAACAGGGTCCTAAATGCCTGTAGATTGGGGGCAAATGATTGGCGAAGGCCAAATGGATATTATTTTTAAAAATCAGGAGACTACAAATAGAGTATTGGAAAAAAAATGTAATTTTAGATAACATGGGTCTGTATTTGGTAAATGATTCCCCCTGGGTCCCAAAGAAAACTAGAAAACTACACAGAAAGGGAGTGATGTGGGTGCAGTAGTGGCTGATAACGAAAGAGTTAAAACTAAGAATTTGTCTTATCAAATACCTAATAATAATAGATTTCAAATATTTGCTGGGTATAACAACTAACTGGGTTTTAATAATCTAAAAGATTGTGAAAGCTTATGCACTACCTTGGGCCAAGACAGCCTCCTGAATGTGGGACTTATCTCTTGGAATATTGCTGGTGTAGGTTCTAAAATTATGGATACTGATTGGGTGTCTTTAAAGAGCTAGTGTACTGCTTGAGATTAATAGTAATTTTCAGATGCAGTCAGCTATCACTTCCTATATCTTAAGTATTTTTTTCTTTTCCGTTTGTTAATTAGAAGATTTTCCACCTGGCAGAACTGTGGTGATGTGTGGAGTAGCACTCTGCCTGGAGGGAAAAAAAAAAGTCAGTTCTGTTCCTCCCACTACATCTTCAGAAATTAGACCAAACACCTTGAGGAACCACATTCCTTGCAGTCTGAGCAGTGACTCTCACAAGCTACCAATCAAAATGCAGGAAATTGTGACAACATTAGTAACCAGGGAGAGTCAGTCCCTGCTGCTTCATGTGAAAGTGAAACCTGGCAGGGAGAAATGGTTCTCATTGGTTACTAGTGATGTCATAGTCAGTGTGATCTCAGTGTCGATGTAGTGGGAGGAACAGAACTTACTTTTTTTCCCCCTCCAGACAAAGTGCTGCTTCCCACATCACCCCAGTATTGCCAGGTGGAAAATCTTCTGATTAGCAAACAGAAAAGAAAAAATACTTGACATTTAAGAAATGATGGCTGACTATATCTGAAAGTTACAATTAATTGCAGGCAGTTTCCAGGCAGTACACTAGCTCTTTAAAGACAACATTTTCTATCATGTGCTTACTGGACACCTGGCACAAGCCTCAACATTCATAGGACATAAATGGATATCAACATTATTATAGGCCAGGTAAAAAGGAGATGTTGTTCTACAGTAGGGCGGGCAGCCTTATGGTATTTATTAAAACTGGGGTCTTTGACTGCATAGGAAAAATAAGCAAAGCAGATTATTTTCTGGCCCTTAGGATCAAGAAAAATTAGACCTCAATAATCCTTTTTAATATTTACATCCCTCTGACCAAATCTAAATTTTATTCAAATAATATGTGGGAGAGTTTAAGAAATGAAATTACTGAGGCCCAGATGCATTTTCCTGATGCTGAGCTATTACGTCTTCGGTGACCTAAATGCTAGAATAGTATCTTTTGGTGGCTTCCTTAAAGTAACGGTTTTAAATTGGATTTACCCAGCCACTTGTAAGATTCCTAGATGGACCACTGATTCTAAGGTTAATTACAATGGCCAATGCCCAATTGAATTAATGGAAAATAACCAATTATTTCCCTGGAATGATAGAACTATGGGTGATGTTGATGGCTCTCAAACCTATGTCTCATTCCAGGGTTCATTGGTTTTAGACATAGCAATCTGGAATAGGCCCCTGAACATTTGGACAGAGCTCTTAATTCTGACCAGATGTGAAAGTGACCACTTCCCTCTTGTCTTAAAGAGTAGTGTTTTTCAAAATAACTCTCATTCCCCTCTCGCTCTTTATCACGTGCCACTTAAATCACTTCCCCAGGCACTGATAGTTACCCCGGTTGGTACCTCAGTTAAAGTCCATGCACAACTATGTACATCCCATTCCTTTAAACATACACAAGACACAATTCAACCATTGATGGGCAACCCAAATTTCCAGATAGGTGGGACACTTAGTGAAAGCCTCTTGGCTCCCCCAATTGGTGCATGCCAACGTGCAGGATTTATGGCACGAGTGCCAGGTTAGAACAACAGCGGATATCACAATTAACCACAATTTGAGTCCCCATTCAAGCTTTAAAGTGCTGCAACTCAGACACATGCTTACCACCTCTCAGATAACACAACCTACATATGGAAACAGTAACCCCCTGCAGCCAGTTAAGGCACTAGTCACCCAGCAGCATGCAGTCTCCGGCATTTATAAGGTACTAATAGAGAACATTTTTCCACATCAAAATGGATCCTCTCGATACTGGAATTCCCAGTTCCAACTCTTGAATGGGAAAAGATCTGGAGAGACACTCACCATTTCATTTCACAGGACAGATTACGTCTGAGGCAATTTCAGATCCTCAGTAACATGTATTGCACTCCAGTGAAACTGAATAAGATAAATAATTCCCTTTCCCTGACCTGCAGATGTTGTACACAAGCTGTAGGATCTCTATACCACATTTTTTGGGAATGCCCCAAAGTGGCTCCTTTATGGGCCCTTATAAAGCACAGAGTGGACCCACTACTAGGCATCAAGGAACACATCAAACCAGGGGTATGCCTGGTAGGGGACTACTCACAGGTCAGGGTCACGGAAAGGAAATACCATCTAGCAATTACAGCTATGTCAGTTAAAAAGTTGGTGCTTTGACACTGGTTAGACACAAACACTCTGTCATATAATGAGTGGCTGCAAGAACTTTTGTTCAAGTTCGCAGCAGAGAAAGTGATAGCTAGTATAAATAATAAAATGCAAAGATATGAGAAATGTTGGAGTAGACTACACACACTGTATTCCCTCTAATAGTTGTACTGAATGCTTCAGATTACATCCCATATAATTAATCATATTGTTACAGGTCTGATACCTTGGGCAGGGGGTGAGGGCAGGGGGAAGGGGAAGAGGGTCTTATCTGGGATGTTTTGTATTGTACTGTTTGGCCTTCATCAATGTACGTATGTTATGTCTTAAAATGGCCTTTTCAGGCTGAATGTGGAAAATAAAGCATTCTGAATTTCAAAATGACTCTCACTCCTCATATGCTACCCTAAACCCTCCAAATTTAGAAATAAGATATTCCAAACATCTTAGATGGATGGAGGCTATTAAGATGGCTGTCAAAAGTAAAATCAGTAAATTTGTAGTTGAATGGTCTTCAAAATAAGAGAAAAATATCCCTTTTGAGGAAATAGTAACAAGTCTGAAGGAGTTCCAAGATGAAACAAAACATTTCCTTCATGTAGAAAAGTCATATAAATCAAAGGATCAGAAGAACAGGGGTTGGAGTGATCTGGAGTGTAGGAACAAGAAGAAAAGATTAACAGTCTATGTTAGAGCTGCTAAAAAGCTTAAAAATATGAAAAACCACCAAATTTGAAAGAAAACAATATAAGATCTTTTTTGAGAATAAAAAAATGAGAACACTATAGGGCTCATTGCTTGTATATGCTAACTGCTATCTCAAAAAAGGACCATCAGACCTTCTGGGCTCTAGTAGCTAAGAGGTATAAGAAATATAATGCTGAAACTGATGTCTGCATTTCTCCGGAAGCCTGAGTATGGTATTTTTTAAAAATCCATTATGATCCTACAGTCAAAAGTAACCTTAATTCTAACTTTTTTAACATTACAACTTCATTATTCAAGTTAATCAGCAAGTATTGATTATTGGTCAAATAATTTGACAAATATTTTTAATATAAATGCATTCAGGAGAATGTTATCCCTAGGTCTTGGAGAGGATCGGAGACAAGTCCAATATTCAAAAAAGGTAATAGATGTGATACAAAAATGTATACATCAATTAGTCTGATAGATATTTTAGCAAAAATGTTTGCCAAGGTGCTCTTCGAGAGATTAAAACTGCAACATAAAAGGCTGGGGGATATCACACAGCTTCAAGCTGGCTTTAGGGAAGGTCACTCAACCCTAGACAACTGTATTTTATCCTTCAGTACCTCTTAGAGAAATATGTGAAGCTAAGATGCCAGAAAGTTTATACTGCTTTTATCAATTTTGGTGCAGCTTTTGATTCAATCAATAGAAATTACACTTTGGGACATTATCAGAGAATGGGACATGTGCCTTACCCTGATAAATATGATTGGAAGTCTGTACACAGAAACATAGGCTCAAGTATAAATGTTGGGGCAAGGGGCCAGCTTTTGGACATATTCCCCACAAATAGGGGTATCAGACAGGGCTGTATCCTTGCTCCTGTGCTCTTTTCAATTAATATAAACAAGCTTTTACTAGCTTTTAAGGCTCCTGCCTCTGACTCCCCCAAAATTGTTTCCATATCATTTCCAGCACTAGCCTATGCTGATGACCTGGCTCTTTTCTCACTATCATGCAGCTGCCTCAAAAAAAAAAAAAAAACTTGACATATTATAATGAACACTCTGAAAGATTAGCCTTAAAGGTTAACATATCAAAGAGTAAGATAGTTTCATTTTGGGGAAATAGAAATAAATATCTGTGGAAACGTGATGCTACATCAATTGAGGTAGTTAAAACATACTGTTATTTAGGTGTAACCTTTTCATGAATCTCTCATGGAAAGGCCACCTTGATGGCTCTATGACAAAAGCAAAATCCTCTACTCTCAGGCTAAAAAGATTTAATTACTTAAATGGGGGCCATACTGTTCAGTCATTAGTCAAGGCAATACATGCAAAATATAATACTCAAATCCTTTATGGCACAGAGGTCTAGGCTATGTCTTCTATAGAAAATTTGGAAAAACCGGCTATGCAAGTCCCACGGGTAGCTTTGGGTTTTAACAAATCCACCCCTAGTTGCTTTGTAAGGGCTGAATTGAGATTAAACAGCTTACAAGTAACAGTGGTCAGTAAAATAATAAAAAAAAATGTTATGTTATTGATATCTTGGATTACAAACATCTTTGAACCAATGGTTCTTTTACAAAGTTTCCATGTCAAAAAAGTACAAACAGTTGAGAAAATGAGAAGAACAAATTTAACATTACAATGTCATAATAAGTGTGGTGTCATATAAGGCACACCTAATGAGGGCATGAACAGGTAATATAGCAGTCAGTAAGTGACTTTGTCAAGTTAACTTGTAAAGGGGGAGAGTAGTAAAGAGAAAAGTTAGAAAAAAATAGAAGAATAGGAAGAATGTCAGAAAGGGTGATAAGGAGAGGAGGACAGGGGGGAAAGGTGTAGGGTGGGGGGAATAGGGTATCATGTAAGACACAACTCAAAGAGTACACAAACAGGTACTAATGTGGTCAGTAAGTGGCTTTGTCAAATTAACTTGTAAAGGGGGAGGATAGTTTAGATGAAAGAATGTCAGAAAGGGTGGAAAGGGGAGGAGGAGAGAGGGGGATAGGTGTGGGGTGTGGGGGGAAGGGGTAAGGGACGACAAATAGTAAAATTCAGAGAGAGATAAGATTAGGGAGAGGTGGGGAGGGAAGAGGTGTAGGAAAGGAGTAGGCGGGAGTTAATACCACCAATCAAGGAGACAGGTGAATGTAGGATAGTTAGGTAGTGTGTGTGGAATAAGGAGGTTGTAGGGGATGGAGGTAAATAAGGGCCTTATTCAATGATAGTTTACAGAGGGCAGTCACAGCTGCTGAGTGCTGTAAGGTATTGGTGGAGTTTAATCTTAAAAGGGCCAAGCTTTTATACAGCATTGATGTCAGAGGGAGGCCATTAAGACAGGTTGGGGTCCTGAACATGAATGTATGCTGAGCCTGAGTGGTCCAGCAGAAGGGGACAAGGTACGACAGTTTGGACGCACTATGAGTACTACTAGGGTAGGGAGTCGGCACAAGAAGAAGCCGAGTGGCAGGAAGTGTTAGGCCTAGGCTGTTTTTTTTTGCCATAAGGCAGGTCTGGTAGGTAACCCTGCCTTTAACGTGCAACCAGTTGGTGTGTTCATATAGGTTGCACGTGCAAGTGCTCTTATGGGCCTCAGACACCAGCTGGCAGGATTTATTAAGTGCTATAGTGATTCTCTTGAGGGTGTTATCAGCAGCAGCTCCATATATGACCAAACCATAGTAACCAATGGAAAGGATTGAGCTAGTAACCACTAGTCAGAGGGCTTAAGGGGTCATGAAGAGTTTGTGCTAATACAGAATCCCTATCCTAGAGTTTATTGTCTTAGAGATTAGGTTGACATGCATGGTGTAAGACAGTGAGCTATCTAAGGTTATTCCAAGATATTTAAATTCATGGACCTGTTCAAGAGGTAGGCTTTGGTTATTCAGTATTGTTAGGTGGGCTGTTTTATGTCTGTTATGTGGGCTAGTGAAGAGCATAACCTTGTAGTTCATAAGTAATTTGTGCTGAGCAAACCAGGCTTCAACCACTTTGAAGTTAGCTTGTAGGTCTCTAGTGGGGGGGGGCTCAGAGTGGCTTGGGAAGAGGATGGCATCATCCGCATAGAGTACCACGTTGCTGGTGCAAGCTTGAGGGAGCTTGTTAAGAAAAAGACTGAATAGTAGAGGCCCAGGGATGGACCCTTGAGTGATCCCAGAGCACACAGGATCACTGTCAGAGAGAGCATCACAGATTTTGACTTGTTGCATATGACCTTTAAAATAGCTCTTGAACCCTTCTGTTACCCCACTGGAGAGATTGAGGGCAGGGAGTGAATTCAATAGTAGGGTACAGCCTACAGTATTGAAGGCCTTAGTGAAGTTGATATATAGTGACCACGGTCAAGAGCCTTGTGTAGAAAATCTGTATAGTCAAGCAGAGCAGTAGTAGTGCTATGAGCTTTTCTAAAGCCATGCTGCTGCGGACATTGATGTTGTATTTTGCCAGGTACTTGGACAATTGGTCGGAGACAATGCACTCTAGTGCTCTTGGGGGGATAGATATTGGGTGATAGAGTGCATCGATCTGTCTCCACTTTTATGAACTGGTGTTACAATTGCCACTTTCAAAATTTGTGGGAACCAGCTGACTATGGGTGAGTGATAGGTTTAGGAGTTTAGTTAGGGGTTTCAGGACAAAATCTAGGGTAAGGTTTAGGAGTTTGAGATCAAGAGTCTCGCTACTAAATCTGTACTTGCCAAGAACCCTATGTAGGTATTTTTTGGTTTAATTAAGGGTGACTCTCTTGAAATAGAAGGATGGTGGTGATGGGGGGGGGGCAGAATTACAATTCAATCAATCAATCACTTTATTTAACCAGGCATAACAAGTAATACCCAATTTAAATATTAGATTACATTAAATAGACTTTGGGAAGAAAGATTAGCAAAACAAAAAAAAAAAAAATGCTTGCAAGAGAAAGTTTTCCGGAATGTTCTTGGATGTAAGCTCTCACTTTGGTGGGAGCATGTAGTAAAAGTTTCTCGCTATCTCGATACCTATGGTTTGGAGATTCTTACAAGACATGTTACTAAAATATTGTTTTAAGTTATAAATACAAAGTCTATATTTTTAAGAAAATCTCAGCCCCTATAAGATTAGAAAGAAGTAGGCTCTCTCACTATCAAAGTTTGACAGATTGTACATTGACAATGATAATAGCATATGTATAGAGATTATCTTCATGTATTGGATGACCCTCTAATCAGAAAGACTTTCGCTAAACATAAACTTGAGATAGTCTAGTCCAGTGTTTTGGCTGCCAGATTTGGTAAATCATCTAGTCCATAAAATAAACTATGTAGCTGTAGCAATACTGTCAAGGAAGATTTGATGCATGTAATGCTTTATTGCCAATGGCATAATAAAGCTAGGAAGTTTGGGATTACTCCAGTATTACAATCATTGCAACATATGAATGAAAATATGTTTTTAAGGATGTTATTCTCTGTTGAAGATGAATTTATTATTACTAGAGTAGCCCGATACTTAGTAAATATACAAAAAGTCAGGAAAAGGATGATTTCGAGAAGTGGGAATTGTAATTGGAAATAACCTATGCTGTGCATTTTTTTAAATGTTATTTATTTCATTTTAGGGCGGATTTGTTTATGATACAGTATGCTTAGTCTGTATTTTTGTAGGTTAATCCTTATATTATAAAGTTGTAATGATCATCTTTTTTGATCGAACAATAAAGAGATACTACTACTAAGAAGGAGATTGAGACTAGCAAAACACATTTAACGATACCTAGCTGACCATTGATACATTTCTGCACCCCTATAAACCACAGCTTGCTGCAGAGGGAAACATTCTAGCCGCTGAGGCACACAAGGGTTATTCACATCTAATGACACACCATCACAAAGCTTTCCACCACACCATAGACCATACACTCCCAATTATTCCAAAGCATGGGTGTAGGAATGCATACTTCAAGTAAACCATGGCTTACAATATGATTGGAGAGGGGGCAGCATTTTGGCCTTGACCACAGAGTTTGGCTACCCTTACTGGTGGTGTAATCTGAACATTGTGCTCTGTTTGAATTATGCACAATGTTAAATGCAAAAAAAAAATAAGCACTACTGTATTTTTTTGCTTTGTTTTTATTATGCAGTCCCTGAAGTAAAACATGGCCTGTACAGGAGGTCTGAATTCCAAATATGGGCATGTCTGCAATGGTGTGGTGGGAGAGGACAGCAAAGCAAAAAGGTAACAAAAAAGGTTCTGGTTTACAATTTTTTTCCTAGCTATACCACTGTTTCAAAGGGGCTGGGGATCAAACTAGGAATATCAGTTTTCAAACAGTTAACTTAAGAGGATACTTTACATGCACTAACAAATATTGTTTTGGATTTCAACCCAGATATCAGGGATGTAGTCAAAAATTTTAATTTTGTATATCATCTGCCAATGAAAAAATCTGTGGTCCTACTCGATGATGAGGTTGAAACATATTGGTGAGGCAGTGTGGATACTTGCTTTGTACCCATCATGTAGATAAAAGGACTTTGCATTTAGAGCAGTCAATCTGGCACTGCTGGCAAATTTACTTAAAACAGTTAAAAAACAAGAGATAGGGAAGGCAGAAGACAATACACACAGAGAGGGAATGGGGAAAGAGAGGTTTTGTTGCTGTCTGGAAGACCTGTTTCAAAAATCAGACCCAATCTGAAAGGCAACAGGGTGGTGTGCCTGCTGTTTGCAGAACATGCGTTCCCTTCTGGACAGCATGGTGGTCTGTCCCCCGGCCCAACTAAATAGCAAGTGTCCAAATTGTAAATTCATTCACTCATTAATTCACAACTGATTTAACCAGGATAGTCCACCTGAGATGGGATACGGTGTCCACCCATGTGCACAGCCAGATCAACTGAAGTACAGTATTGTGATGATAAGGGCCTTGTTTAGTGTCACACAGCGAGTGTGGAATTTGAACCTCGGTCTCCTCTCCTAGTTCTACAACCTGTGCTCTAACTACTGTACAACGCAATGCCAAGAACATCAGACTCAAACTCACTTAAATGTCATCTTTTTAAAGTATGTTTTCAGGGGAAGAAAAAGCTCAACCCTCTCTGCCAGTCCTATTTTCTAAACCCACATTTTTTTTTTTAATTCTGTCTTTTTGCCTGCCTCAGTCATCAGTGCTCGGCCTTGGTCATGGTGTCTGTTGGACTTCCACCACCCATAACCACCTGCGTTCTCCCGGTTATCCCTGGCTTACCCACCAGAGGGCAGGGTCATGGCACCGTATGGGCACCAGTGCCGTGATACTGGTAACTGGTTGGGAGAGCTGGCTGGGTGGCTAATTGAAGCCCAGGGACAGAGCTTCATGGAGATGGCCAGGCAGTGTCCCCCCCCCCCGTAGGCTGGGGCTGGTACGTGCAATAACATCTTGCATCTGTCACGCCCCAGAGTTGCTTGCTTGTGTCGGTGCTTGGCGATGACCCAGCCTCTGCCAGGTGTTGCTCCTGCACCGAGCACACACCACCCTCCCCCCCCGGAGAAGGAGAGCAGTCCTGAGGACACTTGATCTTTCTCCCCCTGGCCGGCCCTCCAACGACCTGGATCCATTCCCGAACCCTGGTCACCGGCGTCGCGAGCAGAAATCCAACCGCTGCACTGGCAGGCCAGCTCTAAACTCACATTCTAATCTTATAGTATTGGAAAGTGAGAATAGCATTTTTGTTTTACAAGGATTCACTCATTCTTCGAGCAGAGTAACTGATGCCGGTATAGCACATTTTTTAGTGGTTAACAGCACATGCCAGACAGCTAGTTCCAAAACAGGTTTATTAATAACAGTAAGATTTGCAAATGTTCCTGATTTTGCAAAAGTGCTTATATCCAAGTGCCTGCCTTTCTCTCAGTAGTAGTTTTTAAGAAGGATTCTGGCTTGTTCCTATATAGTCCGATTTTTTTGCCTCAAGACCATATATTTTGACTGGCAGGCTACAGTGTCTCAAGACATTGAGAAATTGTATGGCTTTTCTCTTATTTTCAAAACTGTCATTCTAATCTTACAATTTTGGGATGAGAGAATAGTTTTTTGTATTTTTTTTAAACAAGGATTTACTTATTTGTCGAACAATGTAACTGGTACTGATATGGCAAAATCTTGTGTGGTTAACAAGATTCCAAGAGCTGATAATTGACATCAGCAAGATTTGTAAATGTTACTGATGTTGCAAAAGTGCTAACATCCAAGTGCCTGTCTGTCTCTCAGTAGTATTTTCAAGAAGGCTTTTGGCTTGCTCCAGTGTAGTCCAATTTTGTGCCTCAAGGTCATATATTTTGACTGACAGGCTACAGTGTCTCAGGAGAAATAAACTGATAGTATATAGGTCACCTGTCAACAGTATGAAGCTATAATTACAAGATACAAAACACGTTTAAAGACAATTTGTAGCTTCTTGTATATCTCGCAATATTAGGTTTACACCTACTGATAAGTAAGCCCCGTACTGTTAACTTGTTTATTTTATGGATATCTCTTGGCTGGAAAGCACAATATATTCCAGTTTGTGTTCCCAAAAAAATACTGTCTGACTAGATGGCAGAAATTCACAGCCATGGAAAAAAAAAAAAAAAGCTGAAAATCTGATGTAATCCACAGACAAAAATAATGATTAATATGAGCAATTACATGGTCATTGATGTTTTGAGGTGTGTGTGATCTGCAGGTTTTTTTACACACATTTCGGTGTTGACAATATAAAACCTCTCAAGCTCGCTCTCGAGGTTTATATATTATCACACAGCTTGGGTGTGTAGAAAAACTGCATATCACACACCTACATATGCATTATTCTCTCTATATCTTATATTGCAAAAAACTTCATTAATGCGTCAGTTAGGGTTGATAGCACAGTGACAAAAGCATGGAAATGTGATGTTAGAGTTACCCCCCCCCACCACCACCTCATTCCCACCCCCCAACCTCCACACACCAACAGACATCAGGCTGGTCCATGGCGTTATCAGGCCCAACTCTCACCCCATCCCATGTGTAAGCAACCTGGCATGCTACAGTACAGGAGAATGGGAAGAGAATTAGGCCTGATGACCCCATGGTACACCCAGACATCTGTTGGTGTGTGGAGGGTGGTGTGGTGGGGATGAGATGGTGGCGGGGGTTACCCTAACATCACATTTCCATGCTTTTGTCACTGTGCTATCAACCATAACTGATGCATTAACAAAGTTTTTTGTATTGAATTTCCCATCTTTTTTAGAAAGTTTAATGCAACCGGTATGTGTTAGTGGGCCCTCTGGGCCCTCAGGGCCCTGCACTCCCTTCAGATTGCCCAGTTTTTACATAATGGTATGCGTATGTGGGAGTGTGGGCCCTCTGGGCCCTGCACTCCCACTTACACATAAGTACGGAGACATACAGCAGCCCCATAGTAGTCAAAAGGAACCCTCCTAACACATATTTGACAATATCTCAGTAACCGTAGCAACTATGAAAAAAATTCCACTGCAGTTGTAATCATGACTTCCAAACCTCCATGCATGCTCAGTCAACCTAAAGATGGATTAAGCTGCGGGTAGCGAAAAATCTGTATCTCGAATAGTTTTCAAGATACAGGCGCTAAAAGGCACCATGGGTGCCGTAATGTTATCCTATGGGAAATTTCATCAACTTTGGAGCACTGTAACTTTGCAGCCACTTTACTTTTTTTATCAAACCACCAAAAGGCACATCCGTGGGGCCAGGGCTTGTCACCCTGCAAATTTCAGCCAAAAAGCCTTAACCATTTAGGTGCAGTGGTGTGGCAAAGAAATTCTATTTCTTGTGCAGTAGTGTCACAAATTGCAACAGTGTAGATGAAACAGTGTCATGGATTTGTGACAGTGATGCAAATGTACTGTTGTGATTTGCAACACTACTGGGGACCCGATTTAAAAAAAGGTATTTCTAGGGGCCCCTAGAAAAAAAAACTGATGGCCCATTTAGATAAACACAACTGTCAGTGTTTACCTAGGGGCAGTAGAATTCGAATTACATATGTTTTTCTTCACCACTAACTGAAACAAGATGGCTGCAGCATGACAGTAAAAGGGCCATTTGCAACAATAAAATGTACTGGCGGCAGCTTTTGTGACACACATATATTTTCCCCCACTGACTATAACAGAAAAATTAAAATTTGAATAACTTTTGAACGGATTAATATTTTTTCACCAAATCTTCAAACGGCACATCAGTGACCCATACTGCATCTGCCCTGAAGATTTCTTGTAGCCATGAGCAAAGAAACGTGAACAAATAAAATTTTGTGCGTATTTTGGTAGTCTGCAGCTCTGCAAATGTTCATCTGACCGTAAAGGAACTTGCCAGATCCAGAGATCTATGGTGCCCCAGAGCGCATACAAATTTGCAAGCAAATCCGTTGTTGTGTGGCAAAGTTATTTAAGTGCAAAATTTGGGGTTTAACATAGAAGTGGCCAGGCAACTCTAACTATAGCTGCACTACCGTGCACCTATAATATACATCATTGCAGAAAACTCCATTAAGGCATCAGTTTGGGTTGATAGACAGTGACAAAAGTTTGGAAATGTGATGTTGGGGTTACACCCCTACCATCCCCCCCACTCCCCCCCCACCTTCCACACACCAACAGGCATCGGGGTGTACATTGGGGTCATCGGCTTAACTCTCACCCCCAGTCCATGTGTAAACAAGCTGAGGTGGTACAGTATAGGAGAATGGGGTGAGAGTTAGGTCTGACATCCCCAATGCACATCCCGGTGCCTGTTGGTGTGTGGAGGGTGGGGTGGTAGGAGTGTAATCCTAACATCACATTTTCAAACTTTTGTCACTGTGCTATCAACCCTAACTGATGCATTACTTTTTTGCAATGAATTTCCCTTCTTTTTGAGAAAGTATAATGTAACTGGTAACTGGTATGTGTTAGTGGGAGCACAGGCCCTGCACTCCCTTCACATTGTCCATTTTTAGTGTAATGGTATACGTATGTAGGAGCACAGTAGTATGGAGCCATACAGCAGCACCATAATACTCCAAAGGAACCCTCGTAACCCATGTTTGCCAATATCTCCGTAACCGTAACAAGTAGGAAAAAAATTCCACTGCAGGTGTAATCTATGATTCCTAAACTTATTTTAAGCTATGGGTAGCAAATAATCCATATCTTGCTTTGTTTTCGAGATAGGGGTGCCAAAGGCGTCACGGGTGCCGCAATGTTATCCTATGGGAAATTTATCAAATTTGAAATGCTGTAACTTTGTGCCCATTGAATGTTTTGGTACCAAACCACCAAAAGGCACATCTGTGGCACCAGAGCTTGCCACCCTGCAAATTTCAGCCCAAAAGCCCCAACCATTTGGTTGCAGGGGGTGACAAAGATTTGCAGTTTTTGGACAAAGTATTGTCACAAATTGTGACAGTTTTGCAAAAACAGCACCACACTTTCATGATTTTCAAAAGTGTCACTGCCGTTTCTGTCGCAATTTGCAACAGTACTGTGGAGCCAGTTTTAAAAATGGCATTTCTTGGGGATTTTACCCCACAAAAAAGATAGGGATGGCATCCTCAGGACCCGACTAGGTTAACACAACAGTCACTGGTTACCTAGGGGGTCCCAAATTTAAATGCCAGGCATTTTTCTCTCTCGCTAACTGAAAACAAGGTGGCCACCACACAAATGTAAAAGGGCCATTTGTGAAAGTAAAATATAGTGGAGGCAGCTTTCGAGAGACACATATATTTTTTCCCCATTGACTATAATGGGAAACTTGTTTTTTGAATAACTTTTGAACAGTTTAATATTTTTTCACCACATCTTCAAACAGCAAATCAATGACCCAGACTGCATCTTGTCTGAAGATTTCAGACCAAATGGACAAAATATGCAGGCTGTAGGTGCGAGCAAAGAAACACGCAAAAAGTCAATTTTTTGCGTTCTTTGTCATTCTGCAGCTTCACAACTGCTCATCCGACCATAACGCAACTTACCAAATCCAGAGATCTATGGTACCATACCACGCATGCAAAATTTCAGGCAAATCCATCGTACAGTGGCAAAGTTATTAAAGTGCAAATTTGGGGTTTAACATAGAAATGGCTCTGCAATCCTAGCTATACTTTATTACATATTATAGGATATACAATAGGCTGACTCAAAATATGCAATTTATCTTCAAGTGTGAGGGGGCAGGACCGTAACTCACAAGTGGCAGAGCCACGAGTGAGTTATGAAAGTCCTACCCACTCACAAGTGATGATAAATTGCCTATTTTGAGTCAGACTATTTTATACTTGATATATACAACAGTAATTTACAAGTTATAACTTTTAAATCTGGAATTTATTTAAAAATGTTGCTGCATTTCTTTGATTTTAACTGCCTGCTTCAGTGCTGCACTGGGCATTGTGATGTCACCAGCATTGTAGAAGCTGCTCTCTGATTCCATTGTGACAACAGTAGCAATTATATTTTTCGATATCTTGCTGTTACTGATGTCACTAACTAAGATATCTTTTTTATTTTGTCATTTTCACCCCCCACTTCTATTGTATATACATACATGCATGGTAGTGCAGGTATAGTTAGTGTTGAGAAGGCACTTTAATGTTAAAGCCTCAAATTTTGCACTTTAATAACTTTGCAAATGTTTGTCCGATTTGCCTGAAATTGTGCATGTGCTGTCCGCTGCCATAGATCTCTGGATCTGCCAAGTTACATTCCAATCGAATGTGCGGTTGTGGAGCTGTGGAGTGCCAAAAAAGTGAAAAACATAATTCTTTTGCCAATTTTTTACTTGTCTCTATAGCCCGAATGGTTTGTTCATCTGGTCCAACATTTTCAGGGTACATGGGGACTGAGTCAGGGAAGTGCCTTTTGAAGGTTTGGTGAAAAAATATTAATCCGTTCAAAAATTATTAAAGTTTGAAGTTTTCCATTATAGCCTATGGGAAAAAAATAAATGTCACCCTCAAAAGCACTTTTTCGTTTCGCGAAAGCACTTTGTACTGCAACAAATGGGTTTGGTACTTTCGTGCTGCTGCCATCTTGTTTTAAGTTAACGAGAAGGAAAAAAACATTGTAGTTCAAAAAATACTGCCCTTAAGTAAACACCAACACTTGAGTTTACCTAATTGGGGCCCTAGGAACTTGACCAAGGCATTAGGTTTTCACCAGGATGCCCAGAAATATGTTTTTTTAATTTTTCCACCATCTTAGCCACAGGTACTTTCGTGAAAATCCCACATCTAAAATGGCAGGACTTTCATGAAAGTACAGCAGTATTTTCATGAAAGTTCTCCCATGTAAACCAATGGTGCTTTTGTGAAAGTCTGCGGACTTTCGTGAAAGTACCACAGGTAAACAGCCCCAAAAACCCTGTTTATTTGCCACTTCATAGGAAGAAAATGGTTAGAACTTTTGGGCTGAAATATGCAGGGTGGCATGCCCTTGCTCTACAGATGTACCTTTTGCTGGTTTTGTGACAAAATTTACACTGGTGACAGAGTTACAGCAGTCTGAAGTTGTGAATTTTCTCATAGGATAACACTGTGGTGGCCGAAGCGCCTTTCAGCACTATATCTCAAAAATGGTTCGAGATACAGATTTTTCGCTAAGCTCAGCTTAGTACATATTAGGTGTACCAAGCACATGTGGAGGTGGCCAGGTCATAAATACAACTGCAGTGGAATGTTTTCCACAGTTGCTGTGGTTACTGAGATGCTGCAACGTTTGTGCCACAAGTGTTACCTGGAATGGTTGTAGGCCTGTGCTATGTCTCTATAATTATGGGTATATGGTGGGCCCTGTGCTCCCACATATGGATCCCATTATGCAATAATGGGAGCACAGAGCCCTACATTATGCAGTAGTGGGAGCGCACAGCCCTCCCTTGCTTCCATCTATGGATACCATTTTGCAAACCTGGGTATACAGTTATGGATGGGTGGGAGCGCAGCACTGCCCCCTATGGATATCATTTTGCAGACCTATGGTTACAGTTATGGGTGGGTGAGAGCACAGGGTCTTGACGGCCCACGCTTCCACCCATACCATTTGGCAAACCTGGAGACACAGTTAATGATACATTTTGCAAACCTGGGGGCACAGTTATGGGTTGGTGGCAGTGCAGGGTCTGGAGGGCCCATGCTACCACCTCTGGATACCATTTTGCAAACCTGGGAGCACGGGGCCTTCCTGCACTATGTCTCTATAGTTTTGGGTGGGTGGAAGCACAGGGCCCAGAGGGATTATCACACACTTCGGGTATGTGAAAAATCCTCATAACACACACTTACGAAGGCATTCTCTATACATACTGCTCGCTGGGCATTAATGTGTGTACTGTATTAAGGTGTTAACATTAATACAGTGATAGTATTATATATCATATATGCTAGCTAGCTACCACCATGTATAGGGAAATACAAACACACACACACACACACACACACACACACACACACACACACACACACTACATTATTGTGCAAGTTAGTGTTTTCAAAGCAACAAAATTAAGAAAATGTGATGTTAGGGTTTTTTGTACCCTAAATCTGCCTACTCCTATGCACCACCCCTGTAAAGTCCACGTAAATGAATACCAAATGCACAACCAAGATCTCAGACATATGGTTTAACATGGTAATTAAATAACATATGCAATGACACATTGATCCCAATGAGAAATTCGGGAGACCCAAATATAATGCACTGTTTTCAATGCTTTTGCTAGTGTTTCACCTCATTTTATTGGCTTAAAGCTGCCTTTCTTTTTATCATAAACATTGTAAACTCTCTAGCTGGCCCATTTCCCTCTATGTTCTTTTTCCAGAACCTTAGTGGAAATAAAATGATCTGTGTCAAATAGCATCTGTTCTAAGTGAAAATAAAAATGTATCCTTAAAATAACATGATCTGACATATATACATACATAAAAAAAAATATATATATATATATATATATATATATATATTCATTGCAAAACCATGTTAATGCTCAAGTTGGGGGTTTTAAAAGCATCACAAGTAAGGACATCTAATTATTTTTGTAATTATTTATTATCACAATCGGAATTACAATCCTTTGAGTCATAGACTCCTTTGCAAAGGTTCCACGTCTTGGTACAGAGATTACAAACATTGAGAACAGTGCAATACAGTGTGGACATACAGGAGAACAAAACTCTAGGGTCAGGAAACCCAGCGTCAAAATACATGTTAAGTATTAAGATATTCAATAATTAGATTCCTTTGTAGGGTTCCACATCCTAGTAAAGAGGTTTCATAACAGTGACATTACAGTACAATGAGGTCATACATGAGAGCACAAATTCAAGGGTTAGGTAACTCAACATCTGCTATTACATATTTAAGCAATAAGGCATGACAGGGTGTTGTATATCATGGGATATCGTCACGCTTCGGGTGGTTAGCATGAAACGCAGGCGAGTGCGTCCAACGACCGGTAACAATATCATGATATACACACACCTAGATGCTATATTACTATTATAATCTCAGCTTTACAAGGGTTATGAGTAAAAATAATAATAAAAAAAAAAATTAACATTTTGAAATGCTTTTCTTTTGTGTAGTGGAGAAGTATGTTTTCATAAAGTAGTTCCTGGAGGGCTCTCTGGGCAGCTGTTGTTAGTGGAGTTTGTGTAGAGGAGGTCTGAAGTTTGTCTCCAGTAGGTGGTGTTGCTATTTGTTGCTCCTCATGTACATGCTGTAGTGCTCTTTCTTGTCTATTGTAGATCATCCTCCCCCTCCACCTCCTTACCCTGTCAGAGTTTACCTGTACATTGCTCAGTCGATTTTATAATTAATTTTGTATTTAGCAAGCCACTACTCGCTATCCTGAGTCTCGTGGGGCAGAGTGAAAAGTACTGGCCGAGCTGTGCTTCATAGAGATAACACTGGACTGAATGGAGGGCAGCCGTTGTACTGTGAGTTAAATAGGGGAACATGGTATCTGCCACAAGTAGCGGGCGGGTTCATGATGCATCAGTTGTACTGCGTGTTAAACGGGAAAGTGGCATCTGGCACAAGCAGCGAGAGGAGCAGGCAGGTCAATGATGTGAGGTTAGTGTGGTGGTTGGCAGCTGTTGTTTTGTGTGACCGACTGTTTTTTTCTTCCAGTAAATTTTCCCGCGTGAGGAGGTAGTGTTGTTGTCGGGAGGTATGTGCACATATTGCCGTTGTCACATTAGGCTGTGACCTGCGTTTAAAGTTAAGCGCTGCTGTTGCTGTTGGAGGAATTTTTTGAAAGTGAGAAGACTGGTAACCGGAGGCTTTTTGAAGCTGTGATGATGTAGCCTGATATCATCATGGCTTCAAACACCTCTTGGCCAATCAGATTCATCTATTTACTATCGCCAGTTCATAATCAATAACACTTGATACAGAGTAATGAGGAAATAACACAGTTCAGAGATGAAGGAGTTCAGCATAGGCTATGTAGCTTAGAGAGGTATCCAATACTGGGAACAGGACTGGCGGTGGACTGGAATGTTAACATCTTCTGTGAAGGTGGGCATGGAAGGAGGGTTAAGAACAATCACAGGCACCAGAATCAAGAAGCAGATTCTTTAGGTTAGCTTTAAAGAGAGACTGAGCTTGGGTTCCAGGGAGATAGAGGCAGGGAGGCAATTCAGCCAGAGGGGAGCACATAAAGGAATGTTAGGATGTTGCACAGAGCTATATGCATTGGGACCTTGGAGAGGGGAGGTCATGTCAGACAAATTTGATATGATTTTTCTGACTGGGTGACCAGGAAGATAGATTAGGGTGGGGCAGTGGACATGGCCTACTTAGATTTCATAAGACTTTCCATACTGTTCCACATAGGAGGCTCATAAGGAAACTGAGCAGCTTAGGGGTAGGTCAAAAGGTGGTAAACAGGGTAACAAATTGGTTAAGGGTAAGGGATAGGTGACAGAAGGTGGTGGTAAAAGGAGTTCACTTCTGGCAAGGGAGGGTGACCAGCAGGGTACCACAGGGCTCAGTACTGGGATCAGTCCTCTGTATGTCTTTATATATTTTGGATACTTTGCTCCAACTTTACGGAATTATATTCCTACTCTTATTAGACAAAGTCCCTCAGCATCTGCCTTTCACAGAAGGTACCATGATCATCTTCTCAAGATGTCTAAGTGCTTGTGCCCATAACCCACTTTTACTTCATTTTTGATCTTTCCATGATTGCTGATATTGATGGTAGCCATTTCTCCATCTCATTTTTAGATCTGTATAAGTATCTACTGTTGTACTGTTCTTCATGTACTGATTTATTGTAATACTGATTTGACTTGTCAGAATTGTCACTGCCTTGAATTCACTTCCTGTAATGTTTTGTATAATGCACTCTCCTGGGCCATGCCTGAAAATAGGCATTTGTGTGCCTAGTGCAACAGCCCATTAAAAAAACATACACACACACACACACACACACACACACACACACACATATATACATATACTTGTGAATAAATAAATGTCATTGCAGGTGAGATGAAAGGAAGGTCTGCCTCTTTGCTGATGACACCAAAATCTGCAACAGAGTGGACACTCTGGAGGGGGTGGAAAGAATGTGCACAGATCTGAGAAAAGCTAAGGAGAGGTCAAGGACATGGCGGCTGAGTTTTAAAGCGATAAAGTGCATAATTATACACTTAGGGCACAGAATCCCAGAGGCAGAGTACATTATGGGGAAAAAAGGTATTGACAGTCACCAAACAGGAAAAAGGACCTGGTAGTAATCATGTCGGATAATCTCAAGGTAGCGAGGCAGTTCAACAAGGCAGTGGGTAGGGCCAGTGGGATGTTGGGGTGCATAGGGAGGGGTTTCACCAGAAGGAAGAGGGAGGTGATGTTGCTACTGCAGAGATCACTGGTGGAACCCCACCTGGAGTACTGTGTCCATTTCTGGAGATCACATCTCAAGAAGAACAGAGTGGAGGCTGTCCAGAGGAGGGCAGTTAAAATGTGCAGGGTCTGCATTAAAAGCAGTATTAGGAGAGACTAAAGGACCTCAATATGTACACCCTAGAAAAGAGAAGAGTGACAGAGGATAAGATAGAGACCCATAGGTAACTCATGGGGGCAAATATGAAACAGGAGGGAGTATTTTTTTCAGAGGAAAAGATGCACAGAAAGAGGGGGACATGCAATGAAGCTGGAAAGGGGTAAATTCAAGAGAGATGTGAGGAAGTATTTCTTCACTGAAAGAGTGGTAGAACAGTCTTCTGGTGGAGGTGGTGGGGCGAAAATAGTGGTGGGCTTCGAGCATGCATGGGATAGACACAAGGGAATCTTAGTGGAAGCAAAGGGGGAGCTGGAGATCAAGTAGGGTCTGTGGTGGCAGTATAGGCAGGGGAAAATAAATGAGCAGACTGGGTAGGCCAAGCAGTCCTTATCTGCCATCAAATTCTATGTTTCTATGAAAAAGTACCAGAGTCCTGACTTGCTTCGCACAAGGCCCTTTTTACCCTGTTCAAAGTCAAAGTCGAGACCCAATTTGATTAAAGCAGGGCACTTTGGGATTGGGATCTGCTTTGGCATTCAATTTAGTGGAATTCATGGGGGTGATGAGGGTTGGCAGAGTTAGGGTTCAAAAACCCAAAACACTGGATTTCCTTACTTTTGATACTAACGTACTAAAATGCCAGCAGAATAAGCCTAACGGTATTTTGTATCTGCTCATTTGGTTAGTTCCCAACCTGGGAGCTGACCTTGCTGTCCATCCCACCCCCTCGGGCTTCTCCATTCCCAGTCCAAGATATTCCCCCTGTATTGGACATTGCCACCACAACCCTACCCCTATACCTGTCCGAACACCTCTTGAAACCCTACACAGTCTCTGCCTCCACTAGTCCCATGGGCAGCTCACTCCATGGTTCTACCACCCTCTCAGTAAAGTAGCACCTCCTTCTTTTCCCACTGAGTGCTCTAGCTTACACCCATGTCCTCTAGTTGCCCCCCTTTCCTTTGGAGCACTCTGACTGAGCCTCCCCTATTTAACCCCTTCATGTACTTGAAGACCTCTATCATGTCCCCCCCATCCCTCCTCTCCTCCAACATGTACATGTTGAGGTCCTCAAGCCTCTCCCCATAGGTCCTTTCCCCCAAGCCCCAGATCATTTTAGTTGCCCTCCTTTGGACTGTTTCCAGGAGTGCAATGTCCCTTTATAAATTCGGCCTCCAAAACTGTACACAGTACTTGAGGTAAGGTCTAACCAAGCAGCTGTACAGAGGGATTATCACTTCCCTCCTTCTGGAGGTAATTCCCCTAGCGAAGCATCCCAGAATCCTATTGGCTATGACTGCCACCCTCCTACAAGTCTCAGAGTTGTTCATTTTGACATCCACCACCACCACCCCCAGGTCCCTCTCAGCCATCGAGACTTGAAGCATTACCCCACTCAGGATATACACTTGGCCCAGGTTTCTGGTGCCCAGGTGTAGAACCCTGCATTTCCTTGCATTGAACCTTTAGACTCCACTTCCTTGACTACCTCTCCAGAGCATTTAGGTCCTCTTGCAGGGTCACCCTCCCCTCCTCCCCATCCACCACCATTCCCAACTTTGAGTCATCCGCAAAGAGACTCATTTCATTCTTGATACCCTTCCTTATGTCAAAGACATAGGAGTTAAACAGGAAGGGCCCTAGGACCAATCATTGAGGGACCCCACTGATGACCCTCCTTGGAAATGAGACTAACTCCCCAACCATGACCCTCTGGGTGTGCTCCAACAGCCAATTTCCTATCAGTCTGATCATTCATTTCCCCACCCCCATTCCCCCAGTTTATCCAAGAGGCCCCCATGAGGAACTGAGTCAAATGCCTTGTTGAAGTCAAGTAAGAGGATGTCCACTGGCCTACCCTGGTCCAGGGCACTTGTCACCCAATTGTAGAACTCCACAAGTTTTGGCTGACACGATTTTCCTGGGACAAAGCCATGTTGTCTATTGTCCAGGTACTCCATCTTCTCCAGTACCCCCCTAGCCTCTTCTTGTTAATACCCTCCATCATCTTGCCTACCACCAATGTCAGGCTGATGAGCCTATAGTTCCCCGCCTCCTCTCTTGATCCTCCCTTGTGGATAGGCACAATATGTGCCACCCTCCAGTCCCAGGACACCCACCCCATCATCAGAGAGATACTGAAAAGCTCCATCAGGGGTTCTGCCAGGATATCCGCCAGTTCCTTCAGTACCCTGAGATGTAATTCATCTGGCCTTGGTGATTTCTCTGTCCTAAGGGACCTGAGGGCTTCCCTCACTCTCCCTACTGGGATTTCCACCTCCACTTCTTACCCCTTGGCCCCCTGTTCCGCCTTCCCCACTTCTGATGGTGATGTCACCCCCTCCCTTCCTAGACCCGCCTGGGCTCCCGATTGGTAAGGGTCCCAGCTCCTCCTCATTTTCACCATCTCCTCCCTTGGATGATGCAGCCACCCCATTCTTCTTGGTAAAAACTGAGGCAAAGTACTCATTTAGTACCTTGGCCTGCTCCCCTGGGTCCTGTGCCCATCCCTCCCCTGTTCTAATCCTGCTAATCTGCCCCTTTACCTTCCTTTTTTTACCAGTGTATCTAAAGAACCCCTTGTTCCCCCTCCTGATTTCCCTGGCAGGTTCTGCTCCTTCCTTGCCTTAGCCACCCTCACCACCCTAGTGACCCTTCTGTCCATCAGCTCATACTCTGCTTGATCCCTTTTGCTCCTTGAGCATTTGAAGTGCCTATAGGTGGACTTCTTTTCCCTCACCACCTTCTGAACCTCCTGGGTCCACCAACAGGGTTTTCTATCCTTACCACATTTGCACCTCACTGTTGCACTGGTCTTGGTAGCCTCTTGCATCCCCCTCCTAATTATTTCCCACCTACTGTCAGTGTCCATGTCTGGCCTTATCCTATCCAAATGATCCTTGAAGATCTTTTCCATCCCCTTGAAGTCCGTCCCCCTGAAATCAAGTACCACCATCTTTGTGCGGTCTTCCTCCCCACCTAGGTCCATGAAGAACCAGACTGTTGCATGATTACTCCCCAACAATGGGTCCCTCACCTCCAGGCCCCTAATCTGGTCATTGTCCACCAGGACTACTTCCAGTGTCCAGGCCTCCCTAGTCGGCTCACCCACCTGCTGGGTTAGGAACGGATCCTGGAAGACATCCAGCAACCTCTGTTCCCTGGTCACAAAGGAAGTCGTAGTCCCCCAGTCCATCCCTAACATGTTTAGATCACCCATCACCACCACCCCTTGCCCAATCTACAGTGTCTCATGTCATTTGCCACCAGACTCTCTTCCAGTTCCTCCGCCAGTGCAGGGGGTCTGTATACTACTCCTATTTTAACTTTCTTGCCCCCCCTTCATTGTCAGGGTGACATAAATTGCCTCCACAGTCCCCTCTGCCTCCTTTACCCCTCCTATACCAATGCTATTTTTGACCATCAGTGCTACCCTCCCTCCCCTTCCCTCCTCCCTGTCCTTCCTGAACATAGGGTAGCCCTCCAGGTTTAGGTCCCAGTCATGCCCTGGTGTGGACAAGGTCTCAGTGACAGCTGCCACATCCACTGCCCCCTCAGCTAGCATAACCTGGAGCTCAGGCATCTTACTTATCGAGCTCCTGGCATTTAGTAGGACCACCCTCCACCCCTTTCCTCCCCTCCGATCCCCCCCTCGGTTTCTGTGTGACCGCAGTTTCCCCCCCACCCTATCTGTTAGCCTTTTTCTGTATTCCTCCAACTTCCTGGAGGGGTGGAGACCAAGTCTCTCTTTTGTCGGACCTCCTGCAACAGTCCCAACTCCCATCCCTCCTCCCTTCACAAGTTTAAACCCCACCTTTCACTGATGAACCCCTCTATCTTCAGCTTAAGGATTTCCCTCCCTTACAAATTGAGGTGTAACATATCCATAGCATACAGACCCTTATCCTCTTAGGTTTTCCCCCAATACCCCATCAACCCATACCCCCCTGACCTCATACCACTCCGGGAGACACGGATTTACCTTCTTGATACTGTAGTTCATTGAACAGAAGCCACAGCTTCCATTAATTTTTTTTTTATTTTGATCTGTGCTTGTATTCAAGGGCGCTTGCATTTGAGGGTGGCTTGTATTCCAAACGCAAATGTTTAAGTGAGATAAATAAAATATTACACATCTTGAATTTGTTCACATATACTGAAACTGATCTACTTCATACGAAAATAAGCATAACATACATCAAGTAAGATCATAAATTTAGAAATAAATATAATAATAATCATATTTACTGAGATAAAATATCACACAGATCCTCACCTACAGTACATTTCTGACATGACTTCAACCTTAATTAGAAGCTGCCGCGTGTATCTGAGGGCAGTTTTTATTAAAAGTATTCATTATGACATGCGGCTTCTATTTGAGAGCAGCTTCTGGTGACTTCTAGTTGATGAAATACAGTACTTTAAAAACCTTAACTTGAGCATTAACATAGGTTTTTTTTGCAATAAATATACTGCCCTTTTCAGATGCCATAATGCCTTCATGCATGCATCATGCAGGGCCCTGCAGGAAGCATGAGGCATTGCACAGGGACCAGCAGAAGGCATGAGGCATTAAGCAAGGCCCTGCAAAAAGTATGAGGCATTGAACAGGGCCCTGTGGGCCCTGCATAATGTATGAGATCAACTATAACTGGCCGTCACAAAGGAGCTGCATGATGATGCATACTACACCAGACCAGTAGCGTGCTTCTTAAGAAAGCAGCTGCATAGCAACATGCAGTGTACAATACCACAGGTAGCCTGAAGCTGGCCCCCAAAATATGTCTGTCAGCCTTACCTGTCCACTATAATGTGACAGTGGCAATGGTAGTGCTGCTAGGAGTTGCCATGGTGGGGATAAGCTACAGGTCTATGTGTGTGTGGGGGGGGAGATATAGGATGACCCTTTTTATTGCAGGCTGCTTGTATATCCTGCATTTCTTTCTCTTCTTTACCTCCTTTGATGCCAGATGTCTAGCTCATTGGACTTCCTTCATCTCCAAATTCTGGCTTGGCTCCTCCCCTCTTACCTTTCCTATCTTCTCATTTCCCTCCTCCTACCATCTACTTACTTTGCAATGCTGACCCTTGCTCTCTTGCCTTCCCCTCTATAAAATCCTCTGCTAGCTAAGGTACCTTCTCCTTCTGCTTCCCCAAACTTTCAGTCATTCTCCTCCACTTCCACTTGTTCTCTCTTCTCCCTCAAATTTCTTCTCCATGAGTTCACTACTCACTCCTGCAGTTGTCCCTGATCCTGGTTCATGGTCTGTTAATCTGCTGCCCTCTAACCCCAAGTGTTCAGCCTCCCTGCTGTTCCAAGCATTTGTGTTGTTCACTCTAATTACTGCATTCTGCACTTTATTGCACTGTTGCTCTTCATATGCATGCCCTTGCACATTTTGTTCATTTTTTGCTGCTTATCTGTTTAACTTTGCATTTTGTATTTTGTAAACCTTTTTATTGTATTGTAACTTATTGCAACGCTCTTCCCTCTTCCCCACCCCCCAGGATACATCTAGATATGAGCTGCTCCAGCTCAATATGTTTTTCCCAGAAAAGCTTTATAGATAAACGTCACTGGATCTGACTATCATTCTATAGGGGATGTACTGGTCCTTTAACTTCATGTCCATGCATCTCCCCCTTCTATGCCCACTCAATTTCCTGTGGAAAAGGAAGGGGGCATTTGGGTACAATCCATCCACAATTAGCCTAGTAATAAAATTCATAGCCCTAATTGAGGAAGAAGCCCTGAGCTCCCGAGTCATCGGTGCCCACTATAGTTTTTGGTCAACAAACTGCATTGAAAAGGATGCACTTCAGCCTGGGGGTGTATTATTATTAGTAGTCTTGGTATTATTGAAACAAATTATTAGAATTATTGTTGCAATAAGTGCAGCACTTACAGTGATGCGCAGGCTTTGTATAAGGCATGTAAAACAAACTGAACCATTCACTTTGCCCATAAGAATCAATGAGTCAGACAGCTGCAGCTGCTTTCACTTACAAACCCAATGCTACAGAATTGGTAGCCATATTGCTTGCTTTTTTGTTTTGTTTTTAAATCTGTCTGTGTCTGCCTTTCCATTTATGTACATATTAATTCTGCCACAGGCTAATTTCAAATTGCTGAAATGCCCCCAGGCTGAACAATGGGAGCTGTGAGATCCATCACATTCCCACAGTAGCGGGGACTGAGGCACGTAGATTGGTGCAGTTCCATCGGAGCTCCCATCTCACTACCCTGCTCCAAGTTTCACAATCCCTGACCCTTTCCGTGTTCCTTTGTAGTTGTGTAAAATGTTCCCTCCCTTTAAATGTGACTCACACTGTACTGGACCCTGCAAATCTCTCAGCAATGCTTTTCTTCCTATTACAATCCTATTTGATAATTGATTAATTCAATTCAATTCAACTTTATTTTTATAGCACCTTTCAAAAACCAAGGCACTTAACATAAAAACAAGAACAGCTGATATAAATAACATTTAAAACATAACATTTACATTATCCATCACTAGGGAAGGCCAGATCAAATAAATAAGCTTTAATTAAATATCAACTATATGTGGTACAAACTGTCTGCAGCATCTCTGCATTTTGCCCAGTAATTGCACAACAGCCTGTTACCAGACCACATGACTTTAAGGACAGAAATAACAAAACAAAACAAAAAAATGCTGGTGCTGACTACTCCCCATTGTAACATGGGCAACAATGTTTCTATGAACTGATTGGCAGAGACTGATCAGTTGACTGTTGATTAATCTCTGTTAATCAGTCACCTTGTTTAGTTGTGGCGATCAGTCTCCTGTTTAGGAATCATAGAGCATACCAGATCTTGTTAATCTGAGCCAGAAAGTTTGTTAAAGGTAACCATCTTGTAATCGCTTTTTAGTGAGACTGCAGCTCAGCTAAGACTTCCCACCTACCTACCCAGTGGACACAGTAGTATTGGATGATTTCTTTCATACAGGTGGTGCCCCTGCCAGGTGATCCTTATAATTGCCTCATCTGCTGTTTCGCCACACAATAGTACCATCGGCAGTCTCAGTGCAGTTAGAGAAGTTCTGTAAGCCAGTGCACACTTCTCCCTAACTGTCCCAAGTTATCCACTCTGCTGACAGCTGTGTGTGTGTGTGTGTGTGTGTGTGTGTGTGAGAGAGAGAGAGAGGAAGAGAGAGACTGAGAAACAGAATCAGAGTCCATTTCCAGGTCACCATTCTTTTGATACTGGGATCGCAGAGAAATGGTGATAGTGTCTGCTATGCTGCAATTTCATCTCTCTCTCTGTCTTTCACTCTAAATGAATGTGTGCTTGTCCAAGTCAGCCGCTGTGCCTACCTTCAAGAAGCACAGCATAATGCGATTCCATGGTGGCAATGTCGGTAGCTGATCCCTGAAAGAGAAACACAGAGTGACAGCCGATGCAATGAACACTGATCAGTGCAG